>OY728119.1:1686542933-1691542933 GCA_963277665.1 Viscum album
TAACTCTTTTGTGTTACCCAATGCATTGGAGGGCTATATCGGGCTCAGCCGCCCTTAGTTTATCATGGAACCACCCGTCTTCATAAAAATTCCCATGAACCATAACATAATTGTATCACATAAAACATACGTAATGGAAATATAACATTTCCACATTTCAATCACAAGATATCAGTAAAACACATTGATATAATAAAAACATTATGAAAACCATATTCAATACCAAAATAAAAGAAAAGTAAAACATGGTATTTATTTTTCATTTAAAAAAAATAGCATGGCTTGTAGAGGAAGACAAAACTCAAATAATGGTCACGGCGGCAGAGAAGTTGTTGTCGCCGCATACGTAAGACAAAAACATTCCCTTTTGTCGGTTAGTAAAACGCTTCGTATAAAACAAATAATTTTGGATAAACGTAAATTTAAAAGGGGTTTATACACCATATAAAAGAAGGTTGTGTATAAAACAAAATATGCCTCAATGAAAGGAGATTGAGACGAAGTCCCATACCTCGGGTCTGACTTGACTCGATCGTTCTTTAATGTCCTGAATAATAAACTTGAGTTAATTTATACTTTATTAAGAACCTTTTTCAAGTTTATTATTTCTTTTATATCACTTATTACCATGTTATGAACATTATGTAATCATTTAAGTTAACAACGGTTTTTTGTAGATATTTTGTACTTGAGTCAAAAGTGAACTTCTTATATTTACAAGTTGTTCACGTAGTGAAATATCCATTATCTCAAGATTGATATTCAGGATTTAGATGTCATATATATCATATATATACAGTATATAGATGCATTTATAATATTACATATTCATTTAGAGGTTAGAAATGAAATGCACCTTTCATGGAGACGGTAAGGTGTACGTATGCATGAACGCTACTTTCATTTCTATTTCGTATTATATTGAATGGAATCATAATTATATAAAGGTGTATTATAATTATAGTATAATATCATATATAATATAATTAACTCCATACTTTTTACGTCCCATATATGGCATTAACGAATCAAATCACTTTGAGGGGGCGGTAGTCCGCACTTCCTAAAATGAAGATATCGCTTTTACCCATAATGGAACCATAAAGGTATGCCATAAATTAAAAATAAAAAAGATTAAGTATAACATAAACATATTATATATCACATATAAATATAGTTACATATTAATGGCCACCTTTGATGTTGTTATATGAGTGTTGAACAATCATCGTTTCCTGAGGTAGAAATTCGCCATCAACATAAACAGTGTGTTCTTTAACCATTAGATGTAGGTGTGTTTAAGTTTATCTCGATTCCTTCTTATAAAAACATCCTATTATATTTACGATACTGGTGTTGTTACAAAAGAAAATAACTAAAAGAGTTTAGGGGTTGGATAAGTGAAATAAAACATAAGAACACAAGAGAAAACATTACCTTTAAAACAAGTAACTCTATTGGATTTGAGCACAAAGGCATCCTTGGGAAGACTTCTGCCCAATGTGAGGCATGTAGGAGTAAGAAATGTATTTGGAGAGACAAAATGGTCAGGGGTTGGCCTATACAAAGGCTTTAGTGGTGTGGGAAAGATGGTAGAGGTGGGGGCCTTTTATAAGAGGAGAGGAGGGGCACTCTTGGAAAGTTATAAAATGTTACTTAATTATAAAATGATTTTTGGATTTAAAAGGTCCCAAAGTTATATATTTCAAGGATAAGATAATAAGAGTTCGAAATCCTTTAATAAAATAAGTTTTTGACATGTGTAGGTTTTATATTTTACATTATCTTCTTATTTTATTTAAATCGTTAAATAATGAGGTAATCGTTGCATCATCATGGTGTCATAAATAATTTAATTTATTTAATGTCTAAAAATTATAAAAAACTATAATCATTTGGTAAATCTTATTATATTTATAATGAATATTTATAGTAAAAAATATGACTTGTATAACCCCATTTAAAAAAATTTTTAGCAAAAAAACTCATGTTTGTGACATTTTAATTTTAACATTAAATAAAAAGTTATTAATGTCCTTTTCCTACCAATGTGGCTCCATGTGGTCCCTAAGTCAACTCATGGATTGTCTTGGTCTGCCATGACACATCCAATATGGTTAGGACATGTTTCTAGGTCATTTCATATTATTAATACATTATTTTTACCTTAAATTAGACTAATTACCTCTAATCGCGATAAAAAACTTAAAAATTACTATTCACCAAAAAAATATTTTAATCACATTGAACCAAATTATACTTTATAAAGACAGCCATGTATGTAGAAATTTTTAATATCAAAACACAGAGGTGGTAAAATTTCATTTAAATGAAAAATCAGTTTTTTTAAGTACCACTTAGTGGTTTCACTATTCATCAAAAATTGAAGTTTTTCAGAAAAATACCAAAACATCACCCAAAGCTATATTTGATATTATGAATTAAAAAATGATTTATATTTTAAAATATTAAAAACATATAAGTTTAATTAATTAATTTAATAATTAATTCCCGCTGTCAGAGCCAATAGCGTGTTTTTATGAAACAATAAGTATCAATAGATTGACACTAGTTTAAGTCCAATTTCAATGTGAAATTAATTCCAATGACCACCATTGAATTAAATGGTAAAAATATATTCTAATTTCACTTTAAAACCAATTAAAATTATAATATAATCATATAAATAAATTAGATTAAAAAGAGGTTTTTAATTAAAATACAACATTTTTCACTATTCATTAAAAAATGAACTTTATCAGAAAAATTCGAAAATTTTACACAAAGTAAATTTTGATGTCCTGATTCTAAAGAAGAGTTTTATTTGTTCCAATAAAATGTATAAGAGTGACCAAAACTATATTTAATGACGGTTCGTCATCAAAAGGCGATAAGTCGACCTTTTAGTGAATATTAGAGTATCTATGCCTAAAATTGAATTCATTTCGTATTTTAATCCTTTATCTTTTATTGGATAAATATAAAAACATTAAGAAAACATATTTAATCATATTTTAGTTATTTCTATTCAACTCCAACAATACAACGACTACCTGTTAACTACCATTTAAAATAATATTATTTTATTACTAGTGTGCAACGTAAGATTCCAAAGAAACTCTTTGTTGTGTATCGGGTACGCTATCAAACATAGAAAACCCTTTAAAGTAAAATTAATATTTAATTGGAAATTATTAATAAATATGAAAATGCATTATTCTTTATTTACATGGGATGTTACACTATTGGATCCTTGTAATTTTATAGTCTTGAGTGAATATTTCAAATTAAAACATTATTAACCATTGTATTATACATGGAATCATACACTTCCACTATCTAGGATTTATCATCAAACAAATGATAAATAATACAAAGTATATATGAAACAAATCAATATGTAAATATATTAACAGAACATTGATAAGTGTGTAAAATTCATTCTCTTTTTAATCTCATCATGCACTTTATAATTTGACTTAAAGGCATTAAATGGATATTTATCAACAGAAATAATAGATATTCATATGCCATTTTGAGCACCTTAAAAGAATGGTTGATCCATTTATTTATTCATAGTATTACTATCCTTATATTCTTTTTTCTTCATTATATTTTATTGTATTTTGGAAGAGACTTATGATACAACATTTATAATAGTTGAACAATACTTATACATATAGGGTTCTTGAAACTACCCATTTTTTCATGAAGGAAAAAATAATTAGTTTTTCAATATGAATGAATTTTTAAATTGTGGTAAATGTGTTCCATTGAATATGTTCTGAGGAGTTTCTAGGGATTTATTAGGGAATGGAGTTTCTAGATACGGTAAAATTCACCGGATCACATGTTGTGATTGAAACTGTGTGACCTAGGGTGCCTGACTGTATGATTATAGAGAGGGAAACATATAAGGTGTATTCTTTGTCTGTAACTATGCGTTCTGAGCAAGATGGAATTGTGGGAATTTTTGGTTTGTGTAAAGTGGATTATCAAATGGTTTGTTAATAGTTTTCGAACAGTGAACCTAAACCGTGCACCACCCAATTTTGGGTGAAATCCAAATATACCACCACATTACTCTTTAACCATTTTTATCTTCTCTATTTTTCACCATCATCCAACCATGGCTTTTTTTAGCATTTGAAAAGAAAAACACATGTAGTTAGGAATTCTGGAAACTATGTGATCTGGTGTTGAATCATCAATCAGTTGGAAGCATTAGATCTATATCAGTAATCTCCATAAGTCTCCAAATTCATATCAAGGATTATAATGGCATCCATATCAATATTTAGATATAGGATCATTTTCACTATATTCACAGAATTTTGTTGGTTCCCATATCACTTCCAACCTACTCAAAATTTGAGGAAGACAATGAGTGAGGATTAGTCTATATTATAGAGGTATGTGGTCAAATTGTTTTCCCTTTGAGCTTCTTCATTTCGTATCTATGACAATGTTTTTCACGCCGACTTTGGCCAAGTAGTCCGTTTATTTTGATTATGTCATTTATATTTGATCCTTGGATTTATTTTGTACCTAATGATCCATGTTTGTTGTTTAATAAGTTGTATATGCCTAATATGGTCACCCCATGGGTGTTCCATGTGAAATTGACCATATTTGGTCAACTGATCAAAGTTATCAGATTGCCTTTTTTCATTTTAGATTAGTTTTTAAATGTTACTACCCATGATACATGTGTATTAATTGGATCCAATGGCACCCATTAGTTGTCTTCATATTACTCATTTGAATTTCAATGTAGGGAATTGTCTTGTTGCCCTTGTCACACTATAAGTAACAAATTTGATATTATTAAAGATTTTATTTGACTTAGTGGCTTGAATGAATTGGTCATGGTGAATGGATTATATTGGATGGCTTTTGAAAAATTTTGGTATCCAAAGAATTAATTGTACATGAAACATTACAATAGACAATATAGCCTTATTAGTGAATTTTTTATGCTTTTAATGAGTTGAATTAGTTAAATTGAATTGATTCCATGGGTTTGTTTATGAATATTGGATACCTAACATTAAAATGAATCTATTAGTTGTAATGGACTAACCCCAAGGGATGTTAGGTATACACCATTAGTTTTTTCTACATAATATGATTCATATGAATTGTAATGACATAAATAGAAATTCAAAAATACTATAAGAACAAGTTAAATGTATTTTCTAATGTGTTATGTTGTGAAAATAACAAATATTTATTTATACATAATGACTTGGTAACATTTCACACGAGAGGTATTTCTTCATGATGAACACTATAATAATGAAATAACCATTAAAGTGTTTTTGATACGATGATAAGGGATTATCTAAGAATGTGGGAATCATGATCCCTTACATCTGGTGTTGAGTATGGAATCACACACCAGTGATAATATATGGATGTTAGGCTAATGCCCCATGTTCCATGATTTGTGAGTTTTCATTGCAGCTCTCTATCCTGATTTTTGAAGAATGATTTCCTGTGATCTATTGATATATAGGGAATGTATCCTATTACATTATCATTTATGCTCATTTAGGCTTGTCATAGATATCGATGTTATGAGCCAATCCATCTAGAAATTACTATTAAATGTATTTTAAAACTATAATCTGTATGTACATATTTCATATTGGTTGATTCAATATAAAATAACACTATATATTATTAGTAATATATATGTAGTGACATGATCATACACATTCCCTGACAATGTGATGATGTAGGCTGACTCGCTAGGTTTCTTAAAGGAATGTAGAAGGGTTTTTAATTTACATATGTTTTTCTTTACTATTCTCCTAATACCAGAACACTATTTTTTGACATTAACTAACCAGATTACACATAGACACCATTGGTGGTGGCCTACTGATTTTTTATCTCACACCCTCCTCGGTAAACCATTGGCACGTGAGAATAATATGTACCTATGTGTATGGATATGCGAAAGCTTCATTCTACAGGTTGATGTTATTAATTTTCATAGATGGATATTAAGAGTAGAGGATCAAGCCTAAGATAAAAATTTTTGGATCTATATTTTCTTTATGAATTTTATTCATTGGTATGATAATAATATATCTGTATGTTTTTATTCATTAAAACATACCTTGAATCAATTATCAGACACTATTGTATAGTCTTTTAATTTTATTATCAGTCATTCTATTAATTTATTCTTCCAAATTTGATTATTTATTATAGTTATTAATTTAAAATTTTCCACTACAGGTTTTTGTTTATCTAATATTTCTACCATTCCATTCTAATAATAGGTTAATGTCTCCCCATCGTTACACCTTTACACCCTTTGTTTTACTTATTAACCTATTGCATATGTGGAGGGGCGCTTGAGGCCATGTGACCCACCTACACTGGGAACATGTTATATTGATCATTGGCTGAGACATAAAAAATCTGTATCAGAGGAGTTCCATTTCATGATTTTAAATTTGGAGATAATAGATAGGATTTTTGGAACTTTTTGAACATGGTATAAGTCATTCTTGGGATTCATAAACCCCTATTTTTTTGAGATGATGATTATTTTGAATTAGATACATTGTTCTACTATTGTCTGTTACTGTTGATATCATTTCACTATTGGGTGACCCACAAGATGCGTTGTAGTTATTTTTTTTTCTGATTGAGGGTGTATCTCATCCGTAGAATTATGATATAAGTGAAAGGATAATTGTTACATGAATCATTATTAAGAACACTATGAATAATATTCCATTCATTTTCCTATGACACATATTTTTTTACAGTGTATTTCATTATTTTATACAAATCGTTCCTTATATTATAATTAATTTTTCTAACACTTCTTATAGGGATATGAAAATATTTTTAGTAATTAATGTGCATAACGAAGACTAATATAGTATTCCTGAATGGGTTAAATATGTAACATTACAAAATCAATTTTTGCCTATTGAGTTATGGAATATATGTTTCCTGAGTCAGAAAAAGTTATGGTTTGGGACAACATGAAGCCATTTTTTGATACATAAAGGTTATGGGCCCTTATGGATCGTAAAATGGAAAACCATCTTATTCAACAATTCTATTTGATTAAAAAGTATCAACTAGAACAAATTCAAAATGAATATTATTTTTAAATTTAAATGAACAATTTTTTATATGTATAATAAAAAGGGTTGGACCCATGACCAGCCTTGGTTGTTCATCGGGGGTATCGATTTTATAATCATATGGATTATTAGGTTATCATTCTATTGTCTAGACTTTCCTTTAAAAGTAGTAATGAGGATTGATCATTATAAAATAAATGATTTTCTCCTAACTAGATTCTTAAATGAAAACTACTAATTTTTTTAAATCTCTTATATGGTGTGTATTTGGCTTTGTTTTATCAGCCAACTATGACGTCCTTCACTTGGATGCCCTAAATGGGGTGGGAATTGTCACCCTGATTTTGTGTGCCATGAGCCATTAGAAATTACTCCTGAAGAGCCAAATATGGAACCACCTCCTATTCCTGATATAGGAATTGGTTCCCAGATTCAGGTGGGGTTTATTTGTATTCTTTAATCTATGTAAGGTGTAGTTCGACCAGCTCCAAGAATGGAAGAGTTGAATTGTGGGTTTTAGAAAAAATATCCTATATCCTTTTTGGGGATGGAGGACTTAATGTTGCGTAGACTCGGTTCGATGCAATCCTTTATATATTTGATCATCAAAAGACATCTCCAGAGTAGAGGGTAAAGCTAGTTGTGCATATGGTTTAGGATTAGGCTATGTTGCGGTGGGATGTTATCAACTAGGATGATTTACATCATGATATAGTATGTGCATATATTCAGACCATCTTCATAGTAACCACTTCCATCAGACTTTTAGGGATAACAGAGATAGATAATTCTGAACCTATAGTAGGGGATCATTTCAACCATGGTGTATTATACTCGTATCATAGAACTAAAATGGTTCTATCATTCTCTATCAGGTAATTATCTTATGATCTATAAACAATTTGATTATAGGTTGGTTTACGCCATCTAGTTGTAGGTCAATGCTTTCTTGTTGGCGACCATTTTGGAAATCTTCAACTTGAACCTTATTAAAAATCATAATTGGAAGGTATATGATAGTAAGACTATGGGAAGATATGTACCAAAATATTCCAATGGTTATTCTTTTAGGAGAATATACATTTTGAGGGTACATGTGTATTTAGTGGCTGTCATTCACTTCATGATGATTGATTTCTCCTTTTAACTTGTGCGTGATGTAAGGATATATGAAAACTCAATACTTATATGATCTAGTGGAGTGTAATGGTAATGGTAGAATGGGACATATATAAAATTTCTTTATGACTTTTATTATAGTTATTAGTGAGTTGGGATTATCACCTACAGTTCTCCTAGAAGCGAGTCTAGAAGGATCTCAAGAAGATGATAACTAGAGAACCACTGGTCGGTCATGATGATGTGGGGATCGAGGTTGAGGCAATTGGACTTATGTTTTACAATTGTATCATTGTAATAATTCTCAAGTCAGTGAGTTAGTGACTCTGGGTCGGGGTATTCGCCAGATAAATGGATTAAATCCTGAACATGAGGAGTATAGAACCTGACCATCTATTCTATGAGGTATTATTCTAGTATCCTCCACTTTAGTGTCTAAATTATATGACATAGATTCATCTGATTAATTTATATCTAAGAAAATAAACGGTTGTTTTGGCCTCAAGATTGAGCACTTTAATGGTGTTATGATGATAGACACATTCCTAGGAATCCGTTCTGAGGGAATTCACCGTTGTAATAATTTTCCTATTTAGATATGCAATTATCTTTTATAATAAAATTTATCCCTCCCCATTGTGATGATATTTGGTATAACCATCGAGATGGACCGGTTAATTCCATATTGACTAATTTTTGATTTCTGTGTTTGAAGGGTGACGTTTACATCACCATAGGGAAATAGGCATATGCATAAGGTTGAATGGGATGTCTGTGCGACATGAAAAACACTTGAGAAGTAAAGTCTAGGTAGTGTTATAGATTAGATCACCAATGTTTTCCAAGATGATCAGGGGTTATGACACTACTTTTTTTGTAATGTACGAGTGAGAATCATATATATATTTCCAGAGACATTTATTCTATATCTTCGTTGTTATATGTATAACTTACTACTGAGCTAGTTCCTGGAGCATTATAATTGTCTATTCCTCCTTATAAGATGGAACCTAAAGAGAATATAGAGATTATAATGTAAATGGATGATCTAGAGACTAAAGGATTTATATTCCCCAACACAAAAACATGGGGTTCACCATCCCTTTTCACTAAGAGGGACTATAGTACCCTCATGCTCTGTATATATTACCATCTTTTAAATCTACTCATAATAAAGAATTGGTGACTATTCCCAAGATTAAGTGACCTCATTGAGAAGCTCTGAGGAGAGAATTTGATTTCAAAGATTAATATGTGGAATGTCTATAATCAATTTCATGTAAAAATTTTATACATACCTCACACATCTTTGATTATTAGGTATATTATATTCGAGTACTTGGTTATGTTGTTCGGATAGATAAACACACTGGCTATCATTATGGATTTTATGAATCATTTCCCCCACCAAAATATGTATTAGTTTTTGGTATTATTTTACTACAATATCATATTGTATTAATGTTACATAAATGACCATTAAACCCATCTTGAGATCATGTTGATTATATTAAGATAACATCATATCTATTTTAAGCTTAGTAAATGCCACTTTTGGATCAACAAAGCCCACTTCATGGGTCAAAACAACTCTGAGTTAGGCTTATTAGTAGACCCATATAAGGTGAGAGCTATATTTTCTAGGGAAAATTACAATAATATATATGGGATTTAATAATTATATGGGATAGTTGGATATTATGAAATCATAATCTAGGATTTCTCCCACCATTTTGTGTCACTTATAGGCATAAAAAAAGGTTTCAAATTTTTATAGTCTGATGATTTTGAATCATCCGTTCAAGAGATGAATGTAAAATTTAATTAAGTACCAATAAAAATTCTCTAGACGATATAAATGGTAAATATTGTATAAAAAGAAGCATTAGGTAATGGTAATGGATTCGTTCTATCATAGGACACGTGAGTTTTCTCATATGGGTCTCATTAGTTGATCAACATGAGGGTAATTTCTCGACACATGATCTCAAGATCACTGATGTTGTTAATCACATACACTGAAGGATAGATGCTGTACTTGGATATCATTTAATGGTATTCACTAATCACATAATCCTTATGTAAATATTTACACATCTGAATCTCAATCTTAGGACAAGAAGGTGGGTGGAGTACATATAGACTTTGTAATGACCTGGAAATCTCGTGGAATTTTTTTTAAATACATGGAAATTTTATGAGTATGTAGTTTCTGACGGCACTTGGTTCTATGGTCTGGTGTACCTGAAATCATTTTCTGATGTTTTTCTCGGGTACATTTAGTAAATGTACGTGCATGATTTTATATCTTTTGAACCGGTGTTCATAATTGAAATCTGAGGGTGCCGTTGAACTCGTAGCTCCAATATTAGCTTAAGGAGACCTTTACCATTATTTTGTTTCTATGTGAATGGAAGTTAATTATTGAGGTTTCTAATAAAAAATTAAATAAAAATATGTGTGACATAAATTTTCTTGAAAGGTAGTTAAAACCTCCAAAGGAAACACACCCAAACCTCCCTTGGGAGGATATAACAAGGTGGGGACCACTCAAGAATGCACCCCCTATAACTCCCAAATAAATCTCATTTAATTGAGGAGAGTCTCTTAAACATCCAACTCCCCCCCCCACTTTAACTCTCTTAACCCTTGGAACTCTCATCAATTAATTTTGATCCTTCCACCTACTCTCCTTAAATTTCCAACCCAATTTTATTAATTAATTCAGATCCAACACTGAAATCATTAATTTGTAGATATTTTAATTCTTTTTAATTCCATTTGGAATGCATGGTATAAATAAAATAACAGAGAGGCTATTATTTTATTTTGTGTTGACACATAATAGCTTTGGAAGAACTCTTGAAGAAATGACTTCTTCTAATGATGAACGACCGATTCCAATGAAGAATGACCTATTAAAAAGGAGAACACTCATCATATTTGAAGAATGTGAAGCATAATATTCTTCCTTCTTCAAGTGAAGCAAGGAAGGGTAGAACCGCCTACCACGAAGTACAACGAGGGCATCATCTCAACTCGTCTTCATCGAGCTCTACTTACACCGATGTTGACGGAATGATGTCTATCTTCCATGACGTTCATCATATGCTACTCTTCAATGTACAACAAAAAGTAATAGGTAGTGGGAATTACCTTTGTTGTGATTGACGTTTTTCATTCTTTTTTCTAAACGATCAACGCTGACCAGACAACGAACATGCTGATTCACGGTCAGATCATTCTTGCGGGTAAGGGAAGAAATTTATCAGTGTTTAGATCTGGGTTAGATCTGGATTATCCATTTCATCCCTTTATCGATATGTTATAAACTAATAACATGGAGGGAATGTGCCACCCCGAACAAGGCTCGACCCCCTCCGCAGATCTACTTTGTTGCGTACTTCGTGAGCGATGGGCCAAAGTGGCGGCAACAAAATCTGGAGGGTCCGGCGCTGATGGCGACAACCAGGGAGGACTGCTAGAATAGACGGATCCAAAATCCATCCACCGGTGTGAAGACAGTGATCCTTATAAGGTGGGTTGCTAGGCGGTAGTGCCTACGACCAGAGGCAGGGTGGCAGTGGCGGCCGCGCGCTGGCCAGGTGGAGAGACCAGCGGCCGCTCGGGCTGCCCGGTCCGCGGGATGATCGGAAACCCTATCTGCTCGGTCTTCTGGAGGAACACAACACACAAGGTACCACATGGAGGAGGAAACAGCCCACGTTCGCTGGCTGCTCGGATAGGTGAACCGGCCGGCCTTGTGTCGGTCGGGCTGCAGAACCGCGACGCTCGTAGGCGCCGCGTGAGGAGAACCGTGGCCAGCGTCCACCGACCACATGCACTGGACTTAACCGGTCAGCTACGACCGTCCTGACAGAGGAGGATGCAACGCCGTGGGCACAGCCGGGCGAGTTGAACCATACCGGCCCATGCGTGGGGCCCAGGACTCTGAGAGATCCATGCACCACCAGGCAGGGCTGCACCCCTAACAGGGTCGGACCCGTCGTGCCTGGTCGGGTCAGGCCCATCTTCGCTTAAATGGGAATATCTCCTAGACCACATGTATGATTGATGTTCCATCTATGTCACTGGGACCCTCACGATGAGGCGGTCCTTTTGGGATACTCTATGTGTGTTTTGAAAAAATTTGTAAAACGGACGGGTTTGGATCGAGCGTAAATTCAACCAGTCCCCTAAAACGGAAATGCCAATAACTCATAGACCGTGCGTCTGATTGACGTGCTGTCTATCACGGATGGTTTCCTATGATGTGAAGAAACTACGATATACATCAAATAAGGACATTGTGATAGTTTATGTATCGACACATGGCTCACGAAGCGAACCCACCCAGAATCGAGCATGCTGTGTCGAGGAAACCTAGGGCTGGTTGCAACAATACTATACTAGGATCCTCCCTGGGTTCGACAGTGATGACTTCTGTACTGGAATCCTCCATGGGTTCGACTACGATAACTACTATACTGGAATCCTCTTTGGGTTAGACAGTGATGACTACTGTACCGGGATCCTCCGTGGGTCTGATAGTTCTGGCTTCTGTTCTTGGATCATATGTGGGTCCGATAGAATAGCTGGTCTGTATCCTGTGTGGGTCCAACAGCTTAGCTGATACTGTATCCTATGTGGGTCTGACAGATTAAATGAATCAGTGACTACATTTGATCATATCTATTACTCTATAATAGCTGATCTTGTATCCTGTGTGGGTCCGACAGCTTAGATGAGACAGAATAGCTAGACTTGAATAATGTTGGGTCTGACAGCTAAGCTGGTCCTATATCCTGTGTCGGTATGATAGCTTAGATGGACCAGTGACTACATCTTATCATCTCTATATCTCTACAAAAGATGCATACATGTGTGAGCTGAGTCTTGTCATTCAACCATTATCATCATGGTGATTCACATTACTTCTTTTTTGGACAGGGTTGTGTTTGGGCTCGAGAGTTAGAGAAGAACTGTGATTGGTAACTTATGTATTTGTATCAGAATATACCTAAGTAAAGTTGGTTGATACTTTGTTTTCATATCTTTCACCTTTGGTTTATCCATAGTGGATTCTGGGAGACCTTCGGGGGTCTCAGAGTCCCCTACTGAGTATTGTTATACTCACCACTACACAGGCTTCGCCTGCACCATGTTGTGTTCTATCAAGACAATGGAAAATAGTGATCAAGTAAGTGGGTGACAGATGGGTGGATGCTTGGAGATGGACTAGTTGAGATTTACCTCATGGATGAGTTTTTTGAGTTTTGTACCTACACATCAGATGATAGAAATCAGTGATCAAGGCTGAGGGTGACAGACGCGACGCTGCTCAGAGATGGACTAGACGAGACATACCTCAGGGATGATTTGTTCGAGTTCTATACCTACCCTTCAGGTAGAATTCCCTGGAGGATGATCCGGGAGATGTTTTCCCTTTTTAGTTGTACTTGTTCTTGATGTTTATTTCGGTTTGTATATTGTCCCATTTACTTTCAACACTACCATTGTATTCAGTTTTACTTTGTGTTTTTCTGCCATTTGTGTACTCGGATTGTGTGTGATTTCTTTTATAAAGGCCATGCCTTCCTAGCTTATGGATTTATGCCTTTGGTGCTAGTCGCCAGACCCTGGCCTATGGGAGGCGGACATGGGGTAGTCATGACACGGGTCCTCAGGACAGGTCATGAAAAAATTGGTATCAAAGTAGTCGATTCTACCGCAGAACGTAGTACTCTGATCTGTCTTACTCTGATGAAATAGTGTTAAGATTATTGTGTGTGGTTTTCAGTCCATAGAGTCTACTTTTGGTGTGATGGCCGACATATCCACACACCAGGACCCGGACCGCTGATTTCGGACTCAGTGCATGAAATACTGATTTCATGTGTGTTTCAAGAGTTTCCGTTATGGTCTCTTTGAGTTAGATCACCATGTATAACTTATTGACTGTGGCACATTTGTTCCTTATCAAGATTACTCTACAAATACAGGCAGCTAGGGTTCCCGATAGAGTATATGATGACGGCCCACCGAGCCACGAGGCTCCATTGTAGGGGCCTCATACAATGTTGGTACCTTCGTGTGGTGTACCAGCAGCATCACCACCCATTGGGAAGCAGATGCCATGGGATTCATTGGAGGACGTTGAACGCTGACTGAGCAGGTTGCACGAGTTCCAGCGGCAGAGGCCTCTGAGGTTTCGGGGTGAGAAAGACTCCCAGACAGGAGAGGACTGGATAGAGCTGATTACTGGAGTTTTCTACCTAGTTTAGACACTAGTAAAACAATTGTTGATCATAGTTATTAATCTTTTCTAATGAGTGACCATGAGGATGGTCCAAATAGTGATGATGTTTTGGTACATGGACCATTTTCAGAGATGGTACCTTTGGGAAGTATGCCAACTATATCAATGACTGTTGGTTAACAGACACTACTGGCGGTACTTGTAGAGGTCACATGTAGGCTTAATTACTTACATGTGTTTTAGCACCAGATATCCCTCATGTTTTGAGGTGTGCCCGACCAATAGGCGGCTAAGGACTGGCATGAGGAGGTGGCTAATAGTTTTCAAGAGCTTTTGGTGTTTTGGCAGGATGACATGTCAATAGTTGAGTATTCATCGAAGTGTACCGTCTATTCCTGGTACTCGACGAATTCGTTGTGAGAAGGGATTTAGAGCACGGACTTATGAGCGAGGCTTGTTTATGGACACCTAGGCTCGCAATTTTTCCTCAATGCATTCCTACTTATGTTAGGGTTCTAGAGAGAACCTTTGTGTTTGAATTTTCAAAGGATGAGCAGATATAGATAGTGAATGTTAGTTGTTGCAAAGCATGAAACTTGTGTCATGCTTAGTGACTTGGGTGTGTGAGACATTTCGATAAGAGGAAGTTTTAAGGACATATGAAACTACAGGACATCAGACATGGAAGTAGAGCTAGGAGAGCATCTTGAGGTGGTGAACATTTCGAATTGTTACAACCACCCGCCTATGTAGTCCCCGCTAGGCTTAGAGAGCTGGAGGGCAGGTGAAGAGAGTTGCTGCATGCGGTCAGGGTGTGTGACCCAGGGGATCTAGGAATTATTTTAGGTACGTTATGTGTCTACTACAAGCTACCGTATCAATCGACATAGGTACCAATAATTCCTTCCAAAAATCTTGTCCCAGACCTAGAGTTTCGGGTTAAACCATTGACTTGAACCTCACATTTGGAGATACCTTTGGGAGGAGAATCGATAATCACACATACAATAACAGTATGATCTGACCCATGAGGTGAAGGTTTCGGTTGGAACCTCCTTAAAGCAGTGTCGAGGCCTTAGGCCATTGGTTTGGGTATGGACTGGGCAACCACAGTTCGTACACAGATAGACTGTAGTAGGGAAAAAAATTAGTTTTATCTAAAATGTAGAGAATGGGTTTTCCTTGGTCGGGGAAAAGGGAAAACCCATGCAGCACAAGATGTAATCATGCATAAGAGGGTGTAGTCGATCACTCATGAGTCAGCCAGACTTACTTATGTGCCAGACTTATCCAGAGTTGCAGCACTGCTTTTAGCGTTGATGAAGAAGGAGAAAGCATTTGTGTGGTCAGAGAGATGCTAGCAGAGATCTCAGGAGTTGAGGAAGATGTTGAATAGTGTGACCATCTTGAGGCTACTAGTTTATGGCGTTGGGTACGTAGTTTACTATGATGCATCAGGGACTAGAATCGGGTGTGTCCTGATGTAGGAGCGAGCAGTGATCGAATATAGTTCTCGGCAGTAGATACAAAACGAGCAGAACTACGCTTCCCATGACCTGGAGTTAGCAGCAGTGGTATTCACCTTCAAGATGTGGTGGAACTATAGTATGGGAAAATGCTTTACAGTCTACTCTGACCATAGAGTCTCAGGTATATATTCCCGCAGAAGGACCTGAACCTGAGACAGTGGTGATGGCTCGAGTTCATCTTGGACTATGAATTTGAGATAGTCCATACTCCTGGAAAGGGGAACGTTGTAGAAGAAGTTCTCAGTGGGAGTTCATGAATTCAGCTGCTAGGAGATGCGACAGAGCAACTAGCCACATTACAGATATCCTTTGTGGATAGAGATGGAGAAGCCTTTCTGCAGTATCTCATAGTCACTCCTCCACTTCTTCAGAGATTCTGGGAGGCACAATGTGTGGACATTGATTGTGAGATGCTATGTTCTCATATATCCTCAGGGCAGGAACCTGATGGATTTTCTAAAGGTGGGGAGCACATCATTCTATATGGAGGACAGACCATGGTAACATATGCACTTTAGGAAAATGTGTTGTGGTAGTTCCATACATCACCTCTAGAGGTACATACCGTAGTAGCAATGATGTATCAGGACCTTCGACGACAGCACTGGTGACCCCGTATGAAGAAGTAAGTAGCAATGTTTGTCTCAGGATGTCTCACTTGTCCACAAGTGAAGGCGGAGCACTATGTTCCAGTAGGCTTGGTTCATCCCTTAGAGGTCTGAAAGTGGAAGAGGTATGAGATATCCATCGACGTCATGAAATTTCTTCCACGTACGCCCATGGGACATGACTCTATTTGTGTGATCGTCGACCAACTCACCATGTCGCCCACTTCCTACTGACCAGAGATGGTACGAGCTACCACAAATAATGTGAAGATCTTCCCAGAGTGGATGAAGACTGCACAGAGTAGACAGAAGTCGTATGCTGATAGGAGACAGAGACTTCTGGAGTTCAAGGATGGTGACCACGTCATTCTATGGGTCTCAACTTGACAAGTTCTACAATGATTTGGAAGAGGAGGCAAGTTATCTCTGAGATTCATCGGACCTTTTCAGGTCCTCAACAGAGTTGGAGAGGCGGCATACCGCTTAGCTCTTCCACCTCAGTTGCATCGGGTGCATGATGTCTTCCACGTATCTCATCTGAGAAGATAAGTTCATGACACATCCCACATCATCATTCTCAGGGAGCTAGATAAAGATAATGAGGTGTCATACATCGAGGTTCTAGTGGAGATTTAGGATCGATAGGAGTGAGTCCTATGTGGATGGTCAATTCCTCTGGTGTGTGTTTGCTGGTAGTATGAGAACCTCTAGGTGAGCACATGGGAGAGGAAGGCTCAGATGTGTGCTCAGTATCCCCTGTTGATTCCCAAGTGTGTATTGTAGCTTATGGGGATGTCTATCCATGAGGTGGAGAAAATTTAAAGACCCGGAAATCCCAGGGAATTTTTTTAAAAACATGGGAATTTTACAAGTCCTCATTTTTTGATGGCGCTTGATTCCTAGGCTCGTTGTGCCCAGAATCAATTTCTGAAGTTTTTCGTGGTTACGTTAAATAAACATACATGAGGGATTTTTTATCTTTTGAACCGGTGCTCAGAATTGAAATATGAGGGTACCGTTGAACTTGCAATGCCGATATTCCCTTGAAGAGAACTTTACCGCAGTTTCATTTCAACATGAATGGAAGTTAATTATTGGCGTTTCTAAATATCAATTAAATAAAAATATGTGTGACTTATTTTTATTTTAAAGGTAGTTAAAACGTCCAAATGGAGGTTGGAGGTGGGACCCACCACACCCTAACCTACCTTGGAGGGATATAACAAGGTGTGGCCCACTCTAGCACGAACCCCCTATATCCCCCAAGTAACTCTCATTTAATTGAGGAGAGTCTTTTAAACTTCCAACTCCCCCCCTTTTTCTCTCTTAACCCTTGGAACTCTCCTCATTTAATATTGATCCTTCCACCTTCTCTCATTAATATGCCAACCCCCATTAATTAATTAATTGAGATCCCACAATTAATTCATTAATTTTTAGAGATTTTAATTTTTTTGAATTCCATTTGGAATGCATGGCATGAATAAAATAATAGAGAGGCTATTATTTTATTTTGGGTTGACACATAATAGCATTGAAAGAACTCTTGGAGAAACTAATTATTCCAACGAAAATGTAATATTCCAATGAAGAATGACCTATTCCAATGAAGAACGCTCCTCATCTCCGAAGAATGTGAAGCATCATCTTCTTCCTTATTAAACTAGAGAAAGGAAGGGAAGCACCGCCGACCACGAAGTACACCAATGGCGTCGTCTCGACTCATCTTCACTGAGCTCTACCTCCACCAATGTTGACAGAACGACGTCTGTCTTCTGTGACATCCGTCTTCCATGACTCGTCAATGTACAATAACAAATACGAGGTTGGGGGATTTGCCTTCCTTGTGATTGACGTTGTTCATTATTTTTTCTATGTAATGAACGCAGACCAGCCAACAAACAGGCTGATCCGCGGTTCGATCATTCTTGCCGGTAAGGGAAGAAATTTATCAGGGTATAGATCTAGCTTAGATATGGCTAATCAATTGCAACCCATTATAGATATGTTGTAAACTACTAACGTGAAGGGCGCAGGCCAACCCAAACAAGGCCCAACCCCCTCTGTAGATCTACTTTTTTGTGTTCATCATGAGCGATGGGCCAAATTGAAGACAAAGAAATATAGAGGGTCCGTCGCTGTGGGCGGAAACCTCGGAGGAACCTCGGCGCAAACAAATCCAAAATCCGACCTCAAGAGAGAATTCGGTGGTCCATAGAAGGTGGGATGCCAGGCGGCATCGCCGTTGACCGGAGGCAGCGGCGGTAGCAGTGGCTGCTTTCCGGCCGCGTGGAGAGACCTGTGGCCACTCGGGCATCCTGGTCCATCGGACGACAGGCCGGCCGATCCGGTCGGCCCTTTGGAGGAACATGGCGCACAAGGCGCCCTGTGGAGGAGGACGCGGCCCGCGTCCGTGGGCCGATAAGCTTGGTGAACTGGCCGGTCGCGTGCCGACCGAGCTGGAGAACCCCAGCGCCCACAGGCATAGCGTGAGGAGAACCGCGTCCCCCGTCAGCGGGCCGCATGCGCAGGAGCAAACCACCAACTATGACCGGTCGAGCAGAGGAGAAGGCGACATCGCCTAGAGAGCCGTATCGGACCGGCCTGCACACGCGGGCTGGGTCTGGGGGTGGGCCACACCCCATCGGGCCGGGTCGACCCCTAGCTGGGTCAGACCCGCCGAGCCAGGTCGGGCCGACCCGCCAGCACACTGGGCATGACGGGCCGTGCCCGTCTTCACTTAATTGAGAATATCTACTTGACCGCGCATTCGATGGATGTGCCGTCTGCGACACTAAGACCCTCACGACAAGGCATTAAATTTTTGATACTCTATGTTAGTTTTGGAAATATTTTGAAAATGGCCGGTTTTTGAACGAGCCAAAATCCAACCGGGCCCCTGGAATGGAAATTCCAATAACTCTCAGACCGGGCATCTGATTCATGTGCCGTATGTCGCGCTGGGTTCCTTATGATGAGGCGAAACTACGAGATAAATCCACTCAGAAATTTGTGATAGTTTATGTATCAACACTTAGCTCGAGGAGGGGACCCTCCCAGAATCGAGCATGCTATGTGCGGGAACCCTAGGGATGGCTACGACGATACTGTACCAGGATATCCTATGGGTTCGATAGAGATGACTTCTGTACCGAAATCCTCCATGGGTTTGACAGACATGACTATTGTACTGGAATCATCCATGGGTTCGACCGTGATGACTACTCTACTGGGAACCTCTAAGGGTCCGACAGTTCTGAGCTTTGTTCCTGGATCATGCATGGGTCTGACAGAATAGATGGTCCTGTATCATGTGTGGGTATGATAGCTTAGCTGGTCCTGTAACTAGTGTGGGTCCAACAGCTTAGATGAATCAGTGACTAGATATCATCATCTCTATTACCCTATAATAGCAAGTCCTGTATCTTGTGTGGGTCCGACAGCTTAGCTGGTCCTATATCCTATGTGGGTCTAACAACTTAGATGACACAGAATAGCTGGTCCTATATCCTATGTGGGTCTGACAGCTTAGCTGGACCTATATCCGGTGTGGGTCCGATAGCTTAGATGAATCATTGACTACATCTAATCATCTCTATTTCTCTACGAAAGCTGAATACCTTTGTGAGATGAGTCTCGACTTTCAACCATTATCATTGGGGTGATTTACTTTACTTCCTTCATGGATTGGGATGTGATTTGGCTCGAGAGTTGGAGCTGAACTGTGATTGGTAACATAGGTATATGTATGGGAATATACCTATGTATGGTTGGATGATTCATCTTGTCTGAAGCTTTCATTTTTGGTTTATCCTTAGTGGATTCTAGGAGACCTTCGGGGGTCTCAGGGTCCCCTAATGAGTAATGTTATACTCACCCCTGGACGGGCTTCACCTGCACCTTGTTGTGTTCTGTGCAGATGACAGATAGTTGTGATCGAGGATGAGGGTAACAGACAGGTGGCTGCTCAGGTCTGGACTAGATGGGACGTACCTCATGGACGAGATGTTTATGTTTTGTACCTACCCTTCAGATGATTAACAACAATGATCAAAGATGAGGGTGATGGACGAGTGGCTACTCGGAGCTAGACTAGATGGGACGTACCTTACGTATGAGTTTTTGGAGTTCTGTTCCTACCCATCTGTTAGGATTACTTGGTGGAAGATCCAGGAGCTGTTTTCCATTTTTTACTTGAACTTTTTCTTTTTGTTCAGATGGGTTTTTATACTGGACCATTTATTTTTAGCACTAACTTTGTATTCAGTTTTACATAGAGTTTTGCTTATAGTGGTGTACTCTGATTATGTGTGATTTCTTTTATAAATACAATGCCTTCCGTCCTTAGGGAATTACGCCATTGGTTCTAGTCACCAGCCCCTGGCCTATGGAAGGCGGGCTTGGGGTAGTCATGGAATGGATCCCGTGGAAGGGTCGTGACAATAATTTGATTTAAACCCTTCTTATATGACTGGTAAATAAATTAAATGGAAGATTACATAATCCAAACAAATTAGAAACAAGCAGTTCCAGAATCTATTATAGAATAGAATCTTATGGAATTATTCTTAGAAATTCTTGTTGAGGTTCATGAGGTCCTTGGTCAGACTATCTCGTTATCCTTATCAATAAATTGTACTCTCTTATACTAGGAAATAATGAGGTAGTAATCGGATCCTAAATTCATTTTCCCGAGTGAAATAATTTCGGATGATGTTACATAGATGGACCATGTATGGGGATGAAACATTATTTTTTCAGGGGCATATATGGGTGCCATTAGACATTATATTTGTGATGATGTTAGAATTGTGTTCCCCAATATTGGAGGTTCACTCTAGTGTCACAAACACATATTGATATCCATGATACTAGTATTGGTGGATGGGTATGAAATGTGAGATTTATGACTTTATCACTAGATGTTCCACCAATCAATAGGTGAAGGTAGAACATAGAAATTGGTAAGGCACATAAATAAATTTTAAATTCATGATTGGTATTGGGATGATGTTTCAATTTTCTTTTTGAATGGTCTACCGAGATCAACTCGACTTAATGACAAAATATGTGATGTAATTGACCATTTGAAGAAGGTATCACATTTATTACATGTCCAAGAGAACATCACGGTTGAAATTCACTAATGGTAATATGTTAGAGAGGTTTCAAATCATCACAGGGGTCCTCATTATATCCTTTATTATAGAGGCACTTATTTTATGCAATGGATATAAAAGTGGTGGCAGAAGTCCCTAGGTACACAAGTGGTTTTGAACAAGAACAATCACCCACAAACCGATGGACAACCAATGTGTGTGATCCATTTGTTAAAGGATATTCTATGAGCATGTGTCCTTGAAATTAAGGTTCTTGGGAGAAACCCATTCCTCATATGGAGTAAGATTATAATGATATCTTTCAAGATACCATCATGTTGGATCATTATGAATCCTTATATATTAAGAGGATTAACTCAACTCTGTGTTGGATAGAGGAAAGGGAACCGGCTACACTCTGACCATGTCTCATATAAGAAACTATAAATTAGATATTGCTAATAAAAATATTCATGTTCATAGCTTAGTCCAGACATTAGTCATATACCAATAAATGGATGAAACATCTAATGTTTTTTGTCAAACAATGGGTTTATTGAGAACCACTCCTAGGATAGTGTAATGATGTATTCTTATGTATGGTACTTTATCAACAATGTTTATAGACCCCTCAATGTTGTGAAACAAATCAGACAGGTATATTACTAGTGGGAACATCCTCAGAGATACTGGTCTAAGAATGATGTCATTCACATATATCAGATTCTTGAAAAATTTCTTGAACTGAAACATTTATTTCATCCTGATGGGGTTAGATTTGGATGTAGATACTTCCTTCAAGGAGTATCAAGGGCGTATTGTGGATCATAGTGTGACAAAACTCTAAGGAATATTGGTTATTTAGTATAGTTGATATGGTATCATGGTCGGGTATAAGATGACACATGGGAATAGGAGGATGGTATATCAACTCAGTGGATAGAGCTGGTCTTTGAAGATACCTCTTTACCCTCATAAGTCCAACATGGAGATTTATATCTTTATGAATGGGATGTTGTAATGACCCATTATTTTGTGATGGTATGGATAATTTTGATTTCTTTTTGAAACCATTTTTCAATCCTATTAAAGGTGTTCTACGGCTTGTGGAGGGCCCCAATAGAATCTGAGCATTGTTTGAAGCATAGTGTTCTTGAAAATTGGCTATGTAACATGGCCGCATGGTTTTTCTAAATCCATGAGTCCTCGGGAACATGATTGTGTGGTTGTTTATAGGAGAACCTATAATCTACATATTTTTTCTATAACTATGTGGGCCGAGACTGATAACCATACAATAAATATAGGTTTTTTTACAATGGTTTATTTCATTATTTTCTAACCATATTCCTAAACAGTGCACCCCCAAATTTTGGATGAAAATTCCAAAATGGCACTACTTAACTCATTATTGATTTTTTCTTGTCATTTGTTATCCAAAATCCATTCATGGGTTTTCTCCTCCATTGATCTTAAAAACACCTAATGCTATGAAATAATGAACCTCCTACATCCAGTTTCAAATTATCAATCTATTAGAAGTGTGGGATTCAACTTAGTAGGCTCCCAGAGTCTCAAAATTCCAATCAAATTTTTTGTTTGAATCTGTAGTACTATTAAATTATAGGTTCATTTTCCATATTTCTTGGGAATTTAAATATTTCATAGATCTCATTAATTCTACTATAAATTTGGGGTTGATATTGATTGACTATTTGTGTATTGCATTGATGTAGTTTGCCATATATTTTTCCCTTTTAATTTCAATATTTCATAGTTACGTTGTTCTGTTGTTCATCGTATTTTTTGGATCACATCCTTTATATCGATTGTATCATTTATCATTGACCATTAAATCTTATAATGAACCCAATTACCTTTTTCGTGGTACATTGGTTTCTACACAACTAAAATGTTCATGTCATTGGTGTTCTATGTAAAATTGGCCATTTTCGGTCAGTTGTTCAAAGTTCCTTGATATCCCATGTTCATTTAGGATTATTTTTTATAAGTAATTACCCTTGAGACAAAAGTATCAAATGGAACCAATAAAACATATTAGGTGTTAAGACCTATTATCATTAAGATTTCCAAATTATGAAATTGGTTTTTCCCAAGTCACCCTCTAAGTGATTCCTCTGATCATTAAAATGGAGTAGAATTGTCTTAATGAATTAAATGAATTAGTTACAGTGAATGGATTATATAGAATTGATTATGAATGATTGTGGAATGGTTTAAATGAGTAAACCATGACATCCAATTTAGAATTTATCCAAAATAAGTGAATAGTTGATGCATAAAAAAATATAATGAGTTTAATGGAATTGATTACATTGATTGGTTTTTTCACACTAGATGCCTTGCCCTAAATTGAATAATTTATCTAGAGTGTGATGACCCCAAGGGATGGAATTACCATTCAATTTTTTATGAAACAAAAAATTCTTTATATGAATTGTTTCGAAATAAATGGAAATCTATCATGACTATTAGAATATATGATAGGTTCCACCTTTTTTGTTATGTTATGCCTATGAATATTCCTTATTTATATATAAAGGCTTGTTATAATGTCACATGAGAGTTATTTACTCATGATGGAAGTTATATTTATTAATTCTCCTTTATATAAGCCATGATAGGATGGTAAGGGACTAGTTGAGCAATGAAAAATCACGTTCCCTAACATCTGGTGTTGAGTATGGAATCTCACACTACTAATACTATATGGATCTAGGGATGAGACACCATGTTATATGATTGGAATATTTCCAGGGTAGTTCAATCTATATCATGACTGTTATAGGATGATGTATCTCACTTTATTTTGATATAGGATGTATACCCTTAGGAATGTGATTTTAGTCTCATATAGACTGGTCATGGATGTATGAGTTATGCCCTGGTCCAGCCAACAACTAGTATTCCAGGTTTATGGCCCCTGACATACACATATATGTGGTTGATATATTATGATGATATATGTAATATATAAATATATATTATTTAAACAATATATATAATTGCATGATCAGACACTTCTCCTAACTATGAACCGAAGTAGGTAGGCCAGCTAGGTGTCCTTTAAATTGACATAAAATAAAATACAAGATCCTCCAAATCCAGGTTCAATTCACTATAGAAATAATGAAAAAATTATATTATGTTATTAAACACAATTAAATGTTTTTTCATTGATGTTAAACCATATTTAGGTCTATAAACTGCAATTATTTCACTCAGTGGAGAGTATATATCCATAATAACACTAAGAATAATTCTTGGATTCCCATTGACTCATTGATTCTAATTTTTTTTGTTCTTATTTCCCCCCCCCCTTAATGTCCATATCCCTCGAAAATATATGTTGAAAGAAGAAACTGATGACTCTCTAGATGATCAAAACTCAATATGATGGGATTAATCTTTTCAACCCATATATCTGGTTCATGATTGGAATCATAACCCCAAAACATAGGTGGGTGATGGAATGAAAAATCTCATATTACATCTGTAATGGAGGGATCCCATCCTGGTGTTGTCTTACTAAAAATTTTAAGAAGTTAAGCTAGATCCTTAAAAACATAATGATTAATGGGCGGCACATCAAAAAAATCTTATTTACTAGATCCTTTCTTTTCACTATTAGGGGATGACATAGTAGCATAATATGCATTATTAATTTTAATAACAATCTATTTCTTAATAAGAAACAATGAATTTATTATTTTCATCATTATAGTTAAAATAACATCATAACCTCATGCTCCCCTCATAAATATTTTTTGATTAGAAATATATATTAATAAAAAATTTATTAATGGAAATAGTAAATATCATACTAGGAATGTTAAATTTTAAATCATGGTAATAAAATAAAAAAAAGGTTTTAGAACCAAAAAAATCAATTAAATTATTTATAGTGACCTTTCTGTAATAAAAAAAATATATAAAAATAACAATACTATTATTGATGAGGATGTTGTATATTAACTCCACAAATTGGTGTAATTCCACATACCTACCCATTATTGATATTTAAGATAAATCCACATTCATTCTATATGAAGATACTATAATCCAAACCCACACAATGCTCCTTGGGGACCTAACTCTTGATATCCATTGAAAATGTGGGGGATCATTGAACTATCATAAACACCTCATTTTGTAGTATCACTACATTCTTGACATATCGGAATAAACCCTAGACATGCGTATTTATCATTATTAAAATTAAAAACACATCATTATAATTAAGGATATTCAAAACATATCACTCTGAATGATCATAATGGTAGAAGAATTTCTTTGGGTTACCCATACACTGATTAAAAAGAAAAATATCAATATTGGGAGTGGAAAACCCCATAGATGGGTGGCTTACACCCATTTCCATGGATGAGTTCCTCTCCCTGCCCAAGAAGAGGGAAGACACACATAATAAAAAATGTATAAACAAAAAGGATTCATGTGACCCATAAAGTATCTAAAGTGATGATAAACTAATAAAAAATTGCATGACAACAAAAATTCGTAGTTATAATAGGGTTTCATTACAACTAATAATCTGGAGAATCCATTGAATGAAAACATCCCAAGAATCAGAACGATACATTCCTATAAAAAACATAGAACATTATACCCCCATTCCATAATAATAATGAGAGACCCATGTATTTATAAAATGTGTAATATAGATGATTTGGTTTTTGACTTATAATAAGGAAATAGGACCTCACCATGTCTTATATTCATTAAAGGAGAGTAGAACAGTCTCCTGTGTAATGGTTAGGCCACACCCGAAATGGGTGTATAAGAAACAAATACTTTCATGGTGCGCATGTACTCCATGAATATTATAGAAAACAATATCCATTGACATAGAATAGGACTCAATCCTCCAAAACAATATTAATCATATTGGAAATAACAAATCCAAAATGTATTTATTTTAACATCTCATAGTTTACAAAAATAATGGATTCTATTAACAGTTTATTAAGAATGTTATTGAACCATTACTAATCATATATTATGTCTACCTAAGGTGTGGTACATGGGTGAGATTATATCTTATATCTACAAAACAACATGGATAATAAGGATATTATATATTTGTTTTCAATGACCAACTCATAATAATTCTATCAAAAAAATATGAATTAAATCCATCTTAAAGGTGTATATGACTAACTGAATCCCCTATAGGCCAAGGAAAAACTATAATTGCCATATGAAAAATTATATACTCTAAGGTAACCAAAGAATATTATATAAAACACTATAATTATGGACTCTTCCATGATCCTCTATTAATGGGTCCACAACTGATATCAAATTCTCAAATAGTATGAATCTCGAAATAAAAAGGTATGGTCCTTAACTCTGGTATCATAATTACTCAATGGGTTATTAACCATCCCAGTACATACTATTTATTTCTACCTAAATTCATCCATAATCCTTAATGGTTTAAGACTTGTAAACCTCCCAAAAACTCACACTAAAGCCAACTATTAGTTATAAAACCTCATTATACATCATTATGTGGATTGATAAAAAGAATATACAATTTTCTTCTGCATATATAATTCATGGGATAGAAAATACACAAAACCACTGAGGGAAATTGTATACATTGTGTTCCATGGAATATGTAGTATTTGAACACAATATTTTAGGGTTTATTATAAGATTTTCATTTCCATCTATCTTCTCAATATAAAATATATGTTTCCAATCCTACATAATTTAATGTAAATATGAGAATACAATTAATTTATCCAAAAAATATATGGAATTTACACTATGATACATGACATGTGAATCCAATGGAATCTAGTGTGCTTTATCCAGGATTATTCTGTGTTTTTTACCGAAACATGGCTTGTATTACTACACAACATTTCATTACACATGCTTTCCATCACCATGAAATACCACTACTCAGACACTTTTTATAGTGGTGTTACTGTGAGTTACAGACAATGTGATTAACCTTCTTTTACCCTATCCACAATAAGGAAAAATATGGTGTGTGTTCATGAACTACACTCCAAGTGATTGGATATTTTATATGAATACCATTCTAATAAGCAATAAATCCCCTTGTCCCATTAGAATATGGTCTTATATCATCCCTAATCCTACCAAGAATGTATAAAATCAAATTAAAAAAATTGATTTATACCTACAAGATAATTAGTGAAGCATCATTGTCTTAAAAATTGGTATCCCGCTTTGTGTGGATACTTTATCCTGATTTGGCATCAATCTCCCTACTATGAAAATAATCATATTGTCTATATTTCGACATCAACATCCATGTCATTATCTATGGGTATGTAGGTCTTCTAAATTATGAAAATGGATACATCCTAAAGGTTTTGTGTTAAATAATATTTAATAAATAAAAACAAGGACCAAAAAATTGTCTTACCATAGACCCAATACATAGGAAAAGTTTATACCTTACCTTGGATAAGACAAAAATTATAGACTCAAATACAAATTATTACTTCTCATCATAATCTCCATTAATATGATATAAACATTGATAAATTTTGTTGCCAAAATAATATTTAATTAATAATTAAAAAATAT
Organism: Viscum album; assembly: GCA_963277665.1. Classification (NCBI taxonomy): domain Eukaryota; kingdom Viridiplantae; phylum Streptophyta; class Magnoliopsida; order Santalales; family Viscaceae; genus Viscum; species Viscum album. Next base: position 1,686,571,272 of record OY728119.1, read on the forward strand.
CTAGAAAATTAACAATTCATTGAAACTAAACAAACCACATACCAAGTGTAAAAATCACCTCCGAATAGAAAATGTACTATCCTAAAACATTTATGAGGATATTTAGTCCTAAAAATAAACACATTAAAATGAATAAATAGGATGGTATTGGGAATTCAACAATGAGTTATGTATTTATATGGTAAAATCTATATTGTTACATCATATTGACCTTAAAGACTTTCTATCCGCCAAAATAAAATTACCAGGAAGTATATTATTGAAGAATATAATTTATAGTCATAAAAATACAATATAAACATCCATGACCTACTATAACAACCAAAAATCTAAGAATTTATAAATACCTTGTACGGTACCCAATCAGAAATTAATCCCCTCTATATCACTCAAATTATGGATTTATTATCTTCTAACATCATTCCTCTATGAATGCCAAACAATGACAACCCAACATTCTGTAATTCCATGAAGTAATCACTGCACTCTTCTAATGAATCCAAAAATTCCTTTTTATAGGAAAACATTTCCCAAAACATGGGATACCAATCAATGTCAATATGAACCAGGACTATGATCCACAAGAACCAAGACCACATTGTAAATTAACTATTGAATTTTTTATGATATGGGTAGTCTCTCCAACTTCTAAAAATATTATTCTATAATAAATCTATATGAATATGGTCTAGTCATATAAAACCCTTCGACCATGAATCTCAAAAGGATTGCCTTACTATATCACAAAATCCTTACATATCACCATATTAGTAACTTAAAATAATACTCATTGAGGAATTTTATCCCAAGGAACAATCAAAACATCAATCAACTTAAGATCATTAATCTAAACACTATAAGAGATTTTTTGTTATATAACTGACCCTAGAACAGTTAAAATCTACTATAGATGATCTATTTTGTTTATTAAGGATCCCTGGTCAACATAATACAAAATGTAAATTTTTTGAAATTTATATCATATGAACTGATCATAAACATAGAATATATCAATATTATATGAGTAATATTACACCAAATGACATGGAATTTCATGAAAGTGAAAAAAAAGGTGATAGGATTTACTTTTTGTTTGAAAAATACTTTTAATAGTTTAATCCACGTTGTCAAATCCATTAATTATTACAAAATAAATAGTCTTGTTTTAAGGACTTCATTGAGGACTACTAATCTAGTTATATCATCTATAAAACAATATAGTATCTCAAAAGTTACATGTATACTCACATACAACACTTGGGAGGGAAATAATTGAGGCTACACCATGTATATTAACATTGGGCCTTATGAATGCTTTCTTCAAGGGATCCCACATTATTCCAATATCCCCAAGATTAACTAGGACATAAAAAAAATTTAATGGAATCAATAATTTTTTTTAAAGTAAATAAAGAAGTCTAACAACCAATTATGGGTAACCCAAACTATATATCCCATACAATGATCAAAAACCAACATTATAGTTGTGTGTATAATCCTTTCAGTCAACCAAATTTCATGAATCACATATCTTGAAACAATGATGTATCTTGTCATGACCACACAAGGTTTTTCCCAACAAATAAAATATGTGTCCTCCATTAGATAATGGTATATAATTACATATCGAGATAAAAATAAAACTCCACATTGGTATTGTCATTCACTAAAAAATTCATTATGAGTTTCGAGTCATCGCCAGTGATGTTATCATTAGATCTCACTCTATAATGGAAAAATCCCATATGATAAATGTCATCCCAATTACGTTAAATACTCTAAGTGAGTAGGTGTTAACTATATAATAACAGATTAAAATAGATACCTCTTTAGATCTTGTTTCATTATCAAATAAAGAACTATTCTATTCCATTCCAATATATAGGTATGATAAAAATAAAAAATTGAATGAGAAATAAAATAATTTCAAGATTAACTCACAGTAAGATATTTCTAGTGATCACACAATTGAAATGTACCAACATAAAAAACTCACAAATGTGAATTAGTGTTTTTAAATTTAGAGAAATTCACTATTATAAATAAAGGCATTTACGATGGGTCTTTTTCAAGAAGATATAGTCCCACATTCCTTTTTCTCAATGAAGCATAAAAAAATTAAATTGCGAAAGAAGTGTAAAGAAACTGAGGCTTAGTAGAAATGTTTTTTACATCATATTAGATGAATATTTCATATATTTTAGAAAACATTCATGAAGAATATAATAAGTTAGTGTCCTTGAAAACATGGAAATAAAATCATCTATCCATGGGAAAAATCTTGAACAACTCTCACAAAGATCTAATACATTACTAATTCTACAGAAAATATTTCTTCATAACCTCAGGAAAGGACTATTAAGAAATCGATGACCTCAAATGCACATAAATGTTAAATAAAGGAAGTGAATTTTTATGACATGAAAAAAGATATTGTACATCATACTAAAAATTTAAGATCATGCCATGAATATTAGTGATCATAATATAGATTGGTATTCTATAATTCATGGATCATAAATGATATAAGATTATAATTCATGAATTCATAACATAGGAACAAGAAATGGAATTTTGGGAATACATATTTGTTCAAAATGTTGAAAACATGTATATGTAGAGTTAGTTTCAATCATTATGTTATGGATGTGAAATCAGGCCCCTACATCAACTTATGTACGTGAATCCAGGTCCATTTATAACCTTGTGAAGATGTAGTCTTATTCATGCATAAAAAATGGACATGAAACTATGTATGTTCCAAACATTATGAATAGTTAACTAGGTTCACAAGAAACAGTGTAAACATGTATATATGTTCACTAAAAATCATTTGAATGTCAAAACATGTTCATTCATAACATTGAAAAAATGTTATAAGGATAACACATAATATTATGACAATGTAATAGAGTTCAAACATAAACTTATCGACATGAAACCATGTACATGTAAAACATTATGAACAAGTAATCAGGTTCATACATTATATTGTGAATATTAAGTCTGGTTCGCACATATCATTTATACTCATGAATCATCAAGCGTTACTCAATGCATTAGAAAATGTAATAGATAAAACCTAATAAATAATAAAAGCATGAATATGATTTCCCTATGATTATTAAAATTAATCACATTGTAACCCATGAAAGGAGATAAAAATCATGAAAATGAATTATTATAATTATGTACCAAAAAATGGTAGGTGTAATAAACACTACAAAGGAAAAGAATCTAGCTTTAAAATCATATAAACAATGAAAGAGAAATTTGGTTCGTAAGCATAATTAAATTATATAAAAAATAATTCATTATATAATATGAATGTAACCACTAGATTATTTCTTTGAAGGTTAGGAGTAACAACAAAAGAATTCATCATAGAAGGAAAATAACATTGAAAGATATTTTGAGAACATTTTTGGAAAAAAAATTATCCTTTCAACTTTTAAAAACTATATTTAAATCATAATACCTTTTTAATAAAATTTCCATTGAAAATAATTTTTAATAATATAAATAAGGCTTCAAAATATTTTCAAAATAATTTTACATTAGAAATTATAAAATAATATTGATAATTTTTTAAAAATTATTTTCTATGAAAACATATAAATGGGACTTGAAAATGTTTTGGAAACCATATTTCATGCACACATATAAAAGGAACATAAAAACATTTTGAAAAAAATTTATTAGGAAATTAATTTTAAAAAACAAATATCATAATAATTATCCTTTAAACATGAAATGAAATATTTAAATGATTGATAGTGGATAAATCTATACATATCCTATGAGAAAAATTACAATTCCATTTTCATGGTAAAAAGGTAATAAAAATGAACCATTCAAGAAGTGATAAAAAGATTAATTTGAAAAAATTGGTAAATTAATAAAGGGTAAATATTTATTTTAATGATCATAGTTGATTACTATAATATTAATGGAATCCATTTTTTGAAAACATATATTTAATGGAACATAGATTTTTTATTGAAGAGAGGGTAAAGTTGGGATTTCTAAATAAATCATTCTTAACTATTTTACATACCAAAGTGTGGACTAATCAATAAAAATATATGAATAAATAATGTATAACTATAGGAGAAGGAATTTCATTAATGTTTTATATAGATGGATCATAAATGTTCATCAAAGTAATAATAAACATAAAAAGATGAAAGGGTGATGAAATTATTTAAATAATCTCATTCTACATTTTAAATTTGGACCACACTCTTCGTGTTAGAAAATAAAATTTCATAAACTTTCAAATAACATGAAAATAATGGGATTAATGAAATAATCATTGAATGAAATTATATATACCTAATAGAAATGTATAAGACCATAATATGGCATGTGTCTCAATAAATGAAAATTGAGACAAAATTATTTTTCTAATTTGGTAAAAATCTAAACATAAATCTGATGAATGAGATTTCATCAAATGGATATGTTATTTCATAAAACTATGAGTGTAAAAAATATAAAATATCAATAGGAAGTATTCACACCACTAAAATGGAATTTTTTGTGAATAAAGAAAGTATTTCATGGAAATAAATGGTGAGATGAATTACCCTTACATTGTGTCTTGACTCTCTTTATACTCATACAAAAATCCTCTAAATCAGTTAACTTTTTTTGGTTTGTTCCAAAATATATTTGTTGGATTACATTATACCGATACTGAGGCTTCTGGATGGGGGGAGACATATGATGGAAAGTGTATTGGGTAACATATGGATGATTATAAGTTTATTGATAGGTGTAAATAATCGAGAGAGGTTATGCATTTTATAGGAATGGAAAAGACTCACGTAGAATTTTTTATAACAAGTTAGTGGTACACATTTTTTATCTAAATAAAGGAATAAAAAACCAACATAAATTCAGAATGGAAGGTTTATGAACGCAATATGGCTAGAGAATTAGTTTTGAACATGTTTCTTGGTCATTTGGGCCCCTAATATTAATGGTTTCACCCTTATTTAACTATATGTGACCTTAATTTCTATGATTATTTTTAATCACAATAAAAAATAATTATAGAAAAAAGTTAATCTATATATAATAAGACTCAAAATATTATAATGATTTTAATGATTTATGTCAATTTTTTAATATTTAATTCCACAAAAAGGAAGAATTAAGATCAATTCTTATCCTTTAGATGGGAAAGAATAACGAGATTCTCAAGTTGATTGTTTTTCAAAAGATATATATTTTTATATTCAATTTCAAATTGGAATTGGATATAATAATCTAAATAGTTATAATAGATGTAGTATTGATCTAATGTGACCTTAAATAATTTCTTGTAAAATTTAACATTAGCAATCATTTAAATGAAAACGATGTTATTAACTAATATTAAATTTTTTGTATAATTCATTAGAAAATTATGTTTCTCAAAAAACCCCCAAAATTCACCCTATGGTAATTTCATCATAATAACATCAAAAATGAATTTTATTTTATCAAAATAAATTTCTACATAAATTTATATGTAATTAATTTTATAATTTTTCAAATAATGGCATGAAGTGAAGTTTATTTGAGAAAATAAAATATTTAATTATATAAGGTCTTTTCCAAAAATTATATCTTCCATTATCAATATGTTTGGTTTTTATCAAACAATTATAAAAAATTAAAAAGTATTTATTTCTACTCATATTAATATATTCAACGGTTAGGTTATAATTATCTCATTTAGATAATTATAACAGTATAATTATGTATCATAGAAGCATCAATGTTGCATGTAACATAGCCCACGTAGTGGTTGTATGAAACAATCACCATGTTGTTGTTCTATGAATTGTATGATGAGTTGGTTCTATGTAACAAACCTCACGTCGGTACCATCTAAAAGGAATGATTATCTTAGTGATTTATTGTTAATAAACATAAAATTTTCATATTTTCATGAAAGGAAAACTATAAAAAAGATTTAACTAACTCGAAAAAATTAGTTCTCAAAATCTCAGTTTGTTACCGAGAGTCTCCCATAAAAAATAATTTATCCAGGTATTTAAAAAAAATTTATGATGGAATTAAAACCCAATAGAAAAAAGATTAAAAAGTAAAGAACATTCAATAATGATATTAAATTTTAGTAACATAATAATAATAATATTAATAAAAAAATAAAATAGGAGAAATAATATAATGTTATTAAATTAATAAAAATATGAAACTATAATTAATTTGTTAAATAATAATAAAAAATTGATAAAAGTAATTAAAAACAAATTATTTTTAATAATATAAAAAAATAAAATAAAAAATATAACTAATAAATAATAATAATGAAAAACATAAATTAAATAAAAATATAAATAATAATAATTAATAAAAAACCAAATATTTTAAAAAATACAAACAATGATCTATATATAAATTTAAATAATTGGATTAATAAAAATATTAAAAAAAATTTGTACTCACATGTTTATCATAAAATGTACATAAATTACTAAGGGGGGTCATATAGTGGATCTAGAAGAGATTTTTTAGGTAAATCCATCTCTAAACCATGAGTTAGACGTAAAATATACTATGTTGTCTACATGTGCAGATGCTACTACCATCGATGCATCTTCTCCTAATACTACAACTTTTGTGGACTAGGCTCTCCGTTCTCCCTATCCATGGCCTCTATAAGATCACCATAAGATCACAACTACTCCTCATATTATGTAGAAGTTGATGTTGACTCTCCTCAAGCTCATCTTGAGTTGCACCCCAACATGAAAAAAATACCGTTATAATTACTAATTAGTGATGATTATCACAAATTTGTGCTAATTATTAATATTTAGTTCCAATTGTTACTAATGTTTTCTAATTATTATAAATTAGGGCCCATAATTACAAAATAGGTCCAATTATAACTAATTATTACTATATATTACTATTTATTTCAATTTATTATTATTTAATAAAATTTAATACTAATTATCACTAAAAATTTGGGATTATTACTATAATTCTATATATTACTATTTATTACTATCTATATATTACTATTTATTACTATTTGATTCCAATTATTACTAACTAATAGTGATTAATAGTATTTATTACTAGTTAATTCTAATTAATGCTAATTACATATTTTTTTTACTAATTAGAGAATACTAATTATTACTAATTTTTTCCAATATATAAATAATTTATTAGTAATACCATAATTTACTGTTTGGTACCACTATTTACAACTAATTACTACTAATTACTGATAATTACAACTAAATACCAATAATTATTACAATTTATTACAATTTATTACCATTTATTACTAATTATTTCTATTTGTCAATGTTTATTACTATTTACTAGTGATTATTAGTAATAGTTAATAATTATTACTAATTATTACTATTTACTTCTTTTTATTACTTTTTTTTATTAATTATTAGTAATTATCAATAATTTTTACTATTTATTACTAATTACCACTAATGACCGCTAATTAGCCCTACATTTTACTAATTATCTATACATACTACTAATTGTTCCAAATTGTTACAAATTATTGCTATTTATTTCTATTTATTACTAATTATTACATATTATTTAAAATTATTACTAATTATTACTAATTATTTCTATTTATTAATAGTTATTACTAATTGTTACTATTTATTACAATATTTTTGAAATTATTACTGATTATTACATGTTAATATTAATTATTACTAATTTCTTCTATTTATCGTTATTTATCGCTAATTGTTACTAATTCTTGTGAATTGTTACTATTTCTTGCAAATTACTACTAATTTCTAATTATTATTCCTAATTATTTTTAATTAATACTATTTATTGCAAATTATTACAATTTATTCCTAATTATTCTTATTATTCCAAATTATTTTGAATTATTTCTTATTATTCCAAATTATTCCTTATTGTTATTATTTATTACTATTTATTACTAATTATTACTCACTATTACTATTTATTACTTATTATTACTTATTATTAAAAAATTTTACTAGTTAACACTAATTACCTCTAATAGCCACTAATTACCTCTATTTAATACTAATTATTATAATTTAATACAATTATCACTATTTCATACTATTTGATACTATTTATTAATAATTGTTACAAGTTATTATGATTAATTAAAATTTATTACATTTTATTAGTAATTATTAATAATTAACACTAATAAGTTATGATAAAACTAATAAATGATAATTACAACTAATAACTTCTAATAAATACTAACTTCAACTAATTAATACTAATTACACGTAACTACAAATAACTAATGATAATTGAATGAAATTATCATAAATTAATACTATTGACATTTAAATAAAAACATTCAATCAAAATGATACAACATATTTGTTAAAAATAAATAATGAAAAATAAAACTATTTAAATATAAATTTATTTTATTACGACTAATTAATAGTTATTTATTATAAAATAAAATATAATGAAATAACTAAAAAATTTAAAAAAACAAATAAATACTTTCAAAATGAGTCTTTTGTTGGATACAAGCTAGGAAAATTGCTCAGCAATAAATTTAAAAACATTAGAATAACTGAAGCGAAAAATATGAGAGCAATGAATAAGAGAGGATTGGAGAGTATAGTTCAATGGAAAAAATTCATATTTGATTATATATAGCTTAGAACATTTTCAAGGGGGTATTTGTGATGGGACTCATCCCTAATGGAATCCCCTTTTAATTATGGGTGTCAATTAAAAAGGTATTTGTGATTGGATCGATCGAAAATACCATTATGTGGACAAACCATTTCAGACAAGAGTAAAACCCCAATGAAAAAATAAACACAATTGGATAGTATTTGTTACTAGAGAATCCTCCTATCGAAAATACTAAAATCCAAGAGATACTATTTGTAGTGGGTGTAACCACTGTTCACAAATACACTTCATGATTTTTGGCATGCACCATGAGCTCAACACTTTTACTAGGGGATACAAATTCCCATCAGAAAAATAGTTATTACAATGACTATTTTCAACCAGAATATGGCCTCATGGAAAATAGTATCTCCTGACAAACTATTTGCAATGAGACCCTTCCCTTTGAAAGTAATTCTTTTTCCCGAAGTGGGATCACTATCCCACCTTGTTTACAACCAATAACAATTTGAATTATCACTGCTCTCTAAAAAGAAGTCAGCTCACTACTCTATCAAATTATACTTCTTTTCATCAATTTAATAAATTTTCCTTACACCTCATTTGGTGTGTGATGATTCTCTACTTTCATACACCTTATTAATAACATTTTACATATTGTTTCTATGAAACTATTTCGGGTTTATATAAGATTCACTTTCCCAAAACTGAACTAGATATTTCTCAAAACATTTTCTATATTCGACAAACTATTTTCTTTTTCCAAAACCCAAAACCTTTCATAAAATTTGATAATCATACTCAAAACCTACTATCTTTGTTAAACCAAATGTTTATATTAATACTTCATGAATGAAAATTCTAAGCACAATTATTTCATGAATTAAATTCCATAAGATCTTCAACTATGCTTCTAATTCTCAAAAGATCAGAGTATTTACTTATATATATATAATTATTCCACTTAGTAAATGGTTCTCACTCACCACCACCTTTTATGAAAACCCTTCAATTTGTTTGTAAAACTCACTTCCATTAAAAACAGTCCATGGATTTTTTATTGTCATGAAACATACATTATTTTGTGAAACATTATTAAGTGAATCACAATTATTTTGTTAAATATCCAACATTCAAGATATCATTCCATTTCATTAATTTCATTAGGTAGTCTTGAAAATTCCTTATCATGAAAAATTTCCCTTCATCTAATTATTGGACTGTTAATAATTAGAAAACAATATGAAATAACGCAACCTTGTACACACTATTTTTATAACCACATAAAAATATTTCATACCTCTCTCTATGAGAATTGTTAACATACATATTCAGAAACAATACTTGAAAATTACAACTTAATTCAACTACCTTCACTGTCAATAAAAAACAACATCAAACACATTGTAAACTCACTGTGATGGGTTTTGGCCTAAAAGTATACCCCTTAGGATTATTGGAATATATTCACCCATTAATAATTTTATAATCCTACCATCACTAACTCATTTATAGAACTTTATACACATCCTTCTTTAACCAAAATTCTAAAACATTGACTCCAGATAGTGAAGAAAAATTTACTCAGTACATACTCTAAATAAAAATAATAATTTGTGGTGTTATAAATAAGAGTATTATGATAAAATCTTCAATGAATAATTGAATTCATGAAATAAATATTTTATAGAACTCTAACATTGTAGAAGAACTATTTCATTATCTATGAGAGAATGATGACACTAATTAATTCCACATCTTTAACCCCATGTCAGTTGGTTTAATTTTCTCTTCTCCCCTCATTTTCATATTCCCCTTTCATTAACACAACTTCTCCCCCTTTTCGATAATCATAACAGTCACACTATTGTGTTCTGAAAAACATAAAGTACCCATATCATCAAAATTGGAAAACACGTCATACCTCAGGGATGGGAGGATACAAATCTACAATTATTCATGTATTTGTTGATGAATGAACTCTATGATCTATTTTATGGCCTTCAAATACTTCTTTTTGGTAAGGAGTATTTTAAAATATAAAAAACCAATGGATCTTTAGGCTCATACTCCATTACTATGTCATGCTCTACCATCATCTTGATTAATATATACGTGATTCCAATTTTCATTATTCATGAGTGACTGATGGAATTTTTTTCCTTGGATTTATATCACTTAAATTGCATAAATGGACTTTAATTAGATAATTCACTTCAACTCCCATATATTGGAATTACAACTTCATCCATAATAACTTTTTTCAATGTTATTTAGGAGACAAATATTCATATTATATAATGCTTAGTGAAATGATGGCGTGTTTCATGCGTATCCAATAAATTAACAATATTATATGGTATAAAAGAAAACATAATTTTCATTTTATGTCATATGTTAAACCCGCCCAATCTACTTCTGTATAACCCAAATATCCATTTTAGTATTTTTCATTATACTAAAACTAATATCAACCATTCCCTTGATATACTGGAGTATTATTACCACTATGAGTAATTTTATTTATGTGATATTTCCTTAATAAAACACTTCTTACTATGTGGATAAAACCTATCTGGTCATGTAAAATTTAATTACAATATAATGAAAATGGTTTTCCTCTATTCTATGATGTTAACATATTCTCCTTCATTATTTCATGGTTGTTTCATCTGAGTAACAACTAGAATAAACATCCCATTAGAATAATTGTTTCCAAATATCCACTCTTCGTTATTAGGATATTTTAATTGAATATAAAATTTTATATTTCTTAATTTTTTACTTAAAAATCTATGAAATAATTTAGTTCATAAACCATTGAAATTTCAAACTCACAATTCATGATTTATAGGAAAATTTTAACTATTCATAATTTCATCCAATAATTATTACATCATTTATATACTAAAACACCAATATCATCTGATGACTCTCATTATTTTTCAATGTAATTTAATCAATTCCCCTACATTGAAAACCAACTATCAATAAAATTTTATATAGTCATGATTAGAATGCTCTCGATGCATTCCTTAACACATATAGCTCTTCATATGATGAAAAAATTGCTTCTCATTTCAATATAAAATAAAAACACTTATTAAATAAATGTAAACCACCTTTTTATGACTACATTAATAAATTTTAACCAAAGGTCAATCTTGAATACAATGTCATTTTTTTGAAATGTTCTAGATATAAATTTGGATCTAGTTCTATAATTTTGACATGTGTAAATTACATATCATCTTATATTCCCTTGATATAGGGTTTTCCCTTTAACACTAATCATTTTAAATTTTGATTTCATGTACCGTTTCCATTTAGGTTTCTTCAAAGGTGTATATGGCCCAGACAGAATTATAATCTACCAGCCTTAAAATAGTATCCCTATATTAGTTCATTTTGATTTGGTAAAAAACATAATTCTTATATCTAGCCTAATATTTGTCTCCATCTACTTATATAAAACATTTCATCTGTACCTAATATTTTAAGGATTTTTTCTACATATACATCGTTCTCCTTGTTTGAGGGAGGGCTACATAATTGTTGACGATTTATAGTTTTTCAATTTCAAATAAACAATATTGGTTTTATTTAGAAACCTATCAGAATTAATAATTACCATCATTAGTATATTCATGTGAATCATCAATTTCCACATATACTGCCCTGACTCTCTCTTATCCTTATCAATATAATCAGCAAATTTTTCATTTTTTTATTAACTATTCCATTAATTTTCAACTATAGATAAATCATTAAGTTAAAACTTATTTCTAATCCTTATTTTGAATTATTTATACACTTTGGATTTAAATTAATAACCATGGAATATCCCCTATTTTATATGGAATTAAATTTTCTTATCATTCCTTTTATAGAGGATAAAACAATAACTTCAGATTATAAAAAAGTATTTGCATATTGTAATACTTTAATAAAATAGCTCTTTTTGAGTATGATATTATTTTAGAAATATAAACGCACGTTTTAAAATATAGACTAACGTCAAAAATTATTGCATTTAAAATTTATCTAGATGTCATTTTTCATAAGGAATCATTATTTTCACGTAAGATATGATCCAATTTCTACTCTCAATATCTATAATTTTTTGAGGAGTTATCACTACTAAAAATTGTTACTGTAACAAGTGTTTCTCATTATAATACTCCACATGTATTACTGTCAAATATATAAAATTATAGTTCAGGACCTCCTAATATGTTTTCCATGCATCCTCCCAACTTCCCTCTGATATGGTGTTATGAAACTGGATATCATAAAGAATATTGAAATTAAAAATATCAGTGTCGTTAAAGTGAAATAATCAATAAAAAAACCAAATTCATTTTCCCATTAATGGATCATAGTGATATTGGTCTACATATATCATTATCTAGCAATTCACGCACATTGGTTGTATTCTATGGTTTTTTTGACCATATTTGGTATAGTATTCTCTTACTTTAAACAAATTCACATGAGAGTGTGATAATGTGGTAGCATGTGATGATATCAAACTATATCATATTTTAACAAATATTATATGGTTTGGTGGAACTATATTTTATGATTGATAAACCACAACCCATTTTCATCCTCCATTAATAATAATCATATATTTAATTCATCACATAAACATTAAGATTTCAATGTTCATTAATTTCCATAAAAACAACATCAACATATTTTCCCCCAAAGATAGATAAATTCTTGGTAAATATTATTTCATGTAGTCGGTCCCATATTTATTGAAAGAAATCATGTTGTTACTTATATCTTTAAAAAAAACAACATAACATCCCATATATTTTCTTCTAATAAAGGATCTTTCCTCAAACAAGAATCATCATGACTTCACCATACCCAAATCTAATAACGAATTAATTTTAATACCTAATTTCTATTATCATGTCCTTATTTCCCATCATATGATTTGTGTGTCCAATATCCATGATCTATATTCTATTACATTCCAATTTGATAATAGAAATGTATACAATCACTATTTTCTCACCTTTTGGTACCCATTTGTTTTCAAACATGTTGATTTATGATATCCAACGACTTAATTAGATTAATTTGGAAAAGATTCCACTTAAAGAACAAGGAATAAACATTTAAATTTATGAAAATTCAATGACATCATGATATGATTTTTATATGAAATTTGGGTATTTGTTGGCATATTCCTCTATATTGTTTATGGGAAGAATCTCAACATGTTCCTGAATTCCCTAAATTTGAAATTTGGCCAATCATAACAATTCATAGAATATTGAAATCTATATGGATTATTTTATTTCTCTTCTTCCCTTTTATAAATTTTTTATGGAAAATAAATGCATATAATGAATTATATTTCCACAAAAATAACACATTATTCAAGTTTCATTGTTTTGGAACTTCACTGTAGGAACATTTATTCTTTGGGTTCTTTGAATCTTCTTATTTTTATTCTAATCCAAATCAATTTTCAGCATTAAATTGGGTGACTAATGTCTTACATAAATCATTATAGATATATATTTGAAATCAATCCTGAACCAACCTTTTAAGTCAAATACGAAAGCTTCTTATGTTTTTCTAGACCTTAAGGCTCAGATTCCCCTTTTTTATGTCACCTGAGTGATATTAATTCTTATTGTAATGCTAGGAGTCAGGATTCAATCTAGATATTATATTGTTTTTCTCACATTATTAAAAATCTCTCATTAGGTTCATTGATATGTTTAAGTTGATCATTCACTATGTTTGTCAAGCCATCAATATCTCTTTCATATAAATTTACAATGATATTATATTCAATGGAATTATCGTAGTTATCAAGAATTGGTGAATTAATAATTTAAATTTTTGTTTTCATATAATTATTTTATTATTAATGATTTTGTGTATAACTTGTTTCATCCTGCATCACTCTATTATATTTATTTTCTTTGGATCTCAAAAAATTAATATCAATAATATCAGCTCTATACTCGGCCTATAGATCAACACATCCTTCAACTCATCCTTCTTAATTGTATTTTAATCCCCTAGATTTAGAACATAAAATTATAAACACAATTTAATTTTCCTTACAATAATTATCGCCATCAATTATTTCATCCTCCAACACTGAAAACTGTTCATTATCTTTTTAATAAATATCCAAATTTTTTTATTAAATTTCTCTTAAAAGTTTCATTCCAAATAGATAGGATGAATAAATATTCATTGGAATTCCGATTTCTTCCTCATCATTATCTTGAAATTTCATCAGGAATATTGTCGCAAGATGTCCAACCATTCAACATTGATAACATGAAATTAGAATTTTCCTTCTGAATTTTCCATTACATCCTATAATATTCAATGAAGGTAATTAAATAATATTATCCAATTATTATGATTATTATCCATCGTATATAAAAATATTTTTCATGAAATTGAATTCCACCTTATATTTCCCTTTTTACAAAAACACATTATCCTATTTTATCTCCAAATGTGTAACAATAGTACAATGTAATGTATAAAATGTCATCTCCCTTGAATAGTCTCCATCCAATATTAAGAAATTCATATTTAACTAAGATGGATTTCAAATCCATATTATCTTAAAAATAGTTATATCTTAATGAATTTCTTTGATACCACTCATTTCATCTATGACAATATACACCTGCTGAGAAAATTCATCTACAGGCTCATTCTAATGCATTCAATGTTCCTTATATATATCCCACAAAAACAATAATTTAGATTTAATAAAGTTTGAATCTCTATTATATATATTGAAAATAATTTCCAACATTTGATATACATGATATCACCATTTTTTGGATTATTATAGATTTAGACCGCCTGAAGGCATTGATTTCTTTGGCATCAGCATCTAATTCTCTTAGTAGAACGTCTGTTGAATCTACATTGTCCACACAATAATAAATACATTTCATCTCATTTTTAATTACACACATCACGAATTATGAATATTATTTCTCCAAAAATATTTCTATACTTTGAAATTATTTCTACAAAATATCAGAATCTATTGGGGAATAAAATATTTAATTACTTATTTTAAGTGTGATTATCACACTATAAACAATTTATCCGATACCAATTATTATTCCATCTCGGTTAAATAACCTAAGAGGTGTTGGAGGAACATCATGGTATGAAAAATTAAAAAAACTTATTCTTTTGATCTTGTTCCTCCAACAAACAAAACACTCCCTTTTCCCATTCACATAAGAATTTTTTAAATGGAATAAAAATTATGGATTAGATATTGACATTTTATGTTGTTTACCCATACATCTATATTTCTGAGAAGAATACGTAAAAAATGTTCCTATATAAAAAATCCAATAAATTTTATTTCTATTACAATTTTCATAGTAAATTAATTATCCCTACTAGTTTACAACCATACGTATTTCAAACGAAAACCTCTCTCTCAACTTATGTGATCTCACTACACCTTTATAAAATTATTATTTTGATAAATTAAATTATTATTTCATAAAACAAATTTGGAGAATCATGATGATATATATAAAAATACACTAAATATTAATTTTGTAATGATTGGAGTGTAAACATTGCCCCTCTTAGTTTACAACAATTCCGAATTCAAAATCTCTATACCCCATCATGTGTTGTAATCTCTTTTCACCTTTATAAGATTCTTATTTTTATCATGTGAATCATAATTTCTTTCAAAACATTTGGGGATTCGGGAAACTCTATATTCATACACTTGATTAATACATAATTATAGCATAATTTGTAACATCTTTTTACCTTATTTTAGGTACGTCTGGTTTCCCACATTATTTTGGTGTGTTTGAGGCCATTCAAGGATTGTGAATGTTTGTTGTAGTAAAATGAACAAACATTAGGGAATATATTTTTGTTCTAAATAATTTTTTCATGTTATAAATATGATAAATGATTCTATTAGAGTATGGATATTACTGGGAGTTTTCAAAATAATCTACATATGGTATTGTAAAGAAGAACATCTTATATCATATGACACATTATTTAATTTAATGTGTCGTAGGGAAAAATCATTATGGTCATTATATTGAATAATATTATTTTATGCTATAAAATCATATATACATTGTAATATACTTTTTCATTGTAAGACATTCATTTAGGTTGTTTGATATTTTATTAGAAAAAATAATAAAATATGAGGCAACATGATTCCATCTTACATAACCCATGTCGTTCTTACTCTATTAACGAGTCATTTACAACCTAATACCTTATTCAGAATAGGCATAACTATCAGTCATATATTATTTTGTCCATTCTTTATATAAGTTATCTTCTCTCTTGGACCATGAGTTCTCTCCCTAGAATGGTTATTCATCTCTACTCAGGCTGGATCACAATGTTTGACCGAAGATCATCCTAGTGGTGTTTATAAGTTTCTACGGATACGATATCTTTTTTATTATTTATTTACATAGTTTTTGGAATCCCTTTTATGCTGTGTTGTGGGATATTTTGTTCCTATTGGGATTTTGTTCTTCATATGTTCATGATCGATGGTGATATCATCACTTAGAGGCTAACCGTCATTCTGGTGGTGGTGTTGTATATAAACTCATTGATGTATATGTATAATCTTATTTACAATCCATTTATCTTTATTTTTTGTATTGATTCTATGATCATGGAATCACTTTTAAGGAAATTTGGTTGTCCTATTGTTATTTTTGGGGTTGAAAGATCCCAATTTGGCCATTTGGGACTTGGTTATTAGGTAAATGGTATTATCACTAGCCTATGATAGAATAACCATGAATTCTCCAGTTTTATTAATTTATTTCTAACAAAATTTTCCTGATATATCTAATTTTATACTGGGAATTTTTTTTTGGAAAAAATATTCGTTTCTCCTTATTTGTTAATGAATTTTGTTTTTAATTAATAGTGAAATAGATTTATTAAATGGTTATCAATGACTGGTTATGATGTAATGGTTTTGAAAATATTTCCCAATTTAGTCCTTCGGAACATAGGTGTTAGGTGTAGTAATAAGCCACATCCATTGATTCTATTGGGGGATCACACGGGGTGTGTTCCTCTTCTCCTTATGATTGTTCTTGTAGGAAATTATTTGAATCTATTTGGATTGACAATTTTCCAGGGTGTACCTATGATATCTATAATTAATGCATATATCTAGAGATTTTATGGACATGATTGTCCACTTTTGGTTATGGGTGTTCTAGTCATCCTAGAATATAGTAATACTTGGGGTTATGTTACCTTTTATTTATCGTTTATACTATCTAGATTAGATAACCTTGTTGATATATGAGGTATCCATTGATTCTAGTTTACATGGTTTATTTAGAAATATGAAAAAATATGGGATTTTTTATAATGATTTTGATATAATTTTTTTTCTTTTATTATAAGGCATTGTTTTTACTATATTGATTTAGTTCATATTTTTATTTTCACAGAAGATATAGTACTCATGGGTGGGATCCTATGAAGCCTATTTAGATAAATCATTGAGAAACCCTTTTATGATCCATAGATATTGTTTTGTATTTTATTGTATATAATTTCAAGGCACAGTAGTATGAAAAAAATGATTCCATCAGCTGAATTTTAGTAGATAGTAATTAGATATTGGAATTATTCCACACTATCACAAAGATTAATTCGATTATTTTTATTCATATTTTACTATGGGACTTATACATTAGTTTGTTTTAACTATTTGAGTTGTTCCATTTCAAATATCTTTTTCAATAATTTTATTTGTATTCATATTTTTCTCCTTGGTTTATTATATCATCAAATTATATATATATTCCATGTTTTCTATATTAGTTTTTGTGAAATAATTCCCCCTACTTTTTCGATGCATGGGGGTTATTCTCTAGGCCATGCAGATCGAGTACTCCCTTCGGGTATATGGAGGATCCATCCTGGTTCTATGTTTATGTGTAACATTGGGTGGTTCATTAAAAAATGGTATTAGATAATGGTTATGATTTGTCAATACATATTTCTCTATGGGAGATAATAATGATGAGACTCAAGAGGAAGTTTTCACTAATTGTATAATCCTCTCTTATTGTGAAAGTAATCAATTGACAATGTGACATTGGTAAATGGGTCTCGTGAGTTTATTTCTTAATCATAATGTAAGTTTTTTCTTATGGTTATCTTCTTGGAATTGAGATTACCAAATTGTGTGATCATTAATATATTTTCATTTCCAGTGATATTCATCAATGTGATTTTCCATGTGTTCAATTTGAGGATGTTGTATATGATCATATGGGGAATCATCCCCTATATAAGAATATTATGGATGCTATTTATTGACTAGTTTGTGTCCTGGGAAAATTTTATTGAAATGGCACAATGAAGCTGTTAATTTAGATCTAGTTTCTAAGAGAAAAATGGACCGATATTTAGTAGTATTAAATGAAAAAACACAATTCTTTAAGAGAAAAATAGATCCCCAAGTGGTGGATTACATGCATGAAATGATTGACCAGATCTTGTAATTTATAGATACACATAAGAATATAAAGGTTATGTATTTATAATTCAAACATGAGGGTCCCATCAAGTAATGGTTTTATTCAATGGTACCTGAATATTGTAACTTGATATTGAATTGGAATGGATTCAAGAGCCACTTAATATAGTATTAAATTATATAATCATTGATGATTGAAATATCTATGGAGTTCCACCATTGGTTGCAGGGTGATTGACTGTTATATGATTACACCGATTGATTCACATATCCAGTTCATTTGTTATGTAGTTTTGGTAAAGAATATTTAGATAATGTTTTATAAGTTCCTACATGGTTTTATAGCATGTCAGAACATAAGTATTTAAGTGGAATATTTAAAATTACATAGAGTAGATAGGTTAATGGTGGATGAATGGGATATGGTAGGAAATATTTTATATTTCGTCTCTTAAATTCCATGTAGTGGAGAAATTTGTGGCACAATTGGAAGAAAGAGTGTATTACGTGACCCCCCAATTATGGGGAAATCGCTCGTAGTATATAACCTCCTCTATACAAATAGTTATATCAAGTAGCATGTCTTTTAATTTCAATAAGAATTTAATGTTTAAGAACACCCAACATTAGTTTTCTATAGCTATGAATAATTTGAATGCTTGTGGAATATTTGATAATTTACAGTGGTAATATCCGGATATGTTTATTCCAATTAATTGTCAGGGATCTTCGTCTACCAAGGCCACTATGACATAGTCAGATTCATTAATGTCAATAGGGATCCATCCATATGATTCAAGAGTGAATCACATTAACATAATGGATTAGATTCAAATATAGGGTAATGTGAGTCCAAAAACCATGAGCGGTAACATCCTTATTGATGCATATGTTGAAACTATATTATTGGATACAGGTTCCTCAACTCATTTACTTCTACAATTTATGTTCTTGTAACTAAAATTAAAATGAATCTAGTGTCATATTTATGGACTTATAGATACCTATTGTAAGAGGAAAGACTAGGGTATTTCATATCCCTATTCAATATCAATAAGTGATTCTTAGTTAGTCTATGATTTCATCATTCTCGATCTTGATCTGTTGTATGTCATCATAGGGATTGGATGAATTATATCTCGCCATGTTGAGGTTTATTTTTAACATCATTATTTCTATTTTCATATTGAATACGGGATATATCAGGTGTTCTAAGTAGAGTGATATATGTTATCTAGTTATTCAAGAATTTTCATTGAATATTTCCAGAGTTTTGTTTCTGTTGTAGTTGAGACTTGTGATGTATCTTATCTGATAGAATTTCCCATTTTTTTGTGACCTTCCTAAATCATCCCAGATGTCTTCTATAATATTTCTCCAAAGTGGGACGTTTATAGGATGATTGTACTAGTTCTAGGAATGGTGATGATATTGATACCTAGTTATCACATGGAACCATTAGGGTTGATAGAGATCAAGATTTAGTAGGATGATCTGATGGCTTAATGTTTTGTTCACCCAAGGGTTTATCAATTGGAATCCCAATTATTCATTACCAATAATTAATATAGATCAATTCAAATGTGTATCAATTATCATAATATTTAACAAGATATGGGTAATAATATGTATTATTTTCCTTTTTGGATGATTTTTTATTAGTTAATTGAGGAGAAGTGGTTGTCGAAGATTTATCTTCAGTTCGGATATCAGTATATTAGGGTTCAAGAGAGAGATATACCGAAAAATGATAAGAGCGATATCAATGTACATTACAAATATAATTTGGTTTCTTTTGGTCTAAATAAATTTCTTTCTTTTTTATGTGGTTGATGAAATGGATATTCCATTTGTATTACAATACATTTCTCTTAGTGTTCAGGGATGATATTTTATTTATTTGAGATACAAGAATTTAAAGGATTACCATCAATGTAATATTTTATTTATATAGTGGATTCATAATTTTTTTTAATATTTAGATATGATATTCTAGACCCAACAAGTGAAATTAATTGAGTATGTTATTTCTCATCAACGCTCACTAGTTTACATTATGAAGGTTAATGATTACATTATATAGGAAGATACATGGAGTATCATTGTGATTCTCATAATCCTTGAACTTTCAAGATACTTTCAACGATTCATTATGGATTTCTCAAATATTGGTCTCACCACTGACCACTCGTAATTGGATGTGGGTAAAGTTCACATGGGATGAAACAGGCTAGAATAATTTCGATGAACTAAAAGGGTTTTTGACATCGACTCTTATTATGATATTAACAAAACCTAGTAATGGGAATGTGGTATACTATGATTTTGTGGATGATGATATGGGTTGAGTACTTACATAATGTGATCATGATATATCCAATGACACAAATATGTTTTGACCACTTAATTAGAATAAATCCACTCATTATTTAGAGATTTCCATATTTTTCAAGCAATAAAATTATGGAAACTGAATCCCATTAGGGAGAGGATCACCATCCATTTTGATTGTAACAGAGTGAGCTATATATTATTTTTAAATTCTTGAACCACATAATGATATGTTTAGTGGAATTACTTTAGTTTTTTACATAAACATTTCCTACACGAAATGAAAGTGTAATTTCATTTCAATTATTATTAGCCAGAATGTTCCATCACATGCAGTTTTGGAGATGATAGGATAGTGGAACATTATGAGACTCTCTACTCAAATATATAAAAATTCATAGGAAAATGTTTTAGATAAGGTTTTTCAAAATTGACCAGTTATCATCATTTCTTCTTGAGTCTATTTTGTAGGTTCCATTGTAGGATGATGAGTTCATATGAATTTTATAAACCCATCATGGTGGAGAGACCATTTTTGATCACCCATTAGATGTTATCATATTTTTTGGGAATATAATTTTCACTAATTCCCTTGTGACCAGATTAGTTTTTTTACAATAATAGTTCTTCTTGTTCCATGGATTAATGTTGTATGAATACATATTACAATATAAGATTGTTATTTTAGGGGCCTATATTAAGTGAGACAATGCAAATTATGTGTCCTGCCGTTACACCTACAAACAATAAAGTTGACAATATGAAACAATATGGTATTCTATAGCCTTTATTTATGTTGAATTGGAAATAGGATGAGGTTTCATTGAAAATTATTTTTGGATAACCAAATTCTCCTCAAGAGATGAAATATAATAGGGTTGTCATTGATCAGTTGATGAAATCAGATCATTTCATTCTAATTAGAGACAACACTAATGTTTATGATCTAGTACATTATATAGGCAGGAGGTTGTGAGGTCACATGGGGTACCCTCAACAATTCTTTTGGAGAGGTATCCTAGGATTACCTCACGGTTCTAAAATAGTCATTATGTGGTGATAGTGACTCAGGATTGGTTGGGAATATTTTAGTGTCCATATACATATGGTTAAACAGAGTGTGTAATTTAGATTTTAGATATATGATTTATTACATTGTCGGATATATTGTAGGATTGTGGGATAACCATCTATGACTATTTGAGTATTATTATATCAATAGATAGTTGTTTTCAATAATAATTGAACTCTTTATTTATTTATATGGTTTTCCATGCATATTTCTTGTATAATGGGAGGATGTGGGTGATGACTATATTTATTTAACAATTCTCTTTCAGATACATTAATGAGAACTCATGATATAAATCCATGATTGGTGATAGCTTAATGTTTAATGATATCTTTTGTGTATTGATGATATTTTCCATTGAAGTTTTTTGTTAGTGGCATGGACTTCATAAAAAAATTCGTAGTTTGCAAACCATAAAAATGAAAATTAGGAAATTTTTTATCCAAGATATGTTAGACATTTTCAGTTCACTGGTGAGGTTGGGAAGTATTATTATTATTTTTAATTTCCATATTAGTCTATAAAAATTCATGAGGTTTTCCAAATATCTCAACGGATGATGTATCCTCCTTATCCATCTCATCTTATGAGGGGGGATAGATTGAGTCGGAGATTGATGTTTCCATTTTTTTCATCTAGTGGTGATTGTTGACCATATATGAAATTCATTCCTATCTAAACTATTCTATTTCCCTGAAAGTTATAGATATATAGATCATATTCTCATGGAACATTGGAGTGTATAATTTTAGTAAGGGATCACTGGACTCACCCTTTTACATAGAACCATTCATCCACATGAATTCGTAGGGATTGAATGTCTTATGGTGTGAATATTATAATATCCAGTAACCTGATTTTAGGAATATATTGTTTCCATCCTTTTTTGTGAATCTATTTCAAGGATGGGGATAATATTTCCAAAACAGTGGAATTCGGTTTGGGAGGAATGGTTGCATGAATTAATGGATAGTGGGAAAACATTTGATAAATTCTTTCAGGGGAATTGGGATTATCTTGTGAGTTTTTAGAAGAATCAATATATAGTTAATACTATACTACATATTATGATATATGAAATATTTATGGCATAAATGTGTCACAAGGAAAAATCTGTGAAGTTGGATTATGGAAACAATATCTTGTATACCATAAAATCACATTTAGTATACAAATACCTTTTTGGCTGCCTGACATACTTTTACTCCATAAGAAAATAGTTCTGGAAAAAAATCTATTCTATGGAAATGTATTTTTTGTTATACTTTTAACATAGGTTTAGTGCACCATAAATGATTTGTTTACACTATAAAATCATCAATCATACAGGTTTCATTAGGTAACTCATCATCTTCTTTCACTCGTAATATAGGATCTCATCTCTATCAAACTCTAGTTGATCTTCAAGGAATTTTAGTGTATCTCTACTCCGATATGATTTCATCATTTTGTATTTAACCTTTATGGTAGTTGTGTTATGCCACATAGAGTAATCGAACATTATTCTTCTCCATCTTGAATCTTAATGGAATAATTATTTCACTTAATTTTCAGATCGGTAGGCATTTTTGTGATTTTATTCATGTTCCTCTCAATATACTTGTTGTGATCTTCTCCCAGTGGTCAACCCTAATGTTTTTTGTTGCTACGTGTGGTCTAAATTAGGTATGTTTTTATGAAAAAAATTATCTCCAAACCTTTTATTTATTTATTAATTATATGATGAGGTCTTCAATTACAAACTATGTTGTCATATGTTCATTTATTTTAGTGTACATGGATCCAATTGCAGGCATGTGAGAACAATGTTTGAGGTATCTTGTTACATATATACCCTACATAAGGTGATGCATTAATGATATATTTTTATAAATTATTATATAAATAATATTATATGATCTATAGCCTTTTTTGAGATGATAAGGGTTTTCTATAAAACAATTCCATCAATTTTAGATAAATTAAAATTTATAAAAAATGCATTTTGAAATGGTTAATGAAAAGGATTTCTAATAATGATTTTTATGAAGTGATTTGGAAAATGAAGAACATTGCAGTCCTTGGGTACATATGTGGATGTTGAAATAATAGGCTTTATCTGTTGATAGCGTTGGGGGGTGTTCACTAATGGGCTTTTCTAAAGTTCCATAGTCATACTATTTAAAAGAATTGTTATAATCTTTTGGTAGGAATTATTTTGAGGTGTTCCTCTGATGTCATGATTCCTTGAATATATCTAATCACATGATGTGAATTATTGACTATGTTTTGGTTTGAGTGTTCTATCTTGACTGGCATATATGCATCCTTTGTGTGATGTTACATATTATTTTTTGTTTATATTTCCTTACATTTATATCCTACAATGATATAAATGGTATTCTTGGAGATATTTTTTCCATTAATATTTAAAATAATAGGAAAATGGTTGATGTTTTATAATGTTTTTTATGTAAATACTTATTACCCAATTATAATGAGTTGGATTAATTAGTTTTGATCATGATTTGATTGATAAACAAAGGTTTGTTATAGAAAAACTAGGTGGGATATTACAGATCCTTTTTATCTCATACCCTACACACCCCTTTGGATTTTCACTGACCTTATTATGTTTTCTGACGTAGGGAATTTCAAGGAACCATAATGATAAATAATGGTATTTATTAACAAATTTTGAGTGGATACTGTTAAGATGTTTGGAGTTTTCCTAGGACATTACATGGAGTAGTAAATTTATGATTATTTATCAAATTATTTCTAAATATGTGCATTCAATTTTTATGAATGATGTAGAAATCCTTTCAACTTTCTTCCCTCAATTTGGGATTATATTTGACATGTTTTCTCATCTGATATTTCTCAGAACAATGTATATATACATGTTCCATTTTTTCTACATCAGTTTGGTTAAAAAAATTCTTATGTTTATTGATTCATTATTTGGTGCTAGTCTACATACCTTTAGGATCAAAAATTCCATTCAGGTATATGGGGATTGGTCTGGGTTCCATGTATTATCATAACCCAGGTTAGTTTATTACAGAATTTCTTGGAAAATATTTCTAGTTCATATAAGATTAAATTTCTCAAAACTACTCCCCCACCATCATAAATATTTATTAGTAATAAAAACAATTCTATTTCACCAAACCCAGAACCTCTCATGATATTTTTTATGCTTTTGAGAGACTTCATTTCTTCATGGAAATATATGATCATCAATATACATTATAGAAAAAAGACTTATTGAAATTCATTCAATAATTTATATCTATAACATTTTAATTTATGATTATTCATCTCAAATGTTTCTGTTACCTCATATTTATATTTGAAATTTCCTATTTATGAACACTTTAATCTGTTCATGATACTCACCTTCATAATTATTTTTTTCTCATTTTTCATTGTCATTAATCATAATATATTTCAAATAACATTTTTTAATGAATCACCAATCTAACTGAAAATAAAATTAGTATTTTAAAATTATATACCATGATCATATATTTATGAGGTAGTCAAAATAATAAATGTTTTCGAAAAAAATCCTTTATATAAATATTTTACCCCAAAAATTTAGAAAACAATGGAAAACGACACCACCTTGTACATAAAATTTTTTGTACCACATAAAAAGCTTCCATACCTATTATATATATATATTCACATTAACATTCAAAAATCTTGTTCTATCTTCATAAATAACCGTTCAGACCATAATTTCACCTTAAAAATCATATCAAAAAACACATTAAATTCTCAAGGATGGAAATTTTCTGAAAAAATCACTCAAATAATCCAACTCACACTAAAGATATAAGTGATGGTAGAAACTCATGTAATGTATTAGAATCCAAATTATAAATTGTTAATATAATTTATAAAATTTTATATATATCTTCTCATCCAAAAAATTCAACCACCATTTAATAACATACACTGGTGAAAATAAATACAGGTACTAGTTAAAAATTGATACAAATCAAATATTAATCCCCACAAGTCATTAATAGATATATCCAATGATTAAACTCACACTTCAATTTTCATGGATTACTAATACAAAATTCATGTGACAAACACCCATTGGTTGTCAGGTAAAAACTTGATCAACATGACTTATAGCTCATTCCTATAAATAAGATCCCCCAACAAGATTTTATGACATCTATCAACTGATCAATGAATAATAATATCACATTAGAGATTACATGTATTAAATAGGAGGAATAATATAATAAATATCAACCTACATTAGATACCAATTCTATTCTTCCATCAGAACATAACCATCATCCTTTAAACTAAATTGATCACCAGGCTTCAACAACCTCATTTAAGGACTATCCTTGTGATATTCTCAAATCCTTGATATCTATAACAGAATCCATACAATGAATAAGATCCCTCGAGAACCAATCATTGGAAAGGGATGACACCACATAGAGTTTATTAATTGGTCAGTAGAGTAATCTACCTCACCATAGGGGGGACACACCCAAACACTTGGGGAGGGGGGTGTGCCAAACTAAATTCATAAAATAATAAGGCTTTAAATCACAAAAAACATCAAACTATATGGAGAGGGAAATCATTATCAATATAATTGGGGAGTAATACATAATTTATTGTATGGGGGACCAACACCACATTTGAATTATGTGAGTGAAGACACCATACATGAGGGAGAACTAAAGTTCCAATAAATAGTTTTTCAAACTCTTGTATCAATTAAGAATAACTAAGAATAGTAAATATTAGAGACTTGAAAATGACTATGAATTGTATTTCAATCAAGGGAATACCCACCCATCTAATGGAGGAAAACCACATGAAATCTATATTGGAGTACCATCTAAAATGGTTAACAAACCTCATCCTGTATCATAATGGACACCAACCACTATATATGGAGGACCCAAACCCTATCAATAGGAGTTTAGAAAATACACTATAGTATGGGTTACCTATGCCTCCTCTATATTAATGGAGAACTACCCCCATGATAAATTGGTGGAATAATACACTAGGTTGGTAATATATACCCTTGTATATATGGAGGAGTTAAAATTCTACAATAAAAAATGGGGGACACACAACCAGTTATCTATATGACTCCAATGGGGGGTGACTAAACACGATTATAGACGATCCACACTACATATAACGAGGAATACCTAAAATCCATATATTAAATGTAGTGTGTTTTGGGGACCCTCACCCTAGTATTTTCCTCTTCAATGTAGTTAATAATCCCATCCAAACCAAACAACAAAAGATTATAGGAGCCCTACACATTGGATTTTGTTATTTCAAGGAGACACTATAAGAGTCTAATCATTAAAATATATTTGTGGTATCCCTATTATCTCACTCTACTAAATGTACTCCCATTTATCTCATCATATGCATTAATTTGATCCCATGGCTCTAAAAAATCATTTTCTTGTTTGGATAAACACCCTAATATCATAGTGAAATTTCAAAAAGAAGGATTATCCTTTATTAAATCAACAATGAATTGAAAACTATATAATAGATTAAACATCTCAACTATACAATAGTAAAAAAATACCATGTCACTTAAATTAGTTTTTAGAATACAAGAGTCCTTTAATAGAAATGCATCAAACATTACACCAATGTAGGGTTACCAAAATAGTCAAAAGTACCAATGCAAATCGATTATTTTTACCCCAAAGAACAATCTATGTTCATGAGACACTAATCTAGAAAATGAATTGTTCCTATAGACACACTTGAAAACCATTTTCAAAAAACACAACCCATAATGACCCGAGTAGGGCATATAGAATTCTATTTTTCATATAATAATCAAAAAAACATAATACCTAACAATTACTTCATTTTTTGGATAAGAAACATAATTTGGACACAATACAGGATCCAAATTTTAATTATCTTGTGGTAAATATTCTCATACATCACTTGAACATAATAAAAAATCAACATAATTTAATTCCTTCTTCTTTATCCCACTAAAATATCACCTATTCTCATCGGTAAATGTATTCACCAAAGAATATAAATCAAAAAAGGGTATGTTACAGGCTTAAAAAGTGGGGAATAACATGGGAGGAATAAGGCTATGAATCAATAGTACATGTTCAAGAATAATAAAAAACAGCATACAATATGTAATAGATATTCTACCAAATATTTAGTGAAATACATGATAATGTAATTAAAAATAATATACACATTATTAAGAAACATCATAAACTTGTGGTCAACCCCTACCAATATTTTTGAAAAATATATTATCTTGTTCAACCATAACATATATGCATAAATCATAACATCATAGTTGTGAAAAACTTTAGCCTAATGTTTATAAATAATATATATAATATCACATGATATAACACATTACCCAATGCATTGGAGGGATATAGAATTTTATGCCCACTCAGTACATCATTAAATGCACATAATCAAATATGTCATAAGGAATGAAAAAATATGAATAATGTAGCCACTAAATAAACCCATAGAATAGAATGGGTTCCATGATGGTTTTGTAGATAATAATTTCATGAAAAAAATTTTTGTTTGCCAAATTAATAAGGGATTTGATATTTTTTAATAAATTATCATCATTTATGAATGGAAACGAATAAACTCAAGTTGAGTATAAAGGATAAAAATTTGGGGATGTTTTTTAATTAGAATTCAATGGTTATAGGTGTTCTATCAATGAATTAATACATGGGATAAAATGTTGAAATATTTTTTTAATATAGAATGTGGAATTAAAATGATGTAAAATTATTATAAAAAGGTATATTTTGAATTTTAAATCTTATTTATAAATATTTTTTAATTTTTTTATGTTCTATATTTTTTCTAACTGTTTTCAGGACCCTATTATGTATTAGTGTTAGACATAATCCAATCCATAAACAATGGAAATCTCGCCACATTTCCCGGAGAAGGGTTCCTAGTTGTGAAAGCTGTCCAGGGAGAGCTGGCATTTGCTAGATGAGCATGGGTGATGAAACCTTGTGCTGGAAACTACTTAAAAAATGGATTATTTCGACGTGCCATTTGCGATGGGGTACCATTGAAAATGATATATCAAATTAAATAGAATCAAAAATATAATTTTTCAAATTGTTCATTCATAAAAAATAATATATTTTGATGATTTTATACTCCATCAAAAAAAAAATTTCATTTTTTTATGAAACTATTTGAGATGGGCCAACAACGCATCACAAATACCCTCCCTTATTTTAATATCATGAGACAGTTAGTCACAATTAGTAATTGTTATGTTTTATCACAATATGTTCCAAAAATATAAAAAATTACATGTTTTGGTGGCTGACCTTCACAATTAGTATTAGAAATAGACCATCATAATTAGTGTTTGCGGCAGACTGTTGCAATTAGTATTTGTGAGAAACCATCACAAATAGTTATTTTTTAAAAAAATATTAAATTAAAAAACTATAAAAATAAGAATATAATATTATTATAAGTAAAATATTAATATTAATATTAATTGTATACAATTATTTATAAAATTATAAATATGATATAATATTTTTATAAATAAAATTACAATATTAATATTTATAATATAAATTTAAATATAAATAAACAAATTGATATTATAATAATAATATTAATATTAATGAAATAATAATAATCATAATATAATAAAAACTATAGTATTCAAAATAATATAAAAATATATAATTCAATAAAAGAATAAATATTTTAAAAAATTAAATTAATATGAAAAAATTTTAATTTTCGTGACAATATAAATTACAAACTATATCAAAATTTAAATATTTAATATTAAAAAAATATACATCCAAATGCTTCGTAATAAAATAAGAATACATAACTGAATTAAGGGAGTGTTCTCTAGAGGTGCTGAATGAGATGTTGGAGGGAACCGTATCCCTAAACGGTGAGTCAGACAACACATGTAGTCTATCGTCTCCTACTTCTGCTCTTGCCACCATCGATGCATCTTATCCTGCATCTGTTGCTGCTGCTACTTTTGTTGGAGTAACTCGTCAAGCTGATGCTACTGGCACTGACACATCTCCTTCTACTTCCAACACATAGTCTCTATAAACTCACTCGGGGCTCCCAGCTACTCGTATTACTATACATGAGATGAAGATGAATCTTTGTGATATCCTCTCGGTCTGGATGCTAACATCGCAAATGTACCATTAAAACCACCATCGGTCACTCGAGAGATGATACACAAAACTTGTCCTTTCTCGATGCCATAATTGGTCGCCTAAATCTAATAGTTCCTCACCAAATTGGGGGGCACAAGTCTTACCATCGGTCCCAGACTAACACTCAACATTTGTCTGAGACATCGATTCCACACATGACACCTTCAATAACTATTTAAAATAACCATTGTTAAAATATTATTTTTTTTATAATTTAATACTCAAAAAAGTTATACTGATCACAATTTGACACCAGCAAGAACCTTTAATCTCCCATGTGGCTGGATGGCTATACATCCTTATATAAGCATCGTTCTCTGTAATATCGGGTTGTGTGAAAGACTATATGAATATAAAATAATCTATTGAAATTTAAAATTATATAAAAACATTTAAAAAATGTCCATACTATATTTTCCCTTTGTGTACTGAATGTATGGTCGCCATCTCGATGTGCCATCTCCTATCTCCCTGATATTTCTCACCTACTGATGATCTATTCTAAAATAGCCTACTCAACAATTGTTTACATAATCAATCCAAAACCTGAGATGAAATATAATCAGGTCGGTGGACGGTGCATGCCTCGTCAAAATATTTCACTCATACATTATCCAGTTTTCAATTTTAAACTATTCAAAAGATGAGTTCAACGCGTATGCATAGCTCCCTATCAAGACTTCAAAATAGGTTCATGCATGCCCTCCTCAGTGTCATACCATAAACCCTAAAAATAATTTATTATATCATGTTAATAAAAAAATAAATTTCAAATTTTTCTTATTTACGTATCAACCAAATATCGAACATGCACTGCTGAACATCTACGAGAATCATATCCCATGACACCTATGCATTAGGAAAATAATTGTGCAATGGAGCGCACCTCCTTCAAACTGATATATTCATAAAGCTATGAAAAAAAATAATCAATAAAATAATCATAATATAATTATGTTAATGAAAACTAACTAAAATACACAGGTAAATATACCTCTACCTATGTGGTTCGAACCTATAATGTGAACATCTCACAAGTATAGGGTTGAGAATCATCATTTAGGAATGCCCACTCCCCCTCTAGGTTCCCCCAGAATTGAAAACAGTCTGAGTGTCTGATGATCTGACCTCTTGCTCCTCCAAGTGTAGATCACCGTCCTACAATAGATGAAATAGATCATCATCCATCTGAAACATGAAATCATTATTGTTAGAAAACAATTTAAAATAACTATTATATAAAGATATATATTATATAAGATTATAACTATCTTTAAACTATGTCAATGTACTTATTCATTCTCATCATTATAGATGTTGAGGTCAATGCCTTCATCTTTTGGCTCAACATCATCCATTTCCATATTAGTTTCAACTTCATC
Source organism: Viscum album (assembly GCA_963277665.1). NCBI lineage: Eukaryota > Viridiplantae > Streptophyta > Magnoliopsida > Santalales > Viscaceae > Viscum > Viscum album. Next base: position 1,686,603,471 of record OY728119.1, read on the forward strand.
ATCTCTTTTAATTTAAAATTCAGTGGTAACATCATTAGCATCATCCACAACATCAGACCATAATTGTGGGGTGTCATAAAAGTTATTCGTCTCTCTTCATGTTTAATATTTATTCAGAGTATTATCTTGAATGATTTCAATTTATTTCACTTCACAGAATCAAAATCACTTTCAGTAAATTGATTATATGAGGATTTAATTTTTATTATGCTCCACCAATCACCCAACTCCCTCGAAGTTTCCCATAATTTTCATAATAATCTTGGTGTTCTTAATGATCCAAAAAAAATGGTTCATTTACTTTATGAATACAATTATATTTAATATCAACAATTCCATGGATCAGATGAACATGTAAGACCCTCTTAGTATCTAACCACTGACATCTAAACATCATTCTCTATTTTTGTCCTAGATAACACAGTTCAATGATTTCTTCAATCATGTCATAAAAGTCAACTTCAGTTTCTCTATGCTAGGATCCTCTAATGCAAACACAATTGTTCATTGTTTTTTTATTCAACATGTGCACATGTATGAAATCAAAAACCATTATCCACATATGGATTATAATATTTAACAATATTTGATGATGGGTTACTCAATACAGACAATTGATAATAAATTTTAACACTATGTTTAGATACCTGAAATGTTTTAAAACATCTATCACCACAACATGTATTTAATTTATATTTTTTGTGAAATGAAAAATAATTTATCTATGATGTTTTTGATACAAGTATGAAAATTTTTACTACATTATTCAAGATAATCTAATGTAATATTTGGAAACTATTTCATGGTATGATTATCATATAACCTATAATTAAAAAAATTGTGTTCTATTATAAAAATTACAGAATAAGTAATAGGTGTAATCATATTACAAATGGTGTTAATTATCCACAGTTCTGCCAAAAATATGTATTAGCTTTGTGGTGTTAATCATCTAAAATCCATCATTCATGAACTCCACCAAAGTCATGTTCAGGCTGATTGAAAAGTGATAATTTATTTCTCATGTCGTTGTCAACATTTCCCACATTATGGATCATTCAGTTTTTTATGAGGGATATTGACATTGAATGTAATGATAGCTGAAAAAATAATTTTCTCTTGTAAATAAGAATTTTCTTTTGAGCATTAAACTGATGCTTTTTTATGTAATTTTTTTCAATTTCATCATGCATATTTCAAATGGGAATATCTATAGAAACATCATCGGACCTCCAAATTTTGATTGATGTATAAATTGTAACATCAAATTTACCATTGAATCAAACAAACCTAGCGGGAAGATTTTTTACAGTTTACATAAAATTAAAACAATAAATTCTTCAAGTTATCTTGTGGTATTGTAGTCTACTATTGATGCACGAATGTCAGGAAATATATATGATATGTCAGTTTGTTTATCCCAAATCGTTGTATTTAACAAAACTCATCATCCAATTGGGAAAAGTATTTCCATTAGAACATAAAAATCATGAAATTTTAATCTAGTAATATGACCATTTCTGAAACATCCTCCCAAATTGGAAGCATAAGCATCTGGATTCTTAAATAAGAAATACACTAACAAAATAATAATCTTCTCTGTTTGAACAATGTATAATATTCTTTAAGATTCATTATCTTCTGTGATCTAACATTTACAAACACTTTAGGTTTTAGTGACATGAAAATTTGGGAAAGATGTAATTGTTAAATCAAATTGTCTTTAGTGTTTCCTGGTGTATCCAGAACTGTATAATTTTTTTTTTATCAAAATAGATCTTCTCAATATGATTCACATAAAAACATGTGATGTACCAAAAAAACATGACAATATAGAAAATCCCAAAAAATTCTTTATTTTAACCAACTCTAATCTTTTCCAAACCGATCGATTTTTAGTTGGTTTATAATTGTTACAAATGTGATGGGAGGTAATAAAGAGATAATTGATTTTAACTCTATTCGTTATATCATTGTTGGAGGCACATTTTTTTCAACTTCCCATTTCTGGAAACGATAATTTTTTCTTCAAAATGTATTACCATCTGAATGAAATCTTTGATAAAAGTTGAAAAAAGGATTATTTCCATCGATGATAATAAATGCTATGTTGACACCCATAAAGTAATGACATGATTTTAGACCATGTGGCCTCCAGCTAGATAACATGCCATATGATGGGAAGTCACTAATATTTCACATTAATGTATCGTTTAGTAGGATGTTCTATTTCACAACAAAATCATATATAATAACACCATAACACCATATTGAATTTAACTCATCAATCAGTGGATTAAAATAAAAATCCATATTATTTTTTGGATGATAAGGAATTAATAAGGTCAAAAATATATATGGATCCTTCAACAGCATCCATGGAGGTAAATTATATAGAGTTATAAAGATAGGACATCATGAATACTGGCTACCATAAGAACAAAAGAGACAGAACCAGTCAGTAGAATGGCCCCATAGAATCTTTTGGGAATCTAAATAAAATAGATGATGTAATTGATCAAAATGTATACATGAATCAACATCAGAGGGATGATTTAAGCTTTTACGTGTTTAAATGTGGGTTTTGTGCGATGACATCAATGATGTTCTGTTTTGATACATAAATAAACACTACAATCTAGGATTGTGCAGGAAATATCTCAATTCATTATAGGAACTAATCCAGAAATCCCTTGATGAGCATCATTATACCTTGATTGTTCACACACAAAAAAACAATCCAACAATACATTTTCAACTTAATGTAAGATGCAGTCAGTTTTCCATGTAAGAGTCTTCTGATATCTATGACCCAAATTACGAACCAACCTTTTTCTCTAATATAGATTTTAAGGAAAAAATTTTATTTGGATAGGAGTGTGTTTAACAATGTGAATGTCGGATCAAAACAACAATTCAACATTTAATTATCTGATTTAATGGCCATAAATTTAGCAATTTTTTCAAACATTTTTATATTACAACCAGAATATATGGCTTCCTCAGTGGACCTCAACAGATCATAAATTTGATTGTTATATCTCATGAGTTAAACTAATATCATCCTAAGTTGTAGTTATTTTAACAGAAAAAGCGACGAAATCATGTACTAGATTTTGAGACTGTGATGGATCTGGAACCAAATTATTAATATCATTTTTGGAACCGTGTTTGTCATCTTCATACCAAAAAAATTAAATTGGTTGAAAAAAAACACAATTAATGACTTCCAAAATTTTCAAATTTGTTATACATTCTGAGAGCAATTTTTTTACTAGGACACTTACTTTTCCCTTCTGAAACAAATTTTGGTTTCGATGACGAAAATGATATAAAATATTTAACACCCCCATTTTATATAGGAATTAATCCAAAACTATTTGGATCCCTGTGACGTTTTATCCAAGTATGATAATATAATATTAAATATTTCCAACTACCACGTTTTATATTTTCTTAAAAAATATAAGGTATTTAGTTATTCTGAATAATTAGATATAAGATAAAAAATATCCAAAAAATGGAAAATATATTATTATATTTTCTTGAAATTTAAAATAATTTCTATTATTTTATAGTTAAATATACTAATTTTTCTTATTTTCTACTAATTTACAGTCATTTTTAAAAATGTATACTAATTACCACAAATTATTATTAATTTTAGTTATTTTTTACTAGTTAATGTTAATTATCGGCGATTTAATTTCAACAAATTGGTGGAAGCCCTTTTTCCGGATGTCTCATCCCCTAACAACTTTTTGTGACTATAAGCACTATGAAAATGTCTGATCCAATGTATGAATATCAATTTTAATTTTCATGAGAATGAACAGTAAAGAGGCCACTTTTCACTACTATCCAAGCTATCACACATTCAAAATTGAATATTCCTATTATAGAGGGGAAATTCATAGTTATTTCAGTCGCATGAAGTTAGAAGTGGATGGTTTTGTCAAGAAAAAGAGCATGTATTTTCCGATGTCTCGCTGCCTTGTGACATTTTCCAACTTAAATAATAATGAAAATATCTTCTCTGATTTATGTCTCTGTATATTTTTCATATTTAATTTAGTGGAATAATGTTTTAATCTCTTTAGGGGTCGATAAAAAGGAATACTGCCAATCAGTTGGAAATTGAGCCAATTTATCAATGTACTCAGATTTCTTTTTATTTATTCTTATTTATTTATTTTTTTCATTATTATTTCTATTTATTTCTATTTATTTCTATTTAATTCTATTTATTTATAATTATTACTAATTATTAAAATTATTCATAATTATTACTATTTAACACTATTTAATACAACTTATTACAATTTATTAATATTAAAAACTTATTTTTCTATTTATTACTATTTATTTTTATTTATTTATTTTTATTTCTATATATTACTAAATATTCTTAAATATTGCTAATTTTACATATTAATATTATTTATTACTATTTATTTCAATTTATTTATATTTATTCCTAATTATTCATAATTGATCTTAATTATTCCCATTTATTCCTATCTATTCATTTTTATTCCTACATATTACAACTTTTTCCTGATTATGACTAATTATGTCTAATAATGACTAATTATTACAATTTTTACAATTTATCACAATTTATTACAATTTATTGCAATTTCATAGAATTTTTTCATATTTATTCCTTTTTTTTCCTTTTTATTTCTAAATATTCCAATTAATTCCTAATTTCTGCTAATCGTTCCTATTTATTATTTATTTATTTCATATCTATTCTTAATTATTACTATTTATTTATAATAATTGTTAATTATTGGCAATTATTTCTATTTATTTCTATTTATTGTTTTTAATAGCAATTTATTTCTATTTATTACAATTTATTACAATTTATTTCTATTTATTCTTATTTATTTGTATTTATTACTATTTTTACTATATATTGCTATTTATTACTATTAATTACTATTAATAACTATAATTTCTTTTTATTATTAATTATTTAAAATTATTACTAGTTATTACTAATTATTACTAATTATTTCTATTTTGTACTATTTATTACTATTTATTACTATTTATTAATAATTATTACTATTTATTACTATTTATTTATAATTATTTCTAATTATTAAGAATTATTACTATTTATTACTAATTAAAACAAATTATTACTAATTATTACTATTTATTACAATTTATTTCTACTTATTACTAATTATATATAATTATTACTAATTATTACTAATTATTACTAATGATTACTAATTATTACCAATTATTACTAATTGTTACTAATTATTCCTAATTATTGCTAAATATTTAAAAGTATTACAATTTAATAAAATTTATTACAATTTATTACTAATTATTACTAATTATTTCATTTTATTAGTAATTATAAAAATTTATTACAATTTATTAAAATTTATTAATAATTATTAAAATTTATTAATAATTATTACAATTTATTATAATTTCTCTTTAATTCCTAAAATGTATTACTAATTATTAAAATTTATTAACATTTATTAAAATTTATTTCTAATTATTATGATTTATTGCGAATTATTTCTAATTATTACCAATTATTAGAATTAATTATTAATTATTAGAATTTATTAAAACCATTTAGTAATAATTATAATTTATTGCTAATTATTACAATTTATTTATAATTATTAATATTTATTACTATGTATTACTATTTATTTCTATTTATAAATATTTAATAAATTTTATTTCTAATTATTACTATTTATTTCTATTTATTAAAATTTATTGCTAATTAAAAATAAGATATAACTATTAATAAAATGAAATACAAAAAAACAAATATGTAATTTTAATTTAATTAATCTACATCTAAATAAAAAAAATTTAAACCAATTTAAATAATATAAATTTATTAAAGGAAAAATAAATAAATACCTTAAAATTGTAGGTTTCAGAGTATTAAATTCCCAAATAATGTTCTGATTTGAATGTTTAAACAATGAAATTTTTTTGAATTTTTTTTTCTGTACAGATAGAAAGAGAAGTTGAGTAAATAGTGAAATGAGTTGAAAAACAGACAAGGGGATATAATGGTTATATTATTTGTGATGGAGATATTTGTCACGGGCCTCGTTGAAAAATACCTGTGCCCGTGTTGATTGAAGTGGGCCGTTAAAAAATCATTTACTATAGGACCCGTCGTAAATACCACATGTTGACCATGTATTCGTGAAGGGGAAAGTGACCCATTGTAAATACTAGATACAGTCATCGGGTTTTTGTGACAATAATAGAGACTCATCACTAATATCCATTTTTCCAACAGTCGGAGTGGACCATGGCAGGGGAAACCCATGGTGTGTAGTTGGGGGCCGAAGGCCAGCATGGGAGAAGAGCATGCCATTCATTTGTGGAAGTGAAAACAAGGATTCCATCTCTAGAGAAGTCATCTGAAGGGTGCCTCTTGGGATTTTGTTATAAGAGAGTGTCCCCCAAGCTGGTGTTTTTATATTGGACAACAACTCATCCCACTCTTCTAGGCTCTTTCATGCTCCTCTATGCTCCGCCGCACTCAGTCACAACTACACCATGGTCACTCCACTCTACTGTAGGTCTTCCACTTCTAATTCACTCCACCGCTCCTCTTTTAATATCCACCTCTCATCGACACGGCTTCACCACCCAATGTCGTCGAATTCCCCTTACACCACCGAGGAATCTCTATGGCAGCCAATATTTTTCCTCCTCTAAACACTATGATGCACATTGGAGAATATTCTGGGACTCTCGCTGCTCTCCATCACCCATGCAGCCCGCCAACACTATTTCCACCCTTGAAACTTAGCTCAAGCTCCACCGATTACCAATTCTATTCATCAACAGCCACTGCCAGCATTCTTCATCACTACCCATCACCATTTTTTCCTCTCCAAGACATGTTTCTAATGAAGTTCAAGAAGTTGTTACACATGTCTAACTTTGTCCACACACATTTTAAACACTCATCATTAGTGTGTGTTTCATGTTTCACACATGAATGTATTATACATGTTATATCAATAAAAATTTGTGGTGGTTGGTGGGGCTTTAGATTTATTTAAGGAGTCTAAGGGCCTCTCCTATAAAAATAGGTCCAGCCATCTTACCAAATAAATCGAGTACCAGTTTGGCGGGAACACACAATGGATATGAGGAGGCCATATTCAGCCATGCTACACTATCTTCTTGATTCTTTTTTGTTTTATATTTTATTTTTTATATTATTTTAATTTTTTTATTTTTATTTAAAAATATAATAATAATTTTATTTTTAATTAAATTCTTGCATTCTTTATTCCAAAGTGATTTACATATATCAATCTTCATATTTTATTATTATTATTATTCTTTTAATTCATATTGTTCATTAAATTTTTATTACTAATATTTTTTTAATTTCATTATAATTATTTTAACATTTTTTTTATTATATAAATTTATTATTCATCCAATTTTTATTTCATATATTTTATTCTTATATTTTATGTTATTTCTCTTTACCCCTTCCCCAAAATTATTATTTTATTACCTAATTTTATCATCTTTATTATTTTTATTTTTACATTGTTATTATTAATATTTTAATTTATTTCTTCTATTCTTCCTAGTCCACCAAGTGACATCATTCCCCCAGAAATGTTGGGATAACCCAAGGCTTGACCCAGAGAGGATATGTTATCTCAAATTTTACATTATGTTTATTCTAGAGTTGTGGTAGATTTGAGTTGCATGCATGTGTGAGGTGAAGGTCCCCGATGTAGTGATGTTTTCCAATTGACTTACAACTCAATCTATTTCTATTATTTTTTATAATATAATTTTCTATCTCCCTATAGGCTATCACTTCATATCATTAATTTGAGTGATTTAGTGGATGGAATGAAATCGATAGACCCATGTTTAGGACAATAGCACACCATCATCCAAGGTGTGTCATCAATAATGATTAAAGTAAGATGTGGAATTTATCTGTATTATACTGTCAAGGAATCCAAAATTTATGATTAAATGAATAGAAATTCAAACATTATATTTCATGTTTAGATTATGAAACAATAAATTAAAAAATAAAGTTGAATATCGATTAACCCAAAACCAAACTGAAAACCCTGTTCTTTCTTCTTCTACTCAGATTATTTAAAAATTTCATGCATGTTTTGATTTTTTTATTTCAATAAATATCAATTTTTTCTATTTTAATAAAAATTCAAAAAAATATTTACCATTTTTTACAAAATTTAGTAAAAAAAATCAAATATTTTATGTGATTTTGATATTATAGGGGATGAAGTTGTACATGTTTTAAAGTTAGATGATTGTGGTCCGAAAATATATTTCTCTAGAAATATAATTTGATTTCTTCATTCCTTACGACAAGTAAGAATATCAAAACTGAAATTGTTGCTGAGATTCTAATCATTAGATCACATAGTTATTCTATTATTACATTTTTGAAAAATTTTATTTCTTTTAAAAAAATAATAAATTAAATAATCCATAAGTATTTTAGATGATAATTTCTTCATTTCAAGGAAAAAACACACTATTGTGAAATACCAATTATTTAAAAATAGAAAAGTGGTGGCTCTCCTATAAAATATTGATGAACTCACTATCGTAGACTAGATTATTAAAATGGGCATCACAACAGAATTCTATTTTAGGAACTAGAACATTTGGATGATAAAGATAAAAAATATTATAATCATTAAAGATCGAGAAGGTTGTGGATTCAATGATAGGAAATTTTAGTGATGTCATAAAAGTGGTCGGGTCACGACTTGATGAGTATCCATATCCCAAACATATGAAGATAGATATAAAAAACCTTAGTGAGCTATAGTGGATTAATGATGAATAAAAACTAGTAGCTGAGAAAACTATGGGATATTAGCATGATTTGGATGACTATTATAATTAATATGAGACGAAACATGATCTCCCCAATCACTACAATGTATAAGATCCCATACCATTGCATGTTTCTATTTCCATATAACAAGAGGAAGCCACAATATGAATAGAATTTGAATGTTGTATGAATGTTGTAAAATAATTTATTCCATCCATTGATATCCTACTCCAAGAGGTAATCTACTATGAGGAAGATATTAAAACTTAAAAACATTTGTGATTTGAACATATACTTGACACAATATTATTTGATTTTACTAAAAATTAATTATGAATCACACCATGTCATATTGATTAAACGAATTCATAAAATATTTTATTTGTTTTAGAGGATGATTAAGAAAATATAAGTGCAATAGTAAAATTATACATCGAGCTCCCATGTTTCAGTGAAAATGCATTTGAGTTTCCCCATTTGAAGATTCAAGTTGGTGAGCCCAATGAAAATAGTATCTTTTCATAATAGTGAGAATAAATTTATTGTTTATTGATAAATTTTTTATTTATATCAAGTAAAAATACCTTCTTACTTCCCAATTGATCATTAAATCTATACATGCTATGCAAAGAGAACACTGTATGAGATGGATAATATTTTACTGGTAGAAATTAAGAGGGTGTATGATTTATAAAACATCCTACCACAACCATAAAACCGATTAATAATTATTTCTATGTGTGTGTGTGTTTGTGGTGGGGGGGGGTATTCCCAATCAATCGATCATTACTCATTAAGAAGAATGATGAAATATCGTGGATGATTCACTCTTAGTGGACCAAATAAGAGAATATTTTTCCACCATTAGATGATGGATTATATATGGAACTTCTGTCCCGATGTAGTGAAATTTCTATTCCAACATTGGGGATCATATTAGGACATATCAATTTCATTTTATTTCTACTAATTTAGATTTCAATTTTATTCATAGGAAGTAGTATAGAATTCATCATACTCCCTCTTATCTTTTTGAGCTTAAATGGGACGATATTTGTGATAACATGAGTTTTTTTATTTTATAGGCTCATGGTGATATAAGGCATCCCTAATATTGAATGATTAAAGTGGGAAATGATTCATGGAAAGTAGTCTTCACTTTTACATTGTATCTGTTAAAATATCAAAAAAAATTCCACCTACATGTATTGAGATTTATAGATGAAGCTGTATTACCACACTTGAATTAAGATTTACATGAATTGTATATGAGACCGAAGTTTCAAAAGAATATTGTGATTCCATGTTTAATTTATCAATTTTAGTGAGATTATATGAGTAAAATATATAATTGAGTTATTAAAGTGAAACATGAATATTAAAATATGGTCTCATTATTTGAGGAATTTTTTTGATTCATGTAAATGAAATTTCAAAATAATTTTCCATTCTTTTAATTTCAAAAATTCATGTGAATTTATTTTTATTTCCAATAATGCCTTGAGTTAATGTACAATATCATATGATCCATTACCGAGATGATTTCATGACCATACAATTACTATTTTATTATTGAGAGTATTTCAAGGATTATATCGGAAACTGTCACTGACCACAACATGAATTTAGTATTATCAAAGCTACAACTATGAAAAAAAAACATATAAAATAATTGAGGAAACTTTTGAAAAGTCTTTATATATAAAATAACACTTTATGTCAACTTTTTCAGGCCATAGAATCCAATATTAACCTTTTTTGGAATGAACCATTTTTCAATACAATTTTAGTTGTTTATACCATCCTCTTTGAATTTTCATTATATTCTAATGTTGATGTGTTGGGTTAAGCATATTCATAGTTGAAGAGATGATTTACATTGGATGGAAACTAGTACCCCTCCTGTGCATATGCATAGCGCTGTAAATGAACTGTAATATTCTGATAAATTCAGTAATAGATAGAAATCTAAAGAATGTATTGAAATTAATATTATGTTAAATTGAAAAAGTATATTAAACTAGTATTGGAACACATTAGTTTTTTGATACATTAGTATTAAATGAACATATATTTTTAATTATAGAAAATAGGAATGAAATATGAAACATGGAAATTAGAACAGTAAATGAAAATAAATGTGACATACATAATAGTAAGTACATTCAGAAGAATGTCAATGGAAAAAAGAAAAGTTAAGAAATGAAATGAAAGCATCCAATATTTTGTATTTCTGTTGTGTGTGGATACAATATATAAAATTTAGGAAACTAATGTTACTTATTATGTAGATGATCTATGAGTTTTTGTTGAAGTGGATCCCCAAAAAAAAGTTGTCTTTACAATATAGTCCACCTCTGTAGAAAGAAAATAAAATTTAAAAATAAAAAAAATGGGAAATCAGTTTTATTGGAAACAAACATTACAAATAAGAAAATGGGAAATTTGTTTTACAGTGTATTATTAAACTATTATATGAGTAGATATAAAAGTGGATATAAAATTTCAAAAATAAAATTTGAGACATATAGATTAGGGAACGTTTTTCCAGTACATATATGACATATTACAAGAAACGATATATCTTCATTGTAAATAGTAAATTTTTTTGTAAAAACACAATGTACTAAAGATTGTTTCACAAATACACCAATGGTGCAAGATTGAAAAAATATGTCAACATTTCTATATGAAATAAGTATATTGAGGTGTGATATTAGAGGGGATTCCATCATTCTAAGAGTGTCGATGGATGATGATTCTCCATTGATGTCATCAATTAAAACTAAGGATATGGATGAAATAAAATAAAAGTTACCCCAATAGATAATAAAGGTAAAATCACCCTTGGATTTTAGTACATCGTAAATTAAGGATAAAATAATAATTTTAATAAGATAATGTATATCATTTTGGATTGATTTTAAGAAGATAAAAATAATTTCAGACACCATAATCATGAAGAAAAATTCCATAGTAGCCAAGCAATGGAAATTTGGACAGATGAATTATTCTAATATTCATCAGTAAGGGACTGCTCTGGAACTATCAAGATGACTTGAAACACACAATATAAATCAATACAACATGAAATTGAATAAAATTATGAAGAAAGATACTGTATTAATAGTTAAATGTAAATTTTATAAACATTGTAAAGGCTTGATTGGGTATAAACATCATATATAATGAATGTACACCAATTCATACAAATAGTCCAGTGATTGATGATACTAAAAAAGGTTATATATAATATTGAGAAGATGTTAGAATAATCCATGTAAGGGTAGGCCTTCTGAGATAGAGTTAATATTATCAAAGGTTATGGATAATGTTGAAAGATGGTCAGAATAATCCATATGATGATAAGCAATCTTTGATGAAATTAGTATAATGAAAGATCACACATGAAATCATGTTATAAAGCCTACATTCACAAGAACAAGAGATATTGCAGAGAATATTTATCCATTTCTCTAAAAGAAACCAAACATAGCCCATTCGACCACTATTTTTATGTAATAGGCATTATAAATCATAGATATTTTTGAAATACAATTACTTACCCTTTTTGATGTCAACATCTTCAAACAGAATAAGTGGGATATTTATTCCATGCTCTAGTGAAAACATTTTTCAATACATCACTGAAAAGGTCAGAATAATTTATATGAGGTTAAGACCTCTGGGATGAAATTAATATAATAAAAGACCATACATGGAATCAAGTTATGAAACAAACATGCACAAGAACAACAGATGTTTTATAGTATATTTGGATTTGAAAAAAAGGTATACCTCCCATTTAACCACTGTTTGTAGGGAATAAGAATTTTAAATCATAGATAAGTTTGTAATATAGGTACTTACCCTTGTCAATGTCATCTTCATCAACCATAATAAGTTGGATATTTCTTCCAAGCTTCAGTGAAAAAGGCTTCCAGTGAACATTGAATTTACAAAAAATGCTAATGCTTATAAAGTGGCAACAACGAATGACATAATTGTTTTATAAAATTATTGAAGACCATAACCACTTGATTTGGTCATACCACACAGAGCCACTTCATTTGACCAGAGCACACTTGAAGCATTAAGAAAATATATTTTGGATATGATACAATCATTATAAATACAAACAAGAATATGTTCTATAAGCAGTTTTTGGATAGAGTTGTGAAACATATCCTTACCTTTTTATCCATACATAACATTTCCATATTGTTTTAATTCAATACATTTATATCCCATGTTTTATATAGAATCCATAAATAGAAAATTTAAAAAAATGTTTATATGATGTGTCAACTTTAGGGAAGTGTAATTTTACACAATACTAATGGATTTATGTACAACCTAATCATAAGGGGAAAGTGTAATTTCAGCCTTGTGGTTGTGATTAACGATCCTTAATAGGCCCCAAATGCCTCTCCACTTGCAATATATTAGGTATATCACCGCCATACATAAAAAATAAATGCAACACAAATGAAATATAAAATATAAACAGTTATGGGATGAAGGTAATAACAATATTAAGAATACTGTAGTTATTAGTGGAATGTGAAAAAGGTATTATGGGATAACAAAGCTGTAAAACATCATTCAAAATTATTGAAAAATAAACTATTTTCTAAACCAAATCAATTATATTATCATTATAATCATGCTTTATTTCACAGAGAGGACACTTCATTTCAGACAGAGCTCACATCATTTGACCATAGCATGCTTGAATTAATAAGAAAATATATTTTGGGTAGGAAACATACCTTATAAATACAAATAGGAATAAGTGATATAAAAAATATTCAGAATGTGTTGTCAAATTAACCATTACCATCTTCATATATCAATGGAATTGTCATATTGTACAAATTCAATACATTTATAAGCCTAGTTTAAAGAGAATCGTAAAATAGATCCTAAAATTATGAAAACAAATTCTATGAAAATTGATCTTTTGAGAAGTGGAATTTCACAAAATACATATGAATTTATGTACCACATAATCATAAGGGGTAGGGGAAATTCATGCCACAATGTTGTATTTAACCATGCTTAAAAGGCCCCAAATGCCACTCCACTTGTAACAAGGACGGTACTATCCCCTGTCATCCACCAATAATGACCGGAACACAAATCAAAGATAAACATAAATGATGCCATGAAATTATTAATGATTATTAAGAATATTAATTTTATTAGAATAAATTAATATGTTATAATAATAAATAATTAATGCTCAAAAACCATTTGTAGAAAAAAGACAAGTTTAAAAAGAAAATCAGGTGGGTAGTGTGAAGTGCCTTATACATGATGCAACACACATTTTGTCATCTAATCAGAAGAAGAGAAAATATTTCCATGTAGTAAAATCGTTTGAAGATGAAAAAGTTCTATTATCATTATTCTGAAAGTGTTGTCAAACTAACCATTATCTACTTCATCCATCCATATCATTTTCATATTGTTCAAAATCAATACATTGATATCTCTAGTTCTAAAGAGAATCATGAAACAAATACTAAAATTATGAAATAATGTTTCTATGAAATGTGATCTTTTGAAAAGTGGAATTTTACACAATACATGTGGATTTATATACCACATAATCACAAAGGGTAGGGTAAATTCTGGCCACAATATTGTATTTAATGATCTATAGTAGGCCACAAATGCCTCTCCACTTGCAACATGGAAGGTACTCTACACTGACATCTAAAAATAATAACCGCAACAAAAATCAATGATAAATATAAATGATTCCATGAAAGTATTAATAATTATTAATAATATTATAGTTATAAGAATAAAGTAATATGTTTAATGAATGAATAATTAAAGTTAAAAAACCATTAGCTAAAAAAACAGGTTTAAAAAGAAAATCAAGTTGGTAATGGAAAGTTTCTTAAGCTTGATGCAACACACTTTGTGTCATCTAAGCAGAGGAAGGGACAATATTTCCATGTTGTAAAATATTGATATTATCAAAAATCAATTTCAAAATGCCTACAATATTTTGATCAATTACAATACATGTATAAATAAATCATGAAAAAAATATGATACTTCAGATAATCCAAAACTCACAAGATATAAAGGTTATTAATATCTTCACTAACTTCTAATCTTAAATTATTTAATGAAATGTTTGTTATAATCCAGAAATATGGAGTAAAATGCAGTCATGTATGAGTATTTTACATTAGAAGGGATGATTTAACATGGAATTCGATCCAAACATAAAATATCGAAAAATAAAACAATATAAAAAACATGTTATTACGTACCTTTTAATCATCCCAGAAAAATTCCCTTACATTGTGGTGTTGGTCATTCATGTGCCTTTCATCCCCTTTTTCATTATGAATATATCACAATCATTTGAATGATATTAGGATAAAGATTATGTGTGTCTTGAAATGCATTTATAACAAAGGATGATACCTCTATAACCTTTAGATGAGTATGTAAGAACCCGATTATTATTTTTGGGGTATGAGTTTCTTGTATTCTCCTTTCCATAAGTTTTTTTTGTGAAAATAATGAAAATGGGGAAAATACTAAAATTCGGGACTATAAGTTGTGTACTATTCCAGATGACGTATACTTTGTCCGTGTGGAATGAGTACACAGGGTGTGTAGCCATATCGGCGATGAAGGGTGTAAAAACTGACTACACACTGTGTTGTCAATCGGTAGGGAAAATGTAAGGCGGTGGATTCAGCCGCCAGGTGGGTGACAGTACACGCCATGTAGTCAAGAGTACACGTTGTGTACTCATGTCGACAGATGAACCATTTGGCGGTGTCACTAGAGGAATAGTTAAATGAGGGAAGTACACACCATGTAATCAAAAGTACACGCCGTGTACTTTATTTTTTCGCATAAAATAGGTAGTAGCCAACCCTATTCACAATATTTTCTTTGAACCAGATGGGATATCAGGAGAGGATGTCCGAGCCTTCATGGATCAACCGATCGAGCGTCAGGAATCCGTTTCTGCTTCTGTCGATCACGTTGGAACCACACGGGTAAGAGATTCCTTCTCATTGTGTGATTCTTTAAAATTCTTCCTCTATGGGTAGTTTTTTGAGGTTGAATGAGAAATATTTTACCTTATATATATGAAGTTCATGAACTATTTAGAAGGATTAATTCACGTATACTGTTCTTGGGTGTTTAAGGTAGGCGGCTTGGTGTCTGATTTATCAACTGTTGTGTGTTTTTGTGTTTTATTATGCTACGAACCCATTTTGGGGTGTCGCGTGGATGAGGCCGTGGCTATTTTAACTACCTATAAATGTATAGGTGATTAAATGTCATAATAAACTACTATTTGGGGACGTTTCTTGGATCCAGGACCACCTCAAGGGTACGTTCCTATGTTTAGCTGTTTTTCCAGGATACCTGAGGGTATGCCATTGTAATAATGTCTATTAAATTGCCTTGATATAAATTGTATGTGAATTTATTATCTACCTATTGGGCTCGGCCTGGTTAATTGTGCTTGAGGGTGGTGTTTTACTATAGCCTTAGGGCATGACTGTATTAGCCTGAGGGCAACGTTCTATTTAACATGAGGGAAACCTTTCGTATTCATGAGGGATGTGACTTCTCTGCCTAAGGGAGACACTTCATTCTCCTATGGAAAAAATCTGTTACGCCTGAGGGAAATACCTGTGGGTTGGATTCTGAATAGCCTGAGGGAAATCCTGAGGGCATGGATTTACTATACTAGCATGAGGGCACGATTTTGATAGGTCTGAGGGCTTGGATCTGATGAACTGTGAATGTTATTAAATTGAATGATTTAATTAATTATAAAATGGAAATATAACCGGTACATTAGTTACTTTTGATTTCTTCTTAGTTTATTGCATTTACTTTTGCACATGTTTATTTCATGTTTACACACAGTTGGGCACATGCCTTTGGTGGGTGCCTACTGGGACTTATTTCTCACACCCTATTTGGGTCATGTCTTCAGCCCAAATAGATTTCACTTCTACAGGTTTAGATAAGGGTAAGGGTCCCTATACAGGTATTTGATTGCTGCTGAGGAGTAGGGGAGCATGGGACTGGGCATAGTCTCATGATTCTACTGGCTATTTGATTTTCTTTGTTGTACTCTGTATTTTATTGTACTACTGTGTAACATGTTCTGGGTATTTTCTAAGAACATGATACATGTTGCATCACATCTACATAACTAGTTGGTTATCTTTTACTACAAATGTTTATATTAAATATGTAGTGTTTATTGATTCTGCCGTTGTTGTATGCATTTTATTTTATTCCACTATGCTAAACATTGAAAAATGAGGTCATAGATTATGCAATATCAGACCTGGACCCTTGCTGCTAGTCAGAAGCCTTTAGCGTTTGGGGAAATGTGCTTGAGGTCCCGTGGAGAACCAGGTTCGGACCACCCATTGAGTGGCACCTGGATCTGTGACGTTACAATGTTGTATCTAAGGTGTTCTTTTCATTGAATTATTATTTGGAGCCTTAGTCAGGGATAGGACGGGAATAGTATATGGTAATAAACTGTGCTCGGGCGTAGCTAACCCATGTACAGGGAAAATCCACTCTACCTCATATTTTTCAATTCTTTTGATTTTGCAAATTTTAGAGTTGATTTGATTTCACTATTGGGTGACAAACTTGTGATTGTGCTATTTATATTTTATCCATGGGTTCTATTTAGTTTCGACCAGATGAGATGAGGGTATTCCATATCATGCATCATTTAGGCACATGCTATAAATCACATTGCAGGCATAGTTCCATGCCATATAGCGGCATTAGAAATTGAATTTTGTTGTGATAATTGTTGTGGTAGAAAAAACATGTTGTTGTGATAGCTGCTCGTTAAAATACATTCTATGTGATAAGGTATTGTTGTATATATTTTTCATATATTGAACGCCAATCTTTGGTTTTTGGGGAGTATGGGACCCCATTTACCAAAATTTGGCGCACCATTGATGGTTTATTTTTTTATCACCGATAAGATTCCAAATTTTGATTCGCATGGAGTATGGGCCATCATGGATCATAATTTGGCACTTAGGTGTTGTTTTCGTTATTTTCTAGGTTCCTGGGAAGTTTCTAAGGCATAATATCTAGAAAACACACTATTCACGTCGTTTAGTTCTTAGAACATGTCGTGTATGTTCTTCTTTTCGGGAAGAAAGTAATACTTTTTAAGTACACACCGTGTACCCTAAGTACATGCAGTGTTGTCGCTTCCTGTGTTAGAGACCATGTGGGCGGGGACACGGGGTAGGGAAATGTTTGGGGTAAACACGCCATGTACCGTATGTACACGCCGTGTAGGGTTGACCTAGAGACCCGGTCCTGTAACTAACAAACACGGGCCAATGTAATATTTTCTTGAACACGCCATGTAAATCAAGAACACGCCGTGTAGTGTGACCTGGGCACCCGGTCATGTAACTGAAAACACGGGATGGGGTAATCCTTTCGTATACACACCGTGTGTATGTAGAACACACCATGTAGTTTGAGCAGTGTATCCGGCCGTGTAACTAACAACACGGGTCAGCAGAGATCTCCTAGTACACACAGTGTAGCTGTGGGACATGCCATGTAGTCTCGTCTGATGAAAGCCCATGTGGGGTTAGCCATGTAGCTAGGGAAATGGGGCGGTGTACACACTGTGTGTGGGTGTAAGACGCCATGTAGTATCAACCCGAGTAGTCGGCCGTGTCACAAACGACACGGGTAGTTGGAAATTTTCATCAAACATTCCATGTAGATTATATACATGCCGTGTAGTTTTGTTCAAAGGGAGCCATGTGAATATGCCATGTAGAAGGACCAGGGCAAGGGAAGAGGAGTCGGGTACACGCTGTGTAGTCAGTATACACCTCGTGTATTCCGGTTTTGCAAATCTTGAAATTCTTCTTCCTCATGTTCCATTATTGGTCCCTTCGTTTCTAGTCTTTGATAATGTGGATCTAAGGTGTGCGTTTGACCATGTAGAGTCATGCCACTGAGATGACCGTGAGTTGTTCGCCAAGAGAGTGGAAACGATTATACTCTAGAGATGGTGGGCCACGGGCTACCCGTGGATCATCCAGTAGAGCCAGATGTGGTGCTAGCTATTATACCAGACACTGTGCGGAGGCACAGTTCTGTGAAGGCTTTATGCAGTTCATGCCAACCTTTCAGGGAGCACCGCAGGCTACCAAACTTACGGATGAATTGACTTGTATCTTCCAGCAAAAGCATCCACCTATGTTTATAGGGGATGGTGGACCACAGGCTGTAGAGTCTTGGCTGAGGTCTATGCAGACTATCTTCGAGCATATTGAGACGCCTCCAGGGAGGAGGGTCAAGATCGCAACATATATGATGCGTGATTCTTCCAAGAGGTGGTGGGTTTTTACCACCCAGTCAGAGCATCACAAGGACATGGCATGGGATGATTTTCAAGAAGAATTCTATGACTTCTTCTTTCCAAAGACGCTGAGAGCAGATAGGGCTCAAGAGCTCATTAATCTACAGTAGGGCGCTATGTCGGTGATGGATTATTCTACTCATTTCACCGAGCTTCAGCGTTTTCACCCGTTCTGGTGGGTGATGAGACGTTGAGGGACATACGCATTGAGGATGATCTTCGGTATGACATCTAAGTACTGGTGAATGTTTTCAGCTTTCCTTTAGTACATACTATTGTGAACTAGGCGCTGATTAAAGAAAGGAACCTGCAGGAATCTAGTGGTGTGGGCCAGTGTGGTACTACACCAATTTCTGGTACTATTTCTACTAGGAAGTGGAAGAGATAGATGGAATTCTCTCAGGGTGGCAGTACAAGCCAGATGATTTCTCCAGGTGGCATGGTCAAGTTCTACCTGTGTGGTAAAGAGGGGCACAAGAGACCATAGTTTCCACATGATCTATTGGAGTGCGGAGCTTGCAGCAAGATAGGTCATCTACAACACTTTTACATGGCATTTCAACCAGTGGATAGTGAGAGGGGTTCTGTAAAGACTCCACGTACAAGAGCAGGACCAGTGGCTTCTTACCAGTCAGAAAACATGATTACGTCAGGGTGTGCAGGCAGAGATTGTGGTCGTGGCCATGGTATCCAGACACCAGGATATTAGAGGAAGTAGGGCGGGATAGCTTAGGGTATCAGGATGTGTCGTAGGGTCGCAACACTAGGCATGCATATGTAGTGCAACAGACCCAGCTGGAGTAGGATCCCAAAACTTCTACTCTCATAGGTACTATTCTAGTAGCTTATATCTTGTCATCAGTTCTTTTCGATACGGGTGCCATGCATAGTTTCATATATGTTCCCGTTGTAGAGAGCCTTGGGCTCTATGTTTCTTTTTCTTCTTCTTCTATTATGACGCTAGACACTCCTATGAGAACTAGAACGGCTAGTGTGCATTAGTGAAAGAATTTCCCCCTTTAGGTTGGTGGATGTCACTTCCATTGGGACCTCTATGTCTTGGAGATGATGAGTTATGATGTCATTATTAGGATGGATTAGTTGTTTCTCTTTCCAGCCTTTGTAGACTGCTATCGTCGCAGGGTGAGTTTCACGTCACTAGAGAGAAGAGAGTTTATATACAAAGGTGAATGTGAGGTTCAAGAAAGTCGAGCTAGACCAGAGCATCATGGGCGAGGTGATGTCAGAAACTAGATTGGGAGTTTATATTTGGATGACCAGGGGACTTGTCAGACGGATTTCCTTCCAGTGGTTGATCGTTTAAGGAATGTCTTCTCGGAGAACCTTTCAGGTCTATCTCTGGAGCGAGAGGTGGATTTATCGATTGAGCATGTTCCATTAGCAACAACGGTGTCCATTCCTCCTTATAGGATGGATAACCCATTGTTTCAGGAGATTAAGAGGGAGTTAGTGGAGTTACATGAAAGGTGGTTTGTCCAACTGAGTACTTCTATTTGGGGTTCACCTGTCCTATTTTTGAAGAAGGCAGATGATACCCTCAAACATTTTGTGGAATATCGGAATCCAAACCATTTGACAGATATGAAATGATATCCCATAACGAGGATTGATGATATATTTGATCAACATCATGGAGAATGAGTGTTCTATAAGATTGAATTGAGATCTGGATATCATCAGCAACGTTTGAGACCATTGGATATACCGCTTACAGCTTTTCGAAGCAGATATGGTCTGTACGATTACTTGGTTATGTCGTTCGGACTCACGAACACGCTAACAGTTTTCATGGCTTTGATGAATCGCGTGTTCCATCCTCATCTAGATTCTTTCATGGTAGTATTCATGGAAGATATCTTGTTGTACTCTCACACTCGACACGACCATGCCACCCATCTTGAGATTGTATTGAGTATACTAAGAGAGCATCGACTATATGCTATGATATCAAAGTGTCACATTTGGATGGGGAAGGTTCAATTCATGGATCATGTTATCTCAGAGGATGGAGTTGTAGTAGACCAAGAGAAGGTGAGAGCAATAGTTTACTAGGAACATCCTAAGAACGTGTTTGAGATACGAAGTTTCTTGGGGATGGCAGGTTACTACAGATGCTTCATACATGACTTCTCCCGCTTAGAAGCACCGTTGATGGGTCTGACTAGGAAGGGTATGGATTTTTTTGGTTATAAACTTGCGAGACATCCTATCAGGACCTTGAAATAATATTGACATCAGCACTGGTCCTGATACTTCTAGAGCAATGGAAGAGCTCTACAGTTTACTGTGATGCATTGGGTATTGGGGTTGGAGTAGTGTTGATGTCGGGTGATCGAGTTGTTGCAAATGTGTCTCGGAAGTTGAAGCCGCGTGGGAGGAATTACATGACGCATGGCCTCGAGTTGGCTGCAGTTGATCATGAGTTGTGCTATTGGAGATATTATCTCTTGGGAGAGAATTTTGTGGTTTTCACTGACCACAAAAGTCTCAAGTAAATATGTACCCAGCATGACTTGAATATGAGATGACGAAGGTGGGTCGAATACCAACAGTCCATCGATTTTGAGCATGACTATACACCTGGTAAGGGTATTGCTGTTGCTGATGCACTGAGTAGGAGGACTCAGATACAGGCAGTACAGGAGGCCATGGGTGAGTGGCAGCTCATGGCCTTGTTCTCTGAAATACATTTGGACGTACATGTCAGTCAGGGGCAACCCTATCATTTATCTTTAGCTGTGACTTCTGACCTCATGGATTGAGTGAGGATGAGAAAAATATATGATTCAGAAGGACTATTTATACTGGAGTCGGTGGCAAGTGAGGACCCTCCTCATGTTTGGACTATAGGCGATGATGAAATTATGAATTTCCATAGACGATTGTGGGTTCCAGGGGATATACGGGAGGAGATGATGTTGGAGTTTCATGCTTCAGCTTGGTCAGTTAATCCCGGGGTTACCCAGATGTACCGTGACTTGAGACGTCGGTACTGGTAGCTGGGTATGAAGAGAGATGTAGCTGGTTTTGTTACGAGGTGTTCCACCTGTCTGTAGGTAAAGGCAGATCATCAGAGGCCAGCCGGACTATTAATGTAGTTACCCATCCCGGAGTGGAAATGTGATGATGTCGATATAGATTTTGTGACTGGATTTCCAAGGTCACCTCAAGTCAATGATGCCATGTGGGTTGTTGTGGACAGACTCACAAAGGTAGCTCACTTTTTTCCGATCATGGAGACCTTCGGTGTGGACGAGATCGAGAAGTTTTATATCTGAGAGTTCGTACGTCATCATGGGGTTCCTCGTTCTATTGTTTCAGATAGGGGTACCCATTTTAAGTCTCGTTTATGGTAGAGTTTTCCGAGGTCACTGGGTACACAGGTGCTTATGAGCACAGCTTACCACCCTTAGATAGATGGCCAGTCAGATAGTACGATTCAGGTGCTTGAGCACATGATGCGAGCATACATCCTGGACTTTGGGGGTTCTTGGAAGAACCACATTACCCTAGTAGATTTTTCCTACAATAAAATTTTTTAGGAAACTATTGAGATGGAACCTTACAAGGCTTTATATGGTAGGCCATGATGATCACCTTTGTGCTAGTTAGAGACAGGTGACACGGCTTTACTGGGACCACGCATCTTGTAGGAGAATTTTGGGCATGTCCAGTTGATTCAGAAGAAGTTGGTTACCACATAGTCTCATCATAAATCTTACGATGATCACTACATATGACCTTTGGAGTTCATTTTCAGGGATCATGTCTTCGTGCCTGTTTCACCGAGGCTGGGACACAGGCAGATCAAGAGACAGGGTAAAAATTCACCGAGGTATGTGGGGTAATTTGAGATCCTGGAGAGAGTCAGGCCAGTTTCCTATCAGTAGCAGTTACCACAGAGGTACTGGGCCATGCATGACATCTTCCATGTATCTCAGTTGTGCTGCTATCATTCAGACATGTCTCACGTTTTTCAGCCCGAGGAGGTTGAGATTGAGGTAGATGGATCCTTTTGGGAGAATCTGATTTGTATCATTGATAGGAGCATGAAGGTTCTCCGAGGCGGATCAGTTCCTCTCGTACGGGTGCTATGGCAGCATGGCCGAGTGCATGATGAATACTTGGAGGAGGAGACTGACGTACATGCTCAGTTTCCAGAGCTATTCTGAGCTTTGACTTCGCTACCCTTGGAAGGAAAATTCAGGGACGAATTGTTTTAAGGGGGGAATTTTGTAAGAACCCAGTTATTATTTTTGAGGTACAGGTTTCTTCTTTTCTCTATTCCTTAGGAGTTTTTGTGAAAATAAGTACAATAGGTAAAATCCTAAAATTCGGGACTACACACTGTGTACTATTCCACACGCCATGTACTTTGGTCGTGTGGAATGAGTACACTGGTTGTATAGCTATGTTAGCGACGAAGGGTATAAAAACCGACTACACACCATGTTGGGGTATTTACATGTCGTGTAGTAAGTCCGTTGGGAAACAGTAAGGCGGTGGAAGGATCCTCCAGCTGGGTGATAGTACACGCTTGTATTCAAGCATACACGTCGTGTACTCATATCAACGGATGAACAGTTTGGCGGTGCCTCCATAGGAATAGTTAAATGAGGGAAGTACACGCAATGTAGTCAAAAGTAAATGCCGTGTACATTGTTTTTTTCTCTTAAAATGGGTAGTAGACAACCCTGTTCATAGGATTGTCTTAGAACCAGATGGGATCTCGAGAGAGGACGATCGAACCTTCGTGGATCTACCGATCGAGCGTCATGAATAAGTTTCCACTTCCTTCGATCACGTTGGAACCGCACATGTAAGAGCTTCTTTATCCTTGTGTGTTTCCTTCCAATTCCTCCTCTAAGGGAAGTTATTTGAGGTTGAATGAGAATTATTTTACCTCATATATACTATGTTCTTGGACGTTTCAGAAGGCATCATTCTTGTATACCGTTCTTTGGTTTTTTAGGTAACTGGCATGGTGTTTAATTTCCCACTATTGTGTGTTTTTGTATTTTTTTGTGCTATGAACCTATTTTGGGGTGTCATGTGGCTGAGGCCGTGGCTATTTTAACAACCAAGAAATTTATATGTGATTAAATGTGATAATAAACTACTGTTTGAGATTGTTTCATGGATCCAGGACCACCCTAGGTGTGTGTTCCTCTGTTTATCTGTTTGGCCAGGATACCCGAGGGTATGACATTGTAATAATGATTGTTAAATTTCCTTTAGATGAATTGTATGTGAATTTCTTATTTACGTAATGGGATTGGCCGAGTTACTTGTTCCTGAGGGTGGTTTTTTACTAAAAACTGAGGGAATGACTGTATTAGCTTGAGGGAAACATTCTATTTCACCTGAGGGAAACCTTTCGTATGCCTGAGGGAAATGACTTTTATTCGTGAGGGTGACACTTCGTACACCTATGGGTAATATCTGTTACGCATGAGGGAAATACATATGGGTTGGATTCTTAATAGCCTAAGGGAAAACCTAAGGGTGTGGATTTAATATACATTCCGAGGGGCACGATTCGGATAGTCCTAAGGTCCTGGATCTGATTAGCAGTGAATGTTATTAAATTGAATTATTAAATGAGTAATAAAATGGCAATATAACTGGAATGTTAGTTACTTTTGAGTACTGCTCAATTTATTGCATTTACTTTTGCACATGGTTTTTTCATGTTTACACATAGTTGGGCATGAGCCATTGTCTGGTGCCTACTCGGATTTATTTCTCACACCTTGTTTCGGACATGTCTTTGGCCCAAACAGACTTCACTTCTGCATGTGTGGATAAGGGAAAGGGTCTGTATACTAGTACTTGATTGCGGTTGAGGGGTAGGGGATCATGGGACCTGGCTTAGGATCGCGATGCTACTGGATGTTTGATTTTCTTTGATGTACTATCCATTGAATTGTACTGATGTGTAACATGTTCTGGATATTTTTCTAGAACATGAGACATGTTTCATCATATATAAATAACTGGTTGGTTATCTTTTACTGCATATGTTTATATTAAATATGTATTTTTTATTTATTATGCCGTTGTTGTATGATTTTTATTTTATTCCACTGTGCTACACATTGACAAATGAAGGAATAGTTTTCCCACTATCAGACCTGGGCCCTTGCTTCTAGTCGGTAGCCTCTGGCATTTGAGGAAATTATCTTAAGGTCACATGGTGAACCAGATTCGGGGTACCCATTGAGTGGAACTTGGATCTGGGATGTTACAGAGTATATATCATGAAGCTTCATGTAGTTTTAAAATATTGATCAAGTGTTAAAATAATATTGGAAATTTATCTATCATCCCAGTTATAGTTTCTTTGGTAACCAGACTACAATATAACCCCCCTAGAGATTCAAAAAATATTCTTTAAGAAGAATAAATCACAATAAATTATTAAATAAAAATAAAAATAATATAAATATAAATTTAATCTTTATAATGTCACTATTGAAACAAAATATAAAAATTGAGACATGAATCACTATTGAATACAAGGTTTGAATTTAGTTTATAAAATTTATAAATAACTAACAATGAAAGAAACCAAGGAGAACCTGAGTGAACTGGATGAGTAGAATAGTGTGGATTTTAGAGAAAATTTGAAGAGAAGTTATCAGTGGTTGATTTAGGAGTTACCATATTAGTGGTACAATAAGGAAGTAATAATTTTTTTAAAAAAAAATGAATGATTTCATAAACTGATGAGTATGGAACATAGATTATTTGAAACAGAAAACCTAAATTACATTACACATGTATTGAAACACTATTATAAAAATAAGAACACACGAAAGTATATAATATACAAATGAGGATTAGAAATAGTTTTGTATATACTGTCAAGTAAATAATTCCATCTAGACATACCGAAACTGCAACTTGGTATGATATGCATGAACAAAAAGTGTGAGCCTTGAAAAATATAATATGTGAAAACATATTCTCATGGACTGAAATAGTTTTTGTAATTGATTAATTTGAAGAACAGTTTTAATATTATTACATAATAAAATTTTTTCAGAAATTAGATGTACTAAAAATTTAACAAAAGATATTAAAAACTTAAGAATGTTTGAAGATGAACATACCTAATGCGGAGGAACAGTGAACAGAGAGAAGGAATGTGAACGTAAGCCCCGAGCCAAAGTGCAGTGAATAGAGGTAGGGTGGTAGGAGTGACTGAGGCTGTAACAGTGAATGGAGAGCAGATGTGATGGGCATGAGTGCTGGAGACAGGGAGTCAGATTTCTAGGAATGGAGAAAGAGAGGACGAGACAAGGAGAGAAGGACTACCAGATACAGGGTGCAGTATGAGACAAAGATGAGTATACAAGAGTGTCAGAGATGGGTAGCCAAAGAGTGGTGTCGGTAGATGGAGTACTGGAGGTGGGAGTATAGAAGAGGCTGAAACACTAATACATTGATAGAGAAATTGTAGGCTGGAGAAGAAAGATATTGAGTGAGTGAAACAGTAAGGAGAGGGAATATGGAGATGACGAGATGAGGAGTTCTGGAGACGAACAGAATGAAGAGACTTTGATGAGGATCCATGAGTGCTGTAAATGGGGAGCCGAAGGTTGGTGTCCATAGATAAATTGTTGGAGGAAATAGAGGAGACCGGGTAGAAACCATAGGATAAGGAGAGGAAAATTGCGATATGGAGCGGGGGAGGGTCGAGGTAGTAAAATCGGGTGAAGAGGGATTATTTAAGAGATTCGATGACAATGTGACATGTGTGGGAAAAAATATTCATTAGTAAATATATAAATTTATAGTATCTAGGGGATTATTATGGTTACTAAAAATGGTTTTTTATTAATTCATTATACACTTTTGTTTTATGCCCTTGAATATAAAAAAAGAATAAGAAAAAAGAACCAAATAAAGACAAAAATGGATTTGGATTTGTGGAAAATCGAATTTAATATAAATATTCTTTCTATTATATGTGGATGAGTGGTGAATATGAGTATTATTATAAAAATATCCTATAAAAATTGAAAAGTTCAATGGAAAAATAAAAATAATATATTATTAGATAAAATTTAACAATCATCAAGAAATCATCCATTATGTTTAATTTCATAATGATCATTTCATTGATATTATGGAAATTTGGTAGTTATCACAAATAGAATGGGATAATATCCTGTAATGATTAGTTTTAATATCATTATATATGAATTAAGGGATAAACCTACTCCTTGAGAATTATATTCTAAAATAGATAATCCCACAAACATTATGCCTAAGACATTTTTAATACATAATTACAAGACCCCATGCTTTGATGTGATTTTCTTCATTACATAGTGTATAATGTTGTTCTCTTTGAAGCATATTGATAAGGACCATGTTGTCATGATATGATCAATCTACATAAACTCTATCATGAGAGATTTCCTGAAAGATTGAAAATTTAGGTAAATTATTATTTTTTGTGTTTAATAATTATGAATGAAGGAGCGTGAAGGAATGAGAAAAGTAGATGCCACCAAATTTCAAAAGAGAAAAAAATAAAATGCTTGATTTTAATGTTTTATTTGAAATTGGAAAATTGAATTGATATATTATGTGGAATTTTAAAATTGGATTTAACATTGAATATTGATAGATTTGATTACTTTGAAATTTTAATATTGATATCATTTTTCCCCTATTTATTTCCTTGTTGATATTTTGTGGTTGAGGAAAATAATGGTCTTTATGTGGGGGTATTTAATAGAAATAAATTTGGTTTCGTATTTCTACTCATATTTCATTGGTTTTCAGAATTATATCGATGAATTAATCTACAGTTTTCAATGTATAATTAATAAATGGGAAATATATAACGTGGGATTTAAATATTTGAAAATTAATAAATGAAGGTCCATTTTAAATAATAAATTTAAATTAGAAAAATTATTTTATTTTTTCTATAATGTAAATTTATTCTATATTTTATCCATGACCTTAGTAAAAATAAATTATAGAAATAATCAATCTCTCAATCCCCATAAAACACACAACATAGTGAAGCGAAGTAAGCCGAACTGGACATGCATACTAGAGAGAGCTATCTCGTGCCACATGAGCATGGTTGATGAAGCCCCATTATGTAGTTGGTTGTCGGTGGTGGACTTGTGGAGAGTAGTGGTTGGATGAAGGACCACATGGAGGCAAAGGGTGCCCTTCATATATGAATGTGGAACTGGGAGGCCATCCATATAGAAATTTTCTAACAAGACCCTCTCGAGGCTTATATAAAAGGGGAGAGTCCCCCCCCCCCCCGAGATGGTTTTTTGATGTAGGAATGAAGCTCATATGTGATCGTCCACAGTCCACCACAACTCTACAAATTATGATCCATTGTTTTCCATCAATGCCTTCACTCCACATTCACTCTCCAACTGTCACCACTATGGCTTCTCCACATGATGTCACCGAACTACCATTACTCAATCGAGGAACCTTTGTGGTTTCCAATATCAAGGATTGTTGGAACACAATGAAGACTGTATGACAAAGTAGTGTCCTTACATTTCTCCCCACCACACCTACAGACCTCCACCACGAATGCCACTACCAAACATGCATCGAGCCCTACCAATCATCAATGCTTCTCATAAAATGCTACTACCTCTATACTCTTATTTATTCTATATCAATATAAATCTAATATATTCTGAAAAATACAATTCATGCATCCAATAAGTGCCTAAGATTATGAAACTAGCCTGGAACATAGTCAATACATATTTTCAAAACCCACCTGCTGTGAGTGTTTCATGTTCCATACGTGTGGGCCGCACTGGTGTTATCTCAAGAGAGTTCTTTTGGGGGGGATTATTCTTGATTCAAGGAGGCATATGGCCCCTCCCACATCCAAAAAATTAGGTTAATTCCTACATCCAAATACCTCGAGTACCCATCGGTTGGGAACACACTATGGTGAGGATGATGCCATTATTGGCCATGCTACATCATCATATTCCTTATGTCAAATTTTAATATATATTTTTTGTTTTAATTTAAATTTAAATTTAAATTTTATTATTAAATAAAATCATACGTTATTAATTATTAGTTAATTTCCATATATTTTTATTCTTCTTCACATTATATTCATCTTCCATTAATAATTCTTATTTTATTAATTATTATTAACATTATTATATTAATATTGTTTATATATTTTATAAATTTTATATTCCTTATATTGTCATTTAATTTTTTATTCTTCCATTTTTTAAATTTATCTCTCTCTCCACTCCCACTCGTTATCTCACATTCATTCCTATTATTAATATTTATTATTTTAATTTTATCATCCAGTTTCTTTTTATTATCCAACTATTAATCATTATATATAATTTTATTTATTCTCCTCTTATTTATATACTTCCAAGTGATCTATTGTAATCATAATTGTGGGGGTAGACCTCGAGGCTTGGTTTTATGGAGGTCAAGGTGGTCTTAAATTTTTCGTTATGTTAATTCCATGTTTGTGGTAGATTTGGGTAGCATGAAATGTTGAGTAGAATGTCCCTAGTGTGGTTCCCCCAAATTTCATGGAAATTAATATATTTATATTCTTTTGTTTAATATTTTTTTCCTCTATCTATTGGCCTACACTTCTAATGATGATGATCTGTGAATTAATGGATGAAATGGTATCAATAGAGTCTTTTCCTGAATGTTGAAACACCCTTAACCAAGGTGTGGCACCACACTTTATTGAGGATGTGGTTGAATTGATATTTATGAGTCATTCATAGATTCTAAATTTTTTTATTAAATGAATTGAAATTAGAACATGAGATTTCATTTTTGGATCATCAAATAAATATCGATAAAATAAAGGAGAATAATTATTGAACCAAAAATAGAAATATGAACAAATCTTGTTATCCCTCATCATATTATATTTATATATTAGATGGTTGTTTTTATTTTCTAATTACACAACTTTTATGTTTTTTGAAATGTAATCAAAAGTGATAATATTTTTTCCATTTTTTTCCTAAAATTATTTAAAAAGAAAAATAATAATTATTTTATGTTTCTTAGGTAGTGTATGTTAAAAAATTCAGATGATCTTTACATAATAATATACATGTGAGCCACAATTATACAGTTGAAAAATAATTTTATTTTTTCACAGCCTACGATGAGCATGAATATAATTGTAAATACGGTGTTATGGAAAAAGTATCCATGAAAATTTATTTCACTTGGATTAGAAATCAATTGGGCCAGGTAAAAACTTTTATAAATCTAGATTGAAATCGAAAATAATAGTGGAAGGATATTTGAACATAATTAAAAGAACACCTATATAAAATCTATTGTGAATGAGGATATAACCCCAAAATAGACATTTGTGTTTGTGATTCCCCTTGCATTAAATATGTCAATATCTCTTCAAATTTGTTCCCCCAAAATATCAAAATTTGGATTCTTAAAATAATTCATTGGAAGTGAATTATGTTCTTTTTTTTTCTTTTGATCAGTAATGATAATTTTATTAAATTTCATAATTGGTTTCGATAAATGTTTAACATTTTGATATAATATTTTATTAAAATATCTCATATTGCATCAATTTAATGATCTTGAATTATTTCTAATTTTTCATAAATATGATTTATAAAATACTTTTAGAAACAAATATATTTATACATTTTAAAAATATATCTAATATGTTATATTCATATATAATGGTTTTCATCATTAGATATTTTTCATTTTATTTATGCGATGTTAACTAACTTTTATTGAAATATTTTAAATGGTGTTGAATTAGAAGTATGAAATATAATTATTTAAAAAATTTATTAATTGAATTAGGTTAAATTTTTTAATTTAATGATAATATTTTGAAAAATAAATCACATATTTTTTGGGATCTAAAAGGATTTATACGAAGAGGTATAAAATATGAAAATGAAATAAAGCATTAATTAGATATTTCCCTCTACATTAAGTTGCTTATTTTCTATGACACGAAAATCCTTTAATAATTATAGTTGAGCTACTATAAATATATATATGGATTTTAATGGTGTGGGATAAGATATTTAGGTGGATATTTTTCTTTTTAAATTGGATGTGATGTTCTTTCCCCCTGAAGGTGTGGGGGTAATTTCAATATAATAAGATATGTATTTTTATGATGAAATACTAACTGAAATATAATTTCAACTATAATCATTAATAGAGTGATAATCATGAATCTAAGAAAATTTACAACAAAAGAAAGTATTTTTTGACTTTTTAGATTGTCCAAATAAAAATTAAAAATTTTATTAAAAATGAATATGAAAAATAGAAAAAAATTATTTTAAGGTTTTGGATGTGGAATTAGACGTTGGAAAATAATTATTTGGAATAGAAAACTAGATTACATTATTTAAATGAGTTATTTATCTCTTTAGATAATTTTATATTTTTGAAATGTCTATAAATCTTATTAGGTATATACTATAACATGAATGATGTAATATAAAATACACTAACTTGATATAAATATATTTTTTCTATGCCCAAAAAATTAAAGTATTTCAAAAAAACTAAAAAAACAAACCATTAGATAATTCTGAAATTATGAGTATATATTTTATATTCATTTAATCATAATAATTTTATTTCAGATTTAATTTTTATTTTTGATATTAATTATTTTTTTATAAAATACAACAAATTACAGTTTATAAAAAATATATTTAATGATTGTTTGACTATCTATGAATTATATTTAATTCATATAATAATAATATTTATTATATCATAATTTATTCTAGATAATTAATATTTAAAATATATTTTAAAAATTTTAGTTTAAATTAATAGTTTAATGGTGCTAATTTACATAGGCACTACCATTCCATTCTATCTAAATATTTTTACTATCATCCATGGTAATATTCAAATTAATTATTTATATCTAATGTAAAACCATATGTCCCTTCAATAGTTCTAATAGTAGATATATTATAGAAACTATGAAATTTTTATTTTCATATTGTAGATTGATCCTTTTTTATAATTTCATACAAAATATATTTCCCGTGTTACTTTTATTCAGTAAATTCATGGAGAATTTATGAAATATACATTAATTCAAACACATATATTCATAAGGGGGCCCAGGAATACATGAGTGAATGTATTTAATATATAACAACTGAACTAATAGTATATGTCTATCCCATGTTTCTTTAAATTTAATTTATCATGCTCTCAAATTGTCCTTGTGTATTATTGGACTTTTCAGATTGGACACTAGTTTGAGGGAGAGTGGGAATTTTAAAATTAAATTTGGTGTCCATATAATGTAGAAACTATATCAACAATTTATAGGTCTACCATGTAAATTGATAAAAAACTATTCAATGTAGTTTCATGTGAAACCTCACCACTTCCTTCAAAAATATCATTGAAATTTGGTCAAGGGAAAACATTATCGAATGATGATTAAGTGTACAGTATTGTAGAGTCGATTTAATCTAACCACTATCACAATTATTCATTTGGATATCTTTCGAAGAATATAGAAACATTCCACAGTTATATTTTCCCAATTCTATGTTGTTCTGGAAAATGGTGGCATAATCACATTGGGCTTTATCTTATCTTTACTAACATGATGGATTACGAAGCAATTTGAGATATACTTAGCAATCTTTTTCTTCACTGTATCTTAATAGAATTTTTTTCAATGATCATAACACATCGTGGAAGAACTAGGATTGGTGAAGAATGATGTTTTGTGATCATTATTTAATATTAATTTCAATATATTATTGGATTTGTTAAAAATTTCTTCATTAAAATATAAATATTTCAGATTATGTCATGTAGAATTATTGACAAATACCCTATTTTTTAATTTTTTCTTTGTTGGGAATCTCTAATTCCTATCTTTATGACTCATTGATCTTATATTGATTATTATTTGGGTAATAAGTTGGGAATGGTATGATTTATTCCCCACCTCTATGATTTTTAAAATAATCATATCCATGTCCTTTAAGGGAGGGTCTTTATCAACCAACATCATGGATAGTGTAACATGTTAATTTAGGAAAACAACATCATGTTCCTTGTTCTCCTTTTCATGATTGTATTTAATAGAGAAACCATACTACTTGATCATATGTAAGAATATTAATTGATTAATGATTGTATCTTTCATAGTGAATAGGTTATTTACAGACTTTACATCTTCATATCTGATAAACATTTCATTGTAGTGGTAATATAGTTAAATCATCAAAGAGAAGATCAAACATTCGTACTATATATCATTCATAGAGTATTTCTACTCATGCATATTAAACTATCACAAGGATTATGCTATCTAATAGTTGATTTATATGACAATTTTAAATAATTCATTGATTAATTTAACAATATATATCACAAATCCATATAAATTTGCAGTATTGTGGGTAATTAAATATATTTTATCCTTGTATTGGTATTCTTAAATAAATATTAAAATCCCCCTTACCACATGCATATTACCCATTTCTATGTAATCATACTAAGAGAGATAGAGAAAATTATTAAATTTATCAAACATTGTTGGTAGTATGAAAATAATAAAAGAAAAATATGGATTTATATGACATATGAATGATTGGTATATTCCATAATTTCATTTTTTAGGGTTCCATAAAAATTCACTCACATGTGATAATGTTCCAAAATAATGTTACAAACTATATCACATTTCATATGTTTTGAACATAACATAAATTTTTACACTTCATATTGCCCATAGTACAATCTATTGATGTTTTTAATCTAATTCCATATTCATTTAGTAAAAATTAATATCACCAATTAAGACTACCATATTTTTTTTCAAGGTAGTCCTTAAAGAACCTATTCATAATATACCCCAATATATCATGGTAAATAATAATTTCGAAGGGAATAATTATGAGATCATGGTATCCACACCTTGAATGGATGTTTGTCTTCTAAATAACATTTTTATATTCCACCAGTTGTTTACATATAGAATGAATATTTACGTCTGATAAGTAATTATTTCCTTGAAGTTGTTCTAAAAAATAAATTATCATTTCTAGTAGATAATATGATTGATAAGGATCAAACAGAGAACCTTGAAATTGATGGATAACTTCATTGATCTATACTTTTTCATAACAAAGTGTCTTTTTATACCCAAATGTTATATTTTATAGATTATATACCCATTTTATAAATACCCTTTCATCATATTTTTTTATCACTTACAATACCATTGGGTCTATACAATAGGGGAATTTTGATATAGGGGTGGATTGGATTATATGAACTATTGATAACTCCACCTCTCAGTTTGGGGTATGGATGAGAGGCTCTTTAGAAAAAACCGCATTATATTCCATTATATAAGGTGTTTTCTCAAAGTTGATAATCTATATTGACTCAACCATTTGGGAAAGGCATGATTATTCTGTAGTTATTAATAATCATAATTTTAATGGGTTCTCCAATGGATATTTAAGATCATCTATGCACTTATAAAATAAAAAATGAATTGTTTAAAAATTTGAATGAAATTCCATCTTCTTACCAATTGATTTGACATCTATAAGAAAGATTTAGTAATTTTTTTATAGTTTAGAAATCTTCCAAGATAATAATTATGATATTCTCTTGAAGAATATTTTTATAAAAGAATTACAAAATCAGAGTTCATCACATGGGATACATTGATCACAATAATGTGTATTTTTTTGAAATCTCTACATCAAGTTATCATGTTCGTGATTAAATAGATATAAAAAACTATCAATAATGAATGGAATGAAAAGAAAATACACCAGATTAAACAAAAAATATTCAATATGGAATAGTATGGGTACTTAAAAAATCATTATTTTTATATTCCATGTTAATAGTAGTGAAAAAATAAGATTTCTGTTGGTCCTTCATATTTGTTAATTGATGATGTGGAATACCCTCGATGAAAATCTTTTTACTACACTATCTTTAATTATGTCACAAATACATATAATTGAATAATTTCACAATGGTTGGTTCATTAGGTGATTCCATCCTTTAATTAATCACATTGGTCATCATATTCATGTGTCTACCACATTTGTTATCATAGTTTCCTTATCTCTAATGAAAAATTAATTTCAACAATATTCGAGACAATTACCATGATGCTACTTGCATATTTTTTCCATGGGAATGATTGGATCTTGTTTTATATATAATCATTTGATGATTCATGTTGAAAATCTATTATAATCTTGTTATCTCAATGTATAGGGGACCACTCTCCAAAATCTATCCATAATTTGCGATAACATCATATTAAAAATTCATAATTCCCAATTTTTTTATCTAGATCATGTCTTGAGGTTTATTTTTATATAACATAAGAAGAAATATATTTTTTTTATTATTTCTGATAACAGAACCCAAAGTGTATCTTTAAATCCTTGTGATGGGTTTTTTATATCCTTTGATAGATTAACCATCCTCTTTCTAATGATCAAGGAATTATATCTCCATCATTGTCTACATACATCAATGGATATTCATTTATAGAAAAATACTACTATATTCTACCACTAAATTTCATATACATCGAATCACATTTATATATTAACTATGAATATACACCATTGGTCAACCACATTATCTATATGATCAAATAGTATGTCCAATATATCATTCTAATAACAACGTATTGGTAAATATATATTTTTCAATTCAGTTAATGAATTATTCTATGATAAGTGGATTGGATGATCCACTATACATTGGTTTTCATTAAAAAACAAATAATCAATTTATATTAAATTATTATTGGATGTAGGAGGATGTTAAACATGGTTCAGATTCTATTTCATAGTTTAAGAGTAATAGGTAAAGATCACCATGATGTGTTGAACTACACCCCCATTTTATTTTAAATTTAATTGAAAATACAATTTAATTATACTATTCATGGGTTAATGGTATGTTATTAACTCATTCTAACGATTTTATAAAATAGAATACTCTGAAAGAAACATAAATAAATTATTTTAAAATAAATAATTTTTTCTCATTTGAAAATTAATTCTAATTAAAAATCATATTGGGTCACATTTTTTGTTCTTTTTCTCAAATGAATCTTTTGGGACCATATAATTTAATTATTATATAATTTTTTATTAGATACTGAAATAATTAATATATCATTTCTAATGAATTGTATTGAGTTTTTGGTTAACTAGTGCATGTCATCCATGAGTGTCAAACCCAGTGTACAATAAAGACCCTTAGTCATACCCTAGGTGATGATCAATTTTGTACACAATCCACCCTTTCTTGGAGTGATTACCCTTAGGTACATTTTTTTATAGAATTTGTAATTATGAAAATGTTTAATATATAAATTTCACTTATTATTAGATGAATATTCCATACATTTAGTCATCA
Source organism: Viscum album (assembly GCA_963277665.1). NCBI lineage: Eukaryota > Viridiplantae > Streptophyta > Magnoliopsida > Santalales > Viscaceae > Viscum > Viscum album. The sequence continues at coordinate 1,686,640,262 of OY728119.1, forward strand.
CACATCAGAGTTAGTTTATAATCCATAGAGACTAGGAAACATATTCTTTTTATTTCATGAATGTTCATCAACATACCCCATAAATATATACTTACATATTCTATCTCTTAGTAATAAATTACCTAAAACTTTAATTATATATTTATTAAGGAAAAATAATAATGGGAAAGAATAGATGAACTATAAAGTAAAACATGGGAAATACATAAACATATCTTGATTACAAGGGTATGGGAACATGATCATAACATATGAAAACATTACCATTCATATTTGAGAATAAAATCATGTGTCTTGAAATATATATAGAAAACTCATATGTCCTGAATTGTTATGTAGTAAAATAAATTTATCCATAAAAAATAACATCGGAATATTCCCTAAATTTATGGATTAATCATAAGCGTATAACATTGAGAGCTCATATAAATAGAAAAATGTTCACACATTATGTTAAGGATATTAAATCAGGCAGTCACATAAACTTATGGACATGCACCAATTTCAACATATTACCTTATGAAAACGAAGTTAAAATCCACACATAAAATTGTGAGCATGTAATTAGGTTCACACATAAAATAGTGAACATTACATGAGGTTTATAAATATAATTGTAAACATGTAAACTTGTTCAAATATATCATATTTTGTAATATGTTATCTCTATTTACCCAATTCATTGGAGGGAGATATTGGTCTCAATCTTATCATAATTAAAACCATACTAATTTGTATCAAAATATCATAAAATAATCCTAATATAGTCACAAAATAACCTATTTAAATAAAATATATTTATATCCATTTCATCAATTCACCGTAGAAGTACCCATGATTAAATTTTTTTTATTATAAACACTTCATCACTATAACAATTAACCATATTGAGAATGATTATGTGTGGTATTATTCAATACCAATCAATTTAATGATTATATAAAATCAATTTCTTTATCTTATATGGAAAATTATTTTGAAATATCACAATGTTCATTAAATGATGAAAATAACATTTCAACCAAAAAAATCATTTTAAAACAGTTTTTTAAAAATTATTTTATTTAAAAATAACCTATGAATCATATGGAGTATGATTTAATACATTTAGTGGTTAGGATAGTTTAAATTCTATTTATTCTGTAAATATAAAAATAAAGAATCATTTCACATTTTTTATAAAATCATAATAGTCATTTTTTGGAAGATTACATGGATATTCCATTCATATCATTTAAAAAAACAAGGTTAATAATGTATTTTATTTAACAATTTTATTTTTAGAGATATTTCTTTGATGTTTTTTAGAAAATTAATTACCAGAATAATTGGAAAAAAAAATCAATAAAATTTATAAAATATAATAAAATATGAAAAATATACCTTATAGAGGGAATATATATCCATTCCCTATATATTAAATAAAAAATCAGTATACACTTTTGTAGAGAGAAAAAAGGTGGTTGTACATAGAACAATTGAAAAAATTAAATTGAATAAAATAAAAATTTTGTCAAATTTTTTATAAAATATTTTTATCAGACATTAATGTTTAAATAAATAAATCTATAAAACAAAAACAACGAACATGTGTATGTAAGAAAAATATTCTAATCCTAACAGAAGAGACAAGTCCATCCATGCATATAAAAATTATTCATTCATTTTTTTTTTCAAAAGTAGGGTAAAATCAAATGAATAATTCAGACCACTATATAAAACCATAGTATAATAATATATTTAATTTTCATAGATAAAAAACATATAAATTTCTGAATGGAAATGGAAGTAAAAACTATTCTCTTTAAAAGAGAGATTGTTAGAGAATCCCTTAGATCATTGGTAAATGTTTAATTAAAAAATCATTAAAGTGGGAAATTTATATGTAATTGAAAATCACATAATATTATTAAAATTTCTCATAAAATTCATTCATAGTAGTATATATACAACCATTGATAATTAATTAGTTGAATTTAAAACATATCTCAATGAATGGAAATTGAGATGAGGTAACCCTTAATATAATGGAATATATTAAATATATTTAAAATTATTTCAGAAAAATGAGATTATTTATTAAAAAAATTTAGTTTTATTAGAATATAAAAAAATACATAGGTTATTGTACACGATAAACAACATAAACCATGTTTTTAATAGGGAATATGTCTCAAGGATATAAAAGTTAGAGGAGAAACTCTTACATTTACTCTAGAATTACATGACATGAAATTAAAATACTATAAAATAAAAATAAATATATAATAACTTATTTAATATATATATATATATATATATATATATGTATTATATTTTACATTTCTTAATCTAAATCATTCTTTATGCGTTCATTATCTATAAAATGTTTATCTTCATCATTTGATGTCAAAATGTTTTTTATTCCACACAAGTTTTTTAAATGCAACATTGAACCCCATTATATGATAAATGGTTAATAATTATATGAGTTTATAATATGTTTTAAAAGGTTTATATTAATATTTTTATTGTTACAATATCATTTTTTGATAGCATTAGTTATGATTCGTGAAGATGAAATCGGCGATGTGCAAGATTTCTCTAACTTACCGATATCCAAATATAACTATATAATGATAATGTAATATGTTGTTATAATTAAATAATTATATTAATTAATTATATTTATATTTCATATCTTATATATTAATTAAATCATTATTAAAACCTTCCATATATGTCATTTTTGAATATTAGAATACATAACTTCGTGGAGGCGAGAGGCCGCCAGTAGAGACATATAATATTTTTATTTTTTAGTTGATGAAATTAAAAGATTTCAGAAAATATATATATTCATAGAATAATATTTATGAGATTAATATAATATATATTAAATATATATTTCTATATTTCAATCCAAGAGAGATGTAAATGAAAGATGAAATTCATTTCATCGGGGAGTCTATACTTCACATGTACGCCCGAGCGATGATTTCATTTTCTATATGTTGGAATGAAGATAAAATATTGATGTACCATTGAAATTAAAAAAATCCATTTTATGAAGTATACTTATTTCATTGTGATAGTAGTATTATAGAAATTTTTTTGGAGTTTCATGATGAAAATAACATGAATTTGTTTGGTAAGAACATATACCACTTACATAGAAATATCATTTAAAAACCCCCTTAAGGTTTCATAGATGGGCATTTTTGGAATATTAGAACCTCTATGACATGGATAAGAATGTTGAAATTGTTTTAGGGAAGATATTAATCATGATAATTGGATGGGGTGATAATATAATGACTATTTTTATAGGTGATTAGAGTGTCACCCTTTTAAATACCATAAAAAAAAATTAGTATAATGTTATTTTAAATAGAATATGGAACAAAATGTATATATTTTAAATTAGTGAATAAAATAAAGAATAAGTAATATCAAAAATTGTATTCATTTTTTTTAGTACATGATTTTCTTAGTTTATAGTTTAATTTTTAACAATATTTGTGGACTCACAATAAGACGATTTGCTGAAAAGATGTAGAGATTGACAGATACACCACAAGTGAGATGTGATTGTGTACAACATGGATATGTAGGATATTTTATTTATTTAAAAATATTTTATATGAAAATTAATCTCATATGTTTTAGAAAAGATATTTTTAGACCGAAGTGTTGTGTCAAAGCTCAGCTTGGAGAAGGAATGATTATATTCATTTAGGAGGCCATGGGTCATCGGATGGAGAAGTTCATGGAGTTATATATAAATGTCAGAAGATATAGAAAATATAACTAGGTATATATAAATTTATATATTTATCTATACTGTACATTTATGAATTTTTATAAGAACCCATGTATGGTATTTCCCATTATATTATCTTGGGTAAAGTAAATGTAACCAAACTAGTTATACAAAAGGTTCCAGGTAAAAGAATTCTAGTAGTGTAAGAAAATTATCTACAATATATTCCATGGTATTATTAAATTTAGTTACAAATGGATTCACTTATGTGAATTCTCCTATGAAAGGGACACATTTGAAAATTCATCTTCATAATTTCATTCTACAATTTGATGGGTCAGGTATAAAAATTTGTTTATGTTAAGGCATTCAACAACATCAACGACCATGTATGAAAATTCAACTACCCAAGGGAATCATCTAAATATTTGTCTAGTTATTTAATTTCACATATTCTATTCCAAAGTATTTTACATTTAAAATTAATCCCTATATTTAAATTTTAAATATCAGAATTTTGGCCGCATGATGGGATAAGTAGGATAATTTGGACATGTATAGGAATTTGGCATAACAAGATTTAATTTCCAAAAATCATAGTTATTTTTCTCAAAATTATTTTATATATTTAATCAAATTAATAATATAAAAAAACATACCTTAAATTTTCATTAATTATTTCAACAAAATTAAACATCATATGGGATCTATGATCAATGTTAATCATAAAGGAAGAATTTCTTGGTGAGGTGTGGTGATCTAAATGAAATATTATTCGTGTTGTAATTAAATATTTGACATAAAAATAAGGCAGCACATAACCATGATATATATAATGATTTATATATTTTCCAATGATTTTAATAATTTTCTTGGTATTTCATGGGTATTAAGGAAATATGGAGTTGTCCATAATACATTCCACTGTAAATTGGAGATAAGGATCTGGAATGTGCAGAAACCAATATATTTTCAAATAAATTTTATAAATGATATATCTATCATTTGAATAACATAGAATGTTATTTTTAAGGATGTATAGTTATAGTATATAACTGCTTCAAGGACTTCATGGTTTAATTATATTAAAATAGAAATGAAATTCTTACTAGTTTTTTTAGCAAAATAAAGAAAATAAAATGATTTAACGATGAAGATATTTATTATTAAAAATATAAAAAATTATGAATGACAACGAAAACATTTATTGGATACATCATCCAAAAATATAATTGAAGAGTATTACACTTTTTATTTCCATTAAATATAAGAGTATTAGTAGGATTAGGTGACCCATCACATTCCTATAGTTCTATTTTCTCAGAGAAAGAATATAGTTGTTTTAATATAGAAAGGTCAAGAAAAATGAATCACTATTATTAGTGAATAATACAACCTATATATACTATAAAAATAATAATTCTATATGTATAAGAATATCTTAGTAGAATATTATAAGAGGAGTAAATATATTCAACACCGCATCAATTCAAATAAAATGATGCACACAAAAAAAGTTTTGTTAATTAATGAGACCTATATATTCATTTACAATATAGTTTTATTTTCTCCTAGTAGTGATAAAATGACTAATAAAATTAAATGTGGTTCCCTAATTTACTTATTTATATTAGAGAGTTATAGGGGATTAAAGATAGTGGGCCTTGTGTGAATATGATATTACCTATAACTTATTTCGATTTTTATCCTTTGAATAGATTAACCACATCCATGTAACCAAAGAAATCTTTGATCCCTATGGTAAATTTTTGAATTTATGCATTATCTATTCCGAGATCTATAGAGTATCCCAATGTTGGTAAAACACGACAAATTATCATGTCCCCACACACAATAAATTCCAATGTCTACAAAATGGTATTTAGTGATGTTGAGGGAAACAAATTTTTTTAATAGTGTTCCAAATGACATTGGAAAAATACAAGTAAATGAAATTTAGAAACCAAATAAAATTTTTTAGTTGTAAACACCATGACTTAACCCCTGACAATGTTTCTAAACGGGAATTAAGAAGTGTTAGCAAAGAAAAATATTCAGACTCTATGTTTAATCTCAAAGGAATTTGTTTATGTTCATTTATAAATGGGAAAAATTTAAACACCATAGTTTTTTTGTTATATCTTTTAGTGGAGGAAATTATTATTTTTATATACATGGGGCATTATCATGGATTTCAATGAGATTTTGGGATGGATGTAATTTTATTTATAAGGAAACATTGAATCTTATTTTAGAAAGAACGAAAAAATATTGAGATTCATTCCTAAAAAACATATTAAATAATTATATTAGAGACATTTTTTGAATGGGATTACACATTTCAAGTACTTTAATGACATGTGGATTTAACTTCAAGATAAAATATTAAAATTGAATATGTCATATTAAAATTTCCTTATTTCTCTAAGAAATAAAGAGAAAAATACCAAAAGAATGATCACTCTAATAAATTTAAGTATTTCTTGTTCTATATATGATTATAAAAATGGTTTACAAAAAAAAAGGTGTTTCTTAAGAATATATCTTATAGATGAAAATGTGATTTGAATATTGCAAAGAGGAAACAATATTATGTTTCAAATAAATGTGGTGTTTGTTTGATGATCGAGAGAATATCACAATTCTATAAAAGAATGTGGGACAATGTGAATTCGTGGAAAAGGGTTACTTTTAAATGGGTAAGGATTTGGAAATAGGGACTAAAAGTGTAGAAAAGTATAATTTGAATAGAATTTAATCATAAATAATATGTATATAAACATGAATAGACAAATCAATATGCTTAAAAACCATTTTATGTGATTTAAGTGAACATGCCAGTGGGGAAAGAGATAAATTTGAGAAATAATCTTCTCAAACAAAATAATTAATAAAAAATAGATATATTTTTCTTCATGTATAATGTTTATAGAGTATTTGTTAGAATTGAAATATATAAAAATAAAATATCATGATGAAGGGATTAACAATTCATATGAAGAGATGAAAATCCCTCAAAATATTCCCTCATTATAAAAATGTAATATAGATTTGAAATCTTGAAAAAATGATGAGTTACATGAATAATATATAATGGAGGAACCAAAAAAGATGGAAGAACCAATATAATACTACTATATAAGAACTGAAGAAATTATGAGCATGTTCTTCAAATTGAAAAATAAAAAATACGAAAAAAAGATATTGTATTGTACCAACACACAATACAAGGAAAATACCACATGAGGTATGATTATTATATTATGTTATATATTTTTTAAACATTTAGTCACATTGAATGAAATTTTAATTAGATATATTCATATATTGCTAGTGATTCTATAGAGATACAAAACACTCATATAGAATATTAAGAAATATTTTACCCATAGAAATGATTATTAATGGTTAATGAAGGTATACATATTGGATATCAAAAACTAGCTTCAAGAATTACTTCATAATTAATAATTGTTATTTAAATTGAAAAAACATTGTTGTAATAATGGAAGTCAAATAAATTCTTACTATATGGTATCAAAAAACACTAAAAAACATAATAATATAAATGGATGTATTCTCCAATGGAGAAAAAATATGGCTTAAATGTTATGGTACGTCATCCATCTAAATTTGAATTAGTGAGATTTATATAAAAAAATTTAAGAATCAAAATCCAACGAATAATCGTATCATAATTGAAAATGACTGATAGGAATATTTGGCTATTTATATAATTATATTCCTCTCCCTACATTTTAAATATATAGAATTAATGGTTCAATGAATAGGGTTGGGAAGATAAGGACTTGAGAACTCCTCTAATTTAGAAGTATTCAGATACACCAATATATACATAGTAAATGTTTTTTTTACTTTTTTGAGGTGATTAATTCATATAGGGTGGTTTGATATATATGGTATGGGTGATAGAAAATCACAAATGAATGAGTTAAATGTTTTAATCATTAATATTAAATATTTATTTGAAGAATTAAGAGAGAATTAAAGAGTAAAACCGACTCATCCAAGAGTTTGGATGGACAAGTTTTAAGTAAAAACTATCTCATATAAGTTTAATTCGTTAAGTAAAATGAAAATCCAAAACCAATTATTTTCATATTGAAATTCTTTAGTTTTATTGTACTGGTTATCAAAATTGATTGAAAATGTATCCAATTAATATGTTTGAAAAATACAATAGTATAACACTGAAAAATGTTAAAATGTAACATAAAACCTTGATAGATATGGTCAAATGACACTAATGTGAAGAAAATGTCATCACTATTATTTTTGAATTTAAGGATGATTTTTGTTTTGGTCTACTTTTTGGGATCATCAGTACCCTTTGAAATGTGTAACCATTTATGTTTAACTAGATATTTTTTCCCCTAAAAGTTGAATCCAAAAAAATAAAAATGAAAATTTATGTTAGAAAATAATAACTCAAGGGGATCTAGTTAGGTATAATAAAACATGATAATCCTCTTTTTTTCACTTGTATGAAGCCTTCGAAGAGCTTAAGGCATGAAATTTAACAATAATCAATATGATATTTTTAATCAGTGGTGTCAATTCATATTAAAAGTGGTTTGAATAACAAAAATATATCTTTAATTTTATACACAAATTTATTGGTGTGAATGGGTAATAGATATCATAGTTATTTTTTTGGGAATATGGAAGATAAAGCTATTCTAATTTTATTTGAATCACGAGGGATATATACTACATTACTATTGTTGGAGAATCTATAATTTCCTAAATTGATATTAGGATCATTATGTGTTTCTTATTTTTTTTATATCCAATGATCTATGTTTTAATTTTAGACATTGATTTTCATGAGATGATGTAGCTAAGATTGAGGTATTAATGGAATAATTCAATGTTAAAATCCTCTTTTGATTACCATGTGGAATTTTGTACCAAATGATGATTCTAAAGTTATTGAAAAAGATGTTATGAAAGTGTGATATCTGAAAAAGAAAATTAAATGTTCAATGATATATAATTATCACTCGGTTTACCCAAAAGTGACTAAAGAATTTTCATCATTGAGTGATATTATAGAGGGGGAGATTGAATGTTTTAGTAGTATGATAAGTTAGGAGATTGAAAGAGTAGAATAATACCACCGAATCCTCAATGACTCAATAATAATACCATGAGAAAAACCCTCATTTACAAAGGGGGAAATATAAATTATTGGAGTTTTCTTCCATACAGTAAACGGGATAAAAATATTGAGGTATCATAATCATTGATAATGTGGTGATAAATAATTCTCTGGCTGATATAGAAAATTATATCCATTTCAAATCAATTCACATGAATAAAAATTGAGATCCCTATTTAAGATTGGGGAGAATATCCACGAATAACATAATGTGGAGAAAAAAAGGATCATGTCTTCTCAGAGTCTCTTATTTGCCTTTAAGTGGTTCTCTCCACACTTTATATTTCATTGAAAAAGCTGTACATAATGTAACCTAGAGATTCATATCATGAAAACAAAAATGTAGAGAATGTTAGACACCCTTTATTGAGTGTTGATTTTATTGAAAATTTGTGTGGATTTTTCCAGAATTTTTTTTACTAAATTTTTATTGATTAATAGATAAAAAACATGTCAGTTTTAATAGTCAAAATTTTGGTTTAGGAGGTGATTGGTGTTTTTTAAATTGCTTATATTTCTGTACATATTTTGTGTGTAGAAATATATTCATGGAAGATATTTTTTTATTTGATCTTGGAATGGACTAACAATGATAAAGTAAATAAAATTAGTTACAAAACAATAGTTATAAACATTCACGAAGTCATATATGAAGGTCAGAAGATACGGGAAATTGATATGGTAATATCTCAGTATAGATGAAGAAGAGAAATAAAAAATCAAACTATAGTTATATGTACTCTTGAATGTGATTTCCACCATCCATGGTTCTAGAAAATAACTAAAAAATGAAAAGAGGATATGAAAGTGGTTTTCTCTATTATAATTATAGCCGAATAAGAGAAATATATATACCAATTATCTAGGTGTATAGAAATTTTACATCACAAGGAGTAAAATATATGAATTGAGATATTCATGGCCCCTGTATGATATTAAGTCTATGTGAAGTCATATAACTGCATAAATTTTCTTGAATGTGAATTCATATATTTGAACGCATTCATATTTGTAAAGGTGCATGTTTTCAAATTCAGCATTTCAGGGGTCACATATGAAAAATTTTATATGTGAGTAATTCAATGAATGTGAAACCTATATAAGAAATAGTAGAAGGGGACTAATGATTGAATGTGAATCTTGTGAATTTATTCTATTTGAGGATATATATAGGTGAATCAGGCCATGTATGGGAATTTGGAATGACATAATGAAATTTCACTATGGCATGGTAGAGTTTCCATATGCTCTTCTTTAGGAATCACACAAAAGAGAATAAAATTAGACAACTATTTTAGTTTTCATAATTGTTGTCAATATCATTATATATCAAATTGTATCCATTATCCCTATTTTGAATTAATAAATAAGTTCAAGTGGTGATGTATTGAATTAAATGAAATATTATTCACACAGTAAATATTGATTTCACAAAATAAACATGGAGACCTTTATTACAACTAATCTTGTCACAGTTGGAACATTCCCCATTTTATAAAGCATCATTGTATGGTATGATTTTTTAAATCATTGATATGTATAGTTTCCCATACAATAGACCAAGGAAATGGCATATGTTAAAGTGGAAGGTCAGAAGACCAAGAGACTTGCATGTATTTTAAATATATTTGTTGTATATAATCTGAAATGTTTTGAATGAAATTATTGATTAAGGGAAGATCTTTTCTTTACCAACTCGAAGAAATTATTTATTTCTATATGTGAAAAATTTAAAATAAATAATCAATAATTTTTTTACCTAAACGAATGATGTAAAAAAGTGGTATCAATGGAGGTATTCTATATCAACATAAAAAAGGATTAGATAATGATAATGATAATATTTGGATGAACTATTATGACCAAATATAAATGAAAAATCATAACTATTATGAATTCCCCTAAAGATCATATTATTGAGAGGAGGAAAGAACTGAATGCATTCTAGAATAACCATATTCTCAAATGAAGAATGTAGTAACTATAACAAAGTAAGATGAAGATAAATATATCATTAATATGTAATGAATTATAAATTTGAGATAAATTCTAGAAATAAGAATAGAATATAAAGAGTTATATTATCATGGTCATATAGAGGTGAATAAAATATATTCAATAGTACATCCTTCCACATTCAACGATTCAATGTAATAAAAGTGTTTATATTTAAAGGCAATTACAATTTGATAAAATATGTTTTGTAGATTTCTCAGTGTATTTAGAAATATAAGAATAAGGACGATTGAGATTATGTGAAGCCCTACCCAATTTAATTTCTGAATGGAGGAGGAAATAAAGATACCTTTTGTGGTTTTATGCTTATCCAAAACATGTAAGAATTGTGAGCCTTTTCTAGGAGAGACTACATCCTTATAACAATTGAATCAATAGATCCTAGTGGATGATTGGTGCCTGGAAACAATATTAATAGCATGATCCATGGGGTATCAAAATGTGTATTGTCTATTTAAAACTATTATGACCATATATTCATCACACTACCATATATTATTGAAGGATCATTGTGTTTTCTGGTAAAAATAATAGTTGAACATAGTTCTTTCACATGTGAGAATACTATTAGTAAATTAAAATGATCAATTAGGTGGAAAGGTATCTAAGTTTGGTGGACCCTTATTCACCCATTTATCATTGATACTAATGGGGATATAACATTTACTTATAATTGAATCCTTATATATTTGTTTACCCCACCCATTATCCTTTCTAACCATTAACGTCGTGACATGTTTTTATTCATTGTAACTATTTATTATAGTGAAAAACTGAAAAGGATTCTTGTTAAATAATTTAATTAGTATTACTATAAATTAAAGAATCACTTTTAAAAGATTAATTTCATTTAGGTGGTAATTATTAATTATGATTTAAATACACAAAATTCTATGAAAAACAATTTTCATGATTAAAATTTATTTTTAGATTAAAAATTATTTAAAAAATAATAATGTATAGATTTGATTCTTATGAAATATATTTATTTAAAAATAAATAAAACAATTATTTGACTTAATAAAAAATTAAAATATATATCTGAAATTTTAATTATTTAATAAATCAATGGAAAAATATAGTTCTATTATAAGAAAAACATTACTAAGGTTTTAGAATTTCAATAAGAGGATTCTAAATTCATAATAATTATTTTAAATGATTTTTTACTTTATATATATATATATATATTCTATATTAGAAAGGTTTTACAAACATTTATGTCATTATTATACCACAATGATGTCATAAAATTTACAGTATTGTAATATTGATATTTTTTACAATTCAAATAAAAATAAATATTTTAAAAAATCATAAAACATTACCAAAAATAAATTTTATATGATTAATTAAGAAATTAATTCCATATTTATCCAATTATATTCCTAAAATTTCTAAATACAACATTAAAATTGAATCACTAAATATGCATTGAAAATTTATTTTATTAAAATTAAACTTTTCATATACTAACTATTATTATTCTCATATACTATCAATTAAAAATTAAATAACTATTTTTCTTGTATTCATTTCAATAATATATTTCATTATTATTTATATATAATAATTTTAGTTAAAATTAATATTCCTAGCACATAAAAAGATATTTTTTATGAATATACATATTTAATGATAAATTATCTTATTATTTATTGATGCATACTAATTGAATTACTAACAAAAAAAATTGTATTGAAAACAATAATTTTTAGTCAATAATTATTTTGGATAATTTTATGTTTATTTATACCATCCAATTAAATAAAAATATAAAAACAATCATATATTAAATATTATTAATTTTTGTTAATGAAATGTATCCCAGTTTTTTTTGGGATTAATGTTTCATGAAAAATAAGTAATTAATTATAGTGTGTCTTAAGTGACAATATAAAATAAAATCATACGGTGTTATATTACACCCCTTTAGAAAATATTTATCCCCATAATGTAAAATTTCATTTAATAATGAAAGAATTTAAGGGACCTGTAAGAAAAATGAGAAGCATTTTATACTATGATATTGTCCTCAAAATATTGGATATTAATATAATCACCATTATTCACATAATAAAAATGTATTTAGATTTTATATTGTGTTTAAAATTTATAAATTTTTTTCTTCATTAGATAATTATAAAAGTTTCTAGGGACATCCCATTAAAAACAACATTTTCATGATCTAATTTTAAAAAAACTCTTTAACAAAATTTGTTATAATACATTAAAACAATTATAGATAAATTGATCATATGATTATGAAAACTCAATCCTAAGATGAGTTTTCCATATACATCATCATTTCAACCAATTATTCTTTTGGATAAACTATGATCTAAATAGATCTTCCAATAAATCCCCAATTTATAATAGATTATCCAAGGTAATCATTATTAGGTTTTCTAAACTAGATCCTTATTTTAAATTTATAACCACCATATTTTCTAAAAAATAGAATATTATTTATAAATGAATATACTGGGGGAGTGTGAATCTAAAATTTAATATAGGATACATTCTCATGTGTTGAATGAAGATGGAGTTAATAATAAACATAATAACTCCTTGATATTATCCCAAACTAAATTTATTCCAGTTCTTTCAAAACATTGTTTGTATCAATATTTTGGGGTTACTTCAGGAATCCATAAACACTATAATTTATAAATAATATAAAATATTTCCACTATTTATACTTATCTCATATATTATCAATAATGGTTTCAATTTATAATCCCAACAACCAACTAAACCCTTATCTGATAGAAATTTAGGTCATTTAATCGTAACATACACTTATAAATATTCATTTTAGAGGATTACTCAAAAGATATCATAAAATAATACACAAATCATAATTATAATGATTTACTATATTTGTTGACAATATATATTATTAACTTATTTCCTAAACCATATTGAACATGACCAAAAATTTCATCCCAAATAATATCCTTCATAATCGTATTCTAGATAATATAATTTTTCTTAACTTTATGAAATGTAATCAAAATAATGGTTGTGATCATATGAGTAGAAATGGTACACATGGGAGATATCAATTAATGATCAAAAGTGGTCATAGGATTATAATAAGGGTATTAAAACATGATAAAAACATAAAAAACATATTCAATATTTCCTATACCATAGATCAATAGTAGTGGAATAAATATTTTTTTTAAAAACACATGATTCATAAGAGTGAAAGATCATAAATAATAAATCATTATGCATGATATCATATTATAATCAAAATATATATTTTATTTCATTCCAATAAACATATAAAATCATTTCCATAGTCAAATATCACATCCAAGAAAATTATTATTGATATAGTCTTATAATGGATTATGTTCCCTCCCAAATAAATTTCATACTATCCCATGAGATATATTGCATTTCTCAATTTGTTGAATGATATATAATTATGGGAACAAACATTACCGAATTTAATTTATTTATATCTGTTCCATAAGTTAAAAAAATATTATTTCTTCATAGTGCAGTTTACACATGGTTATGAAACATGTTTCCTGAAAATATATATAAGACATCACCATCACAAACCATAATGATATAGAATGTTGGTGTAATTAATGTTTAATATTTTTAATTAATAATATAAAAATGAAATTATGATTCCATAAATGAAAAATAATTTAAAAAAACAATAAAAATAATCCCTGAAATAAAGAAGTTGTACCCTTTTGTTTTTGATACCATTCAAAAACAAAAAATTCCTTACCCATTGGGAATATAATTCTGATTGAAAAATAATATAATAATTATATGGAATCTAAATCCTAAATAATGTACAAAAAATATGATAAATATGTTCTTTTTTATATATTAAATAAAACACTATTTTGTCACATTCATAGTGAATATCATAATATAATTGTACGCAATACAAATCGAAAGATTACCTATAATTATTTTTAAATAATGAAAATGGTAGTATAGAATACCTTTTTCAATTATTTATGTTTAATTTTAAAAATATATAAAAAAATATTTAACAACATTGATATTGAGGAACAATATTTCGTACTTAATAGAAGAGAAAATGTCATATATTCTTAAAAACATTATTTAAGTATTATTTAGAACCAAAGTGGTGTAAATTATTAAAAAATAAATCAAAATAGGTAAATTAACCATAGTAAAATAATGTTTTTGGGGTTTAATGGATAGACAATTTAAAATTTGAAAAATGTTAATGTAATCATAAGAAACCCCTGTTAAAAGTCTGAGCGGATCCTAAACCCTTAAAACATTGGTAACTATTCAATTAAAAACTCTTGATAGAGTGAAACTTATAGGTTTTATAAAATCCTAAAAAATTTAATTAATTTATCATAAATAATAATAATTTTAGTAATATACCCACCAAAAAACAAACAAGGTGTTGTATATAAAGAATATCTCAATAAAGGGAATTAAAGATGAGGAAACCCTTAAAACATTTGAATCACTTTAATACAAATCACAAGACACATTGAACATTATATGGATTTTAAAATCCATATAATATAATAAAATTATAATGAAAACATATCTATGGATGTTTGTAATCAACATAATCTAAAACCTTCGATGAATTTATCTTATGTCACTATGGAAACAAATTCACATGAAAAGCCTTTAAAATTATTAATAAAATCCAAATAAGGGATTTATCCTCTAGTATAATAAACATTATAATAAAAAATAAATTATTTTATAACAATATTAATATCATCAAATTTTTTTACTCTTTAATTATAATCATTATATAAACATTCATTATATATTTAAGGTCTATTTTAATTTTTAATGGTTAGTAATTTCATTTGTTATGCATATATTTCTTAAAGACAACATCAAGCCCCATTCTTTTACAGAATTTTCACCATTAAATTATTATTTAGGGTACTATTATTGATTCTCCTTAATAATTTATTATTTTCCTGTATAATTATTTAACATCATAGTTATGATTATTGATGTTGAAAATGGTAATGATCTTGTTTTAGATCATTTTATGATATCAACAAACTAAATTATAATGGAAATTAATTATTGTGTAGTTATTCCTAGAACAGGTTCCACAATGACTAGTGCCATGACCTGATTCACCACAAGACATCATGTGATCCTTCCTATAATCTAGAGGCCTCCGAATACCAGTAAATATTTATTGGGTATTTTGCGGTATTTTATCATATGTGATAGTTTATTTCAATAGTTTAAATAGGAATAAAAATCAACATTGAACAAAAAAATGACTAAAATATCACACACCACAACACAAAACTAAGTATGTACCCAAAAACCAAAATTGTAAAATATAAAATGTTATGATAGTGTAAATTTTTAGATGTACAATAATATAATATAATAAATACAATCACAAAATCAAGTCTCAACATAATTTATACTGCTAAAATCCATCATTGTCCCGTATCCAACATCAACTATCTAACATAGGGAATTTTCCATTATATTGGCCAACAACCATGATGAATTCAATGAAATATAATGGTGGCCTTGATAAGTTTTTGAGTACATCATAGTAGACCACAACAAATGGTTTCCAAAATAATTACATTATAATTATAGTGAATTTGGGAGAAAAAATATGAATGTAAAGGAAGTAATTATAATAGTTTACATTATTTAATAGTATTTAATGTAACCCTCATGTTCTTGGTGAACAGTGTTACCCATTCCCATCAATATTATTCTATTCCATGTCTTTTTTGTGAACCATGTGTCAATGTATCACATGATGGAAAAAATTAGAATTAGTCAAAGTATCAAAACATGATTTATAATGTCATGTCTGAAAATCCCAACCATGATATAGAACACAAAGTCTATAACATTAGATTTTGGAGAACTAGTACATTCTTAGAGTAAAATTATGCAGAGGGGAACCTGGAAATCAGTATGTCCTTCCCAATAGATGGGAGGATCAATTAATCATCCTAAAAATAATTTTATTTGAATATTGTGTATTCATAGGTGGAAAAGGATTTTTTATTTATGTTTATTTCCAATCAATAGTGTATTAAAAAAGTAGTTTCTAAGATAAGTGATCTTACAACAAAAGAGGCTTCCATGTTGATGTTTTTATCATTTCCCCGTGTTTTAGAAATAGTTGTGTCTCAATTGAGGAGGAATGGTAAGGATTAATGAATGATATATTTCTAAGACTTCTATCATAAAATATGGAAAATGGATTAAATTAACGGAAAATTTGAATTACTATGGATATTTTTTTCAGTAAATAATGTTTCAATAAGGCAGTTTAACTATTAAAGAAAAAGGTAAAAGGTTATATGAATGAGATATGTTTTAGATATGAAAAAAATTATAAGATACATTTTTATGAGATGTTTTTGGAATATAAAATATATCTTATGTTTCTTGATGATATGGAGTTTCATGAATGAAGGATCAACATTGGAGAATCAAGGATAAATATTTTTTCAGGAATGATAGGGTTTTGTTAAAAAATTAATGATTCTTTAAAGGGTAATCCTTACATATGAATATGAATTCACTCATAATATGGGAACCATAATGTATTTTATGGATGGATAATCACTCCGATTTATTAATGGTTTAAAATAAAAGGAATTGTTTCAAGAATCAAGATTCTTAAAAAACAAATGTTTTAGGAAAAAATGTGGATGATGACTAATTTATGTTAAATAATTTAAATGAAAGACTTTAATTAATTTTATAAGTTTTGTAATATTTTTGAGTTTTTTGAATATGTGAAGCTTTTTCAAATGATGAGTGTTAATAAAAATTGAATGGTGTTTCCATAAAGGCAATGATTCGTGAATGGTACTTATGTGAAAATACATAACATCAGAAAACTTGTTGAATATAACAAGCATGATAAACATACCTACATGATGAAAATAATATTCTTCATGTTCACTAATTTAAAAGAGACCTTCATGTTGATAAATTTATAACAACATCACCCTATGTTGTGAGAATGTGTGATTTAATGAAAGAGATCATATAGAGGTAGTCTTTTATCACAAAATTATTATATAGGCAATGTTACTTGAATTGATTAACTATATATGATCAATTATAGCAAACCAAATCTACTAAAGATCAATGGATTTTGGTATCAATAAAATTTTATTGAATGCTATATGGTGTACCCCTGGTTATAAACCATGTAAAACATTCGTGTTGTGTTTATATGTCCAGATATGGGTGTTTGGTAATTACATGATTTATTATAGAAGGATACAAAATTTCTAACCAATGCTGGTAAAATATCTTCTTAATGAGTGAAAATGTTGACACCCTGATAACCCCCTCCACACTATTGGTGTTTCAGGGTACAAAATATTTTTTTACATTTTAAAAGGCTCATCATCATTAAATACTTTATAAAACAAAAACAACATAGGTGAAACAGTTCATTAATATAAATTACATGGTCCATCACATTCAATATATTCTCAATTCCCATTATTAGGACATTTCATACATATATCTTCATTATAACCATTTTCCACACCCTTTATGATAATTATCCACATGAAACAACCTCGTCTATTCATTTTTTTACGTTTACCCCTTCACTAGTGATAAACCATTTAACTTACTCATGTTTAAAAAACACCCCATTTTTCCTATTTCATCATGATTACCCCCATTACCATTTTTAAACTCTCAAACCATTCAATTCATCATTTAGAAAGAATTTAATCATCTTTTTGAAGTGGGACATCCCATGGGTGTCCATATGCCAAGTATATTCAATGTCAATAGATGAATCAAAGAACATGATGACATACTAATTAGACACTCATTTTATAATTTCATACAAAGGATTCCAATAACCAACACAACATTACAAATTCTAAACTATATAATCATGGATTTAACAATAAGAATATTGTATATTACTTTCAGACAACCTACATCATAATATATGAATAATTATTTCCAATAACACCCCCTTATTCTCTCAAAAAACAATACCCAATTAGAGAAGGAATCATCTATAAAATAGAATAAAATAGAGTGGTAAAATCAACCAGTTAATTTATGGGAAATAGAGGTAGTTCAAATGAAAATTAATTTAAGGAAAACTATCCATGGTAATATTGGGAGGAGTTTTTTTGAATCATATGCTCATAGAGGAGGTGAGGATTAGGAAATTGTGGTGATATCTGATAAATCCCCATGGTTGAAATAGGTAATTCCCCCACTTTAATGAGAAAAACATTTGGTTGCATAGTTGGCTAAACATTTCACCGAACATTCAACACCCACTATCCAAGATAGACGGGTCCAATGTTTAATGATCTCATAGGGAGACCGCATGATTTTCTATAACATTTTTATAAAGCCTCCCTGATTTTCATACATTAATTTTACATGAATTTAAATATAGACACTATAAAATCATTATAGAAAATTCATCCAAAGTGTTAGTGTCCTGTGAATACTATGAAAAACATATATTTAACAACATAAACATAATTATTTATTTAATTCCTTCTTCGCTAGAATCTTATTTTCTCTTGAATTATCCATAGTACAAGCAGTCGTATGAGGATATACATTAAAAAAGGGGTGATATAAAAGCCTAGTAAGAGGATTTATAAGAACATGAGACACAAATAATATTTAATGAGAATAATAATTATACTTATAACATTGTAATATTATCGTAATCAAGAGAGAAAACATTATGTAAATACATATAATGTGGCAATTCATGAAAATGAAATGTTATGTCTTAATGTTCAACTAACATACATAGTTGTGAAAAAATATAGCATCATAATAAATCATGTATAACATTAAATAATTTGATAATTCACATTACCAAATTCATTGGAGTGCTATATAATTTCAGGTTCACCAGTCACATCATTAATTTAACATTGCATTGTATAATTTCAGGTGCACCTATAAAATCATAATATTATCATTATCATTCATGACTCATAGAAAATATATCTATCATGGACAAAAATAATGCACAAAAATTATTTGGGTTAAATTTCATAAATAACACATTTAAATACATTATGTTACCAATATATATATGTAGAATAATATTCTTGACATATAACCATCTACCGTGAGTGAAAAGTAAAAGGTGTGTTTTTAAAAGAATAGTTATTTTGGAAAACATTATTTTTGACATAAAATATAGTGGAAAACATATATATCCATTAAAAGGTTTTAAAATGACAATGAAATGATTTTTGGTGAATAACCATACAAAAAATTTAGTGAAAGAGGGAAAACTAGAAGAAAGAAAGTTGGGTGTGAGAATTCACATTAACTTGGGTTTGAACGCATTATTAACATTAATGTCCTATATAATGAAATTATAATCATTATTTAACAACTAGAAAACATTTTATACATGAAAATTATTCATTATGGTTTTATGAACTATTTTTATGGGCCTTTGTAAGAGTTTTAGAGTTTAACATCATTGTTTGGGAGTGTTTTTTTCTTAGTTTTCAAGAACAATTCACTTATACACATGAATTGAAGTTCATGTAGAACATTTATGAACATAAAGAAATGATATTAAATGTTATTAATAATATTATAAGAGTTAAAATTATAATTTAATTAATTTTGTTATATACCATGTGGTTGAATCATTTTTTAATATTTAATGATGATCTTTTTTAGTCAATTTGCGTGGTTTTTGGATCACAATGAAGATGTTATATTTTATCATTTAGTAATATTTATAAAATTTGTTTCCGAAATATAAAAGATATTACAAAAAAAAATTTACAATCAATTTTCAACCATTAAATGGTTTTATTGATATTCTGGAAGAAGTTGAAGGAAAAAAGTAAGTGCATCACCCGTGATGTGGATAAATTCACAAATCAAGGGAATAGATTTCATTTTTATTAACCAATATATATGGATATGTATAATGAATAATCTTCAATAAAAATGATAACATACGGGTATATCAATAATAATGGAGTTATCATACATTTTGATAAGATAATTTTAGGATAAGGGATGAAATGAAAAGTAATTTGTACAAAATTTGAATGAATGAGAGAGTGAAATTACATGTTGAATATATCTTATTTGAAATCCTATTTATTAGAGAGGATATGGTCTTTTTATGATACCACAGACTACTGGACGAGGGGTAGTTTCTTGTAATGGTATTTTAGCAGAATTTGGAGTAGTCATAATGCATGAGAGTTGTGAATAAATGAGGTTGTGAGGTGTGATATTTATAGTAGAGGGGAGCAGGGTTTTCCTAGTATTATATTCATTAATTTATTATTTATACTCAATAAAAGATATACTTTGGATTATTGTGACTAAAAATAGTAACAAGTCCATGTGAGTCTGAAACAATGATGTTTTACCTCAGCCATGAGTAAAGCATGATTCAAAAATTCATTTATTTATCATATATTGAAAATTATCGAATTTCTCAATTCAACCAATATTCAAATATTTTATAAAAATACCAAATAATATCCCTTAATGTATTTCTATTTTTCGAATTAAAAAATGAGCTCAATTGTATGGAAATAAATTTTTATATATGATTACATTAATTTTTAATTAAAATCATAATTTACATTAAATATACAAATTTTAAAATCAGAAACTGCATTTCTAACACTTTGAAAAACTATTTTAGGTCTCATATAATTATATTATACCTATAATATATACAAATAGTAGTTTAAGAATAAATTTTATGAATTTTTATTATTATTAAATTAATCTATAAATATTCATTACGTACAAAAATAACAGCACTATAATGCGATTATATAATATTATCACTTATTGAATGGATAAATTTTATTTAATCAATCCTTTGTAAGGATTATATTCACAATTTTAATATATTATTCATAAGAATAATAATAATATTCAAAAGGGTGTGTTACTATTTACCAAAAATTATGTTTATCATATCAGAGTCAAAAAATCTTACTAATCCCAATTGAGTATGTCATAATTTGAAAATTGAAATCAGATTAGTGGAAATTTATTCTTAGAGGTCACATTGTACTTCATTTAATCATGATGTAACATATTTTTTCCTAATGATATTTAATGTGTTTATAGAATTACAATAAGAAGAGATAAACTGAATTGATAATATTTTGTTTCGTACATTATTCCCCCTTTTAGAATTTTTCCTTGAAATTTCAATTTTCATAAATTGGTGCAAGTGCCTCTCCTTCATTGCATCTTGTGATTATAATTTTGTTTCTCCAATCTTATGGTTCCTCCACAAAACATTGAGATGGTGGGTTGTGTTTTTGTATTGAACTTTATCTCTATAGTCTAGCATATTTAATGGCTGCTCCTCATAAGTGTTATCATCTTCTAGAGTACCACCTCTACGTTCAGTAAATTTGTGTGATCTAGTATGTACTTAATCTAGAGTGATACATGAAACACATCCTGAACCTTATCCATATTAGGTGGAAGTAAAAGCAGATAGGCCATAGGCCCTCCACATTCAAGGATCTCAAATTGGTCAATGTACCTTGGGATTTTCTTCCCTTTTATTCCAAACCAGATGACTCTCTTCCATAGAGGTATCTGAAAGAATACATTATCTGTAACATCAAATCCAAGTCCCTTCGATGGTTTTCATCATTTCTATTTCCCAGAATCAAGGAAACATTCATATGATGATAGATGACATGAACCTTCTCTATAATATCTTGTTCACGATCAGGTCCTAGTAGATTTCATTCTTAAACATCATCCAAAAAAGTTTGAGTTCTACATCACTTTATGTAATGTTCTTCAGAAGGAGCCATCTGAATACATGAGTGAAAGTTATTGTTGTATGAGAAATCAACCAATGGGATATGAAGATCCAATCCGCCAATGAATTCTATAGATCATGATCATAACATATTATTGAGTGTATAAATCTCATTTTTTAGTTTGGCCATCACATCGGGGGAGATAGGTTGTGCTAAAATTTTATTCATTACTCAAATCATGTTGGATACTCCTCCAAAATTTTGACGTGAACCAAGGATCATGATAAGAGAAAATCAATAGTCGATCCCCATGAAGTCTCACCACATCCTTCGAATACATATTTTAAATTTTTTCAAGATATATTCCTTCTTGAATATATATAAAGTGGAAAATGATGGAGATCGAGTCCACAATAATCCAGGTCAAATTTTTTATTTTCGATGTATTTAGTATAACAGAGAAAAAGTCTATAGTGACATTCTTCAATTTCCACATGGGTATAGGAAATGGTTTCCTTATCCCTTGGGACTTTTATCACTCTTCTTTAACATGATGACATATCGAGAACCTTCAGATATATTCTTAATTATCCATCTTCATGTTATCCCATCAAAAGTGTTCTCAGAGATCACCTTATATCTTGGTGCTACAAGCATTGATAAGGAATTTTGAGGTATTGAAATATTCCAATAGTTACTTCATTATCTTGAGTGATGAATCCAAAAAATACACATTCCAAACAATAAAACCATGATAATCAATATGTAAGTCTTTCTTTATTCCTTCCATTACTGCATTCACCTTCTTTTGCAACTACAAATCATCCCCTTGTGCTTCCTTAATCTTATCTTGGATAGATTCTTGGGCAATCATTTTGGTAAGGTGTGATGTGTTCCCAATGTTTAGGATTTCTAATCTATCCAATGCATATCCATAAAGATATAGTCATTCTCAATCTTCATCATGGATAGTGTATAAGGTTTTTTTCTTTATAGTGTATGAAATACATTGTTCACCATTAAAACATGACATTGAGCAGAGAAATCATAGTATTTTATTAGCTATAACAATATCCTTTTATGTTTATTTAGCTCCTTTTGTGTGAATATATACTTTAGACTCATTTGATAAGTTTATATGTCACACTTCTCATTATAGAGGTAGTGCCGCCATACTTTCAATGAAAACACCATTGCTTCAATCCTTAAATCACGTGTTGGGATGTTCTTCTAATTGATCTTCGACATAAATGAGGCATAGGATATCACATTATCATTTTTCTTGAGTTAACAACCCATTCTTTTCTTCGAAGAATCATTATATATCAAAAAAACATTCTACAATTTTTGGAAATGTGAGTATGTGTAGTGATCATCTTTCTCTTTAGCTAATTTATGATTTCCTCACATCCTTCCATCAAGAAATAAATTTACACTTTCCTTATTAACATTTTTAGAGGGCTTGAAAATTCTTAATTTTTTGTAAAACATTGGTAGTACCCAGTTCATCCCATTTAAATAAATATTTTTTGTTATATTACAGGGTATGGATAATGTTGTAATCAATTTAATTTTAAAGGCTTCATAGAAATTCAATCATTTTTGTTTTTATTTCCCCATAACGTGACATGAATCATAAAAAATTCATTGTTTCTAAACATGGCCTAGAACGTCTTCATTCTCAATGTTTCCAACACAAGTATTATATTTTCTTCATATTCCTCGATGCTCTAGGAGTAGATGAGCATAAACTCATTAAAAACTACTAAAAATTTGTCGAGGTAATGTCTAAAGTCTCAATTCATCAAATACATGATGATTGTATGGGAATTATTAATTCAAATATGCATCACTAGAAACTCATAATTCCCATACCTTGTATTGATGGTATCCATCTAGATATCATACTTCATCACCTTTTTCTATTGATATCTCGAATGAATATCCACCATTGAGAAGTAATATGATCATCTTAACTGATCGAATAATTCATAAATCCATGGAAGATGATACATGTTTAGAATGATGTTCTTGTAAATTTCATGATAATCGATACACAACCACATTGTTCAATACTAATTCATCACAAAGAGCACTGTCTCACCCCATGATGATGCACTAGGTCATATGAACCCATTCTCAAAATTCATTTTCATTTTCTTCCTTAAATCATCCAATTCAATTTTTTCCATCCTATAGGGAGACATTGAGATTGGAGTAGCTGAAAGAATTAGTTCTATGGACAACTACACCTTACAATCTTGTGGAATTCGGGGTATTATTTCCATAAATACATAACTGTTTTCCCTCATGACTGGAATTTCTAGTATTTTGACACATTCCTTTGACTTGACCAATTAAGTGAGGTATACCTCTTCACATGGTATCAACACCCACACCATTAAATGATTTTTCAAAGGATATTTATGATATTACTTAAAAATAAGGTGTAACTTGTATGAAATACTTCTCAGGCTCAACATCCTCTCTAGTGATGGAATATACCTTCCCATTCTCCTTTGGATTTAGTCACTAATAATTATGATTACCCTCAATAGAACATGGTTTAGTGCACTGGCATGCATATTTCACATTCTCTCTACAATTGTAGCATTGGTCCATGGATGGTGCTTTCTTTTCCTTCACCACATTCTCCATACATCTCATATATTTCTGACACTCGTGAGATTTGTGTTTTTCTATCCCAAATTTGAAGCATTTCCACTTCCCTTTGAGAAAATTATGAATATTATTCTTCTAAAATTTTTGAAACATGGGTGTCTTAGTTTTCTTTCAACATTTCTAATTAGATCCTCTGGAATTAAACTCGATATTTGATATCTTATCATCATATCATTAGGAAAATTAAATAAACACAATCTCTACATTGAGAGAACATTAGTCAATATATTAATAACTCCAAACTTTTAGAATTTCATGAGCCTTTTGAAGGTGTGGATTTAATCCACTAATGAATATATCATTTTTTCTATCATTTTTGATAAAAAACAATGTTTACCATGAAAACCTTGTGAAAATATATTCGTAGAACATGAAGGATTCTATATAGTTTTTATATAGATCTATAAAATATCTTTCCATCTTGGTATAAAGAGTATGTTGAAAATACATGTAGTGAATCAAAATCATAATGTATTCCCTCTTGATCTCATTAATATCTTTTCTCGGATTGGGTTTCTTAATCTAATACCATTATTTTTGGCCTCTCCATCAAGATGATTAATGGCTGGACCCAACTATTCTATCTCAGAATAGAGAATCAAAAAGCAAAGATATTCCCCATTGAGTTTTTGACCCACTGTTCCGCATCTTGTGGGTTATAGTATCCCTTATTAATTGGAGGTCGATGCCACATAAAAAACATGATAGCTAGTTTCTCCATATTAGATGAAGGGTGTTTTTACAAATTATTTAGGTTATTATTTATAACAAAAAAACTACGCATGCATCACCATGATTTTTCGTACTCTACCTCCCAAATCATTGGGTATTTCGTTCATGTAATCGCTTCATTTTCCCTAACATGGAATGATTTCATGGTTTCTTAGGGTATACACCATCTTCTAAAATAGAAAAGGATAAAACAGAAATAATTTAACAAGTCATGAATAAATAATTTTTCCTTTTTGAAATTAACACCAAAAGTATTTCTTATGGGATCAATTTGATTAGAAATGTTTATTTTGTGATTACATATATATTTAGTCTCATACTAGTATTTTCTCAGAGGTTCTCTAATCCAAATTCCCATATTAACATTATCATGCCTCTAATACCAACTAAAGAATCCATGATTTTATTATATTAATTTAACATTCTTTTAATGAGAAAAACAAAGAATAATTATAGAAAAAGAATCCAAATGTTTGGTGTCTTGGGTAAACTAGGACAAAACAAAACTTTTACTACATAAATAGAAATATTTATTTAATTCATTCTTCTCTAGTTTATTATCGGACCTTGAATTCTACATTGTACAAGTAGAAACATGAGGATATTCATCAAAAAGGGGTGAATTAATGTCCCAAAAAAGGATATATAGAAAAACCTGAAAAAACATAGCAATGGATGAGAATAATCATAATCATCATACCATAGTCATATGATATTAATCACAAGTTATTATGTAAAGGCATGGAATGCGGCCAACCATAAAAAGATCCATCAGGCCTTAGTAGTAAACTACTACACATAGCTGTGAAGAATCCTAGCATCATGTTCACACATATTTCACTTTAACTCCTGAGATTCATCACATTAACCAAATTCATTGTAGAACTATATAATTCTGGGTGTACCCATCACATCATTACATTTACATTGAGTTGTATAATTCTGGGCACACCAGTCACCTCATAACATTATCATTATCATGGATGCTATATAAGAAATTTATCAATCATGGAATTAAATAACACATGAAAAGGAAATGGGTTTCATTTAATAAAGAATACATTCTTAAGAATTATGTTCCCAAATTAAAAATGGAATAACATTCTTGACATAGAACCATAAACCTTGAGTGTGACGTAAAAGGTGTGTTTTTTAGAAGTAACGTTCTTTTAGAAAACATAGTGTTTGATGTAAAATATTATGGAAAAAAATAATATCCAATAAATGATAATATAATGATGAATACATTTTGTTTAAGCAATAAACATACTAAAAATGTGGTGAATGAGGGAAAACCCAAGTAAAGAAAGTTGGGTTTGAGAATTCCCTATACCTTATGTCTGAATTTTTTTCCCTATACTGTTCTCTATAATGAAGTTATGTTCATTAATTGATAAATAAAAAACATTATATATTATAAAATTATTAATTATGGTTTTATTAATTTATTTTAACATACATTAGATGAGTATTAGAGTTTAAATTCGTTATTTGGGAGTATTTTTTTCATGAGAAGTTCAAATGTACACATGAATTGACGTTTGTGAAGAAAATGAATAAACATCCCAAACTGATATTCCATTTTATTAATTATATTCTATGAATTTAAATAAAATTAAAATGATTTATGTTATATACAATGTTGCGGAATAATTAGTTAATATTTAATGTTGATCGATTATGTTAATTTTGGTCATTTTTTTATCACAACAAACATGTTTTGATTTACCACATAATATTATGTGTAAAATTCGTTACCATATCATAAATGGGGTTAAAAATACATATTAAAATTTATTTTCAACCACATGCTAGTTGTATTGAAATCCTTGAAGGATTTTATGGAAGAAGGATGTGCAACACCTCTGATATAGGTAAATTAACAAATCACAAGAAACTATTTAATTTTTTTAGACAAAGAGATAAAAAGATACATATAATTGACAAAATTACATTATCAAGATAAAATATTATAAAATTAATCATAATATATTTATCATGAAATTTGGATATGAGATGTAGAAGATATGATAAGAAAATAAATTACATTTGAATGGAATATGAAAGAATGAGATAGATAAATTACCTCTTGAATATATCTTTTTTGAGATCCACTTTAGAGGAGATGTTTTGGACTTTTTATGAGAACAAGTGATATTGGATGTAGGGGAGGATATTGGGATAATATTTGAAATGAATTTGGAGTAGGCACTAGGGATGAAAGTTTTGCGGAAATGAGTTTTTAGGGGTGGTATTTATAGTGGTGGGGAAATGGGGTTTCATTTTATTATATTAATTAATTTATAATTTCTCCACAATAAAAGAAACAATGAAGATTATTATGACAAAAAATAGTAATATGTTCATGTGAGTTCTAAACAATGGGAATTTACAATATACATGACTAATGCATGATGCAGAAATTCTTTAATTTAGCATATTTTTTAAAATAATAAATTTCACTATTAAAAACATATAATATTTTAAAAAAATACCAAAAATTCTCCCTTACCAATTCTTGACATGTAGAATTCAAAACTGATCATGGTATTATGAATATAATTTTATAAATATTTTTAATATCATTTTTAATAGAAATAATATTTTAAATGATATATAAAGATGTTAAAATTAAAAACTCCTTTTCTAACACAATGAAAATTTAATTATGGTCTCATAAAATTATGTTATAATCACAAGACATATTAATACTAGTTTATGAATAAATTTTATGAAAGGTAATTTACTATTAATTTATAAAACTAATAATTAATTATTATTTACTTACAATAATACTATCACAAAAATGTATTTATATCATATTTTCACTTATAGGTTTCATAAATTTTATTTATTCTATGATTTTTAAGGTTCATATTCACTTGGCCAATTTACTTTTTAGAGGAGTTATATTGATATTCATAAGGGTAACATTACTATTAATACGGATATGTTTCTATTCATAAAGAATTAATTTTTTCATACATTAATCCAAACATCATACTGATTGAAACCATATATGTTATCTTTTAAAATTCATATCATAGAAGTCGAAAATTATTTTTTTAAGGTCAGAAAGTAGTTTATTTAAGAATTATGTTTCATTTTTTTTCTAATGTGATTTTATATTATTGTGAAATTACAAAAATAATGGAAATATTTAATTGATAAATGATTAGGTCGTTATAGGGTAGCCCATGGATTTAAATTTCACTAAAGTAGAACAATTTCTAGGCCCCATTAAATAATTATTTAGTAGTGATTCTCCCCCAATAGGTTTCATGGTTAAGAATCATGGTTAATATTAAATATTATAGAAAAAATATCCATTAATAATAATAATTATTTTCTTCCTTTTTCATGTCATGAAACCATGGTATACCCTTAGTTAGCTCAAATTCTTGAAAAACAAAAAATAACCATTTTAAAGGGACCTAACTCAAAATTTAAAATAGAGAATTGTTCCTTGAATAGTAAGGATCATACATATTGTATCCATAAAAAATCATATTCACAAAATATGTTACTAATTATTAAAAAATATTATATTCAAAAAAATTTAAAGCTTTTATGTAATTTGGGGACAAAAAATGGAATACATCGTTTCGTGGATGTGGAAGGCCTCACGTACACACAAGTGATGTTATAAATTTTAAATGGATTGAAAAAAATGAATTTATGCGATAATATATCTTTATATAATTATATTTATGTTTTAAATATCATATATATTCATTAAAAACAAATATTTGACCATCTGTGATAGATGATAATATGAAATAATGTATAGTTCTTCATGGTCTTTATATTATGAACACACAACTGAGTGATGCTTTTATTTTAGAGTTAGGGAATGTTTATTCCATTAAAATAGAGAAATTTATGAATATTAAATATATTTAATTAATTATTTTAATATAGATATATAATATTTTACTGACTATTTATTATAAGAAATCATGAAAGAGTCTGATAAGAAAATACACCTCCTTCTTTGACAATCTCCTTTGAAAACATCTTATGGATTTATATAAGCATTTTCTGAAATAACATAAACTCTAGTTCATCGATAAGGATGTTGTGAAAGAATTTGGTATGATATATTTCATTTTATTTATATTAATAGGAATGAATAATTGAATATAGGGGGATCCATTTAACATGTGAGGGGAACTTCGGCCTATTAATGACCCTTAACATAAAACTAAGATAATATAAATTTCATTGGAAACTAAGAAAAATATAATCTATATTATAGATAGGAAAATTACAATTTAAAATAAAATAATTCATTCTAATATATATAATTTTAATTGACTGTTTCTTCTTTTTCGCATAGTTTATCCCCTTATTAACCATTATTATTCCTTATAGTGGTGACAATAATTTTATATTGGTAAATATTTATCATAAATAAAAAATGAATTGGTACTTATCATAATATATTAATATACTAATTCTAAATTAATATTAAATGTTAGGTGATTCATTTCATAGAGGTGGAAAATTTTAATTATATATATGTTCTCAAAAAACAAAATGTAAAACGTTTTCTAAAAAACATACTTTTTTTGCATAATTTGACATTAAAACAAACAAAAGTATATAAAATATTCCAATTAAAACTATTGATTTATAAATAAAATAAAATGTTTATGTGTATTTAAAATATATTTGACATAGAATGTACATTTATAATTTCCTAATTATTGAAAATTTTCATTAAAAATTATTTTATTAGAATTGAACTGAACTTTTTTTTATAAAATATCATTAATTATGTTTATAATTAAACTAAATATTTTAGAATGCATTATTTTAATTATTTTATGAATAATTGGTCTATAATTTTTTTCAAACATTTCATTCATTATAATATGGTGATGATTTCCTAAAATTGAAATTATATATAAAATTAATATATTCCACTATTCAAAAAAGCATTATTTTAAAATTAAATGTTCAAAATTATCCATAATCAAATTATCAAATGATGTTTTGAAATGTTATGTTCATTTACTCTAACTAAAAGAATAAAAATTAGAGATTAAACTATTTAATGAATTAAAATATATTGAAAATTTATTTTTATTAAAAAATGAGCCTTTTGAAATATTAATTTTTCATATTCTCTATTTATATCAACTACTAATTAATGAAAAATTAATCTACCATTGATTTAAAAAATATGTTTACTAATAATTTAACCAGAATAATTTAACATAAAATAAAACACAAGTAGCGCCTCAAATGTAAATTTTGAGGGAAATAAATTTTAAGAATAAATGAGTATAATTAATTATTTTTATATGTAAACTGAATATTATCATTCAATTGGTACTGAGATAGGATATATTTTTATTTATAAATGTGAATTAAAATGTCGTTAATTTTATTTATATGTTATATTTATATTCTTATACTATGGGAACTATATTTTAATAGACTTTATATTATCATTATAAAAATGTAATGTTTTATTTCAATTCAATGGTGAGTGTTAAAAATGTTATTATAAATAGCATCCAATTAAAAAAATTATATATAATAAATTCATTATATGTTAGAAATGATAATATATAGAAATCACCATAAGACATCCCTAACAGATCATAAATAGAAAAATGGGGACTCTAGATTTTCAAACTGAGAATCAAATAACTTTTTGTTTAGAATATCATACTAAACCAAAAATATTGGAGCCGTAGAATGAAATGCACATTATGAGATAATATTAAAACCTATAACCCCCCCATTGAAGTGTTTTATATGGGATGGACAATGGAAAAATCATTTATCTGCCAATGTAGTTTTAATATAAAGAATATTATGCTACATGGGAGATAAATCACATCATAGAGGGAGATGAAAAAGGGAGGTGATTTAAGGTAATGGAGTTATTAAATATGATAAGAATATATTTTTATATTTCTATAATTTGTAAATAGAGAACAAGAGTTCATCATCATAAATTAATATAATAAAAATTCATTCATTCGGTGCATGAAGACCTATTACACAACTCAAAACTCAAGTTGATTCAAGTAAAGCATTGTCCCAGATAGGAAATACCAAGTATAATTACTAATTTTTATTCATTAAGTGATTTATTATGATGTAAATGAAGTAAATCAGAACCCATTCAACATTAAATGGAACATACTAAATATATTTTTTAGAAACATTCTTCAAGATCTATTATTAGAGGTCACACTCCCCCATCATGTTTATCCATAATGATTTATCAGGTTTTACCTATCAATAAAATTCAGTTATTGTTGTGATTCAATAAAAACTATACATATATATGTTATGTTGTTGAATCCATTAAGATCTAAATAAAATTTATGTATAGGGATGTGAACCAATATAGTATTTTATAATTCATCATTGTTTTCTAAAATATTATGTATTTTTAATTTTTCTATGTTATTGAATCCTTTAATGATTAATATTTAATTTCCACGACACTTTTGATTATATAAATATATAAAATAAATATATTTATTAGTCACCTTTAATGATTTTGAAAATCGGTTTATTATTTAAAATTCATTGAGAGGTAAATTCATGTTAGGAATACTATAATTTGAATGTAATTCTAGGAAATATTTTAATCTATTTTCAATATAATTACCAAAATACTTATAAAACTATTTTAACATCTTAATTACAATTCTATTTTTCTTTAGAGAACCGCGCCATTTTTTAATAATCAACACATACTGAATAATCTTGTAAAAACCATGGTGAATATTGGAACATCATTTGTTAAATGATTGACATATTCTATTGAAGGAAATCCCAGTTACATTAAACACTATTTTTATTACTACCATGAAATTTAATAAATATATCCCTTATAACAATAGAAGAAAATTTATTAGTAGATACGTTTCATTTTTTTGAATGAAATTATTACAACCCTTTATATAGATGTTGAGGCATGATCTTGGTCAAATTCAAGTGCGACAGAAGGGTGAAAGTGTGCTGTAAAAAAAGTTTTTTTTGAAAATATAATTTTTTTTGAAGAAGGAAGTGATGTAAATATATTTTTTTCCATTTTTGTAGGTAAATAATTCTTTAATGGATGAGGATATAGAATAGTTAGAATATGTGAGTATTCATGCATGTCTGAAACTATTTTATTGAGAAATGTGATCCACATTCAATGAAAAATAAAATCATCATATAAAATCTATATCTAAATGAATTGAAAAATTCTTTTAGATAAGAGGAATATAGTGAACAAAGAGTTACGTTAAATATGTAGACATCTAGAGAGGGTTTTTAAAGTTATCATTAGTGGTGTTGAAGAACAAATCATCAATGAAATATATTATGTTTGTTTTTTTCAATAGGTTCTAGTTTATAAGAGGTGTGAATTCTATGGAAAACAATTTCTGGGAATAAATTAATTAACATAATTATTAATCTAGAGAAATTTATATCTCACAGAGAAAAGAAAAAATTTAAAATTTCATATTGGAAATAGAGAGTATAACCATAAAAAATGAAATAAATATAAACCTACTAAAAAGAAAACAGTATAATGAATTATTTATTGTGCCAAAATGTAATGTTTTTTGATTTATACCTTCATTATTTAAAAAATTATTGATGAATAATTAGAGAATTATAATATGAGAAATCCAGTCTTTACTGAAACTAAAAAACATGTATTTTTTCAACATAAATCCAAAATATTTTGTTTACTCTTTATTTTATCAGTAGAAACCACTTACCTTACACTATATACAAAACCTGAAAATTCCTTCATTATATTTACAAAAACTATCATTTATGTGTGTATATGAATAAATTAATCAATCCTATAGTGAGACCAAAATAAACATATAACGAGAAATAAATTTTAAAAATTTATAATAAATGGTTGAGTAAAATATTCCAATATGGAAAGTTTTATTGTAATTGAGATGGAAAGAATATTAAAATTTAGATAAATATAAATCATGATTTTAAAATAATACACATCATTATGAAATAATTGTAATTATGGAATATGATTTTGATATGGGTAATTACATTGGATAGTGACATGATTTTTTTGGGTAAACAAAAAGTTGATTACTTGTTTGGGAGTTTAAGGATTGTGTGTGAGATATTTTTCCTCATCAATTAATTTATTATATATTTCTATTATCTAATTAATTATACTATCATATACATTTCTATTCATTATAATGTTTAATTATTTGGAACTAAATATTCATTTTTTATGTTTTATAATAATGTTTAGAGAGATAAAATTACCAAATATTTTTTTAATTGTAATTTTTGGAATAAAATGAAAAACTTTACATTGATTCTCTATATCACTAACATTAAAAGGTATTTAATTACGTTTTAAATATTTTTTCTGAGAATCTTGGGAATTCATGTGATGTTGGGAATAAAAGCATAAAATGAGATAAATGTAAGAATAATCATTCTTTATATAATAATCATTAGAGTTGGGAGAATGTGTGTTCATTTTTACCTGATGTATTAAAATAAAAAAGGGAAGATAATCTTGAAAATAAACCTTCCCAAAATAGGTGTGAGATATCACTATAGAGTTGTTAATCGCTTGAGTAAAATATTTTAAACCTATAAGTGAAAACAATTTATAGATAAATAAAACAATCATATCTGAATAGATTCACTATGTTTTATGTTATGGTTTTGGGATTCTATTATATCAAGTATTCAATCCATTAGGGCCATCCTTGTGTATTATGTTTTATGAAATTTTACCTAAGGGAACATTCAAAATCAAAATAAATGTTCTAGAGATCGGGTTTATTTTAATCCTCAAGAAAGATGGAAGCATACTAAAATTTAAATGATAGAATATAAAAATGTTTTAACCTGACAAGTTGGGGAGAAAAAAAATTACTTTCTCCTAAATTATAAATAGTTTGATATTAGGGTTGGGGTTGTGTACATGACATATCATAGGTGAGTTTCCAAATAATCAAATAGTAATATTATTTTATTTTTATTTTCCATTTTCATTCATTAATAATGACTTATTATACACTATTCATATAAATTACCCTTCATGTAATTTGTTAATAATATAATTATTTAGGGAATTTGAGAGATTCCATTTTAATGGTTGACCCTCCATACCATAATGATTAAAAATTGACATCTTTTGATTGATTTTTTCTAATAGTTTTTTGATAATTTTATGAAAATATATTTTAAGGATTTTAACATGTTCATTGATATTACAATGGTTTATAATCCATCTAATCTCTCCATCTATTGAAACTTTTCATAGTGGAATAAGTTTTATAGGATAATGGGTCTCAATTAGTCACTTTAGTATGTGTGGAGGCCAGGGGTTACCACTAGACACCCCGGATGAATAAATACCTAATTGGTTATTTCCATGTTTTATTATTATCATCATATTTATTTTTCACATACATTATAATGGATGATGACTTTTTCAATAACCATTGTTATTTATGTCACCATAGTAAACTTCAACTAAGGGTGACTGTTGAGTCAATTTTTGATTTATTTATTTATCAATTATTATGTGATGATGTAAATATATTTTAAATACTATGAAAAACATAAGGATGGAAACCCAATCCTGAAACCATCAATGTATTCATAATAATTCATTTAATTTTATTACTTTATTCTTTTAAAATTTTAATCACAATTCAAAAATGCATATTTTATCTAATTAAAAGGGATTTTTAATGGTTCATATACTTGATACTACCTTAGTTTACAACTTATTCTTTATTTAAACTATGATAAATAATTTAATTTAAAATAGAAACAATTTTTTTATCACTATATAAGGCCCTTAATTAAACCTCACACTCAATGACCTTTAAAGATAGCATGTCTAATGTGGAGTACAAGATCCTCATGATAATATATTCATTACAAATGAGGGATTTTCTGGCCCCGAAATGGGTAATCTACATCCATATCCATGTAAAAGATCTCGTCCCCATTTTATTAATGGTAAAACACACTACTAAATGTAATATAGTACCACAAAGGTGCTCTTGGGGACCATACCTTTACTAAAGGGAAGTTCAATAAACATAACGGTGTATCCCACCAACATAGCTTAAATCCACCAAGTTAACATTCCAAAACGGAACATGGGAATATTCTATACTGAAAATTAAAAAATATATATAAATAATCCACACCACTAAAATAAAATTACCTTCATGCCACAATTCAAAATATTGTAACTTGGGCCCCAAAACTCACTGGAATATATAAACAAGTTAAGGGAGTTAGTATCCATAAAAAGGACCTTACACCACACTAAGGTCCCTAACAAATGAAAGATAGTACTATTTACTCCCATAAAAGGGTTAGACTAAACCATGTATGTATATCTATGAAAGTACTCCCAATATGGATAAACTATACAGAAATCATCATGGGAAATACTTACTCCATTGATAAAAGGAATGAACATCACATTGGTTACATCGCTAATCATGAGGGAGTACTAAAATCTAATCTCTGTCTTATTATCACCATATATACACTCAAATAAATATTCTATTAAAATGGAAATAAGAATTCTATAGATTAATTACTGTAAATATAATTTACCATTTCATTTAGGGATACATGGGAGATATGATATCCTCCATCTAAAACATACATTGACCTTGAATGTCATAGAACATCAGGGGTGAATGGATATCTTCCAATCCATCTATCTAAACCACATACATAATCTCTAACTTTATAGTGTATTAGAAGAACAAAATCACATGGAAACACATTCTAAACTATAATCCGAATTATTATACCCTACTATGTGGAGGGATTTATCAATTATAATCCCAAAACCCATGCATTTGTGACCCTTACCAAATACAACATCAAATAATAAACATTTGAAAATGAATTGTCATAGAGGTAAAAACATCATAGCATATTTATATGATAAAAAATATGTGAACCCCAAAATACCATATAAAAATTATCCAAATTTATGTTCTATATTCTTCTATAAATTCATGGTGCGTATCATTATTCAGACAATATATAAGACACCTGAGACCCTCATTCATGTAACCCAAAACTATATGAAATATACTCTTAGATACATAGTTTTTTACCTAAAGAGTACAATTGTAATGTAATAGAGCCCATTAATTGTATTTTATCCCAAAATGGTGTGTAAAATTTCATTCTATGTATTACTCACTAAATTAAGGGTACTATAAATTTCTGCATCATATATCATGTTCTTAAGTCCATACAAAACGTGTTTCTTCGTGTAAAATTTGATGTGATTAGCTATGTTTCCTCCAAATTAAACTAATTATAAATAAAAATATTCATCATGAACAACATTTATGATGATCAAAA
Source organism: Viscum album (assembly GCA_963277665.1). NCBI lineage: Eukaryota > Viridiplantae > Streptophyta > Magnoliopsida > Santalales > Viscaceae > Viscum > Viscum album. Next base: position 1,686,677,769 of record OY728119.1, read on the forward strand.
ATTCAAAAAATAGATTACTAATCAAACATATATTCTACTGATTCACTGATCGTGATCCTCAAAAAATCATAATCCAACCAGTAGCCATTAAATTAAAGAATAATAATTGAAATTATAATCCATAACACATGAAGATTCAATGAAGCTACAAAGTAAACACATCAATGACATTATCTCCATGATTGTTCTATAATAATAAAACATTTATCTACCCCCTTATTTGGGTCTCCTCATATCTCAACTTCTCCTTCAAGATCCATCATATCAATGATGGCGATAGACTTCCCCTCCAACACTCAAATTTGGTGAGACTAAAAGGGGAGGGAATAAAATTAAAAACAATATAAAATAATGAATCATTAAAGGAACATATTAGGACCAGTAACCAATATTGAGTATATACCTCACCTAGGTAAAACCATCTTTTCCAAACTCTCCTAGAATTTTTGAATTCCCATATAGAGCTCATATTCAATAATACTGCAATTCATATTCATTCGACAAGAAATATATTTAATTTAATAAATTATTTATATCATAGATATTAACCCATCTGGTAATGTCAATAATCTACAAATGAAGGAAAATCATCAACTCTTGGAAACAAATATAATCATCCAAAGAATATATATGTTGTATTTTAATATGAAATATTATTAATTAACATTTATCAATTATGTATGGATTCATAACAACAAATTGAGATATGTTTTTCACATGAAAACAATCATGTTATTATAAATAAATAAAAACACAAGGAGATATATATATATATAATCATCGAATGAAATTCATAAAAATAGCCAAAATAATGGTTTCTCGTGATGATAGTATAAATTATAATTTGTATATAAAAAATGTATCCATTAAGAACAAAATGATTCATGATCAATCATATTAATCAAGTAAATTCTAAATTTATTTAATCTCGATAAAATATTTTAAAAACCCATCATTAATAAATATTAATGTGGGAGGAATCCCTGACCAAGGTTATCTTATCAGTAGAATGAAAGGTATAAGAAAATATTACAATTATAGACCTATATCAACATGAATAAAAATTGGAAAAAATATCAAAAAAATATTTTAAAAAACATTATTATTTGAATGGTTATAAAAATAAACCATTACCTATTCATGAATGAATCTACAATAAGAACCTGTAATTGTAAAGCCTCTAATAATATAAAGTAATTCTATGTGATCATATATATTTTATAGTGAGTACGTGATAAACAATATCAATCGGATATATGGATTCAAACAAAAACTAATTTTGGAAACATATATTAGACTGATGAGAAATTTATGTCACATGACTAATTTGAAATTACCCATCATACATGTATTAGCATGGACATTACCTATATGAAGAGATATACAATGAATACCATATATCAAAAACAAAAATGTATTTTTGGATGAGTGATAATTGATAATTCTATAAATATCATTGAAATTAAAATTATAAGGGAGTCCCTTTGTTAGGGTTTTAAATTATTGACTCAAACATAAATTGTAAAATAATCTCCTTTTAGTAAAAAACTATGGTTGAATATATATTTTATAAATGAAGAAGTGTTAGAAATTTACAGTAAATGACTAATATAAGGTATTAAAAATAAATCAATGTGTTGTATGAGGACATGATTTGTGATGAAATTATTAAAAAAATCCATATAAAAACAATTCAATTTATAACCTAATGAGCTGCTAGTCTTAATGAAAGTTTTAGAAGGTTACATTGTATTTTATCAGTTCATATTACCCTTCTCTTATCCCCTTATTTATTTTTCTATATTCCTTCCTCTTCCCCCAAAAAAATGACAAGAAGGATAATTTAAAGGAAAACAATTTATGAATAGATATTATATATAAATATGGGAACCATTAATGTATTGTCCATGTTTAAACCATATATTTCTCAGTATAGTTTATTTTTCAAATAAATTTTTGAGGTATTATTTACCTTAAAGGGCTTGTCAATGTACCCTTATGTATTTTATTTCAAAATGATAAAAACATGTTCTCTAATATATCATATAATCTCAAATATTCTAAGGAGATATTATTTGAGGAATTAATTATTCTTCAACTATTTTATAAAAATTAAAATTGATTATAATATATAGAAATATTATAATAATACCTCACATGATACTCTCCAAAATTAAAAAAAATTAAATGAATGGAAGATGAAAAATGAATCAATAATGTCAAAAAAAAATCAGAGAAATTAAACTAACAAAAGTACTCTAATGTGATATACAAAATCCTTTAACAAAATAATTTTCAAGATATTCACAACTCTCTACATCATGGAATCATAATCTATATTTATTATCCATTTGTTCTAAATTCTAATTCATAATGTGGTAATTATATTTCCATGTTGTCTATTTCTATAGAAAAGTTTAAAATTGAATATTTTTTCTGTTATCATAATAAATTGCCTTTAGATAAATTATTATCACCATCATTTCATTGATTTTTATCACTGTACACAATATTGGAGTTAGGGACTTCAATAGTTCATTGTACTTAACGACCACTGTACTTATTATGCCTGTTTTGTTTGTAACAGAGTTCAAATCATCACATCTTCCACGAATAAAATATTTAATCATAGAATTACATATTTTTTGTGTTAAATTATCTATACAATCAATTAATATACAATTATGAGATACATAACAGTTCTAGAAGGATGTATTTGAATAGAATATATTTCAATTTATATGTATTAAAATACAAGTGTTTAAACTAGTTTTTTTCATCATGAAACCTTTAATATAGATAAAATAATTTTGTTCATGTTTCTGTAAATATGAATAAGATATAATATAAAATAAAAAACTATAAATTTTTATAGTAGTTTAGATATAAAGTATTCTATATTTGATATTCACTTATATTATGTAAAATTATTGAAAACCACTCACTAGAAAATCACTCACCTTTGAAAGGTAGTGTTAACATCTTTATAACTCATTAACATTTACCATAAGCAATAATATAATAATACATAATTATTTTAAAATAGTATAATAATTTTTGATAAAGTATATTGAATGAAAAACCTAATAATAGAATATAATTTTGCACAATGATATTTTTTTGTGTAAATTTTTTTAAATAAATTCAATCTCTTCGATAGTTTATGCAACATGCAAACCAGAAACGAAATTAGACTTATTATATTACACGATTATAACATGGATATTAAATGGGTGTGTTTTTGTAAGACTAATTAAATTATATATCTTATATGTTATAAAAAAGACTAATTAACGTTTATATATTATATGTTATAAAAATTCATAAAATAAATTCAATGATTACTTATTTTATTGAATATAAAATTAGAATCATTTGAAATAAATATAATTGTTTTATGAAAGCCTATATTAAAAAAAATGAATTTTGGATTTCACTCTTTGTGAAAATAGTTTATAAATAAATTTTTACTCATTTTGTATTTATTTTTAAAAATCATATATATTATTATTAATAACCCTTAAAAAATATCTAAATGTAATTTTTTTGACATTTCCTGAACATTTTCATTTTTCGTTGAATAGAGAGGAATAATAATTTCATTAAAATTATGATTTATTTTTAATAAATTATGTCCACTTATAAAATTATATTTATTTAAAATTTAAATTATTTTTATTTATGTATATAAAATAAAATTAATTAAAATTTTATCTTCTTTATTCTATATTTTTTATAAGATTATATTCATGATTTAAATCATTGTTTCTAAAACCAATTTTAAATTACATAATGTTTCTCCATTTAAAATTATTAAAATAACCATATATAAGGAATTATATAAAATATATTTGTAGATGATATAAATATAAATTAATAATAATTTAATTACTATTAATTTTAATATAGTAAACAAGAGATCATTGTTTCCTTGTAAAAAGGAATATCCTAATAATCCCTTTTTCGACACAATAGTGGGTTCAATTTGAAATTAAATAAAAACACATTTGTGATTTGAAATCTAAAAATATAATTTATCATATGGAATTAGTTAATTTTATATAATATTATATGGTTTAATATAATTTTTTTATCATGTTTATTAGTAGGAAAACTAAAAAATATTTACGGTGGTTGAACTAGAAAGGGATTTACAAGTGGTTAAATTATAATGGTAAGGGTTAAATATGTATAAATACATTTCTAATTCTTGATTTATGATAGTATATATAGATTTCATCATTCATGTTTCTAAAATGGTTCATATTAATCTATTATCCATTTCGAAAACATTTTCGAAATTCCTTATTTTCTAAAATTTCGACAGTTCCCCTCCCCAACATATAAAAGGTGACCCTCCCCTCTCAACTTTAAACTTCCAAAAAACATTAGATCATAAAATAACATCCTAAGTGAATTAAATAATTACCTCCAATAATCAATAAATTCTATGTTTGGTCTTAAATCCACCCTTGGAAGGAATTCTGTTTAAAACAAATGAAAATGTGCAATGAAGAGGCAACATCCTTAACCAGGTGATTTAATTTATTTCTTCTTAAACATCTTCAAAATATTAATTGAATATTATGATATATTAACATTATTATATTAAATATATTGACCCCTTTTCATTCTATTTTCATTATATAAATCTGCATTTTCATCCATTAAATGGTAAACGAAACTGTTGGTTGTGCGTATTGCGGACTAGCGCATCCCTAAATGATGATATTAATTTTCCATCACCGCTTATCACAAAGAGATATAATGTTTTTATGTTTATATATGATATTTATTATGCATTTCTAATTTTTAAATTATAACAACATATATCCCATATTACATTCCATTATGTAGATATTACTATAATGCTGCATGTGTGTTCTACGAACTCTAGCCTCTTGAATTGATGCCATTCATTTTTCTGTCATGCATTAAATTGAATATAATAAATAAGGTTTTTTGGTTTATATATGATATTAATGAATTATTAAATAGTAATTTAATGTAATATTTAATATAATTTTTTACCTTATCATCTGTTGAATAAATGGTAATGATGTACTGGTGTACGGGGGACTAGCACCTCATGACACGACTTTATTTGTTTTCATTACCAAAACAAATGGATTGTATATGTAAGGGTTTTTATGATAATATATGATATTTATGATATAATAATAAAACATTAGGGATAAAATAATACTTATATTCATTCTTTTAAGAACATCACAAAAATATGAATGTTACTCATGCGTTTGTATTGCCTAATGTATCAATTATTGTAAAATAGTTCATTTTTCATAGACCTATTTTGAGGGTCGAGATTAAAAGTATATTTTTTATATAAAAATATAACTCTTTAATTTTAAAATTCGTGATATAATCAAATAATAACAGAATTTACCTTAATCTATTTACCAAAGTGAATTTTTATATATAACATGTTTATCATTAAAAAAACTGATGATTATTTGGTTAGGTAATTGAAAATTAGATGAAAAATAATAATAAATGGAATAATATACTTTATAAAATTTCTAAATAAAATAAATAAATAACATAATTTTCTTATTTATGAACATAAGTTAAAAAAACATGATTCGAACATAAGAAAAGGGTTTCTCCTCAAATCATTATTTTTAGACAATTGTACTTTTATTCACCTAATTTATATTAAATGATTTATATTACATCCTTTTAGTTATATATAACGAATCCTTATGACTTTAGTATATTATAGGCTATATGTAATATACGTCATTCATAGAGATTTATGATTCAACTTTTACCAATGTGGTGATGGTTTGGGGCTCAATCTCATTTTAATTGGAATTTATTTGTATGAATTTACAATTAAAGGACATTATTTTATAATATATCCCATTAATTTTATAACACACTATTTATCATTGATAATTATAATTGATTTTATTGTTTTCCAATCATTTTAATTTATAATGTTTTTGAATTTTTTTAAATAAAATCTGACATTATATATCTCATTAGTCAAGAAAAAACATTCTCCTCCATATCCATGTTTCAATTATATTTTTTGATTTTTTTATATCAATCCATGATTAGAAAAAGAATTCTCCACTACCTTTCCTTTTTCAAATTTTCATAAATTTAGTATTAATAACATATTCCCTTAAACATATTTTCTCAAATTCATTATAAAATGTTGATGGAGTCTTTGTTTTATTTATATACAAACATGAATAGAACCCTCAACCATCATGAACAATCATTTCTTTATCATTCCATTACTTTTTTAAAATTTTATTTTTAATGAAATTGGATTTCATTATATATATTTTTTATTAATTAAAATTTCTTTGAATAGGGAAAATTTAATTTCCTTCTACATCATTTTTGTGTTAATTGTTTTTATTTATATTCATATACCGAAATGACCGCGATTTTGTTAGTTGATTGTTAGTTATGTATATATGTTTATTAAATACATATCTAGAATAATATTCCATAAATTTATGGTTTAGTTTATACCTTATTTTCTTATATCAAATATCATTATTATGAATATTCATTTTATTATGATATGAGAAAAGATTATAAAAAACCTTTTCATTCAATGGGAAATTATTCTATTATTCCTTGAGATTGAATGCCATTATGTTTAACACAAATATATTGAACGTTTTTAATGGGTGTAGAATTATAACACTCTTATTTATTATGTAATCCTTTCTTCTCATGACGTGTAATGTATGTAATTTTGGAGTAATCCTATCCTTTATGGGACTTTATCATCCATGGGATATTGCCTTGGAAATTTTCATTGAATATTGTGAATGCCATGTTATATAGTGCTGAAGCATTCCATATAATTCCATGATCTTGTGATTCGATGTACTTTATGTTTTTTTCTCATGTGATAACTTATGTTACATAACTATTATGTGATCATGTTATATATCTGACTGACGTGATATCTTTCCATATCATGTTTCTTCCCTTATTTGGATTTTATCTCACCCAATTATTTTTAGTATTAGGCTAGTTATCCTAAGCAGTTTTTAGAGCTTATATGGATTAATGATATCTATAAGAAAAAAAAAGAAAATTTTTATTCCTTGTTTTAGTTTACATTGATGTATTATTATCATGTTATTCCAAAAAAACTAGGACTCACAACGCTTATACTGCATTAAAGGATATATATGTTAAAATTCAGGTTATATTTTGTGTAACATCATTGGGCCCATAATGTAGGTAACATAGGAAAATATTATGATAATATTTGTATACTAGTATAATAAAAAAAATTTAGAGCCCTATAAATATTTATAAGGATAAATATCAGTATAAGAAATTATTCTTCGAATATTTCTGAAGGATAAAGCGAGTAGTTTTTGAGTAATGACATCTCTGTCGGAATATTAAAAGTGAAAATGGTTCTGATATAGATTTACCTAGGAATAATATAACCAAAAAAGTAAAATTAATATTGACGTTAGTGTTACATAATAAATGAAAATGATCCTTTCTATGCTCCTGGTTTGAATCTCCTTGAATTTATACTATTTTAATTCAAAAACACATTACAAACCATTATCATGTACTTGAATGAATTGTTAGGTGAAAAATCCTAAAATTAATCACCACCATGGATAACATATATTGAAACTTTTAGTCCCATATTTCAAATCAAACTTATCATTTATAAGTGATTATTTATAGGAGTGTATGTTTTTCTCTAGTATCATAATGCATTCTCACCTTGTTTATATAAAATACTATATTTAATGCGATGAGATATAAGAAATAATCCCAATAACCAATGTGATGTGAAATGTAATGATTTCCCAAATCAGATAACACACCTAATGGGTTCTGTAGTTAGACATTTATTTTCATAAAAAATACGATATCTCTAATTTCAATAAATAAATAAAATATGGTTATATTTCCAAAACATCAATGAAGTGAAATATTGTGTCTCGTGGATTTAAAGTGCTAAATATTTAATGTAAAAGATGATTCAACTTCTTATGGGAAAAATAAAAATAAAATGTTCCATATAAAATTATTTAAACGAAAAAATACATTATTTTGGTTTGTAAATAGATGGTAAAAATAATCTAATTTCTTTTGAATATTAAAGAGATTGGTTAAAAAGATACAAGGAATTTTTTTAACCTAAGTCAATATAAACAATTCATTTTTAAGTGTTTTGATCATTGTAAGTAAATAATTCAACGCCCTAATAAAATGATTACTTCCTTAAGGTCTATGTTATAACACTCATTCAAGTGTAATGATTATGTATTTTCTGTTTTTGTACTAAATAATCATGTTATGTGAGTATTTTTTTATGAATGATATTCTATTCTCTAGAATTAAATGACATATATTGTTCATTGTGTAATAGTTTATCTTTAAGTATTTTTACGTAAATGTTGAACGTGAATAATAACCTCAATATATGAGTTATGGATAAAGAGATAGTAAATATTAAAAACATAATTTTAGAAAATTTGATCATAGACATGTTCATGATGATGAGCTAATTATACTCAATTATAATTTTATGATTTTGTGGAGAAAACTATTTGATTCAATACCCTTATTGGTTTGAAAAGAGATATAATGAAAATTTAATTTTTGAGATGTAAATTTTATTTTGTATTTTTTTATCATGTTTAATTATGAATATGATTATTACATCTTTTTTTACATGGTTTTAGAAAAAATGGAACTACTCAAGATGATTGAAACCCCATCGCATCTGGTAAGGCAGCAGGGCATGGACACATAACTAAAGAGTGATAAGGGTGTAGTTCCTACTACTACCCTTTGTGATGTACTAGATTGTAGGATTTTTTTTGTATAAATATTTTTGTGGATGCATATAATTTTGATTATAGGAACCCAATTTTTGGGTTAGGATATATATAGCCTTTAGGTTTATTGTAAAGGATTATTTTTGTATATTGATATAATTTTTTTGGAGATGTAAGATGAATTGAATGAGATAACCTTTGAGCTTAAAGTATTTTTTCATATTGATGTTATGTAGGTTATTTTGGATATATGGTTACTTTTTTGTGGATTTATATAAGATAACCCATTGGTTTTGTTTTTAAATTTTAGAGAATAATATATTTATATTTATTTGGAAATTATTTTGAAATTTCAAACTATTTTTATGATATAAATAAAAATGGGAGGAAAATATTTTTACTCCATTTTGGTTGATATGATCCATTATAAGTAAATATTAGTAATTTAGTCATAAAATATTCATTTTGGATATAAATTCCCTTGATTAATAGGTGATGTGTAATGTGATAAATGTACATACAAAGGATTAAAGTAGGTTTATTTGATAAAAATATATCATGGAAGTATATTTTATTTTTTTACAATATTAATAGTAAATTAATCCCTCCACTCTTGGGAATGGAGGCTGAAATAAAATGTTTTATTATAAAATTAATATTATATGAATTAATTTAAATTTCTATCTGTCACATATTCATGGGGTTCCAAAAGATTAATTTTTAATGATCATTCAATTTCATGTGATTAGTTTTCTATATAATTACCCATAAATATATTTTATTTCCTCCACGTAGATATCTTCACTTGCAATCATTTTTTTCATATGTGGAATCCTAGTTATGTGATGAACCTTTTAGTACCCTTAACCTATTTTTAAGAAAATGATTTTTTTAACCTTTATGATGTGAGTATTTCTAGATGAAGTTTTGAATAATTAAACCCATGAATAATGAGGTTATGATTAAATTATGAATATAATATTTATTCAATAGGGTTAAAATATAACAGCCAGAGATTTTACAAGTGGAACATCATGTTCAATATAATACATGACATGAAACAAAAATCATTCAAGATTATGTAAATAAATGATACCTCATGATTTGTATTTTTTATTTTAATTCAATATATTCTATAAATCGTGGAACAAACACCCCTGAATCTAAATGAATATTAATATAATATACTATTTTAAGGTACCCGTTAAATTAAAGTGAGTAAATAAGAATAATTAAATTATTCAAATTATATGGTTTAGTCATTTATAGTTTAAATCCAATTAAAATGTGATTATTTGATATAAAATAATAATAATTTAGAATACAAAAAATAGGTTTTCTCAAGATCTATATTTTTTTCTAAAAATGTTTTCATATCACATTTAGTGAAAAATTGAAAATTAATTTAGAAAAACATATTAAAAATATATCATCACAAATGAAATTAAATTTTAAATCATCATATTAAAAATTAATTATGGATTATTTTTTGGGGGTTTCAAATAATATTCATTTGTTAATAAATAGTGAATGCATTGATTTTTTTAAAATACCCATTTAATTCAACAAAATTAATTCACATATTTTAGTTATATTGATTAAAAATTTAATTATGTAATATTTAGTGATATTAAATCCGATTAATTACATTTAAATTTTCATTGTACTGTATTTTAGTTGAAGATTATTTTTAGGATTTAAATCGTTTATTCTTAAAATATTTTTATGTCTATAATGTTTGTCTATTTAACATTATTAAGGAAACCCATAATAAATATTGGTTTTAATTTAAATATATTGATTAAATATATATATATATATATATATTAATTTATTATTATAACTTCTTAAAAAATAAATATGATATCATCATTTCTATAAAAAACTCATTTATTGAAGACTAGTTTTTTCATATGTCTATGGATTTAATTTTATATTAAATTATTCCACTACAATCCGTTGAATATAAAAAAAATGGATTCCATATATAGATTCATTATAATTTATGTTAAATAACATGTTAAAAATTCACACTTTATTGAATTGTGGAAAAATTAAAAATTAATTACCATAGATATGGTGAAAACAGGTTTATCGGAAGTTATACTAAAATGATACGAGTTAAAAATGACCCAAAACATTTATAATTCATAATTTATTTACAAATTTAGATCTAATGTATTATGAGGTTCATAAATTATCTTTTTTGGGTTGGTTGTTTCAATAAAAAAACATGGGTTATACTATCTATTGTCATTAATTCCAAGTGTTTCCTCTCCCCCACACATAAAAGGTTACCTACAATCATCTTCTCTAAAAACCAAAAAAATCAATTTTTTCTAAACAATATAAACCCAAATAAATTCCATAATTTCCAATGATTACATTAAAATCATTGTTTTGGTTCGGAATCTATCCTAGGAAGGATTTATTTTTTATCAAAAAAAAGTTGTTTGAAGATGTGGGGACATCCTTAACCAAGAATTTTATTTTATTTCTTCATCCACATCCTTAATAATATGTTTAAACCATTGTGAAATAATTACCGTAGTATAATATATATATAAAAATTTTATTATATTATGTTCATAACCTAAAACCATATTCTAATCCCAGAAATGGGAAATGAAATTATGGATCTTATGTATGTTGGAATACAGGATCATGAACTAACATAATTTATTTACCATCACAGCCTCTCACTTATGGATATAATAATATATCTATTGTTTATATATAATATTTATGATGTAATTATACTTTTTAGAATCATAATACCATATATATTTTATAACCTCATTATTTTAAAAGAATACAATTATATTTGATAGCATAAAAGGCATGAAACACAGATTTTATCATGAATTGCATGAATCACTCAATTCAGTGTTCATTACACGCAACCTTGATATTTTTATGTTTTATATAATATTAAAAAAGAACTAAAAGATAAAAATCCCATGATATATATTTCTGTTATAAAGTAGACATTTATTTGGAGAGAATTAATAGTAGTAAATACAATATGATATATATATATTTATATATATATATATATATATATTGTATAAACGACATAATTATTTTATATTTTTTTTTGTAAATAATCAATCAAATTTTACTAAAGTGATTTTATTCATCAAATTTATGTGTTCATAAAAAATAATTTTTAATGTTTTCATAAATATATTAGAACATGTTTTGGGAATTCTTATAAAATATATATTAAAAATAAACATAATTTTTTGAATTAAAATAAAAAATTATATCTTGGGTTGAATTTTTGGGATCCTTTAGAAAATAATTATTTTTCCCTCAAGACTAAAAAATATTGATTTTTTTTAAAACTATTCATATAAAATAATTTAGTAATTTAAATGTAAAATTATTTCTTAAATTGTGTTTCAAGTATCATATTTCATATTTAAACTACTTAATAACTTTGAATAATCTTTTTAATTTAAGGATAACATTGTTTTCAGGTTTATAAACAGTTTTTTAAAAAAATCAATTATAATAAAAAAATATTATCCATTTTTACTAATTGTTATAATCTAAAATGGGGGTAGTTTTAAATGATATTTTATATTATATATATTTTAATTATTATTTAGTTTTATACAATCATTATTATCATTCATAGTACTAATAATGAATCAACTTTTTCAAAAAAACACTCTCCATAAAAACCTACAGTCTCACCGCATATTTATGATTAACAGTAATAAAAATTTACACATCAATGAATTGAAACATTATTAATGAATTCCATATTATCAATAATAAATATTTTATAAATATTAATTATCTTAATATAATTATTTAATAATAACAATTATAGAAAAATAGATAAAATTTATCACAACCGTTATGGTAACAGTGATTATACCGATGGATTACACATTAATCCTAAGGGTATGATAATCATACCAATTTTTCCAAAACCCAATTTAAGTCCATATTAAAATAATTACATCCTTATTACTGTTTTAATGATTTTTTGGGACATTTTCCATGAAACTGATCAATATAACAAGATAAGTAAAGAAAAATACAAAATCATAACCTTTTTCCAGTTATTTTCTATAATGGTTAGGGGTAGGGACCTAAAACAATATAAGATTAGTGATAAAAATTATTTTTCATGAAAATTTTTGTATATAATTATTTTTAAATATAAATGTTCTAGATGAATTATTTTCACTAAATACAGAATAAATGACATATAAGTAATTATTTAGTTAATAATTATCAAAAATAAATTATTCTAACAATAATGAAAGTTATCTAAATTAAATAAAATATTTTATTCCACTAATTTTTAAAATAACATATCATTTGAAAGTAGATTTTGATTAACAGATTCTAATTTCATCATAGTTATGTTTTCATAAAATTCTTATTAAAAGAATAATATTATAATTTATATTAATGTTTTTTATAAAAAAATGATATTTTTTAAATGATTTATAGTTAATAGAAATAATATATTCTACCATGTGATTTTCGAATATTAGAAAATATAAAATATTTTCCATTCATTTATAAATTATTTTCTTATAATTGATATTTTTATAGTTAAATAGTATAAAAAATTGTTCGTGTGGTTAATGATATAATGGTTTTTTTCACAATACATGAGATTATATTGAAAATTAATTTCCAGAAACAGAGGATTTATTATTAGTAAATTTGATTTGAAAATTATCATAACTAGGCTCAAATTATCTAAGATTTATTAATTTAATTTATAATTTAGGTATAAATGACCTTGGATAGAAAACTACTTACCATAATGAAAAACCATAATAAAAAAATATCGAATCATTGGTGTTATAGAACGAAGTGTTTATACAAGACCTTTAATTTTTGGGCAAGGTTTTTATAAACAATATAATACAATCGAAGCGTTTTTTATCAAAATTGGAGCCACATGAGATATTATATACCCTCAATAGTGAATATCGTTTGGTATTTCCAAAATTCCATTACTCCTTAACAATAAAATGGAACTCAAACCACTTATTGCATCACACCCCTCAAGCCACCGGGATCATCTATCATATACCCATGATACATATATACATCCCTAATATAATCATAGAAGATATAAATTATAATTTTATTCAACCAAGGAAGGTCTTTAGTGTAAACCAAAAGGGTTCACCAGATGAATAAGTGGCGTTCATCAATGAGAATTTTGGTTTTATTTATTTACCTAACACATTAATTATTATTATTCGATGAATATATCATAAAATAATTATATTAAATATAATGAGATATTAATATTTAATTTTTACAAAAGAAAACCCAAAAAAATTTCATAAAATGGGTTATGAAATCATCATTATTGTGTATAAAGGACTTCCACCCCGTAAAATAATGTCGTTCATTTTTCTATTAACAGTTCTCATTATTTGGTGTGATGATGGATATAAATTTAATCTATAATATTTATAATTTAATTATTTTTATGGTGTTTTTATATCACATATAACATTTTTACAATCTATATCATAAAGGGACATGATCACATTTCTCGTGTTTACAGAGGACTATTGTGTCACGAAGCGATGTGATTCATTTTTCACTAACACGTTACATTCATGGATATAAGGTTAATTTTAATAATTATATGTCATATTCATGAAATATTTATGACATTAATTAAATTTTAATCATTATATGAATTTAATATTTTATTTTACTTTTTACGTTTTTCTCACTTATAAATAACGATAACAACGTTTGTGGATATGTGGACGACTGCCTCCTCAAAGTGATGTAATTCCTTTCTTCACCACCATATCCCATGAAATATATATAAAATTATAATTTATCTAAAAATATTTTATTTTAAAATATTTTCTTTAGGATATCATGATAGTTATTGAATGATAAATTTTACATACCTTCATTCAATAATGGTCATTAAAAAACAAAAATGTTAATCATGTACACCAACAATCTACCTTCTCTATGATCAAAACAAAAGTTCGTTTTCATTAACAATATTTCATTGTTTTTTAAAGTATAATTTATTTTTAAATAATTACATTATTCCATGATTCTTATTTTGGCGGTGTTTAAATATTGACCTCATTGACTATAGTCAACCTACCAATGTCATTATAGACACATAATCCAGACATGGTCAAAACAACACACATAAACATATTCGGTTAAGAAATTGTATAAAAAATGATAATAAGTGAAATAAAATTAAAAATAAACTAGAAAAATTTCATAAATATGGGAAATAACTAACCAATGTTTACTATTTAGGAATATGAATATATACATGGCATGTTTGACTCATGTTAAGGGACTTCTCTTCCAACTTTGATTTCTGTGAGATATATACCATATTCATAACTCATTTATGATATGTGGTATATATAATTATGATGATTTTATATAAATAATCTTATCCTTAATTGTTTTTATTTAGATATCCATTTTATGATCTCTCATTAATGGGTTTTATGATTTCAATGTTTCCAAAGCGGTAATGGACTTTTGTATCAATTCTTTATCTCTAAGACTTATATTATGATATACACCCATCTTCTTTTATAAGTTATAATTATATAACCCTTTAAATTTCATATCATGAATATATTTATTCTCAAGAAATATTACGTATAATTCATTTTTATCCTTCCATGTGTCTTATGATTCAATTTTTCTAATGTGGTAAAATTTTGATATTATAATGTCATTTCTTATTTTGATAGTTTATAATTAAGAATCTAATATAGAAATTTTATTTTATAGTGTCAATAATTCCCATAAAATAAATTATAATTTTTATTCATGTTATTTCCAATTAATTTATAATGTTTTCCACTCTTAGATACTTATTTCAATGGATAATTTGTTTTATGACAATATTATTAATTTTTAACTTTGATGAAAAATCAATTTTCTTCCAAAATAAAATTTAATAGAAATTTTTTCAAAAAAACATTTATAAAAATAAAAAATAATTATTAAAAAAATATTTGACCCAATTTTTAATTTAATAAAATATTTTCAATGGAGCTTCTTGTTTTTTCTATTCGAAATGATTTTTAAAACTTTTTAACATGAAAAAAGAATGTTCAATATAACATATATATAATTACTACTAAAACAACCATTATATTTTTATGCTTACATTAGATGTATAAAAGTTTATTTTTAACGAAATATTTTATTAATACTTGAGAAATTATTGGTTTTAAATAATCATATTTAATGATTGGAATTTAAACAAAAAAATATGTTTTAGATAGCGATTTTCAAAAATGAAAAATAGATTTTCACCATGTATATTATATTGAAAATTTAATTATATTTCCATTAATCAATGTAAAATACATTATTGTAACATATTTTCCATTGGGTTTATTTGGTACTGATTTGAAGATCATTTTTTCTCTGGATTGGAAAATGTGATTATAAGGATATTATTGTGAAACTAGTATTTATTCCATGGGTTAATATTTTTTTTGAATAAGTCGTTAGAGAACCCATTTCATTTAAACTATTTAATAATGTTCTAATATATTTTCTGGGAACCCATTTATTTTTTATGGTTCACCAATATTCAAAAAAAATATTCAATGAGTTATATGGAAATTAATTCTATAGATGATTTATTGAATATTTTCTATAGTAAATCATATACAATAGTTGTGAAAAGATAGTGTCGGGTGAGCTTGTTATAGCTTATATGATGGGTGGGGAAAGAAAATGGTCTAACTATGTGGTTAATGATTAGGTTATCCAAATATTCTATTTAATCTTGGTCATATGTTTATTCAATTTTTATGGGATCATTAAGTGCTCTATAAGGGTTATATGAGATGATGTTCCAAGTTAAAAACAAATTTTATCTATTCATTGTAAGTTTTTATGATGTTTTATTTCATAAATATTGATTTATCTTGGATCATGGTAATTTATTCTTATAAGTTCATCTTTTTTAATGCGTTATTCTTTGTTTTCATGTTTAACAATCAATCAATTATTAGGTATGAATTCTCTAGTATTATACTCATGCACATTGATTATGTTATCATACCCTTATACTCTTCTTATTCACATTGAAAATATTCAATTTTTAATGCTTGTTTTTCCTTTACGGATCATATTATCTCACCCTTGTTATGTTTACTCATACCTATGTTTTAATGGATGTTTTTGAATGAATTATTCCTAGAATAGATTTTATATGGATGATGATGGTGTCTTAATATGAAACTACAAAGGTGGCTAAAGAGGGAGAAATGAACATTTAATGGCATGTGATTTTTTGTGTATGAGTTGATCCAAATGATATAAAACATTAATCATAAAAGGATCATAAGTATTTCAGTGATCTAATTTTTCCTTCTGATGTTGTATGGTTTTGACGAAACAATTTGGTGAAAATAGTTTTCATCAATAATGTAAATGTAATGTTTACTATTTTAGCACCAAAACATTGTGTGTGGGTTTTGGGAAATTATTTTTAATAACAATGGCTGGTAAAGATAACATTATATATTAAGATGATTTCAATTGAAGATATTTAATAGTTATCGATATTTTTATAGGTCTATGAGTTTCATGTTAATCATCTGTTCAATGTCTTGTATACCACTTTGGAGGGTTTTATATCATAACAATTATTGGGTTATTAGAGGATATTTATTGTGATAAGGTATTTATAACCCCAAGGATTAACATGATTTTTAATTTATTGTTGAATTACTTTCCAATTTTCAAAAATAAATTGACAACCTTTTTTCTGGGTGAAACTGATTCGTATTTGGAAAATCAGTGGGCCTTAAACCCATGAATAAAGGAAAATATGTGTTTTAGAGATACATTTAAATGTGTGATTTCATTGTTAATATAAAATTTTAATGGAAAATGGAATTTTTATTTCAGAATCATATGGTATTTTATTTGAGGAATGATGGTTGATTTATATTCGTTGAATATATGAACAAATATGTTTAATCATTGTTTGTAAAACTAAAGGAATAAGTGATTTAATTAATTAACGATATTTATATATGGAAATATTTAATTTCAAATTTGTGTATTAACTTTTAATTTTTAGGATTCGTTTAACAGATGAAATATTATCTAATTTTGGAATTATCTTTCCATGTACTAACAATTTCTATTTTTGTAAATATCTAATGATTGGTGGAATAGATTTATTATCTCTTTTATGGATATGTGGTATTTAATAGTTGATTTTATTGGATAAGGAATTAAAATTCCTTTTTGAATATGTGTCTTTTGCGGGAAAGGAGGTTATTATGGATTAAATTTAGAAATTAATGAAAATCAAATAATCTATAATTTATATTCTCATATTCTCTTAGTCTATATTTTATTCTAATTCATAATCTTTAGGAAAATGATCTTGAAAAAAAATTATTATCCTTTTACATTCAATTCCAATGATCTAATTATATTTTTGAAGTTCATAGGTTTAT
The DNA here is from genome assembly GCA_963277665.1 of Viscum album. Lineage (NCBI taxonomy): Eukaryota > Viridiplantae > Streptophyta > Magnoliopsida > Santalales > Viscaceae > Viscum > Viscum album. The sequence continues at coordinate 1,686,696,058 of OY728119.1, forward strand.
GTTTCTAAGTCCCTCTATATCCCATTAACCATTAACTTTATTTTATCAATTACTTCAATACCTCCAAATAATTTTTTTATTCCATCCATTCTAAAATATGTTATCCTATTTGGAAACATTGTTAATTTTTATTCAAAATGAAATTTTTTACTTCCATTTATCTACTCTTAATTGTATGTTTTATTAACCCTTTTTATGATGTTGTATTAAAAAATGTATTTTCAAATTTCCAACATTTTATTAGTACGATAAATTTCAAATTTTGAGGATGTAATTTTTTACAGTGGGGAGTATCACACACCATGATATTTTAAAATAATTAAAATATATTTTATATATTTAGGGGGATAAAATACTGAGTTTTTCATGATTTACACACAAACCTCATATGACCATTCATTACATGAAACAATGAGATTTTTTTATTTGATATCATAATAATCAAACAACATCGAACACACATGACCAATGATATATATTACCAATATAACCTAAAAACTAAATTTGTGGGTAATAATTTTATTAAACAAATTATTATATATACATATATAAATTTTTAAATCAATTTAAATTTCATTTATTTTTTAGTAAATAATCAATCAATTTTTAGAAATGTTATTTCATTCATTAAATACTTTTTTGCTAAAAAACATAATTATTATATCATTTTAGGAAAACTATTCTGATAATATTTTGGAACCTTTTAAATTTTATTTTTTATAATAAAAATTATGTTTTGAATCCAAATATCAATATGTAATTTGGGTGATTTTTTTGAATTATTTTTGGAAATATTGTTGTTTTAGTTAATAGTTAAAAATTATGATAATTTAAAAATTCTCCTCTTTTCAGTAAATTAGGTAATTTAGAATTCACAATATGTTCTAAATATATTTTAGGCAAATAATGTTTTATTTAACCCACTTAATTATATTTAATCAAATTTATATTGGTTGTTAGTATAAGTTTTTTTGTTTGAAAATAGATTTTTTCAAAAAACTATTTTATAGTGCATAAAGTTTCTCCATTTAATGTAATCAATAAAATCTATCATGAGTAATATTTTAAGTGAAATTTTTAGATTATATGTAATTAAATATTAATTAAATTTCATACAATTATTATTACTATTCATAGGTTTAATATAGAATCATATTTTTTAGGGACAAATACCCTTCTTAAAATTTTAATTTCTCAACATGTCTATAGAATTAACATTAAATTAATGTTTTCTAATTTTTTTAATTGAGTTTGGAAAAATGGATTCCATATTTTGAGTCATAATAATTTATAATTTAAAATATTTCAAAATTAATTGTATGACCATAATCATTAGTGAAACCCGTTAATATTAATCACAACAATTAAAGTTAAAATGAGTTTAGAGAGGAATTAGACATTAATATTAAGAGATCAAGTTACCTTACAAATTTTAAAACACCCATTTAAGGGAAATATTTCTACCATTATGAAATGGGGATATATTTTATATGATTTTCTCATTCCCTTATACAAAAATATGACCTTTGTAATAAGTTATGAAAATAAAAGGAAAAAATGAACATTTTTCCATTTAATTTCTATAATGCATTTTAATACGGAAATAAATGTACGTTTGTTTATAAATATTATTATTTTTATTTTAATTTAAATTCTTATTTCCTGATAATTTATTTTAATTTTTTAGATTATTTAATTAAATTTAAAACATATTAAATTCCATATTATTAATAATTTAGAAAATAATCATCTAGAATATACTATACTAAAAATATAAAAAGAAAATTACATTGAATTAATTATGTTCGTCCATATTTTTTCTATTTAATAATTCATTTTAATAATTATTTTAAAAAATATATTCTAAAATTTTCATCTTCATGGTTTTTTAAAATTCAAATTTAATGAATAATTTCAAAACTGATTTTAGTGTTAATTTATATTAAGTGATATTTTGTTTAATGATTTAAAGTGACTTAAAATAATATCTTCTTCCAAGTTATTTTTATATTTGAATAAATATCTATTATTTTCATTTAATGGAACTATTATTATGTTATAAAGACTTGTTTGACCTCTAAATAATAAATATCTATTTTAGCATGGTTATGGTTTAAAGGTTTCTTTGAACGTTACAAGCGCTTTTATCCAAATAAATTTTTTTAAAAAAATATTATATTTATTTTATAATTTTTTTAATAAATCGAATTAGTGGGTAAATTATCTATTATGTATCACTTTAATTTAGTATTAACATATAAATTACTCTAGTTCAAAAAACGTTTCCATAAGGAAAAACCAAAATGAAATAAATAAGTACTCATAGGCGGTAAGATTTTTTTAAACATGTGTTTTATTATGTTTGGGTAATTTGATTAACCATATATTCCAAAACCTCATTAATTATATATATTATTGAAAATTTAGGAATGATTAACATCCCAATAGTTAATATCATTTGGAATATTTAAAATTACTAATGCACCTCAACTACAAAAGTGATCTCACTCCCTGAACCTCTTCACACATATCAATCCATTTGGGTCTTCCAAAACCTACGAAAATAAAATATATATTTTTCTCATATCATCAAATAATACTTAATTTTATATATGAACAACCAAAGAAGGCGGTGAAAATTAAAAGGATTTAACTAAATAAGATGTAATATTCATTAATGTGTATTTTTGTTTTATTTCGTTCATGAAGATTTCATTTCTTATTATAGCATAAGTATTTATTAACATAAAAATATTACATATAATTATTTTTTTATGTTATGGGTATGAAGTTAAACCACACCGAGTTTTATCAAATGGGATACAAAGTCATCATTCATGTGAAGACCAGACTACCGTCTTATAAAATGAAGTCATTTTTTACATTACCGCCTCTCAAAGTTGGGAGTGACGATAGACATAAAGTTTATATGTTATATTTATATCATTAATATAAATATTTATTGATTTCATAACACATATACCTTTACAATATATAAATTATAGTATTTGATGATGGCTTTCATGTGTACAATAGACTACCACATCGTGAAGCAATGTAATTCTTTTTTAAATAACAATTTACATGGAAGATAATATGGGAGAAGATAATAATATAAGTGTTAAACATGATTTAATTATGATATTAATGAAATAATATTATTCTATAAAAATAATATATCATTTCATTTTTACCATTTTACTGACTAAAAAATGAAAAAGTCTATCATGGAAGTGTGCACTACGGCCTCCTAGAAGCCATGTTATTTCATTTCTAAATATTACAAAAAAAATGTTATATATAGGTATATATTAAGTAAATATTATTTTATCTCTAATTTTATGATCACTATAAAGTGATACATGAAACTTATTTTCATTACATTATGATAATTATATAATGTAAATGTTACTCAAGCATACATACAAGCTATCATCTCCCTGGTCATATCATTTATTCATTTTAAAAAACTATATTTCATTATTTTTTAAAAGTATAATTTATTTATAAATATGATAATATGTCAATATTATTGTTGACCTCACCTGTTTTGATAATCTCAATTATGTTTTAATATAATTTGAAAATCTGAAATAATGTTCATTCATATATTAATTACTTTTTCATCCTACTATTGAGTTGATAATAATGTTAAAATGCTCTTTGGAATATGTTAATCAATGTTTATCTAGGTTTATATGTTCTTTGAAATAATTCTAACTCGATATGCATATGTGTTGCATAGATCAGATAAGTGTTATATGTTGCATTGAACAGATATGTGTTAAGTCCACTAGTATGCACATAGCTACTGATACAGACAAACAGATACCTACTAGTACATAGTCTACCGATAGAAAAAGGTTACTAATAGAACGAATAGACATAGTCACTAAAACAGAACAGAGCCACTAGTATGTATAATTCTACCGGTATGCAAGTATACAATTACAGAAAGGTCACTAATACACATAGCTATCGATATGTATAAGTTCACCGTTTAGAAAAGGCCACTAATAGATCAAGTATACCGATACAGAAAAGCTACCAATATGATGTCCACTGATAAAGAGATGTTGATACAAAGTGTACCAATAAGTATAGTTACCGATATAAGAAGAGATACCGATAGAAGGTGTTATTGATACATAAAGCTAATTTTACACTGAGTAACCACTACTGATACAAGTTCACTGAAAGAGAGCTACTGAAGGAAGAGTAATTTTAACCAGTCACTGTTTCTCTAACTCTATACATTGTCAATATTATTAAAATAATGTTAACGGTCATATTTGAAGATTTTAATGAAATTAATGTTATTTAATGATAGTTGTTGGCATGTCAGGGAACCATACCTCGTACCAGTCAAAGGTAAGCATTCCCATTGTTTGACCTCATGAAATAAAAGGGGATATCAATCTACTAAAGAGATATATTAGAAGACACAAATACAGGTATAAAGGAAGAGAATATACACACGTACTATCAAATAAGAACCCAAGGAGAACTAGAATAACTCTCTTACTCATTAAGAAAATAAGTTCAAAGAAGAATCTTAAGTGATAAAAAGAAAAATCTCCTATTCAAGCTGAACACCTACACTGTAAGTGAAGGAATAGAACTACGACACTCTGTTTTTCTTGAGAAAAACCATAGAATGACTCAAATCTTCAACTGCTTCAATCCAAGGATTTCAGAGCTTCACTCAACACACATATAACATTGTAAATTCATCATTATTTGTTTAGCTCTGTTGTGTTTCATTCATTGACATTTTGAGCAGTCTGTGTACTCTATATATTCTATACAGATACTGTATCCTGTGCTAAACTAGAAGATTTCTAAATCCTCAGACTAAACTTCTTTAACTCTCTTGTATCCCAATGTGGATAGTGGTAGTGGTCATGTGTGACCTGGATATCCTATGTGCTGTTTTTCTTCTTCCCAAAAAGAACTATGGTAGAGGTCATAGTACCAGGACTGTCTCTCTACTGTTGCTTACCCCTATCTAACGTGTGGATCAAAATTTATATAAATTGTTTGAGAGGACTAAGTCTCTGCATGTGACCGAATATCTTTTTTTGAAAACTGTTTTGATTAATTATTTTGGTTTTAACTTATATTGAATATTCTGCTACTAATTACTTTGAAATATAATTTTTTTAAAGATACTTAGATAGTTAATCTAGAAACTGTTTGTAACTATTATAAATTAATAGGTTAGTTTCAAAATCTAATTTAATATTTTAATTAAAATAAATGAGACCTAATAAATAATTTTTGAACCTAATCTAACCCTTACAATTATAAAAATTCACTACAATTTAACTTAGTTTTTAATTGTGGGAATTTAATAGAAATATTTTTAACAGGAATTTTTAATTGGAACTCAATTCACCCCCCTCTTGAGTTTCCCATGCGACCAACATTTTGTATCAAAGGTTATTTGTTATTTATAAAGGGTTTCCAAATACTCTATTTTTAAACTGTGATTTTAGTTGTTTCTTAAAGATCATAAATTTCTATTATTTCTAAATTTTGTCTCTTTAAATATAATTTCTAAAATCTTATTATGGATAATAGATTAGAAGGTTCTTCTACCAACATGAAATACCTCATTAATGGTGTTAATTGTTCTCAGTGGAAGAATAAAATGAAAATTTATTTAGAGAGTATGGGATTTGATATCTGGACTGCTATAGAGACTCAGTATAAGATTCCAGAAACTGACAGAATTACTTGGGACTAACCTACTAAAATTACCTACAATAATAAATATAAAGCAAGGAAATCCCTATATTGTTCTTTAGAAGATAAAGAATTTAATCACATATATTCTTGTAAAAATACTTTTCAAATTTGGGAATATTTGGGTGTTTCTCACGAGGGAATAACCAATGTCAAATAAATGAGACTGAATACCTATATTATAATGTATGATAAATTTAAAATGAAGCCTGATGATCCTATTTCAGCCAAGTATCTCAGGAACAATGATATTGTCAACACTATGATCTCACTTGGAAATTTTTTCCTACAAAAGAACAGATCATGAGAATTATAAGATGTCTTCCAAACAAAGGGACAGGCACATCAGTTTCAATTTGGGAATCTTGTGATATTGGTTCTTTACCTGCTTGGAATTAATTGGTAAGCTTATGATATATGAAGATGAAATGAAGGTAAAAAAGGAAGAACATGATGAACCAAAAAGGAATTCAGTGTCATTTAAGTCTACTTCCTCAATGATAAGGATAAGGATAATGGTTACATACTTACTTAGAGTTCAACAAGTTAATGTCCAGATTCTGACAGTGATGCTGAAATGGCTCAAATTGCCAAGAGAATTAAGAAGTTATATAGGAAAAATAAATTCTTCAAAAAAATCAAATTATAATTGAAAGTCTTACAATAAAGTTTATTGGAAGAAGGACTGGAAAAAGTCGGATAGAAGTGATGACATTATCTACTATGAATGAAAATGGAATAGACCTGTGAAAGGAGAATGTCCAAAGATAATGGTCAAGAAAAAATATGACTACAATTTCAAAAGGTACAATAAAGTTATGAAAGAAACATGGAGTGCTTCAGAAGATATTTCAAGTGAATTTGATTCTACTCTGGTTGAAAAATCTCAAAAAGCTGACATGTGTTTTATGAAAGGCACATCTGAGGAAACACTGGATACTCCTGCATTAAATTCATATTATTCTGGTGTTGATTCTAATTTTGAATCTGAAATTATGTCTTGTGAAGAGTTATTTGAATACTTTAATATGCTTGAAGAAACCTGTGATTAATTAAAGGACAAGTATAAATCCTTGAAGAAACATCATGCCTTAAACAGTTCTATTAAATCCTCCCTTAATATAGAAAAGGAAAAGAATGATCAATTACTTAAGGAAAATACTGAACTGAAATTGTCTAATGAAAAATTAATGAAGGACTTAGAGAAATTCTCAAATGGAAAAGAAACACTTGCACATATGTTAGGAAAACAAGTGGAAACAAAATATTACAATGTAATAGGCTATCATCCTAGAAAGAGACATATTACTCAAACTAGATTTATTCCTAAATATGGACAGAATGATTCTAGTTCTAGTTCGGGAAATTCATATTCATCAAATAGTTATTCATATAGTTATAGATCAAATAAAGTTTATCTCTAAAAATATATCAATTCTATAAAATATTTGAGACCCATAAGGCAAATTTGAGTACGTAAAGCATTACATGATAACCTATCTGGACCCAAGAAAATCCGGGTACAAAATTATTTTCTGTTTAACCCTGTTTTGTAAGAGACCTTCTTAGAGAGTTCTCATAAGATGGTATGGTACTTAGACCATGTATTTTCAAGGAATATTACTGGAGATTACTCATTCATCAAGAGTTCAATAAAAGTTGATGGAGGCTAGGTCACCTTTGGTGATAACTCTAAAGGAAAAATCCTCATCCTATGCCAGATTAGTGACACTAATTCAGTTTTAATTTCTAAAGGTTTATTTGTTGATGAACTTAAATATAATCTGTTAAGTATTTCTTAGATGTTTGATAACGGTTTCAATGTTAAATTTGAAAATGATTCTTGTAATGTTTTTAATTCTAAAAATGTTTTAGTATTTTATGCTTTGAGAAATGAAATTTTTTATACAGTTGATTTGAATTCATTAGCTAAACAAAACATTACTGGCTTAAATAATTTTCATAAAGAGTATTGTCTATGTAATAGAAGATTAGGAAAATGCAACATTCATTCACTTAGAAAACTGACTAAGATGTACGTAGTTAGAGACCTACCTCAACACAAATTCCTAACAGAAAAAGTTTGTAATCCATGTCAAAAGGGAAAGCAACACAAAGTTTCTTTTAAATCAAAGAATGAAGTTTCAAATTCTAAACCTCTCGGGTTGGTTCACATGGACTTTTTTGGACCTTCTAGACTTTCTAGTTTAAATGGGAAGCACTATGTCTATGTCTTTGTAGATGACTTTTCCAGATAATCTTGGGTATACTTCTTAGCTCACAAGAGTGAAGCTTGTTCATACTTTATTATATACTCCAAGTATGTAGGTACCTTAGTGGACATAAGATTAAGACCCTTAGATGTGATCATGGTTGTGAGTTTTAAAATCATGAGATTGGATCATACTGCTCACATAAGGGCTATAGTCACAACTTTTCTTCCCCTAGGGCACCTCAACAGATTGGTGTAGTAGAAAGAAGAAACATAACCCTTCATGAAATTGCAAGAAATATGCTTAATGAGTATGACCTACCTATTCACTTTTGGGCTGAAGCTGTAAACACAGCTTGTTATATTATAAATAGAGTCTTGACTAAAAATGTTCTCATGAAGACCCCTTATGATTTGTGGAACCATAGGAAACCTAAGGTTAATTACTTCAGAGTTTTTGGATGTAATGTTTTTTTCTCAATTCTAAGGAGAATATTGACATGTTTTTTTCTAAAAGTGATGAAGGGTTTTTTCTTGGTTATTCTTTAACTAGAAAATCCAATAGAGTCTTTAAAAAAAGAACCAAATATGTGGAAGATTCTTTTCATATCAAGATTGATGAAACTGATCTGCATGATCCTAAGTATTCTCTTGAAAATATTGAAGAAGATTTGTATGTTCTGGACCTTAATTATAAAATCAATGAACCTATTGTAAAGAAATCCACTTATGGAGACTTTCTAGAACCTTATTCTATAGAACCTGAATCTAGAGACGAGCCTGAAATTTATAGTCCCGCCTTTACTAGATCAACAAGGATTCTAAAGAATCGTCCGTTATGTGACATTGTTAGTAATCTTGATTGAGGGACACAGACTAGATATTCTCTAAGAATCGAAGTTGAACATAGAGCCTTTCTTTCACAGTTAGAACCTAAAAATGTCAACGATGCAATCAATGATGAATTTTGGGTAATGCCTATGCATTAAAAATTAAATCAGTTTGAATGAAACAAAGTTTGGGAATTATTTGATAGATCTGAGGACACTTTGACCATAGGCACTAAATGGGGTTTTAGAAACAAATTTGATGAATTAGGAAATATAGTTAGAAACAAAGCAAGGTTATTTTCACAAGGATATAGTCAAGAGGAAGGAATCAACTATAAGGAAACATTTCCACATGTAGATTGATTAGAAGCTATTAGGATTCTACATGCCTATGCTGCTCATCTGAATTTCAAGTTATATCAAATTGATGTTAAAAGTACTTTTATAAATGGTTTTATAGTTGATAATGATTTTGTTGAACAACCACATTGATTTATGAATCCTCATTTTCCAAATCAAGTTTTCAAGTTCTCTAAATCATTATATGGTTTAAAACTTTCTCCATGAGCTTGGTATGATAGACTTAGTAATTTTATTATTTCTTAAGGTTTTTCTAAATGGATTGATGATACAACTCTTTTTATTAAAATAATTTCTAAATATGTTTTGATAGTACAAATCTATATTGATGATATTATTTTTGGATCTTCTAAAAATTATTTATGTACTGATTTTTCAAAGAGTATGCAAAATGAATTTGAAATGAGTTTAATGGGAGAACCCAAATATTTTCTTGGGTTTCAAGTTATTTAAAAGTAAAATGGTATTATTTTAAATCAAATTAAATATAGAAATGATATTTTAAAAAATATAGGTTTAGATAGTATTAAGGAAAGTGATACACCCATGAGTACCACTTGGAAGATGGAAATGATGAATCTGGGAAACCAGTTGATCAAACCAATTACAGAGGTATGATTGGCTTTCTACTTTACCTTACTGCTAGTCGACCAGACATTAAGTTTAGTGTGTTTATGTGTGCATGATTTCAAGCTAATCCTAAATAATCTCATTTACATGTTGTTAAATGAATTTTCATATATCATAAACATACTACTAACGTAGGATTGTTTTATCTAAAATGACAATCTTTTGACTTATTATGTTATTCAGATACTGACACTGCTGGTTTGCAAGTTGGATATAAAAATAACATCTAGAACATGTCATTTATTGTTAAAATACTTAGTATATTGGGGTAGTAAGAAACAAAATTCCATTTCTTTGTCTACTGCTTAAGCAGAGTATATAGCTGTTGGTAGTTGCTGTGCACAAATTATGTGGATAAAACACACTCTTTTGGACTATGGATATCAATTTAGACATGTATTTATTAACTGTGATAACCCTAGTGCAATTAACATTAAAAATAACCATGTATCTCACTCTAGGACCAAAATCATTGATGTAAGGCACCACTTTTTAAGAGATCATTACCAAAAATGGTGATATTACTCTCGAATATATAGGTACTGAACATAAATTACCTGACATATACATCAAATCTTTAAGTTCAGATAAGTTAAGTTACATTATAAATGACTTAGGAATGATTATCCTTGACCTTTAAGAACCTCACCATTACACCTCACTGGTATGAACCTCACCATTACACCTCACTGGTATGAACCTCATAGTTATACCTTAGTGGAATAAACCTCACTGTTATACCTCACTGGTTTGAACCTCATAGTTTAACCTCACTGGTATGAACCTCACCATTATACCTCACTAGTATGAACCTCACCAATATACCTCATTGGTATGAACCCCACTTTTATACCTCTCTGGTATGATCCTCACCATTATACCTAACTATTAGTGAACCTCACCAATATACCTCACCATTATGAATTCTCACCGATATGTACTTCTGTAGCATTAGCCGCTCGAATCTGTATTGTTTATATTATATTTATTATATGTTATCTATTTATCTTGTGATTCCTAAATGAAAAAACATTAGTTTTAACCTAATTTCGATTCACCCCAAACCCTTTACCCTCAAACATTAGCTCCTGAATCTCGCAAAACCCCTATGTTTCATGAACGAGAGATGGAAAAAAACTCCCTACTATCAGAGATGACATTGCTGATCCAAATTTGAAGAAGCAGAAGACCGGGCCTGAAGCAAGTAGTAGTGTTAGTAGAAAAAGGTCGAGGATGCGTCCAGCAAACCTGAATTTACAAAATATAGATATTTTAATCGAGAAAGAGCTATTCACGGAATGGAAGTTGTCTAGTAAATTGTTATTTATAGAGGTTCTAGAAGATTAGAAATGGGTATAATTCTTCTCTAATAACAATGGCCCATACTATCTGAAGCTAGTAAATTAGTTCTATCAGTTTGTGAGTTTTGAAAAATCTGATGGGGAAAATAGAATGGTTTCACGTGTAAATGGCAATGAAATAGCATTTTCATCTGTTGAGAGGGATGAGTAACTGAGAGTACCAGATGAAGGAGATTTTGAATATTCATCAAAGAAAGTACCACATTCATGTGACATATTTGATTATGATACTAAATTATAAGAGCTCACGGGTAATGGAATGCAAGGAAAGGTGGTGGCTGCTGAAATGGATGAAGAAAACAGATTTTTTTTCAAATTTCTGCAACATGTGCTAAGTCCAAGAAGAAACGACTTTGAAAATTTGAGATATCACGATATCTATCTATTAAATCTATCGAGACATGATATGAAGGTGAATCTTTGCAGTCTGTTAATGATTCAAATAGAGGATATGACCAGACCCAAATCAAATACCAATGCATTATTCATTTCCAAGTTGATTTCGGTTATGACTAATGTAAAGTGAGTAGCTGAGTTTCAGGATGAGATAGTGGTGGTAAGAAACAAATTTTTTATCAAAAACACAGTGTGTATGTACATGAATATAAGCTAGAACCCATGGATAGGGGAGTGGGTTATTGATGATAAGAATTTTTATGATAAGTTTAATCATGTGGATCATCATTCTGGGCCTAAGGATGTGACGGATCCAGCACTAGGACCTAATGAGGAGGAGCCATGGTATAGTGATGATTCAGAAGAGGAGGATTCTTCTACAAAAGATGGAGGAGATCCAGACTTCTCTCCTAGCCCAACTCCTGAAATTGTGTCACAAGAAAAGGAAGTTCAGTAGAGATTAAATCAGGAAGAGGCTGCTCGAGACAATGAAGAAGAGGTTCATGCAAGTGAAGCATCTGTGTCTACCAACTTGAGCCTCAGTCCACTGATTGGACAATCCTTAATGCCTAATGAGGAATTTTATGAAGTTGATATACTTGAACCTATACCTAAGGATCCTCCTACTTTTTCAGAATTGGAGATGTTTGTGGAGGATTATGATGAGGAAGACTGAGCAGTTGAGGTTGTTATTACTATATATAAGAATGAACAAATTGAGGGGGAGCATCTTACCAGATTTGGAAGTGTTTCAGTGGCTGTTGAGATTGAAGACTGGGCAGAGGAACCAGGGTTTGTAGTTTGTGGATGGGATTTCCTAGATTCGGATAATGAGACATCCCTCAGTCGACCAAAAGTTAAGTATGATATTCTGTCTGAGATATTACCTGAGAATATGATAAGAAAATATGATCTGTATCAGTTTATGTCTGATCTTAGGACAACTTTTGTGGAATAGATAATAAAAATGGAAGCATCCTTAGTGTCATCCATAAAATCAGTTATGAATGAGTTAGTGGCCAGTATTATGTCTGAAAGAGGACCTGTTGTTGTGCATACTAATATAGTAACTAGGGATGAAAAAGAATTTTTGAAGGCTGAGATGAAAGAGTTTTTCAGTTCTTCTATTTTCGAGTTAAAGAGTCGCTTTGTTGAAGATATGAGAAATATGGAAAAGTATTTTGAACTCTCTTTTTGTTGTAATGTGTCAACCTTTGTGGCTAAGATAGTGGATGAAATAACAGCTTGCTAGAATCAGGTTTATAGCTTGGTAGAGGATGTTTATGTTCTAAAGAGATCACTTGTCACTCTGGAATCCTACATGAGTTCTAAATCTCAAGAAGACAAGGATTTGGATCATGTGAAGAGTGTAGTCAGCCAGATGGTCTCAGTTTTTGAGGAGTTTAAGCTTTCCTTATCAAAGCATGTTAGCACCGATGATTCTATAGTGAAAAGTCATATTAGTTGGTAACTACGAGTTTCAGGGAAACTGTGACTGTTTCTATTGGTTCTCTTCCTTCGAATACATCAATATAAATTGATAATATTAGAGCTTTGATGAAGGATGATCTTGGTTCAGCTTCAACCAGTAGCTCTATGGACTCATCTGCCATGACCCAAGTGGTGTCTACCACTAGAGATATAATGATGATTTTCCAAGATTATATGGGAGAAGCTTCTACCTCTCAGAAAGAAGTAAAAGATGAGGAAGATTACTATTTCCAAAGGTTCTACACAAAGAATCAACTCAACAACCATTTCAAGATTATGGTAGATAACATGAATCTACCTCTAGTCACTCATTATTTCAGAGTGCAAGTCAGCAAGCAGAGAGTGTTGACTCCAGCATTGTAAAAATTTATGGAAAACAAGGATGATATCATTTCTACCATGGAGAGAGGAGGTGGAATCATTATGGATTTCAGAAATATCTTACTTCCCTTCTTGAATGTTGATGCTCGACCAGTGATTGTACCTCCAACTTTACCTACCTCTTCCTCTGTTACTTCTATTGCTCAGATGACACCAGCCCAAGCCATTTGTAGACTTACTCCTATGATCACTCAAAGAGCTACACAGTACTGGCCAGGAACAGTTTCAGTAGCTCAGACTCCTCCCATCATTTCTAGTGTTCCTAAGCCTTTGCCTGTATCCACACAATCTAAGTCGGCCTCGAATCACAAAGGAAAGTCCCACATTGACATTCAAGAGGTGGAATGAATAGTGGTTAAGATATTTGATATGAATCACTTGTATTCCTTTTGTTTCCTTTTTTTATTTCTTTGTATATTTTTGCACCATGAAATACAAATGATCTTATTCCCTTTTCCATTATGTTATTTCTCTCTTAATTTGTTTCTTTCTTTTTGCTAATCCGAAAGGGTGAGATTAGACTTGATATGACAAAATATGGAATGAAAAGGGGGAGAAAAATGAGAAGATAGATATATGAGCATAAGAATGGGGGAGACTAATGAGACTTATGAGAAATATAATTTTACCTTATAATACCTCTGATACAATTTTTTAATAATTCTAGTACTTTTTTTATTTTGTTTTTATTATTATCTTTGATACAATTAGATTTAATTTTATATCCTCTGATACATTACTAATTATTTTGGGATTATAATATCATATGTTTTGATTATCAAAAAGGGGGAGATTGTTGACCTAATCTCTTTTGATAATCTCAATTATGTTTTAATATGATTTGAAAATCCCAAATAATGTTCAATCATATATTAATTAACTGTTCATCATACTATTGAGTTGATATGAATACCAAAATGATCTTTGGAATGTGTTAATCAATGTTTCTCTACTTTTATATGTACATTGAAATAATTCAAACTCAGTCTGCATATGTGTTGCATAGATCATATAAGTGTTATGTGTTGCATTGATCAAATAAGTGTTAAGTCCACTAGTATGCACATAGATACTGATACATACAAACAGATAACTTCTAGTACTTAGTCTAGAGATATACAACGGTTACTGATAGAATGAAAAGACAGAGTCACATAAACATAATAGAGCTACCGGTATGTATAAGTCTACCAGTATGCAAGTTTACCATTACAGAAAGGTCTCCGATACACAGAGATACTAGTATGTATAAGTCCACTGGTATAAAAATTCCACTTATAGATCAAGTCTATCGATACAGACAAGCTACTAATATGAAGTCCACCGATAAAGAGCGGTTGATTCAAAGTCTACTGATAAGTATATTTATCGATACAAGAAGAGCTACCGATAGAATGTGTTTCTGATACGCAAAGCTACTGTTACACTGAGTAACCGCTACCGATACAAGTCCACCAACAGAGTGCAACTTATGGAAATGACTGTTAACCAGTCACTTTTACTCAAACTCTATACTTTATCAATATTATTAAAATAATGTTAAAGGTCACATTTGATGATTTTAATGCAATTAATACTATTTAATGATAGTTTTTGGCATGATAGGGAACCGTACCTCGTACTTGTTAACGGTAGTCATTCATATTGTCTAACCTTAAGGAATAATAGGGGATATCAAGCTACTGAAGAGATATATGAGATGACATGAACACACATTGAATGTAATAGAATATACACACATAAATGAAAAGAAGAACACATGGAGAACTAGAAGAACTATAATACTCATCATGAAGAGTAGTTCAACGAAGAAGATTAAGTGCCACAAAGAATAATCTCCTACTCTACCTGATCACCTACACTGGAAGTGAAGGAGTAGAACTAAGACACTCTATTTTTATTGAAAAAAACCAGAGAAGGACTCAATGCTTCAACTGCTTCAAACCAAGGAGTCCAGAGATTCACTCACCATACACAGAGAATTCTAAACTCATATTTATTTATATATCTATGTTGTGTTTCATTCATTCACATTTTGAGAAGTGTGTGTACTCTGTATATTCTATACACACACAGTCTCCTATGATATACTGGAGGATTTCTAAATCCTCACACTAAATTTATTTAACTCTCTTGTATCCCACTATGGATGGTGATAGAGGTCAAGTGTGACCTGGATAGCCAATGTGCTATTGTTCTTGTTCCCACAAAGAATTGTGATAGAGGTCTTAGTACCTGGACAGTCTCTTGACTGTAGTTTACCCCGATCTAGTGTGTGGATCAAAATTTATATAAATTGTTTGAGATTACTAATTCTCGGATTGAGTCTAAACCTTTTTTCCAAAATTGATGTGCATACTTTTTTTGGTTTAAACCTATATTGAATATTCCACTGCTAATTAATTTGAAATATAAAATTGTTTTAAATTTGCTTTGATAGATAATCTAGAATATGTTTGTAACTATTGTAAATCAGTAGGTTGGTTTCAAAATCTATTTTAATCATATGATTACATTAACTGAGACCTAGTCAATCTTTTGAGAACCTAATCAATGCCTTATAGTTTTACAAATTCATTACAGTTTAACATAGTTTTTAATTGGGGTATTTTTTTAGAAATAGTTTTAATAGAAATTTTTAATTGGATGTCAATTCACCCCCTTCATGAGTATCTGCTCTGACCAACAATTATTAATCTGTACAGGTTTTAATAATGACCTATTATAAATTCTAAATCTAAAAAAGTCATTTTTGACACACAAGCTGAATATTTTCAAAATAAACAACGTAGTAATAATCGATTAAGTAATTTTATATAACATGTTAATAAGTGAAATAAAATTAATTATAAATAATAAAATATTTCTCAATCAAATAAATAGTTATTCTACGTTTACTATTCTGTAATATAATGATAGATGTGGATTATCATACTGATGGTAAGGGTATTCTCATCACGCTTTTTTGCTATGAAAAATTTTCTATATTCATAGGTTATGTTTGTTTTTTTGTAACTATACAACCCATGAATGTATTTTATTTTTATAATAATTAAATTTATGAACACTTTTATAACATTTTTTGATATATCTTTCATATGTTAATGGGACTCAATGTTACCAATGTGGTAAGGGAATTTGGTCTCAATTTTCAATCATTGAGACGTAGGTCATGATATAATCCTATATTCTACAATAAAGATTATATGATTAACCTTTTACATGTAATATCATGTTCTTATCTATTCTATAAATATTATTATTTTTATTTAATGTCACCCATTCATTTGGCATATGATTTATTGTTAGAAATGTGGAATGTGATAGATATTATTATATCATTAATTATCAGTATTTTTTATGATTGTGTCCCTATTATTGAAATCATATGATCTACTAATAGTTGACCTTTGTAGGGTATAGAAAACATAATATTTTCTCCTAAGGCAACACAGACCCTGACCATGGGAATCATACATGAGGAGTATCATTGTCAGTTCAATCACTATTTCTAATTCACACAATCTAATTGTTTATTTGATTTTAATTTATTAAAAACACAATTAAATATATGAGTGTGTGGAAAATTGGAACACAAAATAAAATAAATAAATAAACTATCCATAATTAATAAGTAGACAAAATCTATATTACAAAGAATGGTGTCAGTCATGGGTTTGATAATGCAGGTTTATTCAATATTTAATTGTTTTTTAAATTCAATATTATAATCGTTTTAATAAAACTACATTAAAAAATTAAATTCCATTGATTTATTGAGTTTGTGATTTTAGCATACCTTTAGCGCACTATGCCACATCTCCTCTAATAGTCAATTAGGATTTCATCACAACCGAGAATTAAATTATTAATAGAACTTGATCCAGTATATACCAATTCATCCGTTATGGAAACCTAACTATACCATATAAAGCGTTTACATGAGAGAAGGGATGAAAAATTATTGAATTATGGAAAATAAATGTTATTTGAAATATTGGTGTTGTGGATGATCACTACACCCCTTAAATGCACTCACTTCCAAGACAAATATATTAACTAAATGCTTAATTGAAGTGCAATAATATAGAATTCCATGAAAACACCCCCAGGGACAAGCCTCAGTCAAACACATTACATTAAAAAGTAAAAAAGTTATCCTGAAGGAATGATGGAAGATACAGAGAATGATATTGGTTTTGGAAGATCAATGGTGATGGAGGAAGATAGTGGAAACACATTAATAGAAAATGTTATGAATGATTTACATGATAAAAGGAAATTTATATAAAAATGAAAATAAAGAAAAACAATTATAAATCATATCTATTATCTAATCCTCCATCTATGAAAAGTATGATTGTGTGGAATGGTTTGGAATGCATTGGGAAGGATGGTATCTCCATCATTTACATTATATAATTTCACATTGAATGTTACAATAGTTTATCCAAAATAAATGGTATATTCAATCATAAAATTCTTCATTAAAGTTGTATATAAATGTCTTGCGTGTCTCTCCTCCAAATTTCTGAATAATATGTCCTAGTTAGAGAATGAAATTTTTATTATAAAATGATACTTTATTCTACCTTGTATGACCCTCAATATTTAATATCATCAGTTTCCCACACATGAATGGCCATTAAAATTTCATATATACATGTTAAATACTTAATTAGAGTTATTAAAAATTAATTTCACATATAATATACAAATTGAAGACTACATGAGCCTTAAAACCATGATATATGGGAATAATAATTAATATATCTAGATCAATAAATAGTTTTTGGGTCCCAAATTGTGATCTGGTTTGGAGCTTCAAGATGGTGAATTTAGATATGGGTCTAGAATAAATAAATGAATCCCAAGAAGTATAGAATTATAAAAATAAAACATTTCATAATTTAGATATATATAAAATATGGTATGATATAAATACATAAATAATTTAAAACTATTGAAATCCAAAATAGGCCATTTTATAATTAGCTCAATATACCTCTAATGTCAGAAAAATGTTACAGATTCACTTAAAATAAACCTTTATCTGGGATTAAAGTTATTTTAAAATCATTTTAATTTTTTTTGAAAATTATAGATCTATAAATTCCCTCACACTTGACCCATTCCATTCTTCATTCATAGAATCTCAACATTGAAAATAAGAGGGCACCGACGTTACGAATATTTAACTTCCAAGGTAATAAAATTAAACAATCGTCAATGTAAAATAAAATTAGAGAATGTTACATAAAATATAAATACAATTTACCAATTTTCAAATAAAATTTAAATCTATTTATTTTAATTTTACCTTTGGAAAAATAATTGATCTTACTCATTCTATCATTCAATCTCCCCAGTTCATTATTATTAAACATTACAATTTAGGTTCTACCTTAAAATTAAATCTTTTATCTCATAACAACAGATATAATTCAAGTATATTTGTGGTTATATCATCAGAACGTGATTTTATTCATAGGATTGTAACTGATCTAGTATATACAATTTTTAAAGAAAATATTCTTATAATATCATGTGGATCTTTCAATAATGGTTAAAATGACTCCCACGATTAAGGATGGTATTATATTATTCAATAAAAATTAAGTCTTAGGGAGGATGGTAAACTCTTATGCACAATTCATGATATCATCATTTAAGGAGTATTGAAATTATTCCATTAAGATTTGACATTCCCACTTCCATAAAACACAAATCAATTGATATGATCTAATAAATTATACATAATTATTTGTGCACCCTCTTGAATTTTTTTAATTACATAATTTGTTTCATTTAAAAGAACATTTTTTTATAAAGTTTTAAATAGAATAAATGCCACATAAACCACCAAACCATGTATAATCAATATCACAGGACTAGTAATAATGTTTTTTTGTTTTCACAAATCAAAACCCGTTTTCACTTTTTTTAATTTTTTTCATTTTCAATTAATTTAATCCTAGAGTGGAAAATAATGAAATATCATGAATTAATCAAGATCCTTAAATTCACATAATAATAATCCCACTCATTTTATTTATAACTTATTTCATCCCTTCGACCATGAATCCATTCCCCCAATGCCTTAAATTTTAAAATATCATCAAAAATACTAAGTGGAGTGTAATAATGGATAAAAATGTCTTTAAACATGGCACATTTTTGAAATAGTAATTCATGGTCTATATAAACTAAAAATTATTGATGTAAAGGTGTTATTTTAAAATAATGTGATTTATAAAACTATTCCTCAATCATTTTCAATGTTTTTTTATAGTCATATTATTGAAATGTTTTAACGTATGTTCTTGAAGTTGACATATCCAAAGATCACTAATTAAATATGTTCGAGACAAATAGGATAATCTTGGTCTAGAAATTCTCTCAAGATTGATTAATATGATATTATAAAATCATGCAGGTCATGATTTATAATAACTAATCAACCCAGTTGAATTATATTAATTAAAATCAGGAAAATTGATTTTAAAATTTCATTTACCAGAATAAATTAATTCCTTCAATTCACTAGACATCATTTAAATATCCACAATTATTATTAAAAATTAAATAATCCATTTTAATAATTCAATATTAGTAATATAGAAATATAAAAATTGTAATCAAATGATTCCTATTAATGTCATGTATCCTAGATAATTTAATTAAATCCAAATTCATGTGTGGGAATGAAACTTCAAATTTAATTCTCAAAACATGTTGTAAAAAATATCTGGAGTTTAAAAGAGGAAAAATAAAATTGAAGTACATTTCAAAATGAAGCATAGACCATCTCTTCCACTATATAGGGATTACTTATTCCATCACGAACCTAAAAAATAAAATTACCCAATGAACTATAATTATTATTTCATTTAATCTCGAAAATTATAAGAGGGAGTGGGATACATGTGGGACTAATTAATAATATTGGATATGAAGTATACCTTCATAGAATAAATTCAATGAATAATCTTTTTACAATTCCCAATGTGGGATATGAATATTTACTGCTTCCAAAAGGTTAGTACCAACTGTTATCCATAATCTATCAGTGGGAGGAGTTTCATGGACATGAACCACAAATGTTTTTTCCTTATGGATTTCAATTCACTATTCTTATTTGGGAGACTTCAATCTATAGAGTATACTAGACCCCTCCTACTTCTCAATTTAGTAAAATTTTCCCGGTAGGGGTATGATGAATTATGAGACTACCTCATTCTGAGTTTATAATTTTTAAAAAATGTCTTTCCCTTCATGTATTATATTTACTAAATATTAAATTTATTTTTCAGAGATATATTTATTCCTCAAAAAGTTACATTTATCGTCCTTTTCATCCTCTAGGGATTAATAATAGTTATATGAATACAAAAATTCAAAACATTTGGGAGTAATATGAAAATTATATTCAGTAAAATATAATGTTTTTTATTTTATGAATATATCAACTCCCTATGTTGTTTTTACTGTAAAATGTTTTTTGATATGAAGTTCATATTGGAGTTGAAATTTTCTTGATAAATTTAGGTAGTCAGGATCAAAATTTTGGAGATTGTCCTCATCTTATAAGATATAATCTGTGAAATTTGGGAATCCAATGGATCTTCTTTATAGGACTCAAATCTCTTCGTGTCAGTTTAGAGTTCATCAACCATGCTCATCAAACCTAAAAGTTATATCCGTGTCTCTTGGACTTATTTCAACTATTTGAACATTAACATAATAAAATCACCCCTTTTTTGGAGTTCTACCTTAGTATAATCTATTTCATTTCCATGAACCTATGAGTAATATTCCAATGCATAATAATTTGAATTTTAATACATTGTGGAAAATGGATTCAAGGTTTTTTCAATATATAATGCATATTTTAGTTTAAAAAAATGTGAAATTCAAAAAACTGATTGAAAAAACTGTTAATCTCCTTTGAAATAATTCCATTTTTTATGCATGCCTATCATTAGGAAAGAAAATATAAAATTTATTCTCCTAATATAGCAAAGAGGCAGACTAGGGTCATCACACATGAGGATCATTATAGTCGATTCAATTACTAATGGTAACTAAACTAATAATATTTATTTTCTTATTTATATTTCGATATCAAATCAATTAAAATTTCAATATTAGAAAAATATGAAATTTAATATAAATTTAGAAATAGAATTTATTAATCTTACAAGCATACAAATTTTATATTATAATGAAATTTATTGGACTAGGGTTTGATAATCTAAATTTATTCCTTATTTATTTGATGATTAAATTTAATTTGATAATTTTTTTGATGAAAACTCATTAATTTATTTCTATTAAATTAATTCAAGAGTGTGTGAGTTTATCATGCCTTTGGTGCACTAATACACACCTCATCTAATATTCAATTAGGATTACACATCAACCGATAATTAAATTCCTAAAAGACCTAGCTTTATAGTATAACGTTTTTCCTTTAAAGAAACCCCAACTCCACCATATGAAGGATTTCCCATAGATAAGGGATGTGAAATTAATTAATAAAGGAAAATAAATGGATTTGGAACTAATGTCCTGATGGATAATGGTTGAACCCATGTAATACTCTAACATCCTCCACATATAGAGTAAATACATTAGTAATTATATAACAATAACAAAGACTCCAAAAAACCACCCCCAAGACAAAGACTCTGGTTATTAAATTTCAATTTCAATGTTAAAAGTGACCATTATGGAATGATAGAAGAGATAGTGAATGCTATTTTCTTTTGAAGAGAAAAAGGGACACGTGAAAAAAATTAACACATTTTAATATGAAAAGTAGAATGTTTTACATGGGTTATGAAAAATGAATAAAAAAGAAATGAATGAAAAAAAAACTCTTAACGATTTTATATCATAAGAGTCTCCCTCTCTGATCGATATGGTGGTATTGGATGGATTGGAATGCTTTTGGAGGAAGGATCTCTCTTCCATTTAAAGGCTTGAATTTCCCTTTGAAATTTTCAACATGTTATCCCCATTAAATTGTCTTCTAATGTTTCCACGCCATAATAAATGTTATTCCATTATGAAAACCTCATAACCCCTCTAAATTTCAATGTATTTTTCCATTATTAGAGATAGTTTTGTCCTTTTTTACTTTTATAATTTATTTTTCCTTAATATACTCTTCATATTTCATATCTCTTTTTTCATGCGTTAATGGAGAAGAAAATAGTCTATACAAGGGTGGATAACTTCATAAAAGTTGTTATAAAATGTATTTTGCTTCTACCCACCAATATTTCAGTGTCCTTGGGCCTTAACGTAAAGATACATGGACCCAATATAAAAAATAAACAGATATATGAATTTTTTTCAAGGCACAACTATAAGATTTTTGGGAGCTTTGATATTGTCGATTGGGATTTAGGTCTAGAAAAATTAAATGAAGCCCATGATATATAGAATCTTAAAAAGGTAATAATATGATGATTTTGAAATTTATTGAATATGGTATGGCCTATATATATATATATATAATTTAAAATACATAAAATCTTAATGAGTCCATTTTCAGAGTAAGATCAAAATACCACTAAAATTATAAAACATGATAGTTTCCCATAAAAAAGTTTTTTTGGGACTAATAAAATTTAAAATTCAATTTAATATTTTTTTAAATAATAGTTCTATCATCTAAAAATCAATAATTCCCATGAAATATCTTATCCTCTGGTTATGTATTTCAACATTATTTAATTGTATTATTTTTCTAGTCATCATTATTTAAAATTCATGAGAATTTGTTTTTAATAAAATCCAAATTGATTGATATGTTCTATCAGAAATATATATTCTATCAAAATAAAATTTACTAAAAATGATATGATATTTTTATTATTTTGAAAATGATTTATTATTGAATTTATTTTACTATTTATATCTTTTAAAAAAATAAATGGAATATTATTTTAATTTTCCAATCAAGCAACTATTCTAAATATTTTTCCCCAAAAAATGAATGATCATTATGGTATGTATATAATTACCACTAAAATGATACCTATTTATTTGAATATTCATTTATATTTATGTAACGTTACATTTAATTTCAATTTTATTATAATATTCTAGAAATTATTGGTTTTTCAAAATGATCCACAATTAATCGGATTTGAAAAATGATTTATGTATTCAAAAGAGATTTGAAAATGAAAAATGTAATTTTACTCAAAAAAAATTTATGGTCTTTTAATTATATTTACATTAATCAATATAAAAAAACTTTTTTTATCTTATATTAGGGATATTTGGTGTTGATACCATAATCCTTCTTTATCTGGATGGAATAAGATTTATTTGAAGATATTGTTATGAAACCCATTTCTTTAACAAGGGTCTGTAACTTCTAAAATAGATTAATATAGAACAAATTTATTTTTGACGGGTAAATATATATTCAAAATCATTATAATAAAACTCATTTCACTTCATTAGGCTAATAATATTGTTAAAAGGATAATGTTTGTTTCAATGAGTAATTATGAAATGAATTCTTTATGTTCATTATTCATTATTTAGTTAATAAAAATAATATACAATGGGGAACCAAAATATCATAGGGTGAATATATAATATATTATACAATGGTTGTTCTAGATAGTGCTTCAATGCATCGGGTAATGATGAACATCTAAATAGAATTATATTTGAAGTTTGTTATATGGTTATTCAAATATGTATGGGTAATGTAAGTGGTCTATATGAGTTATATGAGATGATTATAAAAGATAAAAATATTTTATATATATTATTTTTATTGTTTTATGTTTTTTCATTTGATCTTGATTTACAACACATTGATCATGATTATTCATACATAGGATTATGTAATTTTTTTAAAAATGTTGTATGTAATCTTTATTTATGATCAAGATAATGATTCCAATGAATATTTTTATGGTATAGTAACACACCTTTATTATGTCATCATACATATATACCCTTCTTATGTTCATGGATGAAATTTAAATGTTTATTATCATTTTGAAATTACTAATCATATGACCTCATAAAGAAATGTTTTTAAAACAATAAATTATAATAAGGGATTTGGAGGATTCATAATGGAACAATACAATTATTCAAGTGAACATAAAATCACATAATATTAAATTTAAAAAATTTATTTAGTCATGGAACTAATTTATCAGTTTTATTACATCATATTTGAGTTGTTATGGTTCCGCAATTCCCAATGTATATTTATACGATATTTAGTTTTTACCAGAAAATTTTACTATCTTAGAAAATTATGAAAATTTAACCGTTGGAGAATTTAGACAATATTATTCAAGAAATAAATAAATTTTACCTAAATAAATTTTTAAATATGTCAATTTTCAGTTGCAAAAAAATAGTCAAATTTTGCTGAGAGATGGTGAGTTTTTTTTTAAATAACATTTTTTGAACCCTGTGAAAAATAATAATTGAATTCATAAAGATTATAGGTGGATATATATTTACTAAAACATAGTTCAAAATTTTATTTTATTCAAATTTTATTTATTTAAAAAATAAATTAATTCATCAGAATAAATTTATTATTTAAATTTCAAAATTACCAAAAATTACTATTTATGTTTTTAATATCAAAAAAAATCATCATAAAGTTAAAATAATAGAAAAAATTATATATTAATTATTATATATAATGTACTATACATATTTATCTTTTTAGAGCCTTGATAAATATCCCTTTAATACACTAGTGGAATCCTTAGGAGTAAGGTGCACAATATTAATAATTTCATGTTGGGGTTCAAACAAATGTGTTGTTGTGGGATAAAAATTGTAACACCCCACAACTTCATAATAAGTTATTTTCTTTAATGTAATTCAATGGCAGGCACTACACACAACATTGAGTTCGAGCACACGATTACCAACCAAACAAGATGTTCAAAAAAAGTTATGAATTTTTTTTACTGAATTTTGATTTATATATACTCCATATATTTTTAACATCCATATTATGTGTTTCATAGACATAATATAAAAACAAAATCACTTTTTCAGATAAAACAAGTACTTTTAAAAAAATTAAAATTTATTGTCTTTTAATGGAAAACCCTATTAAAATCCAATATTTGATTCATTTATATATTCAATTTGATAAAATACGCATCTTCATTTGAGGAGGGACAAAAAAAATTAGTTTGGATAAATTTCTAGTTCTTTTCTAATAACATTCAAATTTTGATGAATAGTAACAAATATGCAATTTTAATTAAAAACTAATTTTTTAGTAAAAATAATATACAGTTTTAAATTATACCTTTGATTAATTTTTTAAAAAAATTTGATAAAATTTTTATCATTTAATCCAATATGGTTCATTAGAAATAATATTACATTTAAATTGAAGCAAAAACACATATCAATCTTTTGATAGTTTTTACATCTCAAAACCATACATGCAGGTTTTGACAATATTAATATTTTTCTAGATAAATTAATAAAACATCTATGTTTTTAATTTTTTTTAAAAATACGTCATTTTTTAATTTTAAATATCAAAAATAGCTTTGCCTGAATGTTTGGATTTTTTTTATAAAAAAAGTCAATTTTTGATGAATAGTTAAAAAAACAATGTTATTGTTTAAAGCCGAATTTTTATATAATTATTTTTATATTAAATTTATTTTAATGTAAAAATATATAAATAATACCTATATTATTCCAATTTAATACATTGAACTCATTTTATAACAAGAATATATATATTTAATTTTATTGAACTTTTTACCCTCTTTTACTCACATTCTCGGCACATTTGAAAATTTAAATAAAACATAATTTTACAGCTTATATGAGTTAAATTTTAAAATTATAAGAGACATAATTGACATACATAAGTAAAATTTTGTTCAAGAGGATGAAAATAATTTTTGATGAATAATAACTTTTGAATTTTATTTACAACAGTTAAAAGTAAAAAGGGTAATTAAATGTAAAAATGATATTATAATTACACTAACACATAAAAAAATTCAACAAGGTAAGTTTATTTCGAACAAAATAAACCTTATCAATTTAATATTATCCTTTTCATCCATTTGTATTAGATTGTGAAATTTTTTATTATTTTATTTAAAGATGAGTTAAAAGTGTTAAATTAAATGTTTGATAACTAATCCATTTTTAATACAGGGTTAAACATAAGATAAATTAGACAATAAATATTCATTAGAAACATAACAGGATTTTTTACATAATTGTATTTTATTTATAATTTTCATACATTAAATAATTAAATTTATTTATGACAATGGCGATGCAGTAATGACCTTATTAATGAATGATTAAAATAATTGATAATATTACTATCCAAATAAATGTACATTCAGAATTTATTTGAATTACATGAATTTTATAGGTTAATATGACTTGTTAGAGTTGATTTAATGTATTTTTTTGGTAATAAAGTTTTTTCAAGTTTCACAAAAATGAAATAATAAATTGTGTTAAAATTGACATAAATTAGAATATAAAACAATTATTATAATATAAAATGATATAATATTCCTAAAAATATAAGGCTAAGACAAATTACTTATATAATGATACATATTTCAATAATGAACAACTTTAGGTTCCATTGGTATTTTATATTATGTTTCTTAACCATTTAATATAAAAATACATGAAGAATTTGTAAAAGTAACACTATTTAAATAAGAATTAAATCTAAAATATAATGTTAATATGGTGACGTAAAATTTTTTAAAACATATTTTTTCAGAGTATTTCGACCCATCCCCACATTATCCATGAAATAAATTCATTTGGAGCCATTAAAAATCAAAAATAATTTTATAATTAAATAATATTTCAAGCTTTTATTAATGTGACTCTCACCTCTCTTATAAAGTGTACATTCTATTCTCTAAATATCACACCACCAAAGAAATTGGGATCGGCCCACACCTGATAAAATATCCTCACAAAAACCCTTAATTTAACATAGAGTCCATAATTTAATCATAAATCCGTCCTAAAGAGCCCTTTTGATTAAATCAAAAGGAAGCACACTAAGAAGAGGTAATAATATCATCACCTCTTTCAAAGTTCTTCTATTCTTCCACTTCCTCTTTAATTATTGTTTCCATTAACAAATAATAATTCAAGAACCTAATACATACTTTGATGCTATTATAAAAATGGTACAACTATATTCATTATTCTATCCATCCTATGAATTACCAAGTCATCATACAAGGGTATGTACGGGTTACCATCTACACGTCGTGGTGTAGTTTGTTAGTCCACACTTTATTATTTTTATGGGTATAATAATTTGTTGAAAAAATGTAATAAATAAATATAACAAGTTTATGATTCTGGGTATATAATATACCATTTAATTAATTATTATTTCACCACTAATAGAATGATATTGTGGCTCTTGCATTCGTATGACTTACCGTCTCCACGATGTGATGAGATTTTATTCCTCATCGTAACCATTCATGAAAAATATTCATTTGATGATTTAAAATAGTTTTTAAGAACATAATATCGTTCAATATATTAATGAAATAAATCCTATCAATAACAAACATGATTTACGTAACAAAACATATAAATTAAAATGAGTTTTTTAACACCCAAAACAATTATTTTACTCAAATATCATTAACAATCATATAGTAGAATATCAAAAATGATAATATATTTATGTATGTGGTTATTGTATAATATAATAACAATTATTTCACCATTATACAGGAGGTTAACTTACCCTATACAAATGAAAATACCAATGTATGGGGTTTTCATCTCACTTATTATTCGTGTGAGATTCATGCTATATTGCCACCATTTCCATTTGCATTGTATATGTACTTCCCATGATTTCATTATTTGTGTAATATATATTAATTTTTGTGTATATAAATCTTCATTTTATTATCCTTATTTCTTAGAGTGGATGTTTTGTACGATACCAAATCGTTAATGGATTTTCTAATTTCAATTTCCTCTAATAGGGTTTTTGGTAAACTTCATTAATTATTTTAATCCACGATTATGTGTGAAATCACTATTTATTTATTTAAGTAGTAATTTTTAATCCACTTTCTGTGGATTTACTTTTCATTCACATAATCACTCTTCTGATAAATTCTCAATTCCTTGATATGAACATGATAAGTGTAATCTTAACTCAATTTCCATTCATTGAGTTAAACATCCAAGTAATTGGTTTTGTTTTTACCAGAATATGTGTGAATATCATTTGATTGATTTACACTGAATATCCAATAATATTGAGTGTATTTATATTTTTCACAAATAATTAAGCCATTTATTTACCATTAATTTAATTATAGAGTCTTTATAAGGGATTTCTTCTCAATTTAAATTCCATTGAGACTTCTTTGTTGTTATGCGCCAATTCACTTTTATATAGTGTATATACTATCCCTTGGCATAATATATCATGAGTCCATTTAATGTCAATATATTTTAATGTTTTGATAAATTTAATTCCTCAATTATTAGTATTCAAGAATCTTTCACTTGGTTAGGAACTCTTTATCTAAGTTATTATTTTAAATGTTTTATTGATTTATTATTCTAAATTTTTCTCATTAATGCCTATGTTTTGAAATAGTTTTAAGGATTTATTTATATGGACATGAATGTTTTAGAATTAAATTTTTTGAAAAGTTTCAAAGTTTAATGGGACAATTTTATTCAAAAATATATTCTAAATGAATTCTTTGGTACATAGTGAAACATTTAAATGATCTTAAGAAAAAGGAAAATTTTCTCCCAAATCGCATTTCTAGATATTTTAATCTATGTTAGACTCCCTTATTTTTATTTTATTCTTTATTTTTGTTTTTTTCTTATAATACAATCTTATATATTGTATTAAATGGGTTATGTTTGTCTCTGGATGTGTTATTTTTTTCGAATTCAGGGTTTTTAATTAATGCATTGAAATTTCATATGATATTTTTTATACGAATGTTTGGATTATGTTTCAAAATTTTCATATGAGTTATTAATTAGAATTAGTACTAGAAAGGTGTAGGTTGTTGTAGCTCATTAATGCATCGATAGGTCTCATGAGACAAACTAGTGTCTCGGCACAAGGCCTTGAAAAAATATTCTCATTAGTCTTGGCACAAGGTCTTTACTATGTGGTTATGATGTTCGGAAATATGCATTCCATCATTATGAAATTAGCTATTTATATTACATGTGATTATTAGACTAGAATAATATCCCAATTAATAATTAAATGGAATTATTTGATATATCTTTTCCATATTAGTATGATGTATATGTTTAAAAGGCTTGTGTTTTAGATTTATACATTGTTGTAAATGATTATTATTATATATGATAGTTTCCACTATATTATTATCCCAAGTGAGCATCTGATCTCACCCCGTTCTTATGTTTTCTTTTTCCCATGATTTGAAGAAATATATTATGATAAATCTATAGGGATATGCCAAAAGATATGTTTGTGTTCTAAGTGGACACATTTTTGTTTTTCTTTATTTCATGATGTAATGTAAAACATATATATTTATCTATTACCTCGAAGGATACTAAACTAATCAGTATTTTGAGGATTGATTTGTATGTGATCATTACAATGGTATGTAATAATGCACCAAATCTTGCTAACAATGGTCAGTGAATTACAGTTAGTATCAAAGGAATTTTTGTACAAAACATGGAAGCTAGATTTTGAAAAACTCTGATTCAAAAATAGTACGCTATGATATATTTTGAGGATTAGTATACAAGAACCACCAAGAATTTTGGTAATGTAAAAATTGTGTGGGTATTCCATGAAATAAAACCCAGCCTGGATGCGAGTAGGTAGAGGCCACTCTAGTACAAATGTACCTAGGGGTAAAACCTGGAAACATCACCTTGAGAAAGACTCGAACGGGAACTGATTCATGACAAAGGGCCTTATAATAATATTGTTTAAGACACTCTTGTGGAATATAATTAGGATGATTCACCTTTTCATTACAATCTGATTTTTAGTATTTTAATATAAGATGAGAATAAATAACCATGGTTAATCCTAAGATGTTTTAGATTGAAAATTATGTGTCATGATATTCTCTAAATGATTTTGTGATTATTGTTATTCACGCTATGATTTCTGGTTTTAGTAAATGGTTGGATTCCAAAAAAGTCATAGTTATATTGAACTTGATGTACAAGGTGGGCACAATGGTGGATGTGAGAAACTAAATGGAATGTTGATAGGCGTAAAAGATATCATGTTCATGCCAATACTTGTTTCCAAATATATGATAAACAATATATACATTAACAAACTCCCATACTCAATAATTAAGAGAAATGATGAGAATAATAAGAGCTCTAGCAGTAGAGACCAAGGAGAAACGAAAGATCAATTTCCATCATGCCAGAAATGTGTAAGGAGACACCTAGGAAAGTGTATGAAGGGAACAAATAAATGCTTTTTGTGTGGGAAGGAAGGACATAGAGTAAATAATTGCAAATTGAATATCAAGAGTACAATGGATGAAGATAAAAATGATCTTATGAATCCATTTACAGTCATTTTCCGAAAATGTAGGCGACCTTCGAATTATCTGAGTCAACCCCTTATTCTATAAGATAACCACTAGGTCAAGGAAGAAACAATATATAAATAAATAGATATAATAATTTTTAAAAGATTAAATGCTCTTTGTTGAAGGGATTAATTTGGAATAATTTTCCCTTATATGTGTAACCCTGCAGTTTGTTATGTGGAAATGAATTTTGAGTAAAAATTACCTTTTCTTTTGTGGATATTGTAATAAATAACCAATTCTATTTATATAACCCTTGAATTTGAGGTAATTACCGATTATTAATTTTTGGGATGAAGAAGAGAGTAATGAGGTTACATATGTGGTTAAATTATGTTATGGATATTTTGTGTAATTTACCACATTTTGGGTATTTTATAAAAAATATTTTTTGAAATTGGACAACATACAGACCGTGTGACAACCCGCCACGTCAAAAAAAGTGGCAGGAATCGAACCCACAACCAAGGTGTGTATGGTATTTATCACCTACCACAGGACTACGTGAACTCCCTTGGTAGTTTGACTAATTATTTGTAGTTAAATGATTTTATTGATCAATAATAAGTTTGTTTAGTATCTAATGTTTTATCATACAGATATCCTTAGTATAGGAAAATGTTTTGGTTATTATGTGATTAATGTTATTTTTTAAAATATTCGCTCTATTGTGAACATTGTATGGCTATGGAAAGTAGAATACAAGGGGAATTAATTTATTTTGGAATAATCACTTTTTTAATAGAGATTTTGTTTATTAATGGAAATGATTAACCTATTATAGAGAATATGTGATTTGGTTAATAACACTTCTAAATGAGACTTTAAGAGTAGTAGATGTTATTTCAAGATAAATGTTAAGATCTACTATGAAATACTATTTGATTCAATTAATCTGAGTTTTGGGTTTTAATCATATTTTTTATTATATTGAAAGATTTTAACGAAAATTGCTTGTTGAATGGTCGTTATTGAACATTGGGTATTGTTTGTTTAATTTCTGAAATTTAGATTAATATTTCTTTCTGTAAATGATTATCCATTTTAGGGATCATCTGATATTATAATATCTATTTGGTTTTGGTTAATCTCTAAATATAGGGGAAATATATAGTTCATACTGTTTGGATTATGTGATTCTCTAGAAGTTGATTCTAGTAAATCAGGTGTGACCATGCCATGTCGAATACTCATCATTTGAAAAATAGATGAGTTAGTGGTATAAATTTTATTGACGGATAAAAATCTACATAACAATTATGTACATATCATTATATTATTTGTCAATATCATAAAAAAATTCCTCAACATTATGAAATGGAAATTAAAAAAACATGGTAAGTTTACTTTTCCCTCTGGGAAACATATGGCCATTTAACCCATTACATGTTTCCTATTTTATTTTTGTTAAATTTTTACTAATCATGTTTCATATCAATCTAAATTTGAGATTTACACTTAGTTTATCTTCCATATCCATGTTGTCCTACATGGAATCCTATAATGGGTTATCTCGGGTGACCTTTGTAATTCAGTTTCATTCTATTAAAGTGACATTTTTATTGACTCATTTTACGATGTGGGACTTTCAATGAAGTTCCCATGACAAATTAAAAAATCGCAAAGAAGTAATTTCTAAAATGGGTGGAATAATGTTACACCCCAATATTTCATAGTCAGTTATTGTCTTTAATGTAATTCAATAGCTTGCGCTACAAAAACACAAAGTTCGAGCGTACCACGACCGACCAAATAAGGTGTTCAAATAACGTTTATGAATACTATTAACAGAAATTTGAATATTATAAACTCCATATAATTTTAAAATCTATATTATGTGTTTCTTAGATATAATTAATGAAAAAATCAATTTTTCAAATAAAAGAAGTATTTCTAAAAAAATGAAATTTTAATGCCTTTTAAGGGAGAGCCCATTTTTAAATCAACTATTTAACCCTTTTATATATTCAATTTGACAAAATAAACTTCTTATTTAGAAGCGAAACCTATAAAATTAGTCTGGATAATTTTTCGATACTTTTCTAATTACATTTGTATATTGATGAATTGTGAGAAATACTAAATTTAAATTAAAAAAAAAATTATTCAAAAAATTTTATAGGGTTAAATTATAAATTTAAAATTTTTTTGTAGAATAATTAGAATATATTTCTAGAATTTAATCAAATTTTGGCCATTCTAATTAATATTATATTTAAATTGTACATAAACACATTTCAATATTTTGATAGTTTTTACTTATAAAAACCCTACTTTCTAGTTTTTGACAACAAGAATATTCTTTTTAAAATTATATAATACAACGTATAAGTATTTAATTGGAAAATAGAAATAATTTTTTAACTTGGAATAACAAACCTAGATTTGGGTAAATATTTGGACTTTTTCTAAAAACAATCATTTTTGGATGAACTGTGAAAAGCACTACGTTATTGTTAAAAGTGGATTTTTTAGTTAAATAATTAATTGTAATTTAAATTAATTTAAAAGTATAAGTAGATAAATAATACCTATATTAGTCCAATTTAAATCTATGAAGTCATTTTATAGTAAGATTAAATATATAAAATTTTATTGAACTTTTACCTTCTTTTATTCACCTCCAAGGTATATTTTCAAATTTTCATAAAACATAATTTTACTGATTCATTGAATTGAATTAAAAAAATATGAGAGACATGGTTGACATCATTTGTATGTAAAATGTGGTTCAATAGGATGACAATTATTTTTGGTGAATAGTGACTTCTGAATTTTATTACCATGGTTAAAAGTAAATATGGAAATTAACGGTAAAAATGATACTATAATTACCTGAACACATGTCCTATTTCTATCATATATGTGTGTTTTGACCAAAATCAACCTTATTAATAAAATAATATCTTTTTTATCCACATGGATTAGATTACGACATTTATTATTATTTTATTAATGAGTAGTTAAAACTGTAAAATTTAATGTTTAATAACTAAACCATTTTTAATATAGGGTTATACATATGATAAACCATACTATAAATATTCAGTATAAAGATAATAATATTTCATACATCATCGTATTTTATTTAGAATTTTTAGACTTTAAATAATTATATTTATTAATGACATAATGATGATGCAGTGATTACATTATTAATAAATGATTAAAATAATTGTTATTATAAATATAAATATAAATATAAATTGAGACTTTTGATGTATTGTACGAATTTATATCTTAATATGACACGTTATATTGGATTTTTTTTATTTTTTTTCAAAGTATGCATTTATTGTTTACTTTCACAAAAACCAAATACAAATATTGTCCAAATTGACATAAATAAGTATTTAAAACAAATACTATATTATTAAATGATATAATATTCCATAAATATATGGATATTCCAAAGGAATTTTATAATTATATGTATTTAATTAATGAACCACTTGATTTTCTCTTGGAATTTTAGAGTATGTTTATAAACAAGGTAATATAATAATATAAGAAGACATTGTAAATGTTAAAATATTTAACTAAGAATTAAATCTAAAAGATATGTTCAAGATGGTGCATTAAAATTTCTAAAACATATTGTTGACAGGATTTCAACCCATACAGATTGTATACCCGAAATAAATCCTTCTGAAGCTAATATAATCCAAAAATTATTTTATAGTAAAATAACATTTCAATCATTTCCTAAAGTGACCCTCACCTCTCTCGTAAAAAGCTACTTCTCCTTCTCTGAACATCACATCTCGAAAGTCATTTGGATCATAAAAACCCTACTCTTATATCCTTCCAACTACCCTCAAATTATCTTAGAGGACTTACATTGATCATAAATCCATCATAAGGAGCACATTTGATCAAATCAAAAAGAAGCACCTGAAGAAGATGTAATAATTTCATCAACTCTATCAAAGTTCTTTTCTTCTTCCACTTCCACATTCATTGTTGATTATATAAAAAAATAAAAACTCTGATAAATTCTAAATAATTTGATGTTATTATAAATATGGTAAAACCATATTAATTATTCTATCAATCCTATGAATGACGAAGTCACCACACATGTATATATACAGCTTACCGTCTCCATGTCATGGTGTAGCTTGTTATTCCACACATCATTATTTGGATGGGAATATTTATGATTATTAATGATTTATATAATAAATATAACATGTTAATTATTATTTATATATAATATACCATCCACTTACATATGATTTCACCACTAATAAAATGAATTTGTCGCTCGTGTGTACGTACGGCTTACCGTCTCCACGAGGGGATGAGATTTTGTTCCCCAGCATAAC
Source organism: Viscum album (assembly GCA_963277665.1). Taxonomy (NCBI): domain Eukaryota; kingdom Viridiplantae; phylum Streptophyta; class Magnoliopsida; order Santalales; family Viscaceae; genus Viscum; species Viscum album. The sequence continues at coordinate 1,686,731,422 of OY728119.1, forward strand.
CATTCAAGAATAATTTTCATTTGATGATTAAAAATTATATTTATGAACTTAATATAATTTAGGATAAGAATAAAAAATACATTCCATACTAAACATGACTTACTTATCAAAACATATAAAGGAAAATTAATCAGTTAACATCCAAAACAACGATACTACTTAAATATCCTCACCAAACAAATAATAGAAGATCATATATGATATCATATTTATGTTGCTATTATTTAATACTTTTATAACTATTATTTCACCATTATATAAGATGTTAACCTAACCTCTACTCTAGAAAAGTACAAGGTATGGGGTTTTCATCTCACTTCTTATTCACGTGAGATTCATGCTATATTGCCTCTATTTCTTTTGTGTGTTGTAAGTACTGCCCATGATTGTATTCTTTGAGTAATATTTTTTAATTTATGGTTATTCACCTCTTCATTGTATGATCCTTCTTTAATTGGGTGTATGTTTCTTATATAACCATATCGGTAAAGGAATTTCTGATTTTGATCATTACTCATTGGGTTTTAATAAATCGTCCTTGATTATTTTACTCCAAGAATATGTGTGAAATAAAAATTTGTTAATTTATGTAATAATTTACAATCCACTTTGTGTGGATATTATTTTGTTACACATAATATCTCCATTGATAAATTCTCATGTCAATAATATGAACCTGATTAGGGTAATCTTTACTCAATTTCCATTCATTGTGATAAAAACCCAAGTCATTGGATTTGTTTTTACAAGAATAATTCTGAATGTACACCGATTGATTTTCACTAAATATCCAGTCATATTGACTGTATTTATATTTTCCACACATAATTCTGTCATCAATTTATACTTAATTTAAGGATATGGTCTTTATAAGGGATTCACTCTCAACTTACATTCCATTGAGACTTTATTTTTTTTATGAGCCAATTTCCCTTTATATAGTGTATATACTATCCTTTGAAATATTTTATCCTGAATCCGATTATTATCATTATATTAAAATGTTATTTTTAATTTTATTCCTCAATTGTTTTTATTTAAGCATCTTTTTTGGTTAAAAAATCTTTAACTATAATATAACATTAAATGTTTTACTGATTTATTATTCTAAATCTTTCTCATTAATGCCCATGTTTTAAAAATAGTATTAAGGTTTTATTTTTTTTACATGAATGTATTAAAATTAAAATTTGATTATAATGTTTAAATGATGTATGGGGGCACTTTGATTCAAATATCTATTCTAATGGTCTTCTTTGATACATAGCGTAACTTTTAAATATTATTAAGAAAATGGTAATATTTCACCCATATAGTTTTAAAAATTATTTTCATATATGTCATTATCCTTAAATTTGTTTTATTCTAGAAAATGTTTTTTTATTATAATAAAGTATTATATATTTTCTTGAATGAGTTAATTTTTTACTGTGGATATACTATTTTTATACCATTCATTATTAGTGGTTAAATTATTGAAAGATCGTATGCTAGTTTTAATATGAATATTTAGATTATGGATCATCATTTTCATATGAGGAATTGATTGGACTTTGTAAGTAATGGGTGGTGCACTATAGAACTCTTTGCATCATTAGGTCTCACGAGACAAACTATTATGTTGGAAGAAGCCCTTGACAAAATCTTATTTGTAGTATTTGAATGGGGGCTTGACTATGTAGTTCTGATGTCTGACATTATGCATTCCATCATTATAAAATTAGCTATTGATATTACATATTATTATTCGATAAGTAGAATATCCATGTAAATAATTAAATGGCATTATTTGATTTATAATTTTCATTTTATGATGAAGATTAAGTTTAAAAAGATTTTTTTAGTCATATACATTTATATAATTGTTTATAATTATTTATGCAGTTTTTGCTATATTGTAATCTCTACTGGCCATATGAGTTCATCCATTTCTTTTGTTTTCTTTTTCTCCAGGATGTGAATACGTGGATTATGATTAACTTGCAGGGGTAGGCCAAAGAATGATTGTCTTCAAAGGGCGTACAATGTTGGGTTTCTATATTTCATGATGTAATTAAAAATAAATTTATTTATCCAGTACATCAAAGGTTACTAAAATAATTGTTCTTTCAAGAAATGATCATTCATGGTCATGAAAATTTAATGTAATAATGCACTGACACTAGGTAACTAGGTTCAGGGCATTACATTAATTATATTGATCTTCACCCATAATTGGTTTCTATCCTATTAAAGTTTTTATATCTCATCTGGGTATTTGTAAATCGAAAAGACCAATAATTTTATCTCTATCAAAATATATGATAAATGGGATGCAAAGTGTATGGTCATACTGGTGGCAGTTGTCACATCCTTTTCCTATGTCAATTTTAATTGTTAAAATCCAATATTTATACTATTTATGTGATCATTTTTCAATTACTAAATTATAAGTGGTAAATATGCTTAATGGTCATTTATATCAAATAGGATATAATAAAACCAAACAAATTACTGTGTTTTTTATAACTAAAAAAATAAAAATACATTCAATTAAATAATATGGGGAAATTGTTGTTTAACAATTTGTAATGTTACAATATCCCCCCCCCCCAATAAGAAATTTCTCCAATGAAATTTTATTTCACCATAATAAAAAAGATTAGCGTAATTCTATTTCATCACTTCCAATAGTTCCAACAATTCTTTTTAAAACATGTTACTTCTCAATAGTAATTTTTCCAGGTGCATTGTCTTATATTGAAGAACATATAATTTACGATTTAAGATCATCACTAGTTATTTCTCGGTAAAAGGTAATTCTACATTGGTACCATAGTTTTATTGAGTATATGTGAGGGTTATGTTATTTATTTTCCAAGTAGAGATACATGAATACAAAATGCACTTGGTATAGGTTATGTGGGAGTTCAATTTGGTAGTCCATCACTCTAATGAAATCAAATATCTCAATTGGGTGATGTATCATGGACTCATTAATACCTTCATCAAAATCTACTCAACTGATTACATAGAGATACAAGTAGGAATATGATGTCTCTAATATGATACTCTATGTCTTGTCAATATTTTTTAGCATAAATATTCTATCTACAATGAGAATCCTTGATGTTTCATTGATTATAACTATCCTTTTCTACCATTTTAGAACCTAGTATATATTGTTCCCTTGTATCACCACAAAATTCTGGTGTTCTATTGCTATTCCTTTTAATGAATTCATATGGATACATATATATTCATGTTTGGAAACTACAATTTTATGAGAAATCAATGAGAGGTATTTTTTGGTTTCAACCACCATTGATGTCCATAGAACATGATCCCAACAATTATTTCTATGCCAGAATAGTTCTATTCGTCTAGCCATCATTTTTAGGAAGATAGGTCATATATAACATCATCTAAATATATAGAGAATAGTGGAGTTTTTTCCAAAACATAGAGGTATATCTCATATTTTTATTTGATATAATCAATAATAGTAGTCTAGGTAGCCTCACAACTTCATGGATGTATATCTTTTCATGTTGAACTAGTGAGAAAGCATCTTGAATAATAATGAATTGTGAGGCTTTTTAAATGATAAACCACACCCATATAACATTATTCCCTCTTGATGAATTTGGAAGACTAGTGACAAGGTCCATTGATATTTTTCCAATTTTCTTGTAGGTATAGATGATATATTCATCATCCCCATAGATTTTTTCCTTTTAACATCAAATTGACAAAATAAAAGAAATCTAGATGCATATTCCCCAATCCCCTTCTTCATAGTGTCCCACAAATAGTTTAATTGGAGATCTCGATATATCGTTATTATTCCTTGGTTGACGGAGATGGTTGATCCATTTGTATCATCTAATAAATCCTTAATTAAATTGTGATTTGATGGCAAACATAGTCTAGAACCGAATCTCACATCTCCTTCATTAAAATTGAACATTAACGATTTCTCGTTACTCATAGCTTCAACATTATTCGGAATTCTCACATTATTTCATTGAGAAACCTATTTATTTTATAAATGGGATGGTTGATAGTTCCTTTCTTAAAATGATTTATGATGTTTATTCCTTTATGATTCTGATGTCCATCATTTTCAAATTTATGATAATCAGATCCCACTAAATATTTATCATTGATTGAATTGATGGATCCATCCAACTTATAGAATCCTCCAATTTTTTTCATTACCATGATGGTAGTGGATTGTGCAGTCATAATCATTGATCGACTTTAACAACATTCATTGGTGCATATTAAAATCTTTCTTGGTGAATATCTACATAATTATTTTACGATCTATATATATTTCACATATATCCCCAAATAGGTAATACCACTAAAATTGGAAAGTAAATATCAATAAATTCCACTCAAAATCAACGTCTGGGTAGTTCTATTCATTAACTATCAATATTTTATGAAGCATAGGCACTAAATTTTTCAATGTTTATTTTTATGGTTTCTTTAAATTTCAGAGGGTGTAAGGACATTACACCTCGCGACTGCCATGTAACCCCCCTTTTTTGATTCAAAAAATTTCTTGGACATGAACTGGGAAACCAGTTCATGTCAACTTTAAAAAAAACATTTTTCATGATTAAGAGGATTGGAGCACCATATGTTCTATCAGATGGGCATATGAATCTGTTATTCAGATTCTCCAATAGTTTCATTTCATATCCTCAGGATGCACAATAATTCATTTTATATAGATTCTTGGATAATTTTAATTCACCATGTATATTCTTAATAAAAAAGTCAACATCACATCTAGTATAAAGAATATGTAATTTCTTGGGAAAACATTAGTTTAGTCCCTAAAAATTGGCATGTATTCGAGGATGATTCTTTCCTCAGACTAAATCAATTATGATAGATACTTTTATTCATAATAATATAATATCTGTGATTGTGATATTGGTTTAAAGAAGATTGATCCAACTTCTAGAACATTTACAGAATAGGGAATTGATTTGTAATGAAGAGAACAATTAACTTTTCATGGGAATTTATATTGACTCTGTATAGTGAAGGAAAAACCATACCCATCATTTAATACAATTCCACATAAGTGGGTATGAAAAGTATAGTTGGGATGTCAATAAAATCTATTTTTGATAGGGGATTATTTAAATACTTGGGATGGAATAATTTCCCAAATTTGTTTATCGAAAACTCCACTATAATACACTGTTATGGTGTTTTAATAGTTATAATAATCAATTATGATATAATATAATTCTTAGAAACAGATTCCAAAAGTATGTTTTCTATCCTTTAATTAATAACTATAATACTTTTCACAAATTCAGTGTTGGAATCCACCTCAAATATTGGTATGGAAAAAACACGACGTTTCTACCTTGTATGTTATTGGTTGTATTTGAAATCCTTTGGAATAGTGCATTGGTTTTCACAGTTCCTTGGTTCCTTGATGATTAATAAATGAACAATGAGCTAAGGTTTGATTGTAGTATTCATTTCCTCTATCGTATTAGTATTTTTTCTCTTAACTGCAATCATTTTGTTGGTGTGTTTTCTTCCCACACCTAATGAATTTCATTATTCCCAAAAACAAATTTATGGAATGTGTCTTTGAATAAGTTTTAAAGGTTAAATGCTGATATTTTAAGTCACCTTTAGATTTTTCTATTTAAACAACACAATTAAGCACCAATTATTACTTATTATCCATATGATACCCTTTTGACTTGCTAATCTCCATTTTGACTATGGGGGAACATCGAAAAATTTCATCATTGCTATCAAAGCCTCTGATCTCCATTTATTTTCAAAAACTATGTTTTATCCCACCATTGAAAAATATAACATTTCATATAGGGGAAAAGTAAATAGATCTGTATTGTGGATTTATTTTGATGTTTTCCTTATGCACATGGATATATTCATCATCTGTTTATCTATAAGAAAAAGAAATCAATTTCCATTTTAACATGGAGTGTGTGAGAAAAATATTTATCAAAAAGATTTTCCACAATTCATTCTACTCCATTTATTTCATCACTTCATCAGGCATCAAATTCCTGATAAATGTCTACCACTGACCAAATTATCCCTTAATATAATAATCATTTAGAAGAAAATTCTATTATTCATAAAAGTGATGGATATATATTATTTTATCAAAGAAGTTGATCAATTGTTTTTTAATTAAGGAATCATATTATCAAATGTATGTTACAGGAATTAGTCTCATAAATTTCCCAATTAATACTATTTATTTTTAAGGGGATTTGATCACTACTCTTGGTACATGTTTCTATTCATAACATGAGTCATCTGAGAATTTATAGTTTTAAATTTATGTTACCTAGGATCTATTTACTAATAAATAATCTAATGGGGAATTTTTTGTTCTATTAAAAATGTTTCTTAATGAGCTTATGAATTTATGAAATCATATCAGTTTGGTTTTTCAAAGTAGTTGTTCGTTAAGTCCCATTGGTTTGTAACAGGTTACTCCAAGTCTAGATCGACATAACTTTTTGGACATGTTATGATTAATTACACATGTTCCAAAACAACAAAACATTATAGTATCTACATAATTAATTATTTTCATAAAAAAATACTTACTCTATTAATAATTATTTTTAGGGTTGTTTTCATACACATAGTTATAATATTATATCTTGATATAGTTTTTTTTAACAGTAATCCCAAATATTACTAAAATTTTCCCTTGATGCAAACTATGAAAAACATTATATTTATTAAAAATAAATTCATAGTTTTAGAAAAAAATGTAAAACATAATATAAACTATATTATTGATAATTATACTATATTTTGGAATGATGTACATTAAAAAACAATTTAAATAGGAAAATGACATATTTATAGAAAAAATACTTTACGTGATCTCTCTTAAAGAAACACAAGATATCCTCAGGTCATACATAAGAGTTTGGTTAGATTTAAAGCCATGTAATAGAATAAAAATGGAATAAAATGAATAAAATATTACATGTTAGATTACAAGATTATCAATTGTGAATAAAAGGATAGAGAATAATAATCATGAACAATGAGTATTGATATTTCATGATAACAAAAACACAACATGGGAATGTGGGAAAAATATAAAACACTAAATCATAAACATAGGTCTAGGATATCATCCAAGACATCATTGTTGAAAAATTTATATAATATAATAATGTTCACTACCTATCCCAACATGAAATATCATGAGACTAAAAATTACCCAATGAATTAGTGTTCTATATAATTCCTACCACATCTGTAACATTCATTTCATTATCATGCTTACAAGGGCCACATATAAAATAAACCCTGGATTCATTCATCAACATATGCTATTACATGATCATGTAATGAGTAATAAATACATGTATTTACTAATTCAATGATTTATCAGTGTATAAAGTAGAATTCCATTGATATGAAGTGGTTATGGTATTAAATAAATAATTATTTTGGCATGGAAAATCATATAGAAATTTTGGTGCATAACAATATCACTTAAAAATTCATACAATGGTTTAATAAGATTAAAATGGGTATCTCATAATTTAGACATCAAATTTTCAATAAATTTTATATATAAATAAATATTATATCTTTATTAATTTGAAATATAATTCATAAGATTATAAAGAATCTTGAATATATAAGATAGGGGAGGATCCCTAAAAAAATGTTGGCCTGGGAAAGAGTGTACATAATGGTTCATGGGAGGGAATAATGAGATTGTAAAGGGTCTATAATCGCATGAAAATAAATAATTCTATTAGATATATATATCAATAAATACACAAAATGAGAAAAAATGGAATGAAGATACATAACATAAATGATATCCTTGAATAAAAAGAAAATTGAAACATCCCATACAAGAGTGTGTGATTCCAAATTCTTAGGTGGAGCTTCCTAATAGATTTTCGGAACACGTGGCTGACTCCACAATGGTGAAGGTAGTGTATGGTCATGATATAAGGATTGTGGTATAATTTATATGGTATCTTGGGTGTGTTTATATAAGAAACGAGCGTGGATATATTTATTATTTCTCCAACCTAGGTTTTGGACTCTGTATATTAAAATACAATGTCCCACAAAATGTCCCACATATTTGGAAAATAGATTCTAACAAATATGATTTTTTATAAATATTTTATATATAAAATGGAAGAACATAATAATATAATAACCTTGATTATTTGGTAGTGAGTCAGACACTAAAAAATATATTTTAAAACCTTTAAATATATTAATGGTTTTGGAGGATTTGTAATGGATCTATTTAATTAATAAATAAAAAATACACTATTTTAGATGAAAAATGTAGAATAGATATTTAGTCACATTTATAATGTTTATTAAATATAATTTCTATCATTATGATTTCATAATAGACAATATATATTTATATGGTATTTAGTTTTTATCTGAAAATTTGAATGTCATTGAAAATAATAAAAAATTCACCAGGGGATAATTTAAACATTATGATAAGAAAATAATATTCATTATATGTAAAATGATTTATAAATATATTAATTCCCAATTAAAAATAATAATCGATATTTATAGGTAAAAGATGGGTTTTTTACAATATCATTTCAAGTACACTTATGAAATTACCTTTGATTTCCAATATATTATAGAATCATTTATATTTACTAAAAAATATTAAATAATAATATTTTATTAAAATTTTATTTATTTAAAATTTTAAATAATTCATAAAAATAAATTTCATAGTTGAAATAGATTATACAGAAAAATAAAATTTGTGTTTCATGGTATCATAATAAATATCATTTATAAAGTAAAATTAATTGGATAAAAATAAAGAAATTATTATATAAAAAATAATGTTCATACTCAAATTTCATGAATATTTATACATATACTTTTAATACACCTCCATATTCCCTAAGAGTAAGGTTCCCGACGGTGATAATTTAATACAGAGTTCGGCGAGCATTGTTAGGGATATGATCTCGGTGGGATTGAACGTCTCCCGTAAAATTTTTCACACATTGTTATGTTATTGGATCTCATCGTGGGATTTTTCATTGTAAAATCTTAGTGAATCTATCTCCATCTTAAGTTCCAATAAATGGTCTTTATAAGGTCAAAGCTCACTTGTTGAGGCAATCAGTTTATTTCTCTACGTCATTCAGATTTGTTAAAACCCTCTATTTATATTAATTATGGGATCACTATTCAATAGATATATTATCAATGGTATAGATACATACTTTTAATTTAAATATTATGTGATTTAATAAAAATAATAATTTCAATGTGTTTTCTATATCCCTATTACATAATAATCCATTAAATTAAAACACATGAGGGAATTTTATGTATAAAAATATTGGTCATTACATGGTTATTAGGTTGGGGGTTCAAATCCATTCGACCTTGAAAAAAATATTTTAGTTGTCAATTTATATTTTTATTATTATTCCTTGTGTAACAACATATTATTATTTGTTCCATAATGAATTTCTGTAATTTTAATTAAATTGTAATGAAATTATGAAGATAATGACTTCTACATGTGCTGATTGTCCTAATCATTAAGAACATTAGGTTTCACAATCTACAGCTACTCCCAATGTAGTGGAAAAATGAACATCTATACTAGAATATTATACTAATATAAAGAAACAATATATTGATTATGTCGATTTTAATTAAATGGTAGACAATACAGTGCTGCAGAAGCTATGAAAATATGGGAACTATAACGAAATGGTGTAAGTAAGTATTATTAAGGTGAAATGAAAAGGCATCAGATTCAAGGAAGGATGGAATTTTCATGACCTTATTGTTAAATTAAACAAGTCTACTTTACGTATTTATATTGGGATCATCCAAAAAAAGAATGTAGTGATTAATGTATATTTGAGAAACCTTATTGTTCACAAGCTTATTGCACTGATATGGGAAGTGATTACAATAACATGATGACATCCTTTATTTATTTTTTCTAAAAAAATAAAATAATGAAACATTGACTCAATCACCATCATCACTTTTAGAGTTTATATATTTTAGATGACCCCAAATTATATATGTATTAATTCTTTCTAGAAGGATTCACAGATACTTTCAGACAATTATAATTACATTTCATCTTATAGATGTTTAAGGGAAAATAAATCTACACCCACAGCTTATGTATATACATATTATAAGATGAAAAATAGTGGGATTCATTTTTTCCATCTAGTAGAGATGTTGTCTAGGTATATTTTTTACTTGTATTAATCTATTTTACAATACATTTATTCATCATATTGGTTGAGTTTTTTTCTTAATGAAAAATCCACTATGTTCTTCAAATAAGTTATATGAAGAAAAAAAAATCTATCCATGCCATATTGCAAAAATGTGTTATGTTTCTTTTGATAAAATTGTATCTATTTTAAATATACCATAATTATTTTAGGTTACATGAATGACAAATAATATTATATTCATGTTTTTAATGTATATAGTTAATCCAAATCCAAACCCACATCCATCACATATCATGTGATATATATGTATGAACTTGTAAATATATAAGATATAATAATTGATGAACACACACAAAATGTGTGGGAATGATTTGTAAGTATGACATATGAAAAATTAGTTTTTATTTAAATAAAATTTAAATAACAATGATTACTTATTTTCTAATTTTTTATATCATAAAGATAAACAAGAATCATCAACACCTATACCATATGTTCACTTATTATCATTGGCCTTGAAGTGTTCGGAACAAAACGAGTTTTTGGAGAACACATCCAATGTATTTTGAGAAATATAGAAGGTTATTGATAAATAAATTGAAGAGTTAAAATCGTTATTATGTTACTTTAATGAAAAGGTTCATTTTTATACAGTGTTTCTATATGCCGTTATATAGTGTAAAGAACGAGAAAAAACAATCCATGATCACACTTCTTGTAATGATCCTTCCCCACCCCCACTAGCTTTAAGGTGAGTCATTCCCCTCAAAAAGAATTCTTATATGATTTAATTAATCTTCTAATAATTCTTTCTACTAAATGAAAATCAAAATGACATAGATACGTTTCAAGTAATTATACTTAATATGGTTAAAATGATATATATTTATATATGTGAAAACACACCCATCACCATTTTTGAGGATGATCATGTATAATATCCAATATGACAGTGTACACCATATAACACTTTAAAAAGGTGATGTGAGAGTTGGGATCATCGTATCTAATGAGATGAGATCTAAGATACATAATCTAGTTGATGAAGTATATATTCATATGTCCTACCATGTTGTTGGAACAATCATTTCATGGCCTTCAGTTCTTCTAAAATAACTTTTCACCATGTAGGTATTCATTTCCAATTAACGTTTCATACGAAACAATTAGAAATTAATGAAAAATTCTAAACCAATTAATGTTATCATAAAAATATAACAATTTCGATTAACATGGATTCCCTTCCTTTTTATAGATTGATAAACTGAATTATTATAATGAATGGTTGACTAAAAAATATATAAATTATCCTCCAATAAATCAAAATGATCATCAGAAGTCACCTTAACCCCACATATTCAATATGCTTATTTACCACCAGTGAATGTAAATTAGTATACATATATTAAAAATTGGTAGTAACCCTATTGATTATTTTGTAGAACAAATGAATTGAGATAATTTCAATGAATATGTTAATTTTGTTGATGTAAATTAAATAATCAACTATGAATGGATAAGATTCACATATTTAAATGTATATATATGTTGGATTTTCATGATTTATTTTTTCAATATCTAATATAGAATGTAAATTATGACTAAATTTGTTTCATATTTTTATAGGCATATATATTAATAGAAATTGAAGGGATTACCCCATGAACATCAATTTGGACACAATTGTCGCCACATAACTTCTCTATAATATACATAAATATAATAAAAAAATTGAATGAAATCGTGAAAAACAAGGATAATTGATTGAAAGAAAACTTATCGATAATAGAATATTATCAATAGCAATTATGCATGGGTTTAAATATATAATTTAATCATATAATTAGTATTTTCATTTATTTTATTAATACTTCAATTTTCTATTTTAGGAGACTTTGTTTTTCCATTATAGTCAGATTAGATAATCCAATGATTTATTTCTTGGATTAAATGCATGGATACCCAAAAAATCTGCCATACTGGATGGAAATTTTTAACTTATAATAAAATATATATAATTTTTTAAAACTAAAAATCAAGTTATATATTTAATATTTTTTATTTATAATTATATTATTATAGGAATGTGTTATTATATTATAAATTTCATGCAATGGGGTTATCCTGTGTGCAAATAGAGCCCCAAAATTTATTAAATTGGACATGCATTATTGTTTATATAGTAATATTTCACTATCAATAAACATTTAAAAACAAATTACTATTTTTTCTTAATGTTTCTGTATTTTCTGAACCAAAAATGTAGAAATGATTTTGGTTTTTATGTTTGTATATTTATCAGAGAGAAAATATTCCATAAAAAACTAGCATCATCGAATTGGTATTTTCAAATATAATTAAAATATAATTTAATATATTTAATAATATATTATTTATTTATACTATTCTATTTAACTAAAAATTTAATGAATAGTCATATTTAAAAGATTATATTTAATTTTTTATAAATGAATAGGAATCATACATGAAGGAAGAATGTACAAATATAACATGAAGATATGACTTGTATAGAAGTAATGGATTGTTTCATATTTATGTTTAATTTATTATTTTTTTATTAATCATTGACAAATTTTCTTCTTATACTAGTAGATTATTTTGTTCTAGTTGGGTTGGATTGTTTTAAGCTACTAATGGTCATGAGAGATTGGACTTCAAGGCTACAATTGAGAGTTCAATGAGAAAGAAAAAGTTTTTTTAATATAGTATGTTTTTCAAAAAAATATTATATATTCTCCACTATATAAACATAATCTATATTTAATGTTTGAACAATAATGTAGAAAATTTATTCTATAGAAGAATATGTTACCAATCCTGTGGAAGGACATACTATAACAAAGGAAACCATTTGGGTAGATGTAAAGATAATGTTTTTATATACATTTCCAATTTTAATGAAAATTTATAAAAAAAATTATTTAATATTCATTATTAATTATAGTGTTTTTTATTTTAAATATTTATATCCACTATTCCTGTAACCCCACACCAAAAAATCCAAACACTTCTTCTCCCGAAGAACCATTTCACTATGTAGTGTTTTAAATTATCATATTCATTCAACATCCCTCCACACCATTTACAGGAAGAGCAATGATGCTACATATGCTCCTTCATAAAGAGAATCGAGATGTTTTAATAGTAATATAATGGTCCATATAACAAATGAATTATTTCATCATTATTTATAATATCTTTCTATATTGTATTACTCACATAAAAATTATTTTCATATACAGGTGGATTCATTTGTTCCAGTTGGGGTGGTTTGTTTGAATATGGTCGTCCATATGGGAGATTGGACATCAAGGCTATGACTGTGATAATTACAATAATGACATTTTCCTAGAATGTATAAAACCCTCATGAAAAAGATAAAACAAAAAACTTATTTAATTAATTTTTTCTATATTTTATATTCTATTTGTTTGTTATTTTCCATATCATTTTTATATAATAATTATTTAGTATTTTAACAGAACATTTGGGCAGTCATATTTTTATTTCAACAATATGAAACAACATAACAAAGTGATAACATGATAATTTTGGCCAATGTAATCATTCTTACAATTTAAATTCATTTAGAAACTACCAACATTTTATATTGAGTCTATTTTATTGGGATAAAATCATTTTTTAGATATGAATATCAACTCAATATTATGCTTTGGTAGATAAAACAATTAAATCCATTTGAATTAATGTATCATTGGAATTTGGGAGTGTTTTTATATTGGTGTACATGATGGAATCATCCACACATAAATATTATACATAGTGTGACCATTATGTCTCCAAATACATCTTTTTATTTAAAATCGATACAAATTTTAGTTAAAAAGAAAAACTCAGATAACCAAAACTAAGTAAAAACAATTTTCCTTTTAAAATGAAATTTTAGTAAAAAATAAATGTGACGTACTCAAAACCTGGAAAATGAATTCTTTTTGTTTTGATAAATTAGGATAACAATCTATATTTCAAATTTTATGTGTAAGAATCATCCAAAACTGGATTCAATGCATAGTTTGATTGGTATGGCTCTATGTGCATCTATAAATTTAAAATTGAAATTAAATTTAATATAAAAAATTATATATAATCAAAACAAATAAAACAAAATTTATATTGTTTAATACATTAATACAACGATCTATAAGTCATTTTTTATTGTTTATGAATTTTCCTCAACATAATATAATACACAATTATCCCAACAAGACACAAATTGTCTTTTATCAGATTAAAATTGAAATTTTAGTTCAAACATTTCCCTCACTAAAAAAATAAACAATGTCATATTGTCTTGTTAATTTATTAAAATGATTAGATTTGTATTTTTGACATATAGTATTTAGTTTCACATTGAACTGACACATTATGGGACTAATTTTCCACACTGATTGTGTTTCAAGTTTAAAATGGATTTTTTTTAAAAAAAATACAAGTGACACACTAAAATTCTAAAAAATATTCAATTTCGTTTTATACCACCAAAAAATTATTTCTAAGTAAATTTATATGTGTACTAGTCAGATAAACTATAATCCATTTCTTGGGGTGACCGATATGACTCCATGTGCATCTTTTTATTTTAATGGTACATTTATTTTACTAAAAAAGACAACTGACACACTCAAAAATTAGAAAATGCTTCTAGTTTTTTTTTTGATACTATAAGATAATCCTCAATAATTAATTTTTGTCATTTTGGAACTAGCCTATGCTCAATCCAATACCATATGCTCCTGATACATCTCAATGTTACATATTTTAGTTTGAAAAGTGTTACTTCTCAAAAATCAAGAAAAAATTCACATATAGACGCGATAATTTAGTAAAACAATTCACATTTCATTTGAGATGTAAAATAAGTATTCTCACTTAATAGCGACACATGATGAGACCGATCTAACTCAAAGTCCGTGTTTTCAGTTTAAAATGTCATTTTATTAAAAAAAAGTCATGTGACATACAAAAAATATTGAAAAACTATTAAATTATTTTGATATGTTTAAAAAATTATACATAAGTCATTTTGTATGTGTAGGAATCATTTTTTCATCAATCATATGAACGATGTAACCGGTATGACCCGAATTACATCATTTTATTTAAAATTGAAATTAATATTATAAAAAAGACAATTGACCTACTCAAATAGAACCAAAACATTCAGATTGTTTTGATAATTTTGGAAAAAAACCATAAGTCATTTTTTAATGTTAATGAATCAATTTCACCCCAATATGTGATATTATGTGTCCAGTATAACCCAATGTGTCAATTAATTGTTGAAAATTGGAAATTTAGTTCAAAATTTATAGTCACTGAAAACCAGGAAAATAAACTAATATTGTGGTGATAGTTTAGGAAAATTAATCATAATTCATTTTTAATGCATACGATGCAGTCTCATGATAATATTACACATGAAGTATCCTATATGACTCGAAGTCTGTGTTTCCTATTTCAAATTTCTTTTTAATAAAGAAATTTTACTTACTCAAATCCAAGAAAATGCATTCATATTGTTTTGATAGTCTAAGAAAATGAATCACATGGCGTTTTGATGTGTAAGATTTATCCCCACATCAATATGATGAATGGTGTGACTGGTATAATTTCAAGTATATATATTTATATTAAATTTACATATATTTTATTATAAATATAAATTGACATACTAAAAACCAATAAAACACATTCAGATTATCATGATAATATTGTAAAATGATTAATATGTCATTTATAATGTTCATGAATCAATACCATCTCAATCTGATGCATGGTTTTTCTAATACAGTTCAAAGTGTTCCTTTATGTTTATTAATGAAATTAACTTTTTTCAAAAGAACATGGGACATACTGAAAACCCTGTAAAGACATTCATATTTTTATTGATATATTATGAAAATGATCCACACGTCATTTTTGATGTGTGGGAATCAAAATCCCCTCAACATGATTCATGGTGTGGCCAGAATTACTCAAAATGACTCTTTTATATAATTTTGACTTAAATTATTGAAAAAAAAGATTTCATATAAGAAAAATAAGAGAACGTATTTATATTATTTTGATAATTTCAGAAAAATATCCATATGTCATTTGTGATGTGTATGAAGATACCTCACCCCAATCTGAAGCACTATGTGACTGATATTACTATAATAATATATTTTCGTTAAAATTAACATATATTTAACTAAAAAAGAAAACATTACACTATGAACCGAGCAAACACACTAAAATTAGTTTGATACATAAACAAAATGATACATGTGACATTTGTGACATATAGGAATCAACCTCACCTCAATTTGAAGCAAGGTGTGACCCATAAAATTTACATTTCTATCATCAATTTATAATTTAAATTTCAAGTTCAAACATGTTACAGTAACTAAAAACCAAGAAAATGTACTCAGATTATATAGACGATTTATCAAAGAGAATAAAAAGTTATTGTTTATGTGAATGATGTATTCTCACATCAAACCGACATACATTATGACTGGTATGACTCAATGTATTTGATTGTAGATTGAAATTAGGTTTTACATAAAACATATGTGGCATTATAAAAACAAAGAAAATACATTTTAATTTTTTTGATACCGTAGAAAAATGATACATAAGTAATTTTTTAGGGGTAGTAAATTTCCGCACCACAATCTGACACACAGTGTGAATCGTATATGTACAAGTTTTTCATTAATTAAAATTGACATAAATTTTAGTAAAAATAACATTTGAAATTATTTAAACTGATAAAATGAATTCCTATTGTTTTAATACATTCGTAAAATGATCAATAAATCATTTTTGAGTTGTAGGATTCTAAAAAACCAAAATACAATGAACATTGTGACTAATATATAAACATGTCTGACTTTTTATTAAAAATATAAATTTCATTAGTTAGTTATTTAGTATTAATATTTAATTTAGTTAATTATAGTATTATTGGTATAAGAATTTTTTTCTACAAATGGGTTATTTTTATCAGGTTGAAGTAATTTAATTTCAAACAGATACGATGTGAAGATTTTTTTGAGAGGGGATAAGGGGTTCCCAAGATGATGAAATATTAATTTTAGAGGATATTAATTGCTAATGTAATTATATTAATCATTTTTAAATGTATATACTAGTTTTCTTTTTTAATATTTGATGTAAAATTTATTTCAATTAAATTGTCTATTATTCATATAGGTTACAGGTATGTGTTGCAGTGTACTATTATAAAGACATCACACTACTACAGGATGGGAATTTATCAGTGCTAAACTAGAAATGATATAGGTTTTCCATCATCCACTCTTTTTGAACAATTCTATAGAGGACCCCCATTAGAGCACTGAGGAAAAAAAATATTTTTAGAGATTTTAAAAATAGATTTGTGTTGTTAAATAGAATATATTTATTATTTATTTATATAGGAATGTCATTTCAATTTGTATTTCTGCCACAAGTAACACCATGATCTTTCCACAATCCCTTTTCATCCTCCATAAAATATAACTGGTCATTGTTTATCTTGAGATCATTGGATTAAACATTAAACCATCATTGAACTAGTGTGGCTAGTCATCAATAATCATATTTTTAATTCACTAGATCCTACATTTGGACCACAATTTTCACAATATTATTCATGATATGAAAGGAGTTGTTTCCAACATTGGCTACAAGCTCTGTCTCGCACTTGATTAACGTCCATTACTCTTATTCATTATTAGAGTACTTATAGACCATTTTGGTTGCATCCATTTGAAAGGGATCACCCATTTCATATTATTATTTAAAATAATATTCTTCTAGTATATTCAAAAACTCTGTGTATATCATGAATCCTTTTTCCTCACTAATCTACCTCTTTTCAACCCATTTCACCCACTTCCTTGACCTTTTCTTCCACAACAAGCATTATTTACTGATAATGATTATTAAAAAATTCCACATACTCTTTGATGTGTGAAAAGTCTATTGTATTATAATTTTTCCAATTTATATTTCTTATAGGCTTCCTACATGCATTGGTTTATGTTTATAGACTTTTAATTAGACATATTCTTCCAAATAAAATTCCAATTATTTCCCAAAAGTGTGTATTTACATTAGCCTTATGGGAAAACACACAAACATACCCCAAAATCTAGGAGGCAGTGATTCCCCCCTCCTAGAATAATATATTAAATAAAATAAAAAATGTTCAGGAAACCAAAGTCATGAAACATCTCAAAAAGGTGAGAGTATACCTCACTACGAAGGTCATCCTAGACAAGATCATTACAAAAGTTAGGAAAGACACATGACCAACTAGAACTGACCTCCAAAATTTCTCCCTTAGAAATAGCACAAGCAACCAGATTTTCCTCAGGATAAACATGTGTTACTTTAAGGGAAATTACCTCAAAAAGATGAAGACATTCATTCCAAGCTGGTAGGATATTCCATGGTACATTGTGGGAACGATCCCTATGAATTTGACCAAAAATAATCGAGTCAGACTCCAACCATAGTTGATTCCATTAAAATTGATTTTCATATTTGATTTCTTTAATCATGACCCAATACTCGTCTATATTGCAAGTCCATTTCCAATAAAATACAAGATGAAACCTTTCAAAAACCCTCAAGATGTTCTAAAAACACCACCACATCCAGTAGGGCCTGGATCACCTGAGGCTACACCATCAACATTGTATATGAGCCCTCCAATTATGGGTGGTATCCAACAAATATAGTTCATCATTAGCGGCATCCTGGACCTACCATTCTATCCAAGTGATCTCAAAAGAACTATTTCAGCAACATTATTTTCAATAGATCATGCTTGTATAGGAGAGGAAGTCTGAATTGCACATTGTATGAACAGAATTCCATTGTGGAAAGTGGGATTTATATTTTTCAAAACCAATTCATTTATTGCCTTCCAAATGAAGGATAATAAACTCACAGAAGCAGCCAACTGAAGGGAGTGAATTTTATCACTTCGATACTTTCTAAAATTGTACTATAATAGCTCATCCACGGACTTCAAGTAGGAGAAGTTTGAAAAAATATCTTATATATATTTCTAGATCATGTATGTTAATTTGAAGGAAATTAATTTATGTTGATGGTTTTCATCCGCTTCTAAGAAGAGTATACAACAAGGGACTAGCTGAACACCAGCACACATTAGCAGATTCTGAAAATGGAGGTGCTGCATCCAAATTTTTCAGACCAGAATGGTTGAAACAAGTTGGATAAAACAGGTCTTGACACCCTTAATCAAAGATAGTGATTTCAGGGAGGGTCCACAAAGAAATTTTTAACAATATTTAGAAGGAAAAAATCACATTCAAGCTGGGTATCCAGACCAGAGTATCAGAATCAATATATATGTATCGAGAGATCTTCAAATAAATATGGATAGGTAATAAACCATTCATAGTCTTGGTACTATTAATATATGAAATTGAACAATTTATCAGAGATGGAGGAACAACAAAGTCTTCACAAATGGGCCGGTACAATGAAGGAGTTGTCCAACAGTTCAGTTCAGATTACTCACAAACCACACAATTTGAGTTCTCCTTAAGACCAGCATAATCCTACTTGATGGAAGGACAAACAAAGGATGTCATATAATATCCATAACCATGTTGAATTTCTTCACATACCTAGAGTATATGAACATCGTACAAGTATCAGATCTAGATATATGTTTTCACACCAATTTCATAATTTATGTATCAAAGAATAACCTTAACTATTTCCCTCTCATTCCACCAGTTGGGTTGGTTTATTGTAGTTTTTATAGGCCATTTTGATTATATTTCTCCCATTAATGGATCTAGTCCAAATAAGGTTAATATACTTACCATTCAATTCATTAACATGCACCCATGGACATCTATAAAGATAGAACCAATTTACAAACATTGAGGTGATCAATAAATTAACAAAGCAGATTTGTCCATCCTGGGAAATATTCATACCTTTCCAATTCGCTAGTTGATTAACAATTTTCAGAGCAATGTTCAAAAGATAACAACAACTTATTAATAAATAAAATAGTGGCACTCCAAGATAATTAAATGGTAAGGATCCCCTCTAATTTATAAGCTTCAATGAATTTCTATTCTATTTCGAAATGGTAATGCCTTCCCCAAACATAACCGATGAATTATTCAATCTAATAACCCGACCCAAAACCTCCTCATAATGTGAATAGATACCCTTCATAAATGAAACGGTTCCTTTTACTTCCATTCCAAACAACATAATGTCATCAGTATTGAACATGTGAGAGGGAACGAGGATATTCCTCCCAACCTTCATCTTCTAAAACCAACCAAAATTAGCCAGGTCCTTAAGACACCAACTCAAGTAGTCTTTAGAATTAGCAAAAATCAATAAAGAGAGAAGGTCCCCCTACCTTACTCTTCATCATCACCAAATCTGTCCTCTAAGGGATCCATTAATAAGAATAGAGAACCTCACACTTCCCATGTTGGTACCAACAAGTCCACTAAATTTAGGCATGAACACATGGATTTGAGGAATTTTGAAAAAAAACTCAATTTGATAGTGTCAAAAGACATAGAAATTTCAATCCTCAAATCCTTGTCACCAAATTTTTGCCTCCTCTTCATGGTATTAACACATTCAGGAGCATTGAATATGCAATTTTGAATGATCCGTCATGGTACAAACCCAAACTGATTTTTTGAAATAAGCCCATTAGAAAGGTCACCTAACCTCTGAGTAATAATTTTACTAATAATATTGGGTATGGTATTCCCAATATTCACAAGTCAGAAATATTTAATGTCAAGAGCATAATGATTCTTAGGAATTAGGGAAATAAATTTAGATTTCATCCCTAACATCATAAAAGAGGACCCTTAAAAATCCCTCACTGCATTTGTAATATCATTTTAACAATAAACCCATAGAACATAAAAACATATTGGTGAAACCATCAGGACCAACCACAATATCAATATTTACAGATAAATGAGCATCATAAATCTCCTTGACATTGGTTATTTCAGAAGGATTATTATTCTGAACATCAATGATTGAAGGCTCAAAAAATGGATAATTTTATCAGATTTATCAACTCCATTGTCTGAATAAAGCTTCTCAAAGTAGTTTGTAGCAGCATTTACAATCTCACATTCCGAGGAGAACATATTCCCATCAATATTGATGGAATTAAGACTCATCCTATCTCTCTGTTTCTTATTAATACAATGAAACATCTTGTAGTTCCTATCTCCATCCTTTAACCATCTCATATTAAATGGATCCTGATCTAATCACTCATTAAGAGTCAAATTATTATCCAGATTTGAAGAAGCTTGTACATCCTCCTGGGTGGGTACGCCATGGAAAATATTACTTCTCTGGTGATTCAGCAAGAAAATTTCAGCTTCATTAATGTCATTACTATTTGAGAAAAAATAAGATTTACTCTATTTTATTAATCTTAGCTTAAATTAATTTAATTAACAAAAAACAATATGATAAGGACTTCCCATGAATTCCAAATTCCAAAAATCTATAATCTCCCTACAACTAAGAATGACCAGCCATGAATTATTAAATATAAAGGAAATTGGGGCTGACCTCAGTCTACTCTCACAGACCTCAACAAGAGGAGGTTCATTATCAGAATGTACCCTTGGAAGGGTGACTCCCAACACATATATTGCTCTATTTATATTATCCACTTGCACAAAACATTTATCCAGCTTACTTGCCTGCCATCCGTTGATGGGGTACCTGCTCCAAGTAAAATCATCCCCAGACATAGGGACTAGAATCAAACAACATTTAACAATGTAGGAGGGAAATTCAGATGCTGAAGTGCGCCAAAAATTCTCCCCAGTTGTTTCCTCTGGCCTCAAGATAACATTAAAATCACCAATTAATATCCAACTATTATTCATACCCTTAGAAATAAGAATAATGTGCCTCCATAGAGCCCTCTTTCTAATGTATAGGTTGAAAGAATAAACAGATGTTATCGAAAAAGTTAGACCATTTAGACTACATGATATAGTCACATATTGCTTGTCATTCATAAGAGAGTCAATTGAAACACTATTATGCTTCATGAACCATAAGGTTTCAGCTCTTTCCCCAACGTTATTATTGGAGAAAAAGGAATAACCTAAATAGGACCACGTAAAAGAGAACCAATTTTCATATTTTATTCATGGTTCAACAATACCAAATAATAAAGTCATATTGGTCATAATATGATGCATAAGGGACTTGACCATGAGAGAATTACCAACCCCTTGATAGTTCCAAAATAATATATTCATTTCTTTGATCGGATCCTGTTGAAAGGCCCATAATCACCTTGTTTCATGTTATTTATAGATATATTAGTACCCAATTCCTCAGGGGAGGAACATATGGATGGACCTGAAGGAAATCTCTAGAATGAATTCTAGAATTATATATAATACAAGTTGTGAAAAGGGAATCACAACTAAAAGGGATAAAGACATCCATTGAGGCATTGAATATATTATCAGAATTAACATCATTGACTACCACTGCTCTAGGAGGTGGCTCCATTGAAGCAATGTTATTCCGGTTATATTGAAATGCAAGCCCAGCAAAACTAGAAACAAGGATGTCAAATAAATATTTGCCACAAGATGGAATAGGAACCTCATCACATGTGGGAATAAAGGAATTCTCAGAAATTTGCTCTGAGTTAGACTTTCCATCCCGTGGAGAAGACCCTAATAGTGAATCTAAATCCTTAGAATCCACATGTACAATAGTAGGCTATTTGTCTTGGATGGAATCCCCCTCAATGACCTAATTTGAATCCCCCAGATTAGAATCTCGCACAAGCTGGTTAGTTGAGTCTCATTTAGCATTAGGGTGGTCCGGTCGAGTAACCATTCCATTATTTCTCTTTCATGTAGAATCTTTATGCCCTTTGATTTTATAGAAGTTGTAGATTTTATGTCTATTTAAATCTAAGTCCAGATCTCCAAAAAAGTGACATTTCAAACAAAACCTAGGCTTCCTCTCAAAAAGAATCCCAAAAGTAACACTATCATCATTAGTGGTAGGCACCACATCCTCCACAATAGTGACATATATATCAACCATAACCAAAATCCTCGCATTAGGAACATAAGAGGGATGGTTAGTTTTCTTATATATCCTAATTTGATTAACCACATACAAAGAATGATCACATAAAATTTGGGGGTTACATTATAGCCACATAAGATTGCATACCTGGACCCCTAACTGAGTTTATGTGTTCTTGAAAGAATTAAGATCAAAATTACTATCCCATTAATGAATTCGAAGGAATCCATGCTTTAGAGAGACTGAGCGAAGTCTCCAAGCACGACTCTTGAGATAGTCAGAAGGAAAAAAAATATATGATTCAATCCACAGCCCATTGCCATCATTCCCAATCAGCCAAAACCCAAATCACAACAATCCTTTCAGTAAGATCATTTAATTTCCAAGGCTTCACCACTTTTAGGATCAAAACTCAAGAAACAATGGATAACTTTCATAAATTCACCGATTCCTAAAAAACATTATGATTCACCATAAAATTCTCAATACACCATTTTTATCCACCCTTACACTCAGATCTATAGTTCTGACATCATCCACATCAAATTATTTCTTTTGGGTGTTCTATCTCAATGAAAAATCACCATAATTTTGATGGGAAGACATTGGTTCAGATGATAAGAACAAGAGTTTGAACTGGAATCATGAAAATGATGAGCTATAGGAAATGACATGAAAATAAATTTGGTGTGATGACTGATTTTCTATAAAATACCATGAATCAGGGATTCAATGGTTGAGCAGTGCACCACCATGATTCAATATTGTTTACATTTAGATCCTACATTGGAAAAGAGGCATCTGGTCATGCCGAGTAGGGTTGTCAGGCTCTTGTAACCATAATGTTTCAGTACATTGTTATATTCTCTATTTTTATGATACTTGGTTATAGTTACCCATGGTGAGGCAGAGATATATTTATAACTATTTAGGTGATAATTTAGTTTCGTTATGGTTTACAATTATTTTGAATGGCCTCTATATCATATTCATGATTATATTTCATGGGGGTCCTACTGAGTATGCTATTATACTCACCGTATGTATATATAAACTATTTCATTATAATCAAGAGCGGTTTAAAGATCAAGTTCGATATTACAAGATATTGGGTTTGTATGATCTAATTGGAGTTTTTGTTTGTTTTCATATTTTCCTTTCGGTGGTGGTAGTTTTCCATTATTTTATTATATTAATTTATATAATTCATGTTTTCACATTTAATTTCCTCATTTATATGTTTGAGAATATGTTAATTTGTGTATGTGTATTTTATCTCCCTTATGTATGTTCTCTTGGTCGTAAATTCCTCCCACATACATTTTTATTATACCATCATTGTTATCCACCAACCTGTGGGCTACTAGAGGTGGTAAATAGGCATTCATAATCACTCATACCTCATTGTCATCTTAGGTGGCATAATCCTTTGGCAGATGTTGTCATTGTAGAGTGATGTGAAAGGTTTTGGTTCAAGGATATGATTAAATTTCTAGTTATCCATAGGTGAGGTTGCATCAGTTGTAAGGGAAACTATGTCAACTATGTTTCGTAAGAGATTTAATTTCTAGAGACCAGATGAGACATGGGTATTTAGGTCCCCCTATGATCATATGTAAGTAATGTTATGTTTATTGAGCCTACTATATGATGTTATGCTAGTTGCAGGGTAATTACTTTTAAATTGACTGTCCATCATTCCTCTTTATTACTATGTTTGAAATGGGTTGATCTGGTGATAGGTAAAAACCTAATAAAAAAAATATTTGATTAATTAATTTTAATGATTCCATATTCTATGTTTTTTTCTATATGAGTTTCTTCCTTCTTGATTAATGTATCTAATTCGACGTCTTCATCTGGTTTTCAATGAAGATATTCAATTGGATGTACCAAAGATCATTACAGATGAAGGTTGATTATGGAGAAACATGTAAAAGGATACACTGAGAGTTTCAGTGCTAGTGTTTAATGATTTATGAGAGTCGATTTTCTGATTCATTACTTAAATACTTATTGGATGATGGATATATTGATTTTAGTTCAATTTATTCTATGAGGGGTAATTTGGTTTAGTTCATCGTGATGATGGTGAATTGAGTAGTTATTAGTTATCATTATCATAAGATAATTTCTATGATGAGTTCTAATAATATATCATTTCATTGATCGTGGAAGTGAAAAGTTAGTATTTGTTTTTTACCCTTCGATAATCTAGTTTCCACATGCGAGAGTTTGGGATCTATTTCAGGAAGTTTTTATGTTATTTTTTAAACCTAATGCCAGATGTGGACACTATGGTAAGCAATTCTATGGGGGAATTCTGCCCAAAGATCCAAAACCTCTTCTCCATATTTATATTGAATATATATCTCAAATTGGCAGAGAGAGTATTTTATATCGAGGTGAATCATTCCATAAAAAGAACATCTTGATTAGGGAGATATCAGGATTCCATGTGAAATCGAGCTATGTTTTGAGGTTTCCAATTTCCTAAAAAAATATTTTTCAACCAATTGTGGGTATGTGAAAGCAATCATCATCACTATTATCTAAGGATGGAGGGTCACAGACCAATGTAATGTGATCAAATTAATGTTTATAGGATGGAGGCCAAGGACATTAGTAGCCAGAGTTCCAAATCAATATGACCAGTAAGTGTGTTGTTGGTTTCCCACATCACGTTCTTCTGTTGGGGTAGTTTCGGCCATGGAAGCTAGAACAATGGGATCGAATTTGGAATTACCATAAAGCTAATGGGGTAGGAATATAATATCCCCAACATTCCCATCTTCCTCTGAAATTATATCACAACAATAGAGATGGTACTATTAGAGAAGTTGTGGTTTAAGTCATAGTTAGTTTGATGCTTTAATGTTACCATATTTAAGTGATCCAAATGTCTTTTGATGTAAAATATTATTGTTTTCATAATTGTTTTAGGCATTGGATGATTCATAATTTACACACATATTTATATCACCTACCCTAATCCATGAATTGGGAAAAAGGTAGAGAGACCCCCAGTTTCATTATCATTGATTGTGCAAGTTGGATATCGGGCATTCATATATTAAGTATATATATATTTTGAGCTGGTAATGGTGTAGCATCGCTCCCAGGGAAATTTCATATGTTTAGATATGCCTCCATATGAAATTATCCTCAGAATGGATTCATTTTATTTAGTGTAGGTTATAGTTTATTTCATCAATAGATAGTATTTTATGATGGATATGGGGATCCAGTGGTGTTTCATGCAGAGAAAGTTCATTAGATGGGTTAGGGGGATGTTGTATTCATGACTTTATTGATGGATGAGTTTATTGTTAGGTTATCAAAGGTTCATTAGTATGTATTTTCAATGGGTGGGGAATAGTATCGTGATGTATTTATAGAGTAAGTTATACTGTTACCCTAGCAATTATAGATAATGTTTTAGATCTATCTACATCTAGGAATGTCTCCGATAAAAACGTCTCAATATAGGGTTACACCTTATGAGTTATGAGAGCTATGAGTATATATCAATGATCTATAATAGAGTGTTTTTTTTAGAAAAATGTGCCACCTTAGGGTACACCATTTTTCATCAAGAAGATAGATAGTGGAAGTTTGTGGACTCGTATTGACTATCATCACTTGAACCTTGTGATAGTGATGAATCTATATAATCATCCACAGATTAATGATTTATAATATTAGATTAATGGATATGGTCGTTTCTCAAAGATCAACATTAAATAAAGATATCAACGGATGATGGTTATGGATGAGGATATATAGATGACTATGTTCGGTTGTATTCATGGGAATTACAATATCAATGAGAATTTATTAATTATTATTAATTATCAAAACATGATTATGTGTTTAAATTAATAAGTGTTCATATAGTTCCTATATATGTTCAAAGTAGGTTTAATCGATTAAATCCTTATGTACCCTATAATGGGTAAGGAGAATGCAGAGAATCTACTTGGTATTTAGGGATTTCGTATTCATGATAAGATTTATCGTAATTTTTTGAAATGTAAGTTATGGGGTCATGAATTATTTTTCATGGGGAATGTTCATTCCCATCATGGTGTATCTATGAATCCTTCCAGGATATAGTTTGTTGTTTCTAGGTATGCTTAAAGACAGTGGTATTTGCAAGGAGTTTCCTTTTCTAGATGACTATTATAGGATTTTCATATCCAACTTATCTCATATTACAAATCATATAATATTCCAGAGCTAGAAATATTGGGTGGTTTGTGTGATGACTAGATTGAAGAACCATTTGAGTACATGATGGACATGTTGGTCAGAATTCGATTGTATTGGTTTCAATTGGATGGGTTTCCATTTGAGGTTTGAGGTGATGCTTCAGATCTGGGATTGTACTATATTATAATGATTTAAAGATCAGTAATTTCATATAGGTCACATCATTTACATACCAAAAAGTATAAATATTCCACCCATGATCATGAGTTGGGGGATTTTCTATTTTATTTGATATTTTAAGGACAATAACACATTAATGGATATTTTTTTGCGTTTTTCTAACCAGAAGAGACTGATGTTTGTCTTCTCCCAGTGTGACCTGAACGTGATTCAAAATTAGGGGATGGAATTCATATAGGATCAGGATTTATATATTTCATATAATATAATAATTAATAATTTTGTATCCAATAAACTATGAATGAATTTATGTAGTTATGCCGTATGTGAATTTTGATATTCATGGAGAGTGATGTAAGAACTCACAAAGTTGTATCTAGATATGAGATATATTGGGGGAAGATGTTTCTTTTTTCTAATGATGGTGTAGTAGTACTTGGTGTATAATATGTATGAGTCCTTATTGGGGGATTATAATGTATAGGTCAAGAGGAAATGGGCTGTTTTTTGAAATTTCCTATATGGTTGGGGTGAGGATAGACAACACTAGATATTGTTAAAGGGAAGGATTTTTGTAAATTCAGTGATGTATGAGATGGTTCTCTATGAGCTCCATAGTTTAAAATTAGTGGCACATCCCATTTTTAAAATGATGAATTATGCTTTGATACTGCAGTTTTAAGGTCGAGGGTAGAGGTATGTAGTTTCAGATTTGATTTTTTTGTTGTTTTTCCTGCTAAAAGGTGATAGTCGAGCACCATGTTCTCTGTTGTTTTCTCAAGAAATCAGATGATCTGTGGGGTAATTGAGAGGAAATATTGATGAATATATATAACTAATTTACGACAATATAAGTTTGGAAATGATAATATATGGTCTATACTAGATCATTTGATTCAGTCATCCCAATTCATAACAATCACAAAGTCAATCTTATTATATGTTGTGTCAAGGTGGTATCTAAGGTAGTGGTGTGACTCAAAAGATTCCAAGGAATAATAACTTTTGATTGGGATCCTAATTTTACCTCTATGGTGGGTATAAGTTTTTACCATGATTTTGGATATCATTTTTTCCATAGCACTTATTTTCATATTCATTGATATTATCAGATATAGCAGGAAATCTATACTATTAATGTCATGATTCCCTCATGTGTCCTAGATTCTAGGGGCTCATGGATGATGAAACTACCATTTACAAAACATTCTTACTATAATAGTTTCCACTCCAAAATTGGAAATACACCATTTTAATATTTTAATGAATGAACATGCTGTTTTTTTTCTATTCTATAATCAGGTTTCATTGGTATAATTCTTAAGTAGGAACTATTTTATAATATGAAAGTGTCAAAACATGTAATTAATAAGAGGATGACATTAGTGAATGATTTCCATTAAATCATATGCATATCATAGTATACTAGCTCCAATGAATGGTGTTGTAGATCATTTGTTCCTAATGTTTACTCTTTATCGTGGGATCAAATGTTTGGTTTGGGGAGTAAGATTTCTCCCTAGTTTTTTGGACCATTAAAGTTGTAGGCTTGTATTGGTTCCAAGAAAAATCACATCTGATATCCCACATAGATATACAGGATAAATTCAATTTACCACAAGTATTAGATCCATTATTATCATTATAATGACTCGCATTTCATACAATTGGATGAGATTGATGTTGACAGTGTTTCAACCATTGTTGAGTGTCTTGTGGGGAACTAAGACCTCTAAGATGTGGTGTTCAATAGATATGTTTTCCATTAGTTTTTATATTTATGATAAATGGTGGAATGAAGTAGAGTAAATGGTAATATAATTTATTGATGTGGGCACATTATTAAATACAGTTATATGATTATCTATTTTCTTATATAATTATTCACAATATGGATGTTGATCTTTCAGGTTTAGGATATGGGTTTCCCTTATTGATTTTTGAGGATTTACTATAGTTTGATAGATATCTCCCCCAGAATTGTGTTTATGTGGTGGTGATTATTGTTTAGTGGCTTCTAGGTGATCCTCTTATAAGGTTATTAAGCGCTTTTGATTATTATATCCATGATAGGTATATCATGGGGTTTCTATTTTAATGGCCCAATTTTAAATTTTTCTAATGATTAATTTTTGGAGTCCTGGAGAAAAAATATATTTGAGAGGTATCTTATGTATAGACCAAGCTAAGTGTAGTAAACCCTATGACATGTTTTAGAAGCTCGATGAGCTCATAGGAATCATAGATCACTTCAAGATGGTTTCAAATACAAAAAATCCAGAAGCCAGGAGAATACATGACATGTAAGTTTTTCACATTATTCATTAATAGTTCATGTGTTGTGTGAGAGGTGGATCACATCCTGAATTCTATTCACTGATTGTTTAATGATGCTTCACGGTGTGGTTCAAAACATTAAATTTCTCAAGATTACATTCTATGAGGTGAAACTTGTTTTAGTGAGATCTAATGCATGAAATTTACATGATGTGAAATGGGTTTCACATAATCTAAATCCCATGTATAATGGGCGTATAAATTGAACAATGAATCATGTTTTACTTAATCCTTAGGTATTATTATATTTACATGCATCCATTGACCCATCATTCATATTATTGGGATTCTTTTGATGGAGACTGATTCTTGGAATCCCATCATTGATCAATCATGATATGTGGTATGTTATACATATTCTCTCATGGTTAATTAATCTAGTTCCCAATTTTTCATCAATATATTAAATAAAAGATAATGTCTAAGATTTGAATGGTGTTATCTTTATTTTTTTGGTGTGGATGTGTCACAGAGTCTGTGGATAGATTCATCTCCATTTAGAATAAGTTATTGGGATCTATAATATTAGTCCATTCTTCTCTGATGAACATTGACACAATTGTGGGATAAGATTGGCCTATTCAAATTTTTTAATTTAAAATGTTAATTTTTTCTATTTTTCTACCTTTGGAAGGAAATG
This sequence comes from Viscum album, assembly GCA_963277665.1. Taxonomy (NCBI): domain Eukaryota; kingdom Viridiplantae; phylum Streptophyta; class Magnoliopsida; order Santalales; family Viscaceae; genus Viscum; species Viscum album. The sequence continues at coordinate 1,686,762,196 of OY728119.1, forward strand.
GAAATAAGAATATATTTATTTATGTAGATTAATGAATATATTATTAGAGATCTTAGTTTGATGTTAATTATACAATTACGATGGATTTCATTTGACATTATCGATAGTTTGGTAACATATATTATGAATATATGGATTATCATGTTGTTAATGATGTAAACTGGTAAATAAATAATTGGATTAAGGATAATTAAATAATATTCTTGTATTTAATCATATTTTTATTATAATTTGATGGTAATAAAATTGAAGCAATTCACAAGACTAATTGAAAAAAATATTTATTTTGATTTTTGGAACTATTATTCTTATGTGAAACATGATAATTTTTATTGGGAATATTCATAACAATAAAATATGGGTTTTAAATTTATAGGCGGTCTTCTAATTGTTTTTTGTAAGTAGTTATAATTCAAACTCCAATTATTTCGTCTTGGAGCTTCTTATAGATTTATTCCTTATGATTAATATACTCCGAACCATTGAACAATTAATCTACGATTTTCAGATGCAATAAGAACTATTTGTGTGATAATTATAATTTCTAGGGCCTCAACGAACTATTTTCATAAGATTCATGTGTGCCTTTTAATTTTACCAATGAGAGAACATTTATGTTTGATGATAGATTACAGATTTTAGTGCGTCTATTTACAAATTGGATATGTTTTTTGATTTGAAATTTGTGATGTTCTCAAGATGAAAATTTTTCTAAAAAAATGAGAAATGTGTTTTGGAGGCATAAATGTGAGATGATCCTATAATGGTATATCCTATGATGATTAATGTGAAATGCGGTGGCGAGGCATTGATAATGAAGAAATAGTTGACAACTATGTTGGTGAAATGCATCAGGATATTATTGTTGATGTTGGTGATGGAACTAGAGGAAATGAATAAGTTATTATTGGTCTTACCCACTTTTTAGGTGGTACTGTGATCTAGTATAATAGTTAATGAATTTTTATAATAGCTAGTAGTCGTGTTGTTGGATTTATCAATATAATATTCCCTTCTTCATGAGGTATCAAGATGTTAGTGGTTTCATTTTACCTCTTGTTGTTATATTAGGATGGTATTACTAGAGTACATGTACAATGGAATAATTATATTAATAAATAAATAATTATTAACCCATTATGTTGTTTTTGATGAAATGGAAATGATGAAAAGATGAAAATCATGAGATATTATGGATTCAATTTTGTTTATTTGTTGAGGGCATAAACCTTACTCTGAATATTAATTCATTTTAATGTGGAATAATGTAATTATTTAATTACTGGATAATGAGATAGTTGTAATGAGAAAATGATAATAAATGAAATATGTAATTAATGTGTCTCGTTAAATACTTGTGGGATTATATGATATCTAGTTTTAGAAGTGGTGGCCTGGAATTTGAGAGAATTTATCTGCAATCTAGTCTATGTGTAGGTTATTCCTATAGTTTGGTTATAAGATATATTGTATCATATATATTATGTAATTTCTTATGTTACCCCATATATGTCATTTATGGATACTGACACCCAAATTACAATGGGAGGTGTTTTCTACAATATCATATTTGGGAGGATAGATTCCTTAATACCCCCTCTGGGCCCGCTCTCTTATATTGATAGGTACATATTCTATAACTCAAGATGATATATTTACACATATATTAGAATATAGGGACGAAATGAATTTTTATTATTTCAATGACATGTATACCTATATATAGTATACAAAAATTATTATCAGTATGATTTTTATAGGATGTGATGGTGTTTTCTATCTTACTCATTGTATGAGCTGTAATGACATGAGGTGTAATACTGGTTGTATAATACATGTCATATGTAATGTGGTGGCTCTCAGAATATAATTTTTATGTACATATTACTGTGGATGATGGTGAATTGATGAAGTTATGAATGTGTTTCATGTTGGGAGAAATTTCCAAGGTGTCTTTAGGTTGCTTTTTTGGGAGAGAGATGGCTTAGGACGTGTGATGTTGACGTATACGGGAAAACCATAAAGGAAGTGAGAATGAGATAACTTGATGTTTCAATACTATATTAAATGATATATTATATGTGATAAATTCTCAGAGTTATCACTTTTATGTATATAAACATATTATTCTTCATTAAAAGTTGAATTATTTTCACTGATGTTCATTATTCTTTATCCTATTTTTTTCAGGACATGCTCTTTTGAGGAACCAAATGAGTATACTATTATTATCACCATTTTATAAATAAAATATTTTTCTGGAAAGATGAAGAATTAGGCAGATCAATATGGATATTACAGGTGTTAATGGAGTTGTTTGGGATTTCAGGTTGCTGTTATCTTTATCTTTAAGTATATGTAGTTTTCCTTCTAGTTGTAATAGTATTGTGTGATATTTTTCCTATTTAATTTTGTATATGTTTTTTCAATCATTGATTTGTGAATTTTTCTTATCTCTCTCGACAACATGTCCTATTAGAAGGTAATTAACCCCAATACATGTTTATTATCCCTTTAGGAATAGAGTACAACTTGTGGCCTACTTGAGGTAGGACTCAGGCCGTCACTATCTGCAATCACACATATCAAACCTAGGAGGAGTACACATTGGATGGAGGGGGTCATTATAGAGTGTTATAAAAGGTACATATAGGGGGATGAGGTGGATGTTGAGTTTGGAAAAGTTTAGGTTTCATGGGTTTGTAGAGAATTGTGGCCAACTATGTTTATTACGAAATGTACTCATGAGTGTCGAGATAAGACATGATTATTTAGGAACCCAGTGATATGATGGACCATTAATTTTACTAATCTTACTAAATGTTTTTATATTGGTTGTAGGGTAGAGACCCAATAAAATAGTAAACATCATTCATATGTGTGATTGAGTTTGAAATTGTAAGAACAATGGGATATGTTAAAACCTAAACAATATAAAAAATAACAATTTAATTAATGTTATGTATTCCAGATTCAAGGTTTTGGAGCTCTAAAAATTTATCCTTCATGCTGACATGGAACTAAATTGATGTCCTTATCAGGTTAATACAAAAAATTTTAAGCGGGATGTGCTAGTAGTTTGCTACAGTGTTGAGGTAAATGATTAAAACACTTCAACAAGAACACTTATAGTGTTTCATCACCATATTATGTAGAATTATGGGTTCTCTGTTTCAGATTCTATCACATGATACTATTTAGAGGAGTTTAAAATATCTTTTAGGATGATTGATGCACAAATAGAGAATTGTGTTTCGTTGGATGTGATGATTCTGTGTAGAGTAGAGAGGTTATGGTGGTTCTAATTCCATAGAAATTCTGTGTAGTTAGAAGTCTCATTAGATAATTTCAGAGTCTATTTCCGAGAAGGGATCCATCATTTGGACATTATGGAGGCCAGTCACTAGGCGATACATACACTTAAATATGGGAGTTCCATCATTCATGGTTTTTGGATCTGTTGTAGGACCCTTATATGACATGGACTAATCCTACATCCAAATATAGAGGTAGCGATGAGGCATCTTGAGGAGGCTTTGAATCTTGATATCAAATGTCAGGTTACATTTTTTATGCAGAAGATGTATCGTGTGGGTTTGGAGGGAAGATATATTACTAAGATATAACTTTCTAAAATTAGATCATCATGAGACTAGAGTAGTTGGGATTTATTTCAATGTATATTTGTGGTCTTGTGTTCTATTTTTCTTAGATATTTGATTATCTAGTAAGCCGAGGATAGGTCCTGGCCCTCATAATTTAGTTTATATGGGGGAAGAAAATCTCAAACCTACGATAACGGATCAAACACATCTTTTTCTTCTTGATATCTATGTCATTAGTAGAGAGAGTTTCAAACATTTCTATGAATTTAGTGTGTCATATGTGTTATGCATCCAGTTATTTCATTAAGGTAGTTTCATCTAAGGTAGTAGCAGTAGGATGTTCCAATTTGGATTAGTATTGACATTATGGGGAATGTCGAGACTACCTCGATATCCGCCTTTTCCTTAGAGTGTATAGTGTTGAACTGGAGGTGGTCTTCAGTTGCGTCATTGAGGTCATGGATCAGGTCGTTGTTATCTTTATGTTTACGTTTTTTATCAATAAGAATGTTATAAATCATTCATGGTACCAAATTATTTTTTCTTTTTGGGTGAACAATTTTTTTTTGTTTAATGAGATAAGTTATCCATTATATCACCTACCCTAATCCATAATTTGTGACATGAGGATGAGTGGATTTCAATTACCATGGAATTGACTACACCAGTTTGAGGCTAATCTGACAGAAATGAAGTATGTAAAGGCTAATGTCTAGTGTTGGGGTAGAACCACTACTATGGATATTTTATTTGTTTTTAGAAACATTAATTTGAAAATTTCCCTGGAATGGATTTGTTGTAATCAGTATAGGATATCACAGATTTCATCATGATTTAGGTCATGTTTGATGATTTTTATAAGAGGTGATATCGTTTTTTGAAAAGAATGATCTTTAGATGGGTCAGAAGCATCATCTATATATTTCTTCTATCATGTTCGAGTTGATGTTGATCTCATCATTGTTTCCACTGTCAGTGTTTCCCATGGTTTAAGAAGGTCACCCTAATTTCAATCCATAGGTGGTTGTTGTGTTACCCCTAAAAGGGATTTAAATTTAATGATCAATCTATATTCCATCACGTATCCTATATCTATGTATCAATATTGTATTGCACCTTATTTGTTGCAACATATGTCAATAAATCATGAAGATATATTATAGTGATGTTCTTTTCAGTTGAGTGTGTCATATTAGGTGAACTAGTTTTTCATGAGAATAAGAATAATGTGATTTTTTAATTAAAATTTATTATCACCATGTAAACAATGTGACCGTGAAGAATTATTATACTATTATATGCCTTGATTACTTATTTTATAAATTTAAGGTATAATGTTGGATCTCAAAATAAATTTTCAGTCCAGAGATCATCAGACACAGGTGATGTATGATGATTGTTAGAAGTATTATTTTTCATTATAATTATAGTCATGATTATTTAATTATGCTTCCATTTAATGGGAGGTATTTTCATGTTTTTATCATGGGATTTATAAAGGCAGTGATCAATGAGTTCATTGATACTAACATCATGGTATTCATCGATGAAATCATTTTTTAAATCACATATGTAGAGGAGAAAAAAAGAATGTATGGGCTATTTTGGGATTTCTTCATCATTATAGTCAAATTGGGGAGTTTTATATGTTTTTTGGGATTTTGAGGCTCAATTCATAGATAATGTTGTGTCCCCTTAGAGGGTAGTTGTGGATCATAAAACAATTGATATAATTTTCACTTTGTAATCCCCAAGACAGTGAATGAGGTGAGGGATTTATTGGGTATATTAGGATACTACATGAGGATAAAAGAGGATTTATATCATTTTATGCCCGCTCTACAATCCATAACACATATGAAGTATGAATTGTTATAGACTAACTAGTGTCATGATAATTTCTTGTGACTGAAGGAGAAGTTTTTTAGTGCTACAGTTCATTTTATCCATTAGAGGTTGTTCAGTTTGAGGCTTTCTATAACACATTACAACAGTTATTATAGTATGTTATGATACACAAGAGATCATTTATTTCTTATGGGTGTTAACAGTTATGTTTTAGTGTGTGTGACTATGATACCCATGATCTGGATTTAGTGGTTGCTATGTTTTCACTAAATTTTCAGACACATTATCTCATTGATGAGTATTATATGGGTTTTAATGACCTTTATATCATGTATTATTTCTTCTCCCATTGATTCATATTGGTATGTGAGTGGTTATATGGAGAGGTTATCGTTTCCACATGATAGTTTAGTCATCATTGGTGATGTAAGTGGAGGAGTCTTAGTTGGAGGATTTTGATGTGGATATAGGTAAGAATTGAGTTATTCTTTGCAAAATCCATAATTATAGGTGTGTGGATTGAAATCACTTGATGTTTTATAGGGAAGGATATTCTTTAAACAGTAGACGCATGATATAGTTTCCCATGAGTTACATATCTCACTATTAGTGGTACATCCCGATGTGAAAAATCATCTTGATATTGGAGAGGTCGTTTTTATTTCAATGGGACAAACAATGTTGTAGTAGTGTTTTTGTTCTTGATGTTTGGCCTTCCAAAAAGAAAAGGCATATCACCATGTCCCCATTGTTTTTCTCCAGTGGAAAGAGGATCCTCAGTTAAAGTGGTATGACATCTTGATGGATTTAATTAATGAATAATATTAAGCATATGAAGGATATGAATATATGGTTGATAGTGTATTTATTAATAAAATATATATATCTTATAGAAATTTGGTTGGTGAAATCAGTATATATATTCTATGTAGTATTTAAAGGATGTAGTGTGACTCCACGGAGTCTCAAGATGATTAGTTCTCATCGAGATCCCTGTTTCACCGCTAGGGTGTGGATAAGTATCCATCATTATTTTGGATAATAGTTATTCCTTATCACAAATTTTCATCAACATATTAAAGGTCAAATAGAGAATAAAATATAGAATATTGAATAAATTATGGACTCTTGGGTTCTAAATTCTGGTGGTTCATGGATGAGGAACATTTATTGATTTAGTTTTCATAATTTAATAGTTTCCACAACACCATTTGTATGAACTCAATTTAATATTTGTACAGACATACTTTGCATTATCAGTTGTTCTCATATATGAATGGAGGAGTGGAAAACATTTATTGATCTATAATTGTTATTGAATACAACAGAGAAGTTTTAGGTAATTCATGAGAAGATGAAGGAAGTACAATATTCTCATTAGTCTGATGTCGATCAAATGAGGATACCTTGAGTGTTCAACATTTTATATCATATGTTATGAAAGGTGACTGTGTGTCAATAGAATCAAATTCCTACTTGTGGGAGTAATAATTCTCTATGATTTTCTTGGCCTATTGAGGTGTTGCCTCATGTTGAATATGTGAAGTATTTGATAGATCATACACTTTAGATGATCCAAAAACAAGACGATTGAACATTTCATATAAATATTACTATCTCCATGATTAATCATATTTAATTTATTGTGGTGCGATCTATGTTGAATATAAATAATCTTTTGAGGAGTTTCTTATGGACTTTCAAAACATCCAAGAGAAGGAGTTTCATGGGTGTTCTATTCCATTAGTTTGTGTCTTTTGATAGTACCATGGTGTGAAGAATATTACTTGGGAATGAGATTCATCGCTGAGTACTTAGTACCCTGAGAGGTTTTATATTCAGACCTTATCTTGCAACATTGTTTATTTTGTGTATGTTTACCTCTCTAGTTTATGATATTGTTTCCACCTATTGGTTTTTTGCCTTTTCACTAATATGAGATGCATCCCACTGAATAAAGTTTTTATTATAATTTTATTTCTATTGTGTGGTTTCATTATGTTCATATGATGTGGTTTTTGATATTATGCAATGAAGAGATCCTTAAGTGTTTTCTAATATGACAGATAAATGGGTGAACCCCCTTTTTCCAATATTAAATTGTTTTGGGAATCTTCTGGACACTAATTTTTTTAGAGGTATCTAATGTAATGTCCATTAAGTACTTCGACCCTTTTAATTTTCCAAATATAACGGTTAATAAAGGTGGGGTAGAACATGCGTGGAGGGGTTTGGCAACAAAAAATCTATAAGTAGGGAGAATAAACTACATGATAGTGTTTCATGTAATGTGTTTTCATTTCATGTATTTGTTGAGGTATAGTTTATGACTTAAAATACATTTGAATCTGGTTTGAGGATAGTTCACTTAGTTCTTTTATATATGTAATATATCATGATTATATACATCAAGGATACTTTTTTTTAAGAGAGATATGAAGCTACACAATTACATGATGTCAAAGGGAATTCATTGTATTTAAATCTGATGAGTAGTCACTAATAAATTCTAAATTCATCTTCTCTTTCTAAAATCATATGACATATTTAAGTTTATTGGATTCCAATGACCCTTGCTTCTTGATTTTTGTAGTAATTTTGATGGGGATAGAATTATTTCTTACCATATTTTATTAGAGGGGATCTAAAGTATAAACTACCAATTTTATAGTGATTTGTTGATCGGGTTCCTCTTTTTTAATCTTGACATGTGATGTTGAATCATATTAATGATCCTAATGGAGTTTTAAAAGGTAATGTTTTTGGGTGGATGTGTCATAGTGTCACTGGGGGGATGTAGCTTCTATCAAAATAGGTGATCAGGATTTATGATGTTGGATTATTCTCATGGAAATAATTTCATTTCATTTTAGGTATAAGATTGTTTTACTATACATTAATTTATATGAAATTATAAATTGATTTTTTTTCACTTTGATGAAAGTAGAATTTTCAAAATAAATATTGAACCAAATTTTTATATAATTTCTTAGTGATCACATGTTTATGTTAGTTAAACTGTTGTGTGAGTTTAACTCTTGATTTATAGTATAGTTTGATACATGTGATATTATGGTTATCATGAATTGTGATGCTATATATTAGAATGTTTTTAGTGATAAAAAATTTAATGTATTTAATGATGGAATTAATTTATAACTAATTGGATTAAGAACAATTAAATAGGAGGCATGTTTTTAATCCGGTGATTATAGTAATTGGATGGAAACAATATTGAGGAAATGAACATGTAATACTAAAAATGATATTCCATGCTATTAATAGAAATTTTAATGAATGTGTATCATGAAAATTATTATTGAGAAAATTCATAATACAAATATCATGTTAATAAATAATGGTTCTTGTCAATGTTTTTTATACTGGTTTTAACTTAAAGAGAATTTTTAAATTTTCATATCTTCTTATAACATTAATCTGGTATGATAGTTTTATCCAATGAATATTGAATCAAATGATTTCATATATAATTATAAATAGTTTTTGGATAATTATAATATATAGTAAATTAGTTTTCTATTTTCTTGAGAAGGATAAGTGCCTCATGATTAGAGCCTTGAGATCTCATTTATATGTGAAAATAACATGTCTTGTTTTAGGGAATTGATTTCCCATATGGATATTTTAGTTTTATTTCTTCCTTGTGATGTGCTTAGGAAATGAGATTCTCTATGCGATGTGATATGGGGTGGGGAGTACTGGATGTGATAGGATACTAGGAAGTTTGAGCCTATTATGGATGATGTGATATGGGTTAGGATTCTCAGATTATGTGGGTGCATTTGACACATGTAATTGTGAGATGCATCGAGATATGTCTGTGGGTGTCTCGTATGTCACCGGTGGAATTATATATTGGAAAATATAGGAGTATCCATTTATAATGTAATTCTGAGAACTATAATTCTCACTTATTTACATGTTTAATGTCAAATTAAGGGTGGTTTGTTCTATCTACATTCCACTCCCCACTAATTTAGGCAGTGGGTGTTCAAGGTCGAATGATTCCCCTTAGTGGTAGATTGATATTTACTTCCTAGAGTACCTAGATTATGTAATTAGTATATTAATATGTAAATAAATATTAATTCATGGGGTCGGTGTTGATGGTTTGAAAATGGTGAAAAGATCATTATATTTTATAATAGGGGAATCCTGTTGGATTATGTGTGGAGGGCATGGAAATTACATTGATGATTAATGTAAAGTATTTTAGAATAATATTAATGGTTAATTAATAGATGATCACTTATTTTAAAATAATAATAAAAAGTAATTAATTAATTAATTTATATCGTTAAATTCTTATTTTATTATACGATGTCATATTTTAGTAGTGGCATACAAGATTTCGAGCGATGTTAACTCCATTTGAGTCCAATACTTGTGTATCCCCATTATGTTATTTTGAGATAAATTATATCATGTATAATCATTAATTTTATACACATTCTTAACCATATTATTTAGGTTGACATACACCCAATGGACTCTGGGAGGGTGTTTTCCCCAACATCTCAGGGGTATAATTGATGGTTGACTTCCCATTTCAGTGCTACTCTATTTTCATGGTAGTAACATATACTACTATGCATTGTGGTTAGTTTGTGAGTATATTTTTTATCAGGATGTTATGTATTACAGTTATTTCACAATCATATATCCCAAGATATATTATTCCCTGGAATATTACAATTACTATGTTTATATGGTGAGATGGATTATGGTACCTCACTCATTGAATTGGTTATAATGGAATGATGTATAATACTCGATTAATGATACATTATATAAGGGATTTGGTGGATCTTGAAATTATATTGGTTAATTTATAAATATTTAATGTTTGATTTGAATTTGTGATACAAAAATAAATAGGTAGAGACATGTTCTCCATGTGGAATCCATTTGTCTTGTTTGGGAGAGATATGTCTCAGGATGTGTGATGATGTAGAAGATCATCAAACACGAAGGGATGTATGATAGAGGTGACATTGATGTTTGATTATATATTATATTCTTCCTTGTATGGGATAATATGTGATTGCTTTATATGGTGTGGTTTTGATCATAGTATACCTATTTAGGTGATGACATAGAATTACATTTTTCCTATATTGTTTTGAATTCAGTATTTATCATTTTCAAGAGGGATCTGAGTGGGATTCTACTACCTTTACTATTAATATAATCCTACATATATATAAACTCTTCTTCATGTTAGATATAATTGTTTGGTGATTGATCTATATAATACTAGTTCATAGTTCATTAGAAGATGTTTGTGTTTCATGTCTGATGCCAACATTACATTTTGGTACTTCTTGTTTTCCTTTCATTTTTAAAGTATTTCATAGAGTTTCATGTTTTCATATGAGATTTATTAATTTATAATAATGAGAAGGTGTTTATTGGTATGTTTTTATTATCTCTCTCCTCTACATGTTCTCTAAGAGGATTATGCCTCCATTTTGAATATTTACTATATTGTATAGGCTAGTCACTAACCCAGGGACAACTAGTGCTAAATTCAAGCAGTAACCATATCCCTTCCCTCAGTTTCATCCACAATTTGGTACAATATTTGTGGTGGAGGGGATTCAGGACATTACATGCCTCATTTTCATCTCTCAAATTCCCTCATGATTAAAATTCATTGAATAAGATAAGGGATCAGATTATGAAACCCACTTTTATTACATTGTTAGTTGTTATTTCATGCCTTATGATTTAATTCCATTAAGTGGAAAAAATATTCCATTAAAATATTATTATGGGTGAATCCATATATTGATCCAACACATTGGGTAATGATTTTGTCTCATGTGGTGTCATGTATTAGATTATGGAGTAAACATAAACCACTATTGGACATTCTACCCCTGTGATGTTGTTAATGAATTTATCTATGATTGATGATTATGTCATGTTATATGTTGTTCATACATTTAATATGATGCCATGATTTTATGTTACAATCTTCAATTTGTTATGATTTCATATGATTAATCATTTGCCTTCTATATTGTGATATAATGTTAAGTCATTGGCTCACATGGTATGTTTATTTATCATTGTTAATAATGTTACTAGGATTATAGCTTAACCATTTCATTTGTGTATTCCCTTTGTTGTACTATGTAGTTTTAAGATCTTAAATAGATTTAGTATCTTTATAAATAAAATAAAAATGTATGTATTCCATGTTTTAGTTTCCATTTATGTATTACAATACTAGTCATCTAAAGACATTATCCATAATTATCCTTGCATTTTAATTATGGAGATATATGGTAAAAATAATGTTATATAATAATTACAAATACGGTGTTTCTATAGATGGAATTATAAATGAATTTTTAATGATCCATGGGAAGAAATAATTAGAAAAAATTGTTGATTACCCTAGGGATATTTATAATGATTATTCTATGTATAGAAATATGTCCTAGAATATTGTTGAATGATTTAGTGAATAGTTATTGAGTAATTACATAATTTTCTAGATACTAAATTGGATCATGGTTCTTCAATAAATCTACGTAAGAATAATAACTTAGAAACAACACATCTGGCATAACAATAGTATTAACAGTTACAAGAAAATGGAATTAATGAAAGCCAATTTTGAATCTCTCAGTGGATGTGATTTTTAAATTCAAAAACTCATTATGATCCATAAATAATGACTAGAAATATTAATTATTTATATAACCTAATTGGAATCATCTCTATTGAAAACTAAGAGAGAAAAATAAAGGCCCATATAGAAAGAAATAATTTTCTTTTGTAATTTAATCCTTCTATGATTATATTGTTACTATTTTTATGTTAATGAATTATGACCCTGATTATTTTAATACTTGTTTATAATTTTGAGAAATATGAAAAATAATGTTCATGACCAATGTGATGTTAAATGTAATGATTCCAAAAATATATTCCCAAAAAAATGGGAGAAATAATTAGACATCGTGTGTCCATAAAATGTGTGCTACCATGAATATGACAAATAACATGACTATAATTGAATTTCCAAACACATAAAATAATATAAGTATGGAATCACCTGAAAAGTAAAATTATAATGATAAAAAATAAAATAACATTAAATTATCTACATTCCACAAATGTTGGAAGAGATACCTTTGAAAATTCATATAAATTCACTGGAAGATTATTTCTGTTGGGAAAAGGAAAGATATAAGGATTAAAATTTCATAAAAAATTATCAGTATTTCTAATAAGATGTTGGAAAACAATTGTCAACATAAGGAACCACAATAATTTCCATTTTAAAAATGTAGGGGACATGTTCATTATTAGTGTTAATTCATGAATTGTGGAACTAATTCAAATTTGATTATGTTATTCACTTTATTAAAGTAAAATGATTGAAGTGTTTATTTGTTTTAACTTGAGAATAATGTTGATGAAGTGTTTTTTATAAATGGTCTTATTTTAATAAATATATGAACTTCTGTGGATCATTCAATAATATTGTATATTTATGGATTTATAAGAATATGGTCAATGGTACCACTAACATTTAATTTTTTTTAATTATATGTTGATACTTGATAAAAATATATACTTTAGGAACATATAATATTTTATATGCTCCATATATTAATGAATTATATTAAATTATAATTATTATATTTTGTGGAAAATAACAAGATGTATAGAAAACCATAGTGGTAAAAATGTAAATTCTTTACTACTGTATTTTTTTGTATGTTCATTATATTCATTATAAATTTATTCGATCATACTTAGTTTTTAATATTATTATGACATGTGTTTTTTGAATGTTTTATATAAAGGAGGTCACAAATTTTAGGTTACAACTGATCACATCTAGCATTACCATGGTGTATGAACCCATAACCAAAGTGTGATAAAAGTGTGTGACATTATAATGTCCTGAGTGCTGTATTATTTAGTATGTATTTTTTATGTATACATGTTTATATTTATAAACAATAAGTTGAAATTTGGAATCATTTTACCGGGTTTAGATGTTTATAAACACTATGTTTATTACAAATTATTATTTATGAAGAATGTTATTATTATTTTAGCGGTGTATGTTCAATCGAATGAGATAGCCATAGAGGTTAAACCAACTTTTCATATAAAGGGTTATTGAGATTATCTTAGATATAGGATTAATTATTTATGGAATTATATATTTTTACAGTTTGGTTTTATTGTAGAATTTAGTTTATTGGTATATAAATATTCATTTTGGGTATTATAATACTTTTCTCTATCCATTTTTAGGTTTTAATAAATATTTATGGAATATAATGTTACAATTTTATGGATATTTTGATCTGTTAATGATAATTTTGGGACATTAATCAGAAAAATTCATATTATATATTCATTCAATAGTTTGAGAGTTGATGATGAATGTTGTCAACGAATAAACAATGAATGAAATTTTGACCAGGTAAGTATATTTTCTAGTGTTCTATATCTTACTAGTAAAAGAATCTCTCAATTATGAAAAAATTATCAGGAAACAAAAAATTTATTCTATTACCTTCATATCTAATGAGTTGTCGGTCTTTCAATTCATTATAGATTTATTATTATTTTAATGTTGAATTTGACTTGATCATTCAGTTTCATACGATCCATGACCTCAACAACTCATAAAATTTTATTACACTTTTATTACATGTCCTATCTAACATTTATATCATTGTTACCAAATAAATAAATCTAGTTTTGTCATTACCACCATATTTCTCATTCCCTATTTTAAGCAGAATTTTTATTAATCATTCTTACAATGTGGTATTTTTCATAATGAAATTTTCAAATGTTAATCCCTTGACATCTGTGAGTAAGATTAAATTATATGGGTGAAATTTATTTAATGGGGGTAGAATGTAACACCTTGATAATTTTAGAGATTAAAGTCTTTTTCGATAGAATATATGAGACATAAGACCACTTTTATATGATACAATAACACCCTGACACATTAATAATTTTTCATTCCAAAAAAAATTCAATGTCTTTGAATGCTTGCGGAACACACAACGTTGAATCTAAAGGGAATATAATATAGCATAACATTATAACCTAAACATGAAATTGGAATATATGAGTTTGAATTAATATATTATCGAATATTTATGCCCTAATAATTAATAAATTAAAATAAATGATAATATATTGATTTGGAAATAGATATGAATCATTTTAATTAAAAATAAATTTCTTCTAAAAAGATAGTTTTTTTAAAATGAATTTTGTTTCTACATTGAGAAATTATTTTAAAACATGTTTTCTGGAATTTTATATAATATAATTTAAAAAGATATATTTATTTATTAAATTAGTATGTTAAAAATACCATAGTTTTATTTTTTGTTATTTTTTTTTTGAAATGATACATTTTTTAGTCAATAGTAAAAAATAACAATTTTTTTTAAAATTATTATTTATTTATAATAAGGATATAACCATTATTATTTTAATAAGATTTAAAATAATTATAATTATTATTTAATGATATATAATCCATTTAATTACATAATAATCATATTTATTCAGGTTTTTATTATCAGATTATTTTTAGGCATGACAAAATTTAATCTAAAATATGTTTTTATGTGCATAATTTTTCCACATTTTAAATTATAAAAATAACCCATAATAAGGAATGGAAAAAATGAAATTTATATATTTACATGTGTAAATATGAATTTAAAATATTTAAAATATTATTTATTTTCTTATAGTTTTTATGTGAATCTTGTATCCAAAAAATAAATTATATTTTGAAAAAATAATTTTGACACTTTTGTAAGTTTAATTTTAAATTAAATTATGCAACATTGGTGTGTTCAATTTTTAAAATTATATTCCATATATTTATATATCATAATTTATATTATAATATTAGTTCTAATTAATTTTTAACGATAATTTATAATGAAATTAATAAAAATTATTTATTGCAGTTTACGTGAAAATTGGTTTATTAGGGGTGAAACTAAAAAAGTAAATTGTTAAAAATGATCCAAAACGATTACAATTCATATTTTATGGATTTATTTAGAACATGTATAATTAAATTATCTACAATGGACGATTTGGTATACCTTTTTCCAATGTAAAAAATATCTGTATAATTCTTTCTTTTCAAAATTTTCATGTGTGTTCTCTCATACCATTATAAATGGTCACCCACTCTCTTATTCGCATCACACATAAATAAAGCATATGATATTATATTTCCAACTCAAATAACATCCCTAATTCAATAAAATATTCTTTATGAAATTTTTTACAAATAAATCTAAAAAAATATGGCTTTTAGTTTAAACCAAATGATGCAATCCAAAGATGAGTAAATGTCCTTACATGATTGTTTTAATTTAATTCTTCTTCCACCTCCATAAAATATTAGTAAAAAATGATGATTTATTAATAATATTATCATACATATAATCATATGTTATTAGTTTATTATCATGAACTACATCTATCTCACCCTACCTTAATTGGGAAACAAAACATTTGATCGAGTCTACAACAGACTACCGCTACACGATGTGACATAGTTCAGTTTCCAAAACAACCACATAGATTGATATAATGATAAATTTAATTATAATTTAAAATATAAATTTGATTATTTAATTATGGTATCATATATACCTTCTTACATTCCATTCCATAGAGAAAAAAATAACATCGCTCGTGTTTGGAGTACTACCAACTCATGAAGGGATGTGATTATTTTATCAATAACATACTAAATTGAAGTTAATAAGGTATGATTTTATTTTTATGTATGATATTTTTAATATAAAAACCTACGTTCCACTGAAATGGTTCACCAAAATGGTTTTTTACTTGTCAACACGTCTACCTCCCCATATGTTAGAGGCTTCTGATAAGTAGTAAGGGCATAACAGGGTACGTTGGGGTGACTATACATTCATTATCATAGGATAACAATGACATAATAATTAATAAATCAGTGAATAGTGAAATTTCTATAATACAAGTTTATTATAAGATAATAATAAATGATAGTGTGGCTAACTTCAAATATATAATCATGGATGCATGATCAGATGAGGCTAAACAACTTAAGAAATAAGAAAAACATGAGGCGAGACAATATGTAATTGTACATATATAAAAAATGTGAATGATACCAAAGGGATAAATCCATGGGAATTTTGAGAAATAGGTCTTTCTTGTTGTCCTAAGATCCCATGTACAAATGAATGACAATAGAACAATAAATAATGATAACCTATAAAAGGATGTCTGTTCAGGTACCGTTTGTAGTGGAAGTCCGAATAGGGGGTGACATAAACTCTATAGGCCACCAAAAGTGGATTCTAAATCACAATAATTATGTTGAATCTAATAAATAGTACTATGGATGTATTTTGTTAAATACAAAAATAACTAAAATTAAACAACATGGCTCTGGTTCAAACATGATACTTGTTCGACCATACCTGTTTTGGCCAAAACCAATATATCTATGACCACAGTTTAAAAATATAGATATAATGTGTGTATATATATATATATATATATGTGTGTGTGTGTGTGTTTATGTTCTATTTGTATGCACAACTGAATATAATTGCACCATGGTATGAGTGAAATAGAGACACAGACTGAACACATGCATGTTCATTTTCATACAAGACATGTCCTTAAAAATGATAAACATGAAATCCTTAGTTAGATAAGAAAGAGGGGTTAGTTTTGTTAAAAACAATAATTCTAGGACTCATTTAATTTGACCCATAAAATGGAATCCCATGTATTTTTTCTAGATAACCTTAATTACTGATCATCATAAGAGTCTTTTTAAGTGGATCTATAAAGTGTAATCCCAAGTATCACACTTAGTATGGAATAAAGTTATCACCCACTGAGTATATCCCTGGATCACAACATAGGGGACTAGGTATCACATCTTTCATGGTAAAAAACATCACCCACTCAGACCATCCTTGGAAAACCACTAGGGGTCCAGTTGTCACTCAATGGTAAAATATACTCAAATAGCATATAAGACTGTCCTACAATTTCCTATCTAGGAATCTATGTATTGATCAATTCTAAAACACATCAAGGAACCAATGAGTCTATCCTAAGAAATATGTATTATAATCATAGTATCACTGATGGTGTGGAAAAGTATACAAACCACTTATTCCATCAATGGTATACTATTAGAGATCCATGTATCAATCATGGAATAACAAAATATGATCCACCCAAAAATCTCATCCATGGTAGTCCACTATGGGTCCCAGTATTACCCAAGGTTTATTTAATCTCAAACAAAAAATGAGACATTAATATGAATTCATAACTTAGAATACATGTATCTCAATGGGTGTACATAAATAATTGACTCATCTACATTTAAACAATGATGAATACTATGTTTATAAACATTTCACATCACCTTATATGTTTAATTTAATAGGGAAATTAAAATTTACCATTTAAATTAACAAAAAATAATGACATATTACATAATAATACCACTATCATAACCTTGTTATAAATAATGGGTGACTTTTTCATTTATCAATTAAATTAACACATTCAATTTCCTCATTTTATTAAGGATGATAAAAAACATGAAATCATCTTTGATAGTGAATATGGGTTAGGCTATCATGTCAGGGCAAATAAAATCAGTTTATTTATAAAAATTGTTGTTTTAGAATTTATCAAACATACATAATGGTTTTTGAGAGTCCA
Source organism: Viscum album (assembly GCA_963277665.1). Classification (NCBI taxonomy): domain Eukaryota; kingdom Viridiplantae; phylum Streptophyta; class Magnoliopsida; order Santalales; family Viscaceae; genus Viscum; species Viscum album. Next base: position 1,686,780,441 of record OY728119.1, read on the forward strand.
ATTAAATGAATTTTAATTATGTTTATCAAAAAATGCCCAAAGTGGTTGATTTAATCCCATAATGTGGCATCATGTTTTATGTATTGGTGGAGATAGAAGAGAATGGAATGGGTTCAGTTAAGGTTATCAACATCAAAAGGTTAAATTAAAAGTGAATGGAAATCAAATTTAAGTCATTAGGATCGAAATCTTTAATTTAAAATTTAAAGGGAAACACATATAAAATATGTCATGAAACATAATGGTTTAAATTAAAAATAAGGTATACATTAAATGAAAATATATCTACCACCTACCTTATGCATAATATGGACTACTAATTTAATATTGAGATTTAATTTGAGCTAGTTTTAGAGAAATAAAGGATACTTAGAAACATCATTATAATAGTGGAAACTATAGAACATGAATATAAAAAAGAGATGTAAAAATTCATAGAGAATGAAATAGGAGTTGAAGACACATAAATAAAATTCCAATATGATGAACGATACTCAAAACAATGTTCAGACAGAGGAGATATCCCTATTCCTAGATTAGAAGGAGTATGATCTAGAGGGAATGAGGGAAAAATATTTAATTTTGGAGGAGTATAAATGAGGGATGAAGTACAAAATTAGGCAGTGGAAAAGGGTAAATTCCACCCATTAAATGAGGTTCATGGTTTGGATAAACGGTTCAACAAACCGTGGACCAATACTGTTTTGGTTCCTTCCTATGCACGAGCACACATTGTTCCTTCTCAAGGATTCAAAACCCTACTGAAAAACATGTTGGTATCATATTTCGAGGACATAAAAATCATTCAAATGTTCTTACATCTTTTTTTACATGGTTAAAAAAATCATATCATAACTTCTAGCTCTCATGATCGAATTAATGGTTCCTTATGGAGGGCCACACAGTTTTAGAAAAATTGTGTGCCTCTTCTTGCCTCATCCGTATTTGAATATTTTGGGCCAAATGATCTCAAAACTCAAAAAAACCCAAAACACCTCTCATGAATTAATCCATGTCTACAAATGGTGTTATAACTCTCATATTCATGTTCTCATGTACAATTTAAAATTTACTTCACTTACCAAACTAAAAAGGTCAAAATTTCATTAAATTTCATCCTGATTAAAAAAAGAGCTGATAAAATTTTCCTGACTTATTAAAATTTATAAATAATTAATTTTCCTTATAATTTATTATAGTATCTTTCATTGAATAAAATATAATTTTGTTTCTGTGTGTGGATTACTACCGCATTATAAATCCTTGAGATGAATTTTTATGTCCACATAGCATGGATTTTAAATGTTATATTATTTAAATATTTATATGATATTAATGATATAATGGTCATACTATGATGATAAAATAACACATACCTTCATTCCATCATGATATTTGAAAAATGAAAACATTACTCATGTGTACGTATAGCCTTTCGAGCCCATGATTGTAACATAGTTCTTTATTCAAAACCATATTTCATAAATGGTTTTGTAAAGTATAACTTATGTATTAAAAGGAATATTAGGTAAATATAAAAATTATGGATATGATTAAATAATATACACCATTACAGTAGTCCTCTTAAAAAAAGTGATTTTGGATGTGTGAGTCGTTTATCATTAATAGATTCAATAATAAATTAATTCATAATTTAATCAAATATAACTTGGATATAAATAAAATAAAATTATAAATATCAATGAAAATATCATAAAAATTTAATTGATGGATATCTGTTTGTTATTAATGATGTAATGTAACACAAGGGATTATTCAGGCTCAAGGTAAGCATTTTTTCTCAAAACATCCTTCATTTTGTCACATGAACATTTATGAAACTATTTTTTAAAATAATCTTTCTAATGAATCTTTTAATACTATATCATTATTTATAAAAAAATGATATTTTTGGATAGAATTATTATAATTCATTCATGGGTTTTTATGATTAAAATGTTTCACTAATGAAGGGTTTGTGTTTCAATCACATTTTAATTTGGGATGTTTATGTTTGAATTTTAATTAAAAGGATATTATTTGATAGTAAAAATCCTTAATTTTAATCAACGATAGTTATTTATAAATTTTTAGGTAATTTTTCCATTTAATCTATTTATTAATTAAATAGGTTCGAGAAGATATTTTTATGAAATTTTTACTTCATTTTTATCTTTGTTAAAAAATCTGTTCTATTCCTTGTCCTCTTTTTCCTTAAATAAATTTAGAAATAATTAAATTTAACATTTTATAATTATATTTTATAAAAAGGAATATTTTCATCACTTACGAAAAATTTACTTATTTACTATTTTACAAAAATATGAATGTAATAAATGTTTTTATGTACTCCACATGAATGAAACCATCCACTATCATGACCACTAAATTCATTAAATATATACATATATTACTAAACATTTATTAGTAATGAAATTGTTTTTTTAATATCATTACATTTTGGTTTTTAAAGTCATCTTTAATTTGAACAGATTATTTTTCACAATAACATTGTCCAAATACATTTTAGTGGTATTTTTATTCATTAAAAAAAACATTGTTATTATAAACTTCTTATAATATATTTATATATTACTCTTAAATATATACCAGCATTATTGTCCTTTAATATTATGTTGTAATACATTCCTCGTGTTCAACTCTCAAAATAAACAATTATGAAACATCCATTAATTATGATATGTGGAAATATTATTATACCCATTTTAATTAAATGGGAAATGTTTATGTCATACCTTATTATTAAATTCCATATATAGAACCCTTCGATAATGGATATGTTATGATGGGTTCTTCTAGACACCAATCCAATGTATTGGGTAAATCATTAATCTCTTAAGGCATCATGCATGGTATTAGAGATGAAACCTAATCTATTATGGGAATTTTCCACTATGTGATATTCTCTAAGATGTTAGGCTTGGTCATGTTTGTTTTTCATATTGTATGTTTTTTCCAAATTTCCAATGATTTCATGATATTATGATACCATTTTCATTATGTTATGTTTCTATATGATTACTCACATGCGATATCTTTTATGATATAATGTTAAATCATTACCCATCTCTTTATTTTTTCTCATCTTTTTATATATTTTCTATTATTTTGGCTCACCAAAATATTTTATGTATTCTATAGGTCATCCGATGTAGTTTTATGATATATAATACTTTGAGGATCTCACTAAGTAGTAGAAAAAATAATGATTTCATGTTTTTGATTCCTTCTATGTATTATGATCTAATACATGTAAAAAACATTACAATTAATGAAGCTTTTTTTATTAATGGATAAATATGTTAAAATAAATTTAATATTATGTGTAAAATGATTATGTCATTATACATAACCAAGGAATATCCAACCCTTCTGCAAAGCAAGTCACAACAAAGGACAACACTTACTTTTGATGTGCACCACTTGAAAACCATAATTTTTCATGAAATATATATAAAAAATATATGGAACATATTTATAACAGTAAAATCATAATCAGATTGAAAAGAAATAAAAAATAAAAAAATAAGTATACATTGATGAAACATAAATTGAAATTGACCATAATATATCGATCAAAACTCAATCAAACAAAATTATTTTCCCAATGAATTTTATATATTATTATAATGTATCAATATATGTCCGAGTAGAAAATATCAATAATTGTGTATTTCATTACTTCTTTATACTATAAATATTACACGATAATGATTTATAGATAGATCACCAACAATCAAATTCAATAAAATCCATGATCATCGCCTTGTTGGTTTCAATATTTTTAATCCACTTGTTTGTCAACTAAAATAAGTATCAAAATATCATTAAATCTCATGAGGTAAAACTAAAATATATTAAAACCAAATAAATATCATAGAAATTATATTCCATAAATATTATTTTTATTTTAAGAATAAATGAATGTATTTTAGAAATAATTAATTTATTTTTTATATATCATTAGATATTCTAAAACCACATATCATATGAGAACACATAAGAATGAAATAAATTGGATAAGATATTCGATCATATATAACAATGTATTAATTCAAAAATCAAATCTTAATTGTAATATATATTTTAACTCAAGAAAGTTATTTAATAGTCATGAATTATATTTGTACTAATGTGAGATATCATTAATTTCATATTAAATATTGACTCATGTAATATATTTGTGTAGCTCATTTGAATTAATAATTACCCCCAAAACTAGAAAACTATATAAATATTTTCTTTCCTGTATCTTTAAAATGATACAATTTAATCCATAAAAAAAATGTCTTCATCATTAGTTAAACTCATTGGAAAATAATTTATAGTAAATAAAAAATAATATTAAAAGTAATATTTTTCACTTTTCTGGTGAAGTAACCATGAAAATTTGGAAAAAATTGTAATAATCCAACATTTTTTTACACAATACAGTGAGACATTGTAAAATTGAAAACATTAAAAAGAAACATAAAAACAAAAACAAAACAAAAACCTCAATACAAAAAATATCCCCATATATTATAATTTGTACTAAAAATATATAATATTTTGAAAATTAAAGCACAAAAATAGATTCATTCAAATTTATCCACCATGAAAAATAAATAAATTTTTTTAAAAAATAAAAATTATTATTAAAAAATTATATATAAATAAAGGTTGTTGGTAATAATAAGAAAATTTTGATAACTTTAAATATTATTTTAGAAAACATCTTTCATAAGAATCAAATTTTAAAAAACATCCCCATAAAGTAACATAATTTTAACCAATTATTTAATATTAATTGAAATAATGATAATAATTAAAAATACAGTATAAAAATAAATAATTTCACCACATTTTGACAAATATCTTCTTGGAAAAAAATAAAATAATTCTATAAATTTTTTTTGTCAACTGTAAAAATTAATTAGTTGTAAGTAATTATACAACATTGAAGTTATAAATTTTATAAGTTAAAACCAAACAACATCCAATGTTTGAGTAATGATATCATCACATTGAACAAAAAAACAAATAAATATTAAATGAACAACTCCCCTGTTAACAAGATATCATGTTAAATGAAATCTCACCACCATATATATATTTCATGAATATTTTAAATGATAAATTAAAATTGAAATAGAAGAAGTATTATCATAATAAATATAGATTTCATGAATTTTTATATTATAAATAAAATAAGGTTCGTTTTATCCATAAACATTGAGCACAAAAACTATAATCTTAAAATTTCATCACGTTGATCCAAAAAATTAAATAGTATCCACGTAAATTATGGAATCATAAATTAATTTTCATATTAATAATATATCCACTAAAAATAGAATATGAATAATACATTAAATCTAAATAACTCCAACTTGAATATAATAATTTAGAATTAACACTTACCTTTATATAACTTAAAATATTTTAACATCATTTAAATGAAAATCATTATTATTAGATTCAAATATAACACACAAAGAAACACTAAAAATGATACTAGGTCTTGATGGAATAAAATGATAAAAAAATCCAATCATTCCTCTAAAAAATTATTATCTACAAGATTTAAAAATTATTCTAAATTGATTTTATAACTATAAATCAAAAATGTTCAAAAATATTTACTATAATCATAATTAAACATGTCAACTAACTTTTCAAAATATTTGAGATTTAATAGTATTAAATAAGGTAATTTAATGATTTTATGTCTATGAATAGGAATTTAATTCACCCATTAAGTTCATATCAAATTAGAAATTAATCATCTCAAAAAATTTATAACATAACACAAATCATAAAGAACCATATAAAATTTTATCAACATATATTTTTACAATTAAAATTTTATATGAAACATTATTAATAGACATATTTATGTAATGTTTAACTTTATTAAAACCATTAGTAAATTAAAATGTTATTATATCATACCATACCCTTGGAAATTTTTTAATATAATAGAAAAACCTTTTTAGTTAAATTACATTTTTCGGTATATTTAATGTTTAAATAGATGTGCATGGTTAAAATAAACCACCTAATAAATCACACCATTTTGAAATCCTCTTATGCTATCCATTTTATCCAATTTAAAAAATTTAAAAAAGTAAAATCCAATAAAATCATAATATATTTAATGAATAAACCATAGAAAAATATTCATCAAAATAAATTCATTTAACTTTAAATAATCCTTGAGAAATAATTATATTGGGGCATTTAACTATTTCAAATGAGTCATCCATTCTATTCGTAAAAATATATTTATTTCCAAAAATAAAATTATCTATTTATGGTTCTTTTAATTTCTATGATTTTTTATTGAATTTTTTTTATGATTATATGTATTGGAAATTAACACATTAATATCAACTAAACCATCATCAATATTATTATGTAAAAATTTAGAATCACAAATTGAATTAGTGAAATAATTCAAAATGTAATTTTGTGTTTTAATTTATGATTCAACTTTTCACATTTCATTTTCTAAAATGTGATCCTTATGAGTATATAAATATGTTAAATGAGATTGTGAATAAGTATCCCCCCATAACAAATTCATTATTATTTTGAGGTTCTTATTAAATAAAAAACTCTCAAAAGAATTCATTATTTTTTTCAAAATATTTATTTCTATATTTAATTATATATTCATAAAATGCATCATGCATTATTTCATCCATTTTCATATTAATATTATTATAATATATATAAGACTTAATATTTATAGAATATCCTTAAAAACTATTTCATAACATTTAGATTCAAACATATATAAATTTTTATTTACAGTTTTAATAAAAACATTTCATTAAAAATTATAATGTAATCAAAATGAAGTTTATTTTTACAAATCAATTCAAAATAAGTTTTATTTTAAAATGTTTTAATAAAAATATTATTTTAAATATAATTAACTATATTTTCAAAATTTTCTAAAATTTATAATGGAAGTTTAAATTCATTTAACTTTGATCCATATTTATCAAAAATTGTCATACTTTTCCTGGTTTCAACACCATATTATTATAGCATTATTTTAGTACAAAAAACTATAAGAATAACCATTACATTAAATGAATTTATCAAATTACAATTAAAAAATCATCCTCTTCGGTCACCTCAAACTTATATAATTAAATAAATATTTTTTATTTCAAAGTAAATTACATTAATTAGTAATATTAGATAACATTTCAATATTATAAAATAATTCAATGTTAACCTATTAAAATCATCAATAGTAAAAAAAATATTTCTCATGACATTATGTCATATTTTTTGATATTATATATATATATAAGATTCAATAGGAAATACTATATTAACCTAATTAGAAGATGTGTAATAATCCTTATATTATATGAATTTATATTTGAATCAAAAAAAATTACCTATTTTTTGTTAATGAAATTTAGAAAATTCATGTTTTTTCAATTTATATAGTTAAAACTTTTAGTATTCTTAGAACTCATGTTATATAAAATATTAAATTATTCTGTATGTAACATCCCAATTAAGTAAATGAAAATATATTTTCATATATATTCCAATTTATGAATTAGATAGTGTTTCAGAGGCTTAAAATGAGAATAAATCAAATCTTAAGCATAGAATACTCTAATATTTTTAAAAGATTATTTTATCTCCATTTAATGGTAAACCATTTTTAAATTTATCTGTTGAAAATTTTATTAGAAATATTTGTCAAAAGAAACTTATTCTATATCATTGGGACATTTAAATTTACGTTGGATAAATATTTGGTATTTTTCTAACAATGTTGCTTTTTTAACGAATAGTGAAAAATACTGCATTTTACTTCCAAACTGCTTTTTAATATAATTTAATTATATAGATCAGTTATATTTTTGTTTGGTACTAAAGTTTAATTATAATATATTGTTACCATTTAATTCAATTGTGGTCATTATAATTAATTTCACTTTGAAACTGAACCTAAACAATTGTCAATATTTTGATAGATAATGTTTCTTAAAAACATGCTATTTGTTTTAACAACGAGAATTATTTTTAAATTAATTACTGAAATTTCTGTGATTTCAATTTGGAAAAATGGATTCCATATTTTGAATAATAAGGCCCAAATTTTGTAATTAATACTCATTTGTTTTTGGACATTATGAATAGTAATGACGACAATTATCGTTAATTATCGTGATTAATTAGTAATCTGTTAGTTAAGGGTAATAAAACAATATCATAATAATATAAAATGACTCCAAATTGTGTCCAAATCCATTTTTGGGACATTTCCGACCATGGGATGCCTTTTTATATACTTTGGGACCCCGTGGAATCACTTTAGTTATATATTGGCCTTTTATTATATTATTTTTAAAGAAAGGAAAATATAACCAATGTATGTATCACCTAAGTAAAAAAAATTAGTTTTTCTTATATAAATGAACAATTAGACTATATATATTAATTGAAAAGATAAAATTATTTACTACATAATGGTATTTTTTTTACAATTTTTAGACATTAAAAAAATAAATTTATTTATGACACCATGATGATGCGACGATTACCTCATTAATGAACGATTTAAATAAAATAAAATGATAAAGTAAACTCTAAGGGTTAAACATTTGAAAAACATATTTTATGGGTGGATTTCAACCCTTATCACCTTATCTTAGAAATATATCATTTTAGGTCCTTTAAAATCTGAAAAGCATTTCATAATAAAGTTACATTACATGACCATCGAAGAGTGCCCCTCCTCCCACTTATAAAAGGACTCCACCACTACACACTTACCCACACCACTCTATCCATTGGATAGTCCAACCCATGATCATATTATCTGTCCAAATCTCTCTCTCCATCCTAGAAGCCTTACCTTTGGTAGAAAGCTCTTCAAGAAATCCTTTTGGTTCAAACCAAGGGGAGTTACCCAATTAAATGGCAATGCCTTCTCTTTTTTCCTATTTTTTTATTTTTCTTCTACAACCCCCTTAAATCATTTTATTCATTTATTTTGTATCAATAACACTATATTAAATATATTAGGATGTTTTTATTAGAATTATACGATCTACACTTACACACACCTCTTTCTAATGGGTGAAGAACATAATGTTTTTGTTGACGGTGAACTACTGCCTCACCAAACGATGATTCTTCAATAATCCCCTACCTCATATCATGGTGGCCATTAAGATGTCACTATATTTATATATGATATATATTTTGTTTATGTTTTCCTTTTGCTTCTGTATTTTTCATTTATGGCATACCTTTATGGTTTCCATAATGGATAAACGCGATAATTTAATTTTAGGAAGTGCAGACTACCGCCATCAAAGTGAATTGAATCGTTAATGCCATATATGGGACTTATCAATGATGGAGATAATAATATTATATTTGGTATTATACTGGAAATATAATGTACCTTTATATAATTGTGAATTTATTCCATTAAATATGAAATAGAAATGAAAGTAGCATTCATGCGTACGTATGGCTTACCGTTTTCATGAACGGTGCATTTCATTTCTTATCTCTGAATTTAATGTAATATTATACATGAATGTATATACTGGATATATATGATAACTAAATCATGAATATAATTCTGTAGATAGTGGATAACTTACCACATGATCAACTTGTAATTATAAGAAATTTAAATTTGACTCAAGTACTAAATATCGACAAAACGATCGTTATTAACTTAAATGATTACATAATGTTTATAACATGGAAATAAGTTATATAAAATAAATAATTAACGTGAAAAAGGTTCTTAAGAAATTTGAAATTAACTTGAGTTTATTATTCAGGAGAATAAATAACGATCGAGTCAAGTCAAACACAAGGTAAGCAACTTCGTCTCAATCTCCTTTCATTGAGGCATATTTTGTTTTATACCCAAAATTCATTAATACGATGTATAAACCCCTTTTTCTTTGACTTTTATTCCAAATGAATCATTTCTCTATGAATCAATTTACTAAATGAAAAAAAGCATGTTTCTTTTTTTATACGGTGATAACGACCTTTTCACCGCTACGAGTATTATTTGATCTTTGGCTTCCTTAACAAGCCGTAATGTTTTTAAAAGGGAAAATAAATATCATCTACAATATTATATATTTTGGTATTGAAAATAGTTTTGATAATGGATTTTTTATGTCAATATATTTAAGTGATATATTGTGATTTTTAATGTGGAAATGTTTTTTTCCCTTTATATTTGTTTTATGTGATATGATTTTATAATGGTACATGGAAATTTGATGGGTGGTTACATGATAAACCAAATGAAGGGTGGTGCCGTGAAAACTAAGACGAGTGGTTATGTTATAACCACCTGTGAATTGGGTATGCAAGTCGTCCATATGTCTATTCCATTTAGTGATATGTTTGGAAGTCGACCGTATGTTTATTCCATTTAAGTATGTTTATGTCCCAAGATACCTTTATATGTTATGTGTTCTTTATATGGGTTTTCTGATAATACTTTTTTTACAAAAGGGTAAGCAATTATCTTTTATTTTATGAAGAGTATTTACTACGTCATAAAGGGGAAAAGTATTACTTATGATAAAGTATTCTTGGTTTACTTGTTGTTTTAAAAAACTAACAGTTTTCTATCTCTGTGTATCCTTTACTGAGATTTTTTATGCTCATCCCAAGTTTTTGAAATGTTCTTCATAGGACTTAAAGATTAAAAGGGTAAAGGATGAGATCAAATAAATACATGTTATCTAAAACATGTAACTGGACATGTTTCTTTTTAAGAGTTTTTATTTTACGAAAAGAAATGAAAATTGTGTAGAAGTGTTTACATTTTAATCTTTTGAGAAGTAACAGTTATGGCCTAATTCTCTAAAACTCTAATCCTGAAAAGATCCCCAATGTGAATTATTCATTTAGTTAAAGATTATGTAATGGTTTAAGGCAAGGTCCTTGTAGTTGGTATCAGAGGTCGGTTTATTCAACTTTAGGAGTTAGAATATTGTTAAATTAATGTCTATAAATTAATATATGGTATGATTGAAATGATATAGCATTTAAATATTACCATGTCGCTTCACCAATGATATTTCTATGTTCAGAATGGTTTTCCGCAGAGTAAAGAGGGCAGCTATGTTGGGACGACATCAGGAGGAAAACAGCCTTCCAAATCAGATTCCTAAGACGGTCAGAATTGGAATTGAATAGTTTGTTGCAGTGATGGCACAGTTAACTCATGATAAAAAAGGTGGTGGTATCCATACTTGAGAACATCCATATCTTCCATAGAATAACATATCAGTGGGGTAGCATTTGATGAGGCAACATCCCAATCATTCAGAGGATCATCTGACCCTGTTCTAGAAGAAGGGTAGATTAAAGCACTGTAGATGATTTTTGATGTCATGGAGTGTTCAACACATAAAAAGGTTAGTGTCTCTATTTACCGTTTTGAAGGTGAAGCTGATCAGTGGTGGTCGATGGTTAAAAATATCATGGATAGTGAGGAGATTGATGATCTTTACAGGAATGAATTCAAAGGTATGATTCTTGAGGAATATTTTCCTAAGGGGGTTCATCATAGGATGTAAAAAAACTCCTATAATTAAGGCAGCATGATGACTCAGTGGATAATTCTGAAGCAACGTTTACTCGACTCACAAGGTATAAACAAATTTACATTCGAGATATTGATAGTAAAATCAACCATTTTTACTCAGGGTTAAAGCCAATGTATCGAATGTCATTAGCTTCTCGTGAGTTCAAAATTGATGAAATTTTTTTTCGATGTGTGGAGAATGTGGAAATGTAGATTGTTGATGATCAGGTGTTCTTTTACAAACAACAGAATATGAGGTCCATTTGGAAGGCAAAGAGAAACAATTCATCAAAGAAGCTTGGAGGTTAAAATACCAAATATTTATCCTGTGAGAAGTGTGGTAAAATCCATCCTGGAGAATGATTATCCTTGTATTGAAGGTTCTTCCAGTGTGGTAAGTCTGGTTATATTGCCTGTAACTGTAAGGAAAATTATCAAGCAGGAAATGAAAAGCCAGTGGTAAGATGTTTTAAGTGTAATGAAATGGGATACTATGCAAATGAGTGTGTAATGAAGTACTCATCGGAGGGAAAACAGCCCGACTAAATGCAAAAAGGGATGGTGAAAACCTTTTCAACTACTTCTACAAATGTTGGTCCATCGAATGAAGTAGTATCTGGTACACTGTTTGTTTGTTCAGATTAAGCGAATGTGTTTTTTGATTATGGTTCGACACATTCTTTCATTTCTGAGAAGTTTTCTAGTAAATTTGGAATTACATATCATGATATTAATCCTAAACATATGAAAAAAAACACGCAGAGGAAATGTTGAGATAAAAAGAAAGCATAAGAACCTTCCTGCCCTTGTGTGAAGAAAAAATCTACATAAAAACTTTATTGTTTTGCCTCTAGTAGAGTTTGATGTTATTTTGGGCATGGATTGGCTTTCTGTTTATCATGATAAGATTTAATGTCGAGCTAAAGAGGTTTCATTTCAGAATTATTTTTAGTTTTTGTACAATAATGAACCCTTTCTATTGATAAAATACCAGGAAGCTGAGAAAATAGTAAATGAAGGAAATGATTGTTACCTTGTAAATATTGTTGAAAACAAAGGAACTATTCAGATTAATGGTGTTCTAGTGGTAAAGGAGTATCTTGATGTTTTTCGTGATGATTTTTCTGGTATTATACCTGATCTAGAAGTTGAAATTACTATTGACATAGTTCCTGATACTAATCCAATTTCAAAACCCCCTTATCGACTGTCTCTCGTTGATCATTTAGAGTTAAAGAAGCAATTACAGGAGTTATTAGATAATGGTTTTATTCTACCGAGAACATCACCATGGGGAGCTCTGATCTTGTTTGTTAAAAATAAAGATGGTTCAATGAGACTTGGCATTGATTATATAGTATTGAATAACATCACTGTTAAGAAAAAGTATCCTTTTCCTCATATCGATGATGTTTTTGATCATCTCTAGGGAGCTCAGTATTTTTCAAAGATTAACTTGAGGTTGGGGTACCATCCGTTGAAGGTAAAATAATTCAACGTTCCTAAGACCACGTTTCGTACTTGATATGGACATTATGAATTTGTAGTAATGCTTTTTGGGTTAACCAATTCTCTTTCTGTATTCATGGACCTTATGAATAGAATTTTCCATCAGTTCATGGATATGTTTTTGGTTGTTTTCATTGGTCTTATTTTGGTGTCTTCTAAAAGTAAAGAGGAGCATGCAAGTCATTTAAGGGTTATCTTGCAAACCGTAAAAGAAAAGAAACTGTATTGAAAATTCATCAAGTGTGAATATTTGTTACAAAAAATATTTCTTTCCTTGGTCACATTGTTTCAAATAATGGAATAACTGTTGGTCCTTCTAAAACAAACATTGTTGAAGAATTTCTAAGACCATAAACTATAACCAAGATCCGTATTTTTCTTGGTTTGGAAGGTTATTACCTTATTTTTGTTGATAAGTTTGCACGGTTATCTATTCCAATGACTATGTTAACTCAAAATGGTGTTAAGTTTATCTAGACAAAATAATGTGATGATTGTTTTCAGGAATTGAACAGAAGATTGGTGAATTCTCCAATTTTGGCACTTCCTTCCAAGAATTTTGAGTTTGGTATATATAGTGATTTTTTGTTTAAATGACTTGGTTGTGTCCTTATGAAGAATGGTCAGGTAATTGCTAATGCTTCATGTCAGTTGAAAACTCATGAGTTAAATTACAATATACATGATTTGGAATTAGCTGTTGTTGTTTCTTGCTTTAAAAATTTGGAGTCATCATTTGTATGAAGTAAATTGCGAAATATATACTGATTACAATAGTTTAATGTATATATTAATTCATAAATAATTGAACTTGTGAAAGTGGAGATGGCTGTAATTAATCAAGTATTACGATTGTACAATACATTACCATCTGGGAAAATAAAATAAAGTGGCTGATGATTTGAGTCGAAAAGGTAATGCTTCATTAACTATGCTACGGTTGGAACGAGATCCTTTGGTTTTTGATTTCATGAAATTTGGAATAGAAGTTATTGGTTATGGATGTTTTTCTGTTTTGTTTCTGGTTTCAGTGAGATCATCTATATCAGACAGAATTAAGCAAGCACAGACGGAAGACAATGGGTTGCAGAAAAAGGTAGAGTGGGTTCAGAAGGGTATGTTTCCTGATTGTAACATTGAAAATGATTGTGTATTGAGGTTTGGGAAGTGATTATGTGTGACTTTTGATTCACAGTTGATGAATTAGTTTCTATATGAGGCTCATATTTCCCCGTTTTTGGTTTATCCTAGCAGTACTAAGATGTACAAAGATCTTCAGGAGTATTACTGGTGGGATAGAAAGAAAAATGATATTGCAGATTTTACTGTCATTTGTTTGACTTGTCAGCATGATAAAACATAGTTGTAGTTACCGAAATAGATGCATTAGTATTTACCTATTCCAGAGTGGAAATTGGAAAATATATCCATGGACTTAGTTGTGGTATTAATAAAGACATCTCGAGGTAAAAATGCAATCTGGGTTTTTATTGATCGATTGACTAAATTTCCACATTTACATCCGATTTTTGATTCTTCCTCTCTAGATCAACTATATCGGTTGTATGTTAAAGTTATATTCAAGTTACATGGAGTTCCCCACTCCATTGTTTCTGATAGTGATCACAGGTTCACTTCTATCATTTGGTAATGCCTTCAGAAGTAGTTGGGTACTAAATTAAATTTTAGTAAAACTTTTCATACTCAATCAGATGGGCAGTCAGAATGAACAATTCAGACCTTGGAGGACATTATACATTCTTCTTCGATGGATTATTTGGGATGTTGGGACCAACAAATTTTATTTATTGGGTTTTCTTATAATAGCAGTTTTCATTCCAGTATACAGATGTCTCTGTTTGAGGCATTATATGGGAAGCGGTGTCGAACTCCAGATTTTTGGTATGAAGTGGGTGAAAGGAAGTTGATGGGGCCAGAATTGGTAGAAGAGATGGCAGAAAAAGTTCAACTGATATTGAAACACATGAGAACAGCTCAGATCAGGCAGAAAATTTGTGCGGAAAACATGATGAAGGATCTCTCTTTTGAGGTATGAGATCATGTCTTCCTCAAAGATTCACCATGGAAAAGTGTGTTTTGATTTGGTATGAACGGAAACATGAGCCCAAGATTCATTGGACCTTATTAAATCCTAGATAAAGTTGGATCAGTTACGTATAGAGTGGTTATACCTCCAATTTTGTCCCAGGTACATAAAGTTTTTCATGTTTCAATGTTACGGAAGTACATGCCAGATACATCTCATGTTTTGAGTTCAGAGGTAGTTCAGCTGGAAGAGAATCTATCTTATGAACAACAACCGGTCCAGAATCATGACCACAACAAGAAAGTGTTGTGGAACAAGGTGATTCATCATGTAATGGTTCTATGGAAAACCCATATAGTTGAAGATGCATCACGGGAATCCTAAAATGCAATGAGGGATAAATACACCCACTTATTTGATAAGTAAATAAATTGCAGGGACGCAATTTTCTAAAGGGGGGAAGGAAGTAACATCCCAAGTAAGTAAAAAATAATATATTTGCATATATATATATATGTCTATTTATGTATTAGATAGTGTTTTAGGGGCATAAAATTAGACTAAATCAAATCTTAAGCATAGAATACTTTAATATTATTAAAATATGGTGTTACCGCATTTTTGTTGGAAAACAATTTTTAAATCTATCTTTTGAAAATTTTATAAGCTCTATTTTCCAGAATAAACTTATTTGATAGAATTGGGATGTTTAAATTTACTTTGGATAAATTTTTGGTATTTTTCTGACAATGTTCATTTTTTTAATAAATAGTGAAAAATACTGCATTTTACATCAAAACTTCTTTTTCATCTTATTTAATTATTTGGATAGATAAAATTTTTAAATGGTTTTCAAAATTAATTAGAATTTATTTTCATCATTTAATCCAATGGTTGCCATTATAATTAATTTCACATTTACAATGGACATAAATAATTGTTAATATTTTAATAGATATTGTTTCTTAAAAACACGGTATTTGTTTTGAACACGAGAAGTATTTTTTAATTAATTACGACAATTTATGTGTTTGTAAATTTGAAAAATGTATTCCATATTTGGAATCATAAGGTCCAAATTATTTAATTAAGACTCCTTTCTTTTTTGACATTATGAATAGTAACGATGACAATTATCTGTAATTATCGTGATTAATTAGTTATCGGGTAGTTAATGGAAATAAAACAATATCATAATAATATTAAATGACCCCAAAATGTGTCCAAATCCTTTTTTTGAGTCATTTAAAACCATTTGATTCCTTGTTCCAAACTTTGGGACCCCATGGAATCACTTTAGTGTGATAGTGACATTTTATTATAATATTTTTAATGAAAGGAAAATATAACCAATGTATGTATCAACTAAGTAAAACAATTTTAGTTTTGTTTATATAAATGATAACGTAGACTATAAGTAGAAATTGTAAATATTAAAATATTTACTACATCGTGGTATTTTTCTATAATTTGTAGACATTAAATAAATAAATTTATTTATGACACCATGATGATGCATCAATTACCTCATTAATGAACGATTTATATAAAATTAAAATCTAAGTTAAAATCTAAGACTTAAGCTTGTAAATAACCTATTGGATGGGTGGATTTCGATCCCTATCACCTTATCCTTGAAGTATATGATTATGGGACTTTTAATATTTGAAAAGTATTTCATAATAATGTAACATTTCATGACCTTCTAAGAGTTCCCCTCCTCTCTCTTATAAAAGGCCCCACCTCTACTCCCTTACCCACACCTCTCAAGCCCTTGGATAGTCCAAACACTGATCATATTATCTCTCCACATCCCTATCTTCATCCTAGAAGCCTTACCATATCCCGAAAGTTCTTCAAAAAACCCTTTTGGTTCAAACCAAGGGGAGTTACCTGATTTAAAGGTAATGTCTTCTCTTATGTCCTTTTGTTTTATTTTGCTTCTCCAACCCCCTAAACTATTTTTATTCATTTATTTGTCACAACACCAGTATCTTAAATATAATAGGATGTTTTTATGATAATAATTAGATCTACACATACACACACCTCCATCTAATGGGTGAATAACATACTGAATATGTGGACAGTGAACTACGGCCTCAAGAAACGAAGATTGTTCAATTATCTCAAACCGCCTTTCATGGTCGCCATTAAGATGTCAATATATTTATATATGATATATATTATTTTTATGTTTTCCATATTCTTATTTTTTTCATTTATTCACTTCCTTTATGGTTTCCATAATGGATAAATACGATAATTTCATTTTAGGAAGTGCGGACTACCGCCCCCTCAAAGTTATTTGAATCGTTAATGCCAGATGTGGGACATATAAAGGATGGATTTAATAATATTCAATATGATATTATACTAAAATTATAATGTAGCTTTATATCATTGTGATTTCATTCCATTAAATACTAAATAGAAATGAAAGTATCGTACATCATGAATATAATTCTGGAGATATTGGATATTTTACCACATGAAGAACATGTAATTATAAGAATTTTATTTTTGACTAAAGTACCAAAAATTGAAAAAACAATTGTTATTAACTTAAATGATTAAATAATGTTTATAATATAGAAATAAGTGATATAAATGGAATAATAAACATGAAAAAGTTTTATAAGAAAGTATAAATTAAATTTATTTTATTATTCAAGATATTAAAAAATGATCGAGTCAAGTCGGAAACAAGGTAAGGGACTTCGTCTCAATCTCTTTTCATTGAGGAATATTTTATTTTATACACAAAATTTATTTTATATGGTGTATAAAACCCATTATCTTTTAATTTTATTCCAGAATAATCTTTTCTCTATAAATAATTTTACTAAATGACAGAAAGTATGTTTCTTTTTTTTACGTACGCGGTGACAACGACCTTTCTACCGTCGCGAGTATTATAGGATAATTGGATTCCATAACAAGACATAATGTTTATAAAAGGAAAAATAAATACCATATACTCGATTATATATTATGGTATTGAAATGTTTTTTTTATAATGGAATTTTTATGTCAATATATTTAACTGTTATATTGTGATATAAATGTGGAAATGTTTTCATTAATTTATATTTGTTGATTGTGTTATGTTTTTATAATGGTACTCAGAAATTTGAAGGGTGTTTACGTGATAAACAAAATGACGGGTGGTTCCATGAAAACCAGGATGGGTGGTTACATTATAACCTCTAATGCATTGGGTATGGATGTCGGACATATGGATATTCCATTTAGTGATATGTGTGGAAGTCGATCAAATGGTTATTTCATTTAAGTATGTTCATCTCCCAAGTTACCATTATATGTTATGTGTTCTTTATATGTGTTTTATGAAAATATTTTGGTTATAAAAGGGTATTAAATTAACTTTTATTCAGTGAAGAGTATTTACTACTTTATAAAGGTGAAAAGTATTACTTATGATAAAGTACTCTTGGTTTACTTGTTGTTCTAAAAAACTAACAATTTTTCTTCCCTGTATATCCCTTAGTGAGATTTTTATGCTCATCCCCAGTTTTTGAAATGTTTTCCACAGGACTTAATTATGAATAAGGTCAAGGATGAGATCAAAGAAAAACATGCTATCTAAAACATGGAACTGGACATGTTTCTTTTTAAGTGTTTTTAATTTATGAAAAGAAATGGAAACTGAGTAGAAGTGTCTACATTGTAATCTTTTGAAATGAAACAATTATGGCCTAATTCTCTAAAACTCTAAACCTGAAAAGATCCTCATTTTGAATTATTTATTTAATTCAATATTATGTAAATATTTACAGGTGGGTCCTTATACTGTAACATTGATACCCATTACATTTTGATAAATATATAAAAACATAATAACAATGAAATAATTATTTAGAAAATATAAATGATTCATTCAAAAAATCATATAAGTATTATCATAAAATATACCTTTAATTCCATTATCCCAGTGAAATTAAATGTTTTTATCTTATTTTTTAATATATATGTATATATAACATCTGAAATTATAACTATAATATAATTATTGAGATAAAAAAATCTTTTAATATTTCCTTTTGAGTAATCACTTAATTAGATGATTCAATATATTTATTATAAGTTATAAAATTGTATTTATCATAATTCATATGTATGGTGATGTTGTTATACATTGGACATATATCATTTTCACACTTGATGATGATTTTATAAAATTAAACATGTAGAAACATATTGTGGTACCCATGTTAATTTCCGCCTTATTAGATTGGTATATGAGATCATATATACCCAAAAAGTTTTAATACATGTGTTTTTTGTAAATCTAGTTTATTAATTATTTGATATGACGATCTTGGAGTGACCAAAATAATCATTAAATCATAATGATCATTCATTATCAATATTTCATTTCATATAACACTTAAATAATTCAACTATAGAAACACTTCAATTAGAACATACAAAAAGTGTTTTAGATTTTAGTAACATGGTTATCATAACCAAAACCAATTTATGTTTATTTTAGTTTTCTAAATTAAATCATGTTATAAAAATTCATATTACCTTGAACTAAAAGATAAAATGACTCATTTAAACTAAAAATATATTTTTTTATAATTTAATTACAAATTTTAAACATCCCATCCTACTATAACCATCATATATTTAAAAGAAACTCTATTTTATATGCCATTATTTTATTCGGATTCGATTATATGTAAGGAAACCAAAAAAATAATACTTAAAAATTACAACATATTAGATGAATATTTCTCAGAGATCATCATGATCTATTCCATAACAAATATACACAGAGTGTAATTGGAAACAATAATAAATAAATTTATGTTACATAAAAGATCTTACATCATATCACATGTATTTATTCCCATCATGCATCAATTTTTGACATATCTTACCTAACAACATCATTTATATCATTGTAAAAAAGGAAACAAAATAAAGGGAGAGATCATATGATCAGTAAGGATATAAAATTCAGAAATCAATTTTTATTTAATAAAATCATTAGTGTAATGTTATGTGAATATGAGTATATAATTTTAAAATCATACCTAACAATTCAGATGTCATAATCATTTATCATGGGATAAATCATGGTAATTCAAAACACATGAATCACAAAGGGATAAAAGGAAAATAGGCATGAGATCATAATTATAGCATAATAATATTTCATAAAAGTGTGGATTAAAGTGGGGAACATTTCTATCCTTATAAATATTATTTCAAGTATACTGATCAAGACATTGAACTCATTTATATCATGGGATAACCACCTAAGTACCTATTTTGAGATTGGTAAAACCTCAAGTGTGGCCTATTTTTCCCTTGAGATAATATATTGTGTAGTATATTTTTTATATTTGTAAAACCTTTCCATTAATTCCTTGATATAATAAATCATTTATCATTACCCAGTGTATTTGAGGGATATAACAGACCAAAACATTAACTACTTTCATCCATGAATGTATTGGTAAATATATTCCGGACCTTAAATATTGATAATTGTTATATTATTTCCAAATTTTTAATAATGATATAAATATTATATATATTCAATATATTAATATTTATAGTCATCCATAAATGATAGATATAGAAATATTAATTAAACATTTCATAGATATTTAATTCTATAAGTACATATGAATGCTAATTTCATTTTCTAATGAGAAGAAAGAAACAGAGATAAATAATATATTATCCATATTGAATAACACTTCAATAAAAAATACTATATATATTTATAAAATAATTCATTATAAATATGATTTTGTTACATTTGTATAAAATTATTCATATTTCCGCATGGAGACAGTAATCCACACTTATAGATGGGAGAGAATTTCATTTTCCACTTGATTGAAATATGGTGTAAAAGGGTTGTTACATCATCCTAGTAATATCTTAGTGTATTTAGGAAGTTATATCCATAATTTAATTATGTTAAAATGTATATATAGAATATGTTAGATGAAATAATATATAATTATTTCAGGTAAAAACTATACCCTACCGTTTTAAAAACTCATTTGGCTTACACACGAGGACTTAATAGGAATCATTACAACAATACAAATTCTAATAGGACATAGGAAGGGATTTGAGGAAAATAATTGGGTTCTTCTTGGGTTATAAAATATGATATTTCTATGTGGAAAAGAGAGTACATATTGTGTCATTTTATAAGTTGGGTAGAGCACACCTTAGTAATTTCATAAAATAATTTAAATATTATATTACCTATTCAAGTGAAATTCCTTAAAATTTTTTTTATTCTAATAGGAAATAATTTCGGGTCAGTAAAGTAAAATAAAATTTTATTTATACATGTTTATATATAAATATAACTCGTATATATTAGTTTATCCCTAGTAAACTAAATTTAACCATAACGGGAGGAAGAAATTTTTATAATTTTTGTTATTCGTTATGAAACAAATAAAAGTTTCCCAATTATTAAATTAAGAAATTTTCATTCCTTATATGGAATCCATTTTATTAAATCCAATTTTTACAGTTTGATGAATTTCCCTTAAATATTAATCAAAATGAAATGTTAAATAATTTTTTTTCTAAAAAAAGTATTTATGTATAAAAAAAATTTATTCAAAAAGTAAGAACAATTTTTATTCAAATGAAAATTATGAGATTATGGTTAATTAAAAGAATCTAATGAAATTTAAATAAGTATTATAAAAATTAAACATTTGAAAAAAATTAATCTAAAATATAGTTTTATATTAAATCTCTAATTTTTATTCATTAATGAATTATTAATATTTAATAGAAAATCAAAACAAATTGACATTATATTGATTATGATATTATGATTTCAAAAAATAAATAATTTTTTGGAATAAAATTTCATTATATGGTAGAATCATATAATTATATGAACATTAAATTTACAAAAAATAAATTTTGAGCAATTTTTTTTTTTGATGTGTAAAATTAATTTACAAAAAATTGAGTTCTTAATTTGTTTTAATTAATTTATATTTTTTTTTTGAAATAAATCCTTTATATATATAATCATAAATTGTATAAACCACTAATTTAATTTCTAGGTAATAACATTACATTATATAGTTGTTCATATAGACTCAGGGGATCATATAAAATAGTATTTCGAATAAATCTTGTTTATATGAAAAAAAACATTTATATATAAAATCTCTTGTTTATTATTTTATCCACATGAATATGAATTTATCATATAGAACTATATTACCATGATATAAATAATGAGTATATCATAATTAAAACCCATCCTCAGGTTCCTATAAAGCTTCTCAAAAATTGGGATTCCTCCAAAGAACATTTAGCAGGACAGTAGTCTTATTACATAGCACTATATCATTATAATATAAAATGTATAAATGTTTTTATTAATATGAATTATTATGATACCCTTGTAAAACCTCTTAGTTTAGTATATGATAATTATTAGGTTTATACTTATTTAGGATAGATACATGGAACACATCATGGTATTTATAAAGGATCATTGGATGTTCAAAGCCTTAAACTATTGTCTATGCTTGGACAATAATCTTAGAGTGACCAATATACCTGGTTCTGAAAAAACAATTTTAATAAAAAACTCATACCATTATTTCAAAAATAAATTTATAAGATTACATTCTCACCAACATAAAATTTTATATATCCATAATTATTTTCGTTATAAATTAATTATCAACTCCAAACCAACTTGATGTGCTAATTAATTTATATAAAATTATCTACCATTTCCTAGGATTGATCAAGTTCAAATAGATTTCATTATCAAAAATCATCCTTGAATGGTGGTGTTAATCACTTCATTCTATAAGGGATTCTAAATAATCAATTTTAATGATCATGTGAATATTATTATTATATGATACTTTGATAGTAGATTAATGTTTATCCCAAACACCTTAGAAATGTAAAAAATGCATCTTGGAATATATTCTAGGGTCTTATTAGTTATTTCAAATTGTATAATTTTCAATGGATAATATTTACTAATAAAACACCACTGTGTATCCATGTCATACGTAAGAATTATCCTAAATATCAAGTTAATCATTACATCTAAATCAGCTATAATTGATTATGGAATTCTTGGAAACCGTACCACTTTCATAATTAGTATTCATGAATGTCAATCAATTGTGAAATCCAATCTAATTGAAATGATTTTTGTTAAATTTATATACTAATAGACAGCATCTTGAGTAGGACAACATAATTTATACATTTTTGGGATTCAGATGATGAAATCCATAATTATTTTTCATGTTTTAATTTCAGAATGGGTCATGGATGTAACCTGTCATTATTATTATATCTCAAAACCAGATGTTTCTAATATAAAATGGATCAGTATACAAACTCTGTAGTATATATCTTCATGTGTTCTAACTAGAAATACTCTTTGATATATATATATATACATATATACATATATATATATATATAATCCCATGTAAAATATATAATAAAGATCTATTAGATTTATCAAATATCTACATATTCATGTTTTGTATTAATGAGACACACAATAAATTCCTTATACTTATCATTCTATCAAAATCATGGTTGATCTTTGTGAAAATTTTCAAATAATTGTAATGCCCTATATATTCTTTATTTTCATCATTATTCATCACATAGATAGATTTCTAGACACTTAATAAAGATAGATACAATTTATAAACTTCCTTTATGAGTTCATGGTCTAGCCTATCAAAATACATAAATACATAAATATTAAAATATTTTTTTATCTAAATTATCAATAAAATATAATGATTTTTTACATCCATAACATCATCCACCTTAACCACATTCATAGTGTTATAATGTTTCAAGATGATATATTTTTTAAAAATATATATAAATATATATTATATCATATTATACATTTTCTTATAGAACATGTGATTTAAACATTTATTATTAGTATATATGTAATAGATTTGAACATATATAAAATGCCTCCATATCATTAATGTAATAATTATTATAGATTTTACAAAATATTGAGTCCATTATTTTTTGTAATAAACTATTGATTGGTAGGAGGAATATGTTATTACAATATCATTATTCATAAGATCATATCCCCACAACATAATTGATACATCACTATAAATCAAAAACATTTCACAACAATAGGATTGTGTGAGTATAGGTGTATAGACCAATTATCTTTTTATCAACTTCAATTTTTATTCACATTCATTTTTAAATGGATAAGATGTCCAATCTAATTTATGTGGTTGGGTGGATAATATATCCATGATAAAATCATAAAAATAAATCAACAATATGCATCCAATGAAAGGAAAAATGAGCTCAAACATAGTGGGTTCTCTGGGGTAGTGATCAATAACATTGGAATTTGATTGGTCCACTAATATACCCTCCCTTGAGATCAGATGAACAGAAAATGAAACCTTATATAGGAAAAAATCACTCTTGTTGAATTTTCTACACAACACAACTTTCCATTGGCATTTAGCGACATCCACTTGTGATCATGATGACCTTACTTACTCATGAAATATAAAATAATTTCATTTATAAATACTATTGTAGAATTATTAATGAAATATTGAATTCCTATATTCATTAAATCCAATAATATAGTGTACGTATTGGTAAGAAATTAAAATCAAAATTTATTAATAATATCCATATCTCATAAAGAATTATTTCTTTTTTATGTAGTCACTTTTGAGCCTCAATGGATAGCATCTTTATTAATTATCAATCATTGAATAATATTGATCTCCTCATTTTTGTACAAAAAAATTTTTCAATACAAATAAGGGAATACTTATTTGTGATTTTGAATATTCTATGTTCAAGATAATAAATGAAATTCCACATTGATCCATATTTATTCTCAAAAGTTAGGTGCACCCAACAGGGATACAAATTTCTAAGTGAATCACTCATCATAATTATACTAAAGTTTCTTCATTGGTTCTTGAAACTAAATTGGTACCACGCAAATTAGAGTATTTAAAATGGTTTTAGGATGGAGTATGGTTTATTTTGAAAAAACAACAATTCATTTCATATAAAAACTAGGAAAAAAATCATGAAGGACACAAAACACCTCAATTCAATATAAATATCTTCAATGTTGATTTTCTAATTAACCATATGAAATAAAAAACCCTTTTGAATATGAATCATTACACATATAATTGAGGTAACTTCTATTGGAATCTCATATTTATCATTTCACATGTAAATGATCATAGGTTATATAATTTTATCAAATGTGACATTACATCCTCTTTAATTGTTGTGGATATTTATATAAATATAGCCAATATTTAAATAATACTATATCAAATTCATATGGAGGGAGAATAATCAAAATTATAAGAACAATATTATCATAGTCCTAATTCACGGAAGAATTTTTAAATTAATTTGTTACCACCGTACCATTATGTGTTTTCATTACTAATTAAAAATCATCTAATTTAGTTTCTCTTATGATACTAATAGAAATGAAATTTTATAAGAATGAGTTTTGTAGATACCTTAACAAAATACACACATAGTTATGGTTTCTTTTTTACATTTAAACTACATTCAAAATCATATATACCGAAGGAACTTATAGTTTGGTTATCAGGAACCATATTTAAAACATTTCATATTCTTTAATTTTATTAATAATTCACATTGGTGATGTTTTAATGTTTAGAGTTTTTGATAATTAGTCTATATATATTACATTAAATCTCAAAAACATTACAAGTAGAAACTTCTACTTAGTTTCCATTTTTTTCATAAAATTAAAACTCATTAAAAAATGAGTCATGTATAGTTCCGTGCTTTAGATAACATGACTTTTCCTTGATCATATCCATGACCCTATTCATCTTTAAGTCTTGTGAAAAGCATATAAATACATGGGAAGAGAATAAAAATATTAGTAAGTGTTATAAAATAAAAAATTGAGAAATTAACCTATCAATAAATACAAATCATTGAATCCATATTTTTCAATCATTACATACCTCATGAAATCATAAAATTTATGAATAACACACAGAATCAGTAAATCATAAAGGGAAATTGTGGCATCCAAATAAAACATACATTGTAGTTTTCAATGATATGTATGGAGTTACATTTTGAATACCCATCATAGTATTTTACCTAAATCACATAGGATAAATAATCACATTTACCTCTATCATGTAACCCAATGTATTAGAGATCCATCTCTTGCTCAAACGCCCATGTTTATCAAAGAACCCCCAATATTCATAATCAGTGACAACAAACCATTAAGTAGTCATAACACATAAAACACGCATAATGGAAAGATAACATTTCCATATTTCTATCACAATATATTATTTCAAGATATTGAAATATCTATTCTTTATCAAAACATTTTCAAAAAATATTTTAAACTTTTAATAAAGATATTATTGAATTAAACTATCCCATAAAACATTGAAACTATTAAATGAATTATAATTTAAAAACAGTAAAATATATATAAATTAATCCTTGAAACCATTTAGAGAACATGGAAATTAATGAGATATATTTAGATGAAAAAAAAATTATATCATTTAAAACGATATTTTATTTTAAATTTTTTTAACCAAATGAGAGATGCTTGAATACAAAAAATAGATGAATAATATTTCATCATAACTTTATAATATCATTAGAATAATGGTATTCATGATATAATATGAAAAAAGAATAGTATATACACCATATAATAATGAATCGGTGCATAACAACAATTAAGTCTCAATGGAATGAAAATTAAGACGAAATTCCTTCTAAAATCTGTATTCTTAGATTAAGGAAAAATAAATTACATAATAATGTGAAAAAAATATTAATACACTCAATATGATTGGAGATTTAGTGTAAATCAATTAGAGAACATTGACACGTATTTTTGTAATATCAACACCAATTTCATGGATGTTTTACTCAATTAATGGATATTCAGTTAAATATAATCTTATCATGTTCATATCTATGACTTTAGAATTTATCAATGAAGTGATTATGTGTATAAAAATTAAATACACTCAAATGGGATAGGAAATTACAACATAAATTAAATAAATAGTTATTCCACCCATAATCATGGCATGATATAATTAGGAATTTGAAGATTAACCCATGGTATCGAAATTATGTTAAAAATTTCCCTTAGTGATTGGGTAACATATGAAAAATTACCCACATGATAAAAAAGATCCTAAAATGAATATGTAAATACTCTAAAATTTTATTAAATTTACTAACTAATACAATCATTTTTTTACATAAACCACACAAAAGGAAACAATGGAAAACATAGCACGAATCTCACGGGAATAAAGAGTGAGATGAAAATCCCTTATCATGTTGTAATCAATCGAGTTATATGACCAAAAGTTAATAAAAAACAAATGAATCACAAAATATAATGAATATAATGAAAATTATGATAATATATATCAAATGGTTGAACAAAACACACCACATGCAGTAAATAAGTGGCGAACAGTGGAAATGTCACGAAATTAAAAGTGAGATAATAAACCCCTTACCCCATTATAATCAATCGAGTCATATGAACAAAAGTTAATCACCCCAAAATGTATCACAAAATACAATTAATATATATATAATCATGATATTATATATCAAATGGAAGTACAAAATGCACCACATGCATGAAATATGTAGAAAACAATGGAAATCTCACAAAATTAATAGTGTGATGAGAAAACACTAACCATAGTCTAATAAATCGAGTCATATGACCAAAGGTTAATAACCAAAATATTAATCACAAGATACCATGAATATAAAGATAGTAATGATAATATAAATCAAATGTCTATACACAATACACCACATGCAAGAAATAATTGGTGAATAATGGAAATCTCACAAAATTAAAAATGATATAAGAAACCCCTTACCTCATGACTGACATAACCCATTTGTTCATTAATATCCAGAATAGTAAACTAAATTTAATTTCATTTCCTTAAAAAAATAGATTTTATTATTCCTTTTATTTCACTTATTACCATGTTATACACATTATGCAATCATATAAGTTAATAATGGTTTTTTGGTCAATATTTGGTACTTAAGTCGAAAATGACCTTCTTATAATTACAAGATGTTCATGTGGTAAAACATAAATTATATTACAAATTATATTAATGATTTAAATGTCATATATATCATATATATAGACTATATTTATGTATTTATAATAGGTCATTAAATTTGGAGATAAGAAATGAAATCCATTATTCATGGAGACGGTAAGACGTACGTACGTATGAATGCTAGTTTCATTTATAATTTGTATTTTAATAGAAAGAAAAATAATGATACATATGTATATTATAATTCCAGAATAATATAATATATAATTTTAGTAAATCTATCCTTTATACGTTCCACATATGTCATGAACGAGTCATATAACTATGAGGGGGAGGTAGTCCTCAATTCATCAAATGAAATTTTTCGTATTTACAGATTATGGTAACCATAAAGGTATGGTATAAATGAAAAATAATTAATTATAGAGAAAATATAAATATAATATATAAAACATCTAAATAAAGATACATCTCAATGTCAAACAAAATAGGTTATAGGATAAGATGGACCAATAATCATTTTGTGATACATTAGTTCACCATCCATAGAAACGGTATGTTCTTTACCCCTTAGATTGAGGTATGAGTAAGTGTAGAATGAATACTACTCATAAAGAAACGTTTTATATAGTAGGAATGGGTGTTTTTATAATATAAAGAATGAAATAACATTTATGGGGTTGGAGAAGGAAAATAAAAGAAAAGATCTTACGAGAAGATGTTACATTTAAACCAGGTAACTTGCTTTGGTTTGAACCAAACAAATTTCTTGAAGTGTCTTATGCCTAAGGTAAGGCATATATGTGTAAGAGATAGATCTTGAGAGCTTATTTGGTAATATTTTGGATGATACATGGTTCTTGAGAGGAGTGAGTAATGGTTTAGAGGAGATGACTTTTTATAAAGGGGAGGAGGGGCATGTTAGGAAAGATTGAAAATATTATATTATTATATAATGATTTTTGGTTTATAAAGGTCAATAACTTATTAAAGTCAAATATAAGAAGTCTATTTTTTGAAATAAAATCATCCAATAATAATTGGACCGGTTTTGAATATTATTTTAGTCATGAAAATTTTAATTCATTGAATCATTCATTAATGATGTAAACACTAAATCATTATCGTTTCATAAATAATATTATTTTTATGATGTCTAAAAATTATAAAAAATACCATGAAGTAATAAATTTTTTTAGTTTTCTAATGAATTTTTATAGTCAAATATATCAATTATATAACACCACATTAAAATTTTATTAGCTAAACAATACATGTTAATGATATTTTTATTTTTTTACTTTAAATAAAAAGTTATTAATATCACTATCTTACCCAATTGTCTTTAAAAGGCCAAAAGTATCACTCAAGGATTTTATTGGTCAGCCATTACTCATCCAATAATGTTATAATATGTGTTATGGTTAATTTGATATTATTATAATATTGTTTTTACCTTGAATTTCAATATTTACCATTAAATGCAGTAAATAAATGTCAAAAGTTAATATTCACTAAAAATTATTTTCATCTTATTGAACCAAATTTTACTAACTATTAACAACCATGCATGTCAGATTTTTTAAATTCAATTCACAGAAGTTGTAAAATTTCATTTAAATGAAAAAGTCAGTTTCTAACTACTGCTATGTGTTTTCAATATTAATAAACAATTTGAAGTTTTTGAGAAAAATACCGACAATTCAAAGTAAGATATATTTGATATCTAGAATTAAAAAATGATGTCTATTTTACCAAATTAAAAAAACATATGTCGTAATAATTAATTTAAAATTAATTTTTGTTGTCAAAACAAAAAAACGTGTTGTTAAGAAATTATACATATCAAAATATTGAGAGTTGTTTATGTCCAATTTCAATGATAAATTACTTCCAATGACCAAAATTAGATTAAATGGTAAAAACATAACATAATTATAATATAACACAAATTTAAAATATAATTTAACCCTATAAATAAATTAGATTAAAATATAGTTTTGAATTTAAATATAGTATATTTCACAATACATTAAAAAATAAACATTATTAGAAAAATACCAAAATTTCATCAAGAGTAAATATTAATATACCAATTCATAAGAAGAATATTATTTTGTCAAATAGAACATATAAAAGTGAAAAAACTATATTTAAAAAGGGTTCTCCATCTAAAGGTTGTAAAACGACCTTTTAAAGAATATTAGAGTGTTTCTTGCTTAATATTGGATTTATTCTCATTTTAAGGCTCTAAAATTGATTAGTTAAATTTAAAAACATATAAGAAATATATTTAATAATAATATGGTCTGTTTTTTTCATTCCTAACAATAAAAAGACTATGTGTTATCTACTATTTAAAATGATATTATTATAGTAATATTTTGAAGTATAACTCAATGTCGGGAGAAATATAAGTTTTCAATAAATCTGGTTATTGAAAACATCGCATATCTTTTAAAGTAATATTATTATTAGTTTCAAAAACATGAATAAATATAAAAAATATATATTCATTATTTACCTCAGATGTAACATCCATCCGCCCTTTTGGGAATTTTGTCCCCGTAATTTTAAAATTTTTCTTGGAAACTTCATTGAAAGTCCCACATTGTTAAAAGAGTCAATAAAAATATCACATTAAAAGAAATTAAAAAAACTCACCTGAGGTAACCCATAGTATGATTCCATATTGGAAAACATGGATATTCAAGAGAATCAACACATCATTGTTTAATGGAGAGTGGTAGAAAACATGATTATGAGAATGTTAACCCCCAGAAAATCAAAAACGTGTGATGGGTTAAACTGCCATTGATTACCCAGTTGGAAAAGATAAGGAACAATGTTTTTGTTTTATGATTCATTTCATAAAGTTGAGTAATTATATATGATCTTAAATAAATACATAAGGAAACATAATTATTTTTCTTGAAGACTTTATCCCTTTTAAAATTTCGACCACAAACCATTTTTTCTCAAAACAATGAGTATTCAAACTGACATGGTCATATTAAAAGCGCTAGAATCAACTTATATATTATCAGATAATCCAAAAAATTTGAACTATATATTTACCCTATTATTAAACATCATCTAAATCCAAAACGTTTAGTGAAAGATTAGATAATCCCCAAAAAGTGTAATATTTTTTAAAAAGAAATATTACTATTAATCCCCAAAATTCGACAAAAAATACACAATGTTCAGCAAAGACTATTCAATAAAAAAATGTCCTTAAAATTATACAATGTAAAGAAAAATAATATTGTAACCCAAAACTCAAAAGGATTTATTCATTTAGACTTCTATAATAAATATTAACATTTATTTGAAAATAAAATCAACTACTCTTAAATTTTCATAATGAAGTGTAATTAACCAAATCACATATTCACTATGATAGGCTAGTCATTTCCATAAATAACCAAAATCAACATATGTCCATAATAAAAAAAATTGATTATTCCTAAATAATATTCCACTATTATTCATTAAAAGAAAATATAATTATTCAATGAATAACATTTTCATATATCAAACGTCAGGGTTACACATAATATAAATATACTTCCAACGTAATCCAATCATCAAAAGATCCTTAATACTTTTATGCATTTCATCTTCATAAAATCTACTATAACCCTTCAATATGTTATATGTTGACTTCTTACTCATTTAATGTTCTTCATGATCTATTATCCATTATTTTCCTGCTTATTCAGAAATACTTTTTTTACAAACAAAATAATGAATCATATCATAAGATTCGATAATATCAAAAACATATGTTATGAAATAATAAATACCTTTCATTGGTCATTTTCAGTTTCATTATCCTCAATCGAAATGACATTAGGAATTGATATACTTATATTTTTATGATCCTAGTTATCCCATTCACAAAACATTTTCTTATGACATTTTTTTTGTAAAATGGCCATGCACACCGCATTTAAAACATTCAATTGATCCCTCAGAATGAAAATATTTCCATTTTCTAAGAGTCAACATCATAATTCCTTTTTCTAGGGAAGATTCTTGCTTTATGACCTCATTCCCACTACTATAAAATCTTCCCATCCCTTTACAGCATTTTGCTAGGTTTTTATTTCCAAATCCTTGACACATAGGTTTTTGAACATACGTACCTTTAGTATTGTTACCTAATATTTTGTAGGGATTGGTGTCTATCATATATGATTCCTTATAATAATTACCATGGTTTAGGTGGCCAATCATAACATTAGATAGTTGGTTGAGAATAAAAACAAGAGTTTACAGTGAATCTCACATTTCATTCATTTTCTCATTTAGAAAACCATCATGGTTTTCTTTACATCCACCATAACATTGGTTCCGGTTAGATCTATCCATTTACTAAAACTAAAAAGGTATATGTGATTATATTAAGAAATTCAAAATATAATATCTTAAAATGAGGGTAAATATTAGGATATACTTATTCATGTCATCTTAAACTCATTCAATTTATCTAAAATAAATATGTCTCTTTCTAATAAGTTATCCAATATGGTTATGTCACTAATGCTAAAATAACTCTCTAACCCCAAAAATTATCTTAAACGACATCTGATACTAACTATAAGGACCCTTCCATAAAACATTACATAATCCTGAATTAAATCAATAATTCAATTTGGTATCTTATTAGGTTTAGTGATTTAGATAATTAACCCATATGTTACATTACATGTCAAAAAATTTGAAAGTATACACTTATACTCAGTTTACATTTTTTTCATATAGTAAAAACTCTTAAGAAATGTGTCATGTCTTGTTCAATGTTTTAGACAGCATGACTTTTCCTTGATCCCATCCTTGAACCAATTCATCTTTATATCCTATGAAAAACATTTAAAAACATGGTATGGGAATTAAAAGCTTAGTAAGGTTTATAAAATAAGTAATTGAAGCATTATCCCATCAATAAATACAAATCAATGAAACCATACTTCTCAATCATAACATACCTCATGAAATCCTATTATTTATGAATACGAAAATAAAATCATAAATCATAAAGGTAACTTGTGGAATCTATATCAATCATACATTGTAGCTTTCACAACTACATCAGAAGTTACATTTGGAATACCCATCCCACTATATTACCTAAATATCTTAGAAGAAACAATCATGTTTACCTCTATCACGTTACCCAATGCATTAGAGAGCTATCTCGGGCTCACTCATTCTAGGTTTATCACAGAACCACCTGTATTTGTAATCAATGATGAAGTACCATATTGTAGTCATAACACATAAAACAATCATAATGGAAGGATAAAATCTACATATTTCTATCACAATATATTATTTCTAAATATTGACATAATCAATTCTTTATCAATTTATTTTCAAAAACAATTTAAAACATTTAATTAATATATTACTGAATTAAAATGTCTCATACCACTTTGAAAAAAATAAAATTAATTGTAATTTAAAAACATAAATGTGCATATAAATAAATACTCAAAACCATTTTGAAAACATGTACATTAATGAGATATATTTAGATGAATAAATCTTTAAACATTTAAAATGATATTTTAGTTAAAGAGTCTCTAACAAAATGAGAGGCACTTGAATACAAATATTTAAGGATTTAAATTTACTCAGAACATTATAATATCAAGAGAATAGAGGGATTCATGATATAATATCCCAAAAGACATTATAATCTCCATATAACAGTGAATTGGGGCCTAACAACAATGAGTTCCCAAAATAATGTAAATTGAGATGAAATCCCTTGTAAAAACGGTATCCTTAGATTAAGAATAAATCAATTACATAATAAATGGTGAGAAATATAAATACACTTAATATTGATTTTATATTCAATATTAATTAATCATAGAACAATCACACATATTTTTTAAAAAACAACATCAATGGCTTGGATGTTTAACTCAATGAATGAAAATTAAGTTAATATTACTTTTATCATGTTCAGAAGGATGACATGAGAATAAATCAATAGAGTGATTATGGGTATCAAAATTATATCACCCCAAAGAGGTGTGGAAATTACAACATAAATAAATTAATATTTATTCCACATATAATCCTAGCATGACATAATTAAGAATTAGAATATTAACCCACGGAATGGAAATTGGGTTAAAAAGTTTATTTATTGATTTGGTAACTTACAAAACATACAACACATGAAAGAATGAGCATACAATGAAGATTAAAAACCCAAAAAATTAAATTACATTAAATAAATAATATAATCATGGGGTGTACATTCACCATATAAAACTAAATAGTGGGAAACATATCATGAATCTCACGGGAATAAAATGTGAGATGAAATCCCCTTACCATGTTTTATTCAATTGAGTCGTACAACCCAAAGATAATAAACACCAATTGAATCATATAATAACATGAATATAAATAAAATAATGATAATATATATTAAATGGAAGAAAAAAAATAATCCACATGCAATTAATAAGTGTCCAACAATGGAAATCTGATGGAATTAAAAGTGAGATAATAAACCCCTTACAATGTTGTAATCAATCGAGTAATACCACCAAAAGCTAATAAAAAAATTTAATCATAGAATACCTTTAATATAAATAGAATCGGTATAATATATATGAAATGGTAGTAGAAAATTCAACACATTCATGAAATAAGTGGCGACCAATGGAAATATCAAGGAATTAAAAGTGAGATGTGGAACACCTTACCAAGTTGTAATCATTCGAGTCGTATGACCAAAAGATAATAACCAAAAAATGAATTGGAAAATACCATGAATATAAATAGAATAAAGATAATATATATCAAATGAAATTATACAATACATCACATGAAATAAATAAGTGGCATAAAATGGAAATCTCAAGGAATTAAAAGTTAGATAAGAAACCCCTTACCTCGTGTCTAACATGAACTATTCATTCTTTAATCTCATGAATAATATACTATTGGTAATTTATAATTTCAGAAGAAAATTTGTTAATTTTATTATTCCGTTTATATCAATATTACCATGTTATAATCATTAAGCAATAAATTATGTTAATAATGGTCGTTTGATCGATATTTGGTACTTGAGTCAAAAATGACCTTCAAACAATTACAGGTTGTTCATGTGGTCAACAATTCAATTATCTATAGATTTATATTCATAATTTAGATATCATATATATCATATATATTCAGTCTACATATTTATTTACATCATTACATAACATCTTGAGATAATAAATGAAAAGCCCAGTTCATTTAGACGGTAAGTCATACGTACGCTGGAACGTTAATTTCATTTCTATTTTGTATTTTAATGGAATATAAACTTAATGATAAATATGAGTATTATAATTCCAGTATAATAACTTTTATTGTTACAGTAAAATCATCCTTTATATGTTTCACATATGTCATGAATGATTAATATCACAATTAGGGGGTGGTAGACTGTAATACCTCTAATGAAATTATCTTATTTACCCATTATGGAAACCACAATGGTGTAATATAAATATAAAATACAGAAATATAGAGAAAATATAAATATAATATATGTCATAGGTAAATAAAGTTCCATCTTAATGAACATCATAAGAGTTGATAGGTGAATATTGAATAATCATTATCTCGTGAGGCAGTAGTTCGCCGCCCACCGAAACAGTATGTTCTTTACCCATTAGATAAAGGTGTGGGTAAGTGTAGTTTGAATCCGTCAACTAAAAAAAACATATTATATTGAAGATGTTGGTTTTATTATAATGGAATAAATAAATATTGTTTAGGGGGTTGGAGGAGTAAAATAAAATAAATATCTTAAGAGAAGATATTACTTTTAAATCGGGTAACTCCCTTAGGTTTGAACCAAAAGGATTTCATGAAGTGCCTTATGCCAAAGGTATGAATTATAGGTGTAAGAGAGGTATCTTTAGAATTATTTTATGTAGATGTTGGAGGATCCATGGGGATTGATAGTTATTATTAATGTGTTAGAAGTGAGGTCTTCTTATAAGGGGGAGGGGCTCATTGCTCTTTAGGAAATGTGGAAAATATTATTTTTTTATATAATGATTTTCGGTTTCGAATTATCAAAAACTTATTAATGTCATTGATAAGATGACTCTTGTTAAAAATATAACAATCCAATATGAATTGGAATGGTTTTTGATAAATATTTTAATCATTATAATATTATTAAATTAATTCATTCTGTAATGAGGTAGACACCACATCATTATTGTGTGATAAATAACTTTATTTATATGATATGTAAAAATTATTAAAAAAAATTCCATAATATAGGAATGTTTTTTGTATTTATAACTAATATTTATAGTCAAATATATCTATTATATAACCCCACATTAAAATTGATTTACAAAAACAATACATGTTTTTGATATATTTATTTTTACTTTTAATAAAAATTGATTACTATCATTATCTTACCGTAGTGGCATTAAAATGCCAAAATTCTCACCCATGGATTGTCCTGGTTTGACATTACTAATACAATAAAGTTAGGACAAGTGTTAAAGTAATTTTATATTATTATATTATTGTATTTACCCTAAATTACCCTATTTACCTTTAACTGTGATAAATAAATGTCAAAAGTTTATATTCATAAAAAATTATTTTCATCTTATTGAACCAAATTTTACATACTAATAACAATAATTTATGCCTTATTTTTTAAATTAAATTGACAGAAGTTATATAATTTCATTTAAATGAAAGGTTCTGTTTTTTAACTACTACTCAGGGTTTTCACTATTCATAAAAAATTGATGTTTTTCTGAAAAATACCAAAAATTCAGCCTAAAATATATTTGATATTACAAATTCAAAAATTTTGTCGATTTTACCAAATTTTAAACTTAGATGTTGGATTAGTTAATTTAAAATTAATTATCATTTTCAAAACAAAAAATCATGTTTTTAAGAAATAATAAATATCTAAAAATGGACACTTGTTTATGTAAACTTTCTAAGTGAAATTACATTCAATGAACAACATTTGATTAAATGGTAAAAATATATTATAATTATAATTTAAATAAAATTAAAAGGATAATGTATCCATATAAATAAATTAGATTAAAATGCAGTTTTGAATTAAAATACAATATTTTTCACTATTCAATAAAAATGAATATTACCAGAAAAATACCTAAATTTCATCCATAGTAAACATTTATTTCCTTATTCTACTTTTTTTTCAAATAGAAAATATAAAAGTGTCAAGTAGAAGATTTAAAAAGGTTTCTCCTTCAAATGGCATAAAAAAACATTTTATTGAAAATTAGACTGTTTCATTCTTAGTATTGGATTCATTCACCTTTTAATCCTCTAAAATTTACTGAGTAAATTTCAAAAAAATTAAGAAATTTTTTTAATCATAATATTGTTAGTTTTGTTCATTCCCGCTAATAAAATGGTTATACGATAACTACCATTGAAAATAACAATATTATACTAATATTTTTCAGTATAACTCAACGTACATTGCAATGTAAGTTTTCAATGAAACATGTTTTTACGAACATAGAATCCCATTTAAAGTAAAATTAATATTTATATCACAAATTTTAATAAAAATGAAAATGTAATATTATTTATTTACCTAGGATATTACAATTGTTGACTTTGTAATCTGGATATATTATTTAATATAAAATTTTATTAAATAAAATTAAACATAACATGTTATATTCTATGAGAAAATAATTATTCTCTTTACAATTTTTTACATATCATGTTAATAATCTTATAAGCATCATAGGAAAAGAAACTAAAATATCTCCTTAGATAAAATTCTCAATAATGATTATATAAAATATGAGATACCTTTAGAAAATAAATCATAAATAATATATCTTGGTAAAAACTGAAAACATGTTCCATTTTATAAATAACATGAGAAATACAAATAATATGGATGGAATAAATGTTTATTTAATAATTCCATGTAAATAATCCAATGATCCTGAAACTTATCCATAGATATTAAAAAATTTCAAATAACCCCATAGATTTCAATAAATAATTTCCTCACAAAGGAATGCATAATGAATAAAAACAAATACTTGTCATTGAGGCCTTATTCAATGATATCTTACATAAATAGGTGATTCTTAAGAAAAATAACCAATATATTTTCTCTCATGAAACCAACTAATGAATGTAGTGGTTATATAATTCTTAGACACACATATTACACAGTAAGTCTGTTGAATTCATTTTATAAATAATAAATACAACAAAATTATCATTCTATAAAAGTAATTATCATTTTTTAGAGATCTATAAAATAAAATTTCAATACAATCTTTATTCAAACTAATCGTAAACCAATAAAAGAAACATTTTGAATGGAATAATTAGTGTATATCCTTATTATGTATAAGATTAATTAAACTATATTGATATATATTGAATCAAAATAAAAAATACCAATACAAAAATATCATTTTTAAAATACACATTTAAATATTAATTAATTTATATTAAATTTACAAATTTTATAAATATTAATGAAATGTACTAATTAAAATAAAAAATTTAAACTTTTAATGTAATATTCAATTTATTTTTTAGTCTTGAGAGTGGGAAATTCTTTATATACTGTGTGTGTGAAAAAAAAGATTCATTTCACATTTTGGTAAAAATTCAAAACAACCTTAATAAAAACTATACAAGAAGATTAATTTTCAATAATTTTCTAAACTTTCAAAAAATGGGTAATAATTTATTTTATAAATCATTTAATAATATAAAAAACATTCTCTAAAATGTTTAAAGGAAAATATGGACATGAAAGAATAACATTAACTACTTGGTCAAATAAACATTCAATTTTCCATAAAATAATTATTACAATATATTTTATAATTCCGTATAAGAAAATGAAATGAAAATTTTAAATATAAATTAATGGAAAGGGTGAATAAAATATTTTTAGTTTCAAATATAAATACCATATAATTCATCCTATACTGAATTAAATGTAAAAAATCTTGAATAATGATAGGATTATTAAATAAACCCTTTCCACTTTCCTAAATTTAGAATACTAACCCCATGAAAGAAATAAAATAAAATGAAAACCTTAACAACATGAGTAAGAAAGATAATTATTATATATCGTATAAATGTTTTAGTATATACACCACAAGAAGATAATAAATGGTGAATAAAATAAAAGTATCATGGGATCATAATTTAGGCGACAAACCATTACCGTAGGATTGAATTACTTCATATGTGTTTTTGAATTCAGGTATTATATATTCAAAATTATTATACCTATATACTAGAAAATTGTATATTGTTTTAGTTTTATACCGGTTCCACATATACAATCCCGATACAAATTTATTTGATAATTCAATTTTCAAATCATGGATTTTGTGTGTTAACTCTATTGAATTTCATGTATGATTTTGATGAGTCATTTTAGTACATTGATATTTATCATGGTTACATCTTCACATGATTTTTAATCATGAATTAATTTCCAAATTTATATTTGTCTTTGAAAATTTGAGATTAAAAATGTAATAAACAACTCATGGATACTATAGATGTACGTTCCCCTAATCATTGATTCCATTTTTCAATGGATGGAATTAATTATGGTTTAATAATAATTCACATTAATAGAAACATAATAATAATAAAAAAAAATTTATTTATTAAATACATCATTATAAAATCCATGAAAAGAGGTGATGAAAAATGAATTACACTACTAAGTGGTTATGGTAGCACGTACGATTGCATAATTGTTGTTTTCACATTCCAAGTGTTGAAAAGGAGTTGAATAATGAGTTATAAATTTTGATAAAAAATTATTATATTATAGATACTTAATTAATTAATTTATAATGTATCCCATCGATTTATAAAAGTTTTATTAACAAATAATATTAACAATAGATAGTTGAGAGTCGTACCAATTTGGTCAAAAACTATGATGGTTTACACATTAATCCTTGATGGGGTGAAATTTATTCAATAACAGAAGATATAAGATCTAGTGAGGGAATATAATATTTTTTCGGATGTATAATGTTTATAATACTATAGGATTATTGGACAATATTTCCCCATTTATAGGTGAGCGGAGGGTAACTCTAGGAATTACTTATAGTGTCAAAATATTAAAAATTATTTTTTAGATTCAAGTGGCTCCAAATTTATATATTTAAAATATTATATTAAAATAATTATAAATCATTTAATGCAATAATATTATGATGTTTCTATGTTATTTTTAAACTTTTATCTCTTTTATTAACCCCCATTAACCCGTTTGAAATTTATCACAATAATAAAGGTTTTTAGTCTCATAATGTGTATAATGTTACTATAAAAATATATGTGTCTCATAAATGGAACATGGATAATATTTTCAAACACATTCAATTACATTAGATTGTTTTATGTATTTTATAAATTTTATATCATTTCGTAAAATATTTAATTTGTGAAAAAATATCATTGATCTTGTTTATTGAAATTTACATTTACTTGGAATTTATTAACATTAAGATAGTCCTGGAATAAAAATAAAACCATTAAAAAACCAAATAATGATATAATATTCTATAAATTAATGGAACAAAAAAATTCAACCAAAATTTTTTACATTTAATATATAAATCTTTTTTTGACAATAATTTGATAAAATATAATGTATGTGTTTCATAAGTATTTAATGTACTTATTCAATCACTAAAAATTAAAAACATAACAATGATAAATAAAATTAGATCATACTTCTTATATATTTTTAAAACATAAAATATATTTTTTATCCATTTAAAAATTATTAATCATATAAAAAACAAGAGAGTGTCATTTTAGACATTATCCAATACTAAAAATATTATAATAGTTAGAAATCAAATATTTCTAGAATTATAAGACATATATTCGATGTTAGGAATGTTATGAATTGAATTTAGTCTTGAATTGATTTAAATAAATGTCATTGAGTTATTTATATCTGTATCACGTTAGATTTAATTATATTAATCCATTTTATATTTATCATGTTAACCGAAGAGTTATATGTTTTCCATTCATATTGTCCACAAATTAAGTAAAATTAATTACCTATTATTAATTATTATGATTCTAAATTTGAAATTTATTTTATTATATTATGTTCGTAGAAGTGGTATAATTTAACCCATTTTTATACCCTATGAAACCCGGTGAATAACAATTTTCATAATGATTACTTTTACGTATAAAATTATTTTATATGAAATTAAAGTATAATGTTGACTATAATAATTTTTATTTTGTTATTAATAAAAAAATTTATAAATAAATATTATATAAAATATAAAATATATTTTTACTTTTAATTTAATTGAAAATAAA
The DNA here is from genome assembly GCA_963277665.1 of Viscum album. Lineage (NCBI taxonomy): Eukaryota > Viridiplantae > Streptophyta > Magnoliopsida > Santalales > Viscaceae > Viscum > Viscum album. The sequence continues at coordinate 1,686,822,208 of OY728119.1, forward strand.
AGACAATTTTCTATAAAAATAAATAATTTTTACTATTTGTGGAAAATATATACTTTTTATAAAATTATTAAAAACTCATCAAAATATTAGTTTCACATTATAAATTTAAAAAAATATTAATTAATGAAATAAAATTCCCATATGTTCCTAAAATTAAATTAATTATTAACACACAAAAATCAATAAATTCAATTTTTGGGGAAAAAATATTTTTGTAAAAAAAATGTTACATCACCAAAAATAGACTACTAAATATATAAGAATACATAAAAATATATTATTCTGTAGGACCAATGTAACTATATTTCATAATGTGGTTTCTAATATTAATGCCCAATAATTTAACAGCTAGGTTATAAAAATCAAATTAGAGAAATAATAATTTTATAGTTCATCATAATTATCTTATAGGTTGGTGTTACTTGTTATGAATGCTATATAGCTTATTATTATTTTATAATATATTCTCAAGGTTTTACATTCTAGTCCCCTAAAATAAATATCTCCCAAAAAAGTTTATTTTGGTCTTCAACGGTGCAATATGTTTGACTACAATTGTTACAAACAAACAACATACAATGTGATAATAAAACACCCTCATGAAAAGAGGGAATGATGAATATGATGTTATTATAGAATAATAGAAAAATCAGTTTCAAATTTTTTGAAAATTAGTGGGTTGTGAAAATATAGATTTAGAGGAAAATGTAATGTCAAAATAATGAATGATAATGTCAAAGAATATTTCTAATAAAATGGTGAATGATCATGAGAATTTCAAGGACCACCAAAGAATAACTCAATAATGTGTGAATAAGACCATCAATTCATCCTATGAAAATGTATTATGATTAATTTTTTTTCAATATCCTTTTCCTATAGTATAAAAATTCATTTATCATCTAGATTTAGAATATGAGGAAATATTATTACATAGAAATAGTAATTTCCTCCATTAATCAATTTCTAAAATAATATATTCTTTTTTCGAAAATGAAGAGTAATACAGATTAATTTTTAATTATTGAAGTACCAAAATTAAATTTTATCATATTATAATATCTAAAATTAATTATTTTTTATCTAAATATTTAAGGAAACCAATATGTTTGACACATTGTATCCAGTATTGTAATTTAATCTCAAAAAACATAGTAGTTACACCAAAATCCCAACTCAATAAACTCCATATATAGTTTTCCTTTTCACTCTACCAAATTATATATGACCAAATTCCAAACAGAAATATCCGAAATATTGGATCACTTATATATTTTTCTAGATAAACTAAAATATTCCCTATAAATAATATCAATCACCCATAAGTTCATAAACTAAAATTGTAAATACAATAATCATATACTCACAAAAATATAATAGTTATTTCCATATTTATCCTTAATCACAATTAATATATAACAAAACCATATATTATTCCATAAATAAACTAAGAATTCGATCTTAGAATTATATTTACCATAATCAAAATATATTCCCAATATAGTTCACTTCATAAAAGAAAAAAAATAATCTCATACTCACCAAATGAATTTTCAATAATGCAGTTATCCATATGATAAAAATATATTTGCAAAATTTACAAAATATTTTATCCAAATAATATATAATTACCTCAAAATTAGTGATCACATTAACATTATTAGTTATCATTATTATTGAACCAGTTTCTAAACTTTTATTTTGTATTATTCCTCAAAACAATGTTTCACTAAATAATATGATAAAATGTGTATTATTCCTATATATTTATCAAAATATATCCATAAAAAATGTACACAACCATCATAGAAACCTATATATGGGTTTTACATCATTCAATGTTATGATCAATGTTGAAAAAACAACCCAATGCCCCTATTATTTTTTTAAATCACTATGGAATATCATAGATTCCCATAGGTTATATTCTTAAATTAATCATAATAGTTCATAATGAAATCATAAATGAACCTAAGAGTTTCTACAAAAGTTTGAAACTCTGTGTGAAATAAGGGCACACACACCATTCACAAAAACTGTTAATGAGATACACTTTATTAACTCTTTTCTATGATATTTCCCCATGATTCATATTTTCCAAATCCACCATCATGTGTATTATAAAAAAGATATATATATATAGGAAAGCAACATATAATCTACCTTATTGACACAATTATGATATTATCCACAATTATTCATATCATCAGAGAAATTCAATGTGTTATGTGCTCTAATAATTGATTTACTAAATAATGTTCATGAGGCTTCTATTAAACTACCATTAATACAAACTACAAAGACCATTCCACCAGTATCTAAAAGTTAGTGGTTACTTAATTACTATGGAAATAGACATAGATAGTAACATCTGAAATGTTCTATCATTTTAGGTTTCATTCTAAAATAGATATATACATAAATCTCACATTATATTTCATAACATAATTTAAAAAATAGATTACTTTTTGAGTAAATAATTCTTCTCACATGTATGTCCTTACATATCATTTATAATAAACATTCTTCATCCAATGTATAGGAAACCAATTAAGGGGTGACATAAAATATTTACATAGATTTATATATAGTGGAACTTATATTTGGGAAATATGGAATAATCAATATAGTATATTAAATAATTTAATTCTAATGTCAATTAATTAATAACATTAGTTTTAGGAATAATATGTCCAGAATAAATGATGATAAAATTATTACCTAAGAATAATCACATGACCTGAGAACATATCCACAAATATCATAACATTTCTAATATCCACATGGATATCAGTAATTGATTTCATAAGGAAAAAATTCATAATTCTGGACATCTAAATCATACTATCGATTCCATATGAAAATACATCATACATAAATGGGTATATAATTAACCAAATACCCAAAATATTTTTTCTAGTGAATACTACCAATTCATTGATGGTTTATTTCATTATAAAATCAACCAATTACTTAGTAATTATAAATCATTAATCTTCTAAATAAGAAATAAAACATGATAAAAAACCCTGAAAAATAAATATCTAACTATTTTGCAAAAAATAGCATATGGAATTCCAATACACACCAAAGATAAAAATATCATAAACTATCTATATATGTATGATGGATGTTATCATTTGTTTATATTTTTATTTTGAATAATATCTATCAAATCATGTTGATTTATTTTTAAATACATTAATGTGATCGTTTGAATTTTTTTAAGATAACTAAACTATTCAATTTGAAATAATTTTTTAAAAATAAAAAACTTTCAAAAACCATAAGGATATATTTTTAATAGAAAAATATAATAGAAAATTTTAATGGATGCTTCATAACATTATTTAATAATTAAGTCCTAATTATTTTTTGATTCTATGTATACTAAAATTATGATATTGTTCCCAATTTTGGTAAGAAGGAAAATGTTCCTCATTCATAAAATCTCAAGACTATTCTTTTGAAACCATTTTCATAAAATATAAAAAAAATATAAAATTTACTTAATAAAACACTGGTTAATAGTAATATAATTTTTTTAAAATATTATAATGAATAATTATAATTTGAAAAAGTATTCTTGGCCGAGTAAGAAACAAATGATAATTTTCCATAAATAATTTTCTCGTTATATACAGTTCATAAAGAGTGGAAAATGAAATGAACCCATTTACTTAATTAAATAACCATATGATAAGGAAATATACTAGGTCTATGATATGAGGAACATCTTATTTTCTTAGTAGATAATTACTAAAAAACGTCCTAAATAATGATGAAATTATGTAATAAACCATTAACTCTTTGGTAACTTTTTATTCATAAACCCCATTAATAAAAATAAATGAAAATAAAATTTTAAATAAATTGAGTAAATACTTAAAAATGAAATACCATATTTAAGGTGGATTATATGGACTACATGAATGAATCAAGTGGTTAATATGGAATATATATAATAAAAGTAAAAGTGAGACGAGAATCCTTACTATAGGTCCAAATTTCATCATAATAGAATTAAACCTATGGTATAATAATTATAAATTTATTATAAGTATATAATTGAATTATATATATGATTATTATATCATTAATTATATAATTATAAAATTTTAATCCCCATTTATTAATAATTTATTATTAAAATGCACATTTCCATGTGTTGACCATCTCATTTTTCATGATGTTTAGGTTTATTGGTTCTAACCCTATCAAAATTATCATGGATCCATAATATCTATATTTAATATCATGGTATAAATTTAATTTTTATAAATAATTGTTTTGGGTAGATATATAAGAATGAATTACATATGAATCTTTGAAATTCATTTTTTATTCCTCTGGGCATGGATTAAATTAGAAATTTTAATATCACCAATCCTACTAACTACTATATTATAGTATTGTTGAAGTGTGGGGTTATACCCACATATAGGGGGGAATGCAACAATGAAAAATATTAACTTAATTATAGGTTTCTCTAATTTTTGTTTAATTTTACTAAACTAATTCTCAAACATTAAATTAATGAATTCAAATAGAAAAAGAGAAGAGAGGTGAACCAGTTTCCACAGATGGTTTTGCCAAATTATTTAATTCAATCCCACAAGGAAAATAATTAAATCAAATAGTTTTGAAAAAACATTAATATATATATGAAATGGCAATTCCATAAAAGTATACCATTGAATCTAAATTCATCATGTTCATATGAATAACAATAGATAAAGGGAATTATTTTCAGATTTCCAAAGCAGAAGGGTAATTCGTTTCAATGGTAATGAATAAATAATCTAAATAATTCTAGGATTAGTTAATTAATAATAAAATATGGTTTTTTGATTTATAATGAATAAACTATATTCATAGGCACAACATGATAATTTTAAAAACCATCATCCTTACAAGTGAAATAAAAATAGAAAATATTGGTATGCACTCCCGTTAACTAGTTAATATCACCTTTTTAGGATTCAACCAACTATATACGGGTAATTTACAATGATGATTAATCCCAAATATAGAAGATATTGATTAAGAAACAAATAATAAGGAGGGAATAAACCATGTAAAAATATTGGAATAAAAAATGAATTATTCTAATGTGTAAAGACCAGAAAATTTCAAGGAAAATTTTTTCTTAATTTTCATTGGAATTTTACAAGAACGCAGTTTCTGACGGTGCCTGATTCCGAGGCCCAGTGTGCCCGAAATTAATTTATGAAGTTTTCCTCGGGTACGTTCAATGAATGAACGAGCGGGTTTTTCATATCTTTTGAACCGGTGCTCGGAATTGAAATCCGATGGAACCGATGAACTCGCAACGCCGGTAATCGCTTAAGGGAACCTTTACTGTAGGTGTGTTTGTGCCGGAGAAGAAGTTAATTTTTTGGGATTAATTATAAAAATTGAATAAAATTGTTAATCAATTTTATTACTTTTTCAAGGTGGTTAGTTTCTCCCATGGGAAGTTGGTGGTGGGGCCCACATCCACCCAACTTCCCATGTGTGGATAATTAAAAGGGTGGGGCCCACACGAACCCCCCACCTTTCATTTTTTTCCCTAACTCCCTAACCCCTCTTAACCGCTCACATTCCTAACACCCCATTAACTCACCTTCATTAAAATTTGACAAATTGTTGAAATTAATTTGGTGAGTTACATGTATGTTTTTGAAATTCAAACAATTGAATTTCAAATGCTTGTTGTGTTAATAAAATAAGTTTAGAACTTATTTTATTGAGGGTTGGTGTTGGGTTATTGGAGAGCTTTTTGGAGAAAAAGCTAAGGAATACCTTCTTCCTCGACGAAGTACACGAAGAACACCGTTCTTCAACGAAGGACTTCTCCGCCGAAGAACACGGTTCTTCCATGACGCCGTATCCACGACGCGACGTTCTTCTTCCGCGTCGTCTCTTCCGCGACGGTTTTCCGCGAAGAAATAGCTGTCAACGACTTCAAATAATCGCTTAGCGACGTCGACGTTCTTTCCCCGCGATGCCCAACCTCCAGGACGCTCGTCTTCCGCGGGTTGTTGACGATCACCATTCCTGAATCGAGGTAGGGGATTATTGTTATTTTATTAAATTATTTCCGTTCATGATTCTAGCTTGTCGAATTTCGTGGTTAATCGACTATTTGTTATCATTTAACGAGAGGGGTCGGACCGCACAAACACGGACTAACCCCCTCCAATGTTCATGATTGTCTCTTTGTGAATGGAACAGGATGGCGTGGTGCCGTCGCACCACGCGAGAATCGCTCGGCATGTATTACACGACGCCGTCGCGCCACGCCGAGAAGTCGAACAAGAACGCGACGCCGTCGCACCGCGTCGAAGGAAGTCGAAGGAGCCGCGGCCGGAGCGGAGCCACAGCGAAGGGGCGCGGTGCTAGCACACTGCGCCAGAGAACCACGAAGACGGCGCATTTCGTTTTCACATGCGGATTTATGGGCGACGATGAAGCAGGTCATTTGGGCGTTTGAATCCCTTCGCAGTGAAGGTGGGGTCTCGGGGGGACCATAGGCGAAGACGGCAGAAGGAACAGACCACCGTAGCGCGTCCGGTAGTCCGCGGAAGGCGGCGGCGGTGCGCCGCCGGAAGGGAGGTGGCCGGCGAACCGCCGACCTCAATTAGCGGCGAAGGGCGGGGGAGCCGCGCACCCCGCCCGCGATTCGGCTCGGCCACGCTGGCCGAGCCGCGGCCGGCCGGTCGAGCCGGACCGAGCCAGACCGAGTCGGACCGTGCCGGGCCGGGCCGGGTCGGGCCTGGTCGCCCCGGGCCCAGACCCCCATTTTCGGACCACTTTCTGTCAATAGCCCGTAACTTGAGCTATGGGCCTCCAATAGACTCGCCGTCAGCGGAAACATGATCCTTGGATCGAGACGTTCGTTTCGGTATATCGCACTCAAGGTTTCGGAGAACTTTGGGTTCGGCCAGGTTGGTTCATACGCGAAACCAACCGGGCCCTCGGCGCGGAAACGCTCGTAACATGAGTTCCGGACGTCCGATTGACGTGCCGTCGACATTGATGGATTCCTCTAAGTGAGACGGATCTTTCGGCTTACTCTGCTTGAGGTTTCGATGCCATCGGAGAACGGTCGGGTTGGTTCGCTCACGAAACCAACCGGGCCCCTGGAACGAAAAAGCCAATAACTCACAGATCGGGCGTCTGATTCATGCACCGTCTGTCTCGATGTTTTCCTCTTGATGAGACGGAACTTTTGGAATACTTTTCCCGAGTTTTGGATATAGTTGGATAGTGGCCGGGTTGGATCGCACCCGAAATCCAACCAGGCTCCTGGAACGGAAAAGCTGATATCTTTCAGACAGGACGTCCGTTTGACGAACCGTCAGCGGCGTTGTTGATCACGTTGAGAAACGGTCTCTATGAGTATAAACTATGATAATTCGGGGTACGGTTGAGTTACGGCCGGAATTGGTTCGCTCACAAAACCATCCAGGCCCCTGGGACGAAAAGGCTAGTAACTCATAGACCGGGCGTCCGATTGACGCGCTGTCTATTGCATTGAGACCCCTATGACGAGGCAGTCCTTTGAGATACTTCATCATGGGAATTTGAGATACATGGAGTATCGACCTGTAGCTCGTGGAGCAGACCCTCCCACAGATGAGCGTGCGGAGTACGGAGACCGTGTAGCCGACTGAGACCTGACAACTGCTTGACCAACTCGACTTGGAGTGTATCAACTAGCCTAGTGGACGGAGCACAACTTTGTGAGTTGCAGACCCATGGCGGATGGAGCACTGCATGTGTGACAGTGCAGTCCTGCGGTACTCGTCCGGAGAGTACCTTAGCAGGCTACTAGGGGGTGTGCACTACTGTGTTTGGGTGACATACCTTGGCGGGAAGTACTACTTTGTCTGTGTGGCTGACCCGTGGTACTCGACAGGAGGAGTACCTCAGCAGTCTTATGTTAGTGAGCATTACCTCAAAGTTGGGAAATGACCACTGTACACTCCAGAGATGGAGCTCTTCAGCAGTTACGGTTGCGATAATGAAAATCCTGGTTTGAGCTGAGACTTATGACCTTTGTCTTTACCTCATGATTGAGATGGGTCACTTGATAACTTAGGTATATGTATGGGCATATACCTGGGTAGTGGTTATCTGTTGATTTCATGATCCTTTTGTTTACCTCATGATTGAGATGGGTCACTTGATAACTTAGGTATATGTATGGGCATATACCTGGGTAGTGGTTATCCGTTGATTTCATGATCCATGTGTTTCCTCATGATTGAGATGGGTTACATGATAACTTAGGTATATGTATGGAAATATACCTATGTAGAGGTTATCTGTTGAGATCTTCTTTGTGGTTATCCTTGTTGGATTTAGAGAGACCTCGAGGGTCTCAGGGTCCCTACTAAGTATCGTTATACTCACCCCTGCACGGGCTATGCCCACACTTAGTTGTGTTGGTTGAAGACGACGGGAAGTGCTGACAGAGGCCGAGTGTTCGAGGACTGGACGGTACCCAGAGGTGGACTACACGACGAGTCAGTACCTGGAGGTGGACTATGCGACGAGTCAGTATCTGGAGGTGGACTTCATGACGAGAAGACACACGGAGGAGGTTGACGGATGAGAGCATGGGGGAGGATACCTGTACATACCCTTTAGGTAGGATCCGTGGTGGACGACCAGGAGCTGCGCCATATGTACCTGCCCTTCAGGTAGGATCCGAGGAGGACGACCCAGGAGCCACTTTCATCCTTCCAGCTGTTTGTCTTTTTCTGTTGTACTTTTGTTCAGTTGTAACTGCACTTTCAGTAGGGTTTGTATTCTGACCCATTTACTTTTCATCACTTTCTTTTGTACTTAGTGTTTTTCTTCCGCTTGTACACTGTGGTGTTTTGTTTACTTTTATAATGCCAATTCCTTCCCAGTTAACAGGATTTTCTCCTTCGGTGCTAGTCGCCATCCCTGGGCCTATGGAAGGCGGGCTTGGGGTAGTCACGGCACGGGCCCCGAGGACGGGTTGTGACAAATTGGTATCAGAGGAGTCGGTTATACCACAGAACTTATAACTCTGATATTTTCATTCTGTGAAGCAATAGTGTTAAGGGTACCGAGTGTGGTATTCAGTTTAGGGAGTCCAGTGTTGGTGCGGGCGGCCGACGTATCCATACACCAGGACCCTGACAACTGATTTCCGAATTTGTGCATGAAAACACTGATTGCGTGTGTGTTTTCAAAGGTTTTCCCTTAAAACAGCTCAAACCATGTCAGCTCACCCGTAATAATCGTTTGACCGTGTCACGATGTTTCTTTCAGGATGCCTTTTCTCGGATGACCAGCCAGAGCCCATAGGGATGTGCGTGCTGACAGCCTGTCGAGCGACGAGGCTTCGGTACATGGCCTTATTGCAGTTGAGGCACTAGCGGAGGCACCAGCGGTACTACCATACATTGGGCCACCGATGCCACCATCCCCAACAGTAGAGTGTGCATGTCGCTTGAGCTCACTGCATGAGTTCTATCTCTAGAGGCCACCCAGGTTCCAGGGAGGGACGGACCAGCAGGCGGCTGAGGATTGGCTGGATGCTGTGGTGAGAGTCTTCAGGCTAGTGGGGACGTCGGCAGACTTCATGGTGATCTTTTATGCCAGCCTTCTTCAGGAAGCAGTAGGCTGGTGGTGGAGCCACTTTTTTCAGTTTTGCGACGGGATGGCCTTCGCATGGGAAGACTTCGAGACCTTCTTCAGGTTGGAGTTTGTGCCAGTAGCTCTACACCTCGAGCGTGTACAGGAGCTTCAGCCTTTGCCGCGTGTTTTTCGATCAGTATCTGAGTCATCTGTGGGTAGTAGACAGATGATGCAGAGGTCCAGGAGGACCAGACCAGTAGTTGGATGATCTCGGGTTTTAGGACCGGTGGTGCGGGGCACCCGGGGTGGGAACAGAGCTAGGCATTCCAGAAGCAGGTTGAGTTACTCATGCGGCGGAAAGGGTAACATGGCACGTGACTGTCTGAATCCTTGTACGGTTGATCAGCAGGTGTTGGAGGAGCCACCGAGACAGAAACAGCGGCTGGTGCTTGAGAAAAAGTGGAGCAGTGGACAAGGCAGTAGAGCTCTGAGAGCAGGTGGACAGGAGAGGAACTAGTGGATACACCCTTTGTACTTCTAGTTCCATGTTGATTTTTTATTCGTGTCTTTGTACTATGAGCTGCAATAATAAAAAGACACTTTTCTTGTGATGTTTGCTTTCCTGTCCTTTTTGTTTGGTTGATACTGAGTGGTCCTACTTAAGACTGTTGACTTGACCCTCACCTTCAAGATTTCTACTGGAGGAGACCCAGTGACCTCACACTGATTCCGACAGTGTGACTCGACCCTTGGTGGTGAGAGTGATAGTTGGATATCTTGGTAGTTACGTCGAGGCCTTACAAAGTCATCCATGGAATGAATGCATCATTCATGTTGGGATTGACTGTATTAGGAAATGAATGTGGTTCATCAAGGGGATGATACCAGATTTCTCTTATCGAAAAGAAGAAATCATAGCAGCTCTTGTGAGACTAAAAAAAGGTCCAGGTCATCCATGAACGGATGAAGACTGCACTGTGCAGTAAGAAACAGGAAACCGGTGCTAGTCTTAGAGACTCAGGAATGTTAAATGTTAAAGAAGAGGATGCTTAAAGGGGAGATGAGTCTATGAAGCAGCAGACGTGGAGGCAGATCTAGGAGAGCAGCAGGAGGTGGAGTACATCCTAACATGGTACAACCACCCGCCTTAGTTATTCCCGCCAGGCTCAGGGAGCTGGAGGGAGGAGGAAGAGTGTGGTAGCATGCGGTCAAGTAGTGTGACCCAATGGCTCTAGAAATGATTCAAGGGACATTCTGTGTCCACTACTAGCTGCTGTAGTAACGGACGTCAATATGAATCATTCATTGATTTCACAAAACTTGTTCCAAACCTAGAGTTTTCGGTATGCCGTGGACTTGACCCTCACGTCTGGAGATACCTTGTGAGGAGACTTGATAATCACACTTACACAGACGGTGTGGTCAGACCCTCTATGTGAGAGTTCCAGTTGGAATCTCTTGGTGGCTGCTTCGAGGCCTTACGATGTTAGTTTGAGTATGGAATGGGCAATAACTGTTCATACTCAAATTGACGGTTTTAGGAAAACGTCGAGATGGGTTTTCCTTGGCCGATGAAATGGAAACCCTGGGCAGCACAGGATAAACTCTTTCACAGGAGGGTGCGACCGATCACTCTTGAGCCGGTCAACCTTACCCTCGTAGCGGAAGTCGTTTCGAGTTCTAGTTCTATCATGAATTTGAGACCTCTAGAGTTCGAGGATGACGATCACGTCCTTATACGGGTCTCACCCCGATGAAGTTTACAGAGTTGTGGCCAAGGCGGCAAGTAAACTCTGAGGTTCAACGGACCTTTCTAGGTCCACAGCTGGGTAGTCGAGGTGGTTTACCGCTTGAACCATCCACCTCAGTTGCACCAGGTGCACGACGACTTCCACGTATCTCAACTGAGGAGATACGTTCTCAACCCTTCACATATCATCGACCATGAGGAGCTGGACGATGGTGATGAGGTGTTTTTCACGGAGGTTCCAGTGGGGATCGAGTATCGACAGGAGTGGATCCTATGAGGACGATCGATTTCTCGGGCACACTTTCTCTGGCAGTACGGTAACCTCCAGGTAAGCACATGGGAGCGGAAGGCTCAGATGCGTGCTCTGTACCGCTTTTGTGACCCTAGTTTGTGTTGAAGCTTTACGGGGACATAAAGCCTTGAGATGGGAGTAATGTAAAGACCCAAAAATTTGAAGGAAAATTTTTTCTTAATTTTTTTTGGAATTTTACAAGAACGTAGTTTCTGACGGCGCCTGATTCCGAGGCCCGGTGTGCCCAGAATTAATTTCCGAAGTTTGGCTCGGGTACGTTCAGTGAATGAACGAGCGGGTTTTACTATCTTTTGAACCGGTGCTCGGAATTGAAATTCGATGGCACCAATGAACTCGCAACACCGGTAATCGCTTAAGAGAACCTTTACCATAGTTGCGTTTGTGCGGGAGAAGAAGTTAATTTTTGGGGAATAATTAAAAAAAGTGAATAAAATTGTTAATCAATTTTATTTCTTTTTCAAGGTGGTTAGTTTCTCCCATGGGAAGTTGGTGGTGGGGCCCACATCCACCCAACTTCCCATGTGTGGATAATTAAAAGGGTGGGGACCACACGAACCCCCCACCTTTCATTTTTTCCCTAACTCCCTAACTCCTCTTAACCCCTCACATTACTAACACCCCATTAACTCACCTTCATTAAAATTTGATAACTTGTTGTAATTAATTTAGTGAGTTACATGTAAGTTTTTGAAATTTAAACAATTGAATTTCAAATGCATGTTGTGTTAATAAAATAATTTTAGAACTTATTTTATTGAGGGTTGGTGTTGGGTTGTTGGAGAGCTTTTTGGAGAAAAAGCTAAGGAACACCTTCTTCCTCGACGAAGAACACGAAGAACACCGTTCTTCAATGAAGGACTTCTCTGCCGAAGAACACAGTTCTTCTGCGACGCCGTATCTGCGACGTGACGTTCTTCTTCCACGCCGTCTCTTCCATGAGGGTTTTCCGCGACGAAATCACCGTCAACGACTTCGAATCATCGCTTCGCGACGTCGACGTTCATTCCCCGCGACGCCTGACCTCCACGACGCTCGTCTTCCGCGGGTCGTTGATGAACACCGTTCCTGAACAGAGGTAGTGGATTATTGTTATTTTATTAAATTATTTCCGTTCTTGATTCTAGCCTGTCGAATTTTTTGGTTAATCGAATATTTGTAATCGTTTAACGAGAGGGGGCCGGACCGCACAAACACGGCCTAACCCCCTCCTATGTTCATGATTGTCTATTTGTGAATGGAACGGGATAGTGTGGTGTCATCGCACCACGCGAGAATCGCTCGGCAAGTATTATGTGACACTGTTGCGCCACGCCGAGAAGTCGAACAAGAACGTGACGCCGTCGCGCCGTGTCGAAGGAAGTCGAAGGCGCCGCGGCCGGAGCGGAGCCACGGCGAAGGGGCGTGGTGCCATCACGCCGCACCGGAGAACCACGAAGACGACACATTTCGTTTTGACATGCGGATTGACGGGCGACGACGAAGCAGGCCATTTGGGCGTTTGAATCCCTTTGCAGTGAAGGTGGGGTCCTGGGGGGACCATAGGAAAAGATGGCAGAAGGAACGGACCACCAGAGCGCGTCCGGTGGTCCACGGAAGGCGGCTGCGGCGCGCCGCCGGATGGGAGGCGGCCGGCGAACCGCCAGCCTCAATTAGCGGTGAAGGGCGGGGGAGCCGCACACCCCGCCCGCGATTCGGCTCGGCCACGCTGGCGGAGCCGCGTCCGGCCGGTCGGCCTGGACCGAGCCGGACCGAGCCGGGCCGGGCCGGGCTGGGTCGCCCCGGGCCCAAACCCCCGTTTTCGGACCACTTTCAGTCAAAAGCCTGTAACTTGAGCTACGGGCCTACAAACAACTCACCGTCAGCGGAAACACGATCCACGGATTGAGACGATAGTTTCGGTATATCGCACTCAACGTTTCAGTGAACTTTGGGTTCGGCCGGGTTGGTTCGTACGCGAAACCAACCGGGCCCTCGGAGCGGAAACGCTCGTAACTTGAGTTCCGGGCATCCGATTGACGTGCCGTCGACTTTGATGGATTCCTCTAAGTGAGACAGATCTTTTGGCTTACTCCGCTCGAGGTTTGGATGCCATCAGAGTGCGATTGGGTTGGTTCGCTCACGAAACCAACGTGGCCCCTGGAACGAAAAAGCCAATAACTCACAGACCGGGCGTCCTATTGACGCATCGTCTGTCTCGATGTTTTCCTCCTGATGAGACGGAACATTTGGCATACTTCACCCGAGTTTCAGATACAGTTGGATAGTGGCCGTGTTGGATCACACCTGAAATCCAACCGGGCTCCTGGAACGGAAAAGCTGATATCTTTCAAACAGGACGTCTGTTTGACGAACCGTCAGTGGAGTTGTTGACCACATTGAGAAACGGTCCCTATGAGTATACCCTATGAGATTTCTGGGTACAGTTGAGATACGTTCGGAATTGGTTCGCTCACGAAACCAACCGGGCCCCTGGGAAGAAAAGGCTAGTAACTCACAGACCGGGCATCCGATTGACGCGCCGTCTATTGCGTTGAGACCCCTATGACGAGGCGGTCCTTTGAGATACTTCTTCGTGGGACTTTGAGATACTTGGAGTATCGACCTATAGCTTGTGGAGCAGACCCTCCCGGAGATGAGCATGCAGAGTACGGAGACTGTGTAGCCGACTGAGACCTGATGACTTCTTGACCGACTCGACTTGGAGTGAGTCGACTAGCCCAGTGGACGGAGCACTACTTTGTGAGGTGTAGACCCATAGAGGATGGAGCACTACTTGTGTGACAGTGCAGACCCACGGTACTCGTCCGGAGAGTACCTCAGCAGGCTACTAGGGGGTGTTTACTACTGTGTTTGGGTGACATACCTCGGCGGGAAGAACTACTGTGTCTGGGTGGTTGACCCGCGGTACTCAACAGGAGGAGTACCTCAGCAGTCTTAGGTTATTGAGCAGTACCTCGGAGTCATGAAAGGGCCACTGTACACTCCAGAGACGGAGCTCTTCAGCAATTACGGTTTCGATAATAAATATCCTAGATTGAGCTGAGACTTATGACCTTTGTGTTTACCTCATGATTGAGATGGGTCACTTGATAACTTAGGTATATGTATGGGCATATACCTGGGTAGTGGTTATCCGTTGATTTCATGATCCTTGTGTTTACCTCATGATTGAGATGGGTCACTTGATAACTTAGGTATGTGTATGGGCATATACCTGGGTAGTGGTTATCCGTTGATTTCATGATCCTTGTGTTTCCTCTTGATTGAGATGGGTTACTTGATAAGTTAGGTATATGTATGGGAATATACCTAAGTAGAGGTTATCTGTTGAGATCTTCTTTGTGGTTATCCTTGTTGGATTTAGAGAGACCTTAAGGGTCTCGGGGTCCCTACTGAGTATCATTATACTCAAACCTGCACAGGCTATGCCCGCACCTCGTTGTGTTGGTTGCAGACGACGGGCAGTGCTGACAGAGGCCAGGTGTTCGAGGACTGGATGGTACCCGGAGGTGGACTACACGACGAGTCAGTACCCAGAGGTGGACTACACGACGAGTCAGTATCTGGAGGTGGAATTCAAAAACGAGACGACACACGGAGGAGGTTGATGGACGAGAGCGTGGAGGAGGCTAACTTTACCTACCCTTCAGGTAGGATCCGTGCTGGACGACCCGGAGCTGCGCCATCTGTACATACCCTTCAGGTAGGATCCGAGGAGGACGACCTAGGAGCCGCTTCCGTCCTTCCAGCTGTTTTTATTTTTCTGTTGTACTTTCTTTCAGTTGTAGCTGCACTTTTAGTTGGGTTTGTATTCTGGCCCATTTACTTTTCAGCACTTTCTTTTGTACTTAGTGTTTTTCTTCCGCTTCTACTCTGTGGTGTTTTGTTTACTTTTATAAAGGCAATGCCTTCCCAGTTATCGGGATTTTTGCCTTCGGTGCTAGTTGCTAGCCCCTGGCCTAGAGAAGACGGGCTTGGGGTAGTCACGGCATGGGCCCCGAGGACGGGTCGTGACATAATGATTACGTTAATGAATGAAAAAACCATGTTTTTGAAGAAATATTTTTCAGAACAATATAGAATCTTCCCAATAGTCAATCTTCTCTATTCATAGATATAATATAAATTATCCAAGATACAACCCATATGAATATGTCAATATATCATCAAAAATTGACCCTTGGTTCATAAATGGAATTCAATGGCCATTTGGGTCAAAAGATATCATAAACTCTCATCAGTGTTATGTTGAAACTATGTTTTTTTGTTATTTTGGGCGTTCACATGATATGTAATGTTTTCAAAAATTTGTAAACATACACCATGTGTACTTGTTTATTGTATTTTTTCTATTATAGGAATAAAATTAGTGTTTCATTGTGTACAACATATTTTTCACAATGTGGGACACATAATATCCACATTATGTTGATTATGTCCACTTCGCTACCTATAGTTATTCCAAGGGATAAAAAATTTCACCATGAGATAAGTTTACATGATGTGTAATGTCATATAACTATGATGGATTCTCTTTTATTCCCAGGATCATCAACTGCGTGCCTTCAAAATGTCACTTTGGATCTTTTTCTTCATTCACCAACCTTGTATTTATTATCATTTTCTTTTGTTGAGCAACACCATTATGTTCCCCATTTTCAATGTTGTCCTTTTTATTGCTTCATATTTTATTACTAAATAATAATTCACAAAACATTAATATATGGATAATATATTATTTTAAATAAATTAGTATCGTATAGAAACACATGTAGAAACACATCAAAATATGTATATATAATATAGATATCGAATACCCCACAAGAAAATATTTTCTCATCCTTGAGAAAAACCTCAACATAAAATCACCTTAGGTCTATACATTATCAAGGAAATTTTTCAAAATTTTATGCTCATAAAAATAATTCATAATACAAAATATTAAATGAATAGAACATGCCAAAAATAGTATTAAAATATCATGCATCCCTTAAAATATTCAAATCAAGACATTTTTTCTATTTCACTCACATATTTCAATGATTCATCATCACCCATTCCAGTTTTGATTTACGACACAATTTATTTTTTCATTATTTAATCTAGGTAACAATATTAATTTATTTATGATCATACCTAATGTATATTATCCTATCCATAGGGATTATATTGAATCTACTTTCTCTACATCATAAAGAAAAATATCACAATTGGTCATGAGGAATTGTAATATGGATGAAATGAGTCTGTGGTTGTGGGTAGGAATGTTGTAACGATGAGAGTCATATATGGATGAAGGATGACCCTAAACAAGGATTCTAATATGTTATATTAAAATTAAAATCATAATGATAATGCTCCTCAATTTTTTTTTCATCTATCACCTCCCCCACCTTAGAATAATGACTAAAAAATAATGCAATCATAATTAAAAATATAACCCTATTGTTATTTTTTACCTTTTCATTTAATATGTATTTATTTTCCAAAATTCGTGTCTATGATATATCTCACATCTATCCTTTAACGACTTAGGATCCTTCAAGGGATTCATAGGTCTAGAAAGGAATATTTTAAGCTTCCTAATACACATCCATAAAACTGTTTATTTATTTTTTCAAAAGCAACGCATAGGATATGTCCAACATCTAATACATACCCACATCGGATTATGATATCATCAATTTAACAATTATGATTTTTTCCTACCCTATATACAACCCATTTTATGTTTTTTTATTTTTTTACAATAATAGTTATATACAATTGAATATAATTAATGTAAACATGAAACTTCCCCAAAATCACATGGAAAAACACCCCTTTATCTCCTCTAAAGAATAGTATCCCATATCCACCATGAATATCTTCTCTCCCATAATCATTCATAGAAATAGAATCAAAATTAGAAATAGCTGGTTAGGACTGTAAATAATAGCTTGTAACATGTCTCAATACTAACATGTTCTTCTATGGGATCAATAGGATATAGTATGATCAACATGTTTGTGGGTCTCATGATAAAAGGGATTATCCATAAAATGACTCAATCATTTCAAAAGTAAATTTTTTTAAATTATATCATTGAAAAGGTATTAATTAATGTTCTAGCCCCAAGATTCAATCACGAAATTTTCTCAGAAACATAGAAAATATTTTTTAATGAATCCACATGTCAATTGGAAAATAACATAAGTCAATTAGATTAGCAAAATAAAGTGGAAAATTAATTTACTCAAAGAAATTTTAAAGGAATAAAAATCATTAAAACAAATCAGATCAACAATTATTACCAATAAATTCCAAATTAATGAAATCAACTAAAAATTAATATTTAAATTTATTTATTTTTCATTTATAGAAATTAAATATCAAATTTTCTAACCTGTCAATATACTTCTCCTTATTGCTGATTTCTACAATATTTGTTATTTCAATACCATGAAATAAATTATTTTTGTGGGTGGTTGTAATCCAATATATTTCATGAGAAATTTCAATTCATTTTTTCATGTAATGGGAAAAACTTGGTGCACCAATGTATATAAATGTAAAAGTTATCCTATCTATTTAAGATTTTGAAAAAAAATCTCTCATTATATCTAGTGTAATTTCATGACATTTGTTACATCCACCACATGTATTTTCTGGATTCATGATTTGAGTGAGGTCTACTATGTTAATTTATCTTTTAAACAATATTTTCATTACTTATTTCATTAGGGTTCAATTGATAGAAAAAAAATAATAGACTATTAAATTGAAATCCATTTTAAAATATAAAATATTTGGCATACAATGTCAATGAAATCAAATTTGGGGATATTTATTTAAAATAATGAAACATAATAAATCTATATCCTATAAATCAATTTTAAAATCATGATTTCCTCCTGATTGTTTCTCTTTTTTATGGTCATTCAGCTCAACATTTGACCATTTTTAGCAAATTAGAACATGATGTAGATCTAAATGACTTGTATTATCCCACATCTAACATTGTTGTTCATCTTTTGTAGTCATTAACTTCCTCTTCTATTGGTTCATCTTTAATAGTGATATAAGGTCCCAGATCTCTATGGATCGACCCTTTGTCTGTTTCCAAGACTCACAGAGCTCGTAGTGTAACACCCTGAAATTTTATGAAAAGTATTCTTTTAATTTTATTAATGTCTTGTGTTGTACATTACACAAAAATTATCTTGGGCTAAACGCAACACTGTATAATCTTATATTATACACAAACACTATTCTTGGATTGTGTTACACGCAATCGCTACCTTCCTCGATAGCGTGTGTAGTACGCAATAACAGGTTTCACTAAACAACGATATACTGTTATTATATTATTATGAACAAGATTTTATGAATTTTAGTATCTATATTTTGAATTTTATGACATTATAATTCATCTTACACATTTTATATGACATGGCATGAGAAGAATTTTTTTTTGGGGTAAAATTAGTATTTTTAAAAAAATGCAGTTTTGCAGCCTTTTGATGGCGCACCCACATTAAATTTTTTTACATGTTCATAAGATAAATTTGACAAAATAAAATTCTTCCTCAGAATCACGATATAAAAAATTAATTTGGATAAATTTTTCATATTATTATGATAACTTTCATATTTTAATGAATAGTAAAAACACGCTATATTTTAATTGAAAACTACATTTTTCATCACAAAAATTTATATTGTTAAATTATAATATTGAAAAGTTTTAATGTATAAATAGAATATATTTTTACCATTTAATATAATTTATGTCATTAACATTAATTTTACATTAAATTCATAGGTAAAAACATTTCAATCTTTGGCAATGTTTTTACTTTTAAAACCGATTTTCTTAAAAACGAGATTAATTTTAAATTAATTACTGTATCTTATGTGTTTTGAATTTTTTAAAATTTATTACATATTTTAATTCAGTGGGTCCAAATTATGTTAATATGTTACTTTTATTTTTTTATATTATGAATAGTATTTACTATAATTTTTATTTATTGCAGTTAAAGGTAAATCAAGAAATTAAGGGTAAAAATTAGACTATAAATTTACCATAACACCTAAAAAAATTCTATTGGATGACTAAATGTCTACCTTTATCATATAAGGGATGAATAAATTCATTTTATGGACTTTTGACCATTAAAATAATTGAACTATTATTAAAACCAAAGAAATTGAAAACATATCACTCTCTTCAATCTTATAAGTATAATAATTTTAATTCAGTGATAAACTTCATGAAACTTTGAACATGAATAGTATAAATAAATATAATAAATTTATCTAAATAATTTGAATTTATTTATAATTTTTAGGGATTAAATAATTATCATTAATGGTGACACAATAGTGATGTTGAAATTATTTTATTGATTGAGATATCAAATTAATGGTTTTAAAAATATTAAAATAAATATTATATGAACTATTTAACATGCTCCACTAATTTTATAGATAAATATTAAATTTTATAAATCTATTCAATCTTTTAGTTCGAACATATCTTCTATTTGTAGTTTATTTAAAATCAACTAAATGAATAGTGTCAAAATTGAAACTATTGTTATTTTATAAAAATAACATAATATAAAAACTTTAAAAATGACATAAATATTTAAAAATTATAAATTAAAATTTATATGGTCTAAAATGTCATAAATTATCAAATTATGTACAATTCACAACACATATGTAATTATTTATAATAATTTAAAATTTAGAATCTTATTACCAAAATTAAAATTAAATAGATTAAATATGGATAAATCAAGTTGATAACATTTAAAATAAATTTCCAACATTCATAAATTTAATTGGATGATGAGATTACAACCTTATATCATATAAACATATAATATGAATACTTTTTTTAGTTTTTAAGTGGGTTTTGATTTAGTATAAATTAATATTTTTGAGATTTCCGAAGGTGCCCCTCTCCCCCTTATAAAAGGGCACCTCATCCCTCTTCTCTTTACACAATTTTTTGCCTTCGCACATGGCCAAACCTGGACCATTTTCCTTTTCAACTTCCCTAAAAACATTTTAGTGTTTTTGGTCTCCTCAAAATACCAACTCTAGTGCCTTAATAGGAGGTTAAGAAGAGGCACGGCCAAGAATATGTAATATCCTTTACCGATTATTTCCAATTTATTTCTTCTTCTACTTATTCTTCATTATTTGTATAATAGAAAATTAATAACATCTGTATCACTAATATACTGATATGTTATTATAAATATTAAATAACAATATTTCATCTTCTACCCATCCTATGGAAAACGAAATCACTGCGTGTGTGTACATACATAATACTGTTTCCATGCCGTGGTGTAATCTTTTTTCCACCACCACCTTACTTGGATGTGTATAATGGATAATGAATAACTATATATGGTTATTATAACATAATACTAATTCTGAAATATTATATCATCCACTCCAATTCCATTCAATAATTATGGGAAGGATATCATCGCTCGTGCGTACGTACAGATTACCGTCTCCACGATGCAATGAGATTCATTTTCAATGATAACCATTCAAGAATGATTATAAAGTATATTTAATGAATAATAATGAAATATATGACTTAATGAAGCTACTGGATTTATGTATAAATATATATATATATACATGTCATCTACATACTTCCATTCAAGTCAATAAGGAATGGAAAACAATGTTCATGCGTACGTACGGTCTACCGTCTCCATGAACGGTGTATTTCATTTCATTGATATATAATATATATATATATAATGATTATATATGATATTTAAATCATGATATATATTCCTTAAGTAAGTAAATCATGATATAAGTAATAATAATATCAAGAACAACAAGTCCAAACATGTGTGATGAATAAAACGATTTTACCCAAAATGCTACATTTACATGGAATTTACAAAAGAACGAGTAATATAAAGTGATAAGTGAACCATATATGATATCATAACAATTAATATGATTCTATAATAGGTCAATGACATTATTTAAATCATTATCCATGAGTTTTGGATACGTATTAATTATGTCGGACCTAAGGTAAGGGATAACTTTTCCAATCTCATTTTTATCCGAGATTGTTTATTCATTAGTATTTACTGGGGTTATATTTATCATCCATGTCCCTATTTTCTAAAAATAAAAATCTTCTATGTTTAATGTCCTTTTTACCCATTTTTGAATTTTACAACATGGTTTCTATGAAATCTTTCACTTTTTTACCATAGGAGGTACTTTTTGAATTTTCTGGAAAAAGTACGAGAAAAATGTTTTTTAACTTATACAGCATGAACAGATTTTTAGGGTTTCATTAAAACTTATTTCAATGAAACTTTCACTAAAATATTTCATGACTATTTTCAAAAAAACATTTTCTTTTAAAATTCCATTGCATTTTATGAAAAGAAAATGATTTTGAATAAGAATGGATATTTTCCTCCAAAATTTATCTCATGTGTTTTATCAAAACAATTTCCCATCTAAGATGACATTATTTCATATTTATTTGTTTCAAGTATAATTTCTCTATGATTTACATGGTTTCACTTCTCTTATGAGGAAATGATCTCCATTTGTTTTATATGGATTATGTTATTTTGGGATGATGTTTGTGAAACCCATTTTATTCATAGGGTTATGATAAATGATTTATGATTATGTTATGGAATAGGTAAGAATTTTTTCATTATGAGATGAGTGGGACCTATATCTCCCTCCAATGCATTGGGTAATGATATATATCTCATGAGATAGACATGGCTGGAATGGAAAGTTAATATTGTTCAGTGATACATGACTAGAATGAGGGCTGAACTCAATTCAGTAAGGGACTTTTTCCACTAAGATGGTCTTGGCAGCAATGCCTTGGATACTATTGAAATCATATCATGTGTTTAAGGTTTTTCAGCAATTAAATGATTTATTCCTACGCTATTTTATCATTATTTATGTTCCATTATGATCTATGCCTTACGTACTGCATTTTTTTGTCATTGCTCAAAAATTTGATGTTTAAACATTATGTTCATGTTTTTAAGTTCAAATGTGTATGGTTTGTTTTATTTTCTCCATGCTTACCCTTACCGAGCATTTGAGCTCACCCTTTATATATTTTCTTTTCCCCATGATATAAAGAATGATTTTAGGTAATAAAAAAGGGGAAGATCTTTATGGGAGATGTTGAAGATCTTTCATCATGATTAAGAAGTTTATGTTCCATGTTTCCAAAGAAACAAAACTATGATGGTCCTTGAGTGTCAGTTTTGGTTATGTATTAAGTGTTCCGAGAAAGTAATGTAATGTCCATGTATGTCAAAATTTGGGTATCTATAGTTGGTATCAAAGGAATGGTTTAGTAAACCATTGGAAACAAGGATGTGAAAACTTTAGTGAGATCCCTAGAGATATTTCTAAGGTATGTCTAAGGATGTCCCTAAGGATAAGTATATTTATAGGTTATATTCCTAAAATTATGGTAACAATATTAAAATTAACCCTAATATTTTATATATTAAAGGTACTATACCTTTATTATGTTGTTTTCCCAAGCATAATTTTTCACTATCACACTATTCTTTTTGGGTTTTAGACGATGGCTGGAACCTGAAGGAACCGTGTTAATCAGTGTAATGTAAAATGAAATGATTGTACTCCTGAACAAACCAATGTTATGGGAGATGGATTGAAAAATCTTATTACTATACTTACACAATCTATGAATCATTATGGACATCGAAATGATAAGAGAAGGGAACAATATTCTATTAAGTTCTTCATGAGGCAATGTCAACCTTCTTTCAGTGGGTCTTCTGATCCAATTATTGCATAACAATGGATTAGTACCATTGAAATGTTATTTTCTATAATTCCCTATTCGGAGCATGAAAATGTCAATATGACTATTTATCATTTATAAGGTGAAGCAGATCAATGGTGGACTCTAATTAAGAATATGAGGCCCCAAGATGAAATTGAATCCATGATGTGGGATGAGTTCAAGAAATTATTTTTCAATAAGTACATCCCTCGTATTCTTCGATCAAAGATGGAAAATGATTTCTATGAGCTTAAGCAAAAGGCTGATGAATCTGTTGGTATATACGAAGCGAATATTACAAGGCTTGCAAGGTATGCATCTGGATTTATCATCCAACCTGAAATTAATTTTTATCGATTATTCAGTGTCTTAAAACCAATTCTTCGAAGGGAATTAGCTATAAGAGACTTCAGTAGCTATAAAGAAATTGTGCTTCGTGCTATCAAGGTATAAATGGAGGTTGGTGTTATATATCCTTCTCATGGTTTTGAAAAGAAATTAAGATGGAGTTCAAGGAGAAATCTAAAAATAATGGTGAAATTAAGATGAATGTCTCTTTATGCTCAATGTGTGGAAAGGAGCATGGTAGAGATTATCTTAATGGGACTAGAAAATTTTTTATGTGTGGAAAAGAAGGCTATCGAGCAGCTGAGTGTCGATATAATGGAAAATGGTTTTCTAATGATGCGAATAAATAATAGACTGTAGAGAATTCACAACCAACAATTCAATGATTCAAGTGCTAGGAAATGGAGTATTATGCTAATCAATGGCCTAATCCAAGGGTTAATGATGATAAATGTGAGAAACCTCTTAGGGAAAAAGATAAAGGTAAGTCACATGTTATCATTATTTGTGATGTTGAGTATGAAAATGATGTTTTGTAATGATTATGTGTTAATGTAATGTGATTTCAAAATAGTATCATGGATCTCATTTATGGTATCGTTGAATTTGGAATATCTATGTATGGGTTTTCAATAATTATATGGTACCTGTAACCATGAAAAGTGATTGAAATATTTTTGGAAAAAAGATTATATGCGCATAATTAAGGGATAAAGAAAAAATTAAATGATCTCATGACTAATATAAGGACAAAGTTATATCATGGTCTGAGTGTATAGAAATTTTCGGATTTTGGTATGTTGAATGTGTTAAATTTTGATAGAATTTATGTTTTCACTAAGGTTTAATGGGTATTCATTTTTCATGAAATTACATGATTAAGGTATTCCCATGTTTGTAATGTGACCAACAAGATATATCGTATTATATGGGGGATAAATGATGGTATTCACATGCTCGACAGATAACATTTATAATAATTTATTTCATTATACAATGATATTGGATAGAAGTATTTTTGATAAGACTAAATATTGGAATGGATTATGTTGGACATAACTTAGTATTGTTTAGGGCTAGAAATATTTTCTATATTATTGTAAAAAGGTTAAAATAATTTAGATTTAGAAAAAGTACAACCTGCAGGTCGAGCAACTACTCGTCGAGTCAGACAAGGCTGTGGGAATCGAACCCACATATGAAGTGTGACAGGCCTTTATCGCCTACCACTGGCCTACAGGAAGTCCTTATTTAGTAGAAACTAGATTTATTTTATTAATCTGTATGATAGATGATATATACGTCCATTTTTGGAATCATATATGATTAACCTCACCATATATGGACTTAGGTATAATTGATAACTTTTGCTAACATTTTTGTTTGAGACAGATGGGATGACCCATCATTATTTCACATGATCTGCTGACACTTCATGAATGAAAAATAAATCTTCATTTTGTTAAGAGATAAAGTGGAAATTTTTCAAGGCACGAACAACTGTGATAATGTACCAAAATAAATTAGTATTTCTTTTAATTAAAATTCTTCAGCTTTAGGGAAATGATCTTAAAAAAAAAAATTTCCTGGTGTCCTCATATCTGATGAATCAGATAGTACCACAGATCATCACAAATTTATGGCTTTGTGATTTTTGGATTTTTCATATCCATGTTCTCTAACACTCTAAATCAGAACTTGATGGTTTGATTTCTCTTTCATATCCATATTTTCACCTATGTTCTCCTAAGTGGGAACCCATCGATTCATTAATTTGGGTAACCATTACTATTCATACTTTAGTTTTTAAAGATCATTTTTGGTATTTCTTTTCACGATATCGGTTTCTATTAAAGAAACATTCATGTAGTAAACCATTTATAACCCTGATGAATTTTGGGGGTGAAATTCATTTTAATGGGGGTAGAATGTAACACCCAGAGATATTATGAAAAATATTCTTTTAATTTCATTAATGTCTTGTTTTTTACGTTACAAAAAAATTATCTTGTGCTGTACTCAACACCGTATTATCTTATATTATATGCAAACACTATTCTTGGTTTGCGTTACATGCAATCATGGCCTTCCATGAAAGCGTGTGTAGTATGCAATACCGGGTTTCAATAAACAATGATATATTATTATAATATTAACATGAATTAGCTGTAATGAATATTAGTATCTAAATATATAATTTTATGACATTATAATTCATCTAATACATTTTATATAACATAGTATGAGAACAAAATAAATGTTTCGAGTAAAATAATGATTTAAAAAAAATGTAGTTTTACAGAATTTTGATGGTGCACCCACATTAAATTTTGTTTTTGATATGTTTATAAGTACAATTTGACAAAATAAAATTCTTCTTTGGAATCAAGATATAAAAATTTACATTGGATAAATTTTTTATTTTATTCAGATAACTTTCATATTTTAATGAATAGTAAGAACACACTATATTTTAACTAAAAACAACTTTTATTATCACAATAATTTATATAGTTAAATTATAATATTTAAGGGTTTTAATGTATAAATATAATATATTTTTACCATTTAATATAATTTATGTCAATACCATTAATTTTACATTGAATTCATAGGTTAAAACATTTCAATCTTTGGGAATGTTTTAACTTTTAAAACCTGTTTTCCTAACAACATGATTAATATTAAATTAATTACTTCAACTTAAGTGTTTTGAATTTTTTAAAAAATAATCCATATTTCAATTTAGTGGGTTTAAATTATTTTAATAGGTTAATTTTATTTTTCTTATATCATTAATAGTAACTACGGTAATTTTTATTTACTAAAGTTAAAGAAAAATCGGGTAATTAATTAGAAAAATAAGATTATAAATTTACCCAAACATCTGGAAAAATTCTATTGGATGACTAAAGGTATACCATTATCACCTAAGGGTCGGAATAAATTCGTTTTATTGTCTTTTGACTGTGAAAATAATTTAATTATTATTAAAACCAAAGAAAGTGACAACATGTCACTCCCTTAAATTTTATAAGTATAATAATTTTAATTTAGTTATAAACTTCATGAAACGTAGAAAATGAATAGCCTAAAAAAAATATAATAATAGTATCTACATCATGTGAATTTATTTATTATTTTAGGGATTATATAATTATCATTAATTTTGACACAATAGTGATGTTGAAATTCTTTTATTGATTGAGATATCAAATAAATGGTTTTAAAAATATTAAAATAAATATTATATGAACTATTTAATGTGATCCACTAATTATCTAGATAAATATGAAATGTGATGAATCTATTAATGCTTTTAGTTCTAAAATATATTCTTTTTGGAATTTATTTAAATTCAAATAAATGAATGGTGTCAATTTTGACACTATTGTTATTTTATAAAACTTACATATAAAAAATTGTCTAAAAAGCACAAAAATATTTATAATTTATTAATTAAAATTTATATTTTCTAACATGTCATAAATTATCCAATTATAGAAAATTAAAAACATATAAGTAATTATATACAACAATTTAAAATTTAGAATCTTATTACCACAAATAATGTTAAATAGATTAAATATGGATAAATCAAGTCGATAAGGTATAAAATAAATTTCCAACATGCCTAAATTTTATTTGTTGATGATATTACAACCCTATCTCATTTAATATTCTAATATATGTCATTTTTTTAGGTTTTTATGTGGTTTTTGATTTATTATAAATTAATATTTTTGATATTTCCAAAGGTGCCCCTCTCATACCTTATAAAAGGGCACCTCCTCCATCTTCACTTTGCACAATTTTGAGACTCCCAACTCAACAAACCCCTTACTATTTCCACTCCATACTTCACTAGAAACATTATATGTGTTCTGGTCACCTCAAAATACCAACTCTAGTGCCTTAAGAGGAGGTTAAAAGATGCGTGTCAAAGAAGAGGTAATATCCATTACCGACTCTTTCCAATTTATTTCATCCTATAGTTATTCTTTTTTATTTGTATCATCATAAATTAATAAAAAAATTATCACTCATATACTTAAATGTTGTTATGAATATTTATCAAACCTATTTCATCCTCTATCCATCCTACGGAAAATGAAATCATAGCGCGTGCGTACGTACAGATACCGTCTGCATGTCGTGGTGTAATCTGTTTTCCGTCACCACCTTACATGCATGTGTATAATGGTGTAAATAATAACTATATATGGTTATAATAACATCATACTGATTCTTAAATATGATATCATCCACTCCAATTCCATTCAATAAATATTGGAATGATATCATCACTCGTGCGTACGTACGGATTACCGTCTCCATGACGTGATGAGATTCATTCTCCATGATAACCATTCAAGAATGGTTATAAAGTATATATAATGAATAATAATGAAATATATTAAATAATGAAACTAATGGGTATATATATATATATATATATCGTGAACTTACTTCCATTCAAGTCAATAAGGGATGGAAAACAACGTTCATGCGTACGTACGACCTAACTTCTCCATGAACAGTGTATTTCATTTCATCTATCTATATTTTATGTATATATATATACTGAATAAATATGATATAATAATCATTATTTACATTCTGGAAGTAAGTAAATCATGATATAAGTAATAATAATATCAAGAACAACAAGTTAATACACGTATGAAAAATAAAATGATTTTACCAAAAATGATGCTTTACTATTGAATTTAAAAAAGAACTGGTAATAAAAAGTGATAAGTGAACCATATATGATATTATAAAAATGAATATGATTCTGTAATCAGTCAATGCGCTTATTTAAATCATTATACATGAGTTTTTGATACGTACGAAGCATATCAGACCTAAGGTAAGGGATAACTTTTCCAGTATCGTTTTTATCCGATATTGTTTTTTCGTAAGTATTTACTAGGGTTATATTTATCATCCATGTCCATGTTTTCTAAAAATGGTTTCATGTATGTTTAATGGCCTTTTTACCCATTATTGAATTTTACTACTTGGTATGTAATGAATCATTCTGTTGTTTACCATAGAAGTTACATATTGAATTTCCAGTATAAGTAAGAGAAAAATATTTTTTAACTTATAAGACATGAACGGTTTTTTACGGTTTCATAACAACTTATTTCAATGAATCTTCCCATACATGATTTCATGAACATTTTCAAAAAAATCATGTTCTTTTAAAATTTAATGGCATTTTGTGAAAATAAAATGATTTCAAATAAGAAAGGATATTTTCCTCGAGAATTTATCTCAAGTGTTTTATCAAAACTATTTTTCATATAAGATGACATTATTTCATATGTGTATGTTTCAATTATAATGTATCTATGATTTACATGGTTTCACTTCTCTTATGATGAAATGATATACATTTGTTTTATATGGATTATGTTATGATGGGATGATGTTTGTGAAACCCATTTTATTCTTGGGGTTATGATGAATGATTTATGTTTATGTTGTAGCACACGTAAGAATGATTTAATTATGAGATGGGTGGGCTTTATATCTCCTTCCAATGCGTTGGTTAAAGGTTTATAGATCATGAGATAGACATGGTTTTAACGTAAAGTTAATTTGGTTCAGTGATACAGGACTAGAACAAGGAGTGAACTCGATTCAGTAAGGGACTTGGTCCACTAAGATGGTCTTTGCAGCAATTCCTTGGCTACTATAGAAATCATGTCATGTGCTTAATGGTTTTCCACAATTAAATGTTTTATTCCAATGCTATTTTCTCATGATTTATGTTCTATTATGATCCAATCCTTATGTAATACCATGTTTTATGTCATTTCTCAAGAATTTTATGTTTAATGATTATGTTCATGTTTTTAAGTTCAAATGTGTATGGTATGTTTTATTTTCTTCATGCTTACCCTTACTGAGAATTTTAGCTCACCCTTTATATATTTTCTTTTACTCATGATTTAAAGAAATGTTTTAGGTAAGAAAAAAGGGGAATATCATTATTGGAGATGTTGAAGATCTTTCACCATGATTATAAGATTATCATCCATGTTTCCAGAGATAGAAAACTATTACGGTCTATGAGTGCTGGTTTTTATTATGTATTATGTTTTCTGCAAAAGTAATTTGATGTCCATGTACGTCATGATTTGGGTCTCTACAAGTAGGATGCTCAGATGAATTATATAGGTGTTTGTGTACTGAGAACTATGAGTAGATAATATTCATTGTGTGAAAGTGGGTTTTATGCCATTTAGAATAATTTCACTATGTAAAAGTGGGATTCACACCATGAAATATTTTGAGGTTGGAAAAAAGAAATAAATGCCAAAGTCAATGGGTTTTTAAGTGAAAACTAAACATGATGAATTGCCTAATGTGAAAGGGAATTACATGTTGTGTAATTACCTATAGTA
This sequence comes from Viscum album, assembly GCA_963277665.1. NCBI lineage: Eukaryota > Viridiplantae > Streptophyta > Magnoliopsida > Santalales > Viscaceae > Viscum > Viscum album. The sequence continues at coordinate 1,686,852,501 of OY728119.1, forward strand.
GTAACATTTGATAAAATTCCAACCTCTTGAGTTGTAAAACCCTATAGCATCATGATACCTCTCTCTCATCCTTGGTGATGTGAACATCCCCTCTTCGTATTTTTGGAGATCCCTTCAATGAGGATCTATCTCGGGCATCCATTATCAATCCATGGTCACCAGTATGACCCTAGGTGTGTTTTCCTTAATTTTATATAATTTTCTCCCAGTAATTTATCCTTTCCCTCTTGTCATTATCATTGTTAAATGGAAAAAGACATCTTATGTTTCTAATTTCATTAATCATGGTTGTTTTTAGTGCAATGGTGTTGTGGCATCCCCAAATGGATTCTATTCTTGTGGGAGGGGTTATCAGAGTTCTATTCTATTTTCCATTCTCAGGCAATAAACATTAGAGACATTTTTAAGTAGGGAAATTTCATCTTCTTTATTTATTTATGTGAAATCATAGAGTTATAATTATTTATCCCCATATAAATAACAAATTTAGCCAAATTAATTTATTGTACTAGATTGAATAATTTTTATCAACTGTTTAGTAATGTTTCCCTTTTGTACCTTGATAACGGTTTGCCTCTTGATTTTATAGATTAGTTGATATATATGATGTGCATGGTTTAGCATGAATTTCTTGATGAAATTTTGTAAATAACATAAAACTAGAATTAATTTATAATTAATTGAAAAAAATTGTAATGATTCATGTTCAATGAATGTGGTTGTAGTTTTTGTTCTTTAAATGATTAATTAACTTGAATAATTTTGATACTTGTTGGAAGAAAATTAAATGAATTTTAAGTTGACATTTAATAAATTTATGGTAGCTTGAGTTGGATTGTTTTTTAGGATTCCCGTAGATTGGAAATGTGATTAATGAAATAGTTAATTCAATTTGGAATAAATAACTGGTTGTGTGTTAAAAGATAATGTATTTTTAAGCCCCAAGAATCCCTCTTTCATTTAAAGTCAAAGTGCCATATGCTTTTGGAATGTGAGAACTCTTTTTGTGCGATGGTCGAATTCCTTTCTTCTTGTCCAATAGTCCAGTTTCTAAGTTGGTTTCCAACTTATTATGAGGCGACATGATATTGGGAGGTCTAAGTATTTGGGGATATTGATGTATGTGGGATGGGTAGGATCAAATGTGTCATGATCCTAAGATGGATGATCATAGAGGGATATTGTGGTATGAGTGGTAGGGAGGCTCTGTTTTTCTGGAAAATGTTGATGCATATAATGGAGAGATGAAACATTATATGCATGTGTATTTTGTGGATAACATCATAGATGATGGAATTGGTTAAAGATGAGATTTTCCAATGTTTTGAATGCCATATTATTGTTGAATATGTTGTTTCACTAGCTGTTATGATGTTTGTTTATCTACATTCCTATCTTCACTAAATGAGATAGACATATATGTTAAGATACACTCTTTCAATTTTAGGTGCAGATGTGTGTGATGCCACATTAATTCTATGAGAATATCTTAATGGTTTGGATGAGTATAATCTCCATAAATTGGTCTTAAATACATGATGGGTAGTTCATCTACAAACAATTTTCATCAAATTATGTTTGGGGATCTTAGAATGAATTCCTAGAGTACCTGGTAATGTGGAAAGTAGTGTTGTTAATAAATGAATAAATTTATAACCCATAGAGTTAGATTATTCTATGATGCAATGTTGAGGTTGTAATTCTAAGAATTTTTGGACTCAATTTACTTATTCATATAGGGCATGGATATTTATTGGGATACAAAAGAAATGTAACATGTAATTGATAATGGATAAATAAATGTCAAAGAATTAATTACCATAAAGTGAAACTGATCGAAAAAATAATAATGTAACGTAATATATCTCTTAAAATTGTTGTGTTCTTATAGGATATAGAGATATAGTAGTATAACATTGTGGTTTGAGAGATTTTATCATTAGTTGAGTCTGAGATGACGTTTTTCCCATAGTGTGGGAATGATCTATAATATATCATTTAATTTTTGTGTTTCTATAAACTACACTAACATATAAGTTAGGAAAACTGACACCCCGTGTATTTAGAGATTGGGTGGGGGGTGTTATCCCAAACATCATGGAATGAGAATGGATGGATGATTACCCCTTGTAGCCTTGTTCTCTCATATTGGAATATACTTATGCATGTTTTGGTTGCAGTTGGTTTTCCCAATATATGTGTGAAGATGTATATAATTTCATGTTGTAATTTTTCATATATATTAAGGATATTGTTTATTAATTTATATTACAGTTATAACATGTATTGGTTGTGATGGCTTAGGATTCTTACTTGGTGTATGGTCTTTGATAGACTGTGGTATAATACCTGATCTATAATACACATTATGTGGAATTTGGTGGCTCCAAGAAACTACATGAAATAATTTTGTAATGATGACGGCGTGGTGTGTATCACAAGATTCATGTTGTGCATATTCTCCAATGTGTCTACATTAAAACATTTTATGAGATAGATGCTCCAGACATTTAACATTGTTTCAGTGTAAAAAAACAAGTGGGAAAGAGGTAGAGGGGTACCCTTGATATTCAATATTATATTATATTATCTTGTATGTGATACATGGTGATAGTATCCATGGTGAGGTTGTGATCTTAATATATTTTTTAGGTGATGAGATTGTTTCACTTGTTTTTCGATGTGATTGAGAATAATTTCTTTACCTTTTACATGACATGATTTAGGGAGACTCCAACTGAGTATGCTATTATAATCACCATATATTTATATATAATTAAGATAGTTTGATCCGATTTGAGATCATGAGGGTTACTAATATCTTGTTGTATAGTCGCAGCTGTTTTGGGATCTATGGTCACTGTCATCTTTAAATTCTTTTGGTACATATATTTATCCATTTCGATTTACTTGTTATTACATGAAATTACATTTTTAATTGGGTTTTCTTTTATATTGTTGTTTGAGCCCAATCTCATTGGTCTATATCATATCTCTCCCTTCCATTTGTCTATTACATATAATGTAAATCCTCAGATCACCATGTCAATTATACAATCAATGCTAGTCTCCCACAAGGGTCCTAATAGAAGGGTTACATGGGGGTCAATATCTCTACACACTGACTGCCATCCCATGAGAGGTACAAGTTTTATTGAGGTGTTCTTTCAAGTTTTTTATACAATTTGAGGAAAGATGTAACCAAATATAATTGGAATTCAAAATTGAACTAGATTTTGTAGTTCACCTGCTCCACCATAACATTTTGATCATATTCCACATCCATTAGAGGTTCTACCTTCATAAATTATTCAAATATTGATTCAAAAGAAACATAAATATGATTATTCATCTCTTTATTTTCACTGATGAGATCATCAATGCTATTATATTTATCTTCTTGTAAGTTTAGAATGGTTTCCCTTGTTATTTTGGTCTATAGAATATTTTTATGGTTAGTGAAAGTATATTTATTTTACATTTCCATTATTTTTTCCTCCTCCACTAACTATTTTTGTTTTACCATATCAACCACCTTATCATCCTACTCGTATACCACCCAATAAAAAATATCCATCATATTCATTTCCTCTTCTATTATAATTTATAAAAAGTACATTATTTGTTCATTAAGATATTGTTTTATTCGTATAAGTGATTACTTGGGTTATGATATTTCTTTTAAATCTATAGGTTCATCAATTTAAATTTCTTTAACATGCTATAGGTATGTTTCATTGGTTTAAACAATCGATTTTTCTTATTTTATTGATTCTGAATTTTTAAATTTCTAAACTTATTGATCTTATTCATCATTAATTCAACCTATTTTCTAATTAAATTGTAGGGATAATTTTCTGACTATTTAATTTAAATTTTAAATTATATGATAATAGTAATTAATAAATTATACTTGTTTGAGGATTTTGGATTCATGATCATCCATCCACGTATCTAACAATAGAATAAACATAGTGAGTAAGGATTTTACTATGTTATCTAAATTTTTTCATGTGGTTAATGAAAAGATTCATTTTCATGAATGTTTTTGTCTTGTGGGTTTTCATATCAACAACGTGGAATTCCTCCACAACATTACAAATGACATCATTAGACCAACCTATATCAACATTAGAAACTATTGGTAGTAAAATAACATGAGAATTAAAATTTGAATTTGTTTTGTGGATGGTAAGTGGTCAAATATCCATATTCTCTGATATATGGTCAGGATCATCCATTATATTCACAACCACTTCAACATACTAAGTACAAAATAAATTTAGTATTTATTCTGGATGATACTATAGAGTTTTATGAAAGAATATGTTTCTAGGAGTGTACTAATTTCTCTATCTATTTCCTTGGAAACCATGATAGTTGGGATCTCCACTAATGACATGATAGTATGTTACATTCCACAATGTGGGTTGGAATTCATCATACTCCATAGAATATGAATCATTTGGACCATCATCATGTTGTTTCCAAAATTATGAACTATGTTCTTCTCATGTAGCTAAATACTCCAAATATTCAATGAATATGTTGGTGAAGTTGTATTAGGGTGACATGAAATTTAATACATCCTACAAAACATTAAAAATAATACCATTTTTTAAATATTGTAAAATAAAAATAATATACAAAATGAAACAAAAAACTATGACCCAGACTAAAATTAGTAAATAGATTAGTGATAAAACAAACCATTGACCTAAAATTTTTGTCTTTATTCATCTGTAACACTCCACTACTCCGCATAAATGACACACAACTTTTGTGTTCCAAAAGGGATACTTAATTCCATTGGTCATCGATCAAATCAAAAATTCATATTATCCATAACCTTACAAACTATAGAGGCATATCATAGCTGATGTGTGGGGTCAAAACCATAAAGAGTGGGGGACACTGTAATGAAACTCATATCTAAATGTTCGAAAAATACAATTTCTATATTATGTTATTAATAAAAATATAAAATTTTAAATAAATGATTTCAAATACAAAATTATATGATATGAAACTAGTTTCCAATGATGATTTGGGTAAATTATCTAATTCAACTTCACTTGAAAAAAACTTATCAAATAGCTAGGCAACCAAAAAATTTCAATGATATAAGAAATCATCATTCTATATCAAAATACACTAGAATCCAAATTCATCATCTCCATTTGATTCAACATTGATTATGTGAATAATGTTCATATTTCCCAATAAAGAAGATGAATTCCATAAAATGTTCATCATTAAATCTTCACAATCATTTTTGGGATAATTTTAAAACTGATGGCATTTGGTTGATCAATATATGAAGTCTAAAATATAAGCATAATACATACATGAAAATTTTTAATACATTAATCCTTATGAGATAAATAAAATAAAACAATGATGGTACACACCCCTTTAAATCAGTTCATCTCTCCCCGATGGGTTTTAGCCAACCATCGGCTAGTGATCGCCAATGACAATTAAACCCAAATAAATTAGGGAGTTATTAAAAACAAATTCATGATAAGGGAATAAGGTAGGGGACTGTATTTTAATTAAAAAATATATAATCCAACAATTACATCAACGAAATAAATAAAAAACAAAAAACAACTATTTATAATGAAATATTATTTGGAACCCTATAGTATCCTCATAATAGATGATCGTTATTATGATTTTATGGAATATAAATTCACCTAAACACAACAGATATAAAAAGTCCAATATATTATCAATATGGTTCTCTTGAGTCATATATGGAGTTTAATTATTGGATTCATCCAACAATATCTTAATATCTAGTCAATGATATTCTAAATATCAACATTTTTTGTTGTATTAGACATATACACAACATGTCGAGTTTACAGTACCTGTAATTTTACACCACATGTATGAAATTAATGAAATAAAGTTATTCTAGAAATACTTTACATGTGTCATGGTGTGAGTCAAGGGTGTCAGGGTATGTCACGTGTAATCTTCATTTTATGTTTATTTAATCCACTTCCCACCATGTAGTTCATCCAAGACATGATCTTGTTCACCCCATGAAAAGATTAAATGATGTGCAAAGTCATATTACTACACCTATTGATCCTTTTTTCCATTTATCTTCAATTTTTTTCCTCCATATCTTCCGTTATTCTACCTGTCTTCAGTCATCATCCTATGATTATTTTTCATTTTTTATACCATGTGTTCCTTGGTATTTTTCCATATTTAAATCATTTTTTAATTCGAAAAACATTAATATCAGACCCATATATAATATTAAATCAATTAATATGTAAAGACCCGTAAAATTCAAGGAAAATTTTTTCTTAATTTTCTTTAGAATTTTACAAGAGCGCGGTTTCAGACGGCACCTGATTCCGAGGCCCGGAGTGCCCGGAATTAATTTCCGAAGTTTGGGCTCGGGTACGTTCAGTGAACGAACGAGCGGGAATTCCTAACTTTTGATCCGGTGCTCGGAATTGAAATCTGAGGGCACCGATGAACTCGCAGCGCCGATATTCGCTTATTGAGACCTTTTCGGGAGTTGCGTTTATTGCGGGTTGAAAGTTACGTTTTGGGGTTTTTCAGTTAAGTTAAATAAAATTGTGTAAAACAAATTTTATTTAATCTTATTAAAAAAACCTACCTAAGGGGGTTGGAAGTGGGACCCACACCCACTTAACCTCCCTTGGGAGGATTAAGTGTGGTGGGGCCCACACGAACCCCTAAATCTTTTAATAACCTCTCAACTTCCCCCTTAAACTCCTCTTTTAATAACATGACAACTTTGTTAATTAATGGAGTTGAATTGTTTGAATTTCAAACCTTTGAAATTCAAATTGATAATTGTGTGAATAAAATAAGTCTTTAGCTTATTTTATTTGGGTTAGAATTCTCTAGCCACCTTGAGAGAATTTGGAGCCTTCATCTTCTTCTTCTTCAAGCTTGACGAAGAACGCGAAGAACCTTCGAACATCGACGAAGAACGCCACGTTCTCGGGAATCGTCTTTCGCGACGCCATACCCGCGACACCGACGACGTCTTCTTCCGCGTCATCTCTTCCGCGACGATTTCCCACGACGAAATCGTCGTCAAAGAACTTCGAATCCTCGCTTCACGACATCGACGTCCTTCTTCCGTGACGCCGACCACCGCGACGCGTCTTCCGCGGGTCGTTGACGATCATCGTTCTTGAAACCAGAGGTAGGGGATGTTATTTATTGATTATTTTTATTCCATTCTTGAATCATGGATTTTAGCATGACTAAATGTGAGGCTTTTGGGTATTCTTTAGTTATGTTATTATTTAACGTGAGGGGGGTCGGACCGCATGAACACGGCCGAACGCCCCTCCTTAGTTCTCGTTTTATTCATGCGGACGGAAGCAAGAGGCGTGGTGCCGTCGCACCACGCGGATGAACATGCTTATAATTTTCCGCAACACCGTCGCGCTTCGCCGAGGAGAGATTTCAAGAACGCGACGCCGTCGCGCCGCGTTGGGAGGATTCATGGCACGGCGAAAGGGGCGCGGTGCCGTCGCACCGCGCCGGACGACGAACACCGCGGCCGGTTCCGGGCCGCGGTGAGACGAGGAGACCGCGGCCGGTTCCGAGCCGCGGCGGAAGGAAAGACCGGCGGCCGGGCCGCCGGCGTCGGGAGTCGAGGGCGGGACCGGAAATTCCGGTCCCGTTGGTAAAAACCGGCCGGCCAGCGGCCGGCCGGATGTCATAAAAACCGGGGGATTAAACCCCCGGCCGGTCCATCAAGACCCCCCCTCTTAATGAGGGGGGCGGTTCATTTAAGGAGGGGGGGGGGGAAAGCCCCCCCGGTTTTTGTCCAGCCGGCCCCCACCTGCGGGGGCCGTTTATATTACAAGGCACAGCTTAAAGCCGTGCCGTTTTGACAGAAACGCGGGGCTTAGCCCCGCGTGCCTCCCGCATGCGCCGCGGCACCCCGCCGCCAGCGCGGTCCGCCAGCCGCCGCCGCCACGCGGCCCGCCAGCCGCCGCCGCCACGCGGCCCGCCGCCGCCACGCGGCCCGCCACCCGCCGCCGCCACGCGGCCCGCCGCCGCCGCCACGCCGCCAGCCGCCGCCGCCGTCCGCCGCCGTCCGCCGCCGCCGTCCGCCGCCGCCGGCCGCCGCGCCGTCCAGAGGGGGGGGGGGGGGGTCGGGCCGGGTCGGCCCGGACCCGGACCCCCCGTTTCGGACCAGATTCGGTTCTTGGCTCATAACTTGAGCCTCGGACCTCCGAATGACGAACCGTCTGCGGCAACGCGATCCTTGGATTGAGACGGTCGTTTCGGTATATCGCACTCATGGTTTCGGGTTACTTTGAGTTCGGCCGGGTTGGTTCATTCACGAAACCAACCGGGCCTTCGGAGCGGAAACGCTCATATCTTGAGCTACGGACGTCCGATTTACGTGCCGTCAGTCGCGTAGTGTTCCTCTTAGTGAGACGGATCTTTTGGCATACTCCGTCCGAGGTTTGGATGCAGGTGGAGTACGGTCGGGTTGGTTTTGCCTTAAAAACCAACCGGGCCCCGGAGACGAAAATGCTTATAACTCTCAGACCGGGCGTCCGATCGACGCGCCGTCTGTTGCGTTGAGTTCCTGTTGACGATACGGAACTTTTGGATACATCAACTTCGGTCTTCGTGACAGTTGATGTATCAGCCTCTCGGCTCGTGGAGCGGACCCTCCGAAAAAGCTTGCTATGTGCGGGAACCCTAGTGCTGGCTACGACTATTCTACTCCTACGACTGCTACTGTGACTTTGACGACGACAGTACAGAGATCCTGTGTGGATTTGACGACGACAGTACAGAGATCCTGTGTGGATTTGGCGACGACAGTACAGAGATCCTGTGTGGATTTGACGACGACGACTACAGCACTCAGCGATCCTACGTGGATCAGTGCTACAGGTTCTGTGTGAGCCCGATCCTGTGTGGGTCCTTGCGCTCAGCGGTTCTGTGTGAGCCAGCGCCTACAGGTTCTGTGTGAGCCCGATCCTGTGTGGGTCTTCTGCGGGGGTTAGTTACCTATCGATCCTTCGTGGGTCCGACGACTTAGATGGATCAGTGATCATCTTTATCGTCCTTGAAGAAGTATACCTGTGTGAGCTGAATCCTGTTGTTTTCCTGTGTGGATTGTGTTGTGCAATCCTGTGTGGATTATATTTTGCTTTCCTATGAGGAATACGTATACTTTCCTGCGTGGACTGAGTTGTACTTGGGCTCGGAGGTTGGAGTGTATTTTAATTGATGACTTAGGTATATGTATGGGCATATACCTAAGCTGTGTCAGTTGTTACTTCGTGTTTGTACTTTTCTTCGTGGTTTATCCTTTGTGGATTTGAGAGACCTTCAGGGGTCTCGGGGTCCCTACTGAGTAGCTTATACTCACCCCTGCACGGGCTTTGCCCGCACTTCGTTGTGTTGGTTGCAGACGACGGACAGTGTTGACCTTAGCTGAGGCTTGCAGAGCGGGACGGTACCCGGAGGTGGACCACTGGGCGGGACGTGCTCGGAGCGGACGGCGGGACCCGTGGAGCAGAGGAGCTATCTGTACCCACCCTTCAGGTGGGATTTCCAGTGGACAGCTCGGAGTAGCGGCTTTACTTTTCAGTTGCTGTTTTTCCCTTTTCGAGTTGTACTTTACTTTCAGTTTGGGTTTGTATTCTGGCCCATTTACTTTTCCGCACTTTCAGTCGTACTCTGTTTGCTTAGTGTTTACTTTCCGCTTGTTTACTCTGTGGTGTGTGTTTACTTTTCAAAGGCAATGCCTTCCCTTTTACCGGGAATTACGCCTTGGTGCTAGTCGCCAGCCCCTGGCCTATGGAAGGCGGGCTTGGGGTAGTCACGGCACGGACCCCGAGGGCGGGTCGTGACATAATACCCATTAATACAATGTATTAAAAACCTTAAAAATATATATCTAAAATAGATATATCAACACCATTCATTGAGACGAAAGGATGTATATACACATATACATCTTATCATTTTTTTTGAAAAATGAAATAAAATAATGGAAAATAATAGCTCTCTAGTATATAATGATAATAATATCATAAATAATTTATATATTTATCATATATATAATTATAACAATTTAACTACTAGGGTGATTAAAAACATTACGTCATTATGCTGGGACGATATTCCTTATATATGTAAGAAGAGTGCGTTCATTTTCCTATGGATGAAATGAATATCGATAATGGTTTTTTCATCATAATTATAAAATTTATATTTATAGAAGATATTTAATTTATTATTATACAATAGATACAATTTATTTAGAAGAGGTATTATAAGTGATTAATTTAAAACTCATGTTAAAAATTCATACATTTTCTATGAGAATCAACTTATGGATTACACATTCATACTTGAAAGAATATTGTTTTGGAATGAAAAGAAGATCTATGATGAATAAAAAGATGGTAGAAATGTATTATTTTAGGAATTTTATATGGGAAAACTTTTAAAATGATGGTATAATAGAGGAGAATAGGTTCAATTTATAGGTGCTAGGTGGGATACACTTGAAATTAAAAAAAATATTTAAAATATAAATTAATTTTAATAATAAATTTTCCCATAATTGTTAAATTTATAATTTAGTCATTGGATAACACTATATCAACTCATCATACAATAATTTGTAATGATTATGTTTTGTTTCAAAACTTATCAATTTATTTTAACACTATGTTAACAATTATGTTAGTTTCCATAATATCAATGTTTTTTACTCATTGGTTAAAACGAATTTAACCAAAGAAATAAAATATACCTAAAAAGGGACTATAGTTCATATTTAAAACCAAATATCACTCACGTTGTTGATGATTTATTTTTTAGAAATTTGTAATCGTTTGGTAGAATAGTTTTATATAAAAATATAGTTAATACCATTTTCGTATGTATTCCATTAATATAACATTTATATCATAAAAACTTATAGAATTAAAATTTTAACTTCCAAAAAACCTAAAATATGTTATAATAATTAATGAAATTTTTGGAAAAAAAATATTTATCCATATTTGATAAATTTTAATACCTATATAATAAGATAATATTTTATGATCCGAATGACTGTTATATTAGTGTTTTATAAGCACTTAATGTTATTATTCAATAAAAAAAATTTAAAAATACATTTCAAATATAAAAATTAATTTATCATTAATTTAATTGTTTTAAATTGAAAATATGTTGCTTTATCCATTTAAAAATATATTATTAAAATTAAAAATATTTGAGTTGAATTTTGACTCTATCATTTAATTATAATAAAAATTATATAAATTAGATAAATATTATAAAATACAAGATTTGGATGATTATTTATGAAATATAATCATCCAATTAAATTAAAGAAATTGTGTGAATGAATTTTATTCCTTATCAGTTTATTTTTTATCTTAATTTAACCATTTTACCTTTATAGTGGTAAAAAAATTTATATAGTAACAAATCATTTTGACCAAAACATAGGTTAACATTATTACCAAATATAATAATTATTATTTAAAATATAAAATCTATTTTATCTAAAAAAATTGTTAGATGTTGATGAATTTAACATAATATTAAACTTACCAATTGGGATGGAAAATAATTTTCCATAAAAATTATATAAAAATTGTTTCATAATGAATTCATGTATAATTTTGACTCTTATAATATTTATTGAATTACATTTAATCAGTGTAAACATATAAAACTTTCAAACTATCCCAAAATAAAATATCACCTTTTATATAATTGAAAAAATGTACTTTTGAATAAAAAATGATGTTTTATAATATTCTATTAGAAAATAACTATTTTCAAAAAAATACTAAAAAATTATTCTATAAAACTTTTGACACGATTAATTATAATATTATATACATTTTATAAAATAAAATTTCTAAATGTTATAGAAATTAATTTTTCTATTTTATAACATAAATTAACCAAATCATTTTTTATGAAAATATTTTTTTGAAACATAAAAACAGCTTGTGAAAAAAAAACGAGTCTTTATTTATTTAGAGTAAATGAATATATATTTATTGAAAACCAAATTATAAATAAATTTCATAATGTGGTTAATAATATTATTACTGCTCGATTTAGTGGCTTGGATTTAATTTTAATATTCATATAATATTATTTTTTATAGTAATTTTTTTTAAGTCATGGTGTTTCATGTTAATAAATATATCAAACATAGTAATTTTTTTTTTGAACGATAGGTGATAAATTCTACCCCATTGAATAAATTTTCACCACGCTATTTAATATTGCTTCTAATTTTCTTAATTTTTTAAAATAATGTTATTAAAAACCCATATCATAGAGAGGTTCAAGAAAACATATTCATGGAAAGAGTAGAAGAGGTAATATGTAGTTCATATGGAAAACACATAACTGTGTTTCCAAATTGGAGAAAAAAAGTAGGAAGTAAAAATATGGATATAGAGGAATATTATCTTTAAAAATAATTACAAAAATGGAAAAAGAACATTGATCATGATAATGTGAACGATCATTAGAATATTAATAACGAAAAAATCATAAATCAATGCCATAGAAAAAAGAATATGGTTTCATTAAAAATACTGGTAAGAGTGTAGCATTTTTTGTGTATATAAATTTCATATACTTGAGGAATTATTCATCCTTATAGATTGTGATCATAATAATATATAATTACATCACATGTATAATGTAATTCATTAATCAATTTCCATGATTGTATAACCATTTTTTTTCATGAAATTTGTATCGAAGATTTACTTTTACTACATATATCACTAAAATTAACTTTTAATATTCAAATGAAACATAATTAAATCATTTCCCACTAAATATTTACAAAATAAAAAATGGTTAACACATGATATCCAATATAATACATAATTATCTAAAACCTCAACAAAAAAACCAATGTTGAACTAAATCAATTATATAAATAGTTAATTTTGTGACTAAAAAATATGTATAACCAAATTCCTCTACAAAACTAATGAGAATATTTGATCACCAATATTATTAAGATTAAAAAAATATTATATCCTAATAATTTCAATTGCTCATAAGGTAATTTTTTTAAAATCTATATACCATAATCCTATATGCCAAAAAATATCTTAATATTTTACATAGACATCCTAAATCAACATAAATTCACAAAAAAATCATATATGATTCCATAAATTATTTCAATTTTTATTTTCCAATTTCAATATAACTTAATCATATAATATTTCTAATATAGTGGACTTCATAAATAATTGAAATAATGGCTTATTTAGAAACTCAATTTCCAATCCAATGGTTTTCAAAAATATAATCTAAAAAATCTAATAACTAATTTATCCTAATAAAAAATAATTACCTCAAAATTAGTGATCATGCTATCAATGATGGATAAAAATAATTTTAATCATGTTTCTACAACATATTAAATCATTATTCCCAAAATAACATTTTCACTAGAAATAGTCAATACCAAGGGTTTGTTTTCTAAAAAATATTTCTAAAAAATATTCCTAATCATATTACATTCCCATCATTTAATAAACATAATGGGGTATTTAATAATTTATTATTATTATCAATATTAGAATTATTAATTTAATACATTTTATGTTAGTTGTATATGACTATTGAATATATGTGGATTACATATATTATATTCTCTCATTTATCATAATGGTTCATACAATATGTTAATAAATCCTAACATATCCCTTGGGATTGTAAAACTAGTCAATTTAAAGGGAATAATGAATGTGCACAATAATGATGTCTGAGATATATTTGACCAACTCTTTGGTGTTTATTAATCCTAGATACATCAATATAAAAACCATGTCCATGTTTTGAATCCATGGATGAATTTATTGATATTAAAACCCCATAATATCAAACTTAGTCAAAATTTTATGATATTATACTATTATTAGACATATATTAAATGTTTTTATATGGTTATGTTCCCAAATCGATGTTTTAGTAAATCTAGTACCCAAGGTTTCAACAAAAACTGTGTCTAAAACCAGTGGTAAAATTATTGACCATAGTTGCCTAGATTTGGTAGTTACATTATTACAATGGAACTAGATATATTTTATCTCATCCTAAGGTACCAAATAGAATAGTAGAATTGATAAAATAGATACACACTAGATTCTCATATTATATTTAATGGCACTTAATAAATCATTGTATATTCTTTGATAACATCATTATTCATTATGGAATGAAAATTTATATCATTTAAAATACACATCCATTGTTCTTGTGGAAATGAAAAAATAATGGGAAATCTTATGTACTATGTAAGGGGTATGTTTAGAATAAGCAATTAAATTAAATAATACACATTCAAATTGCTGAGGAATATAATTTAAAACACATTAAACTTAATCAATAAATTGATCATGTAGAAGAATATTGTTAGAATAAATTTTGAACAATTAATTCCATAAAATAATAATATGATATTAAGAAATATCATTTTATATCATAATAATTTGAATAAATATGTGGTTATCAATTACTGATTTCATAATTATGGAATGAATAATTACATACATCTTAAACATTCCATTGTGGCCACATGCCAATACATCATACATAAATGGGTAAGTCCTGAAACAAATACCCAACATTTTCGGTCTCATGGTAACAGTCAATGCACAGATGCGATGTGTAATTCTAGTCAATAACCATAATATAACAAGTCCAATAAATATATCATATGAATAAATAATTAATCATAATCAACTTGAAATAAAAGTCACTAACAGTCCATATTGGAAATACTAGCATATAAAATGACAATACCTTACAAAATCAAACTGATTATAAACTATACAGATAAAAATGGATGATGGTATAATTATATTATAATGTTAATATATAGGGAAATACAGTGAAAATATCACTATAAAATATCTTGTAAAAAAAATCCATTTTCACAATGAAATCAATTATATATATTCAAAAAAATCTCAAATATTAAGGAATATATTTTATATGAAAATAATCCTTTAATGTTGAAAATTTTTTTTACTTTATTCAGATATCTTGAAAATAAAAAATTAAATTCAAGTTCTGTATGATAAAAAAAAATTTCTATTCAATTTTTCTGTACAAAGTCAAAATTACATCATCTTGTAAATGACAATAATAGTGGTTTCAACCTATTTTTTATGAAGTAATAAATAAATAAAATGTCTTAAAACCATTGGATAATAGTAAAATCATTAATCCATACATATTACAGACATATAGGCATAGATGAAAAATATTCCAGATAGAGTATGAAAAATAGAGTTTATTCTCCTTATAGAAATTAATTCGTAATCAAGAGTACAAGGTAGGAGAGAAATAAAATTTAAACATTTAATTTATGTTAAAAATATATTAGAATAAAATATATTATTTTTAATCTATTAATAAAATATAAATCACCCAGTATAGGCCAAAACATAAATAATAACAAATAATGATGAGATTGTGAAATAAACAATTACCACATCTGTAAATTTTGAAACATAATCCATATAAATGAAATTAAAAAATGAAACATTAAAAATCATGTAAATGTAATGAAAATATTTCTTATTAATATTTAAATATATACACCACATGATGGAAACAATTAGTGCATACGATATATGTCTGAAAATAACAAAACATAGATGACAACCACTATATTAATCTTTTACATTCTTCATAAGTGATTTTAAACTCAGGTATAATGAATTTTATTTTATTATACACATATAACATAAACATATATAAATATATTTATAATATAAATAATGATCTACTTATAATATTTCAACACTTTTTTATTAAAAAATTTTCAAAAAATATTCGATTACAATTATTATCTATCTTGTTTTTCATAATTGTTTTGGTTTTGTGGTTTCTATACATTAATCATAATAATGTATTCATAATATTAATATTTATAATAAAGGAATAAATTCAATATTTTGAATCTTACATGAAGGGTAGATATTAAAAAATCAAATACTTTGTTCACTAAGATGATATGTTATACGTATACATGATGGTTGTTTAAAATTTTCAATTTGAAGAACAAAAGAAATTTGGAAAATAATTATCCATTTAATAAAATGTTAATATCCTCAATAAATTATCTATTTATTAAATAACATAAAATATAAATTCTTTGGAAGAGATCATGAAATATAAATTAAATAGTTATGTGGGGAATGTAAGCTTTACAAACACACAAACGTCATTTTCACCTTCCAAATGATCTAAAGATAAAAACTAATAGAATATTAATAGACACACATTGTTCTAAACCATGGGTATAGCCTATAAAAACTGTAGTTATAGATGGATTTCAAAAATGTATGTATACCCATATTTTTTTGGAACTATGGTATAGTGACCCACCCCTATTTGATAGCAGAAACACTATCTAGAAAATCTCACAAAACCTAAAAATAAATTACAAACCAGGATACATAATTAATGTAGAACACATATTATATCTTTATGATTAAAAAATAAATATATATGTAGTTTTTGATCATATTAAATTAAAATCACATTCAAATACAATCCAAATCATAATTTAGTTTTAGTCATTGTCATATGTCAATTTACCTACACAAAAATGAAGGGGATTTATATCACCCTCATCACAACAAGGTCCATGGTAATTATCTCGATTATCAGTTTCTGGAGAGAAATGATCTTATCCTAAATCATCACCATCCTCACCCACATCATCACCATCAAAACCACCACCACCACCACCACCACTAGTAATATCAGCAAGTCCACCACTAAGACCCTAATTTACCAAACACAAGCATCATATAATGTTCATATTGATGGAATAAATGAAGTAAATATAATATAATCCTTTGATAAAAGTAATGGTAATTATTCCATTTCCCATTATAGGTGATTGTGTGTTTTTCTCTTTATTAGTAATGGGGTTTCCCCAAACATTTCTAGTATATTTAATGTAGGTTAGGGGAAAATGATTCATCGTTCCTGTACTTTTATACATATATTTATCCTTATATAGATTCTACAAGATTTTTATATACATAGTTTTGTGAGAGGTTTGAAAGGTTCCTGATTTAGAAAAATACTATGTGGGGTTGATTTTCTCTCGAGCATACATAGTACTCTCACTAGTGATCCTCATCTAATACCCAAATCAAATTATCATTTGGATGAATGTTCTCATATTTGATCTCATATTCCTTCTCATTGAGGTCCTCTATTATACACTATTTATGATATAAATAAGATATTTTATTAAAAATTACGTATCCAAATTTTAAATATCTATGAAACCACTTGAATTTTTTTATAGTATTTTTTTCATTTACAACACATTCATCCTTTTCTTCATACATTACGAAACAATTCACTTCGAGGAACCCAACCTTCAATGCCCTATGATTCTTCTTGCAAATGACATATCGTACTATAATATTAGATTATTGAATAAAAAATAAACTTTATAAACGAGGAATGAATAAATATTTTACCTATTGAATAAATCCATACAATGAGGAAGCCTCTAAGTTTAAATTTTATTATAAAATTATATACTAATAAAATGTCATAATCATTACATACTAATTTGTATTACTAAAATGGTTATGAAATGGATTTCTCTTTTACATTCATTTCATTCCAATTTTATTTTTTTCAAGTGATCTAGATATTTAGTAACGTGAAAACTTTCATAATTTATTATTAGTTTTATATTTTGGTGAGGTTGTTTTTTAATTTGGGTTTTTTCCTATTTTCCAATTAGTTATTTATCTAGTTGTCTAATCATGAATTTGGGAATTTAGGAATTTTCCAATTATATATAGCTATTTTGACCATTTTTTCAATTCTATTTATGTTATATTATTTGGTAATTTAGTCACATGATAATTTTGACCATTTGTCTATTTTGATCATTTTTTGGTTGAGTTGTTTCATCATAATTCCATTTTGTAATTCATCCAATTATTTATTGGGCCATTTGGTCATTTGGACATTTAGGCATTTTGGAATTTGGGAATTTAGACATTTCAGTATTTCGATAATTTTCCAATAGGGTGTTTCGCCAGTTCAGAATTTGGAAAATTGGCCAGTTATCCAATTTCCTATTTTCCAATTTTCCATTTGGTCATTTACCCATTTGTGTATATGGATATTTGGATATATTTTAATTTTTCTATTTATCCTTTATGTGACACGTCCATTTATAAATTAGACCATTTGACTATTTTTTCAATTGGCCAATAAGACATTTGGACATTTGGTCATCTATACATTTATCTATTTTCCCACCTAATCATTTGGCCATTTCGATATTTCTTGATTTCATAATTTTTTCATTTTAATAGTTATTCGTTTTTTAGGAATACGGTAAATTGGGAAATTTGGATATTAAGAAATTGGGTAACTAGACATTTGGTTGTTTGGCCACATAGCCACATTGAAACTTGATCCCTTGACCCCTTTTCCACATTTAATATACAAATGGCCATTTTTACATTTGGATGGTTTTAAAAATTGGGAAATTGGGAAATTGGGAAATTGGAAAATTATGAAATTGGGAAATTCAGAAATTCAATGATTTAGAACATTTTCACTTTCCCATTTTTCCATTTAGTCAGTACTCCATTTAGTTTTTTCTAATATTTGGTCCTAATAACTCCACATGGTTAACAAACATACTTTCCTAAAATTTATAATAGAAAAAATAAAAATGAAGAAATTTCTATTAGAAGGTTGAAGGAAGAAAATATTTGAATGAAGGATTAGGTATGCATAGAAAATTAGGCAATTCGGACAGCCTCTCCACCCACTGTTCCACTGCTTCATGAGGTCTTCTGTGAATGATTTAATTATATTGATGAGTTGGTACAAATAACACCCAATAATGAAACTAAATTGTTTTCTTGGCTGAACAATGATTTACATCTTCTATGAGTGACCAACCCTGATGAGTGATTAATATTTTTTTAGGTGAGGGATGTATTTTCATTTCCACATGAACACAATTTTTCTTGCTCCTAGGACTTCCTCAAGGGATCCCACAAACTAAGGCCCCTCCTCCCACAATGACTAGCCACTCCAGTAGTCATTTTTCAATCTCCTCTATAAAAATCCTTAAGGGGGTGTTGAGTGGGTATGGAATAAAAAGTCAACAGAAATTTCTAGATAAATCATTCTCAACTACAAAATCAGTTATCCATCCTCATGCCCTAAATTCATTAGGAAGATCATCCCAAAAACCAATGGTAGATTAACCTTTTTTGAGACTGTAGTCAACTTTTGTATGTGGAATTATTTTATTCACTTCTATTTAACCAATTAATCCTCTTCGTGGAAGACCCTTTTCATAATACCCTATGTGGATGTCCCTCTGTAGAATGTCCTTTGATTCCCCCTTTATGGAAGGTCCTTCTTGGACAATACATTGTGGCCCCCATTTTGGACTCCATTCACATAAGACCCTACAAACACTCTCATGGATACTAACCCTTTACATAACACATCACTTACGTTTTTGTGGATATTCCATTGTGGACCCCTTTTCGGGAAATGATACATAGCCATCTCTCTATACCCACTCATAAAATCGTTCAAATCAACCTCTCTCTATAATACAACAAGTTCCCAACAACCCTTAATTGTGATCACTACTGCCCCATGGTTCTAGCATCAGGGCATTCCCATTTTCTAATTTCATTATCACCTTGATGAATAGGGAGTCACACCGTGACCATTATGGGCTAGGATGAAGAAATTTGGTGTTCTTCCTTAAACATCACTAATGTCCACCCCTTATAATACATTTAGTTGAAACATTACTTGTGGGAATCCCGAAATACCATCACCTGACTCATATACATGATTGATCTAGAATGAGTCACACTACCCAATGTCCCACACCATACTTTTTTAGTCATCGTTATAATTGTTTTCCCTATAACATGATTTTTAACTTTGCTACAATTTTTCCTATGACATGACATTAAATAGTGTTTTTATTATACCAGAACCCTAAAATTTATTTTTTCCCTTCATCCTATCAAAATGACATAAAAATATAGAATACCTTATCTTAAAAGCATTGGGTTTTCCTACAACAAACATGATATTAGTAACACATCAATCATAATAATCATTATGAAATGATCATGAGATGATTACCAAACATTCAAATGGGAATCCTTCTGGAAGTAATCCATAACCAACCAAGGGAATCCCTTCTCGAGTAATCGCTTAATCATTTTGTGGGATGAAAAAATACTTCTCCTGTTCTCCTCTTTAAGATATGAAATATTTTTATTGTATGGGATGTATAATGTACATTATGTCTCTCTTTATACTCAGTCTATAAAATCAAGAGAGGATATGGATTTTATAACCCATTATTAATTGATCTTTTTGGGAATTATTATCCACCCTCTAGTGGGATAAAATTATAGTGGGATATCAGAAACACTTATTCATTATATTTATCACATTAATAATGAATAAACTAGGAATAGGTGTTACAATCGTTTATGACATCTCCATGGTTCAAAACCATTTGGGTTTCCCCCTCAGTGAAATCCCAAACAACTTTTGAATCCACCTGATTGTAAAACCTATCTATATCAAACTATGTGGAAATGGATTTTTAACTAACATGGATACATTGTAGTCCACCCTGAGGTCCATACCCCTCACCACAATTTAATGCAATGTTCTTTGGGCCACAATCTATATAAGGAAATATCCATCTGCAAGAACACATCTCTTCCTGGTCCCCCAGGCCAACTTGTCAGACGTCTAGTGAAATCATTAAAATGACACATTTCTCATTGTTTTGCGTTATATATGATGTTATTACACAAGGTATTGACTATATTCCATGACCATAAAAAGTGATGTGTGCTCTTAAGTGGAACTAATCTACATGGGTTTGGATTCCATTGATGATGATATATATAAAGAACATTTTATGGGTTTAATCCAAAAATAAAAATAATTCATATTCCACTTGATGATTGTAAAATCTATAGAATCTCATTTCATGGAATAAGTATATCATCTTCCAAAAAAATTATTTAAGAATCCTTGACCATTTCATAAAAGGGTACAATTGATGGAGAATCATAGATATATACAGGTATTCCTAAAAATGGAGAACACTGGATACATATAGATGATTATAAACGAATTAATGTTTTTAATTTATCATTATAGTAGCTTTATTCATGTCTTATGTATATTGGAATGAACAAATGATTCAATAACACATCATAAATCTATAAGAGAGTCCCTGAATACATTTTAATCCCACCCAAATGGGTGTTTTATCACATATTCTTATCCAATAAAAAATATGAGTTAGTATGTTTCATTGTACCTGTCCCCAAATAAACTATTTCCTTTTGAATCTAGGCCCATGATTCATCATCAATATGAGATATGTGTGTTGTTTTAAGTTAACAAACATATATAGTTGAATATTGTTCAAAAATGGTGTAATACCTCTTCTCATCAGATCATTCGGTTCCTATCACTGGGTCTTACCAAAATATTTTTATTGGAAACAACCACTTAGACACATGGATACATGGATATATAGCCACTATTCCCCTTGGACACATGGCCACATGGCTATATAGACACTATTCCCCTTGGACACTTGGCCACATGGTCACATTAAATGTCCATAGGTCCATTTTTCTATTTTAGATTTGTGTAGTTATGAATATTGGAAAGTTAGAAACTGTGATATTTTGTTACAAGAAAATCATGAATTTTTCCAATTTTCTATTTGGGTATTTAGCTATTTGGCCTATTGGCCATTTTTGATGTTATTCATTTGGCCATTTTTCATTTTTCAAATTCATCATTTCATTAAATGGTAATATTTTCTGATGATAATTTATCCAATTGTGCATCTAGAAAATTTTCCAATTTTATTTGACTATTTGGACATGGGAAAATTTGGGTGTTTTAGAATTTTGTCATTTGGCTAAATAGACAATTGGACAATTTCCTATATTTCCATTTTCCATTTGGCAATTTGGAAATTTTTCCAATTTTCAAAATTTCACAATTACCCATTTAGTGAGTAGGCCAATTGGAAATTTTATCATACTCCAATTTTAATATTTTTATCATTAAATAATTTTGGAATTTGGACATTTGGGAATTGGGGCATTTATATATTTGTGTAATTGGTTGATTAGGAAAGTTCTGAAATGGCTAAATAGACATTAGGGTATTATTCCAATTGGAAAATTAGGCAATAAAATTATTTGGATATTCAAAAACTATGCAATATTGAAATTGTAGAATTTTCTATTTGGATATATGACCGTTGAGGTATACAAAAAACTGAGAAATTGGAAAATTGAGAAATTGAGAGATTTGGTAATTGGGAATTTTTTTTGTTTTTTCATTTTTCCATTGGGTCATTTGTCCATAATTTATATAAAAAATGTCCAAATCACATAAATAACATATAATTAATTAAATATATATATATATTTTATTTCTATTCAAATTAAAATACTAGGAGCCTCTAATACGAATTCATTGTAGTGTTCCCATAGTGTGAATATACACTATAACATCATTGTTCATTTTTTTATTTCACATAAAAAAATCAATAAAATTAATAAAAATTAAATTTTATGTTAATTCCATTATCGATTATGAAATAATTATACTCATTACTCTTCCAATATGATATTAAATCATGATATCGTGTTTTTGGGAAGTTTGGGAAAATACATACATCCTCTTAATGATAACCAAATCAACTCTTCCAACAAACAAAAAACTCATTCTTATATGATCACCATAACTCTGAATGATCCCCCAACCATGGGACCTCAGTAGCACTACAATCAATAATGTTAAACTAATGTTGAAACCAATATGTTAATTCTTATAAATACAAAATATATATATATAAATTTAACAATTTTTATTACACACATCTGCACCCATTCTTCATACTTTATTTTTTTTACTAATATTCCTTCAAGAAAATGGTTGAACGAGAATGGTATCTTTTTACAAGAATAAATTTCACATAAATATTCTTTATTTCGTATAATTGTTACATACTATATGATTATATTCATTATAATCCACTAGTAGTTGTGTTTGGCGATTCTAGAGATCACATATATGGGTTGTAATGTCCTAGGATGTTTGAGTAACTTTTTTCATTATTATTTATATAGAATTATTTCGAGACCATGAAATTCTATGGCACGTGATTCTGAGGCCTGGATTTCCAAAACTGATCTTTCCAAAAATGTTATGCTTTAAAAAGAATGTGTGATTGGTTTTCTTGAAAAAGTGGAATAAATCAGAAATCGTTGCTCGGATTTGAAATCTGAGGGCCCAATTGATTTCTGGATTCCAGGATTACCCTATGCACGAATTATGTTGAGTCGGTGCACACCTCTAGTAAGAAAACCCATAAAATGGCATACCCATTAATAAAATAATTAAATAAAATAATTATATTTTCCCAATGCTAATGACTCACAAATTTTGAATTAGATTCAATATTAGAGACCATCTTTGAACTCATGAGGGTGTGTTTTTGAAAGACGGATCCTTATATTGGGTGGCATGAGCCAACAGAGGAACTTATTTTCTTGCTTTGAATAAAATGATTAAGTATCAATTATTTCAGATTCACGTCCTTATAACTACTAAATGGTCACTCAGATTGAAAATATGAATGTTTTGTTGAACACTTGGGGGTATGTTCACCTTAGGTAGAGAATATCCTCGACTGAGAAGGGTCGAGGGTGAATGATAGTTTTTTTTATATTTTTTATGCTACCTTCAAAAAACATGTGAGCATGATTTTCTATCTTTTGTAACAGTGCATAGATTCAAAATCCATTCGAACTGTTGAATTCAAAACAGCAATATTCAACTACAAATGACTTATCATCGGCCAAAAAGTGCCTAGAAAAAAAGTTATTTTTTTTGAATTTTCAAGAATAATATGAAAATAATTTAAAATAATTATTTTACTTATTTTACCCCCTTTGTGTAGCGGATGGAGATTTTTCATTGCAGCAATAAGGCAGTGAGGATGCACATTAATGCGTCTCATCAATGGCTAATAAATCCACAGCGTAATGACGCTTTAATGAAATATATCAATAGCATTGTTTCATAAATAAAATAGCATAATGGCCTGACGTCGAATCAAAATGGAGTCGGGAAGTGACGTCCTCATATTTATCCCTCAAGGAAAAATTCCATAGCATCAAACATCATATGTTGTAGGGGTTTTTTATATTATGTTATTCTCTATCCTTTAAAAAAATAAAAATCATGTATCAAAACACAAATAGGTTGATCTGAGATTCGTGTGTTATGTAGGAGGGTGTTTTATTCATTGGTTTATATTGTTTGTGGTCCATATTATGGAATGGAATGATTGAACGAAAACTCCCTAGACCTCCCCCATCATTAAACCTATAATGCAGAGGTCCCAAGATGACACAAAAAATACCTAGCATCTCCACATGTGCATTCTTGGGGACAGTAACCTCAAAATGGTAGCATGGATGGTTTGGGATCCACACAATGAAGAGAGAACTTCCCAAAGGTAATAGATTCAAATGGCTTAGAGGACGGACCACCGAAGAGCCTTCAGTTCTCTGGTAAACATTTTGTCGGAGCCAGCAGTGGCTGCTAGCCATACTGGCAATGTGGAGGATGTGGCCCCCACCGGTGAGCTGCGTGGATCGGGAGACTGTGGCTCGTCAGCCGCGGCAGTTCACTAGGATATGTAGCGCCAGGCAAGTCGTCGTGTGGAGGGACATCCTGTTCTCAGGCAGTCCGGATTAGGCGGAAGCCACGATACATGACTGCGGTAGGATGAGGGGTCACACACATCTTTGTGGAAGGAGGGAGTCCATGAATCTTCATCCACAGTAGGAGATATATGCGGTGCTAGGAGGGGGCCGTGTTAGAGGTGTGTATTGCTCTAGCTGGCCACGTTCAGACCAAGAAGGGACACAGGAGTATGTCGCATCGTAGGTAGTCACACCGACCACATCGTATGACATGTTGCCAACTGGTGGGCCGAGCCCCCAGTTGGTCGGTCCAGTATCGCTACCCAATTGGTCAGACCCAGGGATAATGGGCTAGACCATGCCAGTAGGCCAGACTCACAAGCCCTTCCGGCCGAGCCGTACTAGCTTGGGTCACCTGGCGATTCGGTGGGATGGACGCTCGTCCAACCGGGCCAGGTCCAACGTGGCCAACTCGGCCTGGCCCATTGGCCATGCCGGACCAGGCCGACCTCAACCAGCACCAGGTTTGGTCTCGTCTGTTTTATTGATCTGGTGTATGTGGGACCCTCGGTCCGGGTTTTTTAGGTCGCTCCGACTTGGTCAAACCATGCCTCGTCGCAACAGGGGCCCTAGTTACTAAAACACTTATATCTTGCAAATCGTGAGTCTGATTGACTATCCATTTAGGGAATTGGGTCCCTCTCAATGAGACAGGTCTTTGGCCCTGATCTACAGAGACACACATGATAATTAATAAGAGAATACGGGATTGAGGTGCGATTCTCCCATGTACACTACATACAAAACCCTGTGACTAGCTGAGACCTCATGTCATTTAACCATTAGCCCGGTGGGAGGCACCACTATGTAAAATTTATGGAATATGGTGGGAAACACCATTCTGTGACCATGTAAGACCATGTTACATGATTAGTATGAGAACCTCAGTTGGTCATGACTAGTGGGAAGAACCTGTCTGTCACTTATAAAGCCCATGGTACGTGATGGGGTTGGAGTTCTTATGCAATCCCAAGTTAGTGGAAATCACCTCTTCATGGCTTGGTAGGCCCACAATACTCACTATAGGAGGAGTTCTCTAGCAGTTGAGGATTTTGAAGATGTGATGAATGATGCTACTATTACTACACTAGAATATATCTAATGTGAGTTGTCTAGTGTTTCATTCTCTACCTTGTGTAATCAGTGTGTGGTATTTTTTTGGTGTACTTAATGATTAATGTGTTATTCACTACTGCCCGGGATTCACCCATACTTGTTTTGTCTAGTGTAGATGGATGATATTTCGACAGAGATACTCATGGAGATGGGACTGAAGGACCCTATGATAGTGGACTTGGTGTCCCAATAATAGGAAGGGCCAAATAAGAATGTACATACATGACATACTACATCATCTTAGAATAGCTACACTACTCCACGACAAGGTAGGGTTTTTTTGTGGATGTCCATCAGAGTTCCATTTTTTGTGATTTTCTGTTTTTATTTCATTATTTGTTATTGTATTCTATAACACATTCATTCTGATGTACTTGCACACAACATTGTTTTAGTGGATTGAATTTCACCATTTCTGTGTGTTGGGATGTGTTTGGGTGTGTGTGTGCATAAAGGTATTCAGGAACAACCTCCCACATGCAGGTTAATGCCTTCCACACTATTCATTATCCCTTGGAGTTTGGGAGGTGGGCATGGGGTTGTAATGACACAGGCCTTGGGGGACATGTTGTGATAATGTGGTATCAGAGGGTGGTCAGTTCTACCACAAAGTCCAATATATTAATTTTTTTTTGTTTTTGGGGAAAAATTGTAAATTTTTGCGAGTTCAAATTTCATATTCGGGGAGTCTAGTGTTTGTGTGACGACCAACGTATTCATACACCCAGACCATAAATTCCATTTTCGTCTTAATACATGAAATCACTTGTTTCATTAGTGTCTAATTATTTTCAATAAGATTCATCTCACCCAGTATAACCATTTAATTGTGCTAAATCTTGATCTATCATAGGATGCCTCAACGCAGAACACCAGCAAGGATCATGATATGAGGCCACAAGGATATTCCTCCTATAAATGAGGGATGTGTTTAGTGATTAGTCCTAGAGACGGACCCATAGAGTGGTATGCTGGTGTTTCCACCACCTTTTGATCAGCAAGAAGGCCCACCTATAGTTGTTCTGGTGGATGTAGCTTGCCAAACTGAGACATGGATAACTCTTTTGGAACAAATAGATGAGGCACATGGGTCAAAGGTGTGTCACAAGCATCTGAGGAAATGATCACATGATATTCAAGGTCATCTTGACTTTTGGATTATAGGTGCAAAATTTAATATACAGACTAGAGATTTCATAGGAGGGAGTGTGCTTGTTCCTAGAAGTGCAGGATTTTCTATGCATGTAGTAAAAAGTGACATCACATGTGACATTGTCCATCAATTCATGCTATTGGGTAGGATAGGATAAAGTTTCAGACTATTGATGCTTATGACCAAAAGACTCTATTGATGAATTAAGATACGATGCCTGTATTTATTCATTAGCTAGAGTATTTATAAACACTTATATTAGTGATTTCCATTTCCTACCACTTATACATGTTTATATATAGTGTTTATGATTAAGACAATTGACATGACCCACATGTTTGGAGACATCTACTGGAGGATACCCAAAGACCAAAAACTGCTTCCGATAGTATGACTTGAATATTTGAGGTGAGAGTATTGGTTGGGATCTCTTTGTGTTAGCATCAACACTTTATGATGACTTTCTTGGTATGGACTAGTACCATTCATGCCAGGATTGATTGTTCTAGGAAATGGATATGGTTCATCTATAGAAATGGAACCAGATTTTCATTTTTATGTAGAGGATTTATCCTTGTAGCTCATGATGAACTTTGGGAGATGCAGGTAAATCCAAAACCAATTCGGTTGGCTAGTTCGACCCTTAGTGCAATAAATGCAATGAGTCTTCAATTTCCTTAGTAATAGTAGAGTATAAAGTCGTATCAGTTGAAAATGTTCCATACATACCTCTCCATTTAGAGTTAAAATAATTCCTTGATCCATACTAGGGGACGAAACTGATATCAAAAACTAGCATATCGAATGGCTCCTACAGAGCATCATGACATGAGGGTACAACTAGATGACATTGGAAGGGAGTATCTTCATGCGGTCAAAGAGTACTAACTGATTACTCTATGAATGATTCAAGGTATAGACTTTTTCTAATACTAGTTGTCTTATTAATAGACGTTGGTTCTAATCATTCCTTCTTGTAACAAATATTGTTCACGACCAAGAGTTTCCTATTAAACCGTTGACTTGATCCTTACATCGGGAGATACATATTTTAGTAGACTCAACAATCACAGTTATGTTGAATGTGTGATCTAAAGCATATGGTGGGAGTTTAGGATTTAAACTATTTGTAGTAGCATAGAGGCCTTATGTTGTTAGATTTTGTATCGACTAATCATCAACATTTCTGGCTCAGATTGACTATTTTTGGAAAATAGGATACGATATACCCATAGAACTGTAAAGGTGTTTTACATGGTCGAAGAATAAAGTAGGAAACCCATGAAGAACAGTATAAACAAATACATAGTAGGTTGCAACCAATCAATCTTTAGTCGAGCGACCATCCCCTCATGGTAGTAGTTGTTTTTAGTTTTCAGTTCCCTATAGTAGTGGTGGAGTGCAGGAACATCCCATAAAAAGATGCTTCCATAGTTACCTCCTCTCAAGGTGAGGGGCTTCAGTATCATTATACACCATGAGAAGGCACTGATATAACCATTAGTATGTCAGGGGGATTTTTTAGGTCTTTTCAATAAGGGGGAATCTGTGGGGGACTTGTAGAGATAGGACATTATAAGACCCATTGTTCGAGGTTATGTGTGGATGACCATCACTTTAATCAAGTAGCCATGGGGATTGAGTACCCCCTATCAAAGGGTCGATATGCATATCAATCCACTAAAAGGGGTAGCCATTCAAATGCATATAAATGTGAATGTAGGATTTTCCTCAGTGGAGATATTGGCAATTGTTAGAGTTACTTCATGAATATGAATCCGAGATAATAAATATTCCTAGGAAGGGGAATGTGGTGGGAAAACCAATCAGCAGGAGGTCTGTTTTATAGTAGTTGATTGAGGAAACACCGCAGCTAGCTGCGATGCAGATATCCTTCATGGATAATGATGGATCACCATACCATCAAACAATGATTGTCAATCCCCCAATCTTACAGTGAGTTAGGTAGGCACAGTTTGTGGATGTAGACTACGAGGCCCGACAAGATAGTTATCCTCATTAAAATATTATGATGGATTTTTGATTGGTGGGGAGCACATCATCATTTTCAGAGGACAAATCATAGTACCTGGGATATTACTGGATTTTGAATTGTGGGAATTCCATATTTACCCTTTTGTGGTACGTCTTGGTGTGGAAATGATATAGCAGGACCTCCGACGTCAGTACTGGTGGCCATGAGAAGGAGACCCTTGGAGTTTGGGGAGGGATACTGTGTTTTCCTTCTATCCTCACCCTAATTGGTATTGTAGAGATTTGATTGGGGTGGAAATATTTATCTGAGTTTAATAGGATAATTCTAGTTCCTAGGTAGAGTTTGAGGTGGTGTATCGCCTAGCTATTCCCCCACAAATGCACAGGGTGCATAATGTTTTCCACATGTCACAATCGAGGACATATATGCATGATCCATCGCATTTCTTCAATAGTGGTGAACTAGAAATTGATGAAGGGGTGACATTTTCATAGTTCATGGTTGAGATAGTGGATTGGCAAGAGCGTGCCTAATGGGTTCAGTTGATTCCTCTGGTGTGCATACTATGGAAGCCGAAGAATCTCCAGGATGTCACATGGGAGCATGAGTCTCAGATTCTTGTTCAGCACCACCATTTTTTTGACTAGTTTTTCTTTGAATTTAAGGGATGTGAATCCCTAATGTGGGGAGTGTGTAAATTCCTATAATTTATGGGTACGTTTTTATTTTTTTATTAAATTATTTTTCGACCGTGATTTTTCGACGATATGTGATTTTGGTGCCCAGAGTGCCCTGATTGATTAGTCGAAAAATGTAAAGCATTAAATGGAACATGTGAGCTGTCTTCTTAAAAAGTGGGACAACTATTAAATGGGGATTCAGATGAGAAATACGAGTGAATCATTATATTGGGGATGGCAGGTTTACCCAAGGCGATTCTTATGTATTCTCGGCACACGCCTCCAGTAAGAAAAATCAAAAATTTCATAATAATAAATAATATAATTAAATAAAATTAATTTATTTTCAAAATACATATAACTCACAAATGTTGACTCATATTAAAAATCTGAGACCATCATTGGATTTTTTGTCTTTTGATCCAGTGTTTGTATTAAACATCTGAATGAATCGTTTAATTTATAACCTAGGATTCACCTTGAAATGAACTAACTTCGGCTGGAAAGGGTTGATTGAAAATGTTATTTTTTATAATTTTTATGAAAAACAATAAAATAAATAAAAACTATTATTTTATTTCTTTTTCCAACTTTTAATGGTGGATGATGACGTTGTGAGGTAGTGACGAGGCATCGACGATACACATTAATGAGGTTCAGTAACATGTGACATAATGAAACTTTAATGATTCATAATAGCTACATTGTTTCTTAAATAAAATTCTGTAACGACTCGACATCCCATCCAAATAGAAATGATTTGATGTTATCCAATTTATTGATCAACAAGCTGAAAAAATAAGGATTATAAATTTAGACCATTCTTTGGAAAAACTCTAATAAACGTCCACCCCAGTGAGGAATGAAAAACTTTGGCGGAACATCATCATCATTGATGATTTGTGAAGAACATAGCTGAGTAGGGATGTCGATGACTTAATCCATCGAGGACGAACACCGTAACATCAGACATCATAAGAGGTAGGGGTTATTTATTTGAGGTTCTACCCCGTCATTTTTTAAAAAATATTAACACATATCAAAACACGAATTGGTTGATCCTCAATTCATGTGTTATGTGAGAGGGTGTTTCACTCATGGGGTTATAATGATTAGGTTCCAAATATTGGAATGGAATGATTGAACAGAAACACCTCCGACTTCCCCCATCATTAAACCTCTCACACGGAGGACCCTGGCTGACATGAAAAAATCCATAGCACATCTTCATGTGCCTTCCTAGTGTCCATAACGATAAAATGGTAGAAATGAAGGTTAAGGAACCACCTATTAAAGAGGGCGCTTCCCGGAGGCCACAAATACAGATGAATCGGAGGATAGGCCACCAGAGTGCGTCTAGTGGTCCGTTAAACATTCTGTCGGTGTCATTAGAGACATAAAAGGTGGTCAGCCGCTCCTCCAATGTGGATGAGGCGGCGTGCACACAAGGGCCACATTGATCAAGAGACCATGGCACGTCAGTCATGATGGAACGCTAGAAGACACGGAGCCAGGCATGCTGCTGCATGGAGGGACAACTCGCGTTCAGACCATCCAGATATGTTGGATCCCACAGTCCATGACCGTAGTAGGCTGAGGGGCCCCATGCATCCGAGGGGCATGTGGGAGGTCATGAATCATCGACCGTGGAATGAGTTGGATGTGTAGCATGGTAGGTGTCACGCATGAGGTGCAACCTCCTCATGGGGGCCACATTCAGATAGGGATGGGACGTGGCTGGTTGCCACGTCCCGATTGCTCACGCCGGCTGCATCGTGCGTCCGGTCACCAGCTGGTGGGCCTAGACCCCAGTGGGTCTGGAATATCCCACTGCTTAATGGGCCCAACCCATGTTGGCGGGCTGGACCCAAGACAGTGGGAAGGACCCGCACCCCTTTCAGGTCGGGTTGAACTTGATTGGGTCTCTGGGCGACCCAGCGGGTTGGACCCTTAGCCAACCGGGTTAGGTCCAGCGAGGCCTATTGGGCACGTCCAACTTTCCATGCTTGAACAGACCAACCTCGACTAGCACCAGGTCAGGTTTAATCTGTGTTAATAAACGTGGGTATGTGAGGCCACCGGGCTGGGTTGGTCGGGTTGGTTCGACAGGGTCAGACCGACCCCCATCTCAATCGGACCACTAGTTACTAAAATGCTCATATCTGGGAAAAGACACATCTAATTGAGGATCTGTTTGCATCATTTGGACCCTCTTTATGTGGATGATCTTTTGGTGCACTATATGGTGATAATCATGATAATAGATATGCGATGAAAAACATGAGGAGGGTTTCTCTTAAGCGCACTATGTACAAAACCATGCGACTAGCTGAGAACTGATGATTACTTACATTTGGCCTAGTGGGAAGCACCTCATTATGACATTGCATACCCTCAGTAGGAAGAACCACTGTGTGACATTGCAGGCCCATGGTACAGGATTAGGATGAGTACCTAAGTTGGCCATGATTATTGGGAAGCACCTCTGTGTGACATTTAAGGCCCATGGTACACAATGTGGGAGGAGTAACTACGTATTCCATGGATATGGGGAAGAACTTCTTCATGTCCTTGCAGGCCCACTGTAATCTCTAGAGGAGAAGTTCTCTAGTAGAAAAGGTTTTTGATGATGTAAATGATGATGCTACTGCTACTACCCTAGAATATACATCGTAGGAGTTGTCTGTTGTTTCGTGTGGTACATTGAGGAATGATTGGATGATCTTTCTTTTTTGTTTTTGTATACCTAATGAGTACTGCGTTATTCAACCCTACATAGACATCGACTTCATATGTTGCATATGGTGTAGACGACCAACATTTCGATAGAGGTGCTTTGTGAGACAGGACTGATGGACACTACGATGGTGGACATTATGGACAAGGACTAGGTGGGGCCCAGTAGGACGTGGCAGAAAATACATACTACTTCAGATTAAAGTAGCTTCACTACTCTCATGATCAGGTGGGGTTTTCTATAGATGGCCATCTTAGTTCCCTTTCTGTGTTTTGATATTTTTAGTTCTTTGTTGGGTTTGAATTCTGGCCCACTTGCTTTCAGATGTATTTTCACGCAGCTTTGTTTTGATAGTATTCATTTTTTCTATTCTGGTGTGTTAGGATGTGGTTGGGAATGTAGGTTCATACCAGTATTTATAAAAATGCTTCCTAATTAATGGTTGATTACTTCGGTGCTAGTCACCAATCTCTGGCCTTCGAGAGGCCGGGCCTGTCCCGTGACTACCCCAAGCCCGCCACACGAATGACAGGCGATGAAGACTAGCATCGAAGGCGTCAACCTTCTTATGGGTGGATTTTTCATGAGTAACTATAAACGCATAAATCACCATCCACATCCCAAAACACTTAAAGGGAGAAAAATAAAAACACTAAAAAAAGATGAGTGCATGTACATTTGAAAGAATGTGGGACAAAATATAAACCCAAAAAACAACAAAAAAACAAAACCCAAATGGGAACTATGATGGCCATTCATAGAAAAAACACAACTAATCATGGGGCCCAGTCCGACTCGCCCAACTAACACAACCATCCTCATATGTGGTTCCCCCATACTCTAGTTCATTAAATCAGACTCAACCCAACCTAGTGCAGGTCAAGGTTGGTATGTTTCGGCCTAGCCAATAAGCGTGGCCCAACCGACATCATTGGACCAGACATTGTTGGAAGAGGGTCCAGCCTACAAGGTCGCAACCCGACCTGGTCCAGTCTACCTCATCCTGTAGGGGGTGAGGGTTTGGCCCACAGGTTGTTGTTCCGGCTCACTAGGGGATCAACTCGTGTGATGGGGACATGTAGTGTTGTGCATCTTGTGGTGCCGACTAGCTAGGACGTGGCCTGGTTGCCATATCTGGGATGGCATATGAATAATATGGGAATTCATTGACTTTAAATCTGCAAACACATAGACTAGGTACACAACAAGAGTAGACCATGTAGTATAAATTCTGAATGAAAATGTTTGTACTGAATTAAAATGGTCTAGTATAAAAACCCAACTAAATCAAAGTACAAAAAAAAAGGAAAACCAACTCCTGAGGTCATTCGATAAGGATACAACATGATGGTTAGGTACAGATCGTCACTACGATTCTCCACGTCAACCGGTCACCTACTTATACCATGTAGTCCATGATACCATATATTAGTCAATTCTATCAGTCATATATACAAGAAAAAATATGTTCTGGGTGAATCTTGTGTAAGGGTGGGTATAACAATCCCACGTAGGGAACTTGAGAACCCCAAAGGTCTCCGAGAATTCCAAAAAGGAAAAACCAAAATTCATGATCTCAATCATAATTCACAATGTAGAAGATAACTCATATTTGTTATAAAACATAAAAAATATTAATAATGATGTTTAGTCATAAATATAAATCTTTTTTTCCATTGATAAGTTCCAATGGGTAACCATGAAGAAGTGATTCTACTGGTGATCCACATAAGGTCATATGTCACTAATCCACACATGGTCATATGTCACTGATCCACATAGGTTCATATGTCATTTATCCATATAGGTTCATAAATCATTGACCCAAACAGGGTTGGAAATTGGTGATCCTTGATGGGCTACTCTAAGGCTGGTCCTAGTCGGGTCTCGCTACTGCAGATCTACACAGGGTTGTAAGTCGTTGATCCACACAGGGTCATAAGTCACTGATCCATGATGGGTCTCTCTTTTTCTGGTCCTTGTCATTCGTGATACTTCTGACCCATACAGGGTCATAATTCATCGATTCACAAAGGGTCGCTCTACCATTGACAGCCATCCAACAGATTCCAGCACGTAGTGCACTTGAGGTCTGAAGATTCCGCTCTTCTAGGAATCTAACATACATCATATGACACAAAGTCCACCGATGGTGTAACCTTTAGAACTGCCACCTCATAAGGGTTCCAATCCAAAATACAGTGCATCGATCAGACACACGGACTGTATGTTATAGGCGTTTTAGTTCAGAGGCCCCGGTTGGATTCAATTTGGATCTATCCCTGCTATACCCAAACATTCTCCAAAACCTTCATGGAGTATCCCAAAAGTACCGCCTCATCGTTAAGGTTCTAGTGCCATAGACAGTTCATAAAAAAAATGTCTGGTTTATAAGTTATGACCCTTTAAGCAAAATACGGTGAAATTGGCTCGGGTTCCTGTCCGACCCGGTAGGACCGACCCAACCCGGCCCAACCATGTAAGGGTCGACCCGACCCAGTATGGGCTGACCCATCACAACTTGAGTCTGACCTGGGTCTAACTCGGCCCGCTGGGCCATGTGACCAGTCCTGAAAACCTCCCTTGGTGCGGCCCACCAGCCCACGTGACTGGACCAACCAGCTAGTTGGTCTTGGAACTCCAGCTTGAGTGGGGTCTACTTCCATCCCAAATGGACTGCATCGATTCGGGTTCTCCAACTGACGACGCTATTTGGCGCCACCCATTGAGCTAACCAGTCTAGTGGATATGTTTAGTGTGCAACCTGTAGAACCGGGTCCACCACTACCGCAACTAGATCCATGATGTCTCGTCCACAGTACGCCACCGACATTCAAGACACCCATGAGAGCCATCTACCATCGCTGGTTGCCGGTTCTTCCACATCAGTGGTGTTTCTGTGGGCCACCTGTTAATCTTTGGAGGTCTTAATTCTTTCGAGTCTATGCCTTTGGGTCTCCCGGGATGCCACCTTCACAATGTGGCCCTCGTTTTTGCTTTTTCACGGTGTTTCATAGTCTTCCATGTTGAAAGCTTCAAAAAAAAAAGCTCAGTGAAGGGTTCAATCCTTGTTCGGATTAGCCCATGACTACCGCGTTACCCTTTTTAACATGGGGAAGAATACTAATCATTAAAACTCATAATAAAACCCTGCATCAACCACCCACAATAAAGAAATAAACAAATATAAAACCATTAGAAGGTTGGTCCACATATGTTGTATTTTACTAGAATGGTCAAGGATAAAAATTAAACACATAAACCCCCTATGTGGATTTGGTGGATTCTGCTTTTGATGAAGAAATTGATCTCTAATTAAAGTCCTTTGCCAATGTCCTTTCTGAGTTCTCTAACAGTCGTTGATCAATCATCGTTCTTCTTGGAAAGCTTCTTCCATTGGTGTTTCATCATAGGAACCTCTAGTTGGATCCCAAATCCCCTACTAAGGGATTTATTATGTTCAATGAATTCCCAAACCATCAAGGAAACTACCATAACCTGATAACCATGATGGGCCTGACAAATCCCAATGGGTATTTCTAATCCCTACGGGTCGGTGACTAGCACCTGACATCACCCAACATGCATGTGGGAATGATTTTTCCACTAACAATGCGTAATAAACGGAATGAACACATTATGTATAACAAAATTAACTCATCTGGGACTAATGTACCAGAAGTAAACAAGGCCTAAAGCAGCCAAATGCACTATAACAAATATAATAAAATTGTAAATATATCCCATGTTCCTAAGGAACACAACTCACTAAGCCCAACGCTCTACATCAGGATCCACCTCCAAGAGACCAATTCCCCTTGCTTGGACCTCGAAGGAGAAATTCTATAAACACCCATGGGAAAAAAGTAGGGTTTGTTCTAAAAATCCCAATAGGGTCTCACCACAAATTCATTATAGATACCAATAATTTATTAACAAATGAAATTTTATCATTTTATTAAACATTTAATGTTTCGAAATTTTAAAGCATAATTAAACTTATCATGATACATAGTTCAAATGGTGGAAAAATACATTATACAGAGGCTTTACAAATGATGTAACATTTCTAAAACAATGGATTAAATATAAAGAGTTACGTAAAACAATTTATGTCAAATCAAAAGGAATGTAAAGTCTTTCAAAAGAAATAGAATTCATTTATATCTCAGATATAAATAACAAAGTGAGAAATATAGTCATCTTTAAAAAGAAACGATAGTATTATCCAGCTGTATGATTCTGCACTCTCTATTTGAACTCAGATAAATGTTTATTCTCACGTCCCTATGACACTGTCCAAAAGAGACTCATCACCATCCCATCAGGGATGTAACGATCCATATGTATGTTTCAGAATGTTGTCATAGAATAGAGTCTATCCAAATAACTTAATAACTAATTATGTATTTCATTCACTCTTACATGATGAGTGAACTATTTTTAGAATGCATAAAAATACAATCAATCCCATTCTTTCATTTAAAAATTTCCAATATCCTTCTATTAAAAACTGAAATAGGTTTAATTCAAAATAGTCAATCATGCAATGATAAGACCACTAGGTTTCTATCAAATCATTTTAATCCATTTTAAAAAAATTGATGTTAATTTAAAACAAATTCTATCATTTCAAAATTAATTTCAATAAAATAAATATTAAAATTTAATTTAAAATATTTCCATCATATTCCAATTAAAATTCAACAATTTAAATCAGTGAAATTCCTTAAACACACCGCAGTTTAATGGAATTGGGGGATTTAACATTATCATGCCAAAAAATTTCAAATATATCAATTCAATAGAATCAGAATTTATTACTTCAATTAAAATAAACTCAATGAAAATTAATTTA
Source organism: Viscum album (assembly GCA_963277665.1). Lineage (NCBI taxonomy): Eukaryota > Viridiplantae > Streptophyta > Magnoliopsida > Santalales > Viscaceae > Viscum > Viscum album. The sequence goes on from OY728119.1 coordinate 1,686,889,958, forward strand.
AATCAACAATTAAAATAAACCAAGCAATTTAGGCGTAATTCATTTGGTTATTAAGGACAGAACCACCTACATCAAGGACGTCGATGTCAGCAGCAATGATAAACCACTTTTGTGGTTAAATACACATCTTCATGACCTTATTATTATAAGAATCAACACATCAATGGTTGACGTTCAACAAGGGTTCATAGAACCAAAGCATATTTTTTATTTCATAAGGAAATAAAATATTACATGTGATAACATTTTCTCTCTCATACATAATTTAAAATTGTCGATTGAAACATTGCATGCTTTAATACTTTAACCCTCATATATAATTATATTAACTATCCTTTGAAAAAATAAGTTAAAATTATCTATAAAAATTCGTTACAATTATCATTCAATAAATATATGAAATTTTGATTTTCTAATTTCATTTAATTACACCTTGATAAACTCGTGTGGTTATCATTTCCTAAAACGAAAAATTTTCTTTTGATAATCTCTTTCAATTATGTTTCCTTAATTATATGAATTTACCATTCGCTAATTCTTCAAAATTATGCACTGATAATGTTGATAATCATTCAATGTAATTATTACATTAAAAATATACTTTTATAAAATTGGATTATCAAAAAAATAGTTCAAGATCGAATCATCTAAATAAATGTTGAAATTATGTTTTGACAATTAAATTTTGGTCATTAATTTTCTTTTGTAATGTTTTTCTTTTGAATCAAATATGTAATGTAATAAAAGAATTAATTAAATAAATGAAATAAAATTAAACTAAAAACTGTATGTTTCACTCACAATAGCAACACACAAAACAATATGGAGGTCTACCATTTAGGAGACAACCAATGTAATGAGATGTCCAATGAGGAAGACTGCCAATGATGAAGAATGAAACAGATCCACTGGTCACACACTAATGATATCTGGATTTATGGGTTTTAATAGAAACAAACTATGTTAAAGGATGTGAGTATTGGGTATTGAAATATCCTCTCCTCACATCCTTCACAACTTATGAACACCGAATAAAAAATATTTAAATACCCAATATAGTGTTTAAAAACACCCCATTAGTGAACTAATAAAAGAAACTGTTGAAACGGTCTATTAATGATATTTTTGAAACTCCCACATCGTGAAAATGGAGTATGCTATCAATTTCTGTGATGATGAATAGTACCCCATTTTTTAATAATTAATATTTCAATTATTTATCATAAAAATTTTGAAACCAAAAATCAATTTTGCCTTACATTTATACCACTTCTAGGGTAAACACCATGTTACGAACCCAATGGTGGTCTCAAATTTCTCATAGGACATACTGTTTGAGAGATATATTTGATTTATTAATTAAAAATATGAATATATAAATAACTAAAATACAACGTGTTTGAAATTCCTCGACATTACATGGGTGCACCCATATCAGATATTAGAAGATCAAACTGAATAACATAAAAGTAAAAAAATAATAATTAACTATAATTATACTTGAATGAATTATTTTATATAATTTGATACAATTATAACAAAAAACATGATTTTGTCTCCCCATTAGGATCTGATGAATCAATGGGAAGTCTTGAATTGGTAGTCCATGAAAGATGTGACTGTTACAATGCATGCATTTTTAGAATATCGTGGAATGTAGAGGATTAATAATGAAAAAAATCATCATATCGTGGAAGGATATTACAAAATGGATATATTAAAGTCCTTTAAGGGTTAGGATAAAAGGAATGTAGAAACAACATTTGTAATGGATGTGGTATAGGTTGGAAGATTCTTGGAGGCAACATAGAAATGGTATTGGATTAAGAGGTAAAATAAAATGATGATGTAGACATGGGTGGGAACATTCCTATAAGATGAAATAGATGTTGAAAATGTGTGGTATATGGGGTGTCTCATGGTGGAGCAGGGTGAGAATATGTATAACAAGTGCCCCATGTAGCTCCAGGAGCACCCTTACTCAGACCCATATGATTTGGCTGATGAAAAGTTGACTTAGGTGGAGATAAATGAACCTAAAGTAATTTGATAATGAATAAGAACATGAAATTAATTTTTATTCAAAAGGAAAATATAAATATTATTATACTCAATAAGGGAACCGTAGGAGGATACACAACATTTTGCATCCATCGATTAATATAATATTATAACATCCTTCGATTATCTTCCCTATACTTAATAATATATATTGGAATGAAATTTACAATATTGAGACATATTTCAGAAATTCTTCAAAATAAATAGAAGTCAATGACGTCATAAAAAATTTCCATAGCATGTTTTTACATTATAATTTAAACCCATTTTTAATATGTTTTAAATCTAATTTTAAAATGGATTTTCCATATTGAAATAAAAATAATTAAATTCAATGATAATAACAACCCTAAAATAACACATCATTCCAAACTAAAACTAAATTAACTCTTTTATATTACTAAAATATTGATAAACACACATACTAAAAAACTAAAAAGAACTATAAATATATATAGTTCCTACTATATGTTACCAAACAGAACATCATGTTCAACGTCAATTCTTACAATGGGATATTTGTAGTCATGAAATACAATTTTTTTAAAAAATAATGGTGTAACAAATTTTCCCCACGTTCATAAAAAACATATCATGGGGTTTACTAAATAATGAATATGTAATAAGGTCTCAGATGATCATTCACACCAAACACTTTTTTCTACATATTTGAAAATATATTTTTCATCGATTTCGAGGAAGTTATTCATGTAATTTACTCTGAATCAATAGTAATCAATAAATTTATCATGCCACCACATTGAATAAAACCAATTACATATCATCATAGTGACTCGACCATGATAACAATAATCTAATAGAAATATTTTCACACAAGTCCCTGATAATAAAAACATTCATTTAGAGGCCTAGTATTTGATGCACTAGAAAAATAGTATGTTGTTCAAGTAAAAATAATTACATCTATTTTGTTCTAATATTTACAACTCCATAATTTGGAACAAATTTATATCCACATATTATTAAATATTTTCATTCATGATGAGAAGAATTTTGACCAAAAGCGATATCTATTAATTCTTGATAGACAGATTGAAAAATTAAACAAAATACCGGAAATATATATGAATAATACAATTAAATGGATGTCTACATTATAAATTAATTATTTTAATGGAAATACCATTGATTTCATGAAATAAGGAAATTAACTTCAATGAAACTCCTCTCTCAACCTCAATGAAAAAGTTTGATGAACTCTACTTATAATTTTATAATTTTTCCTTAATAAAATGATAATAGATGTTTAAGGTGTCTGGGAAAATACATAGTGTGATATGACATCTATGTATTAAATTACATGACATAGAGCTCAAACAATCCATAATTAAGATAAATTTTGTGATCTTCCATATTCGATTATTCATGCTAAATACATTCAATTTAAATGACTCAATATATCTTCCTATTTATAGAAGAGATTAAAGTGGGGTATCAATCTCCCCATTACACACATCTCCATTTCTTATTGGCTGGTTATGTATTCTTAAAAAATCAAACAAATACATTGAAAAAATACATATACACTCATGAGATAGATGATCTCTCACTCTGAAATATTCAGTCTAATCATATTTCTAGCTTAAGATGACATTGTGATCATATTTCCATCAGTATGATACAACTAGAAAAATGAAATTGTTCCCTAATAAATTGATTTTGTTGGAAGATGAACTGTTAATTGTATCGTCCATTTAAAAAGTTAAGTTGGAAATTTCTTCACCAAATATGAAAAATTTAATTCCACCTCTTGATTCATTGTTATCTAAAAAGACATGGATTTCATTTTGGAAAACAATTATCTAGAAAAGGACACAATATTAACATAACCATCCATACATTCTTTTATTGGAAATGATAAATTTCTGTTATATTAAATTAATGAATAATGTTGTGATAATCATGAGTTTTCTTGGATTTTAGCTTATAATATATTCTATATACACATATAGATATATTATTGGAATAACCATTAAAAAGTACGATATTCTCCAATACATTTAGAAATTGTTTTTTCTCTAAAGGTATCATAACTATAGAAGCTCATGGAACATTACATTTATTTCACTAATATATATATATATATGATTATATTCTGGTTTAATACCCCAAAAGGAAAAGTCTTAACAATATAAAATGTCATATTTGGTCTTCCCCAAGATATTTAGAAGAATTGAAACCAACATTCCAAATATATTTTTCACTATTTCATTATTTCAAATCAATGACATAACAAATTTCTAGAACAATATAGATACTCTATAAAAAATACTTTTATTTTTCCTAATTATATGTGGCTTTTGTTTCAACATTATTATTATTTTTATATTTCATATCATCTTTGCCAAATGATATCCTAAAATTATAAAAATCATTAAGTTCATAATTTCCGGATATAATTTGAGGTTGATATTTAGTGTCAATAATATTATCAAATATATGAGAATTCTTCATTTATTAATGATCCATTGGGAATAATCATTTATACCCCATAAAAACTACTATGGAATTTATGTCTTGTCAATTGTTTATTCATCATACAAAATAGAGAATCCAATTTTTTATTCATACAACAATCATGAATCATTTAATATACAGGTAAATAATTAATATTATTTTTTGAGGGAAATAAACATCAGAAAAAAATTTAATGAAACATTGAATATGATTACACCCATATCACTATGATTATTCATCTCTCTTATAAAATATTTAAAGAAGACATCTATGTCATTTCATGGATCAGATGGTCCATATATTAGTATACACAATAAACTGAAAATATTTTTCATGCACATCCATTTTGGATGATTATAAACATGAAAAAAATGGCCACATAATTAGAGTAGAAACAATATGACCAAATTATTTAAAACCATCATAAGAAATATCCATCCTAACATAACACAACACTACTTAAAATCATGATGTTTTTATTATATTTTATACCATTGTAATGCATATTTTTAATGGAACAACTAAACATTATCTATATCAATCTCAAAAATATTCCATCACATTTTTGTTGATATTTATATAGAAATGAATAAATCTTGATTATTGTGAATGAATTAAAAGTGCCACATGGATTTATGTGGAAAATGATATGTTGTTCCATCTTTATTTTCCTTCCATTTATAAGTTCCCCAATATTTATAGTCATTGAGGATTGTTGTTTCCCCCCAAAATAAAAGTGAATATTTTATAAAAACAATATTTTCATTAGTATAAAATCAGAGCATCTTAATTAACATAAAGGAATTAGAACAATTTGATGGAATATCTGAACGATCATGAATGAAATACATTCAAAGGCATGGAATATAATCAATGGCGGTATTAAAAATTACATACATGGTTTTTCTATGATATTACCTAATTAAAAATTATATAATTAACATTTTAGTATTTTATAAAAATTTCATATTTCCATAATCATCCATTAATTTTTCTCACTCTCATCATTATCATCTTTATTCTTTTCCCCATGTGTATTGATATAATTATGTTATTGTGATGGAATACAGTTTATCATGTGATGATGAACAAATGAAAAATGATCAAATTTCAAATTCACCTAAAAATGTTTTTTATTACTTTAATAAATAATTGAATTTTTTTTCATCCAAACATTATGATACCAAAGATAATAATTTTTTTGAAATTAATATTTTTTCAAATTGTAGTAAACTTCTTTCTGACATAACCATGTACTTAAAATAAAACTATAACCAAGAAGCATTATAAAAAATCTATATGAAGCATTGTTTAATGATAGATCAGAACTAATATCCAAGTTCTTTTTAAACTCTCTTGAAATTTGATTCATATGATACATCCATCTTATTCCAATTCAATTGATGGGGAATAAAGTTAAATACAAATATAAAATGTAAACCATATTGAAAAAATTCATTACAACTAGCATTAATATGATAGTCATCAAAGCATGAGAGTATCTAGTAAAACAATGAACATGATATTAAATATATGATAAAATCGATGACTACAAACAACTAAAAAGAAAAATTTTAAGACATTGAATAATAAATAACAAATAAAAAATACATTAAAATACATATTTCATTATGCAATATTTTTTTTCAAAATATCCATGTTTTAAATATATCTTTAATCAATTTAAATAAATTTTTCTTTATAATAGAGAAACTTTACTCCAGAATAACAACCTTGTTACACTGTACATCAAAAATATGATAGCATGTTCTAATAATATCATGTAAAATTATATCATAATTGACATAAATACAATTTATCCTAATTTTCTAATTTCATTGAAACATTGATTTTTTAAACTAGCAAGAAATATATCCAAATTGTAATAAATGAGATGAAATACCTATGATGTATGATTTTTGAAATAGTAATTTTTATTTGTATCAACGAATCCTTTAAGGACATCATACTGGGAATTTGAAAATTAGATAGATTCATAGCACTATAATATTATCTATTATAGATTCATTTTATCCAAAAACCAATACCTTATTTAAAAACATATATATCCATTTAAACAAAACCTTATTAGTGAATCTAGTCTATAAGTTTTTCCCATTTTTTATGCTTATTAATTGTTAAATAAGAATTAAATTTTATTATACATTGACTATAATTTTTTAATTATATTAAAATTCAAAACGAAATATTAAATATATATCGTAGAGGAAATCAAATAAAAATAATTTGAAACAAATTTGTAAATAATGCATGGTGAAAGTTGACATTATAGTAAACTTCAATAAAAAAATTGACAATTCATATCATCCAAAATAACCAAGGCATACTCATTGAAAACCAAAGAAGGTGGATGTATAGGAATAAATAACAGCTAAAGAATAGTAGCAGAAAAATGTCTATTTTATATCTAGAGAGGAAATATCATTTCAAAACATAATTTACGATATCATTTATTCATGAGTTATATTTATTTAATGATATATTTACATATATAATTCAAACAGAAGGGATATATATTGTACATGGTGTTCTATTTATATTTAAGATGTATTCAATTTGGGTGAGATCCATAAATATTAAATAATTAATCTATCTCCTCCCACATTATGATACCCATCCATTACATGACCACTGAATAATCCTCTTAATTATATTAATTTCCGGTTATATAGATTTTATTGAATTTAATTTGCAGTGGAATTAAATGGATAGCTTCTCAATATATGATAAATGAAATAGCAAATCATTCATAAAAAATTACTATGTTACACTAAATAATTAATCAAAATAGTTGAAACTATGGTTTATAAAAATAAAGTATTTTCAAGGAAATAAATTCAAATAAAAAAAATTTCAAACGAAACCATTTTTCATAAAATGAATTTGATTTTGCAAGATTTATATTCTCAATTGAACAGTTATTTTAGGCAATATACCAAAGGCTTCTATAATTATTAGTACATATTAAATTTTTGAAAATTATTATACATTTGATATCTAAATATTTATTTATTTTAATCAACATCATGTCATTTATTCATGTTTAAATAATAATAATCATTGTGGTGAAATATTCTTGAAATGTACTATAAATAAAATAATGAATTCACGAAGAACAAAAAATCATAGATATTGAAATATTCCATATTTACATATAATTTTATAATCAAGTACATCTTCATTTTATATATTCTTTGTGGGTTAAAATGAACCAATAAGTAGTTTAACCATAGATCATGATATAACAAATTAAATTATAAAAATTATATCCCATAACTCAAGTATAAGAAAAACCGACATTTAACCCGTGTAGATAACTTATATAAGACTATTAACACAAAAAATATCTAAATCCCTAAAATATTCAACCAAATGAATCTCTAATTTAAATTACGTTCTTAACAATCCGTAGTACAATTTTGAAAATGATGATGTTATAATTGAAACTATAATTATAGGAATTTAGTATAATATAATTAATATATATGAGATAATAAATTTAAAACATGATTATAGAAGTCATTCAAATATACTGTAGTATAAGTATATGTATTGATAAAATGAAAATAATATCTATTTGAAGAGAAGAAGGATTTATAAATCATTAATCTATTGTGGATGAAGACAAAAAAATCCTATAATTAGTGGATAATTCGGGCCAATAAATCATTCCATCACTCAGGTGAGGGGATAAAAAATAAGGGTTTATGTGTATAGATTAAATCAAAAATAGTGAAACAAAAAATCATATTAATGGATAAAGCTTATATGGTGGGTTGGAGACGTGTCACGTGTGTAGGGGAGGGGTGGTTGAGGCTTATATGAGGTAAAGGGTGGTTTAGGCTTACAGGAGGGGAGAGTAGCTATAAATAATTAATGATGGTGGATGAGGAGTGGAGGGTAACTATAAATAATTGATGATGGTGGGGGAAAAGTGGAGGGTTACTATAAATAATTGATGTGGGTGGGGGAGGAGTGGAGGGATATCCTAATATGATAAATTTATATACCAATTGTTTTTGAAAAATTATTTCTACAACTCAAACTATAAAAAATGATCTTTAAAATAGTGTGTATAACATTTTCTAGAAAATCTATTCCCAAGATTTCTCTAAATCGTGGTTATATATGCATGGGGATATCCAGTTTTTCTATTAATGAGAGGATAATATTACATACATAATCAAAATTATAAATTATAACATTTAATATAATTAATTGTGTATAATAGAGTTCATTGATTTACAGGAGGCAGATTAACATATAATATTTAAAACACTCATTTACGAGTTAAACCTCTTCCATGAGAAATATCTTTTGGATATCACCATAAGTTTTAAATTCATTGCCTTTTAGATAAAAATTAATATCCAAATTTTCATGAGGTAATATAGTGACTTATTAAGGTAGATATTTTCTAATATATAATTAATAAATTATTTGAGGAAGAGATTAGAAGAGGTTCCCGATTATAAATAAGGGAAGGGACACTCATGGAATTACAGAATGTATTTAATTTATATAAATTGTTTTTATAATATATTGGATCTAAATTGAATTATTTTTAATATAGAATGAATATAGCTTTAAATCCTCTTATTAAAAAACATTTAGATAAGTTTAGGTGGTGTTTTAACCCTTTTCTCCTAATTATAACCCCACTTTTTCCCTTTTCTCAATTTCCATAGTATTGAATTTTTTACAGCTTCAGGGAGATTAATTTTACCATAAAAAGTACAGTGGCCCAAAAATTGACCATAATATATATAAAAACCATATCCTATTTACTTGGATGAATATATATTTTTTATTAATTGTAAATAATTTAAAGAAATATTATTTATTATAAATTTTCGTTAATGAAAATTTTGGAAATATTCATTTACATAAACATTAATGTCATCAAGATAGTTTTTTTACTTAAATATATGACCTTTACATGAACCAAATACATCTTAAATAGATGTGAAATTATTTTAAAATAAATTGGAGTCCAAATTTTATTACTGTTAATATTTTTAAAATCAAGATTTTAATTTATATTAAGAATAATATGTTGTTGTGGCGAAAGAATTTAAGGTAATTTCTCAATCAAGAAAAATTTTATAAACATAACATCATAAAAATAGTTAATTTATATTTCTAAGAATAATTTCTCATCAAAATTATATTATATTTATACATTTCATGAAATTTTAATCATATTAAAAAAAGAATGTCAATTTTAAATTTCTCTATTTTATAGAATATTATAAATAAAACAAAATTATAAATTGGATATAGAGTTTTATATTCAAATATTGGTTGATTATAGTCAAAATAAACTATTAAAACAAAATTAAGGAAGTTTTTTGAATGTATTTTATGTTTTATCATCATTGCTTTTACCATAATTAACCCAGTATACCTTTACCAAATTAACAAACATTTATAATTATTACTATTCATATTTGTGAGATATTAAAATTAACTTATTACATAATTTTAATTATTTTTATTTAAAATTATCTAATCCATTTATTGAAATTCAATTGAAAAAATTTTAAAATTTTAATATAAAATTTAAAAAATGTGATAAATAATGACTTTCAAAATAATCACCATTTAATGTATAATAATTTTGTTATACCAAATTCATGTATACTATTTAATATAATTATTATTATTTTACATTTATTATAAAAATTAACTAATAAAATTTAAATAATAATTCAAAAAAAGATTTAACTTTGTATGTTCGTGAAAATAAAATATAGTTTACAACAAATACCTATGTTTTTATCTAACAATTGAAATGTATATCCTTTAAGAAAATTATAAATAAACCTTCCAAAGATGATTTTGAACTAATGAATATAAAAAATAATATTTATCAAATTAAATTTCATAATTTTCTAAAAAGTAATTATAATATTTCCTGATAAAAATAAGTAAACCCAATTTTTAAATAAAACATATTATCAAAGAAGAAAAAATACTTCAATAATATTAGAATTTATTATTTTCTATGAATTAATTAATATACATGAATTGAGTATTTACATCCAAAATGTTTTTCTGATGAGTTTACTGCTATTTAAATATAACAAATGAACCACTATGTTAAAATTTACACATTTAAATAAAACTGTTTTTACTTTATATAACAATTACCATATTGTTTTGTTTTGAACATTCAATAACATATAAAGCTTATTATTATTTTAATTTTTTTATATTTCAATTATTTAAATCTGAAATCAAATAATACATTATTAGATCAAAACTGGCTTATAAGTGATCTACCCACCACTTTATTATCATACTGCACATATGTAATAGTGATTACATGGTATTTCCTTTTGTCTAAAAAATATGGATATTATTGAAATCAGTCATTATCATTTACCCTCTACATCAATAGCTAGTTATAACAATTCTTACAATACATTCATTTTAAACACTATTGTATGGGTTGTGTATTTGTTGAATCTTTTACTCGGTTTGCATATTTAGCTAACTTCTTCTTCCAATTAAATCTTCAATAAATTTCATAATGAAATTTATTTTAAAACTAAAATAATTAACATATTACCGTAATTTAATTTCATAATTTGTGCATTCATCACATCTAGTATATGGTAAACATAATCTCAATCTATCAAAACAACTTGATATTATAATTTTCTTTTCATTCCATATTTCATTTCATAAAAAATCCATGAAATTGATGTATAAATATAAAGTACATTTTCACCTTGATATAAATTTTTATTATTTATTCATATCTACTGAAATACCTTAGGGAGAAAACACTTCATGTAATTTTATTTAAACAGCTAAAGAATTGTTCAATCAAACATTTCAGTTGGATGATAAAACCAAAAGAGTACCTCAAAATTTATGTCGATTTTTTAATATAGTTTCCAATTGATTAATATTTTTTATATATTAACTCATTTTACCCCTTCAATATTTTAATATACAGAATTTGATTAGTGAATTTGTTTCAAAATTACCTCCTAATCTAATCAAACTCTATAAAATCAATTTCAGCTTCATTCCATGTAGTCCTTATAAGTGTTCACCACTAATATGATTTCCATCAAAATGATAAAAATATAATAAAAAATTTATTTCAAAAAACATATAATAATGGAAAATATATTTTTAGAAAATCCCCATTATTTTTTGATTTTCATTCTAAAAACCAATTAATTCATTCAATTGATTTTGTTATACAAAACACTGGGTTTTAATGAACAATGAAAAAATATTCATATTATTATTAAAACTCAACTTATATTAACTATACATTAAACTTGGTTTCATGAATATGTATAACCATTTTTTAAGAATTAATTATAATATGGTTATATTAAAAAAAATATTGATAAATAGTGTAATTAATGTTTAATAATTTTTTTATATGCATCAAAAAATTCTAATATTTAACGAAACTTTTTTCTAATTTTTTTTGGAAAATATAATGAAAATAATTTTGGATACTATTATAAAATTTATTCAAGACAATTAAATTCATTTTTTGAATCAAAAATTCATTATTATATTTGGAGTACTTTTTAGGATTCTTTTGACATGATTAATTTTTCATTGAATAGTTTCAAATACATGATTTTGTTGAAAAATCCTTTTATATTTGAATAATTTATACAGAACCATCTTGTTTTAAAATTAATTGACAACAATAAAATATCAATTGTATTATAATTAATAATATATAGTACCATTTAATAAAATATATATTTAATTCTGATAGAAAACCTTTTTTATGATTCAATATTTTCTATTTATAAAACTACATTTTCCTCATGTATGAGGGTAAATATAAAATAATATTTTGGAAATCAGTGAATTGGAATTGAAAATTTTAATTTAAAATATTCAATAAGATTAATTAGGAAATTATAATATGGTCATATTATATTATCTGAAATAAATTGTAAAAACCCTAAATAAATTATTAATATGGTTCAGGGTAAAATGGGTTCACCCGGGGGTTAAGATAATGTTATAATATAAAAAATGTTCTATAATAGTGTCCAAAAAGAATTTTATAGAACTATTTTTACCTTCTCACCTATATAGTTTTATAATGTCCCATATCGGATTCTTTTGAATTGTGAATATTGTGTGTACAATTTATTCTTTCCAAAAAGTCCTTGTATGTCCTCTTTTAAACTTATAAAAGGCCACCTCTCTCATAATATATTCAAATAGAATAAACCCTTTGTTTCCTCCAGGACCTTAATAAATATATTCCATAAATCATTATGCACATACAAGGGGCTTTGGAATTTTTATAATTCCATCCCAAGAAAGAATTTCTTATAATCTTAAAGAGGTTCTCAAAAAACAAGGAAAAATTCATAACATTTAGTTTTCTTTTATTTAATCCACCAACACCTACATAAAATATTAAATTATTAAGATGTAATATCCCCAATATCTCCCATATACATATATGTTATTTTTTTAATTGAATAATAAATATCGGTCACCTATTATATCAAAAGGTAAATGATATTGTTGAACGTGTTAATAATGGACTATCGCCTAATGAACCAATGTTACATTATCATGAAACAGATCATAGATATAGATATAAATATACATATTTTGTTTATATATTATATTTATGATATTTTTATTCATCTATAATTATAATTATAAAAATACCTTATTCAATTTCAACCTGGTTAGAAAAAAAATAATGTTGTTCATGTGTGTGATGAAAAACGGCCTCACAATCCAATGTGATGTGTTTTTTATTTTTTTAATTTAATGGTAATAAGAATATATTAAATTATTATATATCATCATTTTAATATTATTATACTTATTTAATTATTGTATCATAAATACAAATTTATTTTTCAATTCCTCATGGGATTTGGTAACTACGTTCGTGTATACAGTTTACTACAACCTCCTGATGAAAAGTGGTTACTTTTTTACAAAAACATTCTATTGAAGGTCGTAAGAGTCAATATAATGAATAAATATTTTATATATTACATAAAAAAATATTTTATAATGTAATCTATTATTTTTCATTCTTTTGATTATTCCATCACTTAAATGAAAACAATGTTCTTGCATATGTACTTTCTATTATCTCTAGGAATTATGTTACTAATTTTAAATTTATAAATTTAATATATCACTATATATATTTATATTATTACGATATATGATATGAATAATTTTTTTATCATTTTTTATATAATGAGATCATGATCATAATTAATGGACCATATATACTAAAGCAAAACTTACACAAAAAACGTATCAGTTATTACCTGAAACATGATTTCAAATATAAACTTTTAATAAATTGGAAATAAAAAAGAAATGAGTAGATAATATATGGTATTATCCATATTATAATTATCATTTAATATATTTATAATAAACTTATATTTATTTAACCTAATTTTGAAAATTATATGAATGATGTTTCGAATTTTTGTAATAAATGTATCTCTCAATTTTCGTACACTAAGACATATGTTATATTATGTACATATATATTATTTGAGGCGTATGTAATTAAAAAATTATGTTATATATCAAAAATGTCATTTTATGTATTAGATTAAAATTTTCAATTGATGTTATGATTTAATGGGTATTATGATTAAAAAAGTTACAAAAGTGGTAGGATAGTAATATTAAAATTTATTTTTTATATGGATTTTAATGAATATTCAATCTATGATGAAATAATTTAATATATTTCTCAAGATCCTCATGAGTTTATTCAAATTTATATTTTTCATGAGAAGATATTTTTTATTCATTTCCCTCTCTTGATGTAATCATTATACCAAAAGACATTTTTTAAACAAAACCCACTTTATTTCTCTCTTCAGATGCATCCATTACTATTCTATATCAATGATTTCAAAAATTATGTTCGAAAATGATTTAATGTTCCTATATGAATTTATAAATCAATATTACACTTGTTTGAATTTATTACTAATTATTTAAAAGTATTATACATGTCATTTTTCAAAAAAGTCATGTTTGCCTTTTACTAAAAATGTTTCGATATTCGTTATTCTAAAGTGTACATAATGAAAAACAATTTAACAAAATCATGAAAACTGAATGGTTTCATTATTAAATTATATTTTTAATAGGATACATGTATTGAAAATTAGTTTCAATTTTTTTATGTACATTTATATTTAATAATATTATTTTCAATGTGAAATTATGATTTTCCTCAGGAGATATTCCAATTGACCATTAAATATCATTTTACATCTAATATGAAATTATTTCATGTTAAAAAAATTCTAATAGTTATTCTATCCATTAATAACTTATATAATCGTTATCTTGGTTGTTTATAATTATGATCATAAAACGTCCATAAAAACAATTTTATATTGACTGTTTTTTTAGGATGAAATGATGAAATGTTTATGAAACCCATTTATTTTCATGAATTCATAATGATGAATGATTTATCATGTAATTTTTTAATATAACATTAATTTTCTCAAACAATCACCTGATATTATTCATGAAAATCTTACAAGTGGTCGAATGAGGGAAAAATTATTGAGTCTTTCGAAAGGAAACATCCTCCAACTTTTACTCATTATTAAAATACAATATTTGTTGACAATTTGATCAGTACTACTAAAATGGTAGTTTCTATTCTCCTATGATTTTAGAAAGTGAAATTCATTTTGGCTGTGTATCATGTTGAAGGATAATCAAATAAATGGATGAATCATATCAATAGTACTTGTCAACAAGATAAAATTGACTATATAAAATTCCTTATATTCTTCACAAAAAATAGATAATTAATTACTTATGATAAATCATAAGGATTTTTAATCTGTTAGTATATATGTGTTGAATTAAACATGTCATGTGAGGAATAATAATGGTATTAACATAAAATCTAGATATAAGGTTTATTGATTCCATACTGGCTAACAACGAAGTCTATCAGGGGAGTTTACAATAATTCATATTAATATATATGAATAAATATTTTAACATAATATAACTATGGAAATGGGGGATATAGTTTCCCATAAATAACAAAGTTTATATATCAAAAATAATATGTAATTCCATGAAAATTGTGAAAAACATAAAAAAGAACATAACATTTCCATTATGATTGAATTGTGGATGGTAACATTTGGAAAATCTTAATAAGGGAACCACTAATTATTTTAACAGTTGATAATAATGTTACCTTGTGAATAAATATTTATTTTATCTGTATAAATAAAATAATAATGAAAATAGAGAAAATTATCTCTAGAACACACCACACACACTCCGAGGATTAAGATTTAATGATTATAAGAAATAGTTGAATCAATTCCCCAATATAAAGGTCAACTAAGATGATAATCAACAAAAACATATCAAGTCAAATTAAAAATAAAAAACTTAAAATATTATAACAGATTATTTGAATCATAATAACTATGAAACAATTATCCTGCACTCATTACATCTTAATTTCATGATTGATTTTGAATGAATGAGGCCTTTGAAAATCATATTGAAATTTGATGTCATATTTATCATTGATTATCTCCCTCTCTATAGATTAAATGAATAATGAAATAACATATGATATTATATTAGTTCAATGATTAACCCAACCTCCAATAAAAATATTTTTTAATGAATAATGGGTGAATAATATTTTTAAAATATATATTTCTCCATGTAAAATTATATTACTATTAATGGAAGCTGTTACGGGTTTATAATCATTAGGATCATCGTAAGTAAATATTATTTTACACCACTATGGAAGTTCTAGGAGATGGTATTTTTATCAAGATAATGTATATTTTATGATAATGTTTCATCAATATAACCCTGGGTTTGGGATATGTTTTTTTGGAAATAACAATTGAAGAGAAATTAATTTACTATTTATGGGAATTTGATAGGTTTTATTGGAAACCATTTGGTTTGATCTTATATTTTATTTTAAGATAATAACAGTTTATTAATTTTTTTTAAAAAAAATTAGGATCTTTATACATATAGTTTTGAAAAAGGATATCATGTAATCTAGGTGACAACCATTTTCATCCAATAAGGCTTTAGGTTCTAAACCAACATTCTAAGTGTGACAAGGGAACAACGTCTACAACTAGCCAACAATAATGAATATTTATGGTGTAAAAACATGAATATAGATATTTATGAGTATATATATATTTATTGGTATATCAGTAAATAAATTAATTGTGTAAATTCAATAATTGGAATCTACAATGGATATCTATAAAATATTGGAAATAGAAAAATATCATTTTGGGTTTTGTCGTTAGAAAAATGAAAAAAAATCTAAAGGGAAAAATTCTAAATGTGTTGTAGTTAATATCATTATGAATTAATTACACTTAATATTTATTATATAATAATGTTTCTTTATTTTACATTTCTATAATATAAAATAATGATGTTGTGTTGTTGAATTAACTACAATATGTTATTTTATCTGATTAGAATACGATGATTACAAAAATGTTATGGAAATGTATTTTTCTAGATCATGATATAGAGTTCAGTTTAATTACAACTAATCATTGTTATATAATTTTTATGAAAAAGTGAAAAACTAATTACATATAGATATATATTATTTAATAATTTTAATGGTACTTGGTATGAAAATATTCTCCATGTTGTGTTTTTATACAACATTAACATTCAATTTACTATTACCATGTATTCTTATGATTCCATCTTGTGAAATAAGTGTAGAACACTAATTTAATATGATAAAATTTGATAAATAAAAATATTAGTCATTAAATGGTTGAATAAAGTTCATAAAAGTATGATTTATTCAAAAATAAAAAAGGCTATATGAAGTCAGATAGAAAAGATAAACTGAAAATCGTGAGCATGATATAGATTTAATTTTACAATGAAGTTATTTCTATAAATTTATCAATGAATAAAATTTAATTATATAAAACAAAATGAAATAAATAATCCCCTATATTATTGGACACATTGAAATTCTTGATTGTATATGGACCAAATTTCATCACTTAGCAGTTCCACCAAACTCTTCCAGTTTCTCGATTTTTTTATGTATCCCTCTTATGGAAGTAAAAACATGAATCATAAAATGAACTATACACTAATTTTATACCTCTAGAGAAAAAGGTTTCTTATTATGGGAAACTAGTGGAGATTATGGATAATACATAAGAAGTGATATTAAATATGGAAACTCACCATATCAATGTTTTGTGGAGGAATAACAAGTTTGGGGAAGCTACATGAGAAACTGATAATGAAATGAGAAATAAGAATCTATAATGCTTTTTACCAAGGTGATATAACTTACTAAGATAAATTAATTTTAAGGGGGTTAGAATTTAGCACCCTGAGTTTTCATGATATAAAAAATTTATTTATTTATTATCTTTCAATACACATAATACCGATCTTTAATGAACCACAACATCCTAACAATATTATTATTATTTATACACGTCCATCAATATTTATCAATTAAACTTTCTAAAATGAATATAAATAACTAAATATTAGAAATTATATAATATTTTTTACATGTAAAATTAAATTGATAAATATGTTCATAACTTTTTGTATAATATTAATATCTTTCAAAAAAATAGTATTATTCTCAAAAAAATAATAGTATCACTTTTTGTTAAAAAAAAGTTAATTTTTTATTCATTTATAAAATTTATTTTAAAAAATAATATTCAATTTTCAATATACATGTAATTATTATCTTATAATGTATTTTTTACAAAGGATAAATATTTCAATAAATGGGGGAAAATAGTGTTTTTATAATTTAGTTTCTTTCAAATAAATATAGAAAATATTTTTTTAATTGATTAAAAAGTTAAATTTACAAAAATATATTATAATTAATCTAATAAAGTTGTTTTTAATAAATTACATATTTAATTTTGATATAATTTTTTTAAACATTTTAATTTTTTTTCCAATACATCTTTTTTATCTCATTTGAGGGTTTAATTTTAAGTGAAAAGTTACCAATTTTAATAATGGAATTTGGAAATATGAAAAAAATTATTTTGAGTCTGAATAATTGATAGTACATAATATGGTAAAATAAATGTCTCATAAAATTAAATTGTCTGAACCTTGAAATTTTAATTTCTTTTGTTATGGTTAAAAAGGGTTTAACGTGGTTTAAAATAAAACAATAATAGATAAAATGATATAAAAAATAGTTTTAACCCCATTTATAGTAATATTTTTACATAAGGACCTATAAGGTTTCATAATTTCAATTTTTCTCGTATTGTGGAATGCGAAATACATGGGTGCTGTTTATTCTTTAAAAAATTTCATGTTTGTCATCTTTTCCACTTAAAAAATGGCACCACTCTCATCAATTATTCCAACAACCAAAAAATTGTTTGATCAAAACCCTTCCAAAATATCTTCCACACTTACCTATACACATTATATAGCCCTTGTGATGTTTAGGGAACCTTCCTATAAAGGATTTAGTTTTAATCTAAAAGAGGCTCTCAGATTAAATGTTCAAATTCCAATCAGTGCAATTTGTTTTATTTATTCCTTCGCCTCCATGGAATCATAATAAATTAAGATGATAATATCTATATATATAATATACTAAAATTTTATTTTTTAATTTTATTTCCATGATCCATTTCCCCATCTAGAAAATGGGAATCAAACCATCCAATTGTGTGTGTTACGTAATACCACCCCACTAACCGATGTTATTCATTTTCCATCACCACCTATCAATGTTGAATATAATGATGGATTTATTGTTTAAATATTTTATTTCTATTCATATTATAAATATATAATTATAATACCATATATACCTTATTAATTATAAACACATTGGAAAACAATAATATTTCTCCTATATATATTGGACTACTTCCCTGGGAATAGATGTGGTGAGTTTATTATTTCAGTTTCACATGGATTGTAATTAGGATATATTATTTGAATATATAAGGTATTTATATAAAAATTTTAATTCAACAATTTTTAAATCACATTTAAACTCTTAATTTTTTTATGAGTGATATGATAATACCGTTCATGTGAACGAAATACTACGACCTTGCGAAGTGATATAGTTTGTTTTTCACTAATGATTTTAATGTAACATAATAAGGATAAATTTTATGAATATATAAATATATATATTATATGAGATAAAATCAAAATTTAAATACATTATATTTTTTAATATATTTTATTAATTCGTAGATAAAATTGCAATAGCGTTCATGAATAAATATGCCATACCATCTCCATGAATGATGTAATTAATTTCATATCAATAAAATTAATGGATTTATATTAATCATGATATTATGAAAATATATTATATTTATATAATTTTTAAAATTATTATATTAATAAACCTTGAAAAAGATGAATGTACTGAATTTACCAGACCAAAACAGACATGAAAATCAAAGTAATTATTACCTGAAACATGATTTTAACAAGGAATAGCTTATAAACTAGTAATAAAAGTGATAAGTTGATAATATTTGTTATTATACATATGATTATGTTAATTATATGTTTTTATAATTAATATATATATATATATATATATTATACTTGTAGTTTGAATATGTACAAAAGGAGTTGAGAGTTGATATATGGTTTTCTGTCCAAATTTTCCATTGTTGGGACATATGTTATATATTGAACCATTCTTCTAATATGATGTGTATATATAGAACCATTTAATTTTAATATTATTAAGGTCATTATTTTCATGATGTTTAATTTTTTATTATATGTTATTCTTGAAGGACAGTTAGAATTCAAAATTTACCAAGTGCAAAGGGTTTGATTTTACAATATCAATCTTTATTGGTCTTTCTTATGATTATGTTTTAAATGATGAAATGTAATGACCTATTTCTAAATAAAAATAATGAATTATCTTATCATTTTTTTATTCCATGAGAATAAATGTTTTCCATTAATTACCTTCAACATATATACTCAAGATTCCATAATATGTTTTTAATGAAAATAGACTTTATTTTTCACCATAGTCAAAAAACCATTATATTTCATTTCCTTGGTTTCTGAAAATGATTTAATTTTATATAATAATCCTATATTAGTTTTTAAATTCAATTTTTACCCTATTTCTAAGATTGTTTAATTTTTTTAAGAATATTCTATTTGTTATCTAAACAAATGAATCATTCGATTGTACACTAAATGTGAATGTATTTATATAATACGTATGACATGAAGAAAATTTACCACCATCAAGAATACACAATTTTTTAAAAACACCGTTATATTTATCAATGATTTTTTCAATGATAATTAGTATCATAATTTTTTGGAATCACTAATTCTTTAAAAGTTATTTTTAATGTGAAAATTTTATTTTCATTAAGAAATTTTCCATGTGATCTTCTAATAAACATTTCTATATATGATAAAATCCATTGAGGTTTCATAATATCAACTATTTATTTGATTCATTAATCCAATTATTATTCTTCATATGGGTCATTTATGATTATGGAGGGATGATATCCTAAATTTAATTCATTTATAATGGATTTTCCTTTGATGAAATGTTTATGAATACAATTTATTTTAATAAGATCTACGGTGATGAATCTTTCACTATATTGTGGGACACATAAAAATTATTTTCATTAAGTGATAATTTTTACATTATCCATAGGGATATTTTTATGTTATAAAAGATTACTTTAGTTATGTTATAAAAATTTATATATATTCATTATAACAATGGATGGGCATCACATTATAACT
Organism: Viscum album; assembly: GCA_963277665.1. Lineage (NCBI taxonomy): Eukaryota > Viridiplantae > Streptophyta > Magnoliopsida > Santalales > Viscaceae > Viscum > Viscum album. The sequence continues at coordinate 1,686,911,348 of OY728119.1, forward strand.
GTACGACCCTACAAGATAATAAGAGTATATGGTTGAATTATGGTGAAAATTTATTATTTCAATGAGACAGATCATATCCAAATTTTGGTTGGAACATGTTTATCCTCTCTGTTGGAATCATGAATGTATTTCACATAGATATGTAGAAATTGAAATACATCCCAAAAATTTTATTTTCTTAAACACTAAGGGCTTCTCTATAGATCAAACCAAAAATATTATGTCTATCCTACATGAATACACTAATCTTCACTTTATATTATTGATTAACAATGATATGATAAGGACATATAGTGCTATAAACCCTATGATTAGATAAATTGTTGATATTGAGAACTACCTCCATCAGAGTACTTCTATCAACTCTACCTGATCACTAACTATGGAATTGTATTAATAAATATAGTAACTAGAATGTCACATAAATATATTGGGAAGGTATTTATTTGTCCTTGATTGTCATGAGACACTATATGAACCATTTTCTAGAATTAATACTCATGAATGCACTGTTCACTTTTACTAGATTTCAAAACATGATTTTCACATATGTACCATTCACAAAACTATATCATTTGTGAAACACAAATTTTTTTTAGTAATTATTCATCTACTGTGAACCTATTTTCTTTTACTAATCTCCCAGTCTTCTTGAATCTCCCTTCCTTTGTGATAATCCTAGCCATCGTGAAGCTTCCAACCATCATGAAACTCTTATATAACATGAAAATCCTAGTCATCATGAAATACAATTTCCTAAAATTCTATAATATCAATTTGTCCATAACTATTTTTTTGTGACTCTTATTATTGAAAAAATATCATGGAATGTGTATAATTTCCATATTATATATTCTTAATGAAATTATAATGATTTAACCTTTTAAAACAATTCTCTCAATGTCTCATTAGATGAGGGGCTACATTTTATAGAAATTTTCTCTTTTGAATTTTTCATGTCCACCATATCCTTGTCGTAAATCACCTTATTCATTATCATGATGCTCATATTATTTGAAAAACATCAATGTAATTTTTTTTCATAATTATTTTCAATGTATTAATGATATATATCATTACATTATAGCTCATACACTATTTTCACAACCACATTCACGACACATTCAAATATTTTATATACCTAAATACTTTATGATGCTCCATGTCAATTTAAAACATTAATCATTGAAGAATCAATGTATTTTTTTTATTTTTAAAGAGTTAATCCTGGTAATCCATCATTTATGAAGCTCATCCTTTCCATTCGATTTTGAAATCCAAAAAATTTACAAACATTGGGAAATTATTCCACCTTCAACAATAAATACACATTCACTCTAAGATATATTCCATTTAAAAATCATTTATTAACCCATTATTTGATGAAAATAATACAAAATCTCTATGTTTCCGTCTATGAAAACCCTTGGTTTAAATAATATCTATCTTTAGGTTTATTTGACATATATATAATTTTAATAACGCAGATATCCCCAAACAACAAAATGTTAGGCATGAAAAAACATATATACCACACTATGACAACGTTATAAGACATTAGAGTAATGAATAAGATTTAAAAATTATATTTTTATTCATTGAGAGACTACCGACGAATCCCCATTATCTAGAAAATATACAATTTAGTTTATTTAATTCCCCCTCTTTAGAAATATTCCTATTGAACCAGTATTGTGGCCATTTTATTCAAAAAACACCAAGATCATATTTTCCACATACACCTGCATCACATCCATAAAAAGATTTTACAGTAAAAATATATTAGGGATAAGGGATTAACCATAATCTTCTAATGAAATGGGATGTGTCGAAATGTAGAGGTTCGTCTGATATTTCACAGGCATTATTTATAAAAAAGAAATTAATAAGATTCTAAAAAATGAGAATTAGTTCCATCAAGCTCCATTTTAATCACAACTATATAGAAATATTATTTTTTAAGTTATATATGATTTAAATATGATTTTATCAATCTCATGTTGTCATATTAAATCGTCATCATCTATTTTATCTAATCACCAATATAAATATGGGGTTTCTTTATCCACCATCTCTAATTGAATGAAATTTTCAAAGATATATAGTTTTGTTCAATAGTACAAAGATTTTTCCACTTTTCTTGCTTAAGTCACTCGAAAAATTATTACTATGGAATTATTCACCCCCACAATTGGACATATGATCCACCACATCTTCATAATAGTCAACAACATAAAATTATTATAATTCATTATCTCTTCCTTCTTCATAGTATGTAACATTGTTGAGAGTAACATGATTATATCTCATGGTTAGTTGAACTATTAAAAACATTTGTTCTATAATATTACTCTGGGAGGGATGTACTAAATATTTTTCAATCATGATGTAATGCAATTTTTTATTATATTATTAAAAAAACCTAATGGTCCTCATGTACATGGTGGGGTCCATATATTGCCATGATTTCTCCCAAACAAAATCGGAGTCAAAAATGCTTCAGAGTCATCCATGATAAATTTATTAAAAATATCTCTTGCACACATTTCCTGATAAATGATGGTGTTTTCCTTTTTTTCAATCACATTAAACACAAAAAAGAATGTGATTTTACCAATCTCGAAAAATATAATTTCTTATTTCATGTGATTGGAAAATACTGCCACTAATCTATGTCTTCCTCTGCCAACTATAATATCATCCACATATACAATAACCATAAATTTACCCTGTGAAAAATTATTTATGTAGAAATTATTATCAACACCACATCTTTTAAACATTATCCTAATTAGAAAAAAAATACAGTCAATAATACTGTCCTATTAGTTGTTGTTTTAAAATATAATGATTTTTATATAAATCAAAACCCTTTATTTCATCATTTTTTATCATAAATTCCTTTTTTTGTTCAATTTAAACTTCTTCATAAAGAACACCTTTTATGAATTCTAATTTTACATCCATTTAATAAGCATTGTACCCTCTAAGAGTATTTATGTTTTCGGAGAGACTAATCTACTCCAATCAAGCTATTGGAGAAAATGATAATTCAACAACAATTCTTTCAATCTATACGTTTCTTTTAAAGAAATATGATACTTTATTTATATCAAATTTCATAACTCGTTGATTTTTTTTAATATCAAAATTTTCCAATTAGATTTTTTTATGGTATCCTAACAAGATCCCAGGTCTATTTTCTTCAATAAGATCCAATTATTTATTCATAAAAATAATTAGTGATTCCTTCATTGTTACTTCATTAAAATAGGTTGGTTATACTATTGATAGGAAGAATGATTAAAATTTGGTCCCCATTATTCATGTCTATTTATGTCTTATCCAAATCTTAATAATGTTGGAATAATCAACTTCTCATGCCTTATTTTCCCATTTAGGTTTTGGTTGATGTTTTTCATTAATGGGGTTTTCTTCTAAATCTGTTGATGAATCATCAACATTTTGATATCCTTAAATTGTGGGAATACCATCAACATCATCTATATTTTAATCAATCATGTTTCCAATTTCGTCCTCAACTTCAATCCCAGCATCATATGAGCTCATTAAATTTATCCTAGTTTCTTCCTAAATGAATGTTACATTATTTGAGCCCATAATATATCTATGATTCATATGGTAGAATTTTTATTATTTAATGTTTAGGGAGTATCCAATGAAAATTACCTCGTCTAATGTGTCACCATACTTGGGTTTATTTACCTATTTGTTTTGGATGAAACATTTACTTCAAAAACATGACAATGAATTAGTTAGGTCTTACTTACATTCCTTATAACATATTGTGTCATGTTCTCTCTTATATATTTTCCTTTTAAATTTTTTGTATACATTGTAAGTTAAACAACCACTTTCAAGTAACGATGATAAGTACAATTCTCATTCAATACATTTTCTTCAACATTATTATACTGGCAATTTTTATGATCACCATCAATTGTTCTGAGTTTTTCTCACTAATGACACATCATTCTCAATATAATTTTATTATGGTAATTCTAAAATTAAATTAATGTTAATTAAATTACATTTTTAGATCCTAATATTTTGATTATAAAGAATGTTTCATTCTCAATTCTATAGAGATATCTCTTCGAGAATTCCATCAAATCTCATTTAGGTTGCTAAAATTAACATGTTCTATTCAGCAATATTCATAAAAATAATCATAAAAAAAGAATGAATTACATCTAATTATGTTCCATACATATTAATTAAAACAAAAATATTTATGATAATTATATTTACATCTTTTTATTATTTGTTTTCCAGAGCTAAAAATAATAGTTGACAATCATTACCCACATGAAAGAATCACATCTCTTTTCTTGATAACTCCTTTCATTTGGAATTTATACAATGACATATATCATAGATAATTGATCCATGATATGCTAACTAATTTTATCCAACCTAAAGTTCAATATTTTTTATTACTATTACATTTTTATGAAATAAGGATTTTCACTATTTCCTACATTGTATAAATGAGCAATTTTATCGAAGCCTTTAAAGAAAAAAATTAAATTTCTTCCCTTTGATTGTGAAATCATATAGATTAAATTGGGATACTAGTCCTGAGACACAGATTATAATCACACTATTTAAATTTTTATTAAATATATTCTTGTAGTGAACATCTGTTTCCATTATCTAATAATTTTATAATTATTCATTTTCACTTCACGAGATATTTAAAGAACCATCATTTCGACATCTCAATATTCTATCAACCCTTATAATAACATTCATCAAACTATATAAATTTCTAGTCTTTTTTGATAATATTCCACATCAAGAATCTATGGGATACTAAACCTTATATATTCGAGAGATATTTCCCTTCGGTTGGCCTTCTCTCTCATCTTAATTTGCATCAATGATAGACCAGATTAAGTTGAAGAAAAATTTTCCATTTCCATTCGCTTTTAAAAATAATGATTTAATTATTATCACGTTTTTATCTAGAAAAGAATATATATTTTCAAAGGTAATTATTTTTCGTCAAACAATATTGAATTTTCTCAGAGTTCTACATTTATTATTCCTACCATTCCTCGACCCACACTGAATAGTTGTATGCCCACAGATTGAATATTGAAAAAATATCTATAGAATATTTTTAATTTATATGATGAAGGATATTATCTCATTATCCTTTTTTACTTCCATGTTCTTATTGATCGATATATCTCATTGACTTATCATAGTAAGAAATTTTATGGCCTAGAAATTCAAATAGTGCACATTACAAAAGATAAAATATCGTCTCACATTCATTCTTCCACATGTACCATTCACTTATTTGTGTATTTGACTAGTGATCCACTATGGATATTTGAAGATTATTTTCATATATATTCTGTATTTGGTTTGAAGGATTCTCAATTAAGAAATTAGATGTCTTTGTGATATGATAAAAATTATATATCCCTTATTATTGGGTCATCCTATTTCTACCATTTTATGTCTCTATATCACCTTCAATTATAGTTTTACCATTATCGTAGAACATTTATCACTCAATTATTTCCCTAATTATGTGGAACCTTTTTAACTCTCCTCGAAATATATACATTTGGAAACATCCAATTTCTAATTTCTTCTTTATTACCATTGACATTGTTTAAATTTATAGTTTAATTATTAATGAAATGAATTATTCCTTAGGTCCCTCAAATATCAAATAATGTTTCTCTATTATAAATCGATGCTCATTTATTTCTTTTTCATACTCTTCATTCCATGGTTCAAACTCCATAACCTATTTTGGGAATTCATGATTTGTCAAATGTTTATATTCCTCTCCTTAAATTCAATAAATCTCCATTTTAATACAAATCCATTTTCATTGATGTATATTTCATGAATTCTCCCACCTCTATTTTCTTTTATTAATTGAATGTAAATAAAATAATTATAACCATGAAGTTCAACCATGATATAAAAAATATAATTCTACTTATTATCTTTTTCATTCGTAGGATCTTCATATTCAATAATATCCATAATAGAATATTAAATTTTAGATTTAAAAATTCTCTCTAATTCATCCCAAGAGTCATTAATATCACGTTAATCTATAAAGATGGTTCTATTTCGATATAATTTTTCCCAAATTTCATGTATCCCTTTTATAGAGAATTATCCAGAGTCCTTGTAATTTCAGCTTCAATTTCAGCATCATCTAATATTTTGGATCACAAAGCATCAATGTTCTATAAATTAACACAGTTGAAAGAAAGCACATTAATATTACCTATAGATATTCATTTTCCTCTCCTATATTGTTAGAAAAAAGATAGATAATATAATCATCCATATCATCTCCATCATCACTATCTTAAGAAATGACATTTTTCTATGGATTAGAAATCCATTTCCTTACTCATATTTCCTTATCTTCTTATTGGACTCTCATAACATAATACAAAATATTTCTTATAAAATAATCAATAGAAATGTTATTATGATCTATTTTGTCAAAGTCTAACACATTTATATTGAATAGAGGGGGTAAATTTATTATGATTCTATTCACGATTTCAATATACTTGACTTCTTCTACAATTACACAAATAGATTCAAAAATATTAGTAATCTGATCAAATAAAAAAATATTTATTTTAATATGGATTTAATTTTAGATCATCAAATTTACTTTGAAAATCTTGGAGTTTGGCCTCCCCCATATTCATATTACATTTTAATATATTTTATATTTTACCCCACATGGAAAAAAAATATATTGTAGCTCATCACCATCAAATTTATTTGATCAGATATGGATACTTTAAAGAAATATTGAGCTTTTTAATCTTCATAAATTATTCTCTGGTCTAATTTAGTTATTGAAATAGCTCTCAGATCAATATCATGAATAACATAAACATTGGAAAAGAGATATTCCATATCAAGATATCATGATGTGAATAAAATCTACTCCACCTAATCTAGATTTATCCTTTGTGATAAAGGGGTAATATTCAAAAATTCATTAATTTATTATGGAAAAAACAATAAAGGTCATATTTAACACTAAGAGCGTATGCACTATGATACAACATATAGAACATGAGAACACCCAGGGAGGGTAAGCGTCAATTAGTATGTGAGGGTTTTCTTATAATGAGATAGATATTATCCCCATTTAGGAAGAAACATGTTAAACCCACCAACAAGAATCGGGAAAATATTTAAAACCCATACACAGAAACTGAAAAACTACGTATAAGTTTTACCTAGTTCACCAATAAGGGATTTTCTAGGATGAATACATAGGCAATGTTTATATATTAACATAATCCACTAAGATTCCATAGATATTGTAATTTATAAAAGACCAGTCATGGTTACTCTATTCTTATATAACAATCTTTTTCAGGGTTTTAGAAAATTTGTTCTACCTCCCTCTAATCTCTAATGTCGAATCCTCATTTCTCAATTACTCGGGTGAAGTCATGAAAATTTTATCCACATGAATGTTAATTTTATTATTTGTAATAGAGGTATTTATCTATGATTTGCACATGACTCTACTTACAACATACTTGAGAATTGAAGCACATTAATGAACTGTTCCCTCGAACAAGATTTCCAAAACAATCTCTTCACATAGTTACATTTCATGAATCTCCCACTATCTCAAAATCCCCTTTATGTTCTAAATATTTTTCTACATTAGATAACCTAAATAATTTCATGATGTTCCCAAACATCCTAATTATATCATCTATAATGAAGCTCATATATATCATGATGCTCCATGCCTTTATATAACATCAAAAAAATTTAAACACTAAATATTAATGAAACTTCCCTTTAAACAAATTTCCTTATTTTCTATCAATTATTAATAAATATTTTCTCAATTATTCTTCTTTTAATAATTTACTAACTCATTAAGAATTAATTTCTATTAATCATATCATAAAATCAAAATGATTCACCTGTCCCCAAATTATATTCATGTCTTAGGTGATTGCTAACAAACTATTTATAAACGTCACCCTCCATTTAAATTTCAATATAATCATGACCATTTAATTAAACTCTTCATTCATATATGTGAAGATACTTTTCATTTTTTAAATTTAGTAAATTTGGTCTATTATGGACCATCTCATAGTTATGTAAATTAAAATCATCCCATCATGGATGAACCATTATTAACGATAAAAATTCAAAACCATTAAAATATTATGAAATCATAATTTTTAATCAAGAAACATATCTTTTCATTACTTAAATCATCATAAAATCCATTACTATTCCATATTTTTAATGTCCATGTGCGAGAAATCAATCTATTGAGAAGTTCATCCCATCCTACAGACTATGAAATTGAAAAATCTGGGAAATAATGGGAATATATTCCACTATTAACATTAAATACCCCTAAACTATAAGTTAAAAGTCTTACAAAATCCTTGAACAAAAAATGTGTATAGAATACAAAAAAGAATGAATTATTTTTCTTTTCATGATGAAATATGGTTCCATAAAAATCTACTGATGGATGTGACCTAGGCATCCCTGCAATAAATTTTGTAATTATATGTTTTTCATGATCTAAATTTACAGTTCACATATTCATTCATGAAAATTAATTTTTATCGATAGAATTATGTGAGGACCAAAATTTATATCCTTAATGAAATGTTGGAACATTTTTCTATTTATACCTATTCACAGAATTATAAGCTTTTTTGTTTACTAGAAATCAAAGTGTTATTCTAGGGGTAGGTACTAAAATCATATTTATTTTTATTATATTGTGATTAATATCTTATAAATTAACAAGATTTCATGGCCTAACCCACTAGGTTCTATGCCCCAATAACCCTATGCTCGCCTCCAATAGAACAGGGGAAAGCGATTGCTGCCCAGAAATAAAATCACACACATACTAGGCTTTAAAATCCTGTATCTATATGATCACAAACATATCCAATATAATGCCATGATAAAATTTAAATAAACTAATAAAAATTATTTCCTAAATCGTTATTCCAATAATTAGAGTTTCACATAAAGTATTGGAATGAATAAATGTGTCCAAATACAATCCCTCATGTTAATTGGAATTATTGGTCAACCTAATTAATTGACGGGGGCTAATACCATACGAAACACCAATATACATCTTCGTAGGTTTATCCAAACTAATGTACACCATGTCTTGGTCGTCCATAGAATCAATAAGGTGTGTCTTCATGTTCATAAAAAAATACATATGTGGGTAGATCCCATGCAAGGGTGAGTGTTAAAATTACTAGTACAACACCCAAAAATTAGAAATAATAAATCAACCATGGTAGTTAGTAAATCAACAATCGGTTTGTAAATCACGATATGAGGCATAAGAATAACCAAATATATCCCAGATATAATCATAATGAATTTCATTTTCATATGGTCTCAACAAATTCTATCCATAGATCCGCCCTAAGGTTTGAAGGACACACTCATCATGGAAAAAAATCCATGAGATATACATCGATAGACATCACTCAGCAAGAATTCCATGATAATTAAGACTATCCAAGAGTAAACAAAAAGAAAACAGAGGGAGTTCGTCTAGATAAACATTCTAGTGGAATAATAGCCCAATAGAATGACCATACTGTGATACAAATATTTGGGTTCAATTATCTGGGATCACTAACAGGAAACAATCCCCAACTTGAATTTTCCTACTGGAGAATGTGTTAATGCATGTGTAAATATTGGTCACACTATTTCCAAAAACCCGCAACTAATGAAACATTAATGAAATGATAATCACTATGATACTATTGAAGGGATACATTCTCTATGATGTAGATTAATTTTTGGATATTGGAAAATACTACTCATTATATAAAAAAAGAAACTCTCACACACTATACAAATGAAGAAAAAGTAGTAGTGGGTCACTACCAATGATGTTATTGCAATTCAACGCCTAAAACTCATGTTAAGGGACAATGTTAACACACTCAAACAATACAGGTACAAGTAAGTTCATAAAAACAATTACCAAGTTGAGATGAGGAGAATGGGGAATCCATCTGTCCTCAAAGGAGTAAACATCATGTCCCTACGATTATATATTGACTCCCACTAAGAAAATAAAAAATTTCTATCTCATTCACATATAATATAATTTTTCATAATAATTTGTTTGTCCCTTGAGGTACATTTCATGTAAATGTGTCCTTGGAACATTTTATGGTTTCCTTCCCATGATTGTGTACACCAAATCATTCCCATGTAATAGGTTGTGTCTGATTACATGGTTATGCTTTTTTACCCTAGACTACCCATGTACATCCCATGTAGATGGAGTGTGGGACCACAAGTGAAGCTAGGCGTGTACTGCCTATATGTGTTGAGATATCCACCATTGGTCACATGGTATATGACTAGTAAAAAATGGATTATAACACTACATGTCCCTTGGGCATGTGTTCTAGGTACATGTTGATCTAGTCAGATAATTGTCACAAAGAGTAAAAAATGAGTCACATGGCGTGTGACTCTTATATCCACATGGAAACCAATAAACCACACTGACGGGGACACATGGAGTGTATTCTTATGGGTTACATGAAGTGTAGTTATGTTTTTTTTAAGAAAATCATCAAAAAAAATTATCATTCATCACCCAAGATTCCATAGTCCACAATTTCACCATGAATCATGTAATTTGTCATAGATTATGGGATAACCAAACATCCTCATCCCAGATATCTAGAATACTTCCATATCTGTTGCTCCGGAATCACCATCCATCATGCCTTTTTGGTTCTTAAAAATAAAATTGTAATTGTAAACTCATGATCTATCCATGGATATAATTATTTATTCATGTACCAATATATCAGCATTGGATCTTCATCCCAAACCTATGGTATATATTAATTGGGCCAATGACTAAATATGAAATAATTGTTTTGTGGGAATTCATCGAATCATATAACAAATTACAATGCCAATGATGAACATATGTAGAATTGTGAGAGATGAAAATAATAAACAAGATGATGAATAAACCTCATTTATTATTCATGTTGGGATATATCCATTTCCATTGTAATGATGAAAAAATATCAAAAAATAATCAATAAATTATAATAAACACCCATAATATGGACAAATATTCCCAAATCTGAAAAAACAACTGATCCATGAATCTATCAAATGGTTGGTAGATTCACATTCATAATAGATAAAATGTGGATAAATACACTAAACCAATTTCCTACAATTATTTGTCTCAATCATTGATGAATAGATATTTCACATCATTACCATTGATGAGATCCACATATTGTATTGGAACATGATCCTCGATTTGATGTTGATCTAATGTATTCATCTAATAATCCTCTAATACCTCCTATCAAGTACCAATGGTTATAAATTTTACTATTTGGATTAGAATTTTTTTTTATAAAATAGAGGATACTAGGTCACTATATCCAAATATAGAATGAAATAAAATATATTTTTTTAATTTTTTAAATGCGCCAGAGGAGGAACATTAATAAAATTCCCAATGTCGAAAAATTTTATGTGGATCCAATGGTGAAAATAAATATGAAATCAATGGTGGTGTCAAATTAATGATGTGATACTCAATTTAGGAGTTATTACACATTTTATGGAAAACTGTGTGTGCGTGTGATATTGATAAATTTAATAACATAAAAAATTTCCATTCTAGGATCATCATTCCACAATATCTCACATAATCTCAGTGTCTAGCTATGTAAAAATATATATAAACATAACATGATGTTATAATTAATTTAAAAGGATATGGCATTGTTCACCACTTTATGTATTTTCATCCCTAGAAACCACAAACATAGGAAAATAATGAGATACTGATATCTCAACTAGGCCTCCCACTTCCAATATCCCCCTCCAAGGATTCTCATTCTGTCAACAAGAATTACCCCTGAAAACCCAATTCCTTAGGATGGTCCTTCCCCTCATATTCCAAACATACATCTCTTTGAAAATGGAAAATTTACCCTCACTGACCACCTTTACCATGTATAGATCATGCAATGAGTCATTTACATACCACCTCAATTTCAACAAGTGAAGAACACACCGAAACCAAAACCACTATGTCAGTGAGATTATTAAGTACAAATACTCACTAAAATAACAAAATTTATGAAAAACTAAATGGTATATTTACTCTAGATATAGACTACCCCTGCCTAAAACTCATATACTCTTGAAATCCAAAGGCATATGTTGTTGATCTCTAAAATAATCCTAACTTATCAGGGAAGTTCTCATTATGTCCTAGACAAACAGCTCCTTTTCAACCATAAATATTACCCAATATAATTTCCATGCATTTCCACCCACTATATTTGACCATTTTAATAGTTTTTTACAGGGTCCAACATACATTTAATCAAAATCAGAATACACTGATAGGGTTTTGGTAATAAATATAATATAAAACCTCTATGATGTTAGTTGATCCTCCCAAATATGGTCGACATCCAACATGAGAACCTCAACCCTATTTCAAAAAACTTATAAGGTTCAATCTCCTAGAAAACTAACTTCAAACATTGTTCTCCACTACAACTAAGTCATGAAAAACTTTTTTAATCCTTTACATAATTGTTCTCTAAAGTAATCATCATTGTCTAATATAATTATCAAGGGAAAAAAATATCACCAAATCTTTATGATGAATTGTTAGACATTACACTTAAATAGGCTAGAGTACATGTATTTCTATTGAAAACATGGTGCAACTACCTTGGCTATACAACCGTCACCAAGTGATCCTTATAAAAACCTACATCCAATAGATGTACAAATAAGGCAAATCAAAATTCTCATTACCTCCTTCCATAGAAAGACTATTGTAAATATATATCTAAGATAAAAATTCAAATCATTTCCACCTACATAAAATCCATCATGAATATATCCAACGTTATCTTGTTATGAAACACATCACAATCAATATCCCTTTGTTGTACCACCCATGATCTTTTGAGAAAAATATGGGTGACAACTATCGACTGGAGGAAAACCAAAAAAGCCTCTAATGTCACTACTATGCATGAACTAAGATGTTGAGTAGACATGGATGTCACCGATGAATACTAAAATGAAATGGTCAATGAAGTGATAATTATGATGTCATAAATCAATAATCTTTGGTAGGGAATAAAACATGTCGAAGTATATCACAAAAATAAAATAAAAAAATTCTATAGTTTCTTTGTAATGACACTTATTTTATATCATTCTCCATATATAGTGATTTTAATAACTCATATTGATGACCAAATCTAATAACCACTTCACCCCAAACCATTGTTTGATCAAATCATTGATTCATATGACTGTAAACTATTCCTCACATTACTAGACTCATTTTAAACAAAATTAACACCCATCATAAAGAACATTTCATCCTTATGGGTGCACAACATAATGATTCGTGAAAACAAATTATGTCTTTTGTATCCCATGATCTGTTACTTATTTTTCCACATATCCATCTCTCAATGTTTCATGAGGCCATCATATATAATAATGTTGATATCAAGGTAATACCGTGTAAAATTCCCTTAAGAATACAAATATCACAGGGTCTCAAACAAGACAATAATGAGATTCCATGCCATGTTCTCTCTCCACCCATAGTCTGGTCACAAAGATAGTATAAGTGGGTAATCACATATACTATATATAGGGGAGTCAAATTTAACAGTTGAAAAAAATGTACCAATAAGTGTCACTAGTTCTCTAAGTAGTGATATGTTCAGGGATTAGTGATTTATGCCTACATTTTGAAAACTATAGATGGGTAGTCAAGACACACATTATATGGAAAAATACACTCATTGCCTTTTCAATATCATACTACAAAAACATATTAATTACCATTCCCATCTGTTTACCACAACTAGGCCATTCTATAAAACCTTAGCACAAAAAACCTCAAACACATATTTTATACGATATAGTCCCCCAAAACTTGAAACTAACCTCTTTGGGATGAAATGAATCTTCAACACAATTTTGGATATCATCTCAATAACATGTGTTTGTTTGTTAGTTTTACATCTTCCATGCATAACCAAATTCATCCAAAAAATCAATAACATTGGAATATAATAACACCCCTTATCTCACTACATACATCTTAAAAAAAGTTGGAAATAATTATTGTACTTATGTTTAATAGTAAAATAATAATATCATATAAACCATATATCATTCCTTGAAATTTTGACGGAGCCCTCTATGTACGGATCCTCCAGCACCTACATCTATAAGATATTTCATGAATAATCTATCCAAGGTGAGAGTATTCATCTTAAGGATGGTGCTGGTTTTATAAAAGAAATAATCCTACAACCTCTTACTGCTCCTCGAGATCCTCCATCATGTCTTCCAACCCACAAAACTCCCTTATACATCTTCTTCCTCTACATAGATGGTTCATCGCTTGTCCCCCTAACTAAATCACAACGGTTAGGACAATACCACATGATATGGGTTCTCTAATCACTAGAATTGAATCATATCCACCTCATAGAGATGTTTTTTCCATATGATCACTAAGAAAAAACACCTATCTCTATTCTTATTTCGCATTCCACATGCCGACATCCCCTATTAACCCTTCATTCTAGTAGATACATGCCTCAAAATCTCATGGTACTTTACTAATCTCTATGTATAATCATAAAGCTCCAAAAGATCTATCTAGGTATAAACCAATAATAAAACATCTTCATGAACCAATGTATGTTGTCCTCTAACTAATAAATATAATAAAGCATTGTCTAATAACTGTTGTCAAGAAAGACCCCCCCCCCATGATTATCCCCCATCTGGGAGGATATATCACTCATTGGGTCAGACTATCATCTCTACTATGGAAACCTCAATATTTTTTATGTTAATAAATCATTAAAAAAGAAAAATATTATGGTGTTAAATAAGTATATCATTATACATAACTCAATAAAGTCATGAAAACTACGACACCTTATCATATGAATCATATACCAATCATTTCATTGAAATGCTTTCCTACATGTTTTGAGTCAACACGTGGGTTATCAGAGCCCTGGTGAATGGTAATGTTATCTACAATACTAGCACTATACTCCCTATTCTGGATGCAAACAAATGAGACATTTTTAATATGTATCCCTATTAATGAACCCCAACCTTACATCTAGATAATGAAATAAAAAATTATGGAATTAAATCATAGAAGTTTAATAACATGTCAGGATAAGAATAACTCTGATGTAATTATATCCGAACTCAACCCCCTGATATACGAGACACTTCTACCACAAACCCTCCTCCAATTGTCCATGGGCTAGGGACTAGAGCCATGAATTCATATTATTCACATGAGAGGCATTACCCAAATGTACCTATACTAATGAACACATATTTTATCCCATATTGTGATTAAATGTAATTCAATCAATAAAAAATTAATACATACATATTTAATCCCATAGTGGGAGTATGAAATAATGTACAGGAAAGATTAAAAGGGTCCTCGTTGAAACCCTACCATTACTAGGAATAATGTAAGACCTTATCAAATAGAGGGGGTGGTTATCAAATGAAACACCATTAAAAACCTCATTCTATCAAGACCGATTATGTTCCACTTACATCAGGAACTCCACAGACACCTTAACATTTGAATTCATTAATATAAGATAAATTATGTGTTGGATGATCGCATGTTGTGGTGAGTATAACAATACATAGTTGGACACCCCCAAACCAGTAAGCATAATGAATCAAGAGACGTAATATAATCAGTCACTAGTATGTCAGAAATGAGAAGAGACATAAAATATCCCATGAAATGATGGATATAATGATAAATGAATCCATGAATTATAAGGTCTCAACCTCTAATATCTAGAGATCCAATGGGAGGATTTAGGATCATCATAGACTACGAGGAAATGGTCCCTGATATGTAAATCCACTGACAACCCTCAACCAAGAGTTCACAGTAATAATGTCTTGCCAATAAAAATCAAACATAGAACCGAGAGATATCCTGTGAGATACACACTAAATTTAATGATACCCAATAAAATAGATTAGATTACAATATATAGATATGGGGAAAATTCATAGGGCTAACTGATGGGACACTACACCCTTGTGAAAAACTCTCTTAGATAGAGGATCAAGGACTATGTAAATATTAATCTAACCAATTAAAACCCAACATATTTAAGGAATCATTCAGGTGATGATTATCAATGAAGTCCTCTTCGAATGATGCATTCTCCAAGATGTTGATGAATCATTAATATCGGACAATGACTACTCATAGAATTAATGAATTCACCTACACGACACTAATCATCAGCAAGTTGTATTTGGTCTCACTCTATGATGGTAATGTTATGCCTCCTCAAACCCCCATATTAATGGACTAAGGGGGCATACTCAGTTGATAATAAATCCTGAATTTTCACATAATCTGACCTCAAAGAAGAACTGAGGTGAAAAATGAATGTCGCACGTCCATAATAGAGAATACGACATGTTCCTAAGGGCACATGGTGTATATAATTAATATTGGAATTGATTGTGTCTTGCACACATGTGAAATTGTTTTTAAACAATATATAGTGTATCCCTTGTGGTACTGATTGTTTAAATTATTCCCTAAACCATAGAATTTTGTTATTCATCTGTCATTGTACAACAGTTTGTTCATCTGTACTTGGACTTTTTTTAGAATATGTCCATGCATGTGTACTTTGGAATGCCCCTGAACATCCCATGTACATAATGTTTTAGTACACATGTCAACCTGGGAATGTGCCCACATTACACATTGAGCCTTCCTCCCAATGATACACATCATAGTACTAGGTAGACATAGAATGTAACTATGTGTGGCCCGTTTGGTTTCTAAACCTGAAACCCATATAGCTATATAGATAAGGTCACACCTAGTGTGACCAATGTCATGTATCTTGTGATACTTATATCTACATGGAAATCCTAGTTCCATAGAGAAGGGGATACACAGAATGTGTTCTTCCACATTAAAGTTTATGTATTCGACTTTTTCACATAAAAAGTGTAAATTATTAAACATCGTCATTTATGACTCCTCAATCACTAAAATTTCCAATAAGACCACCATATTTCAGGGATCTAAGATTGATTGAACCTTTTTATATCGGATATCAAGAATGTAGTTGTACCTGGTTCACATGAACCATCCACCATGACTCCTAATTAGTCATACAGTAAAAAATAATGATTACAAACTTCATGTCCATCCATATATATACTATTTTCATCATGTACATAAATCAATGCCTCATATCTCCATCCCAATCCCTTCTTAGAAATCCATTATGGTGAATTCCTAATTATCAGGGATTAATCACAATGTATTAAATGGATTATATGCAATATGAAAAATCTCATGATGAATTCATGTAGAACATGAGGTGGAAACCATAAAAAATTATACGAGGAATGGAAATTAATCATTTTACGGGTTATACAAGATGTGTTCTTATAATAATGATGAATGAATATATAGTATTAATGAAAAAATAAAAATAATCTACCGAATCCTAGTTAAAATATCATACAAAAAATGGATGATTCATGAATCAATTCTTTAGTCCATATATCTGCATCCACTAAGGGATAATAATATTATTAAAATTACATAAAAATATCTAACCTCGTTTTTTCAATATCTCATCAATAATTATATCACTTGATTACCATTGAAGATATTCAAAAGATGTTTTGATGCAATATCCTTGATATGATCTTGACCCAATGAAATCTTCCAATAATCCTTCAACGGTTCCTCTAAAGTCTCCTAGGTTTTGATGGTAGACCTATGGATTAAAAAAGTAATTAATTTAATCTACTATCTTTATTTCAGTTTCAAAAGAAATCACTTAATTTATTAGTTAAATTTAATTATTTTATTATTTGTTCCCTCAATTTCACATTAAAAAAATACCAAACACAAAAAAATAGTATGGATCTCCACGGATAAATCACATGATATGAAATCAATTTTTGTATCATATTTTCAATTCAAGCCACTTTTTGGGAGTTATTCCATCTTTTTTATAAATCTACTTTACCATGATATTGATATATTTAATACGAATAAAAATTCAATTATGAAATCATGATGCCTTATAATCTCATGTCAACATAGCCCTTTGATCCTTAAATTATCCCTGAAATATTCCAATGACTCGCATAGAAAAAATGGGACATTAAATAGGATTTGTTTTGTGAAAAATTTTTATGATATATAATATGAATTTTTTGGTTTTTAAATGTTTAAATTGGTTTATCATATCTTACCACTCATTTCATTATTATGTTAGCATTTATATCTCTAATTATTACCCTTTCTGAGAATTTGAACTTACCTAATATTAACATTTCTTCCCTAGGTGATGAAAAAAAATTTAATGAGTGATATGTCTATGGAGGAGATGAATTTGAAGAATATAGTGGGATTTTATGTAGATCTACTATGATCTAGCTGTTTATGTTTCCATGTTTTCCATGAAACTACATTTATACATATTTATAATGGATCATTTTATTATGTAATGAATGTTAAACTATAATTATGTCTGATCTATGAATGAATTATTTGTGTCTTTACATTTTTTATACTAAACAATTGATCATCACACTGTCTAAATGAAGGGAGATGTTCCCCCATGAATGACATAATAGATCTTTATTCCCTTATTTTATAATTTGGAATCCCACCATAATTAATTGTTGGAAAATGTTGCTTGAAAATAGAAAAAATAATTTTTATTCATGTTCCCATAATATTTGGTTTCTCATGTTGAAACATATTGTATATTATATCACAATCATCATTAATATGGTTCCATTGTTTTCCATCCAATGTTTAAAACCAAGACATAATAGGATAAACTATAATCATAATGATTAGCCACAAAATCATTAAAAAAATTTCTAGAATGCCTAAATGATGACACTTTATATTCAATCTATTACATAATACATTTAACCTGGGATATCAGTGGTCATAATATATCTAAATCCCGTAATATGGGTCATAATTTCATTGTGAATAAACCCATCCATATCCCATGGGAGTGACTAGATAGGTGTATAGTCTTAGAAACCCTCTTCAAGAACCAGTGATAAACAAGATAATACCCAATCAACCCAATTTAGTGTTTTTGACCATTGGTTCATTTTCACCATTTGTTCATCCACATTCTGTTATCAGTAAATAAATAAATTTTCTATGGAAAATAACATTTCATTCAGTAATATAATTATTGATGTTATATTATATAGAGGCGTATCAAATGGGATCTGACTAAACATTCTGCATCCTAGTAGTCAATAATAATTAAACCATTATAAGATACAAATTGAGGTTACTCAATAACTTTATACTGAAATACTACATCTTATAGGATGAATATTCATTACATATCATTAGTAACCATTAAAAATTAATGGTTTTATTTATATCATAATCATGAAAACACAAAAAGCTAGTATATAAGAGTTCTTTATTATTTCCCACATAGTTCTTATAATTGTAACCTTTCATAGAAATAACATACATAAAACCCATTTTTTCTTCCTTTTATAAAATGACTCCATATAAATGTTATGATTATTAATGGTAAATAATGAAGTGATCATTGATTATATTAAAATAACATGATCATATGGTTAAGGGAACATCAGATTAAAAATTGAAAATCATACCCATCAATTCATATATAATAATCACAAATCATGGAATAAAGCCCTATAATTCATAAGAGAAGAATATTATGGGAATTATAGAGCATGAGAACTGAGAGAAAAAATTTAGCATAATATTTTATCATAAAATTATGTTATTATGTGTAGAAAATTCTTAATAATAGATATATTATATCTAGGTTATCACATATGACCTCCATCACATGATAAGATTGTGATAAAAAATTGTGTACTTGCTATATTATTATGATAAAATTCATTTTACTATATTTTTGGGCATGTGAATACCTCCTGAATAACCTCTTTTTGGTTCTTATATAACCTATCATATACACTATTTTCAGGATTAGGATAACCCCACAGATACCCTATGTTCTCATAAAAAATTTATCTTTAAATAATGAATTGTACTTATAATTTAACCAAAACATCACAAAATAAAAATAAAATCACATTTATTCCACAATACCGTGAAATGAATTACCATTCCATTATAATGTAACCCACGGAAATTAATGGGAGTGATATCAATATTTCAATATCATTATAATACTCCATATAATGTTAGAATATGTATTGTGGTATATAATGTTATCATAAGTGATGCTTATTTCACATAAATAGAAGTTGTCAAATAAGAAAAATTACATTTGATGAAACCTGAAATAATTCGTTAAGAAATTACCCATTTTATTTTGAAATTGTATAATAATAATAATAATAAAATAGATAATTTTATGGTAAAAATTTAAATTTTAAATAAACAACAATCAATACATTTTTGATATTCAAATAATATATTATTTATGCTTGTATGAAAATCATTTCATATGATATATGTAAAAATAATGATTCAATTCACCCCTTTGCTAAAAGGCACCTCACTATGAAAATAAAAATAAGATTCAATTAATCATTTTTATTGAAATTAAAAATCATTATATACATCATTATTAAATCATTCAAGACTAAAAAAACATTAATGAATTATTTTACAGATAATATTGACATGGAAGAGAAACATTGACGAAAGAAAAGAGAAAAAAATTCAGGATTCTTTATAAACATTATTTTGTCCCATCAATATTTATAAATTGAAAATGAGAGGAAATAATGTGCTATCTAAGAATAAGTATTGTATAAAAATATTATTGATATTTTTTCAAGACATTTCATATATTTCCATCATTCGGAATTTACGTATAAACAATTACAATAAATCTTATATTATATAATAAAATCCTTAGCACTATGTGAACATTATTCATATGATCTCTAAGATAGTGTATAAAATATTTATGTTAATTATAATTTTGTAAAATAAAATATAAATACTATAATATCATATATTATATACATATAACCTTTCATCAACAAATTAATAAAACATTTTTTAAATTACAGTTTTCAGCTATAAACTGTTACATGTTTCATAAAAGGTTCAGTTCAGAAGTTATGGTAATTTTAATTTTATCATGGTAATATAATAAATAAAATATTGTATATGATATATATATGATATATATTAATTATTTGCATATTTTTATTAATACATAAAATTTAATGATAGAAAAAATAATTATACATTTCACGATCGTCGTAACCCATATAAATATATAAAGGATGTTTTCATTTTCTAATGAAAATAATGAATTAATGATAAATTATATTTTATCATTACAATGTAATTATAAAATTATAAATATATTTTTTAAATGAATATTTTTATATTTCCATGTGAAATGGTGATGTAAAATGATTCATATCATTGTGTGGTGGCGGTAGTGCATAAGTACACACGAGAGATACATTCATTTATCAGTTGATGGAAACTGAGTGGGAAATTGTTGTGAAGTTATAATAATAACATATAATTATATTTATGATAATTTATAAATCATATTATGATCTATACAACAGGTTTTTAGAATTTGGAATAAGATATTAAAAAATATATTAGATAATAAATTTATGTCTTATTTTAGAGACAATCTTTTTATTACTCCATTATCCTTAAAAAGATGTTATTGTAAAAAAAATACATCATAAATGTGGATATTGATTTTAGAAAATTATATTGGATATTCATGGGTGATCTATGTGTATCATTATATGTGGAGAGGATAAGAAAAGGGGTTCCCTTTTATATGTGCAAAAGAGGACACCCTTGAAATATATTAAATGATTAAAATATAATAATATATTATTCAATATAAATGAATCCCAAATGACACCACTTATAATAGTACATTATTTATGGTTAAAATATGGAAATAAAATATCATTTAGACATGTCAATGTGGAAATATCCCCTTATATCTTAGTTTAATAACCATTGTAAACTCATTTTAACCTCCACCTCAAAAAAAATTTCTGTTTATGTTACTCATTAGAGATATGACTGAAAGTGTTCCTATTGAAAATTTTGTAATATTTATTCCAAATAATAAATAAATTTTTTCAAATTAAATTTATATAATTGGTGGAAATTATGTTCAAAATAAACTCACAAAATGCATCCAAAATAGTTTTCTAGAAAAATGTATTTTTAACAATAAATATTTTATACCATAATTTTTAATTATGTTGTTTCTAATTACATTTATTGAATTATCAGAAATAAAAAGGATATAAGGAAAATATAATATCACTGTAAAATGAAAATGGAATTGTTAAAAACTATAATGGAAAAGATATCTTTCAATAAAATCCATATATTTTATTATTCATTTATATAAAAATATTTTTATGAACATCGTTGAAATTATATATAAGATAATTTTGATATGATGCTTTCGAATTTGATATACTGTTGATAAGATATAATTTCAAATTTGCCTGAAATTTTTTATAATATTCATTCCAAAATGAAATAAATGTTTTTTAACAAACAAAAATTTTGGCGTATAACATAAATTTATTAAAAACTGAGTCTGTGTAATATTATACTATATCGTGGTTCATTTAGACATGAAGTCATGTGTAAAATAAGATGTGGAATACATAAAATTTATTTTAATGGAATATATATATATATATATAATCTCAAGCTATTGGAACATGATTCATATGATCCAAAGACGTATTAAATTTCTATTCTCCCCCCATTATTATTTTTGGAAAGAAGGAATATTATCCAATTATTATCAACTATTAGTTTCAATCTTAATATTTTTTATTTTTTATTTTGTTATGTAATATTAATAAAATATTCAATCTAAAAAGAAATATTATTATTTCCCAGGGTAATAGTTTTATTTTTCATATATGTTTTTAAATTTTTTGCGTATAATTATATAAATAATCCATAAATTCTATAATTTTTTTGTAATATATTCACATGTTAGGGAAATTCATTAAAATAAAATTCAATGTTTGAATCATACATAGATTTGGAATTGGAATTAGTACCCATCCCAATTATATTTGTAACTATCAAAAGTATTGTAATCAATTAATTTTCACGTTATGGTTCACTACTCATGTATTATATGATATTAAAACTCTATCTTCCCAAAATTCTATACTTATTCATATTAATATAGAAATTAAATTTTACAATGTGTTATAGATTTGGAAAATCTGAGTTTATATATCCCTTAATTATATACACATATCTTGTTAGTTCTAAAATAACTTTATATTTACTGAAATTACCATTAATCATTTGATCATACTAATGGTAGTCTTTTTTTGGATTGCTTCCAAAAATCCCTTCTTTATCACATTAATATATAAATTCCTTCAGTGATGTTGTATATTTCCTTTTTATTACATTCCAAAATCTTTGAGTTTGATGCATTAATTGGGATGATTATTTCTTCTTTAAATTAAATTCATATCTTCAGTAATATATAATCATTAACTTTGTTTTTTAGTTCATGTTCAACCTAAAATAATGACATAATGAGTTCATGTGATGTATACTCTCAAAAATTCTCACTCTCTTCATATTCCACCTTCCATACATACAAATATTAAGGCAAAGAACAGAACAAAAATTCAAAAATAGTTATTTTATTTAATGATTCCGAAATCACATTCATACAATTCCATATTATCATAAATTTATGGAATTTTTTACCTAACTCACCATAAAAAATATTAAATACCTTGTACTCTACTTGTTTCATTCCCAACATTGTTTTTCTGAGCTAATATTATCTATATTATGTAAACTGAATTATTCTCTAAATCTTTGGAGATTATATATCAGATAAAACATGGATGAACACACATCTAATTATCAAACAATATATTATATTCATTACATTTTAATTAAATACATATATTACTATATCATTACCCATATGTGTGTCTAGATAAAAAAAATTTGGTTTCGTGTTTTTACTATTATTATCCAATTATCAATTAGTAGAATTTTGTTGTATGCTTATATCGTTTACATTCAAAAGACATAGTCATTTCCATCGAAATATTTCCGGGGGGGGTTAAGAATAGATCCATCATTGGGGTTCATTTTTTGACATAATAAAAATACTATTTTTCTATATATGATTATGTTTAGTTCATGGATAGAAAAATAAATTAATAAAACGAGTTATGTACAATGGAATGAAGAACAAGTAATAATTTTTATCCTTTTATGAGATTAAATATATTTCTTAGGGTGAATAGAAATTATTATACATAAAAAAGATTAAATATCAGTTAAAAAAGGTTGAGTTTAGTTTATGAAAAAAAATCTTGATACAAAATAATATATTAAATTTTTGTGTATGTGAAACTGAAATAAAATAAGGACCATAGCACCATATTTCAATATTACTTCAAATATAAAAAATCCACAAATTTTCAACTGATGTTTATCTTCCTCCCAAGTGAAATTTAACTCACTATAACTATCCTTTAATTTTAATGGATGTGATAACATTTTGAAAAATGTTAACTTTTTCCTAGATATAGGAATGACCTAGACAAATCATTCCTTTTAAAATACAACGACACAATAAAGAATAAAACTATGTCTTGAAAATAGTCACAACCCAACAAACCTACCTATTTGTATAATGTACAACCAAACAATAATCAAATAAGTTCCTAGAATGATAATATCATATAATGGTGATAATATATAAATAAATTAAATTCAAAATTTGAACTCAAAGTGAAATTAACAAAAAAATGTATAATGTAACTATATCACTTCTAAAAAATAATAACACATTGAAGAGATGTTGTGATCAGAACCGAATAATAGTACTCACATTAAAATAATCAAAACTCTTTTATAATTACATATTTATACACACTATATATCATAATTAGTATGAATTTCTTACAAAATCACAAAAATTTAACTTCAAATGGATCCACTATTATGTCAATGAGACTGTTATAATTTTATCCTCTTGTAGATCACTTAATAAAAGATTTCAGGAACTCCATGAATCCTACACGGTAAAAATATAATATCTTCCAAAAAAAATTAATTATATTGTTTTTTTTAATATATTGATTTATACTATTTATATTTTCATGATGAATATTTGAAAAAAAATTTTAAATAAAATATTTATTTTGAATATTTTTCACGATATTGTATCGTGAAATAATTTTTTAATTTTTCAATACATCAGATTTTGTATGACATGTTTGGCTTTTAGATGGGATTTTTTATTTTACTAAGATATTTTTCCAAGCATATTATATTTCTTAATGGTATATGATATATTGAGTCACGTATTATGTTTTTTATATCATATGATAATTTAACAATAATATGATATTTTTATTGTGCATATGACATTCTACTTAGTGAATGATCTATCAAACTCCAATTGTTTTCCAAATATTATTCACAATACCATCAATATATAATAAATAATTACTAATCATTCTAAATAAACAACTAAGAAGCTATAAAATTAATAATCATAGAAAAATTTATTCCATTCACCTATTTTTCTCTAAAAGTACAGAATTAAAAATAATAATTATATCTGAAATTATAGTTATAAAATATCATAATCATATACTTGTGGGGTATTATAAAATTCCAATATATATATATAATACATTATTTTAATAAAATAATAAAAAATATATACCACGACACTCCCCATTAATCAAATAGAAATATGAAATTAAAAATTTCATATATATATATATATTAAAACTAAACTATAATTTGCATACACGATATATTTTTCTACACAACATCCATTATAATATTGTATAATTTCATATTTGCCCATATTAGCTATCATTTTTTAAATAATTTCATGAGATTCAATCATGGGGAGATAAAATATTAATTTGATTAATTTATAATAGAAGAAGAATTTATTCATTTTTAACTCATTAATAAATATAGATCCTTTTAAGGATCGTAATTTATTTCATATATAATCACCTTTCACATGATAACAATAACTGTAGATTACTATCCGATATTGAACCTACTACAATCATGATGATCAATTTCTTCTTCTCCTATTATAAGAGGATATATATGACCATCATCGGAGATTGAATAATCATATATGTATGAAATGTGATTCATAAATCACATGGATATACCACGATGTTGGAATGATTTGTCCAAATATATAATCATAATCTAATACATATGACGATGAATATGATCGAGTGGTACATTGGTAAATTGTGAACATAAATTTATAAGATTTTCATTTTATAATTTTATGTAATGGTTTCATATTATCATGAATAGATATCCTTAGAGAAGGGATTATATTAATTTCTACATTAATTTATATATTCTATTAGACTCTAAAGAACCATTATGTGGTATCATAATGATGCCTGTTTGGTTTTATGAATTCATATATGATAATAAAAAAGAATTCCCAAAAAATAGGCAAGATATTTCATTCTAGAAATTCTATTTCATAAAATTATATAACCTTACATATACGGGTTATATTATTTTAATGAACAACTTAACCATAAATTGATGTGATGTGTATTGGTAAACATGGGATTTCCATTACATAGAGTGTTCGGTGTAAGGTTTGTATCTTCATGTACATTTAAAAACTAATACATGGAAGGGTCATCACAACATAAATTTACATGATTTAAGGGTTTTGAAAAGGTAGTGGTAATTTTAAATTACTACATAATGGTTTACAATAAATTACACTTAAATGGTAACCTTGCTCAAAAGGTATGTGTAAAGCTCATTTTCAATTTACTGCTTCATGTATAGGTTCCGAAGACAGTGCACAAATGTCATTGTTGATTAATGATTCATAGTTTCTAGAAACAAATATTACTTTTACAAAAATGATACGTTTTAATGTATTACCTATACATGAAGTGATGTGTAATGATCATATAATCCCCACCAATATGAAATACATGGGGAAAAATGGTTTAAACCTTACACAACGTGACTATATGAAAGTATTTTGTAGTTAACCATATGTAGAGTGTATGAAAAATGGTAACATCAGGATACTCTTAAACAATAATGTGTTCCAATAATAGGGTAAACAAAAACATGTTAAAAATTATTATTGAAATTAAAATTTGTTATAATCAATTATGGAATTTTAATATATCATTATAAAATATATATTGTGATTTTTCAATTAAAAAATGTTTTATAAATTAATTATTTATTTATTATCTGTAATGAAATAATTGATTATAATAAATTTTATTCTGAAATAATAAAATATAATATTGGAAATACTTTACTACTCAAATTTAATCCATGATTTAAGATCCACAAATAAAATTGTATAATCATAAATAATGATAAATAATTAATAAGGGATTATAAATTGTGATAAATGTAAGAAATATAATTTCTTAAATTTTTTAATTGTTCATAGATAATTATTTCAATTTTTTCAAATTAAATGGGGAAATTATTTAGATATTATTGATACCACTATGAAAGTGTTTTAATGATTTTTATAATATTGGTTTAAATAATGAATAATTATATGAAATATATATTATGTAAATTTTTTACATAATCTAAATTGGAATTTAAATTTCTTATAATTTTTGAAATACTAGATATTTATAATTGAAATGAAATATAATGAAAAATATGAAGGATTTCAAATTTTAATGAATATACAGTTTTAATAATCCAAATAATAGAATGTCCATAATGGTAATGATACTATTATAATATTTTTATAAATATATTACGAATCTAAAATATTCATTTACTTAAAAGTTATTCACTGTTTTATATATAGTTATTTATTTTCAATATGATTAAGGATGTCTTCATTAATTTAATTAATAAATTGAAAATAATTAGAACTGTGTAGTTTCATTCTAGGATTGAATCTATAATAAATTTTGTTCTTCATATTCATTGACCATGGATTGTAATTGATGTTATTATCTTGAATTTATTTTCTGAATACAGTTTCCAATTTAAACTGTTAACATTTGGATGAATATGGTTATCTCTTTAGTAATGACTCCTTGGGTAGTGGGACATATTATTGGATTACATAGCGACACAGTTGATTCTCCATTGCCTTTCCTTGTAAATAGGGTTGAATATATTAAACTTCATGAATAATCATTTAAATAAGTCAATTACATTAAATAAATTGTTCATATACCTTATAGATATAGTTAATTTTTATATTTATAAAAAAATTTAATTCGTATGGGGGTGAGTGAAAACAACCCATGGTTTGTTTAATGGGTTACCATCCTATATGGTTTAAACACATTGAGTATGAGGATGGAATTTGATTCGAAAAAAATACTACATATATGCATACAAAAAATGTAAAAACATGATATATGGTGGTGACATTAAAATATATTTTTAAAAAAAATTATGAGATTCCATACAAAGAAACACATTTCATTACCTTAATCATACAATTATGTTTTTTCATGCAACAGTCATGTTCTACTTGAATGTGTTATATAATGTAGTAAAGTAAAAAAGTATGATTGTATTTTCATTTTAAATAGCTTCATGTCATATCTAAGAGCCCCTTGATTGATCTTGGTTAACATGTTTTGTTTAATTTACTTTTGGTATCCCTTTGCAAGTAAGATCTACCAATTAGGATACCCGAGAAATATAGTTTATTCTATCTATACTATAGACTATATAAATTATTTCAACTATAATATTGATATTCATAAATTATGTTATTGGGATGATTCCAAACATAAATAATTTATTGTTGATTTTAAAACCCTAGAAGTCCCACTACATATTAAATCTTGGATCATATCCTAGTAATTGGTATGATATATTTTAAAATTGGTCATCATTTTATAGTGGTCCAATTTAATAAAATTTATTATTATAATGTTAATAATACATGACACTAGTAAGATAAAGGTTTATTATATACATAATACAACCACAATTAGGATAAAATTAGAGATAAATCCTTAAAAATCTAAAAATTTATCTTTGTATCTACTTAGACTGTTACCTTTATGAAATTCATATAATGAAAAATTAGTAATTTTATAAAATTTCATAAGGAAAATTATATGTGTCTAAAATTTTATTTTGTCATAATCCACTTTTTTATTTTATCCAATTAGTGAATTTATATGATTATAGATGAATAAGTGATTCTATTATGGTTTTCATTGATTTATATGAATAATTCCCAAAAAATCAAGGTCATTACTCACACACTCAATAAGATTGGCCACATCAGTGATTTAAGTCACATATACTCATTATGACTGGCTATATAAAATTATATTCAATATGATTGAAATTTATAAATGAATTTGTGATAAAAAAGGTTTCCATATAGAATTAAAGGTTATAGAAATATATTATATTGACCGTATTAGATATATGATATCAAATATAATATCTATATGTGTTCCAAATATACAGAATATTAGACTATTTAAAATTCTGAATCATGAATATTTTTTCAGCTATTGAGCCAAATTATTTCCTTCATTGATAACATTGATACATATATCTTGGAAAAATGAACTAGAAGATGTGAATTTAATCACATTTCTATTTTTATAAGATAATGTAATTCAATACTATTTAAATGAAATTAGATGCATGGTTTTAATAAACGTGTCTTATTTTTTTTAAATTCAATAACTTGTAATAATAGAAATTAGAATGCATTGTTCTGGTCAGTAATTCTATAAAATTAACATCTAAGGATTTTATCTCAAAATATGTTTGAATTCAACAAATTTTTATCAAATATTATCTATGTTTGGGGATTATATTTATGAACTAGATATATGATGTATATGTTTTAATATATTTCATTGGTATTATAATTAGTTAAACATTCAATCTAGATGACGAAAATCTATACGAAATGTGAAATGTTATTTATTTAAGAAGACTTTAAGGGTCAGTTTAAAATAGGGTTCTCAAAATGGAATAGTTATAATTCCACTTGATTGGATTCTCTAGGATATAATAGAAGGATTTTCAGAAACTACATTTAATATCCATTTCTGGTAAAATTTATGTAGAAATTAACTATTTAATGTCAAACAGTATGTGAAAGAAAATCTATATTTTAATATTATTTTAAGTATACATGAATTAAATATCAACAGATAAATTTTTAGAACATATTGAAATGATTGTTTACTACGAAATTTAATGAAAGTGTTAGGAATAAATGAATATAAGTAGAAGATCAATATCGTCATCTCATTTCCATTATGTGATAAGATAATTTGTTTGATTACAAAGGATTGTTGTGCACAATTATGATAATGGTAATTGTATACCCATAAATTATGAATCATAAATTTCAATAATATTTTTAGAGATGATTATTTTGATAAATATTATATCAAAGATAAAATTTTAATCTAGATATTTATTAAAATATGAGGTAATTTTATCTCAACAACCATTGGAGAAATATTTTAATAAACCCATCATTTAAAAAAAAAGGAGTGGTTCCAAAAGAATTTAATACCATATATTATTTTGAAAAAATAGTTTTTTTATAGGATATTCCCAATAAAAGGTAATATATTTTTCCCATATGACAAAATGATTTTATTTTTTAGAAATATATTATTAAAATATTATTTCATCTAAGAGGTTTCTGGGGGAATGTTTATACTTATGTTAGTTTATTGATAAAAATATAAATTACACCAATATTATGTTAAATTCATTTTAACATAATATCATAAAATTCTTATGATATGATATGATAAATCATAATGTTATGAATTATATTTTATTAATATTCAGAACGTATATATCATTGTTTCTTAAATATTATTCCTATAGTAGATTAATTTTTTTAACATTATAGTGTAATGTTGTTTATGATATGCAGCGATAAATTAAAATGTAGATTTAGATTTAGTTATCCTAAAAATGTGAAAGAAACAATTTCCTATGGACATTACCAGTTTAAACATAAATTTATTTTCACATAATTTCATATAATTATTTAGGATACATAACAATAACGATAAAATTGTAAATGGATACATTTAGTTATAAATAAAAGTAAATATATCATATTCCCAAAGTATTATTCCAATAAATTTCAATGTAAATTTACCAATGATTTTATAAAATATTTTAGGGTATATGGGTAAATATAAATTTATAGAGTAACATCTGTTATAATTAATTTTGTGTCACATTATGAAAAATGTTTTTATAGGACATCGAATAATAATATAAGTAGTTAAATATTTTAAATGAAATGTTGGGTGGAATAGAGTTTCAATGATGATTGTGACAGAGACATAGAAATATTATTAAGTATACCATAGAAGTTATCATTTAATTTTTTGATTATTTAATTCTTAATTATGTTCAAGAAGATGAATTGTTTTGAATATGACTCTGATGCGGAAAAATTATTCAAACAAACATACATAATTAATTGTTCTCATTAATAAATTAGTGGGAGGGTTTTATCTAATGGTTATATAGAGATGTGACTTGGTAAAATTGAGTTGTGACATGGATTAGATATTTCTTAATGATTTATAAAAACACATAATGTGTATAAAAATATAGCTGATGTTGGAGTTTAATATATTTGACCTGATGAAACTATATTTATAATGGTTATTTTAATTATTCTAGAATATATTAATATTATTAAAATGATTATATTTATATTCATAATGAGTTTAAAAAATCTAAATTTCACCATTTAAAGGGAAACCAAAATTTTATTATTTCTCCACATTAGCTATATAAATTTATATATTGATATAAATTTCAGGATGTGAACTGATAAATGGGATCATAAAATTTGTCTTCGATTTTATTCCTAAAATAAGTTCATTATATAGTTTTATTGGATAATATAAAAACATAAGGTTATTTAGAGTAAGATACATGCATATAGATAAATAATATGACAATTATAAACAAAAAGAACAATCAAATTCCAAGTGTATACTCTATGAATTACAATATATACCACATTGACTGTAATACCATGTTGTCATTCGAATATAGAGGGTGTGTGGATAATATTTGGGTCCCCACTACATGAGGCTGGTCTAATACCTTACATCAGAAACAAAATACCTTTATACCATACTATTAAAAGTAAAAATATTTACTTATATATTATGAGTTTAGTGTGGTATGTTGTTAGTCATGTCATTAGATAAATATTATCTAACATTTGATATTTCCTAACATATGATGAGTATGAAATTTTTTCCCTTTATTGAGATAAATTTTGGAAGTGTGCGACCTTAGAAAAATATTATACATTAATATGAAAATTCAACATGTTATGTTCTAATCCATAAAGAATAATATCTTTTGATTTACCCTTAAATAATCCATTCAATTACACTTTGAGAAAATAATGTATGAGTTTATTATATTGGTTTTACATTCATTGTGTCCTACAATCATTCAATTCCATATGAAAAAATTATTATTATAATTATACAAATTTTAATATGATGTATTTTGGTGTTCTTAGATATAATAATCCATGTGTTTTATATAGATCTTGCAATTTAATATTATATATTTATGAACAATTATATTTTACTAGATCCAAATATTTTATTACATATATGGATTCATAGATTAATATTTTTTAAAAACTTTATAATGAATTTTGGTGTTTTAAATTGTGGTTTACTAAATTGGGATTGAGATTGACTGAAATTTTATCACTGAAAGTGTTTTAGTGTTAATGAAAAAAAATATTTTTTTCTTTTTGTTCACTATGTATTTCATATGATGTGATACAAAGTAAAATTAATGATAGATATTAAAGAAAATTGAATATATCCTATAGTATTTTTTGATATGGTTTCACGAGTTATTTTATATGACATGATAAAACAAGGTATATATTTATGTGGATTAAGATTTAGTGAAACAGATATATCTATAAAAATATCCCAAAAATAATTTGTGATATATAGGATAAATACATATATTGTATTCAATTTAATATTTTCATAAATTCAATATCATTCAATGAAAAAAGGATTAAATGTTATCATTATTTATTCTCCTATATTATATATCAATAATTATATTTTTTTTCCTTTGATGAAAATTATAAAATATATATTATTGATAAATGATTGAATCATTTTTTAATATATTTTAAATCATGATAAAATTTATATTCAATGAATAATCATCATTGTTTTACTCTATAATTTACATATATATGATATAAATATGGGTAGAAGACTACCATTAGAAAAACCACCATGCATCTTAAAGATATTTTTCTTATTCTTCATTGTCATGTTGAGATTCTAGAACATAGTGGTATAAAGGATATTCTCATATGAGTGGTATCCAATATTGATTATACCATAGGTAAAACATATATGTGGGATAATTTTTCTACTTGTGTGATCTTTAACAGACACATATGAAGATGAATAGTTTATAGTTGATATCAATGATTTTTATTCCAATATTTACATGGTACTTATTTATGTATTTCTTGAGTATATTTTATCTTATCTTGGAAATAGATTCTCTGAAATTGGGTTTTGATCACCTCTTCTTGATGTGATAATTGTTATCAGTCTCTAACAATACCCCCATAATCAATCTTATCACAGTCATTAGTTTCTTAATGTTCATCAATAATTAATGATATATATTATTCATACATCAAGATAAATCAACTTTTGAATTTAAAGTAATGAATGATAATCTTTTATCCCGTAATATGTAGCAGCATTGGGGTATCATCGAAGAGTTTATATGTCAAAACAATAAACACAATATTTAATCATGGCGTTTTCAAGTATAGATGGATTTTTATAAGCCTTTGAAACTCTATTTGTTAAACCCTATTTCCTTTACCGTTAAATGGAATAATATTCAATAGTGACATATAAGATGAACTACAACATGATTCTTCAACATCAAAATTTTTTAACAAATTATGAGAAATATTATCTGATATAATATGTTGTATTAAAAAAATTAAAAATATAATTATCATTCACTAATTATTACCATTCAAAAATATAATTAATTTGGGAAGTAAATTACTGAAATGCCTTAATTTTTTTTCAATTATATATGATTTCATAATCACACATAATGATAATGACTAACATTGTATCATCTTCATTAACATAATAATTATTATTATTAACCTAACCTTTAATGAAATATTTTTACATGAACTCTCTGTCTAAATTATAATAAAATTCTTATTGTTCATGTTTAATCATATATATTACTTATTTTATCATTTACAATAACAAATCCCTTATAATATTTATTGAAAACCCCTTCCTTAATTTCATTAATTTTGTATAAACACTTTACATCTATTTTATGAATATTATAGTTAAATTATGAATATATTAAGGAAAACTGTTAGTAGATTCAATCCATTTATAAGGAGTAAATATCTCAGGAAATAATTTTCCATCAATTTTAGAGTAACCCTTTCAAATAAATATAGTATATAATTTATTCCACTCATTCTTTATAAATTATATTATTTAAATAACATATTTTTAAAAAACAATTTTATTTGTTATGTGAAAATAACTCCTCTCTGTCATTCCTAGATAACTAATTTCATTAATCATTATTTATAATTTTATGATCCTTATTATAATATATTATTAAATGCAATTTGGAATATCCTAGGAATGAAAATAAATTCTAATATGTAATTTTTTAATATAATCATGTTTAGACACTTTTACTACTATAATAATTTTTTAGGGACAAATTATTTTCTATTTCATAGTAACATTAAATATTCTCATTTAAAATTTCTCGATTTATTAAAATCTTTGGAATACTCTAAGGAATTTTTTGATACTACTATATGAAGGGATCTATTAAATTTTTGGTTTCATTATTCTCTATGTGATTTTGAAAACTCACCATACAAAAAGAACTAATATTGGAGATGTTTCATGATCCATGATGACTATATCATTATGTCTATTAATAACCTTCCACATGTTTTATTATAAAACTAAAACCTACTTATTATGAGTATGTATCCGATAAATATCCCATCATCAACACATAGTTGAAATATACCAATCCTGTCTTTATTTAATAATGACGTAATAAGGGATTTAGTGAAATAGTAAAATCAATAATTTGATATTCTACCCAAAAAAATGACATAGATATTTTGGATCAATTTAGGAAAATGTAGGATTGGTTATAAATGGAAGATAAAAACTAATTTTCATTGTGTATAAATTAACATTGAGGTTTCAAGATCAAATTACATAGTTATTCTCATGTACACTAATCTTGATATATTCCATTCAGATACTTAAATTTTGGTTGAATGTTTGAAATACTATATTCAAGACTTATTCCATTATTCTAATGATTTTATTCAAATACTTCAATTATGGACATAAATATCTTTATGAAGTGAAACTTTTTATTTTACACACCATTTGACTTCTATTACATGTATATAAATTGATATAAATATGAATAACTTTTTATTTTACCAGCATATTATAAATATATTTCATATGAGAAAAATAAATAATAATAATAATGAATTATTTATCTTTATTGGTTGAATTCATGTTTATCGATCCATATACATCCGAATAAATTAGAACATGTTTCAGGGTAATGTAGATTTATTCAATACTTTGACTCTATCAACATCATTAATGTGTGAAAACATCATAATTATTTTTCCATCCTTAAATAAATATTTATAAAATTCTAAAATTATAAAAATGATATGTATTCACATTTTTTTGAACTAAACAATGAATTACTCTACACCATATCTCATTTCCATCTTCCATGCACAAGAAACTAGTGTTTTGATAAATTAAAATATTTAATATATTATAACTATTTTACTATCCTTTCATGATGATTATGATGTACATAATCATCATAATGAAAAATCTATTCTTTCAGAAATATACCTCATTAATAATATCAATGTGTTAAGAAATACTCAAGTTATTTTCCACAATAGATTTATAATAGAAAAATATTTATATTCAAACATCTTCTCCAAAAATTTTGGGTTCTAATACCTTTAATATTGAATGGAATTATATTTTCGAAATTCATAAATCCAAATTATCTCTGAATGTATTTTAATATATTTTTTTTCCTTCTTTTAAAAAACAATAACTATCTGCGATCTACGGATTTTTACATTTTGAGGCATTTTAATCTATATAAACCCCCATTTTGGGCACAATATCACTTATACACTTAATAGATTTAGACCTTTCTATATTATTTGTTAATTTATTTTGTAGGTTTAGTAAATTATTGGTGGTATTACCTATTTGAAAATAAATATAATAATATTCCTAAAATTTGGTAAATAATTATTCATTTTTACATTTTAATTGAATGTTTTGTCTTCATTATCCCATAATATTTCATCCATGACTCTCTTGTAAAGCATGTAATCTATTTTATTGAGGAAAATATATTTTCCCTAGTACACATATGATTAATTCCTATATTCTACAAAATAATAACATTACCCTTCAAATAAAAATCACCTCATTTATTTTCATAATTGTTAACTAAAAATAGGTATGTAATTTTGTATTATTGGTTTAATCTAATATCATTACATATCTCTTCTATTATTAGTAATACAATCATATACCATGTTGTTTCATCTTAGATTGTCTTAAACATTCTTATTTTAACATCTCACATTATTTTTGGGATTTTCATTAAAAATACATAACGTATAAAAAGATGTATCATTCTTATTCCTTGATGATACAATATTTATTATCCTTATTGATACTATTTATAAAAAAACGTATTTATGTTTATTCTAGATGAGTTTTAGTTTATTCTATAGATAAAAACATATTTAATTATATTTATACTTTTGTTTAACATTGATTTATAATTTTATCCAATATCCTTAATAGAATTTATGAACTCATAATATGATTTATTCACTGATTTCTCATATAAAATCATATTTTCAAATAATTCTATAGAATAATTATTTATATTAAATAAATTATCTCTTAATATTTACAAAATTTTATGAATTGATTACGGGTTTTAATTGAAATAGTTAATATTTTTCAAATATATATCTCCAATTTTATAATGTTACCTAATATTATATTTAGAAATAATTTATTAATTATTCATCATTCTTATTCAAATATTACATACTATCTCATCCAATATTCTTATTTTCCTTCATGAAAACCATAAACACCATTAATAATTCGAAATATAATATAACTAATTCATCTGTATTTTTTTAACCTATATATACTATATTCTTAGCTAGTGGGTTTATTTTTATTCTTTATTTATTCAATTAAATTATGACCAACATCAACTAAAAAGCATTCCACTTCACATTCCCATTCCTAATCAACATATGACATACCCGGATTTGATATAAAATTTATCTTATTTGATGAATTATCAATTCCATCACCTTTAATGAAAATTTCATGACTCAACCCTCTAGAATTTATTTTTCTCATTGATAGTTTTCAGTGCTGATCTTACTATTTTTATTATTTATCCATTTTTGAGAAGTTATCTAAAATTTGGCTAATAATTCAATAATTAACACCCTTAAAAGTATTTATTTCATTTAGAAATAGATTTATATATTTTGATTACATTGGGTAAATGTTATTTGGAATCACTAAATTTCATTTTATTTTCATTTCTTTTCTACTCCTATATGTATGTTCTTTAAGATTATATATTCTTCAAAACATTTGAGGTTTAAAAATAAGAACCTTTTCTAATTTTTCATTATGTTTCATGTATATAATCATTCTCAACTCATTATATATGATGGAGTTATTTATAATTTAAATAGTAAATAGTAAAATTCACAATTTTATAATGATTCATTTTTGATTAATTTATTTCTAGTAGAATCATCATTCTTTTTTGAAGAATGTTTTAATCTTCATGGAAATTTCTATTATTATAAAATCAACTATAGTATTTTCACTAGAATGATGAAATAACCCCCTAATTAATCCCCATAGATATAATTAACAACCAAGGGAATGATAATATGGTTCTTTTTTATTTCTAGTCATTATTTTTATCTTATAAAGTTATATTAATTATAGTAATCTTAGATAGTTTTTCAATCAAAAGGGGAAAAGCGTTGTTTATACCGAAATTGGATTTTAATGGAATATATGGATTCATATAAAATAAATAATATCATATTTTATAATTTTAATTTCATAAAATTAAATTTATTTTTCAATTCATCAACTCAAAATTAACTTATTATGAATTTTTTAAAATATTGATATACTTTGATATTCTAATAAATAATGAAAAATACTTTTTTTATTTATTACTATAATTTCATTGAACATATTTATAATGATTATATATATTTTTCAATATATTCTTGTTAAATATTTTACATTTATATTGTTCATAATCTAATTTTTTTATTTGGAAAAAAATTTATACATAAAATTTGTATACACTCATTTTTTTATATATAATAACTTTTTTTGAAGTATACTATAAGTCATCATGTTTTTTAACTTATGTTTTATTAAAAAAAAGATCCCATTTTATGGAATTTATTTTGTTAAAATGGAATAAATATTTGAAATCATCATAATTAATATTATGTAATATTTTTAACTTAATGTTTTTTCCATTTTTGAGTCATTTTAATTGATTATATCAATAATATATTTTACACTTTTCTAAAATTCCATTTTGTTCACACAGCCTAACTACTAATAGGATACCTCTTATCCTCTATTTTACATACAAAAAATCTTTTTAGTTGTGAAAATCACACCAAAACCATTCCTCATAACCGTTACCATCTTCAAGAGGTCCTGGATTATTCATGAAACCAAACTAAGAATTATTTAGGTTTAAACCTAATTTGTTTTTCTGACTAATGGGTATAATTATTAACAAACTTTTTTCATTGTATTTCTTCTTCTACATCATTACAAAATTATTTAGGAATTATGGAATAAAAAAGAAACTACCTGCCATATATTTACATGTTTTTTATTATTATTAATATTCATATATCCTTCACCATGTTGTTTTTAATGAGAAAAAAACCATCATTCATTTTAATATAAGATTACCACCACACTATGTGATATAACTAGTCGTCAATCACTGCCTATAATGTATATTTATAATTATGTATTTAATATATATACATATATATATATGATATTTCTTAAATATATGTACACACACAAAAATATATATAGATATGATATTCCTGAAATATATATATATATATTATATTCAAGAAATATGTATCATTACTGAAACATAATATATCATGTTTTATCTTACCCGACCATCCCCGAAAAAATGATAAAATCATATAGGAATAAATTTTCATTTCCACCTACACAAAGAAATATGGTTCATTTTCTAGGCCTATGTAACAAGACTACATTATATAAGTGAATTTAAAAAATAAAATTACATTTATGATATAATTTCCATTCCTTAAATTTAATATGAGATTTACCTTCTTTAAATCAAGCTCTTTGAAAAATTAAAAACATTACCCATATGTACATATGATATACCATCACTGTGAGTGTAGCTTAATTCATTTTCTTAACCATATTTCATGTTAGGATTGAAAATTATATTTAATGTATAAATAAAAAGAATAAAAACATTCTTTTTTCAGAACTACAATAACTAATATAGGTTTATTATTCATGAAGATAAGTAAATTATGGGGTGATCCAGGAACAATGATATATGAAATTTACCATTAAACCCTCATTTTAAATGTTCTTGAGATTTATATTCATGATACATATATTCTTTTTTCATATTAATATAATAAAATTATGGCTATTTTTATATGAACATAAAATAATTTGAAAGGATATTTTATGTTACTTTGGTACTTTATGTTGATGGATTTCAAATAAAATCATTAATTTATTTTATATGGAATGTTTAAAAAAAAGGAAAACATAAGGTTCTATTTTTAATTAGATTATGTATATATCATTTATATATATAATAATAATTATTTGATATTTTGATTCCTTTATAACATTTAATTTATTTTCTCCTACCAATATCCTCCATCACATTGTTTTATTTATTTTTAAATGTATTTTATATAAAATCTATATTGAAATATCATGAAATGTATTCTTCAAGGTGAAAATAATATTTTGATGACTTTGTTAATGGAAATTCATGGATTAATTTATTATAATTATGTTATACTTATTTAGAATTATTTATCATAATGATTGATCCCAATATAATTCATAGTGGTGGGTGATCCAGATATAGCACTTGAAGATGGATGACCCCAATATATCTTCCCAATACAATGGGTAATGGGATGGTGTTAACCATTTATGATTCACATGATTTATTATTATACATTTTAAGGTAGGATATAATAATATTAATAGATATTGTATTATGTTTATGAAAATTATATCCAGTTTTACCTTTATAAATAATCTAGGAATGCAATGGGTTTTTATAGAAACCATATGATTTCAGATGATAATCTATGTAGATTATGTTCAAACAGATGTTTAAGACTCTTCAAGATGTAAAAAAGTATAAATTTTCTAGATTTTTATATTATTGAGAAGGCAAGTTAATGATTATATTTATTTCCTTTAAAATTTTATAATGAAAATTTTTATTAAAAATCATATTGAAGAGATGTTTATTTCTTCATTAATAAAATTTTAATTTTCAATCAACATATAATTTTAAAAATGAATTTTTTATGATTATTCATGGAATAATAGGTTTTGTTATTTTTAATGTGTTACAAATTGATCATTTTGTTCTCATTTGATGTTTCAAAAGTATTTTATTTGGTATAAAATATGATTATGTGTAAGTATGAGATAATATGAAAATATTTATGAAATCCATTGAAATGAAAAATTGTTTTATAAAAGTTCTACATTTTGGAAAATTGGATACTAAGTGGTATTTTAAAATTTTATATATAATAAATAATTAGGTAATGGATTTAACCAAAAACTCCAAAACGTAATCCTAAATGGTCTCTCTAAATGAAATGAAGTCAATTCATACTAAAAGAATCAATTTTATTAATTTTTAAATATTTCTTCCATGAAGTTGGTATCAGAGGAAATAAAAAGATAATTTTATTTGAGTAGGATAATATAAGTTAATACATGTAAGAGATTATATTTTATGTTTATCATTATATATCCTTTCATGATAAATTTATTGATTTATCTAAACATTGTCCATCTATAATGAATTTCAGAAGATGATGCACAGAAAATGATGTTGTAAGGAACTAATATGATAATATCCTTCCTAATCCACTACATTGAATGGATGGAATTGGAATTAAGATGTTTGTTTCTATGATGGATTAGTCAACATGGGATAAAAATGGTTTTTGTATCCATGCTATAGAATAACCAGAACAACCACATTAAAAATTGTTGATGGTGGAGGAGTTATGAGATAAGAATAACTTTGAATTATTGTATCTTCTATCTAAGTGATTTATGGGATATGAATAAAACCATAAAATGATATTTGAAGTCAAGTGTCATTTAGATGATCTAAATTGAAATTTTCCCATTTACAATTTTGAAGGAGAAGCTAATGAATTGTTATCATTGTTTATGAATATTGGAGAATGAGATATTATTGACACAGTAAAATTTGACAAATTTATTAAACATTTATTTAAGATGTATTTTAAAAATTTTGTTCTATTTGATATGGAATGGGAATTCCCTGAATTTATATTATTAGGAATTTTTAGTGTTCATATATGAATCAAAATTTATTTGATCGTTAACGTATAGACCAATTTTTTTTAATGATATTGATATTAAAATAAATTATTTCTACATCATATTAAATACCAAATACCTAACACCTTTTGCCTCTCGTGAATAATATGGTTGTGGTAATCAAAATTCCCCTGAGAACATAAAAATGGAGTTTTTTGTGAGAATTTAATCAATCAAAATATGGAGAAATATACATTTAGGTTGATGGAATATGGAAAGACTGCATCAATAAAATTTAATTATATTTAAATAACTATTTTGATTTTTGATATTTGTGGAACGGTAAACCTTGGATATTTTCTTATGAATTCATAAAAGTAGATCTAGTTTTTTATTGTGGGAATATAGATCATGAATTCCATGAAAATATATTATTTAAGGAATGATATATTTTAATAAATATGTACTAAGGATTTTTATTTTTCATTACATGTGTTATTAGGTGGATGCATGTCCATAGAAGATAATTAATGATGGTAAGAATCAAATATATAATAATAATTGTGTGCTAAAAACCATTAAAACAAATTTAGTAGTTTATAGTCCATCAAATTCAAAAGTAACTGATACATTATGTTTTTATCCATGGAATATTTTTCCCTCTAGAATCTGTTTCCATACCCATTTTTTAATTTGATGCCAATCGGGGTAGAAAAATAATTTTTTTTATTTTAGTATCCCTATTTATCTAGTAATGAATACAAAATAATTCTAGAATAATTATTTATCTTTATAAAATTAAAGTCTTCTGTGAATGAGAAAGTCCAATAAATATGATCGAGATCCATAATTTTCATTGAATTAATGGTTATTACTTTTTTTGAAAACATTACATTGTTAGATTCAAAATAATTAAAATCACATGAAAATCACATCTGATCATTGGAAAAAAATACATTAATTTTTTTTAGATTTTATAAGGATAATTATTAATTTCTCCATTTTTAGACACGACATCCATAAATATTGATTTTTTATTTATAATGATTCTTAATTAAAGGGATAGAGTATTTTAATTAAATAATAATTGTTTGATTGATTATGAATTATATCAATTAAAATATTGTAAGGAAAATTATCCCCTGCATTAGTTCGAGCTGGTCGAAATAGTGTTTATTTGAATCATTTGAGACATCATTTATATGGACTCTTGTATGAAATATATATTTATCAAAAAATCATGAAGTATATATTCACTAAAAAGGAGATTAACATGAGATAGAGTTGATTTTTAAAATTGAT
Organism: Viscum album; assembly: GCA_963277665.1. NCBI lineage: Eukaryota > Viridiplantae > Streptophyta > Magnoliopsida > Santalales > Viscaceae > Viscum > Viscum album. Next base: position 1,686,954,656 of record OY728119.1, read on the forward strand.
AGAGTATTGTGAATATTAATTTTGTATCTAGCCAAGTATATAAAATCGAGTATAAAATGGTTTAAGAATGAAATATAAATTTGTATTTAAAATGGAACATCTAGAACAATGTGGTTTCGTAAATATTTTGCTAAATGTTGGATTATATATTCTACATATAGAAACTCCAATTTTTTATTTTAGTTATTAGTTCAATCATAATTAATGCATAATTATATAAGCCTTGATGGATGATTGTTTCATATAGGAAAATAATAAATTTATTAAATATGGTATTTTGTAAGAATTTAATATTAACAAATATGTTGTTTGAGCTTTATAAAAAAGGTTATTTATTTCATATGACCACTATATGAAGAAATAAATATTGACTGAGGACCATACATTTCCATTTTTTATTCATTATGGATATATATAGATATATTGAAAAATCCAAGAAAATGAAATATTGGATGGAATAAATAATGTAATTGATTAATTAACAGTGAATTGTTGGACATTAGACTCTTTTGAATTTTAATGAAAATTATTTATAGAGACTCTTGAGTATTTTATATTGAATTAATGGAAATGAGAAAATATGTAGATGATTGTTTGGTTTGAATTACCTAAGACATATAGATGTAATAATGTGATTAGTGTTATTATTGATCAATTGTAAAATATTTGACGCTCTATTTCTATTCATGAAAATATATCTTCATATTTATTTTTTTAACTACAACTTAATGATATAACTATATTAAATTGATTATCTCTCTCCATTTTATCTAAAAAAATATCATGGTTAATAATTTCTTTGGAAAAGTATTCAATAAGTATTGATTATGAAATTTAATTTTAGTACTTCCTTTAAACGTTGATGTGATGCACAGTAAGATTGAATGATTTAGTTTTTGGAGTATTATATTGAAAATTTTATAATTGATTATTAGGGATGTTGTGAAAAATATTCAAAATTTGTTGTTTTTCATTATAATAACAATTTTTATTCATTAATACAAATGAATTTTTTTAATAAAAACATATTAACTGATTCATTGAACTATAACTTCAAGAGTTGTCACAATGAAACACAGTTTCTTGGAAATTAATTTGTTTACAAAATAGTTTGTAAGGTGAATATTACTTAATTTCACATGATAAAATCATAGATAAGGATGAAAATTTGTGTATATAACTTGATGAATGATATTTCTTTCATGAATGGTGATCAATTATTTATTGAAGTATCGACATGGGAAATTGATATAAATTTAACAAAAAAGGATTATTTAGTATGATGTTAATTGGACCATATAAAATCCTAGAAATTTTTTATCATTTTCATATCTTGGGTCCCTTCCTCAATGATTATATTTGGTAGATAATTATTTCATGGTTCGTTAATATGAAAATAAATATTGGATATATCTCATATTAGGATACCATAAATAGTTCAGTTGTAAGAAAATATTTCATTAAGGTAATATCACGAATACATTCTTGAACACAGATAGAAAAATTTATAGGAAAAATATATCTTATTGGTTGTGGTATTGAATAAATAATATATTATCGGGGAAGGATCTTGGGCATCATAAAATTTAATGAAGAGAAAATATCCCACCAGTAAATGTAATGAATGAATTTCAAAAGATGGAATTTCTAATTTGAGAATGAATTCAATAAACCAAGTAATGATCTGATAAATTATTTTCTTGTATTTTCATTAATTATATTTCATAGGGATATATCCATTATAATAATATTATTGAATTTTTCAATCTAAAAGAAAAAATCTTTCTTTCTAAAAAAATTATATATTTTATTATTTTTATTAACAAATGGATTTCAAAATTAATGAAATTGAATTTTGTAAAATGAACATATTTTATGATTTTATCATGAAAAAACACGATTAGGATGTGATTTTAATAATTATAATAAAATTTCGATTTTCAATCAATATTGGAATTTAATTATTTTTAATGAATAATATCTTTCAATTTAAATAATTTACATTGCAATTTTTTTGGTAAAATTTTTTCAAAGAGTAAAATTTTCAATTATATTTTTTGTAAAAAAATTATAGTATTTTTATGAAATTTTATAGTTGAAAATTTGAAATTTTCATTTTCCCACATAAAATACATTTATCTGAAATAATCAATTTTCATTGAGATTTTCTTTTTTTAGTTAAAAATAAATTACGCCACAAGTGTGTATTGAATTTGATAAAATAAATTTCATATTTAGAATAAATATATTTAATATTTTTTTGTATTTTCAATGTAATTTTTCAACCATTATTATCTATTTTCCTTGACTAAGTCATTAAAATACTACTTTTCTAAAATTCCATGTGTGCCATCTCCCCCCACATATAAAAGGAATAACATTTTCTTCTCAAATCCACGCCTGAATATAGTTTGGTTTTATAGATACCTAAAAAATACATTATATAAATCCATTAATACCTATAAAAATACTTTCATGATTATAATATAATATTTGGAATGTTTTATGTTTAAACCTAAGGAGTATTTCCAAAGAAGATGTATAGTTATTATCAGAGCGTTATTGTTTAATTTATTCTTATACCACATTAAAATATTCTTATTACCGGTTGAAATAAAAATAAATTTTCATATATATATATATATTGATATGTTGTTATATTAATTTCATATCATATGACCATCTTCATCTTCAATCAAATGGTAAATGAAACCATCATTTAGGTGCATGACAGATGACCACCTCATGAACAGATTCAATAAAATTTCCATCAACAAATCTCACATATGGTTATAATGTTGGATTTAATACACACACACACACACAGATATATATGTATATATATATATATATTATTCATTGAATATTTATAATTATATAAATATAAAATATCATTTTATTTCATAACTTTTCGTCAATGGATAAATTTTATTATCATTCAGTTGTACATTTGATAACAACCTCCATAAAGTGATGTGATTTATTTTTCATGACCATATGACATGAATAATTTATTTAATTATTTTTAATGAAATAATATTATATTTATGATATAATAATTATTGTTCAAATTTGAAAATGATATTTTCCTTCTTTACTTCATTCAATTTTTTAAAATAAATATGTTACTCATGCATAAACATGACCAACCATCCTCATTGTTGTAAAATAATTCATTTTTCATAATCCTAAATCATAGTTTGTATTAAAATTATAATTAAATATGAAAATTAATGTTATATAATTATTTTGAATCTGGAGATAGCTGAATATAGACTTCTCATGCCATATTCAACAAACCAAATTGATTTTGGACATAAGGACAAAATATCGTTGAAAATACATTGTAAAGTTAATTGATTGAGTTATTGTATAAAAAATTTAATAAATAAAACAAAATGAATAATATGCGTGAAAAAATTCTTTATAAACTAAATAATAAACATAATTTAATTATTCATGAAGATAAACAATGCATTTGATGAGTCTGAACCAATATAAAGGATACATCATATTAAGATGTTCATTTTAAATGCTTAAATAATTAATTTTATAAATCAATCTCTTCCATGTAAATATTCTAAATAAAAATAATATTTAATTATATGTAAATAAATGAATTATAATTGTTTTGTAAGATGAAATTTCATTTTTTATATAATTATATCAAAGAAAATATTTTTAATTTTTTTCTATTGAACATATTGATGAAATAGAAAACATAATTTTATATTTTAATGTATATTGTGTCAAATGTTCTTCACGCCCCAATAATGATTATTTTTTAATCCATAACTGGATTTCAGGGTATCTTCAATGAAATACACCATTTCTATTTTTTGGGTATTTTGAAAAAAACTATTTTCAAAATGATTTTTTCTTTATATATATGATATTTATTTTATGGGTATAATGGAAAATTTTATGAGTATGATTATATAAAGGAAAATAATTATATTTTATAATAATGTTATTGTTATTTTTAATTTTTCATAATGATTGATGATCTTGATATATATCATGACTCTGAGTGACCCCCATATATCTCTCTATTGCATTGGATAAAAGGGCAGAGAAACTAGTTCGGTATCTCTTAAGAGGATATTTGAATATACCATGTAGGATATTCTTTTTATAATATTTTTTAAAAGAGCGATATGAAAATGTTATCCCATGTCACCTATATGATTTACGTATTCCCAGTATAGTTTGTAGGGAAATTTTTTGTTATTATATGGTAATATAAATGAATTAATATTAAAAGAATATTATTGAATTTATTAAGTGAATAATGTAAAAATAATCTAATTGTTTAAGTTATTACAATAAAACATTATTATATTTATTTTGATAATAATATTTATAATTAAATTCTTTATTAAAATAATAGGGAATAATATTTCATATAATTTTTAAGATTATTTAAGATTTGAGCAGAAATTGTATTTTGACAAATTTTTTAAGATTATTAAAGGAATATAAAGTTGCAATATTTGTTTACAAGTCCATTTATTATATTATTGTTCTCATCCAATATTTTTTTAAAAATCATTATTTTTTAATGATGAGTAAGGGTTAAAATGAGTTTGAAAATAAATTTTTAAGAAATATCCTGAATCAAAACCATGTTTTACATGAAATGTTATATATTATGGAAAATGGATGTTGATTTATAGCACCAACATTATTATTTAATATTTATTTATATATCCCTGAGGACCTAATTATCTAAAAGCAAAACAAAACTGAACTTTTGGAAATCAAGGAATTGAATTCTGGTCTAAAATGTAAATTTTATTAAGTGTTTAATATTATGACTTTATAATGTATGTTTACACAAACCTAGCATGAAATTTTTAAAATTCTGGCTCTTTTATCATGTTATAAATTTCATGAATTTAATGAGGTTAACTATATATATTGTTCCCTCTTTTTGATCCCTTAACTCATATATTATACTACATGGGGAACATGTTATTTATTAATATTATACTCAGATGTTGCCCTAAAATTATCACAGTACAATACTGTAATGAATACATCTATTTTTTAGGTTCACTCCAATATTGGAATTGTTACTAACATACAATACAAATGATAAAATATAAAAAACCATATTCTCATTTTATAAATTAAATTCTGTTAACATTAATAACAACAACAACCATGTTGTTGTAGAAATTTAATACCCACCCTGAATATAAATAATAAAAAGATATAATATATCTAAAATTGAACAAACAAATGAAAATAAGCCCTTCTTTAAGATAAAATTTTATTTCTAAAATAAAATAGCGAGAAGAACTAATAGTGTATAGAATCAAGCCATCCAAGAAAACATTCCTTAAAATATCTAAAATTTATTAATACAATGAAGTGTATAAGAACCCTGAAAATTTCCAAGAAAATATGATAACATGGGATGAAAAGGAATAAAAAAACATGTCATAAGAAATTTTCATAATGTTAAGTGAATCCTTTTATTTATTGAATGTGTCACAGGTTGATAATAGATGTGATTAAAAATCACATATCCATATCTTATTATATTCAAGAAATATGTGATATAAATCATAATATATCAGGATTTATTGTAATATAATTATATATTAATCAATTTTCATTATATTTTAACAATCTCTCATAATCCTACTGGAGTTCCTCATTATTTGAATCAATTTTACAAAACATTATTCTCCAAAAAAATCATCTAAATTGGACTCATAATTATCTAATATTGGTTTGATTGTATATCATAATATTTTAATATTATTTTCTAAGATTAAATTTTCATTTTTATATAGAATCCAAAAAACATTGTGTGACTTCCATGACAGTTGTGTAACTCCTTGTCAAACCGAAAATATAAAATTATGGATAAAATATTTAATTAAACTCTATAAAATATTCAACAAAATCAATATGCATACATATATACTAAAAATTAATAAAATATAAAAAATTATTCATAGAAAAAAAATTATGCCATCAACTATACTAAAATTTAAAAAATAACCTATTTTGTGAATAATGAAAAAACCATGATCCCTGACCGAAAAAATTGTAGAAGAAAAACATTTTGGATCATAATTCTTTTGGTGTTAAATTTAGTGTAATGAAATAACATATTAAAATGTGGTCTGGCATGTAGGTCATAAAATATACCAATGAACCCATCCATTATTAAAATACCATTAAAAATAATGGTCAAGGATTATTCCATAAGAACAATATATGAAGGAATTTAAAATACCTCATAATGTAACAAGGATGTACAAAAAAATAAATTTTAAAACTGTTCTATAATATGTGAAATATTTTATCAATTATATTATTATTTAATAATGAAAACTCCATCATTGTTTGATTTTCCATGTTTTAATAAAAAATTTATCATTTTAAATTAATAAATCTTCACTAAATACTTAATTCATCCCTGATAATTTTAATAGAAAATACAACATGAAAACAACATAAAATATCATGAATTTATATATATAATAAACTGAAGATTAGAAGGACCCAATTTTTACATTTAAATAAATTCCACACCATTAAATAATTTAATGCTTCTTGGGGTTCACCAAAACTCTGGTTAAAAATCAATATGATATTTTTAATGAATCAATTGGGGTCATTTTACTATTTTAACTTTTTTAAATTCACTTGATGAGGGATCTTTAGTTCATGATGAGTTTTTAGATAATTCAAAAATTGGTTTTAAAAAACAAAAAATATATAAATAGTCAATAAATGTAATTAGTCATTATGGTGGTAAAATAAACACTCATATTATATATCTAGTAAGGTCGGGAAATAAAACAAACTCCATAATTATGCATGATGTAAAAATCCATCATATTGTGTAAACATATTTAATATTTGGGAACCCCTTGTAATATTATTGATATAATGTTTTTAATATTAATTAATAGCTAAAAATTAATATGGTATTATAGTGTTATATTTTACGCATCTCACATCAAAAGGTATTATATTTTAATAGACATGTTTTATATATTTTTTATTTTTATCCCTATATATGGTAACTTATCAATGTATAATAATAAATGATAATCTATATGTGAAGATAGTTCACAACTAGTATGATTAAAATATTTTAAGAAAAAATTTTAGTCCATTATTATATTTATCTTGATAAAATTGATGATGATTTTGGATAGAAGAATTTCATGGGAACATGGATGAAGGAATTTAACTTTATTCATTAATATGATATGATAAATTTGAAAAGGTAAAAAATATTTTCAATAAATTTGATAAATATTACTTTAAGATTGATAAAATAGTTAGTTGTACATGAAGATAAATTTCATAAAATCAACTTATTATATAATACATTACATAATATACTTTTTGTATTCCTTGAAATTTGAGAAACCTTTAAGTGATATTATAATTATACCAAAATTAAATACAACTAGAAAACAATATATGCCATTATGGGAAATAAAAAGTTACTAAATTTGTAAATATTCATTTTTAATCACCAATAGAGAATAGAAAACACACATTTATTCAAATAATTAGTCTCAAGCTTTCCTAGAAAGAGATATATTATTTTTATCATTATTAATACATTTTCAGGGTTAGTTAATAAATACCAAGGATACTATATCCTAGATAAAAATAATGTTAATGTTTTTAAAATTACTTCATTTTCATTTTATTATGTAACATTAATATATATCACAATACAATGTTTTCTTCCATAAATAATAATATATATAATCCTAATTATTTTTATTTAACTGAAATCAGTATATAACAAAACTAGCAACTCAAATACATTTCTAAATATAATTATTTACCTTCTAAATATGAGAACTAAATATTTTCATCCCACAATCATTATTTGACATAATTGTTCACATGATGGTTTATTTTGTATGATATGTTTTATATTTTATTCCCATCCATATTTTAATCAATGTCCCATATTAAATATTAAATAATCACCCTTAGAGGATAGATAAAAAATAATATATGTACCAATGGTTGTATTATTGAAAATATTATTACTAATAAACTGGAATACTATATTGAATAACTATTTTACATGAAAATAATTGATATCACAAAATCGTATCACACAGGAAATGTTATAGGAAATTTATTTTTAATAAGGGAGAATTATATGATAAAAATTAATAATTGGGAGAAATCCGACTAATATGTTTTGAAAACTAGTTGCGATGGTGCGCCATATATTTAATATCACATCAAATTTTTTAGGGATCTAAATTTACAAGGGAATATAGTTAGTAAATAAATATTCTTAATCAATAATATATAATGTTTTTGTTGTACTAAAATTTAAATTGTATTGAAAAAAACATAGTTAGAAAAATAAATATTCCTAATCAATAATTTAAAATTATTTTGTTGCACTAAAAACGAAATTGTATTCTAAAAATCATGAACTCGTTACAAAAATAGTTTGATGATAATATAAAGTATCAAGTGAGCATGGATTATAATATAATAAGTATATAGTTAATCATTATATATACTATAAAATAATGTATTGTCAGCATAATACAATGAATAATAATGTTATTTTAATTTTAGAAAAATGATACTTTTTTTGGTGTTTAGGAAAGAAATAAATATTATGAACAAAATATTGGAGCTGGATTATATAATATTTCATGTTATAATTTTTGGATACAAATATGTTTATAAGAGGGTTATCGTGAATTTTGATGAATTTAGATTTGTAAAAGTATAGTTGGGTAATGAAATAATAAACATGATCCCATAATAATGGAATTATATGTTTAATAAATATATTATACAAAACAACATATGAAATAAAAAAAATGTGAATTTACTTTTAGTATGTAATCCCACTAGATAATTAAATTTTAATTTAATTGACTGAAATCCTTTTATTGAGTTGAGAATACAATTTCATTATGTTTTAAAAGGAAATGTGGACTTTTATATCAGTTGTTTCCACAAATATAGAAATTGTATCATTAATATGGGAACCCTTAAATAATAAAGAGAAATAAAAAGATTATATTAAACTTGTATGATATTCATTAAGTGTTAAATGTTTTATTTATATGTTTTCTGTTTGATATATTTGTTTTGTATTTTAATGAATTTATTTAATTAGAGGTTCAAATCATATATTCACAATATTATGATGATTCTCAATACTAGAATCAATATAATACTTATCATAAAGCTATTAAAAATGATATGAGTGCCTATACAAAATAAACTTTAGATCATTATTGGATAATGGTAATTTCTATCATCATACACAGAATGTCTACTTTGTTTAAATATATGGTTGGATAGAATAAATTAATCTTACCTGTTGACCCCAAAAAATAATTATTCTCTAGATATATTTTATTTATTTAAAAAATTTGAGTATTATTGATAGTTATCATAATTTTATGCTTTTATAAAAGGTTATCATTTAGGATGATGTTTTAATAACCTATTTACTACCATATCATTATTTACATCTCAGTTTAATTACTATAATGAAAATTTCTTTTTTCTTTATCATGTGTTAATATTATAATGAAATTTTAAAATGTTAACATTACTATTTTTAAATGAGATTGAAAGATAAATTTTAATGGTTATTTCATCTAAATATCATGAATTTAGTTTTTTAAACACTAACGCTTTCCCACTCGAAATATATGAATTAATCAGAAATCAAAAAACATTGGAATATTTCATTCCTTCAAGAGAGTATGAGATATTTAATGTAAATTATATCTAATTTTAATTTATTCTAAATTAATTTTCAAGAGTATTAAAAATTAAATATTTAATTTCCCAAAAAAATATATGTTTACAATGAATAAAATAAGGATTCAAAACCATAGTACCTTTTTAAATAACGAAGATGGGTTATAATATATTTTATAAACAACTAATCTTCCATTGGGTTTTATAGTAAATATTTTATTTTATATAAAAAACAGGTGTTTTACTATTGACATAATGATTTAAATGTTGTAGTCATTGACATTATATGGTCTATGTTATATAGCCTGGAAGATATATTAGGTAAACTAATAAGAAAAATAGTTGTTGAAAACATGATACAATATTTGAATTATATTTAATGGTAAAATAACAAAAACAATTAAATAAAATAACTAATATTAATGAAACATAGTTTCACTTTTTTATACGTTTAGAAATAAGATGATTCAGCTACCATATATCAATAAGATGTACTTATAGTTGCGTCACATCACTCAAAATTATATTATCATATCATGGGGTTGTTTTTAGAGTCTTTTTGATAGATTAATAAATAAAACCTTAGCATGGATACATTTTAATAATAATTACACTAAATTAAATATTATGGTATAGATCATAGAAAATAAAGTTATTATAAAAAATAAAACTATTTAGTTGAATTGGAAAATTATAAAGTTACATTGAAACCAAATAATAATGAAAATAAATTTACAAACAAAAATAAAATACATAACCATATACAAATAATATGGGGATTGATTTTTCCCAAAAAAAGAAAAAATATGCATAGAAATCCTTTTTATAAATAATTTATAATATTTTTAAGAAAATTGTAATTCATTATTTATTTTTTTTAAAATATTTCCTATTGAAATTAATTATGATTTATATCTATTAAAACATATACAACAAATTGTTTCAATAGGTATGGTGACAAATATTTTAGGAGATACCCTTCATAATATATCATTTCCCATCATGTTGTGTTAGAGTTGGGATTCAGGTTAACCATGAGATAAAAATTAAAATACATATTTCCATTGATAATCACCGTTTTCAAATAGCGAATCTTATTGTTCTAATAAACATATAATTTATTTAAATATTATAAATATACATAATTATAAAGTTCTTACTAATTTGTCCTATATATTACATAAAATATCTTTTATGATTGTTAAATGTAGTCTAATATACTATACTTATTGATAATGTGGGAAACCAAAAATTTGTTTAGTGATAATAAATTAATTACTACATCATGAAAGCTACATCAAGGCTCTAATTTTATTCAAATAACAAATATAACACACTAAGAGAAATTAAATGTAAATAAATATAAATTTTTATATGATAAGAAGTGAAATTATTAAACAATATTGGTTAGGAGATTTTATATTAAATATATATTTTATATTTGGTTATTATTATTGTACCAAAATATCATTGTAAAATTGTTTGAAGGATTTATCCATAATAATATATTTATAACAATTACATAAAAGTAATATTTTTCCATCATATGTAACTAATATATTTTCATTTTAACATCCCCTTCTTTATTTTATGCAAAATAATACAATAGATTGAATAAGAAAAAAAATATATATTTTTTTAATGAATATACAATCAATGAAATTATATTTGTACAACATATAATATAGATGTAAAACTATATAATCAAATTAATACTTATATTAATATATTTACAAGATTAATTGGTGACTAGTTTTGTATTTTTATAGTCATCGCTAAATATTCATTCAAATAAGTCAAATTATCAAAAATGTTTTATATTGATATAATTCATCGACATCAGATAATTTCCATGCACATAATGTCCATTTTAATTAGAGTTATAAGGACTTCAATATTTTCAATATAAAATTTAAATTATAATCTTTATAATATTCTGTAATATCATTTTCTTCATTGATATTGTGATATAAATCTACGAAACAATAATTTATTATATGGGTGAAATTGAAAAACAAGATACTACATTATTTAAATAGAAAATACTTATTATGATATACAGATGCATTTCACTATAGAATAAAATACTATAATAGATTTATTATAATTGATATTTTTTTCAATGTATATAAAATATTACACTATCTATGGATACTATATATATAAATTTAAAAATTCTGTCACAATTCGTAACATAACAGACATGGATAAAATCTATATATGAAATGTGTCTATGTTTTTATAAATATATTTTATTTTAATATAATTATTAATCGTTCCACTATTTATATTCTTGTATAAATATTTGGTATTTATAATAAATAATATATTTAATTTCAAATATTTCTATTCATGGAATATTGTATACATTACATGGTTCCAAAATGTTACCAAATATCAGGATGATGGGTTTTTAATAACATATTTAATATTTTTTCCAATTTTATATTTTCATCATCTATATTTTTATTTTTTAAATTATATTAATTTCTTCTATTATGGATATTTTTTATTTTTATAGGATTTATATATTTGAAAAATTAATTATATAATAGTGATTTTATCAAATTATAAATATTATTATTTAAACACATGTATAAAATATTCAATTTTGTGTGGTTAAAAATTTTATAAAATTAGAACTGTTCTTTATGATTTATCCCCAATTGGTGTCTGAAACCCTGTCACTTATTAGGATAAATATGGATTAACTTGTTTTCAACACGTCCCATAATTCCCCCTAAAATACATGATAAGAAGGGAGACCATAAGAGAGTATTTTTTTACAAGGTTCATCCTTGATGTGGGTTATATACTACTTACATTTATCAGGTTTCATTGAGTCGATTATCTTCTACTATAATATTATGATCAATTAAATGTCGTTTTGATAGGCTTCATTTAGAAACAATTTTCACTCTATAGATTAATTGAATGAATATTCCAACCATGGTTTTATTATAATAGTTGAACCTAATTCTATCCACTTCATCTATCCACTTATGTTGATAAGATATATACTCAAGGAGGTCATTAAATCCAACAATTTTTTCATCATCTTCCTTAATATAGATTATTCCACTTTTTTTTATCAATCCTACTACATTTTCATATTGTTTGTCAATGTACAAATATTGGCTCCCCATTTTCATTCATAAACTTATTGTAGAATTCTATAAAGACCAACAACAATTATCACAACAGCATGTATATTTTAAATTTAGAAGTGTTTAGTTCATCCTTCCCCTATTCTTATTTTTCTTTAATTTATATCATCATTGATAATAGGTAACATATAAACTCATATGTACATTGGTGCTTTTATCTTCTAATAATTTGATATGGGTTGAAGAGTAAAATAAGGTCATATTTCTACTCTTTATTGGTAACTATATGATATTTATTCATAAATACATAGACCATTATCAACATATTCATTGAAATATTCTCCAGTTCTCTCATGGAATCTATATTTCCTCTCTCAGAGGTTCTCGTTTTTCTACATAAGATATAATTATTACAATAAATAGAAATTTCAAAATATTTCTAAAATGAAAATATAAAGGAACATGTCATTCCAACCAATAAATAAAATATTTTTGCAACTTTACATGATCCTAATTTTTTATTTCTCATATTTTATACCTCGAGATATAATTTGTTCTTGATTATTATTATACCTTAGATTATTATCACCATAGAAATTTTACCAATACCCTTTTATTTTATATTCTAATTTATCTCAATAAATTCCTTAATCAAAATATTTCTAAAGGAATTATTAATATTTTTTATTCATAACATGTCCATAATATATAAAAAAATAATCATTCAAATATATATATAAATCATATATGATATCATATTTTCTCCATAGTGATTATTATTTTGGAAGGTGTTTTTTATAAAATTAATAAAAAATCATTAGATGTTGATTAATATTTCAGGAATGCCTCACTTCACATCATTATATTCATCATCATTAATCACAATTAATTTTTTTTGTATTTAAGCCATTTAGTTTTTTCTTAAGAATCATCTATTTTTTGTCCTATAAGGAAAATATATTTGTTTTAAAAATATTTATTTTCAAATATTCAAATTTTAAACTCGTAGATATATAGAATAGTGAGCCCCAAATTTATCAACATTTAAAAATATTTTTCAAAATGCCTAAATCTAGGCATACTAATGTTTCATGATTTTTATAATTTAAATCAAATCATAGGAATCATCGTATTGGAATATATTTTATCATAATATTAAATCATGAAATCAATATTTTACATCCCTATTACTTCTCGAATTTTCACAATGGTAGGTTTCTTGTTATATTCTAATATCTTACAAAACACATCCTAAAAATGAATATCTAATGAAACATCACACATCTTTTGATAATGATGATATCTTAAAATGTTTAATTCAAAACTTATCAGGTATCTTAAGAGAATCAACATCCTAATGTTCTTTTGTATCATAATGAATCAAATATCTTACATTACATTATTAAAAAAAATCTTATAACATCCCAATATCTCACAAATCATTGTATCAATCTGACTCAACTCATATCATAGTAGGAATCGAAATATTACTAAGTGACTCTAACGTCTTAGGTGATGTCTATCATATAATCCCTATATTTAATTTGATTTACTCATTAATTATGAAGTAATGGATATCTTTTTAAGAAATCATATCTTATAAAATTGTGAATATCATATACACAATAATAAACATACATAGATGTAAAATGTAACATCTCATAATGTAATCAATCTATATTATATATTTAGTTGTTGCAATTTAATTTTTTTAAATTACCACTATCATTTTCATTTTGATTTTTTGATCATTAGGAATATCTCTTAAAATTAAAACTCTTATAAATTAAGCTAGAAACATCTACTCAATATCAATTTTCCACAATATTGGATTCTTATATTTGAATTCATATTTCATTCAAAACATGTTCTCTTCTTTTATGATAAACATCATATAGAATCGATAGACCATAAAATAGTTCTTACATATCCACAATCGATGTCATTAAAATTTGAAATAATTTTATGAGTATAAAAACATTAGTCTGGGATATTGAAAGAATGAATCCCATTAAACTATTTTGAAAATCACAGAAACTCATAAACAAAATATCATTTTCTGTATTTTAAAATTAGCTCAAAATAATCATATATATAATCAATATATCAAGTACACTTACCAAAAAACTGACAAAACTTTTCATAAGATATCATAATGTTACATACATAATAACTGGGGTAATTACAAACCAATATTTCTATACAAATATATAATATATTTTACATGAATATTCATTACCATAAACTAACACACTCCTGAGGATCATAATAGTATAGTTCCTTTGGAATCATAGAACCCTGAAAATCTACTTCACATATATATATATATATATTATCAAATAAATATTTCATAATAATATGAAAACTTTTTTAAATATAATTCTAAATTTATTTTTTTAAATCCTCGTGATACGAATCATTTAAAAAGGGTGGTCACAAATGACCAACTAGGGTAAAAATGGAAGATAAAATTTGATGATCATATAAAAGCATAAGATAAAAAATAATGAAATTATATGTTGATCCAATCTTAATAATATCATTTCTAATCATTCAATAATCATAATCATGACTTATGAAAAAAACCATTAACATTACCAAATAAATTAAATATAAAAAGGAGAACTCATCCTAACTCAATCACGAACCCTGATTTTATATCATAAATGTAAAAAGAATAATCATATGTATAGAAACCATGTAATTTGTCCTGACAATCAAACAAGAACATATGATCCTGAAACAAAAGTAGTTTCCCTAAACAGTTCATGCTCACTAACATGTTTCCCATTAAAGATTAAGAAAATCAATTTGTTTCCCATAACAGCTCATGCACATTTACTTGTTTACATAACTATCTCATGATTATAATTATATAATTGTTTTATTAGAGGGAGATATATGTCCCACACAGTATATAATAAAAATAACACATATTTTACAAATCATATCATAAATACCACTTCATATCATTTCCAGTGAAATGAAATGTGTTTCAATAACATTTATTCATATCATAACTCATAGAAAGAAAGGGGATTCATAATCATTATCCAATAAATAAATTTTACAATTTATATTATGAAAAAATATTTGTACTTGGATTATATCCCAATTAAACCATAGTTAACATAATATGATGGTGTCTTATATAGAAATTTATTACTAAATATCACATGAAATAATTCATAAGTAAAATATGCATTCTATTGTGATATTGTTTTTTGATAAAATAAGTGAAATTAAAATGTAAAACCATTGTTTTGAAAAAAAATTGAAAATTTTAAAGAATAATTCAATGGATTAAGGTGAAATTATGGGATTAATGGACTCTCTTATAATATACATTAAAAAATATTTCTTCCAATTATTTTAAAAAATTAAAAAGTACCTCGTTAGGAAAAAATAATAATTTCAAACTGTTTTGTAAAAAAAATGGAGTAAAAATTATTTTTCACCATAGAATGAGAATATTAAAAATATATTACTATTATTTATAAAATATGGATATGGAAGAAAGCTATATCTTAGTTGACACATAAACATTAACTATCTTTAATAATAATTATGTTGTATAAAAAACCCTTACCTAGGGTTTTTAATTTCATTATTCACGTTAAAATATAATGTATAATAAATATAAATTTAGTATACATGTGATTCATAACCAAATATCTATCATATCATTTATTATTTATTTATTACATCATATCTCCCATTAATTAATAATTTGTTTTTAAGAATCATTATTCTAGTTCATAGCAGCTTCAGTTTCCTGGCATGTTTATGTTTGGAATTATCAATCATTACACATAGTCTCATATGTTATATAATATTAATAATTATATATATATATGTATGTATATATATGTTATAATAATTTATTATAATTTCTAAAAATTAAAAAATTAAAAATGAATTATGTTGTTAATGGAGACTGTATGTCATACATATGCATGAACGTTGTTTCCATTTTTCAACAGATGAAATGAAATTAAGGTAAATATAAATTAACCATAAAAAATTATTATTATTTAATTTATTATATATATATAAATCAAATCGATACTATTTATCAACTATGTCGAATATTGATAAATCTCATATTTTCCCAAATTTTATTCTATAATTAAATGTCTTTAAGCCCACAATAATGTTATTTAATAGGAAAGTGTCATAGTTTTATGTTTTTTTGTTATTTTGAGAAAAAATTCAAAATGACCTGATTCTACAGTTTTAAAAAATTTCTATCATTATGATATATTGGTCATTACATTTATAAGATAATTCCAAATGTAGAGATTCATTATTTTCTTTTAAATACGAGATTTATTGTCTCCATATTTTTTTTCTATACCATGAGATGATTAGTATATCTTGAGGACCTAAAAATCTATCACGTTGATTAATTGTTCAGATATATAGAGTGGAACCCAGCTACGTAATTGGTTCATAACTTGGGATAAAAAATATCCAATTAACTTGATTACAAATGTTGATAAAATATTATTTTTATACTCATTCGGTAAATGATTATGATGTGGATATTATCTCAATAAGAGGGCAATTGAACATTTTATATTGGATAAATAATTTTTGAATTCTATGGAAGTGAAAAGTAAACCTTAATATTTAATCTATAACCCCCTCCTGTAGTTGAAAATGATGGAGAAACTTTGAGGGTGAATTGAGAAAACATAAAGGAACTACATTTATAAACGCACGTATTACAAATATAATCATTTAATAGAACATCCACGTGGAAAATTTCAGATTAATTATTTTTATTGTGAATTCATCACCTCTTCTGCCTATAAATATTAGTCCTTGCGTAGATTTTAGGATATATACATTTTCAGGGGTTAAAGATGATTTCGGTTATTATAATTTTTCTTTATATTTTTAATATACATCAGTTTATCTTTCTTCATTAAATATATTCTTTTTCCATTTCTATTCTTTTATTATTTTTTGTTTCTTCCACCATGCATGAAACACCATTATTGTGGAAAAACATTACACACCATTTTATGAAGGGGGTGTTGTGGAATTTGAGTTTATTGAATATTAATGATCTTTAAATTATATTATAAAGAATTAGTAGTGCTTATTATGATTTTTTTTTCAATCACCCCACTTTTTTAACTATTTTTCCATCCTTCATATTCACTCATTTTCCACCCCATTAAAATCTACATCATTCAAATGGTGTTTTTTGGTTTAGGTGCTGATGTGGAAGATATTACTAATATATGATGAGTTATCGATGTAGGGATAAACCATTCAAATTAGAGGGTGTAGAGTGAAATTTTTGTATCTTTATATTGAGTAAAATAATAAGAAAATATTATGAATAACAATGATAACACCAGCATGTAACCCTGAGAGTAGTGATTTTCATTAATTAACATTTTGTGTATTTTCTCAATATTAATTATGTTTTTTATTTTAATATATTTATATATTTATATTATATTTATATTTAAAAAAATTAAATCCCCAAATATATTATATAAGTTAGTTTTATAATAGGAAAATAACAATAATGATAATAAGAGGGCAGTGTGTATTAGAGACCTCCATTTTATCAATTTTAGGATGTTCCACTATGGTACACTCTTGGGAAAATAATAATTTAATGAAATAGTAAAATGTGAGTAAAATTCCTACAAAAATTTGGCACCACTCTCAGGGAGGAAAATCCTTTATCCAAAAACATTTTAATAATAAATAGAACAAAATTAAAAAAATAAAGAGAAAAATTTCAATCATTAATTTTTCAAGAATTATTTTTATTGTGATTACATTAATATTGTTTGCTTTGTAGTTGAGCCTAGAAAATATTATTTTTATAAAAAAATTGAACATAATGCTTTTCATAGGTAAATAAATTCTTTCAAAATTGAATAATATTCCCTGACACTTCACGAGAATTTCGAGATGCAAGAAAGAGTATGAAATATGTTAGAATTGTTTGACACTAAATCTGAAGTAGTTAGAGAATTATTGAATGATCAACAAAAAATACAAGCTGAAGAAAAATAGAAGATTTTTCTACCTATTTTTCATGAAAACATTTGTATAGTTTGAGGTCAAATATGATGGTACACTTCTCTCTTAAACAAATGAGTTCCAATATTCCTTTCTTGTGGAAATGGTTTTTAAATATGAAATTTGGGAAGGAGAGTTAATTTCATAGAATTAATTTCATTCAAATTAAATTGACTATGAATTTAAAAACTAATCTCCCTTGTTTGATTTTTTGTTTTAGAACCACTATTTCATGGCCTGGATGAAGAAGATGATGATGTTATAAGTGTTATAGTAAGAATGGAGGATCCTACCAAGATGTACATTGGTGAAAATGAGGATGATGTCACCATAGGAGAAATCCTTTAAGAATAATCTGATGAACTTGAACCAAAAGAGAAGAAACATCCTATTATTCCATCTCCACAACCAATTGACACCACTAATCTAGAAGATCAAAATTGGGATCACCAATATATTAATTTCCCTCACCCATGTGATATAAAATTCATTCATTCATTTTATCTAGGGGATGGGATTATTTTAATTTTTTGGGTGTTCCCACTCAAGGAATCTACTAATAGATGTTGGGAAAAATTAAATGTGGTCGTTTCAAATTACGAAACCCTATCCCCCTTCGGATTTGGGTTAACCTGCTGTAATTGCCTGACTAAGGGGTGTAAAATCCTAGCACCCACATGGGTGGTCCAATCCATGTTCTATCCTCCATTCAATTCCTTCTTATTTTTCATTATCTTTCATGTTTATTTATTTATTTCATGCTTTCTATGAATATGGGGTAGTAGTTTGGTTCTTAAATCAAGTATTGTTCTTTAAAAACCATGTTAGGTTGTCTCTTTCCTTCTCTTTTGATTTTCTTTACTTATTTATGTGTTTCTAAGATGAAATGTTGGGAAGTTAAATTTATGTGTGGTATGAGTTTCAAATTGTTAGATTATTTTCCCTGATTTCTTTCATTTAAAATATAAATTTTTGGAATTTTTTTATTCAATTAATATTTTGATAATTTTTCATTAATCAATTGGTTTTGAGGGAATTTAATCAATTTTTGAAAAAAAAAATTTAAATGATTTTTGATGTGAAAAAATTTCAATTAATTTTATTGTAAATGAACTTTTATTAGTTAGTCCGCATTTTTAAATCAATTCCCATGAAACACTAACTCACAGTTTTTTTCTTCACTCGTGAGGTATTCTAAATAATTTTGACATATTATTTCAAATATCCATACGATCTTGTGGGAAACATTAACTTTGTGTGAGAACAAGGATTTAGGATTTTTCTCTTCAAAATTATTTGATTTGATGAATTTATTATATGATTTAGGAACTAAATTGTCTAGCTAGATTTTACCATGAGACTCAGCCTTAGATATATCCTTTTTAGCCTGTATATTCCATGAATTTATTTATAGGATTATTCCACATTAGAAACTATTATTTCCTTAATTAAAATTAGTTTTAGTGTTTTACCAAGGATGTTTCGGGTTTGAGTGTGGGGGAAGGGCCTTTTGTTTTCATTCATTGTGATGTGGTTCATTTTTGGGTGATTTGATCTATGTTTCAACATCATGGATATTTAATATTTGAAAATTTTTCTTCATTCGTCATTTAATTGTTCGTTAATTTTTTTATCCATATCGTCTTCCAAAAAAATGGTGATATGCTTTAGTTCTAAATTGTACAATATTTTATCAATCATGTAACTCTTTCTAATGAATGGAATGAAACGTAATTTATTAACTGTATTCAACTATAATATCAATCTTCATGAAAATAATCTAATATACAAAAATAAATTTGTTCCTTTCTGAGAATTACAAAAAATAAGAAATAAGGAAATAAAAAGTTGGAGAACATGGATTATTTCATTCTATTCAATCATTAATTGACTCATGTCCCATGTCAAAAAAATGATTGTTCTTGTGTTTCACATTATAAATGGGGATTAAATGTTTTGAGTGTGAATTATTTACCACTTCTTCATATAAACATGTGTCCCTTATCTCATTTCAAGATATATACACTTTCATAGGCTAAATATGAGTTATGTTATTATAATTTTTCTTTATATTTTTAATTTAAATATGTTTTTCTTTATTCATTTTTTTTAACTTTTTTCTACCATTTCTATTTTTTTTATTATTTAGTTTTTCTCAAACAAGGTATTCAACTCCCTGTTTGAGGAATACTAAGCATCAATATTTTTTGAGGGGGGGGGAGTAGTGAAATTTGAGTTAATTGAAAATTAATGATCTATTATGTTTTATTCAAAGGAATTGGTAGTTATGAAAATTATTTTGGTTTACGATCACCCCACATTCCATACTATTATTTGTTACTCCCCATTCACTCATTTTTCATCTCATTGATATCTAAGTAATTAAAACCATACATTTCTACAAAAGTGTTGATGTGGAAGAGATTAATCCAACATACATAGTTATCAGTGTAGAGTAATACCATTCAAATGAGAGTGTTAATAGTGAAAGGGGTAGATCTCTACATTGATTAAAATAATGAGGAAATATTTTAAATAATAGCCACACCACATCTTTGATATGGTACTTCACACACACACATGAGCGTCATTATCATTTTAAAAAATATTGACTGATATACAAGTTTATATGTTATTATTATTAAATAATATAGTAATATATTTAAAATCATATTAAATAATTAAAACAATCATAATACACATATTAGAAATATGGTGATGAAAAATTATTTATATTGTGATGAGGAGACGGTTAGGCATATGTACGCATGAGTGATACATTCAAATTTTATTTGATATAAAAGAG
This sequence comes from Viscum album, assembly GCA_963277665.1. NCBI lineage: Eukaryota > Viridiplantae > Streptophyta > Magnoliopsida > Santalales > Viscaceae > Viscum > Viscum album. The sequence goes on from OY728119.1 coordinate 1,686,976,361, forward strand.
GGTGTATTATGATGTTTTAATATTAATGATAAAATTTAATCATATTTAGGATAATTAAAATCATATTCTATGTCAAATTTAATAGATTAGGCTATAAATAAGGGAAGGTAAAAGAGAGTGTTTGGTTAGGGTTATTACCAATTATTTGGAATGACAACTTCTAATAACCTCTAATGTACTGTTGGATTGGTATTAATGGAAAATAATTTCCTGTAGAATGTACCTATGAATTTTTATATTATAAATTTATATATTATGGTCTGTATATAAGGCTCAATGTGGTGAGATGAATTTATGGAGAATGTTTCCTTTTATAAGTGAAGTGAGGGGAACCTTAAGGAATTCTCAATAGATGAAATTATAATATGAATACTCTAGTGAAAAAGTGTGTATAAATAGATAATAAAAGAACATGGTGTGATATTTAAGACCAATCATATACCATTTTGTATTATTTATTATATTCATTTTTATTAAATTAATTATTAAAATAATAGTCCCATAACAATAACATTATTGTACTTTTTGATAAAATTGATTATATTTTCATTATAAAGATCAATACGACATGTAAAAATTGATAAAACAATATTGTGTCCAAAACATGTAAAAGTATTCCAATGAATTTTTGATCACGTTGAATATCTAAAATTATATTTATTTCAATATTTTTTATATTTTTTATTTTCTTTTTCCATTAAATGAAGAATTACTACATCAGCATTATGAAATAATTTAATGTAATTATTTCATCCATAAATACTAAAAATAAATTATCATGATAATGGTAAATATTTCATATTTTCAAGTACTAAAAATAAAAAATATATCCACTTGAACACAACCTATTAAAAAATTTATAATTATTATTACACACTAGTGGGGTATATTCGGCTTTTCTATAAATAAAATATCATATTGCTCACAATTGTATCCATATGGATCTATAATTTCAGTAATTACACTATCTGATGGTCATGGGAATGATTTAATTATAAAATAATATTTGATAAGTGTTTGTGTCATTTAATAGTTTTATCATGATATATTTAATATCTAATAACTTTATTTACCATTTACCATTGTAAAAAAAATTTATGCTTAATATTCATTATGTCATAACCTAAAAAATACCTATTTTTTAATTGTGCGCCTCAATATTTTAATTATTTAATAAATTATAATAAAATTAAAATCACATATTTTTCATTATTTAAATTAAAATCAAATCATTAAAACCCAAATAAAAGGGATTTTTTCGTATAAATTCCCATTTAAATGTAAATGATATTATAATAAATCATTTTATAAAATCTATTTAAAATGTCAAAATTTAAAATTTTAAATCTAAATGAACTAAAAAATAATTATAACAAACATATAATTTCACTATAAAGAAAATAATTTAATAGAAAAATACATTTTTCAATAAATTTTTTATTCATCACTACTTTTTGAAAAATTAATCTTTTCATAATATTCCCAAAAATTTATCTTAATATAATTTATTCATGGTGAAATATTAAATAATCTCACTTTTTTAAATCACATTATATAATATTTTCATAAATAAATTCTAATAATTACAAATAAAAACATTCATTTGAGGCATAAAATGTCATTACTAAAAGTAATTGTTTTATTACTTTGAAATCATTTTTCAATAACATTATATTGAGTTTGAACATTATATTTATTTGTTAAATTAGTAATTAAAATTCATACCCATCAATAAAATGGCTAGTAAATAATGGACTTATAATATTTTGATAATATTACTTGTCAAATTATTCCTTGTTATTACGAGCGAATAAAAATATCAAAGATCCAAAATTATTTAAGGCGAACAACATCATAAAAATCCCAAGATGATACATTATACCACCATAAAAATGAATTTATACCTAAAATGTAATAATTTTTTTATACGCATATGAGGATACCTTTTCCTTATTACATCCTCAAGATCCCACATAGCTTCTTCAAATTTTTAGTTTCAGCACAAAACTATAAATAGGTGAGTTGTGTTGTTTTGTATAAGTTTAACTCTACAATATAGAATCCATAATGATGTTTTCTCATAAGAAATCTCATTCTCCATTTAATGGAAATATGAGTCTAGTATATTTTTAGGATCTGGTGTTTACTTCTTCAAGAAAGATACACAAAACATATCCGAAATTTGTGAAATATTCTATTGAAGAATCAATAAATATATTATCATTATGATTGGGATCAAAGATAAGCATGGAAAAAATAACTAAGTATTATCATTCAATTTTTTCGAAATCTGATCACCATTTTCAAGGGAGATATTACATGGAATACATTATCAACCACTTAATACTGTATATCATTATGATTATTGTTAGCATAATGATTTTTTCAACACTATGAAGATCTTATGTACTACTGAGTGGATCTAACCATCTCTTCCATTTACTCAACTAGATAAAGTTGAAAAATAATTCATTATCACACTTATCTCCATCATGTTGGGATTATATAATCAATTCCATATATGGATTCATAAAGGTCGATATTAATTCTTTTGTGGAAGCTATTAATATATGAAAAATCAATCAAAATCATGTGTTGATCCAATGCCACAATAAAACACATAGAGAATGATCTCAAAAGGACATCAACAGTTTGAATGTTCCACTCATTCTAACCATCTATCTGAGGATGATAAGATGTTTCGGAATAATACACTATATCTAGATCCTTCTAAATAATTTTCATGTGTTTTGAGGTAATCCTGAGCTCTAGATCTGATAAAATAGAAAGTCATACTCCATGTAATATCACCACTTCCATAATATATATTCTATATAGATGATGAAGATTGAAATATTAACTATTATTAATTATCTAAAAAAACAATGTATGGGGATCTAATATTACTAATATAGTATTATTAAATTTATATTATTGTGGATTTTGAAAACAAAATCAAGGGTGTTCTTTTCACATTTTTTTTTCTGGTACGTTTAATGGTTGAAACATCCATTTATACATCTTCAACTCATTCATAACATTCATACAAACCATGATCCATGAATCATATTTTTTTATATCTCTTTTCATTCCAACCCCCAAAAAAATTCTTTTGTGTCTCTATATAAATTGTTTACTTCGAGCATGAATAGTGATTGAAGAATTATGAGACTCATCTATCATATACTTAAAATATTTTATCGGAGGGAGACATATATGGTCCTTGAACTACATTATTCCATCTAAATAAAGTGTTAAATCATGATCATTTAGTACCTTATATTTTACCAATTCATAATCATTCTTTTCTTCTTTAATATTCACTTGGATATAAGGTTGAACATTCATTTGTGAATGATAAAATGTATTCCCAACCTTAAAGGGTTCTAGGTCCATCCTTTATAATACTATAAATATTAAATATTTGGTGATCCTCGTCATCAATAAACTTGCATTATCTTTTCATCTAAAAGCATCTTCCAACTTTTCACGTTCCAAGTATACCAACTGAATGTCATGTGATAATCAATAATTATCTCAAATCATTTTATTTGGTCTATACTCAACTAGTTTTGAGACAAAATATACATTATACCATTATAAGTTTTAAATATTACACACTATTATCCATAGAGATAATTCATGAATATATTTAGTGAGAAGTTATTATAGATAACTCCAAATCAAGCGTCATGTTATTTCTATCATGGACCATCAATTAGCACGAGGCATAAGATATAAATATATCATTTTCTATATGAATACATTTATATCCCTTATTTTATGAATCAATTTACATCTAAAACCGTTCAACAATATTGGGTAGTGAAATATTAGGTTCCAGGAAAAAAATGTTTTGAACTCCTTGAAATTATCTTGACATTCCTATGTCTATAGATACATAAGTCCTTTTCGAGTAATAATGGAATTTTTATTAGATACTAGTGACAGATCATTAACAAAATGTAGATAATATCAAACCAAACAATGAAAACTATTTATTTCATTCAGCATGGATGGTATTTAAAATATCTAAATAACTTTTATTATTGAAGGATCTGCTGATATTACCTCACATTATATTATATAACCCAAAAATTAAACTTTCATAATCCAAAAATTAAACTTCATTTGTTTTTATTAAATATTCTCCTTACTTAGATTCTTTAGCACATTCCTCTTGTTATCTTCCTGCTATTACATGATATTTTAATATACCTATTTATATTCAATATATAGTGAAAAAAATTAATCCTGATATTCATTTAATACTATATTAATCATTTCTATAAAGATATCATGGGAAATATTAATATCAAAATGAATCCCTATCAATTCATTATGTCAATTCCGTTTATAGAATATCATCCTGGGTATATCCACCATCTAGACTCTCAATTGGTCATATCTATAATGAATATTAGTCATAAAAATGTATTGATCCATCTTTAGGTGATCAGATTAGTCATCAATATAGGGAAGTGGAGACTTTTTATTGATATTGATCTTGTTAAATTATCAATAATCAATAATGATTCACATAGATCCATTTTGCTTCATAATAATTTTAACAGGTGAGTCCCATGATGACCCAAATTGTTATATGAACCACTTTTCAATATTAACTTAAACTTAATAAATTCCATCAACTCATTTGGGACAATTCTATAAACATTCATTGAAATAGTAATAGAAATGTTATGAGTTTTATTGAAAACTCAATTTAACAATTCATAGAAAGACCTAGAAATTATATCATAAATGCATACAAAAAATCCCATATAATAGATGTATCATTAATATTGATATTATCACCAACGTCCAACGATAGATAAACTTCATGTATATGAATTATGACCCAGAATATAGTGGAAATTTTAATTTTTTGTTCGTATTGATCCTTCAATCAGTAAGTGATTATAGGTTCACTCATTATATAAAATTTTATATCCATAACGAAAAATTAATTTTGGATCAATATTGTGAAACAATGAATACCAAGAGTCAAATAAAATATATTTAAAGGGAGCGTCACTATAATGTTAATATGAAATTTACTGTGAAGTTTAATCGGATAATAACTATTAAAATGAGAATTTACATGTTTTCCATTTTGAGTTTTCATTGATAAAAAACATCTAATTTTATGGGTGATTGTGATACCCATATAAAATTTTATATAAATAAATTATTGTGTATATCTAGAATCAAATAATACATTTTATATTTTAGAGTTGGTTTAAATCACGAACCATTTTTCTTTGATACCTTAGGATTATCCTAGTCGGTTCAAGATTACAAAAAACAATTAGATTATGTTGTCACGACCCGTCCTCGGGGCCCGTGCCGTGACTACCCCAAGCCCTCCTTCCATAGGCCAGGGGCTGGTGACTAGCACCAAGGCATAAATCCCGATAACTGGGAAGGAATTACCTTTATAAAAGTAAACTAAACACCACAGTGTACAAGAAGAAGTAAAACACTAAGTAAAAAAAGAAAGATCTGAAAAGTAAAGGGGCCAGAATACAAACCCAACTGAAAGTACAACTACAACTGAACAAAAGTACAACAGAAAAATACAACAGTTGGAAGAACGGAAGCGGCTCCTGGGTCGTCCTCCTCGGATCCTACCTGAAGGGTAGGTACAGATGGCGCAACTCCTAGATCGTCCACCACGGATCCTACCTGAAGGGTAGGTACAGATATCCTCCACAGCGCTCTCACCCGTCAACCTCCTCCGAGTATCATCACGTCGTGAAGTCCACCTCTAGATACTGACTCGTCGTGTGGTCCACCTCCAGGTACCGTCCAGTCCTCGAACACTCAGCCTCCGTCAGTACTGCCAGTCGTCTGCAACCAACACAATGAGGTGCGGGCATAGCCCATGCAGGGGTGAGTATAACGATACTCATTAGGGTCCCCGAGACCCTCAAGGTATCACTAAATAAAACAAGGATAACCACAAAGAAGGATCTCAACAGATAACCCTTACATAGGTATAATCCCAAACATATACCAAAGTTATCATGTTACCCATCTCATTCATGAGGAAACAAAAGGTTATAAAATCAACGGATATCCACTAATCAGGTATATTCCCATACATATACCTAAGTTATCAAGTGACCTATCTCAATAAATAGGTAAACACAAACGTCATAGACTCATCTCAAACCCGGATTTTCATTATCGAATCCCTAACTACTGATGAGCCCATCTCTGGAGTGTACAGTGATCTGGTCACAACTCCGAGGTACTTCTCACTAACCTAAGACTGTTGAGGTACTTCTCCTGTCGAGTAATGTGGGTCTGCCACCTCACACAGTAGTGCTCCTCCGCCATGGGTCTACCACCTCACACAGTAGTACTCCCCCTCATAGCCTATAGAGGAACTCCTCCTGTCGAGTACCGTGGGTCTACCACCACACAAAGTAGTGCTCCTCGGCCATGGGTCTTCCACCTCAAAAAGTAGTGATCCCTACTAGGATATTCTAGTCACTCCGAATCGAATCGGACAAGTAGTCATCGGTCAAAGCCAACTACACGGACTCTGTACTCTCTATGATCGTCTCTGGGATGGTCCTCTACACGAGCTACAGGTCGATACTCCAAGTATCACAAGTCCGGCGAAAGTATCTCAAAGGACCGCCTCATCATAGGGGTCTCTACGCAACAGTCGGCGCGTCAATCGGACGCTCGGTCTGTGAGTTATTAGCCTTTTCATCCGAGTGGCCCGGTTGGTTTTGTGTGCAAACCAACCCTGCTATTTCTCAACTGTACACAAAACTCTAATAGGGTATACTCATAAGGATAGTTTCTCAACGTGATCACCAACGCCGTTGACGGTTCGTCAAACGGACGTCCAGTCTGAAAGATATCAGCTTTTCCGTTCCAGGGGCCCGGTTGGATTTCTGGTACAATCCAACCCATTCATACTCCAACTGCTTCCAAATATTAGGCGAAGTATGCCAAAAGTTCATTCTCATCAATAGGAATCCAATGAAGTCAATGGCACGTCAATCGGACGTCCGGAGCTGAAGATACAAGTGTTTTCACTCCGAGGGCCCGGTTGGTTTTGTACCCGAACCAACCCGCCCATACTCAAAGTTCTCTGAATCCTTGATTGTAATATACTGAAACGACCATATCGATCCAAGGATCACATCATAGGTGACGGTGCGTCGATCGGAGGACTGTGGCCCATGATATGGGCAAAAGACCGAAAAGGTCCAGGAGTGGGGGTTTCGGGCCTGGACCGATTCAACCTGAGACACCCTGGGTTAGCCCGAACCGGGTTGACCCGACCCGGGTCCAGGTCAGCCCGCTTGGGCGCGGCCCGGCCCGGCCGGCGTGGTGCGTCCCGGCCTAGGCGCGGCCCGGGTCGGCGGCCCGGCGTGCTGGCGGTCCGGCGCGTTGGCCTGGTGGCTCGACCGAACAACCGAGCCATTCGGATGCGGGGGGGGGGGGGGGGGGAACCCCCTGCTTATAGTAACCGTGTCCCCTTAATGGGGTCGCTCACGTATGACCATCCAAGGGTTTTGAACCCCCGGTTCTTCCATGTCCGGTCGGACCTCTCTGGCCGGCCAGCTTCTGCCACCAAGGGACCGGCAAGCCCATCCCCCCTTGCTCTGACACTGGCGGCCTGATTCCGGCAGCTGTTTCCCCTGCTCCGCCATAGATTAAGCCGCGGCCTTGGTCTGTCCAGCATGGCGTGACGGCGCCGCGCCCCTCCATCGTGGACCCGCTCCGGCAGCGGTGTCTTCGTGTTTTTCTGGCGCGGCATGACGGCGCCGCGACTTGGTTCAATTTTCAAATGCGCGTCACGACGAAACCGCGCATCCTTGCCGCTCATTCCCGCACGGTGTGACGACACCACCTCACTTTATTTTGAACAAAAACAACAAAAAAATAAGGGAGGAGGGTCGACCGTGTTTGTGCGGTCTGGCCCCCTTCCGTTAAATGATATCAAGTGGTCCAAATGAACGAGGATAGATGACGGAAGAATTCACAAATAAAAACAAAAAAACCCCTACCTCAACATTGTCTTCGAACAAAACTTCGTCGCGGAATTAACCGTCGTGGAAGGAGACTTCGCAGAAGGAGACGTCGCGGATGGAACGTCGTTGGCGTTAGGTTATCTCTGAGGAAGGTATCTCTCGACGTCGTCTGCTGTCAGAGGTCGGCATTCTTCGTCGGTGGCGGTGTGTTCTTTGTGTTCTTCATCGAAGAACGAAGAATCATCAAGACCTCTCATTTTCTCCCAAAGGCTCTCATAAGCAGAATTCCAACCAGAATAAAAAATAAGTTCAACACTTATTTTATTAACATAACCTAATCATTTGAATTTCAAACATTCACATTTAACTCACTTAATTAATTAACATAAGTTGTCAAAACTTAATGGTGAGTTGAGGGGGGTTATAGAATATGAAGGGGTGTGGTTCGTGTGGGAACAACCGGACTCATAACTTCTCATGGGATGTTGGGTGGTTACCCAACTTCCACCCAAAGGTTAAACACTTGGAATGATAAATAAAATTTGTCGTTTTAATTTTATTTTAACTTCCACAAATTTTAACAACTTCATCCTTGAAAACGCAAGTCCAGAAAAGGTGTTCCTAAGCAATTACCGGTGTTGCGGTACCATCGGTGCCCTCAGAATTCGATTCTGAGCAGCGGTTCAAAAGATAAAAAAACCCACTTGTTCGTTCACTGAACGTACCTGAGCTAAACTTCAGAAATTGATTCCGAGAACACCGGGCCTCGAAATCAGGCGCCTTCAGAAACTGCGTTCTTGTAAAATCCCAAAGAAAATTGACAAAAAAATTCCCATGAATATTATGGGTCTTTACATTACTCCCACCTCAGGGATTTACATTCTCGTAAAGCTGAAACATAAACTAGCGATAAAAAAGCGGTATTGAGCACGCATCGGTGCCTTCCGCTCCCATGTGCTTACCTGTAGACTCCCATACAGTCAAAGAATGTGCACCCGAGTTATTGACCATCCTTGTAGGATCCACTCCTGTCGATCCTCATTCCCCACTGGAACCTTCGAGAAAGTCACCCCATCGCCCAAGTCGAGCTCCCCATGGTCGATGATATGCGAAGGGTCGATCAAGTATCTCCTCAGTTGAGATACATGGAAGTCGTCGTGCACCTGGTGCAACTGAGGTGGATGGGTAAAGCTTTAAACCACCTCGCTTACCCTACTGAGGAGCTCGAAAGGTATATTGAACCTCAGGGATAACTTGTCGCCTTGGCCAGGTCTCCATAATTCCACGTCGAGGTGAGACCTGTAAGAAAACGTGGTCGCCAACCTCAAACTCTAGTGGTATTTGCCTCCTATTAGCATAATGCTTCTGTCGGTTCTGTGCTGTCTACATCCACTCTTAGATGACCTGGACCTTCTCTGGTCCCACAATAGCTGTTATGATTTCTTCCTTGATGATAAGAGAAATCTGGTATCATCCCCTGGATGAACCACGTTCTTTTCCTAAAACAGTCAACCCGGACACGAATGATGTATTCATGCCATGAACGACATCGTAAGGCCTCAACGTTACTACCAAAAGATCCAGCCATCACTCTCATCTCTAAGGGTCGAGTCACACTGTCGGCATCAGCGTGAGGTCACTGGGTCTCTTCCAGTAGGAATCCAGAAAGTGAGGGTCAAGTCAACAGATTAAACTGGAACCTCTTAGTACTCAAAAAGAAATGAATAAAATTTCACAAATTTAAGTGTCTTTATATTATTGCAGCTCATGGTATAAAGACACAAATGTAACAACAACAACATGGAACGATATATACAATGAATAAAAGGAAACCACTAGTTCTGCTCCTGTCCACTCGCTTCCGGAGCTCCGTAGTCGTATGATTATGATTCCTGATGCTGAGCTCTCACATGTCCACATGTTCCCTACGGTCGGGGTGGACCTCCTGGTGGTGGTGGTGGAAACACCTCGAAGAGTCATCCACCTCCTGCTACATAGCCAGCTCCCCTCCCTTAGCCATTAGCTCCTAGTGGTCTTCCTTGATCGAACCTCTGCCTCTTCCTGGGAGGTTCTTCATTTATCTTCTGTTCATCAACATGGCGGGTCAGGCAGTCACGTGCCATGTGAACAATCTCGCCATAGGAGTAACACTGCTTGGAAGGTCTGGCTCTGTCATTCCCCTTGGTGCCTCGCACTACCGACCCTGAGTCATGCGGTCGACCACCTATAGGTCTGGTCCTCTTGGCCCCCTGCGTCATCTGTCTACTGCCTACTACAGAAGACTCTGGCGCATGCTGGCTAGTGGTGGGTCCTGCTGCTAGAGATGCTCAGCAAGGAAACTCTCCACTAAGAGGGCTCGCTCCAACACCCATGTATGCGTCAGAATGTTGTGAGAAACAACAGTAGCTCTAGTCTCTCGCCTGAGCCCCTGCTCGAAGGTTCCGACCCTGAATAACGGGTCCCGTACCATATCTATGGAGTAGCGCGAGAGGTCTGTGAACCTCGCTGAATATTGTACCACTGTCATGCTGCCCTGCCGCAGCTAAAGTAGCTCCTATATACACACCACTAGAAGGGTTTCTAGTACAAACACTTCCCAAAATAGGCTCTCGAAGTCTACCCATAGAAGTGTCTCCTCATCATGTATCTGGAGCATCAGGCTCCACCATCTTCCTGCTGCTTCTTGAAGAAGGCTGGCAGCAAGGATCACCATGTAGTCTGATAGCGTCCCCACTAGCCTGAAGACTCTCACCACATCCTCCAGCCAATCCTCAGCCGCCTGCGGGTCCGTCTCTCCCCTGAACCTAGGTGGCCTCTGGCGCTGGAACTCATGCAGTGCACTCAAGCGACATGCACCCTCTGCTGCTAGGGCGGGTGGCATCAGTGGCCAAATGGGTAGTAGTACCGCACGTGCCTCTGATTGTGCCTCAACTGGGATAGGGCCCTGTACTGAGGCCACATCAATCGGTGGGCTGTAAGCACGAACAACTCTCGGGGCTCTAGTTGGTCGTCCGCAGGGAGGGATCCTGAAAGAAACAAACAATACATGGTCAAACTCTTTATACCTAGTGAGGTGACCTAATTTGATCTGACTTTTAAAAACATCTGGAAACACACACACAATAAGTGTTTTCGTGCACAAAGTCGGAAATCAGTTGTCAGGGTCCTGGTGTATGGATACGTCGGCAGCCCGCACCAACACTAGACTCCCTGAACTAAAAACCACACTCGGTACTCTTAACACTATCGCTTCACAGAAAGAAAATATCAGAGTTATTAGTTCTGCTATATAACTGACTCCTTTGATACCAATTTGTCACGAACTGTCCTCGGGGCCCGTGTCGTGAGTACCCTAAACCCGCCTTCCATAGGCCAGGGGCTGGCCACTAGCACCAAAGGAGTAATTCAAGATAACTGGGAACACATTTCCTTTATAAAAGTAAACTAAAAACCATAGAGTACAAGCGGGAGTAAAACACTAAGTACAAAAGAAAGTGCTGAAAAGTAAATAGGCCAGAATACAAACCCAACTGAATGTTCAGCTACAACTGAACAAAAGTACAGCAGAAAAAGACAATAGCTGGAAGAATGAAAGCGGCTCCTGGTTCGTCCTCCTCGGATCCTACCTGAATGGTAGGTACAGATGGCGCCTCTTCGGGATCGTCCACCACGGATCCTACCTGAAGGGTAGGTGTAGATAGCCTCCACAACGCTCTCACCCGTCAACCTCCTCCGAGTATCGTCACATTGAGAAGTCCACCTCCGGATACTTACTCGTCGTTTGGTCCACCTCCGGGTACCGTCCAGTCCTCGAACACTCGGCCTCCGTCAACACTGTCTGTCGTCTACAACCAACACAACGAGGTGCGGACATAGCTGGTGCAGGCGTGAGTATAAAGATACTCATTAGGGTCCCCAAGACCCTCAAGGACTCACTAAATCCAAAAAGGATAACCAAAAATAAGGATCTCAATAGATAACCCTTACTTAGGTATAAGCCCAAACATATACCTAAGTTATCAAGTAACCCATCTCATTCATGAGGAAACTCAAAGGTTATGAAATCAAAGAATAACCACTACTCAGGTATATGCCCATACATATACCTAAGTTATCAAGTGAACCATTTAAATTAAGAGGTAAACACAAAGGTAATAGACTCCGCTCACACCAGGATTTTCCTTATCGAAACTGTAACTGCTAATGAGCCCGTCTCAGGAGTGTACAGTGATCCTGTCACAACTCCGAGGTACTTCTCACTAACCTAAGACAGCTGAGGTACTTATCCTGTCAAGTACCACGGGTTTTCCTCCTCACACAGTAGTGCTCCTCCTCCATGGGTATGCCACCTCACACAGTAGTGCTCCCCCTCATAGCCTACAGAGGTACTCCTCCTGTCGAGTACCGCGGGTCTGCCACCTCACAAAGTAGTGCTCATCCGCCAGGGGTCTGCCACCTCACAAAGTATTGCTCCCCATTGTGCTATGCTAGTCACTCCAAATCGAATCGGACAAGCATCCATCGGTCAGAGCCAGCTACACGGTATCAGTACTCTATATGCTCATCTCCGGGAGAGTCCGCTCCATGAGCTGCAGGACGATACTCCATGTATCACAAGTCCCGCGAAGAAGTATCTCAAAGGACCGCCTCGTCATAGGGGTCTCGATGAAACAGTCGGCACGTCAATCGGACGCCCGGTCTGTGAGTTATTAGCCTTTTTGTCCCAGGGGCCCTATTGGTTTCCTGTGCAAACCAACCCGGCCGTTTCTCAACTATACCCTGAACTCTCATAGGGTATACTCATAGGGACCGTTTCTCAACGTGATAACCAATGCCATTGATGGTTTGTTAAATGGTCATCTGGTCTGAAAGATATCATCTTTTCTGTTACAGGGGTCCGGTTGGATTTCAGGTACAATCCAACTCGGCCATATTCCAACTGCATCCAAATATCAATCAATGTATGGTAAAATTTCCGTCTCATCAAGAGGAATCCAATGAAGTCGACGGCACGTCAATCGGACGTCTGGAGCTCAAGATATAAGTGTTTCCGCTCCGACGGCCCAGTTGGTTTTGTACCCGAACCAACCCGCCCATACTCAAAGTTTTCCGAAATCTTGAGTGTAATATACCGAAATGACCGACTCCATCCAAGGATCGCATCACAGCTAATGGTGTGTTGATCGGAGGTCGGTGGCCAAGATATGATCGAATGACCGAAGAAGGTCTGGAAGTGGGGGTTTCGAGCCCGGACCGATCCGGCCCGAGACCCCCTAGGCCGGCCCAAACTAGGTTGACCCGACCCGGGTGCGGGTCAGACCGCTTGGGCATGGCCCGGACCGGCTGGACGTAGCCCGACCTCACCTGGGCGCGGCCCGGCCCATCCTGGGTGCGACCCAGCTCGGCGGCCCGGCGTGCTGGCGGTCACGTTCGGCTAGCCAGGGGTTTTGAACCCCCGGTTCTTCCATGTCCGGCAGGCCCGCTCTGGCCAACCGGCTTCTGCCGACACAAGACCGGCAAGGCCGGTCCCCTCTGCTCCGATGTCGGTGGCCCGATTCTGGCCACCGGTTCCCCTGATCCACCGTGGCTTAAACCGCATCCTTGGTCCATCCGGCACGACACGACGGCGCCGCACCCCTCTGTCGTGGCCCCGCTCCAGCCATGGTTTCTTCTGGTTTTTCCGGCGCGGCGCGACGGCGCCATGACTTGGTTCAATTTTCAAATTCACGTCGTGACGGCGCCCCGCATCCTTTCCGCTCATTCCCACGCAGTGCGACGGCACAACCTCACATTCCTTCGAACCGCAACAAGAAAAATAATAAGGGAGGAGGGTCGGTCGTGTTTTTGCGGTCCGGACCCCTCCCGTTAAACGATATCAAGCGGTCCGAATGAACAAAGATATATGATCGAAGAATTCTCAAATAAAAATACCTAAACCCCTAACTCAATGTTTTCTTCGAACGATACTTCGTTGCAGAATTAACCATCGCGGAAGGAGACATCGTGGAAGGAGACGTCACGGACGGAACATCGTTGGCGTTATGTGATCTCCGAGGAAGGCATCTCCCGCCGTCATCAGTCGTTGTAGGTCGGCTTTCATCGTCGGTGACGGTGCATTCTTCGCGTTCTTCATCGAAGAACGAATAATCCCCAAGACCTCCCTTTTTCTACCAAAGGCTCCCACAACCCTAATTCCAACCAAAATAAAAAATAAGTTCAACACTTATTTTATTAACATAACCTACGCATTTGAATTTCAAACAGTCACATTTAACTCACTTAATTAATTAACATAAGTTGTCAAAAATTAATGATGTGTTGAGGGGGGTTAGAAAATATGATGGGGTGGGGTTCGTGTGGGCGCCACCAGCCTAATAACCTCTCATGGGATGTTGGGTGGTTACCCAACTTCCACCCAAAGGTTACACACTTAGAAAGATAAATAAAATTTCTCGTTTAATGTTTATTTTAACTTCCAAAAAATTTAACAACTTCACCCGTGAAAACGCAACTCTGAAAAAGGTGTTCCTCAGCAATTACCGGTGTTGCGGTTCCATTGGGGCCCTCAGAATTAGATTCCGAGCACCGGTTCAAAAGTTAGAAAAACCCGATCGTTCGTTCAGTGAACGTACCCGAGCTAAACTTCGGAAATTTATTCCGGGAACACCGGGCCTCGAAATCATGAGTCGTCAGAAACTTCATTCATGTAAAATCCCAAAGAAAATATAGAAAAAAAATTCCCTTGAATTTTGTGGGTCTTTACATATGTTATATACAAAGACATATCCATAATTTTTAATCATATTATTTCTCAAAATTTGAATAAACTCATCCTCTTATTCCAAATACAAAAACCCAAAAATCCCATTCATAGATATTATATATTTGTAGATGAATATTCATTATATTACACAAACACATAGAAGAGGATAATGAAGGTATAATACATTTGGAAACATGGAATTATAAAAAGCTTCTTCCTAAAATTTCAACATCATCTCCATATTATTTCATCATAATAAGATCTCATTTTTTATGGCAGACATATTAACATTTTTTGTATCTATGGAATATAAACATAAGAAAATGTTGAGATCCGATACTCATTAAGTGTGAACCTTGGAAAAATAAATTAATGATTATATAAAAGCATAATAAAATAATAAGGATAAGAAATTGTATCCATATAATAAAAATTTCATTCCCAATATGTTGAAAATCATAACCAGGAGTTATACCTGAAAGCATGAACATTTAAGAATAAAATAATCATCCGAATGTTAATCCATTAAAACTCAATCCGAAGCGGCAATATTATGTCATAAATGCTAATAAAATAATTATAAGTAATGAAAAATTTTAATATAAAAAATATAACATCAAATACCCTTAAATTAGAAATCATGTAATATTTACCAAAATAGATCTAGAACGTCAACTTATTTCTCCTAACTGATCAAACACGTCAACATATTTTCTTATAACAGAGTAAGAACAAAAACTAGTTTCCCATAACATTATAATGACATATAATTCATTAACCAATTCATTGATAAGAGATATAAGTACCACTTATCAAATAATGAAAACCATATATATGTGTTCTATAGGATCATATATAATTCATCATTTCTGAAACCTTATAAATAAAATGCTCTCATAAGATGTTCATCATAACATAACTCATGGAAATAAATGGGATTCATAAACATCATTTCATCATGAAAATGAACCATTAGGAGAAAGAATAAGGATTGTATTCTTAAATCGTTAACCTACTAAATCATAAATAATAGAAAATAATGATATCTCATATATGAAATGATTCTGAAAAATAATTAGAAATAATTAATTATGAAAATATCAATTCCATTTAGAAATAATTTTATGATGACATGTGTAATTATCAAAGAATAATTTTTATTGAATTGAAAATTATAATATTTCTACGGAAATAATAATTAATTAAAGAATCATGATAGTTGGAAAATACACTTATATTTTTCAAGGAAAAAACATTAAATATATGTAGTTTTTTGGAATATCCAAAAATTACATGTTATAAAAAATGAGAAAAAATTACCATTCAAACCGTTTTAAAAAAATAAAAAAGTGGGAAAAATATAAATAATTCTAGGGGAATAATAATTACCTTTTTTATTTTATTTATAAAATAAGGGCATTGAAATAAATATTCCCCAATCGAGACATAAATAGAAATAATGTAAAATAATGATGAAATTGGCTACATGGTGAACCACATTGATTAAGGTTGGGGTCATGAGAAGGCTTCTTTGGTTGTGGAGGAGCCTACTTACCTAGATAGCAACAAACTAAAATGACAAGTAGATGACCTAAGGACTGTAGATGAGGGTGAGGGAAAGAAAACATTTAAAGATAATGAAGTTTTGGTTAGGTGTCTTTCAATGATTAAATTCAACACGCCTGATCAGAGGAGGGGGAATATCGAGGGGTGCAAGGAACTTATTTCATAGAATCTCTTTGGAAAGATGGGGTATATTTTTGGGGGTGATAATGAGAATCTGACTAGATTTTCTAACCGGTCCTATAGTGATATTGTACATAGTGGGAAAAATAATATGACTAAGGATGAAAGAATTTTGTCAGCTACCCCAAGAAAAAAACAATTTTGGACTATTCTTACCAGTCGTGACTGGGGAATACTAGAGCTTCATCTAATCAGGATCACAGGGTTATCCCTGCCTTCAAAAAAGATATCTTGTCTAAGAAATCATGTCCATGGTATCTCTCACTTGATCTAATGAGGAGTTAGAAAAAAGATGATAATCTCTTGAGGTAGTATAAACTAGCTTCAGAATGGGAATCAGCAACTATGGAGGAGGACTAATGTGTTTGGTGTGATGACGAGTATGGATATTTTTATTGGTAGTGGTTGTGCAGGTATGTTCTTGCCTTTTTATTTCATGCCCCCGGTTTATAGTTGGTGTCAGTTTTTATCTTGTATGGTTTATCACTTACCCTCATAGTGACTGTTATTTTTTCACATTTTTTAAAAGTTTTTAAAAATAAAAAAAATTAATTTTCAGTCAATCGAATAATAATGAGATTTTGAAATAATCCCTTCCCTTAATTGTCCCATTTCCATGTTCATGTTTAATTGAATTGAATAATAAATTTATATTTACTATGAATTTATTTAAAAAAATATATCTATCATAAAATTTATTATTTATTTATATCAAAACATCACCCTTTTAATAATTATTTTTTATTAAAAATCACCGTTCATTGTGATAATTTCATTGTTTCCAATATTTTTTAAGTTCAACAGTCCTAATCATTATATATTTATAAAGGTCCCATAATTTATGGAAATTAATTTATGCTTTGAAAATTACATATATTAATTAATTAAATATATATATATAATCATTATCAAAAAAATTATAGAAATAAAAATTAATTAAACTTATCAATGAGACGATAGTCTGTACGTAGGTCTGGCCAATGTTTCCATTTCTGAGCTAATGAAATTGTAATATTTAAATAATAAATAACCATTAATGAAGGATTAATATTTCTTATATATTATATATATTAATTAACATGATCTTTATTACCATCCATGTGGATAATAAAGGAAAAAAACAAATTACTTCATGGATATGGGTGCAGACATGTACGCACGAGCTACATTTTGACATCCCAATATATTGATTGATGAGAAGCTAGAAATTATATAATCATTAATGATGTATGATTATCTCATAAATATCATATATAAACATTAAACCCATAATTATCCCCATCTATATAATATGGTTGTGAAAAATGAATTATATCACGACAAGGATAACTTATATCATACACACACATGAGTAACACTTTCAATTATTTTTTAACTTGAAGGAGGACGTATAATTATGTTTTTATAATCATAAAAAAATTAATTATAATTATTATATTTATTTTACTATTTTATGATATGTATCATATAATTATAAGATTTAATTAATTGAAGAGAAAAGATAGTGATTTGTTAGAGTAATTTCCTCTTCTTTGTAAAATGTCCTTTGGATATACCCTACAGGATATAGAGTTGGTCTTTTTGAAATACTATATCCTCTAACATATATATAGGAATGGTTGGAATATATTTTTTTATTATTTTGGAGGTATAAGGATCAATGTGGTAAACTTAATTGATGTATAAGGTGTCCTTTAATAACTAATGTAGTGGGAATTTTGGGAAATTTTCAAAATATTAAAATATAAGAAGTCTGTTATCATGAAAAATGAATAAAAATATATAATAAACTAAATTTCATAATATTGTTGATTATATATTATATCTCTTGATCTATTTTAATTTTTTTTTTGATTATTATCTAATTTTATGAAATAATAAATCAATAAAATATAATTATTTTCAATTGTGATACAATTACAGACATTGATAATAAGTACATCAAGACAAAAAGTAAAATCCTAAATAGCTTTTATATTAAATAAAAAATAAATGGGTAAAATGTAGAATTATTTTATCACATTAAAAATCAAAAAATAATATTTATTTTAATATTTTTTGATTAATTATTTTTGTATCCAATTAATTAAACAATTAATACATGAACATTGTGAAATACATTAATGTAATGGTTTCATCAATAAATATTAAAATTAAATTATCATAACAAATAAAAATATTTTATCCTTTATAATAGTATTTATATTTGAACATTTTCTGTAGTTAAAACCATAATAATGATATTATAAATATTATAGCTATTTAGAAAACATGATTATGACCTGTTAGACATTTCATCATATATAATACTACAATGTTTAAAGTCAAATCCATGTGAATCATTAAATATCAATAAATCATCCCTATGATGATTATAGTTGAGATATACCTATCCAATAATATTTAGTAATTTTTGGGGTCAATTAGTAGTTCTTATAATTTAATTTTTAAACTTTAATGAAATGTTTTACACTTTACCATGTTAAAAATTTAAAGAAATTATGCTTTATATTGACAAAAAATAATATATAACTATTTAATAAACTATGGCCTAATGATTCCTAATATAAAATCCATTTCATCAAAATATAAATCACAAAAGTTTCAAAATATAATTAAAAATCAAATAAGAAAAATGAAATGAAAAAAATTATTTTAGAAAAAATACCTTTATAAATTTAAATATTTTTAAAATAAAATTAAGTATTAAATAAATTGAAAAATCTTTAATTGAAATATTTTAAATCATATATAACAAATTAAATTTTATTACTATGAAAAATATAATTTCAATTCATAAATACGTTAAATTAAAAATATAGTGTTTAATAAAATTAATATATTTTATCTATATATTTAATAAAATATATTTTAAGATAATTATCAAAATTTATTCATAATAAAACTTTTACATGATAAATTCATAATTGAAATTAATATTTTCAAATATAGATTCTAAAAAATTAATAAAATAATTATAAAATTTTCTCATAATGAAACATTTTTTTAAAATTAAATTACATTAATAAAAATTGTTTTGATAATTTTCAATGAATTTTAAAATAATTTTTTTAACTTTATATTTATATCAAAAATTAATTAATCAAATTCCTACATTCAAATAGAATGTCTAGGAAATAACGTACACATATTATTTAAATATTGCTACGTTGTACATTAAAACTTGCTACTGCCTACAATAGAAGCTATCCAATGACAAAAGTTTCATAAAAATATCTAGTTGTTACAAGGGTATATTGTGAAGAATTTATACTAATGAAAAAAATTAATTGAAAAAACATAATTCTCACACTTCAAAGCGGAATACACATTCTATTAAAATTATCTCATTATATTACCTTATAAAGTCATAATATATACATGAAATCTAATTGTATAGAATATAAAACTCCTACATTTACATTGTGAAATAACTTTCAAATAACTATTTAAACCACTATGTTAATCAATCTAATGAAATGAATATCCTACTTGGTTATTTCCAATATATATTTCTCTTTAAAAAAATTTAACGAAAAATTCATTGGAGAGATATATTGGGATCACCCAGCATCATAAACATTTTCCAAGGAATATATAATAAATCAAAACTTATAAATAATTAGTTTACATCATAAGTATAATAAATTTGTTAATATAGACATATAATACCATTTAGGATTCACATAAAAAATTTGGATAAAATTCTTTTTTCCTTGTAAACACTTAAACCAAAAAAATTCAAGAACAATGGGAAATAATATTTTTATTGAAAAACCAAGAAAAAGATATCTAGGGGAATATTGAAAATGGAAAATGTGTATGAATATATAAAATCATAATCCATGGAATAGAGATTATAAAATAATATTTTTTCTGATTTTAAAAAAGTCCATAAATAAACTATATGGAAAATGATGAAAATATTCTATATTAAAACCTTGACAAAAAGTCGCGGGTTGTTAAAAAGGGTGTACAATAATTTCAGCGTATAAATAAAAATACATAAATCATTTATATGATTCTTGATAAGGAATAAAATGATTTTTATGGAAAACAATAACATCATACTTTTAAATGATAGTCAGTTACTTCATGTATGACTCAGGAAAAACATAATTTAAATCATATATAATAATTTTATATTTATGTTTTACATTCTTAGGAACATTAGTAATTACTACGTCATCATAATATGTTATATTACATATATTTAAATGTAATATATTATTTCTAAATCTATTTATTTCATGTTTGATGTTTTGAGGATGTTTGGTTTATAATCTCAAAAACAACTTTAGTTGGCTGACCATGTTAAAAGAGTTAATTATTAAATAATCTGTAAAATATTAAAAATTAAATAATTATTATTTTTATTTGTTAAATACATTTTTAGATCCATCCATCTAATATTAAAAAGAAAAAATAAGCACATCACATAATAGTGTTAGTAGTCCATAAACACACATGAGTGATGTTGTCATTCTCAAATTGATGGAAATGTAGAAATTAAGTAAAATATTATCCTTCATGAATCATAATTATTCATAAAAAATATATAATCATTTGATCAACCATTTGAAATATCCATATAAGGTTGTGATGAAAATTGAAACACATCGCTTTGTGGAGGAGGCAATACACACATATGCACAAGTGATGTTTTCATTTATCATGATATGAAAATTGAAATTTAAGATTTTTTAACATAAAAAATAATATTTAATAATATTATATATTTTTTTTTATTTTATAAGAAATTAATGTATTTGTTTTAATTATTAAATATAATAAATAAACTTGGGAGGAGTCGGTAAAGAGTTAAAATGCTTATTTTGGAAAACCACATTTTGAATACAATATAACCTTTCTTGGTTAGACTTTCCCTGAAAAAAAGGAACTATTATAAATGATCAGGTTTTCAAAAACATATTTAGGTCGATATTTTTTAGGATATGTGGCTCAATGATTGTTAATAATAGGGAATATTTCGTTCCATTTTATATGTGATGGGAGTGACACTCATGTAAATTTTCAATGAATTAAAATAATATTAGGTCCCTACCATGGTCATGTGAAACCAATGTAATCCATTTTACAATATAAGGTTATAATTTTTGATAAATGCCAATAATAGAAAATTAAATATAATTATATTTAAAATTATTAATCAGTTTTATCCTTAATTAACCTATTTTATGATTTATCATCGTGAAAACATTTTATAATGGTTATGATTGATTACCTCTAAACATTAAATTGAAAATATTATAAATATTAAAATAATAATTGAAAGTAGGAAATTAATTTTTCAATATAATATTTATATACGTTTCTGAGGTCAATTTTCATATAAGAACCGAAAAAACAATGATTTTTTTAGAAAAAACCTGTTTTTAATACAAAAATGATATTATACAAAAAACATGTATAATTATATTTCCAATGACCTTAATTGGATTATTATGAATAAAAGTGTAATTATTTCACATTAAAAAAACCTAAAATAGAATGGGTTATTGTGAATAATTAAAATGAAAAAACAGTTTATAAAAAATTGTTATTTCTTTAATAATAAATCCAAAAAATATTAAAAAAATATTTTAAATTTACCCTATTTAATGTTTATATTATTATTTAAAAAATTATTTACTTTTCAAAAATTTATATATCTTAAAATAATAATTATTTATTCTATCTAAAACCATTTAATTCATATGTTAATATGTAGTAATAATAAATCAATATTTTTTGGATTGAAAATAATAATAGAAATATTCTAGAGAAAATAAGTATGAAATGAAATCATGTTTTTACTAAGACCATAAAAAGATTTATGTTTAATATTAATTTGGGGTTTAACATCGAATTGTATTATAAAAACAAACATATCTTATGAAATATAAATCAAAACGTACAATAACATAAAACCTTAAAACATTTCATAAGATATGAAATTGTTCCATTTTCAGTTTAAAATATAGTGTAATAAAATATATTAAATGATCCCTAAACCACTTAAATACACCAATATACTTTTATAAACAACAAAATAATAATTGAAACACATTGGAGATTTTTTAAATCCTTCAAATACCTATGTAGAATCATACTAAATGTATTCCATCATAATAAATAATGATTTTTTAGTATTTCACATATATTAAAAGAATTATAAATAAAATTTCAAATGTACTTTCAGAAACATAATAAAAGTGATGTTTAACAAAATATAGGTGAAAAATAATTATAAAGTTTCTCTAGAATAGTTCCTCAAACATCATCCTCACCAATCATTGATCCATAAATAATTGGATTTCTTCAAAAAGGGTCAGCAAAGATTTCAATCTTTGAATAAGTATTTTTTATCGGGTTTTAGAAAAAACCTCTCCAACATCACCTTTTCTCATTCACATTATGATAAACTAAGAAATTATTATATTTATACTATATCTCACTATGTTTCTATTCCATAACACTTTAATTACAATACAATATTTTTTCAACATGATATTTTTAGAGAAAATGTCTCACTATATTACCCAAGTATGGGATACATCTTTATCCTGGGTGGATACTTACTCTATCTCCCGCATTCATAACTCACATATTGAAATGATAATGGAAAATATAAATTGGTAAATGGAATACAAACAATAAAAAACTCTTTGAACATTAATTTCCCATAGTGGGTTTTCTCAAAATAAAATAAATTACACAACAGATATTAATTTCTATATTTCTTGTCGACTGTATTAACAATAAATTCTGAGTGGAAAGGCATTGTAATACAAATTGAATCACTTATGATAATAATAATTACCTCTATTGAAAAATTATACATCCACTTCATATTATGAATTTTAAATCCGATCTTCATATTTATTTTCCTTTTTCACCTATTTTTTAGAAAATTAATCAATCACACATGGGATGTAGGTGGCTACACATATACCTTATTAATGTTCCCTAATATGATCAAATAAAAGTCTATATGGTATATAAGACTATTGAAAATAAGTCTGATCAATTTATATAAAAATTATGTCCATAACGAAATAATGTGATACCAATATTAAAATATCTTACTTTATAGATGATCATAAATATTTTTGCTAAATATTATAAACTTAAAATGAAAATGAATAAACAAATAAAAAAACATTTGAGTGAATGTTTTTATTGATCCGCATTTTTTATAATATTAGACATTCTTGATAACTATATTTGATATAAACCAATAATAAAATTTTAATATTGAAAATCATACCTCAAATTCAATTTTCGAAAGGGCTATCCATATTCTACGTTTTCCACAATATATAAAATATATTATCATAAACATATAACAACATATGTAAGGTATTATCATCACCTAAATTCATAATATATTATCCTTTTTAATGATTAATATCCATTCTTGTTTTAAAATTTATTGGATGATTTATAATTATTAAAAAAATCAAAAATAATTTTTTTTTTCAAGGATACGCCATGTTGTTGATTTAAATAACCCATAAGATGGACTATTCTTCATATTTTTTACGAATCAAAATACAAATAAATCCATATATTTTAATTATTCAATTTAATTTCGTATTCAATATAATATATCATATGTTTAATAAAAATATTGGAATAATGTGATTATATGTTATGTCATTAATGTGAAAAAATGGATAAGATTTGTTTTTGAACATATCAATTAATTTATTTAATGCTCTAAGGAATCTGTAAATCACCATTATTTCATTCACAATATCTTCCAATAAGAAAAAAAAACAATTAATTTTATATTTTTACTCATTGATTTTATCTTTCCAATTAGGCAGAATAATCATTTGAACATGATCATCCATGAATGTTTCATTATTTTTTTTGCCTTATCCATATCATTATTTGCATCCAATTGGGTTTTACATACTATAAATCATTCATTTTTTATATGATCCTAAAATGTTATATGTTAATAATACTTCAATATAGTAATTTTAGTATTTACAGTCATTTATATTTTTCTTTTTTCCTTCAATAACATTTCTTGTTATGAAATTCATGTCTTACATTTAGTAGAAACTTATATTTCTTACATAGACCTTCGTCACACATATATTGATATCATGTTACCCTTCCTAGGAAGCCTATCATTTTCGACATCGGGGATGTTAAAAACAAAATCATTCTATATCTCTCTATCTTTCATTAAAATCCAATTTTTTTATTCTTTGATTTCATTGGAGTGGATTTTTCATCATTAATCTTTTGTTTCATCTCTGAGAAAGAGGTATCAACATTTTTCACCTATGTTTTTTATATTAAAATAGTCTATATAAATTATCCTAAAATGTATTCTTTGTTTCAATATATAACTAATCTTCAAATTAGTGAAATATTATTTTCAAAAAATTGTATAATTCTTCTATGAAAACAATTTTTTATGCTTTATAGATTTCTATTATTATAATTATGAAATAGTTATGATGTTATTTTCGAGATTTAATCTTTTAATCCATAACATTAGGCCTTTTGTATATTCCAATTACTAAAATTTTACACAAATAATTCATATAATGTTTTCCAATCATCCAGCAGTACCAACACAAGTCTAAAACTCTATATATCTAATCCTTATAATTAATCTAAATATGTTTATATGAATTTTTTTACTAATATTCACCATTATTTAATAATCACTTTAGGGGATTCAATTTTCAAGTAAATTACTATATCAAATATTTAATCATTTTTAATTTTTCCAATACATGTATTCATCCACATTTTTTGATATTTAATCAATAATATTACATTTTTAGTGAAAAAAAGATTCAGTTTCGAGAAATATATTATTAATGTAGGAACCTTATTCAATTATGTATTTTTGGATTGACCACGATATTATTCACAACTCTTATTTATGAAAATTTGTTTTTTCTATTCATTTAGAATCATTTCATATAAATTATTTGTTGTAATTATTTTCTCTTGTACATGGTATCTTATAGGTTGAGAGTCTTTATATTTTTCTTTTATATTTGTCTTGAAAAGACAAATTAGATGATGTGTATTTATAAAATTTTCAAAGAAAACCTTATCTATCTTCCCAATAAATATTCCTCATTAGAATATTATCACCATTTAAAAAAACGACAGCAACATTAAAACTATTATTATTATTATTATTTATAAGAATCTTTGAAACTCATTAATAAATGTATTTTTTTCTAGATTCATGAATCCCTTCCTTTTAAACTATATAAAACACATATTTCATATAAAAGATATTTTTATAAAATCATCAATCAAAAAAAATTATTTCACTAAAATTTTTCATAGATTCATTATTGGTTTCCAAAATTTTTATGGGTGTTTCATTTATATAACATTTAATTAATTAATCACTAATTTCATAATTTTGAAATTAAATCTATTAATTTTCACCAACAAGTCCCTAATATATGATATCATATTAGCAACAACATCACTAGATAATATTCTCATAATAATATCTTCGTAATTATTATAACATAATAATTAATTGATCACATCTTCTGAACAATGTATACTTTATTCATCTGATTTATCATACCTAGATCTATAAGAACGCATAAAACTATGGTTACCTTTATTTATTTGTCCTTCCGTAATTTAATTTTCATTCCTCCTCAAATTATTTTCTTCTTGTATATTCTTATTTCATAGAGTCACGTAAAAAACCCCAAATAATTATCTAATATATATGGATTTATAATTAAAAATTTACAGATTGTAAATATAACATTTCAAATATACACATCATAAAATTCAGATAAAAGAACCAATGTATAATAATATATCCATCTAAAGTGACTATTTTTTTACTGACACTATTTGAGATTCCTGGGGGATAGTTTCTAACACATATAGGGGGTATTATATGTGGATAAATAACTTATAAAATTTTTGATACTATTTTAACTTAATACCCTAATGATTTTTTAATCCCATTGATTTTTAAGAAATAAATATTGATATATTTTTGATCGACCCAATCCCAAAATACCCCATGAAATATAGAATAAGAATATATAATGGTATAAGGTGTTTTTAATGTTTTCGCCTTGATGTAGAAATGTTATAATTTATTGCGTTCATGTTTGATTGAATCACAAATTTACTACTTTAATATTACGATTAATTAAAATTTATTTATCTAGATCTCATCCTAAAACCATGATCTTTTTATTACACAAGTGAATGAATTATGCTCCAATTAGTTTTTTATAATATATCCAACCATTTCTAAAATATTTATCTAATCTTTAAATTATGAAAAAATATATTAGAGGATGTTTCTTCGTAAAATAGTAATATGTGATTCATCTTATATATTAAGTCTTTGTATTTTTTTATAAATTTTATCACACTACTAGAAATATAGTCACAGTAAAAATCATAAACCCCAATTATTATTAAAAATAGGACTACTAATATTTCTTATACATTACATCAAGGATAAATAAATATAATATATTTTCAATATATCTTCATGCACACTATTCTTCCTCATAAATTATTATTCATCCATTTATCACTTATGTGATAATGGGTATCATAGGACCTAGTATTCCTACCAATGTATTCTTACTTTTAATCTTCATCCAAATTGTATCAAATAGACCAGTCTATATTCCTTCTCTACCAATGAAACACCAGTTAAACATATCAAAAAATAATTAAGTTGTTATATTTTCTGAATAATACATCTAAAAACAACCACACAAATTAAAGACCAAAAATATTAGTGTCATATATATTGGCTACATAATCATCTAATTCTGCGATGACATGATTACATTTATCTATAATAATTCTTATATAGATCCTTTTATAGAAATATATCATGATACAATCATAATCATAACATGGGTAGTGGAACTATATCAAAATTTGTGAGATCAAACCCCCAATATAGTAAAACCTTATAATAATGTATAAGATCATAAAGTTGAAGAGAAAATTAAGAGGGTATATAAGTTTATCTTAAAATATAATGATACCATATATGATAATCCTAAAACATTATAGGGAAAAATAAATTCATAAACGATTATTAATGGAATATAAAGTTTAAGACATTGCTCCTAATAAATCTTAATAATTAAAAAATATGTGAGCATGAAATTAAGGGTAAGAATATTCTAAAAAATGTGTAACATGAAAATATGGAATATCATGAAGATGAGAATCATCATAAGAAAATTTATAAAACTAAAAATGACATGAAAATGTGGCACAAAAATAATAATACGGAACTATTTAAGTGAAAACTTATTATTCCCATGCATATTTGAATTTTTTCATTATTCCCATTTTTGAGAATTTGAGAAAACTCATTATGCACTTTAGAATGTGAAGAAAAGAATTTTTTATATTTCCCAAAATTGTATGATATATGAAATTATGATAAAAAATTAAAGGTTTATATAGTAAACCTCCTATTATCATATATACATATGGTTCTTACTTAATACTGATCCTCGTCATATCATAATTATATCATAGTAAAAAGCCAAGAATTTAAAAAATTTCAAAAAACATCACTAATATTAATATACGAAATTACTGGACAAAAAAATATCAGTTTTTACCACGATTATTAATAATATAATAAAATAAATATGGAGATAAAAATGTCACTTAAAAGTGATAAATAGCTGAGAGAATCAAAGTGATAAAAAATATTTTTAGAAAACCATTTAAACATTGTTTTAAAGGTTTATAATAAAATTAATTTCTAACTAAATTACATAGGTAATGAAAATAATTTTTATAACCCTTTTTATAAAGAGTTTAAAAAAGAATTTTTATTGAAAATAAAAAATAAAATCCATCTAATAAATCTATAGTAGTGAGTTATGAAACTGAAATCAATTATTAAGATTGTTTAGGTCATCATAAAGCTAATAAAAATTAGAGAAATATTGAAATAAATTAATTTCATAAACTAGTAAAATGAGAATATTTTTAATATAAAAGTTTTAATAATATCTAGAGTTCATAAATTAAAAAAATAGATACAATAAACTAATAAACATACTAATAATATATACTGGTAAGAATAAATGTTGTTATTACCAATGGTATATGTTTATGTCAGAAAAAAGTTATTAACAATGTTGTTATTTTTTTAATTTAATTTCCCCAAATTTTTATGTTAAATAACATATAAAATAGTTTAATTTCAAGAAGAAAAAAAATCAATAAGTATATTCATTTCTGAAAGACTATGAACTAATAAATCAAAAATTTGACTGATGAAGTGTTTACCTTGAATTCCTTCTTAGTTGATCAGAAGCTAAAATCCTACTAAAAAAATTCTTATTCCTAATTAACTACTAGATAAAGTTATATATATTTCTATATATATCCTCCACTGAAAACCATTTAAGGAGGATATATTATATAATTATGACTTATTATTCCCATTGAGGTTCAATAATTGTTTATTATTTCATTTACTTTTATAATATCAAAAATAGAGCAACTTATTTTGGTTAGTCATATTAGAACATACTAAATTAATGTAATTTAATTTATCTTTTAATCTTATTTATATGTTTTTTGACTTATTATATGTTTTTTTAGTTATGTTTCATGAAAATGTAATTAGTGTTTTCATATTTATCTAATTTTAGAGAACAATGATTATGTATTAAGGATAAGTTAAATACCTAATATAACCATTTCATAACCAAAAAAAATATATTTTCCTTATTAGTAATTTAAATTACAATAATTTGACTTCCAATGGTCAGTTGTGATAGTCTTTTGTAAAATTGTTCAATTGGGTTGTTAGACCGACCCAAACATGAACCAAAAATAATTATTGGATGTCTATGGTAATTAAACTGGTTTATATTTTATATAAAAACATTATCCAAAATTAATAATGATACTATTTATATATAATTAATATTTTTAATTTGATTTTAAGATATTTTACTAAATAATAAATAGACATTTTTTAAAATGAAACATGTTACTTAATTGAGGATGCACTTTATAAAACACATAGTAATCGTTATCATTTTGCAATGAGTGATAGGGTGTGAAGTTTGATTATTAATTATCTCATTATAATAATAATTATATTATATATGTTAAATTAACTATTTAATTACATACATTTAACCATTGGATATAGGTAATGGTGAAAAGATAAAGATGTCACTTCATGGAGGTGGTCGTCTTCTCAAAGCCATGGTCAACCTTAATTTGGTTTACAAGTGGATAAATGAAATTAATATTATATTTTCCATTAGTAAAATAAATATTAAGTATTCCAACGGTAATTTGGTTTTTATATAGAAATTTAGTCAATCAAGGATATTTTAAATGGGATGTGTAACTTGGAATGGGTGGAAGTTATCCCCTTTTATATGTTGAGAAAAGATGACACCTATGAACAACTACTCATTTTCTCTAATGTTATGAAATTATTCAATGATTAACAATTCAAAAAATGAGAAATAATTATCTATGGGTAGAGATAAAATTATGAAAGCATCAATCATAAAATTCTATATATCTTCCGAAAATGTTTCGATTAATTTACTTTTATGTTATGTGATTTTCCCATTTTCATTATTCACTTAGGTAACCTGATTTTTACAATGTAATATATGTTTTAATAAATAATAAAATAATAAATCCTTCCATTTATTGGTGTGATTAATGATTATTTTATATCTATTTACTTTATTTCCATTTTTAAATATTTGAAAATTAGTATTTAAATTAAAAAATTACATATCTAAGAAACAATTTTTTTTGAAATAAATTTTTTTTTTGTAATATTATTTATCATTGGATACACATTATATGTGTGTGAATATAATTACATAATTTTTAAAACATAATATTTCAATTTTTTTAATTTTTTTGATTTAAGTGATTATATAGAAATTAGAAAAAATAATATTTTTTTACATAATAGATTCTATATAATCATCATAATTAACATTAATCTTATTAGTATTAATATTATTAAAATAGTAACCCCTTTTACATAGTTTGGTATTACTTATTCAAAATATATAATTTTTTTTACTAATTTAAATTAGAAAAGGCGAGACGAATATAAGTTTTATATAAATACATATAATTTTATTTTTCAGAAAAATTTATATCCATCCATAAAATGACCATTATATTATTATACATTTTTTTGGTATTTATAATTTTGTAACTTCTTTTATTACCCAAAAAATTATTGACTATAATATAATAGATTTTTTTCCTATTTTTTCAAATATAACTGGGTTCTAATTTTAGGAGACTATTACGTAAATACAATGATACTCGCATGGAATTTAATGAATGAAAATATTTCTTAAAATCCAGTTTTTTTATATTCTACAACATACAAAAATAATTTCATCATCAATAAATTATTTAATGAAGGAAAAAAGTTATGGATCTCTTCTCTCATCACATCATTAGGGTCCCACATATATTATTTTGACTTGTGATTCCGCCTTACGATTTTCACCAAATTGATTGTCTTCTTCCTGAAGATATTTCATATTTATGTTAAAACATTATAAATTTAAATATTCGTACATGGGATGGATATGATATTAAATTACTCAAAAGTGATATATATATATATATAAATCACATCATCTTCTTGAAAGTGTTATGGGGAAATGATATGTGATATACTAGGACCCCAACATGTTGAATGATATCGGAGGGACTAGTGTCTCTATTGACCAACTTCCTGTTATATCCAAATTATGATCAATCCATTCCCTAGATATTTGTAAATAGTATCCCTTATTTCAAACTATATCGTTTTTCATAAATATATATATTACTCTTCTATCAACATTGTCCTAATTCAATATTTTATCTGATTTTATGAACATTGAGTATATTTCCATAGACATGGTTGGAACAAAAAACATCAAATATATATCGTTCAGAAAACATGATGGTGTACTACAACACTTCCAAAAATGATCCACGTATGATTCCCTCTAAATTATAGAATGTAGTTTTTATATGATAACTCTTTTGTTGGGAGGTGTTGATCCAATCATTGGATGTATATTGAACATGATCATAGAATATCTTATAGATTTTTCATAGTCCACCTCGATATACCACCTATTTATGGGTTCTAAGAAATGATGAAACTCAAAAATATATTCAATCATTTATGAATACATCTCTAGAACCTCATAGAAATTGAGGGATCCTAATCATATATAATGTAGAGCGTTATTCCATATATCCAATGATTTCCCTTAGTGATAAAACCTCACTCGCCAAGCCACTCTGAGCTCTCGGATTTCCCCTAGGGATTCCACGTTCTCTGGAGGTTATTCTTCTGTCATCATCCAGTTAGGTTGTTTCTTCTCTCTCACTCTCTCTGGGATGAGTTTTATCATAGATTTATTTCACAATGCTGCTCAAATATCTCATCTCTATAACGATACTATAGTTTTCTCTGCATCCTCCTATTTTCACTCTGATACCGCATTCATTAGTTCCTCTCTAGGTTAGATCTAGAGTATGGGATACATTGTGGTTTGGGGCTTGCATTTTGATGGATGGAAGATCCCCAGGTATTACCAGAGTTGGCTCGTCTTACTAGGATTTCAATATATTTCACCTTTTGTGTTTCATCCCTCTTTCCTTTATCTTGTTCTTGGTTTTTCAGTTCTGGATATTCATGTGGTTTCTTTTCATTTGAATTTATAACAATTTTTTTAATCCCAAATCCTCTTTCAGTTTTTCTTTCACATTTTTTATGAATCCCTCTTTCTCATTACAACTTTTGGGTTTTTAATGTTAGTTTTCTTTTTTTATTCTTCGATGTTTTGTTCCAGTTGTATGTCTTGTTGTTTTACATTGGCTTGGATGATGTCAATGACAACGTTTTATTGTAGCACGATGAAGATGATGTTGGATTTTCTGAGAAACATAGGATGTTCTCTCACGATGGGGGTGTTCTTCACTTTCGACGATGGTTTTTTGTTGATCCTATGCATTGAAGATGATGGTGCTCTTGGCATTAATAGGGTCGGAGATGATGATTTTGGTGGTGGTTCTCAGTGTTAACGATGGAGTTTATGGTGGATTCAATGGATGGTTCCTGACGACATTTCTGGTGTCTAGCAGGTGATATGAATTTGATATTATGGGTTATTTAGGGGTTTTTGTTGGTTTTTCTATGTCATCTATGATGTTCATGGTGTTATTTTAGGGTTTTTGCAATCATCTAGTATGAATTGTCGACAATAATGGTTAACGTTATTTTTTCCAGAAAATAGGTGGTATTGCCGGTGCCGATGATTTGTGTTATATTGATGCAGAGAAGATACTTTAGGGTTTTGGCAATCAATAGTAGGCGATGAGATCGTGGGAAATAAAGGTGTTGATGGGACCGAGGATTCGCTTCACATTCCTAGAAGGGTTTTAATTTTAAATTTTGAAATGGATTTTTGTTTTTTTTCAATTTGAATTTTATGTTTTGATCTTTGTAAATCAGTTGTTTTTTATTTGGTTAATCGGTTTTACGGGTCACCCACTACCCATTAAAAGTGGTTATTCTAAAAAAACAATTGTGGTGGTCAAATTATTTTCTTTATGATTTTATTGGAGATCTAATCAAGAAAGAATTATTCTTTAATGGAAATAAATTTTACTAGCTTCAAAAAGAGATAAATTATAACCCAAATAGCATTATAACATTAGATGTTTTTCTGTAACCAATGAAGAAATATATAGTGATGTTTTCTCCATTTCAATACTTGTATGGCTAATTGTTAAAATATTCCATTATAATTTTATACTTCACCCTTAACTTTTGTGCTTTCCATGCATCAACATACATATTCTACAGTCTCTTTCTTCATGTTATCTCAACAGATGATTAACTTTATATCTATATTCTTCATCATGATTTTATATAAAAGTAGTAAAGGATGATATGTGGTAATGATATAAATGATACCTCATCAGTTATGGATTTTTAGGGAATAGATTTGGGCTTTAAACCTAATAAATCCATCATTATCAAAGATAAACATTTAAATAATCACTTCACATTTCTATAATTACTTGTAAAATTTATGGGATTCTTTGATCATCATGTGATGAAGGGTTGAATAGTGATTTGGGTAAGATTATATTTATCGCCATCAGATATTACTTTATGATTCATCTATTAAAAAATTATTACTATATACCCTTTTTTAATCCATATCATGTAAGAGCTATAATGATATTTTCTGTTAAGACAATCAATAGTCTCTTTCCCATCATTAGGTGGATGTTTATTGAGAATTCATAATTTTTTATCAACTATAATTATTTCATTTCGTACATGTGGAAATCCTTCATTATGAATTTATATTTCAATCTCTTATACCCTATATATATCACATATTTTACTAGATATATAATTCATAAAAATCATTAATTAAATGGTCGCCACATCTACTCTAAATCATCAGTTGGAATATTTATCTCAAGATACATTAATTTAAAAGAGGCATAAGAAATATCCTTATCTTTTTTCATGACTATATATCTTAAGACCATTATCCATGTATCAATTTTTAGTAAAAAATCATTCCCACTTTAGATTAATGTATGTATATTTGTAAAAACCAAACTATTCATTAGTTCCTTATAAAATTATTAACAAACCTTTATCCAAGGGAACTATATTTCCTTTTCTATTAACATGTTTATTGGATCTTATATCTTTTTATAATTTACCCATAAGGCATCTACATTTTTCAACTAAATCATGAAAATATTGAAGTTGGTTGTTGTGGTCGGTCTATAAATACCATATTTAATGGATCAACATATATTCCATTATATAAAATAAAACTAACCACAAATGATACTTTTTGGTTTAATAAATTCATAACTTCTATATTTAAAAAACAATTTGCAATTTCTCATGGTCTTTAGAAGTATCCATAAAGTATCTTCATGAACATCCTTACATTTTGAATATATATGACTATTTTGAATTAATATAAGAACAAATAGATCATGGTAGACTAAAATGACTCTATTCATTTGATCTTCAATGATATAGGGATAATTTATAAGTCGAAAATTAATTATAATAAATTTTTATTCCTATACCACAAATAGAAAAATAACTACTAAATTTCCTTCTATTTAATAATTAAAAAATTATATCCCAATCAGAGGACAACCTGGGATAATTAATGAACTCTAAGTAGTTGATCTAACATTTCATTCATATGGGTAGAAGAATATATTTCTTGAGTCTGATTTTGTGAAGATAAAAATAATAATTGAAAATATCCAAAAATTTATCTGTTTTTTACTAAGAGTATTAGTGAAACCCATTATGAATAATTTTTTCATATAAAACCCTAATACAGATTATATTGTGATTCCTTAGTTAATTACTCTAATAAATTGGAAAATATTTTATACAGACACATTTAGAGTGGCGTGAATCTAGTTATGAGTTTGATTCAAATGTTATCCTCTCACTCCAAGGGAATTCCATGCAGTTCATCCAAATTTATATCTATGTAATATTATATCAAAGGAATGATAACACTGTTGAGATCCCCCCAATCAATTGTGTCAATGATACCTCAATTTTTTATTTCGAGACCCACAATATAAAATTTATTGTCATATATAGTTCATAATCATCCATGAATTGTAACTCGATAAAATGATAATTTGGGATATGAAATGGGATATCTTTATCCATATAGTTATATGTTTCCTATAGAGATATAGGTAATCCATTACAAATATTACATTAAATTATATTAAGATATGTATTATTAGATTCATAGGGTGTATATTCATTCCAATCTTGATCATGGAGAATTTTTATATATCGGTCACAATCATTATACCACTAGGAGTATTCATAGACATTTAAATTTCCTGTGGAAATCATGGGTTCTCTCTCTTATTCCTATATATTTGGACGATTTTTTGTCAATTATCTTCATTTTAATTACTGATATGGAATATATTTGTGTATTTTCCAAACACAATGAATTTTAATAATTATATCATGGGTATAATATTAGTAGGGACATTGTTTCACATCTATAGTATTAATTATCCTCATATAACCACCTTGGAGTTTATAAGATTGGATTACTTATTTAAAACACTTATAACACTTCTCTAATAATCTAATGATATTTCTTGTCTGCTTCCCACAACATTTATTTCATGTATGAAGTTGGAGTTTATTACTACTATATTTATTATCATTGAATCATTTATAAAACCCCAAATTTATTTTCATTTCCCCAGAATAATCAGAGTATCTATTTTTCACATATTTATTAATTACACATAATACACTATTATCATAGACACCAATCACTCTAATGTTTAACACCCATGTTTGTCTTAGATTTATTGGAGTAATGTAGTGAAATTACATGCAGTTAAAACTATTTATCTAGATAAATACCTCATAAATTTATTTAAATTTACATCATATGTTCAAATAGATTCATTTAATTTTTAATAATTTTCCAGGAATTCCATCTCTATTTTAAAGTAATCATTCTGAAAAAAATACTGAGTTAAAAATATATCATGAAATACTCCCTTTATATAAAGTATAAATACTTATTTTTCATGGTATTCTTAATTAGATTCAATCACTAGTCATCATCAACATCTAAATGGATGATGAAAAAAACATCATTACCATGGTTTGACCACTATAGAATCAAATATATCAATTTCATCTCATTAACCCAAATGTATATACCTAGTGGATTTTAAAACTATTTAAAAGAGGGTGGACGATACCTGATGAATGAGTCAATAGAATATTGTTCTTTCATTGGAGTGTTCAAAATATCAAAGTGATTTTTCTTTTTTACACAATTCTTGAGATAGTGGGTAAACATTTCTCGAAATTTATTCTCCCCAACCCAAATCTCATTAGTTTTCCCACTAGGAAAATCTCCTCTTTTCCCATTTCATCAATTGTTAACTTGGTTCATTTCGGTTACCTAAATTATCAAGAATATAAGAAAATGTCGAATGAGTATTATTAAATTAAATAATTTACATATAATGAGTATTCTATTATCAAAGCTGGGATTTATTTTTATGGAGACGACATTCACTATAATTACCAATTAATTAAGATGTGTTCTTATGTTTGAGACATACTTAAGATTCCCACTAATGTTCTCTTGTCTAACATCTAAAATAACTAGGCTAATATCAAAATATTACTAAATCATTCTCTGATAACAACTATATTTTCCCAAGATACAAAAATATATAATAATAAATTAATTTCATTATTTTAATAATATATCACAACAATTTTTGTGTTATATAGATTAAATACATAAACATATTATTTTACTAAAAATTCCAATATTTCATTATAATATTTCTCCTCTAAACCCATTAATTAAAATATCAAAATATAAAATCACCTTCATAAATTGGAGAGTGGATGTATAAGAATGGTGTGACCGTTGACACTCAGTAAGAAGATATATTATTATAATGTATATGTTCATAAACCTGATTCATAATATTTAGATGGAATAAAAATATTATTTGAAGATCATGAGATCATATATTAGTATAATAAAATATGACATAAATCCATTAGATCAAAAAATATCATTAAAAATCATAAATTTTTAGAAATGGCTTTAACTAAATTAAAATAATAATAAAATATATGAGCATGTCCTAGGAGTGAAGAATTTTCTAAAAATAGGTTTAACCTAGAAAAATGTTATACGACAAAAATTAGAATCATCTTGAATTTAATAACTTCATTAAAAACAACTTGTAACTAGGGCAAAACAATATTGATAGGAAATCTTTGTGAGAACACTCATTATTCTCATGCTTATGTAAGATACATTATTATTTCTAAACTAGAAAATGGAAGAAATCACCTTTTTCCAATGTATATGTGAATGAGCTCGTTATGTCCATGACTGACTATATCATGAGATGTAATCATAATAAAATGAATTTAATTGTGACCTGTGACCCCTATCATCATCAACAATATATATGTGATCACCTTAATGTCAATCATAATCATATATTACGTAACCCATGGAAAAAATAATGATTTTCTCAAATTTTTTAAAAACGTCATATAACATGAACTTAATAAATTAAATGATATAAATAATATCAATTTTTTCAAATATGAATCACATCATAATTAAATATCAATGGTGATCATAACATCAATTCAATGTTAGAAAATCATGGAGGATAAATAGAATTTCAAGTACAAAATGTTTTAAGAAAACCTTTTAAACACTATATTAAAAGTAAAAGGGAAAATTACAATACATAATTATTTTCAAAATAAAAGTTGACTAAATATAAAGAATATTGTTATAAAGGGTTACAAATTTTTTATCATTAAATGTAAACAATAAATCATGAAAATGAATTTTCAGTAGTGAATAATAAAAAGAAAATCAATTATTATAATTTTTATTGTAACATCCTAGGTAAATAATGAATATGAAATGTTAATATAAATTAATATTGGTGAATAAAATAATAATATTACTTTAAAGGGGTATCTATGTTCGATGGCGTACCCAAAACGCAACAATGAGTATCTTTGAAATCTTACGTTGCACACTAATAATATAAAAATATTATTTTAAATAGTAGATAACCCCTTGCTGTTGTAATGGAGGGAATGAACATAACTAACTAAAAAATGATTATATATGTTTGTTAAATATTTTAACAATTACCCAATAGATAATAGAGGCTTAAAATGCGACTGAATGCAATTTTAAGAAAAAAATATTCTAATATTCATTAAAAGGTCGATTAACTGCCTTTTGATGGAGAAACCATTTTAAATATACTTTTTGTCAATTTTATATGTTACATTTGACAAAATAAAATCCTTCTTTAGAATCGGGACATCAAAATTTACTTTCTGTAAATTTTTGTTTTTTCCGATAAAGTTCATTTTTTATTGAATAGTGATAAATGATGTATTTTAATTCAAAAACTCATTTTAATATAATTTATTTACATGGTTATATTAAATTTTTAATTGGGTTTGAAGATTAATTAAAATATTTTTTACCATTTAATCCAACGGTGGTTGTGGAAATTAATTTCACTTTGAAATTGGACATAAATAAATGTGAATCTTTTGAAAGATATTGTTTCTTAAAAACACATTATTTGTTTTGATAGCGGGAATTAATTTTAAAATTATAAAATTAAACTTATATGTTTTGAATTTGTTAAAATATACATCATTTCTTAATTTTTAATATCAAATATATCTTAGGGTGAATTTTTGGTATTTTTCGGAAAACATCAATTTTTTATGAATAGTGAAACCACTAAGTGGTTGTTAAAAACTGAATTTTTTGTTTAAATGAAATTTTACAACTTTTGTAAATTGAATTTAAAATTTTCTACATACATGGCTTTCATTATTATGTAAAATGTGGTTCATTGGGATGAAAATAATTTTTGGTGAATAGTACCTTTTGAGTTTTATTTACCGCAATTAAAGGTAATTAGGGTAATTTAAGGTAAAAATAATACTATATAAATATAAAAATACCTTGACACATGTCCTAACATTATTGGATGAGTCAAGGCCTACCTGGAGAATACATGTGTCAATTTGGGTACCCCATGTAGCCACTTGGGTATGATAATGACATTAATAACTTTTTATTTAATGTAAAAAAAATGTCCCAAACATGTATTGTTTTACTAAAACAATTTTTAAATGCAGTTATATAAATTATATTTTAGACTAAAAATATTAATTAGAAGTATAAAATTATTTCCTACATCCTGGTAATTGTTTTATAATTTTTATACATAATATAAATAAAATTAATTATGACACAATGATGATGCAGAGTTTACGTCATTAATGAATGATTTAAATAAATATGAAAATAAATTTTAGAATAATATCCAACACTTTTCTGATTCTTATTTTCTGCTTTTATTTAGAACATGGTACACCTTATCATCTACTTTAATTATTTTTGGGCTTTTTAATACCGAAAAACATTATATAATAAAATAATATTTTCAAGCTTTCCAAAAGAGCCCATCCTCTTCCATATAAAATGACCCCAGATCCTACCCCTTTATCACACTTCTCAATCCCGTTGGCTCTACCAGACTCTACTCATATAGGTTCCCATTATCCCTATATTCATCCTAGAAGACTTACCTTATGTAGAAAGAACTTCAAGAAACTCTTTTGGTTCAAACCAAGGGGAGTTACCCAATTTAAAGGTGATGTCTTCTCTTAAGATCTATTGTTTTATTTTTCTTATCCAACCCCTTAAACACTTCTTCTCCGTTTATTTTGTCACAACAACAGAATCTTTAATATACTAGGATTTTTTATGATATGTATTAGAGATACACATACACACACCTCCATCTAATTGCTAAAGAACATACAGTTTATGTGGATGGTGAAGTACTGCCTCACGAATTGATGATTGTTCAATTATCTCCTACATTCTCCCATGGTGGCCATTAAAATGTCACTATATTTATATATGATATATATTATTTTTATGTTTTCCTTTTGATTCTGTATTTTTTTCATTTATGTCATACCTTTATGGTTTCAATAATGGGTAAACGTGAAAATTTCATTTTAGGAAGTGCGGACTACCGCCCCGTCAAAGTGATTTGAATCATTAATGCCATATGAGTGATGTATAAAGGATGCAGAAAATGATATTATATATTATATTATAATAGAATAATAATATAACTTTATACAATAATTTCTTCATTCCATTTACTGTGAAATAGAAATGAATGTAGCGTTCACGTGTACGTACGGCTTACCGTCTCCATGAATGGTGCATTCCATTTCTTACCTTCAAATGTTATGTACTGGTATAAATAAAAATATATATTGGATATATATGATATATATTATATCTAAATCATGAATATAATTATTTAGATAGTGGATATTTTACTACATAAACAATTTGAAAATATAAGAATTTCACTTTTGACTCAAGTAACAAATATCCACAAAACCATCGTTATTAACATAAATGATTACATAATGTTTATAACATGGTAATAAGTGATATAAAATAAATAATAAACTTGAAAATTGTTCTTAATCATGTATAAATTAAATTGATATTATCATTCAGGATGAACAAGGATCATATGAGCGAGTCAAGTCAGACACGTGGTAAGGGATTTCTTATATCACTTTTAATTCTGTGAGAATTCCATTGTTCGCAACTTATTTATATCATGTGGTGTATTTTTTACTACCATTTGATATATATTTTCATGATTCTATTTATATTCATTGTATTATGGGATTCTTATTGGGTTTTTTATCTTTTGGTCATATGACTCTATTTATTACAACGAGGTAAGGGGATTTTTTATCTCACTTTTTATTCCTGTGAGATTAACGCTACATTTTTCATTATCTACTTTTAGTGGTGTATATACTGCCCATTACTCTTGTCTTTTTGTAATATACTTTATATTATGGGTATTTACATCAAAATTTTATGGTCCTTCTTTCACGGCATGTATGTTTCGTATGTTACCAAATCGGTAAGGGAACCTTTCACCCTCCTCTTTTTAGATGGATTATTTTTGTTATGTATTCTAATTCAAATCTTATTATGTTGGGATATGTTCATCAATATCATTATTGATGTAAATTTTAGGTTCAAGTGATGATATACCATAATCTCTCTCAACAACTCTTTTTCTAAAATTTTATGTGACCCCGTTAGGCATTCAAATTTTTGTAAGGGAACTTCTTAACCAAATTTCAATTCATTGGGTTAAACCTCTACTTATTAATTATTTCATGAAATGAATATGTGTGAATGACCTATGATAGTGTTTCACTTAATATCCACTTATATTGGGTGTATTTATATTTGTTACACATAATTATTCCATTGATTTATCCTTAATATAAAGATATCCTCTTTATAAGGGACTTCATCTCAATCTCTAATCATTGAGGAATATTTTTTTTATAGACATGTTTATTTTATAAGGTGTATAATACCGTTTGAAATTATGTTTTATTCAAAAGGAATATTTTTCATTGAAGCGATTTACTAAATGACAAAAAGGAATGATTCTTTTAACATATGCGGTGACAACGACCTTACCACCGCCATGATTATTACTTGATCATTGGCTTCCTTAAGAATCCATGATGTTTTTAAAAGGAAAATAAATACCATATACTATATAATGTATTTTAGTTTTGAAAATGGTTTTGATAATGGATTAATATTGTCAATATATTTAAGTTTTATATTGTGATTTAAATGTGGAAATGTTTTATTTCCTCTATATTTGTTGTATGTGTTATGAATTTTTTATGGTACTTGGACAAATGACAGGTGGTTACGTGAAAAACCAAATGACGGGTGGTGCCGTGATATACCAAGATGGGTGGTTAGGTTATAACCTCCAATGCATTGGGTATGGATGTCGGGTATATGGATATTCCATTTAGTGACATGTGCGTAAGTTGCCCGTATGGTTATTACATTTAAGTATGTTTATGTCCCAAGTTACCTTTATATATTATGTGTTCTTTATGTGGGTTTTGTGGTAAACATTTGGTTAAAAAAGGGTATGAAATGATATTTTAATCAGTGAATACTATTTACTACTTCATAAAGGTGACAAGTATTACTTATGATGAATTATTCACGAATTACTTGTTGTTTTGAAAAACTAATAGTTTTCCTTCTTTTTTTATCCCTTAATGGGATTTTTATGCTCATCCCATGTTTTTGAAATGTTTTTCCATAAAACATAAAGATGAATAGGATCATGGGTGGGATCAAGGAATGACATGCTATCTAAAACATGGAACTAGACATGTTTCTTTTTAAGAGTTTTTATTTTATGAAAAATATGGAAGCTGTGTTGAATTTTCTACTTTGTAATATTTAGAGATGTATTAGATAT
Source organism: Viscum album (assembly GCA_963277665.1). NCBI lineage: Eukaryota > Viridiplantae > Streptophyta > Magnoliopsida > Santalales > Viscaceae > Viscum > Viscum album. The sequence goes on from OY728119.1 coordinate 1,687,018,889, forward strand.
GGCCTAATTCTCTAAAACTCTAAACATGAAAAGATCCTGAATGTGAATTATTCTTTTAATTGAATATTATGTAATGCTTTAAGGTTGGGTCCATATAGTTGGTATCAATGGTCAGTTTAGATAAATTTAGAAGTTAGGGTATTCTTTAAGCATAAGTGACATTACGATAAAGGTTAGGATTTCAAAAAGAGTCATAGTTTTTTAGATAAATATAATGAGTATAAGATAACATGAATAATTATATCTTATAAATATATGATGATTTTACTGATATACTCACACTGACCTTTTTGGTTTTAGTAAATGGTTGGATCTAGAAGGCACCAATGTAACAGTGGATGTGATGAAAACTGTGACAGTTTTCAGAAAGAGAAACTGAATGATATGGGAGAAGCAATAAGAACACTTGTAGTTTTTCTCAACCAACTATCTGGAGTCACTATTGACCACCTGAACCTTAGGTATTTTTATAAGGAATCATATATGCAAGACACAAATCCCTACAAAAATCAAGTAATATTCATAAAGGTAAGTGTGTTCAAAACCTATGTGTAAATGATGTGGAAATAAACACCTAGGAAAATGTTTCAAAGGGACAGAAATTTTTTATAGATGTGGAAATGATGGTCATAAAACAAGAAACTTCCATGGAAAAAGGAAGAATCTAGTAGACTCTAGGAAAGGGAAATAAGTCATTTCCAAGGGATCAATTGAATGTTTTAAAAGTGGTGTGCATGTTCAGTTTGAAAACACATGTCCTACGAAGATGTTTCGGGAATGGGATCACCAGGATCGTACAAATATTTGATTACCAATACCTAATGCCATTTCGATTGCGGATGAAGAAATCGATAATGAACAAAGAAAGTTATTGATTATTTATTAACCTATTTTTCCTATTATTTAAATCTTAGGATATGAATCATGATTTTGTTTTTATGAAATAAGTATTTCAGGATAAGTTGGAAAGGAATGTTTAATGGATCATGAAGAATGTTGAATCAGTAAGAAGTCAACATATAAGGGATTCAAGAGTTATGGTTGATTTTAGGATGGTGAAATTCTTAAAAGTAGTAAGGCTCTTTTGATGATAGAATTACATTAGATGAATTTTCATAGTATGTGTAAACCGAATTATTGATATATGAAAATTTTATTCAAGGAATAATTATCTTTTTTTGGGATATATTTATAAAGAACTATTTTTGTTTATAAGCTCATTGAATTTGAGGCAATTACTGGTTAATACTTCATGTGATGCCAATCAAAAGTTATTAAATAACCTTTGTGGTTAAAATATGTTATGGTTATTTTTGATGAATTTATCTATTTTTGGGGAATGTTATAAAATTATATAGTTTTTTTAAAATGGAAAACACGTAGACCATGTGATAACCCGTCACGTCGGACGAAGCATTGAGAATCAAACACACAGCCAAAGTGCGACTGTTATTTATCTCCTACCACTGGGCTACGTCAAGTCCCTTGTAAGATTGACTAATTCTTTTTAGTTAAATGATTTTATAAACTAAGAATATGTTGATTTTGGTATATTCATGGATATGATTAATCTATTAGGGAGGATATGTCATTGGGTTAATTACTTTTCAATATGAGACTTTAAGAGTAACTAATGTTATTTGGAGATAAATGTTACGATTTATAATGGAAGACTATGTTGTTGAATCCTTCGTAGATTAGGGTTTAAATCCTAGTTTGTATTACATTGAATAATTTTATAGGAAATTGTTTGTTGAATGGTCTTTGATGAATTTGGGTTTTGTTGGAAAATTTTTGGAGATTAAGAGTAGTTTTTGATTTTGTGAAAGATTATCCTTTATGGGGATTATCTGATCTTATAGTGACAATTTTGGTTTTGGTTAAGGTATAAAGGCATTGGAAATATATAGTTCATCTATTATAGATTATGTGATTTCATCGAAGTTGATTTTAGAACTCTTAATGTGAACAAGTCATCTTGAATACATATCATTTGGAGAAAATATGGGTTTGTCATAGAAATATAGTACAAGATGAAAGTCAACATGACAAGTGACTATGTTTCCTTATGTTTTATTTAAGCTGATAAATCAATTACTAAATTAAAAGTAACTTAAAACAAAAATGTTGTCTTTTAACTTTTCCTACTGGGGAATCAAATATTGTTTAACCCATCACAAGTTTGTGATTATCTGGTCGTTAACTTTCTCATAAACATGTTTTCTATCACTCTTCATCAGAACATGGTGGTTTTTTTCTCCTCCATATCCATGTATTAATGGAATCCTAGTATGGGTTATTTCAGGTGACCATTGTACCTAATTTTCTTTATTTTAATTTGATAATATTATATACTTCGTTTCTGATGTGGGACATTAAATAATTTTTTTGAGCACAATTTTAATATTGCGAGGACGCAATTCCCAAATGGGGGGAAGGATATAACATCCCAGGTAAATAATGAATATTAAATGTTGATATATATAAATATTTGTGAATAAAATATTAATATTACTTTAAATGGTATTCTATGTTCGATGGCATACCCAATACACAACAACGAGTTTCTTTGAAATCTTATGTTGCAATATAATAATATAATATTATTATTTTTAATGGTATTTAACACCTAGTCGTTGTAATGGCGGGAATGAACATAACTAACTAAAAAATGAATATATATATTTGTAAAATATTTTAACAATTACCCAATAAATGATAGATTCTTAAAATGCGAATAAATCCAATTTTAAGAATAAATATTCTAATATTCTTTAAAAGGTCGATTAACCTCCTTTTGATGGAGAAGAATTTCTAAATATAATTTTTTGTCAATTTTATCTTTTATAATTTACAAAATAAAATCCTTCTTTATAATCAAGACATCAAAATTTACTTTGTGTAAACTTTTGTTATTTTTCCGATAAAGATAATTTTTTAATGAATAGTGAAAATGCTGTATTTTAATTCAAACCCTCCTTTTAATCTAATTTATACATATGAATAGATTATATTTATAATTTATTTTGAAGTGTAATTAAAATATATTTTTACCATTTCTTCCAATGGTGGTCATTTCAAATAATTTCACATTGAAATTGGACATAAACAAGTGTCAATCTTTTGATAGATATTGTTTCTTAAAAACACATTATTTGGCTTGACAGTGGTAATTAATAATAAAATTAATTAATGAAACATCCATGTTATTAATTTGGTAAAATATACATAATTTTTGAATATGTAATATCAAATATATCTTAGTTTGTATTTTTGGTATTTTTATGAAAAACATCAATTTTTGATGAATAGTGAAACCACTAAGTAGTTGTTAAAAACTGGATTTTTCGTTTAAATGAAATTTCACCGATTATGTGAATTGAATTTCTAAAATATGACATACATGGTTGTCATTAGTAATTAACATTTTGTTCAATGGGATGAAAATAATTTTTTATGATAGTAACTTTTGAGTTTTATTAACTGTGTTTATAGGCAATTAAGGTAATTTAAGGTAAAAATAATATAATAAAAATATAAAAATATCATGAAACATGTCCTAACTATATTGGATGAGTCATGGCCGACCTAGAAAATACATGGGTCAATTTGGGGGCCCCATGGAGCCACTTGATAATGATAATTACATTATTATCTTTTTATTTAAATTAAAAAAATGTCCCGAACAAGTATTGTTTTACTAAAAAAAATTACATGCGGTTATAAAAATTATATTTTTAACTAAAATAATCATTAGAAATATAAAAATATTTTCTACATCATTGTAATTTTTTATAATTTTTTGAAATCAAATAAATAAAATTATATATGACACAATGATGATGCAATGTTTACATCATTAATGAATGATTTAAATAAATATAAAGATAAAGTTTAAAATAATATCCTAAACTTGTACAATTTGTATTGTATGATTTTATTTCGAACATGGGATAATTTATATTTGACTTTAATTAATCTCAAACTTTTAGAATCCGAAAATCATTATATAATAAAATATTATTTTCAAGATTTCGAAAAGAACCCTTTCTATCCCTTATAAAAAATCCCCACTTCCTACCCGTTTCTCACACTTTTCAAGCCCTTTAGCTTGTCATAATCTACTCAAAAAATCTTACAAGATCCCTCTATTCATCCTAGAAGCATTACCATATGCAGAAAGTACTTCAAGAATCCCATTTGGTCAAACCATGTGGAGTTACCCGATTTAAAGGTAATGTCTTCTCTTATGTTCTATTGTATTATATTGCTTATCCAACCCCTTAAACTATTTTAATTACTTTATTTTTTGAAAACACTAGTATCTTAAATGTACTTTGAGGTTTTTATTATATGTATTTGAGCTACATTTACACACACCTCCATCTAATGGGTGAAGAACGTACTGTTTCAGTGGACGGAAAAATACTGCCTCACGAAAAGATGATTGTTCAATTAACTCTCAACTCCTCTCATGGAGGCCATTAAGATGTCACTATATTTATATATTATATATATTATGTTTATTGTTTCCTTATAATTCTATATTTTTCATTTATTCTATACCATTATATTTACCATAATGGGTAAACGTGATAATTTCATTTTAGGAAGTGTGGACTACTGCCCCCTCAAGGTTATTTGAATCTCTAATGCCATATGTGGGATGTATAAAGGATGTAGTTAATGATATTATATATTATATTATACTTAAATTTTTATATACCTTTATATCAAAAAAAATTCATTCCATTTAATGCGGAATAGAAATGAAAGTAGCATTCATGCGTACGTACGGCTTACCGTCTCCAAGAACGGTGCATTTCATTTCATACCTTCAAATTTTATGTACCGGTATAAATACATATATATATTGGATATATATTATATATATGATATCAAAATCATGAATATCATTATGTATATAATGGATATTTTACTACATGAACAACTTGTAAATATAAGTTCACTTTTGACTCAAGTACCAAATATCGACAAAAAAAATCGTTATTAACATAAATGATTACATAATGTTTATAACATGGTAATAAGATACATAAAAGAAATAATAATCATGAAAAAGTTTCTTAAGAAATTGTAAATTATCTTAAGTTTATCATTCAGGAAGAACAAGGATAATAAGAGCGAGTCAAGTCGAACATGTGGTAAGGGATTTCTTATCTCACTTTTAATTCCGTGAGAATTCCGTTGTTCGCCACTTATTTATTTCATGTGGTGTATTGTGTACTGAAATTTGATATATATTTTCAGGATTCTATTTATATTCATGGTATTCTGGGATTAATATTGGTTTTATTATGTTTTGGTCATACGAATCGATTTATTACAATGAGGTAAGGGTCTTTTAATCTCACTTTTTACACTTGTGAGATTAATGCAACATTTGTCACTATCTCCTTTGAGTGGTGTATTTAATGCCCATTATTCAACTAATTGTGAAATATAATTTAATTTATGGGTATTTTTATCAATAATGTATGGTCCTTCTTTCTTGGGGTGTATGTTTTGTAAGTTACCAAATCGGTAAGGGAACCTTTCACCCTCCTCTTTTTAAAAAGATTCATTTTGTTATGTCTTTTAATTTAAATATTATTTTGTTGGGATATGTTCTTATATATCGTTAATGATGTAAATTTTATGTCCATGTGATTAGATACCATTATCTCTCTCATAAACTCTATTTCAAAAATTTGATGTGACACCATTAGGCTATCGAATTTTTATAAGGGTTCTTCTTAACCCAATTTCAATTATTTGGGTTAAATATCTACTTATTGATTATGTCATGGTATGAATATCTATGAATGACATATGATAGTATTACATTTAATATACACTTATATTGGGTGTATTTATATTTTCACACATAATTATTCCATTGATTTATCCTTAATCTAATGATACAGTCTATGTAAGAGACTTCGTCTCAATCTACTTTCATTGAGGCATATTTCGTTTTATACACAACTTTCTATTATAAGGTGTATAAAACCCTTTGACTTTAACTTTTATTCAAAAGGAATCTATTTCTACGAACTGTTTTACTAAACGATAAAAATTAATGTTTCTTTTAACGTGCATGGTGACAAAGAACATTCCACTGCCGCAATTATTACATGCTCTTTGGCTTCCTTAACTAGCTGAATTGTTTTTAAAAGGAAAAATAAAAAACATAAACTCTATTATGTATTTTAGTATTGAAAATGGTTTTGATAATGGATTTTTTATGTCAATATATTTATGTGATATATTGTGATTGAAATGTGGAAATGTTTTCTTTCCTATATATTTGTTGTATGTGTTATGATATTATAATGTTACATGGTCAATTGACGGGTGGTTACGTGAAAAACTGAATGATGGGTGGTGTTGTGATAAACCCAGAAGGGTGGTTACGTTATAACCTCCAATGCATTGGGTATGGAAGGCAGCCGTATAGCTATTCCATTTATTGACATGTGTGGATGTTGACCGTATGGTTATTCAATTAAAGTATATTTATTTCACAAGTTACATTTATATGTTATGTGTTATTTATATGGGTTTCATGGTGATATTTTGGTTACAAAAGGGTAAGCAGTGATATTTTAATCAGTTAGAGTATTTACTACTTCATAAAGGTGAAAATTATTACATGTGATGAAGTATTCATGATTTACTTGTTGTTTTGAAAAACTAACAGTTTTCCTTCTTTGTGTATCCCTTACTGAGCGTTTTATACTCATCCCATGTTTTTGAAATGTTTTCCACAGGGCATAAAGATGAATAGGGTCAAGGATGGGATCAAGGAAAGACATGCTATCTAAAACATGGAACTACACATATTTCTTTTTAAGAGTTTTTATTTTATGAAAAATATGGAAACTGAGTAGAAGTGTCTACTTTGTAATCTTTTTAGATTTAATATTTATAGCCTAAATCTCTAAAAATATAAACCTGAAAAGATCCTCAATGTGAATAATTCATTTAATTGAAGATTATGTAATGTTTTAAGGTTGGGTCCTTGTATTTATGCCTTTTGAAGAAAAAAGATAAATCATAGATAAATTGAAAGAGTATTATTCCATAAAGAAGTTAATTTAAAAATTGAGTATATGAAATAAAAAAACATTTTTGGATATTGTTGTGGAGAACACAGTCTATTGGGAAATTATAATGATTGAAAATTGATCTACATAAAAAATTGAAATTATGGATTTCAATGTTATAATTTTGTTTTGGAATACATTTTATAAATAAAGAGTTTATTAATGCTTAGAATTTATTTCCATATATTGTAATTGGTAATAAAATAAAAAATATATGAATTATAAAATCATTTAAATCTATAAAATTGAATTCTTGTATGGAAGACTATGACAGAATTGATCAAAAAAAATAGTTAATAAAATTTGTACCTTGAATTCCTACAAAATTGATCATACTCTAAACATTGATAGAAATAAAATAACTATGATAATTTACTAATAAAGAACCATTATTTATTTTACACACTTATAATATAACCATTTATGGTATATATATTAATAAATAATGTTTTTGCATTACTATTGAGTGGATGTGATATTTTTAAATTTAAGTGGATTTATAATAATGATTCTATTTTCATTAATTAATTTTAATATTCTTATTCATAGATAATTTAATATGATAAAACTCATAATTTACATTTTTTATAATGTTCTCGTCTCATTCCATATATGTTATTATTATGTGTCATTAAAATAACATCATCAATCATTTTTTGTAAATTTTTTATTCAAATATGATTTCGTAAAATTAATTAAAATACATAATATAAAGTTACCAAAACAATAAAACTCAAATTTTATTTTTTAATTGTAATTATAATATTTTTTCTATTATAATATTCATCTATGATTGATTTATATTTCTCTTTCTATTTAGGTGGTCAGAATTTCCCAAATATGATCATAGTATAATTAATCTATATTAATGTATACAAATGTAATTTAATATAGAACAATATATTCATTACATAAGAATAATTTTTACTATTTAAATTAATATATAGTGAAATATAAATTTTATGAATATTAAATACATACTAACGGTCCTAGATGAAGGATGATACATGTTTCTTCATGGTGGTTGTAATCTGCACATCACATGATTACAAAATTAATTTCCCTACAAAAGATTGGGATTTATGGTGGATTATAATTTTTATCTTCATAATAAAAATGATATTACATATAAAATTTATTATTAAATTACATATTTATCCCTTCTAAATAGAGGTAATGGTGAAAAATGGAAGTCATTATTTCATGGTGGTGGTTGCTTGCAAAAATGCAAGATCAATGTTATTTTGTTCTTATAAACTGATAGATGGGAATAAATTCTGTTTTTCTATTAAATAATTAATAGTTCAATGTACTAATATTATTAGGGTAATTATATTATTATTTATAGGGTAGATTTTCAAGATAATTATTAATAAGTAAATGATAATGAATGAATAAATATCCCATTAGGATAATGGACATTCAGTTGAATGTTTTATGGAAAACATTTGAGTCAAAAAAAAATCACCTAATTACTTAGGTACTTAAAGTAACTTTGACGCATTATTTAAAAATGATTCATGTTATTTTCCATGTGGTTTTTACATTTTTTTATTTTCATTTTCATAGAGGTAAATATTTTGTAACTAAGTAGTATAAGTATATAAAAAAAATCTAATAATCACAAAATAAATTTTTTTTGTGCTGAAAAAAATTAAATCTCTATTTAATTTAATTCAATTTCATAATATTGGAAAATTTACATTTATATAAAATAATTTTATACATAGAATCTAATATTATTCAGTAATATGATGTCATAATAATTAAGTATTGGAAATACTCTTTATTATTCGATATTAATTAAATTTTTCTTTATATAATATATATTTTTTAAAAAAAATGAATAATTTTCAATAATTAAAATATATTAATTTAATTTATTTGAAAAAAATTAAATAATATTCATTATTTTTTAAAATTACATATTTCCATTATCACTCTAATTAACTTTAATCATATTAATGTTATTTTTATGGCTTAAAATAAAATTATTATTTTAAAAAAATTAAAACATAATAATTCAAATTAAGGAATCCATTTTTTTGAATAACATATCAGAAAGTGATAAAAATATCACTTTCATATTACCAAACATAATATTTAAAAATGGTATTTATATAATGTTTACCCCACTAATAAGTGGACATTTTTTAATTTTTTTATTTTTATATTGATTTGGTAAATTTTTATCTTCTATTAAAACCTTCAAAATTAATTTCTAATATATAATGATATTTTTTAGTATTTTTGTTTTGTTATTATAGTTTTCAATTCTATTCAGTGTTTCTTGTAGGAAAATCTATTCACTCGGTATTTATTTATGGAATGTTATTTATTAATATATATAGTAATTAAACATACTACAATTTGTGGTTAGTAATTATAATTCAATATAACATCATATTATTCTTATTTATCTCAAATAACTTTTATTGTTCTCTACACACTATTGTAGATCCATAAAAATATCTATTTTTTATAGGAATCTCATATTACATTAATGATAACATTCAAAAATATTTGTGAAGTAGAAATGTAATAGTATATGACATTCTCCAAAACTAATCTGATATTGATACAATACCCCATAATCCCTGTTTTTTTGTAATATTATTTGTATGGGTATATCAAAAGATCAACTATTATTTTTCTATAATACTCATCCACACCCATATTCTTGTAATAGTCTTCTATTTTAATTTTTAGTTTCCCTATAGATAATTTATTATCACAATATTTTTATAGGTATATTTGAATTATTTTACTAAAAATAAATCTATAATATCATGAAATAAATTTTTTTTAAATGTTTTATAAAAATCATTGAATAAATATGATTTCTCGTGTGTGTTTTCTAGTTGTATCATGAGTTCTTTGGAAATAGTAGACAACTATAATGATTCATTAAATCATTCAAAAAACCTTAGTAATCATTTCTCTCATTCCCATCTGGAATCACCAGTAATATTTTTAAATTTAAATAATTGAGGTTCAACATAGGATTTGTCTTGTTTAAGTTCCACGAAGTCCTTCTATATTGATCACTAATGTTGATTTTAAAAAATTCAAATTTGACAACGATATTTTATTGTTGTAAACCCAATTTCATATCCTTTAATTTTTTCTCATCTCAAGTATTGAATCATGTATAAAAACTAATTTATAATGTTTTCAATTTGAATCAATTATTAAGGACTATTTTTAAAAAAAAATCTTCATTCGACGATTATATCTAAAAACTCAATATTTTTATACCTTTTCTGTCTCAAAATATCTCTAATTAATTTATAATAAAATATTCTTAAATAAAAAACATAATAATGAATATATAATGAAAATATTGGAATCATATGAGAATTGTGATATCATAAAAAATGTAACTAACAAGATCATCGAGGATCTAAATCATTTCACCATCCTATGATGATTTTATATAATATAGACTCCAATATATTTTGTGAGGTATTAAATTAAACATATTATTTAAAATATCAGATTAATACAATGTTTTATATCTTAAAAAATATATCCATATCATACAAGGACATGAAATCATTCGTTGTGACAAAATATATTATGATTTCAGAATATTAATAACTTGTGATATCTTATGAAATGTAATATATTTTAGAAGTAGCACATATTTTATAAATGTCATCCTGTCTTTGGAAAATTTTAATGTCATACATGATTCCTAAATTAAAATTAACGGACGAAAACTTATCCTACATAAAAAATCATCTCTAACTAAATAAAAAACTGATATTATGAAATCCACATATAAAATTCAATTTCCTAAGATATGATACTTATACTTTTTTAATCCAAAATTATATAATTAATGAAATCATTAGATAAACAAAAAATACTTCTATATACCATTGGAAATCTCCAAAAAACTCAAATCATTCTCATAGTCTTCGGGATTTTTTTTAACCATATTGAACATCATTATAATCACCCATCATGTATTAAATCTAATGAAACACTGAATTTATTTTTTTTCATATAGCTTCACTCCAATCAAATTTAAATTCAATATCTACCTTTAAAAACATCAAATATGAGATTATTAGAAATTTATTTTGTAACATTAAGGATAAATCACACAAGGTTGGTTCATTCATCTTCATCCACTCCAATCCATCATCTATAAATCATTGGATGGATTCTAAATGTGTTATCCTGAATTTAATTCATCGAATAATTGGTCTTTAAATATTTATAAACAACACTATTCCATATCCATAACATGACATTGACCTTATGATCATATTACCAAACATTTTTTTATAAGGAAACTCATTATATTGATATTAAAAAAAGGATTTCTAATGTATGATTGTATCATTTAATTTTATTAAATGGATACTTCTCACTAAAATAGACTATTATTCTCATCATCTATAGCTTTAGTGGATTCTTACTCCATCGTCCAACCTCAAAACTCGTAGATTGGAATGATCATCGACATGATTCCTAGAAAATAAATGTACCAAAATAATTTTTTGTTCACATAAATCCCTCATGTTGTGTTTTTGGACCACACAAATAATTATTTTACATCCATGCATATCAATACTTTTTCAACCCCTTTATGAACATAAATTCATTGGGTAATGTTCTTCTCAAACATATTGATATCAACAGTGTAACGATAGGTCTTTACCAAGAAATTACATTCTTATTTATCTTATATGTTTTCAAAACTATCTTATCAATTTTTTCATCATTCTAACCTTTTTTGATAAATAAATCATATTAATATGAGTCAAGAGTGGTATAACATTTTCAATATAAATGTGTTAATAAAAAAACTAATCTATTTTTTATAGGATAACCTGACGATGAAAATAATGGTGATTAATTTCAAAAAATAATTCAATGAAAACTCATAATGTGATAAAAACGTTTACATAACATCCTTAGGGGAGGATCAAATCGAATATAAATCTTTTTATCCATCAGTCAACTAGAAAAAATATATCATTAAAAATCATGTGTGAGATTTTTTATCAACAAAATTTGTAAGAAATTCACTCCCAAATTGTAATCATATTTAATAAAAATTAGAAATATAATTAAGTGAGTAATGATCACACATTATATTCATTTTTAAAATGGTTTTCTAGAATAAAAATTTAACCCAAACATGATGAACACTGCTATTTTTCACTTTTAACCACTATCTCAATGTATTCTCTTCAAGTAAAATCATCCTGGATAGCCTTAATTAAATGAGGATTCTCGATGAATTTTTATACCAATTTATGTTTATAAAACAAATTTCTATCTTAAAAAAAATTGTTGTAAAGAGACACCAATATACCAATTAAAATATTCTCCATCTTGTTATTGTTCATATTAATATTTAAACAACATAGTATATATTTCTCTTTTTATATGACTATAATACATATGTTACCTACTTAATGTAGTACCAAATCAATTAAATAAAAAAATAAAAGAATAAGGTGAGTCACCCACGGTACATCAATGATGAAAATAGGGTTGATAGTTATTTTTCAACCATTATGCCTCTTTCTTTACATATTTAATGTGTCTGGAACTCATTATACATTATATCACTAGATCCTTATGAATATTATCTTATTTTTATATCATGTGTTTATTTACAATATTTTGATTTCTCTTATTTTAAATAAGATTCATTACATGATGAATCATGAAAATATCATTATTTTGCACCTCCTCTATCTTATTCACCATTTCCAAGTGGTCTTATAGTTTTTTTAGGTGATCTTTTTCGTTATTCCCATCCATCAGAAAGTGTGAAGAGTATTCATCATAGATGTACATTTAGTATTTATACCCATTGGTGAAGTAGCATTTTTACATTAAAAAGTTCTCTTGGTTTGGTTCCCTTGTCATGACATTAGTAAAAATATTTCAGGTATAATTTCATCTTTCAAACACATCATTAGCTTCCATGTTAATCTTGTAAGGAAGACTCTCAACCTATTCTTCGAGAATATGTTAAACAAAAACTATATAACTGTATCCCTCTGTGATTAATTTTATTTTACATTAAAAATTTCTCCAATTGACTTATTTAACATTTAAGGATATTTATCAATGATCCATATTCTTTCCTCTCTCAACATAGTAGAAGAATATCCACTTTTGTTTGACATAAATATTAATTTAAATCTATAAATTCTTGTGAGTATATTTTTAAACATACTTATTTTTTACCTTAAAATGTATTATCTTCATAAATATTTAACTAATTCAACACTTCTGGTACTTTTATAATCAAATTAGCATAAATTGTAGTCTATGCTGCTGTATGAAAAACTTAATCATAATAATGACATCTTATTATGAAAAATAATTTTTTTCTAGGACCATGAAACAAATGAATCAATTAAATAACCTAGATTAAAGTTAAAATGTAAAAAAGATGAAATAACAACATAGAAGTTTTAAATAGTTGGTATTCTATGATGAATCCAATGTTCCTTAGGAAGAGGCATGTACATTGTGAAAACCATATATGTGAAGAAATAATACAGTTTTATAAAGATTCATAACCTTCATGAAGTTTTATTTGGTGAAGAATATGATGAGTTTGAAGTGAATTTTGATAAATGAGGTGGTTATTTTACTCTTTTACAACATATTTGTCTGTGGAGGTATGATAGTGATCCTTGTCACATTATATGTTCTTGATCTCAAGAATCCATTATTTCAATATAGATGTAATGTGCTTCCATTTTTGGTGAATCATGATGAATTTTCTACGATGAAAATTCTAAATGTGATCCCATGAATATTATTTCAAGACATTCAATTTTTCCCATATTAAAATCCTCATCATCTGTTTTTTTAAACACATCATAATCCTTATGAGACCCCCCATTCAGGGGATTTAGTTCCATACACCACCTTTAAATTCCCCATTAAAACCTTGATGGAAAAAACAATGAATATATAGATAGTCTTCTCAATATAGAGTTGGAAATTTTTCAATGTTTTAGTTGAGTTGAATAATTTTTTCATTATTTATTCCATATGTAAATAGACATCATAATGAATGAATAGGTAAAGAAAATAATTGTGTATCCCTTCCAAAAAATTCTCTAATACAGTGGGTTCCTTTTTTTGAATTGGATGGCTTATCCCATGACCTCCATGAAAGGCCCTTTTGATTAATCACATATCTAAAAAACTCCGTAAAACAAAGAAATACTACTTTTAGAGATGGGATCCCCTATAGTATCTAATTGTTTAATTTTCTTGTTCATGGAAAGTCCTACATCTACTCCTTCAATAAAAATATAACAAAGTATTCAAATTTTGGATAGTTGGAGCTCTCCTACATTTTATCCTTCAAAAAATAAATTATTTTGATGAAATTGGACAAAATGTCCATTTTGGGTTAAATTAAGTAATGTCAAAACCGCAACAAGAAAAATTCAAAACATTCTCAAAAACATATAAATATAAATTATGATTTCATATGGTATGATGTTGTTACCTCCTTCGATATTATATAATTATGATAAAATGATCACATAATATTATCCTCCAATATTGATAGAAAACCTAAGACAACCACATTCACATATCCCCTTGAGAATTATGGTTTTATCATGATATCATTGGAGAGGTATGTCTTATTTCACATAATTCAACTTGGATGACAAGACCTGAGGGACTAATAGCCATGTGAACATGGTGTAATCCATGGTTCACTCTATTAAACATTAGGTTCTATGATTATTCACTAGGTATAATCCTCATGAACATTCTCAATAATAATTTCATCATTGTAAATCATTTATGATCAATATAAATAAATTTCTAGGTAGAATACACTCATGTGTAATCCACACTCATTTCCCCTAAGATCCCCTAAATCAGAGTTGTGGTCTTACTATTTGTAATCCTCAATATTTATTTCTCTCGCTTGAGTCACCAATGTGGTCAGACACTAAAGGGAATTCCATGCGTAATCTCCCCTTAATTAACCTTTTTAATTCCTTTAGTGATATATATGTCCAAGTTCTGTAATGTAAAACTACTTGACTACAACTTTTCCACATCAAATTAAACTGTATAGTTAAAATCCAATCACATAACCCTTTTTTATTTATGTTGAAATTAGTGGGATTTGATTTTATATTACACATGATATATATAATGATTCTACGTGGCTCAAACCCAACATATTTTCTATCTTTACCTTTCCTCATCATAAAATATTTTCAATCATCGTAAAAGTTACAACTCACAGGGTTATATTCCCACTAACTCCCTTGTTCACCATTAATAGTGCCTTATATATTATGATTCCACATCTGTGGAGATAACATTCTAAAGAAATTATACATATCCCTATGAAATAAGCCATATTACACATGAGCTCAGATGTACATTCACTAGGGTTATATTCCATATAAATAAACCTCTCACCCAATCATATTATTGGTAATGATATAGAACAAAAATATAAACATACCACATATAATAAAATTATATTTTTCATTTAATTAAACTCATATTTTTTGGTACATATTCCCTTCTACATGAACGTGAATGGCATGCTCATGAATAAGTTCCACACAATCCCCTTGTAGTCATATTTCACCTAAATTATTACTCCATATGACTATTAACTATACGAAATAAGTCATAGATGTATGGTAATAAAAGTCTCCAAAAAGGTTTTTTCACACATCCTTAAAATGTATTATATAACCCACTATGTGACACAAAACTATGTGGATTTTTATTTCCTTTATATGGATACATTAGAATCTCCTCTTCTAATGTCAATCGCAATACCATAAATATATACCACCTCTCTCAATGAAGGTAAACTTCAATGTGGCGTGCTATGTTGATTTAAATGACAAAATAATCAAAATAATAATTGAAATATATAGAATAGTTGATAAAATTAGATGTTTCCGTCAATGGGAAACTTGTATTACATAAAAATTTCACATTAATGGATGAACAATACAAAAAATATATATACATAATAACAAGAACCGATTATAAGGACCAATTATTTGAACTTGGGTACATAGTCCTACACTGAAGTTTAGGATGGATACAAAAAAATTTCATAAATTTATAATAGATTATAGGTGTAGTAAATAATTCCACTTCAATATTTCTTGTTGATACACAATTTCCATCTTAAAAACATGTTTGGATTCTATGGTGTCATTGTTAATGTCCTAGTAACCTCATGCCTTTGTAAAATTAGTTCAAATTCTCTCAAAAAAAATGAATTTACATTTGCTGTTGAAAAAATGAATTAAATGATGTTAATCATTTCACTACGAATGAAATTGACCAAAAAATTTCTCATATTTAATATTATATTGATATGTTTTTCCCACTGTTGAACCTCCCATGTATTTCAAAAAATATATCTACCTTGAATAAAAAATAGATAGGATCATCTATGTACAAGTCTTATTCATCGACCCTTGTAAAGGATAAAAACAATTAAAAAAGAGTGTTATTTATCCAATGCAGTGTATCCACCAATAGGTTAATAAAAACCCGGTGATACAGTAGGAACACAATTTAATAATCCATAATAAATGGTTGGTATTATAGAGGCTTTGATATTTCAATCCTTAGAGATCACCTCAAAAGTAGTGTAATATATGGACATTGCATTTTGTTCATGTTTCCACATCGAACTACTCTGTGAGCCTCTCCCCAAAGCGAGGTTTCAAGAACCTACCTTTGTTTAGGAAGTTTGATGAAGAGTTATATAATGACCTCATAAGTATATTGGATCCTCCATTAAAGACTATCGATGATCATCATTACTATAATTGGTATATAACCCCAACCCATATGAATTCTATAGAGTAGGTACCCCAAGAAATATTGGATAAGGTTATATAGGATAGGGTACCTTAGAGATGATATCTCCTTGGTCGACAAACCATAGAATATATGGAGCATGAATATATTCATACCCCTATGAATTATTATCTCAAGTATACTCTAACATTTAACAAGAATTAGACCGACATCATTTCCCCAATTCATTGAGACTACCAGCAAACATTGGATGCATCAGTGAGATCATGTGGAAATATAATAAAAATTATCATGGATTCCAATCACACTCATTCCCTCACCTGTGATGATTTTCAATATATCCTGATAGAATAAGGAGGAGAAAGATGAGATCATATCCCCACACCCACATAAGAGTGTCTCCATATTCTCATTCTAATAGATGAATCCATCTATTAATTCTTGAACAAATTGTAAGAATGGGTTATTTACCTACCATCCATTTAAAACATCTCAATATAATCTATTACCAATACTAGATGGTCATTTTCAGCATACCATGATATGTTATAGGGTTACGATCTTACCCTAACTCTAGTTATTAAAAAATATCATCCATATATCTCAACAAATAGTTAATATAAGGTATATATTTTTTTTCCCATTCAAGAGGATTGTATCCTTATTCTAAAGAAGAATGATGAACATGTTCTGGCCCATATAAAAAATTTAATTAGATCCCATAATCATTTCTCAACATCCACATCATGGGAAACATCTATCCTTACCTACATCACATGATATCACAACCATGTTCTTGTATCCAATAATATATATTCACAGAATTCTAATATCCTTAAATTTTAGGAATGTCATGAACCGTCCTCGGGGCCCATACCGTGCCTACCCCTAGACCTCCTTCCATATGCCAGGGGCTGGCGACTAGAACCAGTGGCATAATCCAGATAAAATAGAAGGCATTTACGTTAAACATGTAACACACACACACTCTAAACCCATGATATAGAAGAAACACGTAATAATATAGAAACGAAAAGTGTTATGAAGGTATGTGGGCCAGTATACAAACCCAGCAGAATAACAAGTATGAGTACAAGTAGAAAAGGGAAAAAAATATCCTCGATCATCCACCAGGGAATCCTACCTTAAGGGTAGGAATAGAACTCGAACTACTCGTCCCTGTGGTATGTCCCATCAAGTCCAGCTCCGAGTAGCCTCCCGTCTAACACCCTCAGCCTCGATCACTAATTAATGTTGTTTTCATAGAAGACAATAAGGTGCAGGTGAAGCCCGTGCTAGGGTGAGTATATCAATACTCAGTTGGGGACCCTGAGACCCCTGAAGGTCTCCCATAATCCACTATGGATAAACAAAAAAAGAAAGATAAAATCATGAAGTATCAACCAACATTACTTAGGTATATTCCCATACATATACCAATGTTACCAGTCACAGTATGACTCCAAATCTCAAGCCTAAACACATCCCATCCACAAAGGATGTAAAGTCAATCATCATGAGGATAATGACTGAAATTCAAAGACTCATCTCACACAGGTATACAAATCTTCTACATGTGTAAAGATTATTAGATGTTGCCTCTGAACCATCTCCTCTATTGAACCCACGTTGGATCCTGGAATAATATCAGCACTGTAAAACCAACGTAGAATCCTGGTACAGAAGTTTTCACTGTCGAACCCATGGAGGATCCCATTACAGAATTCACCGCTGTCGAACCCACGGAGGATACCGGTATAGATGCAATCGTTGTCGAATCCACAGAGGATCCTGGTACAGTATCGTCTCTTTCAAACCCAGGGAGGATCCTATCATCTCAATTGTATCCATCCATAGGGTTTCTGCACGAAACACACTCAATTCTGGGAGGGTCTGCTCCGTGATCCAAGTTTTTATACATCCAATACCACGAATACTTGATTTTTTTGTATCCCGTAGTTCTGTGTCATCATAGGGAACCCAACGCGATAGACAACACTTCAATCGGATGCCCAGTCTGTGAGTTATTGGCATTTCCATTTTAGGAGACCGGATGGTTTTGAGGCTCAATCCAATCCGAACGTACCCCAACTATGTCCAAACATAAAGTGGAGTATTCCAAAAGAATTATTTTTCTCCATGACTTCCATTTCAGTAGACAGTTCTTCGATCAGACAATTGAAGCACAAGGTAGGTGTGAAATGATGATAACTGACCAAAGTGGGTCCGGGTCCGGTTAGACCCTGCCATAGTGACCTGAACCGACCCGGTCCGAGATAATGGTCGGCCCGAGGGCGGCCTGACTAGGTGGCGGGCCAGCCTGATGGTAGCCCAACTCGGCCGGCTCAGAGGTCGATGCGGGCTGGCCGCGGGGTTAGCCGGCTGGTCGTGGTGGGCTGGATATGCGGCCCGGCAATCCACGCTGTGGGGGGGAGGGCGGTGCCCCCAGGCTTCCAAAGAAACTGCGCTACCCGAAGGGTCCCACCTTGCTGGAGGGCCACCGGTGGTCAGCTCAACCATCCACCCTCCGTCCTCTGCGGCCTTTGGTCGCGGGCCTTCCTCAGGTGCGGCGCGACCGCGCCGCACTGCTTCTGTCCACCACGGCCCGCATGGCCGCGGTTCTTCTCCGGTGCAGTGTGACCGCATTGCGCCCTTCTGGAACCACATCCGTTTTCAACAAAACAAGAACCAGCAGAGGGATTTCAGGCCGTGTTTGTTCATCCGACGCCCTCTGTATTAGGTTATAAAAGGAGGCCACCATCTAACCATAATAACTGATGAGGAATGAGGATTTAGTTTACTCAAACCAAAACCCTACCTCGTTTTCGGTGATCAATGACGGAGTCACAGAAGACAGACGTCGTGGGAGATGGATGTTGTTCCGTCTATTTTGGAGGAATAAAAACTCATATAAATGAGTCAAGATGACTTCGTCGATTTATTTCATGGGCGGCAGTGCTTCCCTTCCTTACGACGGTTGAATAAGGAAGAAGTTTGTTCTCGATATTCATCAGAGATGAGGTGCATTCTTCATTGGAGAGGATTTCATTCTCCAAGAATCTCCCAAGTCCTCTCTCTCAATGTTTCACCCAAAAAGAATCACCAACTCCAAAATAAAATAAAAGCTCCATTTTTTTAATTATTTCCATGTAATCAAAAAGAATTCAAAAGAATTAAAATCACTTCAAATTAATTAATTGGCATTAGTTAATTCTTAGGTGTGTTAGAACCATAATGGGGAATTCCAAGAGTTTCCCCAATTTATGGGGAGCTCAAGGGTTTAAAATGGGTGTTTGAGAGTTCGGGTGGGTCCCACCTAAAAACATCCTCCCAAGGGAGTTTATGGGTGGGTGGGCCCACCACTAACCTCCTCTTGGAGGTCTTAATCCCCAATTCAAATAAAAATATGTTACACATATTTTTATTTAATTTAATTATAAATCCCCAAAATTAACATCCGCTCTTGTTAGAATGCAACTGTGGTGAAGGTCTCCTTATCAGAATACCGGTGCTGCGAGTTCAACGGTGCCCTAGGATTTCAATTCCGAGCACAGGTTTAAAAGATATAAAATCCCATTCGTATGTTTACTAAATATACCTGAACAAAACCTGAGAAATTAATTTCATGCACACTGAGGCTCGGAATCTAGCGACCTCAGAAACTGCGGACTCGTAAAAATCATAAGAATTTAAGAAAAAAAATTCAACAGAATTTCCGAATTTTTACAGTCTCCCCACCTCAGGGCTTTACGTCCCCGTAAGCTACAACTCACACTAATGAAAGAAAGGGGGATACTAAGCACGCATTTGAGCCTCCATCACCTATGTGCTCTCCTGGAGGTTCCCGTGTTGCCAATGAACGCGCACCAGAGGTATCGACCATCCACACGTGACTCACTCATGTCGATCCTCAATCTCCACTGGAACCTCTGTGAATGTCGCCTCATAATCGATGTCCAGCACTCCATGGTCGATAATGTGGGACAGGTCGTGCACGTATCTCCCCAGCTGAGATACGTGGAAGATGTCGTGCACTCTATGCAACTGAGGTGGAAGAGCCAAGAGGTAAGCCACCTCGCCTACCCTGCTGAGTACCTGAAAAGGCCTGATGAATCGCAGAGATAACTTGTTAACTTAGCCAAATCTCTGAAGACCTCATCAAGGTGAGACCCGTAGAAAGGCGTGGTTTCTATCATCGAACTATAGTGGTCTCCGTATCCTGTCAGCATAGGACTTATGCCCACTCTGTGCAGTCTTCATCTGCTCCTGGATGACCTGCACCTTCTCCATCATAGCCTACACCATCTCCAGTCCTACTAGTGCTGAATCCCCTGGGTCAGTCCAGCACAGAGGAGATCTACAAGGTCAGTCGTACAATGCCTCTTATGGTTCCATTGCGATGTTGGAGTGGTAACTGTTGTTGTATGCAAACTCTACCAAGGGTAAGTGATCCTCTCAACTGTGACTGAAGTTGAGGACGAATGCATAGATCATGTCCTCGAGAGTCTGAATGATCATCTCCATTTGACCATTTATTTGAGGACGGAAGGTGGTTCTCAAGCGAAGATGCGTCCCGATTGCCGCCTTCAACCCCTTCCATAGCTGGGAAGTGAAATGATCATCTCGATCAGAGACGATCGTCGATGGAACATCATGAAGCCATACGATCTCTTGAACGTAGAGGATTCCCATGCTCTCTACTGACCCCTGCTCTCTAACCGGTTTGATGTGGGCCGACATTGTGAGTCGGTGAACAATCACTCAGATAGGGTCATGTCCTCTAGATTTACGTGCTAGTACCATCATGAAATCCATGGATATCCTATCCCACTTCCACTCTGGGACCTCTAAGGGCTGAACCAAGCCTACTAGATCATGGTGCTCTGCCATCACTTGCTGATAAGTGAGGCATCGTGAGACAAACACTTCTACTACCTTCATCATTCCTAGCCACCAGTGCTGCCGTCAGAGGTCCTGATACATATTCACCAATCCTGGATGTACCGCTAGAGGGTATGTGTGGAACTCCCTCAACACTTCCTCCTGAAAGTGCAACATGTAACATGGTACGTCCTCCGAAGAGAATGGCATGCTTCCCACCTTCAAAAAATACATTAGGTGCATACCTTGTAGATATCTAAGCACATCACGTCTCACAGTCAACATCCCCATGTTGTTCCTCCCTGACTCTCCGAAGAAGTGGAGGTGTGACTATAAGAGACTGCAGAAATGATGCTCCGTCCGGATCCACATAGGTAATATGCAACGTGGATAACTACTCTGTCGGCTCTCCTAGAAGCTGAATGCCTGATATCCTACTAAGAGAATCTTCTTCAAAGTTCCCCATCACAGAAGTATAGACTTTCTTGAAGTCATAGTTCTGGAGGAACTCAATCCAATGGTGTTATCTCAAGTTCAGGTCCTTTTGTGAGAAGATGTACCTGAGACTCTTGTGTTCAGAGTAGTTTGTAAAACGTTCACCCATAAGATAGTTCTACCACATCATTAAGACGAAGACCACTATTTCTAAATCGAGGTCATGGGTAGCATAGTTTTTCTCATGATGTCTCAACTGCCGTGAACCGTATGTGATCACCGCTCGCTCCTACATCAGGACACACCTGAGTCCAGTCCCTAATGTGTCATAGTAAACTACATACCGAATGCCCTCCTCTAGTATCCTCAAGATGGATGCACTAGTCAACTTCTATCTCAGCTCTTGAAAGGTCTGTTGGCATCTCCTTGAACACATGAAGGGTTTCCCCATCTTCTTCAATGCTGAAAGTGGTGCTGAAATTCTAGAGAAGTTTGTAAGAAATCTCCGATAGTACCCAGCCAGTCCCAGAAAACTTAGTACCCCCGTCACACTCATGTGTGGCTCCCAAGAAAGTATTTCCTCGATCATAGTTGTATCAACTATAACATCAGCATCTGAGATGATGTGTCCCAAGATGTGAACCTCTCGAATCCAAAACAATCACTTCGAGAGCTTACCATAAAGCTAGTTATCATGGATTCTATCCAGTACTAGCCGAAAATGGTAGGCATGCTCCTCCTCCATAGTTGTGTAGATCCGTATTTCCTCGATGAAGACTACGACAAAGAGATCGAGGTAAGGCTAGATGATCCTGTTCATGAGACTCATAAACACTGCTGGAGAGTTGGTTACACCGAAGGGAATTACCAAGAACTCATAGTGGCCATACCGACACCTGAAGGCCGTCTTATGCACAACCTCATCCCTTACGCTGAGCTGGTGACAGCCTGACCGAAGATCTATCTTCAATAACCAACACACTCCCTTCAACTGATCAAAGAGGTCATCAATCTTCCTGAGTTGGCACTTGTTCATCACGGTCACCTGGATCAGGATACAGTAGACAACACAGAGTCTCAATCTCTTATCCTCCTTCTTGGCGAAAAAATAGGAGATTCCCAGGGTGAAACGCTGGGATGGATAAATCTCTTCCCCTTCAATTCCTCCAGTTGTACCCACAGCTCATGAAGCTCGGCGAGATCCATCCGATATGCTGGATTAGATATCAGTGTCGTCCCAAATTACATGTCATTATAAAATTCCACCTCTTTGCGAGGAGGTAGTTCGGTAACATCATAAGGTAAATCATCCACATACTGATCCACCACTGCCGAAAAAATCGGACATCGCACATCAACCGCTCCGAGAGTGACACTAGACAACTGATGTGTGATAGGATACCCCCTCTTCTATGTAAGTCCATCCTACGCTAAAAAGGCCCCCTTTTCGCCGGTGAAGGTAATCCTCATCCCATCATTGCAGATACACATCACTTTTCTCCTAATACCGTCAATCTAAGCATGAACTATGGATAACCCGTCCATACCCAAGATGACATCGTAAGGCCTCGACGCCGCTATGAGGAGATCCCAACTGAAGCTCTCGCCTCCTAGAGTAAGCTCACACTGTCAGCACCAGTGTGTAATCATCAAGTCTTCTCCTGTAGGAGTCTCTAGTCGTAAGGATCGAGCCAACGGCTCCATCGGAATCTCCGAGCTCCGAATGAGGGCAGTGGAAATAAAAGAATAACTCAAACCTATATCTATAAGTACTACATCAAGGGTGTAATAAACATAGATAGTATCTAGAATCTTCTCAGGTGCGCTGTGGTTATAGGCCTCGACTACCTAGAGCTGAGTCCGCCTCTGTCCGCCAACTCCATGTGGTCGGGGTGGACCTACTGGTGGTGGTGGTGGTGGTAGGGTCTCGAAGCGTTGTCCACCACAAGCTGCTCGGCAAGCTCCTCTTCCATGTCTGCCTACTCCCAACAGAACACCCCTGTCAAACCTCTGCCTCTTCCTGGGATCTCCCTCTACTGTCTACTGCTCATCTGAATTGCGGGTCGGGCAGTCATGAGCCATGTGTCCCTACCTGCCACATTCATAGCACTGCCTACCTCTCGTATGGATAGCTCTGTCTCATGTTCCCCACATAACCGAACTTGTATCCTAGGGCCACCCACCTGATGGCATGGTGCACTTGGACCTTTGCTACATCTCTCTACTCCCAGCTGCAGAAGACTCCGCTACGTGTCGCCCTGTGGTGGGTCTCTCCACTAGTGACTGCTTAGCGAGAAAAATCTCCACAAGAAGGGTTCTCTCAAGCACCCCCGTCTATGTCCGGATATTGAGGGAGATCATCGAATCCTTTATATCGGGATTGAGTCCCTGTTCGATGGTCTTAGCCCTGAAGAATGGGTCCCGCACCATATACGTGGTGTAGCGCTAGAGGTCGGTGAACCTCACTGAGTACTGAGAAACTGTCATGTTGCCGTGCTGCAGATGATGTAACTCTTGAATCTGCACTGCACGAAGGGTGCCTGTAACAAACTCTGCCCGGAATAGTATCCTGAAGACTGTCCAGAGTATTGATGCCTCGTCATGCACCTTGAGCATCAGGGTCCACCATATGATTGATACTTCATGCAGGAGGCTCGCGATAAAAATCACTATGAGGTCGGATGGTGTCCATACCAATCTAAAAACTCTCACGATAACCTCCAATGAATCCTCAGCTGCATGTGGGTCCATCTCTCCCCGGAACCTAGGCGGTATCTAGGGATGAAACTCTTGAAACACACTCAGATGGAATGCACTCTCTACTACTGGAGCTGGCTGTATCAGTGGCCCATCAGGTAGTGGTACCACTGGTACCTCCGCTTTGATGGGGCCCTACACCGAGGCCTCGATGCTCGGTGGGCTACCATCTCGTACGAAACTCGTAACCCATGCTGGATACCTTCATGGGGCCATCCTGAAACGAAACAGGTGTTCCATAGTTAAAATAGTATACGTGTTGAGCTAACAAAAAGAAATCACGAAGAAAACTTTTCATAGGAAACACACACGCAATCTGTGTTTTCGTGCACTGAGTCGGAAATCCGAAGTCAGAGTCCTACTGTATGGATACGTCAGCCACTGTACCAACATCGGTTTCCCTATACTGATAACCACACCCAAAACACTTAACAATAATTACATTAAAATAATCATAGTTTATGTTTTGTTGTAGAACTGACTCCTCTGATACCAATTTGTCACGACCCGTGCTTGGGGCCCATGTCGTGACTACACCAAGCCCGCATTCCATAGGCCACGGGCTGATGACTAGAACCAAAGGCCTAATCATGATAAAAGGGAAGGGGTTGCCTTTTAACTTGTAACACACACAGTCTGAAGCTAAGAATTAGAAGAAACAAGTACTAATATAGAAAATAATAGTTTGGTGAAAGTAAGTGGGCCAGTATTCATACCCAAATGAATAATAAGTGCATGTACAAGTAAAAAGGGAAAAACAGATCATTGATCATCCACCGGAGAATCCAAACTGAAGGTTAGGTATAGATGTCGAACAACTCGTCCCTGCGGTATGTCTTGTCTAGTCTAGCTCTGAGCAGTCTCTCGTCCGACACCCTCAGCCTCGATCACTGTTGTCTGTCGTCTGTATAGAATACAACAAGGTGTGGGCGAAACCTGTGCAGGGGTGAGTATAACAATGCTCAGTAGGGGACCCCAAAACCTTAGAAGGTATCCCGGAATCCAATAAGGATAAACCATAGAATAAAGTTACAATAAAAAATAATCAACAAACCTTACATAGGTATATTCCCACACATATACCTATGTTACCAATCACAGCCCGACTCCAACTCTCAAGCCCAAACACAACCCAGTCCACAAATGAAGTTAAGCCAATCATCACGATGACAACGAATGGAATTCAAGACTCAGCTCACACCGGTATAAAAATTTTATAGAGAGGTGAAAATTATTAGATGTAGCCTATGAATCATCTCCTCTATCAAACCCACGTAGGATCCTAGAACAATATCAGTGTTGTCGAAACCAAGTATGATCCTGGTACAGAAGTCGTCACTGTCGAACTCACGGAGGATCCCGGAATAGAATTCACCACTATCAAACCCACAGAGGATCCCAGTACAGAATTCATCATTGTCGAACCCACTGAGGATCCTAGTACAGTATCGTCGCTGTAGAACCCATGGTGGATCCTAACATCTCAGTCGCAGCCAGCCATAGGGTTTCTACACGCAACACACTCGATTCCGGGAGGTTATCCTCCTTGATCCATGTGTCAGTACATAAACTACCACTACATCTTAATTCAATGTATCTTTTAGTTCCGTCTCATCATAAGGAACCCAACACGACAGACGTCGTGTCAATAGGACGCCCGGTCTGTGAGTTATTGGGATTTCCGTTTTTGGGGCCTGGTTGGTTTTTAGGCTCAAACCAACCCGACCATACCACAAATGAATCCAAACCTCAATTGGTGTATTCGAAAATAATTTTCTCACTTAAAAAATTCCATCATCATAGATGGTTCTTCAATCGGACACTTAAAGCGAAAGATAGGGGCGAAAAGGTGATAACTAACCATAGCAGGTCCGGGTCTGGTCTGACCCAGCTTGAGGCCCAACCCAGTCCAGATCGGGTTCCAACCAGGTCCGAATGTCCAACCCAGTCCGAGAAAACGGACTGGCCCAAGGAGGCGGCCTGGTCCAGTGGCAGCCCGACCAGGTGGCGGCCCGACCCGAAGGAGGCCCGACAGGCACGGAGGCCCAGCAGGCAGGCCGCGAAGGGCAGGCCGCGGGGCCTGGACGGCTGGTCGTGCAGCCTGACGAGCCACGTCGTGGGAGGGGGGGAGGGGTGCCCCCATTTTCCGAAGAAACTTCTCCACTCGAAGGGTCCAGCCTTGCTGGAGCGCCGCCGACGGCCGGCTCAGCCATCCGCCCTCCGTCCTCTGCGGCCTATGGCCGCAGGCCTTCCTCCGTCATGGAGTGACGACGTCGTGCCACTTCTGTCGGCCACAGCCCACATGGATGCAGTTATTATCTAGCATAGTGCGATGGCACCGCACACTTCCATCTCCACATCCATCACCAACCAAACAATAACCAACAGAGGTATATCATGTCGTGTTGGTTCGTCTTGTGCCCTACACATTAGGTGATAACAAGAGGCCATCATCGGACCATAATAATTGACGAGGAACAAGGATTTAATTAACTCAAAACAAACCCCTACCTCAATTTTTGTGATCAATGAATGAGTCACGGAAGATGGACATCGCGAGAGATGGACTATGTTCTGTTAATGTCGAAGGAAGAAAATCTCAGAGAAGACGAGTCGCGAAGACATCGTCGGTGTATTTCGTGGGCGATAGTGCTTCCCTTCATTTCCCTGGTTGAAGAAGGAAGAAGCTGATGCTCGAAATTCTTCGGAGAAGAGGTGCGTTCTTTGTTGGAGAGGATGTGGTTCTCCAAAAAATCTCCCAATTCCTCTCTCTCAATGTTTCACCTAAAAAGAATCGCCAACGCCAAAATAAAATAACAACTCTTCAATTAGTTTATTATTTCCATGCCATCAAAAATAATTCAAAATAATTCCAATCACTTCAAAATAATTAATTGGAATTATTTAATACATAGGTGTGTTGGCACCATAAAGGGGAAGTCCAAGAGTTTCCCACATTTATGGGGAGCTCAAGGTGTTTAATGTGGGGTTAGAGTGTTCGAGTGGGTCCCACATAATAACATCCTCCCAAGGGAGGTTATGTCCAGGTGGGGCCACCACTAAACTCCTCTTGGTGGTCTTAACCACCAATTCAAATAAAAATATTTTACATATATTTTTATTTAATTTAATTAGAAATCCCCAAGATTGAATTCCGCTCTTGTTAGAACGCAACTACGGTGAAAGTCTCCTTAAGTGAATACTGGGACTGGGAGTTCAACGGTGCCCTCAAATTTCAATTATGACCACTGATTCAAAAGATATAAAACCTCGCTCGTACATTTACTGATCGTACTCGATAAAAAACATTCGAAATTGACTCCAGGCACAACGGGCCTCAAAATCAAGCACCGTCATAAATTGCAAACTTGTAAAAATTATATGAATTTAAGAAATAAAATTCCATGGAATTTTTGGATCTTTACAAGGAGTCCAATTGAAACATCTCAACATCATTAAAAATATGTAACATATCAATGCTCATTCAAAATAATATCACCAACATATTCCATTTTTGAGTAATTAGTATGATAATAATCATCCCCAGTTTCAAGATGTTCATTGGAATACTCCAACAAAAACCCACGAGTGACCGAGTTGTACTACCACCAGTGAAGGTAATTTTGAATATTTTATGAACCCTTCTTCACTAAAAATTATATTTTTATTTGATTTTCAAAATCAGGCCCAACCATAAACGAGAATACCAAAATTCAAATTAAAAAACTTCTTTCATGAGATCTTCTTGATTCAAAATTCAAAATCACCAAAAAACATCATCGCATCACAACCAGTACACCTCAGGGCATGGATCCTAGACTAGCGATCCCTCTAGAGTCGCGCCCTTCGGCAATGAACCACCTCGTCGTCGCCATCATCGGACAATGTCAGTGTGATCCCTACTGACCAACACCACCACAACTTCAAATAGCAAAACACAATGGAGATTCAATCGTGCACTCGTCCATACACCATGTCAACGTCATACCCATCTGAATACCATCATGCCATCGTCGTGGCCATACGATGACTATCATCAACCTCGTCATTCCATCATCACCCGTATCACCACATTGAGGGAAAACCCAAACAATTAAGAAAACCAGAAAAAGGAACACAACAATTGACGTTAATAAATCCAACACCGAACAAGTCCATCATTGTAGAGGCCAAAAACTAGAAACCATCCCGACTCCAGTCATGCGCATTGATGGCCTCCAACCAACATCCCAAAACATCTTAGTACCACTGCTCTGACTCTAACTGTGAGAAGCACAAATGAACACGATGCTAGGTAATGGATAAGAGTGGCCAAAAAACACTGAACGAAGCCTTCAAGCTAGAAAATGGAAAAGACACTTCGACTGCCGAACCATGAACCCAAAACCCCATAGATTCCACTACTCCAGATATGACAGGGAAAGGAGTAGAGGAATGATATGCTACAGAGAGGTATGAACAGCCAAAGGTCAGAAACATCAAGGAACCTACAACAATACCACCAATACCTCACTCCAGAGCTTCCAATCCTAAACAAAACCTTGAAGTTCCTACCTATGGTAACATTAAAATCGATCAAGGTAGTATCTCAAATGTGTGAGAAATGAAAATAATCCTAATGTTCTAACAATTATTCAATAATATGGTTCTTCACATCCAAATACATAGAATTCTAAAAACCATGATGTTAGTCCCCATGGGAGATAGACCCTCTTCCATGAAGGTCCCCACCAAACAATATATTGTAATAATACCTCATAAAGATAGATATTGATCAAAAAATATATTCCCTCCCTGTAACGACCCAAACATTCATTAATGAAAATTTCTCTTGATCTAATTAAATTTATTATTATGGTCATATAAAATGTGAACTTCAATGGTTTTATATTTCTGAATATTAAAATACCGTTATGAATTGTTACCATTTCTAATATAGTCATTGAACAATGATCACATTATTAGTATAAATATAGGGCTTTAACAAATCCAATTAACTCAAAAAAGAAGGTATTAACTCCTCCAGTAGACTTGCCACGTACGAAGACCTTTTTTCAGAGCTCAGAAAGGAGGTGGCTTCATTGGACTACACTTTTGAACAATCCCAAGCCGAGATAGAACATGTTAAGCTTGATCAAAACTGACTACGGGGGAAGTGGATGTTAATAGAGATTACCACCAAATCTATGTTACCTGATCCACCACAAGAGTCTGTCACCATCGCAAAACGTACCCTTTAGTCTTCTATGGGTGTTATAAGGGGTTATGTAAAAAGACCCTAGCACTATGACTATATATATTATTTTTTTATAAAGAATGTGCATTCATTTTATTATTGTTACATTGTAAATAGTTTTTAAAGCACAAATAGTATTTTTTTATTTAATATCCAACTAAGAAATAAATTTTGAATAAATAATGTATTTTTGAATTCAGTAGTATTTTAAAAAAGTTATTCATGAATTAACTTTTATTAAATTTAAATGATCATACAATTTTATATGAATTGAATTTTAATTTTTATAATGATTAAAAGCTGTTTTTATCAAAACAGGTGAACTTTGGGTAAATATGGATTTTTATTTTAAAAGTGAAAATTCACATATTTAGATAATAATTTAAATAAAATTAATATTATTTTTGGAATCATGATGTCAAAATTATCCAATGGTTACTTTTCATAATTTTCTGAGATAATGAGATTTTTGGGTAAAAATTAAATACCATTTAAAAATATAATTTGTTTTATGAAATCATAATAACCCAGTAGTGATGTCATAAAAACAATAAACATTATTTTAGGAAAATATTTGTTTTACCATTAAAATAATGTGATTTTAAATTTTTTTGATTTATTTTAAAAATATTTAGTAGACCCTCCGAGATTTATAAAACATTTTGTCTTTTTAAATTGTTTTCCTTTAGAGTTTGACTCACCTCCACATAAAAACCCTATTAATTTAGGAATTCCATAAATTGGATTCATATAAATTTTTTTTCACTTACCTTTGGTAAAAAACATGGGCAAAAACCATGGGCTGGATTGTGGTTTTGATAAGTTTATTGTGTGGTGTTTGAAACAAAAATAATTAAGAATTCACTCTCCTTTCCTATATAAACCCACCGAACCTCCCACATCCTCTTCACTCATAGCCTTTTTAATTTGTCCAACCTCTGGAATAATCTCTCTAAAATCCTTCCAAGGTGCCCATGCTCCCGAGAAGCTTCTCTTTAGCCTTTCATAAGCCTTTGGAAGCACACTTCCAAGAAAGGGATTTATTCCTTTTTCATTTTTGTCCAGTTTTGATTAAGTTCATTGGCCCTTTTCTCAATTAAAAATGTTAGGATATCACATCTAACAACCCCCATATTTCCATGTTTATGTTTGGATGATGGGAGACCTCTTTCTCTCTAATTAATTTCTCTCATGTACTCCTGTTACCATGCCGAAATTCTGTAAGAGATTTTTGTCTTCTATTTTACGTCCAAGTAATTCTTTTGTATTATGCATCTAAATTCCATTACATTTGATGGGAAATGTATAGATATGACCCCCATACTATAAATTTTATGTAAATATTATGATACATCCCTTACTCTCTCATCAACCATTTTTTATGAGTTGTTATTTCACGATGTTATGCTGTTGAAATTGAACTACGATTTTCCAAACAATGTCATTGTGTAGTTAATACCATGCCCATTTCTCATTCAAGGGTATTCACCTTTATGCACATTTGAATATTTTTTAAAAATATTCATGTATGTATTCAACATCTATTTATCGTGGAATAAATTATGAGGATTTATTCCAGGTTGTATGATCCATGTGGCACAATTTTTCATGAAATCACTACTGGAAATATAACTTTTACCAACGGTTTTGGCCAAACCGGTGGTATAGTTCATTAATTTGGACCTATACCAACGGTTTGGCCAAAACTGTTGGTATTGGTCACTTATATGGACCTATACCAACGGTTTTGGACAAACCGTTGGTATAGGGGGGGACCTATAGGACCTATACCAACGGTTTTGGCCAAACCGTTGGTATAGGTCCATTATAGAGACCTTATACCAACGGTTTGGCCAAAACATTGGTATAGGTCCCCCCTATACCAAATTTTTGTCCAAAACCATTGGTATAGGACCTAAAATCAAAGGAACTATACCAATAGTTCTCAAAACTGTTGGTATAGGTCCTTCAATTTTTAATCGAATCTTCTTACCGAGAACATTATATAAATCAAAATTTAAATTTATTAAAACAATACATATACATATTTATGAAATTATGTTCACAAAAGTCATGTTAGGTTAGTGGTTAAGTCTTTCAATTATAAACTAGTGGTCCTGGGATCAAATCCCACCAAATGTTTTTTTTGAAATACATATACGAACGGTTTTGAGAACCGTTGCTATAGGTTTTCATATTACTTATACCAATGGTTTTCCCAAAACCGTTGGTATAGACCTATTTTCATGGCTTACTTGCTAACGATCCTCCAAACCGTCGTTATAGGCTATACCAACGGTTTGAGGGCCTATAACAACGGTTCCAAACCTTTGGTACAAGGTATTTTTCCAGTAGTGAATGAAATGTTAAAGAATGGTGCACCCTGATAGCACTCCAATGCATTGGGTAAAGTATAGTGTCATAATACATGATGTTAAATGGGTGTTGACTCATGATAATTCATGTGTAATGAGGGTTTACTTGTGCATCATGTGTAATGAGGTTTTACTCATGCTCCATGTGAAATGAGCCTTGGATCATGCTAATTTTATATTAAGTTTTGTTGCAACATTTCCATTTTATGATTATCATTATTTATCATGACATTATATTCATGTTTCTATTGTTCTCTATTGACATGTATATTTACTATCATGTATTTTAATCTTCATGTTATTCATTTTTTACTCCCTTACTGAGATTTATAGCACATCCTTTTCTTATACATGTCCTCAGGTTTTCCCATGCAATGCTATGTATATGGGAATGTAGTTGTCATGTAAAGGAAGATTTCAATAAGATGATGTGTTCTATGTTTTAAGTTGTTATGTAATGTTCCTAATCCCCAAAGACACTGGACCTCTCGATCTTCTATGTTGTATCAAGTGAAGTTTTTATGTAATAAATCATGTTTAAATATGAAATAATGAGAAGGGTTGTTATAGTTGGTATAAGTGGAGAATATTATTTATTTTATTGGATTATGATTAAAAAACCATAGTAAATCCTTAGGGAAAAGATTATATATATTAAAAACATCCCTATGTTTTGGTGAGTACTGAGTAGGTGGGTTTTCAAAAAAATACATACATGTCTGGATACGAGAAGATAGAGGTGGCCCTGACACAGATGTAACTAAGGGTGAAAACCCAAACAAGGTGTTTTGGGCTTGACCTAGGGTACCCTAGTATAGGACAACGAGCCTTACTGCACTCTTGTTTATGAAACACCTAGGGGATATCCATTGGTAAATCCAAAAACATAGTGTGAACCTTTATTAATAGAAAAAAAATTACCCTAAGAATATATGATTTAAAGTAGATCATGGATAACATAGATTGAAGCCTATAGATCCATAAGTTAATGAAATAAAATATATTTATAAGTAATTTGTTTTGTCCTTGGATTACCCTCTATGTTATACCCCTAAATTTCTTTTATTTCATCCAATGGTCAGTAATATGAGGACTCGGTCTAACAACCGATGTGAAGACTAATGTGATGAGTCTTCTAATGAGATACCCAACCTATTGGGAGCGGGGATCATGAACATTGTAACAATACACTCTCATTGAACTAATTCATTGAATAAAAACATGGGGCATGATGAAATTTAAACCCCCCCCCCCCTATGAATGAACAAGTAACTATCGAGAGCTTAATGAGACAAAGGACTCCGACTTTTAATGGATCATTTGATCCCACAATCACTGAACAATGGATTAACTCCACTTAAATTTTCTTCTGCATCTTTCAATTATCCAAATAAGAGAAGGTTCATATGGATTCTTTTTGTACGGATGGTGAATCCAAACAATGGTGGACATTGATAAAAAATATGATGCCTAAGGAGGAGATCAAGGTGATGGAATGGAATTATTTCTAGAAGATATTTTTTGATAAATATTTTCAACGCACCCTCCGGCTTAAGATGGAAAGGGACTTCCTTTCCCACAAGCAAAAAATGGATAATTTTTCAGAGTATACTTGGAAAACATCTCAAGGATTTCACGATACCTTTTGGACTTTGACGTAACCCTCAAATGCGAGGTTCACTGCTTCATTAGTGGGTGGTAACCTAGCCCGCGGAATGCCTTGGAGATCCTAGACTTTAAAAACTATGAAAAAAATTTCTAATGTGCCCGCAAGGTTGAAATGGAGATCAGTGTACCTCAGGGGTGTCATGGGGAAATAAGTGTAAGGTGTACTCCTATTCTGGTGGTCTGGTGGATAAAACCAATGATACTATGAAAATATAACACAACACTTTCCAAAGATGCAGAAAGAATCACCCCATAAATTTCATGGAGGGGATTAGGAAATTCATTATGTGTCGAATATAATGGAACCAATCCATTAACTGCAGACAAGTAAAACACATGGCTATGATAAAGCAGAGGAACACTCACTTCGACTCTAAACATGTGGTTCATTAACTCAACTGCAATGAACCATGGAACATTGAAAATCAATTATGTAATCCATGGGATTTCAGAGGAAACCAATAACATTTAAGTTAGCAAAGGTGAGTATTTTCCATCACTACTCCCATTTTGAACCCCGAAAATGAAATGGTGACAAGTACACAAGTTATTCATTCAATAATAATGAATGTAGTTTTATATTTTAGTTCTCTGAATTCTATTATATCTCGAAATTATAGTATATAAATACCGAAACCACCACAAATCATGGACATAATGAAGTCAGTGAGTACAGAAAAATGGGGAAATCACTACATCACATGAATATAACTCCTCCCCTATCGTAATAGGTGGATTGAACTTCCTAGTGATCCTCGTCATACTACCTATGGTGGAATTTGATTCAATTACTGACATGAATTGGATTTCCTTATACAAAGCCTATAGAAATTTCCAGGAGAGGGATATCAAATTCCATTAGAGAATTAACCACTGATTCTGTACAAGTGAAATGAGGAAGATGATACATTATTAGGTTCACCATCTGAATCATGGATATTAAATCCCTATGAACACATGTATCATACTTAGATGATTGAGTCTATGGAGGAAACCATCCTTGAAGATGTGCCTATTGTGAGAGAAATCGTTGAAGTGTTTCTCGAAGAATTTCCCGGTCATCTTCCAAGAAGAGATTTTTAATTATCAATTGATCTTATAACTAGGGCATTGCCAATATCAAAAACTCCATATATAATTGTTGTTGTGGATCTTGAGCTGCTGAAGAAACAACTACAAGAGAATACAGATAAAGGGTTTATATGCCAAAGTGCATCACCATGGGGTGCACCAGTACTCTTCTTCAAGAAGGATGGGTCAATGCGCATTTGAATCGATTATCGAGAGTTTAACAAAATCACGATAAAGAACATGTATCTCTTCCCATGAATTGATGACTTGTTCAATAAGCTGTGTGGAGCACAATACATTGCAAGGTATATTTTTGGTTGGGATATTATCATGTAAGTGTGAAGAAAAAAAGATATCCCCATGAATTAATCTTGTACAAGATATGGTTAATATGAATTCATAGTAATGCCATTCAGACCCCCTAATGCTCTAGAAATCTTCATGAATGTGATGAATAGAGTTTTTAGAGACGTACTCAAAAAATTTGTCGTAGTATTTATAGATGATATTCTAATATACTCCAAATACTAGGAGGATCATGAGATGAATATAAGAAATGTACTAGAGACATTGTTAAAAGAGAAGCTCTATGCAATGTATATCAAGTGTGATTTGTGGTTGAATGATGTATCATTCTTGGTCCATATCATCACAAGCAAGGGGATATTAGTGGATCCCTCCAAGACAACCTAAATAGATAGATGGCTGAGGAAAACATCGTTAACTTATATTAGTAGCTTCTTGGGGTTAGCTGGATATTATCGATGATTTGGGTGAGATTTCTCTCTATTTTCCAACCCTCGTACCAAGAAAACTTGGAAGGGATTAATGTTTTGTTGTAGAGATGAATTTGAAAAAATCATTAAGGAGTTGAAAAGGATGCTCATCAGTATGAATATTCTCACATTACCCACAAGTAGAGAACATTTTGGGATATTTAGTGATGCCTCGAAGAAGGGTTTTTCCTATTTGTTGATGAAAAATGAAAAGTTCATTGCCTATGCATCAAGAAAATTGATTGTTCCTGAGAAGAATTATCCAACACATGTTTTGGAGTTTCCTTTGGTGATATTAGCTTTAAAACTTTGGGGGCATTATCTCTTTGGGGACAAGTGTGATATATATATAGACCACAAAAGCCTCAGGTATATATTCACCGAGAAAGAGTTGAAAACACACCAATAAATATGGTGAGAGCATATCAAAGACTATGACTGCTCAATCCATTACCACCCTTGAATGAGGGAAAGGTGACGGAAGCTCTTAGTAGAAATGACCCAATGATTCTATCATTTATTATAATTGAAAATGATCCAATCTTCTTTGATTTTATGAATATAGACATGGGAATCATAAAAGTAGGGAATATCATCAATCCTTTCACAAATAATTTCTCAACCTTCTCTTTTGGTGAAGTTTAAGGATGCTCAAAAGGATAATGTGAGAATTCATAAGAAAGTGGGATCTATCCGAAAAAGGAAATCATCAGAGTTCAATGTTATTGCTAATGGAATTGTGAGTTCTGGGAAAAGGCTAGGTTTTCCATCAAGTATGAAGATGAAGAAGGAACATTTGGATGATGCACATAGTTTGTATTTCTCTATTCACTCAGGAAACAAAAAGATGTACCGAGATCTACTAGAGAATTTTTGGGGGGATAATATGAAGAAGGAGATCACTATGTATACATCAATGTGCCTAGTTTGTTAGCAAGTGTAGGCAAAGAGTTAGAATTATAATGGGATGATGCAACCATTGTCCATAGAAGCAAGGAAATGGGAGAACATCCCCATAGACTTTGTCACCTGACTTCGAAAGACATCCCCAGGAAACAATGAAATCTGGGTTTTTGTGGATCTTTTTACAAAGTCTGCACACGTTATTTCAATTTAGGGATATTTATCATTGGATCAACTGGCACTGATATATATCAGGGAAGTGGTAAGGCATCATGGAGTACCACTATCTATTGCATCTGATCGAGATCCAAGATTAACGTCTAATTTTTTGAAGAGTCTTAAACATGCTTTGGATACTAAGCTGAACATCAGTAAGTACTATCATCCACATACTGATGGAAAATCTGAGTGAACTATTCAAACACTGGATGATATGTTAATATAATGTTCTATAGACTTCAAAGTAGGGTGAGAGTAACCTCTTCCAATTGTTTATTTCTCCAAGAATAACAGTTTCCACTTGAGAATCTGAATGGCCCCTTATGAAGACATTTATGGGAAGTGGTGCAAAACTCTGATATGTTGGGATGAAGTGTGCGAAGGTAAGCTGTTTGGACTAGAAATGGTCGACGAAATGGTGGAGTAGGTGAAAACCATTCAACAACATATCAGTGCAGCCCAAAGTCGACAGAAGAGTAATGAAGATAACCATCGATGAGACCTTGAGTTTCATATAAGAGATATGACATTTCTACTCATATCTCCTTGGAATAAGGTCATGAGTTTTGTAAATAAAGGGATGTTAAGTCTAAGGTACATCGTCCACATCGAGATTCTTGATCGTGTTAGGGTTGTGGCCTATTGACTAGCACTTCCACATACCATGGCCAAATTAGAAGATGTCTTTCATGTATCCCTCTTATGAAATAACATAACAGACCCTTCACATATAATCTCTTCAGAGGTAGTTTTTTATAGGATGATCTTTTTCATGAGCAGCATCCAATGAAGATCTTAGATCATAGGGAAAAGCTTCTCAGAAATATGACAATGCCCTCACCAAGGTGTTGTGGCGAAACCACAATTTTGAAGAAGCGATGTGGGAATCTGAAGAAGGGATGAAGCAAAGATACACACAACTATTTTATTGTGGGAAATTGAAATTTTTAGGGAGAAATTATTTAAGTGGGGATGATTGTAATGGCCTATAATTTCATTAATGAAAATTTTTCTTCATATAATTAAATGTCTTATTATGGTAATAAAAAATGTGAATGTCATTGGTTTTATGTTTTTGAATTTTAGAATACCATTAAGAATTGTGATCTCTCCTAATATAGTTATTGAACAGATATCACATGATTAGTATAAATATAGAGCTTTAAAAAATCTAATTTACCCAGAAATAGAAATAGATGGCCTCATCCAGTCGATGTTCTTCGTTTGAGGCCTATTTGCCGGAGCTCAGAAAGGAGGTGGCGTCATTGGGCTTCACTCATGACCATGCTCAAGCTGAGTTTGACACATTAAGCTGGCGTGGAACTGAAT
Organism: Viscum album; assembly: GCA_963277665.1. NCBI lineage: Eukaryota > Viridiplantae > Streptophyta > Magnoliopsida > Santalales > Viscaceae > Viscum > Viscum album. The sequence continues at coordinate 1,687,057,467 of OY728119.1, forward strand.
ACAGGAGAAGTGGAAGTTGATAGTGATTAACACCCGAGCGATTTTATCTGATCCACCCCAAGAGTCTGTCACCATCGCACACCTTAACCTTCAGTCTTACGTGGGTGTTATAAGGGGTTTTTTTATAATACCCAAGGCCATTGACAATGTATATTATTTTTGCATAAATAATGTTCATTCATATTATTATTGCTACATTGTAAATTCTTTTTAGAGCACCGATAGTATTTTTTAGTTAATATTTTACTAGGAAATCTATTTTGATGAATTTATGGATTTTGGTATTAAATAATACATTAATAATATATTATAAATGAATTAATTTTTATTAAATATAAATGAACATAAATTTTTAAAAAAATACAATTGTAATTTTTATTATGGTTTGAAAGCAGTTTTTGTCAGAACCTATGATTTTTCAATAAATGTATATTAATATTTTAAATTAAAAATTCACCTATTTATAAACTTTTTACAAAAATGGATTATTATTTTTTGGATTAGGAAGTTTAAATTGTCCAATGTTGATTTTTTCATATTTTTCCGAGACAGTCGAATTTTGGGGTAAAAATTAAATACCGTTTAAATATATAATGTGTTTTATGAAATCATAATGACCTAATAGTGATTTAATAAAATACTATAATCATTTTGTTTGGAAAATATATGTTTTAACATTAAAATAATGTAATTTTATATTTGTTTGATTAATTTTTCAATGCTTTAGTGGACCCTCCCAGACTTATAAAACATTTTGTCTTTTTAAATTGGTTTCCTTGAGAGTGTGACTCACCTCCACATAAGGAACCCTATAATTTTAAGAAGTTAGGACATTTTCCTCATAAAATAGAATTTTCCATTCCCCTTTGTCAAAAAACATGGAAAAAACTATTATATTGTTAGTGGTTTTGATTAGTTTAATGTGTGGTGTCCCAAACATAAATAATTAAGAATTACCTCTCATTTCATATATACACCCACCAAAGCTCCCACTTCCACTTCGCATAAATCCATTAGAGATCATAAAACCACTTCCATAATCTCTCTAGAGTCCTCATAAGGTGCTAAAATTACTATGAAGCCTCTCTCAAGCCTCTCCCAATCCTTTGAATGCACACATCCAAAAAAGGGATTTCTTCCTTTCTCAATTTTGTCCTATTTTTTTAAGTTATTATGCCCATTGGATTCAATTAGAAATGTTGGGATATGATTTTTCACCTCCCCCATACTTCCCTAATTATGTTTGGATTATGGGAGACCCCTTTATCGCTCATTAATTCAACCCACGTACACCCATTATAATGCTGAAATTCCGTGACAGATTTATATCTCTTCTTTTACATCTAAGAAATTCTATTGTATTATGTATGTATATTACATTATGTTTGTTGGGAAATATTTATATATATGACCTCCATATATTATATTTCATGTAAATATTATAGGACACCCCTTTTTCACTCATAATCCCTTTTTTAAGAGTTTTTATTTCACGACGTTATGCTACCGAAATTGCACTACGATTTTCCAAGCCAATGACATGGTGTAGTGAATACCATGCCCATTTCACTATCATGTGCATTCACCATTATGCACATTTAGTAATTAATTATAAATATTCATGTATATTTTCCATATCCCTTTATCATTGAATAAATTATGATGATTGATTACATTTAGTATGGTCCATGTGGCACACTTATGCATGAAATGAAATGTTTAAGAAGGGTGCGCCCTGATAGCGCTCCAATGCATTGGGTAAAGTAGAGTATCATGAAACAACATGTGAAATGTGTGTTGACTCATGCTTATTATTGTGCAGCGAGGGTTTACTAGTTCTTCATAAACAATGAGGGTTTACTAATGCTCCATGTGCAAAGTGCCTTGGCTCATGGTAATTCCTTGTAAAGTGTTGTTCCCACATTTCCATGTTATGATTACCATGATTTATCATTAAATTAGGTTCATGTTTCTCTTGTGCTCCATTAATATCCCTATATCCTAACATGTATTTTATTCTTCATGTTATTTATTGTTTACTCCCTTACTATGGTGTATAGTTCACCCTTTTCTTCTCCATGTCCTCAGGTTATCCCATGCAATACTAAGTATGAGGGAATGCAGTGGTCAGGTAAAAGAAGTTTTTAATAAGATATTTCTTTCTATGTTTTAAATTGTTATGTAATTATCCTAATCCCAAATAAAAATAAACCTCCCAATATTCTATGTTGTATCAAGTTAAGGTTTTATGTAATAAATCATGTTTAAGTATTAAATAAAGAGCAGGGTTGTTATACTCCCTATGAAGGAAAAAATATATTTTATTAAGGAATTCCTCCCTATGTAATTAACTATGAAGATCCACACCATAGTTATATCTCATTGAAAAAGGTATTAACTCATCATATAAAAGAAACATTGCTAATTCCATTATATTTATAGGAAATCAAGAGACTAAGACTAGCCCCACCAAAAATCCCATCTCTAGTAGAAGATTTTTCTCCTAATAAATTACTCATAAATGACTAAGTGATAATTTGTGTAATGTTCATATCATATACCATTTGATGAATTTGATTGTATTCGATACATTCTTATCCGCATCAATAAGGAATCTATTTAGTGAATACTCTAGTAAGATAAAATAAATAAATATCTCTTAGAAAATGAATAGAATTTTATAGTCATATAGAAATAACTAACTCATTATAATATAAATTCCATGAGTTAGTGTATAGAGTAACAGATTTTTGGTATTCCTAATACATTTTACAGGTCCTATAAATATTTCATATTAATGAACCTGTGTAATAATCTCACTATCTCCGAAACAAACTCATATTATGGGATGCATTCCAACCAAGTAAAGATGGTAGATGAACTTTTTTCCCTAAATTGATTTGTATAACCTTTCTGTAGTAAGATATCCAATGTTGTGATGGAAAAACAAAAATCACCAACATGACAAAATCAATATTCAGAATTATCTAAGATAGTTGATTACTAATTCCACATCCAATATTGACCATGCATGTTGGTGTAAGAAAGAAAACCCATATTATTCCTTTCTCTATAAACAATATTGGCCACAAACAAAGGTATCATTTAATATTATTGACTAAGTTTATTTCTTAATATAGTTGATCACTTATGATGAAAGGTCAATGAAATTGAATGCCTCCACAATTTGAGATTTATTGTGGGTAATTTGGAATGATATGTTCATCGATTGAACCCTATATTAGGCCTTAAAAAATATTGAATAAACATCCAATTTGAAAAAATAAAATACCTTGGATTATACTCTTCCATCCATAGTGAGTAACACATGATCACATATTGAACTACATCTGACTCATTCTTATACTAAGGAATGAAAATATGAGAATGTAGGGTGGTTAAACCCTCTATGAATTTACGTGACCAACACAGTCCAAAAGTGGTAGTGTGTGTGTGTGGAGGGGGGGTGTTATATCTCAACCTACCACCATTCACAACAAATAATGTTTTCTTCTCAATGTAGGGTGAAACATTTAAAAATAGAACTTAATTATTTCTTCTAATTTATAATGTTTCGTTTTTTTCTTGTGATTCAATCATTGAATAATTTTAGTTACTCCATTTGGGTTACACTTTATAAATATATCTAATTAGAAAAATTGGATGGAGTATGTAAATACATTAATAGTACACACACTAACGTAGACCCTCTCAAAAAAATCTGGGAGAACAGTAATTTTCAAATTATATAAATTAGAAAAGAAAATTACAACCTTAACATTTTGATGTTTACATTTTCATTTTAGAATATTATACATAAAATAATGTAATCTCCATTATCAATACATTTATGTGGGAAGATTATATTAGTCTGGATGAATTTGATGAATAAGATTCACTATAAAGCTCTTACAAAACCAAAAAATGTGATGATGTTATGTATACCCTACACTGAATATATATTCCATACATGGAAGTTATTTGAAATCGTATCTCAATCTTCTTTAGTGTTATTGGACCAGAAAAAAGGGAAATAGTGTGGCTACATCACACAGACCTCAAAATGAAATATATGATCCCAATATAAAGGTAATTATTACATAATATAATTTAGATGTGAGAGGGTTAATGTGACTTAACGAAAATTATTCTGATCTAATTTTCAGATTAATTATAATTTTAGTTATATGCTAGTATTTTACAGCAATTGGTTCATCAAAAACTCTATAATGTTTCCCAACCAATGAAGGTAAAATGAACTATCAAAAATAATTCTAGTATTAGGAAAATAGATTATTTAATCTTGATGTACAAATAATATCTTTGGTTCCCTCTATCAAGGGGGTATATGAATCCATTTCAGGAAAGGCATCATTGGTCAACTCATGCTAGATTACAATATCAATCACATGTGATCTAAATTTTTTAGGATATTAATTATATGACTACTCATGTGTTGAATTAATCTATAAATCCTAACGAACCTCTAAAATCTTTAATATTGATGTCTAATCAAATACAACCAATTTAATGGAGATTAAAAATATTGTTTCCAAAAGGGAAATAGTATTGTGAGTTGTTGGATGAGTTTCCTCCTCGACCCAATTTTACAGATAAAATAATCCTAATCTTTAATGTCTTTTGGGACAAAAAAACAATCTAATTCATTTTGAGTATCTAATTGCCCCAATATTATGAATACTAAAGTATTATCAATCCTCCAATTTCATATAATTCATAATTACTCAATAAGGACTAGTACATATCTGAAACAAATACAAATAAATGAAATTTTTTTCTGGTTAGGAAGATCACTATTTGTAATTTCACTACAAGTTTAGTTCCACGTGAAGAAATTTAATAATCCTCTATATAAACAATTGAAATTTTTATCAGACTGATATATTGTTGGATTTCATCTCATGATGAAATAATGTAAAATAAACACTGATCAGGGAAGTCCTCAAGATAAGCTACTAAATATTTTCACCAAAATCAATTAGGATGAATTACCAGCAGCATTGATCACACTAAAATATACAAGTGGATTACATGATTTCAAAAATATTATGAATGGTTATATGTTGTTATTTGATAATTGAATTCCAAATCACACCCACAATCATAAGCTCAATGAATTAGGGTTGTTATAGAATAAAATGGTGGGAAAAATATTGCATCGATGACACTTATAATACCCAAATATATAAAATATCACATGGTAACTCACTAAAAAAATCATTCATAATTCATAAAGGTAGGGAATAAAGGATAATATATGTCCACTATATGAAAATTGGTGGAATAAATTTTATTCTTTCTAAAACTATAATCTACCTCAATGTAAAACATCACCAGCCGATAAAATTACCTCATGATGCTACTAGATTCTAAAAACTCCAATGAATTTAACTCCAATGACTGCCATAATTACTACCACTACCATATGATGTTGGATAAGAACAATAAAATTCATTTTATAAAAATAAGCTCTCGACAATATGGTTGATTCTGGGTATCTAATATTGGGAAAATCATAGAAACATGTAATATATATCTCCACCATCTCACCATAATGTGGACCCTTAATTGTAATAATTCTCAATACTAGGAATTAAAAATTTATATGATATAATACAATATATTCAATCAATAGATTTCTCGAAATTCTTATTCTAAAACTGAATATAATAATTACAAGAGATTTTCACTCAACTATGATTAGACCATATCCTTCAGTGTCACATGAAGATAATGATAAAATAATCAGAATAGAAAAAATGGTATCGTATAAAGATCCCTATATAAGTCCCATGATAGTTAAAAATCTACATGAATTTATACCCCCCAAATTTGGTGGATATAAATAATCCAAAAAATGGTCGCATTAAAATACACCACAAAGAATAATAATCATCATATAAATAATCACAATATTTTTCATTGAATTTTATTCAACTGGAAAACCACTTATCCAATGATGAAGATGAATATAGACCCTAATTAACATTTATAATTATGGTGGAGAATGAGTTCACTGATACTAAAGATTTGAAAAAAAATGAGGTCAATATTGAAATTATCATTTGATAAATGTCTCCACTAAAATAATAAATGCTGTAGAAACCTATGGATATGCACTCCAGTAGTATCAACATGAAATGAAGCCAACATTTGAAACAATTGGGTATAATTAAAACCCTATATTATTGAATTAATGACTATAGTGTGAACATATCTCAAACAAAAGAAAATGATATGGGGTCATATCAACGTAAACCATATAAAAAATCCCTCAATTTATTTTAGAGGATAGAAAACATGAACACAATCAATGATATAGCCCAACGAGTGACATGTGGTAATATCCTTCATAGAGAATTATTTCATTTCTTCTATAATGTTAATCATTATACCATTTAATTATTCTATAAAATATAATAACTTCCACATATGTTAGTCAAAATCATATAACTATGTAGGAATCAAGGGAAAACTATTCTAAAATATTGATGCTTGAGTAATACTGAGGGTAACTTATCCCTATCAACTCATAAAATCAAAGATTAGACAAATAGGGAACAAAATCATCTATGAAATTTCATTATAGGTGAAAAGTTAGAAAATATTATATCTAAATCAAATTTTGTTGTTTTCCATCATGTCATAACTTTAAATTCTATATTAGAATATTAAGATTCATTTATATGTTTCATTTCCTTCATTATATTATCACTATAAAATATTTATACAATGGATTGTAATGATATATATATTGTGACAGTTACCCTTTACAGTCACTTGAATCACAATACATATATAAAAAATTCAAAAAAGTAATAAATTCAACTAGTGGTAGACGATGAAATCTGGATAAGTAACACTAATGGAATAAAAATGCTTAATTTCAATGAATTCAATGATATTATTGAATATTATGTGATTCAAATTGATATGATATTAAAAAACTATAGATATAATATTGGATGTGTCATCTAATCCATAAAAAATAAAACTAGGTTATTGATGATGTTAGCGTATAGATTCCCCTAAAATAAATATTTACTCATTGAATTTAAGAACCAAGAATTTACAAACATATTCATATTTAGAACATAATGATTCACCATTATTTTCAATGGGATTATATTATACCCCCAAATTATCCTCCAAATATGAAGATATTTTCAAATTTCTTATGGTAATGATTGTTGAGGGATTGAGAATATATCTATGATGATTCTGACAATGATTCCCTTATATTTCAACCCATAGGATCTTGGTTTTACTACTTTTCATTCATAATATATTAAAAAATCGTAAAATCATCTTTTGGAACCAAAAGACCCATCATCATCAATTTTAAATGACATTAATGAATAGGAAAAAGTGTAACTAGATCTCAGATATTCCCTACTAGAATTTTTGTATGCCATGTATCTCACTATGATTAAGCATAAAAAATGAATATTGGTATATAGTGATATTCACAACCTATATTGATTAGTGAATCCATGTCCCTTGAAGACCGAGAGTAATATTTCTAATTTTTTATGAAACATAAGGGCATATTCTTACCATATTATAAAGAGCTTCTTTAAATTGATCCTGATGTGGCCACCCATTATTTGGTCCTTTCACATGGTCATCACGTTTATAAATAGTTATCATGGAAAATGAATCTAAAAAAATCCATTTAATATTCCAAAAATGTCATTATTAACAAAAATAAATACATTCGAGAAGTCCAATACATATATTGAATCATCAAAAATATACCTACAGAAAACATCAATTAGAATAAAATTATTTTAATTTATTTTAGGTATCTCAACAAGTATATCCAAAATATATATTTCATAGTACTAATCCTTGATAAATTTAATGATACAAAAACTTTTTTAAGGTCCCCTCATTTATATATGGTTATATAGGATGCATATATATTTTAATGAATCCAAAATTTAACGAGTCAATCACTTTTAATAGTTATTGAGGGGTATAAAACTTTTGAGTCATTCCCCTTTCCATGCTGGATTATTTTTCTAAATATATGTATTCCATTCAACATGTTTGGAGGATCATCTTAAGATAAAATATATAATTATATTTTGATGATATAGTATTAATTTTTGAATAGTTTTTCGATCATCTTTTTAAAATTGAAATATTTTTTCAATAAATAGTGGCTTCACAATTTGACATCAAATCCACAAAAATTTAATTTGGGAGGATATCATAAATGTTTCATTCTTATGTAGTATGTCATGAGGGAATTCAAATTGACTCTGATAAGGCCAAGTAAATGCTTAACATGCCAACACTAGGAAACCATAATTTTTTAGGGAGATTTAGGTTTTCCTCGCCTAAATTTAATGCATCATAGATTAACCTGTATGAATATGTCCACCCATAATGATTTTAATGAAGAGTTTATTCACTTATCATTGGTGAAAGTATTTTAATGAATTTATTATATTATAAAATAATACAACTGGGGAATACTAAAGTTAATATATTCTATATAAAAGAATCAAGTGGTTTTGTATATTGAAAACATAAAATTATCATAGGATTACCTTACAAAATAGAATCATGATATACAGAAGGATAATTGTATTAATTATCTAAGAAAAATAATTATGTATTCTTTTTCTCAATATTCTAACATCAAGATAAATTATCTTTCCTTAATCTATGTTGTTTTGATGCTATGATCCTATATGTAGCCTGAAGAGACCTATTTTTAATCATATTAATACACTCAAATATATCCATAGTATATTGAAACAATCTTGATGTCTGACAAGGTAGGGTGAAATTAAAAATAATTGACATTAATTTATATATTATATTGTATTTAAAGGGAAGGAGTAACTGATTTCCTTATATCATACCTTGTCATAGATAATATTATGTTATATAAAATGATTCTAAAAAAGAGTTTTCTCTATTCATGTATACACCATAACATTAGATATGTATTTTTATTGTGCCTCCATATTCTTGAAAATTAGAAATATGATATATAATAAACTCAATATAGTCACCTTGGGAATTTTCTTCCTCTACACATAAATTATGGTTTTACACTACTCCTTTTTAGGGGGACTCGCTAATAATGAAGTAGTGTATGAATCAATAATTATATAATTAGATTGTACCCTAAAATAATAGTGGAACATTTAAAGATAAATTGTGACATTGAGGTCATGGTTAGGAATATTAATAGTGAATACCAAATTATGAAAAAATAATTATTCAGACTATTTGATTTTTAATGAGTATTGATAGTATAATTCCATTCCATGTTTATAATATTCCCCATCCAAAATTCATGTAAATATCATGAAAATGTAATGGAAAATGTAAACCTACACCCAGAATATATATTTCATAATGAAATATTCATCTACATCAGCCACTAAAAGACACTCTAACGATTCTACAACAATGGAATAGAAGAGGTTAATTAGACTAGAACCTCCAATGATCAATGTGGGATGATCTCCCTTATAAGTTATACCAATATAATAGAATTATCAAAAATATTGGAATAATTTTTTTTTGAATTATTCTACCCAACCATGATAATAACCAATTTAATCCATAAAGAGAACAAAAAATATCTATTCTTGACCTAATCCATAATTTTTCCTCAACAAATGAGGAACTGAAAGAGTTATACATAAAATTATGATTATTCTGATAGTATTTTTTCATTATGGTTGTCAATAGAGGAACCAATCATGCCCATCATTCATGAACCAAGCTCTCCAATCCAATAGGAAGTCTATGATATTTATTGCCTTCAATAAAAAATGTCATCATATATTTCACTTTTAAATTCCATGCATTCTTGATTAATTTAAAATTCCACCATCAACCGTCAATGATATTTCATTCCAGCAGATAATCTTGGTTGATTTCCATCCAGGCAATAGATGTTAGGGGCCCATATATTCCATTGATATCTTAGTGTTTTATGTATATCCATACTTTACATTGCTTATTTTCTTATTTCTCCATGTCAATATCCGTCAAGGATGTCCGAACAAGGCTATCATCAATTTCATTATGTTGAAAATAATTTATATAATTTTAATCTCCTACACAATATTACTAGAAAATTTCCCCATTTATGGTCTTTTGAGTTAAAAATACATTGTTAAGAATAAAACATAAAGTATCACCACCCACCCCATTACCATGTATTGGTGAACATATAGTAATATTGACATTAGAAGATATTCACTAAAAGAAAATATATTATAGAGGATAATGATAATAATTAATTTAATAATAAAATCATACATAATTTATGGGATTACTAAACTACATCCCATAATGATACAAAAGGGACTCCATATTCCATATTATACTAGATAATATAAATAATACCCATCGGGGACTGGCTACACACACATCACATAGTTTTCAATAATTTATTTTATAAATAAATTACCTTGTATAAAATGAAAAAAATTGGAAATACTTGATGAGAAATGGTTGTGAACACTACAAAAACCATGAAATACAATAGAACAAGATGTCAAGGTAATTAAAATATAATTTCTCCTTAGATCAGTCCTTTATTGATATTTGGTTTTATCTATGAAGAATCCAATTATTATAGGAAAAAATCCCAAAACAATTCAATGTGATATTGACCTTATATCATATATAAGTTATATACTAATAAAGCCTTCTCCATGATCATAATTGGTAGAGATTATATCATACAATCCAATAATGAATGGATTATAAATAATTATATTTTAAAATATATGGTAGCCTAATTTCCTTGTACAATTATTTAAAAATATATTCCCCAATTTTTAGGTAAAATGGATTCAAACTCCTTAAAAGTTTTCTCACCACATTAAATAAACCTATATTACATGTCCCAATCATACGATTATAAACAACATATTAATCATTAAATCCTTCTATGACTTATCATGTCATGTAGGTAACGTAACAATCATATATTGTTTCTCATACCAAGCATGAGTCATATAAGTATATAGGTTCGGGTTAATTTCCCTATCTAGAATGATTTAGTGGAATATAGTTCTTAAAAATACATCAATGTCCTAGGAAAATGATTATAAAATAAATTATGTTGATTTAACACTCAATGAAATTAATATATTTATAATGAAAAACCCTATATGACATTTTACCTCCTACATGAGAACATGAACCCCATAGGTATTTTTATTGTATTTATTTCATATTTTCATTAGCCACTTCCAAAAACAATGCCCATCCTTATTCAATAGATAGAGATAAATAGTAATCAATAATTATAACCACTTATGTCTTCATTAAACTAACCAAATGATCTAAATGGTGATTCAATATTCTATCTATGGGCCTTCTGTGGATCTCCATCACCATTAGTCCACTTATCCATACTAGAGATCGACATATGTTTAATAATTCTCAGTGAATTTCATCCAACACATAACATGGTTATACCTGTAAAAAATAACTTCATATAATATTCAACCTCACTATATGAATTCAAAATATGTTGTTAGAGTCCTCATTTCATGACCTTATAAATTACTGTTCGATCGAAATATCAAAGTAGATGCTCAATTATAAGAGGGGTAGATTATAGGATAAAAACGTTCATTTTAAGCATTACGAAAATATATTTTTAACAATGGTAAAAAATATGGATTCACAAACCCTATTTTGTTCATAACTAAGAGGAAATATTTATTTCGATGCAATTAATTTTTCTCATAAGAAAACATATGAAAAATTTATATAGGGAATGATTATACCTTAAATCTTATAGAATAATATTTATCGGTGTATACATATAATAATTTATAAGAATCTTATACTTTCATTCTTGAACAATATTTCGTGGAAATAAATACTTGTAACAAAACAAGAATAAGTGTAAGAAATCATATATCCCAAATAGAAGGGTATCTAACAACCATGGATAAAGTTTCCTTGACATCTACATTCAAAAAAATGTATCTTAAACACAACCAGGTAATCCCTCAACAAGAGTATCATATTATTTTTTCCTATCCCCACAAGATCTCAAACATTAAGGTAGTTAGAACCTTCTTCTTTCTTTCCGTGGAAGTATGTGAAATTTGAGATAGTTGTCACCCCTGTCATAGTATCCCTGCAAGCTCTCAAACATTAATGAAGACATAACCTATGTCTTCTTATCCTCGTAATTCCTTAAACATTATGGTATACATCACCTCTATCTACCAATCCCCAGAATCCCTTGATTGATCAACCAATCATAATCACACATGGAAAGCTAAACAAGTTGTTTATGGCTGAACAAAATGTTCACAATTCATACAAGTAATGTGTAAATCTCTCTCTATAAATTACTTTAACACAATAAAACAGTTATTTCATATATGTGTTAACATATAAGCATCTCGAACTCTTCAAATGGTTAGGGTATTTATAGGCAAGGGTTCCAATGGTCGACTCCTCCTCCAACGATCATATTTTTCCATGAATTTTATAGGGACCTGTATATGAGTCACTCAACCAACAGTAAGATAGGAATGGATTATATGAAATCATTTCACTGAAACATAATCTTGTTTATGGAATTATAAAATTTAAGAGAAACTTTCTTAGATTTATTAATCTTATGTAAACTAGGATCTGAAAATGTTGGAACGATATCATAAAGAAGAGATGTAAAATTAAAAATTATGGATAATCATATTCTAAATATAGTGGGAAATATAATATAAATATTATTACAAATGGATTATAGAAAAAAAAAATCAGATTCAAATATTAAATAGAAACATCGTGAGAAAATTTTAGAAAATATAGTATGAAATTTTGAGAATTCTATGTTCGAATTTCTATCAATTCAGAGTCCAAATTTTTAGAATTATGAGTATAAATTATTTTTAATTATTAGTCTTAATTTCTCAAAATTTGTAGTCAAACTTTTTGATATTTCAATGTCATAAATATTGAGAAATAAGATTCTGATTTCAAAGATACATGTAGTAAAAAATACGAATGCATCGGAGTCTTAAATCAGATGGAATGAGAATCTAAAATTAGTGAGACCTGGTATCTATGGAATTGTATGAATATGAGGATTGTATAAGGATCATATTATATTATGGTTATTTGGTCATATGAAAAATAATGTTATTCTTAGATAAGAAATATTAGGGATAAAATATAAAAATAAATTAAGGTTAAAGAAAATAAATTTCCTTAGAAAATGAAATCTAATAAATAAATAAAAAGTATTTGTGATTTTCGAAACATAATGGAATGTAAATATCAAAATATATTTTATTAACATAACAATCTATATCTTTATTGGAAGGCACAAACCACTTTTCAAAAAATAATACATTGTTTAGAAAACCTGTAATAAAAATCTTATCTCTCTTATATTTGTGGCTTAGTAGAAACAACTAACACCTCCTTAGTTATTTTCACCTATAGATCGAATTCTTTAGAATAAGATACTATATTTTAATATACATTATTTTTCTTAATAATGTTTTATTGAATGTTAATCTCTTCATTTTATATGAAAATTCTTCATTCGAGTAAAGTCCCCATCAATCCAATGGCACGAAAGCCTTCAAATATTTTGTTATAAATGATAAAGCCCCCTTTTAAGGGATGAAGGGGGTGGTAACCCATGTAAGATATCATTGAAAAGGGAATGTTATGCTCGATGGATAGAAAGAGTAAAACTAGAATGAAATGATAGAAAATCACCTCCCATCATTTTAACATGATGTAGCTCTCTAATATTGCAAGGTTGTTCTGAAAGAAAGTATCGGGTGTTAATGCATATGCCCGATCTGATGGCTGATGTCATACCCTCTCAAATAACCAAATCCAAAAAACTATGTAAAGATGAACCACTAGCTTTGGAAACACCTCTATAGTCTATGGAATGATTTCATGTTTGAATCACAACTCCCCACCTTAAAAATTCAATCCATCCTAACATAAAACAACCACCATCCCAGTAAAACAAACTACAATCCAACATTACCTGCATTCCACCAGATTCACCAACACAAGAATCATAACCATCATGGGAGACTCTTATATCTATCCAAATCTGAGAAAACCAAAACTAAAAAAAACAACATGCTTCCATTAATGACGAATTCAGCATGTAATGTCTTGTTGGAGTAGAAGATTCAGAAAAATACCACATATACCAAAATAATCAGAACCCATCACACATTCCTATACAATTCATCACAAATCATAAGTTAACACTGAAAAAGGAAAACATAATACTATCACTGGAACACCCGAATGAGTCTTGCTACACATATCCCATCACTGCTATCCAGATCGGAAAATATACCACATCAAAACACCAGCTGCGCTCAATAGAGGCAAGGCAGAGACCTAAAGATGTTGGATCTAGAGCCTCGATCATGGACCATCATTGTGCAACCATGGAAAACCCTATATATTTTGTACTTCTTGATTATGTTTTCCTGCACATTTTTCTTCTTCTCGAGATAATGAATCATTTGTTCTTTAGGGTTGATAACTTCTTCTTGTGATTTGAGTTTCTCTTCTAACTGCATTGTGGTAATCATTTCAATATTTTTGATAATATCAATGGTGTTAATCTTGCAATAGAGATCATTATTCTCCTGGATTCGGGAAACTTTCTCTTGATTTATCCTTTTATTAAAATCATTGAACTTCTATTCAGACTTTTGGAAGTCATCGTTGACTGATTCAATATAATCACCAATAAGCATAATATCATCAAATAATGACATCCACCAAGTCATATTCTTATTGACTGACATTATATGCACATTATACATGATCATGAAGGTTATAAAATCTTTTTCTGTCTTGATTAACTTTTCCATCAACAAATTTGTAGAATCCATCTAAAAGTTGAATGACTACTAAATAAGCTAAAACCATGATTAGATTTTTGGAATGAAAGAAACTGAATCTATAAGAATATTTAATGTCTGTACTACAAAATCATATCCCGAAGATGATGATAATTATAAATATAATGTATCTTTCCCTAGAAGAGTATCTTCCACCTTTTCAACAATCTTTTATTTATATGATTAAAAACATCTTTTTGAGGTGTATAAAGGAGGACATTTTTTTGTAACAACCATTTCAACGACACTAACTACCTTATGAACATGTTACTGAACATTAATTTCTTCATAATCTTCTTGAAAATTATCATCATTGTCCTCACTTTCTTCAAAATAATGACTTTTGTTAACTTTATTCACTTTAAAATTTTATTTCTGCTTATCTGAATCTATTTTGGTGCATGAGGCTTGGGAAGTAATTATTGAGTGTTTATCATAAGGAATCTAATTCTCATGATGTTATTCAACCAATATGACCATGTCTCCACTTGCTTCATTATTTTTTTCATGTTGTTAAATTTCATATTCTTCATTAACCCATTTTAGAAGTGAATCTTCCTTCAAGAGTCTTCTGGTACCTAATTCAGTTCACATTATTTCTCAAGAACTTTTAACAAACTATGACCAACATGATCAATAAATTCTTTTTTTTTTCTTTTTCTCCTTTGATTTTTTCTCGATATTTCTAGCTCCAACAATCTTTAAATCCTTACCCTATATATGGTCATCTCCAAAGATATGATCACCTTCCTTTCATTTTTTCTTCTACTCCCTCAAAATAGAAACTAATTCATTGGAAAATGTTTTTTTGATTATTGGGTTTGCGGGGGAACTTATTAATGTTCTCGAATCAGTTTCGGTAAGTGAGGTTCTTTTTATTTTATTTCATTTATAGAATGTTTTCAACCTTATCAAACTTCATCTTTCTTAACATGATCATCCTTATTAGGAATATCCAGAAACTCACATGATTCACTACTGAAACTAATCTTCAATCTACTAAAATTATCAACACTGAGTTTCATAATATTAATGATCTTGGCCTTTGAGGTGTAGGGTATTTTGAATGATTCGAAATAAAAGACAGTAATCATTGAAATGATCTCTAGATACATCAAAAATGAGACATTATATTTCTATTCATGATATTATTAATTTCCAGAAGGATTTATTCCACCAAATTTACCATCCATTTATTCACTAATAAATATACAATAAATATATCACCAATGTTATTAGAATCATTATTACCCTTCCTTGGGATCAGAAGCCTTGCATCCACAAATCATCCATCCTTTAGTTTGACAAAAGATGGGAAATCTTGTGTTTCATGACATTATTCATCCCAAGGCACTCTATAGATTTATATTTATCAAAGGAGCCTTCATTATCAAGAAATAAATGTGAGAATATAATAACCTCACATTCATAGGGGTTATCAAGGATGTATGTGGACTTATTGAAAGATAATGAATATGACATCCCATAACATATGAATATAAATAACACTCTTCCACAAATCTCATAGAAATAAATGGGATCATAAAATTCTAGTACAAGATCTGCATAGAATAGATATTGATTCATTTCTTTTGCAGTAGATCTGATTTCCCATTTTTTCAGCTTTATAAAATTTGAATTCAATAAATAGTTTTAGAAAACAAATTTTGATATATTAATATTTACCTGAACATAAGACTGCCATTGGGTTCCTTTTTGGATTGATACTGCATCAGAGTCTGAGGAGAATCATCATGATACTTGAATAATGTAGAAAAAATTATTGAAATGGAATGGCACAAATAAAATGCAGCGAATCCTCAATGAAAAAAATGAGAAAACTAATGTGTGATGAGAACATGGGGTCCCTTTGAATAGGCTTCCTAGAAATGTTTGAATTCATAGATAGAAAAAACTATTGATATTAACATGATATAATGACACTATTGATAATAATCACAAATACAAATTTATAGATTCTTCTCTGTAGTGGTTTTAAGGAACAAATAGATTAATTAAAATTGAATCCTATGGATTCTTCTTAATATTTTTTTGAAAATTGAAGAATATGAAAAATTATGGAGATTTATGTAAGTAAATATTCCTTCCGGTTTTCTCATCATGAATTGTGAATAATGATAATGTTTATCTTGAATAACATAGATTTTAGAAATATTTATTAGGGAAAGGAAATTTTTTATTTTTATATATTTTATATGGAAATAAAATTATTGGTTCTTAAAGTAAAATTAAATAAACATTTGGTTCCGAATTTTTGTAAGGAAATTTAAAAGGGAGGTCATATGTACTCCCCCTATGAAAAAGTGAATCTTAATGTAAGGAGATAGGTTTATATTGAAGGATTATATGGATTATCACCTTATGGTTATTATTCAGAACCATTTTTATTATATTCAAATCTGTTGGAGGAAAATAATTTTGTAAAAATATCAGAAAGTTGGTATTTAACTCTGATAAATTGAAGATTGATATATAATTTTAGTGTGTGATACCTAAAAATGAGATGCCTAATATCCATGTTCTTTTCCCAAGAGTGACATGTTGGGATTTATTTATAAAATGGTACTATTATTGTAACACATAATCTGTGTTTTGGTAAAACTCCTGCCATAGTCTGTGAGTGTGTGTTGCGTCCACAACTCTTGAGAAAAACAACTACCAACAAGTATATATTCAGCTTGAGTAGTGGAATGTGCTACTGTTTCATTCATCTTTGTTGGAAAATAAACTAAAGAATATCATAGGAAATGAATAGTTCCTAATGTACTTTTATGATTCATTTTACGTCCACCAGAATAGGCATCCCAATTTTTTTAAAAATAAAATCATTTCCAAAAAAATAGATAAGGCCAAAATCAATGGTTCAAATTAAATAATGCAAAATTATTATCACTTCTTTTAAATGAGATTCTATTTAATTTGATTGATACCTTCCCAATAAACATAATGAAAACATTATGTATGGATGATTAGTTGTTAAGTATAATAAACATCTTATCATACCTCTAAAAGATGTTCGATCTATTATTTTCCGAGAATCATCAATATCAAGATAAATTGAGTACTGATTGGAGTACATCTTCATTTATTATTGTCATATATATAAAATTTAAGATGATCTTTAATATACTTATGTTAAGATATATATGTTACTTCTTGTTTTTTAGAAATTTTAAATACATTGAAAAATGTTAACTCGCCCATCATACTCATTTCAATCTCTGATTTCATTAGATTCTCAATTAATTAGTTAAATGATAATGTGTTTATAAAAATTTAATTACAAAAAATTAATTATGAAAAATAATTTTTTTTAAATATATTTTAATACAAAAGCTATTAGAACAACAGTTTCCGTAACATAATTTTCTTGTAACAAAAATCATATAAGTCTATCATATCAGGCTCTATAGTACTGTTTCAGTCTGTATAAAGCATTTTTTTGTTTGAAAAATTGTTTAGGATGTTTTTTGTCTTAAAAAATATGAGGTTGTTCAACTAAAACATCCTCTTGAACATATCTGTTAAGAAAAGCACACTTCATATCCATTTGAAAACATTTGAAATTATTGAATGCTGCAAAGGATAAGAGAATACAAATAGGTTCATGGTTGGCTACTGGGGAGAATGTTTGTTCATTGTCTATTCCTTCATATTGGTTATAGCCATTAAAGACTAATCATGAATTATTTCATACAATGATTCCATTTTCATCACATTTATTTCTGAACGCCCATTTTACTCCACTTACAGAATATTCTATTGGACTTTCAACCACGGTCCATGCATTGCTCCTTTCAGAATCATTTAGTTATTCTTCCATAGCATTAGTCCAATCATCATCTCCTAAAACTTCATCTGTGATATATGGTTCTAATTTGGAATGAAATACTAGTTGTTCTACTTCATTTACTAATAAAAATCTTTTCCTCATATGTTGATATATATCACCAATTATACTATCACTAGGATGGTTCTTAAGAAACAACTGATTTGGGTTTTATAAAACCATTTCATCAACATAGGGTAAAAATTATTCTTGGATAAATACATCAGATTTTTTTTTGATTATTTTCCTTATTAGATGAATCTCTCATCAACAGTTGATAATCACTTGTTGAAATCACATCTGAATATATAGGTTGGGTTTTTAAAAAAACTAAATGATGTGTTTCATCATATTTAACATGCACTGTTTTTTTCAATGGTTCATGATTTTTTTAAACTCTATAATACATAGAAGTAGTGGAATAGCCTAAAAAACCCATCATTGGATCTGAGTGTAAATTCATGTATGCGATCATTACTAATGAAGATGAATATTTTTCATCCAATTACTTTGACGTTAAAAACATTTGGTTTTTACCAGTCCATAATTCATAAGGTTTTTTATTATGAAAATGTCATATTAAAAATTGATTTACATTATCAGAAGAAGTACTTAATGCTTTATCCCAAAAAATTTAGCAATATAATATTTTCACAACATAGTGCATTTTAGGTATTAAAGAATTATATTTATTCTTTGAACAACACCATTTTTTAGGAGTTATATTAGCAGAGAAGTTATTAGTAATTCCTTTCTTACAGCAAAAAAGTTTCAAAATATGAATTTTCAAAATCTCACCCATGATCGTTGTGAATAGTTTTCAATGGATGATTTTTCAAATTTTTATCTTTGGATGAAGAAGATTTAAACTATGAAAATTCTTTAGAATAATTATATAGAAAATAAACCCTTGTAAATCTGAGTAATCACCAACAAAAACAAATAAATAGTATTTTCCACCAATAAATCAGGTTTATATTTGACCAAAAAAATCCATATGAACTATATTTAATTCATCAGATGTTGAGAAATAAATGATTTATTTAATGAATGACTTATGTTTCTTTCCATATTGACAAGGATCACATGCTTTGGGATAATCAAATCTATACTCTTGTAGTTTCTTTAACAAGAATCTTTAAACGTTTTCATAGGTTCATGAGGTACATTTTCCTTGTATTCTGTGACATAACCATGATTGTTCTTCCATTTAACTAAGGAATGGTATGTATCGGCTCAAAACGTCATCTATGTTCTGTTTATAAATATTTTTATACTTATAGGAAGAGATAATAAACTCTTACATGGACTAGTGTATGAGGCACTAATCATTCCTAAAATTTACAAGTCAACCTTCATCACATAAATTTATTCTTCTTATAAT
This sequence comes from Viscum album, assembly GCA_963277665.1. NCBI lineage: Eukaryota > Viridiplantae > Streptophyta > Magnoliopsida > Santalales > Viscaceae > Viscum > Viscum album. The sequence goes on from OY728119.1 coordinate 1,687,077,622, forward strand.
GTTTTTCTTAACGACATTAAAAACTAAATCATTTTAGATTCATTATATTATAAGAAGAACAACATTAATTATACAAAAAATTTCTCTGTCAGTATTATCTATGAATGTTACATTTCATCCTTTCGTCTTGATAATCTTTTCATTGATATTTTTTATACAAGTCATCTTCCAAGAACATCCACTATTCCTACACTATGTATTGTTAATGTTAATAAATTTAATATATTAAAAATAAAATAGTTAGATATTCTGAATCCAAAATTTCATGGATCTTGAATTTTTAGAAGGTGAATTCATATGTATCCACGTTTTCATAGAAAAATACAATTTATGAAAACCTAAGGATTCTGTTTTATTTAAAGAGAATTTTCCCCCAATGTCCACCATAATGACACTTAGTAAAAAAATATTTCTTGGTGGAACACAATAGTTATGATGTAAAAAATGTTTCTGAATGGGTATAACCAAATAAAAAACTATTCCTAATTGGATCACATTGTGAATACATTTTTATCAAATTATTTCCTTCTTAATGGAAAAATTGATAAAACAGAAAGATACGACGACAAAATTCATATCATCGTAGTCGTTATTCACATAGATTGAGTTATTCTCAAAAACATTTTCCTTAGAGATTAAATTTACATGATCCATAGAATTTTATCAATATAAAAATTAACATCCATATGGAATTTAGAAGGATTATAAAAATCAATATTTTTCTGATCAACATCTTAGGAAATATCTAACACTTATTTTGTTAAAATTGATATTTTAGAGTTTTCATTCAATATAATATTTTTTATATTACAATTCTAATTATCATGTAATTTATTAAATATAGAGACTTTTTCAAAAGAAGGTGAGGTATAATCATATGATGTGGATGATTCTTCATCAAAGATTCATAATATTATTTATTTGAAAAAATTATGTTAAAGAAATATTGGATACAGATTCATTATTTCATACCTCAGAAATAGGAAAATGATATTCAATAGGTAATTTGTCTAAAAGAAAAATATTATTCTGACTGGAAGATTCATATTTTGAGGACTCAAAAAAAGAGTCACCACCACTGGCACTCCATGTGTCATTATCCTTCATGACTTTCTTAGACTTAGATTTTTAGTACTTAATTCTGTTCCATTCATAATGATTATCTTTTTTGTTCTTTCTCTTGGGAATAGGTTATTCCGGTCTACTTTTTACATCCTTTTCGAGTACATATCATTTAACATCTAAATATGATGTGTCTCTTTATGACTTTCTTCATTTATTTATACTAAAAATCATTATTTCCCACAATCTTGTTCAACTTCGAGTATGTTTGGCTTGTTCATTCTCATACAGATCACCGTTACACGATACAGATAGTACAATAGCTTTATTATCTTTAGATATATTTACTCCTTTAGTATTTTTGGATTTTAATGTAGTAGTAAATGAAAAACATCCATTACCCTTGTTATTCGTTTTGATGTTGGCATCACTCTTCATTCTTGTTTCATGCTAAATAAGTGTTCCAAATAAATGATCAAGAGTAATGTAATAATATTTCTTATTTTCATCAATAGTTGTCCTGTGAGAATGCAAATCATTTGGCATTATATCAATTATCTTGTCCACAGAAGCATCATCATCCATCCCATTTTCTCACATATATAGACGACTGTTTATGATGATCAAAAATCTATTTAACACTTTGCAAACTGGTTATACATAAAGAAACATAAATCAAGGATGTTAAGCCCTTAACATATCTCATCTTGTTTCTATCACTTTTGGCATTCCAAAGAGTGTAACATCATGTTTCTAAAAAATACTAATAGAAACATCCCAAGAAGATATTTGAATGTTGATATTCATGGTCATGAAACATAAAATATTATTGTGTACCTTATAGTTTAGTTGATATTATTGTTTTTCCATATTTTTCAATTTTCTGATATCTTTTTCAAGAAACTTGTACTTACTAGTGAGCATGAAGCAATTATCCACTAAATTGTTAATAACAATGGTCTTCATTCTATCTATACAATATTATTAATCAATGGCTTCAATAATTAGTATTCTGGTAGGATTTATATTATCTATAAAACAAATATTTATTCCTTCCATTCTAAATCAAAATACCTTTTCCCCAAAAATTTGTAGTAACAAAAGTTTTAACCAATGACAAAAATTATTTAATAAAAATCTGAACAAGTAATTTTAAGCAAGAATAGTTTATAAGGATAACATTTATAAAATTATATGTATTTCATAGACCTTATCTGATACAAATTATTGAATCGAGATATAGATGTAGAAGCTCAATTAAAATAGGGGATGAATTATAGGTTTAAAATCATTCAGTTGTATCCATTAGAAAATCAATGTTTATCAGAGTTAAAGAAGACAAATTTACAAAGGCTCTTCTGTTATTAACTAAGAGATTATATTTCTTAGGGTATGATTAATGGATCCAATAAGAATATATAATAAAATATTACATAGATAAAGATTCTTTCATAATGCATATAAAATATAATTAATTAGAGTATATTAGTATAAGAAAGTATAAGAATGTTATACTTTCTTTCTTTAACAAAATGCATCAGAAATAATAAATTTAACAAAACAAGAGAAATTATGAGAAATATTTGAACCCAAATAGATGGGTATCCAACAGCCTTGGATAAAGATCCCATGATTTATAATTTCATTAATTTATATCATACAAACACCAGGGTAAGCCATTGATAAGAGTATCAGAGTCTTTCTTGTTATCCCTGCAAGCTACCAATCATTAATGTAGTCATAACCTATGTCGTCGTATCCTCGTAAGTCCTATAACATTAAGGTAGTCATCTCCTCTCTCAAGAAATCCCTGTAATCCCTCGATTAGTTAACAAATAATAATCAAACTAGGTAGGCTAAAAAAGTTTATTAGGGAAGAACAAGATATTCACAGATCACATAAGCCATGAGAGTCTCACACTATTTAAATCCCTTCACCACATCAAAAAATTTAACATCTAAATGGATAAACATATCCATATGTAAAAAACTTCAAATTTATAAGGTATTTAAAGGAAATGGATCTATTGGTTGACTCCTCCCATGACGGACATATTGTTACTCAAATTTTGAAGGGACATGTACATGTGTCACTCAACAAATAGAATGGTTGAAATAGACTGTAATACATTGTTTCACTATAACATAATTGTTTGTAATGAATTATGACATGTAATAAAACATTCTTAGGTTATTGAAACTTACGTAAAAAAGTATCCGATATTATTGGAAAAATATATTATAAATGAAAAGTAACTTTAACAATTATGAAAAATCTGATTCAAAATATAGTGGGAAGTAGATTCTAAATATATATAAAATGAAGTCTAGAAAAATAAAAATTCAGTGTCTAATATTAGATAGAAATGGAATCATAATATTTGATAACTCAGATTCTAAAATTATGGTAATTCAATGTATTAATATCTGATAATTCATAGTTTTAATTTTTGAGAGTTGGATGTTTGAATTTCAATGAATTCAGAGTCTGAATTTATGAGAATTTGTATCCTGAATATCTGAGAATTTGGTGTCATAATTTCTGAGAATTCAAAGTCTGATTATTGTGAAATTAAGAGTCAAAAATCAGAATCCAACAAATATTGAGATCAGATAGAAGCAGAGTTAAATATCTATAAACTTGGTATCTGAGTAATTATAAAATTATAAAGTTTTGATAAGGATTAGAATTTTTAAAAAGTAATTCGGTTTTATAAAAAATATGGATAATCATAGATAATGAAAATTAGGCATAATATATAAAATCATGTCATGGTTAAAGAAAATAATTTTCCTTAGAGAAATAAAAATAAAAATAATCAAAAATGTTTTTGATTTTCAAAAAATAAAAAATTGAAAAGTCATCGAATTATTTACTAACATAAAATTTATAATACCTTTTCCCCAATCATAGGAAGTTTAACATTTTAGTATAATTCCCGCTATACACATCCTAGAAAACAATTTGGAAATTCCATTATATGAGACTCATTATTATTTCATTAGGGATAGATCCATGTATTATGTATCAATTTATCAATTTATTGACACTAAAATAATATTCCATAATCATATGAACTATGTGTGGCTTGATTTCTATCAATACCTGAAACATAGTTATTCCTGGATCATTTATCTCAAGCTCAGTTTCATGTCAAATTACAATTATTCTCCTCAAATTGTCTTAGCACTAAGGAAATAAGATCTCATCATCATATTCCATGAATTTCACAAGGATTATATCCTATTAATGTTGGTTCTAGAGTGGTTCTTGTATATTGTCTATCAGACCCAATCAAGATTTCTATCCAAATCACATACTCCTTCCAAGAAAAGGACCATTCTTACAATGATGAATTTTCCTCTATGGAACTGAAAAGTGGAAACCCATATATGGTCCATTTTAAATGACATTGAAAATCAGGGACAAACCCCCTATTTTTACTCTACATCCCCATTATGAGGTCCATATATGTGTTGGGGTTACTGATGTATAACTTGATTTCATTCATCAGTTTATACAGATAACACCATTCCCTATTAAACAACAATACTATATAGTTTTTGATACCCCCATGGGACATGCAGTGTTACAAATCTATTCAAGTTTTAGATATAAACCCCCTATATTTGATCAAATCTCAATGAATGGCCTCCTAAATAATTTCAAAAATTTACTCTACACTAAGGTGGAACATTCATTATATATCATTACTATGTGATTATTTATTATTATTAATTTTTGATATGTAGAAATTTTAAGATTACATATCCAGCAATGAACCGAAATTATCAATTAAATAAATTCTTCCACAAGACATCCTAATCCCATATTTCCATGAAATATTTATTATCAATAGGTATTTCATAGAAATAATCATTATTTTTTCATTGCATAATAAATACCAACAATAGTACTCCATCATATGGTTTAATTTCAATAATATAATTCTTGTATCAAAATATCCCTACTCTTATGTAAATTCCTAATAAATTCATGACTTTTTTTAACATAAATTCTTTTTTCCTTATGAAAATTTCAAAAAAATCCCTCTATCTATAAAATCCTCTTTTCCAAAATGATAATATAGAAATGATAAAATTTTCCTATATAGTTTTTTTTTCTCCTATAATTCTATGACCTTTGAACATAAACTAGTAATGCTATTATATGCCTCATAACCTATCTTAACAACATGATATCTAATGTTTGTAAGGATTCATGATTTATAATATCTTATAGTAGGTTAAAGTTCCACTCCCCATTATTTTAGTCAGATAAATGAAGGCTCGATTAATCATTGAGATCTACATATAGCGTAATATTTTTTATTTTAGGATACATAGTTACGGTAAAACTAAATATTTCACACCCAACAAAAAATAATCATCCATTAATTCTCTATAACAATACAAAATATTTTTATCGTGGTTAGTTTATAATTAGGTTGTGAGAACAATCATGTGGATTCTTCCAACTATTTATCACACAATATTAGATCAGTGTTTGAATCGTTATAAAGCATTCACAACAATCAGTAATGGGTGTTTATAGATATTAGGGAAACCTATACACAATATTTTTAATTACTATCACTATATTTGGACCTATAAACATTAGTTATATTTATCGCAAGTAGAATATTCTTCTATTGAAGAATGTTTCTGAGAAAATAATAGTGGATCACATTATTTGGATATTAGTAACAGGTAATCGCCAACATGTCTGATCTATCTTGATATCTTGACTCTAACACATTGGATCTTGTTTTACACTTTTCTGTTTCTCATTTAAAGGTGTTCATTCACTCATTTTCCCGATCTACTATGTTTACAATTATATCACACCTCTATTTTCTATCTGAACACCACTGCCATAAATTGTGTTCACTCCCTTGACATAGTATATAATACGATTGGGATTCATATTCATGTTTGGTTTCTCCATGAAAAAGTTACATAAAATGTTCCACATCTTCATTAAAATAATATGACTATAAACCAAAACTAAATTTGGCCATATTTTTATTACATTAATCATTATCCCCAATATTAAGATGCGAAAAACCATAATGATCATAATAAAAGATGCATGTAACTCACTAGTATGAAAACCTATATAAATATTTTTTGTTGAAAAAAGTTGTCTATTTTCAATAAAATTTTCATATTTTGTATCCTAAAAAATTATTAATAATTTTAAGTTAAATAGGGAATAATTATTTTTAAGTTGAATAACAGTAAAATGAGGCCACGAAAAATCATATAGTTTTTCTCACTAAGTCATCTCCACTATGGTGTTGGAAAATTTTAGTACTTTAAAAATAAATAAACCTTGTACGATTCACTATATAATCCTATAAATAATAAAATATTTATTTTTTACATCCTTTGTCTAAAAAAAATAACTTTGGAAATATTTTATTCCTCACATATTGGTTTGGAGATTCATGTTATTCTTATAGAACTATAATATCCATATATTTTTTCTCTTTTCAATATAGGAATATATATTTACATTTAATATTTTGTGATTCTCATGAGGCTTATTAAATCATATTTTCTATTATAATTCACTATATATTGTTTTTATATGATGATACACTTTATTATAAACATTCCAGTGATATTAAGACTTGTAACTAATGAATTATCTAAATGAAAAACCCTTTTCTTACCATGATGTAGAATTTACTAATCCAAATACTTGAGAGAAACCATAGTGGAAACATTCTTGACTCCATTTTTGATAATCGTCATTGACATAATAAAATCCTAATTCAATATTAATGTGGATTCAAGTTATCTTCTTGTTTTCTTTTAGGGGTTCAAAGGTAATTATGATGAGATAATTAGAGTAAAAATGGATGATGAATTGAAATTTCATTGAAAAAAAATCAATCATTATATAAAATTATGATGAGAATCCACTTGTTGCATTTTGTATTCATAGTGGTATAATATCATAAAATTCCCCATATATGGGTTTGGAATTTTGTAATTGATATTTAGGATTTGTAAATATCATACTGAAATCATCCCAACTACGTATCCATTTATTTTAACTATAATAGATATTATATATCTTACAAATAACTCTCTTTTATATATTTTTGGATTATTTAGGTAACATGTGGTGCTTGATTATCTCTTCCTTAATGGTTTTATTTCCTATAAAAGACATTTCACCTAAAAAGATAATTCATCACCATGTAGTAATTGTTATAATACCATCCCCATATAAGGATATTACTCCTGGTATTATTCAACTTAGAGGCTATGGAATTGTGTTGTTAATATCACCCTAGTGAGATATTTTCTGTATTTATACTCAGGCTCTCTCCTTCAAATAGTCTCATTTAATGAATAGTATATCACCGATAAATCAAACACTTATTCATGAGTGTTGTGAAAATATGATGATGCTCATTTGGATTAATAATGAATTATTATAATGTATTTCATGAGATCATTTAAACTATGTATTTTCAGACATACATTCTAATAACGTGAAATGAAATAAAATATATCGAGTTATGTTTGTTTTCACCATCAGAATATAAAATGTACTCACGTAAAAGGTCAAATAAAGAGGAAATTTTTGTGAAACCTTTTGAACTTGTGGGTATTGAATTTATTTTCCGTTGTACTTTTTAATAGTTGTTGCAAAAATAAATTAGACTCCATAAATATTTTTGATTCTTGGTCCAATGATACTTAATGTGACAAATAAAAATCATATATTAAATAATAAAAAATATAAAATTATAGATTCTTTGATAATTAACCAAATCCTAGTGCTCGGACCTCCTAAACAATTGATTAATTTAGTAGAGGAACACATTTAATGAATTCTCTTATGGAAACTCCACTACCTACATTGGAATGTTTCTCAACCGTCAATGCCAGTTAATTTTACCACAACATGGAAGAGTCAATATCTCCTATAATGAATTAGTTAGTTGATGATCATGAACCTCACCCAATGTGATAGTGAAACCACCTTAGGAGGTAGATCCTTACAAATTTGAAAACCATATAATGTAATTTTAATTATTCCCGCTAGTGGTATAAGAGGATCCACCCAACTAGGATCCTTCTCAGATATTTCCATCAATTATATGGGAGGCATGGTCTTAGTATCCAATAAATATGGAATTTCAGTTTTATTCACTTGAAATAGTGATATGAGATATGGGATATAAAATCACTATAGCATTGATGTATGTATTAAATCAATCAAATATAAATAACAACTATTCTATTATATTTCATTATTAATGATCATAAAGTCATCTAAAAAGATATATAAACTGATTTTAGATCGAAAATATTCCACCCTTAGGATATCCTCAATGAGATTAATTTATACTATTTTGAAAAGAAAATAAAATATTTATATAGAAACATAATTTTATTTAGTATTCATTCATGAACTATTTTCTCCACCAATAATATGTATAATGGCTGAGATGTTATTATTGAGTCTTTTGTCGAGATTATTGTGAGTTTGACCATTTGTGGTAGCTACTAATGTCCCTTTCGGAATTATAAGTCGATAAAAATCCCAAGGACTTGATATTATAATGATCTATGAGTGAAAAATATTTATAAAAATACATACATGTTAGTAAGAATATATCTATAATTGAGAATTTATAAAAGACAATATTTATATGTCATCTTTTGGTAAATAATATTATCATTGATCTCTCTATGCTAAGAATACAGGTGGTAAAAACTAGTAGAGGAACTGTGGATACTTATTGGGGGTTGGATATATCTTCATTAATATGGTCTAATACATCCAAATATCCCACTTCATCATCATCTATATCATCTGATTAGAAGACAAGTAAATTGACTACACCTCTAAAAAATTTCATCAGACATGAAATGTATGATGTAGACCTTTATACACATTTAATGGATAAACAAATTTTTTTATAAAAACAACAAGTTCATTTTTATATGATAATTAAGTGATTCTTTTTAGCAGTTATTATGAAATGTTTTCATCCCCATCATTATCTACACTATTAAAGTAAATAACTATTAAATGTTTCACTATATCTGAGTGATTATTTTTCATCCACTAAAAAATTGATCAAGGATAATAATTCATCATAATAATTATATACATCATGATGTTGTGCACCATAAAAAATGATAAGGGGTTTGTGACTAAGGATAACACTATTAGAAAATTACCCACTACCAGGTATGTATTAGATATTTCCCTGAGGGGTGAATAATATTTTTAATTTCACCATTCCCTCCAATAATCTAGATAATGAGTATTGGGAGGGACTAAAGGTGTGGGGGATTCCCTAATAACTATGGATTAATAAACTAGGTGACTCAATGAATTGATTTGGATCTTATACAATGACAGATTCATTGATGAAAATAACAATTTTGGACTGATAGCTGATGTATGTTATTTTATCTTCCATTTATATTTTGGCACCATGGAACCCTTGGTTTGAATAATTAGGTCATAAAATTCTTCACCGTGGTATGAAAATATTACATCTGATTAGTATTATGTAAAAAACATAATGGAGTGATTTTTATCATGTATAATGACCCAAATTTCTCTCTCTTTCCACATATACTTCATCCAAAACTAATGTATGACCATAAGGTATTGTTTCTATCATGTACTTCAAGGATGTGTGGGATATGACATTTACATGAACCCAAATTATTAATTGATAATACATGTAATTTAACCACAGATATCATATTTTCACTGATCATAGTGACGAACAAACCATCCAATAAAGATATTATGTGTACACTTTCCTCAAGGTTTCTAGTCACATTAACTGTTATTACACTAGTTGTTATTGAAAATCTTTAAAAGATAAATTAGTAATTTTTCTAAATAATGTTACTTATTTGACTCTCCATTCAACTAGACTAGTTTAATATCACCCCATATATTTAATATATGGATAATATATAGTGTATCAATTCATTTGGTCATTAATTAACTAAAAATATAACATGTGAGCTATAATCCAACACTAAAGAACATGGAGATGGCCCAGGACTCTCAATGTGGCATTCCACATATGAAAATTCCTAATGAAGTGATATAATTTTTTCCAACATAGATGATTTTAGATTGATCTACTATCTACTATTTATTTGGACTTCCTTAGGAAAAATCGAGTTCCCAACCTAGGTATAAGACATTAACACATGAAACCAATTCCCACTCAGATACATAATATCAAATGTTATCATGTATTATAACTAATCAATCAAAATAATTACCTTTAATTGACATTTAGGGTAACATCCTACATTATGTATCCTTTAATTTGAATTTAGTTTTATGCATGTTTTATTTTATAGGAAAGTCAATGAACTCAAAAAATGTAGTTCACAATCCTTTAGCATGATTAACATCCCATTCTATATATTGAATGTAAAATGGTTTTTTGGATAGGGAAAGCCCTCCATGAGATCCATCACATTAAAAAGAAGATACATATAAATATGAGGAGTTCTTTTCAAATTTTCCCACACCATGGGTGTCACATAATGTCCCATGAAAACCTATCTAGCTAGGTACCAAACCGAAATATTTTAATACTTGAATGTAATTTCCAATAACTATAGTCTAGTGGATAATAACTCATAATCAAACAAAATCCAGAATGAAAAATTATTTCCATAGATAAATATTTTAATTTTAAAAGATATATAAAAATGTAAAAAATTGGATTAAATATTTTATAGATGAAAAAACATTTATTGTATTGTTACCCAATAGCATATACATAGACCCATATAATTTTCCCAAAATGAAAATGAACTAAAAAAACTAGAAACTCTTAATAAATGTTAAATTTGGTATCACCACATCATCTCATAACCAAAAAACCATATTCTATTGATATAAACCATTATAAATCAATATAATTCCATTCCCCTTCCCACAGAAAATGAAAATACATGGTTTACACACCCCTGAATGGGTCTTCCTGGAATGAGATCATTATGATCCATTGGATTGGACCTTGGTCTTTAATTTCATGTTTCTATACAAAAACCCATATACACTATATTTGATACTTACAATATAAAAAAATTGTAAAAATGTTTTATATATAATACTTGGTAAATAGTTCCTCATTTTCCACAATTATAAAATAAATCTACACAATAAATTGTAGAAGCATGATTTCCTTATTTCCATAAATTTTTTAATATATTTTGATCAAATACAAATATTTTAATGCCAGGTTAAAATTGTAAACACACCAAGGATAACATTAAGTCATTCTAGGTTGTTTATTCATACATGAAAATGACCAATATGAACAAAAAATGCTTAAAAATTATAAAAGAGGTTCAAAATAATAGAGGACCACCCATTTGAACCATCATACCATATCAATCATTCCCATAATCGAATGTAATCATTATCTAGGAACACTAATACACCCTAGAATGTGAATATCCATATTGTATCAAAATATAAATACTAATAAATTTCCTTTGACATTATATCTATTGATCCAATGTGCTTCATTTTAAGTCATTCTAAATGGGTTATGAATTTCACAATTCAATTTTAAACAAAATATTTCCTTAAAAAAATTCATTGAATATCATTATTATTTTTTAAAAATGGGAAGAACAACATTTATTAAAACACATATTACACACCCAAACCGATTAATAAAATATAATTCAAAATAACTAACAAAAAAATAATGTAGTATCATTAATAGTTCAAATGTTAAATTATATAAATGGATTGATCTACCTTAATCTTTAGTTTCCCAATAATTGTGATGGTATAAAAACATAAAAAGGAATGTGGAAAACTTCAAATAAGACCTATAATATATTATCACATCTCATAATTAAGTTCCCTTAAAAAATAAGTTATAAGATATGGTAGAATTACTCATTCCTCAAGATCCCCACGATCCATACCACATACATTATATGTACATTTCCCTAGATAATGATCTAAATTAAAATAGATAATATTCCAAACAAGAAACATAAAATGGAAAAAAATAATACAAAAAATGAAAAACAACATATAAAAATAAAAATTTAAATTAAGAAGACTAATATAGAATATAAAACATACCAAGATATGAGAGACTAACTATAAAAGAGATAAATGATCCAAATTGTGTGATACACTAATAAAGAATCCACAAAAAATCCTAAAAGGGACTTTGGTTGTATGTATAGGGGAGGAAACCGAATTAATTTTAATTTATTTGCAAAAAAACAAAAAACTATAGGTCGATAGAGATTCACTTCATGAATACCATATTTATGATTTGAATCCAATGAGTTCCATGTAATGAAAAAAATAAATAATTGCATGTTTAATAAATATCATTCAACCAATTTAAGGTGTGAAGATTATTCATGCCATGAACCATTATCCAAAACTAAATTGGATCCATGGAATATTCCTAGTGACATATTCCCATCATGAATCATATTCATGGTTTGAATGTTCTCTATTGTATTATCCTAGTATAGGAAAAATAGATAATTTGAAACCGACTCCCTTAACACCAGAACCTATGAAAAGTATTTTTTAAAAATGAAAAACTCAAAAAAAACAAGGATTTATCAATCTACAGAACTAAGAGTTTTCATCTAGAGAAGTTACATGAGTGAATATTTAATTAGAAATATGTTATTACATTGTACCATCATTGATGATTCATGCACCCATGTCTCATTAGAATCTTATAGGTTCCACAATAACACTTTGACTAAAAGAATATACTTCCCTTGAAAGAATTCAGCTGATAATCAATTATATCAATTGGAATAAAATGAATATAACAATCTAGTATCCAAACATTATCTTACAAACTTAGATCATTAGAGGGAGTAGCATTGTATTTTTAAAGTAGATATATGTTGACATAATTATTGAAACCAATCAAGTGAGCCGGAAATTCCAACTAATACGTAGCCTTCACAAGCTGATCGGTGACCCAAAACTGTCCATAATACCTCAGATATAGTTTCCCCTATTTCCCAAGATGATGGTAACCCAATAAAATGATAATATTTAAAAATAAATAGTTCACCAAGGAATAAATCCAAGGATGACTCAAATTATTTACATATGCTTGCAGTAATCTCAAAACTAAAACCAAATATCAACATATATCCTAATTCCTCCTAAATATATCCTGATAAAGACTCGTTCATGTAAGATCAGACTCACCTACCCCCACCCAAAAATATGAGAAATTATTGGATGACCATAGAAATCCTTTAATGTATCCCTTTTGATCATTTACATGTGTATTTCTATACACAAACAAGATCAATCTATAATGGATGTCCCATTATAACTCTAAATACAAGACACAGTAACAGTGCAATTCCCCGACCCCAGTTACCTAGAGATTATTCATTATATTAATACATTGGTTTTATTAATTGGAATTAAGTCTCGAAGGACCAAATAATTTATCATTCTTGGAATATAGATTACATATATGAATGTCACATTACAATTTCAAAAATAAAACACAACATAAATAATCATTTCAGTACACCATTATTCCCATAACATAACCCGGAAAATCAATCATAATGTATTTATTCGTATCCTGGGAGAAATAATACATATTAAATGGGTGAGCTCAGAAGGTCAACAAGGATAAAAATATAGAAAACACTATCATAAAAATGTATCAACATTGAGGTAATTTATAATAGTAAAAGATGCGCCTTTTAAAGAAAAACATCAGCATAATATAGAAATGATAAATAAAATAATTACATTTACTTATTTACATGGATATTAAAATAGTCAAATAATCACATGTAATATCAATAAATAATTTCATAATGATGGAATGCATAATGTCAGACATCATAACCACATAGTTAAGGCTTCATGCCAAGACTATATATAATAATTTTTCAAGGCCTTGTGTAAAGATAGTAGTTTGTCTCATGAGACCTACCGATGCATTGAAGAGCTATAGCAGGCTCAACCAGTCACTTACTTTTTTCAGTGCATTCAATATATGAAAAGGATGAAACATTACATAAATATTCGTTTCCAAAATAGCATACTAAATGTTAATACATTAACTATAAATACAGAATGGTATAAAAATAGTGCATCCATAGTCAACAAGAGCATAACTCCTTCAATATAATATGGAATATTTTATTATATTAAATCAACATTAATAAATTATAATTTCTAGTATAATATGTTTACATAGTTGAAAATAATCAACAAAACTCTTTGAGAGAAATACCCATGTTCAAGAAATCATTTAAGAGTTAAAAAATATATAAAGAAATTCACTTAAAATTTATTTTGGAATAAAAGTGTCCCATAACAATTTATAACTTTTTAGTGAAATTTACACTTTAAAACAATCATTTCTACATAGATAAGTCCTTAAAATCATTTGGAAAAAAAGTATATTAATTAAATGATTTAGAAAAATATGTCATTAAAAACATCTAAAATGATTATCTAGGTAAATATTCCATTACATAAGAACATAAATTATTCCTTTTTAAAAAAGTTTCATGATTCATGGATAGATGAAAAATTTTTCCTACTTTATACATATAGATAAATAATCTTATATAATAATGATATTGAGGAAATAACCCTTACATTGTACTTTCTTTTGATTGAGGGTATTTTTAACCTCAAGTATAATGACCGTAGTATGTTATTAAATTATAAAAACCCATATTCAGGTTTATTATATAATCCTTTATTCATTTATGGAAATATTGTACCCATTTTATAATAATTTCTATGTTATAATAATATTTCGGGTAATAATTGCTTTCCCTATCGTACATGTTTTAACAAGTTATTCTTGATCAGATCAGTTATATCATTATATAATTGCTTCAATGATATAGAACATTATTAATGAATCATATATATTCAGAATATAAATATCTATAATAGAGTGATATATGAAATGGAAAACACCCTTTATGGAGACGGTAGACTGTTTGTATGCATAAATGTTGTTTCCGTTTTCATTTTGTATTGAACTGAAGCAAGTGAATGAGATATATGTAAATAAATAAATAAATAAATATTTATAGCAGAATTAATATTTTATATATTACATACTTATTAATAATATATATTTCTATAATTATCATTGAATGGTGAATGTAGAAATAAATCTCATCATGTCGCGGAGATGGTAAGTCGTACTTACGCACAAGGGACGATATCATTCTATTTATGATGAAATAATATGTAATTAGATGGTATATTATATATAAATAATCATTAAAATAATATATTTATTATTTTATTCTATTTTACTAATTATTATACCCATTCAAATATTGATGTGTTGAATAACCAACCACACCACGACTTGGAGATGGTAAGTCGTATGTACACACATATGATGACATTGTCATTCATATGATGGATAGAATCATTAATATGGTTGAAAAATATTTATAATAACATAACATTATGTATATTTACTGGATTTAATATTTTTTTATGGAAGAAACAAAGAAAGAGGATGTGGATTAAGAAAATAACATTTAATAAAGTTGTGAAATTATTACCACTTATTTGAGTCCTTCCTTTTTAATTGATCAAAATGGCACCATAGGTGGGATTCCATATCCTTGTAAGGCCTCTAGATTTACTTGAGGGTGGTTAGGAATATATTTGAGTAGGGGTTGGCTGAGTCAAATGGCATTTGAGGTGTGATTTGGAGAGAATGTGAAGTACCCATTTATAAGATAGTTGAGGGTCACTTTAGGAAAATCTTGAAATATTATTTTATTATAAAAGAAATTTCTTTTAATAATTGTTATAAATGGATTTATTTTGATTCAAATTTGGGGATGTTTATAAATCCTCTCAACCAATAGGATTTAGACAAGTTGAGGTCACCATATTAACCTTATCTTTTAGATTTAATTCTTAGTTAAATATATTATCTTTTACCATGTCTTCTCTTATTTTTATATTACATGGTTAACAAACATACAATAAAATGTAAAATGAACCTCAAGTATTTTGTTACGGACATATATATCATTATATAATTCCTTTGGATGAACAATATATTTTTAGGAATATTATATCTTTTAATAATATTGTATTTGTTTTAAAAACACATTTATGTCAATTTTGACACTATTTAGTATTTGGTTTTGTGAACATAAAAAAACCTGATTACATAGAATTAAATACATACTAGAAACCCTTATATGTCATATTAACCTAGAAAATTCATGTAATTCATCAAAAGTATCAATTTAAATTTATTTTGATATTTATAAAATCAATTATTTTAATCATTCATTAATAAAGAAATTATAGCATCATCATTATGTCATAAATTAATTTATATATTTAATTTTTAAAAATTATAAACAAAATATGATGATGTAAGAAATATTTTTATATTTATAATGAATATTTATAGTAGATATTATCTATTTTATAACCCTATATTGAAAATGTTTTAGTTATTAAACATAGGATTTAATATATTCAACTATTCTTTATATAAAATAATAATAAATGTCATAATATAATCAATTGGACCAATAAGATAATATTTTATTCCTAAGGATTATTTTTGTCTAAATAAACTTATCCAATAGAAATAGGACTTCTGTTAGTATATTTATAATATCATTTTTATCTTAAATTACCCTATTTACTTTTAACTATGTTAAATATTATTCAAGAGATACAATTCACCAAAAATTATTTTCATCCTATTGAAGAAAATTATATTTTCTGAAGTCAACCATGTTTCTTGGATTTTTGAAATTGTATTCACAAAAATGATAAAACTACATTTTAAGAAAATTTGAAAATTTTCCTAGAAGGTGGTTAAAAGATGTTATAAATTCAATAATCTTTTATACATCTAATCTTATTGTAAAATTAATCCAATGAATTAAATTGAAAAAATATAGGAATTTTATATCAATTTTAACATTAAATTAAATTTATATAAAAATAACAATTATTTAAATAAAATTTGTTTTTAATCAATAACGTAGTGCTTTTCACTGTTCATCTAAAATTGAAAGCCTTCAGAAAAATAAATAAAATCACCCTAAGATAATTTTGATATTTTGAAAGAAAAAATAATGTATATTTTACCAAATTATCAAAATATTATTTTCATTACTTAATTTAAAAAAAATTCCCATTGTCAAAACCAGAAAGTAGGTTTTTAAGAATTAAAAACTATTAGAAGATTGTCATGTGTTTATGTAAACTTTAAATATAAAATTACATCCAATGACATAAATTATATTAAATGATAAAAATAAAATTTAATGATACTTTTAAAACACTCAAATGTGTAATTTATCTCTATAAATTATTTCGATCATAAAAGATGTTTTTAATGGACATTTATTGTTTTTCATTATTCATCAACATATGAATGTTATCAGAAAAGTATATAAAGATTATTCTAATTATTTGTTTTTCATTACATTTTCACTTATATTATGTATAAGAAACCAAAAATATTGATGTTAAAATTATATAGGATATATTTATAAAATTCAAAATGTGGTTAATACTATTTATATCCATTTTCTAAACTACTAGTTTAATAGTTCGTGATGAACTTTAACTCAGTGTTTCTTGTAGCGCAAGATATTGAATTAAGTTAAAGAGATAGTGTTCTATGAAATCATGGAATGTCACATTCTACGCTCTTTCAATAAATTGTGTTCTCAAAATTTGATTTTTTTTTTCTTCAAAAATAAATGGTTTCAACTAGAAATTACCTTCTTGGAAAACCCACATAAGAAATAGGGTTAATAAAATTTTGTTTGAATAATAGGGGAAGGGAAATGGAAAAGTAACCACTAAATGAGGGTTTGGAATAGGAGAAAATTTGTGGAAATTATTGACACATAATTGGAGTAAAACATTAATATTTATTGGGAGTGATTGAGGTCAACAATCACAAACAAGTGAATAAGAAATTGAAAATTGACGGCCTCAAAGCCATAAATTTATGACGAGTTCAAATACCCTCGGTTCAACAAAACATAAGGTATTTAGATAACAAATTCTTGGTTTTTATATCATTTCAATAATCTTTAAGAATTAATTTCTTCATATAATTAGATTAAAAATAATACTTGATAATTATATTTCCATCCTTTAACTAATTGTTACCACAAACTCATCTTTCACTCCAAAAAATAGAACTAAAAAATCATCTATTTGTCTGAATCATATAGGGTTTCAAAAAAATGAATTTATAATTCATCAATCAGGTCATTTAAAAACATAAATTATAAAAACAAGTATGTCACATTTTCTAGTGGTAGTTCATTCACCCTTGTTGCCCATCGGTTGCCGGTTAAAGTCTCGCGGCCTTGCCGGACACGACGGGTTGTCACCTAACCTCCAGGTTTTATTTTTTATATAGATCCAAAAAAATAATATTATGAGATTCTTTAACCTTAAACAGTGGTATCCAATGTAAAACATAATTCATTCAAACCATTATACTAATCCAAAATACATCTACCTAAAATCACTATCCAAAATTTATAAAGAATGTGTACATATTGAAGATCTATTTTTTCATGAAATAACATGTGAATACCTTCATCGTGTATTCTATTAAAACTTGGTATCACCATAAATTAAAACAAAATATTATTGAATTTGTTCATTCTCAATTATTCTTTATAAAATATCGGATATACTCCTGAAATCCCAAAAAGTTGTAAAATCTAGCAATGATGGAATAGACAAATAATTAAATAGTTATAAGATAGTAAATAATATCCAATATAATTTATCCAAATCAATTATATATTATTATGAAATCATTTTCTTGGTTCCATAAACATATTGAGGATTATATTTCCCCCAACCATATATTTTCCAAAATATTTCACTTGAATGTGTGTCACTTAACTTGGTACCATAAAATCGAAATCCTTGACGAAAATGTACTGTATTACAATCCATATATAATTTATCATTATTATAAATTGTACTCAAATGACACAATTCATTAATAAAAACATAAGTACATTAATCATTCCTCTTCATCTGTGGTAGTATCAAAACATGATTATTATCCAATAGCATCAATTGGGGTATACTCTTTCGATTGGAATATTGATTCATGTAGTGTCCCTCTTCCTTAGAGATGAAGCATTGTAAATTTGAATCCTTTTTCTTACACTTCCAATCATGTACTTGGTGACCTTTTTCTCTACACTTATAATAAACTCCCATTATATTCAAGAATTTAACAAGGTGATTTTTTCCAGAGTTATGACATATATGAAAATCCTTCTCTCCCTTCTTCCCTTTATTCACCTTTCTCATTACCATCAACATTTTCTCAGGATTCTATTCATATCCATATGACTTAGAGAATTAATTACATTTCTTATTAACACATGATATTATTTATTCATATGATGAGAATACGTGGGAGACTATTTCCCAACATTAATTGATGATTTTCACACATTTAGTATATTAATTATAAAAATGGTATCCTTGCTGACATGTTTACTCATAAATCCATCATAATGGTTTGTAAAGAAAATATAAATTATCTTAAGAATATCCCTCAGGAGTGTCATAACCATGAGTGCAGCAAAGCCCATTGTCATATACCAGGATACCCCAAGTCATGATTGAAACACCTTGTCAGAGTTTTCACTCATAGGTAAATCTGTGATAGAGACGTCTCTACCAACTCGTATCAAGGCAATAATGTATTTCTAGGAAAATTCACAAAATCTCAACATTACCAATATTATTGGATGTTCTTCTATTGTAATCCTCAAATTCTATCGAAGGTTAATGTTCTCTAATCAGAGTGTTTCTAAATATAGTTTACAAATATTGTACTAAACTTCATATGATACCAATTGTAACGCCCCGACCCCAGTTAACCAGATTCGGTGCATTATTTTAATTGATTTTAATGATTACAAGGAATCAATCCCTGATAGACAGATTTGTTTAGCATTCTTGGAAAATAGAATACATATATTAACGTTACATTACAATTTCTAAAATAAAACACAACCTAAATAATACTTTGATAATGCCATTATTCCCATGGCATAAACCTTCAAATCAATCAAAATACACTTCTTCGCATCCTGGGAATAATAATACAAAATAAAGTGGTTATCTCAGATTCTCATTAAGGATAACAATATAGCAGAAACTATCTTAATTAATCATAAAACTTTAAGACAATTTATAAGACTAAAATATAATCGTTTTAAAATTAATGTTCATTATAATAATGAAAATATGAATCAAATAATTAAATTTACTTATTTACATGGATATTCGACTAGTAGAATACTAACATGTAAGATTAATAGCTAATTTCATAATGATGGAATTTATAATGCGAGACATCATAACCACTTAGTCAATGCCTCATGCCAAGACTTCAAATATTATTTTTTGAAGGCCTTGTGTGAAGATACTGGTTCGTCTCATGAGGCCTACCATTTAATCATTGAGCTATTGCGGGCTCCTCTCTTCACTTATTAATTCCAATGCATTCCTCATATTAAAATGTTGAAACATAACATAATAATTCGTATTAAAACTGGAATAAAAATGTTAATAAATTAAGTATAAACAATGAATGGTATAAAAATAGCACATACACATTCAGACATATCACAACTCATTCAATACAATATAGAATATTGTACTATAGTAAATCAAACTGAATCAAGAATAATATTCAATAAAGGATGATGACATAGTTGAAGATAACCAATAAAACTCTTTGAGATAAATACCCCTTTTCAAGGAATCATTTAAATTTCAAACAATTATAATGGAATTAAATTAAAAGATATTTTTTAATAAAATTTTCCTAATCTACGTTGAATTTTTTGAAGAAATTGACATATTAAACCAATCAAGTCTACATAAATAGGTCATTAAAATCATTTTTCAAACCTGGCCATTAATTAAAGGATTTAGAAAATTAAATCTTTAAAAACATTTAACATGATTCTCTTGTTAAAGAGTCCCTTCCATAAAAACATAAAATATCCCTATTTAAAACATTTTAATTATACATGGACATTGAGTATAAATATGTCCCATTAGATACTTACAGTTAAACAAAATTAGATAAAAATAAAATGGAAGAAATAACCCATACTTCATACATTCCTTTCTTCGAGGGAATGATTACCCTCCAGTATAATTTCCATTGTATGTTATTAAATTATAAAAGAACCATATTCATATTTATGATTTCATAAATTATTCATTTATGGTAATATACTAACAATTTTATAATAATTTCTATAATAAAATAACATTTCATGTAATAATCGCTTTCTCTATCATACATGTTTTAACTATTTATTCTGGACCATTCCACTTATACCATGGTTTAATTTCTTCTAGAATAAAAAATTAATTTATGTGTCATATATATTAAGAATATAAATATGTATTATAGACTGATATATGAAATTGAAAACACTGTTTCTGTGGACGATAGGTCGTACGTACACATAAACGTTGTTTCCGTTTTTATATCGTATTGAACAGATGTAAGTGAATAAGATATATGTAAATACACACACACACACATGATCATATATATATATTTATTATAATAATTTTGTCATTTATTAATTACTTATTAATAATATATATTTTCATTGTAACGTCCTGAGTCCAGATCCCCTCCACTGGTGCCCCGTAACGGGTTCTCCAAATGATCTCAAGCGCACTTCCCTTAACGCCAGAGGCTTCCGACTAGCAGCGAGGGCCTTGGTGAGTCAGCGGGAAACTATGCCCTCATTCGGTAAGGTATACGAGGTAAGAAAACCACAAAAACAGCAGAAGCAGTAACCAACATGCATGACAACAGAAACCAAACAGCTAAAGCAATGAAGATATATATAACAATGATGATAATAATGCAGTCGGTACAAGTATCTAAGGAAAATAGAAAACACAACAACATGCTGAAATACAACTAAAACCAAGTGAAAAATAAAAAAAAGAAAGCTCCTCAGCATCGCGAGCCACGGCTCGGTCCCATGCTCCCAAGATCCTGGTGCAATCAGGATCTTGAAGTAGAAGGGCGCTTTCCCTTGTCTATACATGCAGCAACATAGTCTTCTTGGGCCCAAAAGTATGGCCCAAATAGGGTGTGAGATACAATCCCAGTAGGCAATCACCCAAATATTTGTTCCTAACAGTCAATGAATAAATGGAAGTAATAAAACAAGAAGAAGTAATCGGAAAAGCAAAAAAAGCTACATTCCACTGTTCTAACAAGTATAACCCACAAGTAAGCAGCCAACAAGAAGAAGAAAACATGTAACCCTCCGGGTATCTCTCATAGTCTAACCCCTATGGTTTAACCTCTAAGTACTAGAAACCCTATGAGAGGCACACACAGTCTCACCCCTCTGGTTCAGCTACGTAAATTAAGCAGACTCTCTAGGAAAGCACTCACCATCAATTCCCCCTATAGTTTTGTATCATGATAATGGCTCTCTGGGGAAGCACTCACTGTCAATTCCCCCTGTTGCCCGTGTCTTCGTTAGAAGACGCTCTGGAGAATCCCTTCCGTCAATTTTCCACTTGGTCTCGCTTTGTGATTTAAAAGACACTCTGGAAAAGACCTTTCGTTAATTCTCTCTTTAGTCTACTACACTAGGTTCTCACAGTACTTAGTAACTAAAAATGCTCAACGCATATATCATCCAAGTAAACCACAAGAACTACTTGGCTATCAACTATGGCTCAACAGAAAAATAAAATAACATTTCCACTATCCTATGACTAGGCATGGCAATTGGAAAAATGCCAAACATGCAGAGAAAGCATGGAAAAGCAATCTGAGGACAAACAAATTACTCTAATCACAAGAAATAACCTCTAATAAAGAAATCAAGAAAAGCTGGCAAGCAACAAGGGCAAAACAGGAATCACACAATACCCCGTTCAAGGGTATTGGTGGAAATTGCACAAAATATCCATCAACATTCTACGAAAAGGCACAAACCACCTACCTCGATCCTAGGAGATCGATATATGTGAACGTCGATGATAGATTCCCCTTAGAACGATGTAGATCTGAGAAAACGAAAAAAACATTTATCCCATGATAACATGGAAATGAGGAGGAATCAAGAAACAAGGCTCAAGAAGAAGGTAGAACTCACTGCTGCAATTCCATCGCAATCAACCTGACTCGAATCGGAGAAAGGACAGCGATGCAGGACTCCATTGAAGATCCAGCCGTACGGACGCTCCCGGACAGTCGAAAACTGGAGAAGAAGACGTATTTGGGGTTTAGAGGCGACGCCGGTCTGTTTAATAAAAAAAAGAAAGTACACGGTGCGTACTTCTAGAGTACACGGCATGTACTTTAAATTTTTTTTGTACTCCAAAAAATCGGCCTCCACCACAGCCTTACACACCGAGTGTGTGGCCCAGACACGGCCAGCACACTGCTTCGAGCCTGAACAGAGTACACGACGTGTACTCAGAAAGTACACGGAGTGTACTTTGAAATTTTCTAGAAAAACCATTTTTCTTAAAAACTCCAGAAAAATAGAAAAACATACCTAAACGAAGGTCCGGGTTCTTACAAACTTCCCCCCTTAAAGAAATTTGTCCCCGAATTTCCCTAACAAGGTGGAGAAGAAGGATCTCCGAACATCTTCGGCCACTGCGATCTTATATCGGCCTCCCGGTCCCAGGTCTCGTCCTGTACTCACCCATGTTGCCATAGCACTCGTACTAGAGGAACAGACCGCCCATGGAGAACCATTGTACTACGATCGAAAATCCGGATAGGATGCTCCTCAAACGACGCATCCGCTTCAAGCTAGACTTCCTCAGGATGAAAGATGTGAGACAGGTCTGAAAAGTAACGTATGAGCTGAGAGACATGGAAGACGTCCTGTATGGCCCGATACCTCTGAGGTAGCTGTAACAGATAGGCGACTGGCCCCACTCTCCCCAAAACCTCAAACGGCTCGACGTACCGCGGTGAAATCTTAACCTGTCTCAGAATCCTCTTGTGTCCCATCCTAGGTGCGACACATAGGAAACCCTGATCACCGACCTCAAACTCCAGAGGTCGTCTCCACTGATCAACATAAGACTTCTCTCGAGACTGTGTTGTAGCAATCCTCTTCTGAATTACCTCTATCTGCTCTGAAGTCTCCTGAACAAGACGAGGTCCCACTAAATCTACATCTCCTGCCTCTAGCCAACATAAGGGTGATCGGCATGGCCTACCGTACAAAGCCTCGTATGGCGCCATCTGAATGGTTCCATGGAAACTGTTATTCTAGGAAAACTCCACCAGAGAAATATGCTTCTCCCAAGAACCTCCATAGTTAAGGATGAAATCCTGGAGCATATCCTCAAGCACCTGGATAGTGCGCTCGGACTGGCCATTAGTCTGGGGATGGTATGTTGTACTGAAAAGTACTTGTGTACCTAAGTCCTTCTGAAGTCCCTTCCAGAACTGAGAGGTAAAGTGCACATCTCTGTCTGAAACAATAGAGCACAGAACTCCATACAGACGCACAATCTCTCTGATGTAAAGTCATCCCAGATCATCGACACTAAAGGTCTCCTGGATCAGCACGAAGTGAGAAACCTTCGTAAGATTGTCGACGACAACCCAAATAGCATCGTTCCCTCGAGGTGATCTCGGAAACCCGGTCACGAAGTCCAACACAACATCATTCCACATCCACTCCGGAATGGGTAACTTTTGTAAGAGCCCCACTGGTCGCCGATGATCTGATTTCACCTGCTGACAAGTAGAACATCTCCTGACAAAACCAGCAACATCCTTTTTCATACCTGGCCACCATTACTGGCGATGAAGATCCTGATACATCTTGGTGACGCCAGGATGAACTGCCCAAACTGAGGAATGGAAAACCCACATCAGCTCCTCGCGTATGTCTTATGGAACCCATACGCGTCCTTGGAAACACAAGATCTCATCCTCGCCCATTGTCCATCTAGGAAGAGGGTCCTCTCCTGACACACTCTCCCACAGGACTAAGCCTTCCGAGTCTGATAGATTCCTCATCCATACCCAATCATGTAGCGTGGAGGTAACAGCTACAGAAGATAGAAAATTCTGTCCTCGTTTGTCGTGGACCTCTAGATGCATCTCAAAGAACAGTGCCATCAGCTGCCACTCACTACTGGCCTCCTGAACTACCTGAATCTGAGTTCTCCTGCTCAACGCATCTCCCCCGGCATTTCCCTTTCCCGGCGTATAGGCGAGCTCGAAGTCAAAATATTGTAGATACTCAACCCACCTGTGTTGCCTCAGATTCAAATCATGTTGAGTGAATATATACTTGAGACTATTATCATCAGTGAAGACCACAAAGTGATCTCCCAGAAGATAGTGTCTCCAATATCCCAAATCATGAACAACTGCTGCCAACTCCAGATCGTGCGTAGAGTAGTTCTTTTCATGTGGCCTCAGCTGGCGAGACCCATACGCAACGACTCCATCTTCCTACATAAGCACAACTGCCAGCCCGATACCCGAAGCATCACAGTAAACAGTGTAGCACTTGCCAGGCTCTGGAAAGACTAGTATCAGTGCTGATGTCAACCTCCCTTTCATCTCCTGAAAGGCTGACTCACAAGAATCTGACCATAAGAACTTCGACCCCTTCTTGGTCAGACCTGTCAAGGGTGCTTCGAAATGAGAAAAGTCATGAATGAAGCAGCTGTAGTATCCAGCCGGCCCTTGGAAGCTTCGTACCTCAAAAATGTTCTTCTACTGCTCCCAGGAAACTATAGCTCTCACTTTCTCTGGGTCCATAGATACTCATGTCTCTGAGATGACATGACCCGGGAAGTGAATCTGATCCATCCAGAAGTGGCACTTCGAGTGTTTAGTATAATGCTGATGCTCTCTCAGTGTACACCGAATGATCTCAAGATGGGTGGCACGGTCGTGTCGAGTGTGAGAGTACACCAAGATATCTTCCACGAAGACCATGACGAAGGAGTCCATGTAAGGATGGAACACTCGGTTCATCAGCGCCATGAAAACTGCAGGTGCGTTCGTGAGACCGAATGGCATGACTGTATACTCGTAAAGACCGCACCTACTCCTGAAGGCTGTCAGATGTATATCTCATGGTCTAACGTGCAACGAATGATAACCGGACCTCAAGTAGATCTTCTAGAACACTCGGGCTCCTCGAAGCTGATCGAAAAGGTCATCATTCTGCGGAAATGGATATTGTTTTTTGAAATTCAACTGGTTTATCTTCTAATAATCCACACAAAGCCGAAGGGTACCATCTGCCTTCCTTGCAAACAGGACAAGCGAACCCCAAGGAGAAGTACTGGGTCAGATGAAGCCCTTAGCATGTAGCTCCTCCAACTGCTTCTTGAGCTCCTGCATCTCAGGTGTGGCCATCTTATAGGGAGGAATGTACACTGGTGCCGCTCCTGGCACGAGCTCAATAGAAATGTCTACCTCACGCTTCAGAGGAAAACCTGAAAAGTCCACTGGAAAGACATCCCGAAGCGATCCACCACTGGAAGAAAGTCCAACTGTGGAGTCCCCTAATCATCCAGATGAAGACTGTCAATCTAGGTCGTCACTCCTCCTAGCCCAAGATGCTCGAGTCCTGCCTGACTCGCCCGAACGTCCCATTCTCCTCTGTGAAGGAATGATTCACCCTCTGGTGAAATGAAACTGACTCTGCGGCGATAGCAGTCGACGACTACCCGGAAGGGAATCAACCAGTCCATGCCAAGGATTACATCATAACCTATCATCTCTAGGACATAGAGGACCCATAAGAAGTGATACCCTGAAACCTCGAGACGTCACTCTATACACTGGAATACACTAAATGTCCTCATTCCCAAAGGTGTGTCTTGTGTCAATGAGTCGGCATAAGAAAAGATGCAGAGTCCAAGGCTCTCGACAACAGTAACAGAGATAATGCTATGCGTAGCACCAGTATCGAAAAGGGATGATGATAAGAGTGAGGATACTAAAATCGTAACTCAAATAGTAGAAGGGCCGAGATCCTGCTCATGATAAGTCTGCTCCACGGAGAAGACTGGCATACATCGCGGCCATGTGCCCCTGACTGACTGCTCTGAGCTGAACCTCCCGGCTCGTGATGATGAACTAGTGGCTGACCGCCACAGCCTCGACCTCCACCTCGGCCCGAATGGCTGGAAGAACTCCAGTTCCCTAACTAGTGAGAGACTGGTGGGACTGATCTTGAATGAGGAGTCATGGAAGAACCCTGGTCACCTGCTGCTGGTGAGAAGACCTGGCAGAAACGCTGAAGGTGACCCAACTTGCCGCAAGATCGGCACTTCACGGGGTCTCTCTAGCACTGCGGCCTCATGTTCCATTCCTGGAAACACTGATAGCACGTCACATGGCTGCCTGATGATGCATCTCGATTCCTCGAATCACCGCGTGTAGGCTCCTTATGACGCTTCTTTCTTTCATCTTATGGGAAGCTACCTATGGAAGCAGAATTTCCCTGACTCGCAGCTCTAGAGTCTCTCAGATTGCGCTCCGTAATCAGTGCCTGGTTGATGATGGATGTAATGGAAGTTAGCTGGAAGATGTTCACCTGTGAGAGAATCTCCCGCCTTAGTCCATCCTCAAAATTCCTCACCAAAAACACCACACTCCCTTCCCAAAGGGGTGTAAAACTCTGCGGCTCAGTGAAACGAGTGGAATACTCCATGACGGATAGAATACACTACTCCAAGCTCATGAACTCCCGGGCTCGATTGGCCCTCAGGGTCTCTAGGTAGAAGTAGTCATAAAACACGCACTGAACCTCTTCCCAAATCATAGCATGCTGCTAACCCACCTGTGAGATCACGTCCCACCACCTCTTGGCGGAGTCTCGGAGCATGTAGGTGGCGAGCTTGACTCGCCTCTCTGGAGGCGTCTCCAGGTGCTTGAATATAGTCAGCATGGCTTCCATCCATGACTCTGCAGCCCGAGGTCCTCCCTCCACCGAGAACGTGGGAGGATGCTGCTACTGAAAGACCCGCGTCAAGTATAACATAGACGAGGCAGGAGGCGGGGATCCCTGGAAGGCCTACATCATCCTCATGAAACACTCCTTAAACTGCGCTTCGGTGCCCGCAACTGGTACAAAAACTGGTGTCGAGGCTTTCTCGGCTCGGGGATGAAGAGGAAGTCCCTGATTCGCCCTGTCTGGCGTTTGATCACTGCCTGACGACAGACGTACGACCAGAGGGCGTCTCGGAGGCATAGCTCTGAAAGATAAAAAGCACACCTTAGATCAGGAAAACAAGGACAGAGAACACAAGAGTACAAAATGGTAACAGGGGAAAAACACACAAGATTGAAAAACACGACTACACGACATGTATAAAACTACATGGTGTGTAAAATTAAACCACTGACATGGGCGTGTACTCTCACCCTATAACTCATGTAAACTTCAAACTACATGGCGTGTTGACCCCCACACACAGCGTGTGCTTCAAAACTATTCCCCTGCCCGAGCCTCCTCACATGGCTAACCCACAAAGTCTGACTCAACCCGAGACTACACGGCGTGTTCGAAGAAAACACAGTGTGCACTAGACGAGGCTTCGATTGTCCGTGTTGTTGAGTACACGACCTTCTACACGGATGGACCTTACACGGCGTGCCCCGAACAAGCACGACATGGATAGGCAAAGGCGACATCGTCATGTGTTGTTCGTGACACGGCCGGGTACATGAGCAAGACTACACGACATGTTCCGAACAAACATGGCGTATGAAAAAGAAGGTCACGTTGGCCCGTGTTGTTCGTGACATGGTCGGGCACCTGGACAAGAATACACAGCGTGTTCCCTATGGACACGGCGTGTTCTACCCGAGATTCCCCAGCCCAGGTTGTTAGTGACACGGCCAGGTACACTTCTCCAAACTCACACGGCGTGTACCAATGGTACACGACGTGTTCTCGAAGTTACTCCTATGACACCGTGTTCTGCTCACACGGTCAGTGACACGGCCTGAAAACTACATGGCGTGTATCCAAAAAGTACACGTCATGTATTTTGGGTTTTTCTAGGAATTAGCTCAGAAACTGTGCAGAATTCCAGAAACAAAAAAAACAAGGGAAAAGGTTCCAAATTCAGATCCATGAGGGCTCGTAACACATCAAGAACCAAAATTCGGTGTTCATTTTAAACAAGGAACAACGAAATTGTTTTCTAACACAACTGTAGAGAATCTATCAAACAACTATCACAATATCATGCATAATCTACCCAATGTCTATCACAACAGCATGAAATCGCTAATGCACCCGAGATGGCCTGGTAAGAATGCATGACATGTGATTTCTACAAGTGCCTATATGATGCATGAGATGGAATACCCTCATCTCATCAGGTTGCGACAGAAATAGAACCGAAATATCAAAACAATAACCACACAAGTCATACGAATCACTCTAGGTGAAAACATACCAACCATAAAATCTCAATACCAGAAAACTGTAATTAACGAGGTAGTATGGATTTTCCATGTACAAGGGTTAGCTACTCCCGAGCACAGCTTAACGCCAAGTACTGAATCCATTCTATCCCTGGATAAGGTCTCCAAATAGTAAAGCAAGAGAAATGAACGCCTCTGATACCACTTTGTAATGTCCCGAGTCTGGAACCCCTCCACTGGTGCCCCATACCTGGTTCACCACATGACCTCAAGCGCGCTTCCTTGAATGCCAGAGGCTGCTGACTAGCAGCGAGGGCCTTGGTGAGTCAGTGGGAAACTATTCCCTCATTCAGTAAGGTATACGAGGTAAGAAAACAACAAAAACATCAGAAGCATCGACCAACATGCATGACAACAGAAACCAAACAGTGGAAGCAATGCAGATATATATAACAATGGTGATAATAATACAGTAGTTACAGCTATCTAAGGAAAACACAAAACACAGCAACATGCTGAAATACAACTCATACCAAGTGAAAAAAACAATGAAATCTCCTCATCATTATGATCCATGGCTCGATCCCGTGCTCCCTAGCTCCTGGTGCAATCAGGATCGTAAATTAGAAGGGTGATTTCCCTTGTCTATACCTGCAGCAACATAGTCTTCTTGGGCCCAAAAGCATGGCCCAAATAGGATGTGAGATACAATACCATTAGGAAATCACCCAAAGACTTGTTCCAAATAGTCAATGAATACATGGCAGTAATAAAACAAGAAGCAGTAAACGGGAAAGCGCAAATAGCTACATTCCACAGTTCTAACAACTAAAACCCACAAGTAAGAAGCCAACAACAAGAAGAAAATAGGTAACCCTCTAGGTAGCTCCCATAGTCTAACCCCTATGGTTCAACCTCTATGTACTAGCAACCCTCTATGAAGAACACACAATTTCACCCCTCTGGTTCAGCTACGTAAATTAAGCAGACTCTCAGGGGAAGCACTCACTGTCAATTCCCCATATAGTCTCGTATCGTGCTAAAGGCTCTTTGGGGAAGCACTCAATGTCAATTCCCCATGTGGCCTAAATCGTCATTATAAGACACTCTGGGGAAGCCCTTCCGTCAATTATCCACATGGTCTCACTTCGTGATTTAAAAGACACTCTGGAGAAGCTCTTCCATCAATTCTCCATTTGGTCTACTACTCTTGGTTCTCACAGTCCTGAGTAACTAACCATCCTCAACGCATATATCGTCCAAGTAAACCTCAAGAACTATTTGGATATCAACTAAGGCTCAACAGCAAAATAAAACAATAGTTCCACTATCCTACGACTAGGCATGGCAACTAGAAAAACGCCAAACATGCAGAGGAAGCATGGAAAAGCAATCTGAGCACAAAAAAATTACTTTAATCACAAGCAATAACCTCTACTAAAGCAATCAAATAAAGCATGAAAGCAACAAGGGAAAAACAGTAAACACGCAATACCCCGTTCAGGGGTATTGGTGGAAATTGCACAAAATATCCATCACCATTCTACGGAAAGGCACAAACCACCTACCACGATCCTAGGAGATCGATATATGTGAACCTCGATGACTGATTCCCCTTAGAATGACATATATCTAAGAAAATTAACAAAACGTTCATCCCACGATAACATAGAAACAAGGAGAAATCAAGAAACAAGGCTCAAACAGAAGGACGAACTCACCGATGTGATTCCAACACAATCAACTGTGCTCGAATCGGAGAATGGACGGTGAGGCAGGACTCCGTCGAAGATCCGGTCGTACGGACGCTCCCGGACGGTTGAAAACTGGAGAAGAAGACATATTTGGGGGTTAGGCGCGACCCCGATCTGTTTAATGAAAAAAAGAAAGTACACGGTGTGTACTTTGAATTTTTTCCGTACTCTGAAAAACCGTCCTCCACCTCAGCCTTACACACCGTGTGTGTGGCCCGGACACGGCCAGGACACGGTTTCGAGTCGGAACAGAGTAAACGGCGTGTACTCAGAAAGTACATGGTGTGTACTTTGACATTTTCCAGAAAAACCATTTTTCGTAAAAACTCTAGAAAAAAGGAAAAGCATACCTGAACGAAGGTCCGGGTTCTTACATTTATAATCATCGATGAATGGTGAACATGGAAAAATATCACATCCTTTCTTCAAGACGGTAAGTTGTACGTACGCACGAGCGATGATATCATTCTATTAATGGTAAAATATTATCTAATTATATGTTTTATTATATATACATAATCAATAACATGTTATATTTATTATATATATCAATTATACTCATTATTATACCAATCCAAATATCGAATTTTTTAATAAAAAAATATACCACGACGTGAAGATGGTATGTCACACGTACGCACGTATAATGACTTTGTCATTCATATGATTGATAGAATAATAAATATTCTTATAAAATATTTATAATAGCATCCCATTATGTAGAATTTACTGGAGTTATTATTTTGGTATGGTAACAACAAAGAAAGAGGAAGTAGAAGAAGAAATGACCTTTCAAAGAGTTTGTAAAATTATTACCTCTTCTTCAGATGCTTCTTTTTGATTTGATCAAAATGGATACATTGGTTGGCTTTATAATCACATTAAGGCCACTTGGATGAAGAAAAGGGAGTTGGGAAGATATTTGAGTAGGGTTTGTCTGATAAAATGGATTCTGAGGGGTGATTTTGAGAGAAGGGGAAGTACCGATTTATAAGAGAGGTGAGGGTCACATCAGGAAAAGATTGAAATATTATTTTATTATAAAATCATTTTCAGTTTGTAATGGATCCAAATGTATTTTTATCGAGGATATGTTGTGGTTGGGTTGAAAGCCTCTCATCTAATAGGTTTTTGACAAGTTTAGGTCACCATATTGATCATATCATTTAGATTGAACTCTTAGTTAAATAGATTAACTTTTACAATGTATTATTATATTTTTATATTACTTGATTAATAAACTTATTATAAAGTGTCAGGAGAACCATATGTCATTCATTAATGACATATCTATCATCTCATAAGTCTTTTTTCCAATCTGTAGATTTTTACAAATATTATATCAGTTAATAATATATTATTTGTTTTAAAACTTCATATATGTCAATTTTGAGCAGAATTATTATACAGTTTTTGTGAAAGTCAGAAAAATATGGTTACTTAGAAAAAGAATTAAATCAACCCTAACATGTTATATTATCCAAATAAAATTCTGTACTGACTCAAAAATAAAAATAAAAATTTATTTTGATATTTATAATATGAATTATTTTAAACCTTTATTAATATGGTAATTACTGCATCATCATTGTGTCATAAATAAATTTAATCATTTAATGTCTAAAAACTATAAAAAATACCATTATGTAGAAAATACTTTTATATTTATAATGAATATTTATAGTCAAATGTGTCTTCTTTATAACTCTATATTAAAAATGGTTTAGTTATTAAACATTGAATTTAACACATTTAACTCTTCTTTAAATCAAATAATAATAAATATCCTAATCTAATCCAAGTCGACCGAAAGGATCATATTTCTTCCTAGTGTTGATTTTTGTCAAAATAATCTTCTCCAATAGAAATATGACATGTGTTTTTAGTAATTATAATATCATTATAACCATTAATTACCCTATTTACTTTTAACCGTCGTAAATCAAATTCAAAATACACTATTCACCAAAAATTATTTTCATCCTATTGAATCACATTCTACTAACTGATTTAAACTGTGTCTCTCAAATTTTAGAAATAAAATTCACATAAGTGGTGAAATTATGTATTATTAAAATTGGTAAATGTGCCTAGAAGGTGTATAAAAGACGTTAAAATTTTAAATAAACATATATATATCTAATCTTGACAGAAAATGACTACAACAAATTATGTTTAACTAATATAGGTATTATGTATCATTTTAGACTAATAAATAAATTTAAATAAAAATAATTATTATTTAAATAAATGTTGGTTTTAAAAAATAACGTATTGTTTTTCAATATTTATCATTAATTGAAAGTTTTCAGAAAAAAATACGAAAAATTTACCATAAGATAATTTTGATAATCCAAGTCCAAAAATGATTTCAATTTTACCATTTAAAATTACATGAGTTTCATTAATTAATTTAAAATTAATTCCCGTTGCTAAAACTAGAATGTGGGTTTTTAAGAATTAAAAACTCTCAATACCTTAACATGTGTTTATGTACAATTTAAATGTGAAATTACATCCAATAACCTAAATTATATTAAATGATAAAAATATAATCTAATGATAATTTAAAACCACTCATATGTATAGTTTAACACTATAAATTATTTCTATAAAAAAAGTAGTTTTTTATTAAAATTTAGTGTTTTTCACTATTCAGCAAAATATGAATGTTATCAGAATATTGCCTAAAATTTATCAAAACTAATTTTTTTATTTCCTTCTTCTAAATAAGATTTTAATTTCAATAAATTTATTATATAGAAGTGCCAAACATTATTTCATAAAGGGTTATCCATTAAGAGGCGGAAAAAATGTATTTTTCAAAAGTACTTTATCTGAAAAATTTAATTTTTCCTTATATTATATCTAAGAAACAAAAAAAGATGAATGTTAATATTATATAGTATATTTATATTTAAAATTTTGTTCAGTACTATTCATAACCTCTTTTTAAACATCAAGCTGGTTATTTCATGATGTGTTTGAACTCGGTGTTGCGTATAGCGCAAGCTACTGAATTACATTAAAGAGATAACATACTATGAAATCATGGGGTGTTACAAAAGGAGAATATCATATAGGATTTGAATAATTTACTCCATATTACCATCCATTTAAAACCATTAAGTTAAAATATAATAACTTTTTATTTTATATCATGTTTTCTATGAAACATGCAGTTTAAACAACCAATGAAATATATTTATTTAAATTTAATCACTTTAATAGATTGTGAAACCTGCACCCCCCGCGTCTGAATAAGCCACAAGATAGTGTAATGTTATAAAATAATTGGTAAATTTATATGTATTAATAATACTAAAAAAAATTAAATATTATTTTTATTTTATTCAAGAAAATAAAATAAAAATCATTTGACCGAAAACAAAATATTATTTTGAAATTTTTTTATACAAAATCATTTTCCTCTCTTTATGAGCATGATTTAAAATATATTTTTAAATATTCATGGAAACATATTTTATAATATTGAATTAAATTTTTAAATCATAATATCAAAATTATCATAAGGTGAATTTTTATAATATTTCTGAATTTATAAATTTTTTAATATATGGGGAAAAATAAAGAATTGTAATTGTAGAATGATGTCTAATTTAAATTATAATAAAGTAAAATTAATTTTTTTTTATTTTTTATGTAATATTTGTTAAATTATATTTATAAGATTCTTATTTAGGTTATTGTAATAAATTTAACATTTAAATTTTATATAAAAACATTTTATACTTTTAAACATTTTTCATTCAATACCCACTTTCTCATCACGTCTATGAAGATAATATAAAATTGAAACTATCCAGTAATAATAGTGTATGTTGATAAAATTTATTCCATATTTGTAATATTATTAATTTATATTATAAAATAATGTAAAGAATAATTTTCCAAATAATTAATAATGGAAAAAAATATCTCAAATAATGAAAAATTTTATTATTTTGGAATTAAATATTAATATAACGGATTAAAATAATATTAAAACATTACAAAATTTTATTTATAATACATATTTCGACCACATCCTTCAATATTTTGAATCTAGTTATATTTTGAACATTTTTTCTTTTGAATTAAATTATCATTTTGGATTCTTTTCTGAAATTTCAATATAATATCCAAGAGGGTTCCAATTCCAGAAATTTAAATGGGATATAAATAAAATACTTTATTTATATATAATAAGTCCAACGGATCTATAAAATACCTACAAATTATATTCCAAGCATTCTTTCTCACATTCAAGTGTTTTTTGTCGTGTAAAAATACCATCCCTATGTTCTTTAAGAGGAGATCCATAAGGGTTTTTCTTTTAGAATGTAATTATCTATACATATCTCTTTCACACACATTCATATATTTACACCATAAATTATGTCTAAAAATTAATAATAATAAGGACAGTATCATAAAAATAATGTAATGTTTTTATGTTTATGTAATAATATTAACCCATATCCACTTCCATCATATGGGTATCACAATCATTGATCGTGTTTATAGAAGTCTATTACCTCACAAACTGATGTAGTCCATTTTACAACATCATCATTAAAGGATTGATATAATGAATTATTACCAAAAAATAATATTATATTTATTATATTATTACACACATATATAATTTTTATTCCACTTATTTCTATATTTACATTCCATTCCATTTAAAGTATTATAACCATGCTAATGTGTGTAATACTACAGCCTCAGGAAGCGATGGGATTTTTTTCACGTAAACTTACATAGAATTTATTAATAAGAAACATAATTATTATTCATCATATATATGAGATTATAATGATTTTATAAATTAAATAAATCACCAAATTCATTATCCATTAACTCATAAAGGGGATGATATCATTTATCGTGAATACGTATGGTCAATCATCTCCACAAAGCTATTTGATTAATTTTCCATGTCCAAATTTCATAAATGTACTACATAATTATATATTATATAAATGTAATATTTATAAAATTAATATAATTTGATACATTATTGATATATAACCTATTCACAATTATCAGAACCATCATGAAAAACCACTAATGAGAAGAAAAGGAAATTAACAACTAATACATTGAAAATAATGTAATAGTACTAACTAACATGTGGTAAAATGTAATTAAATGATAATATATTTCATTATAATAATTATATTAGATCTAATAAAAGTTAATTACATTCATAAAACCATTTTAATGGATATTACATAGAATTCAACTGAAGAAAATCATGAGGTAAGGGATTTTTTTCTGGACTTCCTATGATTATTGAATATTTATATGTTAATAAATAATTTCTTTTATATGGTGTATATACTAACACTATTACATGTAATATAATGAATACATCAATCCTTATTGTAAAATATATTCAATTTTGAATTATTTCATCTATGTGAATTGGAATTGAATATTTTTATGTGGTATGAGTCCTTATCTCAATATCTGTTAATTTTTGTATATTTTATTTTTATGCACTTAATTTATATTATAGTTTATATACAAATCCCCTTTCACATGTGATATCTTTATTTATTAATAAATCATGGAACATTATTTGTTAATTAGAATTGTTTGATCCATGTGTTTTTGACTTATCAGTTTCTAATTTATATATATATTCATAAATATATTTCTATTCATTGGATTATATTAATTATTAATTATTATTTGATATTCATTGATTATTTGTATAATGAATAATATTTTATAATGTTGTATTTAAAATTATTCTATGATTATTTTTATTTGATAAAAATAATATATTTTATTCTTATTTCTCACTACAACGTTATGACCATTGTTTGGGATTTCTTCTCAATTTCCATTTAATCATGAAATTTTGATAATATAAAACTTCTTATTTTTACATTGTATATATACTACCCATTTTTTATTTACCATGAATAAATATTTATTAATTATGGTTAATGTTTCACATTAATTATTTCTATATTCATTATAACAAGGATATTAATATTTCCTAAACTATATTCAATTCATATATACATTGTTTACTATGAATGTTAATTGATTACATAGGAAAATATTCATAAATTTGTGTTTTTACACGATGAGGATATTTAATCATAGAAACTATTATTCATTTTTTTAATTGATTGTTTGTTATATGATGAATTATATAAGCCTTTTTTGATGGTTGGGTTATAGAATTTTATAGCCCCACGATGCATCTAAAGGTATCTGGGAAAAAATTAGAAATGTAGCATTAAAAATTCTTCAACATGTAGTTTTAACCCATTTCGTGAAAGTTATTGATCATAGAGGTACCTTCATTCATTGGATCAGGGAATAAAATAACTAATCCTTTACTTCATTGTGAATTCTTCTGTTATTATCTATGATAGTTTCACAATGATATTATCTCAATTTTTATTTCTTTTTTAATATATTTACTAAATTAATTACATTATAAATTATTTAACATTACATATTTATTATGACATATTTAGTTATAATAGTAAATTTATTTATTAAATGGAACATGATTTCTATTTTTTAACATTCTGTATTTATTATAACTTATATATTAATTATAGTAAAATTACATAAATGGAATGTGTGATAAGTTTTTTACATTCCCTTTTAATTTATGACAATTTATTAATGATAGGTTCTAAAGCACACAACCTTTACATTGAATTTTTATATTATCCTTATTTTGTTTCCCTTCCTGAGAATTATATTATGTGTGAATTGATTGATTATAATAATATGCTATATGAAATCATTATATTCTCTAAAAAATTATATTTTTATTTTTATTTTTAAATAATATACGGGAATCATATATGTATATAGTTTACTAATACTACTAATATATTGGGTCCTTTGGGTTGTGATTTCTTATGTATTATTCCTATGTAATAATATAGACATCGGCTCAAAGACACTGGGGTCTAAGTCAATTCCATAATCTATATTTAAAATCCTAGATTAAGAAAGGAACTATATAGAAATAATGTGGATGATGTATGTATATATTGGGATTCTGTAATTTAATTGAAAAATTAATTTTAACAATGGTATTTTGGTTATCAAAATCATGAAATAACTACAGATTCTGTTAAATTTTTAAAGTAAATGTGACTTTATAAAATTAAGAGTTATGGATACCATTATGGGTTTATGAGTTGAATGTTGATAAAATTGTCTAATTCATAAATATAAATTTTTTAAATTTGTGTTGTTGTAATATAACTTGAATTAACATATTTTTGTAAATCACTTTTTTTTGGAATACAACCCCTTGGTATAGTATATGTTTTAGTAAAAATGTTATCTTTGAAATATTTCCCGTATTTTTTAAATGAATAAAATTTATGGAATTTTTATTCTATAGGAGTTATATAATTTTTGATATTTAGTTAATTATATGTTATTTTTGTGAGGGAATGTTATAGTTATTATAATAATATTTTTTCAAAAAATAGAAACCTACATATCAGGTGACAACCCATCGTGTACGACAAGGATGTGGGGATTCTACCCACAGCTGAAGGGTAATCATCATTTAATGTCTACCACTGGCCTACCTATTGTTACAGTTTGAAATTAATTTTTATTAATTAAATCATTCTGTTAATAAATACTAATAAATAACAAAATATGTTACTGTTCATTATTATATACTAATTTATTATACTTGATAACATGTGATATCCATAACATTTTTGGAAAACAGTTAGACAAATATGGAAAACATATTTAACTTTTATAGATAAAACAATCTCTTTAAATGTATTTTATTAATCTCGGAATAAAATATTCATTTCATGATATTCATTTATTAAGGCATGTGATGGTTTGGAAATTGATATAAGGAAAACAAAGGGATAAAAACATTGATATGAAATAAAAACATATTTACTATGTATATTTCCTTATATTCAAAACTAGTAAAATAATTAATTAGATATAAGAAAATGATATTTATTTTTTTTACCTAAATTCCATTATATTAGATTAATCAAATGAATTTTAAAAAAAATAAAAAACTTTTTATTTTTTGTATCATAATGATCCAATGGTCATTCACATTATTCTACTCAATAACCTATATCATTCTCAATAATTATTTAGTCATTTCATCCATTTTCATATATCCACCATCCTATAATATTATCCTACTTGGAAACCTATTTATTCTTTATTCCACAAGTCCTTTATACTTCCCAATCATTCTTATCAAGAGGATTTTCTATTTTCTCCTTTTATGATGTGGGTATTCACTACAAAAAAATCAAATATCAAACCCTTGATAATATAGATCATGATAAAATTTAGAAGATGAAATTTAATCTCTTTGATGGCTTATGGAATACACATACCCCGATCAATATAAACCATAATATTGAATATCGTTATCACCTTATAATTAAATTTACAGTCAATAATTTTACTAAATAAATTATTATAATTATGGTTATATAATGATGGAAAATAAAATATATATCATTTAAAGAAATAATGATATTTTCTGAAAGACCATATTTTTCTAAAAGATGGTTTAGTCTCCCTTTGCGAACATAATCTAAAAATAGTTTTTTAAAAATTAATAAATTTATTTAATAAAATGAAAAAAATATTATGAAATTAGCATATATAATTATATATTGGGGAATTTTTTGGATTTTTATAAAATGCTTCATTTTTCAATGGATTGTGATAAATATTGAATTTTAATTAAAAATTTATATTCCATTATATTATTTAGAAATTTAAATTTAATAAAATTTATATTAATTAATTTATATTTTTAGTAATCCAATTAAGGTCATTATAATCATTTTAAATTTAAATTTTGATATAAAAAAACTTCCAACTTTTGAACAATTTCTCTCAAAACCCCCACATTTTCATCACATCATTGAGATTAATTTTAAACTACGTTTTTAAAATTATATGAGTAAAATTTGAAAAAAAATTAATTCCATATTTGGAATAATTATAATTTTTTTATCAAATAATTTAACAAAAACAATTACTAAAATTAATAGTAAAAATATTAAATATTGATTTCCATAGTTAAGTTAAAATTAAGATTACAAAGGGTTACAACGTGAAATGAAGTGCTAAAAATGAGATATAAAATTGTAATAATCTTTTTGTATAGCCATCCATCCAAATCATATATTCCATGAATAATATTGGGTCATATTAATATTGTTCCTTGTACGTTAAATATTATTTTTAGATTTATTTTGGAAAATTTGATGAAATTTCATAGAGTGTTACTTTTTAAATCATATAAAAGGGAACTCCTTGCACTTAGTCTATCATAGATCTCAAGAATACATTCCATAAATAGCATACCAATGTAACCCCAATATATAATTTGTCTAATCATAAATCCATTTTGAATAAAAAATGACCATCCCTAGTGTCTTTAATAGGATATCGAAAGAATGTTTCTCACAGAGAATGATATTATCTTAACATATATATTTCATTTTAATTATTATATTTATAGAAAAAATAATTATATAAATTATAAAAAAAATTATCTCACATATTATTTTATTTTATAAAAATTATTTCAAAATATTTATGCATCTCCACATCAAACAAATGGGAACTAAAATCATCAGTCCATTGTACAGTGGACTATCGCATCATGAACCGATGTAATTCATTTTCAACAACCACCATTGAAGGAAGAATTAATGTTTTATTTTCCATGTTTATATTATATTTAGGATATTATTATAATGACATAATATTAATATCTCATAAACCTGTTTATGTTCCATTCGGTTTAAAATACAAAAATGTTGGTCATTTATGTGGAACACTATCACCTCGCGATGCGATGTCATTTTTGTTTCACATAAGAATTAATTGGAATATAATAAAGATGAAATTAAATTAGGTATGTGAGATATATGGGATAATGTTGATTATTCGAAAATTATAAATAATCCAAATTCTTACCGTTACACACAACACGGAACTTCTATTATCGCTCGTGAGTAAATAAGACTTAACACCTCCATGAAGAAATGTGATTCATATTCCAAGTCAAATATTCATAAAAAGTTATTATAATTTTTATAATGATTAAATTTGATATATTGGACTTTAATATTATTCTATAAAATATTTACATATATCTTATTTACATGAAATGAATATTTCAGGACTAAATTCATTAGGAAAAACATAGATATTAACTCAAAAAATAATTAAAATATTGAAATATTATTACCCAAAAGGAAGTAAAATTGGATAACAAGATGATATATAATATTTAAAAAATATGGTTCTAATGTTGAGTAATATATTTCCTAAATATATTATTTACTATTTTAAATAATTCTTTAGTTATAGTAATCATTAGGAAATGCTTTCAGACTTGATTCGCATTCAATGTGGCACCATTGTTATGTATACATCAATTTGTATTATATTATGTGTATAAATAAATGTATACATGTAAAATAATTAATAATTCATATATTATGGTCTATTATGTTTCATTTTTAATTAATTATTCCAATTCTATTTTACATGAATATTTCTCAATTGTAAAGAGCTTATTATCAATTTTTCTTAGCTCAGGTATATTTTATTATCATGAACCTAATTTCAATTATATGGTATATATACTAAGTAATTGACATTTAATGAAAATATTATTTAAAAACTAACTTTATTTTATGATTCATTTTAAGTTATGTATTCTATAAGGATTGGCCTTATGTGATAATTCATTGTAAAGAATTCCTTAATTCAATTATATTTAAGTGGGTTATATTAATACTTAATTATCCATAAATATTATATTATTATGTTTGTAATTAAACATTATAATATTATGTTTTATTTATAGTAATTCAATTAGTAATTACTTTTCCTATAAATAAACAATTCATTGATTCATTCTCACATCAATGTTATGATCATTGTGAGAAATTTCATCTCAATTTCCATTTTATTGTCCATTTAGATTATATTAAATTATTAACTTTTATATACTACATATAGTACCCATTTTATTTAATTAAAATGAATATATATTTCTTCATGATGGTAAATATTTAAATTTTATATTTTACATATTATTATTATCTTTTAAATAAATATTTTATAAATAGTATATCATTCATACATACATTATTTACATGGAATGTTATATGATTAACTAGGGAAATATTCACAAATCTATGTTGTTTTCTAAATGAGAACAATTATTGATATTTCATAGTATTCCATAACTATATTTTATATTGTATATATTTATAATTCATTGATCCTATAGTGATGGGTGAGGCCCTATATTATATATCTCCTCGACGCATTAGTTGGTCTCTTAACAGAAATAAATAATATAGATATAAATGGACTTCTTCCAGTACATTTGAGACATATTTTTAAAATTATTTAAGGTAAATATGTCATTTTTACTGATGTCATGGAATCCAATATTTTATATTTTACTTTATTATGAATTCAATTCCTTTTATCCATGATATTTTCCAAATAATATTATCCACTATTGAATTTCATTATCATTTATCTTATTAAATTTAATGTGTTTTTAGTAATTTTAAATTCTATATGGATATTTCATTATCTATTAATGGTATTCATGGAAATCATTGAATAAAATGTATTTTCAGATATTTACCTTCAAATATTGATTGTGTATTATCAATTTATAATATAAATATAATTAAAATGACATGTGTGCTTAATTATTTATCACGTAATGTCATTTATAATTATTGGTCAATAATATATTCTTTCGTACATATCCATTAATGATCATTTGATATTTACGTTATTTTTTCCTTTCACCAGATATTTATGAAGTTTACTATGACTGTTATACAATGATACACAAGTGTAAATATTGAGTCTATATGAAAAAACTATGTTGCTACTGGCGTTTCTGACTGCAATATGTGAACCAAGTAAATATCTAGTTTAAAAAGACTAATAAAATATTTTTTCCCTCAATATTAGATTAATTGTAACATATTACTATTTCATAAAGCATATTTATACCATATGAAATTAGGTTTTGGGTTGTTATAATTCATATTGGGATGCTATGTTGTACTCAATTTGTTATGTGTCCCCATCAACTCCTAGTGTCTGATGCATAATATGAATAAAAACCATGGATACCACTCTGTGAAAATGGATGATGGAACCCAATGTATCCTCATTATATATATATGTATATCCAATGTATTTGACATTAAGGGTGTCCATAATTTTAATGAATTGATTGGATTTCATAAATCAGTAAACCACCACCCATCAATCATTTCCCCTCAAGGAGTCTCTAGTAATCCAACAACAAAGACCGTTGATCCCTTGTCTTTTTTTAAAAACCTGAAATAGGAATAGAATGGAGAAAACTAAATAGACATAGGGAAGATTCCATAATATTATGGAATGAGTTACAATATGGAATATAATTACTAGTGTCATGCTTCAAATACGACCATCATAAGCACAATCTCACATCATAATACCTCTTTATAGTTATAGGGTAAACAGACCATGATGAACTATTGGAATCATGAAACACTAAATTACTCCTTTTTTGATGAAAAAACTATCCCCTAAATTATGAATACATTCAGAAAAGATATACCATCTAGTAATATATTCCCCTACATATAATATTTCTCGGATTCCAGTAAACTCATCGTTTTGTTGCTAACCCTATAGAATAGTCTCAAGGATAGATGATTATAATTGATCACTTATTGAAACAATAAATTAATATTTTTCATTAATTTTTTCGTATATCAATATAAAGACTACAATTATTTTCTACTCTACAGATTTTTAGATATCCTTTGGTGGGATTTTTTCTCTGATAGTATGGATAATGGCATTCCCCTTCTTACGGATGTATGTAATGTTGATGATATTTTTTTAGAGGAATTACCAAGACCATAATTCATTCATATTCATGTCCTTATTATAATAAATATATCTAATACTCTTATTTTCAAGAAATATTATGAACCTTTCCCAAATAATAATGTGTTTCCAAAATTTAAGAACAAACAAAATTTCGTAACTCACAAAATAATGAGTGTGGTTATTCTTCTCATGTGGTCAAATTTGAAGTGTTTGAAATTTCATAATGTGATCATCTGGTACAAACACCCAACATATACCAGTTCCAAAAGAATTAAATTAAATCACATAATCCTTATCAGGATTAGTATGAACAAGAATATGAGATTATTTTCAAAGTTGTATCAACTTATCAAACAATGTTTTACCTTTTATATCCAATGAGAAAAATAACATATTCTAAGGATGAGTAATTGAAGGTGAATCAAACATTAATAAATATTTCATAAACCATAAATTATATCATTATTGTATTTGGATGATATAAATCACTATGATTATTTTGGATATTACCATGATTAAAAATCCTTCACATTCTCTACATCCATTGATAGGACACGTTCAAAAATCATTATCCCCATTAACATCCCTTCATGGTTACAAAAAAATCATTGTTAAAAATTTTCAATAAATTGGATTACTTATCAAGGCCACAAATTTCTGATTTACATTTCATTCATGTTCACTATCAAATCATAAATAATCTATGATGTAA
Organism: Viscum album; assembly: GCA_963277665.1. Classification (NCBI taxonomy): domain Eukaryota; kingdom Viridiplantae; phylum Streptophyta; class Magnoliopsida; order Santalales; family Viscaceae; genus Viscum; species Viscum album. The sequence continues at coordinate 1,687,122,591 of OY728119.1, forward strand.
TTCACTAAAATAAAGAAAAATGTTCCATTATACAATTAGTATATCTAAATTATAAATTCCAAAATAACTATAAGATATGTTTTAGAAAAAAGGTATCAAAATATATTCTTAATAGCCATACCATTTCTTAAATTCCATCTTCATAATATTAGAATCATGGACACTGAGCTGTATATAAACCGACATACGATCAATTTTCAAAACCCACTTCACCACCTTTAACTGATCAAATAAATCATCCATACAAGGAAAATTATATTTTTTCTTAAACATTACTTATTTCAACATCCAATAAACCACACACAAAAAATTTAAACCATATATCTTTCTAGAAAAGATAATGGCGCCATAAAATTATAAATATTATAATATTCAAAACCCTTCTCTAATAGATCATTTGACTATATTATTATCTATTTCATCTCTGTATGTGAGATATGATAAGAGGTAATGGTTCCTCGTATCTTACTCAAACCCTAAACAATTATAAACTATAGAACCCTATATATATGATGAACAAAATAGTAATAATATGTGATATTATAGAAGTCCATGACAAATGTTATAAGATCACAAAATGTTGTACTCTCAAAAGGATCTACTACAATTGATAAAAAACTATTCATCACTAGGTGGAATGTCATGGATGACCAAAAATTGGATCATACACACCATTAGAACATGACACATCCAATTGGAATAAAAAACATGTTGATTATAAAAAATAATTACCATTAGGGGGAAAACTAACTAAACCCTATTGATGATAATGTTTGAAATTTCATTATCACAAACTATGAAATCACAATCCTACTAGATGTCTGCAATAAATAGAGAACAAGAAATACCATAAAACCCAACCACTTAACTCCTTCCAATAAGGGCCTAGAAATCCATAGTCTAGTACATGAGCTTCATCGGATGATTAATCACATCAAATAATTGGTTGATATAAATGATTGTGAGGCACTACTATCTAATAAATTATTTACTATAAATGTTGAAAAAAGAATTGTACATCTCACTATCGTTAGACCTTATTCAACCACCATCGAAAACACATACACTAGGTACAATTTCATTAATATAGAGTCCAATGGATGAATGTATGTGATCGGTGAAAAATATAATGTCATCTTAGCATCCACTTGTGATAAAGATCCCTAAGCACAATGAGGCACATACATAGCTTAAAAAACCACAGTAGATAGAATCACTAGAATTATTATTTTCACATCTTTAAATGATGGATAAATATTCATAGGGCCCCCTTACATTCCAAATTTATAAGAAATCATTATGACATGAATGAATGTAGAATAGGTAGAAGATGTGTCCCATAACTAAAAAATAAATCCACCACCACTAAAATTATCCTACTACTTCCTCTACTTCCACTACACTCCACTAAATCAATTTATTGTAGTGGTATAATATAAATAATATAAAATCATTCACTCCATGTTAATATCATCAGTCGTCTATCTATCCATCATGTTAGAAAATGTGGTAATATTTACTATAAAAACCATTGATTGGATATTTGGTCATAATCATTTGCAAGTATTTCTATGCTCTCAGTTAATAACTCATCACCACATCTAGAAAAAAATAAACCAACTACACGAAATTTTTATTTTATTACCACATAGAACTGCCTCTGGACTACATATATAGGATAAATAGATAATATTCCATTGTCAATGAATCTGGGAAGAACCACTAAAGTATTAGTGTCTTGAAACCCATCCAATATAAGTATATGTGTCCTTAAGCATGCACCATGTAATCCCATAAATATTTTATGAGACACTTATACTAGAAAGTGATACACATCAACATTAATACCTTTTTTAAAGGATGTTGAAGACCTTTTCAAACTTTTCTGGCCAGTCCTCCATATCTTGAAGTTCATTCATACTTATAAAGGATGGGGTATTCTCATGTAGAAAATCGCAACCTTGAACTATGTCTCTTCAAGATCATGGATATCACTCAATATCTGATTTTTGGTATCATGGATCATTTTTTAGTATAGAACGAACTCCCAGTAATATAGGATAAATATGATTCTTATCCAGATATATATTCCCAAGAGGAGAATATCCTATTGCACACTACTGCATATCCAATGGATGAAATCTTAAATGTATTTTACTACACACGATAAGAAGAATAAAACAATCTATAAAAATGGTAATATCAATTAAAACAAATAATCCAAACCCATAAATTAAAATACAGAAAAAAAATCCTCGCAGGAGACATTGATCCAACATTCCATGTTTACTCGAGTCTCTTTATAAAACAATTCTTTAAGAAACAAATTATAAACTACCTTACATATATAAAAAACATTATATTATATAAATAACCTCTCATGACATAAAAACATGGGGAAATACCAACTCTGATACAAAATTATCATTTCCCAACCCATATAACCCATTATGTTGGGCTTCATGGAAGAAAATTGAATGAACTGAAGTGCGATCATGATCTCCATTGGATGGATACTATAACCTAAGCATAAAACACAATCCAAAGGAAAACAATTACTTGTCAGATACAAGAAACACGAAATATATATATGTATATATATATATATATATGATAGAGAAATCATTAGGAATAAATCATCCACTGAAAATACAATGTCAGATATACAACTCTAGCGTATAAGGATAGACGAATGTCCATGTAAAACAACATTAAAAGGATAATGAAAATGAGAATTTACTCATCCTTGTGATGTGTGTGTAGAACCCCATAATCTCACCACCATATATCCATACCCAACTAACATTAACCTCACCACCTCACTATATCCCCTTCGCTCTCACACATTAAAAAAAAGGTTTATACACCGCTGAAGGGGTGCATAAGGTGTGAGAAAACCAACATTAGTATGATACTTTATAGGTGTTTCATATCAAATATATATATATAATTATAAAAAATATCATCAATTTAAAAAATAACACGTCATATTATATAGTAAAACTATTTTATGTCAACATCTTGTTAAGTAGCTCCACTTTCTCAATAGTTCTGAAATGAATCCAATTTATGCATATTAAAACCATATTTTCAAAAATTAATTTGAATTTTAAAATGAGTTATATAAAATTCAAATAGTATAAATCCATAGAATAATGGTAAAAACAATAAGGATAAAATATAATCCATATATATAATCCAATCATTCATTAATATGACTAGGGTGAACTAAACGTCTATAAAACCCGAGCATTAAAATCTATGGAAAAGAAGAAATCATTTGACTGTGAACCCTCCTATGATTTTAATAATTTCCTTGATCCATGTTCATTATTCTCATATAATAGAAAAACACTTCCAATATTGACCTTATTTATAGATTTAAATTATCTGTTTCACTACTAAAACATCAACTTAACTACCAAATTCTCCCATGCGATGCATTACAAACCATGAAGAGGGGTTTACACACTTCAAAATAAAATTTCAAACACAATATTCGATCATAAACAGGATTTAAAATCAAATTTAAATTACCAAATAATGGTGAAACCATTTTTTTCCTAAAAATACAACATGATAATAAATTCAATAAATCTAATATCATGGAAAATCATTTATAAAATAATTCATATAGCATGACAATTTAGATTCCAAATTCCATAGTATAAAGATGAATCTCTCGACCCAAAAATATGATTATACACAAATGATAATGATATCCAAATATCTGAATTAATATATGACACCCAATATAGGCTCGATCATACCGTAAAAAATCATTAAATCAAAATACATAAAAAAAATTGATGACTAATGTTGACACTCCAATTTGTCAATGGGGGTGAAAATTTTATGAAGAGAACATTAATCATGCTAATGATGTGAATATCCCATTTTATATTTAAATGGGCTTTCCCAACATGGCATGAATTCTCACCCCTATTCATTAGAAGGCTCGTGAAACACCACTACATGATAGTGAAATACATGACACTCCTGTATCAGGATCATGGCTCAGGAACCTATATCATAGAATTGTACAGGGTAACTTCTTCAACTAGGTTCCTACTTTTCCCAATAAATAAGACCCATAGGATGCTCTATTTTAATTTTAAAAAATCGTAATAAGTTTTAATTCTCTAGTCATGTAGCCCATATTCAAAGGTCCCCCAAAACCACTACATTAGATATCAAAAACTGTAGATAATTTATATTTGAGGGGGATAAGTGAGATTAAAGTACCATAGGGACTAAAACCAAATAATCCATAAAGAGGAGACATTATCACATTAATATCAAACAACTATTTGAGGTTGGTTCACTAATCTGGAACCAAAGAGAGCCACATACATGAACACAAGAGGTGACCCATGTTGCTTATAATGAAGCCTCTCCCAATTACTGTTTCCTATGTTCCCCATTCCCATGTAATTTATACCATTCTGAGGACTACACCCCTTCTTGAAAAAACACCAATTCCTCCCGTAGCCTTTATGATGAACATATTTTCTCTAATATAGTAAATATTTGAGCCCCAATTTGAGCCATCATTCATGAAACCAATGAATGGGATTCTCTTCCTTCAGATTACTATTTTTAGGGGGACCAAATAAAAACCTCGATGAAATACATCAGACTGGAAAACACATTTATGTTGTCACACAAGTGGGTCTCCCATTAGACTATGTATTCATTCAGCCATATATTTCCTACAATTCTCCTATCATATGGGTATGTTCCTCGAGGTGCATGTGGCTATGTACTCTGATGGTCATGAAGAGACTGAACCTAGTGGTTGTATTAGAAACCAATGTTTTTTACATTATGTTTTGTCCCTTCCCCTTCCCCCATTGTCTCTTTGACCAGGGGTCACCTGTTCTAGTCGGGGATGGTGAGGATCATGCTTTCCATTCCCTATTATAGGGAATGAGATCCACAACCTGAAACCAATATTAGGGCATCCCTCATGGAGTACAGAACTAGAGTTTGTCTCCATAGGATGTGACACTACTCCTCTACTACTCATGGGTTATACCCTGATAGGTAGTCTGATTTGTCTATCCTAGATATTAAAGAAGAGATAGAACAAGCACATAAATTTCATTATTATTCAACTAATCACCCACCCTACTCCTCCAGTAGAATATGTATTGTGTGGTTCTATATATATTTTACTTCTTATTGTTTACCACTCTAGGAATTATACATGTGGTGTTTTGGTGTTGATACAGTCTAAAAATCCACGTAAACCGATGTATCTATATTTAGAGAATCATTCCCATGATCTTCCACTCATCTTCCATCAGAGGGAATCCATAGGAGGGGATCCTCAAGTCATTGTATCCAAACATAGAAAAAAAATATTTTTTCATACCTCAAATCTTCCACTACATCTTGTTTCTAAAATCATGTACAACTCACATGGACATTGAGGTTATTAGGGATCTAAAAATCTACCCGATCTGTAGGCTTTGAACATCATTCCATGTGTAAGCCCCAGTAACCTTATGAACCTCTTACATAGTATATATCATAATCATCTCACATTAAAATCACTACTATGGTCCTCATTATATGTAGATGCGTTGAATAATCAGTGGAATCCTCCTCAACAATAACACCTCAAATCGGGCCTTTTGTCCCCCACCCCTTAGGAATAATCCACAACCGTATCACCATATTCATCCATGGGCCACCTCATTAGGTGTAAGACTTAAGCAATCCTCCCAATAACCATGAGTCGATACATCCATCATGTCCCCATTCACATGGCACCCTTTTTAGGAATAATTCCCCTTTTCTTTCATTCAAAGGTCCATAATTCCATATATGAAAAATGTTAAATGATACTTTATAGGCATCATTATTCATAACCAAACTACAGAATCATCCATTCTCTTCCAAAATGGATATGTTGGAATCCTTCTTGAGGTAAAAACACATCACCCCAAAATAAATGTTATTCACCATTGGACACATTCCCTATAGTGTATTATTCAACCAAAGAATCCATATCCCTTGCTGGTTCCCTTGTATTTTTTATCGTAAGTCTCACATAAAACATTTTATAGGAACCATTATCTTATAGGAATGTTCTTCATGACATTAAATTGCAGGGTTTTATCCATATCACATGATAGTCAAAGTTATTATGTGTCCAGTTTAGTGGTATTGAATTATTTGGGTTCTAATTCTAATCAAAATGATATGTAGGGAGCATTTTCATGGGTATAATCTCGACATCAAAAAAATTCATATCCTAATATGATTATACACTATAGGGATCTCCTCAGTATGGAATAAAATTGTCATCATCATAATGAAGACAAAAATATTTAATAAGTACATAAGAGGATATTATTGACAGAGATCCTCATATTTATATAGATATTTTCATTGTTGATGAAACTATTATATATAATGATTATTATATGATCCAAAAATACAATTAATAGATTTTTAAATATTGAGTGACTCAGTTTAAACTTCATACTTACGAATGATTGATGAAAATATTTTAAATAAAAAATAGAATCCCAAATTAGGAAACAGTCCTGGAAAAAATGGTTGAATGTTCCTGACCACCCATCCTCTCAACCAAAGTGATTTCATAATTGTTTTTTGAGGAACCAACAATGAGTGTCTTCTTTTAGAGTATAGGATTCTATGTGAACATAGATATATAATTTTTGGATGTTTTATATTAAAAAAAAACATATTTGGAGTCCATTTTCAAAAGGTGATCCCCGCATAAATTATTGCCCAAATTGTAACCCACATATAATAAATCATCATGATAAATGATTTTCTATTAAAAAAGGCATCCTTATGAGAGACCCTAAAAAATATGATGGTTTCAACCACCTATCAGGCCCCCTTCACTATAAAATGAATTTAGGAAAAACAATACAATAAATATTGCATGTTTTCAATTAAATTAGAGGTTTCCTTGATATGATTATCTTTTTTTTCTCATTTTTATCCCTGAAAATTCTCACATAACTCTATTCGACCCATTGGAATCCTTCCATATTCCAAAAATGAATACCCTAGAAACTGTTCAAGTCAGGTCTTCTTCTAAGAATAACGGGTCATCAATAACCCATCTTCTTCAATGTTAGGTCTCAAATGCACTGCTATAGGTGTAACACATGAATGATACAATCCCAACCCTCGATGCCACCCTTCTAGACCAATAATACCTAAAGCCCCATTGATCATTAAATCAGTGTAAATCAATGGTCTAGAAGTAGATAACAATTATCATAGTCTTCAACCATTTTCGGAGTTCATCCTTGAGATGAGACAACTAGAACCTCCCTTATATTTGGGAGGTTGATCAATAGGTCATAGAAGGACTCTTCCTAATGACGCAAGGGTCCTTCCATGGGACTCATGACAGTAGTCACCACTGCCAAATAAATGTATTAGTAAACACTCAGAATGATGAGGGTTCTATCCTCATATGTCTTGCCTAGGTCATCCAACCCTATGCGTATAAGATTTCCCACCATGGACAGCAACCGAAAAATAGGAAGCAGGGCCACACTTATATCCAATTTGGAGAATCCCACCTATCTAATCCGGTGGAAAAATATGAGAGGGATTATACTCCTTCCCATATAATTCACCTGGCCAGAAGACTCTTCTAGAAGTACCCAAAGAAGACATCCATTCATATTTGGGGCACACAACAAGAAGGAATATATACCTACCCACATAAACCAAGCCCACCGGTTGATTAATCTAGTAGCATCTAAATATACATTTTCTCAAATTTGATTACACCCAAGGAATATGAATATTCAAATAACCACACTAATAAAGAATTCCAGATGACTCATCTAAAATAACATAGAGTAGGCCGCTAGCCATGTTTTGAATAAAACATAAAGTATGCACATGTCGATTTTTTCTTTAATAAATCCTTTCTGTAGTTTCATCTGGAAGAACCGAGATATTTCACTTAAAAAGTATCATTAATTAATATGGGGTTGATAAATCTATCTTCCCCTATAAATGAATAATGTTATAATCCACTGGTAGAAAAGGTTGATAGTATCAAGTACATATAAATTTTCCAACTATATAATTTGGATATATCCATGATACAGTCACCAATGTCAATAAGAATATCCACACTATGATGAAAGAGAAGAAAAAATTCATAGCCTATATAATACAGACCAACCAAAACATCATTACAATAACAATAGTACAATCAGAGGTATATACATGATGATCCAAAAAAATGGGGTGTCTCAATAGCATGTCACCACAGAGAAGGGAAGCACCTTAGCACATATCAAGGAAGGACATGGGAAAAAACATCATGATATAATAAAAATGAGATAGAGAGAATACACCCATGAATATAAGATGTAATAGGCGTATATAAATTACCACTCCACAGTGGGAAAATATCCCACCCCTGAAAACCACATCCCCACGAAAGTGGCCTATGTCATTCAAATGAAGGAATAAAAAAGGAAGCCTCACTAGAGATGATATTTAAATAATGATATGATATATAATAACTCTATAATTATTTATTGAAGTTATAAATCCCTCAAAAACATATATATAGTATCTCATTATCATGATCTTTTGTTACCAAATTACAATGTATGTAGCTGTAATTTTGAAGGTCCTCCATGAAAATTAATCATGAATTCTTGCGTCATGACCGTAACATGATTATTGTTTAGAGTCTATCTCATGATTAGAGTCATTAAAATCCTCCATGTGTCCATAATATCAAAGAGAAAGTGGATATTCACCTAGTTGTAATCCCCCATAGTAGTCCTCCCCATAATGGAATTCCCTATGAATGTTTTCCCGGTATTATTGTTTCACGTCATCAAGATGGTCCTCCACTTTATAGATGTAGTGATGAGAAATCCCTCCTACCATGAATAAATTGGGGAAAAAAGAATAGTAAAGTTTGATACATTATCATTAACATGTGAAATTCATTCTCTATCAGAAGATAACCCATTTCAATGGTCATTTTTCCAACCACTCTTCTATCACCATTCTTCCAATGTAATAGAAGAAGTCCAAACCAATATTGTTTTTATGATTATTTTGTGGGAAATCATCCACATTGGTTAAACTAGGTTGAGGATACATAGAGGAAAGATGAAGATTACATGTTGTACATTTGTAAATACATGGAAAAAGATGACATACAATTCATGTTTGGTCCTTTATCCACCCTTATATACAACATTCTATAGGTATTTTTGGAATATTGTGAGAATGAAAAATGCCTAAATATATGGAAAATCTTCTACACATTAGATTATATGAATTTACCTACGAAAAGTACCAAAGTCAATTCATGTTAATTGATGGATTATAATTCCAAATTGACATGGTAGCTCTCATGACTATATGACATCCAATGAACAATAAAGAATAAGGATCCCTTTATTGTCCATGCCTCAACACATTATAATGATTTTGATAGATGATCCTAGAATACCTCATATGTTGTTCATATCAATGGATTTGATGAAGACAGATAGTTACATTTTACCACACCCTTCAACCAGTAAATCATATCATAGGTGGTATCATGAAATATCCCAAATTTTGGTAGCAATCAAGGAACTAACTCGGTGCACAACTGCTGAAATGATAAATAAAATAGTCCATGAATTACCCTCTCTGATGCTAGAAAGAAGAGAGCATTCAATTGAATGTACTTTGTGTTATTAATATAAAATATCAAGAAATCCATTTACATTTGATAATACATCTGTCAGATAATGTAGATTTTAGAAATAGTGCAATGATATTTGGAATTCGGTGCTTTAAGTGTATTCCATAAGATGCACCCATACCATGTTTGGAAAAAACATTGTAAAATCATAGGGAAATTTATAGATGTATCTTCCATGAATGTTTAGTATAAACTTGAACATTATAGTTGAGATTTTTTTAACACAAACTCTGAGTGGATAAACCATGCACAATGTGTTGTGAAAGTTAAACGAACATAGCCCAATCCCTTAAGGCTATGCGATTTTAAACCTTAGTAACCCCCTCCTCAGTGGAATTCACCTTTCTCCCAAATCAAAAAAAAATCTAGAGATTGAATTTTCCAGGTTTTCTCCATCATATAATTGTGTACCCTCATTAGGGATGTGCACTACTGAACATTTTAGAGATTCCCTTCATATTAGAATCTAACGAAAGGATCCTTGAGAATTTTGTTAGGTAAGGAAAATGACCTGGGAATGGAATATAAAATTATAGTCCCATGAAGTCATTGATTAATTATATTCAATGCATTATAAGTCAAATAATCACATTAAAACTACCACTATAGACCCTAACAGATAATAGGGAAATCTATATAAGGAACTATAAGAGCAAACATATATTCAAAATGTGGTCCACAATAAAATAATTGAATGAGGCTTGCTTACATAAAACAAATTATTGTCCCTAAGTTTATGAATTTCATCAAATAATCTAACATTGTCTGCCTTGAATTGCACACATCAAATAAAAGTGAAAAAAAATCCTGATCCTCATACACCTATTGAAAATTTTAGACCCCTAACACTTGATTAAAATTTTTACTAAACATGTTTAAGATAGATTTAATTGATGAGAATCATGGTAGAACTATCCTGAGGTAGCCATCCAAAAAGATATGTTCTATAAGTGGATCCACAACCCACACTCCATATTAATGCACGTCAGGATGTAGGGTTTGCAGTTGCAACTGAAATGATGAATATCTACTCAACATGAGATAACAACCAATAATATGCATGGACCCCATGATAGTAGGTTATGAGTTCCCTAAATATTGTGGATAAACAGAATGGATCCAGTCACTTCTTTACCATCCTATAACCTTTAGTCTATCTATAGAAGATACCGGTAGTCCGTCCACAATTGTCCTTTCCAGCTGCTTCCCTTATTCACGATCATACTCGTCCAGATATTCTTCAAGGTATCATGAATACCATTGAGTGTATAAATGATCTAGTGGAATACATAATGGAATGGTGTGTGTTGGTTCAACCTAATAAAAAGCCTTTTCCCAAATGGGCTGATCTGACCCTTTTACTGGATAACATCACAAATACTATGTTCCATAATTTCATAATATTAGAAGACCTGGAGTAATATTTTTCTCATTTTTTCACATATTTTGATCCCATGATGGGGACCCTTGAATAAAAGAAGAATGTGATACTCTTGTGCTTCATTTAGTCACTAAAAGGACCATCCTTTGTGTGTTAAACTAGCATGCCGGTTCAGTCTATTGTATGATTGGATGATCTATGAAAAAAATTTCCCTTCTAAATAAGATTGGAATTATTGAAGGCAATATTCATGTACATCTCAAACTCCTTACAGTGAGATAATTAGAGTGTTTCAATTGTAATTGCTATGTGGAATGGGTCGGCATACTTCATAAACATACAACATCTACAAGAAGACTTGATTCTCATAGTCATGGAATATGTTTTCCATAATTTTCATGCTACATTAATTCCAAGGAAATAAATAGGAAGGTTTCGAGACTTCTTAAATATTTATAAAGCATGTATGTCTCAATTCTATAGGACAAGGAAATGTTTTGAGTAATTTTATCCGCTCCGTGAATGAGAATAGGGAACCTATAGGCCACTATTTTTATAATTATGTAGTTCCATTCATTTTATCCCACACCAAAACAACCACCATATCATTCCTATTCACACCATAATCATCAATAAAATTACATACACAACAAGATGATCAAAATGAGAGGATGTTAAAATATTTTTAGGAGATAAAATAAAAGGTATGTTATTTATGAAGTATCCACGTCCCTTGATACATTATCATGAAATTTGAAATCAAAATTATCATGTAACCAATGTCCTAGAAGCCCAGAAGTCATGGTGATTGATATCTCCTAATATATTTCCCCTTTTATCAATTACTGGGTAAAAAACGCAGGACTGTTTTGTTTTCATATAAAAAATTCTAAATATGGTGTCCTTTGGGAAATTTGAGCTGGGAAGGCCACCTGCCCAAGTAGCAAGTGTCTTCTCATTTAATCAAGAGGTGGTAAATTAATGAAATAAATTTGAAATCAACGGTTTGCATAGGTCATGTACTTTGATTATTAAAATGATGATCATTTGGATCCATGCTATGCTATGAGCACTATTGTAACAAAATATTGTGCCCCTACCAAAATATACTATAGAACATATGAATTAATCAATAACATTGTCCCTTGAATGAAAATATTATAAAAAACATCATGGCCAGATGATAAAGAAAAAAATATAAATATTATCATCTTCAAAATATGAAATTGTAATTAACATGTGAAAACATCATGCCCTCTATCCTAGAACCCAAGAACCACTCCTCCCAATACTACACAAGATTAATACTTCCCAGTAGAATCTCAATAATATGAGGTGTTGATATTGGATTGCTTTAAATTTATTTCCTTAGTGGAACTGTTCTAACATGAAGTGTATGATTTTGAACCAAAATTCCCATCAATTGATTGGGAAAATGGGGGAATATGAAATTGTATTCAAGGATACAGGGGAATATGCTAACATTCCACAACTCACTACTCATCCCATGTCCCTACTCTAACTATCTACATGGGAAAAAATCATGGGATATCTCTCCAATGGGCTCATAATGACCAAATATGTTCCCCCACACATGGGAATGTCTTTCCAAATTGTATCATATTAGAGTATTGGATAGAATACATTTAATATCCTAATCAACAGTAACATGTGGGAATACCTAGTCAGCCTATCCATTTTGATATGAAGATTCTTATTCTCCCTTTTCACTGGAGGATTTTTCCACATAATGTATGTTATATACTAAATCAACTAGAAATGGGCATCACCATGTTGGGAAGCGCATGTATTTGTATAATAAGTGATCTTTTTTATGAAATTTTCCCAATAACCTACCAATTTGTCAATAATAGATTCTATAAATCTATTAAAAGGATTATGGGAGCCATTAATGTGGACCATTTCAAGACCTCAAGAATATTCATTTGATGTTGTTTCTACCAATGTGTATCATTCAGATAAATAACATATATAAATCTAGTTTGTGATCCATTTCATAGACTAAGAATTGGATGAAATCATACATGGACTTATCAGACCCTTGTATATATCTTTTTGGATAAATGAAATTCATATCCAATGAGATTTCATTGAAAATATCTTAGGAGTCGACCTGATTTCATTCCAAATACATCATCAACTTGGTTTTATTGAATCATAGTTTTCACTCTCCACATAAATGCTACAGGTTTTTAACAAGTTTGAGGAAAACAACACAGTGAAATCAAAGAGAAAGAATTGTTTGGGGATCTCATGTCTAATTAAAAATTTGTAATTGTTGGGAAGGATATAGACTTTAAAATTTTCTTGGGAAAAACTGGTCTAAATTAACATCATGATATACTTGCATCATATCATGAATTCCTCAAATTTTGTATCATTGGAAAATTTTGAAATTGAATGGTGAAATTTCCATATTCAATTTATGTTGTTCAAATTACATTGACCCATGATTATACCAGAGGTGGCGAAACAGTCTATGAATGTTGATGTCACCTGAGTAAATTCATAAAATTCTCTAGTGATGATCTCAGCTAATCAATTTAGAGCAGGTGCACTCACCCGAGTAGAGCCAAATGGATTGTCAGAATGATAGGGTATGGCTATTCCATAGGTAAAAACATGTGCTTGCACAGGAATCCTATCCAGACTGTCAGGAAAAAGTTGAGAGCTAATATCAGTATGCAGATACAAGGGAGGGTCAGTTCCTTGTAGATAGTCTGGTTGAATCCCCTAAGACCTTACAGTCATGTAAACTCAAAAGTCTACGGGCCATGTAATTTCTGATCCTATGGGCCTTGTAAGGGTTCCCCCTCATCCCTTGAAAATGTGGGCTATCAAAAATAAAAAAAAAAATGAAGGCCTTTGGGCAATTCAGGCTATTTAGAAATGTATTAATACTACTTCCTGAGTATTAAAAATTATTTTTTCCTTCATCTAGGATAAAATAATTTTTCATAAAATTGGGTGAAAATTAAGATCCTCATTTGCAGGCTCATGTCTCCCTTTCAATGCACCAAAAATCCATTGTACCATCAATTGAGTTGGTAGTAGCTTCTTTGCCTTTTGAATGATCCAATGGCGAATCCTTCACTAACTATGAGAAAAAAATTTCATCAGATACATCCTTAAAATATGTTGTATTGTAAAATAATGAGGAATATAAAGAAGGGGAATTCCTCTGGGAAACCCTATAGTATTTGTGGAAGGTATCCCCACCACTGTTGACCAAATCATAGAAATAAATATGGGTGTAGATGAAGATCCATGACCCACATTGATTAGTAGAGCCTTTATTTCTGATGAAAAAAATGTTTATTCATATTTTCTTGAAGAGAAACCATCTTATTTTCACCTATAATTACATATATATTTCATGAATTGATCGACAATGGACACCAACCACATGGTGTTTCCATAATACCACCGATTATACAAATAAGAAGATTGCGTTAAACACCCAAATCATGTCGTTAATGTTGAGGCTGATGTGGAAAAGCTCCTCAATAATGAGTTCATTCAAGAGGTGATGTATCTAAAATGGATTACCAAAAAAATCCTAGTAAAGAAGTGGAATGAAATATTATATTTTTCATCGACATTATATATCTCAACTAGTAATGATGGAAAGATGACTTCAATATTCCAATAAAAACCTCTTAATTGATTAAAGGGATGGTTATTAATCCCTCTCCTTAATTAACAGCTATTAAGTGTACAACCAAAATCAAATGTCCCATAAAGATGCATAATTCACCACCTTCATAGTACCCCTATGGAGTATTTATCAATCATGTAATTCAATTTGTCTTAAATAACACCACAGGAACATGACAATGTTCCATGCATTGTATCATCATTCTCTTCTTTTGGAGGTTTTTTGAATAATCCATTGAGGACCTAGTGGTTACTTCCATAAAAAATTATGACCACCAGGCTGACATAGATACCAGCTTCAACAATATATGACATCATAACTAGAACATGAACCACTTAAAATACACTTTCACAGATACCACAGAAATGCTTCTTGGCTTCAATGTTTTCCATCATGACATCAAAGTTGACCTGGAGAGAAAAATCTATTGTCATTATGTTTTCTCTTTCAGTCATTAATGATTTGTTATGTATTCAAGGACACATGTCCCACATCTGACCCTTCATATCAAACATTGAAAGAATGTTTTTTCCATTCACAAAACTAGTGATGAAGGGGGTAAACTCTTAGTAAATCAGTTACTATGAAGAAGCAATTGAATCATTTCATGAAATTCCTCTTGATCAAAGTAGTATTAAACTAATTATCGATGTATGTAAATAAATTCAATATGTGATAGCCATGTTTTGATCCCTAGGTTCCATCCTTGGGAAAAACAATGATGATGTGAGTAGAAAAATACTCTTTCATATAATTTGAAACATGACTGATTGAGAGAATCCTTATTTAGATTTGAGAAAATAAGACTGGAATTTGTATTTACCGTTTTGAAACTGAGGTACTAACCATAACACCGAAATGACTATTTGATCTCTTGAAATAACCCACTAAAACAAATCCTCATTCCACCTATGTTGAAAGGATGTCTAGAATTGTATAGGGTTATTCTAAAACAATTTTTTATACAATTTTATCATTTCAATATAGTTAAAGGATATGACTTGTTGGATTTATTTTAGGACAATATATCAATATAATAAATATCATTGGATTCTAAATTATTCTATGAGGAGGTAGTTTATATTCATGGTGTCCCCTAAATAGGAGAAATTTATTTTGACAGTGTGTCCAGGTGCCTGATGGGGAGGATAATGGAAGACACTAAATTAAAAAAATTGGGTTAGGGGTCCTTCGTATCTCTTTTAAAATGCATTACCTTAATTCCTCAAGTTATCAGAAAGTTGTACTTAAAATGAGAAATAATATCTAGCCCTCATTGAAGGATTGGTATTGGAACACCAACTATTGTTGGACACTCTATAGGTGAAAGATGATTCAGACTTGGTGATCAACAAATAAATGGGGATTATTCCATGAAAAAATAAGAGCTAATACATATTAATGAATAAGTATGAGGTTTAATGAGATAGTTACCATCAAAAATGAATTAGTTTTAACCTAAAATCACACAATTCAATGGAAAATGGTTTTAAAAAATGCATTTACATTATTAGATCATACCAACCAAGATAAAATAATCATAAGCATCATGTATCTCTAAATGGTATCACCTTTTGTTCAAGTCATAAAGGAAGAGATCAATGAATTCATTCATGTAGGTGAACCATATAGTCTAATCAGTTTGTTGATCATGACAATGATGGACAACCTTTAAGAAGGAATACACCCATCAAACAAAGATAATATAGAGAAAATTCAGCAGTGAGTATCTAGCTTCACTATAATATTATGGATTGAATCCTAGATAATTGCTTAGTAAACTAGGATTTAATGGATTCCTACTAAGATGTATCAATATAAAATATATGGTTTTGATCATGAATAGAGGCGTAGTCATGAGATATTGGTTCCTAGTTGTCAAAATAAATTACTTCCAACCAAATATGAAGAGTCTAATACTTATTGGTATTGATGGAGTAGGATTACGCCAAATTCACCACGAAATTTCATCACTTATATGTGCATTACAACATCATCCATCAACCCCCAGAGTGTCCACATAAGGATAGACATACCTTCAAAATTTCAATATAGGTAATGGATTATGTGGTGTTAAAACCTCTATGTCCAAGCAGATCAAATATAACATAATTTATATGTATTTATTCTCCAAATGGACTAAGGTAGTATCTCACAAAGAAGTCTGATCCAAAATCATTATCAGCTTCATGATGGCCCACATCATTAACATATATAGTTTCCATCCTACAATACATAGAGAAAAAGGAACCAATTTCCATTAGATTTAGGTGTAAAATTTGTGTCAGGAGTACAATAACAAATCCAACCATTCTACCCACTATCATGAAACAACTAATAGATAGATGGAGGCCTCCAACAAGACGTTGTCAGACATACATCAAAATATAGTGGATAATTATTATAATTAATGGCTTTATATACTCTTTCATACCATATGTTCTTACAAGACTACGACCTGTACTACCACATGAGCGACCACATATTTACTCCTATACGAAACCGAGTGAGTTCTACCCATCATGGAAATTTCTTCGTAACTCTATGATTCCATCTATATCAAGCTATACCGAGATGGAAAGTCATTGAAATTACTAGATGAATTAGAGCAGCTCGATGTGAGAATTTTCATACTTTTCAATACATGGTGTTCAATCCACATAAGATAGTAGGATCCCTTAACAAGAAGGTATGCCTCCACTCATCCTTACAAATAGAATATGTATTTTTCCTCTTAACATCGTTTATAATAGGAGAGACGCCTCCAAATAATGAACCAATGTAGGAGGAATGATACTCCATACCTGAGGTACAGTCTAATGGAGATTATTCCTTAATCTCAATGGATGGAGAGATCATTATATCCCCAACAAATACAAGGATCATACTGAAATATTTAGTATAATCAAATGAACATCATCACAATTTCAAGAGGGTAACATCATATTGGTTGATGGTTGCATGAACATTAATGGAATGACACGCATCCTATCTGCAAGACATTACACTATACAACACCATATAGATTCCATCAAAGAAGACATTAAATTGAGTAGAATATCTTCCCAACTGTAAGATGTTAAAATTCATGGATCACATCCTTGTAGTATGATGTAACACAACCCAACATTTTTATCTATGTTTGACTGGATAACAATATTCAATGTTGGTAGCCAATTACACCTTTATTCAAGAAATATGTGTGTCTGGATTCTCATTCCAATTAGATTTGCAGTGAATCCTATACCTTATATCATGGGCCAAAACATCATTCTGGAAAATATAAAATAACATTTTCCCCACATCAAAGCTATATTTATGTCAAGAACAGTTTTTATGTTCTATATGCGGGTGGAATCATTCCTTATAATGATATATATTGATTCTCGAGTCTATCCTTGGGTCAAGTTGCAAAATATGATCCCTTGTCAGGTGACACACAATTGTGCTTCATGATGTTAAATTGCATGGCATAATTTTCCTTATCACATAAAGAAAATCTACATGATATATTTTTATATTGATATGATGTAAACATACAAGACTCCATTCCTCCTGACCATATAAAATTAATCATCTTGGTTAACATCCCAACCAATTGATGTTAAGAATACTTAAATAATCCATGAGATGAGACACTCTTCAGGGTCCCATAAATATGGGCCTCTAACTCTGATGTATATCCCAATCACATCCCTCTAACCACCAGTGGGTTAAGATGCCCTATTGGGCATACTATAGGAAGAAAGGATGAGATTCTCCCTTGTGAAAGCCCAGCTTAATACATTTAAACCCCATTGACGCACTAGATACCCCTTTATATGTATGAGCCCGAATATTTCCAATCCACATATCAAGACATTAATCTGAATGAAGAACATCCTTGTTTCAAGAAGATAAATGACACAATTTTTCTACAAATACATATGGATTGATATTCATTCTGAAGTGATTCATTGTGAAGATCAGAGCCATAATATCAAGTCCAAATATAATAAGACAAATCTCCACTCCATGTGCATTGGTCAGACCTTTATTGGAATCCATTAAATAACCATGTGTGTCCTAAACCAACCCATGTCAACCCCAAACTATTCTTTACAGTCGATTTTTGGGAATGCATGAGATGCATTATTAATCCTCTCAAGATGAAAACTAGTGTTTGAGAATTAATATATAATCCATGAAATAATTTACCCTAATGTAAATAAATAAATGTCCTAAATAAATAGAACAACACAAATAAATAATGTGTTTCTTATTAATCAAAATTTTTAAAAAACATAATATTACAAAGACACTGTAAAACGCCCCAAAATAAAACTACTTACCAAAACATATCTATGTGACCCGGAGGGTCACTCTTTAATACTACATTCAACCATAGACCATAGTGATTGAATCAAAGATGAAATTTTCAATAAAATCAAAAAATGATAAATAATTATACGCATGTGTATTTTAACATATTATGAATTATTGAACAAGTATATTCCCAACTAACCACATTTTAATAAAACAAAAATTAATTTCTTGTTTGAAATACAATATGTAAAAATAGTATTTTTACACATTTTTACATTAAGAGAATACACAAACCACTTCCCTCTTGAAATTCACCTATATATTCATTTCTAAGGAGATAAAATTATCATTTTCATGGAGAAATTTGATTATTTTAATTATAACATAAAAAAGAAACTGCATAACATTTTAGAAAATAAATTCAAAAAATTGCTAAAAAATATACACATCACATTTTGGAAATGACTAAGTAATACAAGAAATTAAGATCAAGGAACAGAGAATATGTAAATTGAAAAATATCCAAAAACAATATCCAAAAAGTTAAGCATCTCAATTATTCACCGTAGACAAATAAGATCCAAATAACATTGGGAAACATATGAGCTTAGTGGAATAATCTAAATCATACTATATATCACGAATCATCCCAATGGAAAGGCTATTCAGAGGACATAAACTCCATCGACACACTCGATCTCAACCTACCTTGTATAATCAAGGCATATAATCCCATTCTAACAAAAATAAAACATATCCCCTATTATAGGCCAATAATAAGAGAGAAATCGTACACTAGTGAAGTGATTTTTCACCAAAATCTATTATCTGAGCTAGGTTCCCATGTCAATATTAATGTTGGGTGATCCAAAATTTCCAACAAAGAATCCTATCATATTCACAAGTATCATATTAAATAAAATTTTAAAAACAATTGTGAAACCAAACCATTTTTCATTTTACAATCATTTATAAAATTCTATTTTCTAACTGAAAAAACATTTTAAAACCTAATTTTTTTTTCAAGATTCAAAAATGGGTTACACACTATCATAACTTATCTACCCATTTTCATATGGAAAAAACAAACCTCTTATAAATCCAAAACCACATGGAAACCCAATTTTTGAAATGTAAAAATGCATTTAAAATTATATAATAATATTTCAAAATAAAAAACATGATTTAAACCACATATTACACTTGTGAAATCCAATCTAGAAATTTATCAATCACTAGGTGTGCATCACATAAAAAAACAAGCCTATATGCTTAAAATCAAGAACGCCACATCATTTCTCATTAAATAATTATTTTAAATAACACACCTTGCTATTTATCATATACGTATGGTGTGAAAATAAAAATTTCAGTTATTATAAAATTTATTGGTCTTGTTAAAAGAGAATCCCACCTTAAATTACATGTTCATCAATAACGCCATCCTGAAACAACCTCACGAATGTTCCAAGATAAAATAATGTACAAGAGAAACCTTAACCATAAAATAACCCTAATATAATCAAAAAGAAACATGAACCATAAATCTATAAAAGGAATGGGTTTGAGTAAATAAAGATAAGATGGAAGAAGAATTAAGATAAGAACAGTGGATGAGAAAACCATGAAGAATATCACCCAAACCATGAAAAACACTTGATACAATTCATAGGAGAGGAGGAGAAGATTGTGGAAGGATGGAGGATCCTGTATTGGGTAGCATGAACTAGGAGGGGTGGAAAATGTTAATTTGGGGGTTAGAATTCTATGAGGATATAAAGGAAAAATAAAATTTTAATGAAATAGGAACTACGTACAGTTAGGATGTACGTTTTCTTAAACCCTATTCCAACTATATGCTCCTTAATAGACAACCTAGTTACTCCAATAGTTTGGCCACATGTTTAGTTAAACAATGTCACAATTGTGTGATATGGTTTTATCCAAAGTTGTTGATCCATGTGAATATCTTATGCACAGTTTTCCTATCCATGCATTGAATGATTCCCCATGACTAGAGGAATCCCAGGACTCTCATGGTTTATTAGATCATACCTCATAGTTTCATGTAACCATGTTCCAACTATTCTCTATCTATATTCCAGAACAAAACCATAAATTTACACCAAATATTCAATTGGAAAAAAATAATGAATGCAGGGCCAAAAATAAACAAATATGAACATCAAAAAACATAGAACAACAGAAACATGAAAGAAAAACTAGATCCAAATGATAAAACATAACTAAGGACAAAAATGAAAATATACTTGTGAAAACATTCCTTACCATAATTATTCCCTCCCCCAGAAAGCCACAAAATTTTCATGTTTATCATTTTAAGGAATGGAATTCTAAAAACCACAAGATTCATCCTCTAAAACAAGGAACACCTAAACCACCAAAAAATGAAACTAAAACTTTTTGAAATAATTGAACCAATGAACCCAATAAAATTCTTTATAATTGATAGAAAATATAAAGCTACAAAATATCAATCCTTGCTTAGAATATTACCATTAGGAATAAGCCCAATAATCTAAAACAACTTCTCATGAGAAGATAGAAATACTCAAGTTGCAACTTATAAAACCAATGAATCTTCCCAATCATCCTATGAATAAAAATAAGTGTTGAAGAACATGGGAAACCCTAGTAGATTAATATATTAATTTATATAATACTATAAATATTTCCCCATACTATAGGTTGTCCCACCACATGACATCAATTATTCATATACAGTCGATCGCACCCTACCTAGTGTGGCTGGGGGAAATATCCCATAGTAAAAAATAAGAATCATATCATATACAATGAGCCACTATCCATAGAGAAATATTATTATATTGTATTATCCATCACAAAAAATCTAAACGCCATGTCAGGTTCCCCTTTTAAGTGTAATATAGGAGAGATCCAAAAATTCTAACCAAACATCCATTCTCCTGGACAAATATCATATGGATGTAAATACCCCAACATGTCACCCTTGAGACATAAAAGGAACAACCTATTTAATTTAAACCATTGAATCACAAGGGACCGTCTAGGTGTTGTCATCCCACAAAAATCAATATAACAAATGAAAGGGAATTATTCAATGACCGATTTCAAGATCACTCATTCTGCAAAAGTGCCAATTGAGCCTCAAGAACCCAAAAAGAAGCCACATTTTTTTAATGAATAATATCAACATTTTCAAAAAAGCTAATAGAAAACCATTATTCAATTCACAATCATTATTAGAATTTAATTTTAGTACCTGTAACACATTTTAAGACAAAAAAACGTTCATCTAGATCCCAAATGGACCACACAACTTCGTCATATGTCACACAATTTTCTATAAGCCAAAAAAATCCTATTTTTAATACAAAAAAATATGTAAAATGTAATCAAAAAACCTAACTTCATTATTTATAATTCCAAAATTATATTTACTAATCTAATCCATTCATTAAGAACTATGTTCCACTTGTAAAATTCCACCAGGAAATTTATCAAACAACTGGTGTGCATCACATAACAAAATAATTCCATATACCTCAACATAATCAAGAAACACACTTCATTTATCCTCAAAAGATTATTAAAAATATCACCCATCACTGTTTAACAATTAAAGATGTCGTGAAAAGAACAAAAACAATTATTATTAAATTTAATGGGAATCTGCAAAGGGAAACTAACCTCAAATCACATACACTTCAACAACGCTAGCCCGAAACAAGGAAATAAAGACTCTAAGAGGAATCAACATCCAATAAGAATCTTTAAAATAAAAATCACTAATTTAACTCAATAAAACATGAACCCCAAATCAAAAATAACATGGTAGAAGTTTAATATCAGGATTATATGACGATAATATATTTAAGAAACACCACAAAACCCTGAAAAACACTAGATTTACCCTATAAGAGATGTGGAGATTCTTTTAGAATGAGGAAGGATCCACCTTTGGGTAAAATGAGAAATGATAGGGAGAAAATGGGCTTTTTGGGGTAAAATCGTAATAGGGTAGAAGGGTAAAACAACTTTGTTAATTATATGTGCATTGTGCATGTTTTGGCCACATGATTTCCACAAATGTGCACCAATCGTGCTCCACTTATAGAAAAACCTAAGTAATAAAATTGTTTCGATCGATTTTTTTTTGTAAACAATCCACCAACTGTGTGACATAGCTCTTAAAAAAATTTAGAACCTTGTGCACCACTTCTGTATGGTTTTCCTAACCATGGGTTTGACAATTTTCCATATCTAGAGGAATTACAAGGCTCTCATGATTTTTTGAAGTATGTCACATGATTTTTTATAACTAAGAACCAATTGTGAACCACCTTTTATCCATCCCATGAAACACTAATTTTCACCAAAACACATGGGAAAAATATATAATGATCGTGGGACCAATAAAATAATGTATTACCTCAAACAAATCATGTAACACATGAAACACGAGAGGAAAAAATGATCAAAATGATAAATAGAAATATATGAATATATTCGAAATCTATGTTTCCCAACATGTAGCATGATTATATACATAATAGGATCTGTAGTGACTCCCCGATATCCATTTTGGGTCCTGGGTAAAACATTTCAACTATATCACCTCATTTTATCGTCTTCTTCACTACCTAATGTTAAACCGAATGGATTCAAGAACTACATGTTTCTCGATTCATGATCAAGAAAGATATGTAGTGACTCCTGAATCTTCAAGGAATAGCCCAGGTATAAAAAATACCTATCTAGTTGTGTGGATCTCACATACCCAAGGAATTATTCAATAAATATCTGTGTCTTGATTTTCATCCCAATGACATACATAGCGATGAATAGATCATAGCTCCTGGACAACCAAGGAAAATATATAAATTCTTTTATCAATCAGTTGTGTTGATTGTGTGTCAGGGAGGAATGTTTTACACCTTCTTGTTAATCACACTAAGAATATATCATGTGGTCATAAGATTTTTGGTAAAAATAATCCCTTTTTAGCATGTAATATCGATTTTCATCAAAGTTGTTATGGTCTAGGAAACATGACGTTAAAAGAGAACACCAGATGTCCTAGTCTCATGATGAAAATTTTAAATATTTCCTCAAGAACTTCATGTGTCTTGATTCTCTTTCAAATGATATTCATATTGAAGTTCAGGTCATTAATCATGGATCATGATCTAAAATAATATGTGAAACAACCTAACTCTCATATATATTTGAGTTAGATATATATAAGAAGATTTATTATGGTGTCCCACCCAATATGTCAGCCTTTATTAATAAACGTATTTTCTCTACACGTGAATTAAATTTGTATGGGGAATCCTTTTTGGAACTATATGTGTATTTATTGTTACTCAAACAAGATACATAGTGATGCGCATGTCTTATACCCTAGTCCATCTACACTATTCCTTCTTTACGGTGTTTCACCTTCATCCTTACAACATGATGTTAAAACTGATGAACTGATGTCTGGAACAGATGACATTAAACATCAAGGTACCTCAAGAACAACAAGTTTATTTATTCACATTCTATGATGATATGTATTGAAACCTAGGCCTCATTTTGTTCTCCTAGACACAAGGTAATGAATCGTTTCCCCACACCTATGTGAAAACAAATATCTATGTTTGAGTTGTTAATTTTGTTCGCCTAATTTGGGGTCCCCTAAGAAAAAGAGATGTAACTCTTCCATAGGTGAGTTAGAATAATGCAATGGACTCTACATTTTATGGACAATATCGGTGAAAATATTTCCATTTCCCTTGTACATATCCCTTATAAACATCATAATCCTCTTAGTGAACAGTTTAAGATCATCATAATCTTTCTACAGCTTCTGAAGATAATATTTATGATATTTGAGGACACTTTGTCCTTGATATGAATTTACCCACCAAAATTTCATTTTCATAATGTCTCCCACAAAATGGGTTTTTCAGATAGAGGATGCAACTTTTTTACAATTTAGTATCAATCCCCAATTCTCTTTTCATAAATTATGACACAAAATAGGACTACCAACCAGTGGTAACATCACCCCTCATGAGAAGACTATTTTGGCCTAGTAATCATTGACGACTTTGTATTGGAACCGACAATTTGAATCTTTTTGTAGTCTTCCCTCACATATTATTCACATATCCTTTCATTAGATCTGATAACCCTGAAGGGAATGGTTTATAATATCCTTCCACTTTTTTAAATTATGACAGAACAACCATGGATCGTTAGGCCATATACAAACTATTGTTTCCCAAAATCAATGTTTATTCCCTTATAGAAAAAAACTAAATGAACATAATTTCCCACATTTCTGTATGATCAACATTTGAATCCTTTTAACATATCAATATTTAATTGTGAATTAAAATTCTCGTCCCATATTCTAGAACAATCTAACAAAAAACAAGACTAAGTGTCTAGAGAAATATGAATCTCTGTAAACACACTCTTGTAATTATAAAGAAAATGTTTGAATTCCAAAAATGTACTATGTTTGACAAATACATGACACATCCCGGTTGGGTTTTCATAATTAATCCCACAAAATTGGTTTTTTAGAAAGAGGATTCCACTATTTGACCATGAATCAATACGACATAGGTACCATTTAATAATGTGTCTCGAAAATGGGGTTTTCAACCATAAGTAAATTCATCCTCATGATATTAAACCTTTATCTCAATAATTCCATTTAATCATTCTGATCATTGGATTCGATGATCCCAACATTAAGGCATACAAAATTATTCACCTAATACCTAAAATTGAAAGAGCATTATCAAAAAAATTACCAGGAGAGTTGATAATTATTATCCATTTGGTGAAAACTAAATACCTTAAATTATAAACACCTAGTATTATTATTATTAGAAACTAATCAAAATAGAATAATGTCAATACATTATGATATTAATTATTATAGAATAATTTCCAAGTCATATGAAATTAAATAATACCTCAATGTACTCATCCTAAGACGTTACAATACATGGCCACTGTCCTGGTTGCACAACATTAAATTGCACGATGCATCAACACTTTTCAGAAAGGGTCCTTCCCCCCAAATGTTGTCCATCAAATAAAATATACTCCCTTTACCCAAACCAAATTTTTGTAGGTGTGGCTTCCGATTCATGGACAATGCCTATACTGATATAACCTCCATTCTCAGACATCTTCCTCCGGAAAATTACCCATCGTGGTTATGAGAAATATAAATCACCATAATCTTACATCGATAGTCATTAATTGATTGTAATAATTACTAATAAAAAAATCCAATTTACAATATAGTAACATGACGACATGGTATTTTCATAATTCATCCAAAAAATGGGTTTATCAGTAAGAGTATTCCATTGTATATTGAATATCATGGCTTAGATTCGAAAACCACAAAATTCCCCATCAAGAATCTGAATAAAATCAAATCATTCTTGGCCAACAAGCCATATTAGGACCATCATCCCAAAAACATTAGTCCATGATGATTTACCTTAAACTATAGTCACACTAGTCTATCTTTCAATACATTAAATTTCCCACAAATGGAAACATATTAATCACCCATATGAAAACCCTAAAAGGGAACTATATAGATAATTCATGTCTCATATCATGAGACCTACACTCTGTGTGATTTAGGAAAAATAATATAGTATTGAAAATAAAATTTCACAATACATTTTAGGATGAGAACCAAAAAATGAACGTCTAAAGAAATTCCAAATTTAACCACTATGTCATAATCATATTAGAATTATGAAAAAAATGAGGTCATTGAAACAAAAATTAAAAAGAATTGAATGGTTTTTCATATAAATTTAACTACAGTGAAATTATTCTCACTAGGACCCATGTATTTAAAAAACATTAGGGTTCGATCTCACTCTTATTATGTTAATTATAACCTGATGAAATTAAATCAAAAGAATCATTTCCAATGTTGTATTGTGATTGAAACAAACACACACAAATATTCTAGATATTGCGATTATAAAGAAATATCCTTTTCTTTTATGTTTACATGTATTGAGGAACCTCCACATATAGAAGCCTCTATCCCCAATTTTATAGTTTCCCTACAAAATGGGATTCGATAAGATGAGTTGTAGCTCAAGCCTTATCTAATGCTAGTCATAGCTCAACCGAAATTTTTGAATAATCATCTTCAACCACATGGATGTTCTTTGACTCTACAGTGAATCCATCCCTTATTTGTGCTAAAGCCCATACCATGGATTATTAGTGTTGTACTAAATCTTATTTTATGGTATTTAATTCTTATATAAGGCACTCCATTTGGATATATTTTTCATTTATTTGATCTTGATACTCCTCCACCTACATGGTTGGGATGAGCTCATCTTGGATCACAACGACTCTGCCTTCCTCAAATTGGTCGGCCATCATTTCATATTCTTAAAACAATTTTATCTCCTTGTACATTTTCAATATGATGGACATAACAATATCATGAATTTTTTTGAAATGAAATATTCAATATCCCAATGATTAAATAATTAAAAAATGTCAGTGTGGTTATGAAAACTTTTATTCTTGTGTAATATCACCGATTATCTTCCAAATATAACACCAAAAAATATTTTATATTGTAAAAAATGATGATGCATTTCTGGATTAGACTTGGAGACACCTAAAGATAGATAAACATGTTCCAAGGATTGTTCACTCAATGTGAGGTTGTGTTCCTCTCCCACCAAAATAGCATATGAATCACTAACTGATGATGGTGTAATTAGCATGGAAATACCCCTCTTAGGACAATTCAATTATGTCGATGGAATAGAATATGACGTGAAGATTCTCAAATACATCAGGATGTCAAAATAATAATAATGTAAATAATTTAATCCAAACATATGATAAAAATGAACCATTTTTCATTCGACGGTTGGAATTGAAACCTCTCTAGTTCCATATCCTCAATTACTTGAGTAAGAACTTCATAGAAAGGAATGTACTCTTATATTTTTAAAAAAATTGGGATTATAAGATCAGAATGATCAGTCAATTTTGGATTTATAGCTATCACACCCTTATCATTGGGATAATGGTGGACTTGGATACTTATTCATGAAGTTCGTTAGAAATGTTCTATGCATCAAATACTACACATGATTACACGTTCTACATAGAATCATGTGAATTAATATAAATTGTGTTTGGAAAATTAAATAATAAGAAAACTCACAAACAAAAATTCCCATAATGAAATCCTCAAACTCTGTGAGGGAACCTAATATATCTATGTATGCATTAAATAGCTCAATCATTTCACAGTACATTTAATAATTTCATGAAGAATACTCACAAATATATGTATATTATGTGTATTATTCATGAAATATATTGGTAATCCATTGATACCCTCTATCAAATCATCAGAAAGAACCTCACAATCTTATCATATGGGGACATGGCATGTATCAGTATATACATTGGGCAATCTGAGATCCCATTCAACCACTTACAAAGCCTTAATGGGACCAATATTGACTACTGCATGGTCTTCTACTATAAGCCACATATCTAAAATATCAATATGTGAGAAATGTACAAAATGGAAAAAGACACCATCTGAGGGGAATCTGATATTACAATGGACCTCTCCCCACTTTGACGTAATAAGGGAATAGATAGCTACATCTCATGAAGATACATCAATCGAGATGATAGATCACTATTAGGAGACTATGAAACCTCCATGGTGTCTACCTCGATCCTATAAGGGTCAGTTTCCAATCCCTAAAGGGTAAAAAGTGATGCAAATTTTGTAAAAAATGATTGACACTGTTAGAAGTGTATACTGATCTTCTAATGATTTCAAATGGAACCATAATGACATAATATGATTCATGCACTTAGAAAACATTATTGACCTATTTTTCTTCCTCTTCCAAGATGGAGAATGGTCCATATCATTCCACTTGGAAAAAGGTACATGTGGTGATGGTCATGGTATTAATGCCACCATATCCTCCACCATGGTCCTCTAACCAATGGATTGTTCTGGGGACCCAAGGGCCCTGTCTCATTCCCTAATAGAGTTTCCCCTTTTCCCATACCGTAGAAACATAAACACCTCTATTACTTATACCTCTTATCCTTCTACGCCTAATTCTCCTTAGAGATCAAAACTAAATCCATACCAGATCAATAGTATTGGATAAAAAGTTTTAAATGGGAATGATGAAAATTAAAATACATCAACATGGTCAAGGTAGATGTACAATAACTATTTTGTTACGACTAACTACCGCATCAATAACAACTCGATCGATCATGGTAAAAACTTTCATTTTAACTGGGATCTTATCATTAGCTTCATATATTGAAGCCACATGTTCTAGAATATACCTCCTGAACTAATCCAAATAACTATTAGGGTACAGATAAGAGGGTTCTATGATATCTCCCAGCTACAGGATTTAATGTTTTTCCCAGTGAAACATCATTTCATTCATTATATCATGAGTTACAGACCAATATTCTCATATAGATAAGAGTCACACATAATTTGGCATAGTTTTTTCTATCTATGATGAAGTTCCAAAGCCTTTAGAATTATAAGACTCTTCCTGACCCAATTCACTCATGGAATAATGGATGTTTATAACATGAGTCTCCTTACAAAGGTGATGACTAGACAACCATTACGCATGAGGATTAGTTTTCTCAACCATAGGCCACATGTTGGTTTTTAGTAGAGATAACTTCAAAGGATTCATATGTTCACTATCATAACCTTCGGTTTGAACTATTCTACAATACATTCCATGAAAAAAATTTGTCTCGCATTGACCAAGTAAACAACTTTTTCCAATTCCCATATACAGTATGAAGATATAAACAGATTAAATAACAATGTATATAGCCTAATTGATGAATCTCATGGAGGTAGGGTGCTTAAACTTTTGTACACCTCTATGTCTAGGTTTAGCTAGAATTTTTGTTCTACCATCAGATGTCTCTAAATCCTAACATTTACAGGGGAAAAGACACGTGACCATTGCTGACATTAGAACAAATGAAAAAATCTATATAGAGGATAGGCCTCATATATAATCATGCTGTCAAAATGATCCACTAGATTGATTTCTCTGATTGATATAATATTTTACCATAATTCATGGTATTTTTCTATATATTAACCAATAAACATCCATTCTTGTGGAATTCTATATGGGGAGAAGTTCATTTATCCTAACACATTTCACATCCTCATAACTTCATTGTATGTCATTATCATTAGATGGATTTTATGGACAACCAACATAATGGGATATATCATCTCATATAGGAATTATCATGGATTATCAACATATATTTACTGAAATGTACTATACTCTACCCCAACATCACATGAAATAGACCTCCAATTCTAAACAGATCCTTGATGTGAAACCTAGGTAGCAAGAACTAGTATATTGTTTCTGGGTGAAGAGAAACGAACAAAATTTTCATTCCCTCTACTATATTATATTCAATAACTAATATACATGGACCCACACATCCATTTGATTAGAAGACCAAAAGCTAGTAAAAACATAGCCACATTGAGAGGAAGCCAACAAGGTGTGTCTTCGTAGAAACATTATGGTCAAACTTAGAACCACAATGGGTATACTGGACCATCTATAGTATATACCATAATTATATAACCACACCCTAATGATCTAAAGTGGTGTATTCTGTAGGGATCCTGCATGTTTAGTACTCTTCTTATTCCTAAAAAATATTTCATCCATGTCCCGTGATGGATTTCACCCTTTGGGAAAAGGTCATTGTATTGTAATTTATTATCCACCTTATAAATATCATAGGCCAGTGGGTGTACTTTTAATGTCATCCCACATTTTATATAATGGAATAAACTCATAATATATATCCTTAAGAATGGGGGATTAAGAAATTTTGTAGAAATCCCACAAGCTAATACCTACTTCACCATGTGTCCAGTGAAAGGATTTTTATGAGGACTCCCTTATCTCAACAACATAGGAATGATGTAAAATTTAATGTAATAATAAGTATTATCTACCCAAACACACCCATGGATATATATTTCTAGAAGATACTTTTTGGATTATGCATAAGTCTTCCACACCCATTACACCCACATCTATTTAAGCTTATGTCCCCCTCTTAATAAAATTCCTAGTCATCTTACAAATATTGCGTTTGATATTCCAATGAATCATGGAATTCTAATTTCAAACTATAAGGCTTTGATTCCTTTATATGAGACTTCAAGATATGGATTGTATATACTATGAACATGGACTTTTTGAATTATCATTAAGCTCAAGGGATAATGTAATTCCATTGTATTCATTTATTTTAAAAGGAAGGTAATTTCTTTTTGGACAATCTTTTTGATATAGTCTTATGTTCTTCTCCAGATCTAGAAGAGTAGGTTCGACCATGTAATATTAATCTATCCCAACAGCATTGATCATCTCAGAGGCACTTATAATAGCTTGTTATAGGTAATAAATTAGGGAAAACATAGAAAACATGTCAGAAGTGAAAAATCATGGCCGAAAAATATTCATAATTTTGGAAAAGTATGTCTCTTTCACATACCCCTCATTTAGGTCTCTCACACGAGGACTCTAGTCAAGAATATCACCTAAAGTCCCTCAAAATGCATGTCCCACAAAAACACCGTAGCAGGGTAATTCATAGTGGGATTCCACTCTGGTTGTATAATGACTACATAAAAAAATATTTTATTCAAATGTACTACAAAAACTAATAACATGATAAGGATATGAAGATAACATGTATGAGGAGAGAAAATATGCCACTGTGGAAGTAGATAAATTTTCAAGGGTTCTAGTAGTGTAGATAGACAATACTACACTACGCAACAGAACTATGACACGGGTATACACCCTGGGTCTGCATCGTGAACCTACACATTAGACCAGGGTAGTACTCCTAAACCATTAACTTTTGCTGGTACCCTACACGACATAATTATGCCACCCAATATTATTTTCCCCCTTCTACCTTAATATTATTATATCTTAATTTGATCAAATATATTTTTAGGGGGGGGGGGATTATTTTGACACAATATATTCTCATGGTGGGTGAAAATATTTTCATAATAACCATAATAACGTTAAATAAATGAAGAGCCCCAAAAAATAAAAGGTACTTTCAATTATGGCATGCATGGATACCCCTATCCATCAGAAGGCTCACTCAACACCCTTATCTGAAATTGAATTATAAGTCGCCCCTACATGGGGAACCTACATCAAGGACCTCTTCTATAGACCTAAATAGGGAAACTCAGTTGACTCAGCTTCCCTATTTTTCTATAAATAGAATCCTTCGGCTCCCCATTTTCACAATAGGAAAATCAGAACATGGAATGTAGCTCTGGTCAAACATCCCTTTCACACTGTTCCTCCAAAACCTCTCATGTAGATATCCCAAACAATAGAGAAGAGGGAATTTCTGGGGATATGTGAGATAATTTTCACCTTCATGGTTTCAACCCCAATACACCTTAATGAGGAACCCTTCTACACTTTTGAAGAAACACCTACATTACGCCCCTTCCCTAACTAGATATCTATATGAGCCTCATCCGGGGATACCTGAGGAAACCTCTAGTTCTTAGACTGATGGCTCATCCCTATAATGTTTCCCATGTGAACCATTCCGAAAAATACTTGTCTCATTTTATCCTAACCCTCCCCCAAGAAATACTCATCCAAATCATCCACAGACCTTCACAAAGCACATTTTTATACTATGCTAGGTCCTCTATGAAGAACCATTTGAGCACTCTTCCAATACACCAATGGAAGGGATCCACTTCATTTAGATTAATATTATGTTGGGACCAAATTTAAACATATACTAAATCCCCTGAACATAAAACCCCATAAAAATAATAATAAGAGCATGAATCCCATTATGGAATGATTTCCATTTATCAAAGGTTTCCTGCACATATCCCCCATAATGGGTAGTGTCGTCGGGGGGGGGGGGGGGGGTTAGTTTTCATTACCACGGTGATGAGGCCCCTAACATTTGTGGAAGTGTCATTGATTTCTAGTTTTGGAAATTTGGGTTTTTTACATGATGTTAACTCATCTTCCATGATACTAGGTGCATCTGGTTCCATGCAGGGAGTGTGATGATCTATATTTCCTTTCCCTTCAATAGGGAATGATATCCTCCACCTGGAAAAAATTGTAGGGGGTCCCCTTGGATTAATCCCATAGCCTTACTAGAATGAGGTTTTTCTATTTCTCCTCTCAGCCTCCAAGTTCATAGTGGGTTGGGAGGTCCAATGTGACTATTCTGGATATGAAATAAGAGATGGAATGGGAACCCAAACACCTTTATTCATCTCTTGTAACCTCAATCTCTTCAAAAAGTGGATGAATGAATATACATTGTACACTATATTTGACAATGTCATATTTACTACACTATTCCACTATCATGTGGGCCTATATGTTAGCTAATATATTGATATCCACATGGCCAAATGAATATTTTTTGAAAGAATCTTTCCTATGGTATTCTTATCCCCTTCATTATGAGGGCCTCCAGAGGTGTGAGTCCTCAAGGACATGTATTAAATCATAAGGGAAATTTATTTTGAGGTTCCTTGATTCCATGTAATCCTTTTGATTCTCACACTGAGAATGACTCAAATGGATAAAGAGCTTGTTTGGGATATTGAAATCTAAAATATCCACCACCTTTGGGGATCATTTCATGTGTAAGACTCAAACACCATATAGGAATCATACTATGTGTATTTTCCAATCATGTCCCCATTAAATCAACATATAGGGCTTTATTCATGTTTTAATCCAAAACCAATCTATTGTATCATATTAATAATTAATACAAGAAATCAATTCATTTGTTATAATCTTTAGGAACATTACCAAATTATTTCACCATACTCAACCATGGTCCTCCTCCAAATGTGTAAGCCCACAAAATCCTATAAATCACAATGAGGGGACATATCCCACACAGACCCCTTCATAGGGACTCCATTTTAGGAATATTCTCCAACCAATTATTCTAAAAGGGAAATAATCATGTGGAAGTTGCACCATCAAAGGACCTCCAATGTTTTATTTCCTCACAACCAAACTACACATGCTTTTATTCACTTCTAAAAGGGACACGTTGTAAGCCTCCCTGAGATCAAAACCCAACACCAAATTTCAATTCTATTATGTCTTGGCCTAATTCAAGTATATTCGTATTCAAACTAGTAATATATATCCCTTTGAGGTTCTGTGGGACACATTAGTTTAATTCACACAGAAAACATTTACTAGAAACCTTTTCCATAGATGTCCTTGCCACAAGACATTAAACTATAGGGTTTGTTCCTCATCATATGATAATAAAATTCAGGATGTGTTCCGTTAAGTGGAACAAAACTGTGTGGTTTTTCATCAATTTCACAAGGATACATAAGAATCTTTTTCATGGGTCTGATCCTTACATTAAAACAAATATTTTTCCCTATAAGAGGATATGCTCTCTAGTGACCAACAGTATGAATGAAAACATGGGTTGTATTAAAATTGAGCAAATAATTTCCAATTAGTTCATCAGAGGATAAAATTAATGAATAACCATGGATAGATACACGCACATGCACACACACACATATATATTTCCATTGATAAATAATATCAAATACAAAAAGTTGTTTCTAATTTCCATTACTGATATTAATTGATTAATAAATCAAGGGATACCCATGTTATACATGGGAATTAATGAAGGATTCATGAAAATATCTTAAATCTATAAGAGATTATGTGACTAGGGAACAATTTCCGCAAAATCGTGTGATGATCTAGACCTACCATCCTATTGATAAATGTGATTTAAAGAGTATCATTGTCCAAACCCCCTAATTAGTGTCTACCTTTACAAATAGGGTCCCTAAGTCATTACGATTATAGCAATATTGGATGATTCCTATTCCACGATCAAAACCCACTGAAAACCATTAATAAATAATGGTCCCAAAAATAATTATTTCACAAAATTAAACCCCATTAAATTAACCATAGAAGAGACCAATTATTCATTTAAAATAACTATGAAGAGTGAATGAATTATACCATGATAAAAATAAATCTCACACAAAACCCAACAAAATTACTGGTCATGAATCTCCTATAACAAATGTTAATCCCCTATTAACAGTGTGAATCCCACATGTTCCATGTATGATGAAAAAGCATTTTCCTAGAGTTAAATAAGCATGATCATCCAATTAACAATTTGAATGTGATTAATATCCTAAACAATTTTCATGCCGTCAATTGAATTTTTTTTCATCTTCTTAGGGACATATTTATAGTGTGAATGTTCTCTATATACATCTCCCTATCCAGTTTTTGCTGAAATCCAAAAACCGACTCTCATAGACCCAAATACATTGCAAAACAAATAAAAATTTGAAATGAGTGTCTCTTTTTACAAGGATTTTATATAGATATTAGAATAATATGTTATTTATCACCATCGATTTGATCTCTATTGATTTTATTCACACATTATAGCCTCATCCTAATCTATATATGTATAAAATGGATTATTGTTTTTTTAAACTCCCCCAAATGATATTTTCTGTGACAATACTATTTTTGTGAATAATTAAATACTAGAAATATTAAAAATATATATAACTCATTTTGTCATATTTTTTTGAATTTTTATTTCACTAAGAATGGACAATTGAAATATTTACTAGAAAATTACCATAGGATGAATATAGATGATGATAATCAAACCCAATTTATTATTTAATATATAAGTTTTCATAATTTTCTGATAGTAATGATTACTTATCTCTAGAATACATTACTCTCATTCATGGGTTAGTGGGAATATCTACTATTATTTCTTACTATGAAGTAATTCCCTCTTCTGAAATGTCATATCTGTGAAATAATAGTTGGTTTAAAATAATAGTGATGGTGGAACCAATTTAATTCATAGAATTTGGGGAATTTTTCAATGATGTAGATGTTATTCAATATCTTGAAACCATATAAGGGTAGACTCTCCAATGCTAGGTAATTCTTTAGTGTGGATCTCATTAGCTAGGACTGAAGACTATACCTTGACAGGGCATAATTATATTGATCTATTCTAATGAATTCAATCACATAATTTATTACCGTAAGGGTATCCTAAGAACTATATTTTGTAGTCAATACATATAGAGGAATAAAAATAATAAGGTTAAAAAGTTACATGTCAAATGAAAATTAATAAGTATAAAAATCTCTATATTTTCAATTAGCACTATGTATGCAATATATGAATGGGTTGATTTAAATAAAATGTTCATGGTAGTCCTGTGTGGCCTTTTGATATAATCCTAAAAATGGAAAATTTCTTTGGGTGTGGTTTTTTATGTGAAATAAATATCATCAAGAAAAGTTGGTATAAGAGAAAAATAGTATTTGAATAATGTATGTGATGAAGAAATCCTATTTTAAATGGTGTTTAAGGCATGATATCTGATCCATGTATAAAAAGAATAAAAATTTTATATATCTTACAAAGTGATTAGGGATCCTATTCATTATGGTGGTCATAATAATGAACTATTTAGAATTCCCATGAAATGTTTTATCTCGATGCAATTGATTCCATTCCCTGATGATCGAACCTAATTCTAAAGGGTGTATTTTTTAAGCTTGTGATGTTTTAATAGATTAAAAAATATTATGGATGTTCATAGGATGAATGGATTATTAAAATCTCCATATATTTAGAAAATAGGTATTCTTTTAAACCATATAGTTCATTATGAAGATCGTGTCTATGAATAAATATTATCAATTTTTGAATGGGGAGATTATTTAAACAGAATTCATCCATAAATAACGTGACTTGTCTCTATAGAATTTAAAAAATTCATAAAGTTCTTTGAATTTTCATCCAGATTTATCATTTATAATAGTGATATGGTGATCTCATTCCCACCACATACAATAGTTCTCAAGATGTAGTGATTCAATGGTTTATTACAATCATATATCATATTCATGAAAATTTTTAATGCTTCACAATGTTGGTTTTAAATAATAATACATGATGATGATTTCAAAACAATAATGTAATACATTCTTAATTCATTCATAATGTCATTATTCACAATGTGATGGTGTGTTATATACATGGATGCGCATTCCAGGGAAGTTGTTATATAACATTTCCTAAATTTACCTCATACATAGATTCAAATAACCACCCCAATTGAATTTGGAGAAATCCCAAAAATAGAGATTTATCAATTTTTATAGGTATAAAGATATTCAGATCATACATTCGGCATATAACCTCTATGTAAATATAGATTTGATGTATGTAAAATGGAAGGAAATACCCCATGTAGCCCTTTCTGAACTAAAGTACCTTCCATATACCATTATGAATGGATGGTCCCTATATTAATTTAAACCATTTTATGAATGATATAAACCACTATGAGGTCTCTATAAAGGAACATCGATTCAAATCCTTTAAAAACACCCCTTACTATTTATATTAATACTACTATAATAAAATAGGAATCCCAAGTGTACCACAAGCCTTCTTTAAGTGTTCCTAGACCAGATAACATCCCATCCTTCCATGACTACATCATAAGGAATTTTTATAGAAGATAATTAGACATATCCTATATTGTATCCTTCACCCAAAACACAAATTTTGATGAAATTGGCCATAGTGACGGCTTAATATCCAATCATATAAGGTCAAAAACATGTAAAGGGAATGTTACTAAATTATCTAAAATCACTATACATACAAGATAATTCTATCAAAAACACTATAGTGCCTTCTTATGATCATGTATCCCCTTCATAAAATGTTATAAAATGATTTCTCTCTTATATTGGAATACCCTCATGGAGATCACAACTATGTATCATATTGATAACGATGGTGCTTCTCTTGAGGACACCAGATTGGTCTCTCCTAGCTCATGCAACTCAACATGGATACACTTTGTTGGCCCCAACTATTATGGAAACTTGGTGGATTTCTTAATCCACTCAATGAGCAAAGGCCTTGGATTCCCCACTTGGTTAATGTTACAAACATTGTCTACTAAAATATATAATCACCTTGAATCATCTATAAGCTAGGGGGACCATTCCTTTGAATCATAAACTCAATATTAATCATAGAAAATTCTCTCACATTTCCCAAGAACACCATAGAACTCTTAATAGGTGAAATCCATTATCATTTATACCCCCTACTGAGTCACATTCTAGGTCATCCACCCTAGGGAATCCCTTCAACAATACCATCTTAATTAATTTTTTTGATATCTTCGATGAAAAAGACATTCTATAACATGAAATAAGACTACATGATGAACAATTATCCACACCATATAATAATTAATTGTTCTGGTCTAGTCACATGATTTTAAACTGTGTATTATAAACTATGTGTTATTTTATTCCTATTTTACGAGGAAAAAAATGATGCCTCATTTAGACTAAAACAGAACATCATAACCATATATAGAATTCCTCCTAGGGTCTTATCACTCATGACCCTATATATTCTCGATTGTTGGAAATTATACACTATAATACTTTATTCATTTTTACTAGGGATATGTTAGCTATGAAACCCTATAAATTGGAATATATTTCACATAATGTTATTAATGTCCCAACTCACAAGACCTTGAATATATTAAGTTTTTGTTGATATATAATCCTGAAATTTATCCTATCATTGGTCTATATTCTAGTTGGGGACATATTCTCATGATCTAAATGAACCACGTACCTCATGAGGACAGAGTCCATGTAAACCAAACCAATCCTCATTGGGACATATTCCCAATGAGGATAACATGAAAGAGATTCTCATACATATGTACCACACCATCCCATATAATAAAATGTTTTCGTATAACTTTCTTTTCAATTAATTTTGACATCCTGGAAGGGGACATGGATGCATGACCTTAAATGGAACTATGATCGTAAATTCCAAAAAAAATCAAAGATGTTTTATATCCCACTAAGTAGAACCTAACTAAATGTTTCATGATTCCCTTCATGGAGATATATATGAATCCCCTACTATTAGACAATTTCTAATAAAATAAACACCAATATGATCCTTGGATAGTCATAAAATTCAAAGAACTTGTCTATATGGATTGAAATTATAATATAGTCACAAAATCATGGGAAATAACGATAATATATAATGAATACATATTAATCCTTCATTGGGAACCCCTTATAACTAAAAATGTTCATATTTATGTGAAACCAATGATATATACAGATATGTACATCGGCATTTTTCAAATAATGATCACTAAAATATGAGTAAAATGTCCTATTATGGGATATGGAAAGGATTCCTGAATATATAATAACATATATAAGAGAGTCTTGTAGTGGGAAATAATTCACCCTCAAATGGTTTATATGAGTCGAAAATCTCATCCCCTCGACCAATGCACATTCCGAGGTGATAGTGGAAAAGTCCCAAAGATTACAACCAAATTTGAAAAAATATCTGAATTGACTCTAAACAATATGAGTGTATATTACAGGTTTGAAATATTCATTTAGGAAAATAAATCTATTTTTTGACATATTTCCCTTATTCTGCTAATTCATCTCAAGTTTATCATCTCACATAAAAAGATTACCTATTCAACATTAATTATACACCTTCCACCAACTTCATTTTCAAACATGTTGTTCCATTATTCCATATATTTGTTTCCAATCCTCAAAGAGTAATAATTGTATAAAAAATAATTATTTTATATGTAGAGGTAGTAATGACAGAACAATGTTGTTTATAATATTGATCACATTCAACATTATTTTTGGAATAATTTTTTCGGTTTTTTTTCTTAGGATTTCTTATACCTTCTATTAACACATTGGCATGTTTCATAGGATTTTTCTCCATTAATATTATTATATATTTAGGCATCAATACTGCACATTTTTATAAAATAGATTTAGCCGAATTATATTTTTTTATTGGCTTAACTTTTTACACTATCTAGTTGTGTCTTGACCCATAGATTATTTATGTCCCTAAATGCCACCAATTTGATTATCTTTTGGATCAATACTCATATTAAATTTTTTTGGAGAATATTATTTTATATACTTTTTGGGATGTTTCAGGTTTAGTATCCATTAAATTTATTTATTTTATATTCGTCTCAAGACACTTCAGGTAGGGGGTATTTTTCTCTGAAATAAATGATTTAAATAATTCATCACAATACTATATAATATTTTTATTTTATCCACATATAGTTAACATTCCATTAAAACTAATTTTCAACA
Organism: Viscum album; assembly: GCA_963277665.1. Classification (NCBI taxonomy): domain Eukaryota; kingdom Viridiplantae; phylum Streptophyta; class Magnoliopsida; order Santalales; family Viscaceae; genus Viscum; species Viscum album. The sequence goes on from OY728119.1 coordinate 1,687,163,117, forward strand.
TGTTGAACACTTTTTAGTTTGATTTCATATTATCTTCCTTGACCATCATTGAGGCCATGTATTGTTTTATCAATGCAAAGATCACATCCTAGAAACAATTCACAATCATGTAATCTCACATCCAACCTGTTGTTTCCCATCAAAATATAGGGAATTTCATTCATTAAAAATCCCAATACATTCATCCATTGAGTACATATGTTATTTAATTGATTCAAGTACTCATAGGTTTTCAAAATCATATTCTTTTGCAATTGAATATTATTACAGTTCTGAATTTTCATCACGAAGTCCCTTGATATATATAAATATATGAGTGAAAACATAAATAGAGGATTTATGAATATACTATTTTTAATTAAAATAAAAAACATTGACTATTTCATTTAACATTATTTCTTCAATGTTTTTATATGAGACATATAATGAATCATGACTAGAATTATTAGTACATGTACCACTCTAATTACCTTAAGGAAGTGAATACTCATCCTTTTCTATTTCATTCATAATTAGGTACTTTTATTATATTTTTCTCATAATTTTAATATTCTTATTAAAAACATCCATTTCATAACTAACATGTACAGATAATAGATTCTCTATCCAAGGATAATTTGAAAAAAATGCATATATAAATATTATATAATTCAGTTAAAGACACCTATATAAAAAACCATCAAGTGGGTATCTGGTTTTCTTAGATACCAATATAAGATCATAGTGCACTAGTGTGGACACTTGAGAGTTGGGGTGAATTAGGTGTGGATAAATCTATTAGTAATTAAACATTATTATTTTAAGTTAGTTTATATTTTTTATTAAAACCCATGATACCAATGATGATATGAGAAAATTTCTTTTCAACACAACACAATGTATGATGTAAAATAAATAATATTTGGATATATCAGTTTATAATATTTTTCATAACATTTGACCCAGTTATGGGAACCTAATTCATTTGGTTGTCATGTTTAACAATGTATATTGTTTTACACAATAGTATTATGATCAATAACATGTTGGTTGGCCAAGGCTCATTGTGAATCCATGTTTACTATATTATAAAGGTGAATAAATGTTTCTTCTATTTTTTATTTGTAAAAACTCTCTCCAGTTATTAATATTTTCTTCCAACCTTGGAAGTAGGTCAAAAAATTTATAGGGATTTTACTACATCCAAATATATTATATTTTAATTTCATAATATAGAGTATTTAAAAAAAATTATATTAATATGAATAACTAGAAACCATATCTCTATAAAAATTATTTCCCATCATTAATATTAAAAAACTAATTCTAAAATTCTTTCCAATCAGATGTCAATGATCATAAATACATATTGTTTTTAGTATATAATAATGAAAAACATCCATCATCAATTATTATTATTTTAATATCTCTCACATCAAGATAATTGATATGATATAAAATGGTATGGATAAAACTATCAACTTATTATTTATTTGTTAATACATCTAATCCCAAAACCAGGTTAGTTTCCCCCTCTACCTTGTTACCTAGATAATATTCCATCTTCATCGTAGGATCATATTTTTTTCTTAATCATAGAAATTTATATTGTTCATTACTTTTAAATATAATGATTTATATTATATGTTAATGTTTATATTCAAGGATATCGAATTATATTTCCATGAAATTTTAAAATAATCCCTAATTGGAATTATAACAGAATATATTGTGCCCTATAAAATCACACATACATTTAATAACCCATGATACTCATTTTTTATATCAAAACATTTTTTATGTGTATGTATCATATAATATTGATTAGGTGTTTTCCTCTTATTCTTATAACTATTTAATTTTCATGAATAACCCTGCCCCTTATATTTTAATTTATCTAGGATGAATATATCTTCCATATATTTTGAAAATAATGTTTTAGAGTCTTCTCATAAAAAATTCACTAAAACATCTGAAAATAAAAAATCTCTAAAAGAAGAAACAAAATCATACATAAAACTAGGTTTGATGTGTTTCATTTCTCCTTTTGAAATGAATGGTTTTGAAATTAAATAAAATACTTCATCTTCAATTTATTGTTTTTGAAAAACATTATACAAATTATTATCATTATCTTCTTGAATTATATTTCATTTTGAGATATGAAAATCATTAATGATAAACTAGGGAATAATTTATTATATGATACATCATATCCTACTATTTTAGTTTAAAAATGTTGGTTTTAAAAATTTTATTTTCAGATCAAAAATAAAAAAAATTAATGATCCCCTTAATTTCATATCTTTTAATAATCCACATTACAATGATGAAATATTTGAGAAAAATTCTTCATGATAGTTTAAACAACAATTACTACTTAAGAATCATTTTAATTGAAATTTATTTATCGTATTATTATTTCTAGAAGATTATAATTTCCATTATTTTTCATTCTAAAATTTTCAAAATTGTTTGTATATTTCGAGACACTAAAATTATGCAAATAAATTCTTATAGAAACACAACTTCTGAACCTGAAATAATCTTATTATAATTATAATACAGTATGAATTTTATCTGCTATGTATCTGATGAATTTCATAATGTTAGGAACCTCGTGTATCTTATGCACTCCATTATATTTTGAGTGGAATCATACAAATCATAACATATTAAATAGAATAGTCTTATGATTATACATATCAAGAAAACACATTTTATATTATTTATGGCCCAAACATCTTATAAAGGGACACAAAATTATTTTGAAATGGGAATCATATAAAATTTAGATTTTGTAAAAAGACCATATACCTTATGAAGCACCACATATCATATAACTCCCGCATTTCATATGGAAATGGAATATCCTAAAACATTTCGAAAAGATATTTTGTAGTGGAAAAAATCTTACAAAAAAAATATTTTATAAAATGGAAAATAAATCATATGGAAACCACAAATAATCAAAAGTTTCATTATATCTTATAATTATCCATTTTAAAACAAAATTGTATAATTCTAAAAAACATTGGTTGTTCCTAGACCATCGTTTATACTCCGTTATCCATCTCTAAATAAATAAAATAATCGCCTATCAAATTTTGAATTTATTAAACCTACTCAACCCTCTTCATAAAAATTCCTAAAGTATTGATTCATATTAAATTAAAATTTCATTTTATTACAAATTGTTTCATTCTCATATAATTTTTTGTCTCATGTAAACCTTAAAAAACATACAATATATCGATGAACCTATATGAAGAATCCATCATGATAAAATCACTCTCGGATGTTTCTGTTGAGTCAATAAGGTTTTCCTTATGACTTTTCCATTTCTTCTTGTTTTGAAAATCACAAACACCTTATCTTAAGGAAAATTGCTTTCTTAAGGAAAATTGCTTTCTTAATGAAAATTGCTTTCTTAAAGAAATTTGCTTTTATAAGGAAAATTGCTTTCTTAAGGAAAATCACTTTTATAAGAAAAATTATCCTTATCATACTTTCATCCATATTTTTCATAAGTATGAGATTCAGATTCATTTTCTCGGAATCGTTGAAACTTTGATATAAAGCATTCTGTTTTAAGGTTCGGATTCTGGACAAGAACTATAAGGAACTTTCATTCCGAATTCCGGATATGAACTCTGACTATGTTCTATTCCAGATTCAGAATAAGAATTCTGAAGAAGAATTCTCATTACGAATTCCAATGAAGAATTTTCATTACGAGTTCTAATGAAGAAATCTCATTCCGAATTCTCATTTCTAATTCTGATGACGAATTCTCATTACGAATTCTGATGACGAATTCTGATGACGAATTCTCATTATGAATTCTGATGAGGAATTCTCATTACGAATTCTGATGACGAATTCTCATTACGAATTCTGATGACGAATTCTCATTACGAATTCTGATGACGAATTCTTATTACGAATTCTGATGACGAATTCTCATTACGAATTCTGATGACGAATTCTCATTACGAATTCTGATGAAGAATTCTCATTATGAATTCTGATGAGGAATTCTCATTATGATTTCTGATGACGAATTCCTATTCCGAATTCTCATTCTGAATTCACCTATTAAACAGAATTTGAGTATCTTTGTTTTATACACTCTGAATTAATTCAGACTCCGAAAAAAAATATATCTTTGTTAGACTCCGAACTTTAATATTTCTTACACTTCTAAAATTTATCTATTCTTTATTATTGTTCCTTACACTCTGAACCTTCACTCCGAAGTTTTCATTTCGAACATTTATGTTAGAGTTTAAAACGATGTCGTACATTCTGTTACATTTGTTTTGTTATAAAACGATGTCTTCTGTTTTGTTATAAACTAACCGTTGTCTAAGTGACATGTGTACAGGTCCCTCCGATCTTTAAGGAAAATATGACCATTGAAGAAGGAGCCGACCTTACCTATAAATAGGAGCTCATTTGAAAGAGCGTGGGGCTGCTAGTTGCTGATGACTAAGAAAGTGCTGAAAGGCTGACAAATTTTCTTTAAGTGATTTCTAGAGAGAGAGGCTCTTATTAACTCTCAAAGCGTCGTGCGACTCCGAATGATGGTTATTACATTCGAGGGATTCTGGGGATTGGAAGACATAGGTGCCGACTACCTTAATGTTCGAGGGCTTTCTTGCTGAGGAAGACAGAGGTTGCCAACTACCTTGAAGTTGAGGGCTTGCAGGGAAAGAAAGACCGAGACTCTGATCTTCGTATCGAGGGCTTACCCTGGTGTGGGTAAGACAGACTTGCTTGAAAGTATAAATCAAGGGAGCTTTATCCAAGGTTGTTGGATACCCTTCTCTTTGGGTTAAATGACTTATATCTTGTTACTAGTAGTTTTACTACTTGTTTTTACTCCGCTGCATTTTGTATTATAAGGAAAGTATAACTTTCTTATACTTACTTATTTGTACTCTCTTTCATTTAGATTATATACGCTTTAAGGTAGAATCTCATATTGTAATCATTTGTTAAGATTCAATTTCCGGAACCATATTTTCGGAACCCTCATTCGAAATCTCTTTCCTAGTTTGCATTCGGTGTTAAAGGTGTTGTGAATTTGCTTAGTTTAACTTTGTTAAACTTAGCCTTTTCCTTTGCTTAAGGAAAACATAGTTATTCTTAACTATCATTAAAGTTTCCGAAGGAATTTTTAAAGTATTCAATTCACCCCCCCTCTTGTATATTGAGCATCTACATCACTATTTCGATCCTACAATTGGTATCAAAGGTTGGAAACCTCTTACTCTATACCAATCTTACATTTGGTATCAGAGCAGGTCTCTGAAATACTTGTACTCACATACAAGTTTTTCTTGCTCACTTTTTCATTCCAAAACTTTTCCCATTCCGAACTTTTCTCATTCCGAACTTTGTTATTACGATTCATTGCTATTAACAAGTTTGTGTGCAAAGTTATTTTAAGTATGGCAGGAATTAATGTTGGATCAATTGACAATCTGAATCCTACAAGACCACCTATCTTTGATGGTAATGACTATGAATACTGGAGAGATCGTATGAAGACTTTTGTTATTAATACCGGAGTAGACAACTTTTTTATGCTTACTGGTGATTATAAAATTCCTGACAAGGAAGTCAGAACCTTTACTAACCAGGAAAAGAAAAAATATCAACTCAATTATAAGGTACGCAACACTTTACTATGTTCAATGACCAGAAATATATATAGCCAAATTTCTTCTTGTGAAGCAGCTAACTGTATATGGAAGAAGTTAGAGGTTACACACTTTGGGACTTCTAAGGTGATTGAGACTAGAAGAGCTATGCTTAGAGCTGAATATCATGGATTCAATTTTCCTTATAGAGAACCTATCTGTAAAGTTCAAAAAAGATTTATGACTATCGTCAACAGTCTACAATCTATGGGAGAGAAAGGTTTAGATGATGAAGTTCTTGTGGACAAGATAATTGACATTATGCCCAATGAGTGGGAATCCAAGAGAACAGCTATAGATGAGAACAGGAAGGTAACTCAAATTACTCTTGATGAATTATTTGGAACTCTTCTACAACACGAAACTAGAATGAAGAGAGATGCTGACAACATCAAGAAGAAGAATGGAAATGGTATTGTTGCTTTTACTACAACTTCAAATCAGATGAAATCTAAGACTCCTGAGAGAGTAACCAGATCCAAGTCTAAGAAAGTTATTTTTCAATCCGAATCCAGTGAGAGTGAAGTCTCAAAAAATGAATTAGCCAATCTTGCTCGAAAGATGAACAAGATAGCTGGACAGGGAAATTTTCAATCTAAGTATAAGAAAAAGGAAAGGAAAGATAAGAAAGATGGAGAAGTTACTTGTTATGAATGTAAGAGAGCTGGACATATTAGACCAGATTGCCCTATTCTCAAAAAGAAAGAAAGGAAGGAAAGACATTCAGACAGGAACAGAAAGAAGTATTATAATTCTAAAGATAAGAAAGTTCTGAAATCTAATGACACCTGGAGTGCCAGTGGTGGTGACTCTTCAGATGAATCTTCTGATTATGAATCTTCAGGACAGAAGAATCTTGGTCTTATAGCCAGATTACCTATTGATAATCATTGTTTTATGGCTAAGGTACGAAATGCTGAATCATTGACAAATGTTTCTTTAAATTCTAATGATAGTATGTATTATAACTCTTCTGATGAATAATCATCCTCTGATGAGGAAAATACTTTACCTACTTATGAAGAAGTCTCTAGGTTTGCTGAACTTCTTGAAATTGAGAATTCCAAACTCAATAATAAACTTAATAAGGCAAACTCTAGGAATTATATTCTTACAAAAGAGATATCAGATCTTTCTAAAGATCTTGATAAGAAAAATGCTGATTTTGAAAATATTTCAAAAAATCTTGAGGAAGTATGTTCTGTGAAGAATAAACTTTCTAAAGAATTAGAAAAAGTAATTTCTAAGAAAAAATTTTTCGAGCCTAACTCTAGTTCTAAAAGTAATGATTTTGAGGATAAAAACTTGGTTGTAAAACTCAAGTTCGAAATTTTTTCCTTAAGGAAGTGTTTATCAAACTTTACTCATGGTAAGGAAAATTTTGATAAGATGTATTCCCAAATACGACCTTTAAGAAATAAATATGGATTTGGTTATACCCATGGAAAACCTATTTTCAGTAACAATTATTTTGTTCCTCAAAGTTCCCCATTTTGTACCAAGTGTCAATGTGGTGGTCACTGGGCAAAGAATTGTTCCTTAAACAAAACCCAATCTATAGGATTTCACAAAGCTTACTTTTCTAAGAAAATGTGGATACCTAAAATTTTATTGTCTGGAAATCTCGGATCCAAACAAGTTTGGATTCCGAAACTCTAATTTTCTTCTTTATTTCATGAAAATAACGAAAGTACCAGAAACAATACATGGTACATGGATAGTGGATGTTCCCGGCACATGACTGGTAACATAAGATTTTTTGAAAAGATTATCAAAACGAAAGGAGGAAAGGTAACTTTCGGAGACAATGATAAGGGAGAGATTGTTGGAATTGGTAATATTGTTCTTTTAGGTAAAACCTTGATTTCAAATGTTCTTTTTGTTAAAGGTATTAAGCACAACCTCATTAGCATAAGTCAGTTATGTGATGAAGGTTACCTTGTGAATTTTAGGAATGATAAGTGTTTAGTTCACAATTCCAAGGAAGAATTTATTCTCTCAGCCAATAGGCAAGAGAATGTCTACACTTTGAACCTAGAAGACCTCAGGAGTCAAGATTTACCTTGCTTAAGTGCAATGGAAGATCATTCCTGGTTATGGAATAGACGATTAGGACACTGTAATATGAGAAACCTATGTAAACCCTCTAAGAAGAAACTAGTTAAGGATCTACCAGAGCTTAGATTTGATTCTTCTAAAGTTTGTGATCCTTGTCAATATGGCAAGAAACATAAATCTAGTTTTAAATCAATCGGTGAAGTCTCAACAACTGATGCATTATAGTTAGTGCACATGGATCTTTTTGGTCCAACACAAACTGGAAGTATTGGAGGCAAATACTATGTGTTTGTTCTAGTTGATGATTACACTAGATTTACTTGGGTCTATTTTCTAGCAATGAAATCTGAAGATTTTTCTTATTTCAAAAGTTTTAGAGCGCAATTTAAAAATGATAAAAACCTTTCATTGAAAACTATTCATAGTGATCATGGAGGAGAATTTCAAAATTCTGATTTTGAAACTATTTGTAGTAAGAAAGGTATTACTCACAATTTTTCAGCACCTAGAACTCCTCAACAGAATGGTGTAGTTGAAAGAAGAAATAGAATTCTTCAAGAGATAACTAGAACCATGTTGAGTGAATATTCTATTGCTAGACATTTCTGGGATGAAGCTGTAAGTACTGCTTGTTATACTATAAATCGAGTTTTGATTAGACCCTTTCTTAATAAAACTCCTTATGAATTATGGAATGGTAGAAAACCTAGACTATTCTACTTCAAGGTATTTGGTTGCAAAGTATTCATTTTGAATACTAAAGATAACTTACATAAATTCGCACCAAAATCTGATGAAGGAATTTTGTTAGGTTATTCCACAACTTCTAAGGCTTATAGAGTTTTTAATAAAAATACTTGCACTGTTGAGGAAACAGTACATGTAAAGTTTGATGAATCAGATCCTTTTGTTTTTAAACCTTCTCAATTTACATCTCCGGATGTGTTTTCAAAAACTGATTGTCAGCCTTTGATAGAAGAACCTTCTGATAAGGAAATTGTTCTAGAAGATACTTCTGAAACATTTAACCCAGAAGACTTTATACCCTATGTTGATGAACAGGTTTTACAAAACCCAAATCAGGTGTTTCTTAAGAATCATCCCAGTGATAGTATCATTGGTGATCTAAACCAACCTGTAAGGACTAGGAGTTCCTTATGAAATGAAGTAGAACATCTAGCATTTCATTCCCAATTAGAACCTAAAAGCACTGATGAAGCAATATGTGATGATGATTGGATCAAAGCAATGCAAGATGAACTAAATGAATTTGAAAGGAATAATGTCTGGACCTTGGTTGAAAGACCTAAGGAAACTTCTATTATTGGAGTAAAATGGGTTTTCAGAAATAAATGTGATGAAAATGGAGTCATTGTTAGAAATAAAGCTAGACTTTTTGCTAAATGCTATAATCCGCAAGAAGGAATAGACTATGAAGAAACCTATGCTCCAGTAGCTATACTTGAATCTATCCGTATTCTACTTGCCTTTGCAGCATTCTTTAATTTCAAAATTTTCCAAATTGATGTGAAATGTGCTTTTTTTAACGGTTATGTTCAAGAGGAAGTTTTTGTTGAACAAACTCCTGGATTTGAAGATACAAAACATCCTGATCATGTTTTTAGACTTACCAAAGCTTTGTATGGCCTTAAACAAGCCCCACAAGCATGGTATGATAGACTCACTGGATTTTTGCTTCAAAATAACTATGTTAAGGGAAATGCAGATCCAACCCTTTTTATAAAGAAAGATAAGAAAAATGTTTTGATTGTTCAAATTTATGTTGATGACATTATATTTGGTTCAACTCAGAAATCTTTGACTGACTCTTTTTCTAGTCTAATGAAATCTGAGTTTGAAATGAGTATGATGGGTGAGTTAACATTTTTCCTTGGTTTTCAAATTTCTCAAAAACCCGAAGGAACCTACATATCTCAACATAAGTATATTAAAGATATTCTTAAAAAGTATGGTTATGACAACACTAAGAGTGTAAGTACTCCCATTGGTACCTCAAACTCTTTAGATCTTGACGAAGCTGGAAAACCAGTAGATCAAACATCTTTTAGAGGTATGATTGGAAGTCTACTTTACTTAACAGCTAGTCGACTAGACTTAATGTTTTCAGTATGCTTATGTGCAAGATATCAATCCAATCCTAAGGAATATCACTTAAAGGCAGTAAAAAGAATTTTTCGCTACCTTAAGGGAAGCATGGATCTAGGATTATTTTATACTTCTGGAAATGATTTTGTTCTAAAAATATTTTCTGATGCTGACTTTGGTGGATGTAGAATGGATATAAAAAGTACATCCGGAACTTGTCATTTCTTAGGAGATTCTTTAGTTTCTTGGTCCTGCAAGAAGCAGCATTCTGTAGCACTCTCCACTGCTGAAGCTGAATATGTAGCAGCAGGATGTTGTTGTGCACAAGTGTTGTGGATGCAACACACACTCACAGACTATGGCTTGAGTTTTACTAAAACTCAAATTTTGTGTGATAACACAAGTTCCATTGCCCTCAGTAAGAACCCTGCCCATCACTCCCGTGATAAACACATAGATATTAGACATCACTTTCTTAGAGATCACACACTCAAAGGAGATATTTTTCTTCAGTTTATTGGAACGCAAGATCAACTTGCTGATATTTTCACAAAATCTTTGCCTTCTGATAGATTTGAATATATTAAACAGAAGTTAGGAATGATAACTGTAAGGTCATATTTCTTATTTAACTTTCTGTTGAAAATGTCTCCTTACAGTAATAAACTCCTTTTCATAGGGGGGGTACATTTGTCTGTTTGTTTAACAAAGTTTTTCAAAATTTGTTTTCAAACTTTTCGGAACAAATATTTCCGGAATGGAACTTCCAGAACTAAAATTTTTCAAAATGGACATTCTCGTACAGAATACTTCTGGAATGGAAGTGTTCGTATTGAAAATTTCTGGAATGCAAATTTATGTACTGGCAGTTTCATAACCAGTTTTTTTTACCGATTTTATTACCTGTAATGTGTTGTTCGTAATGCATTTTTCGTACTAAGTTCTTCGTACTGTTTTTCTTCTTAAGTTTGTTTTTCGTACTAAGTTTTCCGTAATGAGTTTTTCGTACTAAGTTTATTTTTCATAGCAAAATTTTTGCAAAATCTTCCATTACGAATAATCCTCCTAAGCCAATCCGAAAGGTATGATTTCCTTCCTCATGTTTTCGTAGTCATATTTTACTTGCTGGAGTTTTCTTGTACTATGTTTTCGGATTATATTTTTCCTAACTCTTTGTTTTAATAAAAACCTCAAAAAGATCGGATTCATGTTTTCAACCGTCAGATCTGATCTCAGCTCATTCTAACCATTAGATCAACTATGGAAGGTGAACCGTCATCTCGTTGCCTATATAAAGGGGACCCAAATACCCGTCCCACATCGTTCACAAGCTCTCGCGTCCCGAAGCTCTGTCTCTCGGATTTAAGTCCGTTCCGAATTTCAGTCTTCTCCATTCCAAACTTCTCAGAGGACTTTAGATCCGAATGTCTGCGGAGTTAGCATCTCAAGAAATGTCATCCACTAATCCCATTTTGCAATGGTTAGTTTACAGAGAAAGGTTAGTCCATCCGGTTTTCTTCAGCAACTACTATTCTATCATTTCAAAGAATATTAAGTTGAATGGCTGGGAAGATGTTGCGTTGTCAAAAACCGGGAACCAAGATGAAGTATATTTAGACTTACTTGTCGAATTTTATGAGTCATTTTCTTTCTTTAAGGATGATAATAGGGAGAAGTTCTCTTTTAAGTCTTATGGCAAGACTTACAAGCTTTCTCACACCGAGGCTGCAAGCTTGGTAGGGCTGTCTTATGAAGGAGAAGCCAAGTTTATTTCACATGTTTTTCCAGACTCTAAGGGTAGCTTCGACAAGGAAAAAGCCTTAGAAACTCTCGGACTGGCTGATGACAAGGCTCCGAAGATTGTAAGTCTATCTACAAATTTCCGGATTCTGGAGTTATGGGTGCAAGGACTTATCGTACCGAGGAAAGGTGATAAAGATAGATTGAAGAAAAGTGAGATCTACATCTTAGATTTCCTGATAAATCTAAGGAAGTTTAACTTTATGAAGCATATTCTTCTTACTATTGAAAATTTGAAGAAAGGAAATCTGAGAGCTCAGATTATTATGTATCCAGCAATCCTCTCCATGTTAATTGTTCGGTGCCTTGAGTCTTTCAAGGAGGCTTGAAAATCTAGGCCAAGAGTTTGCAAGATCATGCTGGTCAGCGATGGTACTCTTAAGAGAATGGATGTGGCATTCAACAAGGAAATAGGTGAGTTCTTCGATTTTCCATGTCAAGAAGAAGCGGCTCCGAAAGCTGCTGATCCGGAATCATCTAAGCCAGTAAGGAAGAGAAAGCTGAAAGAAGTGGAAGTACAAGCAGAGAATCCTAAGTCTAAGGAAGTCCATTACGCACCTCCAAAGCCTAAGAAGAAGAAATCCTATCCTGATGAGGTTGTTACAAAGTGGAGAGCTGATAAAGAGAAAAGGAAAGAAGGGGATCCGCAGTTCGGATTGGACCCTACGGAGGCTAAGTCCTTGAAGGAGAAAACTGCTGATGAGCTTGAAAAACAAGAAAAGCAAAAGAAGCTCAAGAAGAAGATTTCTGAGGCTGAGGTAGCTCAGGCTCTGTTAAAATTCAATGAAATTGTTTCAGCAACTATTCCAGTTCCGAGATCTTTCTCCTTGGAATCTCTACCTGAGACTCCAGGAAGAAATTTTGTTGCTCCGGAAAAAGCTATTGCTAAGAATACTGAGGAAGTAGAGAAAGTCGAGCAAGTGGAACAAGTAGAAGAGGGTGATGAAGGAAGTGGTGAAACCAGAGATGTGCTGAAACAAGTTGATGATTACAAGGGGACACCATTAGAACACTTATCACTCTGAACTTCTAAAGCTGAATCTTCGAAACTAGTTACTCCAGCAATGGAAGAAGAGAAAGGAGAAGAAGAAGTTTCTTATCATGGAGAAGAAGAACATCTTTTACTAGATTTTGCTCAAATGGAAATCGTAGGGGTTGGTGTTCAGGAAGTCTCTGATCAAGAAGATAATGTTGTTCAAGTTTCTGATAGTGAGAAGAGAACTCTGGAACAGGATTCAATTCCAGAAAAAGACAAGGGAAAGAAAATTCTTGCTAATACTCTGAGCTCAGAAGTGAGGAAGAGGATGGAAGTTGGTAGCTCTTCAAAGAGAAAGCTTGAACTTATTGAAGAAGAAATTTCGCCAAGAAAAGTTTCAGATTCGGAGTCATCTTCAGTGGGGCATGATTTTGTGGTTCAGTCTTTGAAGAAGTTGGTGGGAACCATTCTGACCTTCTCGAGTATTGATTCAAGATTCCAAATGCTCCAACATGCTTTAAATCAGAAAACTGACTCAGTATCTATGTTTATGGACAAGTGTGTTGAAATAGAGGCTCAGTTCAAAACGTTTTTCGTTGGCTACGAAGCTCATAGAAAATACTGCTAGAGAATGACAAACTGGTCGAAGAAGACTGTGGAAGAGATGAGGTTGCTCTATGAGTTTCAAGACAATGTTAAAGATGCCTTTGAGACCGAGGACAAGAAGATAAATGAGTTAACTGCATCCTTTGAAAAGAAGCTGACAGAAGAAAAGAACTTCTGGATTCAAGAAGTGAGAGATCTGAATGGGAAGCTCAATTCCGTTTCTCAGAACTGGAAGTTTGAAAGGGATCATCGGATTGATTTTGATGAAAGGATGAAGGCTCAGGGAGAGAAAATCAAAGCTCAGGAAGAAAAGATGAAAGCCCAGGAAGAAAAAATTGAAGCTCAGTCCGCAAGAATAGTTGTCTTAGAGAAGCAAGCTGAAGAAGATCATAAAGACGTAAAGAAGATCAAGACTATTCTAAAGGGGCTCATGTCAAAGGAAAAATATCCGAAATAACCTAATCTGATATTTTTGTTGTATTTCTTTGTTGCTGAGATTTCAAATTTAATGAAATTTGTGCTTGTCGTTTCTTTTGTTGTCATTACTAATATTTCAGGTACTTTGTTATTTTTTTCCATTCCCTCCAATTATTTTTGAAAATCACAAAGGGGGATAAGGAAAAGATCCTTAAGAAAAAGAAGAACTCTAATAAGGGATTATCAAAGTGGGAGAAGAAAAAGATCCTTAAGAAAAAGAAAAACTCTAAATAAGAGTTTGTTTAAGGGGTAGCTTTTTCATTAAAGAAGACATTCCTATTCATCACTCCGGAAATCTAAATACAATCCTTAGAGTTTCAAAGCCTAAGGGGGTGTTAGTCGTATTCATCAATATCCTTAAAGCAAAGGGAGATAAGCCTTAATGTTTTTATCTCTTCTTAGAATTTCTTTTTTCGTAAGGATGTTTGTGCTTTCCAAAAAGGGGGAGATTGTTGAGTCAATAAGGTTTTCCATATGACTTTTCCATTCCTTCTTGTTTTGAAAATCACAAACACCTTATCTTAAGGAAAATTGCTTTCTTAAGGAAAATTGCTTTCTTAAGGAAAATTGCTTTTATATGGAAAATTGCTTTCTTAAGGAAAATCACTTTTATAAGAAAAATTATCCTTATCATATTTTCATTCATATTTTTCTTAAGTATGAGATTCAGATTCATTTTCTCGAAATCGTTGAAACATTGATATAAAGAATTTTGTTTTAAGGTTCGGATTCTGGACAAGAACTATAAGGAAGATTCTTTCCGAATTCCGGATATGAACTCTGACTAAGTTCTATTCCAGATTCAGAATACGAATTCTGAAGAAGAATTCTCATTACGAATTCCAATGAAGAATTCTCATTACGAGTTCTAATGAAGAAATCTCATTCCGAAATCTCATTATGAATTCTGATGACGAATTCTCATTACGAATTCTGATGACGAATTCTCATTACGAATTCTGATGACGAATTCTCATTACGAATTCTGATGAAGAATTCTCATTATGAATTCTGATGACGAATTCTCATTACGAATTCTGATGACGAATTCTCATTACGAATTCTGATGACGAATTCTCCTTAAGAATTCTGATGACGAATTCTCATTACGAATTCTGATGATGAATTTTCATTACGAATTCTGATGACGAATTCTCATTACGAATTCTGAGGACGAATTCTCATTACGAATTCTGATGACGAATTCCTATTCCGAATTCTCATTCCGAATTCACCTATTAAACGGAATTTGAGTATCTTTGTTTTATACACTCTGAATTAATTCAGACTCTGAAAAAAATATATCTTTGTTAGACTCCGAACATTTATATTTCTTACACTTATAAAATTTGTTTATTCTTTATTATTGTTCCTTACACTCCGAACCTTCACTCTGAATTTTTCATTCCGAACTTTTATGTTAGAGTTTAAAACGATGTCGTACATTCTGTTACACTTTTTTTGTTATAAAATGATGTCTTCTGTTTTGTTACAAACTAACCGTTGTCTAAGTGACACGTGTACAGGTCCCTCCGATCTTTAAGGAAAATATGACCGTTGGAGAAGGATCCGACCTTACCTATAAATAGGAGCTCATTTGAAATAGCGCGGGGCTGCTAGTTGCTGATGACTAAGAAAGTGCTGAAAGGCTGACAAATTTGCTTGAAGTGATTTCTAGAGAGAGAGGCTCTTATTAACTCTCAAAGCTTCGTGCGACTCCGAATGTTGGTGATTACATTCGAGGGCTTCCGGGGAAAGGAAGACAGAGGTGCCGACTACCATAAAGTTCGAGGGCTTTCTTGCTGAGGAAGACATAGGTTGCCAACTACCTTGAAGTTGAGGGCTTACGGGGAAAGCAAGACAGAGACTCCGATCTTCGTATCGAGGGCTTACCCTGGTGTGGGTAAGACAGACATTCTTGAAAGTATAAATCAAGGGAACTTTATGCAAGGTTGTTGGATACCCTTCTCTTTGGGTAAAAAGACTTATATCTTGTTACTAGTAGTTTTACTACATGTTTTTACTCCGCTGCATTTTGTATTATAATGAAAGTATAACTTTCTTATACTTCCTTATTTGTACTCTATTTCATTTAGATTCTATACGCTTTAAGGTAGAATCTAATATTGTAATCATTTGTTAAGATTCAATTTCCGGAACCATATTTTCGGAACCCTCATTCGGAATCTCTTTACTATTTTGCATTCGGTGATAAAGGTGTTGTGAATTTTCTTAGTTTAACTTTGTTAAACTTAGCCTTTTCCTTTGCTTAAGGAAAACATAGTTATTCTTAACTAGATTTAAAGGTTCCAAAGGAATTTTTAAAGTATACAATTCACCCCCCTCTTGTATATTGAGCATCTACATCACTATTTCGATCCTACAGTTTCCTTCACAATTATCCTATTTGAGTCTTCATCGATTAATATTTGGATTTTCCCGTTGGTTTCTTCCAATATTTGACTCTAAAAAATAAATATATTTTATACATAACTACGCTATTATCGATACTTTTAATCTACATTAATATCATCTTACCTAACATATAATATATTTGTTTTTCCACCCAGATTCAACTCCACAAAACTTCACTTCAACATAACATGGATTCAACACATTATATGAAATAAAATATTTACATTAAATTAACCAAATATGGCATAAATATTTATATTTTAGTAGGATGGTTCCTCTATGAACCAATATTACAAGAAATATATATTTACATGGTCTATGAAATGATTAATTTACAAACAAAAATACAACCAACCCAAACCTTTAGGAACTTCTAAAATGATAGTATATTATTATGATAATTTATGAAAACAACTAAAAATTATTCGTTATACTATAGGAGAAAAAACCCAATTTAATGATTCATTCTACAATAAAATTTATAATACATTTTTTAACATGTAATTTATATTTTCATAATTATTAAGATACATTTTCAAATACTTTATTATCATATTATGATTATTTAATTGGAAAATGTCATTTAATAATTATAAAACTATAATTGGTCTTTATCAATAATCTCTATGATTTTAAATGTCAACAACATCTCAAATAACTTTATTACACCATTATTTCATATTAAATTTCACAATATTTTAGTCAATTCTATATTTTAAAAGGAATATTCTAATATATTATTTCCATATGATGAATGGTTGGGTGTGAATAACTCATGAGTTATTTTTTCATATAGTGTAATATAAAAAATCAATGGACACTCATGGATTATTTATCATCCAATTTTACAAAATTCGTTGAATCTTCTATCTGAATAGTGAATTAACAATTATATTAATGATTTTTTTAATATTTTACATTTTCATTGGTTTTTACAAAAAAAATATTGTATATCTAAGACTATATATTATCACGCGCATGTATTAATTCTTCATTGATAATTCTATATTTATTTACCTTATGAGATTCTTCTATATTGGTAACAACTATTTTTTGTGGGGAGTTCTATTTTTTTAAATACTCAATTATATTTATAATTTAATTTAGCTATGATAATTTTTTTGTTGTATTAAATATGAGTTCAAATAAATACAAACATTTAAAATTTATTAAAGGTCCTAGAGTCATTGTTCACTGATTAAATTATAGTTCTTTTATATTTTAAGTATATTTTTTTTAATATGAATTAATTTTTATTTTTTTTAACTAAGACATGATTCATTTTTGTGGATATAAATATAGGATTATTGACCATTTCTAACCACTGTTTCATTCATGTTATATACTCTTTATTAATAAATCCCTTTCTATTTGAGTATATCTATATTTATTTTGTTCAAAAAGAAAAAATAGTTTTTTCCTAGTTGTTTTATCTCTAATTAATAATATCAATTGTATATACCATATGCCATATAATAAAAAATATTTAATATTTTAAAATAAATAATTTATTTAGTTAAAATTTTTACATAATAGTTTTTATATTTTTTTGGGAACTATAGTATATTACTATATTATTAGAATCTTTATAAGTTGAAAATTTCTTTTTTGGTTATAGAACAAAGAGTCATCACTGACTGAACCATAATAGATATAAAATTCCTTTTTAAGGAATAGTTTTATAATTGAAAAGATGAGGTATATACAATTAATCATTTAATTTAAAAATTTTAATTTTATTAAATGTGAAAATAAATTAAAGAAAAAAATAATAAAAATAGTAATAAATAACATCTAAACAAAAATTTCCCAAAGAAGGGGAATGAGATCATTAGAATAAAATCACATTCCATTCTATCTCATTGTAATTGAATAATTGTTGATGTTTTTTTTGGTCGATGGATAGATTTTCAATACGGGATACGAATTATGTGTGAAGTTGTTCTGAAATATTTTGATTGTCTAAATAGATATTTACAATTAATGAGGTCCTTAGGAATCCTTTTCAATGTAATTTCTTCATGGGTAGAATAACATGAGTTTGGTGTGTTATGAAAAATCCAATATAACAACATGTGGTAAACAAATAGAGTTTCGATGGTCATATTTGATTAAAATACCACCACTAATAGAATAATTGTAAAAATTTATGACACCAATGGTCTTAATAAAATTCTGGAAAGCTTCATAAAACATCCAATGTTCCAAGGCAATAATTTTAAAAATAATACAGGGTGAGTTTCTCCCATTATTATATTGAAATATAAAAATGGGTTAAATTTTTGTCCGACCATACATATGGGTGAGTTCATCCCCTCCTTTTATCTACATCATTTTTCCTTGATCCAGGATGTATGGATTCATATCATTGGATTATTTCAATGTAAGGTCATTTGTATCCCTTCCCATGTTGATACTATTTCAATAAATTTTTAATTATATGATAATATTAATTTGGGATAATGAATACACCCAACCATTATAGAATAACATTGATATCCATTGGATTTCATTGGTGGTAACTAAAGGAGGCTTAAGAAACGTTATTTCTCACTCTTTTATATTTTTTCACTAATGGTTTTATTCATGGTGAATTTATTTTTATTTATTGGTAAATATTTCAATTTTTTTTGTTAACTCTCAATTTTATATTCATAATTGATTTCATCATAGGTTCATGTGTAGATTGTGGTGTCATATACATCATTTTATTAATTTTAGAATCATAATATCATTTAATGTGTTTTATTAGTATTAAATTAATTAATTATATTTATTTTAACATTTTTTTTGTGAATAATTGATTAATTAATCTTGATTATATTTGTTCTCAATGACTAATTGGAATTTGTTTTGAGATGGATGAATAATTAGATTACTTAATTATATAATCAAACCATTATACATTTAATATTTAGATCCCTTAGGTTTTATGTATTTATCTAGCTTAATTATTCTTTTATAACTACTACTATTGTAATGTGAATGAATGGTACATGTTTGTTTCATCATACATAAATAAAATATATTTAATGTACTTTGTTTTAGTGGGTCCTTGGTTGAATGGGTGGTGGTGTCTATATTATTGGTCATATGGTGGAGTGAGTTGATATTTTAATAGGATTTTGGAATGAAATTTTTTTTAGTTATTTGTAATTTTATTTTAAAAGTGTTATGGTTTAAAATTTTATTTCTAAAAGAAAATGGAAATAGAAATTATTGAACATGAAATTAGATATCCACAAAAAAATTGGGAAATTAGTATAGATATTTCCACTATTTTTGAATAAGGCCATTTGTTTGATAAAATGGCCACACAATCCAATTTTAAATGTAAATTTAATTTTATTTCTATTTTTTAAAATAAGACAAAGTGATAATATTATTATATCTATTTTTGTCTGATTGGTCATTTGTTGGTGATACCCAATTCTCAAATCATGTATAATTGTGTGTGAGATCTCTTTATTAAAGATTCCCTTATAATGATTCTATTATTATATATTAATTATTCATAATTTATTTATCACTAGGGAGATTTACCTGGTGTGGTGGAATAGTTAGACTAAATAGGAGTGTTGCAAGGGAGTCCCAATCACAATAATTATATGTAATGTTGATAGATTATTTTTTTTGTAGTTTATTATATGAAATTTTTCATCCACAACTACCTCAAAAAAATTATTTCATAGAAATTAATATAATATTTGACTACACATAGAAGTTTATCATAGAGACCCGAAGCCAGACGTACATGGACATTACATTACTTTTGTGGAATACATAGTACATAAAAAAACACACACACAAGGACCGTAATAGTTTTGTGTCGTTGGAAACTCAGAATATAATCTTCTTATCGTGGTGAAAGATCTTCAACATCTCCCATAAAGATCTTATTTATTTTAAAACCTAAATCCTTTCTTGATGTCCTGGGGAAAAGATAACATAATAGGGTGAGCTCAAATGCTCAGTAAGGGTAAACAAAAGAAATATCAATCACGTCATATTCATAAAAACATATTTTTTGGAAATCATAACCTGCAAAAGAGATCATAATTTCATAACATTGGATAAATCATAGTAGTGAAATGCAATCCCAATAATCATAACATAAAACATGAAACTTTGTGGCATACACACATAATCATAGAGAATAATTTCTTATTAGTCAAGACTCATTGCCAAGACTCTCTTAGTGGACGATGTCCCTTTCTGAGCCGAGTTCACTCCTCGTTTCAGTCCTGTTTCACTGAACCGGTATAACCTACCGTTCCAGCCATGTCTATCTCATGAGATATAAAATCTTTACCCAATGCATTGGAGGAGATATAGGTCCCACCCATCTCATAATGAAACCATTCTTATGTGTGCCACAAAAATTATAAATCATACATCATTGCATAACCCATGTAATAAAAAAAGAATTATTAAACATCATGACATCATAAAACAATTCATATATGATAAAAGAATTCATAAAAAAAATATTTCCATCACAAAATAATCAAATCCATGTAATAATAGTGATAGAAACAGAACCCTTTATTGTCTTAGATGGAAAATAATTTTTACTTGAACTAAATTCTTAAGGAAAATATCATTTCTACTTCAAAAACATTTTTCCATTCTTAGCATGTCATACAGTTTTAAACTAAAAGAATTTTATTAAAAAAAACTTGAAAACATGTAAAGGAAGCTTCTTGGAAATAATGTTTTAAAAATCCATTCATTCCGTATAAGTTAAAAAACATTCTTCTCCTAATTTTGTCGGAAAAGTCAAAAAGTACCTCGTACGAAAAACGACAAAAGATTCCTTTCATATATTTTACTAAAAACTCACCAAAGGGTAAAATTGGATTTATACAATTGAAGGTGCAAGGAAATAATATTACATATTGAGGAAACATGGATGTGGATGATAAAATACACCCGAGTAAATTTCAAAGTATAAACAATCTCGGATAAAAATGAGATTGTGATATTTCCCTTACCTTAGGTCCGATTTGCTTCGTATGTTTCTGAACCTCCTGTATAATGATTTAAATAATGTCATTGACTTATTTCAGAATCATACTTATTGTTATGATATCATATATGGTTCACTTATGGCTTTATATTACCCATTCTTTTGTAAATTCCATTTTAAAGAGCGTTTTGGGTAAAGTCGTTTCATTTGTCGTCCGTGTTTTGACTTGTAATTATTCAAATGATTACATAGATCATGATTACTTAATTAAATAACATAAAACATGACTTATATATAATATATATTCAGAATATACATATATATAATGGATCGATAAATGGAATCAAATGAACCCTTCATGGAGACGGTAGGTCGTACGTACGCATGAACGCTGTTTTTGTTTCCTTATTGAGTTGTATGGAATTAAGTAGATGAAATACATATATATACACATAAATTCAGTATCATTATTATGTCATATATTTCATGATTACTTATTATATATACTTTATAATCATTCATGAATGGTTAAAGTGGAGAATGAATCTCATCGCGTCGTGGAGACGGTAGTCCGTACGTACGCACGAGCGATGATATCGTTCTCATGATCGTGGGACATTATTGGAGCTTATGTATACTATTTCAGAATCAATATCACTTTAAAATAATCATATATAGTTATTATTTACACCATTATACCAATCCAAGTAAGGTGGTGGTTGAAAATAGATTACACCACGGCGTGGAGACGGTATTCCGTACATACGCACGCACAGTGATTTCGTTTTCCATAGGATGGATAGATGGTGAAATAAGGTTGTTTCATAATTACAATAACATATCATTATATAAGTGATACTGATTTTTTTACTTCATAATGAAACAACCTAAGAAGAAGAAGTGGAAGAAGAAATAAAGATGAAAGAATCGGTAACGAACATTACCTCTTCTTTGAAGCGCCTCTTTGAGATCTCCTTTTAGGGCACTAAAATTGGTCTTTGAGGAAGACCAAAACCTCTAGGATGTTTCTAGGGAAGTGGAGAAGATAATTTGGCAGGGGTTGGCCGAGAATGAAGGCTCAATGTGGTTTGAGGAAGAGAGGTAGGAGGTGCCCTTTTATAAGGGAGGAGAGGGGCACCTTTGGAATAACTAAAACTATTATTTTATTATATAGTCAAATTCGTCTTTAAATAGATCCAAATTGATTCATTTTGAAGATAAGGTGGGTATGGGTCGAACTCCTCTCATCTAATAGAATTTGTACAAGTTTAGTTTCCTATTTTAACCTTATCATTTAGATTTAACATTAAGTAAAATAAGTTTACTTTTACCGTGTCTTCTTGTGTTTTTATACTATAAGGTTAATAAACTTACTATGAGAAGCTGAACGAACCCCAAGTTGTTTATTATTTATTTATATAACCTTATCTATGTCATTTGGCCGAACCATATATTTTTAGGACTAAAATAACAAGTAATAATATAATATTTGTTTTAAAAACTATTTTATGTCAATTTTGACACTATTTAGTAATTAATTTTTGTGAAAATCATAACACAATTATTAGTTCAAAAAAAGTTAATTAAATCAATACTAACATGTCATATTAACCTATAAAATTAGTTTATTTCATAAAAAGTCTCAAATTACATTTATTTGGTTGTTTATAACATCAATTATGTCAATATTTCATTAATAAGATAATTATTACATCATCGTTGTGTCATAAATAAATTAAATTATTTAATGTATAAAAATTACAAATAAAATACCATTAAGTAGAAAAGCTTTGTATATTTATAATTAATATTTATAGTAGAATTTATCTTATGTATAATCCCATATTAAAAATGATTTACTTATTTAACTTTGATTTTAACTATTTTCACCCTTCTTTAAATAAATTAATAATAAATGTCCTAATCTAATCCAAGTGGGGATAAATGGTCATATTTTATCCCTAAGGTTGTTTTTGGTAGAATTTCACTTATCCAATAGAATTAGGACATGTTTTAGGGTAATAATAATATCATTTTTACCCTTAATTACCCTATTTACTTTTAACCGTGGTAAAAAAAACTAAAAAGTTGCTATTCACCAAAAATTATTTTCATCTCATTGAACCACATTTTAGTCCTTTATATTAACCGTGTCTCTCTGATTTTCGGAATTCCACTCACAGAAGTTGTAAACTTATGTTTTATGAAAAATTCAGTTTTTTAACTACCACTTAGTGGTTTCACTGTTCATCAAAAATTGAAAGTTTTCAGAAAAATACCAAAATTTCACCGTAGGCTAATTTCGATATTCTGAATCCAAAAATGAAGTCCATTTTGAAAAATAAAATTTATAAATTTTCAAAAAGTGGTTATTACTATTCATAAGGGCTAGTTTTAATAATATTTTAATAGCATATCGTTGTTTAGTGGTACTCGGTATTACGTACTACACACGCTATCGAGGAAGGTCGCGATTGCGTGTAATTCAAGGCAAGTCAAGGATGCGTGTTGTGAAAGCTTCTTTTGGTGTAGCGTACAACACAAGACATTAATAAAATTAAAAAGATAATTTTTCATAAAATCTCGGGGTGTTACATTGTACCCCCCTTAAAATGAATTTCGCCCTCAAAATTCGTCGGTGTTATAAATGGTTTACTATTCGAAAGTTTCTTTAATAGAAACCCACATCATAAAAAGGAATACCAAAACCAATCTTTAAAAACAAAAGTATGAAACGTAACAGTTACCCAAATAAACTAATCACTGGGTTTCCACATAGGTGAAAATATGGATATGGAAGAGAAATCTAACCATCATGTTCTAATAGACATTTGTAGAGAACATGGCTATGGAAAATCAAACAATCACAAAGCCATAAATTTGTGACGATCTAAGGTACCATCTGATTCATCAGATATAAGAGCACTAGGACAACATTTTTCATTTTCAAGATCATTTCCCTAAAGTTGATGAAATAGGAATTAGAAGAAATACTTTCGTGATTTTGGTATAGTCTCGTCGTTTGTCGTTCTTTGGACAATTTCCACTTCATCTCTTAAATAAATGAAGTTGAATTTTTCATTCATTATGTGTTAGTAGATCATGTGATAGAATGATGGGTCATTCCATCTGTCTCAAACAAAAGGTTAGAAAAGTTATCATAAGTCCATCTATAGTGATATTAATCATATATGGTTCCTAAAATGGACTTATACATCATATATCATACTACTTAATATAATAAAACTAGTTTCTACTAAACAGGGACTTCATGTAGGCCAGTGGTAGGAGATAAAGGCCAGTCGCACTTTGGTTGTGGGATCGATTCCCACAGCCTTGTCCGACGCGATGGGCTGTCGCCCGTCCTGTAGGTTGTCCTTTTTCTAAAACTATATTTCTATAACATCTCATCAATAATATCGAAAAATACTAACTTATGTCCAACATAATCCATTCCAATATTTAGGCTTATCTAAAATACTTCGGTCCTAGCTCATAGTATAATGAAAATGATTACATGAAATTTCACATAACAATCATGTGAATGCCATCATTTATCCCCCATATATCATAAGGCATATCTTGTTGGTAAAATTACAAACATTTGAATACCTTAATCATGTATTCTCTTGAAGAATGAATACCCATTGAACCTTAGTGAAAACATGAATGCAGTAAAAAGTTAACTCATTCCACATACCAAAATCCAAAAATTATATATACTCAAACCATGATATAACCTTCTCCTTATATCAGTCATGAGCTCATGAATACTATCAAACATTTAATTTTCTCCTTATCCCTTCATTATGCGCATATCATATACATTCAAAAAATATCTGATTAACCTTTCATGGATACTGGTACCATTAATAATAAACATTCAAAACTCAAGGAAAGACAAAACTATAACAATCCTTAGATGTCTCTTTATTCCATAGTACCATGAGATTACTTATACAACATTAAACATGATAAACATGTAATCAATCCAATACATTCTTAAACCATTGACTGAGCTTCAACATTTCTTTCATCTCACATATCATTTGTAGTCTCTTCATCATCATCAACATAAATACTACCCATACGACCATACTGATTCTCTTCATGAGACTTTCTCTTAGGGCATTGGTATGCATAATGCACGTACATTCCACATTTAAAACATTTAACCATTATTTATGTCGTAGAAATACCATTATCCTCATCCCTGGTGTTAACTGAACCTTTTCCATTGCACTTACTAGATTTGTGTCCTTCTTTTCCACACCCAAATCATCTTCCAGTTCCTTCGAAACATTCTCCTTGATGCCTCTTCCCACATTATTTACATAGGATAAATTGAACTTTCTTTCCTCTATGATCATCATGAAACTCCATCTTTCTCTTATTAGCCGAGTC
This sequence comes from Viscum album, assembly GCA_963277665.1. Taxonomy (NCBI): domain Eukaryota; kingdom Viridiplantae; phylum Streptophyta; class Magnoliopsida; order Santalales; family Viscaceae; genus Viscum; species Viscum album. The sequence goes on from OY728119.1 coordinate 1,687,188,615, forward strand.
AGGAAACTTACCAACTTTTACTTTATTGATCATATTATGAGATTACTGATTCGGCATAATAATGATGTCTGGACTTCCAAATCCCATTTCATTTGGTTGCTCATGAAGAATATCATTCCATTGTCCATCATATCCTCCATTATCGTGGATCATCTTGTTTCAAGCCATTTTCTAAAACCCAAAAAGAATAGTGTGAGAGGCAACAATCATAATAAAGCGGGAGTAACTTCAATGTCTAACATCTTTGGTTTAGTCTAATATACTTACCATTGTTCTAGGACAATATCCTATACGTATACTTATCCATAGGGACATCCCTGGACATACCTTAGAAATATCTCTAGGGATCTCACTAACGTTTTCGCATCCTAGTTTCCAAAGGTTGACTAAACCTCCCTATGATACCAACTGTAGAGACCCTAAGCCTGACGTACATGGACATTACATTACTTTTGTGGAATACTTAGTACATAACAAAAACACACACACAAGGACCGTAATAGTTTAGTGTCTTTGGAAACTCGGACTATAATCTTCTAATCGTGGTGAAAGATCATCAACATCTCCCATAAAGATATTCTTCTTTTTTAAACCTAAATCCTTTCTTAATGTCCTGGGGAAAAGAGAACATAATAGGGTGAGCTCAAATGCTCAGTAAGGGTAAACAAAAGAAATATCAATCACGTCATAATCATAAGAACATATCTTTTGGAAATCTTAACCTGCAAAAGAGATCATAATTTCATAACATGGGATAAATCATAGTAGTGAAATTTAATCCCCACAATCATAAAATAAAACATAAAACTTTGTGTCATACACACATAATCATAGAGAATCATTTTTTATTAGTCAAGACTCATTGCCAAGACTATCTTAGTGGACAAAGTCCCTTTTTGAGCCGAGTTCACTCCTCGTTTCAGTCCTGTTTTACTAAACCGGTATAAACTACCATTCCATCCATGTCTATCTCATGAGATATAAAATCATTACCCAATTAATTGGAGGGAGATATAGGTCCCACCCATCTCATAATGAATCCATTCTTATGTGTGCCACAAAAATCATAAATCATACATAATTGCATAACCCATGTAATAAAAATGGAATTCTTAAACATCGTGACATCATAAAACAATTCATATAAGATAAAAGAATTCATAAAAAAAATTTCCCATCACAAAATAATCAAATCCATGTAATAATAGTGATAGAAACAGAACCCTTTATTGTCTTAGATAGAAAATAATTTTTACTTGAACTCCATTCTTAAGGAAAATATCATTTCTACTTCAAAAACATTTTTCCTTTCTTAGCATGTCATACAGTTTTAAACTAAAAGATGTTTATTAAAAAAACTTGAAAACATGTAAAGGATGCTTCTTGGAAATAATTTTTTAAAAATCCATTCATTCCGTATAAGTTAAAAAAACATTCTTCTCCTAATTTTGTCAGAAAAGTCAAAAAGTACCTCGTACGAAAAACGACAAAAGATTCCTTTCATATATTTTACTAAAAACTCACCAAAGGGTAAAATTGGATTTATAAAATTGAAGGTGCAAGGAAATAATATTACATATTGAGGAAACATGGATGTGGATGATAAAATACACCCCAGTAAATTTCAAATTATAAAAAATCTCGGATAAAAATGAGATTGTGATATTTCCCTTACCTTAGGTCCGATTTGCTTCATATGTGTCCGAACCTCCTGTATAATGATTTAAATAATGTCATTGACTTATTCCAGAATCATACTCATTGTTATGATATCATATATGGTTCACTTATGGCTTTATATTACCTGTTCTTTTGTAAATTCCATGTTAAAGAGCGTTTTGGGTAAAATCGTTTCATTTGGCGTCTGTGTTTTGACTTGTAATTATTCATATGATTAAATAGATCATGATTACTTAATTACAGAATATAAAACATGATTTATATATAATATATATTCATAATATACATATATATAATGGATCAATAAATGGAAATAAATACACCGTTCATAGAGACGGTAGGCCGTACGTACGCATGAACGCTGTTTTCGTTTCCTTATTGAGTTGAATGGAATTAAGTAGATGACATACATATATATACACATAAATACAGTATCATTATTATGTCATATATTTCATGATTACTTATTATATATACTTTATAATCATTCATGAATGGTTAAAGTGGAGAATTAATCTCATCGCGTCGTGGAGACGGTAGTCCGTACGTACGCACGAGCGATGATATCATTCTCATGATCGTGGGACTGTATTGGAGTGTATGTATACTATTTAAGAATCAATATAAATTTAAAATAATCATATATTGCTATTATTTACACCATTATACCCATCCAAGTAAGGTGGTGGTGGAAAATAGATTACACCACGGCGTGGAGACGGTATTCCGTACGTACGCACGCACGGTGATTTCATCTTACGTAGGATGGATAGGTGGTGAAATAAAGTTGTTTCATAATTATAATAACATATCAGTATATAAGTTATACTGATGTTATTAATTCATAATAAAACAACATAAGAATAAGAAGTGGAAGAAGAAATAAAGATGAAAGAATCGGTAATGGACATTACCTCTTCTTTGAAGCTCCTCATTGAGATCTCCTTTTAGGGCACTAAAATTTTTCTTTTAGGAAAACCAGAACCTCTAGGATATTTCTAGGTATGTGGATAATATAATTTGGCAGGGGTTGTCTGAGTTTGAAGGCTCAAAGTGGTGTGAGGAAGAGAGGTAGGAGGTTCCCTTTTATAAGGGAGGAGAGGGGCACCTTTGGAATAACTAAAAGTATTATTTTATTATAAAGACAAATTCGATTTTAAATAGCTCACAATTGATTAATTTGAAAGCTAAGGTGGGTATGGGTCGAAAAACTCTCATCAAATAGAATTTAGAAAAGTTTAGGTTCCTATTTTAACCTTATCATTTAGATTTAACATTAAGTAAAATAATTTTACTTTTACCGTGTCTTCTTGTGTTCTTATACTATATGGTTAATAAACATACTATAAGAAGCCCAAAGAACCCCACGTTGTTTATTATTAATATATATAACCTTATATAAGTAATTTGGCCGAACCATAGATTTTTAGGAATATGATAACAATTAATAATATAATATTTGTTTTAAAACTATTTTATGTCAATTTTGACACTATTTAGTAATTAATTTTTGTGAAAATCATAACAGAATGATTAGTTCTAAAAAAGTTAATTAAATCAATAATAACATGTCATAGTAACCTATAAAATTAGTGGAGTTCATAAAAAGTCTCAAATTACATTTATTTGGGTATTTATAACATCAATTATGTCAATATTTCATTAATAAGATAATTACTACATCATCGTTGTGTCATAAATAAATTAAATTATTTAATGTCTAAAAATTACAAATAAACTTTCATTAAGTAGTAAATCTTTTTATCTTTCAAATTAATATTTATAGTCGAATTTATCTTATGTATAACCTCATATTAAGAATGATTTACTTATTAAACTTTGATTTTAACTATTTTAACCCTTCTTTAAATTAATTAATAATAAATGTCCTAATCTAATCCAAGTGGGTCTAAATGGTCATATTTTATTCCTAAGGTTGTTTTTGGTCTAATTACACTTATCCAATAGAATTAGGAAATGTGTTAGGGTAATAATAATATCATTTTTACCCTTAATTACCCTATTTACTTTTAGCCGTGGTAAAAAAAAGTAAAAAGTTACTATTCACCAAAAATTATTTTCATCTAATTGAAACACATTTTAGTCCTTGATATTAACCCTGTATATTGTATTTTTGAAATTCCACTAACAGAAGCAGTAAAATTAAGTTTTATGACAAATTTAGTTTTTTTAACTACCACTTAGTGGTTTCACTATTCATCAAAAATTGAACTTTTTCAGAAAAATACCAAAATTTCACCCTAGTCTAATTTCGATATTCCGAATCCAAAAATGTAGTCCATTTTGAAAAATAAAATTTATAAAATTTCAAAAAGTCGTTATTAATATTCATAACGGATTGTTTTAATAATATTTTAATAGCATATCGTTGTTTAGTGAAACTCGGTATTGCGTACTACACATGCTATCGAGGAAGGTCATGATTGCGTGTAATGCAAGGCAAGTCAAGGATGCGTGTTGTGCAAGCTCCTTTTGGTGTATCGTACAACACAAGACATTAATGAAATTAAAAATATTATTTTTCATAAAATCTTGTTGTGTTACATTTATGGTCTTATGGGGTAACCATCACGAAAGTGAATGAAAATTTGTATTTATTATTAGATTTTTAAAAAGACAACATTAGACCTTGAGAGAATTGACCACCTAGTGGTGGTTAATACATTGAATAATTTTTTCATGGATAAGGGTATAATTATGTAGAATGGTTCTAGGGTTGTGACATTACAATGATGATACATGGAATAGGGTATTGGAGGATTTATATTTCCACAATGTTGTAGGAAATTTTTGAGTAAGAGATGGATTTTCTGGAAACATAACTTGTGAAACATGGATTAATTTATTAGTAGAACAATACATATAAGTGACAAATAGTACGAATATATGGATCACAACATGGATATATTGGAAGAATACATCATATATGAATGCAATGATCCATATTGATTTGAATTCAAGCATCAAAATTGTTTTAAATTGTTTTTCTACATGCACATTTAATGATTTATCTATTTAATAATAGTGTATCAATGACTGGTTCATTTTCAATTTGGTGATTGAGATCTATGAAATTATATATTTTTTACCAGGTGGGAAGGGTGATTCTATATAAAAAAATATTAATCGATACCAGATATATATCTGTTAATTTCTATAATTTTTCATGTAATATGTTTAGATATTATATGGATTAATTTCAAGACTGAGAACATAGACGGATTTAAATTTTGAGGATTGGTTATTCCTAGAACAAATATTTTTAAAATTCTAATATTTTTAATAGAACACACTTGTTTTTTTCTTGAAAATGTTTAATAAATCTTAAAAATATTCCTTGATTTGAAATATGAGGAAACTATTGAACTGATTATATTGTCTTTACCCTAGATGTGACCTATCTTTCGTCGGCATAGTCCATTTGTTGAAAAAGACACCAAGGATGTAACCATAAATATATTATATCAATGAAATTATTTTATTTTTAAATTGACATAACTTAGGAAAGGTGACTTAAATTGGAAATATGATATATCCATTGAGTTTGTGATGTGGTACTTTCCCTAGGTGCGACTTAACATCAGTATGCATCGATCATTTATGAAAAATTTGTTGCATAGTGTACATAGAATAAAATAATTTAATAAAACTAATTTCGATGATTCATCTTATATCAATCATTAAATATAATTTTAAAGGGAATTTCCCGAGTGAGACTCAAAACCCTCAAAACCATGCATAACTTTTGGAGAGGGATTCATTGATTCTTTATTAGGTGAAAACAATAGATTGTGGATTGGCGACCAGCACACCTAGGATTCAAAGGATCATGACTACGATAAATATGTAGAGTACATTATTTATCATCAAGTGATATGAATCGAGGAATGGTGTGAGTTTTGAGTATTTATTTCCTCATTCTAAAATTCTATAATGAAAATAATTAATTGACAAATGGATTGATTAAAGAGAGAATGTATTATGGGGGGATTTCATTGCAGGGTTTTAAAAGGAGATAAATATTTTTGAATATATTTTATTCTATTTTCGTTCTAAATGAGATGGATCAAGATCGATATAAAATTTGATCCTGGTTTTTCCCTCTATTAAGTTCTTTTGATTTTCCTCTATATTCATCATTCATTATCGGCATTCTTTCTTTGGCTTGAGACTTTAAATATCACAATAAATTGATATTTGGGAACCCAATTATTTTCAAAACAATATTGGATTGTAGATCCTATATTTCCATGGAATTATCGAGGTGAGATGATAGAGGCAGAGAGATTCGGATGACAACTTATTCCTGAATTCACGTTCTTCGGCGCTCTCAGTCACACAATGATGAACGATGTGTTTATCTATTTTTTTAAAAGATCGAATTATGAAAAATGGTGATTTGTATTGAAAATTACTCAATGAGCAGAGATCAGTTTCCAATAATTTTTTCAAGAATTGTAGGAGGTGGTGTCGTCAGTGAAATGGACCAAAGTTAGCAACAATGCGTGACAGTGGAGCCACTTGTGGTAGGTGCATCCATTGGTGGTCATGGGATACGACATCAACGTCGAGAATGTGGAAATGTAAAGACACAATAATGGTATCATTCTAGTACAGGATGATGTCATTGTAATAGTCTGTGTTAGGTTGGGTTAGACAAGTTGGTTGGGTCGGGACGATGGGCATGGTCAGAAGAAGCAGACCTGGGTCAGATCCACGATGGACCCGGGTAGCAGGCCGAGTTCAGTTGACCATGATGATAGACCCAAACAGTCAATTGTGTGTGCAATAACTACAATACTGACTGCATGTTTAGTTGACAGACCACATCGGTAGGTATGCATTCCCTAGTAGGCATAGATGTGGTTTCTCTCAAATGAGCATTTCCCCTAAATAGTGGTTTCTGTCTAAGAGATGTATGTGGAATTGAGACCCTAAAATTGAGGTGGTCCTTTTGAAAAATCAGTGAGATTTATTACCATTGTAGGATGAGATATTTTCCTTTTTTATTTACCTGAGGGTTCAATGTGGCATTATGTCCACATCATCAGATCAAAATTTCCACTTGAGGTCAGGTCCTTGAGAAAGTATGGTTTCTTTCCATGGGACTAGAGTGTGATCCTCTATCACCCCAATTGGAGTCTTTTAGACTAGATGTCACGACTAAGAGTTGGGATTTTCTCCTCTATTAGGTAGGTCATATCAGTAGGGTCAGTGGTACTCCCCAGTGTGTTTGTGTAGTATCCACAACCTTGTTGGTTAATCCATATTGCGTACATGGTATTCCCAAGTGTTTCTAGGAAGGATCAAATCTCTATGAGTCATAGAATATCTTGACCATTGAATAATATTTGGAGTGGTACCAAATGAGTTATAACTCTTTGTGTGTGTCACCAGTGATAAAATTTCTCAAGGGGTTAATTTTCCTGAAATGAGAATTCCGTGAGAAGAATTATGTGGAAAGAAACTGATTGTGTCTTAACTCGATACTTTGTGTCTTGGATTGAGTATATCTTGATATCCTTTTTGTAATTTTTTTATTCATACACCCATGTGGAGCTGATTGTACATTCATTCATGGAAATCCTACGTAGTATTCATTTGTATTAATTTTATGTGGTATTACTTCATTTTAATCCTGTGTAGTATTCCATTTTAGTAATCATATGTGGTATTTATTTGTTTTAATCCTATAATGTATAACTTATTTAAATTTTGTGTTGAATTACTTCGTTACAATCTAGTGTGAATTACTTTATTTAAATCCAATGTTGTATTCCTTTGTGGTAATCCTATGTTGTATTCATTAGCAATAATATTGTCTGGTAATCATTCACAGTAATCTAGTGCGGTATTCTGTTGTGGTAAACCTGTCATGTATTCCCTTGTGTTAATACTTTTTGATAATAACATGTGGTATTCCTTTGTGGTATTATTTTGTGTTATTCCTCAATGGTATTAATTTTTCTAATTCCTTTACGGTATTCCTTTATGGTTCCATGGTATCCAAATGAGAATTTTTATAGTCACCCATGAATGAATTTCCAATCATCTCTTATGTCTTGTGCAAACAATCGACCCTCTGATTGAGACATAGGTAGAACATGAATAGAATACTCGTAGTGAGTCTAGATATACTGAGGATTTTATGTAGGCTTTTATACTGTAGTCCTAGAACCATTACATATATTTTGGACATGTCTTACAGACTCTTTGGGGAGACCTTGTATTTTTACTGATTTACATTCCCATAATTTTTCTGTCTTACATTGTTGTGAGATTTTGGTTGTATGCATCAATTGTTTAATTAATGGGATTTTGTATATTTCATCATTTTTGGGATTAAATATTTGTGAGTGCATACATTTACATATAGAATGCCTCCCATGTTAATGATATCACCACTCAGTTATTGTCCCTAACCCCAAGAATATTGGAGGAAGGTTTTGGGTGTCGCGACATAGGCCCCACTGAGATGGGTTGAGACAATTTTATTTAATAATGATTAAAAAACAATTGTAAATGTGTAATAAATACAAGATAGTTCGATGATTATAACATGATGATATATACATATATAAGGAACAAATGTGCTTCTATATAATGTTAAAATCATGTTGTGGGAGACGACCTATGGGATTTTTTTAATATAATGGAAAGAGGATAAGGTTCATTAATGAAACTATGGAAGATATCTCTAGTGAGGACCATTGAGATGATATTTGTAGTGGAATGAGAGATGAGATTATTTTTTTGGCATTTGGTACACGTTATTTATTTGTATATTTTTAATCTTGGTTTTATTCTTATAATGTTTTATCTTATTTAGAGACCTCTTTTACAACCTTATGAATTCATTAACACATTTTGTCAGTGTGAATTTTTTGGGACGTATTGGATATCCGATTATTGTATTTATAAAAAAATTATTATTTCCCATGATATTTGAGGGATGGTAACTTTATTAAAAGTGATATGAAGAAATGGTAAGGGAGAATTTTATTATTTCACCTATATATATATAAGAATGAAATTTTAAAGATAATATTTGATGATACAAGAGTTAATTTTTTGTAAACCTAATTTATATAGGAGGGTCTCTATGCGATATTTTACTACTACGATAACATTCATTGGTAGTTATGAGAGTGTTTTTTGTTTCTTTTCCATACCCACAATGATGGAATTATAAAATTTTATACTTCTTGATAATTCATGGGTTATGTTTTCTTGTGGGTTGATTGAAAGTCACCCAAAAATTTCTCACACATCCAATCCATCAATAGTATTAAAATTTTTAAGGTTTTTGGTATAATCCTTCAAGTTATTTCAACTCAGCCACTATGCATCTACATGATATGAGATTAAATGTATGATGGTAGACCTTATATTTTATTATAGGTATTGGTAATACCATGTAGTTGGTGATGTATCATTAGAAGAGCAATGTAATGGAGGTCAATGGTTTAGTAGGAGGCTCTGTATTGATTTTTTATAGGCTTGTGCATTTATTTATTATTATTTTTTGGAAATACATATTTATTGTCTTATGTTCCAACTTATATATTTATTTACAATAAATGTTTCACTTATCATCCTATTGTATTGTGTTGTATATTTTTATATATGTTTTTTTATTGAATAGATGTGTCATTATATGGATAAAAATGTATATAAACTAAACTACAAGGTTCTCTATTTGAGAAATCCATTATTAACATAGTATTAAAGAATATATGTCAATTGAGTTGAGTCACAATGAATTATTATTAATTTCATGAATAAATAGAATGTGATTATTTTGAGGGAAAGACCACCCCAAGATTTCATTAGAACCTCCCACAGCTTAATAAACTCATCCATATGTGGATTCATACTTGTGGTCCAGTGATTTTTTGATTAAAAAATCTTTTATATTCACCATGTCTATAAACAAAAAAAATATTATCTAGACATTGTTTTGATGGGAAACTTTTATTTAAAAGTAAATATAAAAAAGTCACAAATTTGGATATAAATCATGATATTTTCGATCCAGAATGGCATTCATTGAATCCTAGGTATCCATATTATATATAGTACAGAATGATGGAAATATATTTATTACTATGGTTTTGAACTTATAATTCATGTATTTTATGGATTGAACCTAAGATATGTTGTAGGGCTTATCAAGGATACAACATTTTTTTTCAAATCATGATAGAAATAATATTAGGTTTTGGTACATTCAACACTAGGGGATATTGTTTTACATTTTACCTTTATAGTTACAATTATTAGAAAAAATAAACTAATATTATTTTTTTCAAATATACTATTAGAGATGACTAGATAAATATAAATTAATGTGGTTGGTAAACAGTTATCATTCAATGACCATGGGATATTTTTTTTGGGAGTTAATAATTTTTTATAAAAATATATTAAGGAAAAAAAATCATTTTAGGTATAACATATCATCTATAAAAAAATATATAGGTAAACCTAAAATTAACTATCACAGGGATTAGATTATTTTGAAAAGAATAATTTTTATCAAAATGTTGTTTTCGAAATGGATTGGTTTGATTGAATTTCTTTTGTCAAATTATTAATGAAAATGAATATATGGAAAAGTATTAGTGAGGTATGTTATTTTAAAATTCACATTTTTGAAAAAACCCAATTTTTTAGAATGATTACTTTTTCTATGAAGTCATCCATCAAGTATATTCCCTATGAAACAAACTAATTGAAATTCTAATGGTTGTCTCAAGTAGATTTTATTTTCCTATTTTGATTGTATTTTCTGTAATTTTTTAGAATTTAATGGGTCCATATTTAACATATTATTAAAAAATGAGATAAATAGAAGGAAAAAGGGGGTATTTTGTGGAATTAATAAAAAATTTATATCCACAAACATTAACAACTAGTTTTAATATATTTTATTCCATAAAAGAGTTATTTTAACTTAAAATTTTTCATTAGAACATTTATTACCACAAAATTTTTAACATTATTAGGATTCAAAAAACCACTTTCAATTTTACCGATGTCTCTATAATATTCAACCCTAGAGATCAACCATGAATTGAACTTGAAATATAATATAAACTAATATTAAGAATACTGTTGGTTATATTTCAACAATGAAATAATCTACTATTAACTTTCGCCATTGGTTTGAATGTTATATATATGAAGTATCCAAAAGACTCCCTCCACCATTTTATATCCATTGGATTATCTAAATCACTCGATTCCCATTTGGGACCCTTATATCATGCAAATTAAGATTGTAGATTTTGGTGTAATGTGTGAATAATACATGAGTTTGGTAATGGGATAATCAGTAGGAGAATGGGATGAAAAGAACAAAATCAATATAAATTGAATTTTCAATATTAATATTACATTGGGTAGTATTTTGTGTTCATTCATTAAATCCAATAATTTTTTTAATGCATCGATTATTTTATGCACTCACCATGTGAAAGAACTGTTTCTCATTCCATATGTTTCATAATATAAAAAATTAAAATTAAAATAGATAATGTGGAATAATACGTGGGAGATAACCCCAATTATGCAACATCCTATATATAGAAGAGTTGTTGTTAATAATAAGAAAAACATCAACTCACAATACTACTATAATAAATATCCCAATCATATTTTTGTATTGGTTAATGTATTTTAATGGTATATTAAATTTTTCCTAATTGTGTACCCAAAATATAGAATATAATACACCCTAACATGTAACATATGATATCATATGAGATGTATATTCCTTATATGCTATTTATAGAATATATTTATCGATCTCCCACTTAATGTATATCCTCATAACCGATGTGAAATTTCGATTTTATTGTATCATATAAAACAAATTATGAATTCAGTTCCTAATTATTTTGGATGTTTCGCAAAAAAAATTCTTCAATATATCATAAAATATCACCATATATCACACCAAATGTAATTGTTTTGAATTTCCATTTTGACACATTTTGGATAAACTCTATAACACTTTTAGAGAATATCTTAGAGTATTTTAGAACTCAATACCTATTAATTATACAACATAGTGTATCCAATTGATCTATTATAGTGATAAAAATTAATATAATTTCATGTTTTCATAAATATAATAAAATATTGTCCTATAGAAAAGTGTCACTTCCTATCAATCAATATGATTACATGATATTATCTTCGTAAATAACATGTATCCTTATACACATTCCCACCAACTATATCATATGAATTCATGTGAAATATTAAAATCCCTTTTTCTAAGATATCAAGTTACCGTCATACTTGGATTATGTAAATTCCTTATATCCCCTTAATGCACTCTCAATTCATTGATAATAGAATAACAATATCAATAAATGTATTACATGTTATATTTCTATGTGGATGTGAACATCACATATCCCCCTACCAAATTGATAATTATATAATATGTAATTTATCAATTAATGCCCCTACACGTACAGAGTCTATATCAATCATGAAGATAAATTTTATAAAAATTATATAAAAAAATCACATATTTATTAAACTCAAGCTAAAAATATAATTAGAAACACACCAGTCCATCCACTGATTTACTTAGCATAACGACTATATAAAAATATAAAAATATGGATGGTTCTCATTCTAGGAATCACTCTAACCATTTGTATATGGATTAAATTTTAAACAAGAAATCATTTATACAAAATATATAATATTTTAAACATCATTTAGTTTTCTTATAGCCTCATCCATCACATAAAACCAGTTTTCTACATCATGATAATTTTTTTCCACTCTGTAAAAAATATTTACCATTATTAAAATAAAATTTCATGAAAATATATAATAAATTATTCTCAAAATTTATTATGAATAACTAATATTCATAATATAAATGTTTAAAAAATATTTCACTAGATATTATATAAAAATATAGTTGAATGATTAAAAATTTATTAATTTTATTCTGTAAAAAATAAAATATTTTATATCCAAAAACACCTTTAGGAAATTAGTCAAATCCATACATAACTATTATTCGTATCAAATTACCTATTATATACTACCATATCATTCTTATATTCTCTACACTTTTACAGTTTTCATAAAATCATTATATCTCTATATAATTTTTAACACAACTTTATGTAACCATCTGATAAAACCCTCCCACTAAAATATTTAATGAGTATCATCTAAGATGCTGTCTAATTTTAATATTGGTGATACCTTAGGCATTATTTTCAAGTTGATTAACTCTTTTAACAATGTATTGTAATTCCTTAATAGTATAATATTTGTTTTTATTATGTTAATCACTCGTATACATGAGAGGTGTTCATTCCCATTTGATAGAGAGAGAGATAGATAATTATTATACCATCCATATAATAAAATAGCATTATATGTGATATAATAATTTTAATATATTTTTGTTTTTAGGAGACAACTGAAGGTGGTAAAAAATAAGTAATGGACTAGGTGATTCATTAAGACGATTAACTTCTCTTAGGGAAACCTCTAATCGATCTATTCTAAAATACCATATAGTTTGTATCTTGAAAGAACATAATATATAGAACATATATAAGAGTTATACAGAGATATTATTGAATTATTTCTCAATGATAAATGGTTCAAAATGTGTGAATGTTTAAGGGGAGGAGGATCCATTTTATAACTGAAGTAAGTGGAACATATGCCATTTTTCAATGATTTAAAATATTATTAAATTAAATTAATGTAAAAATTTCCTATAAAATGTTTATATATATTTTTTAGATGATAAATTATAAAATAAAATAACAACTTCTCTTAAATCAGGTTATTAGGTCTCTCATCTACTATGTTTTTAGATTGGCCCACCTGTAAGCACATTTTACCTTAACCATGGTAACCAATTTTTAATGTCTTTACTAATATTTATGGGAAAAAAAATTTATAACCATATTAAATTATATAAATTATCATAATTAAATATATGAACTAAATTTTATCCAATCCAATCCATATAAATAGTTAAATTATAATAAAATATTATCCCAAAAATGTAATGAAAAATATATGTTTCAAAAATAGTATTTTTCATGCATAAGATTATATTATGTTAATTATATAAATATTAATCATAATTTTATGGATACAAAATCATTTAATTTTTTATACAATATAAAAATTTCATTAAAATCACTCCTTAGAAAATATTACTTATAATAATTAAAATTTTATAATATAGTTAATTTATATACATCATTCTAAAATATATCCCCATTTTAAATAGATATGATCATATAGTGTTTTACATTATGTTCATAACCAATAAATTTTTAATTAAACTTATTTCAACACATATTTATTAATTATATTAGTAATAGTTAAATAAATTATTCTATATTTTCCAAAAAAAATCATATCTTCGTTGTAATTTTTCAATAACTAATTCTAGTCTTATATTGACCCAGAGAGTTCAAAATTAATACCCATCCTACCAAATCATAATTTTTAAATGAAATATTAAAATGTTAATTTTATGATTGCCTAAATAAAATATTACTTTAACTTACTATAATGGAAAATATTGTGTTAAATTCTTCCATCCTTCAAACAATTATTCCTCGATATTTTATTGGATATTAATTTCAAAAAAATTAATCGGGGTTCGTCTTGATAACGTACTCAGGATCCCATGTATCTTCTTCCATTTTCTGATCTCTCTAATGTTCCTATAACACCCTAATATTTTCAATGAATTAAACTATATATAATCGTGTTAATGAAATGAAAAATTTATTTTTATAATGAATTAAATTCAACACATAGTTTTAATTTTCTAACATGTTACCTTGATAATTTTATGTAAAATTTTGTATTAAAAATGCATCTCTGAACTAAAATGGATTGTGTTATATATTACCATTTTTAACATATTTGTTATACTAGGTGGTGTGAATATTGTTAATTAATTTATGTAAGATATAAATATAGATATAAATTTTTAACACAATATAAAATATTAATTCAAGTTTAGTGAACAATCAATCAATTTTTAGTGATGTGATTTTATTATTCAAAACCATGTCTTCAAAAAAATTTGATTATTATTGATGTTCGTGAAGAAATGGAATAATAATATTTTCAAAATTGTAGATTTTTTTTAAAAAAAATATGTAATTCACTTTTTGAATTCGAATATAAACATTTACATTGGGCGAAATTTTTGGACTTTTTGGAATATTTTTATTTTTCAGTGAATTGTGAAAAATACTGAATTTATAAAATTTATTTTATTTCAATAAATAAAGAATCTTAAAACTCCTACTATGTTTAAATAATGTTTTAATGTTACATAAGAATTTTATCAGTTATATTTAATCAGATTTCTTACTTTTAATAAACTTTACATCAGTTTTTAATATATATTTTTTATGTTTAAAACAATATTTCTTAAAAACAAATAGTTAAAATTCATAATATTTATAAACATTATTTAATTAACATAATTTTTAATTTTTAATTATTTAAATGAAGTATATTTATATATATATGTGTTAAAAATAATTTATATTAATATGATTATTATTAGTTGTAGTATCATTAATATAGATGAATTGTTTTCTAAAAAATACTTTTATTAAAAAATCGTTCACTTGCCAAATCTGTGGGATTAATAACAAATTAAGTTCCCCCACTTCTATGAATTTATTATTGAAAAATAAATTCCATATTTAAATTTATAATAATTTATAATTTAGTTTAAGTAAAACTTAATTTTTTACGATAATTATTGGTGAAAATAGTTAATATTAATCACAATGATTAAGGGAAAAATGAGTTTACTGAGAGAATTATATTTATACATAAGGAGGAGATGACCTATAATGATTTAAAAAACCCATTGATGACCATATTTCTACATTATTCATTTTATTATATAAAATTGTCCATTTTTTATAGATACGTGAAATAAATTCATATAGAATATATATTTTCCAAAAAATTACAAGTGTGTCACTCTCCTCACATAAAAATGGCCACCATCTCTCATCCCTAATTCAGACATACAAAAATATTTAACTTTTATGACCAATGAAAATAAATTAAAATTTTTTCTAATCTATCAATATAATCATTACTTTAGGAAAAATCCAACTATGTGGGTCCTTTTGTGAAATCCCGTTGGAGGAACCCGATGATGAGGTTGTGTTCTGCAATGGGTGTTTTTATTTTATTTCTTTATCCACATTAGATTATTCTTATATCATGTGGATATAATAACCATTTCTCATTCTATATTATATGATAGTTTTATTTTTTAAAAATTTTTTGTAATAATTAAAATGGTATTTTCCTCAAAAATGTTTTAAATTATCTTTTAATGGTAATTTAATTCCTCAAAATCAACAATCCTTAATGTAATTTATCCTTCATTAGGTATATTTTTTATTGATAACCGCCTCATTATTTAACTGTATGGAATAATATTTTTCAAATTGATTTATATGAATCCTATTTCTATTCCATTGGATAATCAGGTTTCAAAGATATTTTCATAGACCCCATTTTCTATCCACATGTTAAAATTTTTTTGGAAGTAAAAATGACTGTTTACATGAATTTTATGATGAAATTCAAGCTCTCTATAAATTATTCGTGTTTTGGTTCTTAGAAATCACCTAAATTAATAGATTACCCAAATAGATTATGCAGATCCCATCACATCTGATATGATGGGGCATACCGAATAACACCAGTTAAGACCGTTAAAACTTATATGATATATTGATTAGGATAGATATGAGCGATCATGTTATTGAATATATGATTGGTGAATCTTGGTATTTTTCCATTAACCAGATATTGATTATATTTTATAGTTTATTATATTGGAATCAATCCATATGGTTATTCCAATTGTAAGGGTTATGTAAAGGTCTTATGAGTTGATGTTTGAAGATACCAATATTTTGTATCTATGATATCTTTTGGATTATGATGTTTTTTTGCTCGATGTTGATATCAAATAGATCTCGATTATTGATTAATATGAATATTTCCTTTTGAATTCCTTATTCATTGATTTTGTGTTCAATGATCCAGGTATTGATGGGTATGAATATTCTTATGTTATACCATTCAATTTCATTATTCGATCATACACATAGTTTATTAATACATTAATTGTTGACAGTCATTGATCATGTAATAATTTTTCATTTATTTAGTATATAATATCTCCCTTTTTATGGTTCATGCATCCCAAGTTGTAAATCATGTGGCTGAATCAGTTATTTTCAGAAATATTTCACATTGATGATGATGATTTATTAATGTGAAAAAGATAATGTTGGTTATGTTGGATAAATTCATGTTTATATTCTTGTGAATTGTATATGTAGTTTTTTTCAATATTCAATAATTATATAAACTTAAAAGGACCTCATGAATTCAACTTAATCAATTTTTTAGGTTAATGTCGTATTAATTGGATGGAAAAATATCCGTGACAATTATCAACATAGAAGCTATAATGTAAAGATTATAATTTCAGCAATAATTCCATGAGTTTAGTTTTTGTTCTATTATATTTGGTTTCAATGGAAAGGATCAGATATATTTGTATTTTAGTATGTATTCATGAGAGGTTATCTTAAGAGTATTGAAAACAGTCATAGGTCTATAATATTATGGTTGTTCGTAAGTTCAATATCATAGACACATCATTGGAGGGTTTAATAAGTAATTTTTTTGGAGGATAATGATATTTTTAGAGACGTTTTATTAGGTTGATATATATATAACAGATAAGATAAACATTAATAGTTATTTAAGGAGGAATTATTTTTCATGTTTAAGGGGAAATGAAAAATGTGTGTGATGGGGTAAAATCATCATATCTTCAAAGAAAGTTCACCTTGAACCCTTGACCAAATGATGACAACAGTTTGATGCCTACCACAAACAGTTGTGATTTCCTAGTAAGAATGCAATTTTTTAGGTAAAGACTCTATTCATTTCGAAAACATATGGGATTTAATTTTAGGAATAATAATTGATTAATCCTATTAAAATATTATATCAAATCATTTAAATCATTACTTTTGGGCATAGTTTGAAAAAATTTGATGAATTTAATATATAGTAAAATATGGAATGATTTAGTTCGATCTATTGGTATGACTAATTAATATTGAATATTAATGTAAAAAAAGGTTTACCCATTTTTGAATAATCATAAAAAGTACCGACCATATTAATATTGGTTATTTTCTAATGATTGGTGCAATAACATGATTATCCCTTTAATGATTACGTGGTACATAAATGATTGTTTTGTTTTCTAGGAGTTAAATTATCATCATTAATGGTAATAATTTGGATTGAAATATGATACAATGATGTAAAATGTCTAAATTATGATATTCTACTAGTCAAGTTATTATGTTTCAATATTAGTTTAATCTAGATGGTGAAACAATTACTGAAATATCATAAGATGATATTCAGAATAAAAAACCTTATCCTATTAACATCAATGCTAATGAAGAGATAGAGTTCTTCAACATCATATTTTTAAGGGTTTGTTGAAATAAATATTTTATTTATCATTGAATTTGTTATCATCAATGTCTTTATTCACCCTAAATAATTATTTTCTCTTTTCCTCTAATTCCACACATCGTCTCTTATTTGGAATCCTTGTTTTGTGTAATTCCATATGAAATTTATACATCCCTTTATATATTTTTAAATGAATGTTTTATTTATCCTTTTTATTATTTTCGGTTTATAAAAATATAATTTTCAAATTTTAATTATCTGATTACCAAGATAATGTTTCCACTCCGAGGACATAATTTATTAGGGGGGATATAACACCTCAATAATATAAAACCAAATTGATGGTTTAATGAACATTAAACACTAAATATATATTAATTTACAAGAAACAGTCATTCTATATTTTGTTTCACATAACCAAGTGACTTTTATATTGGATGGAATATTTAACACACAACACCGAACATAGAAAAAAGAGATATATATTTCCATTGTGACTTATCCATTGAATTGACATGTCTCCAGAATTAATATAAAATTAGATCATCCCAAAATCTGGTAATTTAATTTTCCCTAAGGATTCCACAAATTTAGGATAAATAATAAAAAATTTATAATTTGGAAAATTTAATTTTATACAGTATTTTTTAGTAAAAACTATTGAAATATTACATAATGAATATGGGGAAAACAAGTTAATCATGTGATTAAAATTAAATATTAACCAAAAAAATAAATTATATACTTGTCAAAACCTAGTTTTTATTAAATATATGTAACATTACAATTATATTCTAGTTAATGTCCCATTATTAGGACTTCCCAACATGAAACAAAACAAATTTGGTGAAAATCAGTATTTCCAAAAAAATTACAAGTCTGCCTCTCACCTCACTTATAAATGGACACCACATCTTCTCCCATCTAAAATTTTTAAAACCTACTTGGTTCAGCCAATAACATCCCAAATCACTTCCCAACATCCATACATACACCTTAAAGTTATATTTTGATCATAAATCCATCCAATTAATTCCCTTGGTACAAGCCAAAAGGATTTACATAAATATGAGGTAATGTTCTCCAATGAGAATTGTAATTGTAATTATTCACCCACCACATTAAATTATTCCGAAAAAATTCTGATTAAATAACTACATCTTCTTATTCATACATATATCTTGTTATTCAATGGGAATTAACTACAACTACTCACACATCCATCAAATCGGTAACAAAATCACTATTTGTGTGTATAGAGGACTACCGTATCACGATATGTTATCATTTGATTTTCTATCACTACCAATTATGAATTTATGATGATGAATCCAATTATTTTATATGATATTTATAAAAATATTATACCTATTAATCCACTATATCTTATATACCAGTTTTCAATCTCTACTATATATATGATATAATAATGTTGCTCATTTGTACGACGAACTAGATCCTCAGGGAGCAATGCTATTCATTGTTCCTTGACACATTATAGTGAATATAATAAGGGTAAATATAATAAATATATTTTACATAAATAAAATATTTATATATTCATGACATATTTATCAATCTGAAAATCTAATGTATCATTTTATTTTTTCCTTTCACTCATTGATAATATGATAACATTGTGCTTAAACATTTAGACTACAGCCTCCTCAACACAATGTGATTTTTTTTCCATCAACATATTAAAATAAATATATATATATATATATTTAATTAAATAATATTTTATTTATGATATTAATATCTTTATGGAAATATAAATACTACTTAGCTTCTTTCCAAAATGATCAATTGGAATGTGAAAATTTACTCTTGTATATGTATGACCAAATATCTCCATGATGATAATGTTAGTTAATTTTCCAAAATCATATTTCACTATTTGATTAATAATTATTATATACATATAAATAACACATTCATTTCATGAAAATTATTTTTATTATTTCTTTACAATTAGCTCTTTAAATATAGTAAACATATTAAAGTCAAATTTATTACATAAGACAAATTGGGTCAGAAGTTTCAACATTACTTACAAAGTAATTTAATATAGCATCCTGATAGGTGTTATAAAAAATAATATTATTTTTGAAAATTTTATTAATAAATTCAATATTTGACAAAAGTTCATTGTTCCAGATGGTAATAAACATGTGTAATGAATCAAATTTAGGGTAAGGGGTTTCACATCTTAATTTAATTTTTGGGAGATATATTCCACAATCAACACTTATTTTTATTTTGGGGTGTATATAATTCACATTAATGTATATAATTATTATTATTTATTTTGTTTTGTTTTACATATCTATTTTAGTATATCTATTTTAGAGGGTTTATGGTTTCAATGTTTCCAAAACGGTAATGGATTTTTTTCTTAATTTTCCTTCATTGATATGTTTGTTATGTCATACACCGGTTTTAATTTTTGTTGTGTATATACATCCCCTATATTATTTTATATACTGAATTTTCATATTTTCCATGATATTATTCATTTAATTTAATGGTATTCATTCATGGGGATCATGATTCAATATTAATAAAGTGGTAAGAATATTTTGTTACAATCTCATCATCTTGTGGATTATATATGTTTTAAAATTAAATGTTGAATTATAATAATTATATTTAATTAAAATATCATATGGTTATTCTTGATATTTTATTTTATGTTTAACATTTTCCAAGTATTTGGTACATATAATTTCTGACATAGTTTCTTATGAATATCCGACTACATTTTACAATGTATTCTAAAATTTATGTTATTACAAAATAATTTTTTTCTTAATATATTTTCAAAAATTTCATTTAACATTTAAAATTTTTTTATTGAGACCATTTTATCATTAAAAATATATTTCTTATCGAATAATCTGGTCACTTTCCAAAAATTCAATTTTCAAGCATTCTTATCATTGAAAATGATTTTTTTTGACATGTGTGAAATAATCCACTAACATGAAAATCAATTATTTAATGTTTTCATTTCATTTTTACAATGTTAATTATATAAATAATATTTTATCAATATTATTTAAATTCCTAGATTTTAAAAATTATTTTCAATTTATGTGATTTTAAAAATGTTTTCTTTTTTAAAATTTATTTTTCAAAATGAAATGGATATATTCCTTACTTATTTTTCTAATAATATTATGATGTTATTTCAACCAAAAAAAAGTATCGACTTTTGTTGTTACATGTCCTCTAATGGGGATATTTTTTATTAATACTATCCTCATTCAATCTCTGGATGGAATATGATTGTTTAAAATAGATTATTATAAAACTTTTTTCTCTTCCATGGGTTAATCAAGGTTCAAAGATATTATCAGAGAACCCATTTATTTTAAATCTGTTAAAAATTTTATGAATGGAGTAATTATTTTTTTAAGATGATATTCATTATCATTGTATTTTATTCATGTGTAATGTTTCTTTAAAATTATGTATATGATGGATTTTCATGAATAGTGTCAGTTGTTCCCATTTTAACATATATGATAGGGTGGCCAATATATCATCTATATTCTCCCAACCCATATCCCCACTAAGACGATGGTCGGACCGATCACTATATTACATCAGACGCACCTCCCCATAATCTAGAGGTTTCCGACTAGAAGTGAGGGTATAAGGATAATCACAGGGGAGATTATTCCCTCTTATCAAAGTTGAGCAGCGGTATAACATAGTAAATAAAAATCAATAGTGGAATCCATAATACATAATTGAAAAAACAAATGAAGAAATATTTCACATAAATTAACAAATGTGGGAAATTCTAGTTTATAAAATAGTTGGATGCTTGGCATGACATTGATACATTACAAAAAAAACATTAAAACATCATTTTCAATACAATACAATATAAGAATCGAGTATGGAAATGAACTAAAACACCAAAGGATATTTCTACAAGCATCATGAGTTCTAATTTAGTCCTGTTCTACAAACTCTCTGGTACAATAAAGCAACAACAAGAAATGTCTAAGGACCTGTGAAAAAATGGTCTAATTGGGTACCATAGTGCAGTTGCTGCCTGTGTAGGGTGTGAGATCTAAATATCTGTAGGCTGGAACCATGGGTGTCTAACCTATTTCTAATAGTGTAATATATATAAACTATGATTCAAGCATGCATAAAAAAATGTAGATGTACATTTTAACTAAATAACCTTATACCCTGTTCCATCAGTGGCTGGTGTCTAGACATGTAATCAGTTCATTAATTGAGTATTACTAGTTAATTCATAACATACATGTGGGTAAGACACCATCTGAGTCCACATAGTTTCATCCAAGGTAAAATGGGGCTAATCAGTGACCTTCCCTAATGGGATTTATACATGGTATCTATATGTCAATGATGGACCCTAGGAATGTATTCAAAGAATCCTATGATTGTGTTTACTATTAAAGTCATATGGTAATAAAAAAGGAAACAACCCATTAGATAATATAATTATTTAAGGTTCCATGACGTAACACGGAAACCTAGGAACATATCCAGTAAGGGAGTTCCAGGGTTAAAACCATGATAACATAAAAATCATAGAAATATGACATCGTAGAATCTGAGTCTAGATAAGGTGTAAGAGTGTAATCCAAGTAGCGTAATCCAATGCATTATACAATAAGGTGGCTAATGAGTCCAAGGTGTGCATTCAAGGTAAAACATGGCTAATCAAGGACTAAGTCCAAGGAATATATCCCATGAACCTATTTGTCAATGTTTGATCCAAGGAGTGTATCAATGGAATCATGTGGTACTACATTGGTGACCCAATGGTAGCATACCAGGAATACAAACACATGACAAGGACCATGATCTATGTGGGTATTAACCCTAGCATCTCATCCATGAATTTGGAATTGGGTTTATGATTATTGATGGTATTCTCTGATCTAAGACCATGAATTTCCCTAGTCTATCCATTACTATTTAATAAATATGTCATGTAATTAGTCATTTTGGTCTAATCCTTGCCCTATATTAGTGTAGAAAGGTAAAAGAGCATTTTAACCATTTATTTATTGGTTCAAGCCTTGCCTTCCATTAGTGAGGAAAGGTCTAGTAGCATTATAATGATTCATTTGTTTATTCAAGACTTTCCTTTAATTATTATGAATTGGTCATGTATCATTGAAACCATTTAGTAAAATACATTTTGACATATTCATTAAATAAGTTTCACTTCACTACCATCCACCAATATGGAAAGGGGTGATACGGACATGAAAACATTATACAATTACTCTTAATGTGCCAAATTGATATACTAAGTATACTAAATAATTAACATTAATCATTTAATTGTAAAAAAAATCACTTACCTGATGAATGTAATGTTATGAACATACAAGGTACTTGTCATGATGCAATTAATTGTATAGCTCAACTATTTTATATAGATTGATTTACCTTTATAACAGTCAAGCCGAGGCACACCTGAACGATGAATATAATGAGTTAAAACACTAAATGAAACGTTATGGAAAACAACACATATGGTTAGACTCAATTTAAAACTGGGCCAAGCACTTAGGCAGTGCCTTATAATTTTTAATTATTTCAAATATCTCACTCTAATTCTCTTATTCCATTAGGTCCATCCCATAAGCATTCCGTATTTCTACATAACATCAATGTATTAGAATTATATACACCACAAGTCAAGAAAGTATATTCTAACCACAAAATTTTAGTTTTATGTTAGTGCACCTCTATTAGAGGGGTTTTATTATGAAATCATGATATTTATTTTCACATTAATCATTTATCATATTTATAATTATAAATATGCAACATGATAAACCACATTTAAGAGTATTTAATATAGGTACTTCACATCCTGAATTTAAATTATAACTAAAGTGTAGTTTGTAATTAATTAATGTATTCATAGAATTATAGGACTTGGAATGGGACCCAACCTCAGGGTAGATCCAAGACATCTAATGTGGTGAAGAACCAAAATGAAGTGAACCCACCTAGAATGACTCAAAGACCTACTAATATAATAAAAGGGTGTCAAATACACTTAAATATATTAATTCAAGAGGTGAAAAACAAAGAAAAAGGTATAATCATTACCCAGAAACATTGTTGTCGGACGAAAACCACTAGAATCGCCTCTCCTTTTGTGACGGTTGCCATAACAAGTAAGAAAAATGCTCGAAAGACCATTTTAACGTACTTAGAACAAGATAAAACCTAAAATATGATAACACTGAAAGAACTAGTGGTTGGTAGAACCTCACCATTTTTCTATTAGGTCAAAGAAAATCCTGTAGAAGGAAATATAATGGAGAAGAGGACTCACTATGATGGATCAGCCAAGGGAAAATTGATGGAAAACGGATGGAGGTCGAACAGGAGAGAAGGTAGGGAGGTACTTCCAAGGGAGAACCCCTATGGTTGTGATTTGCAATGTGGGTCGATCCAAGGATGGGGTGAAGAGAATTTTTACATTTGGATTTAATTTTAATTAAATTTTTAAATAAATAAAATCCCAAAACATTGTGTCTTGCATGGTTTAGACACACAGTTTACCAAACCATGTGCCTACCATGCGGTACACCTCTCCTTAAGGAACTCACCTTGCACATGCTTGGAAAACTATTTAGGAAACTATACAAATCATGTTTGAGATGCCTTTCCCCCTCTCAAACCATGTCGCATGGTTACCTGCCCTGGGATGCATGGTTTAGTAGGCCATACACAAACCATGTGTCCTCTACTGTCTTTAAAAAGATTATTTTTTTTCATGACTGACACTACCGAATCTTCTCGATCCACTAGTATGACTTAGTGGGCCTTCCCCAAGTCCAAAAACAACATGTATAAGTGTTCCAACAATTGGAATTAATTATGGAAGATCAAATTTAAACTCCACTGATCATAAAAATGAAAAGGTTACAAAACTATCACATTTTATTCTGGTTCAAAAACACAGGGTTATTTATTGTTAAGTGATCCATTAATATATTATATAATAGGTTGACCCATATAGAACTAGGTGGAACTTTTATTGATTATATAAGGGGTTCATGAAGACATTACTTCAATTCATTAGATAATGGTTATTTTCTTTAGGGAATTACAAAGGATGTTGATTGTGGGGTTATTATAATTGTAATGGTTCCATATGGGTTATTTAAGATGTTATTATGACATATTAGTATGGTTTATCTATTATTTATAAGGTTTTACATTATTTCATTTAATCAATATTGATATCACTTCTCTCTTTATGATTAATCCTTAAGACAATTTGACTTGTCAAATTTTTATTCCATGTTTTTTATTAATGATCCTGTAATTTTAGTGTATAAATATTCTTAGCATATACTCATTCAAATTGATTATCTCATCCTACCCTCATTATATTAGTAATCACCTTGAGGCCATTCATTTGTTAACTCGTACATTTTCTTTTTTTGATTATTTAATATCAACCTTCTTATGTTTATTTTTTCTTAGGATATTAAATATGAGGTGAACAATTTATTTTTAGGAGGGATTTCATATGGATGATGATGATGTTTTTATGATAAAAATTAAATCTAGGTTAAGGTGGGATTTTATTTTAAATTTGTGTGAATATTTTATTTATTAGTTATCCAA
This sequence comes from Viscum album, assembly GCA_963277665.1. NCBI lineage: Eukaryota > Viridiplantae > Streptophyta > Magnoliopsida > Santalales > Viscaceae > Viscum > Viscum album. Next base: position 1,687,214,541 of record OY728119.1, read on the forward strand.
ATTATAAAAAATTAAATACTATATATGGCCCTCAATGATATAAGTGATCTATTTTTCTTATCTTATTTTAAGGATTCAATGAAAAAAATTAGATCACAATTATTAGCATCAAAAATAAAAATTTAATTTTTATGATTTCTACGTTGAATCAGAGAGGGATTATTCTGGGACGTTATAGTTCATTGTGGGATTTATTTCCCGAGTATATGTAATCTTGTGTCAATAATTTTTATAGTCTCCTCAGGGAAATATAAATATAGATCCAATTACAATATCTCAAATGTGAGAACATTCATTAGATAATGATAGTAGTTCCTTAACAATGATATATAGAGAACATCATTTAATTTTGTTAGTCTAAGCGGTATTCCCATGTGGTAAAACATATCTCTAAATTATTTTATAATTAAAAATTTTCAAGTATACCTAGGGCTTATTTTTAGATTCTTACCAAACCATATACCCCCCTTAAATGGTGATATATTCATGAAAACATCATCTATCAATTGAAATTCAAATTCATTCCATCAGTTATAGGTATAACCCTATTGCACTTATTGAGTAGATTAAATATGAGTATGAATTGTCTTGATCTTTTTTATTGTATCCTTATCATATTCTTGACCTATAACCTTCATTTCACCAAATTAATCACAACACATTGGATTAATAAATAGATTTCTATATAATGATTCTTATAGAACCATTTGAAAACGTGAATGTAGGTTATTATTATATGAAATTATTTCAATAATATATAATAATAAAACAAACCTATAAATTAATATGAGGATGATCACAATATTTCTACTAATGTTTAAAAATTCTTTTCTTAATGTCCATCAGTTTGAGGATTTTATGTAGTGCTCAAATAAATCCCCGAATCAAGAGCTTTTTTAATACTTTTCTCGAATTTTGATGTAAATCATGGACCATCATTAGAATCCATTAAAATATGAAAACCATGATGTCATTAAAATTAATTAATATAGATATAATAATCCACATAAGAGATAAATATTCTCTTAAAGTATGAAATTTTAAATATTTGTTATATGGGTAAAAAATACCTGATATATAATCATTATTTCTTCGATTCTTTCAAAATATATTGTCAATGTCAATAGTAATGTCATCCCATTAAAAAATATGAATAAGTATAGGTTTTATGACTATTCTAAGACGTTTTCAATCTCTTATAACCTATTTATAGTCCAAGAATCTTGATACATAATTATATATTTCCTTCTTTATACTTTCCTACAAAATATATTCCTCCAAATCCCTATATATCTTTTTTTCCATGATGGTGTATAGAGAAATTTGAGCTATAAAATTATATAATAATTTAATATTAAAATTACGTATAAATAAAACACAATACCTCCTTACTAATATCAAAATTCCATATTTATATAAGAATTCATCGAATTTCACATCATTCAATAATTAAATTTACATTATTAAATTATAATAATTTTGAAAAAAAAATATCCATTCTAAAAAATATTATTTGAGGATCATTTAAAAAAGAAGTGATTTCTCCCCATCTATAAAAATTATTATATATTTATTAACTAAATCAATTAAAATATAATTATTATCAATACAAATTTTATTATGGAATAAATGATCATTATTACTCAATGAATCAACCACATTATTTTTTGTCTCTATGTGGAAGTTTACTGATCAATAATTAAAATTTTTAGTCAAATAAATCACAATTTACTCATACTAAGCTATTTATATAAAAATATTTCATTCTAATTCATATTATCTATGAATATCTCAAATATTTTGGCAGAGAGATAATGTCTTCATATCATCAACACAATGATTATATCATCCAAATAAATATCATGAGATGAAATATTTTATTCATATTTCGTTGACTACCCTGATGTACATGCAGTATATTTTTTATTTTATATATGGAATCCATTTTCACAAATCGTATAAAGTAGAATAACTAACAATATTTTTGATTCAACGATTACATATACTTGAATGAAATTTAATACTTGATGAAATATGATCGTATGAATTTGACTGTTTCATGTGAAATATAATGAACAAAACATTTATAGAAGATTAACGACAACTATGAATTAATAAGAAAAATATGTTTTATAGAAAAATTCATATATTTTGGATATTAAATTAAAATGGAATAAGTATTTTAAAATAAATTTACATTCGTTGTGTTAATTTTTAAATCCATTGAAAATTTGTTGGAGATGATAAATGTTGATAAATGGTAATGGAATTGGAAAATTATGATAAAAAATTATATGATAAAAATGAAACATTACTTCTGATATTTAATTTTTAAATCCCAAAATCAACCATTTATAATACATTATAATTATTCCTCACCAATGATGAAAAAGGAGTTGAAAAAATGAAATTAGTAAATATGTCATTTGGGTAAAAATGAATTATATAAAAAATTATAAAAATTTATATTAATGACAAATATACTCAATCAAAAATATAGATAATATCAGTATTTCATTTAATCATTTTTTACATGATTCAAGTGGATATGAGATGAATAGTTGGAATAAAATAAGGAACTCACATAAATATCTAGATGAAAACAAAACAGATCAATTTTAGGAATTATTGATTATATGTTTCCATCAATAAAAAAAAGTAATCCTAAAAATTAGATAAAAAATATAGTGTTTCCTCTTTGGTAACATTATGAGTTTTACCCATTAAAAAGTCATATTTAATTTAAACAATAACCATCATGAATAAATATATATTAATGTAAAATATATGAAATTTGTAGTATATACAACACATTAAAATAATTAGGTTCAAAATAGAAAATATGAATAAATAATGATAAAATTGAGATGTAATACATTATAAATAGCATATAATTTATGTGAGAACTATTAAATGAAGTTATCATGTGTAAAAAATTTAAATCCAAAAAATCGAATGGGCATATAATTTATAACAAAATTAATGTTCATTTCACAGAATATTTGAGCATACCATTTATAATGATGTTGAAGTATACCCCCAATGAATAAGAGTTGAGTTAAGATAACCCTCTCTAAATGCATACTTTTAGTTTAACTTTATTAATACATATATATATAATTGTTTTAAAAATGATTATAATTTTTAAAATAACCATATTCATATTCTTATAATCATATGTGATCCTATAATAAAATCATATCATTTGTTCTTTAAAAATAATTAATTATTACCAATGTTTTAGGTGTTAACTGATTCATTTTATCATATATGTTTTGTTGCATAATATCAGGTCATTGTATATATAATATTTTAAAATCAAATTTAGATTGATATTATTGAGTATAAAATAATATTAATTCATTACATACTTTTTTAGTTTATTGTTGGAATCTTTTACCTGTAAAATGCTTTATATCTCTTAATAGTGATATTAGGTGATACATTATCATGAGCTATGTTATCGTATCATAATTTGATCTTCTATACAACAAACAAAAAAAGGTTGAAATCCACTCTATCAAAAAAAATATTACAAGTGTACGACTTACCTCACATATTAATGGAGACCAAATCATATCCAATATCCAAAAATAAAAACCTCTTTAGTTTATCTAATAACTTCCTAAATCACATCTCAAAATCCATACATACACCTATAAGACATATTTGTTTCGTAAATCACACAAATTAAGGCCACTGGCGTAATCCAAAAGGAGTAACCAGAATAAGTGGTAATGTACTTCAATGAGCATTGTAATTGTAATTATTCATCCAAACCATTCAATTATTCCTATATAATTTGGATAAAATTACCCCATATTCATATTCATAAATATAAATTTTTTTCTATGGTAGTGACCTACAACAACACTCACATCCATCAAATCAGTTATGAAATAAATGTTTGTGTGTATGGAGGACTACCGCCTCATGAAATGGTATCATTAGATTTCCAATTACTACGTATGAGGAATTTTCTGATAATAGATATTATTTTTATATATGATATTTATAAAATAAATATAACTCTTTATCCACTATATATTATATACCATTTTACATTATTTACCATATAGGATATAATAATGTCGCTAGTTTTTACATCAGACTACAGCCTCACTGAGAAATGTGATTTACATGTCAGTAACACATTACATGGAATATAATAAGGGTAAAGATTATATATATATATTTTACAGAAATGAAATATTAATATATTAATTTCATATATATAAATCTTAAAACGAAATTCATCATTTTATATTTTCCATTCATTTATTGATAAAATGATAATGTTGTTCTTGGATGTGTGGACTACCACCTCCTCCACAAAATGTGATTCTTTTTTTTCATCACCACATAAAAAAACGATATATATAAGAATATATAATTAAATATTATGGTATTTATGATATTATGATCTTTATACAAATATAAATGTTACTTACCTTCTTTCTATAATGATCATTGGGAAATTAAAATTTTAATCATACATATATATGACCTAGGATCTCCCTGATCATAATGTCAATTCATTTTCCAAAACCATATTTCATGTTTTATTAATAAGTATAATATAAATATAAATAATAATTTCATTTCATGGAAATTATTTTGAATATTTTTATATAGTGGCCTCTTTAAATATAGTCAACCAATCAATGTCGATTTTGAGGCATAACACAAATAGGGTCAAAACATCCAACATAACTGACTATGTAATTTAATATAACATTATAATAGGTGTTATAAAAGGGAATATTAATAAAAAAAATCTTTTTATGATACTGAATATTTAACATAAATTCAGTATTCGAGATGATAATGAACATTTGTAACGAATCAAACTCAGGGTAAGGGTTTTATCGTATCACTTTAATTTTTGTGAGATATATTCCAAAATAAACACATATTTTTATTTTTTGGTGAATATAATTTACATTTATGTATATAATTATTATTAAAATTTAATTAACGTGGTTTTACATATCCATTATCGTATATCTCATTCATAGGGTTTATGGTCTCAATGATTCCGAAACGGTAATGGGTTTTTTTTCTCAATGTTCTTTCATTGAGAAGATTGTTGTGTAATATAAATTTATTAATTTATTATGGTATATATTTCCAATATATTATTTTTTAGAAGGAATATTTATATTTTCCAAATTTTATACCTTTAATTTAATGTTATTATTTCATGGGGATGAGGATTCAATGTTACAAATATTGTAAGAGTCTTTCATTTGCATCTCATCATTTTTCTAGATTGTATATGATTTAGTATCCAATGTTGAATTATAATAATTATAATTAATTGTTATATGCTATGGGTATTATGGATATTTTCATTTATTCTTACCATCTTCCTACTATTTATTAAATAGAATTTCTGACATTGTTTATTTATGAAAATCCGATTACATTTCACATTTCATTCAAAAAATAACGATCCTACAAAATAATTATGTCTTAATATTTATTACAAAATGATTTTTTCCATTTAAGAATGATTTATTGAGCCAAATTTATCATTAGAAAAATATTTTTTATCGAATCCTTTGGTCAAATTAAAAAATGATCTTTTCATGAATTCTTATCATGGAAGAGGAATGTTTTTCAACATGTACGAAATAAACCACTAACAAGACGATCATTTAGTTAATGTTTGAATTTCATTTTTACAATTTTAATTATATAGAATATTTTTTATCAATATTGTGGAAATTCATGGCTTTTAAAAATTATTTTCATCGTAATTGAATTTAAAATTGTTTTCTTTTCTGTAATTTTATTTTTAAAATTTAATGGATATTCTACTCATGAATTTTTATAATTTTATTATAATGTTATTTCCACTCATAAAAATTACCGAACAATGTTGTTACATTTCATCTGATATGTATATTTGGTATTGATACAATCTTCATTATTTATCTCTATTAAATAAGATTCTTATCAAATATATTTTTATAAAACTTGTTTCTCATCCATGGGTTAATCATGTGTCAAAGATATTATTATAGAACCCATTTTTTATTGGGTTAAAGAAGTTATGAATGGAATAATTATGGTGTTATTATTTTTATGATGATATTCATGTTCTTTGTATTTTATTAATGGGATATGTTTCATGGTAATTACATATACGATAGATTGTCCCATATAGTGTTAGTGGAGCACATCAAAACATATATGATAGGGTGTCCATGATCGTGTTACGTGAGCCCATAATATATTATATGATTGGTTGACCCATATAGAACTGGTTGGACCCATTATAGACTATATGAGTGGTGCGTGAAGATAACACTCCATTCATTGGTTAGTAGTTATGTTCTCTAGATAATTATATCAGATGTTATATATATATATATTTATTCCAATTAGTGGGTTAGATAAGGTTTATTTAAGATGATGTTCTAAGATATTAATATGTTTTATCTGTTATTTATATAGTTTACATTGTTTCTTTAACTCGATATTTGTATCACTTATCTCTTTATGATTGATTCTTAAGACTATTTTTCTTGATAAATTTTTATTTTATTCTTTTCTCTTTGATGTTCCCAGTATTGATGGGTATAAATATTCATAGGTTATATTCATTCATGTTTATTATCTCATTTTACTCTAATTCTATTATCAATCACCTTGATGATATTCATTTGTAAACCTGTATATTTTCCATTACTGATCATTTGAGAACACACATCTTATGTTTTATTTTTCCAAAGTTATAAAAAATGTGGGTAATAATTTATTTGTTGAATTTATTTTATATGGATGATGATGATGTGTTTATGTTAAAAATTAAATCTAGGTTAGGGGTAATTTTATTTTAATGTCATGGGAATATTTATGATGTAGTTTGTCCAAATTCTAAAAAACTCTGCACTAGAAATTCCCTCAATGGTATAATTGATCCATTTTTTTCAATTCTTATTGTAGGGTTTTAATGGAAAAAATTAGATCAAACTATCAGAAAAAAATGGAAATATAATTTTTACGATTTCATCACCAAATCTGAGAGTTATTTTTATCGGATGTTATAGTATATTGTGTGATTTTTTCCCTTAGCATATATTATTTTGTGCCCATAATTTCTACAGTATCCTCATAGTAATATAAATATTGTTCTCATTGAATTTTTTAAAATATGAACAGATTTATTAGATAATGAATTTACTTCCATAGCAATGATATATAGAACATATAACATAATTTTGAGAGTCTTAGTGGTATTCCCAAGTGGTCAAACATATCTATAATTCATTATATAATTTAAAATAATGAAATATACCTATGTTATATTTCTCAATTCTTAAAAAACATTATATCACACTACAATGGGGATAAATTCAAGAAAATATCATCTCTCAATAGAAAATCCAAATCATTCCATCAGTTATTTCCATTAACCTTTTGTTCTCATTGAGTATATTTCAAATGATTATAAATAGTCTGGAAATTGTTTGTTGTATCCTCATAAAATATTTGACCTATATGCTTCATTTCACAAAATTAATCACAACAATTAAGATTAATAAATACCTTTCTATATGATGAATCTTATATAACCATTTAAATACATGAAGGTAGGTTATTATTATATGAAAACCTACCAATGTTATATAATAAACCCTGACACCTTCAAATTAATATGAGAATGAACTCAAAATTTCATATAATGTTTAAATAGTCCTTTATGAATGTCTTTCAGTTTGAGGACTGTACGTGGTGCTCAAATGAGGCTATAAATCAAGATACTTCTCATGAATTTTCTACAATATTTATGTAAATCATGGACCATGATTTGAATCCTTGGAAACACGAAAAGCATGATATCTTTAAACTTCATTAATATAGATATTATAAGTCACTTATGAGATAAATATTCATTTCTAGTATTAAAATTTTAATATTTGTTATGTAGGTAAACAATAACTGATATTGCATCATTCATTCTTCTTGTGTTTGGAAATATAGTAACTAGGTCTATAGTAATGTCATTCCATTCCCATATATGAATATGTATAGGATTCATGACTCCTATAGAATTATATCACTGACCTCTAACCTATTGATCATCAAGAATATTGATTCATAATTAGAATTTTCATTCTTCATATTTTTCCATCAAATATCTTTCTTCAAATGCCTTTATATTGTTGTCCCACAATGGTTTATAGGGAAATACGAGCTATGAGAATTATCTAATAATTCAATTTTGTAATTTGGTATAAATAGAACACATTATTAGTATAATTCATCAAATTAGGTATAAATAGAACACATTATTAGTAAAATTTTACATTTAGTTATAATTTAATTTTATATCAAAATTCCATATTAGTATATGAATTCATCAAAATTCACAATATTCACAAATTTATTTGAAATTTCAAAATTCTCATCATCCTTCAGAAAAATTAAATTTTCTAATTACTAAGATTTCATGATCATTTGAAAAAATATTGTGTTTTCCCCATCCTTAAAAATTATCAAATCTTTATTAACTAAATAAATTAAAATAATATCATTATCGATAAACATTTTAATAAGGAATTACAATCTTTCCTATTAAATGAATCAAAAAAAATTATGTTTTTCCTTGTTTGGTGGTGTATTGTTCAATAATAATTCTTTTTTAGTTAAATCCATCACCATTACTTCATTTCAAGCACATTATATGATATTATTTATTTCATATTTTTATTATCTATATATATCTAAAATATTTTGGTAGAGATATAATTTCATCATATCATCAACACAAATATTAAATCTTCTAAAAAATTAATATTGGTTGAATTATTTTATTCATATTTTTTAATACTTTGATGCACATGTAGTATTGTTTTTATTCTGTATATGGAATCAATGTTTAAAAATATGTTAATGTATAGGATCTAACTATATTTTTTATACATAGAATATATATACCTGAGATAATTTTAATTTCTAATGAAATATGATTTTATAAAGTTGAATAATTCATGTGAATGTTAATGAAATAAAATTATTTAGATATTAATGATGACCATTAGTTCAGAAGAAAAATAGTTTTTTAAAATAAATTCATAATTTTTGGTGAATAAATTAAAATACAAAATAATTTTAGAATAATTATTCATTCAATTTTATGTTTTTAAATCCATTTAAAGAATTTAGAAGAAGTTAAATGTTAAAAAATGGTTATGGTGGTGGAAAATTATATTAACATATTATATGCTAAAAATGAAACATTACTTTTATCATTTTATTTTGAAAGATGAAAATCATTCTTTTATAATACAGTATAATGAATCCTTACCAACCATGAAAATGGGAGTGGAAAATCTGAAATTAAATTAATACATCATTTGGATAAAAAATACAATTACACAAAAATTTATAAAAACTTATATTCAAGATAAATATACTCAATCAGAAAGATAAATAATATCATTATATCATTTAAGTTTTTTTTCAATAATTAATTAGAAAATGGGGGAATAGTTGTAATAAAATAAACAATTAACTTAAATATCTATAGTAAATGAAAAAAACATCATTTCGAGTAGTATAGTTTGTATGATTAATTCACCAAAAAAAAGTAATCCCTAAAATGAGATGTAAAATAAATTTTTTCCACTTTGTTAACATTTAGATTTTAACCCATTAAAATGATAAATTGATTTTAAGCAATACCCATTACGAATAAAAATATATTCATGTAAAATATATGAAAGGGGTAGTATATAAAACACAATAATGTAATTATTTGTAAAATACAAAACAAAAATATAAAAAGTGTAAATTGAGATGAAATACCATACAAATATAATATCATTGATGTCAGAACTAATAAATGATGTGATTATGTGTAAAAATTTTGAATAAAAAAATCAAATGTGGAATTAATTTAAAATAAAATAAAATAAAATTTCACACAAAATCAAGGCATACCATTTATAATAAAGCTAAATTATACACTAATGAATAGAAATTGAGTTAATATAACCTATAATAAAGGATTACCTTTAGTTAAATCGTGATGGAAACTTTAATATAATGGTTTTGAAAAAGATTCTAGTTTTCTAAAAGACCATATTCAAATTCTTATTATCATATGTGATCCTCATAAAATATTTTTTCATCTGTTTAAAAACAATAATTAATTATTACCAGTGTTTTAGGTGTTAAGAGCTTCATTTGATCATTTATATTTTGTTTCATAAGTTTAGATTATTGTATATATTATATTGTTATATCATTTCTATATTAATAATAAATAGTATAAAATTATAATAATCCATTGTTTACATTTTTAGTATCCTTTTGGAATATCATACATGGAAAATACTTCACACTGCTTAATGGAGATGATAGGCCATACATTTTCAGGAGTTATGTTATAGTTTCCTAATTTGGTAATGGTTTTGGAAGGGGATTATATATTTATTGTATGAAACCCCATTATTATTCCATAATTCTATTTTTTATTCATCGGATCCATCATTTTGATTATAAATGGGATTCGGTTATGGAAAAAATATATCTATGTTTATGGGGAAATGGACCATCTTACACAAGAGAGAATGTTTTATTTCAAATTTTGAGAAAGAATATGATTGATAATTATTATTCTTTCTGATGTGCCTGGATCAGTGTGATCACTGAGAGGGGGAGGGGGTGAATCAGTGATCCTTTTATACTTTTTACTAATTGATTCTTTATCAATTAAACCTCTATGGATTGTTAAGGCCTCGATCCAGTCTTCTTGTATCTCTCATCCATTCCTCGAGTGATGCAGTAAATGTAAAGGCACGTGACACAAGAATTTACAAGGTTCGTCTCCAAAGGCCTACGTCCATTCCATGTCGGTTAAACGCCCCAACATGTTTTATCCACTATAATTCAGTTAGTAATTACAATGGTCGATACAGATTCACACTGTATCTCTACTGAGTCCCATAGGAGCGTCTTTATACTGCATCCCACAATGTTACCAGAGTCCCACTGGCCTACTTTAGCTTCCACCGAAGACTTCTCCACCCTGAGACTCACAGGGGGTCTTCTCCTGGATCCTTGAGTCATGTCAGTAGCTCTTCTTCTTTAAGCTCTTCAAGAGTCTTCAATAGCCTTGACTATGGTCTGTTGGCCTTTCTCCCTTCTTCTGATCACTTGTGGTGTCTAGGACTCCTCTTCCTTTCTCGGGCTTTATCTCCTTCTTCTAAGGATGACACGGCCTCTGTCTTCAAGAATCTTGGTGGGGAAATATGTTCTTGCACTGAGTATGCCCACTCAATCTTCTTGGTCTCCTTAACTACTGAAAACTCAAATAAATGATGTCTTTACTTCAGTATAGCTTTAGTCTCTCTTTATGTCAACTTCATGCACTGAGTGCATCGCATCTCTGAATCTCCATGCACTAATTGAATGGCTTCTAAATTATCTTCAAGTACCATTGTTCTTGGACTTCTCAAATATACACACACTGATTTAAACTGTGTTTACATGTGCATGTGCATGCATGAAATCATTCACTCCCCTTTTCTTCTTAGTGTGATAAAATCCTAAATGGGTGTAAACTCTTTTTTCACACACACCTCATTCTTTTCATTTATTATTTTCTTCTTCTTCAATGTGTGTGCACTCCAATTTTGGACACACTAAGGTAATGGCCTCTTCACTTTTTTCTCACACACAACCTGTAGGGCCCTGGGCATGCACCCTTCACCCACACGTGTTCTCCTGTGGGCCACCTTTTCTTTTATGCACACACAGACTTCCTTCTCTTATACACTTAAAGTATTCGTCGGCCTTCTTCTTTCTTTAACACACACACACAACCAAGGTGTGTAATGGGATTCCTCTCAACTTTTCCCACACACACACAAACGTGTGGCCTTCCACTTGATCACCGTACACCACACCAACGGAAGGCGTGGAAGTTATGCGGACACCTCCTGCCTTCAACCGCGCAGGGTGCAGGAGTAGCATCTACCATGCGGGTGGTGTGGAAACTCTTTCTGCCACGAAGGTGCGGCAGCTCCTTCCTACCACGTAGGTGGCATAGTGTCTTCCTCCTGCCGCGCGAGTTCGCATGCACAGAGGGCACACAGGGTGCATCCAACTTGCTACCGCGCAAGTGTTGCGGACAGCGGGCGCGCAAGCCCCAGCTTCTTCCCTCTCGTGCAGGGGAGCACGCTAGGTGGCCTCCTCCTTACATCTTTCGTGCAGGTGTAGCGCGAAAGGCTCTCTCGAATCCTCGGGTGGCTTCGGGATGCTCTACCGAGCGTGTTGTGCACGAATCTTTACTTCGCGTTGCTCAGAGCTTCGCTGATGTTCTCTCAGACGATCAGAAACCTCTTCTCAGTATGGGCTTATCCATTTTTAGGAAAATAGTGTGAATAGAGCCGTGGGGTTCAAATATTTGAATGCCCGAGATCTGCGGTGTTTTGAGATCTTCAAACGCGGATGAGATATCCTGGAAATTTCAGTTGTTTGCTTTTTCTTTTTCAACCATGAGATCCTTCATTCTTGGTCTGTGCATCATGTGGATGCGTTTATAAACACATGAGAAGTTTTTCCTTGTACATCGAACGGGAATTTCACCCTCAGCAACTTCTTTTTCCTCGGGCTCCCTCGAATTTTTTCGTCTCATTGCATGAATGGAACATTTAATGCATGCATGTATTCAGTTCGTCAAAGTGATCACCATGCAGTTGTTTTATTCATCAACGCTAGCTGGGAGCTCCATCTCCCTTGCATTGGAGACTCTAGATCGCGGGAGGCAACACAGGACTTCCCTTAGCCAGAGAGAGGTTGAAGATGATGCCACGACCGATGGATCCGCACTAAATTAATGTGGACGGCTGCGATTATAACGCAGCGCTACGAATTAGATGGACGACTGTGATCAGGCGCGCGATCAGATGAGCGGCAAGGATTTCATCCACATTTTTAAAAACTCATCCCACATCGAAATGTGTCGAGGTTTTCATGTGGTTTAACAAATAGGTCCTCCCATCATTAGCTTAGATTACTCATCTCCCCCCTCCGGTGTCTCCCCACACCGGTTCTCCTATGGGCATGCTCTAGCGCCCACTATGCTCCTCCGGGTGCGCTTAGCGCCCACTATGCTCCTTCTTGGGTGTGCCCTTGGCACACACGTTGCGCGAGATTGACCTCCACATGGCTCTGGCTTACACATGGCCCGGTCGCTATTGGGCTAGCTCATGCGGTTTCCCCATGGGCATGGTGACCTAGTCCCACATGTTCCTTGGGTTGAGGTCCTATAGCTGGACCAATTTGTTGGCATATTTTTTTACATAAGCTCCACCTTGTATAATTGGTTAAACCAAGTAGGAACAAATATACCTCAATTCCATTCTCCTCTTCTACCCCTCCTCTTCATCATTAGAATTCCTCATCTCCTCTTCATCATTTATTCTCTACTTAGGAAGGAATTCTTGAAGGTTCTTCTTCAACCATTACTCTTGAATCAAATGTTTCTTCAGTGTTCTTCAATGATCCAATCAGAGATGAGGTTGGATCATCTTCAAATCCTCATGCACTAAGAGATAGTGCATGGTCATCTTCAAACCACATCATCCACTTAGTAGATGTGGATGGTTCATCTTAACTTCATCCACTTAGTAATATGGAAGGATCACCTTTATCTCCTTATTCATTATGAAGACAATGCATGGACTTCTAACGATGTTTTGACATTGTATCTTCTTGATACTAGTTTGTTGAACTAAATATCAGCTCTACAATCATCTTATTTTGTATGGAGAATGTTTCAACCATTGCCTCCTATTCAACTTAGGGATTCTCCAAGGTGACATGATTTTTAATACCATGGCCATTCTCCAATCATCACGATCAACATCACTTCCTTTTCCTTTCACATATTGACACTCCTTGTCATCCATTCCATCCTTGACACCTTATTGAAAACATCACCATCACCATAACATCCTTTTTCATTCACATATTGACACTCCTTGGCATCCATTCAATCCTTGACACCTTATTGACAGCAAATTCAACACAGTACACAACAATCCCCCCCTTTGTATTTGTTGTCAATATCACTAGAGAACATATGAATGGGTCAATTTGTGTGCCAAGATTTTATCCCCCTTACTGGAAACCAAATGCAAAGGTGTGGTGTGGTTCTCTTCAAAATATTTATTCATCCCTTCGAATGACATCTTCTTGAAATTCACTAATAGAGGGATGATGTCACATGTTCACATTAGTGAAGAGGCTTTAGTAAATCATCTCTAAGTCGACATAGGCTAAACCGGTGTAGAAAACAAGAGTTATATAACGAATGAATTCAATGTTGTCCACAATTTAATATACATGTGAGATCATGCTTAGGTTTCAAGGGGTTGAAATTTTTCAGATATATCAATGAATTGTTAAATCATGCACATATTTCACCAAACTCATTAGAAATTTTAGGTGAAAAGATAAATCTCCCCCTTTCATCCATTTTTATTCAATGAATTCATCCTCCTTAATTGACATGTTAAATTCAATTAAGAGACAAGGGATGAAAGTTTGATTGGAATACCTACATTTTTCACAGGAAGATATGAATATCAAAATATCATCTTCTACAGATTGTCTCCCCATCAAGGGGTAAACTCCATTCTATCCATACCATTCACAATTTTAGATTGATCATCATCTTCAATTTCCTGAAATGTAATCACATGTATATACTCGTGATTAGGGAATATGATGGAACCTCTGTAGTTCATCGGTTTGAACAAGGTTGAGAAGATTCTCTCAACCGAGATGTTCCACTTTCTCCAATCTTCAAACATGCACATTTGATCTTCAATGATGTTTGTGCTGGTGAATATCTTAACACCTCTTAAACTTCTTTTTCTATGACTCCTCTCTCTCAAAGTTCCTTCTGAGCACTAGAATCTCCTGGTGCAATGTTCATTCTCTTGAATAATTATTTTTGAGCTTGAATGAGTGTCATGCATTTATTACTAATATGACTAGCTTTATTGCACCTCACACAAAGAACTTCATATTCATGTGAAATATTTTGTTTTCCTTTTTCACTAGATTTGGAATGTGCATTTTTTACCTTTCTCATTCTTTCCCAATCTTCTGGCCAGATGATTAATATGTCATTTGGAAGTGAGGCATCAGATTTTGATGTTCCACATGGTTCCTTTGATGCTTTTAAGTTACCTTTCTTAGGAAGCTAATTTTCAATCAATCTCTTCTTCTTATTCTAGATTTATTGTCCTTTTGAGTGCGATTTGATTCTATTTAGTTCCATGGCTTGTTTTTAAAGATCCATGGTATGACCTTTCATTCCATAGTATAAGCACTTTTTCTTGGTAGTCCTTCTGGATAAATCACCCTTCATGGATTTGGAATCCAAGGACTTCTCTTTCTTTTGAAAAATCTTCGTGGGATCATTTTCAACTTTCTTCTTCTTCCTTCCCAAGGATACTTCTTATTTATTAGCTAGGTTCGGTAATCTTCTCTTCTTTTCAGATTTTGATACATTTGGAGATTGGTATGAATCATTCTTGTGACCACTTTTGGATTCATCCCAGATGTTATCAAACATTCCAAATCTGTTTGTAGTAAACAGATGTTTCTGGACCTGTGGATGTTTCTTCTTCTTCTCTAGCTTGCTTCCCCTTGGCATGGGATTCCTTTGTGATTTAAAATTTATAGGATTATACCAACAAGCCATTGCACAATGCTCATACATATTTCAACACCAAAATTGACCCGCAAATATTGTCTTCTTGACTTCTTCTAATTGTCGGGTCTTTCCCTTGAATTGCTGTATTTATTCAGGAGAGCTCTCTTTCTTCATCTTCTTCATCTATACTTGTTTTGATTTATTCTTCCATACTAAACTTTTTGTTGAACAACATTTATAATTATTATTACAAGATGGTATGGATGGTACCTTCTTCTAGGAAGATGTTTCCCTCTCATTCTAGGATGTCCTTATTTTGGAATAATCCTTCTCAATGAACACTTGAGTGGCAACATTTCTTCTTCTAGTTGATTGGGAGGCTTCAGCTTTGGGTGATTACTGATTTTTCAATATCACCTCTAGTTCTAAACATTTCATGTTGAGATAGTTCTTCTCATCCTCAATAAGTCTTAGATTTCCTTCCCAATTATCTTTCAGTTGTTTCATCTACTATTTATGCACCTTCTTCATTTCTTTAAATGAATTTTAAAGCTCCGTTACCCTTTTTACATTGCCTTCTAGTTGACCATCTTTGAACAGCATTGAGACTCTGTGCCACTTTTACAGTGCATAGAAAAATTCTTTGAACACTATCTCAACGAATTCTTTCTCACAAATGCTTTTTTGCAATTCTTCACTAACATCTTCAATTATTTCATTGAAAAGGGCAATTGTTTCATCCATAGCCTTCACCAGCTTTGTGAGAGTGTTGGTTATGCCAACCCTTCTTGCCAATTGCTCTTCCATAGAATTGAATTATTCTTTTAGCTGTAATTTTTCTTCTTGAAGATCACAGATTCTTGTAGAAATACACATTTCCACTTCCCTGGGGACTGTCTACAGAAGATATTTGAGTGCATTTAGAAGATCATTGATTGTTCCATCATCATCACAGCTAGACTAGGTTTCAAAGGAATTGTCATCAGTTGTGAATTTCACATTACGTTCAATATAAGGTGTTTCTATATTAGTAGCAACCTTCTTCTTCTTCTTCTTGGCATGTTTCTTATTTTTTTCTGAGTCTTGGAAGATATCTCCATTTGAAGGTGTTCACTCATTTCCTCAAATCTGCAATTCACAAAGACTACATTGGATCTTTTAGAGGCAACCTTCTTCTGATACCAATTGATGTTCCCAGATTAGTATGATCACTGAGAGGGGAAGGGGGTGAATCAGTGATCCTTTTAAACTTTTTACTAATTAATTATATATCAATTAAACCTATATGTCTTGTTAAGGCCTTGATCCACTCTTCTTCTATCTCTCCACCTTTCCTCGATTGATGCAGTAAATGTAAAGGCACATGACACAAGGATTTACAGGGTTCGACTCCAAAGGCCTACGCCCTTGCCATGTTGGTTAAATGCCCCAAAATTATTTCTCCACTATAATTCGGTTAATAATTACAATGGTCAATAAAGAGTCACACTATATTTATACTGAGTCCCACAGGAGGGTCTTTATACTGCATCCCAAAGTGTTTCCAGAGTCCCACTGGCCTGCTTCAGCTTCCACCGAAGACTTGTACACCCTGAGTCTCATAGGGGGTCTTCTCCTAGCTCCTCATGTCACACGAGTAGCTCTTCTTCTTTAAGCTCTTCATGTGTCTTCCACAGCCTTGAGTAAGGTCTTTTGGCCTTTCTCACTTCTTCTGATCACTTGTGGTGTCCATGACTCTTCTTACTTGCTTGGGATTTATCTCCTTCTTCTAAGGATGACCTGACCTCTGTCTTCAAGAATCTTGATGCAGAAATATGTTTTTGCACTGAGTATACCCACTCACTCTTCTAGGTCTCCTTAACTGCTGAAAACTCAGATAAATGATGTCTTTTACTTCAGTCTTGCTTTAGTCTCTCTTTAAGTCAACTGTATGCACTGGGTTCATGGCATCTCTGAATCTTAATGCACTGATTGCATGGCTTCTCAATTATCACCAGGGACCTTTTTTCTTGGAATTCGCAAATACACACACACTAATTTAAATTTTTATTACGTGTGCATGTGCATGCATGCAAGCATGCACTCCCCTTTTCTTCTTGGTGTGATAAAACCCTCAATGGGTGTAAACTCTTTTTCCACACACACCTTATTCTTTTCCTTTATTCTCTTCTTCTTATTCAATGTGTGCACACTCCACTTGTGCACAGACTAAGGTAATGGCCTCTTCACTTGTTTAGCACACACAACCCGTAGGGCCTTGGGAATGAACCCTTCACCCACATGTGTGCTCATATGGGCCACCTTTTCTTTTATACAGACATGGCCTTCCTTCTCTTGTACACTTAAAGTACTCTTAGACCTTCTTGTTTCATTTCACACACACACAAACAAGGTGTGTAATGGTATTTCTCTCCACTTAGCACACACACAAAAATGTGTGTCCTTCCACTTGAGCACTGTACACCTCACCAATGGAGGGCGCACAAGTTATGCGGCCACCTCCCGTCTTCAACCGCGCAGGGTGCGGGAGTAGCTTCTACCGCACTGGTGGTGTGGCAACTCCTTCTGCCTTGCAGTTGCGGCAGCTCCCTCCTACCGAACAGGTGGCGTGGTGGCTTCCTCCTGCCGCACGAGTTCGCGGGCAGAGAGGGCGCACGGGGTGTGGCCAACTTTCTACCATGCAATTGTTGTGGGCAGTGGGCACGCAAGGCCCGACTTCTTCCTTGTCGCACAGGGGAGTGCACAGTGATGACTCATTCTTACTTCTTTTGCGCAGGGGTAGCGCGAAAGGCTCTCTCGGAGCCTCGGATGGCTACGGGCTACTCTTCCACACAGGTTGTGCACGGAGCGTTACTTCGCTTTTCTCAGGGCTTCACGGATCTTCTCTCACACGATCAGAAGCATCTTCTCGGTTTGGGCTTCTCTTTTTGTAGGAAAAGAGTGCGAAGAGAACTGCGGGGTTCAAATCATTGAATGCTGAGATATGTGGCATTTTTCTTTCTTCAAACGCGGATGATATATCCCCGAAATTTCGGTTTTTTCATTTTTCTTTTTCAACCAAGGGATCCTTAGTTCTAGGTGTGTGCATCACATGCATGCGTTTATAAACACATGCGAAGTTTTTACTTGTACATCGAACGAGCAGTGCACCCTTGGCAACATTGTTTGCCTCAGGCTCCCTCGAGATTCATCATCTCGTTGCATGCATGAAAAGTTTAATGCATTCATGTATTCGGTTCGTCAAAACAATCACCATGTAGTTATTTTCTTCATCAACGCTGGCCGGGAGATCCATCTACCTTTCTTGGGAGGCTCTGGATCGTGGGAGGCAGAGCGGGACTTCCCTCAGCCGGAGAGAGGTTGAAGATCATGCCACGGCTGCTGGATCCGCGTTAAATGAACGCGGAAGGCTGGGATTATAACTCAGCACCGCAGATTAGACGGATGGCCGCGATCAACCGTGCGATCAGATGAGCGGCCATGATTTCATCTTTGTTTTTAAAAACACGTCCTACATCAATACGTGTCGATGCTTTCACACATTTTAACAAACAGGTCCTCCTATAATCATCTCAGCTTACTCCTCTCCCCCCTCCGGTGATGCCCCACACCAGTTCTCCTGCGGGCGCGCTCTAGCACCCACTATGCTCCTCCGGTTGCGCTTAGCGCCCACTATGCTCCTTCACGGGCACACCCTTGGCACCCACGCTGTGCGGGCATTACCTATGCATGGCTCGGGCTTACACACGGCCCGACCGCTATTAGGATGGCTCATGGGGTTTCCCCATGGGCATGGTGACCTAGTCCCACATGTGCCTTGGGTTGAGGCCCTAAGCTTGGCCCAATTAGTTGGCATATTTTTTTATATAAGCTCCACCTTGTATAAATGGTTAAACCAAGTGGGAACAAGTCTAATTAAATTCCATTATCCTCTTCTTCACCTCCTCTTCTTCATTAGAATTCCTCACCTCCTTTTCAACATTAATTCTCTACTTACAAGAGAATTCCCAAAGGTTCTTCTTCAACCATTACTCTTGAATCAAATATTTCTTTAGTGATACTCAATGATCCAATTAGAGATGAGGTTGGATCATCTTCTATTCCTCATGCACTAAGAGATAGTGTATGGTCTTCTTCAAACCACTTCATCCACTAAGTAGTTGTTAATTGTTCATCTTAACATCATCCACTTAGTACGATGGATGGATCACATTTATCTCCTCGTGCATTGTGAAGACAATTCATGGAGTTCTAACAATGTTGTGACATTGTATCTTCTTGATACAAGTTCTTTGAACTAAATATCAACTCTACAATCGTCTGATTTCATATTGAGAATGTTTCAACCATTACCTTCTTATTCCACTTAGTGATTCTCCTAGGTGACATGATTCTTAGTACCATGGTCATTCTCCAATGATCACCATCACCATCACTTCTTATGTCATTCACATATTGACACTCCCTGTCATCCATTAAATCCTTGACACCATATTGACAACATCACCATCACCATCACTTCCTTTTTTATTCACATATTGACACTCCTTGTCATCCATTCAATCCTTAACACCTTATTGACAACAAATGCAACATAGTGCACTACACTTTCTATACCATAAGACATCATTATATGGGAGATACTTGTGTTATTATTTATAGATTATTGGGAAAAATTCAATTTCATTAAAGAATATTTTAAAAAAAATGAGCTTCAATAAAATAATTACCTTCTCTTAGAGAAATGTTTGTTGGATATCATTAAAGACCCCAATGGTTTTTATTTTGGGAATACCAATACCTATAGAACATGAATAAGGATTTTGGGAAAATATTTTGGATTTTTTTTCATTTGTAATGTATTCTATATGTGTAAAGAATTTGAGGGGAAGTGGTGCCTTTTGTAATAATGGTGAGGGACACACTTGAAATTTTTTAATATTTTAAAATTTTATTAAGTAATGTCCTTCTAGAAATTCATCCAATATAAATAATATAAAAATTTGATATGGGTATATTCAAAACACAACAAATAAATTATATTTAAATTTTTTTTCTTTATTTATGACCTTATATTTTGTTTTATCCCCTTCATTAACTATTTTAAACCATAACTGAAATAACAATATTTTCAATGATAAAAGGTCATAAGGTTACATATAAGGATAAAATTGAATTATAAATGGATAAGGGATGATATTTTAGAGCATATCATATCCCCTTTGTCATATTTTAATATTTATATAATTTTTGAATAATTTCATGAAATAATATTTTCATAAAGTGTCATTAATATCATTTTCAGGCTATTTATTCAAGTTGACATTAACGAAACACAGATAAATATGGAATAATTATCTAATCCATGAAGACAAAACCTAATATGATATTCTCATCTATAAAATTCTTGAAAAAAAATAATTCATAAAAAATTTATTACTTTAAATATTTTGAAATTTATTTTTAATGGTTTTACCTTAATTGAAAAAATACAATATCAATGTTGGGTAAGAATTCAATTTAAACATACAATTGAAAAAATTATATATAAATTTACATTATAAAAATAAATTAATTATCATTACTGTATACAATTTGTTATATTATATGATATTCATATCCCAGTGTGAATAAATAAAATAAATATAATGAAATGGAAAAAACTATTAAAAACCTAACTCTAGTCGCCTAGAGTTGGTGTCTACACTATTTCATTGGAATAAGATCAAAATAATCACATCCCCATGGATTTATCTATTTATTAGTGTTGAATAATGAGATAAAAACATAATTACTTCATTTCATTGGATTAATTATAACACATAAAAAATAAATTTCCACAAATTACACTCATTTGAATAATTTTTATTCATATCAAATAAAAATGAAACAAAATAAGGGTTATATAAAACAATCAGTAACGGTCATATAGAAGGTGTGTTATTATGAATAAAAAAGGAATATTAAATTTTTTATGGTAAATAAATGGAAACACATTCCACTTAATCGATTACTTGAACAGGAAATGCATCCATGTATAATATCAGTGTACTAATCACATTGTAAATAATAACTAAATTTTTAATAATGTAAATTATTATTAATAGAAATAATTATCATATAAATCATTTTATATTCACCCCAATAAAATTATTCCAAAATAATTTAATCAATGGTTAGGTATATAGAAATAACCTTTTTAATAATGCTAGTCAACTAAATTGTTTCACGAGACTTATTTATGCATCAAGATCCTATATTATCATTAACCCAACACATAATTTCATGTCCAATGCATTAAATATATATTTATATATAAATTTAATTCCTAATAAGTATGCATAATAAATAAATGTAATGACCCATACACAAGTAGCTCAGAGTTGGTGACTTACTTTACTGCATTAGTATAATAAAAAATGATGTCACAAATTGAATAACCGTATATTTTAGTATCATTGTAAAACTAGATAATAATATAATTTTTTAATTACAACATTAAATCAAATACAACATATAAACTCTATTGGGAAAACCCATAAAGACATAGATTATCCATGCAAGTCATTCATAATATACATCTTTGCAGCGTAGGGGAAAATATATCATAAGAAATTGGTGATATTATATTCTAAAAATTGTTATGAAATATAGTGGATTGAAACATAAAGAATATTTCATGGTGAATAACTTGAAACACATTCAATTAAAACATTAACTTCAATAAAATATAAAACCAAATAAAATTAATCCAATAATCATATATATATAATAACTTGATAATGAAATATGACCATTTTAATTCTAATATTCAAATAATCATAGATATTATCAATTAGTAATATCATAATTAATAAATGAATAATTTTTTACATCATAATAACATTTTCAATGCTTCTACAATGAATCTATACAAAAATTGGGAAAACCCTGGACATGTTTGTCTCATGAGACATGCTAATGCAACGAGGGCTATAGAGGGCCTCGACTATCACATATTAGGTCTAATTATTTCTATATATGAATTAGGGGAAATAAAATCAAAATATAAATGGAAATTGAATCTAGAATATGAAATTTGGAAAACATTCCCAAAATATTAAACCTAATCATAAACCATTCGGAGTAATATGATAAATGTTATGAATATAGCACATCCACAATCAAACTGATAATAAAAAATTTAATATAATATAGTTGAGGATATCAAAAAAGATAAATCCTAATTAATACTATGATTAAAAATTGGGTGTTGATATAGATGAATATACTCTAATAAAATCAACATGGGATTCTTGACAGAATTGCAATTTTTTAATTTAAAATGAATAGTTATTTTGGAAAAATAATTTTTATTTTTCATAAAATAGGATTGTAAACTTGTGTATCAATGAAAATGGATGGTATGGAGAATGAAATTATTTTTCCGTAATAATTTATGTCCAAATAAATTGAAAACATGTAAAAACAGTTTTTAAGAATCTTTAGAAATGGGCCACATTAGTGATGTTTAAGGTATAATATTAAAGCATCATTTATAGTGAAACAATGATTATTTGTTTACATAAAACCTTAAAATATAAAAGATAGTTTTTAATTATAAAATTAATTATTTTAGGAAAATATTTTTTTCATATAATTGATTATGGAGTTTACTTGCAAATGGGTATGAAATTTGGAAATACCCTTTAATCAATCTTGCATTTCACGAGTAATTAAAAATGGAACCTTTTAAAACACATATATTAACATAAAATAAATATGAAAGGATATGGATAATTTATTTCCAAATATATTAATTGAATATATAATTATTATATAAAAATATATTTTAGTAACATTGTGGTAAAAAGAGATAATGCGTAACCCGAATAAAAAATGGTAGTTTGGGGAGAATCACATAAAACATTATAATCAAAAAAATAATAGCCCAGCATAATTATAGTAATAATGAAATGTAACCTTGAATACCAGAAAGATAAGAATATTGTTAATATGATACAAAAAAGATAATTATTCAAACACAACACCTAATAAATAGTGGCGAATAATTTATACCTCATAGAAATAGGATTGGGATGAGAAAGGGATATTGGAGATGGCTCGAAACTCCAAAACAATTTCTCCACATTATATTAGACAAATTCTAAAAAGGTTTTACTCATATAAACTATTTCTTTAATGATGGTGGTGCATCATAGAACTTCATATATTAATTTTCTTCCATCCCTCCTCTTCGGTCATCTCCTCTTGAATTGTTCTTCTCTGTCTAAATTACATCGCTAGGTTTATTTCTGGGCGTGTATGCTCCAAAATTCTAACATTATATTTTTTTCATTTTCCTCAACATTTCTCATATGATTTCCTTTCAATTCTCTTCATTTCGATGACATTTTCTTCAATTCGGTTTTGGGGTCCCATCAATGGGTTTTTACTTTTTAATCCCAAAGATGCTTATTCAATGGCTCTGGACACCTTTCACTCTATGCCTCTACATGTCAGATATTGTGTAGTAGTTCAAGTAAATTTTTGGGTTTTGCAGATTGGAAACCAGTGGGTCTCATTTTGCTACTTTAGCTGGCTTTCTCTTATTTTGATGGCTCTCGTTATTCTACCCCATTGATTCCTTTTTGGTCAGAGACCTCAGCCGCCCTCACCATTACTCCGACCTCATTTTCTACATCTCCAATCCTTGTATAATCTAGAGAGATATTGTCTATGGAGTTTTTGGGTGGTGTTTTTTTGTCTGTTAGTGTGATAGGCACATATCCTTTGATGAATGATTTGGTACATCACTTTTCTTCCTCTTGTTTTCAATGAAGGTCTGTGTCTTATTCTTAGTGGTCAACATGTTTGATGCATATCTAAAGGGGTTCAAATTTATAGAATCTAGATTTTTTTATTTTAGTTTGGTTATGGATGCATCCATTGATTCTCTTGATGGAGTTGTTTTAATGTTTTTTGCTTTCAATTATGTGATATCGTTCTAGTTATATAGTTTTATTGTTTCTGGTCAAATGGGGATGACGATGACATGGATTGATATTTTACAACAACTTCCACAGTCTCAAATGATGGACGGTTGTGTTGTTTCATTGGTGAATAAAATAATTTACATAGATCATGATACTGAAAATGTTGTATTATGTTGATAATGACTGGTTATATGTCTTTTGTTGATGTAATGAATCTGGACTGAGGTGTTTGTGGTTGCTGTGAATATTTTGAATTTTAACACTGAATTTGGGTTTGAATTGTTTTTTCTCCCTCACGATGTTTGATTACAACTTGTGCCTTTTGAAAGTCAAATAAAAATATTAATTTAGGAGAGTATAATAAAAAAGAAAGTGAAAGGATATTAATGAAAAAAATAGGATTTTACTTCATAAATTCAAATCCTTGAGAACCACTATAAGGAAGTTTTTTGTGGATATATGTTGAGACCACGACGTTCTAAAAGTAAGGAAGAGGACTTGGAATAATATTTTTATTTAATTGGAAAAGATTCATGTATTAATTGTTGTATGGATAATAGGTAGTGTGATATGGAATTTATAGTTGACGAGAGGGGTCTTTTCTCATTATTTTATTCATTAGAATATTATATTTCATAAAGACTATATATAGATTAAAAACTAGAACATGTTATATTACAATAAGGTATAATATTTAAATATTATGGGCTTGCATCCTCCATAAATCATCTATGACTCAATAATTCATGTATTTGTTAAATATCACAATTTAATATACATCCCTTTTCTCCAACATTTAAACTATTAGAGGAAAATAATAGTAATTAACCCTACAAATTTTTCTACATGTATAATTATAAAATGGACTCCAGAATATGAAAATATTTTTCTACATATGAGAAATTACATTTTTTATTAAAGTCATTATTTACACAAAAAATAAAAAATTTACAATTATAACAGATTTTATAAAAGTCTAAAAAATTAATTAAGGTCTCACAGAATTATATTATAATAAAAAAAATTCTTTATATATGACTAAATTTTATTAAATGATTAGTTAAAAAATTATATAATAATAATAATTTAAAAAAACTACGTCTTAAAAAAATTCCAATAATGAATTTATCATTTTTAAAATATTTATATACATATTTTTTTTATATAAATAATTTATATTTTAATTTTTCAGATACATTAATTTTATATGTGATATTATGGGTGATATGTAATTCAAATAAAAAATTGACATTAAATTTAACAAAATGGACAGTATTATAACAATATTTATATTTCACGATTCATTCGAAAATATTTTTTTTTAAAAATACCTATTTATTATGCTATGTTAATTATGTCATTATTATTTAAAAAATTAATTTTATTTTGTAAATATAATTTATAAATGTGTAGAAATTCCTTTTTTAATCATGTTCTCCAAAATTGGAGGTCAAACTACCTTCTAAAAATATACCCTTTTTTGGAAAAACATGAAATCATCCGAAATGTTCCCTATAAAATAATTTGGGTGAATATCAAAAAAAATTACTAATTATATAATATAAATAAATATCATAATTTTGTTTAAACTATAAATTCCCTCTAATTTTACCATTATGATATAATGGATATTTTAAGATAATGATATTTTATTGTATATCATTATAAATTTATGATTGGTGTTTTGTGACATGTATACTTTCTATGAAATTAAATTTTAAAAAAATACATACAATAAAATTTTTGGGTGTAACATTATACATTCCTTTAATAAATTTTGTCGTCATTTTTGACTTTGTGCTTTGAAAATCCATGGTTGCTACCTCAAAATTAGTTTGTGTGAAATTCGTATCAGAAATAGGTTCAAGAAAATGTACTCTTAATAATATAGAAAGGTAAATAAGATGGCAACCAAACAAATTAGGTTTCATTATATGAGAATAATAGTAGGGTGTAAAAACATGGGTACTGAATAGATATCTTGTTATCATGTTCATATAGAGTGTGATAAAGAATGTGGTCATTAGAAAC
The DNA here is from genome assembly GCA_963277665.1 of Viscum album. NCBI lineage: Eukaryota > Viridiplantae > Streptophyta > Magnoliopsida > Santalales > Viscaceae > Viscum > Viscum album. Next base: position 1,687,241,235 of record OY728119.1, read on the forward strand.
ATATCAATCAAAAAATTAAATCTTATGATCTGTTAAAAGACCATTGATATCTCATAAAGAAAATTAAACACATAAATTTTTAAAGGATATTTTTCATAGAGTTGATGGATTTTTTAATAAATAGCTAATCACTTTAGAAAATAAATTTACTTGATTTTATTTCATTTCATGAGAATAATCTCAAATTTTGGTTGTCTTTTTATTTATTTTCATGTTATACCACAAACCTTTAAATAAATATTCAAGACTATCTTTTCATTCTCAAAGAACATTTAATTAATAATATGGTCTTTAAGTCATTCCTTCTTCATTTAAATTTTTAGTGAAACCAAAATAGTTTTTCCTAATGTATCCATAAAATCAAATGTTATCCTCAAACAGCAATATTTAATTTTTTTCATAATTTATTCCTACCGTAAGACTCATACAAAAATACATCTATCAAAATTCCAACCCTAAAAAGGATTAAAAATTTCTATTATATTCTATCCAATTTGATAAATACTCTAAATGACCATAGATCCATATTAAAATAATACATAATTCTAGAAATAAAATTCAATATTTATTTATAATAATATTTTACATATTCCAAAATTACATTAATCACTTAATCATCAAATCATTTTGACATCCCAGGTTTGTATACTACATAAAAAAACATCACTATATTTAAAATAAAAATTTTCCAAAAGATATACAAAAAGGACTTTCTAATCATGAGTTCATGTAACTTAGTGAAAAGTGTTTCACCACTGATTACATTTGGTTTTGGGTTCAAACACCTTGGACTTTTCATACACAACAGGCTCTCACCCGACCAATATGATATCCTTTTTCTAAAACTATAATAATATATCTTCAAATATTATGGACATTACTGAAATAATTTTAATCACTAATATTATCAAAAATACCCCAAAACATAAATACTTAACCAATTTATTTCTACCTGGGTTATTCCTTTGTCTAAATATTGTCTAATATAATATGTAATTAACATGTTAAATTCCAATAATCCCCATATTTAATGAAATGGGCTAAAAATCGATTCTTAGAATATGTTTTATTTCTTTCAATCATACTCCTCACTTTTCACGATCAATTCTTTTATATATATCCTTTTATCCACACATAAATAATTTCTATGTTCTATTGGGACACGTTTATGGGTGTCTCCTTCCACATTTATTACATGATATTAATCAATCCTTCCATTATCTAAGGTCACAACCACTAGAAATCTTAAAAAATCATTCATTCTCATCTTTAGTGTGTTTCATAGTTTCATAATGAATATGATTTTAAAAATATATCCAAAAAACACATTATCTGTAAACTAGATTTCACTTCAATTAAAATCCCATTTGTTTTATCATTCCCACGACCTTTCCCATTAGGTTAAATTTTTGCATGAATTCTTTAGGATACATCCATTGACTAAAATAAAAAGAATAGTCTGACTAACAATAGTCATAGTGAGAAAAAAATTTAATCATTAATAGAATATCATGAAAAATTATTTTAAACATAAAATATTTTATTTTTAACCATGTTTATTCATTATAATTATATAAACAAATCATTCATAATGGATTCTAATATAAATGTGAATTATCTTAATCATATTCCTTGAGAATGTCAAACTCTGAGAGTTGTAAGACTCGATGTTGTGAACCAAGTTACGTTGAGACATGCCCGATGATCCATGTTATATTTTTTACCCATAGGTAAATATGTTATAGAACCATGTCCACCTATACTATCAATATAGGGTTGTATTTCTTATGAATCCCACAAAATATAAAACATTGAAAAAAATATAGGGAATTATACAGTTCCTATCCAAATATTATATCATAGGTTTTCGTTCACAATAATTTCCATATAAAACTAGTTAGCATGGATTATATAATAATTCCACATATATTAAATGTAAAGTCCCCAACCCTAGTTTCCTGGAGTCGATTCCTTACACTATTGCACTCGTATAATCATTAAGGGTGCTTCATCTCGAATAACCAATTAGTTTAGTAGCATTATAAACCCAAATCCAAACATTAGTTATAAATTACAAGTTGAAATGAAATATAACATTGAAATTCTTCTAGGAATATCTATACACTCATATATTATTCATTCTATTCATTCATATAATGAATCTGTACAACCAGGGAAAAAATAGAACATAATAATTGGGTGAGCTCAGATTATCAGAATGGGTATGAAATATTATGGAAAATAATATAAATAATAAGGCTTGGTGAAAAACTTAAAACAATTACCATTAAAACCAAATCATAAACATAATATGTCAGGAATAAAATTCATAAAATAATGTCATATAAATAATCACATCAGAGTGAAACATGATGATGGATCATCTTTTAGTAGAATAATTACATGGATTATGAATTTATAATTTGATAATTAGGGAATGAATAATTTCAAACATCATAATCTTACCGTCATGTATTTTTCAAATACATCATACAAAAATGTGTACAAAACTGGTATAGTTAGTCTCATTAGACCTATTGATGCATCGAGGGGCTATAGCAGGTCTCTCCCATCACTAAGTCCCATATTTTCCTCATACGAATGGGGTGAAAAAAACATATAAATCAATATAGAAAATTTCATATAATATCCCCAAAAAATAAATATAATCATAAACCACTCTGAGTAATATAGTGAATGCTATAAAAATATAACATCCATAGTCAAAATGATGATTAACCATTTAATAAGATATATTATATTATATCAATAAATATTATCCCAAATTAATAATATGATTCAATATAGGGTTTTGAAATAGATTAAAATACTCTAATAAAATCGTCAAGTTATTCTTGAGAGAAATTCCATTTGTAATTTTCCAAGAAGACTTCTTTTGGAAAAATCATTTAAATTTGTTATAAATTCTGAATGTAAAAATTTTTATCCTGGAAAATTAATGGTAAAGATAATGACATTTTTGGAGGCAAAAATGATGTACAAAATTAGTGAAAACATGTAAATATAATTTTTAAGTATCTATAGAAATGGACCACTTTAGACTAGTTTAATGGAAAATATAAGCTCTTTAAAAAACAAAATTTCAAAAGCAAGATTTTATTTTCACTCATTGATCCAGTTAATTTTTGGGAGGCATCCATTCACTCAGGAACAAGGTGTGAAAATACTAAATTTTTGAAGTAATTATTCTCTTTATATTATTGTCTAGCCATTGACCTTGGGTTTTATTTGTGTTCTTGGAGAAAAATGGGTTCTTTGGTGAAAAAATTAATTAGCACATGGTCCAAGCATTGTTAGTGGAAAAAATTAACCCTAGCCCTGGTAACCGTGTATTAGGTTGGAGTTTTCAAAAAAAAAAGATACTTCACAACCAACATATTTCTAGTTAGGTAGTGTGGTTTAACCATACTGTTGGGGCCTCTTAGATAGAGAGGGTTGTACAATCGCTACAACGTTTGACAAACTGAGCAGGAATAAAATGTGTGATGGCTAGTTCATTAAAATTTTAAAACCCAATTTTCTTCCACTAGTGTTTTATCATTAATTTATACCACATCTTCCATACTCAGAATATTCTACCTTGTAAGCATCCTCCAAGCTCTACTGGGATCATTAGGAACCATTTAGTACGTGGATTTGGCGTGGAATATCTAAGGAATTATTATGTAAGTCTTTCATCCTTTTAGTTATTCCATATTAATATTTTTTTCTCTCGTTCTTGGGTTCTAAAAATTCATTTGGTGTTTTAACTAAGAAGGGTTAGATATCATTGTTTAGTGATATAATTTGTTTTGTTGTTAATTCATTCATTATTAGAGTCTTGTGGTGGTGTGATTAGATTTTATCATGGATTTTAGGAATTTCATACACATGAGTAAGGTTGTTCCATGCACTATCATTTTTAGAGGATTTTGATATTATTTTTTCCCCATAGACATAATCCATTTATTGCTTGTGTGGTGCGAAACATGTTTTAGAAGGGTTTAATGTTGCACATATAATGATAATTGGACTTCTAAAGAAAAAATTTTATGTATTTTGTATGATTTATGGTATAGTTTCTTGAATGTTTTCATTCCTTGAGGGGAATGTGAAAATGGGTTTTTAATGAAACTAATAGTGTGAATGTGTTTTAAAGTGGGTTTTTATTAGAAAATGGATAATTTTGGATTTTTGTTTGTTTTTGTTGATATTTAAATTTAAAACTTAAATTATAAAAAACATGTGAAGAATTTTTTAAATTGAAAAAGGTATATGTGTTGAATTAAAAGGGGATAGAACTATGGATGTGGTTGGAATTTATTGTTGGTTTTTATTGTAATGTTCCAATTGGGTTTTATAAAATCTGTAAATTGTGTGAAGTGTGTTTTCAAATGGTTTTGGTGTTTTTCAAATGGAAGGGGGTTTGTTAATATAAATGTATGATTTAAAGGTGTTTTAGAGTGATTTATATGTGATTGTGAAAGTGTTGAAATGTGTGATATATAAACACTAATTGAGCACAAATGGACTCCCAAGTGTCTAGGTGGAATGACCAGAACTAGTTCACTAGTGATATTGAAGTGGATTGTCCCAATTTGACTTATATAGATTGAAGAGTATCATTCTAACTAAAATTTTATAATGAATAATCATAACTAGAATTTTGAATTCTTCTTATTTTTAGTGTCTCATGTGTTAGGATGATGATGGTTGTGGTTACTATACGACCTTAAACCAGTGTATGGGGTTATAATGTCTCACCAAAGCTAGATTACCCATATTGATTTATCCATGGTTCTCTCTTGAGAAATATTAAATTTTGTAATGTCCATCAGAATACAGTGCACCTTGAATTCATTTTATCTGGAAGAAAAATTATACTGATAAAAGTTTCCTTTAAATTGTTACCTTTTAAAAGAGTTTTCATTGAATATATTATATTAAAATCAAATTTCCTTTAACATTATCAAATAATTTTTTAAAAATATTATACATAAATGATCATGTTAATTTTATGATGATGTTATATCATGAAATCCTTCGTTTTGGGGGGAATTATACTAGGATTTGGCACACACCCTACATACAACATTGGGTGATTGTGGACATTATTATATATATTACCCAGTAAAAGGAAAGGTGTGTCATGGTGGATTCAGTTTCTAGAGTTATTAAACTTTTATTAGTTGATTTTGGTGGTGTTTTGAGGGTGTATCCCTCACTTTTCTGGAATATTTCTAGGATTTTTTAGTTTCCTTTTTCTGTAGTGTTTTTGGTTAAGGTTATAAATAATGAATCTAGAATTTTTTTACCTCGTATAATTATCGTTACTCTCATATGTTTTTTTATTTTATATGGTTATTTATCCTTATATAAATTTTTTAAATTATTATAAAATCATAATTTTGATACCCAACAATTAGTTTCCAACCCATTGGTTTTTGGAATGCTATTCGGGGCATTCCACAGGCTATGTCCGGTGTTAGATCAGATGACACCCCATCTTGGTTAATGAATGAGAATGGAATATATGTTAAAAAAAGAAATTATATAATAATTGTTTAATCATAAAATATTTTATTTTAGAGACATATTAGTGTATTGTGACAGATTTAGGATTGTATATTGAAATGGGAATGAAATTGGGAAGTGCCCATTAATCAGACATTCATATCATGAGGAATTGAAAAGGAAATATTATAAAACATGAACTTCCCCTCAAATGAAAGATGAGATGATATAGATACCTGAGTTTTAAACATATTCATATTATTTATAATAAGTATATAAAATTAAATCTGATGTTAATTGGGGTAAAGAGAGAGAAAGTGTAACTCAAATGAAAAATGATTGTTTCGGGGTGAATCCTTTAGAACTCTGTAATCAATCAAATCATATGCCCCATAAAATTAAATATTATAAAATAAAACCTTAAATACCATGAATATAAATAGATTAATTATATGATACATCGATGAGTAGTATAAATACACCACACATAAGAAATTGTGGTGAATAGGGAATATCTCTCATAAATATCTGTGATATGAAAAACCCTTACCTTATGTTCGAAAGAATTATGCACTTGCGCTTAATATCATTGGTAATGAAATTAAATTTATTAATAAATTAAATCAGAACTATTTAATTATGTATTTTATTTAGTTTAATTTTAAAATGATCATTTAATTCCTTTTTGATGACTAATAATATAAAGATTCAATGCTCAAGACTGTTTGTTTCCTTAGTTTCCATGATTGGTTTTCTTGTGTACATGTAGATGAGATCATGTTAAATGGAAAAAATATTCATAGTATAAATTTTATAATATTAATTTAAATAGAAATTATAAATTTATTATATATTTCATTTTGTTATTTAGGTTGAGGATGAATAAATAAATAATATGTCAATGATAATCATTTGGATTATTTTGGCGTTTTTTAGATCATCAAGTACAAGTTTTTTTATTGATTAGTATTATTTATATATTATTGTTTAAGTAAATTAAATAAAATTAAATACACAAATTATAATATTTTTGAATCATGAAATTGGTTTTATGGCCATCCATGAAGGAAATATTTAATAACGAAAGCACTTTGTCTATGAAGGCTTTAAATCGGTACCTCATGGACATCATTTTGATATTTAGAATAAAAGAAATATGAAAACAAAAATGATGGTGGATTATCCAGTAACATAATAATATTAACGTATTAAAAATATAATAATATTATCAATCATGTATGTATATAGGAGGTAAAGAGAGTATATGCAAATAAAAGAAAGAGAAAAGTTAATAAAGAAAGTGAAAGAGGATTTAACCTCTTTAATTCTTCTTAATAAAAACCCCATTATTGAATTTATTTTGGGTCTATTATTGATACCCAAAAATCTTAGACATTGTTAAGAGTTTTGGATGGGTATTGTGTTGTAATTGTAAAATCATCCAGGCTTCATAGGTTTGAGGATAAGAGGTGATGTGGTGTGTTTTTTATTGTGGATCAGAGGAGTGTATTCTCATTATTTTATAGATTATTTTATTTTTTTTCCTCAAAAATTTTAATAGTATGAGAATTATCAGAAAATATATTAAACTAATGATGGAGATTTCTAGATTATGGGATTACATCATCCTAACATCATTTATCACATAGTAATTCATGTATTTGTTAAATACTATAACTAATTGTATTTTACTATTCATTAAAATTTCAACTACATTAAAAATATTTAAACAATTCACACTTACCATTTCTCAAAATGTATAATTTAAAATTTGACTCCATTTTTTGAAAACAATTTTATAAATATGATAAAAAATAACTTTTAATTAAAATTATCATTTACTCAAGAAATATCAATTTTATTAATATAACTTATTTTATAAAAATTTGAAATATTAATTAAGTCCTCAAAAATTAATTTTATAATAATAAGAAAAAAATATTAATTAATTTTTAACTTTAATAAAAACAAATTTTCTTTTGAATAATTATATAAATTATACAACATTAATAATAATTTACATCTAATAAAAAGACCAATACTTAATTTATAAATTTTAAAACATTTATTTACCTATTCCATGATATAAACATATTATATTTTCAATATTGATATAATTTAATATTAATATTAATTTAATTACTGATATATAATTGAAATCATTAACAGACATTTAATAAAATTAAATTTACTGTTTTAAAAAATCTGTTCTTTCACTCTTCATTGGAAAATAAATATTTTCAAAAAAACATAAACATTTACACTATGCTAATTTTAAAATTAGTAAATAAAAATTGATGTCTATTCTCTAGTATTTAATTTATAAAATATTCAATATTTAATTTTAATACAAGTACACCACAAAAAGGAGTTAAAACTACCATTGGAAAAATATATCATTTTAATGTGTAAAATTGGATTCATTCTTATCTTGTGCCAATAAAATGATTTTGATGAATGTAAAAAAATTATTAAATATTTAACATATAAATTTAAAAATTTAGTTAAAACTATTAATTACCTCCAACTTTACATATAGGTTATAAATATCATTTAAAAATAATGACATTTAATGGTATATCATTATTCATGTGAAGTCATTGTTGGGTGAAATGTATTATAGTTGAAAAAACTATGTTTAAAACGAGACAAACCATAAAATAATTTGGTGTTATGATAAATTTTTGTATTGAGTAAGGATTATGGATTATCAATATTTCCCTAGTCTATCAAATAACATGAAAACTAACACATAATTTCTGGAAATTATATAATTTTTAAGAAATAATCATATCGATGATACAAATAAAATAAATATTTAACAGGAAATAATTTTATATAGAAATATGATAACAAGAAAGTGAATGTTTCATGTGAAAATAAGTGATAAAAATTAACTATAGATAAAAATTTACATCAAATTAATAAAAAATATAGGATTTGTTATAAATTCATCTCATTTATGTAATAAAAACATATGAAAAAAAGTTTTAAAAAAACATTCCAATAAAGTTTTTAATTTTTAAAACAATTGAAATTTTTTAATGTACGATAAATATAAGAATATTGTTATAGGGGTTGTTATATTAGTTAATATCATATATGTTAAAAGTAAAATAATTGCTTTGTCTTTTTATAAATAAATTTGAAAATATCCTTTTTAATAAATTTCCATGATCTCTTTGATAACATTCAAATTGTCAAGGATAAAAAAATTACTTCCCAAATAATTTTGGTTTATAAATTTTTTTTTGTAAAAAAAGTCCAATATATTATCATAGTTGAAAAATATAATGGGTCAAATAGAGAAATAAGATGAAATTATCATTTATAGATTTATTTTCATGATTTGTGTTCCAAAGAAAGTAATTTTTAGAAAAAAAAATAAAATCATTAAATATTCATATTAGAATAAAAAACATGTAGTTTATAATGAAATATAATAGGATACAAATAATGAATAACATAAGTTAACTTATAAAATATAGATTTTAAAATTAATTATTACCTCTTTGGTAAATTTTAAATCATAACCCTTTGAGATAGTAACATGAATTCAAACATTAATAAACAATAATTGTAGTATATTTATTTAAAATCCATAAATGGGGTAGTATATACAACACATAAAATTAAATTGGTGTATTATAGAATATAAATCGCAATGTAGTGGTAATTGAGATGAAAATTCTTATGAAGATCATATCAAAAATGTGAGAATTAATAAATGATTTGATTCTGTCTAAAAAATATAAACAAAAAAAATTAAATAACACATAATAAAATTAAATTTCATTTCTCAAATAATCATGGAATATCATTATCAATGAAGTAGAAGTATAACCCACTGAAAAGATATTCTGTTAAGAAACCCCATACCTCACAGTTCCATTTTGCAGAATGTTCCTTAAAATGATATATAATATTTTTAGCATTTAAATTAATTTAATTAATAACCATATTAAAATATATAATATAATATATGATCTTGTTATAACATATTTTCAGTTGCTCATTAGTAATATGTCAATATTACTAATGTTTTGGGAGCTAACTGATTTATTTTTTCATATGTGTTTTGTTGTAGAAGTTTATGTATATTATGGTTAGGATACACTTACATCATCTCCAATATAATAATAATGATATAAATATCTTATTTTTTCATTAGAAAAAATTTAATAATTTTTTTATGTTGGGAATGGAAAATGAATCCCATCACACTTTTGATAGGGAATGTCTTATACACAAAATGGAAATGTTATCGTATTCGTAATGGGTGAATTTTTAATGAAGTGAATGATATTAAATTTTTTATAGAATAAATATTACCTTTTTGTTTTTGTATGAATTCATTGGATCAATTATTATAACTATTCATGTGATTCGGAGATAAAAAACTAATTACATAGGTTCGTGAGGTGCTAGTCAGTCATACACATGTTCTATGGTTTTTTATCATTTTATCTAGAAGGATGAATATAAAATATATGACATAAATATAATATCCTATTACTATATGTGAGTCAATATTTTTATTACTATCTAATTTTTAGGACCTAATTTACATATGTGAAGTAATATGTAAAAAACAAAGAGCATCATTAAGACAATTAACTTCTCTGAGGTAAACCTCATTTGGATTTCTTCCTATGAACCAAAGGATTGGTCTTTTGGGAATACCAAAATAGTTGAAACATAAATATGGGTTTTGGGGAGATATCTAGGAAGGTTTTGGTTGAGATAAAAGGATTAATAGTTGTTGATATGTGAGAAGAGGATGACCCTATTTATAATAATGGTGAGTGGAACCCTTATAAATTTTTAGAGTTTTAAAATATAATTATGTCACTTACTTTGGTAAATGGATACCAAAAGACTAATATTATAATGGTATAAGTATAATTTCTAATTAAATCCAACCAACTATGTTTAATCATGTTTTTCATTTTTACCCTTATTATTTGGTTTAACCCCTTATCTAACAATTTTAATCCATAACCATTGTAAGGAACTATTTAACATCAAAGGGATATAGTTTTCAATATATTGTAAAAATTAAATCCCAAATAAACTATAGTTCGAATTTTTGAAAGTATGTAATCAACCTTCTCCTCGTTTAAGTTTTTTATAATTTATTAATATATTTTTATCATTAAATATAATTAATTTCAATTTTTAACACTATATCAATCTTTAATCTAATGAAAACAAGAAGGGTAGGGAATATGAATTTAATCATTTTAGATATAATTAATATTATATATTTAACTATTAAATTAATTTCAATAAAATAATTCATAAAAATTGTATTTATTTTAATATTGTTAAAATATATTATTTTTTATTTATTTTCTGAACAATAATTCTAAAAACATTTTGTATGGATTTAAGGTAATTATTAAATTAATAAAAAATAAGTCATAATTACTATCATAACAAAAATATAAATTATGTCAAAAATAATCATTTAAATATGGTCATAACATTTTGGAATCCTCATCTAAACAATTAAAAAATTTAAAGCAAGATATTTGAATTTTGATGATTTTGTTATTTAAAATATTGAAAATTCCATTATTAATGTAAAATGGAAGAAAAATTAGATATATTCTAATTTATAAATTATTTGGTAAATTTACTAAAATATAATGAAATAATTTCAGGTTTTTGTATGATTTTACAACATTCCATCATAGTTTTAAGTTTGTTAAACCAATTTACCCAAACTATGTGGATTAATTTTTCCCATAGTTGCTACAAATAATTTCCATAATTAAAATAGACTAATTTAAAAACAATTAAACACCAAATTTCAAATATGGTACCTTATTTTAATGATTAAATCACCATTACTGTCAAAAATATACTTTAATATAATTTCATAATGGAATATAATTTTTTTAAAATGTAAAAATATTAACATATATACTAATATTGATTTCTAGTTTGAATATAATTTATTAGAAAATTCATAATATAATTTATCTTCTGTCACTTTATAAAAATACACAAAGTTGAATGAGTCTTCAAAATTAAATGATTTAAGTAACTGAAATGATAGTTTTTTAAAAACTTATTTTTTTAACTTCTCACTATAAATAAATCCTCTTATAAAAATCCAAAAAGTCAACCGATAAAATTTATTACATTTTTATTTCATTAATTAGGTCATTTTTTACAAATATAATTTTTCAAAACCCGTCCCATGTGACCTATTCTATGACTACCCCAAGGCTGCATTCTATTGGCCAAATGCTGGTGACTAACACCAGGAAGGCATGTCCCAAAAAGGGAAGGAGTTTCCTTTAATCTAGTACACACATAGACAGGGAAAACTACTCTAAGATAACCACGATGGAAAGTAAAGTAATACAAAAACCCAAAAATACCACCACTGATTTTAAACTGTGTAAACTGAAAGTAAAGCGGGTAGAATATAATCCCAACTGAAATAAATGTACAGAAAATAAATTACAAGCCACATAGATCATCCTCCAAGGATTTTATCTGAAGGTTAGGTACAACTCTCCATTGTATGAAACTATAGAACCCCACATCTTTAGATCACCTCAGAAAACTGTCCGGTCCTGGCTCCCCGAATTCTCAGTCTAAGCTATCCACCATTTGCACAAGACAAAATAAGTACGGGTGAAGTCTGTTCAAGTGTGAGTATAACAATTCTCAGTTGGGACCTTGACACCACTGATGGTCTCTCAGTAATCCATGAAGGAAAAAAAATTAATGAAAATACCATAGAGGTAATACAACCAAGAAATATATAAATAAATTTTGCACAATGTAAAAGACACATCTCACACGAGGTATAACTTAAGTAAATATGTAAAGAAGATTAGTTTTAAATGTATATCATCTTTTCATATCGCGATTCTCTACTACTTCTCCACATAGGGTCTCTAGTTGTAGACCAACAAAGGCTAACTAGGTTTTGAACCACATAGGATCTCTAGGTTCTAACCCACACATGATCTCTTGTTGATGACCCACTAGGGATCGATGGGTGATGAACCACACAGTATCACTAAGTCTTGACCCACACATGATCATTATTCATTTTTCACGTCATACCAAGCCACTGGAGTCCTGCACTTATCACACATGATTCTGGTAGGATCCCCTCCTCAATCCATCAGTTGAAACTCAACCACTATGAATTCCCACATAGTGTAACCCTAATGGATGGTCTTGTTGTAAGTGTCTAAATTCAATAGACGACGCCTCGAACGGACGCTCAGTCTCAAGGATATGTGCATTTTTGTAAAACGGTCATGGTTGGATTTGATTCTTATCCAACTTAGCTATATGCCAACATATTTCAAAACTCACGTAGATTATCTCAGAAGGACCTCCCCATTATAAGGGTTCCAACGACACCATCGTAGTGTCTATTAGATTCTCGGTTGAGAGATACATGTGTTTTAGTGAAATGGGGGCTAGTAGGTCTGGGCCCGGTTAGACCTTCCTGACCAATCCAGCCCAAGGAACCCACATACCCTAGTTTAATATATTTAAACTCGACCTTACCTAGTACATGTTTGGGTATGTCCAGTCATGCATGTCCAATGGGGCCAGGCCCAATGGGCCTTGCTGGACTAGACCCCGTTTGGTCGAGGGTCCAGCCCGCCGGGTCACCCGACGACCCGTTCTAGTGCGACCATACCAGAAGGTCACTGATCTGATCTTTAGTGTGGCTCCGGCCTTCTTCGGCGAGTCTGGCTCACTAGGCTGCGGGTCTGGCCCAGTAGCTGAGGGTGCAGCATGCAGGCCCGATGATCGGCCTTTTGGGATACCAATGGGGTGTTCCTATGATATTCATGTTGGTCGTGTCTTCTTCCTACCTTCCCTACATATGCATGGGGAACCTCCATCCATTGTCGGACGAATTCCGCTCGATAGCCACCCAAGTGGCCCAAACGTGGGCCCCCCTCCATAATTCACCAGTTGGCACCTCCCTTTATTTCATAGGGGTGCACCCATCGGCGCGCTGCTCAACCCAGCCTTCGGCCTATTGTCCCGCCATCCGGCACATGGTCAGCACTACCAGCTGATTATTTGGTGGACCACGAGATGCCCTTCAATGGTTAGTTCTTCACTCCACCTATGCCTATGGACTCTGGGAAGTTCCCTCTTCACCAAAAAAGTCCCAATCCTGCCTTTCCATCGATTCAGAAAATATTTTCACAAGGAGAGTACATGTTGTGGGGATCAGGCCTTGTTCATGCCATCTCATTCCCTCAAAATTATAATTTTATAATCATGTGGAGGATCAGGGATTGTGGATTAATCAAATTATAGATAAACTAATACTGGTTAATAACATCGAAATGAAAACTCACCCTTTTGCATAAATGCATGATTCTTGGATCAAAAAGTTCGTGGGATGATCTGCAATCTTCATTTCTAGATTATGAAGGTGGACTAACATTCAAAAATGAACCCATAAATCTTTGATGTATATTGCAACTGTGTTACTTCATCATGGTTTCAAGATGTTAATGTGGTTCTTCACTTCAAAATCCATTAATTGAGGTGAATTAATGATGTTTGACGTTCATCAGGGTTTGTATTTCTTCTTTGGAGATGTGCTTTGTAGGATTTTCATCAGAGTATCCTTGTAGTTTAATTATACAATTTCCAACATATTCGGTTAATAGAAAGAAACACATCACAACATTTCTGTTACGTTGTGACGTTCTGTCATTATGCAATTTCATTTATGAAACAACAAAGTGTTTACACATGCACAACAACCCAGTATGGGGGATCCTTAATTTCACCCCATCATCACCTCATAGCTGCACCACAACATTGTTTTCCACCATAAAATGTTGTGGTGATAAATAAAATAACTTTTTTAAAGTTTTTATATTATTTTTTTTATAAGTCCTAAAAATTGTCATTTCTTTCTGACCCATTATGATCGAAGATATGTCCTTTATAGGTGAATCCCACCATTCTGTGTTCAAAAGTAGCTTTGGATTTTTGATCCAAGAACTAGTGAAAATGATATAAAATCACACTCACTTGTTTATTGAACGTACCTTAAAAAGGACAAAAATTTATTCCGGGCTCACCATGCCTCTGAATCACGTGATTTCAAAGCATACTGTCTAGAAATAATTCCATGTAATTAAAAAAATTACACTAAAATCCCAAGACATTACATTCTCCCCAACTTAAGGCATTTCATCGTCAAAATCCAATATAAGGGATAATCAAACAATTGGGGTGACTAAGCATGAATAAGAGACTACCACTCCCATCTACTCTCCTGGAGGTTTTTGTGCTTCCGCAAAATCGGCCAATGAGGAATTTTAAATCTAATAACGAAACACCCTTATACATCCTCTCTCTCAACCAAGACCCCTACAAACATTTCCCCATCATCATTGTCTCTGTCTCCCTAGTCGATGACATGCGATAGATCATTCACGTACCTCCTCAACTGCGGCACGTGGATAAAATCATGCACATGCTGCATTTGTGGTTGAACAGGTAGGCGGTATGCCACCTATCCAATGCTGATTAGGGTCTAAAAATGTCTGATGAACGTAATATATAGTTTTCCGCCCTAGCCAAATCTTTGTAATCCTTAGAGGTACAGAACCAATGAAATATATAATCTCCCTCCTCCAACACCAAGTGTCACCCTATCCTTTCAGCATAAGACTTCTACATGCTTTGCACTATCCTTATCCACTCCTGGATGATCTACACCATATTGGTGGTGGCCTGTTCCATCTTGGGACCCATGTGGGCTGACTACCCTGGGTCTGCACAGTGGAGGGGTGATTTAGAAGGATGCACTTACATGGACTCAAATGGTACCATTCCAATGGTTGAGTGATATTTATTGTCATATAAAAACTCCACTAGTGTAAGATGGTCCTCCCAACTATAACCAAAAACCAAGACATAATCACGAATCATGTCCTCCATGGTTTGTATGGTCTGCTCCTTCATAAAATTCATCTAGTGGTGAAAATTTGTGATCATGTCCATCTATGTCCATAATTATTCATAAACCCCCTTCCAAAACCGAGATGTAATACATGTATCATGGTCTAAGACAATCTTCAATGGAACCCCATGAAGCCTCATTATATCTGGGTCATATAGGCATTCCAAGCCCTATACTTATCCCTTCTCCTATATGGGTAGGAAGTGAGCCGACATGATGAATTGGTCAACGATCACCCAGATAGAATCATGTCCCCTAAACATGTGTGGTAAACCAATCACGAAGCCCATGAAGATATCATCCAACTTCCACTTTGGAGACTCTAGTGGTCGTGTTAAGACTGTCGGGACCAGATGTTCTTCCTTCACATTCTAACAAGTGATGCATCGAGAAACGTACTATGTTACCACTTTATTCATCCTAGGACACTAGTGATAACATTGGAGTTCTTGGTACATCTTTTCTGAAGAGGATGTACATAAAAATGGGAAGTATGGAAATCCCTCAATACCCCATCCCACAACTTCACTGGTACTATGGTTCATCCTCTGAAAAGGAAGATGTGATCCCCACATATCGAAAATCCATTAAGAGTATGTCCTGAGTATATCTGAGAACATCGGGCCTCACAGTCAAAATCCACATGCTATGCCACACTAATTCGTTGTATAATTGGGGGAGTGATAGTCATATATTGGAGGTAAGATTCTCCATCACAATCTATGTAGGATATCTTCATTGCAGCTAGCTACATTGTCACCCCACTTTGCAGCTACAAAACAGACCTCTAGAAAAGTGCATCTGCCACCATGTTCCCCTTCCCATGAATAAAGAATATCTCAAAGTCGTAGTCCTAGAGGTACTCCATCCATCACCTATATCTGATGTTCATGTCCTTTTGTGATAATATATTTCTGAGAATATTATAGCCAGAAAATATGATAAATCTTTCTCTCATCAACTAGTTCTGAAACATCATTAAATCAAAGACCACTACTGCTATCTCTAGGTATTGGGTAATGTAGTTCTTCTCATGTTGCCTCAACTACAGTGAGTCGTAGGTGATCACAGCTCACACCTACAGTAGGACACAACCTAGTCTAGTCCCCAGTTTATAATTATAGACTACATACCCAATTCCCTATTCTCGTAGTCTCTATATGGGGGAACCACTTATTCTCTTTATCATCTCCTGGAAACTTTATTGGCACCTCTCCATCCACACAATGGGTTTCCCTTATTTGTCAAAGCTGAAAAGGGTGTTGATACTTTGGAAAATTCGGTTACGAAGCTCCCGTAATATCTACCCAAACCCCGGAAACCTCGCACCTTGGTCATGCTACTTGGTGGATTATAACCAAGCATTAACTCTATCATATATGGATCCACTAAAACACCAGACTTCGAGATGACATGTCCTAAAAAGTGGACCTCCAAATTCTAGAACTGGAACTTTGAGAGATTATGATTGAGTGGTTGTTGTTATACTATGTCTAGGGCACTCCATTGGTGTGTAGAATTCTCCACCTATGTCGTTGAGTACACCACTATGTCATCAATGAATAATACCACGAAATGATCAAGGTAAGGTATGAATATTATGTTCATGAGTCCCATGAACAGTGTAGGTTCATTAGTCACACCGAAAGGCATCACCGAAAACTGCTAGTGGCCATAATAGCATTAAAAGGATTTTTTTGGTACATTCTTGTCCCATACCCAAAGCTGATGATTTCCTGAGCTGAAGTCGATCCTATAGAACCACCTCTCTCCCTTAAACTGATCTAAGGGGCCATCAATCCATGTCAGTGGAAACTTGTTCATCACGATCACTTGTTACAGGCACCGGAAGTCCACACATGGCCTTAGCTCCAATTTTTATTCTTAACAAACAACAACAGGTCATACCATAGTGAAAAGTTTGGCCTGACAAACTTATTCATTTAAAATCCCTCCAAATGAACCCTCAAATCACGAATATTCATCAGTGCCATCTACTTTTCCAAGGCAGATATATGTGCCATCCTGGGGTAAAATACACTGCATAAGTCTGCCTCTATGTGAGAAGGTATTCATGGGATAAATTTTTGAAATATATCCTCATACTCATCCACCACTATAGTAACTCTTAGAATCCCCTATTCACCCATACTGAGACAGAGGCTATCCAACTAGTGAGTGATTGGATGCACCTTTTTTTGAAAAATTCCATCTCCTGCTGCAAAGGTTCCCTTCTCACCGATGAAGGAAATCATTTTCCCATCCTCAGGGACACATCACTCATTGTGCCAAAAATAGTCAATATGATCATAGATTTTAAATAACCGTTTTATACCCAAGATGTCGTCATAAGGCCTTGACGCTGATACTAAGAGATCCCAGCTGAAGCACTCACCTCGTAGAGTATGATCACACAACCAACACTAGTGGGTAATCATTAAATCCCTTCCCATAGAAGTCTATATTTGTAACGATATAACCAATGACTCCACTGGAATATTTGATCCTTGAACGAGGTCTGTGGAAAAAAAAGAGTGAATTGAACATGTTCTTATAAGAAATACAGCTAAGGTGTAGTAGACAGATATCATACCTATAATCATATCTAGAGAATCATTGTTATTGGCCACCATCTCCGGATGCTGGCCCCGCCTCGCTCCACCTTCTCCCAGAGCTCATACTGGAACTCCTAGGTGTGGTGGTGGTAGAACATCAAATCTTCTTCCACTTCCTATTTCCTTGCCTACTTTGTACCATATCCACTTCCCTAGGGACCTCCTCTCTTTAACCTCTGTTGTTTTCATGATAGACATTGTACTGTCTACTGGCCATCAGTGGGGGGAGTCGGACAATCACGAGCCTTTTTCCAGTTTCCACTGCAAGGGTAACAAACTATAGTCCTCAGATGACCTCCTTTATCCCACAAGATCTGATCCTCTTACCCTGCATCCTGCGGTCTTCCTCCAGTAAATTTAGCCTTTTTGGGCCTCTGCATTATTTTACTAATGCAGGTTGTAGATGAGTCAACCACCTGTCATTCGATAGTCACTCACACTATCAGTGCCTACTCGTCTTGGATGCTCTCCACCTATAGGGTTCTCTCTAGAACTCCAGATGGTGGCAGGTTGCTGGGTGATGTAATCGATACTCTAATATCAATTTGGAACCCCTACTCAAATGTTCGAGCCCTGATGAAAGGGTCATGTGTCATGTCAGTGGAGATGCGGGAGAGGTCAGTAAACCTCATTGAGTACTAGGACATAGTCAGGATGCCCTGCTGTAGTTTCAGTAACTCTTAAATATGCACTGAGCATAGAGTCGCTGGTAAACAAATCCCCATTTAAGCGGCTCTTGATGACCAACAAGACAATGGTCGCCACCTCGTTTTTCTGGGGTGTCAAGAACCACAATATCTTTATCATCACCTGAAAATGGCTAGCATCTAGGAACACCTTCTGGTTTGTACGTGTCTCTACTAGGATAAAAAAACATGAGTTACTCCCTCCAGCAAATCCCCAGCTTCCTGGGGATCTTTCTCTCCTTGAAACCATAGTAGGTGGGGATGGTTGTAATTGTTGTTCTCTGTGTGGTGTTGCTTCTGGTACACCACCAGAAATTTCCATCACTATAAGTGTTCCCTACACCAACGCCTCATCGATCTGTGGACCATCATCATGATCTCTCACTAGAATCCTAACTGACTATCCTCACAGAGGAATCTTGTAGGGAAACAGATGTGTCGCGGTCAATAAGTTATACCTAGTGATCTAACTCTAAGGAGATCAAGAGAAAACATTTCTAAAACACATGTAACTAGTGTTTTGGTGTACTGAGTTGGAAATAGAATTTAGGGTCTTTGTGTATTGAAAATCGGACGCCACACCAACACTAGACTCCATTGACTGAAAGCTGACCTCAAGACAGTTGACACAATTGCACCCATTGAAAATATAGAATATTAGTTATGCTGATAGAACCAATCGCCCTCTGATTCCACTTTTCACATCATGTAAGTCACGACCTATGCTATGACTACCCCAAGCATTCCTTTAATAGGCTAGGGGATAGTGACTAGCAATGGAAAGGTATATCCCTAAAAGGGAAGGTGCTTTCTTTTAACATGTACACACATAGATATAGAAAACTACACTAAGCTAACTAAAATGGAATGAAATGTAAAATAACCCCCATGATGTACAACCACTGGGAGTAATGTGTGTAAAATTAAAGTTAAGGGGCCATAATACAATGTTAACTGATAGAAATGTACAACCAAAAAAGTAAAATATTTGGAGGTCGTCTTTCATGGATCGTACCGAACATGTAGATAGAAATCTCTGTCAAATGTCAATGCAGCACACCACATATATCAATCACCATCGAGCAATATCTAGTCCTGGCTCCCAAAAGTCCGCGTAAAATTTTCCACTACAAAATACACAATACGTGCGGTCAAGGCCCGTGCAGTGGTGAGTATAACAATACATTGTAGGGACCCCAAGACCCCCGAAGGACTCTCAGTAATCGATGAAGGAAGACACCATAAAAGAAATACCTCATAGGTAATAACAATAATAATGATCCCAAATTCATAGAACAATGTAAAATACGCAGCTCACAAGAGGTAAAACATAAGTACATATGTAAAAAAGATCATTCATGAAGCTATAACATCTTAATATGTTGAGGGCTCTACTGCTGATCCAGATTGGGTTTCCAAGAAATGACCCACACATGGTTTCTAGGTTCTAAGCCACGCAAGATACCTAGGTGCTATCCCACACAATATCTCTAGGTACTGACCCATGCAATATCTGTAGACGATGATCTACACATTATTGTTATTTTGTCTTCACGTCACTCCTAGCCACTAGATTCTCAAATTTAGAACCCTTGATTTTTAGAGGATTTTCTCCCTAATACATTAGTCGTACCTCAACCACCACTATATCTGGCATTGAGTAACCCCAAATGACTGTATCATCATATGGATCCCTTCCCCATAGACGGTTCATCGAACGGATGCTTGTGGTGTATGATATGATATATCTTTTAAAAAGACCTAAGTTAAATTCATGACTGATCCAACCTGGTTTTATGCCAACTCCAGCCAAATCTCACGTAGAGTATCTCAGAAGGAACATCCCATCACAAGGTTCACAACTCCACTAAGGATGTGTCAATAGGATTTCCGGTTTGAGAATTACAAGGGTCTTAGTGAATCAAGGGCATATTGGGTCCATGTCGGTCTGACCTGGTCATACCAACCCGAACAACACTACCTAGGGGTACCACAAATTGCGGATTAATTAGACTGACTCAACCTGACTAGGTTCAGCTTTAGGTCAGTCCAGTCTAGCCTGGCCAGTGGGCAACGCCCAGTGGGCCTTACTAGACCAATCACATTTTGGTAGAGGGTCCAGCCCGCTGGGTCGCTTATGGACATGGTCTAGTATTGGACAGCCCAATTGGCATGGTTATGGCCAGGGTAGGGGTCTAGCCTATATGGTGTGGGTCCGACCTACCAATGCCAGTCCGGCCAGTCGGCATGGGTCTGGAACACCAGCGCGGGTTTGGAATGCCGACGTTGGTTTGGCCCATAGGCGCAGGTCTATCTCGACAAGGTAGTTGGGGAACGGCGCACTGGATGGGGCCATGGATTGCTGGTGGGTGGCATGGACCACTGGATGGGAGTTCGGCCTGCCACATGAATGACCAGCATCGTGGGTGGCTAGTGGGGTGTTCTTGGGACCTGGAAACTGGTCACATCAACTTCCCCTAGCCCCATGGATGTTTGGTGCTCATCCATCCACAGTCGACTGACCAGGACTTTCCAACCACTCGGTCAGCCGAGACGTGGGATAACCCTCTATGTGGAAACAATCGGCGCCACTCCATATGCTGTTGTGATCCTCCTCCACCAGCACATGTGCACCATATGATTCTTCGAGAGACCATTATACATGCTACAGTGGTCCATTCTTCGTGTTGCATGCTCCCATGGCCTCCGAGGAGCGACATCTTCACCATAATGGTCTAAAACCTACCATGTTATTGATTTGGACAATCCATTCAGAAGTTTTACACAAGCGGAGGGAATCCAACCTTGTTCGTGTTGGCTTGTGCCCTCCATGTTAGAGGTTTATAATTCTTGGCGGCTTAGGAATAGTGGCTAAATAGAACTGGAGAAAAACTAAACCTAGATAATAACTCCAAAAAAGTCACCCTCCCTCATAAAAGAATGATTCTCACTTCAACCTACTCGTGAGATAATCTGCATTCATTGTTTCTATAATATGAAGGGGAATAACTTGCACAAATTACACCCCAGCATCTTTGATATTCATTGTCAAAACGTTACATCTGCAATGTTTCAAGACTTCTACATCATTCATCGCATACAACTATGTTCATCGAGGTGCATGGAAGATGTTTGACATTTGTTTTCATATTTTGTTCTTCGTTCTAGAGGCGGTTTATAAATGTTTCTAAAGAGAATCCATGAAGTTTAATTATACACTCTCCAATGGGTTCTGTTGATAAAAAGAAACATGTTGCAGTGTTTCAGTTATGTTCTGTCCTTACGCTGTTTCATTTATGAAACAAT
Organism: Viscum album; assembly: GCA_963277665.1. Classification (NCBI taxonomy): domain Eukaryota; kingdom Viridiplantae; phylum Streptophyta; class Magnoliopsida; order Santalales; family Viscaceae; genus Viscum; species Viscum album. The sequence continues at coordinate 1,687,263,338 of OY728119.1, forward strand.
GTAGCAGTTAGGCTTGCAAAACATTCCATTAAAGGGCTTACATAATTGTTCCTCATTGTCACCTCATCACTGCACTACAACATCGTCATTCCCCACTCAATGCACAAGTACAAAAACATTTTTTAAGTCGATTTTTTTCTTTTTATCATCTGTTTTTAGGAAACATTATTGGGATAGATTAAAAATATGATTTTTTTACATTGGTTATTTAATAACTGACATTAACAATGGATTTTTATTGTTTTTAACATCGGGTTTTCATAAAAACGATGTGAAGGGCCTTCTCGAAATGGTTTTAGGAATTCATTTTTACATCAGTTTTTAAAAAAAAACCTTTGTTATATGTCATTTCTTAAGTCGGTTATTTAATAACTGACATTAAATGTCATTTATTACATCGGATTTTAAATAGAAATTGTATAAAATGTTTACCATATTGTATATAATTTCTTAATATTTGATTTAAAAGGTTATAGAGTTCAAAGGGAGTTACGGATCAAAAGAAATGACCATCAGAAGTTTGATATTTGTTTTAGGAAATATTGAATGAGCCAACTATTACATCATCATATAAAGAATTTTTGAATCTGTTGGAGGATTTGTAGTTTTACCTTTATATAAATAATTATCCATCATTATAATAAATTAATAATCAATAAATGGGATATCAATTATGAAAACTGCTAATATAAAATATAAATCATGGTAAAATACTTAGAAATACCTTGACAAGATCACAAAAATAAGAAAGTATGGGTTCACATGGATGATCAAACAAGTTTAGTTGATGGAATGATGATAGTTTAATGACGTGATTGTAATATGGAATATAAATTAATGAAACAAATAATAAATACCGTAAATCATGGATAAATGATTAAATATACCGTGATGAGATTACAAAAACAAGAAATAATTGATTCACGTGGAAGATCAAACGATTCAAGTTAGGGAACGATAATGGTTTAAATAAATGAACGTTAAATTATAATATTTGTATCATGGAAACATATAATTGATATGATAATAGAAAATGCGGTATTGCAAATATTATCCACCAATTCAATATTTAGATGTCGCGATGTTAAAAAATTGAAATTTCGCATTCATGGGATATTAAAATTTTAATTCACGTCCATTTTATCTTAACCGACAAGAAAAGATATTGTAGTTTTCACTTATTTTTCATGTGAGTTATTAAAAAAAGGATGTGAAAATTTTATTTTTAGGAAATTTTCACATCGGTTATTTAATAATAGACATCAAAGGGTATTTTTCACATTGGTTATTAAATAACCGGCGTGAAAAAAATTTACAAAGATTAATTTCATTTCCTAAGATTTAATTGTATAGTTCATAGAGATCAAACGACGATAATGATTAAAAGTTATGGAATTCAGAAGTTGGCCTTCCCTAAGACAGAATTTAGAGATATTCAACATCTAAAGGCCAATACCTTTAATCTGTAACTTCATTTGAGATCCGTGACATGTCAAATACAATCTTGGGAAATAAACTACATTTTTATGAACTTTTTTCAAGTCAGTTATTAATTAACCAACGTGAAAAATACATTTTAACTTATTTTATTAAATAGATGACGTGAAAATGTCATGAAAATAAATTTTTACCAATGTTTTTATAATAAACGACATTTATGATAAGTGAAAATTTTAATATCTTTTCATGGAAATGGGGTTTTCACGTCTGTAATTTGATAACCGATGGGGAAAAGTGATGTACATTTATTTTTCATGTCGATTATATAATAACAGTCATGAAAAATTTATTTTCATAGTTTTCATGTCGGTTCATATATAACCAGTGTAAAAAATCATCGATAAATGTGTTTTTATGTCAGTTATAGAATTACCAGCATGAATAATAAATTTTTAGAGATTTTCAAGTTTGTTCTAAAAAACCAACATGATAAAATGAATCTTTAAAAAAAAATTGTACTAGTGATGGTGCGATGAAAATTAAAATAACATTTTTAAATATATTTTATTATTTTTCTGAAAAGACCCAATAATAACCATTTTTGTTCGAACCTTTCAGTCGAAGTTAAGTCCTTTCTATGTGAATCTTGGTATTCTGTGTTCAATAATGCACTAAGATTTTTTATCTACACACTATTTCAAATGATAGAAAATAATTCTTGAATGTTTCTAATTATACCTTAACAAATTTTAAAAAATTCATTCAGGTCTCATCGGGACAGCGAATCAGGTGTCATCAAAGCATGCGATCTCGAAATAATTCCATATAATTAAAAATTACATAGAAATTCCAAGACATTATATAATTTCTACATTTTCTATAAATTTTCAATAATATTATTTCATAGAATTCAATATAAAACAATTTTGAAGAAAACTTCTTTTCAATGTATTAAATTATGTCTACAGAAATTAACTAATTATTTCATATAAATTAATCGAAAAAATTTTACTTAATATAAACTTTATTTATATTTAATAATATGGTCAGTCCTATTCATACCTAACAATTGGAAAGCTTATTTATAACAATCATATTTTAATCATAATTTATTGTGTTTTGTTTGTTGTTTTTGTTTTATATACAGTATTTTATCAAATATAGTCACATTTTAAAGTAATGAGATATTACTTCCTCCCCCCCCCCAATAAATTATACCCCAACTTTTTTATCATATTCATAAAAGGATTATGCATCATTTAGAAACAAATATCATATATATAGAAAATAAAACATATTTAAAATTGAAAAATTAGGAAACATAATGGTAACTTGACATATCACATATTACTATTCCTAAATAAGGATAACATTAGAGGGTAGATAAAATATATACCTGTAAGATAATTACAACGTCCAAGGAATAATATAGTGAGATATAGTACGTGGACATGATATTTTTTTGACCACAAAATCAATGATTATTATGGGTTAAAATAATATCAATTTATCATAAATAAAGATAAAAGGATGACCTTTTTATTTAAAAAGACTTTTTCAAAAAAAAATAAAGGATTATTTTATAATCATGAATGAAGATGCCATGGAATGTAATTAATAGAGATATTTCAATTTCATATGTACAATTTCATCATTTGGCTGTGCTTTGATCAATTATACTGCATCAGTTACTCAATGAAATTAATATTCATTATGGACCTCTGAACTAAAATGGACAATGATATATTTCAAAATTATTACATAATCATTAAAATATATTGTATAAATTTAATTAATTAATTTATGAAATATATATATATAGATATAAATTTTTAACTCAATATAAAATATTAAAAAAAATTACTAAATAATCAATCAATTTTTAGTCAAGTGATTTTATTATTCAAAAACATGTTCTCCCCAAACATAAATTTTATTTATTTTCACGAAGAAATAGAATAATAAATTTTTAAAACTATTATAAAAATTATATAATAATATTTATTTCATTTTTGGAATTTTAATTTAAAATTTTACTTTTGGTGAATTATTTTGACTTTTTATATTCTTATTTTTATTTAATTGTGAAAAATAATCATTTTTTTAAAATTTATATTACATCAATAAATTAACTGTGTTAAAAATCACACTATGATTAAATTATGTTTCAATGTATCCTATGTATTATTTATTTTTATTTAATCCACTTAATTTCTTTTAATAAATATTACATTATTTTTTATATATTTTTTAGCTTAAAACAATATATCTTAAAAAATGGCTTAAAATGTATAATATTTATTCAATTTAGTAAATTCAAATAATTTCTAATTTGGAATGATTTATATATATATATTATATTTAGTTAAATATTAATTTATTTTCATATAATAATTATTTAATTAATATAATTAATTCAGATTCAATTTTTCCTAAAAAACATCTTTTAATAAAAAATCATTATCGCACTACATCTATGGGATTAATAACAAATTTGGTTCCCCTGCCTCTATGAATTTTTTTTTGGAAAAAATATCAATATTTTAAATTTTAATAAAATATAATTTAATATATGGCCACCATAATTTTTAATCGTAATGATTAGTGAAAATAGATAAAATTTATCATAATGATTAAGGTAGAAATGAGTTTACGAAGAGATTGTTATTTAAACATAAGGAGGAAATGACCTATAATGTTGTAAAACCCAATTTAATCCCATATTTCAACATTATTCTCTATGCCATAAGGAATAGTACATTTTTTATAGATACATGGAATGAATCTGGGTAGAACACATATTTTCCAAACAATTACAAGTGTGTCACTTATATCACTTATATATGGCATCTATATCTCGTCACCTATGTAGATATTCATAACTATTTTATTCTCTTACCTACAAATATTACTTCAAAAATTCTATTATATAACTATATAATAATTATTTAAGAAAATATCGGACTATGTGGGTCCTTTTGTGAAATATAATTCGAGTAAACCAATGAAGAGGTAGTGTTCTCCAATGAGAATATTTATTGTATATCTTAGCACCCATAAGATTATTCTTATACCATGACGATATAACAACCTATGTTTATTCCATATAATAAGATATGTTTATGTTTTAAAGGGTTATTTTGAATATAAAAATGATATTTTATCAAGAATTTTTTAAATGATCTTTTAATGGTTTTTCCATTACCCAACATCAACAACCTTTGTTTTTACTTATCCTCCATTGGTGATATTTGTCATCGATTACAACCTTAAAATTTATCTGGGTGGAAAAATATTTTCTGAAATAGATTGATATGAAACCTATTTCTATTTAATGCATTAATTATGTTTCAAATAGTTTTTAATAGACCCCATTTCCATTCTACTTTTTAACCATGTTTTGAAAGTAATAATGAATTGTTACTTGAGTATTATGATGACATTCATGATCTTTATACATTATTCATGTTTTGGTTGTTAGAAATTTATTAAATTATTTGCTGACCCAGATAGATTAGCCTAATCCCATTACATCTTATATGGTGGGAAAACCAAATAGAATATGTTAAGGTCATTATTGATTATTTTAAGGGGCGATCTTAATAACATTGAGTGAGCCCGTTATGGATTATATGATGGGTAAATCCTGATAATATTTCAATTCACTAGATAATGATTATCTTTCCTGTTTAATTATATTTGAATTAGGCTAAATTGTTATTCCAAATGTTAGGGTTATGGAAAGGTTGTATGAGTTGTTGTTCGAAGATACCAATATGTTGTAACTGTGAAATCCATGGGATTACGATGTTTCATTTGATCGATTTTGATATAAAATGGATCATGAGTATTGATTCATATGAAAATTTTATTTTTTATGCTTCATTAATTGTTTTTCTGTTCAATGTTCCACGTATTGATGGGTATGAATATTCATATGTTATACTCATGCAATTTTATTATTCCATCATACCCTTCTGTAATCCACACACTAATTGTTGAAAGTCAATCATCAATTAATATGTTTTCTATTATTTAGCATATCATATTTCACTTTTCATATTTAATTATTCATATGTTGTAAATAATTTGGTTGAATGAGTTGCGTCTAGATAGAATTCATAGAGATGATGATGACTTATTAATGTGATGAAGATAATTTGAATTAAGTGGCACAAATTTTATTTTAAATTTAGGTAACTAGTGCATGTACGATTGATTCCATAATTTATAAAAATATAAATTAAAAATTTCTTCAACAATGCAGGTGAACCAATTTCCCCTTTTGATGTTATATGTTTCGGATGGAAAAAATTTGGGACAAAATTATCGGCATCAAAACTTTAAATTTAATGTTTCTGATTACAGAAATAAATACAAGAATTTAATTTTTGGGCAATTATAGTTGATATTAAATGAAATGTTGACATAAATTTTTATATTAATATGTTTGAATGTGAGGCTATCTTATGAGTTTTGAAAACAATAATAGGTCTATAAGATTAATGTTGGTCATATTTTCAATATCATGGACACATAATTTGAGGGTTTTAATAATTATTTTTTTACCTTTAATTATATTTTAAGAGACATTTTATTGGGTTGAGTTATTTTAAACACAATAGATACAAATTTATTTTTATTTAGGTATAAATTATTTTCATGTTTATGGGAAAATAGGACAATGTATGTGATGGGTGAAAAATCATCACATCTAGAAATACAATGGGCCTTAAACCCTTCACCAAAATTATGATAAGGGTTTCATGCTTAGCACTAGCCTATGTTATTTACTAGTTAGAAAGAAATTTTTCCAGGTAATGATTATGATTATTTCAAAAACATAAGGGATTTTATTTTAGGAATAATTGTTGATTTATCCTATAAGAATATTTGATAAAAACATTCAAATCATTTTGTTTTGTGTATAGTCAAAAAAGTTTTATGAATTTAATATATTGTAAAATATTGAAGGATTTAGTTCCAAATTTTTGTTTAACTAATGAATTTGAAATATTAATGTAACAAATGATGGTTTTTCTATTTTTTCATAATTTAAAAAATGACCTAACCATATAGATTTTAGATAATTTCTAATGAAATTTGTAATAGATTTATTATCCCTCATGTGGTTATGGGGAAATAAAATGATTATTTTAGTTTTTCACATGTTAAGGTTTCATCATTAATACCCTTAATTTGGATAAACATATTATACTCTGATGTAAATTGGATAAACAATGAAATTATACATGACAAAGACTTATATTTCCATATGTTTTCAATCTAGATGGTAGAAGATTTCCTCATCTCCAGTAATAATATATTAATAAAAAACTATTATCCTAGCAATATAATTTCTAATTAATAGATGGAGTTTTTTATCATCATATATTTAATGTTTTATGGAAATTAACCTTCTTATTGATCAGTAAGAATTTTTTATCAATGACCTTAATCACCCTCTATAATTAATTTCCCTTTTCCTCCATTCACAAATATGTTCTTTGATTTGGAATCCTAGTTCTATGTAATTCCATATGACATTTCTAAATACCTTTATATATCTTTATTTTAATTTTTTGTTTATACTTTTTATGATTTGGGCATATAATTACATTTTTCAAATTTCCAATATATTATTACTGAGATAATGTTCAAATTTTGGGGATATAATTAATTAGGAGGATTTAACACTGCAAGAATTTAAAATAAGAAAACAATTTTTGATTGTGTAATGGACATGAAACACAGAATATATGTTGTGTTACGAGAAACACCCATATTATCTTTTGTTAAACATAACCTATAGATTTTTATATTTGATGGTGTATTCAATACACAACATCGAACATAAAAACCTATGATATATATTACCATTATGAACTATCCATTGAATTGATGGGTCTGAATATTATTAACTAATGTTTGAAATATATATATATATATATATATTTTTTTTCTCACTCAATATAATTAATTTATATATTTCAATAAAATAAAAATCAATTTTTATTACAGTTATTTTATTCATCAAAAATATTTTTTTTAAAAAAATAATTTTAATTTCTTCTCATGAAACATATTATGATCAATTTTGGAAATTTTTAAAAATTTATTCTATTAAATGAACTTCATTTTTGGAATTTTAATATCGAAATTTACTTCTGGTGATGTTTTGTGTCTTTCTGTAAAATTGTGATTTTTTTATGAATGATGAAAAATGCATTTGTATGTTAGATTTTTTTATTTACAATAAAATAATTAATCTAAAATTGAAAATAAATTTGGAATATTTTTTCCAGTAATTTATGATTTTTTTTATTTCAAATCCACTTAATCAATTTGTATAAACATTTCATTGGTTTTTATTATAACTTTTTTTAGTGTTTAAAATGGGTTTCTCTAAAAAAGGATATTTAAATGTATATTGTTTCTCTATTTTAATTAACTTGGATAATATCTATTGAGAAAATTTTAAAATACAATTTCTACATTTTAAATCATAAAATAATAATTCATTTTTATATAATGATTATTATTATTCATAGTCTAAATTTATAATCATTTATTTCATTAAAAATACACTTCCTAAAGCCCTATATGTCACCACGCCTTTAAAATTAATAATAATTAGCTTTTCCCAAATCCGTGAAATTAATTTTCTAAAAAAGATTACATATCTCCATGAAAAATAATTTCTAATTTATAATAAGTCTAATTTAATTTTCTACCATATTTTTTAGTTAAAACATTTGAAATATAACATTGTGAATAAGGTGAAAACAAGTTTATGGTAGGATGAAACATTAATACTAATATGAAAATGGACCTATATACCTATTAAAATCCAATATTCATTAAATATATATAACTCTCACCTTATATTCTATAGATTTTCAATTTTTGGGTATTGATTACAAGAATCAGAAAAATTGGGTGAAATTCACTCATTAAATAAGTTTACAATTGCGCCACTCACCTCACGTATAAATAAACACCAATTAATCTCCAAAATCAATAATTTAAAACCAATTAGGGTATTCCATCAAAAATAATAAATTCATTCTCTAAATATTATTTTATATAGTAGGATCATTTTGAGTACGATTATCCTATATACAATCATTTTTTGATATGATAATTTTTGGGTACAAAAATTTTCTTCATGAGCATTGGTATGATCATACTAGGTAAGAAATTTTTATTAAGATTACAATGGATTATCAGATGTTATATTTCCAAAGTACGATCTTTATTTTAAATTGGTATGATTTATTTTTCTCATACAACTAAAGATAAACTTTTTGAAAACTATTTGCACCACCTCTGGTTCTCCCCTACTTCGAACATGCATTGATCATAGGTTCTCCAAATAAAACTTATGATTTTTATGACATATGAATCTATAAAGCTTCATCACATTTATTTAATCATAGTCATGCTGACTCTGATTCACCTTCCAATCAAACACTACGTTTATATCTAATTCAGAGTGAATCTGAATACCATTTACAACAAAAAAGATAATTATCACTAAAATATACATTCATAGTTATCCTGATTCAATTGAAATCATTATTATGGTTCTTTTGAAAACATTCCTCAATAATAGTTTTTCCAATATACTATGTTAGGTGAATTCCCTTCTTCCTTTCATTAAAAACATTCTTGATAACAAAATACTACATGGGAAAACTATGATCTTCATTATCATATTGGTCCTAACAATCTCCCCCTTTAGATTTTTTTCATTAAAGATTCATAAATCACATAACTATTTATCCTTTAGAAATGGATTTCATATCACAATTATAATCCAATGTGAGATAAGTCATTATATGAAACTATAATCATTGATAATAAAAACATGTATTCAAAATATAGTGATTATGAAATCCTTTTTCTTGTTCCATATTCTTCTCTTCATCAACCTCATATTTCCTTTATTCTCCCATAATTACAATGTAATTTCATTCCGACAACATGTACAACTAATAGTTATAATTTTTCACTCTCAATTTAATATTGAATTCACAGATTTCCCACAACTCCGTCTATAATGAACTTTAAAGGATGAATTTATTAGGCAATTCCCACCCATGAAAATATAATAAAAACGTAATATGAGAGAGGAGACATGAAATCATATCTCAACCATGAAGAGAAAGAGGTTGGACACCCTTGTTTCACCTCAATTTATAAAAATATTCATTTAATAATGTTTTTATGAATACGTCAGTAACTTGTTCTGATGTTGGATCATACATTATCATCAATTAATTCTTACCAAAATTCTCTTTGATCAAATGAAAATTGATACTAATAATTTTTTAATGAGAATGTTGAAGAAGATTCCTAAGGAGATTGATTTATATTTTTTTGTCACAACCAAAGAGAAAGGGTAATATCACGTCTATAAGTAAATATTCTAATTGATTTTTCGTACGCATGAGTTCTGTTGTAGTTTGAGTGATAGCAACATATATAGACTCATTCATACATAGGGTAAATGAATTGTATTTCTTTAAATTCTAGCTAACATAATTCTTTCCCAAAAGTTATATTCTACCAGATGTATATCGTTGATGATCAACATTTGCTGCCCAATTAGCATCTGAGAACCCAAACAAATCAATACAATATGAGCTTAAATACCTAATATTGTAACACCCCAAGTAAATAAAGAATATTAAATTTTCATATTTATCCATATTTGTGAATAAAATATTAATATTACTTTAAAGGGGATGCTATGCTTGATGGCGTACCCAATACGCAACAACGAGATTCTTGGGAATCTTACGTTGCACTCTAATAATAAAATAATATTATTTTATATGGTAGTTAACATGTAGCCGTTGTATTGGCGGGAATGGATAGAAATAACTAAAATATGATTATATATGTTTTTAAACGTTTTTACATTTATCCAATAAAAGATAAAGGCTTAAAATATGGAAAGAATTCAATTTTAGGCGTATATGGCTTAGTTTTCACTAAAGGTTCACTTATCGCCTTTTGATGGAGAACTGTCATTAAATATAGTTTTGATCACTCTTATACATTCTTTTGGACCAAATAAAACTCTTCTTTAGAATCGGGACATCAAATTTTACTTTGTGTAAATTTTTGGTATTTTTCCGATAAAGTTCATTTTTTTAATGAATAGTGTAAAATGTTTTATTTTAATTCAAAACCACTTTTGAATCTAATTTATTTATATGATTAGATTATATTTTTAATTGGTTTTAAAGTGAAATTAGAAAATATTTTTACCATTAAATCCAATAGTGGTCGTTGGAATTAATTTCACTTTGAAATCGGACTTAAACTAGTGCCAATCTTTTGATACTTATTATTTCATAAGAACACGTTATTTGCTCTGACAGTGGGAATTAATTATTAAATTAATTAATGTGACTTATATGTTTTGAATTTTTTAAAATAGACTTCATTTTTGAATTCGGAATATCAAATATAGCTTAGGGTGAATTTTTGGGATTTTTCCGAAAAACTTTAATTTTTGATGAATAGTGAAACCACTAAGTGGTACTTATAAAAAATGATTTTTCGTTTAAATGAAACTTTACCACTTCTGTGTTTTGAATTTCAAAAATCCGACATACATGGTTGTCATTAAGAAGTAAAATGTGGTTCAATGGGATAAAAATAATTTTTTGGTGAATAGTAACTTATTATGTTTTTAATCGCGATTAGTGGTAATTAGTGTAGTTTAAGGTAAAAATAATGCTTTAATAATATAAAATGACCTAGACACATGTCCTAACCTCATTGGTTGTGTCATGGACGACCAAGACAAGCAATGGGTCAACTTCGGGACCCCATGGAGCCACTTTGGTTGGAAAATGACATAAATAACTTTTTATTAAATGTTAAAGTAAAAATTACACAAACATGACATGTTTTACTAAAACAGTTGTTACATGGGGTTATACAATTCAGATTTTTGATTATAAATAGTCATTGGAAAGATAAAAAGATTTCATAAATCATGATAGTTTTTTTATAATTTTTATACACTAAATAAATTAAATTATTTATGACATCATGATGATGCAGTGATGACCTCATTATATAACAATTTAAATAAAATGAAAAGATAATGTAAAATATATGAACTAAACATGTACAAAACTTATTGGATGGGTGGATTTCGAACCCTAATCACCTTATCCATGAATTATATCAATGTGGGACCTTTTAAAACCGAAACACATTTTCAAATAAAGTAATATTTCTTTACTTTCCAAAAGTCCCCCTCCTCTCCTTTTATAAAAGGCCCCCACCTCTACCTCATTACACACACTCCTAAAGCCTTTGGATCGGCCAACCCCTGCCCATTTACTCTATCCACATCACTCTCCTAATCATAGAGGATTCCCTTTGGGCAGAATCCTTTCAAAGTAAGCCTTTAGGTTCAAATCAAAAGGAGTTACACTTTTAAAGGTAATTCATTCTCTCTTGTTCATTTGTTTTATTTTGCTTCTCCAACCCCCTAAACTCTTTTGATTCATTTTTTTTGTAACAACTCCAGTATCATAAATATACTAGGATGTTTTTATAAGAATTATTCGAGCTACACTTACACACACCTACATCTAATGGTTAAAGAACATACGGTTTCCGTGGATGGCGAATTTCTGCCTCACAAAACGATGATTGTTCAACACTCATATAACACCTTCAAAGGTGGCCATTAAGATGTCACTATATTTATATATGATATATAATATGTTTATGTTTTACTTAAGATTCTGTATTTTTCATTTTTGTCTTACCTTTATGGCTTCAATTATGGGTATACGCGATATCTTCATTTAAGGAAGTGCGGACTACCGCCCCCTCAAAGTGATGTGATTCGTTAATGCCATATGTGGGACGTATAAAGGATGGATTTAAAGTTATTATATATGATGTTATAATGGAATTATAATATACCTCTATATCATTATTATTTATTTCCATTAAAGTATGAGATAGAAATGAAAGTAGCGTTCATGCGTACGTACGGCTTACCGTCTCCATGAACGGTGCATTTCATTTCTTATCCCCAAATGTAATGTAATATTAAAAGTATAAGTATATAATGGATATATATAATTAATGATACATCTAAATTATGAATATAACTCTGGAATTAAAATATACATACCTCTCATTTAATTTTAATTCCATTAATATGAGAAAGAAATGAAAGTAGCGTTCATGCGTACGTACGGCTTACCGTCTCCATGAACGGTGCATTTCATTTCTTACCTCTAAATGATTATGTAATATTATAAATACATGTATATTCTGGATATATATGATATATATTCTATCCAAATCAGGAATGTCATTCTGGATATAAAGAACCTTTGACCACACGAACAACATGTAATTGTAAGAAGTCCATTTTCGACTTAAGACCCAAATATCGACAAAACAAACATTATTAACTTAAATGGTTACATAATGTTTATAACATGGAAATAAGTGATATAGAAGGAATAATGAAATTTAAAAAGGTTCTTAATCAATTAGAAATTAACTCAAGTTTATTATTCAGGAGACTAAAGAACGATCGAGTCAAGTCGGACCCGAGGTAAGGGATCCTACAACTCTCTTTCTTTTTAAGTACACTCTTTTATGTCATTTCTTTTAAGCTCATCATTATTATGATTGGGATGTTCTTTTATATAACTCCTACTGTAATTTTTATGCTCATGTGATGAGAGACCCTATTCTCTATCATTAATCCATTTTGGACGTTTTGAGTGGCGCCGTTAGGCTGCCGAACTTTCGTAAGAGATCTAACATCTCTCTTTCTTTATAAGTACTCTCCTTTATGTCACTTCTTTTAGGATCCTCTTTGTAATGTTGGGGGATGTTATTTTATATTCCTCTTTCTGTACATTTTATTTTAATTTGATGAGATACCCTATTTTATCTCATCAATCCATATTCAGAAGTTTTATGTGGTGCTGTTAGGCTGCCGAGTTTTCGTAGGGGATTTTTCATCTCACTTTTATTCCCGTGAGATTTATGCTACATTAGCCACAAATTCCATTGAGTGGTGTATGTACTGCCCATTATTCTACTCTTTCAGTAATATAATTTCGTTTATGAGTAATTACATCAATTATCTATTGTCCTTCTTTCATGGGGTGTATGTTTTGAAAGATACCCAAGTCGGTAAAGGAACCTTTCACCCTCCTCTTTTTTAAAAGACTTCCTTTGTTGGGTCTTTTAATTTACAAATTGTTATGTTGGGATATGTTCTCATATATCCTTATTGATGTAAATTTTATGTCCAAGTGATGAGATACACTTTTTATCTCTCATCAACTCATTTTGATGTGATGCCGTTAGGCTGTCAAGGGAACTTTTTAACCCAATTTCGATTTCTTTGGGTTCAACATGTAGTCATTGAATATGTCATCCATTGAATATGTGTGAATGAAATTTTATTGTTTTACACTTAATATCCACTTATATTGGGTGTATTTATATTTGTCACACATATTTTTTAGATTGATTTGTCCTTAATTTTAGGATACCTTCTTTATAAGGGATTTCATCACATTTGACATTTCAATTGAGGGTTCATTGTTGTTATGCACCAATTCACTCTTATATGGTGTATATAATGTCCTTTGGAGTATTATATCATGAATCAATTTATTCTCATGATATTATAAAGTTCTGACTAAATGTTATTCCTCAATTATTGTATTCAAGTGTCTCTAATTTTGGTAAAACCCCTTTAACCAAAATGTCATTTTAAATGTTTTAATTATTTGTTATTATTAATATCCATGTTTTCAAAATGGTTTTAAGGATTTATTTATATGGATATTAATGGTTTAAAATTTTAAGCTTCAAGGTGGTATGGGACACTTTGATTCAAAATTCTCTTTATTAAATGTTTTAAATGGTTTTGAAAATGGTTTTGATAAAGGATTGTATTATGATATATTGTGATGTGGAATTGTTATCATTCCTTTATATTGGTTTTATGTGTTATGATTTTATATTGGTACTTGGACATTTTAACGTGAGGTTACGTTATAAACCATATGACGGGTGGTGCCGTGAATACCAGGGTGGGTGGTTACGTTATAACCTCCAATGCATTGGGTATGGAAGTCATCCGTATGGCTATTCCATTAAGTATGTATAGAAATTGGCCGTATGGCTATTCCATTAAGTGATATGTGTGGGAGTCGACCATATGGTTATTCCACTTAAGTGTGTGTATGTCCCAAGTTACCTTTATATATGTTATGTGTTCTTTATAAGGGTTTTATGGTAATCCTTTGGTTACAAAAAGGTAAGTAATGATATTTTATTCAGTGAAGAGTTTTTACTACTTCATAAAGGTGAAAAGTATTACTTTGATAAAGTATACATGGTTTACTTTTTGTTTTGATAAACTAACAGTTTTTATTCTTTTTGTATCCCTTACTGAGTTTTTATGCTCATCCCATGTTTTTGAAATGTTTTTCACAGGACATAGCGTGGAATAGGGTCAAGGATGGGATCAATGGAAAGTCATGCTACCTAAAACATGAAACTGGACATGTTTCTTTTTAAGAGTTTTTATTTTATGGAAATTTAGTAGAAGAGACTACTTTGTAATCTTTTGAGATTTAATAGTTATGTCCTAATTCTCTAAAACTCTAAACCTAAAAAGATCCTCAATGTGAATTATTCATTTAATTCAATTTTAAGTATGGTTTAAGGCTGGGGACTTATAGTTGGTATCAAAGGTCGGTTTAGATAACTTTAGAGGTTAGGGTATTCTCTAAGCATAAGTGACATTACCATAATGGTTAGGATTTCAGAAAGAGTCCTAGTTTTAGCTAAAGTGAATGAGTAAGTATATCATAGTGTTTATCTTCCTCATTAGTACATAATGGTTATGTTGATATAATCACACTGACCTTTTTGGTTTTAGTAATTGGATGAATCTAGTAGGCACCAAAGAGACAATTGGTATGAAGGAAACTGTGGTGGTTCTTTGATTAAGAGACTGGATGAAATGGGGGATTCAATGAGGAATATCATGGTTGTTATAAACCAACTATCAAAGAGTCATGATCAACCACTTCAACCTTGGTGAGTTCTCTAATGCATCATGTATGAGATGGCCAACTCGATGTGGAAATTCAGGTAATAATTATTAAGGTAACCATTAGGGTTTATATGATCCTTACTTTTGAGGTAATTATGGGTTATTATATGTTATGATGGTAAATGAAAGGAATGAGATAAACTTGAGGTTAAAATATGTTATGATCATCTTTGAAGATTTTATCTCATTTTGGGGAATGTTTTAAGAATTATATAGTTTTGGAAAAAGGACAACACGCAGACCGTGTGACTACCCGTCGCGTCGGACAAAGCTGCAGGAATCGAACCCACAACCAAAGTGCGACTGGTATTTATCGCCTACCACTGGACTACGTGAAGTCCCTGGTTAGTTTGAATGATTCTTTTTAGTTATATGATTTTATGAATTAAGAGTAAGTTGATTTTGGGTTATTTATGAAAATGATTAACCTATCATGGAGGATATGTGATTAGGTTAATTACTTTTCAATACGAGACTTTAGGAGCAACTGATGTTGTTTGGAGATAAATGTTACGATTTAACTTGGAAGACTATGTGACTAAATCCTTCAAATATTTGGGTTTCAATCATATTTTGGTTTACTTTGAAGAATTTTATGGACAAATTGTTTATCTAATGGTCCTCGTTGAACTTTGGGTTTTGTTGGACAAATTTTGGAGGTTAAGAATAGATTTTCTTTTTATAAAGGGTTATCCTTTTCTGGATTATCTGATCTTGTACTAGCCTTTTTGGTTTTGGTTTTGGTTAAAGTATAAAGACATTGTAAGTATATAGTTCTCTTTTTTTGGATTAGGCGATTCTCTAGAAGTTGATTATAGTACTCTTAATGCGAACAAGTCTCCCTAAATACTTGTCTTTTGGAAAAAATATGAGTTTGATTAAGGAATCTAGTAATAGTTGAAAGTCAACATGATAAGTGATTATGTTTCCTTATTAATAAATTCCTCAATAAAATGTAACTTAAAACAAAAATGTTTTCTATTAACTTTTCCTACTGGGGAATTGAATACCGTTTAACCCATCACAAGTTTGTGATTTTCTCGTGGTTAACTTTCTCCTAAACATGTTTTCTATCACTCTCCATCAGAACATGACCCTTTGTTTTTTTCCTCCATGTCCATATTTTTCTACATGGAATCCTAGTATGGGTTAACTCGGGCGACCTTTGTACTTATCTTTCTTTATTTAAAAGTCGTTGTTTTACCGACTCTTGTTCCGATGTGGGACTTTCAAGGATGTTTCCAAGCTCAATTTTAAAAATTGCGAGGATGCAATTCCCAAAAGGGGGGAAGGATGTAACACCCCAAGTAAATAAAGAATATGACATTTTCATATTTATCTATATTTGTGAATAAAATATTAATATTACTTTAAAGGGGATGCTATGTTTGATGGCGTACCAAATACGCAACAACGAGTTTCTTGGGAATCTTACGTTGCACTCTAATAATAAAATAATATTATTTTATATGGTAGTTAACATGTAGCTGTTGTATTGGCGGGAATGGATAGAAATAACTAAAATATGATTATATATGTTTTTAAATGTTTTTACATTTATCCAATAAAAGATAAAGGCTTAAAATATGGAAAGAATTAAATTTTAGGCGTATATGGCCTAGTTTTCACTGAAGGATCACTTATCGCCTTTTGATGGCGAACTGTAATTAAATATAGTTTTGATCACTCTTATACTTTCTTTTGGACCAAATAAAACTCTTCTTTAGAATCAGGACATCAAATTTTACTTTGTGTAAATTTTTGGTATTTTTCCGATAAAGTTCATTTTTTTTAATGAATAGTGTAAAATGTTGTATTTTAATTCAAAACCTCTTTTGAATCTAATTTATTTATATGATTAGATTATCTTTTGAATTGGTTTTAAAGTGAAATTAGAAAATATTTTTACCATTTAATCCAATAGTGGTCGTTGGAATTAATTTCACTTTGAAATCGGACTTACACTAGTGTCAATCTTTTGATACTTATTATTTCATAAAAACACGCTATTTGCTCTGACAGCGGGAATTAATTAATGTGACTTATATGTTTTGAATTTTGTAAAATAGACTTCATTTTTGAATTCGGAATATCAAATATATCTTAGGGTTAATTTTTGGGATTTTTCTGAAAAACTTCAATTTTTGATGAATAGTGAAACCACTAAGTGGTACTTATAAAAACTGATTTTTCGTTTAAATGAAATTTTACTACTTCTGTGTTTTGAATTTAAAAAATCCAACATACATGGTTGTCATTAAGAAGTAAAATGTGGTTCAATGGGATAAAAATAATTTTTTGGTGAATAGTAACTTATTAAGTTTTAATCGCGATTAGTGGTAATTAGTGTAGTTTAAGGTAAAAATAAGGCTTTAATAATATAAAATGACCTAGACACATGTCCTAACCTCATTGTTTGTGTCATTGACGACCAAGAAAAGAAATGGGTCAACTTGGGGACCCCATGGAGCCACTTTGGTTGGAAAATGACATAAATAACTTTTTATTAAATGTTAAAGTAAAAAATAACACAAACATGACATGTTTTACTAAAACAATTGTTACATGGGGTTATTCAATTCATATTTTTGATTATAAATAGTCATTGGAAAGATAAAAATCTTTCCTAAATCATGATAGTTTTTTTTATAATTTTTAGACACTAAATAAATTAAATTATTTATGACATCATGATGATGCAGTGATGACCTCATTATTTAACGATTTAAATAAAATGGAACGATAATGTAAAATATATGAACTACACATGTACAAAACTTATTGGATGGGTGGATTTCGAACCCTAATCACCTTATACACGAATTATATCAATGTGGGACCTTTTAAAACCGAAACACATTTTCAAATAATGTAATATTTCTTTACATTCCAAAAGTGCCCCTCCTCTCCTTTTATAAAAGGCCCCCACCTCTACCTCATTAAACACACTCCTCAAGCCTTTGGATCGGCCAACCCCTGTCCATTTACTCTATCCACATCCCTCTCCTCATCCTAGAGGATTCCCTTTGGGCAGAATCCTTTGAAAGTAAGCCTTTAGGCTCAAATCAAAAGGAGTTACACTTTTAAAGGTAATTCATTCTCTCTTGTTCATTTGTTTTATTTTGCTTCTCCAACCCCCTAAACTCTTTTGATTAATTTTTTTTGTAACAACTACAGTATCTTCAATATACTAGGATGTTTTTATAAGAAGGATTCGATCTACACTTACACACACCTACATCTAACGGTTAAAGAACATACGGTTTCCGTGGATGGCGAATTTCTGCCTCACGAAACGATGATTGTTCAACACTCATATAACACCTTCAAAGGTGGCCATTAAGATGTCACTATATTTATATATGATATATAATATGTTTATGTTTTACTTAAGCTTCTTTATTTTTCATTTTTGGATTACCTTTATGGATTCCATTATGGGTATACGCGATATCTTAATTTAAGGAAGTGTGGACTACCGCCCCCTCAAAGTGATGTGATTCGTTAATGCCATATGTGGGACGTATAAAAGATGGATTTAAAGTTATTATATATGATGTTATAATGGAATTATAATATAACTCTATATAATTATTATTTATTTCCATTAAAGTATGAGATAGAAATGAAAGTAGCGTTCATGCGTACGTACGGCTTACCGTCTCCATGAACGGTGCATTTCATTTCTTATCCCCAAATGTAATGTACAATTAAAAGTATAAGTATATAATGGATATATATAATGAATGATACATCTAAATGATGAATATAATTCTGGAATTAAAATATACATACATCTCATTTAATTTTAATTCCATTAATATGAGAAAGAAATGAAAGTAGCGTTCATGCGTACGTACGGCTTACCGTCTCCATGAACGGTGCATTTCATTTCTTACCTCTAAATGATTATGTAATATTATAAATACATGTATATGCTGGATATATATGATATATATTCTATCCAAATCAGGAATGTAATTCTGGATATAAAGAACCTTTGACCACACGAACAACATGTAATTGTAAGAAGTCCATTTTCGACTTAAGAACCAAATATCGACAAAACAAACATTATTAACTCAAATGGTTACATAATGTTTATAACATGGAAATAAGTGATATAGAAGGAATAATGAACTTTAAAAAGGTTCTTAATCAAGTATAAATTAACTCATGTTTATTATCCAGGATATTAAAGAACGATCGAGTCAAGTCGGACCCGAGGTAAGGGATCCTACAACTCTCTTTCTTTTTAAGTACACTCTTTTATGTCATTTATTTTGAGCTCATCATTCTTATGATTGGGATGTTCTTTTATATTACTCCTACTGTAATTTTTATTTTCATGTGATGAGAGACCCTATTCTATATCATCAATCCATTTTGGAAGTTTTGAGTGGCGTTGTTAGGCTGCCGAACTTTCGTAAGAGATCTAACCTCTCTCTTTCTTTTTAAGTACTCTCATTTATGTCACTTCTTTTAGGATCCTCTTTGTAATGTTGGGGGATGTTATTTTATATTAATCTTTCTGTACATTTTATTGTAATGTGATGAGATACCCTATTTGATCTCATCAATCCATATTCAGAAGTTTTATGTGGCGACGTTAGGCTGCCGAGTTTTCGTAGGGGATTTTTCATCTCACTTTTATTACCGTGAGATTTATGCTACATTTGCCACAAATTCCATTGAGTGGTGTATGTACTTCCAATTATTCTACTCTTTGTGTAATATAATTTCGTTTATGAGTAATTACATCAATGATCTATTGTCCTTCTTTCATAGGGTGTATGTTTTGAAAGATACCAAAGTCGGTAAGGGAACCTTTCACCCTCCTCTTTTTTAAAAGACTTCTTTTGTTGGGTCTATTAGTTTACATATTGTTATGTTGGGATATGTTCTAATATATCCTTATTGATGTAAATTTTATGTCCAAGTGATGAGATACACTTTTTATCTCTCATCAACTCATTTTGATGTGATGCCGTTAGGCTGTCAAGGGAACTTTTTATCCCAATTTCGATTTCTTTGGGTTCAATATGTAGTCATTGAATATGTCATCCATTGAATATGTGTGAATGAACTTTTATTGTTTTACACTTAATATCCACTTATATTGGGTGTATTTATATTTTTCACACATATTTTTGAGATTGATTTTTCCTTAATTTAAGGATACCTTCTTTATAAGGTATTTCATCACATTTGACATTTCAATTGAGGGTTCATTGTTGTTATTCACCAATTCACTCTTATATGGTGTATATACTGTCCTTTGGAGTATTATATCATGAATCCATTTATTCTCATGATATTATAAAGTTCTGACTAAATGTTATTCCTCAATTATTGTAT
This sequence comes from Viscum album, assembly GCA_963277665.1. NCBI lineage: Eukaryota > Viridiplantae > Streptophyta > Magnoliopsida > Santalales > Viscaceae > Viscum > Viscum album. The sequence continues at coordinate 1,687,284,276 of OY728119.1, forward strand.
TCAAGTGTCTCTAATTTTGGTAAAACCCCTTTAACCAAAATGTGATTTTAAATGTTTTAATTATTTGTTATTATTAATATCCATGTTTTCAAAATGGTTTTAAGGATTTATTTATATGGATAATAATGGTTTAAAATTTTAAGCTTCAAGGTGGTATGGGACACTTTGATTCAAAAATCTCTTTATTAAATGTTTTAAATGGTTTTGAAAATGGTTTTGATAAATGATTCTATTATGATATATTGTGATGTGAAATTGTTATCATTCCTTTATATTGGTTTTATTTTTTATGATTTTATATTGGTACTTGGACATTTTAACGGGTGGTTACATTATAAACCATATGACGGGTGGTGCCGTGAATACCTGGACGGGTGGTTACGTTATAACCTCCAATGCATTGGGTATGGAAGTCGGCCGTATGGCTATTCCATTAAGTATGTATGGAAATTGGCCGTATGGATATTCCATTAAGTGATATGTGAGGGAGTCGACCGTATGGTTATTACACTAAAGTATGTTTATGTCCCAAGTTACCTTTATATATGTTATGTGTTCTTTATAAGGGTTTTATGGAAATCCTTTGGTTACAAAAAGGTAAGTAATGATATTTTATTCAGTGAAGAGTTTTTACTACTTCATAAAGGTGAAAAGTATTACTTTGATAAAGTATACATGGTTTAATTTTTGTTTTGATAAACTAACAGTTTTTATTCTTTGTGTATCCCTTACTGAGTTTTTATGCTCATCCCAAGTTTTTGAAATGTTTTTCACAGGACTTAGCGTGGAATAGGGTCAAGGATGGTATCAAGGGAAAGTCATGCTACCTAAAACATGAAACTAGACATGTTTCTTTTTAAGAGTTTTTATTTTATGGAAATTTAGTAGAAGAGACTACTTTGTAATCTTTTGATATGTAATAGTTATGTCCTAATTCTCTAAAACTATAAACCTGAATAGATCCTCAATGTGAATTATTCATTTAATTCAATTTTAAGTAAGGTTTAATGCTGGGGCCTTATAAATATAAAATATTATTTTTCCTCTAATGTATCCATGATTTTATTTTCCAGCATTTAAACATGATTCGTTTGGATAACAATAATATCTGGCACATATGGAAACCACATAAACAATTTTGGGTATTGAGTAAGTTAAATACAATCGGTGTCTAATTTGATTATGATACACTTTCTGATCAACTTTTTTTCCTTCTCCATATTTACAGAACATGGTTACCACTAAAAATGTGTTGAAACTGGTTTTTAAAATTTAATTTCTGAAAAATTTGGAAATATCTTTAACATAATTTTCTTGATAAATAATGTTGTACTTCCCCTTTTTCATGATTTTTAACTCAGGAAGGTATTTCATTTCTTCAAGAATGAATATTTCTAATAAGATATTCATATATTTAAAAATTCTTTTAAAATATATTTCATAATTCATAGAAAAGATAATATCATCAACATAAATAGTTACAATGAGGGGAATCACTTCACTTTTTCAAATATAAATATTTTTATCCACTGTTCCTTTCTTATTACTCATCTTCCATAAGCTTGTACCCAATTTAGAAAATCCTTCCCTCATATATTTTTTAACCCATATAATTAATTATTTAATATTCACACGTACCATTCATCTTTCCCACAAACAATGACTAAAGGTTGTTCAATATATAATTCTATTTCAGGATCCCCATTCAAGAATGTAGGTTTAACACACATTTTAATGATCCTTTATCATCATTGTGTATAAATGACATGAAATATTATAATTGATTCAAATATTTCCACAAGAGAAAAGTTTTCATAAAAATAAATTATGTTGATATATGAATTACCTTTGAAAACTAATCATTCTTTATTTCTTATATCTACACCTTCTTCATTCAACTTTTTCCAGAAAATGCATTTTGTACAAATGATATTTTTGTTTATAGGTTTGGGTTAGATTTCCTATGTATTGTTTTTTTCAATCAGATCCAATTATTCATTCATTGATAGAACCCATTATGAATGACCAAAATAATCATTCACAATCTTAAATTTCACATTTTAATATAGTGAAGTATGTGTGATATCAATTTTGGTTCAACTGGATTGAACCTTTTGATGTTGATAACACATTATATTCTAAGCATTAACTTTTTTATCCATCCTTGGATGTTATTTTTTAGAGTCTTCCTCATCATTAGAAATATTTGGATCTATTTCTCCTTCTTAAGAAGGTTTAAATTTTTATGAATCCTTATCCTAATTTTTTTCTTCAAAATGATCATCATTCTTGACTTCTTGAGAACGTTTTTATTTCTCAGATCCTTCAATAACCATTAGGTCAACTAAAACAACAATTATACCTATTTCATTATCTAATCACATATATCTTATTCCTTCCAAATAATATACAATAAAGATTCTATATTCTAATTTTTTATCAAACATACCATAGTTTCAACCTTTCATTTTTATAACACCTAGACTCCAAAAGACTCTAAAGAGATTAAATCATGTATTATTTCATAAAACATTCATATACTGTCACACCTAATAAATGCCTATAAAAAAATGGTTCTGAATAAAAATATTAGTTTTCATGGCTTCCCTCTAAATTCAATGAGAGATTCCCGGTTCATGTAACATGGTACATCCTATTTCCACCATGATTTTTTTTATTATTTCAACATCCCCATTTTTTTGGGGTGTAATTGTGGAACTATACTAATTCTTAATTCCATGATTCTCAAGATACTCTTGACAATCATCACCTTTATATTCACCACTATTATGACATTAAAAATTCATCAATGAATACTCACATTCCATTTCTTATTTTCTTCTAAAACATTTCAACATTTGATTTAAATTTCATATAAATGAAATAAGTAATGTGAGTAAAATAATAAATTAATTCAATGAAGTATTTATCTCTATTTTCAATGATTTTATTTGTGTCTCATATATATATATATATATATATATCAAAATATATCTTCTCCATGAAATGTTTTGAGAGAATTTCAACTTTGTTATGCACAACATCTGTAATCATTTACTTCTATTAGATAGTGAAACACCAATATATTATTCTTGAAAAATCCGGAATGCCTTGGACAATTTCTCTTTTAGATAACTTACTCATGTTTATATAACACATGTGTCCAAGAATTTTAAGCCACAATTGATTCATTTACATCATATTCGTGTAACCATAGTTTTTTACTTCACCAATCTGAAAAAAATTTGTTTTTTTGTATTCCACTTGAAACTATCTTCACATATTCTTAATTTTTTCACAAAAACTCAATCTTTTCCGAAGATGAAAATGTTTCCTTCACATAATTGTGAAACACATAACAAGTTGTTTTTCTTCCCATAAACATAAAAAAAATTCTTTGATTTTATCTTTTCTGTTCCTATGATGGTTTATCAAATTCCTTTTATTTTCAGTTATTCATCATTTCCAAAATTTCACCATGGATTTTTTAAATACATTCCCATTATTCAAAAATTTCTAGTCTCCTATCATATGAGAAGAACACCCAATTCTTATGTATCCAAGGTCATTATCCCTTTAATGAATTCAAAGTAGTTTCAAGTATATGATCATTTTATACTTTCTGTTATTTCTTATGTGTATTTTTAACAGTCTATTGGTGTGTCAGATAAAAAACAATACATCCTTATGCAATTTGTCTAGGTATTGCATATCTATAAAAATTACATTCTAAGGATGGGAACCTATTCTCAATATTTATTCCACACTTTTTATACATCATAATATCAACATTGTTAGTCTTCCTTATTTGAAAAGAATGACTACCCCTCAAACGCTTCCTCTAATAACTTCTGGGATATTAGAAATATTTTTAGTTTAACCAACAAATACATTCTGTATATTTAAATTTCCCACAATACCTAAAAATCCATAAATGAATATTTTCCATTAAAAATACATGTTGATTTTAATTGAAAATATGTTTCTCAGCCACCTTATTATTTTTTTCATCATTAATTGAATCAAAATTATTTGAAACTTTTCGAAATCAATATAAAACATTTTCAGTCTCCTGATGCTTTTTAACTTCTGAATTCTTTACATTAAACATATACATAAATTTTTCATTATTCCAATTCATGGAAAAAATTCCATTTTTATTCTCACACTATTAATGTAAGTTTTATTTAACCTTCTATGTATTCTCATTATGAGAAAAATTCACCAACATAAGTGATAGAGTTTTTGGAACTTTTTCTTTTCCTTTAATATTTGGAATGTTTTTTTGACAAGTTATTATTATTCTTTGTTTGTATTAAATTTCACTTGTAGATGCTCATTATAATTCATTTCATCATTATGATATTTATTCAATTCATCAATACCTTTAATTAGTTTTTTCTTCTCATCAAAAAAATATTCTTTGTTTCTTAAGCATTCATTTTCAAACTATTTGTTTTTCATTCAAAGTACATGTAACTTTCTCTAACATTTATTCAACTCTCCTTTAAAATTAAATTGAAGATGAGTTTATTCTTTTTCAAAACTAATGAATTATAATTCTTCTTCATTAACTGTTCCAAAAAATGTATTTTCAATGAAAAAATCAAATAAGTTTCAGATTTGAAATCAACTTTTTTTCTTCCTCATCATCAAACATGAATATTTTTATTTTGTAACAGAAAAATTTTATTCCATTCCCTTTGGAATTTAATTTTTTTTTACTATATTTCATCTATGATCATCAAGGATTTATTTATTCTTCTTTACTATCATGTTATTCAATTCCCTGAGGATAATAAGACAAATAATGGGAAAATCCTCTTTATTTTAAATATTTAAAGGGATGATTCCTCATGTATTTCCCAATACCAATTTCTTCATTTTTTGGAAACCTCGATAAAATATCATTGATATTTTTATATACCTAGTTTTCATATTCAGAATTAACATCTTTATCTTTAACCAGAATCTTATTTTTTGTTCCCTTCTTTGCAGCCTTGAATGATATTTCAATATCAACATTTGATTTAATTTTCATATAAATATATCTTCTAATTTCATAAGTGAGTATATTTCAATGAAAATAATTAATAGATAATGTTATAGGATGTCTATATTCTAATGAAGTATCTATTGCAAAAAAATTGTCATGTAAGATTCTCAAAATATTTTTGAAAACTAAAGAGTCATCTAGCATTTCACAAAGAAATCTGATGGTACGCACAATGTAATTCACCATGGTAATGAAGTTCCCAACAGATTCATGCTCACCCATATTCAATTCATCATATTTCAATCTCTATATTTATAGATTTTCATTCTCCAATTTTTTATTACAATCAAATTTGTTTTTCAATTTCCCATATACCATTGGGTGTAGCAACTCCTTTCAATCTCATGAATTAACATTCATAAATTGATTACAATACAACATTCTTCTCCCTTCAACAATTCTCTATATATTTTGTATTAATATATGTATGAGGAGCTTTATCATCAATTGGATGAGACTAAACCTTTACATCTTCAATAACATAATAACTGATAGACATAAGATAAGAAAAAAATAAATTATTCCAGATTTGATAATTCTATTTATCAAAGATATTAAAACCATTACTTTTCACTCAATGAAAATTAACCTTTAGCAAAGAATAAGATAATGGATTCTTTTCTCAGATACTAGTTGTATGTGACCTATCAGGATGTTTGTATCACAGATAGGGGGAGTGCATGAATCAATGATTCCTTTTTTATATTTATTTTCTATTAAAACAACCTTCACCACCAATTCAATATTTCAATTCCCTACTGGAAACAAATCCAACATACATCCACAGGAAGAGAAAGATTTAAAAGGTTTACTATTTGATAAGAATATATACTTCCTTAGTATGGTTTGTAAATAATTCATTACCATTCAATCCACAAGAAATAAATCCTTGGATTACATATAATATGATATACCCTTGTACTCATTTTTAACTATGTAAACAAATCCAATAACGTTAATACACCCTCTTAACATAAATAGGGTAGAATAATGTTCATGAAATAACTTAGGTTACCTGTGATTTTTTTAATCAAACAAATTTATTAAATTTTAATACAATTCTTCACATTCATTCCTAAAATATGGTAAGAACATCCTAGAATTTGTTAGGAAAAACTCAGTCCAATTTTTCAAGTTTGATTTCTCCATGTATGATTCTCCTCAATATGATTTTTATAGTCTGATTCACTTTTCTAAATATGATAGTAATGAATCCTCAAAACATCAAATATTTAGCATGATAATCTCATTATGAATCTTCCACAGTAAAAGAACCCAAATACAGAAATCCTGAAACTTATTATCTAACATGATACAACGAACATCCAAATATAACATTGTGATCTTTTATAATCTCTTTCTTTTCAATCTATCAAAACATATTCAACAAAAGTGATTATGGAACCCTTTTTCTCATAATAAAAACTACATGATTTTCTCTCATGATAAATCCTTCAGTAATCATAAATGTACAATGTACTTTTTGCATTTTATAGGTGACCCACACATGGATTTGGTGGGAATCCAAAAAAATCCCTCTTAATAAAATTCACTATAATACCAATTTTTCATAAATCCTCATATTGTATTTTAAATCATAAAATCTTCCTAAATATTATAGATTCATCTACAATAATCACTTATTCTAACATTCATATCAATTACCAATATTATTGAAAATAATGAGTCTGATTTTCATAATCTTATTTCTTCAAAATAATGCGTTGTACCAATTGTATAAATGTTAATGAAGAAATGGATACAACTTCTGAATGCTTAAAAGATCATTATTTTAAATTTTATGCACCACCTTCATAATATGTCAAGAAATCTCCATCTATTTTTCTCAAAAACCACTTTAGATACAAAACAACTTCCTCTCCTCTTTTCAAGACCCTCCTAGAGACTTTCAATGTATTTCAACCCTTCTGAAATAGTTGTCTACATATTTGATCACATTATATAATTCAATTTTCATCAATTTAACTCAATAAATAACTTCTCTAAATAATATATTCAAGATAATGATCTTTTCTGAGTATTATTTATGGGGATCTGATCATTTCTTAATATGACCAATTCTGGGAACAATTATTTTATTCCTGATCCTGAGTATGATCATCCAAGGTACAAAAAATTTAGTATTATTATAATAGAAGATTAGACACTAAAGAATCTGAGTATAGTCTTCATTTTAAACTGGTATCATCCATTTCTTCTCTATTACTCATATCTGATCATTTTGAAAACAATCGGTTAAAACTCTTGTTATCACCTCTTTCTAGCAAGATTGTATGACAAGTTCTCCAACTGACATATTGTTTTTATGAAATAAGAAAAGGAAAAAAACTGCCACATTTATATAATCAGATTCATGGAAACTCTGATTCCCCATCAAGAAACACTTATTTCATATTGAAATTAGAGTGAATTCGATGACCATTTACCTCTAAAACAACTTCATCTCATTACGATATACATTCAATGTGTTTCAGATTCTTTTAAAAATGTTAGTCTGATTCTTTTGAAAAAATTACTAAATATGATTTTTCTATTATAACAAGTGAGGTAATTTTCATTCTACCATTTGTTATTATCATTCATGGAAAAGAAAGACAACACAAAAAATAAGCTTCGTCATTAGCTTCTTCATAACATGAAAAATGTTTTTATGAATGATATGTCAACAAGGGGTGTAGTTATGAATAAAAAATAGCTTGATAGTGATGATTTATTATGAACCAGTTTTTATGTTTCCCAATTTTTATAGAAAAGAAACCAATATGGTCATTTGGTGGTTTTTTCATATTTCAGTAATGAATATTCATTAATTTTCATGTAATATTTATGTATGTAATGTATGGGTTATTAAAGTTGGTATTAGAGTAAAGGTATAGTTAATATCTGGAAACTATGGTGAGAAACCCATGGTAAAACCCTTAAGGATATGCCGAAGTATGTGTTATAATCCAATTATTTTAGAAATGATCATAGATAACTTAGAATAAAACCTCAATTAAATTAAATTTAAATTCTATTCATTATTATGTGGTTTTCCTATTATGATTAGTGTATCTCATGATATGATTCATGAATTAAGCCAATGACTAGTACAAAGAAGAACCACTTTATTACTGTATATGATGTCAAATGAAATGATTTCCCTCTTGAGAAACTATTTTTTGTGGGAGCCGCTACTAAAAAAAGATCTATACTAACAATTTTCGGCAAACTGTTGGTATAGTTCACCTATATGGACCTATACCAATGGTTTGGCCAAAACTGTTACTATAGGTCACTAATTTGGACATATGGTTTTGGACAAACAGTTGGTATAGTGGGGACCTATACCAATGTTTTGGTGAAAACCATTTGTATAGTTCACTTATATGGACCTATGGCAACAGTTTTGGCCAAACCGTTCATATAGGTCTATAATAGAGACCCTATTCCAACGGTTTTCCCCAAACTATTGGTATAGGTACCCCTATACCAATAGTTTGTCCAAAACCATTTGGTTTGGTCCTAAACTCGAAGAATCTATACCAACTATTTTGAGAACCATTGTTATAGTTACATGTATTTTTTATGGAATATTCTTATAGAGAACATTAAATAAATCATAATTTAACATATTTATGACAATACATATATATATTTAAGAAATTATGTTCACAAAAGTCATGTTAGGTTAGAGGTTAGGCCATTCAATCATAAACTACATGTACAAGGATCAAAAACCACCGAATGATTCTTTTTAGAAATACATTTACCAATGATTTTATGGAACCATTGGTATAGATTTTTCATATTACTTATCCCAACGGTTTTGAAAATAATTGGTATAGGTCTAGACCAACAGTTTTCCGCCGGTATATATTTTTTACATTACATATGCCAATGGTTTTTAAAACCATTTGTATATGTCAAGATCAATAGTTTTGCGAAAACTGTTGGTATAGAACTATCCTCATAGCTTACATGGCCATTGTTCTCCAATCCATTATTATAGGAAATAACAATGGTTTAGATGCCTGTACCAATGGATTAAAACCATTGTTATATGGTATTTTTCTTCAAGTGAGCTATAATGAAAACCCTTACTCTTATGTTTAAAAAGTGTTCCCAAGCTATGAATCATGCAAGACATCCAAACAAAAAATTGAGGGAACAAAATTCTACTTATTTGTTCATGAGGTAGTGTCAAACATATTTCTGTTGGTCCCATAATCCATTGATGGCTGATAAATTGATTAGTACCACTAAAAATATATTTCAGCTACCCAATGTTAAGAACATGATAAATTCATATTGATAGTATTTCATTTGGAATGTATACATGTTCAACAGAGGAATATTATCAATAATATGAGTAAAAGTGATGAAATTGAATCCATGGACTGGGACGAGTTCAAGAAAATATTATTCAATAATTAATTTCATTATATTCCTCAATAAAATATGGAGAATTATTTCAATGAACATAAAAAATGACGATGAATCCATTAGTAAGTATGAAAAAAAGACTTGGACGATATGCTTCTAGAATTTTTAACCAATGTAAGTGTAAAATTTATCTATACTTTAGTTTCCTAAAACCAATTCTTATAAGGGAATTAAACATAAGTAACCTTAATATCTATGGGAAAATTGTTTTATTTTCTCTCAATGTTGACATAGAGATTGGAGTAACCCATTAGTCATATGGTTTTGATAAGAGGAGAAAATTTGAATTCAAGTGAAAATCAAAAGACCACACTAATAAAGATGGGGTTTTTTTATCAAAACATGAAAATAAGTGTGGAGGAAATGATTTTAAAGAGGCGATAATAATTTCTTACATATGGGAGAGATGTTCATTGGACAGTTGAATGCTGAAGTGATGGGAAAAAGATGTCTATATAAGCGAATAGAGAAAAGGATACATAGAATGCACCACATACACTTCACCGCTACTAGTGCAAGAAAATGGGGTATTATGACATAAATGACCTAATATAATGGTTATTGATGATGTTTTAAAAATACAAACTCATAAGGCAAAATATAAAAGGTAGTTCATGTGCATTTACATTGAACAATGTGGAATATGATAATAAAGTGACAAAATATACACATACCATCCACACTAAAGTAGAAAATGTTTTATTTGATTTGGGATCCACCCACTCTATTATGTTTTAATAATTTTCAAAAGTTATTTCTATATTTCCTAATCAATTAGATGTTGAGTTAGATATGAAAACATTTAATGGAACAATGGTTGTATCAAAAGTTTATAATTATTCTCTAGTGGATGTCTATGGGAATGTTCTTCCTAAAAATCTTATTCACCATCCTTTAGTAGAATTTTATATAATTATTGTCATGTATTGTACTTATTTATAAGGTGCTCATAATAAAATTACAATGAAGGGAAGATTCATTTTATATTCTAGATCAATCTATAGTCATCTATTGATGCAAGGATCAGTATGACCTTCCATGGATTTTTTCTTCCATCTAATGGGTTTTGATTCCTATGAAAGATGATTATATATATAAAATGATTGGGGAGAAACTCACCAATAAAAATAAACATGTCATGAACCATTCCAGTGGGTCCTGCTCCATAACTCCCCATGCCCACCTTCAATAATCTTGGGGATAGTGACAAGTATTGATGGGCCTATCACTATCAAGGGAGGCATTGCCTATGTACCTGTACACAACCACAAATATCCAAGACCCCAAATGATGAAAAGTAAAAAACCACTAAGGAACCAAAATTAATGCATACATCTAAACCAAACCAATAGATTACAACAGATGTAAGGTGAAGAAAGTAAACTGGTCTAGAATACAATCCCACTAAAGGAAAGAGTCTGAAAACTACAAAGTTAAACATGTAACCTCAATGAGGTACTAGGACTACTTCTCATTTCCATCTGAACACCTTGTCCTGTAATGATATCCAAAATCTCAGTCCGGTCCTGGTCCTCCTGAGACTCCATCAAAAGGTTTCCCGTCTGCACACGACATGAAATGTGTGGGAAAATCCCATGAATGGGTGAGTATAACTATACTAAGTATGGGACCCCAGAAACCACTAAGAAATATTTATTCTAATGGTACGGTTATATCTTCAGATTATATGTATATTGAACATATATCAAGAGAAAAACATCCAGATATTCTTTAATACCAGACTCGTAGTCTACAATGACTGTGTACCCATTCTAGTGATTCATTATGAATATTCCATAAAGAAATCATCCAAGAGAACTCACTCCAAAATTCTGATAGCTCTGATTACATCCATCCGAGAAGTATTTTTCATCGGAAAAATTCATGGGGGAGATAGATGGTCTAACATATGTAAATAGACAATAGATATATAGATTCCTGGATAACACACTCTTGAGTTGGAAAGATCATGATTCATAGATGAGGATTAATGTTAGGGACTTTTCAAGAACCATGACTCATCCTGATTCACCTGATAAGTAAAGGATATGTCTCCTATGTTATTGGTCTTGTCAACAGCCGACATTTCCGATAGTCAAAAATGGATAGAGGATCTCGTTCTAAGCCTCTCGGAGGGAGACTTGACTCTATCTCAGAATGTCATAATGATGTTATCATACTCTTGTGCATGTACATGATACCTAGACTTCCAGGGAATGATCAAAGGGGCACTAACCCTTACAAAACCTATCCAATGAACATAGTAGAATAGGATCAAGCCATTTACTGAAATTTACCCGACATTAAGAAGGGTCACAAGACATTTCCTCTAACCCCGGGTACTCTTTGTGTACAATGACTCGTGTTGTAAGTCTTGTTGTGTAGTAGAAGGTATACGCATCATGTAACAGTGTGACATGCTGTGTTATAATATCTGAAGAAGACTCCATGTAATTTGGCCTTGTTCCCATACATATCATCTCCCCGTGTGTTCCAGACCATGTATTTGTACACGGGGTAGTCTACGTGCCCAGCTGTGTCTAACTATGTGGTGGACTATATGTCGTGAACACCACTCTATGTTCGTGTATCTTCTGAGATACATGTCGTGCCTTCATAAGCACCCACACATTATGTGACGATGGTCACATGTCGTGTTGGTGCTTCCCGTCGCCCTGAATTGCATCCACCGCTGGGAGGGGTCCGCACACCATGTCTCCCCATAAGCATGTCATGTTCTTCGCCCTGTGAAGTGTAGAAAATGTATCCACTGGAAAGACATTCAAACACTATTTGTTATTTAGAATATATGTCGTGTTCCTCATGATTTTCCAAAAACCTCTGTTCTTCATTGCCACACCATGGGGGATCCTCTGATCTTCGATCTGTCCATCTGATTGCTTCAAAACTGATGGGTTGAGGTTCCCCGACACCACGAAGACACTTCCCCTAATTTAGGATCTATGATCGGCCCAGAAAACACGTACCGGTCCACCAACACATAGAATTCATGACAAATGATCTCCCTTGATTTGAGATGATTCGTTATCTACCATCGTTATTGAACCACTGCAAGGTCATCGCGGTGTCGGATGTCCAATATGGGATAGTTTCATTGTGAAATGGGTGGGAAATGATCCACTAATCATAACCACATGACGAACGTGAAGAACGCAAGGAAAAAAATGGGAGAATAAATCTAAATGATATTCATGAAATGATCCTACACTATAATTCATTAAAGGGTTTATATTCTCATATAATAGGGATTAAACTGGGCGAATCAAAAGGAACTTTTAACACATATCATATAATCAATTTCAAAATCTACCCCAGAATAAATGGAAAACAACACCTGTCTACAAGAATGCATGATCCAGAGATCAACCTATTTTAGGTTTGATGCACGTTTGTAGTTAAATCCATCAATAGTGAAAAAAAGAATCCAAATAACAACCCATACCTTGATCATCAACGAAGATGGATATCGGTCATCGGTTGGGATTCAAAATCACTGCGAAATGTTCAATGAATCATAATTCATCAGCGTTCGTAATGAATTCTCTAAGGGTGGCTCATCTCCAATGCTCCAAAAGATTCATGGGATTTTTCCAAGGTTATGATCCTAACCGTGGGATCCTTCTAATTTTTTTAAAAAATAATGCTTTCCTAGGTTATAGAAACATTTAAAATGAAAAAAATTTATTCTATATTCTTTCCTTTAAAATGTCCAAAAATTAACTTCTATATATGACCTGCAAAGATCAATGTTATGCCACTCCTAAGGTAAAGATGATGCTCTGAACGCAATAGGGCCCTCAGATTTATGATCCAGGAAACTGCTAAAACGTTATTTGTCATTTTTGGAATAACCAATCATGTGTGTTATTTGGAGTTTTAATTTATTTCAAAAATTTATTCCGGGCACGCCATCCTCAAAATCGCACTCCCTCACAAAGCATGGTCTCAAAATAATACCATAAAATATTTGAAAATAATACAGCATAAATCTGAGACATTATATTATCCCATCCTTAGGGATTTATTTATAATAAATCCAACGTAATGGATTACACAAACAGATGTTGGTATTTCACATGAATTAGACACTCCCTCTCCCACTTGATCTCCTTATTATTAGCATGATACTACCTGACACACACAAGGGGAATCACTCTCCCATGATGGATCCACTCCTACCAATCATCGATCTTCACATGGTACTCTGCGAAGGTCGCTACATCCTCGATGTACAAATCTCCCCAATTGATGGTGTATGATGGTTCATGCATGTACCTCCTCATCTATGACACATGGAATGCATCATGCATCTGGTGCAACTGTGGTAGTAGAGATAGATGGTACACCACCTCGCCAACTCTACCATGTATTTCAAAAGGGCCGATGAACCTCAGAGACCACTTGCATCCCCGACCAAATCACCACAACCCTCTTCAAGGTGAGACCTTAAGGGATACATAGTCTCCATCCTTGAACACCTACAGTCTCCTTCCTCTCTCAGCATAATAATTCATCTAGATCTGTGCAGTCTTCATCCACTCCTAGATGATCTTCACCTTCTCAGTCGTGGATCGCACCAGCTATGGACACATTAGTGATAATTCTCTTGGGACACTCTTGCAAAGTCATGACAGGTAGGGTCAACCATATAAGGCATCAAACAATTCCATGCCAATGGTGGAGTGGTATATGTTATTGTAAGAAAACTCCACCAGTGGTAGGTGGTCCTCTCAACTACAACCAGCATCCAAGACACATGCCTGCAACATATCCTCTAGAACCTGAATGGTACTCTCTTTATGACCATTGGTTTTAGGTTGGAACATCATGCCCATGAATAGTTTAGTCCCGAAGGCCTCCTTAATTCCCTTCCATGACTAGGATGTTAAGCTTGTGTCTCGATATGATACAATTGTTAAAGTGACTCCATGAATCTGAAATATCTCATGCACATAGAGGCATCCCAATCTTTCTATGGAACTCTTCTCCCAGATAGATAAAAAGAGTGCATATTTTGTGTGCCAGTCAATTATCACCTATATGGAATCATTTCCCTTAGAAATTTGTTGTAGTCTTATCCTGAAGTCCATTGATATCTCAATCCATATTCACTCTGGCACTTCTAGGGGTTATCTAAACCTACTGGAACCTAGTTCTTAGCCTTTACCAAATGGACCCTAAATAATCTAAAAATGTACTCTGATGCTGCATTCTTTATACCTATCCACCATAACAAACATTGAAGATCCTAGTACATTTTTTCTACTCCAGGATGTACCACCAATGGGAATGTATGGAACTCCCTCAGGACCAATTCTCTTAATGCCACTAGTAAAACTATTAACCCTATTAAAAGAACTACATTCTCGCCACATTGAGAATATTCATCAAGGTAATGTATTGTAGATAAAATATAATGTAGAGTCTCTTAGTTGAAATAACCTCGTGGTGCCTCCTTAAATCACTATAAGAGTGGAGGGGTGGAAGTCATCGATTGGAGATAAGCCACATCCCCTCCCACCACGAAGGATAACTGTAGTGAGGACAACAACTCTGTTGCCCCCCTAAGAAGCTGGGAACATGAACTACTACTAAGAGAATGTTCTACAACATACCCCTTACCAGGAGTATAGAAGATCATTATGTCATAATCTTGGGGGAACACAAGGCATATCCTCTTCCTCAAAATTTAGATCCTTCTACGAGAAGATATACTTGAGAATATTATGGTTGGAGTAGAGAATAAAATGTTCTCCAATCATGTAGTGTCACTATTTTTTCAATGAAAATAATAACAATTCCAAATCAAGATCACGATTCACATAGATCTACTCAGGTAGACTTAGAATTTGTGAACCACAAGCAATCACTGCATGTCTCTCCATTAGGATATAGTCAAACCTAGTCCCTGATGCGTCATAGGAAACTACGTAACTAACACACTCCTCTAGAAATCTCAAGACCATTGTGCTGGAAAAAATATGCCTCAACTAAATGAATTCCTCTTGTAACTTCTACATTCATAAGAAATCCTTCCCCTTTCGGGTCAAGGAAGTCATCGGTGCTGATATCTGGGATAAATCAGGGATAAATAACTAGTAGTATCCATCCATCCCAAGGAATCTCCGCATCTATGTCACACTACGAGGTGGATTGGATTTTAACACTACCTTGACCATGTATGGCTCCACTATTACTCCATCTACTGAGATAACATATCCCAAAAAGTGGAACTCCATTATCCAGAACTATCCCTTTGAGAGATTCCCATTAAGATGGTGCACTTAGAGCACATGTAGAACTACCCACATGTATATTTCGTTTTCCTCCTCTGACATCGAGTTCACTAGGAGATCTTCAATGAAGACCACTACAAACTGGTCAGAGTACGGCTAGAATATTTGGTTCATTACTCCCATGGACACTGCAGGGGTGTTTATTATTTCAAAAGACACCACCAAGTATTCATTGCGACCGTAGCAGTAAAGAAAATCTATCTTCGGTATATCCTTATCTCGAACTCGATGTTGGTGATAACCTAACTATATTTCAACCATAAAGAAGAAATTCTCAAATCTCATCTGATTTAAGAAGTCATAGATCATCATAATTGGACACATGTACTTCACCATCAAATCGTTCATGCACCGACAATCCACGTGCAACCTAAAACTCCCCTCTTCCTTCTTGGAAAACAATTCTGGGGCCACCCAGGTTGAAAATTAGGGGCTTATGAATACCTTAATCTACAAATCCTCTAACTGCACCCGCAACCGAAAAATCTCTTTGACATATATCCAATCCTCCTGTGAGGATATCTATTCTATCCTATAGTGTAATTCAATGCAGAAATTGATCTCCAAATGGGGAGGTAGTCTTGGAACATCTTCTAGAAATCCATCCTCATAATCCACCACTACTGATGGGAACTAGAAGCTCGCAAAATCTATTTTTTTTAAGAATTAGATTTCCCAACTCATGAGTGATTGGTTTCGCCCTCCTATGCAAGATCACATTCTGTGATTCATGGGTTTCCTCTTCATCAATAATGGAAAACCTTGTTCCATCGCTACAGACACACCAAAATCTTCAACTAAAGAATTCAATCTGGGCATGTACCAAATAATACCAATCCATACCAAGAACGACTTCGTATTTCCTTGGTGCTACCACCAAGAGGTTTTAAAACTAAACTCTCGCAACCATGGGAAATATCACACAGTCTCCAAATATTTTTTATCATAGATTCTACATCTGTAGTAGTCTCCAAGCGTAAGGGTTGAATAAATGTATCTTCCAAAATATCATGGTTTTTCACCATACAGGTGGTGAGTATGGAATTACTAGAACAATTTCAATGAGTATGTAATATTTGGTTGAAAAGACACAGATCGTACATCATATCATTCCTATAGTCCATGGGTCGTATGCCTCAATCATAGATAGCTGGCCCCGCCCCTGTCCCCCATCCCCCTAGTCCCGGTGCAGACCTCCGTTGGGTGGTGCTGGAAGTATATCAAATAATCATGCACCACCTATAGCTCTCCCATTCTTATTTCATGTCCTCCACATTGTGGGTATGTCTTCTCCACTCCCTACCCATCCCTTGATGGTCCATTGACCTCCTCCCTTTCAACAACATGACGGGTTGGGTAGTCTAAATAGATATGTCCTCTATCTTCTCATGAGTTTAATTTCCGCTAAATATGTAGAATGGATCAATTCCAATATCCCTGGACTATCCATCCCTTGACGTGGGTCCTCCTTTGATGTCTCTACCACCTAGATCCTTATTCATGTCATCAGCTCCCTATTTCCAATGTCTCTACACCAATATTCTTGTTGCAGACTGCCACGAGATTTTTCTTCCCCTCCATTAAGAAATTACTCAATAAGGCATGCTCAATAACTCCATTATTTTTCAAATTCATAGAGGCAAGAAACAAGATCAGATGTACTATCATAAACATCAAGAGAATGTCTGAACTCTGATGTAATGATCCTTGACCATATCCATCAAGTGCCCGACATGATTGGTGAACCTCAATGAATATTCAACCATTATCAAACTTCCCAGATGAAGATGAATAATCTCGTGGATACACACTACTCTAAGATTAACCAGACAGAACTCCTATATAAATAATTGCTCAAACTCCATCCTCAAAATAGTCTCCTTGTCATGAGTCTATGTGGTCAAACTCCACCATCGTCCCACTAAACAATGAATAAGGCTTTCTCCTAGGATCACCATATGGTCTGCTTGTGTCCTCACTATAAGACAAACTCTGGTTACCGCTTCAATCCAGTCCTCAGACACCTATGGGTCATGGTATCCTCAGAACATGAGGGGTCTCTAACTCTAGAATTCATATTGCGCACTCAGCCTGCTCTCCTCACATGTTGGTACTATAGGTACAACATGATGGTCCATTGGTTGTCGTATAGTAGGTGCACCACCTAGAGGTATCTCATGTGGAGCTTGTCCATTTATTGAAGCCATGTCGCTAAGGGGAGTCATCCTCGTGATTGAGAAACTAAATCCTAGCGGTTATGCGTCATAGAGGAATACTGTAATGAGAAAATATTTACCATGTTAGAGAGCATATCTATATTTGTGGCATTAAAGGACATGGAAAACACAACCCAATCCTATATTATGAATATACCATTAATTTGTTTCCCTACAACTATTGTTTTCATTTATCAAGCCGAACAAAAGATTTCAGAGTCTTATTGTATGGATACTTAGGCTGCCCACACCACCACTAGAGTCTCTAGCCTAAGAGCCGAGCATGAAGCCCATAACACTATTTCCCCAAACCATTCTGACATACTCTTGGTCCTATGGTTGAACCGACCACCTATGATACAACTTTTTCATGACCCATCCCCTAGTTGGCATATCTCTAACATATGAGGTGTTTCCTATGTACGTGTACAAATGCACAAATCTGCATGCCTTCAAATTCTGAAATGTTAAAACCACTAACAAACCAAAATTCATGCATACATCTAAAACCACCCAACAGAGTACAACAGATGTAATGTATAGAAAGGAAACTGGGATAGAATACAATCCCACCAAAGAAAATAGTATGCAAACTAATGTATCTTACTTGTAAGCAGAAAGTGGTACTGGGACTGCTGCTCATAGTCGTAGAAAAACCTCATCCTAAAAAGGGATCAAAATGTTCGGTCTAGTTATTTCTTGCACTGGACTCCATCAAATGGCCGCTTGTTAGTACACGACATGATAGGTGAGGGAAGATCCCATGAAGGGGAAAGAATAAAAATAATTAATAGTGGACACCAAAAACCAAAAAGCAATACAGATAGTAAAGGTTCAATAATCTATATAAAATATATGTTTACTGAACATATAGAAATAAAAATAAATCCACATATACTCAAACCACATACATATAGTCTACAATGACCACATACACACACTTGGGATTCAGTACAAATATTACATGAAGCAGTCACCCGGGAGAACTCACTCCATGATTCTGATATCATTGATGACATATGTCTATGATGTATTGTTCATCTGGGAAATCCATGGCATAGATAGATGAACTCATATATCTAAAAATGGAACAAATGCACTCATTCATGGAGAACACACACTTGAGTTAGAAAATATCACAATGCATGAATGACGATCACTTCCTGGGCCTTGGCGGATACCAAGACTCATCTAGATGCACTTTTTAGTAGAGGATTACTGGAGAATAATATGGATCACATTGACACCTGAATTTATATAGGGCGAAGAATGGATAGAGGATCTTTCTCTGGGCCGACGATGGGATTCCAAACTCTATCTCGAAAATTCCTACTAATGTTATCATACTCTTATGGATGGAAATGGAACATAACCATCTGGGGAACGAGAAAAGGGGAACTATCCCAAATGAAATATGTCCACGAAATAGTGAATAAGAGGATAAATCCATGTACATAGAAGTACACAACCTTTATAAGGGTCACACCCCGTGTCCTATGAATCCGAGTACTGCCCCAATACAATGGCCTTGGTCATAAGACTTGTCATGTAGAAGAAGGTATACACTGTGTGTATGAGAAATACATGATATTTTCCACTAAATGAAGGAGACTTTGTGTGAGCTAGACATGTGCCTCTACACTGTTTCATCCAGTGTGTCCCAAACCGTGTGCTAGAAAATGGTGTAGTCCGCATACCCATCTGTGTTTGGCCTTTTGGTAGAGTAAATGTTTTGTACTCCACCCAGTGTCTATGTGTTTTCTAAGAAACATGTTGAGACCATGGAAGGGTCCACATGTCATGTGATGATGGTCACACTCTAGGTGGATGCTTCCCATTGCCTGAAACACCAACTATAACTGGGTGGGGTCCACACATCATTTGTCCCTAGAAGGATATAGTGTTCTTCGTCATGTGCATCACAGGTACCCTGGACACTACCATGCCAGTCCCACAAGACATGTTATTCAGAATGCATGATATGTTTATCAAGATATTCTAGAATTCATTGTTCTTCACCATTATGCCTCAAGTGATCCTCCAATATTTGATTTGGTCATCTGCTCACATTTAAAATAAAGGGTTGAAGTCACCCCGACACCATGAATCCACTTCTACTTGCTTCAGTCCTCTAATCATCCCCAAAAAACATGTATTGATCCTTCCTCATGAAGAGTACTTAAAGACCACTAGAATAATGACCTACCACAATCCGAGTTGATTCGTCAACCACCATTTTCGTCTAACTACCTCTAGGTCATCGTGATATCAGATCACAATTTTGGGATCTATGTGTTGAGAAATGGTTTCACGAAAATCTATTGATAAAAACACAATAAAGAACATGAATAAAGAAAGGTGAAAAGGGGGATAAGATATACAAAAGCAATTAAATTAATGAACCCCCTACCTCATTCAGCATGACATTGATCTGATCCTATTAGAAGGATCTAACAGGGAAAATCCAAATGAAAATTCAACAATTATCATAAAATCAATTCTTGAATCAACCCAAAAACAAATCGAAAAAAACACCATTATACAATAACACACAATCCACAGACCAACTAGTACAGGGGTCGATCCGTGTTCATCGATAAATGCATGAACGAGGAAAATAACAATCAAAATGACAACACCTACCTCCATATTTGATGACGTGGGATATCGGTCATCACTCGGGATTTGATATCACTAACTATTTATCCAAGCATCATTGTTCACAGATGATTGTAATGAATTATCCGTGGGTGGATCCTCTCCAACTCTCCAGAGGCTTCTTTGGTGTTTTCGAGGGTTATGAGACTCTCTCTGGGGTCCATTGTATTTAAAACAAAATAAGCATTGTTGCGTTATGGAAAAATTGAAAAATGAAATATTATATTATATTATATTTTTATTAATGCATAAAAACAAAACATCTGCTACCGACCAATGATAATCAATTTTAGGCAATGGCTAAATTATTGTCGTTTCTTTGAACACGCCGGTATGCTATGATTTCGTATCTGGGAAACCATTAAAGATTTATTTACTGTTTTTGGGAAAACATATTTTGCACTCTATTTAGAATTTTAATTTGTTTCAATATTTTATTCCAAGAACCCCAGATCATATAATTGCTTGATATCGTAATGCCTCATCTCATAATAATTTCATAAAATATATTAATATAATACACAAACAATCTAAGACATTACATCCCCCACTGTAATAGTGTTTGATGATGTATTTCTGGATTAATTTTTGGGTCTTTCACCAAATCGGGAAGTTTTGTTTTCAAAATAACTCCAACCGGCTGTTATGCCTATTTCAGATACACCTTATAATACGACCCCAATTGAGTTGTAGGAATTAAATAAGAATCTCAAATGAGGCTATGCATTGATTATCAAGAACTCAATAGGATCAATATCAAGAAAAAATATCATCATCCCCACATTGATAATTTATTCAAACAACATCATTTATCTCAATACTTTATAATGATTGATCTTCATTACAGATATCAATAATTAAGGGTCAAAAAGAGGATATACCAACTAAGACCTTTAGTTCAAGGTTTGGACACTATTAATTTATAGTGATTATTTTTGGTCCTATAAATTCTCCCATTATCATAATTGATCTAATGAATTAGGTCTCTAGAGACAGTATTGAAAAAATTTTCGTAGTATTTATAGATGATATTCAGATTTAAATGAATACAATGGATGAACATGAAATTTACTTGAGAATTGTACTGATGACCTTGGGAAACCAAAATCTTTATAACAAATTTAAAATGTGTGAATTTTGGCTTTATGATTAATTTATTGGGTCTGATAATCTCAAGAGAGGCTATATCTGTGGATCTAGAAAAAACATAAGTTATTGAAATTTGTCCTAGACAGACAAAAATAACATAGATGTGATTTATACATGGATTGGATCAATAATATCATCGTTTTGTGAAATATTTTTCACGGTTATCTATCCAAATAACAATGTTGACTCTGAAAAAAGTAATGTTCAAGTGGATTGAGGAATGTGATTATAATTTCAATGATCTAAAAATTAGGTTATACAAAGAATTTGATCTCATACTACATTGTATTAGAGAATGGTTTGTAATCTATTGTGATTCATCCATTAAATAGATGGGATGTGTTCTCATACAAATAATTATGGTGATATCATATGCCTCATGGAAATTGAAAATCTCTGAGAAAAAGTACCCAAATCATGATTTGGATTAAGATATAGTAATATTTCCATAAAAGATATTCAGGAAATATCATTATGATGAATGTTGTGACATATATAAATATCATAAATGTTTAAATAATATTTTCATAGAAAATTAGTTGAATATTCTCTAAATAAGACGGTTAGATTAATCTTATGATTACGACTACAAAATACATTACCACCTATAAAGGAGAACATGATGGTAGATGCATTGTGTGGAAAGGTCCATGAAATCATATCCATGATGATGATCACAAAAGATAGAAAATTAAGGGATTTTCAAAGGATGGATCTAGAAATTTTAAAGTAAGGGGATAAATATTATCTTTTTTCAAAATAATCTTTATACATCAATACTAGTGATGATTAATGAGACATCAAATTTTGATGTGGACCTATTTAAGAAAGGGATAAATGAACCTACATTAAATGTTGACTATTAAGGAATAATATGGTTTGGGAACTATGTTTTTATTCCTCCCATTCCCAAATTAAATAATGGGTTTTTGGATGAGGCTCATAGTTCATCATTAATTATTCATATAGTAAGATCAAAGATATACAAGGTCCTAAAATAGAATTATTTATTGTATAGAATGAAAGGATGTTTTTCAGAATATTTCTCTCAGTACATTGTTTTTCGTCAAGTTATGAATGAGAGATGAAACTCTAAAGGGTTCTTCCAAACACTAGCAACATGAGAATGGAAATTGGAAAACATCACTCTTGACTTTTTTATCGGACATCCGAAAAAATAAAATGGAATATTGTTATATGGGTTATAGTATATCACATTATGATAATAGACCACTTCATTGATATTAGAGTGGGTTTCACTCATGATCATATTTCTAGTATATATATAGGATGTGGTAATATTTCATGGAGTACCAATTTCCATTATATCAGATCAGGATCTATGGTTTACCATTAAATTCTAGAGAAGTATTTTGCTGGATCTGGATACAAAGTAATGTTTTAGTACTTCTTATCATCCGCAAATATATGGTTAGTCTAAGGGGACAATTAAAACTCTATAATTCATGTTGTGATCTTGCTCTGTAGATCTAAATGTTTTTTGGGAACCACACCTACCTTCGATGTAATTTTCATACAAAAATAGCTTTCACTCTAGTATTCAGATGGATTCTTATGAATCACACTATAGAATGATGCGAAATACCTCAATTTTATGGGCTAATGAAGGGTAAATAGATATATTATGACCAAATCATTTTGATTAAATTACAGATAAGGTCAGATCTTTTGAACAAAACAGAAGATCATCTCATAGTTAAAAATGTTTTACTGAAAACCAATGATAATACCAATAGTTTTATGATGGTGAAGATGTGTTTATTTGAATATCTCTATTGAAGAGAGAAATGAGAATTGGAAAGAAGGTAGATATGAGCTCTTGGAATATCAGTCTTTTTGAAATTCTGGATCATGTTGGGAATGTAGCTAACAGATTGGTACATTAATAGAATCTATCTCAAGTTCATGATGTATTTCATGTATCTCTCCTAAGAAAGTTAAAACCTAATCCTTTACAATTAATATACATAGAGGTCATGTCATTACCCATCCTCGGGGCCGGTGCCGTGACTACCCCAATCCCACCTTCCATAGGCCAGGGGCTGGAGACTAGCACCAAAGGCGTAAATCCTGGTGTCTGGGAAGGCATTGTATATATAAAAGAAAACAAGCACCACAGAGTAAGCAAGTGGAAAAAAAGTAAACACAAAGTACAAGAGAAGTGCTGAAAAGTAAATGGGCCAGAATACAAACCCAAAATAAAGTACAACTACAACTGAACAAGTACAACAGAAAAGAAAATAGTTGGAAGGACGGAAGCAGCTCCTGGGCCGTCCTCCTCAGATCCTACCTGAAGGGTAGGTACAGATGGCGCAGCTCCTGGGTTGTCCACCACGGATCCTACCTGAAAGGTAGGTACAGATAGCCTCCACAACGCCCTCGCCCGTCAACCTCCTCTGTCTGTCATCTCGTCGCGAAGTCCACCTCCAGATACTGACTTGTCGTGTAGTCCACCTCCTCGAACACTCGGACTCTGTCACCACTGTCGTCGTCTGCAACCAACACAACGAGGTGCGGGCATAGCCCGTGCAGGGGTGAGTATAACGATACTCATTAGGGACCCCGAGACCCTGATGGTCTCACTAAAACCAACAAGGATAAACACAAAGAAGATCTCAACAGATAACCTCTACTTAGGTATATGCCCATTCATACACCTATGTTATCAAATAACCCATATCAATCATGAGGAAAAAGAAGGGTTACGAAATCAACGGATAACCACTACCCAGGTATATGCCCATACATATACCTAAGTTATCAAGTAACCCATCTCAATCATGAGGAAACAGAAAAGTCAAAGACTCAGCTCAAACCAGGATTTTTTTTATATCGAAACTGTAACTGCTGAAGAGCCCCGTCTCTGGAGTGTACAATGGTCCTGTCACGACTCCGAGGTACTGCTCACTGACCTAAGACTGCTGAGGTACTCTTCCTATCAAGTACTGTGGGCCTGCCGCTACAACCAAGCGCTTCCCACCATGGGTCTGCCTCTACAACCAAGAGCTCCCCCTCATAGCCTCAAGAGGTACTCCTTCTATTGAGTACCGCGGGTCTGCCGCTACAAACAAGCACTCCTCCGCCGTGGGTCTGCTGCTACAACCAAGCGCTCCCCCTCATACCCTCCAGAGGTACTCCTTCTGTTGAGTATCGCGGGTCTGCCGCTAAAACCAAGTGCTCCTCCGTTGTGGGTCTGCCGCTACAACCAAGCGCTCCCCACTGGGCTATCCGAAACACACCGAGTCAATCGGTCAAGCAGTCGTCAGGTCTCAACCGGCTACACGGTCTCCATATTCCGCACGCTCGTCTCTGGGAGGGTCCTCTCCATGAGCTGCTGGTCGATACTACAAGTTTCACAAGGTCCCACAATGAATTATCTCGAGGGACCACCTCGTCACAGGGGTCTCAACATAATAGACGGCACGTCAATCGGACGCCCATTCTGTGAGTTACTAGCCTTTTCGTCACAGGGGCCCGGTTGGTTTCATGAGCGAACCAATCCCGGCCGTATCTCAACTTTACCCCGAACTCTCATAGGGTATACTCAAAGGGACCGTTTCTCAAAGTGATCACCAACGCTGCTGACGGTCCGTCAAACGGACGTGCAGTCTGAAAGATATCAGCTTTTCCGTTCCAGGGGCCCGGTTGGATTTCGAGTACAATCCAACCCGGCCACTATTCAACAGCAACCAAAACTCGGGCGAAGTATGCCAAAAGTTCCGCCTCATCAAGAGGAGATCAACGAGACAGATGGTGCGTCAATCAGATGCCTGGTCTGTGAGTTATTGGATTTTTCTTTCCAGGGGCCCGATTTGTTTTATGAGCAAACCAACCCGACCACACTCCGACGGCATCCAAACCTAGAGTGGAGTAATCCAAAAGATCCGTCTCACTTAGAGGGAAGCATCAAAGTCGACGACACATCAATCGGATGTCCGAAGCTCAAGATATGAGCGTTTCCGCTCCGAGGGCCCGGTTGGTTTCGTATCCGAACCCAAAGTGTTCTGAAACATGAGTGTGATATACCGAAACGACCGTCTTGATCCATGGATCGCATCTCCACTGACGACACGTCGTTCGAAGGCCCAGAGCTCAAGTTACGGGAAAAAGACCGAAACGGTCCGAAGACAGGGGGTCTGGGCCCGGCCCGACCCGGCCCGACCCCCCCTGGGTCGGCCGAACCGGGTCGACCCGACCCAGTCCGGCCAGGGCACAGCCCGTCCCGGCTTGGCTCGGCCGAGCGACCGAGCAACACGGGGGGCACGCTGCCCCACGTGATAGCTCCACGGCCCCAACGGGGGGGGGGGGGGTGGGGGGGGCGCCCTGGTCAACAGACGCGGCTTCGCCGCGTCCTGTGTGCACCGGACCCGCGCGGCCGCGGGTCCGCTGCCGCCGCCGCGGCTTCAGCCGCCGCGCTGGTGACCCGCGCCGCTGGTGGCTTCCCCGAGCCACCAGAGTCGCTCTGGTGGTCTGATTCCGTTCCCGTCAGCGCTGCTGCTCCTCCTGGGTCCCGTTCTTCACTGCGGAAACATCAAATCGACCTTGCGGAACGTTTTGTCGTCGCCCGTCAAATCTGCACAACAAGGAAGAACTGTGGAGGGTAGTCGGGATGTGTTCGTTGGGCCCGCACCCTCCGCGTTAGATGATAACAGTCGGGAGAAATAAATTATCACATGAAAACGTAACAGGATACAATTTTAATAAATTAAAATTGTACTTTTGATCCGGGTTCATTGTTTTGAAAGGAAACAACCATGGAATAAAATTATTCTTTCACAAACAAAACCCCTACCGATTTCCCGCAATCAAGATTACTCATCCCATAACCAAACTTCTGCGGTTCAACTTAATATCGAGTTGATCTGCGTTATTTATTTTTAAAAGGAAACATCCTAGGAAAAAGGGTATTATTATCCTCAGTTAAAAACCCTACCTCATCAAGTCGCCGCACACACATTCTTAGCGGAAATTGATCGTCGCGGAAGGAGGGGATCGTCGCGTCGTCGCGGTATTCGGTGTTGCGTCAACGAACTCTGAGGACCAAGAAAAAATAGATTTAATTATAAATAGTTAAATCCGTGTGTTTTTATAAACCACAAATATGTTTTAACTGAATCCCGAAATCTCCTACCTCAAGCAGTTGGTGACAGGAGATCGGGGCGGGGAAGAACATCTCGAATGATGCGTCGTCAATCTCCGAGGGTGAAGGCATTCTTCGCGTTCTTCACGTTCTTCGTGTTCTTCACGTTCTTCGCGAAGGAGGATGAAGAACATGAGGTTTGTCAAATCCTCTCAATGATCATTTTTTCAGAAGTCGTGTGTTGGTCTTATTTTATTATTACGCCAATGGATTTCAAATAGGTTAAGAAACGAATAAATTAATTCATCGATTTAATTCAATGAAGAAAACCGCCCAATTAATTGGTGCATTATGAAATTAAAAAAATGAGTCAGTTGACTTTCATAATGACAGGTTTTCGCGGGCGCATTACTTAGCGGAAAAGAAAC
Source organism: Viscum album (assembly GCA_963277665.1). NCBI lineage: Eukaryota > Viridiplantae > Streptophyta > Magnoliopsida > Santalales > Viscaceae > Viscum > Viscum album. Next base: position 1,687,311,647 of record OY728119.1, read on the forward strand.
GGTGGGTCTCGTTCGGGCCCCACCTCACAAATATCCTACCTAGGGGGTAGGATATTTTTGGATAGCACCCTATCTGTATCAACTCAGCTTAAGCAGCTTTAAGTGGCTTTCAAGTGGCTTTAAGTGAAATAAAATAAAGTTTGTCGTACAAATTATTTTATTTCTTAACTTTAAGCCCAAAAAATTTAAAACCACACCCGAGAAAACACAAATCTGGAAGTGGCGTTTCTAAGCAAATATCGGCGATTAAATTCCATCGGTACCCTCATAATTTGATTCAAGGCACCGGTTCAAAAGTTAGAAAAACCTTCTCGTCCGTTCACTAAACATACCCGAGCCAAACGTCGGAAGATGATTCCTGGCACACTAGGCCTCGAAATCAGGTGCCGTCAGAAACTGCGTTCTTGGAAAATTCCAATGAAAATTTAGGAAAAAATTTCCCTAGAAATTTCTAGGTCTTTACATTACTCCCACCACAGGGATTTACGTCCCCGTAAAGCTTCAACATAAACTAGGGTCACAAAAGCGGTACAGAGCACGCATCTGAGCCTTCCGCTCCCATGTGCTCACTTGGTGGTTCCCGTACTGCCAAAGAAAGTGAACCCGAGGAATCGATCGTCCTCGAAGGATCCTCTCCTGTCGATCCTCAATTCCTATAGGAACCTCCGTGAAAGGCACTCCATCGCCATCGTCCAACTCCTCATTGTCGATGATATGCGAAGGGTCATGCACGTATCTCCTCAGTTGAGATACGTGGAAGTCGTTGTGCACCTGGTGCAACTAAGGTGGATGGGTCAAATGGTAAACCACCCCGCCTACCCAACTGAGGACCTAGAAGGGTCCGTTGAACCTCGGAGATAACTTTCCGCGTTGGCCACAACTCCATAAACCTCGTCGAGGTACGACCCGTATAAGGATGTGATCGTTATCCTCGAACTCTAGAGGCCCCAAATTCCTGTTAGAACTGAAACTCAAACGACTGCTGCCACGAGGGTAAGGTTGACTGACTCAAGAGTGATTGGTCGCACCCTCCTGTGTATGAGTTATCCTATGCTTCCTGGGGTTTCCTTTTTGCCGACCAAGGAAAAACCATCCCGACGTCATAGTTAAGCCACAACCTTCTTTCCAAATACCGTCAATTTGTGTATGAACTGTGATTTCCTAGTCTATACTCAAATCAACATCGTAAGGCCTTGACGCTGCCACCAAGAGATTCTAACCGAAACTCTCGCCTTGAGGGTCTGACCACACCGTCGGCATAAGTGTGATTATCGAGTCTTCTCCCAAGGTATCTCCAGATGTGAGGGTCAAGTCTACAGCTTACCGGAAACTCTAGGTCTGGGAAAAGATTTGTGAATGCGATGAATGATTCATATCGACGTATGTTACTACAGCAGCTAGTAGTGGACACAGACCATCCCTTGAATCATTTTTAGAGCCATTGGGTCACACTCCTTTACCGCATGCAGCCGCACACTTCCTCCGCACTCCAGCTCCCTAAGCTTGGCGGGGATAACTAAGGAGGGTGGTTGTAGCATGTTAAGATGTACACCGCCTCATGCTGCTCTCCTAGATCTACCTCCACGTCTGCCGCTTTGCAGACTCATCTCTCTTTAAAGCTTCCTCTTCTTTAAAAATTTAACACGCCCGAGTCTCTAAGACTGGCACCGGTTTCCTGTTTCTTACTGTACTGTGCAGTATTCATCCGCTCCTGGATGATCTGCACCTTCTTTCCCTATGATCCAGAAGAGCTGCTAAAATTTCTCCTTTGCTGAAAAGAGAAACCCGGTCTCATTCCCCCAGGATGAACCATGCCCATTTCCTAATACAGTCAATCCTGACTTGAAGGATGCATTCATGCCATGGATGACGTCGTAAGGCCTCGACGTAACTACTAAGATATCCAACTGTCACTCTCTCCTCCAAGGGTCGAGTCACACTGTCGGCATCAGTGAGAGGTCACTGGGTCTCCTCCAGTAGAAATCTCGAAATTGAGTGTCAAGTCAACAGTCTTAACCAGGACCACTCAGTATCAACCAAACAAAAAGGACATGAAAGCAAGCATCACAAAGATAAGTGTCTTTTTATTATTGCAGCTCATAGTACAAATACATGAATACAACAGCAAAATGGAACTAGAGTACAAGGGACGTATCCACTAGTTCCGCTCCCGTCCACCTGCTCCCGGAGCTCTACTGCCTTGTCCACTGCTCGGCTGTTCCTCAAGAACCTGCCGTTACTTCTGCCTCGGTGGCTCCTCCAAATCCTGCGGATCAACTGTACGAGGAGTCGGACAGTCACATGCCATTTGACCCTTTCCGCCGCATTCATAACACTTCCTACTCCTTGTACGGCTGGCTCTAGTCCTCTTGGACCTCTGAATCATCTGTCTACTACCGACAGATGCCTCAGCTACTGATCTAAAACCCTGCGGCAAAGGCAGAAGCTCATGTACACGCTCGGTGGGTAGAGCTACTGGCCCATACTCCACCCTGAAGAAGGTCTCAAAGTCTTCCCATGTGAAGTCCATCCCGTCGCAAAACTGGAACAAGTGGCTCCACCACCTGCCTACTGCTTCCTGAAGAAGGCTGGCAGAAAAGATCACCATGAGGTCTGCCGGCGTCCCCACTAGCCTGAAGACTCTCACCACAGCCTCCTACCAATCCTCAGCCACCTGCTGGTCCGTCTCTCCCCGGAACCTGGGTGGTCTCTGGCGCTGGAACTCGTGCAGCGCGCTCATGTGGCGTGCATCGCCTACTGCTAGGGCTGGTGGAATCAGTGGCCCAACGTATGGTAGTACCGATGGTGCCTCCGCTGGTGCCTCAACTGCAAGAGGGCCCTGTACCGAAGCCTCGTCGTTCGACAAGCTGTCAGTACACACGTCCCTTTGGGCTCTAGCTGGTTGTCTGTGAAAAGGCATCCTGAAAGAAACAACGTGACACGGTCAAACGATTATACCTGGTGAGATGACCCGGTTTGAGCTGATATTTAAAAACTTATGGAAACACACACACAATCAGTGTTTTCATGCACAGAGTCGGAAATCGGTTATCAGGGTCCTGGTGTATGGATACGTCGGCCGCCCGCACCAACACTGGACTCCCTGAACTGAAAACCACACTCGGTACTCTTAACACTATTGCATCACAGAAAGGGAAAAAAGGATCAGAGTCCCAAGTTATGCTGTAGAACCGAACCCCTCTGATACCAATTTGTCACGACCCGTCCTCGGGGCCCGTTCCGTGACTACCCCAAGCCCACCTTCCATAGTCCAGGGGCTGACGACTAGCACCAAAGGTGTAAATCCCGATGTCTGTGAAGGCATTGCCTTTATAAAAGAAAACAAGCACCACAGAGTAAGAAAGCTGAAAAAAAGTAAACACTATGTACAAGAGAAGTGCTGCAAAGTAAATGGGCCAGAATACAAACCCAAAAGAAAGTACAACTACAAATGAACAAGTACAACAGAAAAGACAACTGCTGGAAGGACAGAAGCAGCTCCTGGGTCGTCCTCCACGGATCCTACCTGAAGGGTAGGTACAGATGGCGCAGCTCCTGGGTCGTCCACCACGGATCCTACCTAAAGGGTAGGTACAGATAGCCTCCACAACGCCCTCTCCCATCAACCTCCTCCGTGTGTCGTCTCGTCGTGAAGTCCACCTCCGGATACTGACTTGTCGTGTAGTCCACCTCCTCGAACACTCAGCCTCCGTCAGCACTGCCGTCGTTTGCAACCAACACAACGAGGTGCGGGCATAGCCCGTGCAGGGGTGAGTATAACGATACTCAGTAGGGACCCCGAGACCCTCAAGTTCACACTAAAACAAACAAGGATAACCACAAAAAAGATATCAACAGATAACCTCTACTTAGGTATATGCCCATTCATACACCTATGTTATCATGTAACCCATCTCAATCATGAGGAAACACAAGGGATACGAAATCAACGGATAACCACTACCCAGGTATATGCCCATACATATACCAAAGTTATCAAGTAACCCATCTCAATCATGAGGAAACACAAAAGTCAATGACTCAGCTCAAACCAGGATTTTTTTTAATATCGAAACTGTAACTGCTGAAGAGCCCCGTCTCTGGAGTGTATAGTGGTCCTGTCACGACTCCGAGGTACTGCTCACTGACCTAATACTACTGAGGTACTCCTCTTGTTGAGTACTATGGGCCTACCTCTACAACCAAACGCTTCCTACCATGGGTCTGCCGCTACAACCAAGCACTCCCCTCATAGCCTCAATAGGTACTCCTTCTGTTGAGTACCGCGGGTCTGTCGCTACAACCAAGCGCTCCTCCACAGTGGGTCTACTGCAACAACCAAGCGCTCCCCCTCATAGCCTCCAAAGGTACTCCTTCTGTTGAGTACCGCGGGTCTGCCGCTACAACCAAGCGCTCCCCCGTTGTGGGTCTGTTGCTACAACCAAGCGCTCCCCACTAGGATATCCGAAAAACACCGAGTCGATCGGTCATGCAGTCATCAGTTCTCAGCCGGCTACACGGTCTCGGTATTCTGCACGCTCGTCTCCAGGAGGGTCCCCTCCACGATCTTCTGGTCGATACTATAAGTATCACAAGGTCCCACGAAGAATTATCTCGAGGGACCGCCTCGTCACAGGGGTCTCAACACAATAGTCGGTGTGTCAATCGGATGCCCGGTCTGTGAGTTACTAGCCTTTTCGTCCCAGGGTCCCATTTGGTTTCATGAGAGAACCAATCCCGGCCGTATCTCAACTTTACCCCAAACTCTCATATGGTATACTCAAAGGGACCATTTCTCAATGTGATCACCAACGCCGCTGACGGTTCGTCAAACGAACGTCCAGTCTGAAGGATATCAGCTTTTCTGTTCCAGGGGCCCGGTTGAATTTCGAGTACAATCCAACCCAGACACTATCCAACATCAACCAAAACTCGGGCGAAGTATGCCAAAAGTTCCGTCTCATCAAGAGGAGATCAACGAGACAGATGGTGCGTCAATCGGACGCTCGGTCTGTGTGTTATTGGCTTTTTCGTTCCAAGGGCCCGGTTGGTTTTATGAGCGAACCAACCCGACCGCACTCCGATGGCATCCAAACATCGAGGAGAGTAAGAAAAAAGATACTTCTCACTTAGAGGGAAGAATTGAAGTCGACAGAACATCAATCGGACGTCCGAAACTCAAGATATGAGCGTTTCCGCTCTGAGGGCCTGGTTGGTTTCATATCCGAACCAAACCGGACGAACCCAAAGTGTTAAGAAACTTGAGTGCGATATACCGAAACGACCGTCTCGATCCAAGGATCACATCTCCGCTAACGGCGCATCGTTCGGAGGCCTGTATCTCACGTTACGGGCAAAAGACCGAAACGGTCCGAAGAAGGGGGGGTCTGGGCCCGGCCCAACGCCCCTGGGTCGGCAGCACTGGGTCGAACCGACCCGGCTGGACCCGGTCCGGTATGGCCAGGGCGTGGCCCGGCCGGGCCGGCCGGCCCGGCTCGGCTTGGCCGAGCGGCTGAGCAATGCGGGGGGCACCCTGCCCCCGCGTGACAGCTCCGCGGCCCCCGCGGGGGGCCGCCCTGGTCAACAGACGCGGCTTCCCAGCGTCCTGAGTGCGCCAGACCCGCGCGGCCACGGGTCCGCTGGCGCCGCCGCCCCCAAATTCCAGCGCCGCCACGCCGGCGGCCCACGCCGCTAGTGGCTTCCGCGGGCCGCCGGAGTCGCTCCGGTGGTTCGATTCCGTTCCCGTCTGCGCCGCTGCTCCTCCCGGGTCTCGTTCTTCACTGCGGAAACATCAAATCGCCCTTGCGGCACATTTTGTCGTCGCCCGTCAAATCTGCACAACAACAAAAAACTACAGAGGGTAGTCGGGCCGTGTTCGTTGGGCCCGCACCCTCTGCGTTAGATGATAACAGTTGGGAGAAATAAATTATCACATGAATACGTAACAGGAAACAATTTTAATAAATTAAAATTTTACTTTTGATCTGGGTTCATTGTTTTGAAAGTAAACAACCACGGAATAAAATTATTCTTTCACAAACAAAACCCCTACCGATTTCCAGCAATCAAGAATACTCATCCCATAACCAAACTTCCTGCGGTTCAACTTAATATCGAGTTGATCCGCGTTCTTTATTTTCAAAAGGAAACATCTGAGGAAAAAGGGTATTATTATCCTCAGTAAAAAACCCTACCTCGTCAAGTCTTCGCACACGTGTTCTTCACGGAAATTGATCGTCGCGGAAGGAGGGGATCGTCGCGTCGTCGCGGTATCCGGCGTTGCGTCGACGAACTCCGAGGACCAAGAAACAACAAGTTTAATTATAAATAGTTAAATCCATGTGTAGTTATAAACCACAAAGAAGTTTTAAAAGAAACCTGAAATCACCTACCTCAAGCAGTTGGTGACAGGAGATCGGGGCGGGGAAGAACGTCTCGGATGAAGCGTCGTCAATCTCCGAGGGTGACGGCGTTCATCGCGTTCTTCACGTTCTTCGCGTTCTTCTCAATGTAGGATGAATAACTTGAGGTTTGTAAAATCCTCTCAATGAGAATTTTTCTAGAAGTCATGCATTGGTATTATTTTATTATTATGCCAAAGGATTTCAAACAGGTTAAAAAACGAATAAATTAATTCATATAATTAATTCAACGAAGAAAACCGCCCAATTAATTGGTGCGTTAAGAAATTAAGAAAACACGTCAGTTGACTTTCATAATGACGGGTTTTCGCAGGTGCGTTACATAGCGGAAAAGAAACGGTGGGGCTCATGCGGGCCCCACCTCACAAATATCCAACCAAGGGGGTAGGATATTTTTGGATAGCACCCTATCTGTATCAACTCCTCTTAAGCAGCTTTAAGTGGCTTTCATGTGGCTTTAAGTGAAATAAAATAAAGTTTGTCGTACAAATTATTTTATTTATTAACTTTAAGCCCAAAAAATTAAAAACCACACCCGAGAAAACGCAACTCCGGAAGAGGTGTTTCTATGAAAATACCAGCGCTGTGATTCCATCGGTGCCCTCAGAATTCGATTCCGGGCACCAGTTCAAAAGTTAGAAAAACCCGCTTGTCCGTTCACTGAACGTACCCGTGCCAAACTTCGAAAGATGATTCCGGGCACACCGGGCCTCGAAATCAGGTGCCTTCAGAAACTGTGTTCCTTGAAAATTCCAAAGAAAATTTAGGAAAAAATTTACCTTGAAATTTCTGGGTCTTTACAGGTCATACCTCATTAGAATTATCATTGTAATGAATAAAAAATGTTAGTGATTCTGGATCGTACAGGAAACATTATGTGAAACAAGACCACACGCTTGGTTAATGTTTTATTATGGAACTATGATTATGAGGAATATATTTTGGAACATGTGTATGTGACAAGGAAAAGTTATATTTATATTTTTGTATACAAGCGATTAATTTCAAGGTAGAAATTCATTTTTAGGAGAATAGTATGTAACAGAATAATCTTTTAATAAAATATTTACTTTAAATAATTTTAATTCTTTAATTTCTCTTATTAAAAACTATCAGGAGTATAAATGATCCATGAGATGAACATGGTTTAAAATTATCATTATAACCCAACCATTGGGTTATCAGGAATAAATAACTAACTTAGGAAAATTTTTGGTGAATTCTTTGGCAACTTATTACATCTGAAAAATATAAACCAATTAAGTGAAAAGGGAATATTTGTATTTTTGTATTAATAAATTAATTGAATTAAAATTATTAAATTCAATTAATGAAATATATATGTTATAATAATTGTTATATTCTCCCGATTTATACTATAGTCATTCGGTATGAATAAAATGTATTTTATTTATGAAAATATATATTTCTCAAAAGGTTAATTTTACAGAATTTAAATGGAGAAACATTTTTACTTTAAAATATTAAAAAATTAATTGTTTTTACATTAAAAAATAGAGCACCTATTTGGAAGTAAGAACTAAAAATTTACCTTTAATGGATTCTTGATATATTTTTAATAACATTCACGTTTTCATGAATAGTATAAATAAACTAAATTTTATGTTGATATTTTTTAATCGAACTAATTTATATGGGTAAGTTATATTTTTGAATGGTTTTGAAGTATAAAAATATCTAATTTTTACTGACTAATATAATTTATGTAACTGGAATTAATTTCACAATAAATTAAGATGTAAAAACATTTCAGAATTTTCCAATGTTTTTACGTTCACATACAAATTTCCCTTTGCAAACAACAAGTTGAATTTTATATTAATTTCTGAAACTTTTTGGTTTTTAATTTTAAAAAAATGGGATTCATATTTCAAATTAGTCGGTTCATATTTTGTAAATAGTGGTATTTTATTTTTGGGCATTATGAATAGTTACTTTACTAATTGTTAAGGGTATATTTGGTAGTTAGCGGTAAAAATAATGTTATAAAATATCCATAACACTTGTCACAATATAATTTGATGACTTTATTTTTGACATAATTCATCATTGGAACTTAATGGTATCCTTTGGAAGCCACTTGGATGAGATAATGACATTAAGTTTATTTTATTTAAAAAAAATTAAATTTTGTATTAATCAAATAATAATAAATATATAATTTTTAATATTTCATTTTACATATGGTAAATTCATCTATAAATTCTAATTTGAAATATATTATGTTTTTATTTATTGTTGAAATTTATTTGAATTTTTTTTGGAAATAAGTAATTACCTAATAGCATATACATTAATGATGGACAAATTATTGAGTTTTTTGAGAAATCAATTAAATAATTTTTATTAAAATAATAACAACTATTTAGAGACATGAACAAAAGGAAAATTATTATTGGTTATGTATATATTTACAGTATTTATACAATGGTCTAGCTATGGACCATTTTAATCTATATGGAAATGACTTTGACACATATAATGTTTTATTTAAAGTGATGGTAATGATGTCATGTTCATGTTTTAATAAATATATTATTTTTTTGTAGTATTTCCCTTTAGATATATTAGACTAGAAGTATTAACATTAAATATAGGGGATTTCTCATCATCATTGTATTTAATTTTTTTTTATTCAAAAAAATAGTTTGTTATTTAATTATACAAAACATATGTTTTATTATATTATTAAGGAACATAATAATTACATGTTATCAAAAATATCAAAATAAATATAATTTGAGATAATTAATATATATAATGTTTTCTTCTAGATTAACGTTACTTATTTTGAATATAATAAATCATTGGTTTAGATGTTATATTTGTATAGATAAATATTCAATAGTATATTAATTGTATAGTATCAAAATTGTCACTATTGATTATTTATCAATATAATTTATCATTTAATCATTTAAAATCATAAAATATTTTTTAAAAAATAAAAAATAACTATTAAATGGTTTAAAATGTTATAAATTATTTATTTATGGTCTAATTGAAATCAAATAAGTAAATATTGTGCCTTTTTAATGTAGAAATATTTGTTACCTAGGCTGAAATTATATATAATAACTTATAGTTAAATGAAAATGATAAGGATTAAATGGACAAAAAAACATGTAGAAAAATTATGGGATGATTATATGGAATCCTTATCTTATATTAGGATCTAAACTAAAACATTTTTGAGCTTTTTTATGTGGTTTCAATTTATATTAAATTAATATTTTTGGAAATTCTAACGGTGCCCCCATTCTCAACTATAAAAGGGAACATCCTCCATCATTTATTCATAACTCATTGAGCCTACATGTTCATACATACTCTTCTAATTTCTCTAATAAAATTTCCTAGTCACGTTATAGTGGTTGTTTTCTTCTCAAAAGGCCATCTTTAGTTCCATTAAGAGGATATCTGAAGGGAGCTCACTTAAAAATAGGAAATCTCCTTTACCGACTCTCTCAGGATCAATAATTCTTCAACATCATCTTCCTTTATTATTTACAATATAATGTAATAACTATAGAATCAACTATATAATGAGATGTTATTATGTTTATATCAAAACATTATTCCACCTTATTTCCATCCTAGTAATAATGAAATCACCTTGAGGGCATATGTAAGACTATCCATCTCCACGACATGGTGTAATAAAATTTTATCACCATATTACATGAATAAATATAATTATGGAATCAATGACTATATATGATTATTATAATAATATTCATATTTTCTAACAATAAATACACCATCCACTTCCATAAAATTTCACAATTAATGAAATGATGTCATCAATAGTGTGTACGTTCGACGTACCGTCTCCTCGATGTGATGCAATTCATTATTCAAGATATAAATTAAATAATTAATGTATTTAATGTATTAATAATATATTTATAAATGTTTTATCCTTATATAAATTTTAAAACTATAACATATTAAGATTAATAATATCATTTTCTACAAACCATGCATAAGAAAATAATGCCACTTATACATGAATAAATATAAATAGTGAAATGTTGTTAAAAAATGGATATTAATTTTATCATATATGTTATTATAAAAATGAATAAGATTATAGGATAATTCAATGACATTATTAAAATAATTATATAGAAGGTTTGGATACATACAATAGATATTAGTCATAGGTTAAGGTATAATATCACAATCTTAATAATTATCTGAAATTGTTTATCTATAAGTATATACTAGGGTATGTTCAACATCCATGTCCATGATTCATAAATTTTTATTCAAAAATATTAATTTTATCCTTGAATAAATTTTTAATGACAATTTTTTCCAATAAATGTTTTTTTATTAAATATTATTAAACAAATCTTTTTCTATTTTTTGATACAATGTATTTGTTACTTATCAGAAAAAAGTATGAGAAGAATATTTTATTTAAACATATAAAACATGATGTGTTTTTACATCTTCATAACATCATATTACCTTTAGGATTACTTTACAAGATTTCAATTATCTACTAATTGAAAATATATTTTTTTTAAAAAAATTATGTGGCATTTGGAGAAAAGAAACCGTTTTTAAAAAAGATAGTATATTTCTGTTAAAAATTATTTTAAAGTATCAAATCAAAATTATTTCCATTCTAAGATCATATTCATTAATATATTTATTTTTTCTAGTATTAAAATCCAATTATTCTAATGTTTTTTTGTGATTTTTAATATATTGATATTTATGGAATCCATTTGTTTTACAATGATTATCTTTTATGGAATGATTTTTATGAAACCAATTTTATTCCTTATGTTAAGATATGATGAATGATTTACATTTTTTGTCACATATAATAAATATTTAATTATGATATGGGTGTGACCTATATATATTTTCAATGCATTGATTAAAGGGTTCTATCTAATCATATAGATAGAGCTGGAAAAGGCAATAATCTTCGTTCAAAAATATAGTGCTGCAATAAGGAGTGATACCTATTCTCCAATGTACATTTTCTGCAATGATGATAATCGAAATGGGCCTTGAAAAATATGAAATTATTTTATATGATTATGTGTATGCCACAAAATTTAAATTTTTCTATTATGGATTTTGGGATCATGTTCATTTATTCTTATAAAATTTTATGATTTATCTCATGGTATGATATGATTATCTTTCATATAAAAAATTATATTTTCAAATGTTGTGTTCTTAAATGTTCTGATTATGATATGATTTATATCTATTTGTTTACCCTCACTAAGAATCTGATCTCACTCTATATTATGTTTATTTTTCCCAGGTCATTAGGAATGGTATTATGTAAGATATGTCAAAAACAAGACTAATTATGAAGAAATAAGCGGGAAACAATATAGATATATTATGAAAAAGTTCTTTTATTTATCCTAGTTTCAAAATACCCTAAACCTGTACTGTCTTGTCATGGTATTTTATATTTTTATAATAATTATTCTATAATTTTGATGTAATATCTATGTATGTAAATTATGGGTTATCATACTTATCATGTTTTAAATCATTATTATCAATTGATCTTGAATTTTTCATAGTTTTGTAAGGCCAAGTCCATGGGCCTTAACATGGAATAAATCTATGTCAAATTAAAATATATTTTAGCTCCACGATTTTAACTATCATTATTTTAAACACATTATCCATGGATTGAAAAGATATAATTTTTTAGAACCTTTCCTTTGTAATATTTTATAAATTTATAAACACATTCCTCATATTAATCACTTGTTTTTAGTAAATTAATCCAACATTAAATAATTATTATCTATAAAAATTTCTAAAAAATCAAAATAAATTATTATATTTTCATATTTATTTAAAAATTCATATTTATAAATTTCAATAAAAAAATGTCCATAAATTTTATCAAAAAAAATAAAAAAAAAATCATATCCTAAATAAATTATAAATGTGAACATATTTAATTATAATTATTTTCTAAAAATCAAAAATATTAATATAAAAAAAATCGTACAAAATTAAAAAAACTACATATGATGTATAATTAAAGAGAAGTAAAAATAAAAAATCAAAATGATAAAGATATATCTTTGGAAAATTGGAACGTTAAATATGAATTTGGTGACCATGGATCCACAAATATCAAAACATAAAGAAAAAATTCATAAACTTGTATCATAATCATTGTTACATATGAGATGAAGCAAATGAGATATAGGCATTACCATTATATGATGATAAGTGAAGGGGGGTGATGATAGTGGATTCCAACTGAAAAATAAAATTACATCAATTGGGAAATGAAAATGAAAATACAAATTAGAAGACAAATGATTCCTAGAAAAACAAAAATAATGAATAAAAAACAATTAATTTTAGAATTTGTGTGAAATAAAAAGTAACACCAATGTGAATAAGTAAATGGTGGTGGCCACCAATGGGTGATGGTGGAAGATGATGGGGGATTCTAACTCGACAATAAAGTAAAATCAGTAGAAAATTGGAATCAAATATTCAAATTAAAATACATTACATTCATGTATAATTGAAATAATAAATAAAAATTGTAAATTTAAATTTGAATTATGATGATTTAAAAGGATTACTAGTCGGAAGATGACACATGTTGTGTCTGATGATGGGTGACTATGGATGGTAGTGGTAAATGTAAAATTAAATATATTAAAGTCTATGTATCAATTAATAAAGATATTTTGGAACATATATTGATAAATTAAACAATTCAGAAACATGGGTCGATGATAGAAGGGTTACGGTTCACCGTGTGAGAGGAAACTAAAGGTTATTTCATGAAAAAATGAAACCAAAATGACTTGTCTCAAACCCTGATTAATTTTATAAATTTTTCCATTGTTTTTATTCAATAAATGACATGAAAAATATAATTATAACGTTGGTTATTTAATATTATATGTGAAAAAAGATTCTTTAACATTGATTAATGAAGAAGCGATATGAAAAATTCTAGAATATTTTTTTAAACATTTATTATTCAACACCTGATGTGAAAATTTTTCTAGTTTTTTAACTTATTTGTCATTGAATATCTTATGTGGTAACTAAAATATTAATTTCGATTATGGATATCTAATTTGAACAATTTTTTTTGATAAATCAATTTTTTACTAGTGTAAATGAAAAAGGAATCAACATGGTCCATGTAAAACATGAATAATGAATACCTACATGGTGCGTAATAGAAGCACATAAAAATATTCCTATAAAATGAAACAACAGTCAAAATAAACTAAAACAATTATATAAAGCACGAAATTTGTAACAATTCCACATGTGACGAACCATCACCTTCAAAAAAAAGTTATAAAGATGATGATTACAAGAGAATTAGTCAATTTATATAATATTATTTCCTTTACTTGACTCCCATCGAAACATGATCTATTACCGCCTGTAATAAAAATTATAGTACGATAATAAATCACAATTGTATTTCTCCAAATATTACAAAAAAGGTCTAATATCAAGAATGAAATAGATCTTTCATTAAAAATATTGTTTTTAAATAATTTCTATAAGATGAAAAAATTGTGTAAATTATGTGTTATTTTGAATAATATAATTTCAATATTCTCATAATCTAGGAATATATCATATTCATGAAAAAATCGATTATAACAATAAATACTAACCATTTATATACCATAATATAATATTAAGAGAAAATTACCCCGAAATATCATCATGTGATAATCCAATAATAAAGGAAAAGGAACACCATTTATGCTCATTGATATTGGGATTAATTCTGGACATGTTTGAAAATATAAAATCTAGGACAAGTGTGGATCCAAAAATTATTTCCACTCATATCATAACACACACAAAAGTCACATAAAATCTCTTGTGTCATCAAACACATTTTGACTGACACACATATTCCTAATGTATCTAATGTTACACAACATGATCATTTCTAAAAAAATGAAATTAAAATAATCTAACACTAAATAAATAATATTAAACTAAAGTAAATTGCAATTTAATTCTTAAAAAAATGTACATCCAATGGAATATACAATAACATAAGTAAATTCCTAAATTACAACACCTTTTATAGAAACTCATACATTAACAATGTGGGAAACCTAATTTTCATAGAAAATGTAGATTGAAACAAGAATATTAATATCCAAAATACTATGTGTGAGGGAATAATAGAAAATAATTGGTATAATAGACAACCCGATCACAAGAATATGGACGACACATCCAAAACAAATGCCACAAAAAATGGATATAAATAATATGAAAGGTTACTAACTGTAGGTAATTAGTGAAACTATGAAATATATCTAACATAAAATGGAGTCACTTGGAAGGATGGAGATCATCCAAAACCACCATGGGAGATCTATTGTTCAGGGGGGAGTACATCTAAAGTCAAGGTGAAATGAGTAATTCATGAAGACTAATCAAAATTATTGTACTCAAATGATTCATGTAGTCAATCACTGATTTTTAGTGTAAATATTAAGAGATTCATTTACACCGAAAACAGATCACCATGACTTAAATTATCCTAATCGAATTTTTCAAACCATTAAAATGTTTTAGTGATTATCAATTTTTAATGATCTAAACTAAAATCATGTAATCATCCAAATAATTGATTTATTTCATGTACCAATAAATGGATTTGAAGGTGTCTAATAAGACGTTAAAAGCCACATTTTTGTAGAAAATTACCAAATCAACTCAGATACACTCCAACACCATGAAACAATCTCTAAAAATTTATAGAGATGAAAATTTTTAACCAATATTAACTATTATATCCATTATACAATTTTTATATCATTTGAAATTTCTCATGATCCAAGACTCACAAAAATGTAAGGACTCTACTATCTCATCAATATTTCCTTCCCCCACGCCTTGTTGTTATCTCCTCTTCACTATTATAGTACATACCTAAAGGGTGTTGTTTTACCATGAAGTACCTCATCCTAGAGATCCAAAATATGAACTGGTTTCTGATCAATATAGGTGTTGGGATCAAGAATGAAATCCTATAATTCATTAATGTAAGAGGAATCTAGTTTATTCCTCCATAGATGGGATTCGTAGAACACTTCCAGAATCGAATTCAAATGATATAGTAACTGCAACTAATAAACCACCTTTACAAATTATCCACTGATATCGAAGAAGCTAAAAAATAATATTTTGGACTATCTAGGATTACCTGACCAACATATTCAAATGTGCGGTGAAGCACTGAGAAAGAAAAACAATCAGTAACCCCAAATTCTCGTTGATTATGATGACAATCCCTATATGATTAATGATAACTATGGATTATGGCCAGCCTCTTCTATGAAAACTACACTTGTTCTGTCATGTCCAGGTAAATAATTTTCATAACCATGGATCACTCTCCTATATCTAGATACCACATTGGATATCAACAATGAGTCATATAAAATGGCTCAAAATGGTCTATTTTAATCGAATCCTAATAATTATTGTTATTGGAAAAATCATCCAGAGGAAGATTCTTTTCCCATGAACTGAAAATATCTAGAACACAGGAATAGATCATATCCTCGAGAACATGAATTACTATTTCTAATTTTTTATCCATATTTAGTTTATATTTCATACTCAATTTATAAAAGTTAAACATTTCCTCTTATAAAAATATACAAATTCTGTATGTGAACCATTTGTCCATATCAATTCAATAATAGAGGCAACCACATGATGTCTAAAATCATCCGGGGAATAAATTTATCTTATTTCATATACCTCTTAATCTCTTTTATAGGGAAGAAATGTGTTGATTTCCTTATATGATTAATGATAAACAAATTCACATCATTCCTAGTGGGATTATATAAGAAATTAATGTATAAATCCTCGGAAATATAATCCCAATTCTATATTGGAATGGGTAAGGGTTGCAAAGATACTAAATGTCTTGGGTTATCCACCATAATTTTTTAACATGTAAGTCAACATGATATGTAATCTCAAATACATCAAATACCCGGAAACCAATACTAATTTTTGAAGTCATTATACAACTTGGTAGTTCTTTGGAGCATTGAAATACAAGAACATTTTCCATTTTTCATTAACTACATCCACATAGAAATTAGAACATAAAACATTATTTGGAAAAAAAAAAGAACCACTAGGACTCATAGACCACTCTCCTGAGGTCTCCCAACCTTTGAATATTTCACTAATTTGTTTCTACTCAGTGTTACGTACATGATCGACCAGAACCGTCTTATCAAATGGTATGTCAAACTTTACTGCAGCTATGAAAATTTTCCCTCTAGATTCATTGTTTTGAAATTTTATATTATTAAAAAACACATAACATACATCTCTTCTACAAATTCATTCACTATATTAGTTTTTAATTTCGTTATCATTGTATTGGTGACCACAATCATTTTTTAAGATTATAAAAAATATCAATATCAAATGTATGAATATAATTTACCCAGAATTGTTTTCACATGTTTATATCCCTCCATGTGAAAATATTTTATTGATTTTAGGATTATAATTTACAACTAACTAATAACTAATTATATAGTGCTGATAATTTTTTATTACTTGCATAACCCCTACTAACTCTAGATCATTGGTAGGTTATTTCTTCTCATTGCGGGATGAAAAATTAAGATCTATATACAAATACATGTTTAAAATATGTTTAAAAAACACTACACCCTTAAAAAAGTAACATAGAAAACTTCATAAACTAAATCTATTTTTTGAAGAATAAAAACAAAAAATGAATTCAACACAACCATCTGTTTCTAAAATGAACTTGAAAATTTTTCATTCCACTACAACTTTATAACCTAGTGGGTTATAGTGGCCATTATAGATACATGCTTTAAGAATTAATGAATAAAACACCTATAAAAACTATTCATCCCAAAGAATTTGGTATTTTAAAAACATTTCTGGGATACACCAAAGGCAATATTGCATAAATGTTTTCAATATCCACTGAGAAGTCCGTATCATATAAACCATGAACCAAAAATAAAAATTTAGGGATCCAGAATCAAATTTTGAAATCTTAACAAACAAAAAATGTTACTAAAATATTCTAAGGAATAATTCCATATGATCCTTGTTTTCATCATCTAACATTGAGTATACAAAAATATCATCCATTATTAGTACAATAAGAGTGTCCAAGAACTGATGAAATATACAGTTCATCAAAGCCAGAAATTTTGTAAGATAATTTCTAAGACTGAATAGCACAAATGGAATCTCAAAATTACCATAACAGATCATGTATTCTTTAATAGATATACCATCTTCTCGAAATATCTAGTAGTGTTCCAAAAAATTAAGGTCAATCATTAAAAACCAAAATGACCATTTTTTGTTTATCAATTATATCATCTATCTTTGGTAAGGGATGCCTTTTCATAATCGCCACCCTGTTTTTCATTCAATAATTAATAAAATTTATGAGGGTCTTGTTTTCCTTCATATAAAAGGGGAATGGTGATTGCCATTGTGAGACTCTACGAATAATAAATCCCATAACCCCAAGTTCTGTATGAAAAATATTATTTTGATTTTACTCAGTATGAATCAGACAATAAGATAGAATAGAAATGGGCATCATACTAGGTTCCTGAAAATGGTAAAACAGACCTCTCATTGTGGTGGTAAACATGTAAATACATATAAACATTCCTTGGGGTATGCACGCCCCATGATAATAACATGACTACTAAAATAAGGATCAACAACATTAAGGAACATCTTTTACAATTTAATTGATATAACTCTGCCCTGAGGAACAATAGACCCGCTCTTACGTACCAAGAATCCCACACACCTAGGAAGACCTGAGTGATGCCATTGGTAGATAAAAAATATATTTTGATGTGATAGATGTAAATCTAGGACATAATTATGAGCATTTAATGCATTCCAATAATTATTATGAAGATAACAATATTATGCACCAAATAGTGGCAATGTGCCTCAGGGTTAGCTTTCATCACCCAATATGTGGGACACTTGAAACCTTGTTCAAGAATACATAGAAAATGCATCGACAGATCCAACATGAAGGTTATATCCTCCAAAAATATCTAAAAAATACTAATGAAATTTTATAATTGAAAATAATTTGTAGTACATGTACCAAACAAATATAGCACCGTAGAAGATGAAACATGCATAATACATCTAAAATTAGGTGAACCTTCCTCAGATTCCTTTAGTATATACTCAACTAAATAAATATATCCATACTTATATAATACTTATGATTTAATTACCACATGAACACACCTATTTTCATAATATTTCAAACCACAAACCTTGCAATCAATAGAACAAAACAATGAATCCTTTGTAAGAGTGAATAATTCTTTGCATCGTAGGAAAATCATCCAATAAAAAGGTTTGTGATTATTATTTTTTCATGGAGATGTCTTTTCATGGGATCCTTATTATATTTAGTCTAGTAATTACTAATTCTCCGCTCCTAATTTCATAAAACAATATATTATACTAAAAGGGCCCTAAAATCTGTCATCAGGAAAATTGGACACCATTTCATTTCCTTTTATGTTGAGAAATCATGATCATTCAAAAAATTAATTCCAACTAGTGATCCAACTATGAAAATTATCCTAGATGTGTCTACCTATTCCATCACCACTTTATATACCACCTTCATCAAATTTGGAAGATGTATAAGAACCAATATTGAAAAAAATATAATCTCTTATCCTTATATCAAATATCTAATCATTTAGGTACTCATTGGAAACAAGCTCAGTGTCATGTGCCCCAACCAAATGAAGAGTGTGTAATAATCTGACATTGTACACTCCCATTTCTATATGATCATATACTTCTACATTTTTTACACACACATGATATCAAAATTAAATATCTGGATGAATATATTCTACATTGAAACCCATGTAAGATCCTTATTCAACTTATCTTTCATAGTTGATCCCTAATATATCATTCCTAGTCCCTCAAACATATATGTGTAAAAATGATCCTTACAATCCTCATGATTCTAAATAAACATGCATATCCTACAAATTCATCAAGAAATTACAATGATTTCGAGGATCCTTTTTCACCATGAAATATTGGTGTATTATTCTTAGTATATTATAATATATGGTATACCATGAGGCTTGGGTTTTCGGTACTAGAATGACATATAGTTGAAATGTTTATATTATATCATCCCAAATAAATTGATCCACAAGGTGACTTAACTAAGAAAACAATTTTTTTGCATCGCCTATTTGATAAGTAAGATCACATCTCAATGGGCTTTTCTATAAATCATAAGACAATGGCCAATAATTTTAATATAAAATTATAAAATCATAAGATAATCATTCAAAAATCCATATTAATAATTTATTTATACTAGACTTTTAAATGAATTTTGAATTCCATGAATGAATAAAAAAAAGGATATAAAAAATCTTGAAAATAAACCCCAAATATAGTTTATTATAACAACCTGAATGAAAGGGTCAGAATATTATAAGAAAACAATTAATGAACAAGGTAACTCAAATATAGAATGGGAAGCTTGATGATCATACATTACCCCACACATAATGTCCAAATTATAATCATCATATAATCTATCTACCAATGTAATTAAAAAAACATAGGAATTTTAATAAAACATTAGGATGTGTAGACATTAAATAATAATTTGAAGAAAACCAACCTAGGTCAACAAAACATGTCACTGAAGAGGGAATAGAACACAAATATAGTGAAAAGTATATTCTGGATTCACCCAATGTTGCAAAATGAGCAATTTTTTTTAAAAAAAAAATCCATTTAAAAATAATGATATCATTATCACAACACATTTTTTCCTATTTATGGCATGAAATATGATTTTTAAACCAAAACTACAATTTAATCATTTCATAGATCACTTGTTTTGAACACACTTCATTAAAATGATTTTTCCTTAAAATACAAGTATATTTTCCCAAAAAGATACAATGATATTCAACAAAATATTTTCATGTAATTAACCAATGGAATTTACAATAACTTATTGCAATTTAAGAATTAGGACCCCTTGAATACAAACACCCATCTCAAGAAAATTGTAAAACTAATCGCCTTGGAAATTTAAGATTTAAATAATATGATTGGCCTCTAAATGACAGAGTGTGAGGGGAAACTACAATGTATTGATTTAAAACATAATCCAATCTCATGATGATCAAAAAATTTAGCTAACTCCACTTCCAAAAAATGTAAAATGTTAAGAAAATAGTTCATTGAGTAAAGAAAAGATAAAAAATGAAGAAAGATTGAATATAGAGAAGAGATCTTAGAAGGATATAGATCATACAAAATATCCTTGAGTCATCCTTTTGTTATAGGGGGAGTCATTCATTTTGAATAGTGAAAGAACCTTGGGTTCATTCTAATAGAAAATACTGAATATGACTTATTAATGTTTTTGTATCACTGATTCACATTAGGATTATCACGAGTTTCATGTATGATGAAGAAGGAAACATCTTAGAATAAATGATCCAGATCAACATTTTGACGATGTGAACATGTTTTTGAATTTTTTATTTTCATAATCTGAACTACACTCACAGCAACATCCTAGGAAAGGAATCACGTCATAAACCTGGATCATGACAGGAATGCGTCTAGCAGGCAGTGTATAGTACAGATTATACAAACAACAAAAAATCAACATTGAAACCCTCCAATAAAAAGAAAAAATATCAAATCATTAAAATATACATAACCATTTACATGATATTTTACAATCTTTTTATAGATTCCCAATACTAGTTCGTTAATTTTTTAAAAAAAATTATTTTGGGGACTTGACACCTTTTTTATTAAATAGAGTTTTAGTATTATAGTTCTATTCTTTATACATTGATCATAGTTCAATAATATCTATAATTATATTCATGGTAATTACATCATATATATTCATTATATAGATATTTTCAAACATTATGGAGTGGTGGATATTGAAAAATGAATTACATTATTCATAGAGATGGTAGGCAATATGTATGCATGAAAAATGTTTTATATTTTTGAAGGATTGAAAAAAAATTGTAAAAAATAATTCACCTATAAAGAATAACATTTATATATTATTTCATATATATATATATATTAATTTAATTTAACATTATTACAATCCATGTAATGGAATAATAATAAATTAATAATGTCTTTTCAGGGAGGTGGAAGTCTATAAGAATAGAATAAAAAAGTTTTCATTATCTAGAATAAAAAAGGAATAAATGTATGTGATGTATTTTTTATTTAAAAACAATAATTATATCATAAATATCATATATATATATATACTCATTATTTATATATTTAATACCACTCATGTAAAATTGGGATGTGATATGAATTACACCCCTATGTGGAAAGAGTAATTCATGTGTATACCAGAGTGATATATTCTACATTTGTATGATCACATAAAAGTGAAATGTTGATATCTAATTATCAAATAAATATCATATTAGATATTTATGATCAATTATATAAGTGAATATTGTTAAAACTACGGGTCAACATTCACCATAAAATCATTTGATAAGGTTATGAAAAAAACTACTGCATGAGACCTATCGACGAATCGAGGGGACATATAATTCTAAAACCCAAACATCAATTAATTTCCAATTACACATATATTAAATAATAAATTTACCACATAAAAAATATATATTATAAAATAATATGTATTTAGTCAATAAAACTGAATATTAATCTTTTCCCAGTAAATAAAATGACATTAAAAGAAACCATCATATGAGGAAATGGTATACATGTTAAGAAATAAATATATCCGTGTTATAAATAATATAGATATTATTTTGAAATTTAATTTCCATGTAAATATGAACATAATAAAGTTAATTATTCAATATATATTTAATAAAAAATTTATCACCCAGAGTCTCAAGTAACAAATCCATTATTTATGAGTTTCAGGTATGTAATGTTTTAGGGTGATGTTTTGGTGGTTTTGGGAGAATTTTTGAATATTTCTGGTGATTTTCAAAAGGATTAAGGTTAGATCATGTTTAGTGTAAACTATGAAACTACTGAAGAAAATCATGCATAGTGAGTAAGGGGATAAGTATAAGGTCCATTCATAGGTGCCCGATTTGACCAAACCATAAAGAATCATTGGAGAAACCATTCAATGTGGGATAGAGAAATTTTTCATTTTTGGTGTATAGTGTAACAAACAATTCAGGCCAACCATGCTAGGTTCTCTTTAAGGATGTTATTGGGGTAGATTTTGCACATGGTTTTCTAAATCATGTTAATATACATGCACGGTTCCAAAAACGTTCCTAAAAAATTTGATCTAGGCCGGGATTAACATTTAACCTATCATTGTTTATTAATTTTGGACCTAACACAATTTTTCATAGACCTAATGGATATAGAAGCATTACCCATTAAATCAGAAGTGATTTAGTGTAATTTCTATGTGTATTGAAGCCTGATTCTCTTGGTAATTCTCCCATTCTGGTATTTTTTCATGATTTTTCTTAAATATAACTTCTTTTCACTCTTTATTTCTTATATCAAGTACATAAAGGATAGAGCTAAAGTGTTTTATGGAAATCGTGGTTAGATTTCCCCTTATTGATGTTATGGGATTATGTTAAAGGTGGGGTTTTTTAAATTTAACCTGGTTTTGTGGGCATTTTAATGTCATTCATTATTTCCATCATAATTCCTATTGTATATTGATTCACTCTCGACTCCTATTGTGAGTATGTAAAGGCTTAGTTTTATATTTATTGAATTTCATGAAATTGATTGTGAAATTTGTGTGAGAACCATGGTATAAAACTTTTCTTGTGAGGTTTCTTTTGGATTTATAGATTCATGGAAATTGATTTTCCAAATAGCTTGGTTTAATTGATTTCAATATGTTAATTTTAAAATATGGATTTATTTGATATATGAAAAAAAAATATTTTTAATAAAATGAATGTTTTATTGAAATATTTTCTAATGGTATATTTGAAATGTTTTTGTCATATATGTATTTTGTGAGTTCATGCTTTCGACATGAATCTGAATAAGCATTGTATACCATTTGAAAAAAATATATCAATGACCCCAGATAAGGGGCATGTGTTATTGGGTCACACAGAGATTTTCCACTTTGTGATGACATTGTTGATATATGAGAAACCACTCATTATTTTGGAACTGTCACTAGAGAACACATGTGTGAGAGTGTTGTGAATCCTGAAATGGGTATTCTAGAAGGAATGTGAAATGGTTTAACATATTGTTCGGTTTCTTTTCCATGGAAATTTATTTACTATAGATAACATTTTTAGTGTTAAATAACATGTATTTTATATAAATTGCTTCAATTTTTTATATAAATTATGTTATATAAATATAAGGCCCCATCCTTAAACATTACATAACATTAAATTAAATGAATAATTTTCATTGAGGATCTTTTCAGGTTTAGTGTTTTAGAAAATTAGATATTAACTATTACATCTCAAAGTATTAAAATGTATACACTTCTACTATGTTTCCATAATATAAAAACTCTTAAAAGGAAACATGTCTAGTTCCAGGTTTTATAAAGCATGACTTTCCCTTGATCCCATCCTTGACACTATTCTACATTATCTCCTGTGAAAAACATTTCAAAAAAACTTGGGGTGAGCATAAAAATATCAGTAAGGGAAACAAAAAGAATGAAAACTATTAGTTCTTCAAAACAACAAGTAAACCATGTATACTTTATCAATGTAATACTTTTAAACTTTATGAAGTAGTAAAAACTCTTCAATGAATAAAAGATCAATACTTACCCTTTTGTAACCAAAAGATTACCATAAAACCCATATAAAGAACACAAGACATATAAAGGTAACTTGGGACATAAACATACATAAATGGAATAACCATATGGTCGACTTCCACACATATCACTTAATGGAATAGCCATACGGCCGACTTCCACACCCAATGAATTGGAGGTTATAACGTAACCACCCGTCCTGTTATTTTTGCACCACCCGTCATATGGTTTCTCACGTAACCACCCATCAAATGTCCAAGTACCATTATAAAATCATAAAAATTATAAAGGAATTAAAACATTTCCACATTTCAATCACAATATATCACTTAAATAAATTGACATAAAAAATACATTATAAAAACCTCTTCCAATACCAAAATACATAAAAGAGTATATGATATTTCTTTTATTTTAAAAACATTATGTCTTGTTGAGGAATCCAAATACCAAATAATACTCAGGGCGGTAGAAAAGGTCATTGTCACCGCGTACGTTAAAAGAAACATTCCTTTTAGTTGTTTAGTAAAACGCTTCATATAAAAAGATTCTTTTTGAATAAAATTAAACGTCAAAGGGTTTTATACATCGTATAAAATATAGTTGTGTATAAAACAAAATATGCCTCAATGAAAGGAGATTGAGACAAAATACCTTACCTCATGTCTGACGTGACTCGATTTATATTTAATATCTGGAATAATAAACTAAAGTTAATTACTAATTGCTTAAGAACCTTTTTAAAGTTTATTATTCCTTTTATATAACTTATTTCCATCTTATAAATGTTATGTAATCATTTAATTTAATAATGGTCATATTTTCGATATTTGGTACTTAAGTCAAAAATGGACTTCTTACAATTACATGTTGTTTATGAGGTCAAAGGTTCATTATATCTAGAATGATATTCTTGATTTGGATATCATATATATCATATATATCCAGCATATACATGTATTTATAATAGTAAATAACATTTAGAGGTAAGAAATGAAATGCACCGTTCATGGAGACAGTAAGTCGTACGTACGCATGAACGCTACTTTCATTTCTATTTCATATTTAATGGGGTGAAATCAAAATTATATAAGGACATATTATAATTACAGTATAACATCATATATAATAACATTAACTCCATCCTTTACACGTCCCACATATGGCATTAACGAATCAAATCACTTTGAGGGGGCGGTAGTCTGCACTTCCTAAAATGAAATTATCGTGTTTACCCACAATGGAAACCATAAAGGTATGCCACAAATGAAAAATAAATAAGCATAAGGAAAACATAAACATAATATATATATCATATATATATATATATATAGGGACTTATTAATGTCCATCGTGAAAGGTGTTAAAAGAATATTGAACAATCATCGTTTCATGAGGCAAAAAATCGCCAACCACAGAAACAATATGTTCATTAACCATTAGACGAATGTGTGTGGAGTTGTAGCTCTAATACTTCTCATAACAACATAATAGTATATTGGAGATACTGGTTTTGTTACAAAATAATGTAATAAAAATAGTTTATGGGGTTGGAGATGCAAAATAAAACATACGAACACAAGAGAAAACAATACCTTTAAATCGGGTAACTCTTTTGGTTTGAACCAAAAGGGTTCCTTGAAGAGCTTTAATTCCAAGGTAAGGCTTCAAGGATGAGGAGAGGGATGTGGATAGATAAAAGGAGCAGATCGTGGCCTATCTAAAGGCTTGAGAGGTGTGGGTAAGGAGGTAGAGGAGGGGAACTCTTGGAATGTTAAGAAAAGATACATTATTATAAAATGATTTTCGGATAAATAGGGTCCCAAAATTATAAATTAAGAGGATAAGGTGATAAGTGTTCTAAATCCACCAATCCAATAGGGTTTTGGGAAGTTTATATCTTAGATTTTACATTATCATTTCATTTTATTAAATCGTTAAATAATGAGGTAATCGCTACATCATCATTGTGTCATAAATAATTTAATTTATTTAATGTTTAAAAATTATAATAAAACTTTAATGATGTAGGAAATAATTTTATCTTTACAATTAATATTTATAGTCCAAATTATGACTTGAATAACCCCATTTAAAAATGGTTTCAGTAAAACATCTCATGTTCGTCAGATTTTTATTTTAACAATAAATAAAAAGTTATTAATGTCATTTTCCTACCAAAGTGGCACCATGGGGTCCCCAAGTTGACCCACGGATTGTATTGGTCGGCCATGACACATCCAATAATGGTAAGACATGTTTCTAGGTCATTTCATATTATTAAAACATTATTTATACCCCAAATTATACTAATTATCTCTAATCGCGATTAAAAACATAAAAATACATATTCACCAAAAATTTATTTTAATCCCATTGAAACACAATTTACTTATTAATGAATACCATGTATGTTGGATTTTTTAAATTCAAAACACAGAGGTGGTAAAATTTCATTTAAATGAAAAATCAGTTTTTTTAAGTACCACTTAGTGGTTTCACTATTCATCCAAAAATGAAGTTTTTTCAGAAAAATACCAAAACTTCACCCTAAGCTATATTTGATATTACGAATTCAAAAATGATGTCTATTTCACAAAATTAAAAAAATATAAGTTACATTAATAAATTTATTAATTAATTCCCGTTGACAAAACAAATAGCGTGTTTTTATGAAACAATATGTTTCAAAAGATTGACACTAGTTTAAGTCCAATTTCAAAGTAAATTAATTCCAATGACCACAATTGGATTAAATGGTAAAAAAATATTCTAATTTCACTTTAAAACCAATTAAAAATATAATCTAATCATATAAACAAATAATATTAAAAAAAGTTTTTTTAATTAAAATACAACATTTTTCACCATTCATTAAAAAAATGAACATTATCGGAAAAATACCAAAAATTTACACAAACTAAATTTTGATGTCCCAATTCTAAAGAATATTTTTATTTGGTCCAATATAATGTATAAGAGTGACCAAAACTATATTTAATTACGGTTCGCCATCAAAAGGCGATAAGTGGACCTTTAGTTAAAATAGAGTATATATGCCTAAAATTGAATTCTTTTCCTATTTTAAACCTTAATATTATATTGGATAAATGTAAAAACATTTAACAAACATATATAATCATATTTTAGTTATTTCTATTCATTCTCCCCAATATGAATACTACGTGTTAACTACCATTTAAAATAATATTATTTTACTACTAGTGTGCAACGTAAGATTTCAAAGAAACTCTTTATTGCGTATCTGGTACGCTATCGAACATAAAAACCCCTTTAAATTAAAATTAATATTTAATACGTAAATATTAATAAATATGAAAATGTTTTATTCTTTATTTACCAGGGATGTTCCATCTTTCCCCCCTTTTGGGAATTGCATCCTCGCAATTTTATTCACTTTTCAAAATAAGTGGGGGTATTTATCCCTCATAGCATTTTCAGATTCCGACGTTGCCTCTTCCACCATATGGTTTTTCCACAAAACCTTTACCTAGTGAATTACCTTATTTCGCAACACTTTCTCTCTTTGGTCAAGATTTTGGATTGCTTATTCTTCATAAGAGAGATTTTCTTCCAACTGAACTACCTCTGGGCTCAAAACATGAGATGGACCTGGCATATACTTTCTCAACATCGAAACATGAAAAACATTGTTTACCTGAGATACACTTGGAGGTAAAGCCAATCGGTAAGCAACTGATCCAACTTATTCTAGAATTTCATATGGTCCAATGAACCTTGGGCTCAGATTTCCTTTCTTACTGAATCGAATCACACTTTTCCATAGTGAAACTTTGAGAAAAACATGATCACCTACCTCGAAAGATAGACCCTTCCTCTGATTATCTGCATAACTGTTATGTGTTCTCTGAGCTGTTCTCATGGGTTTCTGAATCAAATGAACTTTTTCTGCCATCTCCTCTACCAATTCTGGTCCCATCAGCTTCCTTTCACCTACTTCATCCCAAAAAGCTGGAGTTCTACACCGCTTCCCATATAATGCTTTAAATGGAGCCATCTGTATACTGGAATGAAAACTGTTATTATATGAAAACTCAAACAAAGAAAGATGTTGGTCCCAACTTCCCTGATAATCCGTCGAAAAAGCACGTAGCATATCCTCCAATGTCTGAATTGTTTTTTCTGACTTCCCATCTGATTGAGGATGAAAAGTTTTACTAAAATTTAATTCAGTACCCAACGACTTCTGATGGCCCTTCCAAAAGCTAGATGTAAACCTGGGATCAAGATCAGATAAAATGGATAGGGGAAATCCATGCAACCTGACTATCTCCTTGAGATACAATTGATAAAGATGATCTAGAGATAACGTATCTCGGATAGGAAGGAAATGAAAAGATTTAGTCAAGCGATTAACAATAACCTAGATTGAATTATTACCTCGAGATGATCTCGGTAAGCCCACAAAAATTCAATGGATATATTTTCCCATTTCTACTCTAGCACCGGTAAAGGCTGAAGCATCCCTTTTGGTAACTGCCGCTCTGCTTTAACCTGCTTACAAGTCAAACACGTTACAGTAAAATCAGCAATATCTATTTTCTTTCCATCCCACCAGTAATACTCTAGCAGATTTCTGTACATCTTTGTACTGACAGGATGAACTGAAAATGGGGAACTATGTGCCTCACATAACAACTCATTCTTCAACTGTGAATCACTAGGCACACATAATCTCTTCCTAAACCTCAAAACCCAATCATTATCATTGTTAAATTCAGGCAACTTACCCTTCTGAACCAGCTCTACCATTTTCTGCAACCCACTGTCTTTCTTCTGCACTTCCTTATTTCTGTCTGATAGGGATGATCTCACTGATACCTGAAACAAAGAAAAAGAAATTCCTACACCAGAAACTTCTATTCCAAAGTTCATCAAATCAAAAACCAAAGGATCTCATTCCAAATGTAGCATGGTTAATGATGCATTACTTTTTCGACTCAAAGCATCATCCACATTATTTGATTTTCCCAGATGGTAATTAATTGTAAAATCATAATCCTTGATTATTTCCAGCCATCTCCTCTGTCTCATGTTCAATTCTTTCTGAGTGAATATATACTTTAAAATTTTGTGATCAGTATATATTTCACACTTTACTCCATACAAATGATGCCTCCAAATTTTTAGATCAAAAACAACAGCAACTAATTCCAAGTCATGTGTAGGGTAATTTACCTCCTGAGTTTTCAACTGACATGAAGCATATGTAATTACCTGATCATTATGCATAAGGACACAACCAAGCCCCTTCAAGGAAGCATCACTGTATATAACAAACTCACTATTCCTAGAAGGAAGTGCCAAAACTGGAGCATTCACCAATCTTCTTTTCAACTCCTGAAAACAATCATCACATTCTTTTGTCCAGATAAACATAACACCATTCCGAGTTAGCATAGTCTTTGGACTAGATAACAGTGAAAAATTTTCAACAAAACTTCAGTAGTAACCTTCCAAACCAAGAAAACTACGGATCTCGGTTACATTTTTGGGTCTTGTCCATTCTTCAAAAACTATTATTTTAGTAGGATCAACAGCTATGCCATTTTTTGAAACAATGTGACCAAGGAAAGAAATTTGTTGTAACCAAAATTCACACTTGCTGAATTTTCCATACAGTTTCTTTTCTTTTAAGTTTTGCAAGATAACCCTTAAATTACTTTCATTCACCTCTTTACTTTTAGAAACACCAAAATATCATCAATGATAATAACCACAAACTTGTCCAAGAACTCATGGAAAATTCTATTCATAAGGTCCATGAATAAAGAAGGTGTATTGGTTAACTGAAAAGGCATAACTACAAATTCATAATGGCCATATCTAGTACGGAACGCAGTCTTCGGGACGTCTTCTTCTTTTACTTTCAACTGATGGTACCCTGACCTCAAGTCAATCTTCAAAAAATACTGAGCTCCCTGGAGCTGATCAAACAAATCATCGATATGAGACAAAGGATACTTTTTCTTAACAGTAATGTTATTCAAGGCTCTATAATCAATGCAAAGTGTCATTGAACCATCTTTCTTTTTAACAAAAAAGACAGGGGCACCCCATGGTGACATGATAGGTCGAATGAAACCTTTATCTAATAAGTTCTGCAATTGATTCTTTAACTCTAAATGTTCAACTTCAGCCATTTGATAAGGGGGTTTTGAAATTGGCATAGAATCAGGAAATAATTCAACAGTAAATTCAACTTCACAATCATGAATAATTCCAGGAAACACATCAGGAAAAACATCAAGATACTCATTTACCACTGGCACATCATTAATCTGAACAGTTCCTTTATTTTCAACAACATGTGCAAGGTAACATTCATTTCCAACTTTTACTAGTTTCTCAACTTCATGATATGTTATCAGGATTAAGGGTTCATTCTTGTACACAAACTGAAAATCTTTATGAAAAGAAACTATTTTAGCTCTGCAGTCAATCTTAGTATGATAAACAGAAATCCAATCCATTCCAAAAATAACATCAAACGCTACTAGAGGCAAAACAATAAGGTTTGCTGGTAAATTCTTTCCGCACACAAGGATATGAAGGTTCTTATAATTTCTTTTTGTCTCAACGTTCCCTCTGGGTGTTTTTACCATAAGTTCATGATTCATATCCTGAGATGGAAATTTCATTTTACTAGAAAACTTCTCCGAAATGAAAGAATGTGTAGACCCTGAATCAAACAAAAAATTGGAATAATCTGAACAAACAAACAGTGTACCTAATACTACTTCATTTGATGGCCCAACATCTGCTGAAGTAGTTGTGAAGGATTTCACCACCCCTTTCTACCTATAGTCTGGATGCTTTCCCTCATTTGAGTTCCTCTTTAGACACTTATTTTCATAATGACACGTTTCATTTAACTTAAAACATCTTACCGCAGGCTTTTCATTGCCTGCATGTTTATCTTCCTTACAGTTACGAGCAATATGACCAGACTTACCTCACCTAATGCACTTTCCAGACTTGGATAAACATTCTCCAGGATGCATTTTACCACACTTCTCACAGGATGGATATTTGGTTTTCATACCTCCTTGTTTCTTTGATGAATTCTTCCCCTTTACCTGCCAACTAGACCTCTTATTCTATTGTTTGTCAAAGATCTCATGATCATCAGCAAACTCAATTTCCACCTTCTCCGCACATCAAACAAGTTTTTCATAACTTTTTAAATCACGAGAAGCTAAATACCTTCGATAACATGGCTTTAACCATGACTAAAAACAGTTGATTTGACTATCAAGATCTCATTTGATGTTTGGAGCAAACCTTGCCAGTCGAGTGAACTTTGCTTCATAAGAAGCCATTGAATCATCCTCCTGCCTCAATTCTAGGAATTGTTTTTCCATCCTATGACGAACCACCTTAGAAAAATATTTCACATGAAACATACCTTTGAATTCTTCCCAGTGAAGATCATCAATATCATCACTATCCCTAATATTTTTCATCATCGACCACCACTGATCTCCTTTACCTTAAAAATGGTAAACAGAAAGACTAACCTTTTGATGTTCTGAACACCCCATGATATCAAAAATATTCTCCAGCACATTAATCCACCCTTCAGATAGCACATGGTCAGATGATCCTCTGAATGTTGGGGGATGTTGCCTCATGAAATGTTCCACCACTGACATGTTCCTCTGCGGTTGATCTGGCTGATCTCATGCATGGATACCACTACTATATATATCCTGAGTCAACTGTGTCATTACTGCAACAAACTATTCAGTTCCAATTCTGACCATCTTGGGTTACTGATTTGGAGGGATGTCTTCCTCCTGATGTCATCCCAACATAGCTGCTTTGATTCCTCTGCGGAAAACCATTCTGAACACAGAAATATCTTAGGTGAAGCAACATGGTAATCTTTAAATTCTATATCATTTCAATCATAGCATAAATTAATTTATAATTTAACAATTTTCTAACTCCTAAAGTTGTCTAAACTGACCTGTGATACCAACTATAAGGCCCCAGCCTTAAACATTACTTAACATTTAATTAAATGAATAATTCCCATTGTGGATCTTTTTAGGTTTAGAGTTTTAGAGAATTAGATCATAACTATTACATCTCAGAAGATTACAAAGTATACACTTCTACTAAGATTCCATAAAATAAAAACTCATAAGAAGAAACATGTCTACTTCCATGTTTTATATAGCATGACATTCCCTTGATCCCATCCTTGAGACTATTACACATTATGTCCTTTGAAAAACATTTCAAAAATACTTGGGGTGAGCAAAAAAAGCTCAGTAAGGGAAACACAATGAATGAAAACTGTTAGTTTATCAAAACAAAATTAAACAATGTGTACTTTATCAAAGTAATAATTTTCACCTTTATGAAGTAGTAAAAACTCTTCATTGAATAAAATATCAATACTTACCCTTTTGTAACCAAAAGATTACCATAAAACCCATATAAAGAACACATAACATATAAAGGTAACTTTCGACATAAACATACTTAAATGGAATAACCATACAGTCGACTTCCACACATATCACTTAATGGAATAGTCATACGGCCGACTTCCATACCCAATTCATTGGAGGTTATAACGTAACCACCCATCCTGGTATTCACGGCACCACCCGTCATATGTTTTATCACGTAACCACCCGTCAAATGTCCAAGTACCATTATAAAATCATAACAATTATAAAGGAAATAAAACATTTCCACATTTCAATCACAATATATCACATAAATATATTGACATAAAAAATCCATTATAAAAACCCTTTCCAATACAAAAATAAATAAAATGGTATATGGTATTTATTTCATTTTAAAAACATTATTGCTTGTTGAGGAAGCCAACTACCAAATAATACTCACGGAGGCGGAAAAGGTCGTTGTCACCATGTACGTTAAAATAAGCATTCCTTTTTGTCGTTTAGTAAAACGCTTCATATAAAAAGATTATTTTTGAATAAAATTTAAATTCAAATGGTTTTATACACCGTATAAAAATAAATTTGTGTATAAAACAAAATATGCCTTAATGAAAGGATATTGAGACGAAGTCCCTTACCTTGTGTCCGACGTGACTCGATTGCTCTTTAATCTCCTGATTAACATACTAAAGTTAGTTACTAATTTCTTAAGAAACTTTTTCAAGTTTATTATTCCATTTATATAACTTATTGCTATGTTATAAACGTTATTTAATCATTTAATTTAATATTGTTCATTTTGTCGATATTTGGTACTTAAGTCAAAAATGGACTTCTTACAATTACATGTTGTTTATGTGGTCAAAGGTTCATTATATCCAGAATGATATTCATTATTTGGATATCATATATATCATATATATCCAGCATATACAAGTATTTATAATATTACATAACATTTAGTGGTAAGAAATGAAATGCACCGTTCATGGAGACGGTAAGACGTACGTACGCATGAACGCTACTCTCATTTCTATTTCATATTTAATGGGGTGAAATCATAATGATATAAGGTTATATTATAATTCAATTATAACATCATATGTAACAACACAAACTACATCCTTTATATGTCCCACATATGGTATTAACGAATCAAATCACTTTGAGGGGCGGTAGTCCGCACTTCCTAAAATGAAATTATCATGTTTACCCACAATGGAAACCATAAAGGTATTCCACAAATGAAAAATACAGAAGCATAAGGAAAACATAAACATAATATATATCATATATAAATATAGTGACATCTTAATGTACACCATGATAGGTGTTAAAAGAAGATTGAACAATCATCATTTCGTGAGGTATAAAATCGCCAACCACAGAAACAGTATGTTCTTTAACCATTAGACGAAGGTGTGTGTAGGTGTAGCTCTAATAATTCTCATAATAACATCCTAGTATATTCCCGATACTGGTTTTGTTACAAAAGAATGTAATAAAAAGAGTTTAGGGGGGTGGAGAAGCAAAATAAAACATAAGAACACAAGAGAAAACACTACCTTTAAATCGGGTAACTCTTCTTGGTTTGAACCAAAAGGGTTCCATGAAGAGCTTTCTGCCCAAGGTAAGGCTTCAAGGATGAGGAGAGGGATGTGGAGAGATAAAATGAGCCGAGCTTGGCCGAACCAAAGGATTGATATGTGTGGGTAAGGAGGTAGAGGTGGGGGCCTTTTATAAGAGGAGAGGAGGGGCACTCTTGGAAAGTTAAGAAGATATACGTTATTATAAAATGATTTTTGGATAAAAAGGGTCCCACAATTAAAAATTTAGAGTATAAGGTGATAAGGGTTCTAAATCCACCCATCCAATAGGGTTTTGACAAGTGTAGGTCTTAGATTTTACATTATCATTTCATTTTATTTAAATCGTTAAATAATTAGGTAATCACTGCATCATCATGGTGTCATGAATAATTTAATTTATTTAATGTATAAAAATTATAAAAAACATATCATGATATAGTAAATCCTTTTATATTTCGAATTAATATTTTTAGTCAAAATTATGACTTGAATAAACCCATTTAAATTTTTTTTAGTAAAACATATCATGTTTGTGACATTTTTATTTTAACATTAAATAAAAAGTTATTAATGTCATTTTTCTACCAAAGTGGATCCATGGGGTCCCCAAGTTGACCCATGGATTTTTTTGGTCGTCCATGACACATCCAATAAGGGTAGGACATGTGTCTTGGTCATTTCCTATTATTAAAACATTATTTTTACCTTAAATTATACTAATTACCTCTCATCGCGATTAAAAACTTAAACGTCACTATTCACAAAAAAATTATTTTAATCCCATTGAACCAAATTTTACTTCCTAATTACAACCATGTAAGTTGTATTTTTGAAATTCAAAACCCAGAGGTGGTAAAATTTCATTTAAACAAAAAATCATTTTTTTAAGTACAACTTAGTGGTTTGACTATTCATAAAAAATTGAAGTTTTTCAGAAAAATACCAAAACTTCACCCTAAGCTATATTTGATATTCCAAAGACAAAAATGATGTATATTTTAAGAAATTAAAAACATATAAGTTAAATTAATAAATTTAATAATTAATTCCCGCTGTAAAAACAAAATAGCGTGTTTTTATGAAACAATATGTATCAAAAGATTGACACTAGTTTAAGTCCAATTTCATTGTGAAATAAATTACAATGAAAACAATTGGATTAAATGGTAAAATTATATTCTAATTTCACTTTAAAACCAATTAAAAATATAATCTAATCATATAAACAAATTATATTAGAAAGAGGTTTTGAATTTAAATACAACATTTTTCACTATTCATTAAAAAATGAACTTTATCAGAAAAATACCAAAAAATTACACAAACTGAATTTTGATGTCCCAATTCTAAATAAGAATTTTATTTGGTTCAATAGAATGTATAATCGTTACCAAAACTATATTTAATGATGGTTCGCCATTAAAAGGTGATAAGTGGACCTTTAGTTAAAATAGAGTATACATGCCTGAAATTGAATTCTTTTCATATTTTAAGCCTTAATATTTTATTGGATAAATGTAAAAACATTTAACAAACATATATAATCATATTTTAGTTATTTCTATTCATTCTCTCCAATACAATGGCTATGTGTTAACTACCATTTAAAATAATATTATTTTACTACTAGTGTGAAACGTAAGATTTCAAAGAAACTCTTTGTTGTGTATCGGGTACGCTATTGAACATAGAAACCCCTTTAATGTAAAATTAATATTTAATTTGTAAATATTAATAAATATGAAAATGTTTTATTCTTTATTTACCTGGGATGTTACAATAAATTTGATGACATGTTCTATCGTATTGGTGTGAGTAGGGATGTCATTTTTACAAAGCAAGCAATGTTTGATTATGCACTATGCTTTTTCACTTTAGTGATTTTGAATATATTGTTAATCGAGAGGTAGGAAAATGGAAAGTATAAAAAAAATTTAGTGGTGAATCTTGATATATGGAATGTATTATTGAGTTGGATCTTGGAGGATTTTGGGTGCATTGGAGTTTTGTTTAGTTTCATTGTGTTTTTTTTGTGTTTCTTCCCCTTTTTACATTGATGCATGTTATCTTCCAACATGAACTTTATTGTAGTTTGGTTTTGTTATCAATGAAATTACATGTGATTTTTTACATTGTTATCATGAATCATTTAGTATAATTCTCTTAAGTAATTTTTTTTGGGTCATTTAGTTCACAAAGGAAAAAATCATCCCCCAAATGTATTGAATCCATTTTCATTTATTTCATGTTTTTGGAAGCTTGGGGATGTATCTTAACAGAATGTAGAAATTATTCTTTAAAAAAAATCCAATTAGGAGGTGTGGGATGATACAAGTGGTATTTTCTTTTTTGGTCATTGACTTGGAAGACGTTTTAATCTTAGTCAGTCTTTTACTTCATTATAGTTTTCTCAGTCATGGAGTTGAAATTAATTCTGATATATTTTTTACGTTAGGTTGGTGGAAAGGAGTAGGTTTGTCAGGACATGCAATTTAGATGATAAAAATACATAAATAATATTTTACTATTAAAAATCAAGTTACCAAGGAGTTAAATACATTTGTGTTTTGGATACACTTATAGGAATTGAAATATCATTAACTTTTCATTGTGAAATACGACGAGGTTGACATGAATTTTGGAAATCAATTCCAACAATTAGTGAATTTTTTATTTTGTATAATGATTTATATTTTGTTATAGTGGGTTTGACTTTCTAAAGTTTTTTCTTAAAAAATTCAAATGGGATGTTATAAGGGGTCATAGGTAATGTTGTGATGGTTGTGATGTGATAAAATTTTAAATTTTTTTTGTTTCTAATGTGTGGGTTGTATGGTGTTTGTTGATTTTATAGAAAATGGCACCCAATAAGCATCTTAGAGATTAAATAGAGGAAAAAGATGAGAATATGGTTTCAGTTGAGACACAGGTGATCCAAAAAAAGGTTTTGAGTATAGTCCATGAATATTAGTTTGTAGCCAAAGGCAATAAAAATGATGAACCATGAAAATTGGCTCATTTCATCCAGTTCTAGAAGAAGAAACCAGCCATCATTTGGTTTGATTTGGAACCAAAGAAGGAAGAGATGAATCGAATCTTTTATTTCTAAGGGACACCTATATTGTTAAATGTCAAGATGGTGATGTTTATGATGGTGGATCATTCATCCCAATAGTGGGATTTAGTAGTTCGGGATAAATTCGACAGAAGTCTTGTAGGGTATGATCTTGAAGAATTATTAAATAGAAAATTCAGTCCTCATAAGTTCATGACTGCAAAAATGATGGATTTATTCATCCTGAAATAGGAAATCCTCATAGTGACAGAGAATGGAAAAAAATCCATGAATTTAGTCTGATTTTCACCAAAAGTCTCTACTACGAAATCCTTGAAGGACAAAATTTTTTAATTAGGAATGAGGTAAGATATTAGATCAAATAATTATGTCCTCTATATAACGGATTTTCCATATATGTTCCATAGAGAGACAGTGGAAGAAAAGGATGTCTAATAATATATGGGTGGATGGAGCATGTTGATACCTACAAAAAAGGTTAGAATTCTTATTATGGGAGAAAGAGAGAATGGGAAACCTATTTCCATGGTATGTGGATGACTCGGAATCAGAAATCATAATCAAGAAATTTTTCTCCATGACCCAAGTGAAAATATGGATGTTACCAATGTGGTTCATTTGACCACATCAAGCGATAGTTTAGAGAACCACGTATATAATTCCACAATTACAACCATATGGGGATTCTTCGGCCCAATTAATATTATGCTAGGAGTTCATGTGTTTGAGAAAATTATCATGTGTGACAGATTTCAGATGCTTCGAAAGTGTAGGAAAGAATAATACCTCTCATCATAAATATCAATCTGGACATACTGTAACATCCCAAAATTTCATTAATAAATATTCATCTGGATCTAACTAAATTTTTATTATGGTTATATAAAATGTGAACCTCATTGGATTTATGTATCTTGATTTAAAAATATCGTTATGAATTGTAACCTTTACTAATATTGTCGTCGAACAGTGATCAAATGATTAGTTTAAATATAGGGCTTTAACAAATCCAATTTACTCAGACAACGGATGTGATGGAATCATCCAGTAGACTTTCCCTATACGAAGGCCATTTTTCGATGCTCAAAATGGAGGTGGTTTCATTGGTATTCACTCTTGACCAGGACCATGTAAATCTTGACCACTTTACGTTTTAGCTGAACTGACTACGGGAGAAGTGGAAATTAATAAAGATTACCACCCAAGCTATTTTAATTGCGCCACCCTAAGACTCTATCACCATCGACCACCATACCCTTCAGTCTTATGTCGGTGTTATAAGTGTTTATGTAACAACACCCTTGTACTATAACTATGTACATTATTTTTGTATAAAGATAATGAATTCATTTTATTATTATTACATTGTAAATAGCTTTTAAAGTAAAAATAGTATTTTTAGTTACTATTCAACTAAGAAATCTATTTTTTGAATTAATGGATTTTTGAATTAAATAATATTTTAATAAAATATTATTATTAAATTAATTTTAATAACTATAAATGATCATATAATGTTATTAAAGCAATTGTAATTTTTATTATGTTTTGAAAGCAATTTTGGTCAAAACCCACGAATTTCTAATAAATGTCGGTTTTTATATTAAAAGTAAACATTGACATACATATAAAATTAATTAGGTAAAATTAATATTTTTTTTGGAATCAGGATTTCGAAATTATCCAACGGTGAATTTTTCATAAATTTCGGGGACAGTCAAATTTTTGGGCAAAAATTAAATACTGTCAAAATATATAATGTGTTTTATAACATCATAATGACCCAATAGTGATGTTATAAAATAATATTTACATTATGTTCAGCCAATATATGTTTTAAAATTAAAATAATGTGATTTTGTTTTTTTTGGAATTATTTTACAAAGCCTTAGTTGACCATCCAAGACTTATTAAACATTTTTTCTTTTTAAAATTGTTTTCGTTGAGAGTTTGACTCACCTCCATCTATGAAAACCTATTATCTTAAGAATATCTATAATTGGACTTATAAAATATAGTATTCGACTACCATTTTTCATAACTCATGGTCAAATACCATGAAATAGATTGTGGTATTGATTAGTTTAATGTGTGGTGACCAAAACCTATATAATAATGAATTATCTTTCCTTTCCTATATAAACCCGCCCTATCCCCCACTTCCTCTTCACCCAATGCCTTTGGAGTTTGACACACCCCTGCTTTAATCTCTATAGAATCCTCCCAAGGTACCTCATTCTACCAATAAGCCTCTCTCAAGCCTCTCCTAAGCCTTAGGGATCACTCTTCCAAATAAGGTATTTCTTTCATTCTCATTTTTGTCTAATTTTATTTATGTTGTTATTCCCTTTTGTTTTTAATTAAAATTTTTAGGGTATAATTTAGCACCTCCCCCATTATTCCCTAATTATTTTTAGATTATGGGAGGCCCCTTTCTCTCTCATTAATGCCTCCCATGTACAACCGTTCCAATGCCAATATTCTGAGAGGGATTTCTCTCTCCTCTTTGACATCCAAGTAATTCTTTTGTATTATGTATTTATATTCCATTACTTTTGTTGAGAAATATATCTATATGACCCCATTACATTCCATTTCATGTAAATATGATGATAAAAGCTTTTTAAAATCATCAATAATTTTTATGATTCCTTATGTCTGGTCGTTATGCAGCTGAAATTGCACCATGTTTTTCCAAGCCAAGATCATTGTGTAGTGAATACCATACCCATGTCTCTATCAAGGGTATTCACCTTTATGCACATATACATATTTAATGGTACTTTAATTTATTTATTCCACATTACTTATTCATGGAATAACATATGATGTTGATTGATTCCATGTTATATGATCTATGTGTCACACTTATGCATGAAATGAAATGTTCATGAAGGGTGCATCCTGATAGTGCTCAAATGCATTGGGTAAAGTATATTATAATGATACATCATGTGGAATGGGTTTTGATCCATTCTAATTAAAGAGAAATGAGGTTTTACTCGTGCATCATGTGCAATGAGGTTGTACTCATGCATCATGTGTGATGATCCTTTGCTCATGCTAATTGCATGTTAAGTGTTGTTGCCACATTTTCATGTGATGATTATCATGCATTAACATGCCATTATGTACACATTTCTCTTATGATCCATTGATATGCATATTGTCTAACATGTATTATATTCCTCATTTTCATCCATGTTTATTCCCTTAATGGGATTTATAGATCACCATTTTCTTATTCATGTCCTCAGGTTATCACATGCAATGCTAAGTAAGAGATAATATAGAGGGCATGTAAAAGACGTTTTCAATAAAAATGTTATATTTCATGTTTTAAGATGTTATGTAATGTTCCTAAGCCCCAAATACACTAGAACTATCAATATTCTATGTTTAATCCAGTGAAGAGATTATGTAATAAATAATGTTTAATTTTTTAATAAAATTATCATTGTTATAGTGGGTATCAGAGGATAGGATTAGTTATTTTAGGGATTATGATTAGAAATCCAAAGTGAAGGCTTAGAGACAAAAATAAGTATAATAGAAACTTCACTAAGTATTGGTGAGTATTGAGTAAGTGGTTTATCATGAAAATACAACCATGTCTGGATACGATCAGGTAGAGGTTACTCTAGCACTGATGTATCCTAGGGGTAAAACCCAAAAACACTGCTATGAGCTAGACTCGAACTGGAACTGGCACACGACAATGGGTCGTGCTGCATTCATGGTTATGACACACCCGAGGGATATGATTTGGATAATTCACAATCTTAGTATGAACCATAAATATGGGAATAAAAGATACCCATAATAAAATATGTTACAAAATAGATCAAGGATAACCTAGATTTAAACCGAATGAGTCACAAGTTAGGATATACTTCTCTTTTACAACACTATCCTTTTATGAATAATGTTTCCTTTTTATGATTTATAGATATGTATTAAAACCCTCTAATTGTATTACATTTTTCCTTGTTAAAATATTATTGGAGGAAGATCACAGACAACTCTTCTCTCCCTTTCTAATGAGCTACTCGAAATGATCATCTCAAAGTCATGTTTAAATTACATTGAAACATTTTCAAATATCCAAGTTACCTGCAAACAACATTCTGAGGCATCCAATACATCTATCATTGCACTATTCTTTTAGTGATATAGTATAGTCTATTAGGGAATATTGTGCTCTCAACATTCATACCCTACTATGTGTGGGAAGTACCATCAAGGCCATTTAAAATTCTTATCTTTATTTAAAAATTATGAAGCAAAAACATTATATAGGCTACAAAAGGGGGAGACCTCTAAGAATCCTATATATATCAAATTATATAATTTTTTATCTGGGGAAATAAACAAATTGATTTACCAAAGCACTATTTTACAAATTTTTAACAGGAATCAATAGGTCATTTTTTTAAAAAACAAGTTCTGTAAGATATTTAAAATTTATATATATGAAATAAATTTTTAATTAATAATTGATGCTTCTATAGATATAAACCAAGGAACATGATGTGTTTTTGGGAAAAGGAATTAGATGATTTTAAAAATACCATAATGTGCCATTGTGGTGCATGAAGCCTTTCCACATGAAGGAAATGATAATAGGAAAGAATGAAGGAGTCGTCAAGAAAATTAAGGAAAAGTACCAACACCTATTTATGGATTATAATGTAAAATAAAATTTTGAGGGTAAAATTACATAAGGAGGGGGGGAGATTGAAAATACTGAAACTTTCATTGATGGAAATACCTCTTGGTCTAATTAAATGTTTATTACGGTTATATATGATGGTAACATCATTGGTTTTATGTTTCTTGATTTTAATATTTCATTATGAAATGTGACCATTTCTAATATAGTCATTGAATAGTGATCAAATGATTAGTATAAATTTAGGGCTTTAAAAAATCCAATGTACTCAAACAAAGGTAGTGATAGCCTCATCTAGTAGTCTTTTCCCATATGAAGCCCATTTTTTGAAGCTCAGAAAGGAGGATGCATCATTTTTCATCACTCTTGGACAAGCCCAAGCCGAGCATGAACACGTTATGCTTGAGTGGAATTGACTATGGGAGATGTGGAAGTTAATCAAGATTACCACCCGAGCAATGTTAGGCATGCCACCCCAAGAGTTTTTCTCCTTCACACGCATTACCTTCGGCCTTATGCAGGTTTGATAAGGGCTTATGTAATAATACCCTATAAATATGACTATGTACATTATTTTTGTGTAAATAATGTGTATTTATTTTATTATTGATACTTTGTAAATAGTTTTTAAAATAAAAATAGTATTTTTAGTTAGTATTCAACTGAGAAATATATTTTTATGAATTAGTGTATTTTTAAATATAATAATATTTTAATAAAATGTAATTATTA
Source organism: Viscum album (assembly GCA_963277665.1). Taxonomy (NCBI): domain Eukaryota; kingdom Viridiplantae; phylum Streptophyta; class Magnoliopsida; order Santalales; family Viscaceae; genus Viscum; species Viscum album. The sequence continues at coordinate 1,687,354,511 of OY728119.1, forward strand.
AATTACATTTTATTAAATATAAATGATAATATAATTTTATGAATGCAATTGTAATTTTAATTATGCTTTGAAAGCAGTTTGTATCCAAACCCATGAATTTTCAATAAACGTCTCTTTTTATTTTAAAAGAAAAAAATCTCATATTTATAAAATTATTTTGGTAAAATGAATATTATTTTTTGAATCATTATGTCGAAATTATCCAATGTTGAATTTTTCATAATTTTCTGAGAGTCAATTTTTAGGTTAAAAATCAAGCACTATTTAAATATATAATATGATTTATGACATCATAAGGACCCAATAGTGTTGTAATAAAATAATATAAACATTATGTTTGGACAATATATGTTTTACGATTAAAATAATTTGATTTTTGGTATTTTTATTTATTTTACAAAGCTCTCGTGGACCATCCAAGACTTATAAAACATTTTGTCTTTTTAAATGTTTTCCTTGAGAGTGTGACGCATCACAACATAAGAAAACCTATTATTTTATGACGTTCGACAATTGGACTTATAAAATATTTTTTTCCACTACTAGTTTTCAAAAACCATGGGAAAAACTCATGGGTTGGATTTTGGTATTGAATATTTTAATGTGTGGTGACCCAAACCTAAATAATAAAGAATTCCCTATTCTTTCCTATATAACCCCACTGATGATCCAACTTCTTATTAAGTCAATGACTTTGGAGTCTGACAAACCAATTCCCTCTTGTCTCTATAATCCTTAAAAGGTTCCCAATACACCCCCGAATCCTCTTTAAAGCCTCCCTCTAGACATTGGGATCTCACATCCAAGTAAGGGAATTCTTCCTTTCTCATTTTTTGTCCATTTGTCTTTAAGTTTTTATTCCCTTTTGTTTTGAATTAAAGATTTTGGGGCATGATTTAACACCTTCCCCAAACATCTCTCTTCATATTTGGTTTATGGGATACCCCTTAATCTCTCACTAATGTTTCCCATGTACACCCCATACAATGCTGAATTCTGAGAGGGATTTCTCTCTCGTCTTTTACATCCAATTAATTCTTTTGTATTATGCATCTAAATTCCATTAGATTGTTGATAAATGTATATATATGACCCACATACTATCTATTTCATTTAAATATGATTATACACATTTTTCTATCTCATCAAACGTGTTTATGTTTCCTTATGTCACGTCATTATGCTTCCTAAATTGCACCGCGTTTTTCCAAGCCAATATCAATATGTAGTGAATACCATACTCATGTCTCTATAATGTGTATTAAACATTATGCACATATACATATTTATTGGTACTTTAATGTATTTATTCTACATTACTAGATTGTGTAATAACTTATGTTTTACGTTGATTCCATGCTATATGGTCCACGTGGAAGACTTATGATGATATGAAATGTTTAATAAGGGTGCAACTAAATAGTTATTTGATGCATTGGGTAAAATATAGAATCATTATATGTCATGTGCAATGGGTTTTGACTCATGATAATTGATTTGAAATAAGGTTTGACTAACGATTTATGTGCAATGAGGGTTTACTCATGATCCATGTGCAATGAGCCTTGGATCATGCTAATTCCATGTTAAGTGTTGTTACCACATTTCCATGTTATGATTATCATTAATTATCATGCCTTTATGTTCATGTTTCTCATGTCCTCCATCGATATGCCTATTTCCTAATATGTATTGTATTCCTCATGTTATTCCATGTTTATTCCCTTACTGGGCTTTATAGATCACCCTTTTATTATGAAAGTCCTTAGGTTATCCCATAAAATGCTATGTATGAGGGAATGTAGAGGTCAGGTAAAACATGTTTTCAATAAAGTTGTTGTATTTCATGTTTTCAGTTGTAATGTAATGATACTAATCCCCTAACACACTATACCACTTGATATTCTATGTTTTATCAATTGAATAGTTTATGTAATAAATCATGTTTAAGTTTTTAATAACAACAGGGTTGTTATACATGTTGGGTAACGGATTACCAAGACTCCTCAATAGGGGAAAATCAACAAGTAAAGAACAAAGTGATATGAGAAAACAAATATATGGAAATTAGAATGTAATTTTTGATGATTATTCATGACCATTGACCATGATTTATGTGATTCTTGTGAATACAACCCTCATGAATGATTGTCATTGTATGTGAACGCTCCCTTCCTTTATTTCTCATCATGTTTTACTGTTGTTGAGAATAAATTTTGATATGATGACTTCTGTGTTGGAACTAATACTTATATAGATCAAAGAGAAATTTGACCCATTATGTGTATAGAATTTTCTTTAACTATTGAAGGAGCCACGATAATATAGGATTTATTAATACTTGATATGTATGTCTATGATAAAATCCAGGATATGGATTGGTTGACAATGAACAAGGCTCACATCGACTATAATACCAAATATTTTATTTCTACATCTGATGATTTCATCAAGGATCTCTTTATACATGACTAGAATGTAAAGGAAGATTAAATGAGATTGTTGGCACCAGTTTTTTGAACAATATCCTACCATATAAAAGAATTGAATTTTACATTGATGAAACAAATCTATAATTTCATTTTCAAACTAAATTCGACCAATTTCTAGTTGTGTTTACCAAATATTTATCAAGGTTTCCACCAACAAGAGAAGTGGAGTTTAGTGTTTATCTCCATCTAGGAACCAGTATGATTTCTCTTCCATATTACTAGATGGAACCAAAATAATTAATGGAAATAAAATTTTAGTTGGAATAGTGGGAATGAAATGGTTTAATTCATCCTAGTGTGTCCTTGTGGTATGTAATTTTCTTGTCTGTGAGAAAATGTTGATATAAATATTAAATTCTATATGGTCAATAATAAAATGAACCATGTAACCATAAAGAATATATATCCACTTCTACACATTTCTGATGTTTTAAATCAATTAAATTGAGTTTAGTGGTTCTCTACAATTGACTTGCAATGAATATATCACCAATTGTGGGTTTGGAGGGAGGATATTCTGAAAACCGCTTCTAGAATTAAATGTGGCCATTATGAATAGAATGAAATTCATTTTGGTCATACAAATGATCTATTTGTAATTATATAATTATTTAATATTTTATTTATAGGATATTTGGATTCTTTTTGGGTGGTGGTTGTGGATGTCGTATTTGTGTATTCAGGGATAACAATTGACCATGAACAACACTAGGAAATTGTGTTAGTAATATTTATGAATCATAATCTATTATAAAAACGGTCAAAGTTTCATTTTTATATATAAGATAATTGTTTTACTGGCCATGTAGTTTCTATAAAAATATTATTTGTGGATGTAGAAAATGTTATAGGCTTTTATATCATGGAAACCACCAAGAATATCATTCACATATGTTGTTCCCTTGTTCTATCAAGTTATTAATGATTCATTATTCATGATTATTTATATGTTTCCTCGCCTATGAAATCATTGAAAAGGAAAATTATTTCATTCCAATGGAGTGATAAATATTTCATGTGGTTTTAAAATCTTAATTGTATCCTTAGAATAAAAATAATAATAATTTTTTCCTAATCATGATAGGGGTACACGGTTTATTGTGATTCACTAAGATCAAGGTTTGGATGTGTTCTCACGTAGGGAAACCCTGTTGACTCTTATGGTTCAACATACTTATAGTTTCCTGAGAATAACTACAAAACACATAACTTGGATTCAGCTTCAATAATTCATTCATTGAATATATTGTATCATTACAAATATTGTGGGAAATTTATATTATTTAATGTTCAAAATTTCTTGAAGTAGATTTCTAACAAATTAAATTAAATTTTTGAAAAATAAGATGGATTTAGTGTCTCCAAAAACATGACGATGACTAAATGTATGGACTAAGTAATTGTAATATGGTGTCATATGCTTTAGGTAGATATTGTTCTTCTAATTGGGAAAAAATAACCGTCAATCAAATGGAAGTTTATGTAAGTTGTATTTGACAAGCACTTTGAAGGAGATTACGGAGCCGAAGTTGGGGTTTTATTTCCTTTTTTATTCATTCTTGACTTGGTATAGGTGGTTAAAGAGGCACAAACATTTGATTATTAATGTGTTACTCTATGGAAAAAACCCAATATTGGTGAGATAATTGAGGTATGAATACTATATGAGAGTTTCATATGGTGGTTTTGAAATAATATTGTCGTTCCTATGTATTTTTATGAATAAGTACTTCTTGATTACAACCATTTGATATGGTTTGTTAATCTTGGAATTCCAAATATGTATAAGATGTTGAAATATAGTTTTATTGTGTCCATATGAAATGAAATATGGCTAATATATATTGGTGATACATAACATGTCAACAGGTTAAGGGGGAGGATCAATGAATAGTAGGTATGTCACATCAATTACATATTAGTGTTTTGGAAATTGGAGTAGATTTACATGGAACTTGTAATAGTTCTCTGAATAATGGTACAAATACTTGATTCCATATGGGAGATAGTTCATCATGTAACAAAGTAATTCTATTTCACCCCTATTTATGAATATCATACAGTAGAGGACATGTAAAATATCTATATCTGAGAAATTTTAAAGAGGAATGGTGTACCGGGTTTTGATTGTATTAGACAGAGATAGATGTATTTTATTTCATTTCTAGAAGTCTTTACAGAAATTCCTTTGGATCCAGTTGTCAATGATTACTGAGTATCATCCTCAGATGGAATTATAATACAATGAAATGATACAAATGTTAGAAAACATGTTTTGGGCTTGTATAATGGATTCTAGGGGCTAAAGGAAAGATCATATACTATTGGTGGAGTTATCATATAATACCAGTTATCAATATATGACACTTAGGGATATTTTTTATGAATTGATTGGTAATACTTATCATTATCCAATTTTCATGGGTGGAAATAGGTGAGAAATGGGTTGAGACATGTCCTTGACGAAAATAAAAAATTTAGTAAATTAAGAAATGAATTCTGATGGTTGAGAGTCATCAAGAATTTTATGCAGATAATCGTCAGTGACTGTTGTCATTCATGGTGATTGATAATGTGTTTGTAAAGATAAATCCATTGCATGTACATTATTCTATTTGGAACCTTGGAAAATTATTACATTGATAAATAATCCCTTTTGATATATAAGAACAGGTTTAGGAGGTGTCATATTCATTCTTTATTCCCGCACGACTTAGTACAATGGATAATGTAATTCATTTATCTCAGTTGAAAATGTTTTTTCAGATCCTGATCATGTGATTCAGTGGAATCCCTTTTACTTTGAGCGAGATGAATTATCGGTGCATATACAAGAATGGATAGTGGAAATGAAATAGAATTTTCTATTGGAGATAATAATCATTTTTGTGATAGTTTTGTGATAACATGGTCAGATTAATGAAGAGAATTATGAATGAGAGATAGAATTTTTTTATCACTGGACCAACCACTTTTCGGATAGGTGTGGTTTTCTACTTTTAGAGGACCAAAATGTCAATGGTTTTGAAAATTTTCACCCATTATTTCATGTATGTAACCAATTATTTATGATTTTTACGTATGTAAAGTAATTTAGAAATATTTAGAGAGATTTGTAATGCCTTTGGTATTTATTTGTGGTATTTATAAAGGATCCATATTTGATCACTATTAATGGGAATTGATTAAATCCCACAATAAAATGATCACTGTGTGATAGAGAATAAGCGGAAGATGCACTGTTAGACGTAGTCTTTAGAAAAAATATTATAAATCCTAAAAGAATTCATGAAATTAGAATAGAGAGATTTTACACGGTTAGAAAACAGTTATTATAAACATGTAGGACCATTGTTTGAGGTGTTTATTAATGAAGAGCATAGAAAATGATTAGTGGATAATTTTTATAATCATGTGACTAACCACACACATCTTAAAAAGATTCCTAAAATATTTTATCTATGTTGGGATTTATTTTCAACACCAAAATGTTTCTCCATTTCTTCCCTAATATGAAATATCCTCATCCCATTCATCGTGGAATCTTTCCCCACTAAATTTGATGTAACTTGAAGGCATTTCTTGTTGTGTTGAAGCCATGTTCCCCTGGTTTGTCTCCTTTTGTGGTAAATATTGATGGTTTCTCATAGATCTACGATCTTCCATCTCTTTGATTCTTAAAGCATGTCTGTTATCCACAGTTATAGGGTGGTTGATTCCAATCGTGTTTTTATTTTACCTTGTTGATGTTAAGGGAAGATATCTATAGTGTATTTTTGAAAATATTACATTTTTTTGTGAGTTTCTCATGTTATTCTTCATTTTTTTCATAATTCACGAGGTAGGTGGATTCAGTATCGATTCCTCACATTAAAACGCGAATGCTCAGTTTTAAATTTATTTAATGACATTAAATATATAGTGAAATTTTTGTGTGAATGAGGTTAGAATCCTTATATAGTGATTTTTTTGTGGATTTTTGGATTTCTTGAAATTGGTTGTGAACTGTTATTTGTTTATTTATATTAAAATTGCAATCCCAAATGTGGGATTTATTGGATTTTTTAAAATGGTTTGAATGAATGATTTTAAATAAATTAATATTTTCATTGAAAATGTGTGTAATGGATGATTTGAAATAGATACAGAATAAACGGGTTGTGTGTGTTCATGATTTTTAAGTGACCCTAAGTAAGGGGCTTATAACATTATGGTACTAATATTTATGAGCCTATAATAGGGGTACCTGTCATTGGGTCACATTAAGATTGGCCACTTTTTAAAAACATATAGGATGGATGAGTAGCCTCAAATTATAATACAATATTCGCTGGATGATGCATGTGTGGTTGTTTTTTGAATCATTAAATGGGTATACCAAAGGGAATGGGAAATTTTTTACAGTATTGTTTAGTTATTTTCCAAATAATATTTTTCAATATAAAAGCAATTTTTTGTTAAAATTATTGGATTTTAAATAATCTTCATGAATTGTATATATTAATTGTTTTATATAAATGTTCTAACATTTAATATCCTAGTGGAGTTAGATGGAAATTAATATATGAAAATACAACCATAAATCATTACTCACCTCTTATTTTAAACATTAGTGGTTTGTAGATATTGTTATTCAAGAAAAAGGAAACAGTCAGGGATAAATCTTCTTAATTGGTAATATGTTATAATTGGTCTATATTTTGTAGTCAGATCTTTGATAATATTTGGAACTGTTTTTTTGTGTTCAATGTGGTTGAGTTTTGTTGGTTTTGATTTCCCTTTGGAAATTGATGTTCAGTGTCTTCCAGTAGTGTTCCTTTTTATTTTTTGGTTATGATATCAATGGAATTTCATAAGTTGTTTTATATTATTATCATGAATTATGTATTAATATTTTATTATGACATGTTAGGTTGTGTATTTTTTTTCTGAGTGGGAAAAACATCCACAAAATGTATTAATTTACATGGCATTATTTTCCAGCCTTTGGAATCTTTAGGATGTCACTTATGACCAAGTAGAAATTCTTCATCAACTCAAGGTAGTAAATTGTGGTGTGATATTAGAACAACTAAATTAATAGAGATAAAATATGACAATAAATTAATTATTAATGTAGGTTTTAAAATAAAATTTTATCTTCATGATAATAAGTGAAAATGGACTAAAAAATAATTTTTTACTGAAGTGTATTATTTTTTAAATGATTTAAAAAATTTAAAAGAAGATATATATTATGTAATTGTAATGGTGGTGGGAAACTCTATTAAAAATATATATGTTAAAAATAAATTATTCATATTAAATATTTATAATGAAAGTTGAAAATTTTTCCCTTAAAAAAATTAGAATCATTCCTCCAAAACCATATACATATTTTTTGATAACATAAAATTCAATTATTAAATTATTTTAAAGAATAATAAACACTTTTGTAAAAAATTGAAAATTATTTAAATGAGAGGAAAATATATAAAATAAAATATAGAAATGAGATCAGTTTCCATTTAAACATTTATTCTCTTGATTCAAATTCTTAGAGTGGAAATATTTTTTGAATGTAAGGAAACTTCAGTAATATATATACTAGAAGAAAATATATATTGTTTATGAAGGATATAATATATGATTACTTCAGTATAAAATATTATAAACCCAAGAAAAATGATATTATAAGTTATATTCATACCTTATTGGTAACTATTTTTTTATTACCCATTGAAATAGTATCATGAATTAAAATTTTGATAATAATTAATAAATATATATTCATGTATAATAAATAAACGGTTATTATATATACCATATAAAATTAAATAGATTCGTAATAAAAATATTTATCTCAATGGAGTAAAAATTGAGATAAACAACTTTACAATGATTTTATTATTAATGTGATGATTAATAAATGAAGTGATTATTTTTAAAATATTTAAATCTACGCAAAACCTGTTAATGGAAGCCAAAATTTTATAGAAGTTTCCTTGAAATAAAATAATGGCATAACTATCAAGGTAGTAGAAGTATAACAAATTACATGAAAATTGATTTAACAAACCACATACCTCACGATTCTATATTTTTGGACATGATTTTCCATTCAACATAATCATTTAAAATAAATTATAAAAGAACCATATTCCAATTTATAGTATGATATATGATCCACTAATAACATATTATCCCAGATTGATTAATAATAATACATTATTACCATTGATTTTTATATTAACTATTTCATTTTCACATGTATATCATATCAATGAAGTATCAGAACTTCTTCGTTGAATATAGTTCCATAATATCTAGATGGATATTATTTATATAGATATCTTATTTATTATAGATATATTTTTTGAATATTTCTTGAATGTTTGTCCTGAGAAATGAATCACATCACTTCAAGGAGATTGTAGGTCATGTAGCGCCCCAAGTATTGCAATCATTTACATAATTAAGTAATGGCTATGCAAGTGGATGATATAATAGTTTTAGAAAAAAATATTACTTCAAATCTATCACATATTTTAATTTTATCTATCTTTATAACCATCGATGTGATTTGGGGATAAAAATGTTTCAGCTGTTCATGATGATGTTTTCCACCATACACTAGGGCGATGATTCTGTTTCCCATTTGATGTAAACTGAGATGAAAAAATATTATATAATCATGATAATAATGTATATATATCTTTTATTTTATTTTTTATATTAAATTTTAATTTCATTGATAAAATTTAATATGGTAGAATTAGTATTCGACTATGAAAGAGATTGTTAAGGAAGTAAACTTATCATAATGAAACATACATTGGATATTTAATTAAATAACATCAGGTTCAACTTTTGGAAAGATTGAAACATATTGAATATGGTTAAAGATTTTTAGAATATATTTTTTAGGGTAATTAAGTTAAATCTCTCAAAATGTGTGAATAATGGATGGTAGGATGTTCTATTTTATAATCATGTAGTGTGTAACACTTGTAATTTCCCTATGTTTTATAATATTATTAAGGAACCTTCTTGTAAAAATTCCTCTAAAATATCTCAGTATATTTTTTATACCTTTAAGGAAAATTATTTCATTTTATGGAAGTTTATATGTCATTTTAACTTTTATTATCTGGATTACACCTTTGTTAATCATTTTTAACCTTAACTGCAGTAACAAAATTTTCAATTTTTAAAGGATGTAATGGTACATGTATGGTAAAATTTGGATAATAAAAGATAAATAGATGAAATTTTTACCATATATTATCTCCACTTTCCTATTTTAGGATTTTTATTATTTCTATATAATTTAAAAAAATAACACTTTGATAAAATATTTTTAATTTCATTTTTTGACAGAATTTATGTAGTTTGACATCAATGACACCAATAAAAATTAAATTTTGAATAAAATCTCGTAGACATACCTAGTATGATATAAAAAAAATTATATTCATGGAATTAAATAATTCATCCAAATTTTGATACTATTAATAAATTTGATATTTCTTATTTTATTATCATATTACTCAAAAAAATATTATATCAGCGTTGTGTAAGAATTTAATGTTATTATACCATTAATAATAATTTAAAATAAATTTAAACCATGAAATAAATTATTTATTTTCAAAACATACATTTAGATTATTTGATAAAACATTTGTATCCCTATGTGTACTTATTATATAAATTCAATGCAATAGAATGAAATTTTGAACATTTTATTAATTAAAATAGTATAAATTTCATTATCAAGGCCAAATGACACCAAAATGTAATATAATTGAATTTGGGATTATTTTGGTATAATTAATCCCATAAAATAAAATTAATAAAACTGCTGGGATGATTTTGGGACGTTATCTGACAGTTTTAACTGAGTTTTACTTATTTTACCCTTATCGAAGGGATAATATTTGTCATGGTTACTATTTAGAACGACCAAAACATGTTCTTATTTACCAATTATTAACATCATAATTATAAATATTCTATTATTTCTTCAATAATCAGTATAAATATGTGGTATAAATAATTTTTAATATAAAATTTTAAAACATAATGAAACAAAATTTCGGAAAATTTATTTTTAAGAATAAAATTTAACTTATATTAAATTATGGAATATTTATGATTCAAACAGAATTATTTAGATTATGAAAACTAAAGTTTATAACATGTCACATTAAGATCAAATATAAATAAAATAATAAAAATAAAATATTTTTTTATGGAAAAGAAATGATAGTGTTCGCGAAATCTGTATTTTTTCTTTTTCGCTGAAAAATCATTCAATTCATAAAAAACCCAAAACATTAAAACCCAGTTATTCTTAATTTTATTTTAAATAAATTTCATTAAATTTTTAAAATGAAATTTCTAAAATTACATAAAATTAATAATAAATTCTACACACTAAAACAAATGAAAATAAGTTTTCAATAAAATCCCTTCTCGAATAATAAAATTAATTTACACTAAATGAAACCTTGTATATAAATAAATAATTTTTATATTTTAATTTAGTGAACCATTAAAAATAAATTTCATAATTCAGTTACTCATACTCATAACCACCAAATCAATGGATATATTTCAATGACAACATATAAATATTAATATTATTATAAAATATCCAAATTAACTTAAATATTAGTGTTCCCTGATATGATAGATATCAGACATATTATTATTTTGATATATATTAATGTGTTATTACATTACCCACAATAATTTGTATCCTTATTATTTTATCATCATTATCAGTGGTGAAATATTTGAAAATTACATTATTCAAAACCCATAAAACACATAGGGTTAATAAAAAATATTTTGTATTGGGGATGTGGGAAGGATAACAGTTGCATAAAATAACACAAAATCAAAGTCTAAGATTATGAAAAAATTGGGGGAGATAATGTATATACAAGTAGTATAAAACTAACATCCAATGACTAAATGATATTTATAAAGACCATGGCTAGTTGAAAGATAAAGACCACCAAGCCTAAATTTAATTATGGGTGAAAAGACCATCAATTATATTGAAATTATTATGGAATGATAAAATTTCTATCTATAGATACTATTAACTAAAATTTTGTTATTATTTAACTATCAAGATATAAATATGTAAAAATGTACTACCTTGATTAAATTCTGTTTCAAAAGTATAATTTCATCCCTCGGTTGTACTTCAATGAATTTATAGTTCATCTCTTATTCCATGAAATGACGATTTATGATTAATATATCATTCATAAAACACTAAAATTAAAAATTAATAGATCATATGATATCTAAATATTGAACACTCATTCCTTTAGTAAATTAATATTTATCAAATCCAAAAATGTTAGAATAAATTATTTAATATTGATAAATATAATAAATTAATCTCTAAAACTTCAATTATAACCCTAGAAATTCATTATAATCCATTCCAAAAATAAAAAATATAATAACTCCTATAAAATATGTTTGGATAAAATTTTAACCCAAATGATAAAAATATTATTTTTTTAATTAGTTTTCCACCGAAAACATAATGTAGCTCAGAATGTCTCATACTAAACATTTAAATACTTTTATCTTTTATTCAGTAGAATTTTAAAAAATTCTAAATTTATATAAAACACCTATTAAAACATATATGATTCAAAAATTTAAAAAAAATATTTATTCCTCCAATAGAATATAATATTATTAAATATCATCCATAAATACACAAAACATCATCAATGTAGATCAAAATCACATTTTCATCACATCACTAAACAATTTCCAGGTTACTGATAATTTCCTATTTACATCCTCAATTTTAATCATATATATTTATCAAATTGGAATTATTTACTCAACAAAATGAACACTTTTAGTGTTATCATTCCCCATATACAGTTCTCTATGAAACATCACCTTGACATTATATCACTTTTCTTGTATCTTTTATTATTCATGATATATTTTAAAATACATAATGAAAAATTACTATGGAATAATATTTATATGTTTTATGATTATCAAACCAGAATAACATCGATATAAAACTTTTACAACATAATTCTAAAATCCCAATACAAGTACACATCAATCCATTCACATAAATTATTGGAAATTAATGGGTCCTTCATATGTCTATGAATTAACACTTTGATTAAGGCATTGACTCCGATAATTCTCATGCTCTCCCCACATATGAAATAGAAATATAAATGGTGAATTGGGATGAAATTTATATCACATCATAAGAAATTGTTTTTTCACTAGTAATTACTTCTATTGAACCATTGTTTTCCACTCATAAAAAATATTCTAGTTCCTCTATGACTTTTCCCAGAGTTCCACTTCCAATGAACATTACAAGTATGAAACTAAATATTTTCCCATTCATGTTATTAATGTAACTAAATTTTTAGATGATTTTTTTCCTCAAGAAATTCTTCATTTTTTTGATATTTTAACATGTAATTAAATATTTGGTTAGGAAATATCACAATTTTTCACCTTACATCTCATGTATTATATGGTTTCCCATGAGTAAAGTCATTCATTAACCCCTCACATTAATCATTTACATATAATATTCTAGTTATATCAATTGAATGACCCCAAATATCATTGAATAAAGTTATTATTCATTATGGGGAATCAAATAATCATGAAATAATATAAAAATTTCAACATCATGAATAATAATTTTTAATATAAACACCATAGGTTTAACCTAGGGAATTCATTGAAATTATCTATTAATATCATTCAAAATTGTAGAAAGAGAAAATATGTGTTAGCCTAAAAATCCATTTTAAAGTTTAATCCCTTCTGTAAAATAATGGAACATCCACATCACACTATAATGATTGACAAGTTATACTCAGCTAACTATTTTCAGGGTCATTACCATAAGATGCATTTATGATAAAACCTTGACCACATGGGGTTTCCAGACAACAATGTGCTCTTATTAAAATCACATAACATATACCTTACTAGAACATGAGTATTTTATCATATAATTTGACATAACTCCATTTTTATACTAGGGTTTTGTTTCTAAATCAATATTTTATTAAATCATATTATCAAGGTTTCTACTAAACTTTCTCTGATACCAACTTTAACAACCCAGAATCTAGTAACATATAGCCTATTTCTAATTTAAAACACTAGAATAATGAATAATTGACCTCATTCCTAAGAATCGTTAAATTATGTTGTAATAAAGAACCATATATATACATGATTCCCTTTTTAAAAGGGAAATAAAATAAAAAACATAGTGAAAGTAAATATTCTGAATCCTTGAACTCTTTCATATATTTCTTCTTCATGTTTTGGGGAAAGTAATAAATAATATTGAGATAAAATTCTCAACACGGGTTATATACCATGAAAATATCATGATTAATCCAAAAATAAATAATATTTCACGGTAAAGAACTAAATACAGATATTATTTAATCAATAACATGATCATGAAATGAATTAATGGGAAATATAAATATAGAAATCTCAGGGATAATAGTTATTTAATTGATAGTTAAAGAAATATAAAATATTTGATGTCATGATCTTAATCATCATTTTATATTTTCCAGCAAGGTCTTTCACCAATAAATCTAAAATTTTGTTTGACATAAACCCTAAACTCATTTAATATCTCAAGAGAACAGGTTGTGTATTTAGACTTGTTGATACTTCAAGGGGATATATAATTTTGAGTGCCACCTAGAACATAATGTCCAATTAATTACACACCTATTTAATTTAATCATTAATTAATGAAACAACTATTTTAAATATATATAATTCTCCCTATCCTAGATACAAAAATTAGTGGATTTTATATCATATGCTAAATAGAAAACAATATATTGAAATCATTGGATTTTGGTATAGTAATCCACAATAGACTAGATACATTTCATTGAAACTTAAAAATAGAAGTAAAATATTAATTCTACAATGATGTTCTAGTTCAATCATAGAATTCTAATTTATTAGATTGGGAAAAGGGGACAAAAAGTAAAGGTAGTGAACATAAATACACAAAAAGGGGTAATTTTTTGCGAAATCTAAATATGGAATCTAAAACATTATGAATAAAATTGAAAACAAAATAATTAATAAAATAAGTGAAATATAGGAAATAAGAATAAAATCATAATTTTATTGATCAAAAAAATTATATTAAATACTGATTTGTATAATGCCAAACTTATTAATCATATTGCTGAGCCCTTTTTCCATGTCATTATTCATAATGGGTAAGGACACCCACATTACCAAATCATAATGGTATAATGAGACCTACTAGTGCACTTAGGGGTCATATAATTCTACACCCCACAACGGACATAAAATTCCAATACAATCCATCAGATACCATATGAATATGGGATTTACATGGAATAATTTATATGGCGAACAACATAGAGATAAATGGAATATTTTTTCAATAGAACATGTAATATATTATCTCCAAATATACGATAATAGATTATACAGGTCCTAAATATGTTTCCCTCATAAATGAATTTAAAAAATCAATTTTAATTCCTTCAAAACTATAAGAAATATTTATGGATTCGATGTTTGGAAAAAGTAAACATAATAACAAAATGATGGATATTGGGTATATAACAATATTAATGGATTTAAATGAATATAAGGAATCATAATTTCAAAGGTATCCATAAAAAATATACATAAATTATACACCACCATATAAATACTACATTTACTTTTATTAAAAAATTTCTAATAATCTATAGCATATCACACAGGATAGTCAAACAATGTACACAATAAGGTCCCACACACTATACACTAGGATGGTGATCGCGTTATACATGACTAAATCATTTACGGTTTGTTAACACAAGATGAATATGGGGCAAAACATCATCCCCATGTAGTATACATAAATGGGTGTAATTTATTTTGACAATCATACACATTTTACATAAAAAATTATAGCATTTCTATGGATTTGAAGATATTTAGGAAATGTAATTGATTATAAATTTCTCATAATACAAGTTTAAGGAAAAATAAAATGATTAGATATATTGATAGTGGAACATACAATAATATCATCTTGATAATGGAACATACACATGTGTATTAAAAATGATACGAAAATATTAACGTAAATAGGAATTGAATGGAGGATGAAAGTCAATCCTTACTTTGGAAAAGTAATAGATTGAAAAAAATGGTATAATCTATGGGGTTTTGGAAATGTAATATTGTTGAAATATCAAAGGGGACATAATAAAATAGATACATGGAAATATTGAATATAAAATGTATTTTTAAAAGAAATTACCAATTAAATATTTGATATATGAAACGAATTGAGAGAAATAGGAAACCTTGCCTCTCTTGAGCATATTACATTAGAACTTAATCAGATAACAGAGTGACTAATTGAGGTAGAAATGGGAGGGAATAGATAACATTAGCGTTCCATAGTGAGAGTAGAGTGTGGATTCATATAGGTGTGATGAGTGGAATTTCATGGAATAATTTATTAGTTATATTATTATTCCACTATCTTCTAGTTCTCCACTATATGATTTGTGCTCCACTACCACCATTAATTCCCCCCAATATTTTTAGTGTCACAAATAATTAGGTATAACAAATTAGTAAAAAATGAGTCATTGTTATAGAAATATGATGTCAAAAATACTGTATTTACCATATTTCAACTTATTCCACCATTTTTACTCAATTTTACTATTTTAATCATAAATTACCACATTTCACCCTTATGGATAATTATGAAATCATGATTTCAAATATCCAATCCATTTTATAAAATTATTTATTAATTTACCAAATTTTAATTTTTAGTTATATGAAGATACATCTATCAAGAATAAAATAAAAGAGTAAAATTATTTTAATTTATTAATGGATATATGTTAAAACAAACCTGAATGTCTAGATACATAACATTTAATCAGTAAAGATTATTCCCTAAGGTTATGGTGTGAAATAGTTTTATCTTTATGGGGTGGTTTGGGAAATTTTAATTGGGTAGTGATCTCTTCATACAAGAACTTCTCTTGTTGATATTTCTTTTCGAACTTCACTTATTGGGGTTCTTCCGAGGCTTGGCCAAGGGAGAACCCTAGTGAAGCTACCTTCTCTCCATGATTACATAAATTAAAATTATATGAGATGTTACGAGTTTTCGAATCCTTGTTGATTAATTATTACCATAATTCACATTTAACATTACAATTAATATATGCTAATCTTATTTGTATGTTGTAAATATATATACCACAAATTGGCATAAAGCCTAACAGTCAGATTCACCAATTATTTTATTGAACAACCGTCATATTTTCCAATGGTAATAATGTCAAATGTTCATATTAGTCCTTACACACACACATAAACATCTAAATCCCTTTATCTCACCCCCAAGGTTCATACCCCTCAAAAAATTTCAATTTTTATTTTTTAATTATAATTTATTTTATATAATTATTATTTTTCGAGTATGATCACTGAATTTATAATATTATAGTAGTCCCACCTATTTTTATATGTTTTTTCGTTAATGTTTTAACATAAATAATACATTTAATTACTTATAGTTTTTTAATCAATATTTATTATACCATTACGATGAAATAAGAATGTGTGCATTGTGAAACAATACCATGATAAATGATTTAATTACTAATATAGAATCTTGGGTATTATATTCTACCCCACCCCATAAAACTTCATCGTCAAAATTGTATTTCAAGCCATAATTATATTTGGATAATAGTTATTTATAACAACTTCTCACTCCCATGTTTCCTCTTCAGGAAGATTATTCCTCTAAAGAACCTTCACCAGCCATGTAGTTCTATTTCATAGCAGTTATCCCCTTGTATCAAGAATTTTAATCGACTTTTCCACATATGATAATTATAGATCCAAATAAGTATGATCACCTTTTAGAACATGGGTTGGGTCTTCAATAAACTTCCTTAGAAGTGATATAAGGAAACAATTGTGAACATTGGATAGAATTTATTGCATGGAAAAATGATATGCGACTAATCATATGAACTAAAAAAAGTTACAATTTCCAATATAACATAAACACTTCAAACCATTCCATCCAAATTTAATTAATCAGTTACGTTGTGTTATTATAACGATGAAATAGTCTCTTATGTGGATTTCATGGTCCTTCCTAAAATTTTCAACATACATTTTTTTATACTTTGTGTAACCTTAATATGATTCTTGATGGAATATACCTTCTCAATTGTCTCTTCCACATGTCAATGGACCAAAATATTCCCATCCATGAAATCAAATTATCATGTCTAGGTTCAGTATCCATTTGTAAAAAATTCCTCAAATAGTGTCATATTAATACTGGAGTGGTAACTGTTGTAGTATTTATAACATCCATATTATTTATTACACTATAATTATTGATTTATTATATATTATTACACATAATACAACATTTATGAACAATAAGAATATGGTAATTTTGAATTAGGTACATATAATAACATCTTGAACATGGGATACAACGACATTATTGAAAACATCATTAAGATTCTTATGAAATTCCAGGGATACTTAAATTCCACTGGATAACCTTGAGAAAACATAATAAATAGGTTATCTATAATTCCAAGTAAAGGAATAAATATTTCATAAGGAGATACATGTTTCGTAATAGGTGACTTAGTGGAGTATAAAAATATTTTGAACCATAAAAATGAACAATAATACATGATATAGATGGATAATCCTAACATGGGAAATGCGGAAACAACTTAAATCTATACATCATAAACATGGGCATGGCTAAACCACACAAACATAATTGTATACAATTTACCATAAAGTAATACGATACACTAAATTTCCCAAATTTATGTCTCATGAGACTAAACACTGCCTAATTCATTGGAGTTCAAATTACTTTTGACCACACCCGTCATATTCATTTAATTCATTTGGTTATGTGTTCTACAGGGATTGTAATACATGGAATAAATTATCATCAAAATTTATTCCATGATCCTAGGATGTGGAAATAAAACATATATTTTTTCTTTCAAATATTTTTATATGTATAAATGTGAACTCCCCTCAAATGAAATGGTTATGGTATCTACTGCATAAATGTTATGGCATGGAAAAATCATGATGAAATTTTAGCAGCATAACAGAGTCACATAAAAATTCATAAATTTAGTTTATGAGAGGTAAATGAATCTCTAATAATTTTTAAATTAAATATAATTTAATAAGAATAAATAATAAAATATACCAACATTAGTAATTATAAATTGAAGAGATAATATAATAATGAAACTAGAATAAATAATGGAAGGTGACGATCCTTTACTTGAGTGTTTGAGTCAAAATGCTTGGGAGGGGATTATTGAGAGTCTTGTAGTTCCTTTGGAGAACTCTAGAGAGTTTATGATAGAGTGTGTATATGATCCAAAACGTTTTAGTGATGATAAATGTGAGATTGTGTGGTTTTTATTGTAAATGATTGAGGTTTCTTAATTAATTTTTTGGACTCTATTAATAAAATAATTAAAACCACAAACCATCCCAGGAGTTTTTTCAATGGATTCTGAAATATTGTAGTTTTAATTATTATTTTATAATTAAAATCATATAACATAATAATATAATACCCTAACTTATGTATAGGTGAGTATTATTCTGAAAGAAATGTTTTTAATACATTAAAATTTTAACAATGGTTTGGCAGGATACTTTAGGGTTTATAATATTAATCAAATAAATTTTAAATCATGTTATTTTAAATTTTAAAAAATATTTTTTATCGTAAATATCATTTTTATTATTTATTACATCACTTTGGGGTTAGTATGATGTCATAATAAACATATTATATTAATACGATAAGTATGTTTTACCTGAAAATTCGAATATCTCAGAAAATTGTGAAATATTCACCCTTGGATAATTTCAAGGTTTTGATTTTATTAATAACATTTATTATATCTATTTAGTATTATTGATATGCCACCATTCAATTTTAAAAATTGTAATTTTTATGAAATTATGGGTTTTTTTATAATACTAGTTTTTGAAGCATTAAAAAAATTACATTTTACATAAAAAATTATTTGATAATTTGATTTAAATATATTTTATCTAATAATATTATTTTATTAAAAAATAATTTATTTCTAAAATCCGTTATTTCAACTAAATAAATTACGTAATTTAATTGGAAATATTTCACAAAAAATATATTTTTTATTATATCAAAATTAAAATAGTTTACATGATGGAAATATATTCATTATTATTTAAAATATAATATACATACCCATAATTATATGTTATTAATACCTGTCCCTTTAATACACCATCAAACTACTTGTATGTAAGGAGTGTGATGGTTCACCTTTTATGAGTCGGTTCTACATACATGGTTTGAGTTGTGATGTCTGTGAGATGAAACTTCTCTCAAAAATGGTTTCTCCCATGCTAATGTTTTAGATATAATCTTATTCATGGACATGGGAAATGACTATAGATCTATATCACTTGTAATAATCGATAAATTGTCTTTATATGGTACAATCATACTAGTTGGGGCCCACACTCCCATTTACTAATCTAATTGGATTTGTTAAAATCATATATTTACTCAATTCATTTTATCACTTTTCAATAGTTATATAATTGATAGTAAAGATACATAATAGTCTTTTACATCCAATTGTATTTGATAAATAAAAAAATATTATTGGGTTTTCTATAATGATTTTTCAAAATAATACATTTAAATAAACAAAAGAGAAGTATTATTTATTATTGTTTAGGATATTAAAATATTCTGCAATTAAGAAATTTAGACAAAAAAAATTAATTTCAGGCACAAAAAATAAGAGGGTAACACATTTTATCACATTATATGGTTTTGATATTTCTTCTTCAAACATGTTCTCCACACCACTTTTATAAGGTTCATTTTCTTGTTTAATAAAAAAATTTCTCTTTGAGCTAAGATATTTACTAGATACACCTCATAGAAATAGTCTTTATCAAATGGTAACAATACTGTATTGAGTTCATGTGAGGTGCTTGTTAAGGGATTTATCAAGAGGGATATATGGAACACATCATGTACATGAGATAGATTAGGAGGGACAAAAATTTGGTAGGCCAATGATTTGATATTATCAAGGATATCAAAGTGGAAAAGGTATAATAGACTAATCATTCCATTATTCAAAATCAAATCAATTACATCCATGGATAAATTCCGAGTAAACCCATTTCACCATTATAAAACTCTAGGTCTTTTAGATTATTCTAATAATATATCGTATATCAACTCTGATTAGCCTTGATTTTTCATTTAATTCTCATATCTTATTCCACTATTTCCTTTTCTATTACGGAACCGAGTTGTTTTCGTTTTCCTGCTTCATCCTAGCATCTAGGTGTTCTCCACATCTTCGCTTAAATTTATTCATTGGGAGTTATTTAAATGCTTGAGTTGAAAATACGTTTCTATGGGAACTCCACTAGAGTTAGATATTTGTACCATTATATTTTGAAGTATTTTGAAAAGGCTCTCAACATGTCGACTACTATAGGAATAGTACTTTGAGACTGGATATCATTTTGAGGATGATATTTCATACTGATGTTCATATCATTTTTTGATAATTTTTAATACTTTTCTATACTAGTATGTGAAAATCATATCTCATTTGGATTAAATCTATATTGGTTCTACATTCATCCTTAACACTTTTATATTGTATATTTGTGCATCTTGATCGAGTAATAAATCCTCTCAAATAACAATAATAAGAGCAATATTTATAATATAGTAAACAACTATCCATATATCATTTTTTCCATAGGATATGATTGGACTCCCTATGGAAAAGTCCATGGTGCTGTTTCCCTATATCCATATTGGTATGGGTTATGGTTGCATCATCCCCTTATAATTTTTCCATTAAGACTTCACTTGAATACATACTAGGCACATTGATGTATATCATGTTATCATAATCTTCATATTTTCCCACTAATTGTGTTCTTGAAGATCATGATACATCAATGTACTTCCCATATGGATAGAGAAGTTTTAGGAATGTTAATCATCCAAAAACACTTTATTAAAATCATTATTTTACTGAACATAGATTCTTGACTCAAATCATACAGTAAATTTTTCATTAACATAGATCTATGTGGATTTACATTTCTTTATAGTTTCCTATTTTGAATTAATTCCCACATTATCCCCTTATTAATCATTTATCTTCTACAGATGTATTGGTTGAGAGATAATTTCTAAGATTATTGATGATTTTCCTTCCATTACGATTCCAATGTCCATCCTTTTCAAATACAAGATGATTTGATCATTATAAATTCTCATCAATGAAAAAATTGTTGAATTCTTTTAACTTAATGAATTTTACCCATTATTTGATGTACTACAATGGTAGTGGATTGAGAATTAATATTCCATGATATGATAAATCCATCTTCATTGTCTCATATTCCGATCTTTATGTGTGAATTTATACTTGAGGCATTTTTGATCCATATGTATTTCACACTTCTACCCAAAGAGATAATGAATCCATATTTTCATAGTGAAGATCATATCAACCGTATCCAAATCATGTTTTGGTTAGTTCTATTAAGGAACACTCAACATCCTTGAATAATGGATTTTGACATTGTCATTATGCATTAAAACACATCCCAATCCCTTCATTTATGAAATCACTAAATACAATTTAACGTTCTATACTTGTGGGTAGTGTGAGAATATGGGAAATTATATTCTACCATCGAAACTCCATGAATCATTCTTCACATTTATCCTTCCTAGAATAAATGACTTCAATTTGATTAATATTGGTTATAGGGTTGGAAAATAATAATATATTTCTCACAAATCAATGATTGTAAGAAGCTATTCCATTGAAACTATGGATATCTGTCACAATTAGTGGCCTTGGCCATCCTTAAATTGTGTAAATCATTGAAGGGTCATAATATATTACATTTATTAACATGATATCCCCCAGTAATGATACTTACATCCACCAATAGTAATATATTAAGTAATTTTCATAAATCTTCTCATTTTGCATGGACTTTAGTATAGTACTCAGATTATCCTCATGCTACTTCTTGGTTGAGGAGTATACAAGAAAATCATCTATAAATACTACAAAATATTTAGTGAGGTAATCTCCAAAGACTCTATTCATAATTTACATGATGATTTTTGTAATATTAGAGATCTTAAAGGGAATCACTATCAACTTAGAGTTCACATTCTTCATACGTAATGTACTATTCTTAATATCATTTTTATTCACCTTAACATGGTAATATTCCAACAACAGATCCACATTGATTAGGTATTGTGCTCCTTGAATATGATCAAACAATTTATCAATCCATGGTAGATGGTTCTTATTCGTTATCATTATCTTTTTTATCTCATGATAATCAATGAAAAGGTGAAATGATCCAACCCTATTCATGATGACGATGACCGGTGTTCCCTAGAGAGAAGCACTTTGGCCTATACACCCTTTATCCGTATTCATATTCATTTTTTTATTCAGATCCTCATGTTACGCAACATCCATTTCATATGGAATCTATTATAATGATAATTCCACATTTATAATCTCTATTGAAAATTAATCCTCTTATTTTGGAGGAAGACAACCCAATTCCTCCGTTGACACATCATCATATTCAATCACAATAAATATGTATTTGAGGATTATTTTTTCCTTCAACTCAATAATTTGTCCAAGATATGATCTTTTATATGGAAATAATATCCATTCATTATTTTTTGGTGCAAAATAATATTAATCGACATCCTTGAACTTTAATAAAATTGGTGGTCCATTCCCAATATTGAGAGTGCTTTAATTATCACAGAAATTTATGTTTTCTCGACATAGGGAAACTCAATAAATTCCTTGAATTGCATCAAATTATACCAAAGGGAGTACAAAAAGGTCCCCTAGGATGTTCAACCATCAAATTTTGACTGGGTAGGAGTTATATAATTTGATTCAATAATGTATTAATTTAGGGTTCTTGCTGACAACTCTACATCCCAACTATGTGGTGGTTTTTGAATAGTACTTCTAAACATATGTTATATTATGTTATATGTGGAACCAGAATCAAATAGTACTTTCTATATTAATTAAATAATAACTAATTTATCTATCACCACTTCATTTTTATAATCCAACTAAATTTCTATGATGGAAAAAGGTCTACCTTTTTTCTTCGAGGTTGTTGGTTGCCTCCAAAAAACTGTACCTTATTTTATTGGTTCATGACTTACCAAGGTTTGTTATATTTGATGTCATGAAAATTCAATAAGGGGTGACTAGAGAATTCCTTCCATTCATTTAATTAGTGGGATTCTTCTGTCAGCAATCATTATCTATACATCCTTCCTTCCCACACCTAAATAATTTCCACATCCCAATTCAGATGTATTTGGAGTTTTTATTTTGGAACCATTGACAAGTGGGATGTTAAAATTTCATGGAACTATTATATTTCTCCATGAGATTACCTAAATTAAGATCTACATTCCAATTATTATTCCGAAAAATCCCTTGATATTTTCCGATCACCATTTCATCTTTGAGAAAAAATTGGACAATTCTTTCAAATATATCAAAATAATGGATTTCCACCGATTTTATTAGAATAGGTTTTAACACACAAAATATGTGGTCGATCTTGAATTTAGGGGTGACAACAAATATGTAGGTGTATCGGGAAATTATTGTGCCATTTTCATCAAACAACATAATATAATAATCTTCTTTTATCATTAAGTAAATGAAAACCCAATATATTTTAATGACAGGGTGTCTGAGGAAAATATTTATCAATAAACATTTTCAAAATTTTCTTTCACACAATCACATTGATCTCATCCTCGGGCATCATATTTGTTATCAACATCTTCTACTTATTTTATTCTCCATCAATATGATAAAAAAACTAGTATAAAATTATCTTTTTCAGGACATTGAAGGATAGATATGATCTTCTCAATAGAGTTTTTCCATTATTCTTTGGTTATTGGATTAGACGATCCATTAATATTCAGAGACCTTATCCCTATAAATCTATCAACAAAAACATGATATCTTATAAGGGTATTTTAAAATTCCTTCATATCATGTTTTCTATTCAATACCTGAGTCAACTATGAGAGTATCGACATAAATTTTGAGATTTAGGCTCCCATCGGGTTAGGCATCTCATTTGGGTAGTGATCCCATTTCCCATCAAACTGATTGTTTAAATGATTCTTCCTATTTCTCAACATTAGATATAATAAAGGTAAAAATAATAATATATATTTTAAAACTATTAAACACATAAAAGTCAATCCAATGACATTAAATTGATGTCATATAAATTCGCAATTATCTTTATAAATTATCAATTTATAGTCTTTATTATATGTTGTCCATGATCTATTTCCTAACATATACTTATATGGGAATTTTTTGTCCCTTGAGTATTCACTCATAAATAAACTAATAATTTACCAAATAATATCCCCTAGGAGTTTCATTCGATGTGCACAGTACGACTCATTTTTATTTACTAGGTTACACTGTTTTAGGACCGGTACACCTTGTCAGAGTTGTTACCCATATGTACATATGTGATAGAACGATGTCCACTTATAAAATTCGGATAGGGTTATATTTGAATGATAAAACAGTTAATCTATATGTAACAAAATTTAGGGTTTTTTCTTATAATTAGTATCATTCCAAATTCTTTTTTTAGTTTTTTATAATCTTAATCCAATAAATAACTAATCTTATCTATTGATATCAAATATAACAACCAAGTTCTTTATTTCAATTTAATTTGTGATTTATTATATAATATTATACATAATATAACTACTATGGTAGATATATCTAGTTTATTTTGTAATTAAGTACATAACATAACATCTAGAACATGGGATAAAACTATATTATTGAAAATATCATTAACATGTTTCTAAAATTGTGAGGCTTTAAAAGCTGCAAGGGATAACATGAGGTAAAACATAAGAAAAGGGTGAGTTATAAAGCGCTATATATTAATATACCTAGAATAAGGTGATACATGTTAGACAATAGAAATATAAATGGGGTATAAAAAGATTATTAATAATAGAAATGAAAAGTGAGAGATGATATATCATGAAAATCATCAAATGGAAATATAGAAACAATATAAACTATTGAATCATAAACATAGGTCAACTATAAACCACCTAGACATCATGGTGGAAAAATTAAAATAAATTAATTAGGATCACTTCATTTCCTCACATTATTTCTGACGATATAAAACATTAACTAGTTCATTGGTGCACCGAATAATTCTGGGCACACCCATCCCATACATTTAATTCTCATTCAAAAGTGATTCACATAGATCCTAATACATTGAATCATTTATTATCACATTTTATTTCAAAAACATGGAGTTTGGAATACATAAATTTATTTACCAATTAAAATTTGATTTATTTTTCTAATGGTTAAAACTCTTGATTAGAAATGTGTATGGTATTCATTATTCAATTGTTTTGGAATGGAAAATTTGTGGAAAAATCTCAAAAGCATAACAGTGTCACATAAAAATACAGAAACCATTTAATGGGAGTTTAAATAGTATATAATAATTTTTAAACACAATGGGTAGTAATAGGGATATTTAAATACATATCCAAAAATTACGAATTAGAAATATAAGGCATAATAATTAAAAAACATGAATAAATAAGGGAAGGCGGGGATCCCTTTCATGAGTGTGTGGCTAAAAATGACTCAAAGGGATTCAAGAGAGCATGGGGTGACATTATAATAGTATAGATAGTTTTAATAATAGTTTTTTACTTTCTTTGTGGGGTTTTAATGAAGAGAAATTGGAACATGATAGGTTTTATGCAAGAAAATAGTAGGATTTCATTATTACATTATTTTTTGACACAACATAATAATATAAACAAAACCCAAAGCAATACCATGTTTTCTTCATATTTTTTTCAAAATGGTAGTGGTTGTAATTATTCTTTATGTCCATGGGAAGAAATAAATAAAATAATACCCTTTCCTATGTAGAGGTGATTAATACTCTTAATGAAATTGTTTTAAGACATAAAAATATAATATAGGTTTATGAGGATTAATAAGGGACTTATAAGAATAATAATATAAATATAAAATTATATTATATTAATGTTAAAAAAATTATTTTTTCACGGATACCCTTTATAAGATTTATTAGACCATTTTTTGGTCTTTATGGTGTCATAATACATAGTGTATAATTATATGGTATTTAATTTCAACCATAACATTTGACTGTCTCATAAAATTATTAAAAAATCACTGTAGGGTAATTTCAATATTTGGATTCCAAAAATAATAATCATTTTATATAAATAATTTTCTTATGTTTTGAATTTATACATTCGATATAATTACGACATTAATTAATAAATGTTGTGTTTTATTACAACAACTGTTTTTGATCCCTTATAAAACTTACATTTGTCTTCATAAAACTTATCAGATAATTTATATTTAATAAAAGATATTTAATAATAATATTTTTCTATAAGATAATTTATTTCACAATTACATTAATTAATCAAACAAAATCCTTAATTGAATTTTAATATTACCCAAAAATGAATTTTTTTTATTATATCTAAAAAATCATTTATAGGATGAAAAAATATTCATTACTCTATAAAAAATAAATTACATACTCATAATGTTATGGTCTTGATTAATATCCCTTCAATACACTTGATAACTCTCTATGCATAAGGTGTATGATGGTGATTTATTAATAGTGTGGTTCAGCATACATTGTTTTGTTCATTATCTCGATTATCTTAATATTCTCCTGAAAACAATTTTCCTCATGCTTATGTTGTTGGATATCATATTGGGATTATTAATGGGAAAAGACCAAGGATTCTATCTCCCTCAAAATCTCTGATAAATGGGCTTAATAGGGTACAATCATACTGGTTGAGGCAATCAATTCTTTTGTATCTATCAATTGGATTTGTTATAAGCCTATATTTATACTAATCATGTGATCATTTTTCATCAAATATGTTTTCAATAGTAATGATACTGAGTGGAAATTTAAATCCAATTTGATATAATAATACAGAAACAATTGCATGTTTTCTCTAAAAACATATTTCATAATAAGAAATATAATTAAATCAATAGTGGAATATTATTTATAGAAATTCGTCTCATTACAGCAGGAAAACTCCAAAATAACGAAATACTAATCCCAACATCTTTTTAATTACATAGTTTGTGAGCATATCATTTCATCTAAGGTATGGGTATTATATTTAAAATACCCATTATTTTGAGGATGATAGGGACAAATAATATTAAGATTTATATTTGATGACATATGGAGACTCCTATAAATTTTTTATGTGAACCTTGGATCATCATCAAAGACTATTAATAACAGTTTTCCATGATGTTTGACACTTAATTTAGATACAAACATGAATGAAAAATGAGAGGAAAATCTTCTCTTATTTCAAGAACAATTGGTGACTTTTTGAGATTATCAATAATGCACAATTTTGACTTTTTACCCATAGATGTATTAGTAATCCCAACGATAAAATCCATAGTTAAACTATCCATCATCGATTCTGGTAATGGGAGGTTTTTTTAATCCCCTGGGACGTTGCCTTTCAGCATTCAATACCTCTCATACTAATCATCTTCTAGTATAATCTATAATTTCTATCTTCAAATTTTCAAAAATATTTTCTCTCAGATATACCTATATATCTTGGTAATTATAGGA
This sequence comes from Viscum album, assembly GCA_963277665.1. Lineage (NCBI taxonomy): Eukaryota > Viridiplantae > Streptophyta > Magnoliopsida > Santalales > Viscaceae > Viscum > Viscum album. Next base: position 1,687,382,947 of record OY728119.1, read on the forward strand.
TGTATAGACAGGTTTGACTAGTAAAACACATCCAAAAGAACATTATTTTGTTCTGTTACTAATAGAACACATAACCTCTTTCCAAACTTTAAAACTCTATTATGACCAATGTTGAACTAAAATATTTTACCATTATTCACATATTACATTTTATATTGTAGGGATTTCTCACCACATTGAGATTTAGTTTTCATCTATAATAAAGATGTATGGCTAGTTTTCTTTAATAATAATGATTTTTACATTTCAATTAAAATATCCATGTTTATAAATACATGGTCTTGGAGAATTGGATTGTTCTTTACCCTCAACATGGATAAGTTACCACTATATTTTATTTAATCATCACCATCCACCATCAATTCCTTCCATGTATAATAATGGATAACACAATAATACTCCTGGGCTAGTTATAAAAATCTTATTTTCCCCATCTTAAAATCATTATGAGTAATGATATATGTAAAAATCTTATGGTCTTTGTAAATATTACATTTACATCCCTATAGATAATGTATACATAACATTATATGAAATATAACTATCACCAATATTAAATAACCATATAGGTAGTTGATCAAAGGGGGATGAAGCTATCTTTATTTTCATAGCACATAACTATATAAATTTTATATAAACACATCCATGAGCATTCCATGACGCATCGCTGTTAATAATAGTGCCTTATTTAACATATGGAAGAGTTGGGACATGAACATATTAACATATCCACTTCAATACTATAGAAATATCATTAAATTACTTTTTCTAGATGAAATTAACCTCATTGTGACAGAAAATGTTTATTAGATTTTCTAATTGAAAATTTTTTTAAAAAAAACATGGATTGTATCCCATTATCCAAAGAAAACATCATATATATATTATGTTGCTGGGTCATAGTTATTCTCTAATAGCCTCCAGTTTTTAGGATCAAATTATATACCAGACATGGAAATAATATGACTAATAGTGGACACGTTCTAAATCCAGATTACACATTTATTGAATATCACATATAAATCTTAATTTCACAATAGAATAGGAAAAATAATTATGGGGGTATCATGAACCTCGTAACTCTTAGAGTATAGTTTTATTTCATCAAAAAAAACTGGAAAACAATATTAATTTAGTCTTTGAATACTCTATTCATGATGTCCAAAAACATAGAGGGAGAATTTTATAAACCAAATGGGATTACTGTGTACCCATAATTTCAATAACTTTTATGAAAATATGTCCTTTCAATATCCTATTTCTGAACATTTATCTAATGGTATCTAGAATAGATATCGATCTTTATAAATATTTGATATCTTGTATGATGATCAAATATTTCATCAATATGATGAATTGGATCCATTTTCATTATAGTAATACCATTGATTTCCTTATAATCATTGTGTAGTCTCATTATACCATCAATTGTTTCAAAAAATAACAAGTACTCCCCCTAATTAGACACTAAAACAAGTGAACCACTTAATCTATAATTCTATTATTTCTCAAAATTAACTCAACTAGATTCACTAGAGCCATCCAATATTATGTATTGTGTATTTTCTTCACATCAGAAAAATTATATAAATTGAGAATTTAACATCTTCATCAGGATGTAATCTTCATTACTCTTAAGGAAATGCATCCTTATATTCTGAAATAACTGGTAACACTTATTTTATCTGAAATACCCTCCCAACCATAGATTTTATTTCATAGGTATCCTCCCCAATAATTTCATTTGATTGAGCTATTGGGGGCAGATAAATGTACGATTTAGTTAATGATGCATCTCTTGAAAAACATGTAATTCATTACCTTCAATACAAATTATTAAATCATTCTTCCTATAATAAATTCATTTCTATTAACTAGATATCTAATCAATCCTTTATATTAAATCAAAATCTAAAAATTGTATGATGCTAAAATTTTACAAGATAAAAATGCATTGCATCATTATTTGAATCACCCGATGTACCTTGGCTTCAATCAATGTACCACTTACTAGTCTAACTGATTAACCATTCATTTGTATTATCAGAGGCTATCTGAATGTTATTTGAAAACATTGTGGATATAATGTAATTCAGAGATCTATAATCAAACAGTGTATTAGATAATACTGATTGTATAATCAATGTACCTAATATCACATTTTTTTTATTTTACAGAAATTATTGATTTAGAAAAAGAAAAAATCTGATTCAAAGTCCACTTTTGTGGTAGAAAATCTTGGTGATAAATTAATTTATTTGAATAACGATCTCTCTCCTTAATTATGAATAATTATACATTGGATGCCTCCCTCCTTCCCTTGAACTAATGTGCTTTGTGACCCTTCTCTCCATATTTGTAACAATCTCCCAACCCTTTTATAAAATTAATAGGATGTTTCTTCCCCAAGAATTTTGATGTTTTAAAATATAATCTTCTTTTATTTTAAGTTACTAAATCCAATATCTCATCCATCTTCTTATTCTCTTTCTTCTATTTGAATCTGATGGATTTAGTGATTTACATATCACAAGTCATTGCACTTATTATAATCTCTTCATTTGATGATAAATTTTTTCATACCAATTGACATTGAAGATTATGATTTTAACTATAAAAGAGGGAATGGATCCTCCTTTTTGGTTTCCATTGGTAATCCAAAACATGCCATGATATCCCTATCAATGCGGCCTCATTCTAAGACACCTATCATTATTCTTTCATTAATTTTTTTAATAGTTTCCTTCCCTTCACAACATGATTCACTTGAGGAAAATATTTTATACAAACTATCACCTAGAATTAATTCCATTCCATACACTCAGTCTATTTATCTTCCTTTGTATTTTGAATTAAGAACTACCAATTTTTTACATAGCCTCTAAAATGATACACAACCCTACTTAATTTATATCCCTCAGAGCATCTTAATTCCAATAGGATTTTTTCTATGAACATAAAACATTATTCTTTGTCCATATGAATAAGAGATCTACAAAACTGTTGAGGTTTCTTCACCCTAAATTGATCCATAATATAAGATCATTATGTGTGGGGGTATACTAGTTTCCTCATGTGGGAATGGATGTTTATCATAATAGTAAGAACCCAGTTTTGCACTTAGGTATGGATTTTTTAAAATAAGTCTTATTTCCTTAATTTGGAAAAAATATAGATTTCTAGTTAGTTAGTGAATTTACTGAGAGTATCTATGAATTATATTAATATTTTAACCCATCTACTTAGGATAAATGGACTTTTCGTATGGTTAGAGTATACCATGAAGGTAGGGTGCAAGGATTGGTCTAACTGTACGATGGTCTATATTTATTAGAAGAGTAATCTCTTATGGTTGGTGAATGACTACCCTAACTTTTTGGCCAAATCAAGAGAGTTCCCATCTTCTCCAGGTAACCAGGCATGGTCTACACATGGATTGGAAAACTGTCTGTAAAAACCCTACTCAAGATAAATTATTGGTAAATTTTACATTTTCCCTTAAATATATAGTTAATACCCTTTCTCTTCCCTATTACAATTTATAGGGGAATTAGCCTCCTATTATCTCATATTTGAGCCCCTTGAATTCATATGATTGGTATCAAGAGATATCCTTCATCTGGGATCTGTTCAAGATTCTTTTCATTATGTGGGATGTGCAATGGTAAGTACTCGAGTCTATTGGAGCCACTAATTTTCTCTCTTTATCTGGATCTTGTTATTGAGGTGTGAGCATTTTTATCTTTTCATCTTGCCTACTTAAATCCAAGAAAAATTAGAGGCCTCTATAAGAAGATGAGAGTTGTATTGTTATATGGTGGGTAGTATATGACTCATCCCTCATGTTTAATGATTTTGGAATTAGTCATGTGGGGCCATACGATTTCATTGGGTTCCATTTATTAAATTTATGTGCCATAGTTATAATCATTATAATCATATGGTTATTCTATTTCCAAATATGTTATTAGATGTTAGTGGATCCATTCTCAAATCCATGCATCCTTTGTATGATGTTCTTCAAGACTTTTTGTTTTAGTGTTATGAAATGTTTGAACCACCGATCAAGTGTGCCTTGGACTTAAATTCCTATGAGTATTCTTTTCTATATGTTAACTGGATTGATTTATATTTTGAATTCAATAATGTAAAATACCATGTATGCTCACCACTTGACCCACATAAGGTATGTACTTTAATTAATAATCATATGTGAAATGGGAATTGGAAAGAATGAAAAGTATATATCATTCACTTTTTAAGTGAAATTTAATACTAGGTCACAATTCAATGACAACCCTTACCATGTTGATGGAACATAGCATAGTTATCCTTTCTTATTAATATTCCTTAAATGTATTAAATTAATGCTTCTAAGCCGCATGGCCATTTAACAATAATGAAAACCCTAGAATGAACCAAATGGACATATAGGTTAATTATTACTTGAATAAATTGTTTCATGCTCAATTAACCTTATCATAATAATGAAAGGTAACGTCTTCATCCTTTTGAATTATATAAGACTTATTAATAAAAATAATAGTTTTCATACTTGAGAATTCCATGGATTCATGATGGAATTCTTTGAGTACTTAATGACCCCATTCGGAATTCAAGGACAAATCATTCTTTGGTTGAGACCCACATAAAATTCAATCTATGTACACTTTGGATACCTGATATGACAGTATATGATACCTCATGTAGTACTACTAGATCCCATGAATACCCTCCTTCGATCCATCATTGACAATTAGGTTCCATGGAATAATCTCATCAGGCCTTATCTTTACATAGCCCCATTTCACAATGGATGAAATCCAATATCTCAGTAGGTGTATTTTTGTGGGATTCATGGAAAATTCTCCTTGTATTACACTATTTCTCTAAGCTAGGCAACAATTATTATTGAGTTGGTGAACCATGGGGTCTACTTTTCTCTGGTTACTACCTTAGAACTTCATTGTTAATATCTTTATAGGTTTTCCTTGTTACACCTTGTAAACTTTAATATTTTTTTCATATTACATATATATAAAATAGTAAGAATATAGTAAGGAAATGGTTACATGTTCAGACACCAGTCATGGGTGAAGCTGGTATATGGTTATTTAGTTACATTGAACTGATTTAAATTATATATTATTTCATTAACATTGTAATATTTCTAATTAATGGAAAATATGTTATAAACACTGTTGGTTGGGCCCACTATGATTTATCTAACACGCCTCCCGAGTGTTGTTTTTTACTAGGGTAGATTACATGTGTATAGGTGTTAATATTGGGAAGCATACTGCTTTGAACACTTTATTTATTACTATTTAATATAGAGCTTGATAGCATATGACCGAGCTAGAGCTCTTGATTATTGATATAGTATTATGTTTTCCTTTATACTCTTGTGAAACATGTTATGTCTATTAACTTGCACCCATATTTTCAAGTTCTCTAGTGACATTACATATCATCGTTATATTTCCATTAGATCGAATTAGTTTTATCCTTTTCCATTAATTACTTTTGTCTCGTTTTATTATTTACATATATTGATTATATTATTTGCCTTTTTTTATATTTATCTAATATTTTATACTATTGTAATGATAGAATAGTTTTACCCGGGACACACCCAAGGCCCTCACTACTGGTCGAATGACTATGGTGTTTGGGGAGATGCTGTAGAGGCCATGTGGCCCACTGGTCTTGGGGAAACTATTAAGTGTTATTTGAGTCTAAGAAGTCACAATGTAATATTATAGCTACTTAGATATTAAACCCCCTTCTATGATGCATCACGAATCATCCAATGAGCATCACTACTGATGAATTACAAAGTTTTTGCATACGAATCTCGGAAGTTTGGGCCTCTTGATGGAAATTATCTAACGCATGAACATGTTCTACATGATGTTTTCTATGCCTTAAATTTCTGGAGTCACTATCTATTAGGTGACATATATTTAGTGTACACGGAAAACAAGATCCTCAAATATAATTTTATATTGTGTGAATTGAACCTTAGATAGTGGTTATAGGTCTAATATATACAATCTGATGATTTTTATCTTCCATATCCGCATATGAAGGACATTTTCATTGCAGTTTCTCTAAGTCAAAAAATCCACATGCCATAGAGTAATCTAGTGGTAAATGGAAGTTAATGGCCCTCTTTTGTGAGATACATATGGATTTTCATGAAAATCATGAGTAGTCATACCTCTAATCTTTAACAGTCTCCACTTCCATCATTGAGAAGTTTAATGGTATAAACATTTCAGATCATGATTGCTTGGTTCTCCTTGAGAGTATATTATGTAACACTCCAGAATGATAAAGGGTTAAATGACTAAATGATATGACTCATGTCAATATGGTGCGCCTTCCTTTTCGGGAGCATGTCTGATTAGAACTCCACAGTTAAGCGTGCTTGGCCTGGAGTAGTGATCAAGATGGGTGAGCTCCTGGGATGTTTCTCATGGTGTGTGTGAGTGAGGTCAAAGCACACTGGAAAGGACAAGTGTTGTCATGTGGGGTGTTGGCTTGTGAGGACTATCATTAGTCAGATATCTCGTTCAAGCACGTGGGTGGACCCTGGGTTTGGCCCCACGTGTCTGCGGGGGCAACTGGTGGTACCTGGTAGGCCAGGACCCGACGGCCTTGTTAAGGCGGGGTGTCTGTGCTGTCACCGGGGCCCGGTTGTCACATTTGGTATCAGAGGAGGAACCCAGCCTTAAGTGCGTGGTGCACTGCCTGGGTAGAGATGTAGGGCCCACAACGAGGGCGTTGTGCCCTAAAGGGGGGGTGATTGTAACACCCCAGAATGATAAAGGGTTAAATGACTAAATGATATGGCTCATGTCAACAAGGTGTACCTTCCTTTTCGGGAGCCTGTCTGATTAGGAATCCACAGTTAAGCGTGCTTGGCCTGGAGTAGTGATCAGGATGGGTGACCTCCTGGGAAGTTTCTCATGGTGTGTGTGAGTGAGGACAAAGCACACTGGAAAGGACAAGTGTTGGCCTGTGGGGAGTGTCATTAGTCAGATAACACGTTCAGGCATGTGGGTGGAACCTGGGGTGGGCCCCACGTGTCTGCGGGGAAAGTGGTGGTACATGGTGGGCCAAGACCTGACGGCCATGTTAAAGGCGGGGTGGTTGTGCTGTCACCGGGGCCCAGTTGTCACATTTGGTATCAGAGGAGGAACCCAGCCTTAAGTGCGGTGCACTGCCTGGGTTGAGATGTAGGGCCCACAACGAGGGCGTTGTGCTCTAAAGGGGGGTGATTGTAACATACCCAAATGATAAAGGGTTAAATGACTAAATGATATGACTCATATCAACAAGGTGCACCTTCCATTTCGGGAGCCTGTCTGATTAGAACTCCACAGTTAAGCGTGCTTGTCTTGGAGTAGTGATCAGGATGGGTGTCCTTTTGGGAAGTTTTCTAGGGTGTGTGTGAGTGAGGACAAAACACACTGGAAAGGAAATGTGTTGGCTTGTGGGGACTGTCATTAGTCATATAACTCGTTCAGTCACGTGGGTGGACCCTGGGGTGGGCCCCACGTGTCTACGGGGGCAACTGGTGGTACCTGGTAGGCCAGGACCCGACGACCTTGTTAAGGCGGGGTGTCTCTGCTGTCACTGGGACCCAGTTGTCACATATTAGGATTTAAACTACATTTAGATTGTTCTGTGGATAGAGTCAACATTATGAATATTCATGGATGTTTCCTGATTTCTAAAGATATGAGAGAAGAGTTGAATCATGAGTCCCATGCTTCTCAATGGGTATTTCATCCAGGTATCTCCATCATGTATTGATATCTTCAACACTAGTGTTTCTTTTCAGGGATGAAGCGTCAGATAGCAGGCTTTATTGTTAGGTGTTCCACCTATCTCCTAGTTAACATAGAGAACCATAGACATGAAGGCTTGTTACAGACTCTTCCAATCCTAGAATAGAAATTAAAATATGTTTCCATGTATTTGGTAGGTGGGATACCTATGTCAAATAGAGGTAGGGAGACTATATGGGGTTTTATTGAATTACTAACGAATGTAACCCATTTCATTCCTATTTGGGAAACTCTCACAATTGATGATATGGAAATAATTTATGTCTGTGAGATCATATGACTATATGGGGTCCCTCTTACCATCTTTAAAAATAGGTATTTTTATTACACATAATTGATCATGCATGTATTGTATAAATATATGGGTACACGTGTTCTTATATGAACAGATGTTTACCCTCAGACAGATGGATAATCATAACAGAAAATACATGTTCCAGAGGATATGCTCTAAGCATGTGTCCTTGATTTAATTAGTTCATAGGATAATCATATTCCTCTCATTTAGATTTCATATAATAAAATATTTTTTGGAACATTTAAGATGAATCCTTTTGACGTCTTATATAGTAGTCCATACTGGTCAACCATATGCTGGATAGAGGAAACTAAGGCATCACTAATAGATCCTTGTCTCATTTCGGATACATTGAAGTAGTTTTAGCTGATTAGAATTAGTATTACTACTAATCATTCTGGATAGAAATCATAAGCCAATAACCATTGATTACCTCTGGAGTTAAAGTTCGAGGATAACGTTTTCCTTCGGGTATCGCATATGCAAGGGAATAGAAGGATATGAATGTAATGGAATATATCATTTCGTTATTTAGGTTCTTTTGAGATTCTAGAGAGTATATTACTAGTATTATATAGGCTACTAATAACATAGAGGTACCATTCTATACACGATGTCATCCTTGTTTCATAGATTCTACAATATCATGTTGACATGTCTCGTACCATTGATCCTAAGGAAGATGAGTTAGATGGCGATGCTAATTTTGATGAGTATCCAGTACGCTTCATTGAGTGTGTCATGAATGCTCATTATGTCTAGTATGTCCCTCTAGTATGTGTTTTATGGTAGCATATCTATGTGAATGATAAGGCTAGGTACTGGGAGGTCATTGTATGTTCCCAATGGTCATAGTTGTTCTCATACAGTATTTCCTCACCCTTAGAAGGTGAACTAGTGGATGAGTTCTTTTAAGGGTAGAAGATTGTAAGAACTTCTTTTTCAATCAGGTACAGATCCTTTAATATTGATTCTGGTTCTATAGTTTTAACCAAATATGGATTATTAGTGGGTTAGTAATGGCCCAGGTTTTTTTCTGGGTATTGTAAGATATAATTGTGCTGATTTTCTGTATTTTCAGATAAATCAATCTCACACTATTCACAAATGATTTTTTTTAACCAAGCGGGATAGCTGTGTGAGTTCCCCTATTCACCTTATACCCATGCAGGGTTTTTTTATGTATTTTTATACTATACAAACAAACTAATTACTGCCTCAGTTTGGGGTAATTTTTACCATTTTCCCTTTAATGATCTATTTTTTCCATCCTTCTTGACACTTACCATTTCAAACAATATTATCCTCTTTTTCTATCAATTTTGATCATTTTGAAGTGATATGATAGAGATAAAGAGATATCTTCTATATGGGATACATTCCAGAATTGTTTTTCATGTTAGATGGGAAACAAATAGTACTCGACTATTTTTTTGCCATTTTTCATCTCACTCTCTCTCAATGTAGTTATCGAGTGTGATCATTTTAACCTTTTCTCATATCTACTCCAATCCAAGCCAAATAAGAGGCTATTAATATAGTTGGAGATCCATTTGAGTCTATGGTGGGGGATTTATAAATCATTCATCTTGTTTGATGAACTTGTATTTGTTGGTTGGGTGCCATCGATTTCATCAGGTTTCATTTATTGAATTTATATTCCATGATTATAATCAATAGAACTGAATCGTTTTTCTATTTATAAATATGTGATTAGTTTTTTGTGGTTATGTACACAAATCCCCCCATCCCATGTTTGATTTTTTTCCATAATTGGCTTTTTAGTGTTTTGACAAGTTTGGGCCATAGTTCGTTTGTGACATAGCATGACTTTCCGAAGTGTAAATCTTTTTATATTAAATGGATTGAAGTATATTTGGAATTTAATAATGTGAATTATCATGTATTATAACCAATTAACCCACCTAAGGTACATTCATCAATTAATAAACATATTTGAAATGGGAATGGGAATGTATACTATGGATATGACATCCACTTCTTAATTGTAAGTCAAAAATGTTTCACACGTCCATAAACCCCCTTACCATGCTGATGTAATTTATCATAGTGAACCTTTCTTATTAAAATACATTAATAGGATTAAATAATTGGTTGTAATATTGTGACACAAGCATGACATACGTTGGATATTAAATTACTTATGTGCAATACTTAATATGTAACATCTCGGTTCCTGAAGCCACCTAGAGTCGCCCCGTAACTAGTTGGTCACATGGCCTCAAGCACATTTCCCCAAACACCAGAGGCTACTGACTAACAGCGAGGGCCTTGGGTGTGATTGTGGGGAAACTATTCCCTTATTGGAAGAGTACATAGCGGAAGTAAAAAAACATACAATAGAAGAAGTAGTAAATATCTAATGACAATAAACAATGGAAGAATAAAACAATAAACAACTGGAGCACACATGTATAAATGAAATGATGCATGATACATATGTCTAGGAAAGCAACCAAACAAGTCACAATGCTAAATAAAATACTAAACCTATGTACTAAGAAAAAAATAATCAACTCCTCAGCATCACAAGCCTCGGCTTGGTCCCATGCTCTCCTACTCCAAAGAAATCAAGTATCAGAAGAAGAAGGGTGATTTACCTTGTTTATACCTGCAACAACAGAGTCTTTTTGGGCCCAAAAGTATGGCCCAAATAGGGTGTGAGACTAATCCTAGTAGGAAAGCACCCGAAGATATGTGCCTTACAGTCAGTGAGTATATGGAAGGTAATAGTACAGTAAGAAGTAAACAGTAACATTAAACAGCAGGAAGTAAACAGTATGTAGTAGCAGGATGATATACAACAGTAATCAATCCATATAACAAGAAGCAGCAGAGAAGCAATCAGCTAACCAAAACAGGAACCCCTCTGGGAAGTAACCGTAGCCAACCCCTCTGGTCCTATCCAAGAAGTACCAACAACACTATGGGCAGTGAACTTAGCCTAACCCCTCTTGTTTGGTCATATGAAATTATAAGACACTCGGGGGAAGCTCGCTCGGTCAATTCCCCTTATAGTCTTGGGATGTTAGGGACTCTCTGAGGAAGATCAAGTGGTCTAACCCTCTTATAGCCCCATGGTCGAGAAACTCTCTGAGGAGCTCACTCGCTCAATCCTCCTATAGTCCCAGGTCTATCACATACTCTTTAAGGAAGCTCACTCGGTCAATTCATTCACTTGCCTTGAATGGTTTTAAAGAAATTCAAACAACTGAAGACTCTCTGAGGAATCTCACTCGGTCTACCCTCCTGTATTCTATAATGTCCAAGACTCTCTGGGAAACTCACTCAGTCTATCCTTCGTTGTATATAATGTCCAATATTATCTAGGGAAGCTCACTCGGTCTATCCCCGTATAGCCTATAATATTCAAGAATCTCTAGGAAGCTCACTCGTTCTATCCCATATAGCCTATAGCACCAGGTTCTCACGGTCTCACGACAGTTGGTGAATAATAATGATATAAGTCCAAGTACACCTACGAAGCTACTTGGATAACCAGTCTAAAGCATAACAAGCTTGTCAAGAATATTATTCCATCCTATGGTCACAAGGCATGGAAAACCGGCATAAAGACCACAGGTATAAATACCCAAAGGTTGTAACAAGAACAAGGCATGGGAAAAACATCCAATAACAAAAATTACCCACAAAAATGATCAAATTACTTCTACACAAGCATACAAGAATTTCAGGAAAAAAAAGTGGCAAAACGGTAAACACACAATACTTGGTTCATGGGTATCGGTGGAATTTGCACATAAAACTCAAATACATCGAAGGTAAGGCACAAACAACCTACCTTGATGCTAGGAGATAAATATACTTGAACCACGAGGCTTGATTCTCCATATAATGGTGTAGATCTACGAAAACACATAAAATGTTCAGACCACGATATCTTGAGAAATAGGGAAATTAATTTATTGATATTCAAGAAGAAGAAAGAGCTCAGTGATGCGGTTACAACTCAATCGATAGTGGTCAATTCAGAAAACAGATGGAGGCTCGGGGGCTTAGAGAGTGTTCATGGCGGCACGGACTCTCTTAGTCGAAGAACCAGAAGAAGAACATGTTTTCTTCGATTAGGCATGACCCTGATCAGTTTAATGAAAAAAAAGTACACGACGTGTAATTCTAGGGTACATAGCATGTACATGGCATTTTCGTACTCTGCTTTAAGCAGCCTCCACATAACCCCTATACACCATGTGTGTTGCTTAGACATGGCCAGCACACGGCCTAGCACTGCATCAAAGTACACGACATGTATTTATAAATTACATGGCGTGGACTTAGAAAATTTCAATATTTTCCCCTTTATCTAAAAAACGACCAAAAAAGGAAAAACATACCTGAAAAAAAGATCTGGGTTCTTACAAACATCCCCCCATAAATAAATTCATCCCCAAATTTCCCTAGTGTGGTGTATAAGAAGAAATCCTGAACATATATGGCCACTGCGATTGTACATCGGCCTCCCTCTCCCTTGTCTCATCCCATACTCGTTCGTTCTGCCATAGCACCCGTACCATTGGAACAGACTGGCCACAGAGAACCTTCATACTGCGACTGAAAATTCAGATAGGATGCTCCTCGAACGAGGCATCCACTTCGAGCTCAACCTCCTCGGGTTGAAAGACATGAGATGGGTCTGAAAATTATCATCGGAGCTGAGAAACGTGGAAGACGTGATGCATAGCCCGGTACCTCTGAGGTAACTACAACCGATAGGCAACCGGTCCAACTCTCTCCAACACCTCAAACGGCTCAACGTACTGTCGTGAAAGCTTACCCTATTTTGAATCCTCTTGTGTCCCAACCTTGGTGGGACACGTTGGAAAAATAGATCCCCAACCATGAACTCCAGAGGTCATCTCCAATGATCAGCATAAGACTTCTGTCGAGACTGTGCTATAGCCATCCTCTTTCGAATCAACTCTATATTCTCTGAGGTCTCATAAATAGGACGAGGTCCCAGAAAAGATTCCTCTCCTTCCTCCATCCAACATAAAGGTGATCGGTATGGCCTACCGTACAAAGCCACATAAGGTAGAATCTAAATAGTCACCTGAAAACTGTTTTTATATGAAAACTCTACAAGAGAAATATGCTTCTCCCAAGAACCGCCAAAGTATAGAATGAATGCTCAGAGCATATCCTCAAGCACCTAGATCATATGCTCATACTGGCCATTTGTCTGGGGATGGGATGTTGTACTCAAAAGTACATGTGTTCCCAAATCCATCTGAAGCCCTCGCAAGAACCGAGAAGTAAACCACGCATCCCTGTCTGAATCAATGGAGTGGGGAACTCCATGTAGACGTAAAATCTCTCGGATGTACAACTACCCCAGCTCATCAACACTGAAGGTCTCCTTGATCGGCAAGAAATGAGACACCTTCGTAATCCTGTCGACGACAACCCAAACAACATCACTCCCTCGAGGTGATCTCGGTATCCCAGTCACGAAGTCCATCACGACATCATTCCACATTCACTCAGGGATGGTTAAATACTCTAAAATCCCTACTGGTCATTGATGCTCCGCTTTCACGTGCTGACAAGTAGAACATCTCATGAAGAACCCAGAAACATATGTCTTCATACATGGCCACCAATACTGGTGGTGTAGATCACGATACAACTTGGTGACGCCAGGATGAATTTCCCAAACTAATGAATGAAAATCCCTCATCTGCTCCCGCGTATGTCTACTGGCACCCATACGCATCACTAAAAATGGAATATCTGATCCTTTCCCACTGTCCATCTAGGAAGAGGATACTCTCCTGACACACTCTCCCATAGGACTAGGTGATCAGAGTCTGTTAGCTTCCTCATCCATACCAGATCGAGAAGAGTTTAGGAAACAGCTACAGAGGAAATAATAGTCTTCCCCTATCTGTCGTGCACCTCCAAGTGCATCATAAATAACAGATCCATAAGATGCCAATCACTACTGGCCTTATGAACTGACTGATTCTAAATTCTCCTGCTCAACGCATCAGCCACTATGTTTCCCTTTCCCAATGTATAGGAAAGCTCAATGTCAAAGTACTGTAGAAACTCGACCCACCTGCGCTGTCTCAGATTTAGATCACGCTGAGTGAAGATGTACTTGAGACTCTTGTGGTCGGTGAAAATCAAAAATTTCTCTCCCATATGATAATTTCTCCATCATCGTAAGGCATGAACAATAGCTGCCAACTTCAGATCATGTGTCGGGTAGTTCCTCTCTTGAGGACTCAACAGCCGAGACCCGTACGCAACCACTCCATCTCCTTGCATAAGCCCAGCACCCAAACCGACACCCGAAGCATCACAATATACTGTATATCTCTTTCCCTACTCTTGCCAGACTAGTATTGGTGCTGACATCAACCTCCCTTTCAGCTCCTGAAATGATGACTCACAAGAATCTGACCATAAGAACATCACCCCTTTCTTTTTCAGACCTGTCAGCGATGCTGCAAGGCGTGAAAAGTCCTGTATGAAATGCTTGAAGTATCTATCCATCCCAATAAAACTCCGAACCTCAAAGACATTCTTCTTCTGCTCCAAGGAAACTATACATCTCACTTTATCTGGGTCTACTAATACACATGTCTCTAAAATAAATTGACCCATGAAGTGAATATGATCCATCCAAAAGTGGCATTTCGAGAGCTTAGCATATAGCACATGCTCTCTTAGTGTACTTAGAATGATATCAAGATGGGTAGAATTTTCTTCTAGAGTGTGAGAGTACACCAATATATCGTCCACTAATACCACCATGAAAGATTCCAAGAATGGATGGAAAACTCGGTTCATTAGTGCCATAAAAACTGCTGGCACATTTGTGAGTCCGAATGGTATGACCGTATACTCGTATAGGAAATACCTACTTCTGAAGGCTGTAAGAGGTATATCTGATGATCTAACGTGAAACTAATGATAACCAGTCCTCAAATCGATCTTCAAGAACACTCGGGCACTTCTAAGTTGATCAAAGAGGTCATCAAACCTCGTTAAAGGAAATCGGTTCTTGACTGTCAAGTAGTTCAGCTTCCGATAATCCACGCAAAGCTTAAGGGCACCATCAGCCGTCTTCGTAAACAGGACAGGCAAACCCCAAGGAGAAGTACTGGGTTAGATGAAACCCATTGCTTGAAACTCCTCCAACTTCTTCTTTATCTCCGACAAGTCAAGTGTAGCCATCCTTTAAGGAGGAATGGACACCAGTGCCGCCCCACGCATGACCTCAATCAATAAGTCTACCTCACACACCAGAGGATAACCTATAAAGTCCTCTGGAAAGACATCCCGGAAATGTCCCACCACCAGAAGAAATTATAACTATGAAGTCCCCAGGTCATCTAGATAAAGAATAAAAATATGGGTTGTAACTCCTCCTAGCCCATGATGCTCTGGTCCAGCTCTACCCTCTTGGAAATCCCACTCACCTCTATGAAGACAAGGTCCTCCCTCTGGTGATACGAAACTCACTCTGAAAGGGAAGTAACCAGCCCATACTGAGAATTACTTTATATCATGTCATCTCTAAGATATAGAGGTCCCATAAGAAGTGACACCAAGAAACCTCAAGATGGAACTCTCTGCACTGATTTACGCTAGATTTCCTAGTTCCCAACGGTGTGTCAAGGGTCAACATGTCGGCATACGAAACGATACAGAGCCTAAGGCTCTCCACAATAGCAACAGAGATAAAACTATTTGAAGAACCAGTATCAAAAAAAGGGCTAAAGATAAAACTAAGGCTACTAATATCGTACCTCAAACTGTAGAAGGGTCGGGATCCTACTCCTAATAGGTCTGCTCCACGGTAAAATTCTGTCATGAACCACAGCCCTGTGCCCCGGGCTAACCACCCTGAGCTGATCCACTCTGTTGTCACTGGTGACCTGGTGACTGACCACGACAGCCGCGACCTACACCTCGGCCCGAACAGTCAGAAGAACTTCAGTTCCCAGACTGGTGGAAAAATTGTGATACATATCATGTACGAGGGGTCATTAAAGAACCCATACCACAAATTATAAGCGATAAGATCTGAAAAAATGCGGAAGAATTCCTGTATTTCCGCAAGTTCGGTACTCCATTGGGTCTCTCTAGCACTGAGGCCTAGTATGCCCACTCCCACCACACTGGTAGCATACAACATGGCTGCCCAAAGATACATTCTGCCTACCCTTCTCTCCATGAGAAGACTCCCTTTGGCGCTTCATGCTATCAGTAGGAGGATCACTGACTCTGGATGTCGAACCACCCTAGCTCACTGCTCTAGAATCTCTCAGATTGCGCTCAGTGATCTGCGGCTGGTTGACGATAGAGGATTTTGAAGTCAACTTGAAATATTCACCTCGGAATGGATCTCCTGTCTGAGACCGTCCTCAAACATACTATTAAGGAAAAACTCATCACCTAATAGAATCATTGTGAATCACTACACCTGGGTAAAATGACATGAGTACTCCATAACAGAGATATTACCCTTCTTGAGACTCATAAACTCCCGGGATTTTTCAGCCCTCAATGTCTCTGGATAAAAGTAATTGTAGAATATCTGTCGGAACTCATCCCAGGTCATAAATATTTGGCACTCGGACGGTGACATCACCTCCCACCACCTCTTGGCAGTGTCTCGGAGAATATAAGTAGCCAGCATTATCCTTTTCCTTGTAGGTATCTCCAGATGCTCGAATATTTTCAGTATGGCCTCTAACCGCAACTCTGAAGAGTGGGGCCCTCCAACCCCTAAGAATGTAGGAGGATGCTACTACAAAAAAAACCCACCTCAACTAATCCATTTAAGGGGAATGAAAAAATAAAAAACTAGTTCTACAAAACATGACTACACGACGTGTAGAAAAACAACACGACATGTCCACATAATCCAGAAACATGGGCGTATACTTCAGCCACAGTTGGTCGTGTAACACCCCAGACTACACTGTGTGTAGTCCCAACACACAGCGTGTACTTGAACTCCACTCCCTTGCCCAAGTCTCTTTACACAGCTAACTCACACGGTCCTCTTAGCCCTAGACTACACGATGTGTTCACTAAGGAAATGGCGTGTACTAGACAGGGTTTTGGCGACCAATGTTGTTTGTTAAATGGTCGGATACACGACTGAC
Source organism: Viscum album (assembly GCA_963277665.1). Classification (NCBI taxonomy): domain Eukaryota; kingdom Viridiplantae; phylum Streptophyta; class Magnoliopsida; order Santalales; family Viscaceae; genus Viscum; species Viscum album. Next base: position 1,687,400,268 of record OY728119.1, read on the forward strand.
CTTTATACGGCATGTTCCGAACAAACACGTCATGTATAGTAGAGGATACCACCGACCCATGATTTTCATGACACGGACAGGTACCTAGAACAACAATACATGACGTGTTTACAACAAACAAGACGTTTACTACATGAACTTCCCTAACCCGTGTTGTAAGTGACACGGCAGGGTACACGGCTCACTACTGCACGGCGTCTACCTACCATACACAGTGTGTTTCTGAAGACATTACACAACCCTGTGTTTCTTCTCACACAGTCAGTGACATGGTTTAAAAACTCCATGACATATAGCCATAAAGTACACGATGTGGATTCTGGGTTTTTCCAGGCAGTAGCTTAAGAACTACACCGAAGCCCAAAAAAACTGAAAAACAAGCATGGAGGTGCCAAATTCTGATCTGTGAGGGACCATACTCCCCGTGAATCAAAGTGTGGCATCCCTTATAGTCATATACATGAAAAAACAAGTCAATGATCCACCATGTTTTGATTCATTGGGACCCATAACACCTCAAGAACCAAAATTTGGAGTTTATTTGAGCAAGGTACAAAGCATCCAAAATATCCTATTAAATAGTAGAGATTCTATCAAGAATCTATCACAACTGCATGCTTATTTACACAATGTCTGTCACAACAACATGCAATCACTAATGCACCCTAGAAGGCATGGAAAGAATGCATGACAAGTGATTTCTTACAAGTGCATATATGATGCATGAGATGGAATACCCTCATCTCATCAGGTTGCGATGGGAATAGAACCTCAATAGCAGAAATAATAACAGCACAAGGTATGTGAATCACTCTAGGTGAAATCATATCAACCGTAAAATCTCAAAACTAGAAAACTGCAATAAATGAGGTAGATTGGATTTTCCCTATACACGGGTTATCAAGTTCCTGGAACAACTTATTAACAAGTACCGAATTTTTCCTATCCCCGGCTAAAGGTTCCAAACAGTAAATAAATAGAAAATAAACCCTCTGATAACACATTGTAACGTTTCGGTTCCAGAAGCCACCCAGAGACACCCCGTACTTGGTTGGTCACAAGGACTCAAGCGTATTTCTCCAAACGATAGAGCCTACCGACTTGAAGTGAGGGCCTTGGTTGTGATAGTGGGGAAACTATTCCCTCATTGGCAGAGTACGGATGTAAACAAAACATACAATAGCGGAAGCATTAAATATCCAATGACAAAAAACAGCATAAGACTAAAACAATAAACAACTGTATTAAACATGTATAAATTAAATGATGCACGATACATATGTCTAGGAAATCAGCCATACAAGTCACAATGCTGAATACAATACTAAACCAATGTACTAAGAAAAACAAATAACTAACTCCTCAGCATCGAAAGCCTCGTCTTGGTCCCATGCTCTCCTGCTCCAAAGCAATCAAGTTTTAGAAGTCAAAGGGCTCTTTCCCTTGTCAGTACCTACAACAACATAGTCTGTTTGGCCCCAAAAGCATGGCCCAAACAGGGTGTGAGACTAATCCTAGTAGGCAACCACCTGAAGATATGTGCCTTACAGTTAGTGAGTATATGGTAGGTAATAGTACATCAAGTAGTAAGCAGTAACAGTAAATAAAAGGTAGTAAACATGTAGAAATAGTAGGATGATATACAATAGTAATAAATCCACAGAACAACAAGCAGTAGAGAAGCAATCAGCTAAACACTATAGGAACCCCTCTGGGAAGTACTCGAAACCAACCCCTATGGTCCTATCAAGAAGTACTAACAACCCTCTAGGTAGTTCACTAAGCCTAACCCCTCTGGTTTGGTCATACAAAATTATAAGACTCTATGGGGAAGGTCGCTCAGTCAATTCCCTATATAGTCTAGGGTAGTCAGGGAATCTCTGAGGAAGATCATGCGTTCTAACCCTCTTATAGCCCCAAGGGCTAGAAACACTCTGAGGAGATCACTCAGTCAATCCTCATATAGTCTCAGGGCTATCACAGACTCTCTATGGAAGCTCGCTCGGTCAATTCCTTCACTAGCCTGGAAATATTTTAAAGAAATTCAAACAAGTGAAGACTCTCTATGGAAGCTCACTCGGTCAACCCTCCTGTAATCTATAATGTCCAAGACTCTCTGGGAAGCTCACTCGGTCTATCCCACGTAGTATATAATATCCATTACACTCTGAGGAAGCTCACTCGGTCTATCCCCGTATAGCCTACAATATTCAAGACTCTCTATGAAGCTCACTCGGTCAATCTGTTATAGTCTATAGAAATAGGTTCTCATGGTCCCGTTCCAGTAAGTGCATAATAATGCTATAAGGGCAATGTACACCTACAGATATACTTGGCTAACAAGTCTACTACATAATAATCATGTCTGGAATATTATTCCATCCTATGGTCACAAGGCATGGAAAACAGGTCTAACGGCCAAAGGCTAAAAAGACCCAAATGTTGTAACAAGAAAATGGCATGGGAAAAACATCCATGAACAACATTTATCCACAAACATGATCAAATTACCTCTACATGAGCATACAAGCATGGCAGAAAAACAAAAGGGGAAAATGGTAATCACGAAATACCCCATTCATGGGTATCCATGGAATTTTCACATAAAACTCAAAGACATTGAAGGTAAGGCACAAACCACCTACCATGAGGCTAGGAGATCAATATACATGAACCACAAGGATTTATTTTCCTTAGAATGGCGTAGATCTATGAAAATGAACAAAAATTTCAACCCACGATATCTTGAGAAAGAATGAAAATCCTGGAATGAGACTCAAGAAGAAGAAAGAGCTCACCACTGCGGTTCCAAAGCAATTTATAGTGGTCAATTCGTCAAACAGACGGATGCTCAGGGGCTCGAAGAGTGTTCGCGGCCATACAGACGCTCTTGGTTGAGGAACCTGATGAAGAAGGTGTTTTCGTTGATTAGGTGTGACCCCGGTCCGTTTAATGAAAAAATATAAAGTACATAGCGTGTAATTCTGGGGTACACATCGTGTACTTTTCCTTTCCATATTCCACTTTAATCGGCCTCCACATCTCCCCAACACACTGTGTGTGTGGCCCGTACATGGCCAGCACACGGCCAGGCGCTTCATAAAAGTACACAGCGTGAACTTATAAAGTACACGACGTGTACAAAGAAAATTTCCATATTTTCCTCTTTTTCTCAAAAATGACCAGAAAAGGAAAAAATACCTTAAATGAAGATCTGTGATCCTACATAATTCATATAAAAATAAAACACTGATGGACTATAATAGTTTAGTGTCTTTGGAACTCGAAACATAATCTTCTAATCATGGTGAATGATCTTCAACATCTCCCATAAAGATCTTCAACTTTTTTTCTTACCTAAAACCTTTCATTATATCTTGGGGAAAGAAAAATCTAATACATAGAATGGGTGAGCTCGAAATCATAGTAAGGGTAAACATGGAGAACATAAAACAATTCATAAACATGTGAAATTAAAAACATTATCATAAAGATTAGATATAAAAATATACAATCGTGAAATAAATCTTGGCAGTACATAAGGCATAGATCATAAAGGAACATTAACCATGAAATAATAGCATTAGAATAAAACATGTTATTGTGGAAAACTAATAATCACTTATTATGATTTCAATAGTTGCCAAGGCATTTCTTCCAAGACCATCATAGTGGACGAATTCCATTACTAAACCGATTTTACGTGCTATTCCAGCCCAGTATTACTGAACCATATATACATTCCATTCTAGACATGCCAATCTCATGAGATATAAATTGTTACCCAATTCCTTGGAGGGAGATATAGGTCACATCCATCTCATAATGAAACCATTCTTATTTGTTCCACAAAATCATAAATTATACATCATAGAATAACACATATAATAAAATGGTATTCTTAAACATCATGCCATCATAACTTAATCCATATTTGATAAAAGGACTTCATATGAATAATTAAATCAAAACATAATCAAATCTGAGTAATAAAAGGAATAGAAACATAACCCTATTTCATCTTAGATGAAATATAATTTTGATAAAACAATAGAAATGAATTCTTGAGGAAAATATCCTTTCTTATTTCAAATCATTTTGTTTTCTCAAAATGGCATCAATTTTTAAAAGAAAAAAGTTTTTTTGAAAATAATCATGAAATCTAATAGATGAAGCACTATGTAAATAAAGCGTTACGAAATCTTAAAAATCTGTTTACACCGTACATGTTAAAATAAACATTCCCTTCATTCTTTTTCCCCAAAATTCAAAGAGTACCTCATATGGTATATAGAAGAATGATTCCGGCCATACCAAAAAGTAAATATAAAAAAGAGTTAAATATGATATTAAACATACTTGGTTGAATAGTAACAACTTTATGAAAATGTTTTTTATAATTCATGGACATGGATGATAAATATAACCTAGTAAATACTTATGAATAAACAATCACTAATAAGAATGAGATTTCAAAATTATCCCTTACCATTTATGATTGGGTGAATCATACATGTCATAAAATAAAGAAAATTACATTCATATTTAAATATCATATACTTCATAATAAAAATCACAATACATTCATGGGAATCATAAACACCATACCAAATAAATAGATAGTGGTTAAGGCATCTGTATCAAAGAAATAAAAGTGAGACGAAATATGTAATGACCTGGAAATTTCAAGGAATTATTTTTTTAATTTCATTTGAATTTTACAAGAACACAGTTTCTGACGACACCTGATTCTGAGGCCCGGTGTGTCAAGAATCATTTTCCGAAGTATAGCTTGGGTACGTTCAGTGAACGAACGAGAAGGTTTTCCTAACGTTTGAACCGGTACTAAGAATCAAAATCTGAGGACACTGATGGAATCGCAGCGCCTGTAATTGCTTAGGAACACCTTTTCCGGAGTTTCGTTTTCTCGGGTGTGTTTTGTTAATTTTTGGGATAAGTAAATGAATAAAATAAAATGGTGCAACCAATTTTATTTCATTTATTGTTGTTTAACCTAAGCTAAGTGGTTGAATTGGAACCCACTATATCCTACTCCACTGGGTAGAATATTTGTGGGGTGGGGCCCACACGAGCCCCACCTTTTCAACTTTCTCGAAACCCCCACCTTTAATTAGGTAATGCACCCGCACCCCCTTTAATTGAGAGTCAACTCTTACGTTTAACATAATGTTTAAACGCCTCATTAATTTGGGCGGTTTAAACTTCTCAATTAATTCAATTAATTGATTGATTCAAATTTTGAATTTCAAAACGTTTGGCTTGTGTGTTAATAAAATAAGACAAGTCTTATTTTATTAAAGGGGATCATTGTGTGAGAGGGATGGGGAGAAATCACTCAAAGCCTGGAAGCACTCCTTCCTCGATGAAGAACGCGAAGAACGCGAAGAATGCCGACCTCCGATGAAGGTCGCCAAGAACATCGGATCCTCGAAGATCGATGACGCGATGCTGATGGATCATTTCTCCACGACGTGACGATCCTCTTTCCGCGAAGCCTTCTTCCGTGACGTGCAATTCGGCAACGAACCTTTGTTCTTCTTTTTTCTTCAAGGTAGGGGGATTATTTCTTTTTGTTCATTAATACATTCTTTGTTGTTTATCGTCCCTTTTGAGCCACCTGATATCACAAAAACGGGAGGAGGTTGGACCGCACGAACACGGCCGACCCTCCTCCCCCCTTGATTGTAGATTTGTTTGCGGCAAGAACAAGGTAGTGCGGTGCCGGTGCACACCGGGCCGACCCAGGGGGTATCGGGCTGGGTCGGACCGGGCCTGAACCCCCCATTTGCGGACCTCTTACAGTATTTTGCCCATAACGTGGGCTACAAACCTCCGATAAACACACCTTCAGCTCCTATGCAATCCTTGGATCGATACTGTCGTTTCGGTATATTATACCCAAGGTTTCAGAGAAATTGAGTATGGCCATGTTGGTTAGGATACAAAACCAACCAGGCCTTCGGAGCGGAAACGCTTATTTCTTGAGTTCCGGACGTCCGATTGACGTGACATCGACTTTTTTGGATTCCTCTTGATGAGGAAGAACTTTTGGCATACTTCGCCTAAGTTTTGGTTGCAGTTGGATAGTGGCTGGGTTGGATTGTACCCGAAATCCAACTGGGCACCTGGAACAGAAAAGATGATAACTTTCAGACATGACGTATGTTTGATGAACCGTCAGCGGCGTTGGTGATCACGTTGAGAAATGGTCCCTATTAGAATACCCTATGAGAGTTCGGGGTACATTTGAGATACGGCCGGGTTGGTTCGCACACGAAACCAACCGGGCCCCTGGGACAAAAAGGCTAGTAACTCACAGACCAGGCGTCTGATTGACGTGTCGTCTGTTGCATTGAGACCCCTATGACGTAGTATTCCTTTTAGATACTTCTTCGTCGGACTTTGTGATACTTGGAGTATCAACCAGTAGCTCATGGAGTGGACCCTCCCAGAGACGAGTGTGTGGAGTACGGAGAATGTGTAGTTGGCTGATACCTGACGACTTCTTGACCGACTTGACTTGGAGTGAGTCGACTCGCATAGTGGACGGAGAACTACTTTGTTTGGGTGTAGACCCATGGTGGACAGAGCATGACTCAGTTTGGGTGCAGACTCGCGGTACTCATCCGGAGAGTACCTCTGCAGACTATTAGTGGGGATGCACTACTGTGTTTGGGTGGCATACCCCGGCGGGAAGCAATACTGTGTTTGGGTGGCTGACCCGCGGTACTCGACAAGAGGAGTACCTCAGCAGTCTTAGGTTAGTGAGCAGTATCTCAGAGTCATGACAGGATCACTGTACACTCCAGAGATGGGGCTCTTCAGCAGTTACGGTTTCAATAATGAAAATCCTAGTTTGAGCTGAGTCTATGACCTTTGTGTTTACCTCATGATTGAGATGGGTCACTTGATAACATAGGTATATGTATGGGCAAATACCTGGGTAGTTTTTAACCGTTGATTTCATAATCTTTGTGTTTCCTCATGATTGAGATGGGTTATTTGTTAACTTAGGTATAGGTACGGGCATATACCTTAGTAGTGGTTATCTATTGAGATCTTCTTTGTGGTTATACTTGTTGGATTTAGTGAGACGTTGATGGCCTCGGGGTCCCTACTGAGTATCGTTATACTCATCCCTGCATGGGATATGTCCTCACCTCATTGTGTTGGTTGTAGACGACGGGAAATGCTGACGGAGGCCGAGTGTTCGAAGACTGGATGATACCCGAAGGTAGACCTCATGATGAGTCAGTATCAGGATGTGGACTTCACGAAGAGACGATACTCTGAAGAGGTTGATTGGAAAGAGCGTTGTGTAGGCTATCTGTACCTACCCTTCAGGTAGGATCCGTGGTGGATGATCCAGGAGCTGCACTTTCTGCACCTACCCTTCAGGTAGGATCCGTGGTGGACGATCCAGGAGCTGTGCAATCTATATCTACACTTAAGGTAGGATCCGAGGAGGACGACCTAGGAGCTGCTTCCATTCTTCTAGCTGTTGTCTTTTTCTATTTTACTTTTTTTAGTTGTATCTGTACTTTCGATTGGGTTTGTATTCTGTCCCATTTAATTTTTCAGCACTTCTTTTTGTACATAGTGTATTACTTCCGCTTGTACTCTATGGTGTTTTGTTTACTTTTATAAAGGCAATTCCTTCCTAGTTATCAAGAATTATGCCTTTTGTGCTAGTCTCCATCCCCTGGCCTATGGAAGGCGGGCTTGTGGAAGTCATGGCATGGGCCCCGAGGACAGGTCGTGCCATATTGGTATCAGAGGAGTTCGGTTCTACTGCAGAACTTATAACTCTGATATTTTCTTTCTGTGAAGCGACATTGTTAAGAGTACCGAGTGTGGTTTTTAGTTCAGGGAGTCTAGTGTTGGTGTGGGTGGCCGACGTATCCATACACCAGGACCCTGACTTCTGATTTCCGACGTTGTGCACAAAAACACTGATTGCGTGTGTGTTTTCAAAGGTTTTCCCTTAAAACATCTCAAACAAGGTCAGCTCACTAGGTATAATCGTTTGACCATGTCACGTTGTTTCTTTTAGGATGCCTTTCCACAGACGACCAGCTAGAGCCTAGAGGGATGTGCGTACCTGTAGCCTGCCGAGCGACGAGACTTCGGTACAGGGCCCTCTTGCTGTTGAGGCACCAGCGGAGGCACCAGCAGTACTACCATACGTTGGGCCACCGATGCCACTAGCCCCAGCAGTAGGAGATGCACGCCGCTTGAGCGTGCTGCACGTGTTCTAGCGCCAGAGGCCACCCAGGTTCTGGGGAGAGATGGACCCACAGTTGGCTGAGGATTGGCTGGAGGCTGTGGAGAGTGCCTTCAGGCTAGTGGGGACACCTTCATACTTCATGGTGATATTTTCTTCTATCCTTTTTCAGGCCGCAGCAGGCATGTGGTGGAGCCACTTGTTCTAGTTTTGCGACGGCATGACCTTCACATGTGGAGACATTGAGGCCTTCTTCAGGGTGGATTTTATAACAGTGGCTCTACACCCCGAGCGTGTTTAGGAGATGATTCCTTTGCCGCATGATTTTCCATTAGTAGTCGAGTCATCTGTCGGCAGTAGACAGAAAATGTAGAGGTCCAAGAGGACTAGAGCCAGCCGTACGAGGAGCATGAATTGTTATGAATGCAGTAGGAAGGGTCATCTGGCATGTGACAGTCTGACCCCCCCCCCCACATAGTTGATCTACGGGTGTTGGAGGAGCCCCATAGGTAGAAGCAGTGGCGGGTGCATGAGCAAAAACAGAGCAGTGGACAAAGCAGTAGAGCTTCGGGAGCAGGTGGACATGAGCAGAACTAGTGGATTACATTTGTTCATGGTAATTCTAGTTCCATGTTTCTGTTGTATTTGTTTCTTTTTACTATGAGCTGTAGTAATAAAAAGACACATATCATTGTGATGTTTGATTTCCTGTCCTTTTGTTCGGTTGATACTGCAAGGTTCCAGTTAAAAACTGTTAATGTGACCCTCACTTTCGAGATTTCTACTGGAGGAGACCCAGTGACCTCACAATGATGCCGACAGTGTGACTCGACCCTTAGAGGCAAGAGTGACAGTTGGATACCTTGATAGTTACGTCGAGTCCTTACGACGTCATCCATGGCATGAATTCATCATTCATGTCAGGATTGAATGTATTAGGCAATGGGCGTGGTTCATCCAGGGGATGATACTGAGTTTCTCTTTTTCGAAAATGAGAAATCTTAGCAGCTCTTACTGATCATAGGCAAAGAAGGTGCAGATCATCCAGGAGTGGATGAAGACTGCACAGTGCAGTAAGAAACAGGAAGCTGGCCCCTGTCTTAGAGACTCGGGTGTGTTAAATATTTCAAGAAAGGGAATATTTAAGGAGAGATGAGTCTGTGAAGCAGTAGACATGGAGGCAGAGCTAGGAGAGCAGCATGAGGTGTTGTACATTTATAACATTCTACAACCACCAACCTTAGTTGTCCCTGCCAAGCTCAGGGAGCTGGAGAGCATGGGAAGAGTGAAGCTGCATGCGGTCAAGGAGTGTGTCCCAATGGCTCTAAAAATTATTCTAGGGACAGTTTGTGTCCACTACTAGCTACCTTAGTAACATATGTTGTTATTAATCATTCCTTCCTTCCACGAATCTTGTCCCAGACCTAGAGTTTCCCGTAAGCCCTAGAATTGACCCTCACGTTTGGAGACACCACGAGAGGAGACTCGATAATCACACTTAAGCCGACAGTGTGGTCTGACCCTCGAGGCGAGAGTTTCGGTTGGAATCACTTGGTGGCAGCGTCGAGGCCTTACGACGTTGGTTTGAGTATGGACTGGGCAATCATAGTTCATACACAAATTGACGGTATTAGGAAAAATGGTTGTGGTTCAACTACGACATCGAGAAGGGTTTTCCTTGGACGGCGAAAAGGAAACCCCATGCAGCACCGGATAAAGTCATGCATAAGAGGGATTGGCCGATCACTCTTGAGTCGGTCAACCCAACCCTCGTGGCAGAAGGAGTTTTGAGTTTCAGTTCTAAATAGGAATTGGGGACCTCTAGAGTTTGAGGATGTCGATCACGACCTTATACGGGTCTCACCTCGATGAGGTTTACGGAGATGTGGCCAATGCGACAGGTTATCTCCAAGGTTCAACAGACCTTTCTATATCCTCATCTGGGTAGCCGAGGTAGTTTACCGCTTGAACCTTCCACCCCACTTGCACCGGGTGCATGATGTCATCCACGTACCTCGGCTAAGGGGGAACATGCATGATCCTTCACACACCATCGACCTTAGGGAGTTGGACATCGATGATAGGGCGCCATGCACGGAGGTTCCAGTATAGCTTGAGGATCGACATGAGCGGTTCCTACGAGGACGGTTGATTCCTCGAGTGCGCTTTCATTGGAAGTACAGAAACCTCCAGGTGAGCACATGAGAGCGAAAGGCTCAGATGCATGCTCAATACCCCTTTTGTATCCCTAGTTTTTTTTATAAGCTTTATGAGGATGTAAAGCCCTGATGTGAAAGTAATGTAAAGACACAGAAATTTAAAGGAAATTTTTTTTAATTTCTTTGGAATTTTACAAGAACGCAGTTTCTGACAGCACCTGATTCTGAGGCCTGGTGTGCCCAGAATCATTTTTCGAAGTTTAGCTCAGGTACCTTCAGTGAACGAACAAGCGGGTTTTCCTATCTTTTCATCCGGTGCTCGGAATCGAAATAAGAGGACACCGATGGAATCGAAGCGCTAGTAATTTCTTAGGAACACCTTTTTCGGAGTTGCATTTGCTCGGGTGTGTTTTTTTTAATTTTTGGGTTAAGTAAATGAATCAAATAAAATGGTGCAACCGATTTTATTTCATTTAAATTTGTTTATCCTAAGCTACGTGGTTGAAGTGGAACCCACTATATCATAATCCACTAGGTAGGATATTTGTTGAGTGGGGCCATACGAGCCCCTCCTTTTCAACTTCCTCGAAACCCCCCACCTTTAATTAGGTAACGCACCCGCACCCCCCTTTAATTGAGAGTCAACTCTTATGTTTAAATTAATGTTTAAATGCCTCATTAGTTTGGACGGTTTAAACTTCTCAAATAATTCAATTAATTGATGGATTCAAATTTAGAATTTTAAAACATTTGGATTCTGTGTTAATAAAATAATACAAGTCTTATTTTATTAAAAGGGTTCGTTGTGCTAGAGGGCTTTGGAGAAATCACTCAAAGCCTAGAAGCACTCCTTCCTCGACGAAGAACGCGAAGAATGTGAAGAACTCCAACCTTTGACGAAGGTCTCCAAGAACGCTGGATCCTCTGAGAACGACGACGTGACGCCGACGAATCTTTTCTCCACGACGCGACGATCCTCCTTCCGCGACACCTTCTTCCACGACGTGTAATTCCACGACGAACCTTTGTTCAACATTTTTCTTCAAGGTAGGGGGGTTATTTCTTTTTGTTCCTGAATACTTTCTTCGTTATTTGTCGTCCCTTTTGAGCCGCATGATATCGCAAAAATGGGAGGAGGTCGGACCACATGAACACGGCCGACCCTCCTCCCCCCTTGATTGTTGATTTTTTTTGCGGCACGAACAAGGCAGCACGGTGACGGTGCACCACGCAGAAAATAATAAAGATTGGGCGAAGAAGCGTGGAGCCATCACGCCGCGACGTTGATGTCGAACAAGCTTCGGCGCCGTTGCGCCGTGCCGGACGGACCAAGGCCGTGTTCTTTGGCCGCGGCGGAGCAGAGAGTAGCCAGCGGCTTCCGGCCGCTGGCGCCAGAGCAGGAGGTCGGGACCGTGGGGTCTCGCGGCAGCTGTATGGCTGGCCAGCCGAGCCGGCCGGTCCCCGAGAAAGCCGGGGGTTTTAACCCCGGGCTGGCTGACAGGAGCGGGCCCCCACATGGGAGTCGCAGTTACACGAACAGTCGAGGGGAAACGCCCCCCCCCCCCACCCCTTCCGGTAAGCCGTTACGGCTGGGCTGCGCAGGCCGGGCCGGGCCACGCCAGACGGGCCGGGCCGCGCCCAAGCGGGCCAGACCCGATCCCGGTTCGGGCCGACCTAGAGGGTAACGGGTCAGGTCGGACCGGGCCCGAACCCCCTATCTGCAGACCTCTTACGGTATTTTGCCCATATCAGGGGCTACAGATCTTCGATTGATGCACCGTCAGCTGCGATGTGATCCTTGATCGAGACGGTCGTTTCAGTATATTACACTCATGTTTTCAGAGAACTTTGAGTATGGCCAGGTTGGTTCTGATACGAAACCAACTGGGCCCTCGGAGTGGAAACACATATTTCATGAGCTCTGGACGTCCTATTGATGTGCCATCGACTTTGTTAGATTCCTCTAGATGAGATATAACGTTTGGCATACTTCGCCTGAGTTTTGGTTGCAGTTGAATAGTGGCCAGGTTAGATTGTACTCGAAATCCAACTGGGCCCCTAGAATGGAAAAGCTGATAACTTTCAGACCGGACGTCCATTTGACGAACCGGATGCGGCGTAGGAGATCACGTTGAAAAATGGTCCCTATGAGCATAACATATGAGTGTTCACGGTATAGTTGAGATACGGCTGGGTTGGTTCACACACGAAACCAACCGGGCCCTTCAGATGAAAAGGCTAGTAACTCACAGGCTGAGCATCCGATTGACGTGTCGTCTATTGCATTGAGACCCTTATGAAGAGGTGTTACTTTGAAATACATTTCATGGGACTTTTTGATACTTGGAGTATCGACCAGTAGCTCATGGAGCGGACCCTCCCGGAGATGAGCGTGCGGAGTATGGAGACTGTGTCGCCAGCTGAGACCTGATGACTGCTTGACTGACTCGACTTGGAGTGAGTCGACTAGCCTAGTGGACAGAGCACTACTTTGTTTGGTTGCAGACCCATGGAGGACGGAGCACTACTCAGTTTGGGTGCAGACCCACGGTACTCGTCCGGAGAGTACCTCTGCAGGCTATTAGGGGGGATGCACTACTATGTTTGGGTGGCATAGCCCGGCGGAAAGAACTACTATGTTTGGGTGGTTGTCCCACAGTACTCGACATGAGGAGTACCTCAATAGTCTTAGGTTAGTGAGAAGTACCTCTGAGTCATGACAGGATCACTGTACACTCCAGAGACAGGGTTCTTCAGTAGTTACGGTTTCGATAATGAAAATCCTGGTTTGAGCTGAGTCTATGACCTTTGTTTTACCTCAGGATTGAGATGGGTCACTTGATAACTTAGGTGTATGTATTGGAATATACCTGGGTAGTGGTTATCCGTTGATTTCAAAATCTTTTTGTTTCCTCATGATTGAGATGGGGTACTTGATAACTTAGGTATATGTATGGGCATATACCTAAGTAGAGGTTAACTGTGGAGATCTTCTTTGTGGTTGTCCTTGTTTTATTTAGTGAGACCTTGAGGGTCTCGGGGTCCCAACTAAGTATCGTTATACTCACCCCTACACGGGTTATGCCCGCACCTCGGTTGTTGGTTGTAGACGACAGGCAGTGCTGACGGAGGCCGAGTGTTCGATGACTGGACGATAACCGAAGGTGGACCTCACGACGAGTCAGTATCCAGAGGTGGACTTCACGGTGAGCTGATACTCGGAGGAGGTTGACAGTCAAGAGTGTTTTGGAGGCTATCTGTACCTACCATTCAGGTAGGATCTGTGGTGGACGATCTAGGAGCTGCGCTATCTGTACATACCCTTCTGGTAGGATCCGTGGTGGACGATCCAGGAGCTGCGCTATCTGTACCTACTCTTCAGGTAGGATCCGAGGACGATGACCCCGGAGATGCTTCCATTCTTCCAGCTATTGTCTTTTTCTGTTGTACTTTTGTTCAGTTTTAGCTGTACTTTTGATTAGGTTTGTATTCTGGCCCATTTAATTTTTCAACACGTCCTTTTGTACTTAGTGTATTACTTCCGCTTGTAATCTGTGGTGTTTTGTTTACTTTTATAAAGGAAATTCCTTCCTAGTTATTGGTAATTATGCCTTTGGTTCTAGTCGCCAGCCCCTGGCCTATAGAAGGTGGGCTTGGGGAAGTCACGGCACGGGCCCCGAGGACGGGTCGTGACAAAATAATCCCTTACATAAGGTCTGATTTCTTCTTTATGTGTCTGGACCTCATTTATAATGATTTAAATAATGTCGATGACTTATTCATGAATCATAGTTATTTTTATGGTATCATATATGAATCACTTATTACCATATATTACCCATTCATTTGTCAAATCCATGTTGAAGCTACCTTTTGGGTAATAATCGTTTCATTTATCGTACGTTTTTGGATTTGTTGTTCTTGATATTATTACTTATATCATGATTTAATATATTCCATAATGTAAAAAATGATTTATATATCATATATATATTCATTATATAGATATATATAATTGATATATATAAGAAATTAAATAAATTGTTCATGGAGACGGTAGGTTGTACGTATGCATGAACGATGTTTTCCTTCATTTATTGACATGAATGGATGTAAATTGATGACATATATATATAAATACATAAATTCATTAGAATTATTATTTAATATATCTCATTATAATTCATTATGTATAATTTATTATCATTCTGGAATGTTTAACATGGAGAATTAATTTCATCGCGTCGTGGAGGCGGTATTCGGTACTTACGCACGAGCGATGATATCATTCTGATAATTATGTAATGGAATTGGAGTGGGTGATATAATATCTCATAATTAATATCACACTATAATAATCATTTATAGTTATTATTTCCATCGTTATACCCATCCATGTAAAGTGGTGGTGGAAAAACAGATTACACCACGGCGTGGAGACGATAAGTCATACGTACACACACACGGTGATTACATTTTTTATAGGATGGATAAAAGGTGAAATATGTTTTTTAATATTCATAATAATCTATCAGAATACAAGTGGTACTGGATTGATTTCTTCATAATGAAGCAAATAATATTTAGGATTTAGAAGAAGAGATAAGTTAGAAATAATCGGTAAAGGATATTACCTTTTTTTCGACGCTCCTCTTCTAAACATCCTCTTAGGGCACTAAAGATGGTTTTTTTAAGAAGGACAGTACCTATATTATTTTATTTGATAAGTTTATAAGGAAAATGGGTTGGTTTTGGCCGAGTTTGAAAGCTCAAAATGTAGTGAAGAAATGATGGGGGAGGTTCCCTTTTATAAAAGAGCAGAGGGTCACTTTTGGAAACTACCAAAATATTAAATTATAATAAACTCAAACCCCAAATAAAAACATCTAAAGTTACTCAAATTAAAATTTTAGACAATATAGGGTTGTAATTTAATTAAAAAATAAAATTTAGATGTTTTTTTATTTTATTTTAAACATTATCATTTTGATATAGCCTTATTTAGTCTATTTAATTTTATTTGTGGTAATAATATTCTATATTTTAAATGGTTATAAATACATAATTTTTTATTAATGTTATAAATACATAATTATGAGTTTTCAATTGTACATAATTAGATACATTATGAAATTTTTTACCATATATATTTCAAATTTAAAATTTTAAATATTTTTGGTATTTTTAAACAATTTAAAAATATGTTTTTTTATAAATTATCAATACTGTCAATTTTGAAACTATTCATTTAATTGAATTTAAATAAAACCCAAACAGGTGATAGTGTCGATCCAAAATCATTTATATATTCTTAATATGTCATATGCTTCTAGAAAATTCGTGGAGCACTTTAATTAGTTCATATAATATTTATTTTAATATTTTTAAAACCATTTATTTGATATTTCTCTTAATAAAATAATTACTACCTCATTTTTTAATAATTATTTAATATCATTATTTATTTCATAAGAAGTAAAAATAAAAAAATATGATGAAGATAAATCTTATATATTTCATAATAATACTTTTAGTCTAATTTATCTTCTACAACACCCAAATTTTAAAATTATATGTTTATCAAATTATGACAGTGGCAACTTTGATGTCATTTAAAATAAAATATTATAAATTTCATAATAAGTCTTATAAGGCTCCAAATGGTCCACAAAATGATACATGGATGCTTTTGGTTTAGATATACTCGACCAATATGTTTCGGTCAAGTGTTTGTTCTTTTTGATGGATATTATTATTTTAATAAAAACTATATTATTGAATTTTCACTAAATAAATAATGTATGTATCATTAATGTATGAGCTATTAAGGTAATTTGATATTTCATAAAATTAAAAATAAATTACCATGATAAAGAATAAAATTTTAGCATTAAAATGAGTATTTATTATAGAATTAATATTTTGTTTACCCATATATTAAAAATAAATTAATTATTAAAGATTGAGTGAGACATTTTTCAGTTTCCATTAAATAAAATAAATTAATGGTCTTAATCAAATCTATTGGGTTCGAATAGATAAAATTTCAACCCAGTTATATTTTAGGAAGATATATAATCATCCAATTATATTAAAACAAATGTTAGGGAAATTTTATAATATTAACTTTACCCTTAATTGCCCTATTTAACTTTTACCGCAATAAATAAAATTCGCCAGAGTTACTTTTCATAAAGGTAAAAAATAAAAGAAGCCTATTAAAATAATTTGGACCTACTGCTTCCAAATATGGGATCAATTTTTTCAAATTCAAAACACAAAAGTTGCAGCAATTAATTTCAAATTAATCCCATTAGTGAGAAAACGATTTTTAAAATTTTAAACATTGAAAAAGATTAAATTGTTTTTACCAATGAATTCAATGTTAAATTAATACTAATGACGAAAATTATATTAAATGGTAAAAATATATTCTATTTATACATAAAAACCATTCAATATTATTATTTAACTATTTAAATTATCTCGATGAAAAAAGTGGTTTATAATTAAAAATTAGTCTATTTTTACTATTCATCAAAATATGAATGTTATTAGAATAATGACAAAATTTTTTCCAATGTAAATTATTATATCCTGATTCAAAATAATAGTTTTAATTTTTAATATTGAACATATAAACTTGTCAAAAATTAGATTTAAAATGGGTGCACCATCAAAAGGCTACAAAACTGCATTTTTTGAAAAATACATCTTTTAACCGAATAATTAATTCTGGTCTCATACCATGATCTAGAAATTATGTAAGATGAATGATAATTTTATAAAATTTAAAATTTGGTAAATACTATTCATAAGGGCTAGTTCTTAATAATATTTTAATAATATATTGATGATTAGTGAAACTTTGTATTGCGCACAATGTAAGCCATCAAGGAAGGTCTCTTTTACGTGTAACGCAAGCCAAGTTAGTGATGTGTGAAATATTCCAACTATGTTGCATATAAAAAAAGTATAATCTTCTTTCATTGAAATAAATCTATATTAATTGTTGAATTCTATCAAAAGAACTTGAAATTGTGCGTAAAACAAGCCAATAATAGTGTTGCGTATACTGCAAGCTAATACAGTGTTGTCTGTAGGGCAAGATAATATTGGGTTAAAATAAAACAAAATACATCAATAAAATTAAAAATATTACTTCTCATTAAATAAAGGGATTTTAAAATCTACCCCATTAAAATGAATTTGACCCTCGAAATTCATCAGTGTAATAAATGGTTTAATACATGAATGATTCTTTCATAGAAACCCACATCATAAAAAGGAATACTAAAACCTAATTTTAAAAATTAAATTTAGAAATATAACGGTTTCCAAAATTAACTCATCACCATGTTTTTACATAAATGAAAATATGTGAAAACATGGATTTGGATGAGAAATATAACCATAATGATCCGATGGAGAGTGGTAGAGAACATGGTTATGAAAAAGACAAAAATCACAAAGCTATAAATTTGTGATGATCTAAGGTAACATCTGATTCATCATATATGAGGGTACTAGGACAATGTTTTTGATTTTCAAGATCATTTCCCTAAATTTGATAAATTTTTTCATAATGAGATATACGTACTTGATTGCATTGTAATATCACAGTTTTTCATTCCATGAAAATTTCCCACTTCATCTTTTATTTAATGAAATGATGTTGAAAATGACATTTTTGAAGTGTTAGGAGATCATGAGATAGAATTATTGGTCATTCCATCTGTCTTTATCACCAAAAGGATAGCATAAATTATAAAATATACAGAAGTAAATCTATGGTGATATTAAACATATATGATTCCAACAAATAGATTTACACTTCATCTAAAATACCTCTTATTAAAATAAAAATAATTTCCACTAACAAGGGACTTCCTGTAGGCTAGAGGTAATTAATAATGGTCTGTTGCACATCGGTTGTGTGTGCGATTCCCAAAACCATTTCGGACATGACAGGTTGTCACCCGTACTACAGGTTTTCCTTTTTCTAAAACTGTAATATTATAACATTCTAGAAAAATGTTTTAGCCTTAAAAATGCTATCAGATGACCAACTTAATCCATTCCAACATTTAGGCTTATCGAAAATACTTTTGTCCAATCTCATATTATAAAGAAAAAGATTACTAGAAAGTTCATATACTAAGAATTTGAATACCATAATTTCCCCCCCTGTATATCATAAGATATATCTTGTTGGTCACATTCCAAACATGTGAATACCTTAGTCGTGTATTTTCATGAAACATGAGATACCATTGATCCTTAGTGAAAACATAAATTTAGTCAAAAATTAACTCTTTCCACATACCAAAATCCCAAATAAATCTATATACTCAAACCATGATATCACTTTGTGCATATACCAATCATGGGCTCTTTAATACTATCAAACATCTCAGTACCTCCTTATCACTTAATTATGTGCATATAATCTAATTTCAAAAAATGTCTGAATAAACATTCATGGTTACCGGTACCATTCAACATATACTTTCAAATGCTATAGTAAAAAACAATAGTCTAACAATCCTTATATGTTTCTTTGTTCCATTGTACCATTAAATTTCATATACAAAATTACTCTTGATTAATATACAATCATTCAACTACCTTCTTAAACAATTGACTGAGCTTCATCATTTTATTCCTCAACACTTCTTTCATCTCATATATCATTTGTAGTCTCTTCATCATCAGTAACATAAATAATACCCATATGACCATTCTGATTCTCCTAATGATTTTTTCCCTTAGGGCATTGATTTTCATAATTCCCATACATTCCACATTTAAAACATTTTACCATTATTGATGTATTAGCACTACTATTACCATTTTTCCATTGATTTAAAGGAACCTTTTCCATTGCATTTATTTGATTTGTGTATTTTTTTTCCACACCCAAAACATCTTTAAGTTCAATTGAAAAATTATCCTTGATGTCTTTTCCCACATGAGTTACATGAGGGAAATTGAATATTATTTCCTCTATGATCATCATGAAACTCCATCTTTCTCTTATTAGATGAGCTAGGAAACATTCCAAAGATGAGGTTATTGATCATATTATGGGATTTCTTATTAGGCATAATAATGATTTTTGGACTTCCAAATCCTATTTCATTTGGTTTTTCATGAACAATATCATTCCATTGTCCATTATATTCACCATTAACATGAATCCTCATGTTTCCGTCCATTTCCTAAAACACAAAAAGAAAAGTAAGAGAGACAAAACTCATACTAAGAATAGAACATAATCAAGGGAGATCACTTTCATTCTCTAACATCTTAGGTTTATTCTTAGGTTATTCATTATCTTTATCATAATTCGAGTATTATAACCTATACATATACTAAACCTTACAGACATTCCTAGACATACAATAGATATATCTCTAGGGATCTCACTAAATATTTCTCATCCTAGTTTCTATAGGTTAACTAAATGTTTCCCCTGATAAAAATTTTAGTTACCGAATCTTGAAAAAGATGGATATTACAATACTTTTGGAGAATACTTAATAAATAACAAAAAAAACACCTAAGTACCATAATAGTTTATTATCTTTGGATACTCGGAACCTAATTTTATAATCATGGTGAAACATCTTCATCATCCCCAATAAAGAGTTTCCCCTTTTTTTCATTACTAAAACCATTCTTTATATCCCAGGTAAAGGAAAACATAAAACATAGAAAGGGTGAGATTGAATTATCAGTATGGGTAAACATGGAGAACCTAAAACAATCCATAAAAATTTGAACGTAAAAACCTGAACATAAAGATTATACATCAAAATCTTGCGTCGTTAAATAAATCATGGAAGTACATAAAGCATGGATCATAAAATAAAATTAACCATGATAGAATTGCATTGGAATAAAACATGTAATTATTTCAAGCTAATAAGAAGATATTATGATTTCCATAGTATCCAAGGAATTTCTTCCAATACAATCATTGTGGACAAATGACATTAACGAACTGTGGTAAATTGTCATTCCAGCCCTATATTACTGAACCGGAATTACATGTCATTCCAGACATGTCTATCTCATGAGATATAAATCATTACCCAATGCATTGGAGAGAGATATAAGTCCCACCCATCTCATAATTAAACCATTCTTATATGTGCCACAAAATCATAAATCATACATCATAGCATAACCCATGTATCTAAATGGGATTCTTAAACTGCATGCCATCATAACATAATCCGTATAAGATTAAAAGACATCATAAGAATAATTCAATCATAATATAAACAAATAAAAGTAATAATAGGGATAGAAACATAACCCTATATTATCTTAGATTGGAAATATTTTGTATAAAACACATGAAATGAATTCTTGAGGAAAATATCCTTTATTATTTCAAATCATTATCTTTTCTCAAAATGTCATGAAATTTAAAAAGAAAATAATTTTGTTGAAAATAATGATGAAAAATTTTAGATGATTCTTTATGTAAATAAGGATTTATGAAAATGTCAAAATCCATTCATGCTGTATAAGTTAAAAAAACAATATCCCATTTTTTTTTAAAAAGTCAAAAAGTACATTATATGGTAAAAAAAGAATGATTACTTTCATACCACATAGTAAAAGTCTAGGAGAGGTAAAAAGAAATTTA
The DNA here is from genome assembly GCA_963277665.1 of Viscum album. Taxonomy (NCBI): domain Eukaryota; kingdom Viridiplantae; phylum Streptophyta; class Magnoliopsida; order Santalales; family Viscaceae; genus Viscum; species Viscum album. Next base: position 1,687,421,332 of record OY728119.1, read on the forward strand.
AACATACTTGGAAGAATATTTAAAACATTATGATAACATTTTTTATAAAACATGGTCATGTATTATAAATATAAACCCAGTAAATAATTACGAATAAACAATCTCAGATAAGAATGAGATTTCAAAATTTTCCCTTTCCATTTATGATCAGACGAATCATGCATGTCATAAAATAAATAAAATTACATGAATATGTATAAATCATATACTTAATAAAAAAATCATAAAAAATTATTCAAAATCATAAAAACCATACAAATTAATTAGATGGTGATTAAGGCATATGTCTCATAGAAAACAAGTGAGATGAAATTATCCCTTACCATAGGTCTGATTTCTTCCTTATGTGTCTGAACCTCTTGTATAATGATTTAAATAATTTCATTGACTTATTAAAGAATCATATTTGTTTTTATTATATAATATATGATTCATGTGTAACTTTATATTACACGTTCATTTGTCAATTCCATGTTGAATCAACCTTTTGGGTAATAATCGTTTCATTTATCGTGCGTGTTTTGATTGTTGTTCTTGATATTATTACTTATATCATGATTTACTTACTTACAGAATGTAAAAAATGATTTATATATCATATATATATTCATTATATATATATATATATAATATATTGATAAAGTAAATGAAATACATCATTCATGATGACGGTAGGCCGTACATACGCATGAACACTGTTTTTCTTTCCTTACTGACCTAAATGGAAGTATGTAGATGATATATATATATATATACCATTAAAATAGAGTTATAAGGTCATATATCTAATTATTATTCATTATATATACTCTATAATAATTCATGAATGGTTAACATGAAAAATGAATCTCATCACGTCGTGGAGGCGGTAATCCGTACGTACACACAGATAATGATTTCATTCCCATAATTATTGAATTGAATTGGAGTGGATGATATAATATCTCATAATAAGTATCATTATATATGAATAATATATATTTATTATTTCCACCATTATATCAATAAAATTAAGGTGGTGGTGGAAAAACAGATTACACCAAGGCGTGGAGACAGTAAGTCTTACGTACGCATATGTGGTGATTTCAATTTTCATATGATGGATATTAGGTGAAATATGGTTGTTTCATATTCATAACAACATATCAGTATACAATTGATACTGTAGTTATTTCTTAATAATGAAACAAATCATATTGATGAAGAAGAATAAGAAATAAGTTTGAAGAAATCGATAAAGGATATTACCTCTTCATCGACGCGCCTCTTCTAAGCCTCTTCTTAGTGCACTAAAGATGGTCATTGAAGAATACCAGGACCTGTTGTATGTTTCTAGTTAATTTTATAAGGGAAATTGGTAGGGTTTGGCCGAGTTTGAAAGTAAAAAATAGAGTGAAGATAAGATGGAGGAGGGGTCCTTTTATAAGTGAGTAGAGGGGTCCTTTTGGAAACCTCCAAAATATTAATTTATAATAAACACAAAACCCACATAAAAATATCCAAAGTTACTCAAATTAAAATATAATATAATATTGGGTTGTTATCTCATTATTCAATCAAATTTGGAATTGTTTTTATTTTATGGTAAACCATATCATTTTGATTTATCCTTATTTAATCTATTTAATTTTAATTGTGGTAATAATATTCTAAATTATAAATGGTTATAAATATTTACTTATGTGTTGTGAATTATCAATAATTGGATATATAATCACATTTTAGACCACTTAAATTTAAGTTTTTAATTTTTAAATATTTTTGTGATTTTTAAACAATTTAATACTGTGTTTTTTATAAAATATCATGTGTCAATTTTGACACTATCCATTTATTTGAATTTAAATAAAATTCAAACAGATGATATAGCCCAACGAAAATATTTATTATATTCCTATCATGTCATATGATTCTATAAAATTCTTGGATCACATTAATTAGTTCATATAATATTTATTATAATATTTTTAAAACCATTTATGTGATATTTCTATTAATAAAATAATTATTACCATATTTTTGTATAATTATTTAATTAACATATTTGCTGCCTAAAAATTAAAACTAAAATTATATAATAAAGATAAATCTAATATATTTTATAAGAATACTTTTAGTCTAATTTATCTTATAAAACAACTACCTTTTAAAATTATTTGTTTATTAAATTATGAAGCCGACAACTTTGACATCATTTAAAATAAAATAATATAAATGTCATAATCTGTTTTCTAATGCTCCAAATGGTCCAAAAGTCGACACATGGATGATTATTGTGTTTATATACTCAATAACTAAGTTTTGGTCACGTTTTGGGCCTTTTTATGGGTATTATTATTTTAATAAAAACTTTTTTATTGATTTTTCACTAAATAAATAATTTCTGCATCATTAATGTATAAGCTATTAAAGTAATTAGATATTTCCTAAAAATTACAAACAAATTACCATGATAAAATAAAACCATTTATATTTCAAATTAATACTTATAGTAGAATTTATATTTAGTTTATCCTCATATTATAAATAATTTAATTACTAAAGTTTGAGTGAGACATATTTCACTTTCCATTTAATTAAATAAAATTATTGTCTTAATATCTTCCAAGTTGGCTTAAATAGAAAACATTTCAACCCAAGTATATTTTAAGAAGAAAAATAATCATCCAAATATATTAAGACATCTGTTAGGGTAATTTTATAATACTAATTTTACCCTTAATTACCGGATTTACCTTTAACAATGGTAAATAATATTATCGTAGTTACTATTCATAATGGCCAAAATTAAAGGTAGAGAATTAACTAAATTTTGACATACTGATTCCTAATATGGGATAAATTTTTCCCAATTCAAAACATATAATATTCATTAATTAAGTTAAAATTAATCTTGTTTTTGAGAAAACTGTTTTTAAAATTTAAAACATTGAAAAAGATTGAAATGTTTTAACCTATGAATTCAATATAAAAATGATAAAAATGACATACAGCATATTAAATGGTAAAAAAATATTATATTTATACATTGAAACCATTAAATATTATAATTTAACTATATAAATTATATAGATGAAAAAAGTTGTTTTTAATTAAATTTTAGCGTATTTTTTACTATTCATCAAAATATGAAGGTTATAAGAATAATGTCAAAATTTTATCCAACATAAATTTTTATATCTTGATTCAAAAGAAGAAGTTTAATTTGTAAAATTTAACTTATATACTTCTCAAAAATTGTATTTAAAATGGCTATGCCATCAGAAGGCGATAAAACTGCTTTTTTGAAAAAGGCTTCTTTTATCAGAAAAATTAATTTTATTCTCATTCCATGTTCTAAAAAATATGTAAACAAATGATAATGTTATAAAATTAAAAATGTCGACAATAATATTAATAACATCTCGTCCATAACAATATTATTATAATATATTTTAGTTTATTTAATCTAGGTATTTCGTACAACGAAAGCCATCGAGGAGGGTCGATTTTGCGTGTAACACAAGAGAAGTAAGTGTTGCATGAAATATTCTTTTGGTGTTGCATATAACATAATTTTATATTATTTAATTGAAAAAAATCTATATTCAATGTTTAATTATATAAAGATAACATGAAATTTTGCCTAAAATAAGCCAATAATAGTGTTGTGTATACTACAAACTAACATGGTGTTGCGTATAGCGCAATATAATCATTGTGTAGCATAATCACAAGACATCAATAAAATTAAAAATAAATTTTTCTCATAAAATTTCATTCTCTTACATAAAAGAACATTCCCTTGTCATACTAATGAAACTCAATTCTTTAAAGAAATGGACTAATTGATTAATTCATACATAAATAATTAGATTTATTACCAATAAATATTGTCACGCTAATGAAAGGTAATGGGTTGATCCTTATTAATTTTATAAGACTTCTTAATCAAAATAAGAGTGGGCTAGCTCAATACCCCCATGGATTCCTGAGGGAATGAATTTATATCTTGAGGAGACCACTATGAATTCTAGGATACAAACTTCTTTGGTTGAGACCCACCAATAACCCGATCCTTGTCAAGAATTGGAAGCCAACTATGACACCATATGATACATTATGTAGTACTAAAAAATTATTTGGATACACTCCTTGGATAAAGCATTTAAATGTAGGTTCCAAGGTTAAATTCCATCAGACCTTATCATTGATTAGTCCTATTTTACCTTTGATGACCTCCATGGGATTGTTAGGTGTCTTATTGTGGAATTACATTGAAATGCCCCACGGATTACACTCTTACCTCTAGCCATGATACATTTATTATTAAGTTGGAATCTCTTGAATATCTTTCATTGGTTTTTCCTTGTAACTTCACTATAAATGTCATTAAAAGTTTCATTGTTACACATTGGAATCATTACTAAATGTGACTAATTTTTAAACTGGTAACAATAAAATAATTAACTGGTCACATGTTCGGAAACCGTATGAGGGATGAAGTCGTTACATGTGATTTAGTTACATTTTACTAAATTAAATTATATACAAATACTTTCACAATGTCATATTTTAACTACAATCTCGGGATTTTATAGATAGCATTGGTGTTGGCCCACTGAGATTTATTACAAATCTTATCTGCGTGTCGTTTTGTAACAGGGGTAAATAAAATATATGCATGGGTTGAAAATTGGAAGCATAGATCTTTGAGCACTTTATTTCTTGGTGTTTAGAATTGGTCTTGATTAAATATATTTGAGACTAAGATCGGGATGATTGTGATGGTCTTTTTTTTATTTATACATTTATGAAAGATATTATTTATGTTATATTGTTACCATGTATTCTTGTTGTCCACTTACATTAAATATAATCATTAATATTTCAGTTGATATAGTTAGTGTTATTCTTTTCCATCTATTAATTTTTTGTTCATTCTCTATTCACTTATATTGCTTCTCTTATTTACCTCTATTTATATTTGTTCTCCATGATACAGTATGGTAATTAGAGAATAGTCTCTGCATGGACACACCATATTCCCTCACTAATAATCAGCAGCCTCTAGGATTTGTGGAGATGGGTTTGAGTCCATGTGGCCCCCCGATGTTAGGGAACATATTATGTGGAATTCGGGACCATGAAGTCATAATAAATAGAGTCAAATACTTTAGAAGATTCATAATTTTCTTAACATAAATATTAACTCCATTTATCTTGATTATTCATACAGTCAATGCATTGTGTGTTGTTGTTTTCATGGTTTCTGATTCTTCTAGTACGTGCAGTTATCATATATAATTTTATTGATTAATTAGTAAATAACAGTTCTAAAGTATACTATCATGTGAACTACATTGAAATACCTATGATTTTGTATTATTTATTAAATCTTTTTTCTCTTCGTATATTTACCAAATTTTAGTTTATAAGGTTTCAAATAAACCCTCCACTAATACCAATTATAATTCCCTCAATCTAGGTTGTAGAGAACTAATGGATTATTTGTCACTTGGTAAACATTGTATACGATATTACATTCGAAGGATCATGTTTTATCAGTCCTCAAGATACTAGATACATTACGTTGAAAAAATAAAAGTAATTAAAAATCATTATTCATCAATTATATCCTTGTTCCATCATTGAATTACACATATTTACCTAGGGAAATGGGAAAAAGTATAGGTACTGAGAAAAAAAATCATTGTAAGGGAAAAACTTACAACTGATGATAAATATTGAATAGATTATAATTTGAGTAAAATTAAATCCATAGTAGTGAATAAATAAGAGATATCCATTGAAGAAAATGACATTTATAATTGAATGGATAAATAAATAATCATAAATAGGGATTTTCATATTTTTGGGCATCTTAATCATATCATTGAGGCCTAGTTCCCTGAAATTATTCTTAAAGGGAATGTATAATCCAATTACCCTATCTTAGTAGTCTCATGTCACCTATCGCTGCACTGAGGGGCAATAAAATTCTGAGTCCCTCCCATCACATAAAATTCAAGTGAAATATATTATATATAGGATAATTATGGGTTATAAAAAGGAATAATTTTTATTATTGAACAACATGGTAATACATGGTATATATTCCCTACGGGACATATCATGTATGATACTACCATATAGAACAATAGTTTATATTCTAAATAAATTGATTTCTCTAGTAAAAGAAATTATAAAAATTTCAATGTGAATTAACTGAACACATATATGGAATTATTATGGTTTCAATGTTTTCTAGTGTTTCAACAACAACAAAATGATGGATAATGGCTACTTAGTAAGATTACATGATTTCAATGAATTTAAGGTATTTTTTTGATGGTTTTAAAGATTAAAGAAACAAATTAATTTAACACCACCATATAAATACTAAATTTTGTTGTATAAAATATGTGTTAAAAATATATATCATATCCTTCATGAGAAACATGTTTTGTGGATTGTAAGGGCTCAGTAACCATGCACTAGGATGATGATGGGGTTTTACCAGACCAAATATTTTTAGAGTCATTTCCCCTAGTGAAAACCAAGGTAGTTCTTTGGCCACTTATAGTATTCATACAGGGATTTAGTTTCTTTTGAAAATAAGAAAATTTAAATTTAACCCAATTATAGGATTTCAATGGATATGAGAAGATTTAGGAATAGTAATGGATTATGGATTTCACATAAAGTGAGTCAAAAGAATAGTTACATGGATTAGATTTATTAATAATGGAATAAAATATAAAATGAACATCATAATGAAAAATTTTCAAGATTATTAAAATGTTTAGGACAACGTTAATGTAAATAGGAATTATCAGTATGAAGAAAACCAATACCTACTTCAGCATAATTAGAGAATGCAATAATGGTATAAAGTAAGTAGTTTTGTTAGTGTAATATATATAATATATCAAAATGAACATAATAATGTTGATACATTGAAAACATGAATATAAAAAATATATTTATAAGATACTAAAACTTGTGAAATTAAATTAGTAATGTAACAATGAAAACAATGGACCATTACATCTCATGAAATTCTAGGATTGGATCCTAGCATTAGATCCAACCAAACAACTGAATTATTAATATTTGAGTATGAAGAGACTAATGAAAATAGAAATTTGATGGATATTGGAATTCTGTTTTCATATAATGAGAGTAGAGTGTGGTTTTAAATTTGTTTAGTGGAATTTCATAGAATAACTTATTTATTATTTTAATATTCCAATTTCCATTAGTTCTCCATTGAAACAATTTTTCTCCACTACAACCCCCAGCTTCAAATTTTTTATTTTAATAAATAGTTAAATATCCCTTACTTGGAAAAAATGAGCCATGATTACATAAATATGGTGTAATTTATAACGTATTTAGTGTACTTTACTCTATTCCATAACGTTTTACCATATTTTATTTTTTTAATAAAGAAGTACCAAATTTCAACCATTGGATAGTTTTAAAAAGATGATTCCAAATATGAAATATGTTGTATCAAATTATATTCTATTTACCTATATTTTTATTTTTATATTTGGTTGATACATTTTTCAAAAATAATATAAAAGAGTAAATATCCTTCTAATTAAATAAATAATATTTATTAAAATCCAAATCAACCCCAAATACACATTATCTTTAATCCCCACAGAATATTCCCTAAGAGTAAGGTGTGAAATGGTGGTACATTTATGGGGTGGTTCGACCAAAATTGATCTAGGGGTAATCTCTACTAACATGACCTTCTCTAATATACAGTTCTGTTCTAACTTCACATGTTGGATTTCAGACTATGTTTTGTTAAGGAAGAACCCCAGTGATGCCACATCCTTCCCAATATAGGATAAAATAACATCGTAGGTTATTTTAATAATATTATATTCCATTTTTCCTCCATTTGTTTAATTCAAATTCATCATTACAATTAATATGTTCTAAATAAAATGTATTATTTTCAATATCTATACCACTAATGGTCAATTATTCCTAATGGTCAAATTTAGAAATAGTAATAATTTCCAATGGTTAAACAATCAAAATTTCATATTAAAAAATCATTATATTTATCCTTATATGTATACACCAATGCCTAAATCCTTTTACATCATCCACACGATTCTTACACTATGTCAATTTCAATGTTTATTTTTTCTCTTAATAGTAATATATCTCATATACTTCTTATTTTTTTGAATATGGTCCACCATACAAAAATATAATATTTTCCCCACATATTTTTACATTCTTTTATACTGTACATTTTATATTAAATTTAACAACATAGTTTTTTTTTCTTAATTTTCTTTGGGGTTTTACGTGAACTCGGTTTTTGATGGCACCAGATTTCGAGGCCCAGTGTGCCCGGAATCAATTTCCGAAGTTAAGCTCGGGTACGTTCAGTAAACGAACGAGCGGGTTTTCCTAACTTTTGAATCGGTGCGCGGAATCGAAATCTGGGGGCACCGATGAAACCGCAACACCGATAATTGCTTAAGAACACCTTTTCTGTAGTTGTGTTTGCTCGGGTGGGGTTATTAATTAAATCTAAAGAATAAAATAAAATGTTGTGTTACAAATTTTATCTCTATTCTAGGTAATTTAAACCTAAGCTTGGTGGTTAGAGTGGGACCCAATATTATCCTAACTCCACTAGGTAGGATATTAGTGAACTGGGGCCCACACTAGCCCCACTCATTCAACTTCTTCGAACCCCCATTAATTGTGTAACACACCCGCACCCCCCTTTAATGAAAATTCAACTCTCTTAATTAATTAATTGATTAAGTTATTCAATGTAATTAATTCAGGAATTTATTTCGAATTTCAATTTGAACGTTGGATTCAGTGTGTTAATTAAATAAGACAAAGTCTTATTTCATTAAGGGTCAGTTTCGTTGTGCGAGAATGGATTGGGAGAGGATTTTCTCAAAGCCTTAGAATCATTGTCTTCTTTGTTGGAGACTGTGAAGAACGACGAAGAACGCCGACCTCCGATGGAAGACGACGAAGAACGCTAGTTCCCCGAAGATCGGCGACGCGAAACCGTGTACCGCGACGCCAACGATCCTCTTATACGCGATGCTGATGACCCTTATAGAGCCTTCTTCCACGACGTCCTTTTCTAGCATCAAACCTTCGTTCATCAACACTTTGAGGTAGGGGGTAATTGTTTTTCCCATGAATTATTTCTTTGCCATTCATCGAATTCTATTTGGACTGCCTGTTATCATAATAACAGGAGGAGGTCGGACCACACAAACACGGCCGATCCTCCTCCCCCTTTGATGATTGTACTTGTCGCGGTACGAGCAAAGGCAGCACGGTGAAATTACACCACACAGAAACAATGAAGAATGGGCAATGAAGCGCGGGGCCGTCGCGCCGCGTCGTTGAGGTTGAATAAAGCCACGGTGCCATCGTGTCCCACCGGTCAGACAAGGCCGCAGCTCAAAGCCATAGTGGAGCAAGGCAGAACGGCCGAAACCATCGCCGCTGGCACCTCGGAGGGGTGGGACCACGACGATCCCGCGGCTGCAGCACCAGCCGACCAGACCAGGCCGGCCGTTTCGGAGGAAAGACTGGGGGTTGTCACCCCCAGCTGGCATGGATCGGCCCCCACATGGGGGACCCGGTTTCAATCAAGGGGGGGGGGGGGGGGGGGGGGGGTAGCCGGCCCCCTTCCCACAATGTCTTGGCCATCAACGAGTTGTCCGTGCGGGGCGTGCCACGGCCGGCCTACCAGCCACCGAGGCCGGGCCGCAACGCGCCGGCCGGGCAGGGCCGCACCGGCCGGGCCGCGCCTCACCGGCGGGGCCAAGCCACTCCCAGCTAGCTGGGCCGTGCCCTAAGGGTCCCGACCCGGACCCGGTTCGGGTCGACCCAGTTCGGGCTGACCCAGGGGGGTCTCGGGTCGGGTCAGTCCGGACCCCAAACCCCCTAAAACCGGACATGTTCTTTCTTTTTCCCATATCTTCGGCTACAGACCTCCGATCGACGCACTGTTAGTTGTGATGAGATCCTTGGATCTATATAGTCATTTCGATATATTAAAATCAAGGTTTTGGAGAACATTGGGTGCAGACGGGTTAGTTCGAGCACGAAACCAACCAGGCCCTCAGAGGGGAAACACTTATAACATGAGCTATGAACGTCTGATTGACATGCCCTCAACATTATTAAATTTCACATAGTGAGACAGACCTTTTGGATTACTACACTCAAGGTTTGGATGTAGTTGGATTTTGGTCGTGTTTGTTTTGAATTAAAACCCAACCGGGCCCCTAGAAAGAAAAAGTCAATAACTCTCAGACCGGGCATCCGATTAACGCGTCGTCTGTCGCATTGTGTTCCTTTTGACGAGACGAAACGTTGGGATACATCAACTATGGACTACTAGTCAGTTTATGTATCGACCTCTTGGATCATGGAGCAGACCCCCCGGAAACGAGCACGCTGTGTGCGGGAACCCTAGAGTTGGTTGCGACGGCGATGACGATGATGACTGCACTGAAATCCTCCGTGGGTTCGGCAGTGATGACGACTACACAAAAAATCTTCCATGGGTTCAGCAGCGATGAAGACCGTACTGAAATACTCCATGGGTTCAACGATAATGAAGGCTGCACTGAAATCCTCCATGGGTTCGGCAGTGATGAAGACCGTACTAAAATCTTTCGGGGGTTCGACGAAAATGAAGACAGCACTGAAATCCTCTGTGGGTTCGGCAGCGATGAAGACCGTACTAAAATCCTTTGAGGGTTCGACAACAATGAATAATGCACTGAAATCCTCCATGGGTTCGATAGTGATGAAGACCGTACTGAAATCCTCTGTGGGTTCGACGAAAATAACTATTGTTCTTGTATCCTACATGGGTCTGGAAGTGTTTGACTCTGTTCATTCTATCCTACATGGGTCTGGCAGAGTAGCTGGTCTATATCCTATGTGGGTCCGACATCTTAGCTGGTTTAGTATCCCACGTGGATCCTAGCTTAGATGAATAAGTGGCTATATCTGATCATCTCTATCACCTTACGAAGAAGTATACCCGTGTGAGATGAGTCTTGACTTTCAATCATTATCATCGATTTGATTAACTTGCCTTCCTATGTGGATTGGGTTGTGTTATCCTATGTGGATTGGGTTGTACTCATGTGTGGTCGTGATTGAACTTGGGCGTGGATGTTGGAGCCGAACTGGAATTGATGACTTCTGTATATATATGGGAATATACCTAAGTATTGTTGGATGTTACTTAGTGATTGTATCTTTCCTTTGTGGATTATCCTTTATTGATTCTGGGAGACCTTTAGGGGTCTCAGGTTCCCTACTAAGTAGCTTATACTCACCCCTGCACGGACTATGCCCGCACTACATTGTGTTGGATGCAGACGACAGACATCACTGATCGTGGTTGGGGCTTGTGGAGCAAGTCGGTACCTGGAGGTGGACCACTTGGCGGGATGTACACAGAGCAGACGGCTAGACTGAAGAGCCGAGGAGGATCTTTGTACCCACCCTATAGGTGGGACTTCCAGTGGATGGCTCGGCGTTTCTACTTTAATTTCAGTTGCTGTACTTTATTCCAGTTGTATCTTACTTTTAGTTTGGGTTTGTATTCTGATGCATTTACTTTCCGCACTTACTTTTGTACCCAGTTTTACTTAGTGTATACTTCTACGTGCTTACTCTATGGTGTTTGTTTACTTTATAAAGGAAATGCCTTCCCTTTTTTGTCATGATTACACCTTGGTTCTAGTCTCCAGCCCCTGGCCTATGGGAGGCGGGCTAGGGGTAGTCACGGCATGGGTCCCGAGAACGGGTCGTGACAAATTGGTATCAGAGTAGTTCGGTTCTACGGCAGAAGTCAGAAATCTGCTCTTTCTTCTATGTGAAGCAATAACGTTAAGGGTATTGAGTGTGGTTATCAGTCCAGGGAGTCCAGTGTTGGTGCGGTGGCCGACGTATCCATACACCAGGACCCTGACTTCTGATTTCTGACTCAATGTATGAAAACATTGATTGTATGTATGTTTCAAAAGTTTTCTTTGTGATTAAATTGTGTCATCTCACCAGGTATAATGTTTGACCGTGGAACACTTGTTTCTTTTTAGGATGGCACCACGACGGCAGCCAGCTAGGGTTCCAAGTTTTCTGCGAGCCGACATCCCACCGAGTGACGAGGCCTCGGTGCAGGGTACTTTTTCAGAGGAGGCACCAGCGGTACCACTACCTTCTGAGCCACCGATGTCACCAGCCCCAGCCGTTGAGAGTGCAAGTCGTCTTAGTGCACTGCACGAGTTTCAGCGTCAGAGACTGCCCAGGTTTCGCGGGGGGATGGACCCTGAGGCATCCGAGGATTGGTTGGAGGCTGTGGTTCGAGTTTTCAGGTTTGTGGGGACACCAGCTAACCTCATGGTGATCCATGGAGCGAGCCTCCTGTATGCGGTAGAAGGCAAATGGTGGAGCTTGATGCTCTAGGTGCATGACGAGCCATCTCTCCTCCGGATGGACTTTGAGAGCCTCTTTCGCTCGAAGTTCGTCCTAGCCACCCTCTGTGCTGTGTGCATCCAGGAGCCTCTACAGATGTGGCAGGGTAGAATGACGGTCACCCACTACTCGGCGAGATTTACCGATCTACCGTTCTATTTGATGGACTTGGTACAGGACCCATTCTTCCGGGCCCAGACCGTCGAGAAGGGACTGAGGCATGAGATTAGGGCATCGATGATCTCCCTCAGCATTCCGACACAGGTATGAGTACTGGAGAGAGACCTTATAGTAGAGAGCTTTCTTGCTAAGCCTACACCAGCAGCGAGACCAACTGTAGGGCGGAACGTAGTGGAGTATTCTGTATCTGGCTGTAGACAGATGTCGCAGAGGTCCAAGCAGACCAGGCCATCAGGAGGACGACCACCAAATATTGGCTCAGAGGTGCGGGGCACACGCAGTAGAACCAGTATTACGAGTGGTATACATTGATATGCATGCGGTGGGTAGGGCCACATGGCTCGTGACTTCCCGACCCACCATGCAGAGGGGCAGCAGACGGTTGACGGACCACCCAGGCAGAGGAAGAGGTTCGACCGTGGCGGTCCGCAGGGGGCAGGAGGACAAGGCCGAGGAGCTGGTCGAGCGGTAGGTGGTGGACGGCGTTTTGAGGCTCTACCACCACCACCACCACTAGGACGTCCACCCCAACCATAGGGGATAGCACAGCTTCAGGTATCTGGATCTTACAATCATGGAGATCTGGAATCAGGTGGACAAGTGCGGGACTAGCTCCAGGCATGGAGGAATATTTCCATAATGACTCTAGCTTCGTTGTTTGTGTTTCTTTGTGTCCTTGTACTTTAAGTTGCAGTAATAAAATACACTTGCAATATTGATGTTTTCTTTCTTGTCTTTTGTATGTTAATACAATGAGTTTCCAGTTAAAAACTGTTGACTTGACCCTCACATACAATATTCCTACTGGAGGAGACCCAATGACCCGACACTAATGCCAACAGTGTGACTCAACCCTTGGAGGCGAGAGTAATGGTTTGATCTCTTGGTTGCAGCGTCGAGGCCTTACGACATCATCCATGGCATGAAATAATTGATCATGATGGGATTGAATGTATTAGGAAAGGAATGTGGTTCATCCAGGGGATGACATCTGATTTCTCTTTTCAGCAAAGGAGAAATCTTTGCAGCTTTTAAAAATTTTAAGGAAGAAGGGGCAAACCTTCGTGTGGTCAGACAGATGTCAGATGGGCTTCCAGGAGCTGAGATAGAGATTGACCAGTGCACATATCTTGAGGCTACCGGATGAGGGGGTAGGGTATGTAGTCTCTTACGATGCATCAAGGACCAGACTTGGATGTGTCCTGATGCAGGAGCAGGCAGTGATCGCCTATGGATCAGGTCAGTTGAGGCAGCATGAGTAGAACTATGCTACCCATGACTTGGAGTTAGCAGCAGTGGTCACAGCTCTGAAGATGTGGTGACACTACCTGATTGGAGAGCGCTTTACAGTCGACTCTGACCACTAGAGTCTCAGGTACATATTCTCGCAGAAGGACCTGAATCTGAGATAGCGGTGATGGCTCGAGTTCCTCTAGGATTATGAAATTGAGATAGTCTATACCCTTGGAAAGGGTAACATAGTAGCCGATACCCTTAGCTGGAGGACGGGGATTCAGCTACTCGGTTAGGCGATGAAACAGGTAGTCGCTTTGCTGATATCCTTCATGGATAGAGACGGAGCAACCTTTCCTCAGTCACTCACAGTCACTCCTCCACTACTGCAGCGGGTCAGAGAGGCACATCGTGGGGACGATGACTATGAGATGCGGCGTGTGCAGATATCTTCAGGACAGGCACCTGATGGATTCTCTGTAGGAGGATAGCACGTCGTCCGTTTCATAGGATTTACCATGGTACCATTTTATTTATAGGAGGAGGTGATGAGAGAGTTTCACACTTCCCCTTTAGCAGTTCATCCAGTAGTGGCGAAGATGTACCAGGATCTCAGACGACAGCACTGGTGGTCGGGTATGAAGAAGGATCTGGCAGAGTTTGTTTCTCGATGCCTCACCTGCCAATATGTGACGGTAGAGCACCAGGTACTAGCAGGCTTGGTACAGCCCTTGGAGGTCCCGGAGTGAAAGTGGGACAGGATATCTAGGGATTTTGTGACTGGACTTCCACGTACTTCCAGAGGTCACGACTCCATTTGGGTGATTGTCGACCGACTCACCAAGTCGGCTCACTTCTTACCCATCAGAGAGTAGGTCTCATTGGAGAGCTTGGGACGCCTCTACGTTCAGGTGATCGTACGACTTCGTGGTGTGACATCATCTATGGTCTCTGATTGAGATGCTCACTTTACTTCCCGGCATTGGAAGGGGTTGCAGGAGGCATTCAGGACGCAGCTATGTCTAAGCACTACCTTTCACCCTCATATGGATGGTCAGATGGAGAGGACTATTCAGACTCTTGCGGAAATGCTTTGTGGGTGTGTCCTCAACTTTGGTCACAGTTGGGAGGACCACCTACCCTTGGTGGAGTTCTCTTACAACAACAACTACCACTCCACCATTGGGATAGCACCATACGAGGCATTGTACAGCCGACCATGCATATCACCTCTGTACTAGACAGACCTTGGGGATTCAACACTTGTGGAACCAGAGATGGTCCAGGCCACGACAGAGAAGGTCCAGGTCATCCAGGAGCGGATGGGGACAGCGAAGAGCCAGTAGAAGTCTTATGATGAGAGGAGGCAGAGGCCACTAAAGTTCGAGGATGGAGACCATGTATTTTTGTGGGTCTCACCTCGATGTGGGTTATGGAGATTTGGCCGGGGAATAATGTTGTCTCCACACTTCATCAGACCATTCCAGATCCTCAGTAGGATAGGAGAGATGGCTTATCTCCTGGCTCTACCACCTCAGTTGCACTGGGTGTAGAACGCCTTCCACATATATCATCTGAGGAGATACGTTCATGACCCGACGCATATCATTGACGATGGGGTGACTTTTGCGGAGGTCCTAGTGGAGATCGAGGATCGATAGGGGCGGGTCCTACGTGGATGGTCGATACCTCTAGAGCGCATCATATGGCAGCACGGGAACCTCCAAGAGAGCACTTGGGAGCGGGAGGCTCAAATGTGTGCTCAGTAC
The DNA here is from genome assembly GCA_963277665.1 of Viscum album. NCBI lineage: Eukaryota > Viridiplantae > Streptophyta > Magnoliopsida > Santalales > Viscaceae > Viscum > Viscum album. The sequence goes on from OY728119.1 coordinate 1,687,437,006, forward strand.
CCACATTTTTTCCCCTAGTTTATGATGTATCATTACGGGGACGTAAATCCATGAGGTGGGAGTAATGTAAAGACCCATAAAATTCAAGGGAAATTTTTTCTTAACTTTCTTTGGGAATTTACAAGAACGCGGTTTCTAACGACACCTGATTTCGAGGCCCGGTGTGCCCAGAATCAATTTCCAAAGATTAGCCCAGGTACGTTCAGTAAACGAAAGAGGGGTTTTTCTTAACTTTTGAACTAGTGCTTGGAATCGAAATCTGAGGGCACCGATGAAACCGTAGCACCACTAATTGCATAAGAACACCTTTTCCGGAGTTGTGTTTTCTCGGGTGAGGTTATTAATTAAATGGGTTAACTAACGAATAAAATAAAATGTTGTGCTACAAATTTTATTTCTATTCTAGGTAGTTTAAACCTAAGCTTGGTGGTTGGAGGGGGACCCACTAATATCCTAACTCCACTAGGTAGGATGTTAGTGAAGTGGGGCCCACACTAGCACCACCCTTTTAACTTCCTCAAACCCCCATTAATTGTGTAACACACCCGCACCCCCCTTTAATGAAAAGTGAACTCTTTTAATTAATTAATTGATTAAGTTATTCAATGTAATTAATTAGGGATTTCATTTCGAATTTCAAATTGAACGTTTTCTTGTGTGTGTCAATTAAATAAGACAATATCTTATTTCATTAAGGGTCAGTTTTGTTGTGCGAAAAGGATTGGGATAGGATTTTCTCAAAGCCTTCGAATCTTCATCTTCTTCGTTGGAGAACGTGATGAACGATGAAGAACGCCGGCCTCTGATGGAAGATGACGAAGATCGCTAGTTCCATGGAGATCGAAGATACGACGTCGACGATCCTCTTCTATGTGACGCCGACGACGCTTACGGAGACTTCTTCCGCAACTTCCTTTTCCCACATCAAACCTTCATTCATCAACACTTTGAGGTAGTGGTTAATTGTTTTTTCCCGTCAATTATTTCTTTGTCGTTAATTAACTTCTATTTGGGTCGCATGTTACCGTAATAATGGGAGGAGGTTGGACCGCACGAACACGGCCGACCCTCCCCCCCTATGATGATTGTATATGTTGTGGTATGAGAAAAGGAAGCGTGGTGCAATGTAACCACGCAGAAACAATGAAGAACAGTTGAAGAAGCACGGCGCTGTCGTGCCTGGCCATTGAGGTCGAATAAAGGTGTGGGGCCGTCGCGCCGTGCCGGAGAACCACCAAGAGGCTGTGGATGGAGCGGGGCCGCAGCGGAGGGGCACGGCGCCACCCCGCCGCACTGGTTGGACAAGTCCACGGATCAAATCTGTGGTGGAGCAAGGCGGGGTGGCTGGAACCACCATCCATTGGCACCTCGGAGGGGAGATACCACAGCGATCCCGTGGCGGCAGCACCGGCTGGCCTGACCGGGCCGACTGTTTTGGAGGAAATACTGGGGGGTCGTAACCCCCGGCTGGCAAGGAGAGGCCCCCACGTGGGGGCAGCGGTTTCAATCATGCGGGGGAGGGGGGGTAGCCGCCCCCTTCCCGCAAAGGCTCAGCCAGCACCAAGAGGGTCGTGCGGGGCTCACCGCGCCAAGCCAACTTGCTGCCTGTGCTGGGCCACGCCCACCAAGCTGGGCCGCACCCTAATGGGACAGACCCGGACCTAGTTTGGGTCGACCCGGTTCGGGCCGACCCAAGGGGGTCTCTGGCCGGGTCGGTCCGGGCCCAAAACCCCTTAAAACCGGACATGTTCGTTATTTTTCCCATATATTGGTCTACAGACCCCCGATCGACACACCGTCAGTTGCAATGTGATCCTTGGATCAAGACGGTAGTTTCGGTATATTACACTCAATGTTTCGGAGAACTTTGGGAATGGCCGGGTTGGTTCGAGCATGAAACCAACCGGGCCCTTGGAGCAGAAACGCTTATAACTTGACCTTCGGACGTCCGATTGATGTGCCGTCGACTTTGTTGGATTCCTCTTAGTGAGACGGACCATTTGGCTTACCCCGCTCCATGTTTTGACGCAGTTGGAGTGTGGTCAGGTTGGTTTTGACTTAAAAACCAATCGGGCCCCTGAAACGAAAAAACCAATAACGCTCAGACCGGGCTATGCTAGCACTACGTTATGTTGGATGCAGACGATGAACAATGCTGATCGTGGTTGATGCTTGTGGAGAAAGTCGGTACCTGGAGGCAGACCACTGGGCGGGAGGTACACGGAGCGGACGGCTGGACCGAGGAGCTGAGGAGGATATCTGTACCCACCCTTCAGGTGGGACATCCCGTGGACGACTCGACGTTGCTGCTTTACTTTCAGTTGCTGTACTTCTTTCCAGTTTTACCTTACATTCAGTTTGGCTTTGTATTCTGGTCCATTTACTTTCCGCACTTAAATTTGTACCCAGTTTTACTTAGTGTATACTCCTACTTGCTTAATCTATGGTGTTTGTTTATTTTATAATGGCAATGGCTTCCCTTTTTATGTTGGGATTACGCCTTGGTGCTAGTCGCTAGCCACTGGCCTATGGGAGGTGGGCTTCGGGTAGTCACGGCACGGGTCCCGAGGACTAGTCGTGACAATAAGTGTAATTTTTTTATTTACTATTAAAAAATATCAATCATTACAACTAATTTCTATATTTATTAAATAATACAAAATATCAATATTTCACCATCTAATCAATTACATTCACCGTAAAACACAATATATTGAAAAAATATCTATTTATCCAAAAGCAAAATCCATGATAAAAATAATATGTACATTTAAAAGACACATAATAACTAATTAAAAATAATATCAATAACATGAATTATTCAATATATAATTATTGGAAAACAAATTACTGAGAGACCAGTTCATTATAAATATAGGTTTTGTAAAAACATCATATATTTTATAAAATAAAATAAAATAGAATCGAATGATTAAAATAAATTTTTGTTTCATATTTTTGTTATTGAAAAAATTGAAAAACATAGCATATGATATATATTATAGAATTATTATGGTTTTTGAAATGTTCGTTAATGTCATATATGTTAAAAATAGAACATTTATTGTGAATTTTGAGAATTAAAGTTGAAAATGAACATTTCTGAAACCATTAAAATGATTACATTCAAAAATCATATTAAATAATAATGTAAAATTTCCCAATAGTTCATTTGGGAAAATAAAATGGATGCTTTCAAAAAAATTAAACTATGGAAGTAAAATAAAAATATACCCTTTCTAAATAAAAAATAAGACTTATTTGAATTTTAATTATTATCCCTTTCAATTTTTTTTAAAAAGTGAATCATTATGAAGAAAATAATGAAGTTCTTAAAATTTATAGTGGAAAAGAAAATATATTGAATTTCCAAAGGATACATTATAATATTTCCTCCTTGAAAATAATAGAGATCCCAAAAATATTAGACTGTAAAATAAATTCACAACCCTTTTTAATTTTAAATTATAACCTAATGAATAGAAATTGAGTTAACAAAGACCATACATATTGTTCCCTCTCCAATAAAATGTTTTCAAAATAAATTATGATAACTTTAGACATATTATATATTTATGGTAAAGAAAAAAGCAAAATGTGTGAAGTAGGATCACCTTATAACATTCATATATTGATTTTTTAATAATTCCTTATTAAAATCAATATTTCCAGGTAAATACTATTTTTTTATTCATGAGATTTTTAGATCTTATTTTCTCTACCTTTTAAATTGATCATTTTGCACCATATAATTAACTATAATCATAATATGAATATAATATATAATCATAATATACAAATTTATAGCGATTAATTAAATGTCTACAATTTGAAATGAATTTCATCGTTTAAGGAGATGGTACGTTATAAGTATACATAGATGAAGTTTTAATTTCTTAACAGATCTAAAAAATGAAATTTAACTAATAATTCATCATTTTAGATTAATTATTTGATCATATATTTATATATATCGATTAATCAAATATACCATTTTTACCATCTGGGTAATGCATAATTGAAGAAACAATCACATCACTTTAGGGATGTGGTAGTCCTCCTGAAAAAAGGGACGCTATCATTTTCAAACTGAAAGAATTTCAACAATGTATATGCGATATAAAAATTATATAATTATAAATACTCTAAAATATATTATTTATGATTTATTTCTATCAGTATAACCACACATGGAAAATTGTGATGAAAACCAAATTACAATGATATGTGGAGATGGTAATGCATAAATATGCACCATCATTGTTTTAATATTCCATGTAATGGATAAGAGGGTAAAATATGTCGTATAATAATTAAAATAATTGTCAGATATAATTATAATTATTTATCTATTATTTTAAAATGTGTATAAAATGATTAGTTGAAAAATAAGGAGAAGTAATCTTGAAAGAATCGTTAAAGATGATTGTCACTTCTTTGATTGACTTCCTTTAGAACCCTTATATAGGATTGTTGGAATAGTAATTTGAGAAGATTAGAACATCTAAATATTATATATGTATGATTCCAATAGAATTTATTATGGTTTAGTTGATCTATGTGGCTCAATTAGGTGTAAAGGATAGAGTGGAAGGGTGCAATTTTATAATTGAGTTGTGTTTCACACATGAAAAGATTCAATGTTTTAAAAATATAATTATTAAAATTTTAGAAAAAACGTCTTCCAAAATGTCTCAAATTATAATTTAATAGGGGTAATGTTGAAATAAATCAATCCAATGGGGTTTAATCATGTGTTTAGGTGATTTAAAACCATCTATTTTCTAATTAACCACTTAGTAATCCTATCTTGACTTAAACTAAGGTAACAACTTTTTCCATCACAAAGGGTTATAATTTATCATATAATGAATAATGCATCCCATAAATTGAAAATTAAAGAATATTTATAAAATATATATTCCTACTTTCCCTCTTTCAATATTTTTAATATTTTTATATAATTTGATAAAAAAATTATATTTCATAAAATATAAATAATATCATTTCAGGCAATATTCATTTAATTTCACCATAAGTTCATTAAGATAATTAATGATTTAGAGTAAAAAATCATTAAAACTAAGTTAAAATTTATTATTAACCATAAAATTCTTTTGACTAAAAAAGTCATCCAAAAATATAATTTTTATGGATTTAAAATCATTTAATTTCAATTTTCTATTTCTTTCCCATGCACTATATAAACATTGTTTAAGAATTTAATATAAAAATACTGTTAATAAAAAATTAAAATAAATCCCAATTGTAAAAAAAATTAATTAGTTTAGAAATTAATTTATTAAAAATTATTATCAATATGCGAAACCATAAATGAAATTAAAACAAAGAGACTAGATTTTTTAAATCATTGTTACATAAAATATTATATCGGTCATTTTTAAGGAAAAATGACACAAAAAAAATAAATTATCTATCCTAATGTTTTAATTATATATAAAAGATTATCCAATATGAATAAATATTAAAATTAATGTCCTTCTCACTTTCTCATAACCTAGTTTATCTCGATTTACCCTTTTATGTGGTAACAACTTCTAATAGATCTTTTTATTTATTATGAATAAACTATTAGTAGACCTTATTAAAGAATATTAATTATTATATTACCAAATATGTAATCTATTTTATCAAATTTATTATATATATGATGTACAAATTCATTTTAGAATAATCCCACACAACTTGATTAACAATGGATTTTGATGAATTTTTTATGTATAAATAAATTTTTATACCAATGTCATATATAATATTTATTTCAATATAATAATCGTATTATTTTAAACTAAAAGATATTTTTATAACATAATAAAAATTACACGAATATATCAATTAAAATAAATAACTATTTATAAATAAATCATTATTTTGCACTATTCACCTTTCAAAATTTATTTTCTGAAAAAATAATTCACCCTATATTATTTTTGATATTATAATATTAAATTTAATTATATTTCTATAAAGTTAAATTTATATATATAATATCAATTTATTATACTATTTACTGAAAAAAAATTATTTTTGGAGAAATTATATTTTATTGATGAATAAAATGACTACTAAAAATCAGGTTATTGTTTCCTATGCATGAATCAATGATTTTTTATTAGTAAAACTGTATTTAATTAATAATTTGGTTCAATTTATTCCTACTAAACAATTAAACATCTTGGTAATAATATTAAAATTTAAATAATAACAATATTTTAGCTCTTTTAGATTTGATTTTCCATGTTATATATACGATTTAACTATATGTTCATTATTATTTATCGGGGTGTTATATTATCCAATATTTTTTAATTTTTTCCAATTTAATTTGTACACGATCTCATAATATAATTAATAAACCTTTGACAATTAATGTATTGAGAACATGCATCATAACAAGGGTTAAAAAAACCCATATTGTATATTGGGATATTGTAAAGACCCGTAAAATTCAAGGGAAATTTTTTCTAAATTTTCTTTGGGATTTTACAAGAACGCGGTTTCTGATGGCACTTGATTCCAAGGCCCAGAGTGCCCGAAATCAATTTCAGAAGATTGGCTCAGGTACGTTCAGTGAATGAACGAGCGGGTTTTCCAATCTTTTGAACCGGTGCTCGGAATTGAAATCTGATGGCACCGATGAACTCGCAACGCCAGTAATCGCTTGAGGGAACCTTTACCATAGTTGCGTTTGTGCGGGAGAAGAAGTTAATTTTTGGGGTTTAATTAAAAAAATTAAATAAAATTGTTGAATCAATTTTATTTCATGTCATGTGGTTAACTTCTTCCATGGGAAGTTGGTGGTGGGCCCACATCCACCCGACTTCCCATGTGTGGATATTTGGATGGGGTGGGGCCCACACGAACCCCCCACCTTTTCAAATTCCTTAAACTCCCTAACCCCTCTTAACCCCTCACTTTCCTAACCCCTCTAAACCCCCCATTTTAGTTTTGTTAACTTATCACCTCATTAATTTTATAAGATCTTATGTTAATAACTTAAGTGAGTTAAATGTGGGTTTTGAATTTTGAAACTCTTGAAATTCAAATGGTTAGGTTGTGTTAATAAAATAAGACTTGGTATTATTTTATTATTGTTAGAGTTTTGAAACCTTGAGAGAATTGGGGAAGCGGTCTTCTTCTTCTTCAACCTCGACGAAGAACGCGAAGGACATCGTTCTTCAACGAAGAACTTCTCCGCCGAAGAACACGGTTCTTCCGCGATGCCGTATCCATGAGGCGACGTTCTTCTTCTGCATCGTCTCTTCCGCGACGGATTTCCGCAACGAAATCGCCGTCAACGACTTCGAATCCTCGCTTCGCGACGTCAACGTTCTTTCCCCGCGACGCCCGACATCCACGACGCTCATCTTCCGCGGGTCGTTGACGAACACCGTTACTGAACTGAGGTAGGGGTTTTGTTTTTTATTGAGTACGTGTTGTCTTCCAACTTGTCGATCTTCGTGGATTTAAACCTTTTTTTTCTCGAATAACGCGAGGGGGTAGGACCGCACAAACATGGCTGACCCTCCTCTTTAATTTTCATGTTGATTCCTTTGTGGATTGGTTCGGGAAGGTGTGGTGCCGTCGCACCACACGGAATCGAGAGAAAGGAAACGCGTGGCGCCGTCACGCCGCACCGTGGAAAGAAGTTCAAGAACGCGACGCCATCACACCTTGTCGAAGAAAACTGAAGATGTCGCGGCCGGAGTGGGGCTGCGGCGGAGGGGCGCGGTGCCGTCGCACTGCACCGGAAAACAAGGGCCGTGGCCGGTTCCGGGCCGTGGCGGAGCAAGGTGACCGGCGGCCGGACCGGGCCGCCGGCGTCGGCGCTGGAAGGGGACCGGCCATTGCCGGTCCTGTTGAGTAGGAACCGGCCTGCCAGGTCGGGCCGGCCGGAATGGAAGGAACCAGGGTAATTAAATTTCCCCGGCTGGATTCCAGCGGCCCCAATTAAAGGGGCCGCATTTTCATAAAGGAGGGGCAACGCCCCTCCATTGGCTCACGCGCGGCACAAAGGTCGCGCTGGCCGCGCAGGCTGGTCGCAGTGCTGGCCGCGCCGCCGCGTTGCCGCGCCGGGCCGAGTTGTTGGGCCGGGTCGCCGACCGGGCCGGGTCGAACCGGTTCGGTCGACCCAGGGGGGGTCCGGCCGGGTCGGCCCGGGCCCAGACCCCCGTTTTCGGACCACTTTCGGTCAAATGCCCATATCTTGAGCTGTAGACCTCCGATTGACGCGCCGTCAGCGGCAACGCAATCCTTGGACCAAGACGGTCATTCAGGTATATTACACTCACGGTTTCAGAGAACTTTGGGTTCGACCGGTTGGGTTCGTACACGAAGCCAACCGGGCCCTCGGAGGGGAAACCACGTAACTTGAGCTCCGGACGTCCGATTGACGTGCCGTCGACTATGTTGGATTTCTCTTACTGAGATGGATCTTTTAGCTTACTCCTCTCGAGGTTTGGATGTCGTCGGAGTGCGGTCGGGTTGGTTCGCTCATAAAACCAACCGGGCCCCTGGAACGAAAAAGCCAATAACTCACAGACCGGGCGTCCGATTGACGCACCGTCTGTCTCGCTGATTTCCTCTTGATGAGACGGAACTTTTGGCATACTTCATCCGAGTTTTGGATGTAGTTGGATAGTGGTCGTGTTAGATTGTACCCAATATCCAACCGGGCCCCTAGAACGGAAAAGCTGATATCTTTCAGACCGGACATCCGTTTGACAATCCGTCAGCGGCGTTGGTGATCACGTTGAGAAACGGTCCCTATGAGTATACCCTATGAGAGTTCGGGGTACAGTTGAGTTACGACCGGATTGGTTCGCTCACGAAACCAACCGGGCCCCTCAGACGAAAAGGCTAGTAACTCACAGACCGTGCGTCTGTTTGACGCGCTGTCTGTTGCGTTGAGACCCCTATGACGAGGAGGTCCTTTGAGATACTTCTTTGTGGGACTTTGAGATACTTGGAGTATCGAACTATAGCTTGTGGAGAAGACCCTCCCGGAGACGAGCGTGCGGAGTACGGAGACCGTGTAGCCGACTAAGACCTGACGACTGCTTGACCGACTCGACAAGGAGTGAGTCGACTAGCCAAGTGGACGGAGCACTACTTTGTGAGGTGCAGACCCATGGCGGACGGATCACTACCTGTGTGAGAGTGCAGACCCATGGCAGACAGATCAATGCATGTGTGACAGTGCAGACCTGCGGTACTCGTCCGGAGAGTACCTCAGCAGGCTACTAAGGGGTGTGCACTACTGTGTTTGGGAGACATACCTCGGTGGGAAGCACTACTGTGTTTGGGTGGCTGACCCGCGGTACTCGACAGGAGGACTACCTCAGCAGTCTTAGGTTAGTGAGCAGTACCTCGGAGTCGTGACATGACAACTGTACACTCCAGAGATGGAGCTCTTCAGCAGTTACAGTTTCGATAATGAAAATCCTGGTTTGAGCTGAGACTTTTGACCTTTGTGTTTACCTCATTATTAAGATGGGTCACTTGATAACTTAGGTATATGTATGGGCATATACCTAGGTAGTGGTTATCCGTTGATTTCATAATCTTTGTGTTACCTCATGATTGAGATGGGTTACTTGATAACTTTGGTATATGTATGGGCATATACCTAAGTAGAGGTTATCTGTTGAGATCTTCGTTGTGGTTATACTTGTTGGTTTTAGTGAGACCATGAGGGTCTCGGGATCCCTACTGATTATTGTCAAACTCACCCATGCACGGGCTTGCCCGCACCTCGTTGTGTTGGTTGCAGACGACGGCAGTGCTGACGGTGGCCGAGTGTTCGAGGACTGGACGGTACCCGGAGGTGGACTACACGATGAGTCAGTACCCAGAGGTGGACTACACGACGAGACGACACATGGAGGAGGTTGACGGACGAGAGCATGGAGGATTCTATCTGTACCTACCCTTCTGGTAGGATCCGTGGCGGATGATCCAGGAGCTGCGCTATCTGTACCTACCCTTCAGGTAGGATCCGAGGAGGACGACCCAGGAGCTGCTTCCTTCTTCCAGCTATTTCCTTTTTCTGTTGTACTTTCGTTCAGTTGTAGTTGTACGTTATTTTGGGTTTGTATTCGGTCCCATTTACTTTTTAGCACTTCTCTTGTACTTAGTGTTTACTTTTTCCGCTTGCTTACTCTATGGTGCTTGTTTTCTTTTATAATGGCAATGCCTTACCAGTTATCGGGATTTACGCCTTTGGTGCTAGTCGCCAGCCCCTGGCCTATGGAAGGCGGGCTTGGGGTAGTCACGACATGGGCCCTGAGGACGGGTCGTGACAAATTGGTATTAGAGGAGTCGGTTCTACCGCAGAACTTATAACTCTGATATTTTCTTTCTGTAAAGCAATAGTGTTAAGGGTACCGAGTGTGGTCTTCAGTTCAGGGAGTCCAGTGTTGGTGCGGGCGGATGACGTATCCATACACCAGGACCCTGACAACTGATTTCCGACTTTGTGCACGAAAACACTGATTACATGTATGTTTTCAATGGTTTTCCCTTAAAACAGCTCAAACCAGGTCAGCTCACCAGGTATAATCGTTTGACCGTGTTATGTTGTTTCTTTCAGGATGCCTTTTTCTCGGACGGCCAGCTAGAGCCCCGAGAGTGGTTCGTACTTACAGCTTGCCGAGCGACGTGGCCTCAGTACAGGGCCCTTTTTCCAGTTGAGGCACCAGCGGAGGCACCAGCGGTACTACTACCTGCTGGGCCACCGATGCCACCAGCCCCTGCCGTAGAGGGTGCACGTCTCTTGAGCGCACTGCACGAGTTCCAGCGCCAGAAGCCACCCAGGTTCCAGGGAGGGACAGACCCGCAGGCAGCTGAGGATTGGCTGGAGGCTGTGGGGAGAGTCTTCAAGCTAGTGGGGATGTCGGAAGACTTCATGGTGATATTTGCTGCCAGCCTCTTTCAGGCAGCAGCAGGTAGGTGGTGGAGCCACTTGTTTCAATTTTGCGACGGGATGACCTTCGCATGGGAAGACTTCGAGACCTTCTTCAGGGTGGAGTTTGTGCCAGTAGCTCTACACCCCGAGCGTGTACAGGAGCTTCTGCCTTTGCCGCGTTTTTTTTCAATCAGTAGACGAGTCATCTGTGGGTAGTAGACAGATGATGTAGAGGTCCAGGAGGACCAGACTAGCAGTTGGACGATCTCAGGGTTTTAGGACAGGTGGTGCAGGGCACCCGAGGTGGGGTCAGAGCCAGGCATGCCAAAAAACGGACAATGTTACTCCTGCGGCCGGAAGGGTCACCTAGCACGTGACTGTCCAACTCCCTATACAGTTGATTCGCAGGCGTTGGAGGAGACACCGAGCCAGAAGCTGCGACGAGTGCTTAAGAAACAGCCGAGCAGTGGACAAGGCAGTAGAGCTTCGAGAGGAGGTGGACAAGAGCGGAACTAGTGGATATGTCCCTTTTACTTCTAGTTACATGTTGCTTTTGTATTCGTGTCTTGGTACTATGAGATGAAATAATAAAAAGACACTTATCTTTGTTTGCTTTCCTGTACTTTTGTTTGGTAGATACTGAGTGGTCCCGGTTAAAATTATTGACCTGACCCTCACTTTCGAGATTTCTACTAGAGGATACCCAGTGACCTCACACTGATGCCGACAGTGTGACTCGACCCTTGGAGGCGAGAGTGACAGTTGGATCTCTTAGTAGTTACGTCGAGGCCTTACGACGTCATCCATGGCATGAATGCGTCATTCATGTCAGGATTGACTGTTTTAGGCAATGGGCGTGGTTCATCCACGGGATGAGACCGAGTTTCTCTTTTCGAAAAAAGATAAATATTAGCAGCTCTTTCAGATCATAAGAAAAGCAGGTGCAGATCATCCAGGAGCGGATGAAGACTGCACAGTGTAGTAAGAAAAAAGAAACCAGCTCCAGTCTTAGTGACTCGAGCGTGTTAAATGTTAAATAAGAGGAAGCTTAAAGGAGAGATGAGTCTATGAAGAAGTAGATGTGGAGGCAGAGCTAGGAGATCAGCATGAGGTGGTGTACATCTTATCATGGTATAACCACCTGCCTTAGTTATTCCAGCCAGGCTCAGGGAGCTGGAGGGCGGAGGAAGAGTGTGGCTGCATGCGGTCAAGGAGTGTGACCCAATGGCTCTAGAAATGATTCAAGGGACAGTCTGTGTCCACTACTAGCTGTTGTAGTAACGGACGTCGATATGAATCTTTCATTACTTTCACAAATCTTGTCCTAGACCTAGAGTTTCCGGTAAGCTGTGGAATTGACCCTCACGTCTGAAGATACCTTGGGAGGAGACTCGATAATCACACTTACGCCGACGGTGTGGTCAGGCCCTCGAGGCGAGAGTTCCGGTTGGAAATATCTTCGTGGCAGCATCGAGGCCTTACGACGTTAGTTTGTGTATGGAATGTGAAATAACTGTTCATACTCAAATTGACGGTTTTAGGAAAACATCGGGATGGGTTTCCCTTGGTCGGCGAAAAGGAAACCCTAGGAAGCACAAGTTAAAATCATGCATGGGAGGGTGCGACCGATCACTCTTGAGTCGGCCAAACTTACCCTCATGGCGGCAGTCGTTTCGAGTTCCAGTTCTAACAGGAATTGGAGACCTATAGAGTTCTAGGATGACGATCACGTCCTTATACGGGTCTCACCTCGACGAAGTTTACGGAGTTGTGGCCAAGGTGACAAGTAAACTCTGAGGTTCAATGGAACTTTCTAGGTCCACAGCTGGGTAGGCGAGGTGGTTTATCGCTTGACCCATCCACCTCAGTTGCACCAGGTAGACGACAACTTCCACGTATCTCAACTGAAGAGATACGTGCCTGACCCTTCGCATATCATTGACCATGAGGAGCTGGACGATGGCGATGATGTGTGTTCCACGGAGGTTCTAGTAGGGATCACGGATCGACAGGAGCGGATCCTATGAGGATGATCGATTCCTCGGGTGCACTTTCTCTGGCAGTACGGAAACCTCCAGGTGAGCACATGGGAGTGGAAGTCTCAGATGCGTGATCTGTACCGCTTTTGTTACCTTAGTTTGTGTTAAAGTTTTACGAGGACGTAAAGCCCTGAGGGGGGAGTAATGTAAAGACCTGTAAAATTCAAGGGCACTATTTTCTAAATTTTCTTTGGGATTTTACAAGAATGCGGTTTTTGACGGCACTTGATTCTGAGGCCCGGAGTGCCCGGAATCAATTTCCAAAGTTTGGATCGGGTACGTTCAGTGAACGAACGAGCGGGTTTTCCTATATTTTGAACCGATTCTCAGAATTGAAATCTGATTGCACCGATGAACTCGCAATGCCGGTAATCGCTTAAGGGAACCTTTACCATAGTTGCATTTGTGCAGGAGAAGAAGTTACTCTTTGGGGTTTAATTAAACAAAGTAAATAAAATTGTTGAATCAATTTTATTTCATGTAATGTGGTTAACTTCTCCCATGGTAAGTTGGAGGTGGGCCCACATCACCCCAACTTCCCATGTGTGGATATTTGAAAGGGGTGGGGCCCACACGAACCCCCCACCTTTTCAAATTCCTTAAACTCCCTAACCCCTCTTAACCCCTCACTTTCCTAACCCCTCTAAACCCCTATTTATGTTTTGTTAACATATCACATCATTAATTTTATAACATCTTTTGTTAATAACTTAAGTGAGTTAAATGTGGGTTTTGAATTTTCAAACTTCTGAAATTCAAATGGTTAGGTTGTATTAATAAAATAAGACTTGGTCTTATTTTATTATTGTTAGAGTTTTTCAACCTTGAGAGAATTGGGGAAGCGGTCTTCTTCTTCTTCAACCTCGACGAAGAACACGAAGAACACCGTTCTTCAAAGAAGAACTTCTCCGCCGAAGAACACGGTTCTTCCGCAACGCCGTATCTGCGACGCGACGTTCTTCTTCTGTGTCGTCTCTTCCGTGACGGATTTCCGCGACGAAATCTCTGTCAATGACTTCGAATCCTCGCTTCGCGACATCGAGGTTCTTTCCCCGCGACGCCCGACCTCCGCGACGCTCGTCTTCCGCGGGTCGTTGACGAACACCGTTTTTGAACTGAGGTAGGGGTTTTTTTTATTGAGTTCATTTTTTCTTCCAACTTGTCGATCTTCGTGGATTTAAACCTTTTTTTTCTCGAATAACGCGAGGGGGTCGGACCGCACAAACACGGCCGACCCTCCTCCTTAATTTTCGTGTTGATTCCTTTGTGGATTGGTTCGGGAAGGTGGGGTGTCGTCGCACCACACGGAATCGAGCGAAAGGAAACGCATGGCGTCGTAGCGTCGCACCGTGGAAAGAAGTTAAAGAATGCGACTCCGTCGCGCCGCGTCGAAGAAAACCGAAGATGTCGCGGCCGGAGCGGGGCCGCGGTGGAGCAAGGTGACCGGCGGCCGGACCGGGCCGCCGGCGTCGGAGCCGGAAGGGGACCGGCCATTGCCGGTCCTGTTGAGCAGGAACCGGCCGGCCAGGTCGGGCCGGCCGGAAGGGAAGGAACCGGGGAAATTAAATTTCCCCGGCTGGATTCAAGCGGCCCCAATTAAAGGGGTCGTCGTTTCATAAAGGAGGGGCAATGCCCCTCCCTTGGCTCACGCGTGGCACAAAGGTCGCGCTGGCCACTGCGCCGGCCGCGCAGGCTGGTCGCCGCGCTGGCCGCGCCGGGCTGGGGCTCTAGGCCGAGCCGGGTTGTCGGGCCGGGTCGCCGACCGGGCCGGGTCGAACCGGTTCGGTCGACCCAGGGGGGGTCGGGCCGGGTCGGCCCGGGCCCAGACCCCCATTTTCGGACCACTTTCGGTCAAATGCCCATATCATGAGCTGTAGACCTCTGATTGACACGCCGTCAGCGGCAACACGATCCTTGGACCGAGACGGTCGGTTCGGTATATTACACTCAAGGTTTCAAAGAACTTTGGGTTCGACCGTTTGGGTTCGTACACGAAACCAACCGGGCCCTCGGAGCGGAAACGCTCGTAACTTGAGCTCCGGACGTCCGATTGACGTGTCGTCGACTATGTTGGATTCCTCTTAGTGAGACAGATCTTTTGGCATACTCCGCTCGAGGTTTGGATGTCGTCGGATTGTGGTCGGGTTGGTTCGCTCAAAAAACCAACCGGGCCCCTAGAATGAAAAAGCCAATAACTCACAGACCAGGCGTCCCATTGATGCACCGTCTGTCTCGCTGATTTCATCTTGATGAGACAGAACTTTTGGCATACTTCGCCCGAGTTTTGGATGCAGTTGGATAGTGGTCGGGTTGGATTGTACCCAAAATCCAACCGGGCCCCTGGAATGGAAAAGCTGATATCATTCAGACCGGACGTCCGTTTGACAAACCGTCAGCGGCGTTGGTGATCACGTTGAGAAACGGTCCCTATGAGTATACCCTATGAGAGTTCGGGGTACAGTTGAGTTACGTCCGGATTGGTTCGCTCACAAAACCAACCGGGCCCCTAGTACGAAAATGCTAGTAACTCACAGACTGGGCGTCCGTTTGACGCGCCGTCTGTTGTGTTGAGACCCCTATGACGAGGCGGTCCTTTGAGATACTTCTTCGTGGGACTTTGAGATACTTGGAGTATCGACCTATAGCTCATGGAGCGATCCCTCCCGGAGACGAGCGTACGGAGTACGGAGACCGTGTAGCCGACTGAGACCTGACGACTGCTTGACCGACTCAACTTGGAGTTAGTCGACTAGCCCAGTGGACGGAGCACTACATTGTGAGGTGCAAACCCATGGCGGACGGAGCACTACCTGTGTGAAAGTGCAGACCCGCGGTACTCGTCCGGAGAGTACCTCAGCAGGCTACTAGGGGGTGTGCACTACTGTGTTTGGTTGACATACCTCGGTGGGAAGCACTAATGTGTTTGGGTGGCTGACCCGAGGTACTCAACAGGAGGAGTACCTCAGTAGTCTTAGGTTAGTGAACAGTACCTCGGAGTCGTGACAGGACCACTGTACACTCCAGAAACGGAGCTCTTCAGCAGTTACGGTTTCAATAATGAAAATCCTGGTTTGAGCTGAGACTTTTGACCTTTGTGTTTACCTCATGATTGAGATGGGTCACTTGATAACTTAGGTATATGTATGGGCATATACCTGGGTAGTGGTTATCTATTGATTTCATAATCTTTGTGTTACCTCATGATTGAGATGGGTTAATTGATAACTTAGGTATATGTATGGGTATATACCTTTGTAGAGGTTATCTATTGAGATCTTCTTTATGGTTATCCTTGTTGGTTTTAGTGAGACCTTGAGGGTCTCGGGATACATACTGAGTACTGTCATACTCACCCCTGCACGGGCTTTCCCACACCTCGTTGTGTTGGTTACAGATGACGGCAGTGCTGACAGTGGCCGAGTGTTCGTGGACTGAACGGTACCCTGAGGTGGACTACACGACGAGTCAGTACCTGGAGGTGGACTACACGACGAGTCAGTACCCGTAGGTGGACTACACGTCGAGTCAGTACCCGGAGGTGGACTACACGACGAGACGACACACGGAGGAGGTCGACGGACGAGAGCGTGGAGGATGCTATCTGTACCTACCCTTCAGGTAGGATCCGTGGCGGACGATCCAGGAGCTGTGATATTTGTACCTACCCTTCAGGTAGGATCCGAGGAGGAAGACCCAGGAGATGCTTCCTTCTTCCAGCTGTTGCCTTTTTCTGTTGTACTTTCGTTCAGTTGTAGTTGTACTTTCTTTTGGGTTTGTATTCATGCCCATTTACTTTTCAGCACTTCTCTGGTACTTATTGTTTACTTTTTCCGCTTGCTTACTCTGTGGTGCTTGTTTTCTTTTATAAAGGAAATTCCTTCCCAGTTATCGGGATTTACACCTTTGGTGCTAGTCTCCAGCCCCTGGCCTATGGAAGGCGGGCTTAGGGTAATCACAGCATGGGACCCGAGGACGGGTCGTGACAGATATGTAGACATAAAGATACAAAAAATAACACAGAACTCAGTTACCAAATAAGTAAAACATTGCCGTGAAAATAATAGACATGGGGTAGAAAATTAATATATAATGACAAATATATAATCATATATAACATGTTTATTGGAATGTTAACGAATATAAAATTCCAAATAAGTGAACGGTAAACACAAACATTTCCTCAAAAATAAACTTAAAAGGATATCATTTTAATTTTTAGATGTATTTTATAATGTTTGAGGGAAAAATTTTCCATTCCAATACCGAACATGTTAAGAATCAGTTAAATTATTTATTTACATTTCATAAGAAAACATTTACCATTTATTTGTGCTTTATTGAATTTATTGTTTATCACTAATTTCATTAATAGATTATTCAAGATGTTTTTTATTACTGAAGCACTAAATTTAACTATTAATGACTCATAAAATCAATATAATAAATTAAAATTAACTTATCATTTCACTAAATACTGAAAAGACTAAAATGGACAGAAAACATTGTCCAATTAAATACTTTAATATCTAAACACTGAAAAATAACCATTGAAGTTAAACATAGTTCATTCCAAAAATAGTTAACCTTAAGACATATTTGAAATTTTCCTGACAGCATTCAACTACCCAAATATTTGAAATTTTAAATCAAAAATTAGTCCCTAGATATCATAAAGTAGCTCATAATGTTACATACCAAACATGTGAGTACTTTAATAATATAATTTTTATAATCTAAAAATCATTTTCCAAAATAACCTAAATCCCAAAAAAAACACTATAAAAACATATATGATTCTACCACTCAACTCAATAATTATCTCAGAAATGAAATCCAATACTAGAAAATAATATTCCATACTTTTTAACCGTATAATATTTACTAAAATATGGTGAGATTATTTGAAATTAACATTAATCACATTGTAAATAAATCAATTTTCAATTCTATGATTATCTATATGAAAAAATATTAGCCAAAAGTTTAATTAACTATAATTACCACATACTCAATGTTCATATTAACATTAATAGTTATCAATAAAAATAAATATATTCCAAGAAAATATGACAAAATTATTTAACAAAAAACGTTTTTACTAATACATTTACCAATGAAAGTGGTTTTATTCCCCTTAATGTCTCCAAAAATATTTTTAATCATAAAAAAACCCATCAAATAAAACCTCAAATGGGTATTTATTCCTTTAAACATATAAAAAAAATGGTATCAACCATTGACACATTATATTTATCCCATATCAAAATATAACATTATAGGTTTCTATATGTTCTATTATATCATTTATCATAAGAGTTTATCAATAAAATGTGAATTAACCAATGAATATCCCCCAGAAGTGTAAAATCGGGTGTGAAGTGAGGGATAAATCCAAGGTAACCATAATGATGGTCAAAATATATTCGACCATCAATTTTATTTTTTATTAAACCTATATGAATTTATTCCAAAACCACACCCACTTATTGTATAGACAAAGATATATATTTTTAAGAAAACAACCTAATACCTATCGTAAAAAACATTAGGTTGTTATTCCATAGATATAAATTTATAAAAAATACATTTAATTGTGACATTATCAAATATATGGTTACCTACTTATATTTCACAATGTTTCTATTAAAATTTATCAGATACAATTAGTAAAGACCCTGACACACTATCCTATATTCGGTGGTTGCATGATTACATTGGAAAGAGATAAAAGTGACCAAACCTAATAGAAAAATTCTTTAGTGGACTTGATAAACTAGATACACATGTGATTCCCTTTTTTTACATTACTGATAATATATAAAACATATGGAACAGATAAATAATTACACCCTTAAACTCATTCAAAGATTCCCTCGTCAGATATCGGTGAAAGGAAACAAGGTAATGGTGATCTCAAATTCTCATAAGGGTTTTTTACAATATAATGTAACATCAGTAAATAAGGTATAATCATTATTGGAAGGTAAATAACTGAAGAATAATTTCTTTAAAAAAGTAAACTTTTTAGGAAATACATTTGTGGATAATGCCAAAAATAAAATTCCATGGATAATTGAAACTAAAATATCAATTATAGAAAAGAATAATTTTTTATTTCAAGATCTCATACATCCTGATATTATTAGCATCAATTCATTGAACCATGGAAGATTAAATTATGGGTTTGCATACACCAAAACCACATTTAATATGTATATCAATATAATCATTGTCATTAGACTTTTCAATTTGTTAATGGCTAATCTATAATGGTTCCACACTCATTACATCATGTCAAATGAATTACTCATAAATTTAATTATCAAATTAACTCATAAATAGAAATCCATTTCAAAAAATACTTACAATGAGAAAAATTAATGAAATATCTTGATTTCCAATTTCAATCTTATAATAGTAAAATAGTTCACGTAGAAATTTTATAATGTTTATGAAATAATCATATCCGTGATACATAGAATGTTTATGTTTTAATGAAATTTAATTTACAATGAAATTTTATCAGATGAAGGTGAATGTTTCAAGAGAAAGCTTCTAATGATAAAATAAATATGTAAAGACCTGGAATTTCCATGTATTTCTTTAAATAAATGGGAATTTTATGAGTCAACAAAAATTTATGGCACATGATTCCGAGGCCCAGAGTGCCCGTAAATAATTTCTGAACATTTGTTCTGGTTCGTTTAGTAGACGTGCGAGTGGGTTTTTCTCACTTTTAAACTGGGGCTCAGAATTAAAATTCTGATGGCTCCATTGAACTCACAGCACCGAAATTCTCATAATGACACATTCCCTTCGATGGAAGTTGGTCGTGGGTGGAAGATATTTTTTGGGTTTTTCATGAATGAATAAAATAAAAATAAAGATGTGTAGATTTTATTTTTATTTTATTTGTTAAAATTTCCATGTTGAAGTTGATAAATGGAGATCACCAGAGCTTAACCTCCCCTGAGAGGTTATGGTGGTGAGGACCACCCAATCCTAACCTCCCATGAGAGGTTATGGTGGTGGGGACAACCCGAGGCCTAAACCTCTCAACTCCCTTATTAAATATGGGAGAGCCTCTTCAAATCCTCCAATATTTATTGTGGCATCCCTTCTCCACAATAATTAAGCCAACACACCACATTAATTCTTCCAACCTATGAGATTTATTATCCCAATTTGAATTACATGTCAACAGACATAATAGATCACATAATCTATTAATTTGGAGCTATCATTTCATTTTGGGGGATTTGGGAGAGGAGGATCTTTGGGAGAAAAGCTCTCCAATTAATAATGCCAACAAAGAACGCCTCTCCTTAGATGTTTTATTCTCCAAACTCTGTCAAAGTATCTCTAGGGATGCATGAACCGACAATCGAGGAAAACTCCAACAACACTAAAGTCAATCTCTTCCCAACGATTCATCTTTTCCTTACAACCTTGTCGACGTCATCAAGAAATTGGGGTAGGGGTTTATTTTTTTTCACTTACCATGTACACCATTTCTATTTTTTTTGTGGGTTGGGAACAATTGTTGGGAGAGGATAGGATTTTGACATTCATGTTCATGTTCCTAATGAGCCATATGCTACAACCCTAACGTGGAGGGTGTGGGCCAAACCAACATGGCCCGATCCTTCGAAAAATCTTATGGTGTTCTTCGATATGGATGAGGATGGCAACCATTCATGGTTGGGGCAGCAAAACAGTGGTCGGCACCGCCGTTGGCCACGACGAAGGCACCGGTGCAATGGCGCCACCCTGCGGCCACCGTCGCCGCCCCGCAGACACTGCCGCGTCTGTGGCTCTGCACCGACCCACGACCGGACAGCTACCCTACATCCGGACCACCGCCCCACGGCTGTACCGCCACCCCTCGGTCAGACCGCCATCCACGGCCAAGCTGCCCTGCGGCCTCGCGACACCCTCTGCGGCCTCATGGCCACCTGCAGCCCTCTGCGGTCCCTTGCACCATGCTGGGCTAGACCCAACAGTCGGGGCCACCTAGTGGGCTGGGCTGAACACAGTGGGCTGGGCCACCCAGTAGGTCGGGCCAGACCCAGTGGTTCAGGCTTGGTCGGGAAGTGTCGGTCTGACCGGGTCGGACCAAACCCGGGCCCACAATTACCCAATTACATCATGTTGACCATAACATTGGCACCAGGTGCCCATTTGACGAACCGTTAGAAGTGCTGGAATTCTTGATGCGAGACAATCCTTTAATGTGACACCCCATAATGTTTTTGATTAATATGGGGAACGGTCAGGTTGGATCAAGCACGAATCCAATAGGGCCCCCCAGACTAAAAAGCTAATATCTCATAGAACATGCGTCCAATTGACGCACCGTCTGATACATTTAAACCCCTATGACCTGGCGGACCTTTGAGACACTTCTTCGTGGGAATTTGTGGAAGTTGGAGTATCAACTAGAAGTTTGTAGAGTGGAACCTCCTAGAGACGGGTGAACGTGGATTGCTGAGGAGGCGACCAGTACCTACCCTTCAGGTAGAAACCATGGAGGACGACCCCTCAGCTAAATTACCATTTTCTTCAGTTTTATTGTATCACAGTTGTACTATTACTTTCCAGTTGGTCTTGTATTTTGGCCCCTTTTACTTACTGCAGTCACTCTATTTACAGTTCTATTTAGATGTGTTCCTATCTTGTTGTGTGTTTGGTTACGTGTGCTTACATGTTATAAAGGAAATTCCGTATCATTTCTAGGGAATACACCTTAGGTGCTAGTCAACAGCCCCTGGTCTATAGATGGCGGGTATGGGGTAGTCACGACATGGTTCCCGGGGTATGTGTCATGAGAAATTGGTATCAGAGCGGTCAGTTCTACCGCAAAACATAAGACTCTGATCATTCAATTTTATGGAAATAGTGTTATGTGTAGTGAGTGTGGTTATCAGTTTAGGGAATCCGGTGTTAGTGCGGTGGTCGATGTATCCATACACTAGGACTCTGACTTCTGATTTCTGACTCAGTGCATGAAAATACTGATTGTTTGTGTGTTTTCAAAAGTTTTCTTTGTGAACATTTCAGTCAGCTCACCAGGTATAAATAATTAATTGTGGCGCACCTATTTCATTTCAGGATTCCTCCACACAGACAACCAGCTAGGGTTCCCAGAGTCGTACACACTGATAGCCTACTGAGTGACGAGGCATTAGTGTAGGGACATTTCGATTAGAGGCACCAGCGGAGGTACCACTGGTACTATTACCCATTGGGAAACCGATGCCACCATTCCCTACATCAGAAGGTGTATGCCGCTTGATCACGATGCACGATTTCTAGTGACAGAGTCCACCCAGGTCCATGGGAGAGACAGACCCATAGGCAGCTGAGGATTGGAAGGAGGTTGTGGTGAGAGTCTTCTGAAATGTAGGGACACCATCCAATCTCAGGGTGATTCTTTCTACCAGCCTTCTACAGGCAGCAGGAGGCAGATGGTGGAGCATGATGCTCCAGGTTCACGACAAGGTGATGCTTATCTGGGAAGACTTCGAGGGCCTGTTTCGAGAAGAGTTTGTCCCAGTGACTCTTCGCGCAGTGCACATACATGAGCTCCTTCATCTGCATCTGGTCTTCATGACTGTGGCTCATTACACAGCAAGGTTCACTGACCTCTCATGTTACTCCATAGATATGGTGCGAGACCCTTCTTCAAAGCACAGACCTTCGAGCAGGGACTGATGCTAGAGATAAGGGATTTGATGATCTCACTCCGCATCCCGACGCAGGAAGGGGAATAAGAGAGAGGCCTCTTGGTGGAGAGTTTACATACTGAGCAGTCACCAGTAGTGGGACCCACTACCAATTATCATGAAGCGGAGTCTTCTGCAGCTGGCAGTAGACATACGTCACAGATGTCTAAGAGGACCAGACCTACACGTGGATGACTGCATGACTCTGGATCCATTGTGCGGGGAACCCGAGGTGGATCTAGTTATACCAGGAGCGTGAAGTATTTCACATATGGTGAGCAGGGTCACATGGCTCGTGATTGGACGACCCGAAGTACAGATGATCAGAAAACGGTCGATGGATCACCCAGACAGAGACTGAGGCTCGACCGAGGAGTTCAGCATGGAGCAGGTGGACATGGCAGGGGATCTGGCCATGCAACTAGCGATGGGAGATGATTTGAGATGTTACCACCACCACAACCAAAAGTTACACCCCGACCATAGAGAGTAGGTGGAGAGGGGAGAGACCAGTATTAGGCAGCTGATGCCTACGATCACTGCGTTCAGGAGATGATACGATGTACTATTTGTGTCTACTCGACCATAGTTGCAGTACTTATATACATAGGTGTCAGTCATTATTTAATTTCCACTACCCTCGTTCAGATCATGGGGATTATGGCGGAGACATTAGATCAATTCCTATGTATACAGACTCTTATGGGAGAAGATTTGATGATTACACACTGGGGCTGGAAGTGGGAGATTACTCTCGGAGGCGAGAGCTTTGGATGGGATTTTCTAGAAGTGGCGTCGAGGCCTTACAACATCATCTTTGGTATAGAGTGGCTATCTACAGTCCATACTCAGATAGACTGTATTAGGCACATGGTGTGGTGTGTCTGCATGGATGGGACCAGGATTACCATCACCAGTGAGAAGGGAGCCTTTTCAGCATAGGACAGACTTACCAGGAGGAGATTGCAGCTGATCACTCATCAGTTGGCTAGCCTTACCCTCAGAGAAATTGATGTGGAGGGTTTGAGTTATCCTGTAGTGGTGGAACAGTATGCAGATGTTTTCTATGATGATGTTTCGGGTCTACCTCCTTGCAGATAGGTGGACTTTTACATTGACTTGTACCCTGGTATGACACCGATATCTACACCAGCATATTTGATGGCTCTTGTAGAGCTTCGTATGCTTCAGGTACAGCTAGAGGACTTGCAGGGGAAGATATTCATCTAGACCAGTGTTCCTCCTAGGGAAAACCTGATTCTATTTTCCAAGAAGGCGGATGGGAGGTCGAGGCTTTTTGTTGACTATCGTTTCCTAAACCAGGTGACCATGAAGAACAAGTGCCCACTCTTGAGGTTTGATGACCTCTTTGATCATCTGAAGGGATCACAATGGTTCTTGAATATTAACCACAGATCTAGCTATCACCAGCTTAGGGTACGAGATGTGGATGTGTAGAAGACGACCATCAGGTATCGGCATAGACATTACGAGTTCTTGGATATGCTATTCGGTGGGACCAACGCTACAGAAATGTTCATGGGACTCATGAACATGATCATTCTGACATACCATGACCACTTTATAGTGTTCTCCATTGATGACAATATGATCTACTCAACTACTGAGGAGGAGATTGCCTATCATTTGCAGGTAGTATTGGACAAAATCCGAGAGCACCTGCATTATGGTATCTTCTTGAAGTTATAGTTCTGGATCTGAGAGGATCACTTTCTAGGACATGTAATATCGAAGGCTAGAGTTGCAGTAGATCCAGCAAAGATTGAAGTGGTACTTTCTTGGGAGGCACCCCGGAGTGTAACGGAGGTACGGAGTTTCCTGGGTTTGGCCAGATATTACCAATGGTTTGTGCCATATTTCTCCAGAATTGCAGCACCACTATCAACCTTGATGAAGAAGGTAAAACCCTTCATTTGGTCGGAGAGATGCCAGCAGAGTTTTCAGGGGGTGAGGGAAAGGATGACTATTTCCCCCATATTGAGGCTACAGGAGGAGGGCATAGGGTACGTAGTCTACTGCAACACATCAGGGACTGGACTCGGATGTGTTCTACTACAGGAGCGAGCAGTGATCGCATATGGTTCTCAAGAGCTCAGAAAACATGAGCAGAACTATGCTACCCTTGGCCTAGAGATATCAGTAGTTGTATTCTCCTTGATGACCTGGAGACACTATCTGATGCGTGAGCATTTTATAGTGTACTCTGATCACAAGAGTATCTGCTATATCTTCTCTCATAAGGGAATTAACCTGTGATAGTGAATTTTGATTGAGTTCTTCTATGACTATGGCTTCGAGATATTCTATACTATTGGGCAGGAGAATGTTGTAGTAGATGCACTCAGAAGGAGGTATAGTATAGAGTATCTAGGTGAGGCGACAAGGTAGGTGGCATCTTTATAGATGTCCATTGTGGATGGAGACTGTGAAGCTTTTCTAAAGTCTCTTACAGTCACTCCACAACTTCTTCAACGAGTCAGGGAGGCAAAATGTGGGGATGCTGACTGCGAGGCGCGATGTGATCATATATCCACAAGACATGCACCTAATGGATTTTCTGAAGGAGTATAGAATTTCACCCTCTTTAGAGGATATAACATGGTACCAGTGTCACTTCAGGAGGAAGTGTGGATGGAGTTCCACACATCCCCTCTAGCTGTACATCTTGGAGTGGTGAAGATGTTCCAGGAACTATGATGACAACACAACTAACAGGGAATGATGAAAGGATAAGTAGAGTTTGACTCTCGGTGCCTCACATGTTAGCAAGTTAAGGTGGTGTATCATGTACTAGAAGACCTGGTTCAGCCATTAGAGGTCCCAATGTGGTAGTGGGATGGGATATCCATGGACTTCATGATAGTACATCCATGTATATCCAAGGGACATGACTTGATTTGGGTGATCATATACTGACTCACAAATTTAGCCCACTTCCTACCGATTAGAGAGCAGGGTTCAGTAGAGAGAAAGGGACGCCTCAATGTTTAGGAGATTGTGCGGTTAAATGGTGTACCCTCGACGATTGTCACCGATCTAGATGCAAGTTTTACTTCTGACCTATGGAAGTGGTTTTAGGAAGGTTTCGAGATATAGCTTCATCTTTGCACCTCCTTCCATCCACAAATGGATGGTTAGACTGAGTGGACCATTCAGACCCTTGAGGACATGTTGCGTGCTTGTTTCCTAAACTTCATTCATAGCTTGGATGATCACTTACCTTTTGTGGAGTTTTCATAAAACAACAGCTATCACTCCACCATTGAGATGACACCTTTTGAAGAATTGTATGAGCAACCTTACAGATCACCTTTGTGCTAGACTGACCTAGGTGAGTCAGCACTAGTGGGACAAAAGACGATACGGGCTACCATAAAGAAGGTGCAGATCATCCAGGAGCGGATGAAGACAGCACAGAGTAGGTAGGAGTTGTATGCCGACAGGGGACATAGACATCTAGAGATCAATGATGGTGACCTTGTGTTTCTACGGGTCTCATCCCGACGAGGCCTACAGATATTGGCCAAGGTGTCCAGTTATATTTGAGATTCATCGGACCTTTTTTGGTCCTCCGAAGAGTTGGAGAGGTGGCATACCACTTAACTCTACACCTCAGCTGCACCTGGTGCATGATGTCTTCCGTGTGTCCCACCTGAGGAGATACGTGCATGACCCCTCTCACATCATCGACCTTGTCGAGTTGCACGTCAATGATGGGGTTAATTTTCCAGAGGATCCAAAAGAGATTGAGGGTCGAAAGGATCATGTCCTTCCTTGATATTTGATACCTCTGGTGCGCGTTTGATGGAAACATGGGAACCTCCTGGAGAGCACATGGGAGAAGGAGGCTCCGATGTGTTCTCAAAAGCCACACATGTTTACCGAGTTTGATTTTTCACTTACGGGGACGTAGAGCCCTGAGGTGGGAGAATATAAAGACCCTGAATTACCATGTAATTTTTTTTAAATAAATGGGAATTTTATGAGTCCGCGAAAATTTACAGCATGTGATTCTTGAGCCCAGAGTGCGTGGGAAGAAATTATGAAATTTTTTTCGGGTACGTTCAGTAAATGTGTGAGTGGGTTTTTTATCATTTAACCGGTGCTCGGAATTGAAAAATGAGGGAAACTTTGAACTCACAGTGCTGATATTCTCTTGTAGAGACATTCACCTCAACGACAGTTGGTCGAGGGTGGATTTTAGTTTTTGGGTTTTTTGTGAATGAATAAGAAAATTAGAGTTGGGTAGAATTTTTTTGTTAAAATTTCCATGTGGATGTTGAGAAGTGGGGACCACCATACCTTATCATCCCATTTGAGGTTATGTTGGTGGGGACCACCCGAGCCTAACCTCCCATGATAGGTTATGGGGGTGGGGACCACCAGAGGGCTAAACTTCTAAACTCACTCATTAAATGTGGGCGAGCCTCTTCAACTCCTCGAATATTAATTGTGCCAGCCCTCCTCAACAATAATTAAGCCAACACACAACTTTAATTGTTCTATGCAATGAGATTATTTATCAAAATTGGAATTAAATGATACCAAACATAACAGATCATATAATATATTATTTTGGGGATACCATTTCATTTTGGTGGATTTGGGAGAGGAGGAGATTTGGGAGGAATGATCTTCAAATAATAACACCAACGATGAATTCCTCTCCTTCGACATTTTCATCCCCAAAAACAGTCAAAGGATCTCCAACGATGCACGAACTGACAATAGAGGGAAATGCCGATGACACCGACATCCATATTTTCACAACGATTCGTCTTCTTCCTTGGGACCTCATCGACGCCATAAAGAGAACGAGGTAGGGGTTTATTTCTATTTTTTGTCACTTCCAATGTACACCCCTTCTATTTTTTTGCGGGTTGGGAACAATAATTGCGGGAGGATCCGATTTTGACGTTCATGTTCATGTACTTTATGAGACATAAACTACCACCCTGACGCCGAGGGTACGGGCCATACAAACTTCGCCCGACACTTCTGAAAATATTGTGGTGTTCTTCGTGATGTAGGTAGATGGAAGCCATCCATTTTTTGAGGAACGAGAATGGCGCCCAGCACCACCGCCGACCGTGACTAAGGCAATGACGCAACTGTGCCACCCCACGGCCGCAGCCCCCACCCCGTGACCTCTACGCAGACTGTAGCCCCCACCACCGTTCGCGGCTCCACCCCATCCTGCGGTCGCGGTGCTGCCCCATGCCTGGACTGCCACCCCATTGGCAGAATGCCACCCTGCGGCCTGAATGCCACCCCACGGCCAGGCCGCCACCCTACGGCCGTGTCGCCGTCCCTCTGCCACATCGTCGCCCAGTGGCCGGACTACCGGCGCGCCCGCGGTCAGACCGTGTCCCCGCAGCCAGACCATAACCCACGGTTGGACCGCTATCCTCAGCTGAGCCTCCCCACGGCCTCGTTCCCTCATGGCACCCTATGGAGTTTCACGGCCACCCACAGCCCTTCGCGGCTCCTTGCGGCCTGCTGGGCCGGACCCAGCCGGCCAGGCCACCCAGAAGGTCGGGCTGCCTGGTGTGCCGGGCTAAACCCAACGGACTGGGGAGGACCTAGCGGGTTCGGTCGGGTAGGGTCGAGTCGGTCCGACCGGTTCAAACCAGACTCGGGCCCACTACGACCCAATTACATCCTTTTGGCCATAACTTTGGCACAAGATGTCCATTTGACGAACCATCAGAAGCGCTGGATATCATGGGGAAACACGGTCCATTTGAGTGATACGCCACTATGTTTTGGATTATGATGGGGAATTATTAGGATTGATCGAGAACTAATCCAAATGGGCCCCTGGGACAAGAAGACTAATACTCAAAAGACCAGGCATCTGATTGATGCGACGTCAATTATGATGAGACCCATATGACATGGAAGACCTTTGAGACACTTCTTTTTTGGACTTCGTGGCAGTTGTAGTGTCAAAAAGTTGCTTGTGGAGTGGATCCTTTTGGAAATGGGTGGAAGTGGATTTTTGAGAAGGCAATATGTACCTACCCTTTTGGTAGGGTCCTCATAGGATGACCCAGCTGCTGACATTCCATTTTCATCAGTTGTATTGTATCATAGTTGTAATTGTAATTTCATGTTGGGATTGTATTATGGCCCCTTTATTTATTTCACTCACTCTATTTACAGTTTAGTTTCCTTGTTTCCAATATTGATGTGTGCTTGGTCACATGTGCTTAGAGGTTATAAAGGAAATACCTTCCCAGTATTAGGGAATACGCCTTCGGTGTTAGTCTCTATCCCTAGGCCTGTGGAAGGTGGGCTTGGGGTAGTCATAGAACGGGCCCCTGAGGGATGGGTCGTGACAAAATAATAGATTAAGACATTAGAACTATGGTTTTTTAACAAATTGATGAGGTTTTGGGAAAAAAAGTGAATTGAAAAGAAACAATAAAAAAAATTCATTAATGAATTTAATTTTTAAATCCATTAAAAACTTTATGATGAATATAATTATCGTAAAATTTTTATGGTGGCTATAAATTACTTTACCTCTATATTTGTTAAAATAAAATCATCAATTTTTGTATTTAAAAAAGAACGTTGAAAATGTTGATTTTGAAAAACAATGTAAAGGTTAATTTAAAACATATTTATTACTAAATGATAAAATAAATTTTCCTTTATAATTCATTTTAGTAAATGAAAATGAAATTTTGGAAAACAATTGTGATAAATATAGACCTGGAAAATACATCAATGATTTAAAAGATAAATAAGATTTTTTATTATTTTAAATATTTCTATTCCTGAATCATTTGATAAAGTGAAGAAAGGTTTGAATTAAATAATAAAGCACCACAAAAAACCATGTGATAAGAAAATATATGGTGTTTATTATGTATATATTATAATAATTCTTCAAAAAAAATATATACAATCATATTACAATGATATGTTAAAATAAATTATTACCATGTCGGTAACCATTAAATTATAACCCATATTAGAGTAAGCATAATTTGTATCATTAAAAATAAAGAATAAATACATATTATTTTCAAAAATATCAATGGGTTTGTATATAAAATAGATATAAATAAATAGTTTCATCATTACAATTTTGCATCAATGAAATAGAAATTGGGATGAAATACCTTTCAAAGGAAATATAATTTAAACAATAATTATTAAATGAAGTGTTTATCGGTAATAAATTTAAATCCAAACACAAAAAGTGAAAATAAAACATGTTAAAATTAAAGTTCATTTTGACACACAATAATGTAATAACATTTTCAATGAAGTATAATTATAACATAAAGAATGTAAATTTAGATTAAAACTATTTTACACTAAGTTTAAATTTCATTGCAAGTTCAATTATGATCTTGTATACTCAATTATATTTGTTATAATTATATACCGTAACCATATAAATACTAATAATCTCATATTTCATACATTTAAAATAATAACTCTCCATTTATTAGCACTTATTTTTACAAAATGGCAGTTCTCACTATTAATTATTTCTATTTTCATGTGAGTTTCAGTTATAATATTCTATTCCTTTCGCATTGATCATGGATAAATATTCTAAAAAATTATAATAATAATTTAAATACCATATGTATTTATAATATATGTCAATGAACTTCTTTTTCCTTGTAATACATTAGAATACACTTTTATATATTTTCAAAGGTAATTGCTAAGATGGTGTGTGATTCCGACACCCGGTGTGCCCAAAATTAATTTTATGAAAATATTATTATTTTATATTACACATGAATTTATTCATAAATTTAATGGGATAATTTTATTATATAAAATCATATTATAAATCCAAAACCATTGTTAAGTCTGAAACATACTATTTACCCTAGGTATGGCCTAAACCGAGTTAGCATGGGACTCTAGAAAAATGAATCCATGGGTTGGTGTGTTAAATTAAATAATTAAAAAATTTATTTATATAATTAGTTAATGAAATTTATATTGAATTTATAAATATATAACTATGTAAGGATATATAGGATTATCCACATAACCCATAGACTATTTCTATGTGATTCATTCCTCCTCTCATTAGCGAACATAATTAAAATGATGATAAACCATTGGATCATAGTAAATCAAGTAGTATAGAACATAATGACCTCCATCCATAATGATAGTGTGACTCATTAGAACACTAATGATCCAATATATAAGTAGGAATCATATTTGGTGATTTGAGGAAATATTATATAATCTAATTGGGCAAAAGTCTCATATCTCTTGATCTATAG
Organism: Viscum album; assembly: GCA_963277665.1. NCBI lineage: Eukaryota > Viridiplantae > Streptophyta > Magnoliopsida > Santalales > Viscaceae > Viscum > Viscum album. The sequence goes on from OY728119.1 coordinate 1,687,467,988, forward strand.
TAATTTCTAGACATGCATGTTCCCATGTATTGAATATAATTTTGTAATTAATTTTTCTCACCTTGACCCCAAAATTTTTATTTTTTGGACAATATTTCATCTTCAATTATTTTTTCAATTAAATGTTTTCTACATTTCCTCCAAAGTTGTTCACGTTATTCAGCGTTCGGCCACGGGGTCATGATTTGACATTTTCGTTGGGGACCAAACCCGGTCGTTCCCCTAGATCCATGATACATTTGTGTGATATTAATTGAACTATGAATAAATGGTTTTAAAAAGTATTCATAGGTTTTTAGTGGTCTATTCAATGTTATTATATCTATAAATAAGATGGAAGATCATTGAAGGCGCGTGTGGTGCCTATGGGTAACCCCCATGGGATGCTATTATTGAATTTTTTCCACCAGATGAACAAAAGCATTGAGAGAACAAAATCTATGGATTATGGTTGGATACATGAGAGTTCTATTTTGGATAATATAGAAGTTGAATTACCTACCAAATATATTTGTTCATGGGGAAAACATGACTAAATGTTGATTTTTCTGAAGAAAACATGGCATGTATGACCATAACAATGTCAGAATGTGTTCCACAGATTTATAATTATAAAAAACCATTTAGGACCCCCCAAATTTCATGTAAATATATGTTGGTATCTAGTTGAGGATAAAAAGATTAAATTTCCATGGAAATGAATACGCATAACGAATTCATCAATGTGGACAGACATGGTGTGGATAAAAGGACGCGGTCATGGAGCACGGGAAAAACCACAATTTGTTGAGGAACACTATATAGTACCCCTACCCACCATGTAGTGTAACATAGTTATTTATCTATATACAATAAGGGACATGAAAATATGGGGGACCAGGACCACACTCCATGTGGTTTCCCTCATATTCTTTGTATCCCATCCTTCATTTTGAGAATGCATGAACATCTCATTTCTCCTTTGTTCAGATTCAAAAGTTGGCCCATGAGTATTATGTCTAGATTTTGTTTCACATAAAATGTATTTGGAGCCTCCATAGTTTATCTTTTATCTATAATTCAACATTGTCAGTTCTTCATAATTATTTTTCAGGAATGTTTTGATGGTAGTGATCAGGAAGGAACATTATAGTGGTACCCCCAGATGGACTAGTGTGTAGGTCCAATATCGACTTATGAAGTAGTAACCCTATTGGATATGGTGTGGAACCCCCAAGATAGAGAAGTACAAGGGTCCATAACTTACTGAGTTTTACCCCTATAGCATTACAGTGTGGATCCTTTATTTACCTAAGAAGTGGTACCCACAATTTGATAGGGTGAGGGGCCTCCTTACATTGAGTGGTAACTACTATCGGATTGGGTGAGGGTCCTCTTTACATTGAGTGGTATATCATATATCATTATGGTGAAGAACATTTATCTATTTAGTGTTACCCTTATGGAATTAGTGTGTGGTTCCTATAGTTTTTGAGTGGTACCCCCAATATCATTACAGTGTGGGTCCTTTGTATTTCAATCGAGTGATAACCCAATTTGAAAGTGTGTGGATCCGCCTTAAACAAGGCAGTACAACCCAATGGATCATGTGGTGGGTCCTCACCGTACTTAGTTGTGCCTCGATCGAATAGGTCATGGGACCTCCTTACACTGAGTAGTAACCCCAATATGGGTAGGGTGTGGTTCCTCTACTTAGATATTGTTCCCCCATCACAATGTCGCATAGTTATGATGAATGGCATATTCAAATGGTTACCCTTTTGTCATATATGTGATATTTTGTGTTTCAAGGATATAATTTTTGAACTATTAAAACACTTTCCTTGGATAGGATGTTATATGTATACCCCCTTACCTCTCATTTGAGTATCATTGTTTGGAGAATTTTTATATTTGTATCCATGTTATTGAATTTTGTTACTATATTTCTGTGGGTAGAAGATATGGGACTCATATCCCACCTACAAAACGTGTTGTGTTATCTTTGGTTGGATGAGGTTACTATCTTGAAAGGGGTTGAAATATTTATTTTTATTCTAATATTGTCTCTTACTGCTCCCCCATCATCTTTCAAGGCGTCCAAATGGGTATGTATATACTCAAACATGCATGGGTTTTTCCCCCACATGTAATGACTTATTCTGAATAGGGATAGGTCTGTAGTGAGTAAAGAGGATCATAGGGTTACCTTGGGTCATTAAAAATGTATAGTGGTATGAGAATGGAGATTTTAATCAAGGATATCATATAATTTTAATTTCACATTTCATTTATTTTTGGAAATCATTATTTTATGTGTCTTGCATGATTCCCATTTTCTTGGTTTAGTTCACACTATCATATGCTTTTTTTCCCATGAAATTATTTCATGAATAAATTATTCTATATTTAGGGAATATTTTAAATTTATTCCTCTAAACTATTTCATTTAGATGGTTTCATCTATGAGTACCAGTACTTTGGAAAATCCTTGTCTTATTATTTATGTCATTCAATAGTAGTGGTCATCCCCTGGCCTATTGAGGTGAGAATGGATAGTTTCAGATCAATCCCTTCATGGTTGATTCATGATAGTTTAGTTTAATAGAAGGTTAAATCCATGCCTTTTTTAGAGTTGTGCACTTATATGAATTTACTTTTTATATGGCCAAAAATACTCAATGTCTCTCGAGCGTGGATGTTAGACATGAACCCCATTATTGGATACGTAGCCGACATATCAATACTAAAAGACTCTATTAACCTATTTGATAACTCGTTAGGAATAGAAATTGGTTGCTGGGAACATTATTACCTGAATAATATAACATAAAGTGATTTCAATTCCATCTTTAACCAACTCCCCATTGTAAATATTTCACCATCTTACCATGGTATGTCTGGATTAAAATTTTGAAATGCCTCCACGAAAAAAAATTATAGGTTTTAAATTCTAGATCCTAATGAAAATCAAATAATTGATGGTGAATTAGTTAATGTTACATCATGTGAGGTCTTTTTTCCTGGTGTAAATTTATTACCACCCCCACTTACTGAGCGGAAAATAATTCCAGTAGAGTTGATTAGTTTCTGGTAAGTCATAACACCCTCTGTGAGTTACAACTCTAGAGGCCCATGATGTTCCATGGTGAGAAATATCCCTAGATTTTAGAGGATTTTAATGAGTTGATCATCCATCCTCTCAAGCTCATCCAGTCAAAAAAAATATCAGGTAGTTGTGCTTTCAGTTTTCTGTTTCAATGGCGCGCCTGTGCGGTGGTGGATTCTTGTAACTGAGATGCATGATGAGTCAACCCTCTCATGGCCCAACTTCCAGCATCTATATCATGATGATTAGTAACCATACTAATTTAACATAGAATATATTCATCATATTTTCGTGATACATCATGGATTAATGATATTGTATTTGTATGTTGTGAGGTTCATAAACCATACATTTTACCCTAATCATGATCAAAGAAGGATACTTCTGAGCCCAGATGTTTGAGAAGGCACTCTACAAGGAGATCTATTATACTGTGTCACCATTGTGTATTGCCAACTATTTTGGGGTATTATATTGGGAACTATTGATTGAGATATTCATTTCATATTTACACAAGGTAGTTCGGGATTTAATTGGAAATTATAAATCTATGTCTTCTACAATAGAAGACATATATCAGCCAACTGGATCATTGCCCAATTAGTCTTTCCCATCATCATGCATGAGGTTTTGATCAACAGAAGTATAGAGGAACCGATAATTCACATAATTTTATATTCCATAGGGCACATGACATCCTAAATATTTGTGTTGAGGATAATATGAAGATAGCAAACAAACCACCATGGAATAGGTTATGCCATGAACATGGGTCTCCAAAGAGAGGGAAGGGATGCCCCCATGGTGACTTGGAGAGAAAAGGTGTATGTAATGACCTATGATTTGGATATGTTGGTGGTGTATGATTCTATTAAATCTTTCCACCACCACCACTATACAACCCATGTTTGTATCAGTGAGCTGGCGGTTAGGACTACAGATTATTGAAGGTGATGGATGCTTACAACCTAATTCCATATGAGATTATTAGAGATATTATATTTATATATTATAATCCTTATTAAGTATTAATGGGATCTAGTTCCCATAATTATATATTCTCATTAATCTTTGTGCAATGAATGGATTTCCCCATTGAGGCATTATCAAAACATCTTCATCTTGAGGTTTCTATGATAAACACTTATTTTCTTTCTTTTATCATTTGGAAGATTGAGCTATCAATTGGGGGAGAGAGCTTCATGTGGGACATTTTTCTAATAATACAAGATCATTGTGATTTCATCATGGTTGTGGAATGCTTTTCCATTGCCCATGAATTGATTTACTATCATTGTATATGAGATAGATGTATTCTCAGTGATGAGACGGGATTATCCATTACATGTGAGTGAGAACATTTAGATGGGATAGTTGATCATATGAAAAGGAGAGTAAATATAATCACTTCTCTATTTTTTAGAATATTTATTGGTGTTTAGGACTCGTTGTGTATTTATATTCTTCCAATTATGGATAATATCATGGTCTTATTTCCTGAAGATGTTTCATGACAACCTACGAGGTCAAAGATGGTGTTTTGTATTGCATTTCATCATTGGACATCTTATATATCTTTTATAGAATATCATATTGAAACTACCATGCTTCAATAGATTTAGTTTCAGTTGTAGGACTTTTGAGATGAGGTTTTTATCATTCCCAGTGCATCCCAGTGGGATGTTGTAGAATTGATCCAGAAAAATGCAGACAGGAGCTTCCCGATATATGTGGATTATCATTACTTGAACCAAGATTTGATAAATTATAATTAATACTTACCAAGGATTTATGACCTATGTTACTAGTTTTTATTAGTGATGTAGTTCTAGAATATTGATCATTGATCTGGCTACCACTAGTTGATAGTTTTGGAGGCTGAAATTCTAAATAGTGTATTCTGATGTCAAAATAGATATTATGAGTTCTTGGTGACTCGAGTTTCTGTATAGACCACCACCACCATGTTTAAGTATTTGATGTACATGATCATCTAGTTGTACATGGACTATATTTTGGTTGGATTCATTAAATAAATACTCATGTACTCTTCACCGGAGTAAGATAATATAGAGAACATGTTTATGGTCCTATTGTTTCTTTAAGAGGACATGTTTTATGGTATGCTGTAGACATGAGTGTTCTAGATTCATGAGGTTCACATCCTAGGGGATGCCATATCAGAGAATGGTTTATACATGGTCATAGATAAGTCATATGTCATGATTTCATGGGTTCCACCAAAGAGTGTGTTTGGGGCAGTATGATTTTAGGTATAAGTGGGTTTCTACTAGAGGTTTGTGGAAGAATTATATCGGTTTATATTACCTTTAACCTCCAAGAGGAAGATAGGGAGTCCTCCAACTAGAAAAAAGTTGTTATAGGGGTATATAAAGGAGTTGATCTTGAGGATGAAAATCACTCCTATTAAGAGAAAACTAAAGGAGGGCATGGAGTATGTTTTCTAAATTGATCGCATGTTAGCTAGAATAAAATTAATGTAGATGTTGAGATAATTAATTATGTTATATGGGTTAGGGTAGTTGATAAATAATTTTATGAACTATGATAATAAAAAATAATATATTGAAATAATAGTCATAAACATGAATATTTGGAGGAACTATATTCTTGGAGAGTGATTTTTGGTTTACTCATACCCTCAATGTCTCATGTATGTCTTCATGTAGATATAATTGATCTTGAGATACTGATTAATGTTGGATTACCTATAGGACAATGAATTTGAGTTAGTATATATTCCACGGATGGACAACATGGTCCAATATTACCATAGACTAATTTCCCTAGATCATTTAGGATTGGATGCTATAGATTGGTTTCCTTCTTTAGAGCTAACGCTATTTGATCATGAGAGTGCATTTTTATTTAGACTATGATGTTGAATCCTCTACATATTCTACGTGTCATAAATTCCCTATTGGGAGACATCAACTATGAGGTCCTTCATGACTAAATAACCTCAATATATTCTCTAGAATTATTTTCTAAAGTAGAGAATTAGCCCTTTTTTATGGAATGGATTGTGGTCCCAGTTACTATGTAGAAGTACTTGATGTGAGAGTTCCACACTTCTCCATTATAGGTACATCCTAGTGATAGTAATATGTCCAAAACCCTTCAATGGATGTTATGGTGGGCCTGAATGTGATGGATAATAGCTAAGATAATCTCATGATGCCACACATGTTAGTAGGTAAAGGCAATGCACCATGATATAATTGGTTTTTTATAACCCCATGAGATCCCATAGTGAAAATGGGATTTCATATCACAAGAAATTGTGATGGTGCCTCTATGGATAATGACAGAACATGATTCCATCCGGGAGAAAGTCGATGAACTCACAAAATTTGAACACCTCTTTATTACCATGGAGAATATTTTAGAAGCGAATTTGGGGATGACATACCTATTTGGGAATTGTTTCCATCATGGGGTTCGATTCATTGTTGTATTTGACCATGATATGTAGTTTTTGTCATGGTGTGGGAAGGATTGAAAGTTGAATTTGGGACCCATATGAGGATGGGTATAGCATTCCACCCATATAATTATGGGTAGAATAGTCAAACAAACTAGATATTGCATGATATCTTGATTAATGATATGATAAACATTGGCCATAGCTGATATGATCATTTTTCATTGGAGAAATTTGCATTAAACAATAGATACCACAATACTATCAACATGAAAACTTTTGATGCACAATAATGGAGACCCAATAGTTCACCTTTGTGATTGACATATATCTGTGAGGAATATATTATGGGCTTATAGTTGGTGCAACCATTGATGGAGGAGGTCCATGACATTTTTGAGTGGATCTGAATTTCTTAGGGCAGGTAGAAATCTTATGAAGATCGATGTTGTAGGCCCTTGGATTTTGATTCAGGAGATCATCTATTCCAAAAATTCTTTCCATGATAAGGATTATGAATGATCTTTCAGGGAGATAATATATAATTCAGGTTCATTGATCCATTCAAGATATTATAGAGGGTTGGTGAGGTTCCTTATAGCCTTCTCCTACCACTATATTTGGAGCGGTTTCACGACATACTCCTTTTATCACTGATGAAGAGATATGTGAATGAATCAGGACATGCTATTGATTGGGGAAATCTATAAAGTGATGTTGGAGCCACATTTTTGAAGAACCCAATGTAAATTATGGATTTAAAATAGAGTATCATATGTGGATGGAACATCCCCTTGGTCTGTTTGTAGTGGAAGAACGAGAACATGCAGAATCGATCATGGGAGTTGGAGAGATAGATATGGGATCAGAAACCAAATATAATTTTACTAATTTTTTTATTTTGATGAAAAAATAACAATATAGAGAATTATATGTAGACCCTATTATTCCAATGTAAGACATTGAAATATTTTTTTACAAATTTTCTATTCCATATTTTTATACGACATGTGATTTTGAGGCTCGATGATTTAAAATTTATTTTTTTAATATTTTAAAATGTTGTAAATTACACATTGATTAATTCTTAGATAAAATTTCAGAAATATAAAATTTAATCTTATGGTTGAAATATGTGACCATAGATTAGTCTAGAATGTTATTTTAATGCTAGGCGCAGCCAAAAATATATCGGTGTGGGGTGTTTAGATATAGGTTGTCGTGGGTGGGTATAATTAGTCAAATAAATAAATAATTATATTTTTCTAATTAATTAAAATAATATTGTTTTTTATTAAATATAACATTATATGACGATCATATTTGTTAAACATATAACCATTATATCATTACAGAGTGATTTCATCCTCCTCCTATTAGAGAATCGAATTCGGGTTACGATGAACCTCTAGATCGAAGAATATTGAGTTATAGAGAATGCAATAAACTGTCTCCAACAATGTCAACAATTTTATTCAATGAATAATGATCAAATATATATGTAGGAATCTTATTTTTTTCTTCGGATCCATTTTATTATATTGATTCAGCATAATCATTCTCTCTCTTGATCTGTGGAAATTCCCAATCATTTCAAGCACACATGTTTTAAAATTAAATTGTTTATTTAGTTTTCTCACCCCAAAGCCACAATTTTGTATCTATTGGGAATGAAATATTTGATAAATATTATTTCACCTATATGTTTGTGAACTATTTACATCTTTATTTTTTTAGTAACAGTTGGTCCATGATGCCATGAATCGAAATTTTATGGCAATACCATGCCCTGATGGACCCCTAGATTCATAATGAATTCATGTTTTTTCAATATATTGGAATGCCTGTGATTGAAAAAAAGGATTTTATGGTTGTGGGTGATATAGTTTAATTATAGGAAGTATGAATTAGAGATGGTGTATGGTTGTAGGTACATTAATTGTGTACGAAAAAACCCCATGGGCTAAAAAATTGATTTTCCAACCACTATATTGATGAAAATGGAATGAGAGAATGAGATCTATTCATTTACAACATATGGTGGAAAAATATCTAGATGAGGAGATGGATCTATAATATCTGAATTAAAATCATTTTTTATATGAATAATTGGGCCAAACTTTATGTAGTGCGAATAACACATTATTGGTAGGTCCCTAGGTACGATGACCAGGGTTCCACGAAATTATACAATCACACACTATTTTTGAACACAATATTCCATGTGACCATATTCTGATGACCTATAATGTTCTCTTGGAGTACACTAGAATGAGTATCGCTAAGTACGCCAGGTGCACTAATGTACTCAGAAAAGGGGTTGATACATAAACATAGGTATACAACACAGTCAGGACCCTATATGGTTGAGGCATGAAGTGTAGTTCCCCTATATATGGTGTAGTGATACACAATTAGTGATCCATGTTATAGAAGGGTTATGGAAAGGAATTGGAGAAGGAAGAAAAGTATTTTGGGTCCCCTACACATTATGTACCCCTTCTTTCATTTTAAGGAAACATTTTCCTCCCATGTCCCCTTTGTTTAGAATCATATTTTGGATCAATAGTAGCTTATCCTGAGTGTTTTTTCTTGTAAAAGATGATGGTTTCCTCTATATTATATTTTTAGAGACTTTAATTGAATATTTGAGCATGAAAAGTATTTATGACGTGGTTGATGATTGTAGTGAACAAGCATAATCATTAGAGTGGTAACGCATAAAGGAATAAAGTGTGCGTCCAGTATCAGCATATGGATTTGTACACCCTATTGGATGTGTTGTGGGTCCTTATTACGTTTATTGGAACCCATTTATGTAGAATGGTGGGGGTCCACTTCGTTCATAGTGTTACCCCATTTTTACATTTGGGTATGCATCCTCTATTTATCTATGTTGTTGTACCCCTATCAGATTGGTTTTGGGAACTCCTTAAATTGAGTGTTTCCCCCTATTGAATTTGAGTGTTGTTACTCTATCTGTTGATTTGTATCCCCATATGATATTATGGTATGGGTCCTCTATTTTTAGTGTTGTACCCTTTTATTTAATTTCATGTGGGTCCTCTATATTTCTATCAAGTGGTATAACATATTTGATAGGTCGAGGATCCTAATTATGATGAGAAGTATCCCCCTAATTTACCATGTTGTGAGTCCTCCTCACACTAATTTCTACATGCTATTGGATAGAGAATTTATCATCCTCACATTGAGTAGTAAAAATTTTAAGGAAAATGGTGTGGTTTTTACACTAGGAGGATGTTCCCCCATTTTCTATACTGAAGCATTGGTGAGGAGTAGGCCCTCTATATAGTCACTCTTTTGGATAGACACATGAGATTTTTATCATGAAGGATGGACTTATAGAACTATTATCACTCTTTTCTTTGTTGGGTTGTGATATGGAGATCCCCATCTCTATCGTTTTGGATTCATTGTTTGGTGAATATATATATATTAACCCATGACGCTTTTTTTTTTCACTCTCTTTCTATGGGTGGTAGAGACGTGATGTGTAGTCTACCTAAATAACAAGTTGAGCTCTCTATGGTTGGATGAGGTTACTTTCTTACATTGGGTTAACTATTTATTATCTATTTTTATCTTGGTTCTTACATCTCCCTCTTCAATTTTGGGGGTTTACAACGGGTTTATATCTAGTCACCCATACATGGTATTTTCATACTTGTGTCCAGTCTTATTTAGATGAAGCATAGGTTAGCAGTGATTATAGAAGATCGTTTGGATACATTATTGCATTAAGCACATAAAGTGTTTGAAGCATGGAGATTAAAAGTGGGTATATCCTATATGTGTTATTTTCTTATTTTTTCTGGTTAAGACATCTTTCATTTATGTATTGTATTTTACGTCATTTTCCCATATAGGTTACACAGTCGTAAAAATTTTTTTCCATACATTCTATTGCGTATATGGTTTATCATAAAGATATTACTAATTTTATAGTTATTTTTATACCGTTTTTATCGAGGTGGTTGTGTGTGTGAGTGAAGGAACATTGAAAAATTCCATATATATTAGTTTTTTCTTTTGGTTCCAGTCACTATATTCTATCCTATGTAAGAGGGCTTGGGGTAGGTATATCTCGAGCCATGATGGTTCGTATTGTGAAATATATATATATTTTTAATTCTTCCTCAAACAAACATATTTTAAAATGAATTTCACTATTCATGGAGACGATAGGTTATACATAATCATGATTGATGTTTCAAAATATCCAAAGATAAAATGAAATAAGGGTAAATAATAATTCAACTTCAAAACCAATTATTATATAACTTAGATCATATATATTCATTAAATATTTATGACCCCTATATATCTCATTACATTCAAAATATTGTTTCTCTTATGATTACCCTTGAACAATTTCACTTTACAATGGTATACTAAGTTAATCACACCTTCAAATACTCATGCATTGATATAAAAGGTCTTAATATTGGAAGTAGAATAATGGGACTTATATTCAATTTCTGAACCCCTATATTCCTCAAATTGGTAATGTGGACTATGTTTGTGAACATGACACACCATTTTCCTATCTTGAAATTCTAATGCCAACCACCAGGGATATTAAAACATTTTCACAATCACAAATCTTTTGTTAATCATTTATATTGGATATATAATCTTCTTATAATCAATTTACCTATGTACTGATGTTGTCCTTAAAAATGATTGAGTTACTAATTACCATTAGTAGTCCCAAAAATGAAAATATTGTCTGTTTTACGATTCCTCAATAATTGTTTTTCATTCTAAGGTATTATATAAGGATTTAAACCAAATAATAATAACCAATTATTGGATTAATAATTTTTAAGTATAGGGTGAATTACGACACTTATATTCCATTCCAACCCCCCCTTCCTGTGATGTAGGATTAGAGAATAAATGTCATGGCGTGACACTCTGTTGTAATTTTTTGACACCATACAACCACATAAAAGGGATGTTAAGCCCCTATAATGGGAATTTTGGGAAAATGGTTCATATTAATGGGATCCAAAGAAACTTCCCCTGTTATCATCCACAAAAATTATAAACGAACAAACAAATCAAATTTCGTCATGGAGGTGGTAGACCACTCCAACACACGAGTGGAAAAATCAAATTCCAATTTATGGAAGGTTAATAAGTTTTATGAAATACTATTTATAGGGAACCATCATTATGTTAAAAATATCACATATAATCATTACATATATATTTATAACTATGATGTAAATTTTTGTTGACTAATTATTAACACAGCTACATAGAGGTAGTAAGTTGTACGTATGGACTATCGATGCCTTAACATATAATATCATAGGATAAAAAATACATGGAAAATGGATGAACCATAATAATAATAGTATATTTATTATACTAAAGTTGTTATTTTATTATTTATGTTATATTTTTAGAGTATTTAAAAGAATAAATAAACCTGGAAAAGATAGAAAAGACTATTACCTATTCTTTGGTAAACATCATGAAGATATATTTTAATTGTCCATTGGAATGATTTTTTTATAATAACATAAACTTTAAATCATGGAAATTAATGTTGGTAATATAATTGAACATAGTTTGGTCATGATAGATGACTCAAAGTGTTTTAAATAAGGGTGGGTCGGGGTTCCATTTTATAATTGTGTGGATTGGAACACATGACATTTTTCATTGATTTAAAATATTATTAACTAATAGTAATTGAAAAATTTATATAAAATGATAAATATTAGAAAATAATATATGAAATATATAAATAAAAAACCAATTATTCTTAATAATGTGTTTATATCATTTTATCCTTTATTGGTTTTTGATTAACAACCATGTAAACTTGTATTTACCTTAACATTAGTAAAAAAACTTCTATATTAGAGGGTAACAATTTTACATATAAGGTAATACTAGGATCATAATTTACCTAGGGATGAAATTTCGACTAATTTTTATACAAAATTCCCTCTATCAATATTTCTAGTATTTTTAAATAATTTAATTAAAAATCATCAAGTAACATTAATGTAATTGTTGACACAATTAATTTAATTTTAATTTAATATATTCAATGTAACAAAACGAATTTTGATATAAATTCATTAAAAATAAATTATACATTATAATAAAAAACATATTTATTGTGACACACTAATTCATGAAAAAATATTAGTTTTTATTTATTCTTAATCAGTTAATTTGATTTTTCAACAACTTGCACAACCTCCATGTTAGCATTATGTAATAATTTAAGGTAATCATACCATTGATAAAAATTACCAAAAAAACATCATAAAAGTAACATAATTGTTTTAAAAATTTTCTTTTATTTTAATTTTTACATATTATTATCCCTATGTAAACATTTGAAAGAAATTTAAATAAAGGGAGTGTCATTTTGGAATTTTCTTCAATAAAAATGATATGTTGTTCATTGTTATTCAAATGTGTCCCACGTAAAATCATATATATATAATAAGAAGATAAATACCAAAATACATTCCTCTAATAATAATTATTTTGAAAAATTTGGTCATTAACCCTTAATTTTTGACTTGGATTCCCTGATTTTTCATCTTATAATGGTAATAAATTTTTATGATTTTTATTATTTATTATTAACAAAACATTGTGTTAAGAATATTAAAATATATATATTATTAAAATTAAAAATATCTAATAAAATTTACCAAATTAAATATAAATATTTTTTACAAATTCTATTCATATTAATCTTACAAAGCATGATGAAAAACAATTTTCTTCAGGAAACAGTTTCCTTTAAGGTTATTAGGTATCCCTATACAAAGATCAAGTTTATGTGGATTACAAAGTAATTTTTTTTATTTCTTATATTTAAAGGATACATTAATTAATTAAAAACATTATATGTGATATATCAATCTAAAGCGAACCCTATTTTATAAAATTCCTTATTTATCACAATTCATAATGTATAAATCATTTTTTGTAATATCCAAAATTCTCAAACTATCTTAATTTTGAAATTGTGATTTTAAAAATTATGAAAATTTTATAAAATTCTATTTATTCATGTTGTAAAAATTCATTAAAATTTATATAAAAAAATTTATATAAAATTCATTTTTGAATAAAAGTCCTTCATGAATTAAATTATTTTTCTAAAACTACAGTAGTTATTTCCTTGTAACTATTTATTAATTTTTTATGGAGAAATACAATGGACATATATATGGTATTATAATTCTATTTAAAACTTTTTCGTATATCTACTACTACATTAATATGTTAAAAATTAATATCTTTTTATTCATGATTATTAAAGATTCATGTCATGTTCACTCATTTGAGGGGTCGGAATATAAATCTTTCTAAGGAGGTAATAATTTTTTTTATATTGCCATTTTTTTGGATTTTTGTTAATACCATTGAATAACTATTTTCATATTAAATTAATAATACCCATATATTTTATTATCCTAATAATATTTTATGATTTTTAGTGATTTTTATCAACTTTTCCCCTCTTTATTACCTGATTCAGGCAACAAAACATTTATGAAAAAAATATAATATTATATATGTTTTCAATTAGGAATAATCTTTCTTTAATGACCATATTGTTTAACATTATTCTAAAAATATAATTTTTATTTACTAAAATGTTTTATTACTGACATTTGGTTTATATCATTGACTTGTTACAACATTTTGAAGGAATATTTCTAATGATTTTTAAAGGATTAGTTTTGTACATCATTTTAAAAAGGTAAAATGTAATATTTTTAAAATATAATACATCATTATTTGGAATACTCACAAACATAAACATTTTATTTTTTCCTCTTTAATTTTAGTTCATTCCTTAAACCATTTGAATTTATTAAAAAAAATCTATTCATATAATGAATTGATAATTTATTTTTCACTTATTAATTTACTGGTCATTAGATTTCTCTCGAAACATTCACTTTCTTGTGATAAATTTTCATTTGAAATTATATTTCCCAAAAATATCAATATTCATTATATCATGGGTTTGGATATTTTTAAAATTTTATTTCATTTTAGTATATGTTGTTTTAATAAGAATCTTATTAGATTAATAGATAATATTTTCATATTCCTTAGTCATTATTCAATGAAGATATTCATTAATATAGACTATTTTGTGTGAACTAAATTAGTCATTCAATAAATTATGAATACTTTAGACATGTAGTGATTGGAATGTATTGGTACTAGACAACCCCTTTTTGAATCTCCCGGTCACAAGAGACAATCCAGCTGACAACAAATATTAAATAGTTTTTTGGCATATATAAACCCATTGATTAAAATATCATGGCATGATGATTTTATGGTAAATATATTATGATTTCTAAAATCATGTGTTCTAATATAATGAATTTCCTTAATTCAGAATTTTTTATTAAAATCCTTGATATTACTAAAATGATATTATCACTTGATTCATTTAATTATCATGTTGTTGATTAATTTCCACTTAGTTTTTGTAATCTAGCATTCCATATTGATTATGATTTATTTAATCATGATACATTAATTTTTACCTATCCATTGCAAAGCATTTTAGTTTACTATTATTACCATTTTTATTTGAATAGATTGTGATGAAGAAATATTTGAAAGAGTTTAAACAATGAATTTTGTTTCTATATTTTGTTTTATATTTTATTTCTAATATAATAAGGGAAAATTGTTTTTATATGGTTCTTCAAAACTTCTAAATAGATTGATCATTAGAGATGTGATACCTTATCTCTTTCGGAAATATAATAATGTCGACATCAACTCTTGGTAACAACATGAACTCTAGTAATCCAAAACCAGTGTAAACATTATAATATTGGAATTAGATATAGGAGATATCATCCCAAATGACTAAATGTTTTAGTAGCCCTGAGGAACTAAAGGAAAACAAGCTTCCATTTTAAAATTGTAAATAAAATATAAAATAGAGTGAAGGTAAATATTATGCATCCTTGAACACATTTAATGATTCCTTATTAATATCATGGGGAAAGGAAAAAAATATATTTGATCTAAAGTTAACAATAAGGGATACATTCCATGTAATATATCTTCGTAAAAATGCGAAGATATCTAATATAAAACACATTCCATTTAATAAAATACATGAGATCCAAACTCATTCATGGATAATATTAATATAGTAATCTCATCAATAATGATAAATGAATTCTCAAATATGAAATCAAAAAATTGTGTATTAAATGATCTCAAAAATCATGATATATTAATCAGTAGGACCTTATAGAAATATAAAATAAAATATTTTAATTAATTCACCATAAAACCATTTAATAAGACTATCTAGATTTTTTGTCTCATGAGACATATCCATTAAGTGATGAAATATATATAATTGACCCTCAAATTTCATAGCACCTCAAATTCATTACTCATATATTAAATTATGAATTTAATTTAGGATTATTTTTTATGAACAAATATTTTTACAGAGTAAATTATAAAGAGTATAAAAATATATCCCCAATCAATCAAATAAAACACACTATAAAAAATTTGAATGTAGATATGGTACACATATAATTAAATAATAATATTCATAATATAAATAACATGAATATTTAATAAAAATATAATTTCCAATTAATGGAAATCATAGTAATTTGAATGATTAAAGATATTCTAAACGGCCCAAAAAGTAATCAAGATATAAAATATGACCAAAAGTTTTTTAAAAATATGAAATTTTTTAAAAATAATTTTTTTTAGAGAAATATAGAAAATTGAATGGAATTATTAAGATAAAAATGTATTATAATGTTTTATTGTTAAACCACTAGAATCATTTATAAGAATCTAACTATCATAAAATATATATGGCAGTAGGAAAATCAACTAACACTATATATGTTAAAAATAAACATAATTTGACATTCTGTAAATAAAATCAGAAATGAACCGTTCATAACACATAAGAAATATTATTTTATAACATTGTAAAAAGTATTATAAATATTAAAATTTCCTTAATAAATAATCTTCTTAATTAAAATTCACATTTTTAAGAAAAATTTGAAACCAATGTACATGGAAAATAATTATACCCCACCAAAAAAGAGAGATATGACCATATTTTATATTATAATTTTCATTTCTAGTGTCAAGTGACAATGATGGGAAAATTTGGATGAAAACATGGAAAATAATTAAATATCTAGAGTATAAAAAAATATTTAATGTTTATGAGGGATATATTATAAAATTCAATCAAATCAAAATAAGATAAGACTCCCCAAAAAATATTGTTAATAAAATTATTACATCCTTGGTATCATTTAAATAATAAATCCATGAAAATGTTACATAAATAAAAAATAAGTAACTATTAATAAATATATATTATTTTTAAATATATCATATGGGTAGTATATACAGCATGAAAGTTAAAATAGAATCATAATACCAAATATATCTCAATGGAGTTTAAAATGAGATAAATATTGTACAAAGATCATATTTTTGAATTCAGAAATAATAAATAAAATCATTATTTAAGAACAAATTAAATCTAAAAAATTAATATATCATAATACAGTTATCTATAATTCCAAAAATATCCATGGCATATCATAGTCAATGAACATGAGGTATATATCAATGAATGTAAATTTGGTTCAAACCCTTTACATCACACAACACTTGAGATGAAAATTTTTTAAGATTATATATTTTTAAACTTGTAATTAATTTATAAATTAACTAATTTAATATTTATAATATCATATATGATCCTTTCATAATATCTTATAACTTGTTCATTGAAAATGTCTCATTATTTCAATTCATTCAGGTGATAACTGCAACGTTTTCTCATGCATATTTTAACATAGATGTTCTACATAATATGAATATCATATAGATTAATTATATCCATAAAGATATTATTAAAATAAATATAATATTTACTCATTAAATTCATTTTTATATTCGTTCTGTAGTGTTGAACATGGAACATGAATCACATCAATATTTTGGACATGGAAGGTCGTGCTTACGCACTAATAATGTTATCATCTCATTAATAGGTGAAGGGGTAAGTGTGTGGATGATATATTAATTTAATATATTAAATATTATATTATAATTGGCATATATATTTGTTGGTTTCATCATTGTGAATACCATTGTGATTAGGCGATAGAAAACAAATTGCATCAGTTCATAAGGTGGTAGTCCACCAAACACACAACCAATGGTTCTGTTTCCCATTTTGGGGTGAAGAACAAGTAAAATTATTATTGCATAAACATAATAACATCTATATATATGGGTTTTAACTTTTTAATAATATTTAATTGTTTAGTAAATTATTTATTTTCGATAAACAATTAGTAAAAATGGAAACTGGTTTGTTAAGACATATATCTTCTCTTAGAGAAGCCACCTTTTCATCCCTTATTAAATATCATATGGATGCTATTTAGAGAATATAAATACCTATAGAATGTAAATATTGATTTTTGGGAGATATGTTTAAATATTTTTGCTGAGATAAATTTCTCAAGATGTTGGAGGATGCACTTTTTTATAATTAAGGACAGTGGAGCACTTGTAAATTTTCAATGTTTTAAGTGATTATTAAGTGAATTTATGGGATAAATGTAACCAAAATGACTCATGTTATTATTTAAAAAATTATAATTCTAAAATAAAACTAACATACGAGGTTATATATTTTTATGCAATTATAACCCTAATCATTTATTTTATCCCCTTTGTTAGTTAATTATAGGTTTAAATGTGGTAAAAAAATTTCTGTTGTTAAAAGGTTTTAATTTTAATAACAAGGTAAAAAGTTGATCCTAAATTTAAATTATATGATATTTAGTTGATTATGTTTACCACTAATAATCTTTACTTTTTACGACTTTTAATGAAATTAGATTAATAATAGTTTTATAAAACATCTATAATGTCATTTTTGACATTGTTTATTTAGTTTGACATTATAGATGCCATCAAAAATGGTGTAATTAAAATATTCCCTATTGAAACATATAATGTAAGATATATTAAGCTCTAAAATTCATGTAACATGATACTTTTTCAAATTTTATAATTTTTAATGTTTTTAAATTTTTAAATTTTATTTTTCAATTACACGAACAAACATTGTTGCGTTGTTGTCTTTGAATTTAATGTAATTATACTATCACTATAGACTAAAAATTAATTAAAATAATAAATATAAATTAAATATTTTAAAATATTACCTTTTGATTCATTCATAACTTATTATACTATTTTTTTGATTCCATAAATCAAACAAAAAGCAAGATGTTGACATTTTTAAAATTTTATTACATCATAGAATATAAATGTAGTTCTCAAGGTAAAATGGAACCAAAAATCCATGTATTCAAATTTGGGATGGATTAAGATTAATTACTCCCATAAATAGAAATTAAACCAATAGTTGGGTATATTTTTAGACCACATATCAATATTTTAACCTTGTCTTACACATTTTACCCCTATCAATGTGACAAATATTTACAACAATTACAATTCATAATGAAATAAATACAAGGGTCCTATTAACCAAATATTATCCTCATAATTATAAATACAGTATTAATACTTCATGAACCAATAATAATAAAATTTAGGGATAAGTTAAATTTATATTCCTAAAATTAAAAAGAAAAATGCATTCTTGAAAATATATCATTTTCAAGAACACAAATTTTCTTATTTAAAAATATTGAATACTTCTCAAAAAAATACAATTAATTATATTATTCAATGTAAAATAGAAATTATCTAACATTAATACCAAATCGAGAATAAAATGGTACTTTATAATTAATTTAATTAATGAAAAGTAATAACATTTTTTTAAAGAAAATTATTCTCCCTTTTCACTAAATTATTCATACATTCCAAAAAACTATTAAATTTCAAACCAGTTTAATTTTATATGATTAATTAATCAATGTTTTTTATTTTAATAAATAATATAACTAAAATATTCTGAAATTAATTATAATTTCCATGGTAAAATTAAAATAAAAAATATTTTTCCATAAAATTCCTTCATGAAGCATAAAATGGCTTTACTAACTATTTATCTAATTAAGAAAACATTAATAAATTTTTATTGAGTTGGAACATTACACACGTGTTTTATAAGGATTTTACTCATCCACATATTTTATTATTAAATGTATATTTTGTACTCGTCACATAAAAATTATAATATATTTATATCAAATATAAATTGTATTGAAGATAAATATTTTGTGTAAAAAACTATATCTGGATTATTATTCTATTCAAGTAAAATTTAATGATTTCATATTATCCATGACCAAAATAAATTATGCATCCTTAATTTTTCCTTGGTTATCAAAAGTTCAATATTTGTAAATACATTTATCCCAGACACTCAATGTATTGAGGCATGAAATAATTTTATTAAAAAGGGGAAGTTGGAATGTTAATGGTTACCTGAAAAAGAATATAATCGAGTTCCCAGATAATGATAAATTTAGTCGGAAGTAAAAGTTTATACATTGAAGATAAAAGAAATGTCATAAGACTAATATATAATTATAAAGATCATGACCATGAAAATTCAACGACCTCTTCACACGAAATTAGTAAGTGGTGAAAAGACTATCAATTTATCAGAAATGAAGAAAAAAAGATAACATTATAATTTCAAGATCTTTTTCCTAAAGCTAATGTATTCTTTTTCTAACAACCTATAATCTTGATAAAGTGTAATTAATTTATTTTTCTGATTTCATAATAATAAATCTATTATAATTTTTCTTTCAATGAATTTTCAGGTCATCTCTTATTCCTAGAAATCAATATTAATTTTGATTTTTTTATTCCTTCAAAACTATCAACATATTTTAATGGGTCGTGATATTCATTAAATAATTTGAATTCATTTCGTGATTCATTAAATATTTACCAAAAAAATAGTTATCAGATGTTTTAAAAAATTCATAAATATAATACATTAATACCTAAAACATCAATAATAACCTCCAAAGTTAAACATTTACCATTTAAAAAAATAGTTATATCTATGTTCCTCCAAAATATATGAGACAAAATTATATTCGTGAAAATCAAAAATAGTTGATCAAATATTTATCCCCTGACAAAATAATGATTCTCATAATGTTACATACCAAACATGTGAATACATTAATCGTATAATTGTGTAAAAAATACTAATAATAGGAATCAGACTAAAAACTGATTGAAAACATTTATTCTTTTAAAATTAAAGAAATAATTATTACGAATATAAAATAAATCACAATCTAATATATACGATAAATGAAATTAAAATTATTATTGGTGAGCTAAATAATTTTTTCCTCAAAATCGCTTATTAATTTCATGATGAACAACATAATTATATTTAGTTAACTAATTTCAATCATCTCATTATCCTGATTAATTATTATTAACTTGAAATCAAGAACAAATTAAGGGTCATCATTAAAATAATATCGTCCTATAAAATAGAATCGTCCTATAAAATAATATAAAATTTCCTCTAAAATAGTATTCTTTCATATCGATACCATTTAGTATAATTATTCAAATCATTAATGAAAATATATTTTGAAATAATCCATAGATGTTTCAGGGTTCTTATAACTAGAATATCATTATTAAACCACTTTTCAATGAAAAATACCATATCCCAATAAAAAAATAATTCAATCCATTCATGATATATTAACCACCAATTCCTTGTTCCTAGATAGTTTAATTTAGGTGTAATAAAACAATATTAAAAATTATATGATTAGGAAATTTATTTGTCTCATGAGATCAATATCTATATTAAGGGGCTCAATATAAGAAATTTAAACTTATAAATATATTAATAGTACATTAAAAAAATATTAAATGTCAGATTTAATTTATAATAAATAGTTCTTATAAAAAATATTCATACTGAGTAAATAATAAATAATATCATGAATTTTTAAGTATATAAAACAGTAATATATTATAGGTAGAAATAGTAGTAGATATTAGAAATAAGCATATCCATGTCAAATAGAATGTGAATTTTTAAGAAACATTTATTATTTAATTAAATATGAACATAATACAATTCATGATTCTATAGAAAATTTATTAATGAAACATTACCAAGAGATAAAAATGACCATCTATTCATCATAAATATAGGTTTTTAAAAAATTCAAATAATTTGGACACTAAACAAAAATGTTTTAAATACATTAATTAAGTATTCATTACAGAGTTTAATTTGTGAAATCATTGAAAACATGAAGATGAATAAAAATTTCATAAAATAGTTATAGTTGTAGTAAAGTTAGTTAATGTCATATAATTTATATAGTTATATTTCTCTCGTAATTTTTAAATAATTTTTAATACATACATCTCCAAAACGAATGAAAATATTCCTTTAGTCCCATGTAAAAAATTAATGATAAATTAATATTTCCTTTATAAATCACTTATGTAAAAAAAATTAATATTGAAAAATAAAATTTTAAAATATCGACATGGATGAAAAATATACCAGATAGAAAATAGGAATAAGATTGGTTTTTATTTTAAACATTATTTTTCTTGATTCAAATTCTAATTAGTTAATAATTTAGAAGGAATCATGTACACTCTTTAAATATTTAGAGGATAGTAAAATAGATGTAGGTTATGAAGTATATAATATATAATATTTAATTTTAAAATACATGAAATCCCATACAAATGTTCTTTTATAATATATTATTGCATCAATAATAAAATTTGAATTTTAGCCCATTATAATAGTAAATTTGAATTAAAGCATTCTATAACAAGAATACATATATATTCATTTTAAATAAATCAAATTCATAGTATGTAAGAAAACTAAAGTTAAATATTTGGATAATATCAAAAATAACTCAATGGAGAGAACATTAAAATGAAATACCTTATAAATATAATATCAATAAAATTATTATTTTCAACAAAGAGATAATGTGTAAAAAAATTAAATTCACAATAGAAAACAATAAACACATCATATGATAATCTATGTTTTTTACATACATATTCTTGATGAAATATAATCAATATATGTAAGGAATGAACCAATAATACCATCTAAACTAATGCCTACTCTCATTAACCAGTTACCAAAATAGAGTTTCCTATCCCCATAATCTAGATAAATGTTCATGGGATTCCAAAAACAAAATTATAGAATGATTTCATCCACAATAAACTATAAAAGTAATCAATTTACAATTTATAAACATAATTAGATTCATATATAAATACAAAATCCTGAGGAACATGGTGATGAATCAGAAAATGAAAGTAAATAAAACTAAAAAACATATCTATTGGTGGTCCATGACCACCCACCATATAATACGTAAAAATACCCCATGCATCTAAGAAATAATCCATTGTTTATTATGATAATAACACATGTACATGATAATAGATCATAAAAGCTTAAATAATAAGAAAACAAGTCAGCTCGGATCCATATATCTTTATAGGAATTAACTAATGGTTTTAGGAAGTTACATAATAAGTTTATCTTAATATGAAAAAGGAATTAAAATATGAGTGAATATTGCATTATATTTATGAAAAAGAAACTAAATCCTTCATGACCAGATTACAGTTGGATTGGGTTTTATAAGTAGAACAGTAAAATTTCAAAAATGAAACTAAAAACAAATTTGTAAACAAGAAATTTCATTTTTTTTGAGTAACAAAAAATTTCTTGAAAATATTTTAAACCCATTTCAAAAGTTGAAGTCTAATGAATCAATAAAAGTATATAACCTAAACCTAATATTAAAATATATACTGCATTAATTACAATATAGTCATTGTGAATCTTGTTAATAGGAAAATAAAAAATGAATAATAATTAATAAATAAAAGAAACTCAAATTTTATGTAGTTAAAATAAACAATATCTTGAATAATCTACCTAGTATATTGTTTTCTTGGGTATAAACAAGATATGTTAGTCACTACACTATAGTTAATATAATTAAAAAAATTTATCAAATGTTGGGTTTTCATGAAGACTCACATTACTCAATTAAACAAATTTCATGAACATCGGCTTTTCTATCCACATATCCACAGCCCAAACCAATAATGTTCACTATGGATCCACTATTCAGGGTATGAGTTGACTAGAAATGAATAAATATAGGCCAATACAACTAATAACTCATAATACCTCCCCTATTAAAAACATGTGACTACAAAAATTAGGTCACATGAATTCCAAATGAAATCCCCATCACAATCTTCATGAACGCAAGAGATCAACATTTTAGTATTTCATAGTTCTTATATCACTCTCACATACAAACTCAATCATATTTAGTAATACGTTTTTTCACACCCATCAGCCAGGATTAAGAGAATAACTTACATAATATTAAGGTATTATCATAGTAGAAGATCATCAAAAAATGAAAATTGTCCCATCATGCATCATCAATATCAATTCAAAATATTTTCATCAAATAAAAATTAATAGGGGTAATCATACCCACATCAATTCAGGAATAAAGATCAAATTAAAATAAACTATTAATAATGTTATTAATCTCAAGAAATCTCTATGTCTCCCAAAAGGAAGATTCATAATTGGAAGGCTCTGAATCATTAAAAAAATGAATTTTTTCACTTTTACCACATTAATAAATCATTTAATTCAATTCACCTATAATCCCCCTTTTTAGAAAAAAATAGAAAATAATTTAAAGAGGGCCTTTAGACATTTAAAAAAATAAATAATTTGAATATATATGGGTGTAAAAAACTAATTAACCAATTAAATATATTAATGTTATTTCAAATTATAAATAAATCATAGGTTTAAGACCTCACATTTACTAAACAAATTACTAAAATATCTTTCAAATGAAGTCAAATAATTAAAATATTTTCATCAATACATAAAGTGGTGTAATATATAATGATCACAATGAATACTATCCACACCATTCATAATTCATAGAGAGGTGGATTGATGAATATTTCAAGAGGTAGTTTATAATTAATTTTACTAGAAATTTTTTTTGGAATAAGAAAAAAATCTATAAATTATCAACAAAAAAATAATTTCTAGATAAAGATACAATATATAAATACATAATTCTAAAAAATAGAATCAAATCATAATGAATCCTTGTTTTTTCACCATTGGTGGTCATCATGAAGAAAAATAAGTGGTGCCTCTAGGGAATTGAGAAATAACCCAATAGTTTCAATTCTATATGAACCATCTATGAGATAATTAATTTCATGGATACAAGGGACTCTCAAAAAAATAGATTAATATAAGAGGATAGATCGAGTCCCAAGAATAAAATAACCTATAAAATATGATCGAAAAATTTATCAGCATTTTGATCCACCATGATAATAGTCTAGATAAACTAAAACACCACTAGAGTGATTTAACAATCAATGTAGTAATATTAAGATTGAATTGGAGGAGTTTTTAGTTATAGATGGCAGGTTCAAGAATTAGTTAATAAATTATTCAAATTAAATTTTCCTTACACTGTTTCCAAGGTTAGGACCAGTGGTTATTACTAAGCATTAATATATTCCTGAAACCCTAAGAGAACCATTGTAATATATATAGGGTTTTGATATATGGTTTAAAAAATCATGGGTCAACTGTTCACCACCACTTGTGATACTATAAGAGCTACATGGTTTGGATTCGTATTTTGACATACCATATTATAACCATGATCCCTCATATAGAGCATAGAAAAACATTCAATGTTTTATATAACTTATTAAATGGTTTGAACTAATCATGCCCCAATGCTGATTAGGTTTTGAAAAATTCAAAATCACTATAGGTATCCAAAAATAACCCAAAATGAAATCTATAAAATTATCAGTCAATGAAATTGACAAAATAACAGAATATATGGTATTAAGATATTAAAATATCCCCACCTTAGCACTTTACATCACTATTATAATTCTATTCTAAAAGATCGGAAAATATGAAGAAAAAAAACTCATTTAAGTATCTTTTGGAGTGGAATCTCAACAAACTATTAGAAATAATCCCCAAATGATCCACCATTTGGAAATAAAATAAAAGGTTACTTAATTTCACACAAAAAAACACAAAAATTACTATATGATTTCAAACATAAAAAGGTCAAAGGACCTAGTCTAGGTCTCCCATCCATTTAAATATTAACAATTTTTAATAACATGACAAAAATACATCCCATCAACCCAATGAAAATAATTCAATCACTTTCCTGGGAGATATATCTAAGTGTTGATACTAAAAACCCTAAATTTAATGTAACAACCATGTTTCTCAATGATTTCAAAAGATAGATATATCTTCAACTAGATTTTCAATAAAATGTCAAAAAAATTTATTGAACTAAACAATATTCCTACCGATGGAAATTACTCAAATATAAACTAGGATTTTTAACACCAAACTCACCTCATGATGAGCTCTTACTATCATCCACTTGTTCCTCAAGATTAATGGTCTATAATGAATCAAAATTTTGTTAGTTACATGAGTATAACCCTAAGGTATTTCCTTGTCCAACTATATAGAGAACTTAAAAACAAGGTAAATCGAAAAATAGTGCACTAAACTTTAACGTGGTAGATCATCAATCCCATCATGGTTAAGATCCAACCATTATGGAAAAACATTGTACTAATGAAAAATAACCATATTGAATGGTATCCAACAATGATCATTGGAAGAAATCAATGTAAGGAATAAACATGAGAGTTTACAGAGAACTGCATCCAAAACATTTGAACAATCTCAAAACATGTTTTTATTCCATGAACAAAAGAGGAAAAAACCTCAAGGGTTAAAAAATATTCAACAAAAAGGATAAGCATTAAATAGTACACATCCATAAGAATATATATATATATATATATTTAAATAAAACCATCATCACAATCATAACCAATATCCACAAGTTATTAGAAACTATGGTCCATAAAAAATGGTGTCCAAGAACAAGTGAACAATAATAATGAAAACTAAAAATGTTTCCACTATGAATTAGATTACATGTTGGGTCCACATACATCGCCACCAGAATCTCATTTATTTTATACAAATATTCACACTATGTCCCATGGATGGTTCCATACTATCCTAAATTTTCAAATACACCATAGTCAATTGAAAATTATTCCAAAAGAAAACTCTCACTTTCGGTATCCCAGATTAAAGAGCCACTTAAAGTGACCCGAAAAACAGTGTGTTTTAAAAAATTAGAGCTTTCAAACAATAATTCAAATAATTAGAAGGTTCTCCACATTGGAATCACGTGATATATTGATTCCTTACCTGAGAAAAGAATACCAGCTTAGCCAACTCATGTGGTTAACTGTATGGAACATCATTTCTTGAACCCACTATGAATGATGAATTCTTACCTTATAATTCATTTTCTAGATCCCACTCTCATGACAAGTCCCTTTTAAGAATTTCAATATAAGAGGTCAAAAAAGATGAAGAGTTTATAGTTCCATTTTCTAGGTTAAGAGATTTTTTTTAACATATACACTTACATAAATCAATACGTATATTCTATGTTAATAAAAAAACTAAACTTGGGGAACTATTCACAAACTCTAAAACTGATAAATCATTGCTTTTAAACACCAAGAGCATTTAAAATTTACCATTATTCACATCATTTGAATATTTCCAATTAATGATGAGTAACTTCAATAATTTTGAAGATATTATATCATGGGGATGATAGTGAATCACCACTTACCACCACTATAGGATCAGTCCCTCTAAAACAATTTAAAATAATTGACCATCTTAGCATCAAGATTCTAAAGGGAAACAAAAAACTAATCAATTGCATAGACACAATTAATTTATTCAGTGAAACACCACTCACTTCTATAACAATATTTAATATAATCCAAGAATAATTTGGAGGGATGAAAGAATATAGAGGCTCATGCTCCACCACTAAATTTAGAGTCTATGTAGAGTTCTCAACAAAATATGTCACTCTTTAAAAAACTTGAATTACTATATTAATGACTGAATCAAAAATTCATCTTTCTGTATTTGATTTATAACAATTAAGGAGTCTTATCTAGACATCAAGAAGTACAATCTCATTATCTCGAGAAAAAGAAAGCTTGTTGAGTGGGAAGAAACAAAAATCTGAAATATTTCAATCAACATTAATCAATAAATCAATGTATTAAAAAAACCCACCTATTTTTTTTTAATTTTCACTTTTTTTAAGAATCTACCCAACAAGGTCTAACTCGTGACTTCCCCAAGACCACCTCAAGTATTTCAAGGGCTAGTGAGCAGTGTCAGGTAGAAATGTCTCGAAAATTAGAGGCATTAGCCTATATTACATGTACACATGCACAAATCTCCATGCCCAAAAATGATTAAATGAAAATAATTGAATCTATGCATGAATTCAACTATGATCCCACAACTGAGTAGAATAGTAAAGTATTACATGTTTAAAATGAGGATAAATCCATGCCAAACCAAAATCCTTAAATATTTCAATATACTCCACGTGTGAAGACATAGTCAAATGAAAGCTCCTGGTAAACACCTTCGTTAGAAATAATCAATATATACCTAACCCGCTCATTGTCCGCCCAATTCACTATCAAATGTGTTTTAGTCTACATAATACATGATAAGTGTTGGAAATTACAATATAGGGCTGATTATCATAATACAAAGTAGGGATGAACAAAAACTAAAAATAGAAGTATGTGGTATATTTTTATAAACAACAAAATATAATAGTAAATGTGTAACAAACCTCCCCTATATAATCATAAAAGACACCAAAACACCAGGAAGTCATAACAAATTTTTTCCATAGGATTTTACATGAACAAATACTCAATCCATTAGAATACACACTATGATCCATCATATCCTCGAAAACACATGATGAAGTGGACTATATCATCAGACCATTCCGAATAGATTCTCAATGGTTTATGAATACCTTGATACATATATATGGGGTCATTATTTGGAATAATGGGAGACACAATGAATCCAATTTGGATGAACCAACAACATAGGGGATCATATTTCAACGATTCTGTAATCCTGCAAATATGGTCAGATAGATGGATTATCAGTTCCCTTACCAGGGAGTTCATTCTGATTTTTGAAACCACATCTAGGAACATATGTGATATAGTATGTCAGCTCAATATCATGGTGGGACTCCACAACTCTATCTAAGGATCGACCTCTATATTGCATCACAATCTTGGGATGTATATGTAATGTCACAATGTACATCCGAGGTAAAGAACTATGGTATCATATGCAACATATACTAGTCCAAAATAAGAAATAAATTGACAAACACTTTTTAAGGGTATACATGGCATGTATGAGGGATTACACAACATTCCCAAAAGTCCCCATCATTGCCTATGTGGATGATCCTCACATGACATTTTATTCTCCATATAAACTGTCTAAAGAAGAAGACCGCAATGTGTATAGAGATGTGGTATGCTATGCATGTCACATGGTCGAGTATTTGTACACTGGTCATGTCCAGTTACTATCTCGTGTTCACCAATATGTTTTCGTGAACAAGTGTACGACATTCCATCTGGTCGTGTATTTTTCATATGTAGTTTTACATTCCAATGTACATGGAGTTCCATCCTGGAAGGTCCAAATTTCATGTGATAGGGTCACATTTCATGTGATTCTTATCATTATCCTGAAACACTAGTCACCACAGAATGATCCCTAAAGAGTGTGTAATCTCCAAATACATGTTATGTGAATTGGGATTTTCTAAATCCATAGTTTCTCCACCATTCATCCAATTATTCCACCTAATACTTCTTTCCAACCATAAATACAACCATAGATCCTAGTTCAAGGGTTGATAAGCATCACAAACAGTCTTATTCTTGGATCCATCCATTGAATCTCATATGGAAAACCACCACAAATGTTGAAATTTCATACACGAACTAGAATGATGAAGAACTATCAATATCATCTCATTCTCCTATGATCTATCCACCATTGTTATTGACCCATGAAAAAAAACTTACATCATGTTATGTACCCATGTTTTTGATCTGTTTCACTATAGAATGGTTGTGAAACAATTGAAAATCAGATATTTTCTGAATTATTGGACAAAATAAACAACAATGATGATCACATGAATAAATTTATAGATAAATCTATAAACCATACAATTTTAGTAATTAACCTCACCTATTGTTATTTTGGCCTCAATTAGTTTTCATTGAAACAGATAAGTGTAGGTGAATAAATCATTGAACAAATAAACAGTTCCATCAAATCAAATATTTTTTTGTTGTGTGTATCGATTCTATTGGTGAATTGATCATTGTACATATGGGGTTAGGAAATGGAATTGGAATAAAAAATCAAAACATCCTTCATAGATTTAAAGCATACATTGATTAAGAAATGTTTTTTTTATATCATTGATAGGTCATATAACATTTTCCAGTTCCACTATCCACAAACCGATCTTGGTCCATCCTTTTTCACCATGAATGCTCTCCTCTAGTAGCTTCTAGGTCATCATGTTTTTGTAGACAACCCTATGTCAAAATACATATCCATTTATTTCAAGAAGAATTATGTCACTCCCTCAAATATAAAAAAAATTATTTAATTATTTAATTTATGTTCTCCAACTACACCCACAATGAATTTTTCACAAATAGAATACGTCGTTTATTTTATGTCACAACTAGTGTAAAACCTGCATTCTAAACTCAACGATACCCTTATATTTTGGATCTAGTCTACATATCTAGGAGTTGTTCTGGTTTTTCAAGAAAAGTACATGCACATGATTTTTACTATATTTAATATATATATTATATTTTTAAAAATATTTGTTGGAACATAGTACCATATAATTTCACTCTATTTCAAATCCTGGTCTCTAAAATAATTTATATAATATCCAAAAAAATATACATTGAAAATTTGAGACATTAAATTCTTCCCACCATAGGGATTCTCATGCTGATAATTGAAAAACATACTCAAATGGATGAGGGTAATGGGATCGCATATAGGTATAAAACAACAAGGTGGTCCCCTAATGATTCTCGTGATGTCATAGGACATACACAATAGGAATCAAATACCCTCTAAGGATCCTGTACAACCAATCCTTGACTGCCACCGGGTACTCTATAATGGTAGTGCCATCCATGACGTGCATCTCTCCATAGATGATAATATATGACCCAACATGAATGTACCTCCTTAAATGAAACATTAGGATGATTATGTGTGCCTAGTTTAACTATAGTGGTAGAGGTATGTGGTATTCCATCTCACCAACTCTATGTACTATCATTAACAGGCCAATAAATATCAGACATTTGTTGTCACTGTGAGAAAATATACTCAATCTTCCTTGAGGTGAGACCTTAAAAAACTAATTTTTTCTTTAATAAATCTTATGAGGTATCCATTTTGGTTCAAATTAAACTTATGATGTCTCTTTTTATTTTTCATCTGCTCTAGGATGACCTACAACTTCACTATATTATATCACGGTAACTCTGGTCCCATGAGTTCCAACTCTACTAGATCAGTCTAATGATGTGATGACCTGCATGTAAAACAATATAAAGCATTATATGCTGTCATTAAAATGTTTTAATGATTTATTTGATTGTATGAAAACTCCACTAGGGGTAGGTGATCCTCCCAACTATAGCCAATGTATGATATGCAAAAATGCAGCAGATCATCTAAGACATATATTGTTTGATCATTATGGCCATCATTCTGGGGGTGAAATTCCATTGTCAAGTATTACTATTTCCAAAATCTTTCATGTACTCATCTCAATAAAAGATATGTGAATAAACTATCACAGTCCCAGACTATCGCTGAGGTAACTCCATGGAGTTGGACATTGTCCAACATGTAAAATAATCCCATGATTTCATCTAAACACTTATATCATATTTCTAGGATCTGGGATGACGTTGTGAGTTGTTCATCAATAACCCATATAAGATCATGTCCCCTGCAAGTACGTGGTAATCCCTTGAAAAATTCGATGTAAATCTAATCTCACTTCCACTCTGGATCCTCAAGGGGTTGAGGTAGGCCAGTTGGAACCTGGTGATTTTCCTTCACCAACTAACATGCAAGGAATCCAATGAAAAACTAAGCAACTCCCTTGTAAACTATTTGCCAACAAAATCGATATTAGAGTTCCTAGAACATCTTTTCCGTGCCTACTTGTACCTCCAAATTGGATGTATGAAACTCCATCAATACCTCCTTCATCAATTTTTTGGGGTTCCATCATCTATCCTAAGAAAAGGATAACATGCTCCCCAAATCGATAATATTAATCAAGATCATGTATAGGGGATATCTATGTGCACAAGCTCTCACACTAGGTACCTCCATGAGAAGAATACCCAAATCAATGTAAAATAATTGGTATAACAACCATTGAATAAATATTTAAAGAACTATCCTAGTATAAAAAGGAAAATTCAAATAAGGATAATTTCCCTAACACCTATTTCAACAACAGAGAGCAATGTCTCATGCAGATTAAATCTACCCCCATGTCCCTATTCCTGTGAGTATATATAATATTGATGTCATAGTCTTGCAAGAATTATTTATGTCACCTATGTATCATGTTAATTTACTTTTATTGGAATTTGTTAATGAGGTTTTTGGGGTTAGAGTGAATGATAAATCTCATTCCCCTCAGGTAGTGTTACCACACATTCGAAGAAAATACTACCGTTTCTAACTCATGATCATGGGTATCACTGTTCATCTCTTGTTATATCAACTGGATTGATCATTAGGAAATTTCTACCTTAATTTTATTCAAAATAGAACCATGTATTTTTTTTGTGCATCACAGAAGAAAACATACTAGGAACATTCGTTTTTTCATTCTCAATGTGGGATCACTTGTCAGCCTCTACCTTAACTCCCTAGAGCACTAGCCAAACATTTCTATCAACACCAAAGGATTCCCCTTATGATTCAATTCATTCATGGGTGTTTTCACTATAGGGAAGTTGGGTAAAATCCCAAGATATTATCTTACCAACCTGTGTAAACCCTTTACATTGGTGACTCTCTTGGGTGGTTCCCAAGAAAGAACAACCACAAATTTTTTTGGGTCTACTGATACTTCATCCTCTGAGATGTTATTCCCATGAATGTGGACTTCTAATATCTAAAACGGACACATAGAGAGATTCCCATAAATATGGTTCTCTAGAAGTTTGTCTTGGATCATCCTCAAGTGTCTCACATGTTACTCATCTAACACTGAATACACTAAGATTTCACAAATGAATACCACCATGAATCACTCAATGAATGGACAAAAGATCTTGCTCATCTGTACCATGATTTTTTTTGGAATTATTATTTCTGAATGAGATCCCCATGTACTCATATTGACCATAATGAAATTTCATGGCCATCTTTAACATATAATCATCCTATAATCACAACTTGGGATAACCTGATATGAGCTCAATCTTCCAAAATAATCATACCCCAATTAACTAATTAATAAGGACTCTGATCCTCAAAAGTGTACAATTATTCATTTTAGTCACATGATTAATTCAATAATAATCCAAACATAAACTCAAGATAATGTCAACCATCTTGGTGAAGAACATTGGTGCTGGCCATGGGGGAAACATTAGGCCTCACAAATCTCTTCTCCTGCAAGACCCATAAATTCACCCTCATCCCTCGATGATCTATTGGAGCCATCTGATATGTTATTGAAGATATTTGTTGAATCTAATGATACAATTAAATGAATAATTATATCCTTCTATATGTAGGTTAAACTGGTAAATCTTCACGAACGATGTCCTCATACTCTGCTACCACTACAAAAAACTAATTTCCCAAACCATCCACTTGTCCAATAGTATTTATAGACAACATATGAGTAATAGTATTTACTATCCTATTCCCTATATCATCTTTCAACGCCATGGTATCCATTTTTGTTAAAAAGGTAATCCTCATTCTGTAACTGTGGAACACCCATCCTCAGCATATAACATTCAATCTAGGAATGAAATATGGATAAAAAATCCATAGCAGAGATTGCATCGTATGGTCTCATTACATAAATGAAGAGAACCCGTAGAAAATTCTTGCTCCATGTTTCATATCAACCTATAATCATAGGTTTCTAATCTCTGAGTGATTTCATGTTGAAGGTTCTGACCTAAAGGGTAGGGTCATTGGTTCAACTGGAATCTCCATGTATCAAACTATAGAAGTAGCTATGAAAGAATGACTAGAATGTATATCTATCAGTACTGTATCTAAATTAGAATATTAAAAAATATTACCTCATATAAATTTCATATTCTAGGATACATAGTACTCTGTATATTTTAGTTGGCATCATCGATACCCACCAGCTTCTTCAGCCTAATGTGGACCTCCTGTTGGGAGTGGTTGTAAAAGGTTATTCCTTTGACAGCATCATGCTACGTTTACAAACACTCTAAAATGTCCATAAACGTCATAAAGCCCTTATACAATCCCATTTTATATCTCTTTGTCCCCTCAATGTCCTCCTGATTACATGTACAATGGTTTGGACAATCCTTATCCAGTTGTCTCTGACTATCATAAAAGAATAACCACCCATATGATGGCTAATTTGAGCCTCCCTGGTAGCCCTACACATCTGTACGTAAGTCCTCAGATCAAATCCTACAGTGTATAACGTGCATGGATCACTGGGACAACCAACTGATTCCTTCTTCCATAATATCTTCTATTGGGTTCCCACTAATATCTCCATCTACTAGTTTCTTCTCTTCCAAAATTTTCTCGACAAACAAGGATCACATAACCACTCCAGAATATGTTGGAATGAAAATAGATACCATTGTAGGAATTATGTCTTTGATTAAGCACTTATAAATAGTCCAAAATAATTTTAAATGATCGTACACTATATATAAGGAGTACTAAAATATATCAATAAACCTCACTGAGTACTCTACCACATTCATACAGGCCTACTAGAGTGGGAAAAAATCATATATAAGTATTGAAAACAATGTGGACAGATAAAAGTCTTCTATAAAAAGAATATTAAAGTATGACCATGAGAGAGTTGTCTCATCATGTGGTTGAGTATCCATTTTCTAACATTCCCCAAGGATCCCAAAAGGTGACTCACTGTGAGGACCTCCATCTGATTTGTTGGCATTCACAAAAGGAAGAAAACTCGAGTGGATTTCTCTAGCCAGTCCTCATCCACTTGGGGGGGCCAGATGACCCCAAAAACTATGAGGTATCTGCATCTCAATAATGTGAAACGAACTCAACCTATATTAATAATAAAATGTTATTCCAACTCTATATACTTCTCTATAGGTGGTGGTATAGCTGGTAAACCACACACAGTTGAAATCACCAATATATGCCCCTATACTGATGGCTGACCACTAGGCAGATCATTATCATGATAAAAAAGTTGAATCATAGATATATATATTCATTCTAGAATACTCATTTTAAACATCTTGTCCAATGGACAAAATAGTATATTTGGTGATCTAATTCACGAATGAAATGGAAAAAAACCATTACTACATGATGTATGTACCACAAAATTTCCCTCCAAAAAATGTTTACATGTACCTAGATGAATGTCAAGTGATCAGAGTCTTAATGTATGGATACATTAGCCACCATACCAACACTGGAATCCTTGTCCTGAATATTGAACTAAAAAACAATATTCCCGGAACCAATCTCACCGACTCTGGTCTTAAGGTAGAACTGAATACTCTAATACCTGTCATTAATAACCTGACCAACTGAGCCCTGATCCATGACTACCCCATTCCTGAATCCAATATGAAAGGGTCTAGAGACCATCACCGTGTATATATATCTATCAAAGTGGATGAATTAAGCTAAATATCCTATAAAAATAAATAAATCTACAATCCCATATGATGATTAAATGTTAAAATACATAAACAATGTATTCATTCTTCTATGATCCAAAAACAAATTACAACAGTAATGTAATGAAAGCTTATAAATTGGCCCAATAAATTCCCATGAAAAACTATAATGTCCAACCTACTCTAAGTTCGAGTAATAGTAAAATGAAACACTTAGTAATAACCTTAGTCAAAAAAGATATATTTATGCCCCACCTTATCACTGACCTCCATGGACACCATTAAATTGGTATCATATTTATAAGACATGAAATATATGGAAAAAGTCCATACATGGGTGAGTATAATAGAACATCTTAGGAATCCTCATAAAAAATAAACATTAAACAACAAGTATCATAAGTTCACTTAAAATATTTAAAATTAAATCTAAAACAGACACACACAGATATATTCTGAATGGCACCACGAAACTAGGCAGCCAAAAAAAATAATGATCCACATGATTCTCCTCCAGGAAATGCTCATTATGGTAGAATCCACTATATGATCCATTATATAATCATAGAAACTCAATAAAGTTGTCTAGATCATTGGGTCCCACCCAATGAAATCTCATCGGTCTAAGAAGACATTGATACATAGATATTGGGCCACACCTTGGAATGATGGAGGCCCCCAAAAACCCAATCTGGATCAACCTGCAATGTAAGGAATCATATCTCAAGGATTCAAGAAACCATATTGATATGGACAGTAATATGGAGGATCGATTCCCATCTTATTTAGTTCACATCAATTCCGAAAACACCGTGTAGGGATCATATGTGATTAGGGATCTCAATGTATTCTCATGGAGGAACTCCACAACTCTATCCGAGACTTGACCAATAAAAAGTATATCAATCCTATGATCTGGATGTAACACCACACTTTACTGTAAGGATAGAGGACTGAAGGAACATAATCATCCTTTTATTGTCCAATAAATGATAATTAATAGATATAGACACTCTTGACAGTGGTCAACAATGTATACTATGTGGTACATGGAAATTCCAATTATCCCTATGACTGTATGTGTGGATTATCCTCACATGTCATATAAGTCTACATATATATTTCATGTAGAATAAGTAAACTACATATTGAAACAATTGGTATCCTGCCTGTGTCACATATCCTCTTCCTTGTATAGTGGTTATGTCTGTGTACTAGCCCATGTGCATGAACACATGATTGCATCCATGTACACAATGTGACATCTGTCCTTATAGTATTTCCAATGTCTATTTAATTCTTGAGGTATATGTAGATCTATTAGGGGAGGGACACATGCGATTTGACTGGTGTAACATTCCATGTTATTTTTATCATCTTCCCAAAACCTCAGTCATCGCTGAATTTCCTTAAACAACATGTAATAACAATTAACATGCCATGTTGATTGTAATTTTCTAGATTTGGAGTTTCTCCTCTATTATTCATCATGCGATTCTTCTATCTTGTTTCACAATATAAATAATTCCATAGATCCCATATCTAGTGTATCTCATCCCCATCGGTGCTTGTTTTTGGGAATATGTCCCTAGAATCGCAATGGGAATTCAACCTACGAAAAAAAAATGATGTGAGCCACCTAGGAGGAAGGGGGACCATATATCCAATCATGTTCTCCCCTGATATGACACATTCATCGTTGATTATTGAACAACAATGTCATTACATTACTTACCAATGGTGTTGATCCATTATGTCATAGAATGGTTGTGAAATGATCATAAACTGTATATCTGTCGAAATGATTGAAAAATTGAATATAAATGACAGTCACAAGAAAACATAGTTCAAAATCCATAATCCATAATGTGTGAGAAAAAATATCATCCATTTTTTCATTGGGTCTTGATAAATTATCATACAAATTGATGAACAAAGAGGGATTGATCAACATAAATATAAAAAATTCCATCAATTTAAATCTACGGATGACGTGCATATCAATTTTGTTCATGGAATTAAACCCAGTTTATTAGTAATTGTTAAAAGATATATTAATCCCAAATAAAGACATCTTACATGATGTTTGGACTGATTATTAGGGTACATTGGTTGTGTTTCCATCATTGATGAGGTTTATGAGTTTCATTAGCACCATGATCAGTGAATAGATTCTAGTTTGTTTTCCAAAAGTATGATTGTTGTCCATTAATGGATTTTAAGCCTCAAGGGGTTTGGGTCCAATTATAGAACAAAATCCATATCCAATTAATTAATAAAGTATTTGGTGGATGAATCAAAACTGAAAAATGTAATTTAATTATTCAATTTATTTTACTCAATTATGCCCAGGATGAATTTTTAAGAAAAAATATGGAACCAACAACAGTTATGTCATGCATTGTGTAAAACCCACATTCAGACCTCATTCGTTATGTTAAATATCTGATTTGTGCCTCCATCTTAGAGTTATTACACTTTTTATATAAATCTATGTGTTCATGCTATATGATATATTTAATATATTCAAAACATTTGTTCTATGAACATAGGGCATTGAAATCACACATTGTTTTAGCACCTTGTCTAACAAATAATCCATATAAAATCCATAAATATAACATAGAAAATATAATGAATTGAATCTTTCATCTCAAAAAGTGAAATCCAAATGTATATATTTAATAAATTCAAAAATCCTTCACCATCTCTTGTAAATTCTTCCTAGATTAAAAATCATTAATCACATTATAATATTTTTAAAAAATTACCATTTTAGCTCCATTAATAACTAGTATTTATTTTTAAATCATTATATTATTTATTTACCAAATAATATTTGAAAATCGGTTTTCTAAACCAACCATTCCCTAAAACACCCTTTTTGGTAATTGAAATTTTTTTTCAATGAAACAAATAGCAATTGTTTCAAGCCATAATTTCATTTCTACAATGAAATTCAAATCATTAAAAAATGTATACAAGATGATACAACTAAAAAATAACACAAACAAACCAAACTAAAATCCCTAAAAACTTACCACACCAAATTGACTGCTAGATTATTCACACAAATTCCTCACGGTTTTCTTTACCATTAAGGAATATCTGGATTATTATCATCTATCTATTATAACTCTTAAACATGTAAGGGATTGAAAAAATAAAATATATTCTCATCAGTTTTCAAAATATCATTTACATCATGAAACAAACAAATAAATATAAATATAGAAGTCCTCACATTCCTTGTTAATTCAAGTCTTATATTAGAGTGGTGGTGATCAAAACCTACTCAAAAAATGCCTCTTAATACTCATTACATTAGTAAAATAATTTATATCATAGTTCTCTTAAACGAAAATTATTAATTATAAGTAAATTTTAATTATATTATGTAAAGAACACTATTAATACCATTTTTAATGAACAATCCCAAAATAAAATCTAAACTAATATCTATAGTAATTCTCCTTTTACTCAATTAGTGTTCCCAATCACCAAGAGCTAGAAACTAGTTCCTGGTCATCCCAAAATGACCGTTGGGACTAATATTTTGAAAAATATAATTAATAATTAATAAAATTACACTATATAAACATCATCATATAAATAAACCATTAGAACCACTACATTAACAAGAGAATGATACAAAAATTAATGTAAAAAGACTACAAAACTTATCCATGGTTTTTCCATGACCACCCACTTTTCCTGAATTCATACTTCCAAATCCAACCATCCAGGAAACAACAAGTTTTATAATGATATCATTATCATATTACAAAATAACACAATATTTTCATAGACTATATGTTCTTATTAGGGTGTGATCTGTAAATCTCGAATGGAATTCTCCAAAGAGTCAGTCTGGTCACTTGATAAGGTAGTACAGATATACTAAAAAGAGTAAGAAAAATGGAACTGAGGCATTGTATTTTATAGAATGAAAAAAATCCATTTGGTTGATATTACAATAGTATTGGTTTTTAAAAATAGAACTCTAAACATTATAAATTAATTTTGGAAACTAAATTTGGAATCATTCTATTTTATCTTTTAAAAACAAAACATTTTCATGAAATTATTTGAAAATAATTTCACAAGATAAAGCTACATCAATCTCAAATAATTAATAAAATAAACCTGATACAAATATTTTTAGTAGTGTCAATATAATTATGTCAAGGTAAATCATATAATTAATTAGATCAACCAAACACAAAAACTCATTTTCTATTTAGTGAGAATGAATGTTGAATTGTATCAAATCTCATGTATATGGATTTAGTAAGAACCTTGATCTTTTTTTCTGGTATGTTATTCTATTTCTAGTCATTTTTGAGAAAAAGGGGAAATTCTGGAAATTTTCTAAGTACACACCATGTACATTATGAGTACATTTTTTGTACTTACTTGCCGCATCATGCTGTGTGCGGGCTGTGTAGTAGCTACCCACACGGCCACATGGGAGTGACTTAGAGGCCGCTTAAAGCGGAGTACAAAAACAGAAAGTACACGTTGTGTACTCCAAAAGTACACGATGTGTATTTTATATTTTTTTCATTAAATGCATCAAGGTCATGTTTGACAGACCAAACACACAACTTATAGGTCTCATTCATCCGAGAGATTCCGTACAGCTTCTAATCTTCGATGAGCCCCCAAGCCTCTGTCCATCCTCCAAATTGAACATTGACGGTTGCGTTGGAATCGCATCGGTGAGTTCTCCTTTCTGTTGGAACCTCATTTCATGATTTCTCTTCATTACCAAGTTATCAGGGGTTGAATTTTTTAGATGTTTTCTTAGATATATCTTTTTTAAGTAGATTCATGCTTCGAGGTTCACATATAGCGATCTCATAACCCCGAGGTCGGTGGCTTGTACCTTACTGTTGAAGTCTTTGAATTTTATGAGAAAAATTTCCCAATACCCATGAATGGGGTATTCCGGGTTTACCGTTTTAGACCTATTGTATTTCTACTATACTTGTATGCTTTAGTAGAGGATATTTTATTGTGAATATGGTGAATTGTTTTGCTTTGGATGTGTTTCCCATGCATGTTTTTCCTGTTTCGATCTTTGGGCCTTATTTCCTGTTAGGATACGGTTTACTTTCCCATGCCTAGTATTATAGGATTGTGTGACTATTGTTTTGTTATGATATTGTGTTTTTGAATTTTATCCAAGTATTTCATGAATTTTACCTTAGCCTTCATGCGCTGCTACACTTTCT
The DNA here is from genome assembly GCA_963277665.1 of Viscum album. Lineage (NCBI taxonomy): Eukaryota > Viridiplantae > Streptophyta > Magnoliopsida > Santalales > Viscaceae > Viscum > Viscum album. The sequence goes on from OY728119.1 coordinate 1,687,508,831, forward strand.
TGAGTTACACAGCGCTGTGAGAACCTTATGTACAGACCATTGGGAGAATGGACGTTGAGGGCCTCTCCAGAGTGTCTACATAATTTACGATGCGAGAAAACAAAGGAAATTGATATTTACTAGTTCCCCATAGTGTTTGTAGTTTCTTGACAAGGGCCATAGGGGGAATGAGTTGTTGACTGATTCCCCAAATCACCTTTAGTACCGATACGAGACTATAGGGAGAATTGACGGTGAATTCTTTCTCAGTGAGTCTATACTTTAGCTGAACTAGATATGTGAGATAGTGTGTGCTTCCTAGAGGGATGTTTGTAATTATTAGGTAATACCAGAGGTGTTAGAATTAGTGTGCTTCCCATAGGGTTACCTATTCTGTTTATCTGCTCGTTTAGTTGTTGCTGATATTGAGACTGTGGATTGATTATTGTTGAGTACCTTCCTGTTTATTGTTCATGTATATTTACCTACCATATATTCACTGACTGTTAGGCACATATCTCATTGTGGTTGCCTACTGGGATTGAGTCTGACACCCTGTTTAGGCCATGCATTTGGGCCCAAAAAAATTATATTGTTACAGGTATAGATAAGTCAAGCACTATTCTACATTAGGTACTTGACTTGCTGTGGAGGTGGAGAGCATCAGACCAAGCTATGTCCTGCAGTGCTGTGGAGTTCACCTACTTTCGTTTGAACTATGGTTCAGTTCTGTTGTATTTCAACATTGTGACTTGTTCGCTGCTTTCCTAGAAATATGTATTACACATCACATTATATATGTGCTCTAGTTTGTTCTATTAGTCTTCCTCTATTTATTTTTTTATGATATTATAACTACTTCTGCTCTTCTGTATATTTGTTTTCTTCCACTATGTACTATTCGAATACGGGCATAGTTTCCCCACTATCACACCCAAGGCCTTCAATTCTAGTCGGTAGTCTCTAGCATTTGTGGAAATTCTCTTGAGTCCATGTGACCAACTAGGTACAGGGTTCCTCTAGGTCGCTTTTGGGACTGGTACGTTATAAAGTGGTTTCAGAGGATTTCTATTCTCTTGATTTTTTATTTGGATCCTTATCTAGGGATAAGATGTAATAGGTACTTGGTAATAAGATGTTCCTAGGAGTAGCTAAGCCGTGTACATGGAAAATCCAATCTACACCGTTTAAATTTCATTTTTTCAGGTTTTGTAATTATTACAGTTGATCTAATTTTACCTTGACTAGATCACATGATTTGTGTTTTTTTGTTTATATTATTGAGGTTCTATTTATGTTGGAAACCGATGAGATGAGGGTATGTAATCTCTTTCATCATATAGGCACTTCCTAGAAATCTCATGTCATGCATTTTTTCCATGCCATCTAGGATGCATTAGTTATTACATGTTTTTGTGATTGATGATGTGTAAAATATGCAAGCGGTTGTGATTGATTCCTTGATTGAAATATATGTTGTTTGATAGGGTTTTTTTTGTGTAGAGGTTTTCTTGAATTAATACAAAAATTTGGTTCTTGAGGGGTTATGTGACATCATGGACCAGAATTTGGGGGATCATTTCGATTTTATCCACGTTATAAAGTGTATATGATTCCAAACATTGATTCAAAGAGAGTATGGGCCCTCACGGTTTGATATTTTTTACATTCAATGCTCGTTTTAGTGTTTTATGGGTTTTAGAGTAGTTTCCGAGGCTTACTGTCCAGAAAAACCCAGAACACAAGACGTGTAATTTTAAGTACACGCTGTGTGTTCTTCTATTCGGGAAGAAACTGTTTTTATTAAGTACACGCCATGTAATTTATGTACACAACATTTAGTCTCTAAACTGTGTCATAGGTCATGTGGGAAGAGACACGAGATGGTGAAAATTTTGTGGGAACACATCGTATACCAGTCGAACATGCCATGTAGTGTTGACCATGTGTCCTCCCGTATAACTAACAACACGGACGGGTAGAACTTAGTCTATACATGTCATTTCTTCCATGTACATGTTGTTTAGTCGGACCTAGGTACCTGGAAATGTCACGAACAACACTCTTTGGTTATACCCATTCACTTACACGTTGTCTCCACCTTGAACAAGTTGTGTAGTCTGACCTAGGTACCCACCCATGTCACTAACAACACAGGTTAGTGTTATCCCTTCTCATACATGTTGTGTCTCTCTGGAACTCACCGTGTAGTTTGAGCCATGTGTTAGTATATTTAACAAACAACACTGTCCAAGTGAATCATGTTTAGTACACATCGTGTCTATCTTGAACACATTGTGTAGTCTTGTCCTAGGAGTGCCATGTTTCTTAGCCATGTAGAAGAACTCTGGAAGGGAAATAGGATTAAAGTACACGCTGTCTGTTAAGAGAACACGTTGTGTGTCAGGGGTGTTACAGGACTAGTTTATGCAGGAGTAAACTCTCATGTAAATGAATTAAGGGAACATGCCATGTTGGAATTGTACACGCCGTGTAGTCATTTTTTGTAAAAGATGAATTATTTATTCCTCTTATTCTGTTCTTATGCTTCTAGTTTTCATTCCTTGAAAATATTGTTCTATGGTATGTGTTTGACCATGTATAGTCATTCGACTGAGTCTTATTCTGGTTTTATTCCAGTTTCCAGGCGGTGATCAGACACCAAACATGGACGATCAGGGACTTCCCGCAGATCCTCATGTTGTGCTGGTCTTGGCAGGAGTAGTTATACCTGATACCGGAGCTGATTCATTATTTAGGGATGGCTTTATGAGGATTATGCAGAACATTCTAGGAGTGTCGCCTCCTGCCCCGTCAATGATTGATTTGATGTGGATCTTCCAGTAGCATCATCCTCCCACATTCTCAGGGGAAGTATGACCTCAGGCTGTAGAGTCATGGCTAGAAGCCATGCTGAAAATCATTGAGTATCGGTAGACGCCTCCTCATAGGAGGGTCATGCTCGCTACCTATATGCTTCGGGACTCCGTCAGGAGGTGGTGGGATGTGATCTTGTAGGTGGGACTCCAGCAAGTTATGGTGTGGAATGAGTTTCAGTGCATCTTCTTTGATTAGTTCTATCCGGAGACCCTTAGGGTTGATCGAGCCTGGGAGTTTATGAGTCTGGAGTAGGGTGCTCTATTTGTTATGGATTATTCCTCCCGATTTACTGAGCTGTAGCGCTTTACGCCTATTTTGGGAGTTGGTCGGTAGCACATGGAAATGAAGTTTGAGGATTGTCTGAGGCATGACATTTGATCATAGGTGAAAATCTTCTGGTTGAATTCTATCACTTCTATCATCAACCAGGTGCTGATCACATAGCGCAATCCAAGGGATTATGGAGTTGTAAGATCGGGAAACTTGGCGTCTAGAGTTAGAATCCCTCCTACTGATAGTAGGAAGCACCATAGAGAGTCTTCACTTGGTGATCCAAGAAGGAAAGAGACACCTTTAGGTAGCCAGGTGGTATGCAACTAGTGTGGAAGGGCAGGGCATATGAGGCTGTAGTGCCAGAGAGACCTAGTGGAGTGCCGATATTGCAACAAGATGGGTTATCTTCAGTGCTTCAATCATATTTTCTCACTAGAAGCTGTTGACAGGAGTTCTACTGTGACTTCGCGTTCAGGAGCAGGACTACTAGTTTATCACCAGTCAGGGAATTGGAGTTCTTCAAGTCGTTCAGGCCGAGGTGGAGGCCATGGCCATGGTGGTAAGTCACCTGTCTTTCAGTGACATCATAGTGGATCATCTCAAAGTGGTCCAGTAGGTTCACAAGGCAGTGGAGTAGGCTAGACCTTTACAGTGAAGTAGACCCAATAAGAGCAGGATCCCAAACCTTTTACCATTCGAGGAATGATCCTATTAGCCTTATTTTTAGCTTCTACTCTTTTTGATGCATCGATTTCCCATATCTTTATATCTTTTGCTATTGTGGAGGGCCTTGGGATCTGCATAATTTCTTCTACAGATATGTTGCTGCTAGACACTTCGTTGGGGACTAGAACGAATAGTGTATGTCAGACCAGTGAGTTCCCTCAACAGGTAGGTGGGTGTCACTTTTCATGGGATCACTATGTCTAAGAGATTACAGGCTATGATGTCATTCTTCGAATGGACTCACTAGTTCACTTCCAGGAAGTCATCGACAGTTATCACCATAGGGTGAGTTTCATATCACCAGAGGGTGGATCCTTTCTTCATAGGGATGAATGGGAGGCCCAGGTGAGCAGAGCAGGTCTAGAGAATCCTGGGTTCAGAGGATTTACAACCCAATTTTCCAGTCATTATAATGATGAGTAGGGGACTTAACAGTTAGACTTTCCAAAAGTGTTAGATCCTTTCTAAGATGTATTTATAGAGGAAATTTTATGTGTGACCCTGTAGCATGAGGTAGACATATTGATTGATCTTGTTCCAGGAGCAGCACCAGTGCCCATTCCTCATAATATGATAGATACACCTGAGTTGTAGGATCTCAAAAATCAGTTGGAGGAGTTGCAGGCAAAGGGTTTCATCCAACCTAGTACTTATCCTTGGGGTTCACCTGTTCTGTTTCAGAAGAATACAGACATTACCCTAAGGATTTATGTGGACTATTAGAAGTTAAACCAGTTGACGATTAAGAACTGATATCCCTTTCCTAGGATTGATGATCTCTTTGATCAGCTTCGAGGAGCCCAATGTTCATGAAGATTGACTTGAGATCCAGTTACCATCAGTTGCGAGTTATAACATCAGATATACCACTTACAAACTTATGGAGAAGGTTTGGTCTTTACGAGTACTTGGTTATACTGTTCGGTCTCACGAACGTGCCTATAGTTTTCATGGAACTGATGAACTGAGTGTTCCATCCATACTTGGATTCATTCATGGTGGTCTTCATGGATGATATGTTAGTGTACTATCACAATCTACATGACCATGATATACATGTTAATATTGTTTGGATTACACTAAAGTCGCATCAGTTATATGCTATGATCTGAAAATGTCACTTTTGGATGGATCAGATTCACTTATTGGGTCATGTTATCTCAGAGACAGGATTGTTAGTAGACACGGAGAAATTTAAAGCATTAGTTTCCTAGTAGTAGCCGAAGAATTTCATTGAGTTGTGGAGCATTCTAGGGATGTTTGGATACTACATACGTTTTATACAGGACTTTTCACACTTAGCAGCACCGCTGGAGAGTTTGAATAAGAAGGGTGCAAAGTTTTTATGGTCATATTCTTATGAGTCAGCCTTTCAGGAGCTGAAAAAATGTTGACCTCAGCACTGATACTAGTCCTTCATGATATAGGTAAGAGATATACTATTTACTATGATGCATTAGGAATCGGGTTGGGAGATGTGCTTATGTAGGGAGATGAAGTCATTGCGTACGAGTCTCGGCAGTAGAGGCCACGTGAGAGGAATTACCAGATGCACGATCTGTAGTTGGCAGCTGTTGTTCATTCCTTACGTTGTTCTTGAAATTATCTTCAGGGAGATCACTTTATGGTTTTGACTGACCACCAGAGTCTCATGTAAATATTCACTCAGCATGATCTGAATTTGAGACAACGTAGGTGTGTTGAGTACCTGCAGTCGTTTGACTTTAAACTTGTATACACGCCTGGGAATGGAAACGCAGTGGCTGAGGCGTTGAGTAGGAGGACATGGATACAGGAAGTTCATGAGGCCGGTAGTGAGTGGAAGAGTATGGATATATTCTCATAGATGAATTTGGAGGTGCACGACAGATAGGGGTAGACCATTCTGTCCTTTGTAGCTGTTACCTCTATACTTCTTGATCGAGTATGAATGAGGCAGCTATTAGATTCTGATGGCCTAGTCCTGCAGGAATGTGTGTCAACAGAAGGTCTTATTCCTGGATGGACCATATGTGATGATGAGATCTTTCATTTCCAAGGTTCAGTATGGGTTTTAGAAGATATATGCGAGGAGCTGATGCAGGACTTTCGTTCTTCTCTTTGGGAAGTTCATCTTGACATCACCATGATGTATTGTGATATACACCATCAGTATTGGTGGCCATGTATGAAGAGGGAAATTGCTAGTTTCTTCATGAGGTGTTCCACATGTCATCAGGTGAAGGAGGAATATCAGTGACCAACATGGCTTTTATAACAGTTACCAATTCTTGAGTGGAAGTGGTATGATGTCGCGATGGACTTCATGACCAGTTTGCCGAGGTCACCTTGAGGGAATGGTGTAGTTTGGGTTGTCATTGAAAAACTAATGACAGTTGCTCACTTCATGATGATCAAGGATTCCTTTAGTGTTGATGAGCTTGTATAATTGTACCTCCGTGAGATTTTATGTCTACATGAAGTTCCACACTCCATTATTTCCGACATGGATGCACCTTTAACTTCACGATTCAGGTAGGGGCTTCAGAAGGCTTGGGGTACACAAGTAGTTTTGAGTACATCTTACCACCACCAGAAGGATTTTCAGTCTAATAAAATCATTCAGGTTCTTGAGGACATGCTCCGAGCATGCATTCTTCATTTTGGAGGGTCTTAGGAGAAGCATATACCTCTGGTAGAGTTTTCCTACAATAATATTTTTCAAGAAACTATTTAGATTGCACCTTTTGAGGATTTTTATGGTAGGCCATGTTGATCTCCCTTATGTTTTCTTGAGGTAGGAGAGGTAGATTTGCTGGGATCTCGTCTTGATCAGGAGAACACAGAGTAGATTGTGTTGATTCAGAAGAGGATGGCTACTGCACAGTCTCGACAGAAGTATTATGCTGATCAGCGGAGACGACCTCTAGAGTTTGAGTTTGGGGATCAGGTTTTCATATGTGTCATGCCGAGGTTGGGACATAAGACATTTAGGAGATACGGTAAGATTTAACCGAGGTATGTCGGGCCATTTGAGGTGTTGGAGAGAGTTGGGGCGGTTGCCTACCTGTTGTAGTTACCTCAAAGGAATCATGATATGAATGAGTTCTTCCATGTTTCTTAGCTTCGACGTTACTTCTCAAACCCGTCTCATGTCTTTCAACAAGAGGAGGTTGAGCTCGAAGTGGATGTGTCATTTGAATAACATCTTATCTGGATTTGGATCATCATACAAAGGTTCTCTGTGGCCGGTGTGTTCCTCTGGTACAAGTGTTGTGGCAGAATGGGTGGGTGCCAGATGAGACTTGGGAGAGGGAGGTCGATGTACAAGCCCAGTTGCTGGAACTGTTTGGAGTTTCATATTCTATGCTGTGCTAGGGAAATTCGGGGACAAATTTCTTTAAGGGGGTATCTTTGTAAGAACCCGGATGTTCTTTTTAGGTTTTTTCCTTTTCTGGTTGTTTTTGAGAAAAAGAAAAAAATTTGGAAATTTTCCATGTATATGATGTGTACTATATGATTACACACCATGTACTTCCTTTCCGGATCAGGCCATGTGTTGGATGTGTTGTAGACACACACATGGACACGTGGGAGTGACATGGAGGCTTCCTTATGCAGAGTATGGAAATAACAATTACATGTTGTGTACTCCAAAAGTACGCGCCGTGTACTCCAAAATTACATGCCGTGTATTTTCATTTTTTTATTAATCGCACAAGGGTCGCGTCTGATGAAAAAAACACACATCTTCTAGGTCTCGTTCATCCAAGAGAGTTTGTACGGCTGCAAATCTTTGACAAGTCACTGAGTCTCCGTCTATCCTCCAAATCGAACATTGTCAGTTGCGTTGGGATCGAATTGGTGAGTTCTATTTTCTACTGGAACCTCATTTAATGAATTATCTTCCTTTCCATGTTATCGTGGGTTGAAATTTTTAGATGTGTTCTTAGATCTACGGTGTTCTAAGGAGATGAAAGCATCGAGGTTTACATATAGAGATCTCCTAACCCCATGGTAGGTGGTTTGTGCCTTTCTGTGGAAGTCTTTGAATTTTATGAGCAAATTTACCCAACACCTGTGAAGGGGGTATTGTGAGTTTACCATTTTAGCCATGTTTTTTGTCTACTATACTTGTATGCTTTAGTAGAGGATATTTGATTTTGAATTAGGTGAATTTCTGTGATTTGGAAGTGTTTCCCATGAATGTTTTTCTAGTTTTGACCTTTGGGTCTTGTTGCATGTTAGGATTCTATTTACTTTCCCTGGCCTAGTATTATTGGATTGTGTGACTGTTGTTGTGATATGGTATTGTTCTATAGAATTCTATCCAAGTAGTTCATGACGTTTACCTGGGTTGTTACGCACTACTACACTTTCTTGTCTTACACAGGGTCGTGAGAACCTGGTCTATAGACCATAGAGAGAATGGACATTGTGGGATTCTTCATAGTGTCATTATAATTTACGATGCAAGACCACATGGGGAATTGAGGATGTGTGCTTCCCCAAACAATCTATAGTTCCATGATATGGGCCATATGGGAATGAGATGTTGAGTGCATCCCTAGAGTGCCTTTAGTACCGATACTAGACTATAGGGGGAATTGGCAGTGAGTGCTTCTTCAGAGAGTCTTTACTTTAGTTGAACCAGATGGGTGATACTGTGTGTGCTGCCCAGAGGGATGCTTATACTTGTTAGGTAGGACGAGAGGGGTTAGACTGAGTATGCTTCCCAGAGGGTTACATGTTGTTTTTATCTTCTTGTTTAGTTGTTTCTTTATATTTAGACTGTGGATAGTTTATTGTTCAGTACCTTCCTGTTTATTACTCCCTTTATATTTACCTTCCATATATTCACTGACTGTTAGGCACAGATCTCGTTGTGGTTGCCTACTATGATTTAGATTAACAACCTGTTTGGGCCATGAATTTGGGCCCAAACTAATTATATTGTTACAGGTAATGATAACGGCAAGAACCCTTCTACATCAGGTACATGACTATCCATGTAGTTAGAGAGCACGGGATCAAGCTATGACTTGAAATGCTGAAGAGTTTACCTACTTCTTTTGCACTTTGAATTATATATATTGTATTCCATCATTGTGACTTGTTCGCTGCTTTCCTAGACATATGTATTACACATCACTTTATATATGTGGTCCAGTTTGTTGTATTAGTCTACCACTATTTATTTTTGTATGATATTATTACTACTTCGGCTCTTATGTATATTTCTTTACTTCTGCTCTATAATCTTTCAATGAGGGCATAGTTTCTCCACTATCACACCCAAGGCTTTGGTTTCTAGTCTGTAGTATTTAGCATTCATGGAAATTCTCTTGAGGCCATGTGACCAACCGGGTATGGGGAGCCACTAGGTGGCTTCCAGAACTGGGACATTATGGATTCAATGGGTATAACCAATATATGTTAGTGGGTCCAATAAAGTCCATGTAATCGAAATATGATAAACATTCATCAACCTTATATCAAGTCTTATTGGTCATCATAATCCAAAGATTGTGACCAAGTTATTTCCTAGTCACACATCTATTTAAAGAACCAATCATGTTCTCTATAGATCCACTAGTCGGGGTGTGATGCGACTTGAAAAATAAAAAAATATTTCATCTCGTCGAACTACCTTGATTCCCTTGCCTAGTCAGAATATATGATTTGGAAAATCAAGTCACTTGAATTATAATGTAAGTCCACTTAATTATTAACAAAATCTTAAGCCCCCAACATTTTAGTCATTCTATGTTAATAAATCAATATCACACTTGAACTTCGTGAATGTGATAAAATACATTTTTAAAACCCATTTATGGAAAGTAAAAGTATCAAGTAAGGAATAAAAATAGATTATATCAATTAATTATCATTAAAAAGTATCGACTTAGTTATCAATAATGGTCAATTTCAATTAAGAACCTTTTATTAAAATCTTCTCTAAATATGGGTAATCATACCCACTTCCTTTCATGAATCATCATGAATGAAAATCATTACTTTAATCGAGGTATTAATTTCAAAGTATGCCTAAAAACCCAAAATGTTGATTTTTAATCTATAGTCTTGAATTCATTTCTAAAAATTGGTTTGGAAACTTGTTCCATTTAATAATATCCCATAATTAAATTTACCCCAAATTTGTATTTTAAAAATAAAGAGAAAATCATTCATATAGGGCCCTTTTCAATGTATAATATTAAATCATTTAAAACTCAGTGGGATGTACTAACATAATCAACCATTTACATAAAATAAATATTTTCCACTTTATAAACATAACATGGGTGTAATACCTCACATTAACCAAAATAATATTAAAAATAAATTAAATAAAAATCATGGAATGCATGAACATTCATTAAATTAGTAAATAGTTACAAAGGTCATGATCACAATCAATTCTATAAAAGAAATGTTCAATTCTTCCATTGACATGATATAATTCCAGTATATAAAGGATAATGGAATAATAATTTTCATCTGGACATAGGAGGTCTGGATATGATAACAAAATAAGATAAATTTAAATAATACTAAATGAAAAAGAATGGTGCTTTACCCCTAGAAATAACATCCTTGACAAACATCTTATGGGAAGGGGTTTTGGACTTTTGGAAAGACCAAGAGCTTCTTGGACGTGGAGAGTGACTATAGAAGGGTAATTGGGCCGATCATTTTGGAGATTCAAGGCATAGAGATGTGAAGTGAAGAGGGGTGTGGGGGGTATTAATTTGGAAGAGATGGGTAATTTTTTAATATTTTATTCATTATTTTATAATTTCCATAAAGACAACCAATAATGTTTTTTATTTGAACCCTAATAGTAATATGTTAATGTTAGTTCAAAAAAATTGGATTTACATCACATATGATGACACAAATAGTTTATTTATCTAATAATTTGAATATATGTTATTTTATAGTATTTCACTATTCATAAAAAATTCATCAATTTCAAAAAAATCCCCAAAATTCACCCCTACCATATTTTGATGTTTACAATTCAATAATGATATCCATTTTACAAAATAAATTATTTTAAATATAATTAATTTAATTTTTATATAAAATCATAGTGATTTCAAAAAATAAAAAAATTTATTTTATAATTAGTTTTATATCACATTGAAAATTTAATTATGATTTCATTATATTATTACATTAAGAAAATAATAGAAAATAATTATTTTCTATTCGTAAGGATCATATTACTATTTATATTTATAATCATAAGGGTATTTTACTATTCAAAAATATCATGTTTGTTCTTTCAGACTCCAAATGACTTATTAAGAACAACTCTAGATGATCGATTTTTGAAATTCCAATCATATTAGAGGCAATGTAATGTTTAATGGATAGATTATAAAATGCAATTAACTTTTATTTTCAAAACCTTGGGGTGTTAAGTTTTACCCTCCTTAAAAAATATATCGTCCTTGAAATTCATCCAATGTTACCTAAAAATACACGGGTATGTCTTCAACATACTCTCCTTATGCTCCCATTTTGCTTCCTCTATCTTATGGTTCCTCCAAGGAATCTTCACTAGACGAGTCGTCCGATGTCTCGTTACTTTTTCTCTGGTATCAATAATCATGAAATGCTCTTCACAATAAGATAAAATGGTCTCATGTTCTATTTTTTCATAGGTGAGTACATGGGTTGGGTCTAGAATGTATTTTCTTAACATTGACACATAGTACATATGATATTTGGAGAGACATGGTGGTATTTCCAAACAGTTATCTACGGGTCCTATTCGGTCCAGAATTTCAAAAGGTCTGATGTAACTAGGACTTAATTTCCCTTCATACTGAATCATTTAATACCCTTCCATGAAGATACCTTTAAGAAAACATGTTCTCCTTCATGAAATTACTAATACCTCCTTCAGTTATCAACAAATCTCTTTTACATACTTTGAGTTGTTTTGATATGGTTTGGATAATATTCACATTTTTCATTATTTCATCAACAAGTTCTGGACCTACAAGATTTATTTCCCCAACATCATCCTAGCATATTGGAATTCAACATATCTTTCCATTAAATTCTTCATATGGTGCCATTTTAATACATGATGGTAAGATACTATTATAGGAAAATTTTACGAGGGGTAAATACTGGTCCCACATTCCATGAATGTGAAGTGAACAAGGCATCAAAAAGTTTTTCAATGTTTGAATCACCCATTATGATTGTCCAATAGTTTGTGGGTGGTAGCGATTGATCAAATGAAGATCAGTATATAGGTCATTCTAAATACTTTTCAAGAATTGTGATGTAAAATGGCGATCTTGATAAAAAACAATTGATAGGGATAAACCATGGAGTCTTACAACATCATTAATATATTGTCTTTCTAAACATCCATGAGGTGAATCTTCTATTATAGAAAGAAAATTTGATGATTTTGTAAGACGACCAACAATGACCCATATGCATCATTACTAATTGATGTCTTGGTATCCCCATGACAATGTCCACTGTAATATAATCCCATTTCCACATAGGAATCGGAAGTGGTTGCATGACTCCATTATGAAGTTGTCTTCCATCTTTCACCTGTTGACAAACCAACCACCTCAACACATAATTAGAAATCTCTATCTTCATGTTTCCCACTAAAAATGTTCCGTTAGATTTATATACATATGTGTTCTACCACCGTGTATTGGGAAATTAGAGCTATGAGCATCATCCAATAATTCACTCATTAGCTCAGGAATAGCAGGAACACAAAGCCAAATTCCATTGTTCAAAACGCCACCTTCATATTAAAAGTCAATCCACTTCACATAATTTATAGAATTAATTTTCTTTTGAAACTACTCATCATCATCCTGAGAAATGTTTATTTTTTCTAGTAAATATGGTTTGACAACCATTTGAAAAAGTATTTATGTGTAACCTTCTTTGATAATTCCCATATCCATATTTACTAGATCCATGAACAATGGATCCTTTTCTACTGTCATCTATTTTATAATTTTTTTCCTTTCTACTAAAAGCGTCTTCCACCTTATTTTCCTTCATCGGTTGGTAGTGTGTTGTGAAATCATAATCCTTGAGTATCTCAATCCGTCACCTTTGTCTCGTGTTGAGTTATTTAATGAGAAGATATATTTAGAACTCTTATGATCTATATATATCTCATATTTTTCTCTATAAAGGTAATATCTCCAAATCTTTAGAAATAAGATTACCGCTACTAACATAAGATCATGATTTGGATAGTTTTGTCGATTAATTTTTAGCTACATAGATTCATAAGCAATAAATATATTATTTTGTATAAGGACACCACCTGGTCCATTCTATGATGTATCACTAAATATCACAAATCCATCATTCCCTGATGGTAGTGACAATATTGGATCATTCACTAATCCACTCTTCAATTGTCTAAATCATTCTTCACATTCATTTTTTCATACGATCTTATACAATTTTCCTGTAATCTTGGAAATTGGCTTGGCTAAATAGGTGATGTTACGAACGAATCACCGATAATAACCTGCAAAACCAATAAAACTAGGTATCTCTATTTTGATCGATGGAGTATGACATTCTTTCATAGCCTTTGACATCACATGATCTATATATATTCCATATTTAGAGACAATGTGTCTTAGAAAGGAAACTAATTGCAGCCAAAAATCACACTTTTTAAACTTCCCATATAATTCATTTCTTCTAAGAGTATTCAGAGTAGTGTGCAAGTGATTATCATGATCTTCATAGAATTTATAGTATTCAAAGATATCATCCATAAAAACCACCAAAAATTCCTTAAGATATTCCTTAAAAATTATATTCATTATATCTATGAAAACCGATGGAGCATTAGTATGTTCAAAAGGCATTACTCTAAAATTGTAATGCTTGTACCTAGGTCGAAATTATATTTTTGTAATTTCTTCCTTCTTTACAAGAAACTGATTATATCCAAATAGAAGATCAGTGTTTGAAACATATTGTGCTCCAAAATAATGATCAAATAAATCATCAATGTATGACAGGGGATACCTGTTCTTTATTATAATAGTATTGATCTCCCTATAGTCAACGAAAAAGATAAAAGACCCATATTTATTTATAAAGAAAAGAACAGGGCCTCCACATAGAGAACTCTATGGTGAATAAATCCTTTATGAATCAATTCATCAATTTGATTCATTCGTTCCACTACATATAGAGTGGTCATTCAATAAGGTGTATATGATATGGGCCTTGAATGAGGAATTATGTTAATTGAAAACTCAATTTCTCACTCTAGAGGATGTCAAGGTAAATCCTATAAAAAGAAATCAATAAATTTGTTCACAATTAGTAATTCATCAATTTGAACATTCTTTTTCTCACCCATAGAATAATTGAATTTAGTATAGCTACTGGTGGTGGAACTAGATGATAATCAGATGTTGAGGTTTCTACTCTAAAGATAAAGGGATTCTACACCATTCCAATTTTTTTATATACTTATTATTACAGTAGATATTTGTATCATAATCTAATAAACAATTCGTACAATTAATTATATAAAATTCAATCATTGGTATGATGATAAGGTTATAAACTTAATAAAATATATGTGACATGAGGGGAACTGATCGACATGCCTTTGTTGTAATGATACATCTACTACGAGTTTAGACTAATAATACCTATATTAATTCAAATTCCACTTGTCTAATTATCATGGAAAACTGGGATTATAGAAATGATTGAGATTATCCATAATAAAATAAATCATTGGCGATGTTGTATGAAATGATTAATGTACCATCCAACATATCATTAGCAACATCAATATCAGTGACTGTGATTGCTGAAGCATGTCCCATCTCCCTTGGCCTTTTTGTTAAATTTTTCTTTGACGCATTGGAAAATCATTTTCCTAGTGTCCCATATCCTGACAATTATAGCATTTAACATTAATGGATTCTTTATTCCCCAGACAATCACCAGTAATATGGACTTTCTATCCACATTTATGAAAAATCCATTTCTTTTTAAGCAGGCACTAGGGTGTTTCTTTACACAATTATCACAGGGTTTAAAATCAAATCATCCCATCATCAATTTTTCCTTAGTTCTTTTTCTAGAGTTTTCAGTATCCCACTTCTTCTCTTGAACTCCCTTAAAGTTGTAAGACAAAAATATCATCTTCCATCTTGATAGCACATGAATCTATATCGTTCTATGATGATAAACTGTATGAGACCATAGCTTTCCATTGGAACAAATTTAGTTTACCAAAGAATCTATCAATCATGCTCCTCATATTTCTTATATAGTCTAAAAAATACCTTGATAAAATTGTGGTTATACTTATATACATGGAAATATTATCCTCATTCTTTTTCTTAAAATTCAGAAACATCCATTCCATATCTGCTCACTATTCATGAGGAAAGTATTTCTTAAGGATGGTTTTCATAAAGTCTCTCCATTTTATCTCTTCTGTATCTCAATCCTCCTTTTTATTTTATATAAACAACCACCCCTGATCCGCATCTCCCAATTGATGATAATCTAACATTATGAACTTCAGTCTATCATTACATTCCAAAGCGAGATACATTTCTTCTAGGGAATTTATCCCCACTTCTTCAACAAATGGGTTTGTAGCCCATTGAATGATAGGGGTTGTTGTCTCATAAAGAAATCTAATAAAGATTCTCTACATAGAGGATCAGGATGGTCCATAAGGGTATGGTTATTGTTCATAACCTGAGTAACTTTTCCTATTCTAGTTATAAGATGCATTGCACCTGTCGTAACACCAGATCCAACATCATTATCTAGCGTTGGAGGGTAATCCCTACCCATGATACGCGTGTTAATGCAGTTTCCATTTGTTCCACTGGGAGCTATTTCTATATGATGGAATACACTATATTAGGTTATGAATCATAATTTTTAATCATAAATTTGACAAATAATTAATATAAATTGAGATTCTAGGAATAGATAATCGCATAATCACAAAAATGATTTCTTTGTGGAACAATCTACATTTAAATCCTTCATAATGGATTTCATAGATAATTTGAATTATCCTAAGCATCTCCCTCAGGATTTTCAATACCAAGAGTGTAGAAATGCCAGTTCTCATGTTCGATTATACCCTGGGTCAATCCCAGAACTCCTTATCGAATCTTTCACAGCTAAGAACATCTGTGCAAGAGCCACCTCTACGTGTTTGTATCAATATTTGGATGTAATTGGTTGAGTGATCCACGTAGTCTATTCCTTACATAAATTCTATTATGTTCTTTTATAGTTATCATCAAAGACTGTCTTAGGGATTTTTTCCATAATCAACGTTTTCTAAATATAGTTTCGAAATTTTCTACAAAACTTCTTCTGATACCAATTATAAGGACCCAACCCCAGTTCCCCAGAGCCGGTGCCTTATTTTATTACATTGGAATATAAAAAAGGAATATGTATCCTGAATTACCAAGTAGTTTAGTAGCTTTTGGAAAAAAGATATATATATATGTTTAACATTACATCATTATGTGAAATACAACACTATTTTCTTCCATTAGAATCATCTAAGCCTCCTAGATTATGGCGGAAAGTCACTCCTTATATACTTCTTTATATCCTCGGAAAATGATACATAAGAGAAGGGTTAGCTCAAATGATCAGTAAGAGTAAGAAATACAGTGGAAGAAATCATAAACATAAAAATTAGCCAAGGTGAATAATTGAAAACAAATTCTTTTATAGAAAAAAAAATGAACACATTTTGGAAGGAATATGAGTTGAGTAAATAATGCCCTAATAAAACATAATTATTGGTATTCTACTAGTAAAATAACTACATGAATATTAAATTACTACCTTCATAATGAGATATGTGCATATTATGAAAATTATGAAACTTTTGGTCAAAACCACGACCAAGACGTCTAAAAATGATTTAGGCCTCGAAAAAAAACATCTATTAAATTGGGAAAGGCCTCGACCAATTCCATGTCTATTTGTCTCATGAGACCTACCGATTCATAGAGGGGCTATAGAGGGCCCCACCCATCACATTATAATTCCATCGAAATCCTCATATGATCTGGGATAAATATAAACAACATATGCACTCAAAATGAAACTATCATATGAAATGTATCTAACTTTCCCAGATCATTAAACAAAAAACACTAACCATTCCGAGTAATATAGAGAATGGTTTTAGGGTAGATCATCTACAATAAAATTATTCATAAACAATTCAATCAAATATGGCAGAGGAAAAAATAAATGATTAAACATCATAATACATAATAATCAACAATCCTATTGAATCAGACAAAAATTATCTTATAAAATCATTAAGCAATTCTTGAGGTAAATACCCTTTAATTTTAAGAAGAAGAGTTCATTTTGAATAATAATTGTATAAAACAAGAAGTGAAGTAAGATAGTATTTTAATAAAAAAAATAATTATATATTTTTTTAAAGATAATGGTTTCAAAAAAACAGATTATATAGTGTTGTTGAAAATAGGGAAGAGTTTTAGAAATTCCCTTAAAACGGGATTTTATTTTGGAATCATTTTTTAATGATCCATTTTAAACGTTTATCTATTTATAAAATAATGGAGGATTCTGGTAGGTAATCCTATATATAAAACTAACACATATTTTATGATGATTACATAATAATATAAAATAATTTCATTGAGTTAATTAGACAAAAATAATAACCCCAATGAAAATGGAGGTTCAAGTGAGAAAACAATTACCTTAAGTCTGAATGTGGTCCCCTATTGAAATTAAGGTCCTGGAATATAAAATTATACTAATTAATAACTTAATTCAGAACCTGTTATACTATTATTTTGTTTATCATAATTCTATTTAGTTCATTTGTGTCCTTATTAATAAGTTATAATATTGAATTTTGTCATTCCAAAGTGTTCGTTTTCTTGATTTTCATAAGCGGTTTACTTGTTTTTAGGTAATGGTGTTCTACTGGAATGGTTGTAAATATCCATAATCAAAAATAAATATTATTTATGAACATACAGAATTGTTCATGGTCATTTATATCATTTTTTTACATTGAATGATGATGAATTATTATATGAAAACCACTTCGATTATTTGGTGGTATTTGGATTATTATAAATTAGTTTTGTCAGAAAAATTAATAATATGTACATATACTAGTTCCTGAATATTAATTAGGATATAATACATATATTATAGTCTATTTAAACCATCAAAATGGTTTCATGACCAGTAATTAAGGAAAATTGAGAAAATAAACTTCATCGTCCACGAAGGTTATAAATTAGAAGCTCATGGACGTTGATTTCTTTTATAAAAATATAAGGGATGGTGTAAGAATATTGATGATGGTTATTCCATTAACAAGATATAATTACATTATAGAGATGATAATGGAGTTATCATGGTTATTTGGACATAATATGTCAGGAGAGGAATACAAAATCCGATAAATTGAAATGAAACTAAATGAAAAATAAGGGTGCTTTAACTCTTGAAATAACCTACTTGAGAAACTCCATAAGGGAATGGGTTTTGGTCTTTTGGAAAGACAAACAGCTTCTTAGACGTGGGTTGAGACTAGGAAAGGGTAATTGGGAATATATTTTTGGATATTAAAGGCTTATATGAGTGAAGGGTTGTGGGGGTGAGGTGGGGTTTTATAGTGGAGGAGGGGTAAGTTGTGAATATTTTATTCATTATTTTATTATTTCCTTCAAGACAACCAATAGTATTGTTTCATGTGATCCATAATAGTAATAAGTAAATGGTAGTTATAAAGTCACCTTACATCAATTATAATGTCACAAATAGTGTATTTATCTGATAATTTGAATATAAGTTAT
Organism: Viscum album; assembly: GCA_963277665.1. Taxonomy (NCBI): domain Eukaryota; kingdom Viridiplantae; phylum Streptophyta; class Magnoliopsida; order Santalales; family Viscaceae; genus Viscum; species Viscum album. The sequence goes on from OY728119.1 coordinate 1,687,527,562, forward strand.
TTTACCATATTTCACTATTCATAAAAAATTCATGAATTTCAATAAAATTTCAAAAATTCTCAACTACAATTTATCGATGAGTAGAATTAAAAAATGAACACAATTTTTATTAAATAATTTTTTAAATATTATTAATTTAATTTTTAAATAAAATCATAGTTAATTCGAAAAATATCATTTTTATAGGTATAATTTGTTTTGTATCACATTGAAAAATTAATTAAGATTTCATTATCATATTACCATAATAAAATAAAAAAAATATTATTAATTACTTTTTATAAGGTTCATACTACTATTCATATTACTATTCATAAGGGTAGGTTACTATTCACCAAAAATCATGTTTATTCTATCAGACTCCAAACGACTTACTAATCTTAAATCTAGATGGCCATTTTTCGAAATTAAAAACAAATTACCGGAAAACGTGTGTTTAGTGGATAGATTATAAAATTCATTCAATATTTATTTTCAAGACGTTGTGGTGTTACATCTTCCATCCAATATAAAATGATTCTAAAGACTTATATATCCTATAATAATAATTAATCAAGAGAAAAAGAGAGATTAAAGGCCATAAAAATAAGAAGTTATTTTAATTAGAACACTACATCGATTGGCACATCGATCAACCAAGATAACAAGTTCTGAGAGCCATAACACCACTTGAGATATCCCAAATTTCAATGGGTAGGATTTGGTTCAAATGGGTTGTGTTTTTTTAAAATGGGATTTCTCATTAATTTAAAGAATAAATTCAAGACAATAAATTCCTAGCACACTTTTTCCTGGGGTATGTTGCATGGTTGGTTCTATCTATGTTCCTAACAATGCACCCCTAAAAAAATTAGTGGAAAATATACACAGTATGGAAATATGGATTAAAAACAATACACCAACTAACTACCCCCACCATTCATACAAGAGTAAAATCATGTTTTTGAATCATTGTTTGAATAACCTTGAACCTTCCATCCTCCCCCTCTAGTGCTCCAGAAAATGTTCATTGTTTTCTGGGAAAGTATGTACTTTTTGTACTCACCGTGCGCCAACTGTGCTCAAACCCAAAAAATATAATAATTTCTATTATTCTCCTATAAAACCCCCAAAAAAAGAACCAAATAAATGGGACTACAAAAAAAGGTTTATAACAACTGAAATTATAGTAAGGCAGTATCATAATTAATTATTGATATTACCCATTGAATTGAAATTGTGTTAAGAAACCCTATACCTCATGTTTGACTTGTCTCATAAGTGGTTTATCTCATTTATAATACACTAATATTTGATGTAATTATTTTATATAATCATATAAATTCTTTTAATACCATGTTTTATATATTTTAATAATTTTAATACACATTTGTTATGATTTATTCATTAAAATCCCCATTTCTCTGTGAAAATAATTTTTTTTATATTGAGAGTTTCAGATCAGTATTTCTTGTTAGTATACATTTTTCTTTCTTCCATAATATAAATCATTATAATAATGATATAAATATCATATATATTTATTATAGAAATATTTATAATAAATAATAAAATGTTTATATTTAAAAATGTATTACACCAATTATGGATAGGTAAGTCGTACGTATGCATGAACACTGTTTTCATTTTTCACTAAATTGATGAAAATAAATGAAAATAATAATTTGACATTATAGTATCCTTATTATGTCATATATATTATTTTTATTTATTTAAATTATCTATATTAACATCAAAGACTATTTTAAATTAAACACCAATCACATCTTTTGGTTGAAGTGGTAGTCCACACGTAGGAACGAATGATGTTATCATATTATAGTGGATATAATGGTAATAAATTAAATGACATAATATATTTCCATAATAATTATTGAGACAAAAATATGATATATACTAATTTTTTTATACTAATAGTCACCAACGAAAAATTCTAATGAAAACCAAAATAAACCATAATGTGGAGATAATAAGTCATATGTATCCATTAGAGCAGTATTCAATTTATATGGGACGGAAAAGACTTGTAAAATACATGTACCAGAAATATAAAAATATCTAACTATATTTATAATAATATATTTTTTATTTTAGGATGTGTAAAATAGGCTTATATGAAGTAGAAGAAGAAATAAATATGTAAGAGTTGTTACTGATGATTACCACTTCATCTGTATACATTCATTATAACCCTTATAAAGAACCATTTGAAATGATTTTATTGAATAACGAACACTATAAATTGTGTACAGGGATATTTAAAATATAGTTTAGCATCATTTGACTGAAATAAATGGATCAAATTTGTATAAATAATATAGGGGTTGAATGCCCTTATATAATTGATGTGAGTAGAAAACAATTCATTCATCACAGTATTAAAATATTCTTATTCTGCATTCATGAATGATGGATCAAAAATAAATAATATTAGTATGTTATAATTTTATATAAAATAAATATTTAGAAATGTGTTTTAACGATGTGTATAGTTCATTTTTACCTAAATTGTTTTAGATTGACCACTATTTAACCTCTATTTACCTTAACAGCAGTAAAAACTTTTTCAATCAATAATGGTTATAATTTTATTTATAATATATTTAAAATAGACTCATAAATTTTAAAGGTCATAATTTTTTAAATCATTTCAAATCTTATTTTTCTACACATAATATTTTAATGTTTTGTTATATAATTTTATAAATTATTATTTTTCATAAAATATCATTAATCTTATTAATGATAGTATTCATTTCTTTATAAATTATAGTAATAAATATAGAAAACACATTTTAATATAAATTATTTAATTGTAAATTATAAATTATTCTTAACAAGTAAAAATATAGTTACATCCATATAAATTGAAAAAAATATTACTTGTAATGTTTTTATAATCACTTTCGTTTATTGTATCACTTCTTACACAAGCACTTTTCTATTGTTGTATATGTATTTAATGAAATTTGACATTTTTATAAATTTAAAACAATTCCTAATAAAAATTAATTTCTATAATTCCAGATAAACTTTTATATTCATTTATAACATATTCTACCCATTGTGAACATATAAATTAAATTAAAAAAATTGGTTGGAATTTTGTAATATTATTTACATAAAATATTATAGAAGAAATTTCAATGCAATGTGTCCCATAAAAATTTAAATATAAATCCTATGGTTATAATGGTATAAATAACATTATTCATGAAGTGATAAGTTGAAAAATGGTTTTCTTATCACTCATTATAAGCCTAGGTTATCCTGATTTAACCTTTTACTTTGGTGTTAAATGTTTATTTTTTTACTATTTATTCTGAGCAAATAATAACTTGAAAATATTTAAAAAATATTAATTATGAATATTAAAAAAATCCATCTTATCATATTTGGACCCTCTAGGAGAATAAAATGTATTTCATACAACTCGTGTAAACCATGAAAATGACGATTTTCTAAAGAAAGAACATGTCTTTCAAATATGAAAGTATTTTTATACCAAAATTAAGAATAATGTTTACTAATTTTTAATTAATTTTATTATTTATAGAAAATATGATTATTTTAAATCTAAATATTATGGGTATTTTCCCATTAAAATTAGTTACTTTTTTATAAAAGTTAATATTTTTCTCTCTTCACAGAAAAATCAATCTATTACAAAAAATTCTAATAATTTCATCTAAAGATAATTTTGAAATGATTTTTTAAAAAATTATTTTATTTATATCATATAAAATTTATAAAATATCCAGAAATTAATTATAATATTTTTTCAACAGAAATAAATACAATCATTTTTGAAGAAAATGTTTTTTTTAAGAATAAACAACTTTACTAAAAAATAAGTTCTTATTACAATAAAATTTATCAATGCATTTATCATTATTTCCATTATATTTATATTATAAGTCCATTAATCGTATTCATACCCACCAATTCAATGACCGGTCTATAGTTATAACATTTAAATAATAATTGTTCATGGTTTGATAAATCATGGTGTTTTAGGTTATATACGCTATTGTACAAAGTGTTCATTTTGAAATCACATGGTGTTACATTATCCAACCTTTAATTAATTGTATCCTAAAAATTGGAAATTTATCCAGAAAATCAAGGGATTTATCATTTTAAATACATATACTGAAAATAAAACTAACAAAAAGGTTTACTAAAACATCCAATTTAATAGAGGAAATAGTGAACATAAAGGCTACCTGAAATAACTCATAATGGAGTTCCTACACAATGAAAAAATGATGGATGGTTAAATAATAGAATTAGGGGAGAAAAATAACATCTATGGAATTATTAAAAGTGATATATAATATAGTAATGATAATGTTAACGAACATGAAATCATAAATCATTAAGGTTTTAAAAGGCTATCCATTCCTTTGATATGAATATATAAGGTTATAATTTTCATCATGAACATTTTCATAATGTTTGAAAGATTGATTTTATAAAAATATATATAACATAAAAAAATTTAGTTAATATATTTATTTCAATTTCATAGTTACATATTCATCATTTGGTTGTTCTTGGAGGAATTTCCACTACAACTCTTATTCCCTAAAGTGAATATTCATGATAATTTTTTCATGCCTAAAGAATTAAATTTAAATTTTACTTTTTAATAAAATACATAATATAATATTGATTAATTTATTATTTATAAATATATTTAATAAAACAAAAATGGTTAGTACATGTTATCTAATATAATACATAAATCCTTGAAAACCTATCAATAACAAAAGAAGTTCAACATAAATCATTCTATAAATAATTATCCTTATAGAAACTCAAAAATTGGTTATACCAAATTCAAAACACAAAATTATAAAATATTTGATAAAACATTTATCCCTATAAATCATAATGTAGCTCATAAGGACACATTTCTGACATGTGAACACCCTGATCATATGTTATTTAGAATATAATTTTCATTTTGGAAAATAACATGAATCTCCATTAAACCACAACAACAAAATATATGTTTCCACAATTAAAAAAATCATTTTCCATCAAATTAAATCTAATCCATGAAAATAATATTCCCTTAATTTTATTTATATATTATATTACCTAAGAGCACATTTAATATGGTTATCCAAGTGTATTTTCTCATGAGACATATAAATTTATCAAGGGATTATATAATTTCAGTCCCCACTTGTCACATCATGTCTAATAAATGAATCATATATTTATTTATCAATTTAATCCATAAACAATATTACTTATAATCAAATGTATTTTTTCAGTAAATAGTAGGGAATAACATTATTTCTATAGTGAATAAAATATCATTAAATGTAAAATAATGTATTTTTATAAGGTTAAATTATAGGAAATAATCTTATAATTAATCACAATAGTATGGATATTAAATTGAAATTTAATGTCCCATGAAATATTATAACAATAAATTAAATTTCTCACAACAAATAAAATGACCAAAAAAAATAATAAGCTGTAAAATATGACAGTGCATTCATTAGGAATATCAGTTTTTAATAAATTCATATCGTGTGGAGGAGAAAATAAAATGATATTAAACCATTTGAATAAGTTTCAATTAAATAATTTTATTTTAAAAATCAATAAATTCATATATAAGAAAATTAATATTAAATTTTTTTAGGACATTGTCAAAATATTTTATTATCATATACCATAAAAAGAAACATTCCTTTTTCATTTTTTAAAAATAATGTATTAATTTACCATATCATTAAAAATTAAAAATTATAATTGAAAACCATTTAAAATGAAAATGATGACATAAAATTTCTTTATTAAATAAATTGTGGAAATAAAAATAGTTTTTGTACAATATGATTAAAAAAATTAGAGGTTTATTTCAATTGTACTCAATCAAAAAGTGAACAAATATCAGTTTTTTCTGTTGAAAATTTGTCACTAGATTCAATTTAAAAATATGTGAATATTTCATAGAAAATATATAAACTCCAGAAATATAAATTTTTTAAGAAAATAAATTGTTAATAATAGGGTTCTAGTAATAAATTTCTCCGATTAAAAATATATGAAACCAAAGAAATACAATAATGTAAAATAAATTCTTACCTCTTTGGAAACATTAAAATTGTAACCCCTTGAAAGAGAAAATTTAATTTTAATATTAATCATCATGAAAAAATTACTATTTCTATTTAATATATAAAAGTGATAGTATATAAAACATAAAAATCAATTTAATAATATTATAATATATATCTCACTGTAGTAGAAATTGAGATCAAATACCCTACATAGATCATATCATTAAAGTGTGAATTAGTAAGTTAATTGATTTTGTGTAAAAAAAATTAAATTCCCAGAAAAAGTTGATATAAAATATAATATATTTAAAGTTAATTACACACAAAATAATTACATGACATATTCAATGATGTATATGTACAACCCAATGAAGGAAATTGAGTTAAAAACTCTTCACACCGCACTTCCCATTATATAGATGTGCATTAAACACAATTATAATTGTTTAAAACGTGTAAATATTTTTTTAAAATAACCATTTAAATATTAATTGTTTCATATATGATCCTCTTATAATATATTTTCTCCCCTTCATTAATAATATTTAATTATTAACTTTTTTTGGGTGATAACTATTTCATTTTCTCATAAATTTTTTATCACTGAAGTTATGTTTTTTATGAATAGGGTATAGTTACATAATATCTATTATTTTATTTATGAATTTTTTTTTAATTACTGAATAGAAAAATTTAAATGCATTCTTGAAATTTATACATCAACAATGTATCACATCTATTAATGGGGGCGGTAGGTCGTACGTACACATGAGTAGCATTATCAAAACCTTAATAGGGGAAAGGGAAAGAATTTGTTTATATGATAATTTAAAAAAATAAATATTATTCCATTTCTATCATATATATTATCATTTTTCATCATTGTGACCATCCATGTGTGATTATAAAGTAAAAAATATCTATTCTCAAACCAGTAGTCAAATGTAAAAAAGAGTGATCTTTTCCATTCCCATTTGATGAATAATGATATAGATAAATATTAATATATTAATTTAAAAATATTTATCAACATACTAAATAATGGTGTTATTATATTAGACTTTTTAGAACATAGTTTATTGTGGTAATATAAAATTGAAAAATATAGAGCTTCATTAAGGAAATTTCCTTATCTTAATGAAACCTCCTTTATATATTTACTTATAAACCCATAGTTTGTTCTTTTTAGAAGCCTATAACCAATAAAATATTGATAATTATTACCATGAGAAATTTTTCATATGTTTGGTCATGGAAAATAAATCAACATGTATGAATATGTGAGGTTAGGAGGAATCCTTTTTTATTAATGTTAGTGGAAGACATGAAATTTTTAATGTTTTAAAATATTATTATGTCACATTCCTTTTAAAAATGATCCTAAATGAATCAATTTTTAATTTTATAATGGTATATGTAAAATAAAACTTACCAATGACGTTAAAAATAATTTTAGGTCATTTTAACCCTTATTATTTGGATTGACAACTTGACTAATATTTTATCCCAAACTGATGTAATGAATATTTCAATGTTAATGGGTTACATTTATATATATCTTTAATACCTCGACCTGAGAATCCTAGAACTAGTGCTTTAGTTTATTAAATTTGAATATATACAATAAAAGAATCCCAAAGGATGAAAATTTTAGTAGTTATAGAATCTATATTACAGACATGAACATTTCAATTCAACATGAAATGAAATACAATATAAAATCTCCATTGGAATCACCTATAAAGTCCTTCTATATCGTTATAAGTAATTCAGTATATACATCATCGTATCCTCGGTAACAATAAAACATAATAAATGGGTGATATAATATGCTCATTAATGGTAGTAAATATAGTGTAAACTAATATAAATAATAATCCATGGTGAATGAATAATAATACATTCCATTAGAACATAAACATGTGCATAATATGGAAAGAATAACATATTAATAAATCTTCAACAAAAATATTCACATTAGAATGAACCTTATCCATGTATATTATTCTAGTAAAATATTCACATTGACAATAAACTACTAATCATAATGTGTTAATGAATTTTCCAGATATCATAAACATTCCATCTTGTCCTCAACCAAGACACCATCAAATAAATAGTTATGGCCCTCTCCAAAATCCATTTCTATTTTGTCTCATGATACATACCAATGCATCTATGTGATATAGTGGGACCCATAATTCACTTAATAGGTCTAATTAATTCTCAATATGAATGGGTTTAAATATAAAAACTTTTACATGCGAAATATAGATTACATTCCCCAATATGTAAGCATAATCAATAGAAATAATGAGTAGTATGGTGAATGGTATCAAGATAGAACATCTATAGTCAAAGTGATCAAAAAACATTTACTAAAATATGTTAGATGACAATAATAAGAGTTAAATCTAGTAATATTATAAAAACTCAACATAGGTTTTGAAATAACTGAAAATGTTTTAATGAAATCATCGATGAATTCTTAAGTGAAATACCCCTCTAGATTTGAAAAAAAAGAGTTCATCTGAATTTTTTTTTCATAATTGTTTGTACAAAACAAGTAAGGAGAAAATATATTTTTTCATGAAAAAATTATTCATTTTATTAAAATAATGGTATCTTACAATAGATTGTGGATACTCCTCAATAATGGGTAAAAATCCAAAATTTACCATTAACCAGGTTTTCTTATTATCATAAATTGTGATGGGAACCTAGTAAAACATGTTTCAGCCCAGAAAATAATGATGGAATGATAGTGATATATTAGTTTCAAACATATAAACAAGATTTATAGTAATTATATAATAGTAATGAAAAATTAAATTAGTATAAAGATAGGTAAAGCATAACCTGAATGTAAAATAGAGGTTCGGGAAGAAATAATTACCTTATATTTGAACGTGTTCTGTACATGAAAATGTTATCTAGGATAATAAAATTAAGTCCATTAATTCTTTAACTATGACTCTTTTATACATTTAATTTATTAGTAAAAATTTTATAACTACAAATTATGGACTTTATGAGGAGTTGTAATATACAATTTTGTCGTTCCAGAGCATTCATTTCCTTGATTTTCAGGATTTGATTACTTGTATGTGAGTATGGATGATCAAATAAAATTGAAATAGATATCTATAATATGATTTAAATTATATTAATGATCATATATAAATTTAAAAGGTTATATAATTCAATTGTTTTGTTTGGGTGAGGATAAATAATTAGATAATATGTTCGGGATAATCGTTTAGATTATCTTGGATGATTTTATATCATTAAAAACTTGTTTTGTTTATTTCATTTAAATCCTGTGCATATGATGGTTCCAGAACAATAAAAAATTTATACTAAAAATACTATATTATTTTTACCATACGAATGGTTTTACGACTATCCCTAATGACGTTAATTGGAAATGAAAATCCATCACCCATGATGTCGATAATATGACACGTCACGAGCACAATTTTCATTTATGGAATAAATGAATGAAAGAGAGGGAGAGAATTTTGAAGCTAGATATTACATTAACATTATAGAATTATAGTATATAAATGATACTGTAGTATTCATGTCACTTTGGAAATGATAGGGGAGAGAAATATTAAAAAATAAAATAAATTTAAATGAATGTAAATAAAAAAGAAAGGATTTTGACCTATTGAATTCTCCTTCAAGAGAGCCTCCTTGATGTGATTGGTTTTGGTCATTTTTTATACCGAATTCTATTGGACATGGGGAGGGGCTTGGTATGAGGATTGGGAAGAAATTTGACAGTTCTCAAAGCATATAAGACTTGACGAGAAGGGGTGGTGATGGTTGGTATTTATATTGGATAAGAGGAGTGTTTTTTGAATATTTTGTTCCTTTTCTTGTGATTTCTGATCATGGATATATATTGTTTTAGAATTATAATGATAATACATTAAACAAATGAATAAGAGTTATATATTATGGTCTTAAATAATCAATACAACATATATGACTCAGTATTTCATGTATTTGTCAGTTATCCTAAATTATTTTATATGAATATTCACCAAAAAATTAATGTCGTTTAAAAAAATCTCAAAAATTCACCCGAACTATTTCTAGAAGTTTAGAATATGATAATGAACACTATTTAATGAAAATATTTTTCAAAATATGAGAAAATTAATTTTTAAAAAAAAGCATCATTTATTTGAGAAATAAAAATTTAAAAATTATAAAAGATTTTATAACTTTTTAAAAAATCAAAAAATGTATCTTAAAATTATGTTCTAATCCAATGAGAAAAAAATACATTTATGTGTATATTTTATGAAAATATATTTTATTTTATATCATTACATTATTTATAAATTTATAAATAAATAGTTTCAACATATAAAAATTCCAATACTACATTTTTCATTTTTTGAATTATTTATTTACTTATTCATATGTAATGATTTATCATATTTTTAATCCTAAGATACTGATAATTTATTTAGACTTTCATAGGTGATGTTACTATTCATTTGGTAGGTTTAATATTCATGAGGGTCGTATTACTATTCTATAGGTAAACTTATTACTTCATTGATATAGGCTCCTTAACTTCTTCAAATACCTCTTATTTCATTCATTCTTAATTTATAATGTTTTTTATTGTTCCCTATATGTGATTTTATGTGATTTATACAGTATTAAATAATTATAAGTAGGTAAATTTTATTGATATAATTATGGGTCATTACATTCTTCACTCCTATAAAACATTCATCCTTTAAAATTCCAAAATTCCACGTCATAAAAATATGTGGGTAGTTATTCAAAAAAATTCCACTAGTTACCATGTTGCCAATTAAATTTTATGATTTTCCCAATGTAATATTACTAGCCAGGTCAAAGGATTCCATAACACTTGTTCTCTATTTTCAATAATCTATATAGTCTCTTCATAGTAAGATAAATCATCATACAAATTTATTCCATAATAAGCGGGGACATGCATTGAGTCAACCATGTACTTATTTAACAATGAGAAGTGGAAGACATTATGAAATTTGGAAAGGCTAGGTAGCATTTTCAAATGATAATCCACATCTCAATTTTGATCCGGTATTTCAAAAAGTCTAATGAATCGAGGGATTCGTTTTTCTTTCTTAATGAACCTTATTACACCCTTATATGGAGCTATTTTTTTTAACTTGATCTCTTACTTGATATTACAAATATTTCCTCTGATTATTAGCATGTACCTATTTCCTACATTATTATTCATTGATATCTATTTGAAAAATCATAAAATTTTCATTCATTTCCTCCATAAGCTCTAGGCCTAAATGCTTCATTTCTCCAAATTCATCCCAACAAGATCATGTATGAAATATACTTTCTACAATACATAATATTATTAAATGTGAATAATTCAATGAAAACTATTTTTGTCAGAAGGTTTTACCAAATGTAAATATTGATCCTACATTCCATTAAAGTCAAGTGAGCTTGATCTTAACATGTCTTCTAATGTTGGGATTATACTTTTTTAATACCTGGCAGTTTCTAGATGATATATAGTACTCAAATGATTCTCTATATCCAAAGATTTAGGAATTTTTTTTATATAATTTCAGTGTAAAACATGCATCATGATTAGAAAAAATTTTAATAGGCTCTCTATGAACTCTTGAAACTTCATTAATATAGATTAATTCAATGCACCCTACTAGAAAATCATCCCTTATTTTGAGAATATGGGTCGATTTGGAATTTTGATCACTAATTACCCATAATTCATCATTCTTTCTTCAAGATTTTAGTAATCCAGTGACAAAATCAATGGTGATATATTCCCATTTCCTCGTAGGAATAGTTATTAGTGGAATGAAGCCTCTAGGATGTTGTAGTTTAGTTTCACCAATGATAGACTTAACATCCCAAATCACAATCACCAATTTCACACTTCATATTATCCCACCAGAAATATTCCGGGAAATATCGATACAAATTAGTGTAATTAGGGTGTATAGGGAAATTTGAGTAATATGAATCCCCAAATAACTCTATCTTAATATTTTTTTTAGAGATGGAACACATAACCTCATCCCAAATTTCATAATTCCATCTTCATACATGATGTGTGAAAACATCCCATCATTAAGAGCATTAATTATCTATTGAAGATTCTCATCAATAGAATGTGAACATTTAATATTTTCCAAAAATGATGGTTTGGAAACTAGTAGAAAAAGTAATGATTTTTCAACTTCTTTTATAATTCCCATACCAATTTTCTAGACCCATATACCCAATATCTTTATCAATCACTATTTTTGAAAACTCCAATAACCATATTTATGAATGCATGTGCTTCCTTATATGCCTTCTGAGGGTGGTAGTGTATTAAACAAACATTCCCATTGAGCATTACGAGCCATAACCTATTCCACATGTTTAACTATTTTTGTAAGAATATATATTTAAAACTATTGTGACCTATATATATCACAAATATTTCACTATATAGATACTTCCACTATATTTTCAGAGAAATGATTACAGTCACTAACTAAATATCATGCGTTAGATAGTTTTTTCATCGGTTTTTAACTACCATTATGCATATAAAATAACTTAATAATTCTACATAAGGACACAACCAAGTTATTTCATTGAGGTATCACTACAAATCACAAACCATCCATTCCTGATGATAGATTTTAGATAAGAGAATAAACTCATTTCTTCTTCAATTCTTCAATGAATTGTTCACATTCCATTGTAGAAAAAAAATTAAAAACATTATAGGTATTCTTTATTAATGGGTTATATAATTAGTAAAATTTAGGAATTAGATGTTGATAATAACATACTAGACTAATAAAATTGTATAACTTAGTTATTTTTGTTTTTTTAGGCCATTAATTTACCTCCTTTTTATTCATACGATCATCTAATATTTCATATATAGAGACAATATATACATGAAAAGAAATATTTTGAAATCATAATTCACACTTTCTATGAATCCAAAATAGTTATTTTCTTATATTAGTGTCTTGAACAACCCAAAATTCGTTCTCAGGGTCACCATAGGTTTGGAATATATCAATATATCATTAATAAATAAAACTAAAAATCCTAAAGATATTTATGAAAAATATTTTAATTATATATCTAAAAACAATGAGAACATTATTGAGTCTAAATGTAATTAATATAAAATCATAGTTTCTATACTTGGTTTGAAATGTTATATTTGATATATATTCCTTCCTCACACACAATTGATTATATCCCTATAAAAAGGTCATTCATCAAAAAAAAATTAAGCTCTATTAATTTGATCAAATAACTCATCAATACGTCAAAAGGGATACATGTTCCTTATTATAATGTAATTGAATTTTCTATCGTCAATGCATTGCCTTACGAATATATATTTCATATTGAGAAATAGAAAGGTGTAACCCCATGGAGTAATAGTAAGTCAAATAAATACATTAATACCCATATCCTCAAGTAGTATCTTTAGTTACATTAATTCCCCAGTAGCCACTCAATAATGATTCTTTGATATTTCATTGAGTGAGCTGTTAAATAATTAGAAAAATAAACTTCCTACTATAGAGAATGACATAGTAAATCAATTAGAAATAAAACAATATATTCTTGTACAGTCAGAACATCATTAATTTTAAGATAACATTCATCATCCATTGATGATGTTTTATCTTCCTCCCCATGAATTTTATTCAGAAGACCTATTGGGGGATGATCTAGATATGAAACAAATGATGATTTTTCTACTCTAATGAAATGATATTCCAAATAATCAACAAAAATCACAAATTTCTTATTTTTGAAATAAAATTGTCACAAAATATTTTGAAAGACAGTCCATATAAAGTATTATATCAATCAAAATAAAAGTTATGATGACAAGGTAATCAAATAATGAATCATTTTGTGGTTGAAAGGGGCTGACCAAAACATATTTATTCCAATGATAAATTCATTAGGATTTATGACTAACAACACCAATATTAAATCAAAATGGAAAAGTCTAAATATATTTGAAATTTTTAATGATTTAGAACAATGTGATTTTCTATAATGAAATAATTAATTTATTATGTTTGATGACATTTTTTAAGTACCTAAAAACACGTCAGTAAGTACTTCATCATCCAAATTTTTATCACATAAACATGACCCTTCTCCCATGAAAGTTTCTACAGATGTTTCCATAAGACGTAGAAAAATCATTTACATAGTATCCCATCTCCCTATATCTATTGCATTAATAAATGTTAGCTTGTTTACATTCAATGTATTCATGGGATTTGTGATATTCTTCACCATATATTTTACATTATTAATTCCCATTAATGTGCGAACCAGGTTGTTTCTTTACAAATGAATCAGACATTACAAAAATCCATTTTTCATAATTCCCTTTATCCATCCTTTTTAACCATCCTTTTCTTCTTTTATTTTCCTTTAAATTCATAAGACAAACAAAATTCATTCTCTATATATAGTCTGATGCAAGACTTGGTAGACTTGTAAAATTGGCATTATAAATCAAATTTTTTTATACTAGTTATTTTACAAACTCAATAATTTCATATCTATATCTGCTCGCTATTCATGTGAGATATATGTTTGTAGGAAAAAATTCTTAAAATAATTAAATTCCATATTTCAAATTTATTTATAATCCTATTTGTTTTGAATCAATGTACATCATTAATAAGAATCTCCCAAGTGACGATAAACATACAAGATATCCTTTTCCCTTTCATTACTTCTGAATGTGAGAAATATCTTCTCTATGGAACGTATCAATTACTCTTCTAAAAATATGTTTTTGTTCTGTTGAATGATAGAGGAAGTGGTCCCATAATTTAGTATAACATTTCCAAACCATTTTTTGGATTAGAATGCTCAATAATGGTAATGATATAGTCCATAACATGATTCCACTATTTCAATATAGTAAAAAGTTTCTTATCACCTGTCTCAACCAACGTACAAATATCCTTATCTTTCAAAGGAGGGAAATAACTACATGGGATATTTGTGTTGATACAATATCTATTCCTTGTACTATGATTAATTTAAAAATAATTCCATACGCTAAATTATATTATGAATCATAATTCATAATCATGAACTAGTAAAAAAACTTATAAAAAATTGATATTTTATTCATATCTATTCTCATAATCATAAAGACGGTTTATTTTGAAAACATTTACTTTTATATCGGTTATGATGGATTGTAATTAAAATTTAAAATATACTTATGATATCCTGTAGAGTGTAAAACTGGGAAAGGAGTAAAGTCCATTTAATTTACCAAGATACCCCAATTCTGGCTCGTGACACATTGTGGGAGGTGATACCCTGATTTACATGTTTTCTAGAACCAAGTCCAATTCTAGTAACCAGACAGGGTTGTATTACTAGGTTGTCCCACATAATATCTTTTGTATAAAAATTCTAGGATGTTATGATATGTATATCATCATAGTATAACATAGAGTAATGTTCTATAACATACATTTTTTTAATCTACTTTCCATGGTTACTACGAAAAATTATCTAATAACAACATTAAAGACCTTGACGCTAGTATCCTGGAGCTGGTGCATTATATTATTACATTGGAATTGGTATAATAAAATAATCCCAAAGGATTTATCTGTCTATATGTTTTTTAATATATATTACATACATGAATATTATATTTCAACATTAAATGAAATACAACATAGTAACTCCATTGGAATCACACAGAAACTCCATGTTTTATCCATGAAAGTCATTCATAATATCCTCATTTTCATCATAGGGAATAATTGAACATATGAAAGGGGTGATATCAGATTCATTTAAAGGTTAATTAATACCTTATATGCAAGTATATACAATAATATATAATGTATTTCTAATAATAAAAGCGATTAGAACATTAACATGATCAAAATATGGAATGATATTAGATGAATAAATAATACCATAAAAATAATCACATGAGAATGTTTCATAATAATGGATATTATAATAGTCTCATTTTTACAAGGATAATCAATTACTAGTGCAAATTAGGTAATAAATATTCTAAACATCATAAACATATCATCAAAGCCTCAACAAAGAGGCATGAAAATTGATTCTTAATGCCTTGGCCAAAATCCATTTCTGTTTTGTTTCATTATACAAATAGATGCATCGAGGTGATATAGAAGAGTTCACCCATAACCATATAATTATAATTCATTCCTAATAGGAATAGAGTTAAATATAAACAAAATATATATATGAAATGTTAACAACATTCCACAAACTGTAAACATAACCACTAACCACTCTAAGTAGTATGGTGAATGGGAACAAGATAACACATCCAATGTCTAAATAACCATAAAACATTTAATAAAATATGGAAGATTATCATAATAATATTTCAATTTCAATAAACCAAAAAATTAAACAGTTCTATTTAAATAGGTGAAAATACACTAGTAAAATCATCAAGGGATTCTTGAGAGAAATACCCCTTTTTACTTTGCAAAGAAGAGTTCTATTTGAAAATCCATTTTTATTTGTAATGATTTTGTATAAACCCAATAATAAACAATTATAGTATTTCATTAAAAAAATAATGGTTTCATAAAAATAATGGTATCTTAAAATTGATTATGGAAAGTACATGAAAATGGGAATGAAATTGAAAAGATCTATTTATTCAGGATTTCATATTAGGATTAATTGATAATGAAACTTATTAAACATGTATTTCCCCATAAAATATTGATGAGATGATCTACAAATATGAGTTTGTAACCTATAAAAATAATTTAAAATATTTATATAAAAATAATTCAAAATTAAATAGGATTAATAGAGAGAAAGTTTAGCTTGAATAGAAAATAGAGGTTCAGGAAGAAAAAATTTACTTTTGTCAAAAAGTGTTGTTCACTTAACCTTTGTAACCTGAATAATAATATTATATCAATTTATTAATTATTTAATATATTTTTATAGATGTATATTATTTAGTATAATTTTATTATGTTCATTTATAGCCTTTATTATGAGTTATAAGAAACCATTTAATCGGTGGGGGCATTCATTTTCTTGGTTTTTAGGATTTGTTTATTTGTATATGATTATGGATGTTCATGTCAAATGGGAAGAGATATCCACAAATTATGTTATATTTTCATTATGAAAATAGATAATGTTAAATGGTTATATAATTATTTTGGTCATTTAGGATGAGGATTAATCAATTGATAAGGCATTAGTGATAATCGTTTAGATTACTTTTGTGGTTTTTTTATCCTCACAAACTAGTTTAGTTTAATTTATTATCATGATGTATATATAATGGTTAAAGAACAATAAATATGTTATAATACGTATATTATAATGTTTTAACATAAAAATTAATTTATGACCAAATTTGAATGTGTTGATCATAAATGACAACGCAACATCCATGTTGTCGATAAATTGATACATCATGAGGGATGTTTTCATTTATATAATAGAAGTTAAATAAAGATAGAGAAATTATTTTTAGTATTAAGCTTCTATTAAAATGATATAATTCAATTATATAAATCGTACAGGTGTTATCAGGTATGTTTTTACAGGTGAGGCGGGGGAAGGATAAGAAAATTAATTAAATTGAAATGAAAATAAAACAAATGAAATAATATTTTTTCCTCTTGAATTATTTTTCTTGAGAACGTACTTAAGTGGATACATTTTGGACTATTGTTGAGACAAAACGATAATATAAATGTTGGGGGTTCTGGAGAAGATTATTTTGATGGAATTTCAAAAGGATCAAATCTTGGAAGCTTTGACAAGAAGGGGTGGTATTTATGTTGGAAGAAGGGATTGTTTTTTGAATATTTTATTCATTTTATTTTTATTTTCTCTCTTGAATATTAATACATTGATAATTTTCCACAAATATAGTAAAACAAAGAATGATATTTTTATATTGTATAATTACATCATCCAAACATCACTTGTGAATCAAAAATTCATGTACGTAGCAGTTATCGTAAATTATTGTATTTTACAGTTCCCAAAAAAAATCAAGTATTTTATAAAAATATAAAAAAAATTACCCAAACAATTTTCATATATTATATTGAAAATAGAACTACATTTTATGAAAATAACCTTCTAAATATAAGAGAATTAATTTTTAAATAAAATCATCAATAATTCAAGAAACAATGATTTTAAACATATTACATATTATATAATATATTGAAAAATTAATAATGGTCTCATAAAATTATCTTTTGACAATATTAAAATAAAATATTAATTTATGATAATACTTTATGATAACTAATTATCTTTTATTAAATTATATTAATTATAAATTTCTAAATAAATATTTATGACCTATAAAATACCAATATTTAATTTTCCATTTCTAAAATATTTATTTACTTATTATAAAGTATAGATATATCATATTTTTATTTATCATATACCCTAAAAATTTTATACTTTCATAGGTGAGGTTATTATTAATATGGATTATTTAATATTTATAAGGTCTGTTTTACTATTCCTAATTTTAAGATACTAATTCCTAGGTATAGGTTCCTAAACTGTTTGAAATACCTATTTTTAATTCATTTTTCATTTATAATGTTTGTATTGTGATCTCATGGTTATTTTAAGCGATTAATACTATTTAAAAAAATTACAACAAGAGATATTTCATTGATATAATTCTAGGTCATTACATATATTGTGAAAAATGTATTATACATTAAAAATATATGACATTTTAGAGAATCCATTAACCATGTTTCCCCTTTTATGGTATTTATGATTTCAAACCAATTTAATAAATATTTTAAAAAATATCATTATTTTTATTTTTGACAATATTTATTAAATTTCATATTATAGACACAAATGAAAAGATGAAATTTGAATATAATAATTTCAAAAATCCCTTTATTCATTGTTTTGACCATTTTTTACCCATTTTAACCTTACTGAGGTGACGGATATTTACCAAGGTTACTATTCATAATGATAAAAAAATTGTCTTACCTTCCAAATATTTACTCCAAATTCCTAGTATGGTGCTAGTTTTTCATTATTAATTCTCCATAATTTTTTTATAAATTTTTTTATTTAAATGTAAAAAAGTTCATGAATGAAGGATTTACAAAAATAAGTGTTTATAAGAATAACAAATATCTTGTAACAAAATCATGAATATTAGTAATTGAAATATAAATAATTAGTATATTAATATCAAAATAAATCATTTTTATCTATAATACCAAATTAAAAATGGGATTTTAATTTCAAAAAACATTATTTATAGAAAATGAATTATATTATTTTAAAGATATGTTTTTTCACAATTCAATAAAAATGGATTTATTCTAGAAAAACCAAAAAAATGATTCTATGTGAATTTTGATATGATTATTCAAAAAAACATTTTATTTCATAAAACGTATTTTTTAAAATGGTAATAAATTATTTACAATTTCCTCATAGAAATTTAAATAAGAAATAATTTTGAATAAAATGAATTTTCGCAGAATAAAATGACCATACATAAAATCAAGTGCTGATTTCATAAAAATTATTCATAAAATTTTAATAAAGTAGGAAAATTATAGAAAAATTTCACAATTTGGTTAATAATATTCACACACAACAATTAAATATATATGATAAATTGGTCACATTAAAATGATAATATTTTTATAAAATATTTCAATTCAAAAAATATATTTGTTATGTGAAAAGAAATCTACTAATCTTATTAATATTTTAAACTAATATTTTGTGATCTAACATTCTCCCCCACGTAAATTAATTTCATCATCAAAATTTTATCAGGGTCATATGAAGATCAATATTATTAAATTCAATTAGAAAATAACTACATCATACAGAGGGACAATAATAATTCTATAAAAAATGAAATTTGGGAAGGGTAAAGGTCACCTAAAATAACACATAATATCGGTTCCCAGATGAGGAATAAAATGTTGGGAAGTTTAATCATAGACATGGATGCGAAAACTATCATAAAATTACTAAAAGTGAGTGATACAAATCATGGTAATTAAAAACATTAGGCATACAGAATTCACAAGATACGAATCATAGACATATATTCCTCAATAATATAGGTTTCAAAAAAATCCAATTTTTTGGAGAACAAAAAAATTGATGAAAATTAAAAATTAATTTTACATTAAACTATATTATTGTAAACCCATTGAAAACATGTAGAATAATTTAAAATTTATTAAACCATTATGGTTCTAGGAATGTATACTAACTATTCATACATTAAAAATAAACTTTTATTTTGAAATTGTGTATAGAGAAGAAAAATTAGTATTTTGAAAAACAATATAAATATTCCTTTCAATACTTGTAAAAAGTTGTGTATAATATAAAATTTCATTAATAAATCATTTGATTAAATGAATAGAACATTTCTAAAACAACCATTAAAATATGGACATGGAAGAAAAATAGACCCAATCAAAATGAGAAATAACTTTCGTTTCTCATTTGATCATTTATATATGAGATTTAATGGATATATTGATAAAATGTTCAATTTCAAAAAATGGAAACTCCATAAATATCTTGATCAAATGAAAATATATGGAGTTCATGATGTATATATTTTTATGTTCCTTCAATGAAAAATATATGGAATCCCAAAAGATTGTTATTATAAAATAAATTAATACCTATTTAATAATTTTTAAATTATAACCCCTTGTAAGATTAACTTGAATTGAATCATTAATCATCTTTAATAAATATATATAAATTTTAACTTATTTTTATTAAACAAATATATCCAAATTGATAATATTTTATGATAAGAAGGGTACGTGTCTAAATCATACCTTTAAATAATATTAGGATATGTTTTTGTTATGTTTTCACCCTTATATCTTATTTTTCACCCCTTTGTTAACAATTTGAAAAATTATCATGATATTAATGTTTTTTACTCTCTAAAAGTCAATAATATTTTTATTAAAGGAAAAGTGACCCCTAAAACTTCCATGGTTTATATTTTCAACCACACCTCATTCATGTGGATAAAGATATTATTTTTATTAAATTTAAATCATTTAATAACATATTTTTTAAAATAAATTTTCATTACTGTAATTTTTAGAAAATAAAATAAATATAATAATATATATCTATGCCTAACTAATGTATATAAATTAATAAAATATATTTAACATAAAATACTATTACTATTATTTTTGGAACTATTCCTATAATATGAGTTTAAATACCACATCCTAGAAAATGAATTTGAATATAAATCTTTAATACATAATTTTTTTATATGTATAAATAAAATTCAATGGACAGTGAAAATCACCCAAAAAATATTATTTTTAAATATTCTAATATTATTTACTTGATTTTCCTACTTCATCTGAAAGCATAATGTTGATGTTAAATAAGCATTTAAGGTAATAATTTCATCACTAAATATTAAATAAATTTTATAATAAAAATAAATAAATTAATATCAAAATAAATTTGTTGATTCATTAAAAAATGTATATTGACAAAAATTAATGTCATGCAAACAGACTTAATGTGTTATTCTTAATTTTTTATCCTTGAGCAAGCACTACATAATATTTTGCGTAAGTCAATTTTTATATAAATATGAAATTCAAAAATATCATTAAAAATAATCAATAATGATTCATATTTTATAAAAACATCAATCATGTACTTCTTCCTCAAATATTATCTTTATTACACGGAAGTTAACTTTTCATGTGTTTTGCAAGCACAACATCAGCACTGAAAGTGATTTTACATTGATGATTATATATATTATAATATATATTTTTTAAAATATCTTTGTTTTATATTTGTAGTACATGTTAATTTAATTTTAATTCCCAAATATTATTAAATTATTTACATCATATTTATATCTTAAAAATATCATAATATATTTTTTATTTCAGAAAAATGTATTCTTTTGTTATTCCCTAAATGAATAAATTCATTAGAAGAAATTTCAATAAAAATATAATCCCAGATAAAATTTGAGTTTATGAATGAAAAATAAATTATTTTATAAAATAAATTATTATCTGAGTATAAAATATATTTTTATTTCAATGATTAAAACACAATAAATAATTCATTCTAGAAAAAATTATTTTTAAGCATAAAAATTAATTTATATCAAATATAATTATTATTACTGATTAAATATGAAATTTTTATATTGCTATAATTAAAATTAATATTTTTTCACATTAAGCACTAATAAAAATATAATTATACGTTTCAATTTCATCATTTAATAATAAGTAATGAGAGTATTTGAAAGACCATTAGTTTTCACTATTCACTAATAAGTCATTCTTTTCATAAAAATAATGAAATTTCACTCAGAGATAATTTTGAAATGACTATATAAAAATTGATATTAGGTTTATATAATATACATTCTTAAATTTCCAGAAATTATATATTACTTTAACACATAGAAAATAAATAATACCCCTTTTTATAGAAAACATATTTTCAAAGAATAAAATGACTCGTTTAAAAATTGAGTGCTTATTCAGTAATAATTAATAATTTATTATTATTATGGAGGATTATTATATATATTTAATTATGTGATTTATATTCATCATAAAATACAATTACATTGAGATGTTATAATGATCATATTTTAATAATGTGGTTAATATTTTTCCCATGGTTAATAATTGTTTTTTAAGCTTAGTGCTGTATATATTATATTATATAAAATATATTTTTCTCTAAAATATAAATATATTACATACCACATCCTTAATTAAAATTTTTACTTTAAATATAATCTCAACCATAGTCAGATAACCATTGTTTGAAAACCCACATCATACATAGAAAAAATATAACTTAGTTTGAAACGAGAAAGTGGGAAACAAAATGTTTTCAACAAATATAAATTATTTGGGTTTCAAAATAAAGATAAAATTAGTTGGAAGACAAAATATATACATATAATTTAATAATTTTGTCCAAGGACTAATATAGTGTGATGTAGAACATGGTTTTGAGAAAGTTAAGAAGCATGAAACC
This sequence comes from Viscum album, assembly GCA_963277665.1. Classification (NCBI taxonomy): domain Eukaryota; kingdom Viridiplantae; phylum Streptophyta; class Magnoliopsida; order Santalales; family Viscaceae; genus Viscum; species Viscum album. The sequence continues at coordinate 1,687,550,793 of OY728119.1, forward strand.
ATGAATATATATAGGGATAAAAGATCATAAATCCATCAATAATTCAGGAAATTGTTTAATAATTTTATTTCAAGATCATTTTCCAAATGTTGATTTATTATTTTAATATAATGATAGAGAAAATTATAAAATATAGTTACTATTTTTATTTAAATTTAATAAATATAATTTCAATCTTTTTACTCGATTAATTCAACATCATCTCTTACTCTGTGAAATGAATATCCAAGATGAATTTGTTCTACCTAAACAACTAAATTTAATTTTTTATTGATCCATAGATATATATATATATATATATATATATATATATATATAATAGTGATATCTCTGCCCATATTTCTGTAAATATTTTCATAACCCAAATGGTTAGATAAAGTTATTCACTATTGTGGAATATAATACATTGATCTCTAAAACCTCAACAATAACCCCAAATAGTTAAAAATAATACATTAACTAAATAATTATCATTAAGACTCCTGATAAATATGAAAATAAAAATTTAAAATCCAAATAAAAAATTGTTTGATGATTTATTTTCTATGTCAAAAAATAACATTTATCTTTGTAAATCATAAATTAGCAAAAACTTTCCATGATAAACATGTGAATACCTTAAATATATATTCTATAAATAAATTATAGTATTATAAATCACTATAAAACCAAAATGAAATAAAAAATTATTCTAAAAAATATATCCATCTATATTCATCAAAAAATCACATACTATATAATATATTCCATAAATCAAAAAAATTAGTAAATCAATTTTTATCAATCCACTAATCAATTCCACAGTTATCAATACTATCATTCATAATTTTATTAAATTTAATCATCAACATATACAATCAAATAATTATTAACTAAATATCATGAACATATTAAGGTTTATCATTCCCTTAGTCATGTGTTCTGAAAAAATATCATCTTACCAATAATTCATTTTTCTGGGTTATCTGTACCATTCAACATTTACTTTCAAGTCCTTAAAGAAAATATGCAGAGGAACTATCCATTTGTGGCTAATGATTTTTATTAAAATACTATAATTGATATATAATAATTCATGAATCAAACAAAAAAAGATTCCAAAACATTCAAATCAATGATATCACATAGTTTCATCCCTATTCTAGGTTTTTACCCTTGGATTAGGTCATTGATTCGGATAATTCCCAACATCTCCTGACATAATACATTGAACTATAAATAGAACCTTAGGATGAACACTATATCCTAGGATTGATGTATTCATTTTTTTATCAATATTTACTATCTATATAACCTAGATTTCCAAATATAAAATATATTCCCCTTCCATTAAGACATTATCCTAGTTGTTTCTTACCACATTTTAGGCATAAAAAAAATTTAACATTCTTTATTCTTTTATTACCACCATATTAACAAAAATAAAATATCTTCATTATCTTATTTTGTATTTCTGGAATCACACCAAATATCATATTTCTAATCATGTATCGATATAATTGACTAGTTATATTCCTAATTTCTCTCTTTACATATGATATCTCATTTAGTTTCTCAAGATAAAATGCATTTCATTTCCCATCATATTAATAATTAAAATTACTCCTTCTAATTTAATCCATTAATTAAAACCGAATAAAATATTGCATTACCACAAAATGTTTAATCAAATAATAATGAAAATAAAAACGAATCATGACTTAATCCCTCTAATTTGTGACACCTCGGGTTTATCCTAGGTCATCTATGATCATCAGTTATTCAAATACTTAGTAATACTTTAAAATGTGCATTTGATTTAATCTAGGAATGTCCCCTGTGGACTATCAAATTAAATCTTCAATAATGGATCACTAATTATGCCACATAAAAAGGGTTGAAATGTACCCAACCGTCTCTTTTAGGGTTATTTCCACATGATGTGTTACTGCCAAAACCACAACTATTTTCTGTGTCCATAATGGGATGTATTTCTTAGAAAACCACAAAATATCAAAAAACAATTATGATGTTAAGTGATACCAAGACATATACTCAAATTTTTTATCGGGATAGGTTCCATAATATACGTTTCAATAAATCTAGTTTCAAAATGATTTACTAAATAGTACTTCATAAGAACATTGAAATCCCCATCTATAGTGTCCCAGAGTTGGCATCTTTTTTTTAAATTAGTTTGATATTCATGAGATCACATCCCAACGTACGAGTGAATTTAATTTCCATTGAAAACTATATGCACACATCAATATTTCATTACATTTGAAACTAAAAATAAAACATAATATTTAATTTTATAACATCATTATTCAATCTAAAATATAATTTTTCATATTTATAAATTAATATCCTAGAATTATAGGGAGAGAATCATAAAAAGCGGTGTGATAAAATTCATTAAAATGGGTACATATAATGGAATATATCTTTAGAAAATAAGTCATAGTTAGCATGTAAATGAAAAAAACTAAAAATACATTCCACATAACCAACAACATGTAAATGAAATTAATCAAGGGATAATATAAATTTAGTAATGTAATGGATAATAATAACTAAATTAGCAATGGAAGAAAATTTTCAAATTATATGTTTGGATCTGAGAAATCATGATATATTTACTATCAATTCTTTTCAGTAATACATTTTAATCATTGGGGAGAATATATACTAAAATCTTATTGAATAATTCTATCCAAAAAAATTATCTTTGGATGCCTCTAAAGTCATCGGGGGATATCTATAACAGATCCCCACACATCACGGAATTATCAAGTAAATCCTCACGTATTTAATGGTCAATTTAATTTAAAAACTATGTTCCTTTTCAATAAATATTCATATTGATTAATTCATATAAAATTTCAATATTTAATCAGTTCATAAAATATCATTGATAATATATGTATGTATATATATGGAATACATTTTGGGATATGTACATATCCATAATACAAAGGGCATATATATTTTAGAGAAGATTATTTTCCAATAAATAATGATCATAATTAATTTTCAGATTCAAGAGATAATAAATGACCAAAATAATAATATAGATATGAATGATGACCGTAAAATAATTAGAAATAAGGTATTTTCAATAAATTCTTGTCTTTTGTAGAATAAATGAAATTTTTAGTGAAACATTAAAAAAAGATTGTTCCATTGTTTTCATCAAAATCATTAAAAACATAGAAAAAACTATTTGGATACTCGGCCCTATAAATCAGGATATTGATGTATTTCTACCATTACATTATCATAAGATACATGTAAATAATATCATAAAGGACCAAACAGTTTAGTATTATTGGTATACAAGATACATGCATGAGTATTTATTTAAAAATTAATAAACAAATTAGAACCTAATTTTTCTTCATTCTAGGATGATAACTTTATTCTATATTGTTTATCCATTCATTATAATTCTTAGCGCACATTAGGGAATCCTCTTAAAGATATACAAAATAAGGGTGAGTTCAAATTATCAGTAATGTTAAGTACATTGGAGGCTATAATCCATCAAAGAGAATAATTAATATTGAAATTTAAATAATTGAGAACACATTCCATTTTATCAATAAATGATAGGGATATGAGTGTATAATATAGAGAGTTAAATAACCAAAAATAAAATCCATTTCATAAATGAACTATGAATGAATCAATCCATATATAATATTGATTAAAAAATCTATCGGATAATGAAAACTAATTTAATATTACAGAAATTATTAATTATTGGATTCCATGTTACTTATGTACATACTGTTTTTACCATCATTACCTTTCATAAGATGATTTACTATTCTACAGTAAAGACCTTTCACAGTATAGTTTATAACTATTCTAATATGAATAAAAACTCAAAGGGATTCTCTCTAACATATTTCATATAATGATACTATAGAATGCATTGTGGGGGTATCTATAATAGGGAACCACCAGTGTCGTAAAAGTACAAATCATACCTTAAATATAGAGTAATATCTTTAATTCATTGACCATGTTACTTATGAAATATCTATATTGAAAAAAGGATATGAATCAATATTTCCTTAAATAATAAAACAAATTTCAAAGTATACAAAATATGTAAAAATGGTATATGTTTTTTAAAATAATGATATCCTTGAAAAATGATGTTTTTATTACGGGGAAATTTATTGTTCAATGTTCACAGGAAATTGACTATTTCTTAGGGATAAAAAATGAATCAAGGAAGTGGATTTCAAAAATATAGTAGAACAAATCAACCAAAAACCATGTAATTGAATAATAAGGATGATATTAAAAAATGTATCCTGAGTGGATTAAAATATAGGCATATTGAAATTAATAAATATAAGTACAAAAAAATTTATTTCAAAGTATTCATGATAAAGATAATATTTTTATTGAAAACAATTTTGTAAATTATTTTATCTAAAAATTAATTTTGAAATATTTTTCTTTCAAAATAATATTTTAAAAATGAAAATTATGCTTTAAATAAAAGAAAGTAGGTAAGTTTTTACAAGTCATACAAACAAAAAAGAACATTCCTTTTGCATATTAAATGGTTAATAAAAATAACTTGTTGGAAACGGGATATGAAAAATCCATTAAAATAATTATTAACAGAAAACATGGGTAAAAAGTATTTAATAAATCATTTTGATATGGTAAAACAATTTTAATAAAACATAGTTTTTAAAAGATAGAATGTTTTCTAAATACATAGAGAAATGATTTTAGGTTTTATTTATAACATTTTTATAAAAATTATCACTTACAAATAATGTAAAATTTGTAATATTACATAGAAAAGTGTATTAATAACTAGTTTATAATTAAATTAATGGATTTACTGAAAAATTAACAAACAATTTCCTCTAAAGTAAATTCAAACATAATCAATTTCTAACTAAAAAAATAGGGATGAAAACCCTTAAAAATACTATAATGTTGGTGTGGGAATCTATCGATAAATATATTATGTGTGTAAAATATAAATCCACATAAAAAAAGATTAAATATAATCTTACATATTAAAAGTTTATTACAAAATTAATCATTAATATTAATTACAAGGAGGAAATAATATAACCCGATGGAAAATATTTGGGTTATTAAATATTTTTCCACTTATTAATGTTTAATTTAAAAACCCCTTAATGAAATGATAGAATTTGAAACTCAAAATATCATGAATAATTAATTAATTATTATATTATTTGTCAAATTGGTACTATTTACATTATATATAATAAATTAGGTGCACGATAATAAAATATGCCTCAAAGAATGGAAATTGAGACGTAGTCCCTCACAACATTGTAACTTTTGAATCATTATTGCCCTAAAAGACATAAAATATATAAAAATATAATATTAAACAAATATAAAATTATTAAATATATAATATATAAAAATTGGTTATAGATACACAATACATAATATTTAAGTGGTGAAAATTTAATATACCTCATGGAAATAAATGTGAGATAAAAATCCCCTGTTATAGGTTTCATTTAATTTTTATATCATTAAAAATCATGTATAATAGTTCTAAATATTATAATAACAGATATAATAATCATAATCATATTTATACTATCATATATTATGTTCTTATAATTTATTATTATTATTTTGTTAGTAATCATTCATGATTTTCACTATTTGAGTTATTAATTTCTGTTTTTTAAGTATGTTTTGACACGGTCTGTCTTGTTATTTTAATGGCTTCATCATCTACAGGATTTAAACATGATTTTATTATAATTTATTTCTATTATACATTTATTTACAAAAACACATAATTATGGGAGGGTAAAAATGAAATTCTCCATTCATTGAGATGGTAGGTCATATGTATGCACGAACACAACATCATTTTCATTGTATTATTTTATATGTTTGAAATAGTAATTACATATTAACTTATATTGTAATTATTTTATGATATTTATATCATATATGTAACTTTATTTCCATAAAATCATCCCCTAATACATTCCATGGATAGTGTGAATGAATACCATCAATTTGAGGAGGTGGTAGTCCACACATCCACGAACGATGTTATAATATCCATAGAAAATGGTAAAGATGATGGTATGTAATATATGATAATTAAAAAAGTATAGATTAATTATTAATAATATATATATATCATATAAAAATATTTTTACTATCATAATTCACCCCATGATACGTGGTAAATGAAGAATGAACCATCAACGATTTGTAAGGCCGAAATTCATCATACAAATAAATGTTAACTTTGTTACCCATTAGATGGATGTGTGTGTAATTATAGGTATAAAACATAAAATAATTTTTTTTTGAATATTATGACAATTAATATATTATATATTAATTTAATTAGAATATTTTATTTGGTGCATAATGAAAATAAATCAAAAGTGGTTGAGGAAGGATATTACCTCTTATTCGGGTAACTCCTTTTGATTTTCACCAAAGGGCTTCCTCCGATGGTTTTTTTTGAAAAATGTGAGGAATCTATTTTGAGTATATTTATGTTTTGATATTATTTTAGAATATTTTGGGTTATTAAAATTGTTTTAAATGTCCAAGGAAGTGGGAGGGGTGAGTGCCTTTTATAGTGGAGGAGTAGTGGAATTATTCAAAAATTTGTAAAGAACGAATTCCAACTATGTTTATCCATAGAAAAGTGTCTCCAATAATGAAATAAAATATATTAAAGGTCACATAGTGTCTATATATATCCATAAAAGGTCTTTTGGACAACATTCATTATAATTTTGGGGATAAAGATTATGGTTTTGTCGTTCGTTAATCTAATTTTCCCCTTAAATGTTATAATTAATTTTATTTATATTCACTATTATTTTTTATAAAAATAAATAAATTGACCTTATTAAACATTATAAATAATTATAGTTAGAAATATGGAATCAATTTTTCCCAATACCAAACATTTAATTTGAAAAAATTAATTTAAATTTAATCACACAGATGAAACAAGAACGTGAGTTTTTAAAGTAAAATGTTCTATTGATTGCTATGTTTTTCTTTTCGTGTTCAATTGGAAATTGATTACAATTAAATAAATTGAACTAATATATTTATAGAACATGTAATTAAATTTTATAAACAAAAAAATAATTTATTTTATCCTTATAAATATATTGTAGGAAAACACCAAATTTTAATTAAAATCTGTATTTTTTAATATTTGTCAAAAAATGAATCCTCATAGAAAATTTTAAAAAATCACCCAAAAAAAATTTTTATGTACAAAATTAAAAAACAATGTTTATTTTTTCATATTAATTTTAAAAAATCTAAAAAATATGGATTTAAAATAGGACTTTTTTAAAAGGCGGTAAAATTTCCTTCTTACAAAAATATTATCATAAAAATAAAAATATATTTATTTTTATCTTATGCAAATAAAATACATATGATTAATAAGAATAATATTTTATTGAATATATAACATATATATTTCATTAATTTCATTCACTAATTTTAATTAATTTAATGTATTAGAATAAAACATGTTTGTGAACATAATAACATTTCCTTTATATTTAATTGGTTTTTATATCCAATTCTAATTAATTATTAACATATGAATTCATTTTATATTTTTATAAAACATATATTTTCCTAGTTTATTTAATACTTTTAATAACCACTAACTAAAAAGATACTTTATATAGTCTTATATTTAATCATATTTGTAGTATTCAATAAAACTAGGTCTTGAATAAAACACAAGATATCAAAAAAAATATTGTTGCTTGTTACACAAAATGAAATAATATTTCATGCATTGAAATATATATCATAGATTATATTTATTTAAAATATTAAATCTTTTATAATGTATCTAGATATTATATTTCCTTATGTGGTTTGTGTTTTATGTCATACCTACAATTGAATGCAATGTTCTTACATTATAATATCACGACGTTATATTCTATCCACCTTAATTAAATTATGTACTCATAATTTAAACATGAAATAGGAATTAAATTGTTTGATATTTCCTATGTTTAAAACCTACATCATGATAACAATTCATAAAACATCCTCTAAACAAGAGAGAATATTTAGTACAAAATTCATGCAAACTAACATATAACTAGTTATCTAAGTAGTAGAACATTCATGGAAAGTAGAGATATTTTCATGCAAGAAAAGTGTAAATATTTGAAGGGAGTTATTGAGGTCATCATTAAAAAAATATAATTATCAATAGAATTTTGAGGGTCACGAAGTCCAAAATCAATGATTATTTAAAATACCATCGGTTCAATAAAAGTTAAGGTATTAGGGAAAAAATAGTTAATCTTTGTAATTTCGATGAATTAATTTACCATCTAAGTATAAAATGAAACATACATACTTTATATGTTTCGATACAATTTTAACCCATTGTTCTTTGATCTATTTCCAATTTATACATTACATAAGGAAATGGATATAAAAAATTAACTTTGATTTATGAATAACTAAAATAAATTTCTAATGGATCCTAATGACCTTAAAAGAGTGAAAGTTATTTCAATTTGACTCTATCAATTCCAAAATCACAATTTGGTTGATACATTAATCTCTAAACATTAAAATTAAAACTATAGATTAATCATTAATATTTAATCATAAAATTTATATAGCTAAAAACAATAATATTTTCCAGAGTACATTATGTAGATTTGTTCATATAATTAAACCCTTATCATCCATCGGTCAGAGTTTAAGTCCTACGGCATTACCAGACATGACGTGTTATCAAATAAAATATAGATTTTCCATTTGTAAAACCATATTCATATAATTTTCAAAATATATATGATGGTTACCCTTGAAATTCAATCGCCAAATTTATTTGTAACTATGGTTTTCTATTCAATTTCATTACATTAATACCTAATCCATTTACATCATCATAATACCTTTTTAGTTCTAATTTTTAACAATTATAATGGGGAATTTTCTAAAGCCAAAAACCACAGTGTCAACATCAATTATCGTGTTGGGAAAAGAATATAATAATTCTTAGGATGACTAAATCATGACACATTATCTTCAATCTAGATAGCTCAGGTTTAAAAAAGTTCATTAATTTTCATTATTTATTTAGATACAACATAATGGTTTGTAAAGAGATTGTGAATTATCCTAAGAATATCCCATAAGAGTTTCAAACCAGGTTCTCGGTATGACCAATTGTCATTTACGAGATTATGCTTGAGTCTAGTTCAATTCACCTTTCAATATTTTTACCACTATATACATTTGTGCTTATTCCATTGCCACTTATAGTATCCACATAAGGATTTATTTCTATGAAGACCCACACAATTTCTACATTACCAAAATTTTAATATTTTCTCATATTCTTATCCGCAATGCATAAATTGGTTTATGTTCAATAATAAAATTTTTACTAAATTTAGTTCTCTTGGTTGCTACTAAAAATCCATTGATACCAAATATAGTGACCCGACCTTATAAAGCACAAATTTAGTGTCAAGATATCATTATATTTGCATAAGATACAATTAAATAAAGTCCTAGAGGAAATATTTGTTTAGTAGTATTTGTAAAACATATAATTATATGAGTCGTACTTTATAATGGAATACACTAATTAAAACATGTTTTTTCATTAAAGGATAAAAATTTATTTCATATAGTGTATCCTTGTATATCGTTCTTATCAAACTGTAGGGAATCATGGGGAAATAAAACAAAATAAGCGTGTTCTCAAATTCTCAGTAAGGGTTGTGTAAATCAGAATAAATAATAAATCAATTATAATAATCAATATGGATTGTCACATAACATAGAACACATTCCATGTTATAAATAATTGAGAAGGAGTTGATTATGTTGTGTTGAAATATAATTCACTAAAAAACATGGAACTTGACCTATGAAATTAGAATTAAATACATACATAGATATTTTCAAAAAAAAATTATCATGTATAATAATAATTTAATGTAAATTATGGATATTATTAATTATTGGAGGACATGTTTCCTTGGTACACCTTAAATTTGCAGTCAAGACCTTTCACAAGGTGGTTTAACATACTACTAGAATGACCATTCTGAAGATAGTTGAAAAGTAATATAATTTGGATAGTAACTCAATGGATTTTTCACCAAATGAATTTTCCCTTGAGACTATCAATGCATTGATGGGATATCTATAATCGTGCCCAAAATTTGTTGTAAATTCCTAATTAATTCATCAAATATCAAATAATTATTTAATTCATAAACAATTCTCCACATCAAATATCGGTATTGAATAAAGGATACATATCAATATTTCCTTAAATAATGAAATAGCTTTCAAAGTAGAAACTCTATGTAAAAATTGTATATAGTTAAGGAAAAAATAACTTCAATGGAAAAAGATGTGGATATTTAGGGAAAATTTATTTTTCAATGATCACTAGAAATTTAATTTTTCATGGGGACTACAAAAATGTATCATGGTAGTGAATTTTAATACTAACATTGATCAAAATAGTCAAAACCCATAAAGAGGAATAATAATGATGATATAAATATAACATATCCCAAGTAGAGTAAAAAAATGTTTTTTTCCACTGATTTATGGAAGAGAAAGAAAATGGTCTTAAAAACTATTTGAGTAAAATATTCTATTGTTTTCAAAAATAAATTGAGTATACTTGTTTTTAAATCGCTATTGAAAACATTTTATTAAAAAATTAATCATTAAAACATGGGAATGATTCTTCAAGTAAATGAGTGATGGAAAAGGTGTACATATCAAACAATCTAAAAAATCCTTGTTCAGAAAGTGACTACAAGATTAATTCAAAAAAAATGAAAAATGGGTTAAAAATGTATTGAATAAATAATTTTGGTAAGGTTAAAAACATTTTTTAAAATATTTTAATTAAAAGTTTGTTTTAAAAGTATACATTTTCTCTGAATAAAGTGGTAAATGGAGTTGGTTTTTCATAATAAAACATCCATAACATTTTGAGTACCAAAGAGAGGGAAAATGTTAGTCTTACATTAAAATGGTCATGAATTACTAGAGAATATGTAAATGAAAGGTTTTATTGAAAATTATCCAAAAAATTCCTCTAATGTAAATTCAAGTGTAAAAAATCCCGAACAAAATGATATTGAGAAGTTACGCTGTAAAAGGCAATAACGATGATGTGAAAGTATATCGATACGTATATTATGTGTGAAAAATGAACTTTTTAATAAAATAATTTGAAATACAAAAAATATATAGTAAAACTATTTATACACATAATATTATTATATTAATTACAATGTTGATGTAATATATTCGAAAAAGAGAAATTGGTTTATGAAATTTTATTATACTTGGTAAGGCTTAATTAAAACATATCCAATGAAATAACTACATTTTAAAATAAAAATTTAATTAATAATATATCATTCATTTTATTATATTAAAAAGTTTATTTATTTACCATATATAATAAATTAGGTGGGAAATAATAAAATATGTCTGCAAAAAATGGAAATTTAGGAAAATTGCCATACTATATAATACCTTTTTAATCATAAGCATATGAAAGAGATTATTTAAACTGAAATTTTAAAAAGAATGATTATAAAATAATTCATATTATAATATATCAAGAGGTATCATAGGTACACCCCAAAAATATGTACCTGGTTAAAATGGTGTATGCCCCACTGAAATAAATGTGAGACAATAATCTCATATGTTGTGTTTCCATCCAGGTGAAAGACATTTTAATAAATTATAGTGGACTAAAAAATTTTAATATATTATACCAGAACCATAATAATATTTGTTACATCTTATATCACCTTTATATAAAATATTACAACCTATTTTTTCATAATATTCAAATATTTTCCCTATTTCTGGTGATAATTGCCAAGTTCGTCTAGTATGTTTTGACTTGTTACTTATTGTTCATATAATTTTTTGATCATATCCTGAATGTATAAAAATATTTAAATATAATATATATCCATTATGTAATAATATTTAAAAATACATAGTTTCTAGGTTTAATAAATAAAATTCACCATTCATGGAGACGACACGTCGTACCTATTCATGAACGCTGCTTCCATTTGGTTTTTGTATTTTATAAGAATTAAAATTATATTATATATATATATATATATATGTCTGTATATAATTATTCATGTTTCATATTTAAATCATATATGTAACATTATTTTGTAAAAAAACCCTAATACAGTCCACACATTGTGTTATTGAATCGCGTCACTATGAAGAGGTAGTATTCCACACGTTCACAAACAAAGTTATCATATCACCAAAAAATGAAATGACAATTGATATATATTATATAAGAATAAAATAAGTATAATGAAATTAAAAATTTCATAATATCATATATAAAAATATTTTCTATCATAATTCCCACCATGGGAGGTGGTAAAAGTATTAACGAAGAGTCGTCCTTCTGTGAGGCGATACTTCCTCAAACACTAAAATGATAAGTTTGTTACACATTATATAGAAGTATGTGAATTTTTAGGTATAAACCTATGAATAAAAAAATATCAGTATATTTATGATACATATTATATTATATAAACATGGAATAAATATCATATAGGTGGTGGATAATGAAAATAGATAAAAAGATACATATGAAGGATAATACCTCTTTTTCTCATAACACCTTTTTGTTTTCACCAAAGGAATACCATATACAGTTTTCAACACAAGTATAGGATTATAGGTTTGTGGGATTTATCATGGAATGTAATTTTATAATAAATTTGTTGAGAAAGAAATGAATTTTATCGGGAAGTGTGATGGGTTAGTGCATTTTTATACTAAAGGAGGAGTGAAATTCTTCTATATGTTTACAAGAGGGAATTCCTCCCACGTTTTTCATATTCCATGTTTCAAAAATATTGGAAAAAACAAGATATATGGTATTATAGAGTCAAAATATTTCCATCCAATATAGTTTTTACAAGTTTTTAGGTCATTTTAAATCTTAATATTTATGTTTACTACCAAGTGGAGTTAATTATCCTCTCAATTGCTGTAAAAAAATTTAATTACATTCACTTATAATTTTAAAAAAACAATGTTGATATTATTAGAAATTATAAATTATTATGTTTTTAAATATTTAATCCATTTTCCAAATTAATATCATATAAATGGATTAAGTTAATTTATATTTAATCCAATAGACATAACGACAAACATGGTTTTTAATGTAAAAATATCAAAACTTTTCTATGATTTCCAATTCAATTTAAAAATTAAATTATTTAAAATGGACTAAATTTATTAAAATATTTAAAATTGAACTAATTTAACTTTAATGGAAATAAAAGATATAATTTATCCTTCTTAATAAATTAGACCAAAAAACAGTTTTTATTTACAATTCCATATTTTTCACTTTTCAACAAAGAATGTAACCTCATAATAAAAATGCCAATAATTCATCCAAAGAAACATTTTATGATCATATATAAAAAAAATAATTTTATTTTTACATATTATGTATATTAATGTGAAAAAAAATCTATTTAAAATAGATTCTAAATTAAAATTCAATAAAATTTCTTTTTTAGAAAATTATTCTTTTTATGCATAAAATGGATTTATTTTTAAATTATTCTAAACAAATATATTGGAATAATATAAAAATATTATTTAACATAAATCATATATATTTCATTTGTATCATTCTATAATTTTAAAATTTTAATTTATTATAATAAAAAAGCCTTTTTGAGAAAAAACTGTTCTTTTATATTCAACTGGTCTTTATATTAATATATAATTAATTGATAACCTATAGATTCAATTAAAATTTTCCTAAACCATATATTTAGCTAATATAGTTAATACTGTTTATAACATCATATTTAATGGGTATGTTATATCTTAATTTATTAAATAACATTATTAGTATTCTAAAATAATTGGCCTTGTGTGTAATGCAAGCTATCGAAGAATGAAATTGTTGCATTTAACAGAATCTAACATTGTATTGTGTGAATTGGAATCTATATAATAGATTAAATATCTTTAAAATAATATATATATTACAATTCCTTTTGATAAAATATTCCCTTTCTTTTTTGGTGTTGCGTGTTATACACACTATATAATAGATTATTCTTTCTTTTGAATTTTTGCATGTTACGGGAGATAAATATCAAAAAATGTATGTATAAATGGGAAAATATATTAACACTGCATATGTAAAAAAGAAACATTTTTTATAACATTTTATAATGAATGTTCTAAATGACCATTTTTAAAAAGAATTGAAATGTTTATTTAAAAAATTTAAAAATTAGAGGATATCATACAAATTCTATATAATAATTTGAGTAAATAAAATGTAATCTTGTAAAATAATTTTAAAAAATATAACCATTGATGAAAAAACCCGATCAAAAATATAAATAAAGTCATATTTTATTTTAAAGATTTATTTTCTTGACTAAGGTTATGAAGAAATTTTTTTTTGAAGAAACCATGGAAACTCATATAATATCCATTGGATTATAATATATATTACCTTTATGAATGATAGACTAAAATATTCCTTATTTGAAGATAAATAAAATCTAAAAAAATAGATCGTTGAATAAATTCATACCTCCTTGGTTTGTTTAAAATTGTATTACCTTGACTTAATAGACATAAATTTGTACATTATTAATCATGATTAAGATATATATATTCATTTTAAATTCTTAATATTTGAAATATATAGATAAAATAAAAATAAATCGGTTCATAATTCCAAATATGTCCAAATTGAGTGGAAATTAAGATGAAAAACCATATTGGAGTAATAATTATAAAATAAAATGATTGATTGTAATAATTTAAATCAGAAAAAATAACAAGAAATAAAAAATAATACAAATTATGTTCAGATAAAACATAATTATTTAATAACATAGATGATGAAATAGATGTATAACACCATTAATGGAAATTGAGTTAAGAAACCCCTTACGTCACGCTTCCCTTTAGTTAAACATAATTTATCCTTTTGTATAATGGTTTTAAAATTATCTAAAATTTATAAATTAACCATATTCATATTTATAATGACATATATGATCCAATTATAACATTTTATCACCAATTCATTAAAAATATTTCATTATTAACTTTATATCGAGTTAAAAATCCCCATTCTCATTGCCTTCTTTTGTTGAAGATATTCTAGTTCCAGTGAATAGGATATAGTTACATCACTTTTATAACTATATTAATGATAGAAAAAATAGTTATTATTCATATAATTTTTTAAAATATATCTTAAAACTTGGACCTATAAAATTAATCAAGTTACTTTGTGGAGATGGATTTTCATTCATACGGAGAAGTGACATTAGGATTTCAGCAATTTGAGAAAGGGTAAGGCAGTGGACGAAATATTAATTATAAACAGTAAAAATTATGTCTTTATTATCATATTTATTCACTAGATCCATCATTATTACTATCCATTTGTGTTAGTGACGGAAAAAATACATCAATTCGAGAAACGGTAGTCCACTGTACACATAAGAAATTGTTTTATTTCCCATTTGATCGAGATATAAATAGATAGATATTATTCAACAAAAATAAGAAAAAATAAATATATGGGATATATTATTATTTTTATAATGTAATTTTTATGACTTAATTGATGTTGGTAAAAGAATATGTAAAAACGATAGAGCTCTATTAATATGATTTTATTCTATTAAAAAAATTCATTATATAACTTCTAAAGGACATAGAGGTTCATATTTTGGGACAAACAAATCCTCTATAACATGTGAAAAATTTTAGGGTCATATTTTTATAGAAAATTTCTCTAGTTAAATGAATCATTATTTGTGGATACGTGAGGGGAAGCTCCTCAATTTTATAATTAAGATCAGGGTAAAAATTTTAATTTTTCATCATTATAAAATATTATTAGTGATATTTCAAGAACAAAATTTCTCCAATATGACTCATATTCAAGGGTGATATTTTCATTCCAAAAAGAAAATAAATTAAGGAGTTTTAAAAAATTATTTATGTAATTTAATCCCTTATCGTTTCATTTAACCCCATCATTAACCACGTCATAACATACCCATGATAAATACTTTTTCAATGATAAAGGGTTATAATTTTACTTATATGGTCAAAATTGGATCTTAAATAGCCAAGATATAAATTATAGGGTTTTTTATCCACTGTCATAATTAAATATTATTATTATTTTTATATAATTTAATAAATTATTATTCCATAATATATTTTTAATTCCATTTATGACATTGTTAATTTTAATTGGGAACAAAGACACAAAGAAAAATATTTATTTTGAATATAATCATTTAAAAAACCCTAATATGATATTTGTATCTAAAAAATTAATTTAATAGAATAATTCATCTAAATTAGATTTCATTTAATAATTTATAATTTTATTCTCCCATTTTTCTATTACTTGAAAAAACATTATGTTGGAGATTTTAAAGAATTTAAGGTATTTATAACATTATTAAAAATTAAAAATAATTTAACCTGTTAAAAATAAAAAAATTATGTTCCTATGAAAACTTTTTATTCATTCCTAGTATATTTGAATCTCTATGTGAATCAAAAAAAGAAAATAATATCCAGAGAATTACATTTTGGAATTTTCTTTACTTAAAATAGTATAAATGTCATTATTATGTTTAAATGGAACCAGAATTCCAAATATTTGACTTTTTGATGGATTTTGGAAAATATATCCCACTCAGTTACCTAAATTAATGTTTCTAGATTATTTTTATTACAGATCTCAATTTATTAACTATGTTTTTACCATTATACCCCAAATGATTTGACAAATACTTTCTCTGTTGTGATTCATAATGATTTAAAATAGAAGTCACAAATTTACAAAATATAAACCTATTGATTATAAACATCCTATCCATTGTTCAATATATCATTCCCATAAGGCACAAAAATAATATTTAATATAATTGAGTATAACAAAATTGAATATAATGTTTAGGAAAAAATTTGTTTTATGTTAAAAACAACTTTTATAAAAATCCTTAATATTGATGATTCGAGTGAAATCTATCAAAATATTATAAATCAAATGTATAATATATCACTTTAGAAAAAAATAAAAAAAGAGTGGGACTTTTATATTACATCAATTAATGAAAAAAACAAGTGTATTTGGAATATTTGAATTTTAGCATTCATTGAAAATTCAATCATTTTTTAGAAAACCCAAAATTCTATGCTATTTTATTATTTATATGATGATTTAAACAAATATGTTCATTTTTTAAAATATATTTTTTTAATTTTTTTAAATTAATAATAGTTTTCCTAAAAAATGCTATAAAATCATTTTTCAATAAAATAACTTTAATAAAATTGAAATCTTAGTGCATAATAATAAATTGTTATATTTTTATTGAGTATGACCATTATAAAAGTAATTAATAATTTGGAGACTCACATTAATCCCTACCAACTGAATAGCTATGTTTTAACGAGCACAAAAAAATATTAACCTTTTCATATATTATCTTAATTATATTAAATATTAGTGTTGTGTGATAAGAAAGATATCATGAATATTATTACATTAAACTAAATTTCTAAGGTATTACATACATTAATCTATTAATAAATTGTGTCCTTTAAATTTTATCTCAATCATCAATGTTTCAATGACTGAAAATATATTTATTTGAATTCCACAATTTAGAGAGGGATGATAAAACATCATTTTAATAATTGGAGGTGGGAAGGATAATGTTGACCTAAAATAACACATTAATTGGTACCTAGATAAGGATATCATTGGTGGGAAGTCAATTTTAATAAATAGTGGAGGAAAATAATATCCTTGTAATAAAATAGGTTCATAATTGACATGGTAATTAAAAAATTATTGAACATAAATCCCTCAATAATAGATGGATGGATATACCATTAATTCATTATAAATAGTGGTTAAATGATAAAAATTTTATTTAAAGTGCAATTTTTATTAATTTGAAGGATTCATTTATCAGTAATGATAAAAAATTTATAAAATATATTTAAATGATTTCATTCAATTACACAAGCACAATTCTATAATTTTATTGTGATTTTATGATTTTAAAATTAACCTATTATTCAATGAAATAAATATTGAAGATAAATTTTAATTCCTTGAGAACTTAAATAAACTTTTAATGATCGTATGTTCCCTAAAATATTGAATATTAATTACTTATTTCCTTAAATATTTATCTTATAAGAAATAGTAACACCGTGATTTATAATATGGAATCATACAATACCCTAATCTATGAACCCTCTATAATAATTAATAAATAAAAAAATATTCCATTAAGATAATATTTATGTATAAGAATCCACTAAAATATGTCGAACCAAAATCATAACAAAAAAATCATAATGGTTTGATCAAAAACTTACCCCCATAAAACATAATGTAGCTCCTAATGTCATACAACGAACACGTCAATACCTTGATCATATATATTATTCAATTTTAATAATAACATGAATCGCCAAAAAACATAGTGAAACATTGACGGATCAAAAATTTACACAATACTCATTCCTTGCATAATATTGTAGACATTCAAATATTTTATATTAATGCAATAAAAAACATCAATGATGAGCTATATATCATTTTCATCAAATCACTAACCAATTTCAATGTTACTAATACTATCATATTTACATCATCATTATTTATAATCTCCATATACCAAATAGACATTATTAACACAACAATAGGAACAAAGTATGGTTTATCATTCCCTTAATCATGCATTTTCCAAAATTATCACCTTATCACTAAATCATTTTTCTTAGTTATGGGTACCATTCAACAACTACATTGAAATCCTTTAAAACAAACTACTGCAAAAAATCATGATATGATTCATAAAACAATAAAATAATTTGATTGATATAAAACATTGACATATTAATTCATGATTCAGAATACAAAAACCCTTCATTTTATTCAATTTAATGATTGGAATATCAAATTAAATACATTATTCTATGATTTAACCCTTTGAGAAAGGGAATTTATATAGGAAAATACCATGATCTCCACATTTAAGGCACTAAACAATATATAGATCATGAGTATTAAATTTATATTTCTCAATCAAAATCCTCATTATCATTCACAATTAATTTATATTTTCCATTCATTTCCACATTTAAAACATAGTATCATTCCATTGAGGCATTTAGCTAGGTGCTTCTTCTCATATAGTAACATCTAGGAAACTAAATTTTCTTTCCACTGGGTTCTTTATGAATACCCATCTTTATAATATTAGGTGTGTTAATAAAATCACCCACGTATAAATTTTTAATCATATAATGATAAAGGTGATTAGGAATAGTCATATTGTTTCTCCAACCAAATAACATTTAAATTGGTTTCTCTTAAGGAAAACAACTGCATGGTCTATCAAATTCTGTTATTGCATTATTCCTTCTAGTTCTAGTAATTGAATAAAACGAAAAATAAGAGTGTGGGGAACAATGATCATAGTGGGAAACTACATAATCATAAAAACAATTACAATATTTCTATATAATGACACCATATTTTCAATCTAATACACATTTGGTTTATCCTAGATCATCCCATGTTATCTATGAGATTACTTGTCTTTAATAACCATATACAAATATGATTTAAAAATTATAATTGATGTAAAATATCAAAACATTGTGATTTTAAATCACATGCATCCTTGAAATCATTCAATGAATCCTTATTAATATACAAGGGAATGGAAAAAATTTCTGAGAAAAAATTATTATTATGGGTTACATACCATGGAAACTATCATTATTAAGTAATCAACAATAAATAGGGAAGGGTAAATAATTGAAAACATGTTCCACATAATAAATAAGTATATAACGAAATGTATCCACAGATAATATAAATGAAGTAACCTCATGGATGATCATAATTGAAAAATAAATGAAGGAAATGCATAATATTAGATCTCATGATCTCATACATCATGATGTCTTTCCATTAATTAATTTTTCCACGACATATGTGTTGGGAAAAATAAAAAACCCATTTGATAATGCTACCTTAATGTTTTGTTATAACGTTTTGGGTTCGAATACCACTAAAGGTTCCCCATACCCGATTGTCCATATAACCCCTAGAGCATTTCCCAAATGTCAATGTCTTCCAACTAGCAGTGAGGGATTATGGTGTACAGGTGGGGAAACTAGGCCATCATTGGCAGAGTGTAACACATCGGAACAAATAATAACAAAAAAGGAAGAAGTACACAACATGGAACTAAAGTAAAAAACAGATGACTGAAAGATAAAGATAGAAATAAGTCATATCATATCAAAATGATGCAGCCAGTCACATGTTAAAATAATATTGTGAATACATGATTCACTGCAATCAAGAACAATACAATACCAATGTATGGTAACACAAAATGAAACTCAATAGCATCAGAATTCTTGGCATTGCTCCTTTCTCTCCTACTCCTAAGGAAGTGTCATGTACCTGAAAAGGTAAATTTTACATTATCAACACATTTATACATATAGTCTATTTAATCCCAAAAACATGACCCAAATATCGTGTGAGAAGTAAATCCTAGTTGGAAACAACCTAAGACCAGTGCCAATCTGTTAGTGAGTATATGTAATAGAGTTGTACAATATTGAAATTCCATAAACTATGAGGTACTAAAAATTAAATAATCCTACATGTGGTGGAATTAATTTATAAATTTCATTATATCAATTATATTTTCAATTACCATAGATATTTAAGAATCAGAGTTGGCCTAAGCCCAACATTCCTCGTAGAAAATTAAGAACAATAAAAGTCTCAAAAGACCTTCTAAACAAGTAATTGAAGAATGAATCAGTGATTGTTCTTGGGAATGACAGATGTATCACAATTCATTACATTCCATTATTAAATTAATACCTGAGTCTATTGTTGATATTAAAAAGTTGGAATTCAACTGTCACATCAGGTACAATTCTACCGACATCCTCTAAGTATGTTCTCAGTGAATTTACTTGGGAGCTCCGAGTGTCACTCTAGATGTTGGTATATGTTCATGAGATTTTTCCCGTAGTGATCCTACATGGGAGCCCCATTGTCTTACCCAAGGTGTTTTAAAAGATCATGTCAATTTAGTTTATCCATATAGGTCCTTCTAGGGAGCCCAAGTGTCACTAAAGACATATAACTCAAAAGTCTCTTGAGTCTGTCCAAGGATTTCTATTCTAAACCCATTTGTCACCCAAGGTGCAAGGTATAATAGTCATGTGGGTCTGTTAATGGTGTTCTATGATGAACCCATCTATAATCCAATTCTATTTACCATTTAATCACTAAATTTCAATAAAACATTCGAACTTGCTTAAACAAGAAAAACCACTTCATGGGAAAAGGGAAAACACAACCCCAAATCCATAATCGAAATAATTATAATTTTATCGCAATTTCAATTCCATATAATGAAAAAGTTCATTTTAAACAAGCCTATAAGGGAAAAAATTAATTCCCATAGATATCCTAGGTCGAAATGAATAAATAATAATTATCCAATGGAAACACACCCACGAGGTGGCCCTTAATCAAACAAAAAATCCAAATATGTTTTAATTTATAGAATTAGTTACTAAAACAACAAATTGTAATAATATGGATCAATTTTCATTCAATATCACACCCTAAACATTGGTGCACAAAACAAAGGTACATATAAAAATCTTAACAACTAATGAGAGGAACAAGACCACCGACACCATTGGAGTAGGACTCTCCCCATCCCGCCTCAACCTCCAATTAAATTTAGGATGATATAGATCTATAGAAAAAGAATATTAAATCAACAAGAAATAACACAATAAATATAAAAATCCCCATTAACGACATGAAATAAATTGAGCACTCAATGAGAGGATTCCAATGGATCTGACTGTGTTTGAATTCACTTTTGGATGATGATAAAAGAGAATGAAATAATCTGAGCACTCCTTATCCATCCACTTGATGACCCTTCTATCCAAATGATATAAGAACAAGGATACTACACATTTTAAGTGAAAAACACAAAATAAACATATAAGTACTTATACACTACATTTATATAATTTTACTACTCATTTAGAGGATAAATTTTACCGAAATACTTTCAAGGACCATATGACATGGCAACATGTAGTGTACTAGGAAGTACAAGGTGTGTAGTTAGTATTTCCTATATTCCTTGAAAACATTCCCACACACCCTATATTCCCACCATACACGGGAAACACTACATGATGTGTACATACAATTACATGGACTATAACCCAATTTCTGGAAATATGACAGTTTGATTCCCTTACATCTCTCATTTCCCCCTATTTTCTCTAAAACAATTCAAAGAAAAAAATAAAGATAAGAAGCATGTACCTCCAAGTACAAATAAGGTTCATACAAACTCCCCCCCCCAACCTCAAAAATATTTGTACCCGGATTCCCCTTCTAAGGGTGGGAATGAAATATTAGATAAATATTGTGGCCACTGAGCACATACATCGGCCTCCTTATACCAAGTATTGTCTTATACTAGGTCGAGATACCATAAAACTCGTATGAGATTAACTGATCATCCTTAGAGAATGTTCATGATCAAATCAAATATAAGAATTGGATGCTCCTATAAGGATTCATCAACCTGATGCTCAACATCCTCCGACTGAAAAACATTAGACTTTTTTGAGTGATAGTGAATTAGTTTCGATACATGGAAGATGTCATGCATGGATATGTTCCTCTTATTTAACTGTAACTGAAAGGAAATTGAAACAAATCTCTCTAGAATCTTGAAAGGACCGACATAACATGGTGAAATCATACCCTATCTCTTGATCCTCATGTGTCACATCCGCGGTATGAAACATAAGAATACACGATCCCCAACCTCAAACTCCAATGGTCATCTACGGTGATCGGTGTATGATTTTTGATGAGACTACATAATAGCCATCTTCTTCTGAATCAACTGAACCAAATCAGTGGTCTCCAGGACAAGACAATGTCCAATTTTAGAGACCTCTCATACCTCCATCCAACATAGGGTTGATCGTCATGGAATCTCATAAAAAGGCTCCTATGGTGTGATATAAATAGTTTCCTCAAAGCTATTATTATAGGCGAACTCATCTAGGATTTTGTGTCTCTCCCATGAACCACCAAATCGAGGATGCATGCTGGAATCATGTCCTCTAGCACTTGAATTGTGCCCTTTGACTGGCCATATGTCTGGCGGTGGTACGATATTCTCAAAAGCACTTGTGTACCTAAATCCATATATATCCATTTCTAGATACGAGAAGTAAACCATGAATATCATTCTGAAGAGATTTGATATGGGACCTCATGAGTTTAACAATCTCACTGATGTAAAACCTCCTATATACATCAACATTGAAGGTTTCCTTGATCAGAAAGGAATGTGAAACATTCATGATCCTGTCAACAACAACCCGTATGACCTCATTTCCCCTTGGTGACCTCGGTAAACTTGTCACAATATTCATTGATACATCATTCCAATTACACTCAAGTATTGATAGCTACTGTAAATGTCTTTCTAATCATTGGTCTTCCGCCTTCACTAGCAGAAAAGTGGAGTACCTCATAACAAAACCAGATTCATCTATCTTCATACCTTTCCACCAGTAATGATGGTGTAAATCATGATACTTATTGGTGACCCTAAGATTCACTACCCATAAAAATTCAGTACATTCTCGCATCTTATTATTGAATATGTCCACTAGAACACAAATGTGTCCATGGATATGCATGGTGTCATCCTCACATACCTTCCATCTAGAAGGAGGGACCTCACCTACCACGACCTCCCATAGAACTAGACATAATAATTTGATAGATTCTACATCATCACTCTATCCAATAGGGTAGAGATAACAACCAATGATTAAATAAAAGTCTTTACTTTTCTTTCATGCACCTCCAGATCCATGTCAGAGAACAACACTATAAGCTTCCACTCACCACTGGCCTCTTGAACTACCTGTATCTGAGTCATCTTGATCGATGCATCGACCACTGCATTGCCTTTCCTAGGCATATAGGCAATCTCAAAATCAATGGAATGATTTTATTACACCCACTTTCAGTATCTCGAATTTAGATCCTAGTGAGTAATGATGTACTTGAGGTTTTTGTGGTTTGTGAAAACCACCAAATGATCTACCAATAAGTAATGCCTCCAACAATGCATGGAAAGAAAAATCTCAACTAACTCCAGATTGTGAAAAGGATAATTTCACTTAAGTGGTCTCTACTGCTGAGACCCATACACAACCTATTGACCACACCTTCATAACCATTTCACCAATCCCAATACCTGATACATCACCATATACAGTGTAACTCTTTCTTATCTTTGGAATTATTACTATCGGTGATGAATTCAAGCTACCATTTATCTCATGAAAAGTTGTCTCACAAGAATATGACCACACAAACTTCACTTTCATCTTTGTACAGCTTGTCATCCCTACTTCCATGTGTCAGAAGTTTTATATATAACACATAGAGTAACCTTCTATCCCCAAGAAACTCTAAACCTCAAAAATGTTCTTGGGATTCTCCAAGGTATCTAATTCTCACAAATTCTTTGGGTCAAAAAATACTCCTATGAGTAAAATGATGTGACCTAGGAAGTGAATTTGACCCATCTGGAAGTGTCATTTTGTCATCATAGCATATAAATGATGCTCTCTTAGTGTATTTAAAATGATCTTAAGTTGTTTTAATTTGTCGTTTTGATTGTGAGAACACACCAAGATATCCTTAATGAAAACCACTGAAATATAATCTAGGTATGGATCAAACACTCATTTCATCCCTGCCATGAAAACAATTGGTGTGTTCGTGAGGCCAAATGGAATAACCATGTACTACTATAGGATACAACAACTACAAAAGTTTCTATGAGGTATGTATTTATGTTGAACATGTACCTGATGATATCCTGACCATAATTCAATTGTTGAGAACACTCGAGCTCCTCGAAGTAAGTCAAACATGTCATCTATCTGTAGAAATGGTTATTGGTTTTTAACCATTAACTAGTTCAGTTTCTAATTGTACACACATATCCTAAGGGTAATGTACAAATGTTTTGAAAAAATGGTTTATGAACCCCAAGGATAAGTACTGAGTCTTATATAACACTTAGTTTCTAGATCTTCTAGCTACATCTTGAGCTCTCATAACTCCATCCCAACCGTCCAGTAGGGAGGAATGCATACTGGTGAAGCTCCATGAACTATTTGATAGTGAACTACCCCTCTCAAACTAGAGGTAATCCTGAGAATTCATCCAAGCAAACATACCTAGAACAATAAACCACATTATGTAAATCATCCATAAATGTTCCCTAGTCATCCAGATATAAACTCGCATTATGAAATTTCATCCTACCTAACCCGTGTTCTTCAGTTACCATTATGAGAAGAAGTTAGAGACCCTTCTCCTAAATGTGGAATCTTTGTAGAAATAATATCACTAGCCACTTGTGGAAACGTCTATAGAAGAGATGTTGAGGGCCAACCATGCCCCAATATTGACACTAAAATATGTCATTGGTCCACTAAGACCTCATAATGCCCCGACCGACTACATTGGTTGCACCTCACCTGATTACTAGAAGACAGATCCTGACTACCATTATCACAGTGAGTGAACTAAAGGTGGGAGTTCTTTATTTTGTTTGATACAATATCATCAATCATTACTGAACCTCCTAGGCTCACACCACTAGCTTCCCGGAAACTGTTCTCGATGATTAGCACATGATTCACTAAAGTAGATACTGAAGGAAACATGAAGGTAATAATATATGAACTTATGTCAACCCTGATCCCATGTTCAAATATTCAAGCTTTTGATATTTCATCACCCATTAGAATATGAGTGATATGATGAATCTTAGTAAACCTGGAATAATATTACATAACTGACAGTGTTCCCTGCTCCAGGTGAATGAACTCCCAGTCTAAGTGAGCTGTCATCTTCTTGAAAAAATAATAATAATCGAAGGCCTCCTTAAAGTCATCCCATGTCAAATAATGAGGATTCCTTGACTAATTGATAACATCCCACCATCTCTTGGTAGAATCAAAAAACATATATTTCGTGATCTTGAACATACTCTAAAGAGGTGTCAATAAGTCCATGAAGATAGAAAGCGTGGACTCCATCCCTAATTTGGTAGCCTATAGTCCACCATCTCCTCAAAAAGACAGAGGATTATACAGGTGGAACACTCATGTTATCTCTTAAATAGATGTGTTAATATGCAGTGCTCCCTGAAAAGTTTTCATAAACCTCATAATGCATTGACAAAACTATGCATACACACTAGCATCTAGTACAATAGCAGGATTTTTTTTTGAATTTTTAGAGGATCCATTAGTATCCTATGGCCTACAACCTATTGAGTATGATAATCACCACTTTCTGGGCATACATATCAAGGGATTCATGTCGCATGACTCTATATGGTCAAGATCATGCCTCAGTTCGAGATCATTATCATGGTTTTTCATTCAAGAGTGCCAAAATGATACAAGAAAAGACCCTTAAATATTTTCGAAAATGGAATACACGACATGTAAAAATCATACATGGAATCTACCCTAAAGTATTTTCATGACCGTGTAGTCTCTCCATCTTCATAATTTATTAACCCCAGGATATTAGAGTGTAAACAAGCCTCCATATTATCCATGTACTCCCACATGGAAAGATTCACAAAGGATCTAACTGAGTGATCCCTCACGGCGTGTACCAAAAGATTACAGTGGTGTACTTGTGAAACCCACCATCCCATGTTCCATCTCACATGGTTATACAAATAGTCAGTAACCACATGGAAAGTACATATAGTAGATGGTGTGTACATAATAAAACATGGAACAAAATCTTCCCTGGATCAGAAGAACATGTGTCGTGTTAATACAGGATTCATGTCATGTGAACTAGTTTTTTAGGATAGAAACTTTAGATTTCCCAGATAACCCCTGTTAAGAAGAAAATCCAACTAGTGGTATGCTAATTTATAATTTGTGGGGGCCCATACTCCCCCCCCCCCTCGAATCAATGTTTGGCATCCTCAAACTGAACATAACTACATAATCTGTACCACATGGCCCAAACATGATCTGCCAAATTCTAATCCATGAGGGCCCATTCACTTTATGGATTAAAGCATGAAATCCTTCCCAATCGAACCATCTCGTGTACCAATTTTACTTTCACAAAAGTAGGCATAACTATTAAGGTATTATCACAACAACATGCATCTCTTGAAAAAAATCTATCAAAAAATGGCATTAAGTAATTCTCCCTTACCGTACTGGAAAGTAGGTATGGAAGGATATTTCTAAGAAAATCCTATATGATTCATGAGATGGAATACCATCATCTCATCAGGTTGCAAAAAAAATATAACCACAATAATATCAATAATAACAACAAAAAACATGTATGTCACCCAATAGTGATATCAAATCAACTTTTATATCTCAAAATCAAAAATCAACATTTAATTCGATGTAATATAGATTTTACCTGCACACAAGTATATTCTTTTGGGAATAGATAATTAAAAAATTCCATATCATTTACATTATATCCAAATAGTAAAGAAAACTAGAAAACAAACTCCATATGATAACAATTTATAATATCTTATGTCTGGATGCCAATAATGATTCCCCATACCTGATTGCCCACATGGAATCAATCACATTTCCCCAAAAACCATAGGTTACAGACTAATAGAGTGGACCTAGGGTGTGATAGTGATGAAACAATGCCATTATTTTCATATTGTAACACATCAAAAAAAAATAATAACAATAGAAAAATATGTACACATCATGAAACTGCAATCAATTATAATACAATGCCAATGTATGTTAACACAAAGTGAAACATAGCATCATCGCAAGCCTTGTGTTTGTCACATGCTCTCCTACTCCTAAGTAGAAATCATGTACCGGAAAAAGGTCCCTTTACCTTATTGACTCCTAAAATAGAAAAGTTTGTGTGTTCCAAATAAAATGAACCAAGTCAGGTGTGATAAATAAATCCTAGTATGCAACCACCTAAGGCCTGTCCCAGTCTGTCAGTGAGTATATGTAGTTTTATTTTACAATAGTGAAATGCATTAAATTATGTGGAACTCTAAATTAAAATATCATACATGTACATGCATTCATTTATAATGTTCATTATGTAAATTAGAAAAACTATTAGATGTGATATTTTTTAATCAAAATTCAGCCTATGCCCGATATTCCATGAAATAATGTAAGAACAAATGAAGTCAGAAAAGACCTTCTAAACAAGTAAGCAAACATTGAATCCCTGCTTGTTCTTGGGATTGGCAGACATGTCACAATTCATTCCATTCTGTTATTTAATTATAATTTGAGTCTTTTCGTGAGGCTCCAATGTTGGAATTCATGGATTACTTCTAGTGAAATTCTACTGATATCCTACGAGTTTGTTCTTAGTGGACCTACATGGGATCCATGAGTGTCACTGTAGATGTTAGTATGAGTTCATGAAAGTCCATCCACAGTGTTCCTACAAGGTATCCCTAAAGTTTCACTCTATATGTAGTATAAGATTGTGATAATTTAGTCTATCCTCAGAGGTCCTACTAGGGAACCCATGTGTCACTAATGACATATAACTCCAAAGCCTCTTGAATCTATCCGTTGAATTCTAATCTATACCGATGTATTACCCAAGATGCAAGGTACAAGAGTCGTGTGATTCTGTTCATGGTGTTCTAATACGATACCATGTATCACCCATTTCTATTTAACATTTAGTAATTAAAAATAAATAACACATTCTAACGTACTTAAAAAAGAAAACCCACTACATGGGAAAATGTAAAACAAAATATCAAATCCATAATAAAAAAACATACAATTTTATCAGAATAGTAATTTCATATAAGGACCATGATAGCTTTAAAAAACATTTCATGGGAAATGAAGCAATCCCCATAGACATCCTATATGGAAATGGCTAAATGCTAATCATCTGAGGGAAAGACACCCTTGGGGTGGCCCATAGTCATGGAAATAAAACATACATGTTTTATTTCATTGTATTAATTAATATAACAATATTAGGAAATAATAAGGAATAATTTCCTTTCTTGGACACACCCTAAAAATAGTCGTGCGGTATAACGACACATATAAAAATTTCAATAATTAACGAGAGGCATCAGACCACCTACCTCATTGTAGTATAATTACCTTGGTCCAGGCTCAACCTCCCATTAAAGATAGAATGGTTTAGATTTACGAAACAATAATATTAACTCAACCTTAAATAACTCATTCGGTATAGAAAATCTCCATCAATATCTTAAGAGAAATCGATCACTCTCCTAGAGGATTCCAAATGATTTAATGATGTTTGAATCGGCTTTCTGATAATGAAATGGGAGACGGAAATAATTCCAGCGCAGCATGTTCATCCACCTAGGGACCCCTTTGTCCAATTGATACTAGAATAAGGCTACTTCCCATTTTATGAAAAAAAAAACACAAAATACATAGCATGTAAGTCCATATAAATTGTGTTTATATCATTTAGCTGCTCATTTGTCAACTGAATTTCACCTGCATACATTCCAGGACTAGATAACATGGCTACACGATGTGTACTAGGAAGTACATGGTGAGTAGTTTGTCTCTCCTCTCTTCCTTTTTGTCATGACCACACACCATGAATTCCCACCATACAGGGACAAAACTACAAGGCATGTACTTTGGATTACGCGATGTGTAACTATATATCAGTTTGTGTAAAATTGTATTTCGAGTACTTTTCTAGTTTTCCCATATCTTCTAAAAAACAACTCAATGGGAAAAGAAAAAAAAAAGATTGTGCCTCCATGAAAAAACTGGGTTCTTTCATTAGTCTCATAAGACATGTTAATTTATCATGGTCGATCTATAAATGTAACACACCCATCACATCATAAAGGGTGAATTCCTTATATATTAAATTATCCATTTTATTCACAAATTGTATGAATTATCAATGAATGTCAGTATTGAGTAATGAATATAAAATATATATATACTTAATTAATCAAATAGCATTCAATGTAAAACAGAATATGTATAAATAATATATAGTTTATAAAATTATCATATACATGATATAAATAATATATATTTAATAGAAATATAAATTTTAATGGATAATGATCAGAATAAATTGAATTCCTCGTGAGAATGATATTGACAAAAAAAATTAATAAGTGATAGTATACGACAATCAATTCATTATAAATATAGGTTTCTTAATAAATTATTATATTTTTTAGAAAAACAAATTATAAGAAATGATTTAAAATATGATATCCATAATGAGATTTATATTTATGACCATTGAAATATTTTAGAATAAGCTAAATATCCTTGAACATTTATTACAATGGGAATGTCCATAAACAAGTTATATGTTTAAAATAAACCATTGCATATAAATTTTTAAAAAGAATTTTGAAAATAACCCTTTTTAAAAAAATATATATAAATATTACTAAAAGAAATAAATATTAAAGTATAACATAAAAAATGATTCCAAAATAATTTTATTAAATAAAAAGGAAATTTGTAGAAAATTAAAATATATGTTCATTGAAGTCAAATATACCTTACTGAAAGGATAAATAAGATTAGTTTTTATTTCGAAATTTTATTTTCATTATTCATGTTTCAATGAGAGGAAAATATAGAAGTGAACATTGATACTACATAAATATAAAGAGGATGAGAATATATTTGGAGAATATAAAGTATATACAATTAAATTAATTCGATAATGAATACAAGAAAATATAGAAAATGAGAATATAAATCTAATTATTAACACTTTGGAAACCCTTAAATTGTAACTTGTCAAAATATTAATTTTAATTATACCATTAATATTCATTAACAAAATTATATTCATATTAAATATATAAAATGTTTTTGTAACATCCCACCCATTTTTATTGGCTTGATTCGAGGTGGAATTGCTACTTAGCCTTAAGTGACATCCCCAAGATGCCAAGGGTTGGTAATAAATTCACAAGGATTAAATACAATTTGGGATGATTTTCCCATCATAAAAGTTACCAATAGAAACAATCATACCCTATCAAAAAAAAAATATGGTTCGTGATAACCATGTAACACAACTCAATGTATTAAAAATAGAACCAACTATATCAGATTACCAATTCCAAAGACTACCAATAACAATGTACAAATAGGAAGACTAAACCAGAATTCTCAAAGACTCAATAGACATAAACATTGTAACTCCCAGCATGCTACATGTTCCAACTCCACTATACTTCCCAATGTATAAATATGATCCACTAAAAAAATTATGCTTTCTATTTACATGTGTCTCAGTAAATAATATCTGCAAAACCACCAACATGATAAAGTAGCAGTGAGTAATGTAACATGGTAGGAATTCCGAAAATGACATCCCTTCTCACTCCACCAGGATAGAACAGGTTAAGACCTCTATATAGTACAATTTTTATAAATAAAATAAAATATATTATATAAAATCGAAAAACATTTCTATGAAAAACTATGTTCATTCCAAAATATTTTTCTAATCAAATCCACTTCCAAGGAAAGAAACTAATCAAATCATTCAAAAAAATTCTCATAACCACTTGGAATAACCCCTTATGTTCCACACAACCAAATAATCTCACTAAACCATAAATCCATGAAATTTTGGTGTTACCTTTGACAGTGGAACAAAATTTCCATGAATCATCCATTTGAATTTGGTACTTCGTGACCATTATCAACCCCCTTAAACTCATTCTTAACCATTTAATCCAACTATTCCAAAAGTAATATTTTCCAAACCATTTCAATAAAACACTAAATTTATTTAAAATAATTTTCCATCCATCAAAACCAACATACAATTTAAAATTATTATTTAAAAATTATTTTACCACTTTCACATTCCACTAAAACACAGAATTTTTTCAATTTAATAAATAATCATTAAAGTAGTTTTCCATCAATCAATTAACCAATATTTCTGAATAAATTTCAGAAAAAATAATCAAATTAAATTAATAATTTTTTTCCTAATTACAGTAGTCTACTGTGAAATCACATACCTAGGTAATTATGTTGGAAATGTTGAACAACATAATTTTTTAACATAACTTGGTATAATCTCCAAAAAAAATAACTTTGATCTATTACCCAAAAATCAATGCCGCCATATATAATCATGATTACAATCTTACCTCCTAGATCTAAACCCAATTGACTGTATCTTGGATTTCAAGAGAGGGAATAAATGTATATCCATGAAAACCGACAACAAAAAAGTCCTACCAAGGGAATTTGTCTTCAATGGGATAATAAATGCCTTAAAATTACTTATTTTTTGAAGGAGAGAGACTCCACATCCTTTGAGAGGTATAAAATATGAATTGGTATATAAATAGATAAAAATGAGACTCTTATAGGCAAATCATATTGATATCCACTATTCATGATATCATATTTAAATTGTGCACCAACCTCTACTTCATGATGAAACATTCATGGTTTTCTAGCATGGTTAGAAGACAACATGACCACTTTATTTAATCCATCTACAATCACTTTTCATAGTAACTCCTAGGTGTCCACAATGTTTGGAATTGTTTTCCAAAATGTGTGCCTTCCTAGAATCATATGTCTCACTATGCATGGTTTCCTTTAAGAGTTACATGTTTTTCACTAACCATGCTCAAGCAACTCACCTTTTGAACATTCAAACAATTACATTCAAAAAGTATTCCCAACCCTCCCAAGCATAATCCAAACAAGTTACATACTTATTAAAATTTCATGAAATTATTACTTACATGAAACTAGGGATGCTACATTCTCCCCACCATTGGCCTTTCTATCCTAAAAGGGATGACTACAATTATTGTTATGAACTATTTCTATTCATTTATCAATCCTTTCCTCCTAATATTCCCAAGTATCATCTTGAATTCAATGAAGATTCCAAAAAACATATACCAGACCGTTGTTTTATCACTCAAAAATTTCTCTTACCTCTCCCCAATCCATAATGGAATTCGTAACAATTAATCATCTGTTACTTGGTCAATGTGATCCCATGAAATCACATAGTTATCATCGGGATGATACCTTTTCTAATAATATAAATGATGCAGATTATGCACTACACAGAACCAAGGGTCAAAATGGCCTATATGCGACTTAATCAACCCATTCAAGAGTCTAAAAATGAATATTTATTGATTATATGACCTGCCTTTCTAACCAAAACGACTACACCAAAGCCTTGTAGAGATTACTTATAATTAATTATCAATCACCTCAAATGACAATGATCATCGGCTCTTATATGCATATGACTTATAACCACTCTAAGTTGTCTCTATTCTTTTTTAAAATCCATTTAGTCTTCTCTATTTTCTTTTAGACAGTGCTCGACCCAACTAGTGATGTCTCATCTATTTCCACCAAAAAGTGCAAGACTATTAGATACCCATACAAATATTCAAAATAATCCATATTTATCATGTCTTGGTAACTGTTACTATATAATATATCCACTAATGGTTTGTTATCTTCCCATAAGCCGCCAATATCCATTACAAAATATCATAACATGTTTTACATTGTTTGTAACATCCATTAGGTTTTCCCATTCATATGATCTTGATCTTTCACACTCATTTTCTACTGAGTCCCATGGTATTGTTATCATGTTTTCAAAAAACAAGACATAAACCTCAAATATCTATCGATACTATCAAAACTGGTGAGTAACTATTCTTTACCATTTAATGGATATA
Organism: Viscum album; assembly: GCA_963277665.1. Taxonomy (NCBI): domain Eukaryota; kingdom Viridiplantae; phylum Streptophyta; class Magnoliopsida; order Santalales; family Viscaceae; genus Viscum; species Viscum album. The sequence goes on from OY728119.1 coordinate 1,687,584,836, forward strand.
TATATTTTTCCATGTACTCCATAGTAAGATATTCATTAATGGGGATTGAAATGAGCCTTATTTTTGAGTCGATCCACTACCATCCATATGGAATAGTGTTTCAAAACTGTTATAGTGAGACCCATTATAAAATAAATGGATAGATGGTCCCATTTCAAAATAGAAATAGGTAAAAATTGTAACATACTTGTTGGACTACCATATTTCCAAATAAATTTATCTAAAATGAAGGTAGGGATGTTGAAAATCTTAATGTTCATATATTGTACAAAAATAACAATTTTGAGAGGTTTGAGGTATGGGAGAGGTGGTGTCCTTTTATTGGGAAGGAAAAGTACCCACTTTGAAATATTCAAAAAAAGATAGGTGTACACATACTATTAGATAACAAAATTCATACCAAACCATCATAAATATAAAAATGGATGTTTTTTTCGATGCAACATAGCCATAAAATGTTGTTTTTACAAGTTTATAGGCCATTTGGTCACCAAATATTAAGGTTTAGTCCTTAATTAAACATAATTTGGCGTTAATTGCTTTGATTAATTTTAATAACTTTCACTGATATTTTAGGAAATATATTAACATGATATTAATATAATCTAAGTATTATTATGATTCTAATGGTTTATGTTAGTTATTCGAAATTAATTTAACATATGAGATAAAATTAATATTATTTCTAATCCAGTAGTCAGGATGAAATTACAGATTTTTAATGTACAAAGAAGATAAAAATATTATTTAGTTTTTATATTAATTTTCAAAGTGATATTGACCCTAATGAATTAAATTATGTTAAAATATTTATAATTGTTCTAATGTGACCTTAATTCAAATTTAACATATAATTTATCAATAATGATATTTTAAATGAAAGGTAGTTTTTCTATAAAAAATTGGTAATTTTCGATATTCATAAAAAAAGAAGTTTCTTATATTAATAAAAAAATTCATCATATGATAATTGTAAGATTTTAAATTCAAATATTATATTTGTTTTTTCAAATTCAATTTTTAAATGTGATAAAAAATAATTTTATTATTAAACAAGGTTCATTTTAGAAAACCATTTTTTTAAATATAAAAGGAAATTAACAAATATTATATCTTTCATTATAAATATGTTTTTCAAAAGAATGTATCTTCTGATTTGAAAAGGGAAACCTAATTAAAAATTCAGAAAATAGGATATTTACGCATATCCATTTGAAGCAAAGGAAAAATTTCATCAAGAACCTGAGTAGTCCAAGACATATCACCACCATCAACACCTTTGTTGGAAAGGCCATCTTCTTGTGAATAGATTTCCCTGTAAACAAGGGGTACAACAAAATCAATGCAAAAGAGAAAGTCCCAAAAATCATACCAATGAGAAGACAATCACAATAACAGATGCCTAGAATGTACTCTGATAGCATGAACCATAATGGAAGAATCACACACTAACCAATGCTTATTCAAACCAATACGTGAAAAGTGATCAATGGCTACAATGACCCCCATCATCTCAGTTGCAAGAAAGGAGGTGAAGCCACAAGAACCATAAAGACATCCTAATGAATCCCATGTTGATTCCTGAAAATATCACCTTAAACAAAAAACTCAAATTTCTTCTTGAAGAGCCATTTTTGTTATCCTTGATCGAACCAACAAAGGTTGGCTACTAAATAACATCGAACATACCTTGGGGAGGGCAGAAATGACCATTGACACCAAGAATCCTTAAAATTGGGAGGTCATTCAGAGTATTGAAGCAATTAACATTTTGAAAAAGATTAACATCTCTAATAACCATTAAAATCTGATCAAATACATCTTGAGAGGAAAACAAATCTGCTCATGTAACCTATTATTGCAGGATTTTAAAATAAATGAACCAACTCTATATCAGTATCCCGAAAAAGTTTGAGTAGATGAGGGGATAAAGAGATAAACATCCAACTCTTAAAGAAATATTAGATTTCTAAAAATGACATATCATCGGCATATGGTTCTCAAAAAAATCAAAATGGAAACCTATTCAGCATGCGGAGAAGTAATACCTACGGATAGAAACATGCTACCTAGGAACTGAGCGAGATAGGAGGTTGTATCTACATCTCAGTTTGCCCAGCCACTACAATCTAGAAGTGTATTCAGATAGATCAGAATAAAAAATTTTGTAATATAGGATGCCATTAGGAGAAGCTTCCCAGACCCAAAAATCTTGTCGGGAATAGAATTAATACCTACTGATCACATTGAAAACAGAATATGGAAGGAAATCCCTACTATTATTTTGTTTCGATATTGGGATCAAAATATATACGGCAAATCATTTTTGTCTGAGAGGGATTCAAGTAGAGTGGACCTGTCTAGTTCGTTGTCGATAAACTCAAAGTATATTTTTATGATACCCATTATCGTGAGTGAATGTCAATAACCAGAAATATAGTTTTCACAATATGCCAAACCGAGGAGGCCATATAGGAAATATTTTTACCAAAGAGTAAAGGATGAAATATAGACTGAGATAATTGAGAGAAGTAGAATTTACATTCACTATTACACAAATAGACTGAACATGTATAGACTGATTAAAAACCGTGTAGGTTTTTAATGCCAAGATCATTAAGAATCCTATGGTGTAAAACAAGTTTTCCAAGCCATTGTGGAAAGGTTTCTTTCAAGAAAACTACCACTCCAAATGACTTTTTTGAAAGAAATAAAGATAAATTGAATGTGAAAATAAGGCCATTCATTAACCATAAAAGAATAAACAAACATGGAACTGATGACATATTTTTCCCATGAAATGCGACTAACCATGGAACGAGACATACATTTCAAATCAACCAGCAGATTTATAATCAGACTGAAAATACAATCAATGTATTATGCATTTTTCCTACCCTTGAATATGGGACATCCTTATAATAATGTAAAGCCTCAATGATTTTGATAATGTTGTCCTTATCTCCATTGGTAAATAGAATAATATCTTTAGCATATAAAAGGTGAGATGGACCATATAAACCTCTTCCAGCAGAAATAGCTTTGATTATTCCATTCCCAGACATAATTGTAATGAACTAACCCCATTTACACAGACTCATTGCATTATTACATTACATTGGCATGATAATAAGAGATCATGTCTCGAATGACCAACAAGTTAAGTATCCTTAGAATTACTAGATACATACTTATGTTTTACATTATATTATGAAATGGAAAAACAAAAAAAAATTGTGTCCCCATTAAACACACTCATATCCCTTATCCTATTCCTGTAGGTTAATCGTAATATACATCTTCACATACTAGGAAAAAGATAATATAGAAAGGGGAGAGCTCTGATGCATAGTAAGAATAAAAATATTGTAGAAAGTGTCTTAAATAAGCATAAACATTGAAGGCATTGTACAAGACTAAAACACAAGCCTTTTAAACATAATATTGTATATAATATGCCCATGATAAATAAAATAATTATACTTACCTATTCATATAGATATTATACTTGTAAAATAATCACATGTAATATTAATAGCTAATTTCATAATGATGGAATGCATAATTTCTGTCATCAAAACCACATAGTTAAGGCCTCGTGCCATGATTACAAATAAATTTTTTTCAATACCTTGATCTATGACAATAGTTAGTCTCATGAGACCAACCAATGCCTCGAGGAGGTATAGCAGGATCCAACCATCACTTAAAAAGTCCAATGCGTTCCTCATATGAAAATGTTGAATAATTACATAAACATACGTATTAAAACCAACATATGAAACATTAATAATTTAACTAGAAAAAATAAATGGTATAAAAATATAACATCCTCAATCAATAATATCCCCAAAACTTCAACACAATTTTGATGATTGTATCATAATAAATCAACTTTAAACAAGTATAAAATCAATCAAAGGATGTTGACATAGTTGAATCACAAATATTTGAGGAAAATATCTCTCTCTACATTGAAATCATTCAAAAGTCAAGTAATTATAAAAGAAAATATTTATTATTAAAATATTCTTATAATCTTCTGAGGGAAGCTTCGAATGTGTTATAATTGAAGAAAATAGTGGCACCCACCGTATATGTTAAAAAACATTCTTACTTTAATTTTTTGGAAATGTCACAAAGTACATAGTTTGGAAAATGATGGAAAGATTCCTTTAAAAACATTATATAAAATTTAAAAAAATGATATAAATGAAATTAACCTATATTCTAAGAAATAAAAAAATGTTTTTAAATGCATTTTTAAGAAACACGGATGTGGATTAAAAAGATGTGCAAGTAGATAATTATGTAAAAACCACCTTGGATAATAAAGTGATTGTAAAATTAATCTTTACCTAGTACTTTTCCTTGGACAAGTGCATGTTAACCTCTTATATACATGTTAATTCATTGTTAATAAAGATTAAAAGAACCATACACATAAATATGATATCATATATGATCTTTAATATTGTATTGTTAATAATATTTCAGTAGTATCATTATTTTGGTTGTTAACTGATTCTTCTTCATTATATGTTTTGTTAGGTATGTAAAGTTTTTTATGAATATGAGGTATTTTATTCATATACAGAATGATATTATGTTTTTAAAAATTATTTTAAATCATAATATGAAAATTATTCTTGAATGGTTATGATGGGAGTGAATCTCATCGCGTTCATGGAGACTGTAATCCGTACGTTTTCATGAGAAACAATATCAATCTATGGATGGTAAAATCATTTTTAATTGGATGTTATATCATATATTAAGAATTATTGATATGTAATTCTTATAATTTACATAAATTATAATCATTATTAAACTCATCCAAATAATGAAGTGTTGAATAAAAAACTACACAATGATGTGGAGACGGGATGTCATACGTACACACGTATGGTCACTTTTTCATTCATAGAATGGATAAAATTGTCAATATGGTTGAAAAATATATATAATAACATCAGATTATATTGGAGGCACTAGATTTATTACATTGTAATGGAAACAACAATGAAAGAGGATGTGGAAGAAAAAAGAACATTGTAAGAGGTGATGAAATTATTACCTCTTCTTCGGGTGCTTCCTTTTGATTTGATCAAAAGGTCTCTATTAGATGGAATTCTGATCAACGTAAGGCCTCTAGGATGAATTTGGGGTAGTTTTGAGGATATTTTAGTAGGTTTTGTCCAATCCAAATTGCATTAAAAGTATGAAATTAAGAGATGGGGAAACACACTTTTATAAGAAAGGTGAGGATCACTTTAGGAAAAGCTTGAAATGTTATTTTATTATAAAATCATTTTTAGTTTATAATGTCTTCAAAAAGATTTATTTTGAGGATAATGTGTGGATGTGTCGAAAACCCCTCAACCAATATTTTTTAGATAGCATTAGGTCACCATGTTAACCATGTCTTTTAGATTTAACTATTAGTAAAATAGTTTAACTTTTACCATATATTCCTCTATTATTATAAAAAATGGTTAACAAAAAAACAATAAAAATCCAAAAGAACCCAATTTTATCATTATTTACATATATAAAAATATCGAAAACCTTTGGATTATACTTATATTTTCATGAATATTATATCTTTTAATAATATATTATTTATTTTAGAAACTCATTTAAGTCAATTTTGACACAATTTGGTATTTTGGTTTTGTGAAAGTCATTACAAAATTATCACTTAGAAAAAAATATTTAATAAAATTTAACAGGTCATAATAACCATTAAAATTAGTGGAATTCAGCCAAATTCTCAAAATACATTTATTTGGATAATTATAAAACCAATTATTTTAATCATTCATTAATTAGGTAATTACGACATCATCATTGTGTCATAAATAAAATTAATTATACAATCTTTAAAATTTAAAAATAAAATACCATTATGTACGAAATAGTTTTATATTTCTAAATAATATTTATAGTCGATTTTATCTTATGTATAACCATATATTGAAAATGTTTTAGTAATGCAAAATTGAATTTAACACTTTTAAATATTTTTTATATAAAATAATAATAAATGTTCAAATCAAATCCATGCAGATAAAATAAGATCATTTTTTATTCTTAACATTGATATTGGTTGAAATAATCTTATCCAATATAATTGGGATTTGTATAAAGGTTATTATAATTATAATCTTTACATTTAATTACCCTCTTTACTTTTAACTATGGTAAACAAAATTCAAAATATATTATTCACCAAATAAATTAAACCTTTTTAACCACATTTTACTTACTATGTTCAGACGAGTCTCTCGATTTTTTCAAATTCAATACCAAAAATGAAAAAAAAAATCATATATCCAAATTTGCTAACGTTCCTTGGAGGTGGTTTAAAGACGTTAAAAAGTTCAAAAAATGTTAAACATGTAATCTTATTATAAAATGGCTCCGATGAATTAAAATTGAATTAATATATGTATTATGACTCTATTATGACATAAAATATATTTAATTAAAATAAATAATTATTTAAATAAAAATTCAGTTTTAAACAATAATGTAATGTTTTTCACTATTCGTCAAAAAATTGAATGTTTTTTGAGAAATACAGAAAATTCATCCAAATAAAATTTTGTTATTCTAATTTAAAAAATTTTGTCTATTTTACCAAATTAAAATCATAAGAGTTGAATTAATTAACTCCAAATTTATTCGTGTAGTCAATACTAGAAAGTGGGTTTTTGATATGTAAAAACAATCAAAAGATTGATATGTGTTTATATCCAATTTAAATGTTAAATTACATTCAATGACCAATATTGGATTAAATGATAATTATATAATCTTCTTATACTTCATAACCATTCAAATGTATAATTTTAGACTAGAATATATTTTCTTTAAAAAAGTGGTTTTCAATTAAAATTTAGTATCTTTCACTACTCATCAAAATATGAAAGTTATTAAAAAACATCGAAAAATTAACCGAACTAAATTTTTATGTCCCTATTCAAAAGAAGATGTTTATTTTGTAAAATTGAATATATAAAAGTGTCAAATATTATATTCTAAAATGGTTATCCATTAAAAGGGTGTGAAATACATTAGTTTGAAAATTAGTTACTTTATCTGATAAAATGAATTTGTTCTTGTATTATGTCTAAAAAACACATAATATGGATGTTAAAATTATATTGGGTATATAAAATTCAAGATAAAATTAATAGTATTCATAAATTCTTTTTGAACGGCATGTTTGATAAGTCGTGGTGCATTCGAAATCGGTGTTTCATGTAGTGCAAGCTATTGAACTACTTTAAAGAGAAGACATACTTTTCAATCCTGGGGTGTTTCATTCTACCCTCATTCAATAAATTGAATCCTCATAATTGGAAATTTTTCTTCAAAAATAAAAGGTTTAAAAATAGAAAATACCATTGTGGAAAACCCAAATCGGAAATAGGGTTAATAAAATTTACACTTAATAAGAGGGAAAAAGAAATGAAAAAATACCCAAAATAAGGAATTAGTGTAACACCCCAGGTAAATAAAGAGTATGAAATTTTCACATTTATCCATGTTTTTGAATAAAATATTAATATAACTTTAATGGGGACGCTATGCTCGATGGCGTGCCCAACACGCAACAACGAGTTTCTTATGAATCTTATGTTGCACTCTAATAATAAAATAATATTATTTTAAATGGTAGTTAAGGCCTAGCTGTTGTGATGGAAGGAATGAATAGAACTAACTAAAAAATTATTATATATGTTTTCAAATATTTTTACTTTTTACAATAAATGTTAGAGGATTAAAAATGCGAATGAATCCAATTTTAAGCATAAACATTCTAATATTCTTTAAAAGGTCGATTAACCGCCTTTTGATGGCGAACCTCTTTTAAATCCACTTTTTGAAATTTTTATGTGTTATATTTTACAAAATAAAATTCTACTTTAGAATCAGGAAATCAAAATTTACTTTGTGTAAATTTTTGGTATTTTTCCGAAAAAAGATCAATTTTTAATGAATAGTGAAAATTATTATATTTTAATTCAAAACCTCTTTTTAATCAAATATATTTATATTATTAGATTATCTTTTAAATTGGTTTTAAAGTGAAATTAGAATATATTTTTACCATTTTATCAAATAGTGGTCATTGGAATTAATTTCACTTTGAAATTTGACTTAAACTAGTGTCAATCTTTTGATATATATTGTTTCATAAAAACATGCTATTGTTCTGACAGCGGGAATTAATTATTAAATTAATTAATTTAACTTATATGTTATGAATTTTTTAAAATATACATCATTTTTGATTTTAGAATATCAAATATAGCTTAGGGTGAATTTTTGGTAATTTTCTGAAAAACATCAATTTTTGATGAATAGTGAAACCACTAAGTGGTACATATAAAAACTGATTTTCTGTTTAAATGAAATATTTCCACCTTTGTGTTTTGAATTTAAAAAATATGACATACATGGTTTTCATTAAGAAGTAAAATGTGGTTCAATGGGATTAAATTTTTTTGGGTGAATAATAACTTATTATGTTTTTAGTCGTGATTAGAGGTAATTAGTGTAGTTTAAGGTAAAAATAATGTTTTAATAATATAAATTGACCTATAAACATGTCCAACCCTCATTGGATGACTAATGGACGACCAAGACAATACATGGGTCAACTTGGGGACCCCATGGAGCCACTTTGTTTGTAAAATGACATAAATACCTTTTTATTTAATGTTAAAATTAAAATGTCACAAACATCAGTTGTTTAACTAAAACAATTATTACATGGGGTTATACAAGTAATATTTTTGAATATAAATAGTAATTTTAAATATAAAAAGAATTCCTACATAATATTATTTTTTTATAATTTTTAGACATTAAATAAATTAAATTATTTATCACATCATGATGATGCAGCGATGACCTCATTATTTAACAATTTAAATAAAATTGAAAGATAATGTAACATCTAAGAACTAAACATTTCCAAAACCTATTGTATGGGTGGAGTTCGAACCCTTATCACCTTATCCTCAAAACACATCAATGTGGGACCATTAAAAGCCGAAACTCCTTCTAAAATAAAGTAACATTTCTTTACTTTCCAAAAGTGCACCTCCTCTCTTCTTATAGAAGGCCCCCACCTCTACCTCCTTACCCACACTTACAAAGAATTTGACCCAGCCAACCCCTGACCATTTTTTCTCTCCACATCGCTCTATAACTATTAGAAGCCTCACTTTGGTAGAAGTCTTCCCAAGGAAGCCTTTGAGCTCAAACCAAATGGAGTTACCCGATTTTAAGGTAATGTATTCACTTGTGTCCTTTTGTTTTATTTTTCTTCTCCACCACCATAAACTCTTTTTATTACATTATTTTGTAACAACACCAGTATCTTAAATATAATACAATTTTGTTATGTTATGTATTCTAGATACACTTACACACACCATCGTCTAATGGTTAAAGAACATACTATTTCTGTGGATAGCGAATTACTGCCTCACGAAACGATGATTGTTCAATCTTCTCTTAACACCTTTCATGGTGGAAATTAAGATGTCAATATATATTATATATAATATTTTTATGCTTCCCTTACATTTCTTTATTTTTTATTTATGGAAGACCTTTATTGCTTCCATTATGGGTATACGCGATATCTTTATTTTAGGAAGTGCGGACTATGGCCCCCTCAAAGTGATTTGATTCGTTAATACCATATTTGGTATATATAAATGATATATTTAATGATATTATATATGATACCATACTGGAATTAAAATAATATTATGTATCATTATGTTTTAATTCCATTAAATAGGAAATAGAAATAGAAGTAGTGTTCATGCGTACGTACGGCTTACCGTCTCCATGAACGATGCATTTCATTTCTTAACTCTAAATGTTATGTAATATTATAAATGCATGAATATACTGGATATATATGATATATATGATATCTACATCCTAAATACAATTCTAGATATAATGTATATTTTACCACATGAACAACTTGTAATTATAAAGAGTTTGTTTTTGACTCAAGTACCAATGATCGTTAAAATGACTGTTATTAGCTTAAATAATAAAATAGTGTTCATGACATGGTAATAAGTGATATAAATGTAATAATGAACTTGAAAAAGGATCTTAAGGAAGTAGAAATTAACTCAATTTTATTATTTAGGAGATTAAAGAACAATCGAGTCAAGTCGGACCCAAGGTAAGGGAACCTACCCTTCCCCTTCTTTTTAAGTACACTCTTTTATGTCATTCCTTTTAAGCCCATATTACTTATGATTGGTATGTTCTTTTATATTACTATTACTGTAATTTTTATGTTCATATGATGAGAGACCCTATTTTCTCTCATCAATCCATTTTGGAAGTTTTAAGTGGCGTCGTTAGGCTGCCGAGTTTTCGTAATGGATTTTTCATCTCACTTTTAGTCCCGTGAGATTTATGCAACATTTTGCACCATTTCCTTTTAGTGGTGTATGTACTTCCCAATATTATACTCTTTGTGTAATATAATTTCTTTTATTGTTATTTACATATTTATTGTATGACCCTTCTTCAATGGGGTGTACATTTCGAAAGTTACCCAAGTCGGTAAGGGAACCTTTCACCCTGCTCTTTTTAAAAGAATTATTTTGTTATGACTTTTAATTAAAATACTATTATGTAGGGATATGTTATTATATATGCTTATTAATTTAAATTTTATGACCAAGAGATGAGATACCCTTTTTATCTCTCATCAACTCTTTTTCGGAATTTGGATGTGACGCCGTTAGGCTGTCGAATTTTTGCAAGGGAACTTCTTAACCCAATTTTGATTCTTTGGGATAAACTTGTACACATTGAATATGTCGCTCTATGATTATGTGTGAATGTCCTATTATTTTTTTACACTTAATACCCACTTATATTTCGTTTATTCGTTTGACACACATAATCATGTAACTGATTTATCCTTAATCTAAGGATACCGTCTTTGTATGGGACTTCATCTCAATCTGCTTTCATTGAGGCATATTTTGTTTTATACAGAACATTCTTTTATACAGTGTATAAACACCTTTGACTTTTACATTTATTCGAAAGGAATATTTTTTCTACGAAACGTTTACTGAACGACAAAAGGGAATGTTTTTGTCATACGTATGCGGCGACAACGACTTCTCTGCCGCCGTGACCATTATTTGAGTTTCAGCTTCCTCTACAAGACATAACTTCTTTATTAAATAAAAATAAATACCATGTTTTACTTTTATTTTATTTTGTTATTGAAAATGGTTTTCAAAATTTTTTTATATCAATGTGGTGTATTGATATCTTTTTATTGAAAGGTGGAAATTTTATGTTTCCTTTATGCATGTTTTATGTGATAAGATTATGTTATGGTTCTTGGGCATTGTTATGAAGACGGGTGGTTCTGTGATAAACTAAGGGTGGGTGAGTCCGATATAGCTCTCTAATGCATTGGGTAACACAAAGGAGTGAAACGTTATGGTTTCTCCGAAGAGATTTAGGGAATATACTGTGGTGGGTATTTCAAAGGTAACCAAGAGGATTACTCCCTACGTAAGAATGTTATTAATGCCTCAAGTTACCTTTTATGTCTTATGATTTCTATGATTTATTCATGATTTGATGAGGTATGTTAAAGTACCTATGTTCTATGGGTAAAGTATGATTTCATTCTTATGTATATATGAACTCATGTTTCTTTTCCATATTTCTATAACCCTTACTGAGCTTTTTAGGCTCATCCCATGTTTTTTTTGAAATGTTTTTTACAGGTCAAGGGAAAGGTACTTGATATGATGATAGTGTCAAGGAAGTGTCAAGAAAGAATACATGATTTATTTTTAAATATGTTTCCGTTGATGGAAAAAAATTAATACTATCTTTTATGTAACAACTTTGTTTACATGTGGAATGCAATGTATGTTTTATGATCTAATTCTCTAATACTCTAAACCTGAAAATATCCTCAATGTGTAATCTTGTAATAACTCAAGATTAAGTAAGTTTTAATGTTGGGGCCTTATAGTTGGTATCAAAGGTCAGTTTAGATAACATTAGAGGTTAGGGTATTCTTTATTAATAAGTGACATTACCATAATGGTTATGATTTCAGAAAGAGTCCTAGTTTTAGATAAAGTGAGTGAGTAAGTATGTCTTAGTGTTTATCTTCCTCATTAGTACATGATGGTTTTTTTGATATACTCACACTGACCTTTTTGGTTTTAGTAAATGGCTGGATCTAGCAGGCACCAAAGTGACAATGGGTTTGAAGGAAACTGTGGCGGTTCTCTGATTAAGAGACTAGATGAAATGGGGGATTCAATGTGGAAACTCATGGTTGTTCTAAACCAACTATCCAGGAGTCATGATCAACCACTTTTACCTTGGTATGTTCTGTAATGCATCATGTACGAGGTGACCAATCGATGTGGAAGTTCAGGTAATAATTATAAAGGTAACCATTAGGGTTTATATGATCCTTTCTTTTGAGGTAATTATGGGTTATTATATGTTATGATGGAAAATGAAAGGCATGAGATAAACTTGAGGTTAAAATATGTTATGATTATTTTTTAATATTTTATTTCATTTTGGGGAATGATTTAAGAATTATATAGTTTTGGAAAAAGGACAACACGCGGACCGTGTGACAACCCATCACGTCGGACAAAGCTGTGGGAATCGAACCCACAACCAAAGTTCGACTGGTATTTATCACCTACCACTGGACTATGTGAAGTGCATGGTTAGTTTGACTAATTATTTTTAGTTAGAAGATTTTAGTTATCAATAGTAATTTTATTTTCGGTTATCTATGGAAATTATTAACTTATCATGGAGGATATGTGATTAGGTTAATTACTTTTCAATATGAGAATTTAAGAGCAACTGATGTTATTTGGAGATAAAAGTTAATTTGTACCTTGGAAGACTATGTGATTAAATCCTTCAAATATTTGGGTTTCAATCATAGTTTGGTTTACTGTGAATAAATTTATGGACAATTGTTTATTGAATGGTCTTTGTTGAACTTTGGGTTTTATTTTTGGTTAAGGTCTAAAGACATGGGATGTATATAGTTCCCTTTTGTTGATTAGGTGATTCTCTAGAAGTTTATTATAGATCTCTTAATGTGAACAAGTCATCCTAAATACTCGTCTTTTGGAGAAAATATGAGTTTGATTAATGAATCTAGTAAAAGTTGAATGTCTACGTGACAAGTAAGTAAGTTTCATTATGATTTAGTTAAGCTCAAAAATAAATTCCTCAATGAAGAGTATCTTAAAACAAAAATGTTGTGTGTTAACTTTTCCTATTGGGGAATCTAATACCGTTTAACCCATCACAAGTTTGTGATTTTCTTATGGTTAACTTTCTCCTAGACATGTTTACTATCACTCTCCATCAGAACATGACCCTTTGTTTTTTCCTCCATGTCCATATTTTCATACTTGGAATCCTAGTATGAGTTAACTCGGGTGACCTTTGTACTTATCTTTCTTTATTTTAAAGCGATTGTTTTACTGACTCTTGTTCTGATGTGGGATTTTCAATGAAGTTTCCAAGCCCAATTTTAAAATTGCGAGGACGCAATTCCCAAAAGGGGGGAAGGATGTAACACCCCAACTAAATAAAGAGTATGAAATTTTCACATTTATCCATATTTGTGAATAAAATATTAATATAACTTTAAAGGTGACGCTATGCTCAATGGCGTACCCAACACGCAACAACGAGTTTCTTGGGAATCTTATGTTGCACTCTAATAATAAAATAATATTATTTTAAATGGTAGTTAATGCCTAGCTGTTTTTATGGCGGGAATGAATAGAACTAACTACAAAATGATTATATATGTTTGTCAAATATTTTGACTTTTTACAATAATTGTTAGAGGATTAAGAATGAGAATGAATCCAATTTTAAGCGTAAACATTCTAATATTCTTTAAATGGTCGATTAACAGCCTTTTGATGGAGAACCTCTTTTAAATCCACTTTTTTAAAATTTTCTGTGTTGTGTTTGACAAAATAAAATTCTTCATTAGTATCGGGACATCAAAATTTACTTTGTGTAAATTTTTGGTATTTTTCCGAAAAAGTTCAATTTTTAATGAATAGTGAAAAATGTTGTATTTTAATTAAAAACCAATTTTTAATCTAATTTATTTATATGATTATATTATATTTTTAATTGGATTTAAAGTGAAATTAGAATATATTTTTACCATTTAATCAAATAGTGGTCATTGGAATTAATTTCACTTTAAAATTTGACTTAAACTAGTGTCAATCTTTTGATATATATTGTTTCATAAAAACACGCTATTTGTTCTGACAGCGGGAATTAATTATTAAATTAATTAATTTAAATTATATGTTATGAATTTTATAATATATACATCATTTTTGAATTCAGAATATCAAATATAGCTTAGGGTGAATTTTTGGTAATTTTCTGAAAAACTTCAATTTTTGATGAATAGTGAAACCACTAAGTGGTACTTATAAATACTGATTTTCCGTTTAAATGAAATTTTTCCACCTTTGTGTTTTGAATTTCAAAAATCCGACATACATGGTTGTCATTAAGAAGTAAAATGTGGTTCAATGGGATTAAAATAATTTTTGGTGAATAGTAACTTATTATGTTTTTAATCGCGATTAGAGATAATTAGTGTAGTTTAAGGTAAAAATAATGTTTTAATAATATTAAATGACCTAGACACATGTCTTACCCTCATTGTATGAGTCATGGAAGACCATGAAAATCCATGGGTCAACTTGGGGACCCCATGGAGCCACTTTGGTTGGAAAATGACATAAATACCTTTTTATTTAATGTTAAAATTAAAATGTCACAAACATGAGTTGTTTAACTAAAACAATTGTTACATGGGGTTATACAAGTCATATTTTTGACTATAAATAGTCATTAGAAATATAAAAAGATTTCCGAAATTGTAGTATTTTTTTATAATTTTTAGACTTTAAATAAATTAAATTATTTATGACATCATGATGATGCAGCGATGATCTCATTATTTAACGATTTAAATAAAATTGAAGGATAATGTAAAATATAAGACCTACAATGTCAAAAACCTATTGGATGGGTGTATTTAGAACCCTTATCACCTTATCCTCGAAACACATCAATGTGGGACCATTAAAATCCGAAACGCATTCTAAAATAAAGTAACATTTCTTTACTTTCCAAGAGTGCCCCTCCTCTCCTCTTATAAAAGGCCCCCACCTATACCTCCTTACCCACACTTAAAAAGCCTTTGGCTCAGCCAACCCCTGCCCATTTTGTCTCTCCACATCCCTATCTAACACTTAGAAGCCTCACTTTGGTCATAAGTCTTCCCAAGGAATCCTTGGAGCTCAAACCAAAGGGAGTTACCCGATTTTAAGGTAATGTCTTCACTTGAGTCCTTTTGTTTTATTTTGCTTCTCCACACCCTAAACTCTTTTTATTCATTTCTTTTGTAACAACACCATTATCTTCAATATAATAGGATGTTTTTATGTTAAGGATTCGAGCTACACTTACACACACCTTCATCTAATGGTTAAAAAACATACTATTTATGTGGATGGCGAATTACTGCCTCACGAAACGATGATTGTTCAATCTTCTCTTAACACCTTTCATGGTGGCCATTAATATGTCACTATATATGATATATAATATGTTTATTTTTTCCTTAAGATTCTGTATTTTTCATTTATGGCATACCTTTATGGCTTCCATTATGGGTGTACACGATATCTTCATTTTTGGAAGTGCAAACTACCGCCCCTTAAAGTGATTTGATTCGTTAATACCATATGTGGAACGTATAAAGGATATATTTAATGATATTATATATGATACCATATTGGAATTAAAATACTATTATGTATCATTATGTTTTAATTCCATTAAATATGAAATTGAAATGTAAGTGGCATTCATACGTACGTACGGCTTACCGTCTCCATGAACGGTGCTTTTCATTTCTTAACTCTAAATGTTATGTAATATTATAAATGCATGAATATACTGGATATATATGATATATATGATATCTACATCATGAATACAATTCTGGATATAATGTATATTTTACCACATGAACAACTTGTAATTATAAAGAGTTTATTTTTGACTTAAGTACCAATGATCATTAAAATGACCGTTATTAGCTTAAATAATAACATAGTGTTCATGACATGGTAATAAGTGATATAAAAGGAATAATGAACGTGAAAAATGTTCTTAAGGAAGTAGAAATTAACTCAAGATTATTATTCAGTAGATTAAATAACAATCGAGTCAAGTCGGACCCAAGGTAAGGGAACCTACCCCTCTCTTTCTTTTTAAGTACACTCTTTTATGTCATTCCTTTTAAGCTCATCTTAGTTATGATTGGGATGTTCTTTTATATTAATCATACTGTAATTTTTATTTTCATATGATGAGAGACCCTATTTTCACTCATCAATCCATTTGTGAAGTTTTAATTGGCGTCGTTAGGCTGCTGAGTTTTCATAAGGGATTTTTCATCTCACTTTTAGTCCCGTGAGATTTATGCTTCATTTTCCACCATTTCCTTTGAGTGGTGTATGTACTTCCCATTATTATACTCTTTGTGTAATATAATTTCATTTATGGGAATTTACATATTTATTGTTTGATGCTTCTTCAATGGGGTGTACGTTTCGAAAGTTACCCAAGTTGGTAAGGGAACCTTTCACCCTCCTCTTTTAAAAAGACTTATTTTGTTATGTCTTTTAATTCACATACTATTATGTTGGGATATGTTCTTATATATGATTATTGATGTAACGTTTATGACTAAGTGATGAGATTCCTTTTTTATCTCTCATCAACTCTTTTTCTGAATTTTGAAGTGACGCCGTTAGGCTATCGAATTTTTGCAAGGGAACTTCTTAACCCAATTTTGATTCTGTGGGATTAACTTATACACATTGAATATGTCGTTCTATGATTATGTGTGAATGTCCTATGATTGTTTTACACTTAATACCCACTTATATTTTTTTTATTCGTTCGTCACACAAAATTATGTAACTGGTTTATCCTTAATCCAAGGATACCTTCTTTGTATGGGACTTCATCTCAATCTCCTTTCATTGAGGCATATTTTGTTTTATACACAACATTCTTTTATATGGTGTATAAACCCCTATGACTTTTATGTTTATTCGAATGGAATCTCTTTTCTACGAAACGTTTACTAAACGAAAAAAGGGAATGTTTTTGTCATATGTATGCGGTGACAAGGACTTCTCTGCCGCCGTGACCATTATTTGAGTTTCGTCTTCCTCTATAAGCCATACCTTCTTTTTAATAGAAAAATAAATACCATGTTTTCCTTTTCATTTATTTTGTTATTGATAATGGTTTCTATAATTTTTTTATATCAATGTGTTGTATTGATATCTTGTTATTGAAAGGTGGAAATGTTATGTTTCCTTTATGCATGTTTTATGTGATAAGATTATGTTATGGTTCTTGGTCATTGTTATGAAGATGAGTGGTTCCGTGAAAAACTAAGGGTGGGTGAGCCCGATATAGCTCTCCAATTCATTGGGTAACGTGAAGGAGTGAAACATTAAGGTTTCTCTGAAGAGATTTAGGGAATATACTGTGGTGGGTATTCCAAAGGTAACCAAGAAGGTTACTCCCTACGTAAGAATGTTATGAATGCCTCAAGTTACCTTTTATGTCTTATGATTTCTATGATTTATTCATTATTTGATGAGGTATGTTAAAGTTCCTATGTTTTATGGGTAAAGTATGATTTAATTCTTATGTATATATGAACTCATGTTTCTTTTCCATATTTTTATAACCCATACTGATCTTTTTATTCTCATCCCAAGTTTTTTTTTTGAAATGTTTTTCACAGGTCAAGGGAAAGGTACATGATATGATGATAGTGTCAAGGAAGTGTCAAGAAAGAATCCATGAATTATTTTTAAATATGTTTCCGTTGATGGGAAAAAATGAATACTATCTTTTATGTAACCACTTTGTTTAAATGTGGAATGTAATGCATGTTTTATGATCTAATTCTCTAAAACTCTAAACTTGAAAAGATCCTCAACGTGTAATCTTGTAATAACTCAAGATTAAGTAAGGTTTAAGGTTGGGGCCTTACAATTAGAATTATAGAACATTGGTGGATATTTGAGACACATAATTTGAGGAAAACATAATTATATATAAGGAGTGGTTGAGGTCATTAATCACGAAATAGTGAATAATAAATAGAAAATTGAGGGCCTCAAATCCATAAATCTATGATGGATTAAAATATTGTTGGTTCATGAAAACATAAGGTAATAATATAACACATTGTTGGTTTTATGATGATTTCGCTAATGTTTAATAATTAATAACTTCAAAGAATAAGAAAAGAAATGAATGAAAAGCATATTCCCATTCTTGAATTAATTTTTGAAACAAACTCATCTTTCACTTCAAAATACAATAGAACTTAAAAATATTCAATTAATCCTAATCATATTGGGTTTCCGAAAATTTTAATTCATAATTAATATATCATATCGTTTAAAAATATACATTATACAATCCAGGAAATCATGCAGGCCAATGGTAGGTGATGCACCCTTGTTACCCATCAGTTATGGGTTGAGGTCCCGTAGCCTTGCCGGACGTGACACGTTGTTGCCCGACCTTTGGGTTGTCCTTTTTATCCAAAAAATAATCTTCAGAAATGTTTTTACCATAATCTGTATTATCTAATGGCCAAATTAATCCATTACAACATTTAAACTTATCCAAATTACTTTTTTCCAAACTCATAGTCCAATCATTAATAAGGATGTTAAACATAACATAATGAAGATCTCTTTCTGCCACATAATAACATGTGAAAAATTTAACAATGTATTCTATAAAAACATGGTAACACCATGAATTTACATTAAACTATATTGATTACGTTCATTATCCATTATTCCTCATAGAAGACTAGATATATTCCTCATATTAAAAAATTTTAATACTCCAAGAATGATGGAATAAACAAACCATTAATCAGTTTCAAGGTAGTCAAGAATATCCAATACAATTTAAACAAATCAGCAATCTCATAATCCAAAATCACTACCTCGGTATCGGGACCATATTAATGTTTATCATTCCTTCAACCAAGTATTTTACAAAAAATTTAACTTGATGTTGAGAAACATTTATTTTACCATATAATCTCAAATCCTCAGTGAAATAGTATGATAGTACAATCATTATTTTATTCCAAAATTAATATAACCATTTCATCATTGATACAACACTAAAATGAAATAATTCATTAATAAAAATAGAAGAACTATAATTATTCCACTTCATCTGCAGTATTATCCAAACTTGATTATTATCCAATAGCATCATTTTGGGTGTACTCTGATGATTGGGAAATTGATTCGCATAGTGTCTCAACTCCTTGAGGATGAAGCATTGTACATTTGAAAACTTTTTATTACCCTTGGATTCCCGTAATTTATTTTCTTTTTCTCCACACTTACAAGAAACTCACATCCCATTCAAGCATTTTCCATGGTGATGATTTTTATAGTTATCACATATGGGAAAATCTATGTTTCCCTTCTCAACTTTATCCATCTTTCTCTCAGTACACCTTTTCTTCTCTGGCATCCCTTAAAATATATAGGACTTATAGAATTTTTTCATATCATATTAAAATGTGATGATATTTTTTCATTTGACGAGAATACATGGTCGACTATTTTCCTTCTAAATGTTGTCTTAAGACCATGAATGATATGATCCTTCTTATTCTTTGGATCATGCATATTTTTGGATTTCTCATTCCTTCTATTGGTCACCATTTCTAAACAATGGAATACACTAGGTTAGTTTCGGAATCCCAATGCATAATTCCAAACTTGTAAAATAAATTATGTAAGTTGAAAATTTTGTGCATATAAACCATAATCATAAAAAAAATTCATTGAAGAAGTATTTACTCCTAAATACTTCCAAATGGTTTGTAATAAAAAATTTAATTATCCTATGCATATCCCCCAAGAGTGTCATAACCCGGAGTACAGAAAGGCTCATTGTCGTGTACCAGGATACCCTGGGTCAAACCCAAATCACCTTGATCAAATTTTCACTCAATGGTACATCTGTTCCAAAGCCTCCCCAATCTGCTCGTATCCAGATAAAGATATATTTCCGGGAAAACACACAAAATCTCTATATTACCATAATTCTACGATGTTCAATTATACTAATAATTAATGTATATCTTAGGATAATGTAATATAATCGGAGTTTTTCTAAATATAGTTTCCCTGGTTTTTACTAAACCTCCCTATGATACCAACTATAACGACCTAATCCCAATTACCCAAAGTCATGTCATTATTACATAACAATGGCATGATCATAAGAGATCATGTCTCGAATGATCAATTAGTCTAGTAGACTTAGAAGTACTAGATACATAAATAAGTTTTACATTACATTATGAATTAAAAAACAACAAAATTATACCCCCTTTGAACACACTTATATCCCTTAGCCTATTTCATCAGGGTTTTTTCTAAAAAGTTTGGGGTCGAAGCCTCAATTTATTATTAAATAAAAAACCTCTTTAGACTGGGTAGAGGGTGACCCATTACATAGCCCGAAGGTCTAAGGCCATGTGGCCTACAAACAAGGCTACAAAGCCCTTTTTTTGGCCCATAGGACCCCTCGGTGAACAGTATTGCTACAGTACCCGTGCTGCTATAGTTCCTGCTATAGTACTGCAGTAAAAACAGTACTTGCAACAATCCCTCCACCGCTACAGTGCTGCCGCTGCTATAGTCGCCGCTGCTACAGTACTGCTACAATGACCTGCTATAGTGCCCTGCTTTATTACTCGGGAATTCTCCCCTTCTCAGATTTGATCCTGGGTCTTTTGGATGCCAAGAATGAGCCTGAACCACTAGGGAATAAGCTCATTGGTAGCCTATTTCATCAGGTTTATCGTGAAATACTTCTTCAAATCCTAGGAAAAATAAAACATATAAAGGGGTGAGATCAAATGCCCAATAAGGATAAAAATATAGGGGGAACTATCATAAATAATCATAATCATTTAAGGCAATGTATAAGACTAAAACAAAATCCCTTTAAACATAAAAATCATCATAATACGGAAAATATAATTCAAATAATTTCATTTACATATTCACATTGATATTCTACTAGTCGAATAATAACATGTAATATTAATAGCAAATTTCATAATGATGGAATTATTAATGACAGACATCATAACAACATAGTCAAGGCCTCATACCAAGACTACAAATAAGATTTTGACAAGGCCTTTTCCCAAAAAACAAGTTTTTCTCATGAGTCCTACCGATGCATCGATGAGCTATAATGGCTCCACCCGTAACTTACTATGTCTACTGCATTACATATAGTAAAAGGATGAAAAAAACATAAACATTCATTTTAACACCAAAATAAGAAATGTTAATACTTTAACCAAAAAACATGAATGGTATAAAAATAACACATCTGTAGTAAAACATATCACAAAACCTTCAATACAATATGGATTTTTGTATCATAATAAATCAACTTCAAACAAGTATAAAATCAGTCAAAAGATGTTTGCATAGACGAAATCAAAACAATTTGAGAGAAATATCACTTTCTATTTTGAAATCAATTTAAAGTAATGATATTATAGAAGAAAACATTAATTTTTTAAAAAAATTATAATATTGTGAGGGAAGAATCGAAGGTGTTATAATAGAGTAAAATATCTGCCCCTGCTATATAAGTAAAAAAAATTAATACCTTAATTTATTGAAAATTTCATAAAGTACCTTGTTTGGAAAATGATGGAAAGATTCCATTAAAAAAATTACAAAATTTCAAACAATAGTATATATGAATTTAACACATATTCAAGTGAATATTAAAAATGTTTTGAAATTTATTTTTAGGAATCATGGATGTGGATGGTAAAGATGTCCTAGAAGATAATTATGTAAAAACCCTCAGATAATAAAGAGATTGTAAAATTTACCAATACCGTGTACTTTTCCTTGGTCGAGGGTAAGTTAACCTCCTCTATTATATTTAATTAATTGTTATTAAATAATAAATGAACCACAGACATAAATAAGATATCATATATGATCTTCTAATATTAATTTGGTAATAATATTTCTGTAGTATCATTGTTTTGTGTGTTAACTGATTCATTTTTATTTATATGTTTTGTTATGTAAGTCATGTTTCTTATGGTTAGGATGTATTTTATTCATATCCATCAGGATATTAACTTCTTAAAAATTATTTTAAATCATAAAATTAAAATTATAATTGAATGGTTACGATGGGAATGAATCTCATCACGTCCGTGGAGACGGTAATCCGTACGTATTCACGAGCGACAATATCAATCTATTGATGGTAAAATAATATGTTATTGGATATTATATCTTATATACATAATAATTAACATGTTATATTTTTTATTTACATCAATTATACTCATTATTCTACACATCCAAATAATGAAGTGTTGAGTAACAAACAACACAACAACGTGGAGATGGTAAGTTGTATGTACGCACGTATGGTGACTTTTTCATTCATATTATTAATAAAATAACGATTTTTGTTTGTACCATATTTATAATAACATAACAGTATAAAGATATTTCTTGAGTTATTACATTGGTATGAAAACAGTAAAGAAAGATGAAGTGGGAGAAGAAAAGTACTTTGAAAGAGGTGATGAAATTATTAATTTTCTTCGGGTGCCTCCTTTTGATTTGATCAAAAGGGATCTTTAGGTATCCTTTCTGATCAGAGTAAGTCCTCTATGATGAATTAAGAGGATTTGGAAAGGTATTTGAGTAGGTTGTGGCTAAGCCAAATGGCATTAGAGGTATGAAATTAATAGAACGTGATGTACCCTTTTTTAAGGGATGTGATGGTCACTTTAGGAAAAGCTTGAAATATTATTTTATTATAAAATCATTTTCAGTTTCTAATGGATCATAAAGGATTTATTTTGATGATAATGTTGGGATGGGTCGAAAACCACTCTATCAATAGGTTTTAGACAGGTCTCGGTCAACATATTAACCTTCTATTTTATATTTAACTCTTAGTTCAATTGTTTATCTTTTACCATGTATTCTTGTTTTATTCTAATAAATGGTTGAAAAAATTACTATAAAAAGACAAGATAACCCCATGTGGTTCATTATTGAAATATATAAACTTATCTAAATTCTTTTTCTGATCCTTATATTTTAAAAAATTTATATCATTTAATAATATAGTATTTGTTTTAAAACCTATTTTATGACAATTTTGACAGTAGTTGGTATTTTCCTTTTTTGAAAGTCCTAAAAACATTAACACTTAAAATAAATTATTTAATCAACCCTAACATTTTATAATAACCTATAAAATTATTTTAATTAATTAAAAGTCTCAAATTACCTTTATATGGATATTTATAATATGAATTATTTTAATCATTCGTTAATAAGATAATTACTACATCATCATTGTGTCATAAATAAATTTCTTTATTTAATGTCTTAAAATTATAAAGAAAATAGAATTATGTAGGAAATATCTTTATATTTATATATAATTTTTATAGTTGATTTTATCTTATATATAAACCTATATTGAAAATGTATTAGTTATGAAAATTTGAATTAAACACTTGTATCTGTTCTTTAAAAAGAATAATAATAAATGAACTAATCTAATCCAAGTGGATCAAAGATGATCATATTTTTTTCCTGATGTTGATTTTGGTTGTAAAAAACTTATCCAATAAAATTAGGACATGTTTTAGGGTAATTATAATTATCATTTTTACATTTAATTACCCTATTTACTTTTAACTGTGGTAAATAAAATTTAAAAGTTACTATTCAACAAAAACTATTTTCATCATATTGAACCACATTTTACTTAATAATTTCAATTGTGTATGTCATTTTTTTAAAATTCAATTCACAGAAGTGATTAAATTATGTTTTATTCAAATTTTCTAACGTTCCTAGAAGGTGAGTAAAAGATGTTAAAAAGATCAATATATTTATATATATGTAATATTATAATAAAATGACTCCAATGAATTAATTTTAATTAATATAGTTATTATGTTTTTATTTTGTCTTAAAACAAATTTAAATAAAATAAATATATATTTAAATAAAAAATCGATTTTAAACACTAACGTAGTGTTTTTCCTTATTCATTAAGAAATGAAAGTTTATAGAAAAATTCAAAACAAATAACCGAAAGATAATTTTTATATTCCAAATTAAAAAATGTTATATATTTTACAAAATTAAATACATTTGAGTTTCATTAATTACTTCAAAATTAATTTCTATTATCAAAACCAGATACCAGGTTTTTGAGAAGTAAAAACTATCAAAAACTGATATGTGTTTCGGTCCAATTTAAATTTGAAATTAATATCAATGACAAATATTGGATTAAATGATAAAAATATAATATAATTATACTTCAAACCCATTTAAATGTATAATTTAACACTACAAATTATTTTTATTTTAATATTTATTTTCAATTAAAATTTAGTAGCATTCACTATTCATCAAAATATGAATGTTATAAGAAAAACACCACACATTTATCCAAAATAAATTTTTATGTCCCAATTCAAAAGAAGAATATTATTTTGTCAAATTGAATATATAAAAGTGTAAATTATTGGATTTAGAAAGGGTTCTCTATTAAACAGTGGTAAAATTCCATTTTTTTAAAATACTTAATTTATCTGAAAAATTGAATTTGTGCTTATATAACTTCTAATAAACTCATAATATGGATGTTAAAATAATATTGAGTATATAGACATAAAAATAAAGTTATAAATATCCAAAACTGCTTCTTTAATGGCTATCTTGGTAAGTTGTGGTGTGTTCGAACTCGATAGTGTGTATAACACAATCTATTGTATTACTTTAAAGAGATAACGTACTATGAGATCCTTGGGTCTTACAATAACTAAGATGATCCAACCCAGATAATCCACAAAAATAGAAAAGAGAATTGATGGGATGAGATCCCCTTGTCTTACCCTTCTAGATCATTTATAGTAACCTTTAGGAGAGTCATTAATAAGAACAAAGATACAAGCTGAAATCAAAATTCTTTTAATTCAGTTGACAAAGGATACATCAATTCCAACGTAGCAAAAAATCGTAAAGATTAAGGACCAACCAATGGTATAAATGAACTTGATAATATCATCATTTAGAGAAATATCTCCATCTTTAGTTGGCTTCTTAAGATGGTTAACACACTCATAGGGAGTGATAACACTATTATGGATAGTCCTCATTTTGATAAATCCAAATTGGTTTGGGGAAACTATATTGTTAGAGAAAGAGGCCAATGTAATAGCCTTGCTCTTACTGATTATTTTATAAATAGTATTTAGCAAAGAAACCAGCCTAAAGTGTTGGATTTCATTGGAATTTTCCACATTAGGGATCAAAGCATGAAATTGAGAGCTTAGACCTTGAGGGAGAGATCCACCCTGGAAAAAATGTAGGACAAGATGAAAAACATCGAACAGAGTAATCACCTAATATGATTTAATGAAAATATTTCTAAATCCATCTG
This sequence comes from Viscum album, assembly GCA_963277665.1. Lineage (NCBI taxonomy): Eukaryota > Viridiplantae > Streptophyta > Magnoliopsida > Santalales > Viscaceae > Viscum > Viscum album. The sequence continues at coordinate 1,687,610,576 of OY728119.1, forward strand.
GGATAGGAGAGATATCAAATTTGAAACCAAAAATAGCATCCTTAATCTCTGAGTATAAAGGGAGATTAGTGAGATCAGAATTATCATCCTGATTAACCAGATGAGGGATGAAACCATTCACCGGCTCAATAATTAAATGGGAACCATTAAAAATATTCTTGTAATAAGAAACCAAGTAAGGAAAGATATCCTTCCTATTACCCAAATTCTATTCATGATTCTTGAGGAGAGATAATGGCCTATAAATCATTCTTTTGTGATGAAGGGAAATTAAAAAATTTGGTTTTCATAACACTTTCACTAAGACATTTAGCATTGAAAGAATTAATTTGAAAAGATTCATTACCATTGAGAAGAGTGATAATCTTAGATGAATCCTTTATCTCTTTCTCAAATCCATCTGAAAAATTAGTTCTAGTACCTCGCTCTTGAATGTGATGAAGGGAAGTTTCAGGTGAAAAAATCCCTAAATCAAGGGAACTGAATCGTTCCTTTCTCCAGAACTTGATCCCCCTTTTGAAAAATATTATCTTGAGATCATAGGCTAATGAATCATCCCTGAAGTTAATAAACTCCCAAAATTTTGGCACTATATTTCTATAGTTGGGTTGGGAGACCCAAGCATTAATGAACCTAAAGATTAGAGAAGGTTTAGAGTCTTTGGCCTCTAGATTAAGACTAATCAGATGATGATCAGAATTCAATTTTGATAGTGTAGTACAAGAAATAGGAAACAAATAATCCAATCCAGCTTTATTGAAAAAATACCTATCAAGATTATAGGAAATTGTTCCACTGAGATGCATTCTATACCAGGTGTACTTAGCTCCAACCACTCTCACATCAATCATGTTCTTATTCTTAATGCATCCTCTTAAATCTCTGGAAGAAATGGAGTAATTCCCAAAACCTAGCTTCTCATCAGGGCTAAAAATTGAATTAAATTACTATATAACTGACCAAGGACTAGAAATGATATTTTTCATAGTAGCATTTTCCGTAAAAAACTTTTTACGATATTGATACCTATTAAAAGAATAAATAACAGAGAAGCACTATTTTACATGCATATAAGAGAAGGTGAATGTAACATGTTGATCACTATAGTCAATCATAGTAGGATCAACAAAAGAGGAACTATCCGAGAAACAGATATTTTTAACCTTAAAATCTCATTTAATAGTGTGTAGAAAATGGAATCCTAATCATTAAATTTTTGCGAGATTGGATGAAAAAAACTATTTGCATCTACCAACCCAATAAAAATATGCTTTTGTTTAAGAAAACGTGGCCTAAGTAATCTGGTTGTTTCATATTTAGCCATCCCTTTGCAGTTCTAGATTAAGATCCTCATTTATATTTGGCCTTGGGGTTAGTACCCCTTCTTTTCAACTACATCCTTAATATTACACATTAGAGGAATGGAAACCATTTTTTAGGTATTAGGATCATCAATAAGGGAGATGATATAATAGACTCTATCTATAGAATTTTCAGACCCTTTATCCAAAGTGGAAGAGGAAGTAATCTTGGGGATATATCATTTTATCTGAGCTGAGGAAACACCCAAATCTAACTGTTCCAAATAGGTGAAAGTGTGGCCCTCGGGAGGATTAGATATAGTCGGATTAGAATCCAGAGTTACAGGGGCTGAACCACTATGACCAGAATTCTTGGATTCAACCTGCAATTAATACAAAAGATTCCAATGTTTAATGCAATGGCCTTCGAGATTAGATGATAATCAATCAAACACTTTATTTTGTAAACCAAATCATTAATTTCTAATCAAATATCCAGGTCTGGAGAAAGTTAATCCAACAATGTCTCTTTTTCAGAAAGAACTTTAGGAGCACCTAAATTTGAAGTAGATGGATATGAATCTTCTTCCTAAATAGTTTCTAGCCATTTCAATAATAACATAATCAAATGAAAGGAAGGCCCAGGGAGAATGTTCTTGGTTGGAGAAGATGGACCCCCCATTTCTTGGACAATGCCATTATTCCTACGACATTTAGGCACTTCTATCCAATAATTGGGCTTGATAGAATCGATAACCTTTTTTTGAATATTCTGAGAATTCTCATTAGAGTGACCAATAATTTTTTATACATCACAATACAGTGGAGCCCATTCGTAGTCCACTATAATGTTGATTTTTTAATCATTGGCCATCAATTAAATGATATCAGGATGTTCAGAATAAAAAATTAACATCTACGAGTATACGACCAATTAAAACTAACTCTCCTTTAAGAGTGTCCTGTTCCATTTCTATCCGGGTTATGAGATAGGAGGTCATGTCATTGAGGATTTTGGGATGCCAGCATACCCAATTCAATATGTGAAATCGTATCTATATCTAGGAATTCGATTTATTCTAAATAAATGTATTAAAATTAATATCCCAGTCCGAGATGTGAAGAATACTTGGGATGAGTTGCAGATTTCTGATGCTCCCTGCCACTGAAAAATCTTCACCGCAAGAGAACACGATTGGAGAAAATCCTCTGCCTATCTGGATCAGCTTCTAAGCATTGTTTCTCCTAGAATGAGAAACATTAGTCTTGATATCAATGAAAGACCAGGATTTATCCCCTTTTGAGTACATGTTTCTACCATGGAGAGAAATTTTGCAGAGATTGAGCCTTTGTTTAAGATCAATTGAATCCACCACCATATAAAATATATCATCATCATGTTTGTTGATGTTGAGGAAACAAGGGAGATCTACATTTATCAGATCTGGAAGGCCTGAAAAATATTCCTTAAAGGAAAATATTTATTTCATCAGATGGGTACTTCAAAAAATAATATTTATTTAGATGGGGAGAGAGGATCACCGTATCCTTGAAAAGAAATTCCCAATCATGATTCAACATACCCATGGTCAAGCAAGAGAAAGAGAAACACCATCGCTGAAGGTCTGGAAAATTCCAGCTCATGTCATTCTATCTTGGCTCATCTCATCCACCAAAAATATGTTTAATCAATAATTAAAAATTTTAAAAAATATTTGGAAATTATATATTAATATTCATATATCTATGTATAATGTCATTGTTATAATAATATCATTTAAATAATAATTGTAAAAAATGTTTTTTTATTGATACATATGTGTTGTGTGTAACGTACTCCATGCCAGTATTGCGGGTAGCTCAAGACATATTGTTATTACATGTAGCTCAATCCAATTCGTTATTTTATGTTGTGAAGGACAATTTTGTATTTCATAGATACAATCCAAGTCAATATTATTTTTAGAGCATGGAATATCAGTGCAAGGAGAAATAAATGTTAGACATAGTGTGTTAATATATATATATATATATATATAACTATTTCCATTTATATATGAAATTTATAATATAAAAAATATAAATAAATGAAAAAAAATCACAAAATCTCAAGGAGTTACATTGCACCCATACCAAACCTTTTCCAGATATAGAAATATCCTTTCATTTTAAAATAACTTTTGGAAAATAGCCAAAAAATTGGGAAGGCGGTAATATCATTAGAGAGAAAATAAAAAATTTAAAAGGAAGAAAAAATCAATTAATGTTTTCTATATATGGAAAATTCATTGTTTCCATATTCAATAAAATAGAACATTTCTTTTTCCCTTTTGTATATATAGTCAAAACAATCTATAAAATATTGGTAAAAATATTTACATTTGAAAACCATTGAATGATATATAAAAGGAAAAATTAAATTTCCTTAATAAATATTTTATTTCCATGTATATTCATCCATAAAATATTTAAAAATACATACGCATAGATAAATTAAGAGTTTTATGTAAAACATTAATAGAGGCATTTGAAATGAAATTATCATTCACTGAGTCCGTATCATCACATATATCCATCATATTCATGAATATTAAGCTAATGTTAATTATTAACATCGTTATGAAAAATTTTAATGGTTATTATTCCATTTATAAAACATATTACAATTTATTTAAATATATATAAAAATTTATGTTCTAGTCGGTAGTTTTGATTATATTCCATACACTAGTCCAAAACGACCTTTTTATGATAAAAATGGTCAAAGAGAATATTATTACATCACATATATAATAATAATAATTAAAAAAATATCAATATAAAACCAAAATTATACTATAAAAACAACTGATGAATTATATTTATAAAAAATGAACTATGTTATAATTATGGAGACTATAGGTTGTAGGTATGCATGACTAACATTTTAATTTTTAAATGACCATTATCGAAAGAACGTATGTATTATTTAATATATAAAAAAATATAATAATATTATACATTTAAAATTATTAACTTAATTATACTTATATATCATCCAAGTGATTTAGTGATGGAAAATGAATCACATCTCTTAGTTGTGGTGGTGGTCTACACATACGCCCGAACAACGCTACCATTTTTCAATGTCTGTAAATATAAAAAATTAAATGATGTATTTTTATTTAAAAACAAAAAATATTTCATGAATATTAGATAAAAATATTACATTGATCGTTATAATCATTCTTCATAGGAGGGTATTGACAACAAACTACATCAGTGTGCGAGGTGGTGCTACATCGTACAGAAAAAAGATATATTCATTTAATATTTTTTTGGAGTATATGATGGATGAAAACCACTTAATTTACATAATAAAATATAGTTATATTTAAGATACTATTTTTAAAAATTATTCAATGTTCAATAATATTTAAAAGAGGTGGAATAATAAATATAAACAAATCATGTGGTTATAACTATATCACTTCTTCAAAAAGTCTCATTTTCTAAATAACTTAAGACATCAATGATTTGTATTACTCCCATATAAATGACGTTAAAACAATTGTTTTTATTTAATTAATGGACTTTAGTATTGATTTAATGATCACGATGTATTTTTAAGTCAGATTAAATAAGAAGAAGAGGTTCCCTTTTATAAGTGAGTGGAGGGTCACTCTTGTAATTTCATAAATTACTAAATTAATATAAATTATATTTGATGCCAAAACATATAAAAATAGTAAATATTAAAATATAATATGATTATTAGTCTAAATAATCTAATATATTAAAAATTGGATAATTTTAATAACATGTTTATCCTTATCTTTTTCATTTATCCCTTTTTAACACTTTTGATAATTACGATAACATTAAAATTTTCTACAAATCAAGCATTAATAATGTTACAATAAAATATAAAATAAACTATAAATGGATAATGGATAATATTTTAAGTTATATCTGAATCCCTAAGAAAAATACAGGATTGTTGAAAATTTTATATCTGTTAATTAAATATCATTTCCACAAATATAAATAATGTCAATTTGGAAATTATTCATTTAATTTGACTTTAATAACAAAAAAATGAAATTTGAATACAATACTAATATAAATCTATATCTTGATATATTTTTCTAGAAAAATTTTTCACAATAATTATTTAAAATCATAATATATTTAATATTTTCAAAATAATTTATATTTATATTTTTATTAATTGAATATTTGTTTCACTAGTGTAACCTATTAATTTAATGTAATTATTTATTTTTTAAAATTTAAAAATATATTACCAGGATGGGGAAAAACATTTATATTTAAATTTAATATTTATATATTAAGTTATTCTTTTATTATGCCAATGTTAAACATATTATTTCTATTCAAAAAAACTGATTCATTTTTTATTTTTTTACATAAACTTATAAAAACATAAAAATCAAAGTAAAATAGAAATAAAAATCAATATAATGGAATATAAGATGAATATGGATGTCATAGAATCATAAAATAAAATTTCATCCAATATTCGGTACATTTTCAATTCCTTATAATATTGATATTAACCCTTAGTCACCTGATTTAACTTTTACCGTTGTATGAAAACTTATTAAGGTTACTATCCTTCTTGGCCAAAAAAGGAACAAAGTAACCAAATTTGGAACCAATAATTTGAAATAGGGAATTTCATTTTCACATTTAATTTTATAGAAGCTGAAAATTTCAAAATGAAATTTAACAGAAAAATGTGATGAAATATGGTTTTTTTCAAAACAAATGCCTTTTCAAATACAAAAATGTTGTTATTACTAAATTCATGTATAGAGCACTTTTAAAAATTAATAATTAGATCATTTTAAATCAAATTAAACTAAATAATTTTCCAAATAATTCCTATAAATAATTTTTCAATTTAAATACATTAAAAGAAATAATTGTTTTAAAAAAATTCCTTTTTCACTATAAATTGAAAATTTTGATTTTCATAAAAATAGAAAACTTTTATCTTAGAAAAATTTTCATATTAATATTTTAAAAATTATATCGTTTTTATTAAGTAAATTTAATATAAATTTCAATATTTATATAATATATTCACTCACAAGGTGATAGAATATTTTTGAAAAAAATGAATTTTTTAAAAAAAAATAACTTTACAAAAAATTAGTGTTTATTTCCTAAATATTATTTCTTAATTAGTAATAAAAATTTATATTTCATGATAATGTAAATAATATTTATTCCCTAAAATTTAATGGATTGTTTATAATGTTCTTATTTAAATAATATATTTTCATCTATATTTATTATTGTGTGTCATATATTTTATCGAACACAATACCTGTCTCTAAAAATATATGGATATTAAATTATTCACGCCATTAATAAATTTCATCCACATAATATTTACTTATTATTGGAAATAAAAAAATTTAAATTATAAAATTGAGTTGTTTAAATCCCACACCGTGAAACTAGTTACAAAACACCTTCTTAAAAAAGGTAAACCATTATGGGAAGTGAAAAATAAACGTTGTAGTGAAAAATAATGACCACATACTAATAATAATTGATATAGAACATAGTCTATATAATATAAACAACCAAAAAATCATATCTATATAATAGGTGAAGACATCATCAATTCAACATAAATGATGGTAATATAATATCTATTTTATTTAACATATATTTCCCTAAAGTTGAGTAATTTTATTTACCCTATATAATAAACGCATCATGAAATATAAAATCATAGTATGTTTAATTTAGTAATCTAATAATTGTCACCACAATATCATCTTTTTCTCAAAATTATTAGTATTCATGAAAATTTTTCATTCATAAAGTACTCAAATTACCATTTTTATGATCCCACAATTCCAAAAAAAGATAACATGTAATTACTTGAGTCTATAGGAATTCCCCAAAACCAAATTTTTTTAGAAAAGGGTAATATAATTCACCCAAATGAATTAAACTTCATATTTGTATCAAAATCTTCAACTATAATACCCAGTGTTCAATCCCAAATTCTTCTGTAAATAACTATATTAGATGTTGTTCAAAATAAATTTAACATTTTTGTCCAAATAACCTAAATAACTATTAAATTATTGGACCAAAAATGTATTTTTTATAGTAAAATAATATCTACATATTAAAAGAAAATAATTTTAATATTTATCTCCAAATTACACCAATCACTCATAAAGTATCATTCCATAAAAATGTATCTTTCATATTCATATTCTCTTGAATAAATAATAGGCATTACACAAATCATCCAAATAACCATATATACATCTTAAAAACATATATATCTTTAAAAAATAGTTCGAACACTAATAATAAAATTAAATCATATAATGTACTATTTACATAAATTATAAAAAGTTCCAAAAAATATTGAAATTATTCTAAAATTTAATTAATCCATGAATAAATTTTCAACCCTTTTGTTATATCAAGACATAAAATTAGAAATTGGTTGTTGATACACCTTATTCTCCTTACAATTGTGGTTTAAAGACCTACAACCATACTAGATATGACTGGTTTTCACCCAGCTTCCGGATTGTCCTTTTATAGAAACTATAACAATATAATTCCTATAACATTATTAAAATTATGAAGAACATATTTGAACCAAATATTAAAAATAAATTTTTATTTAAACCCTCATGAATATAAATACATTTAAACTTATTTCCAAAATATAAAAATAGAATTATTACAGAAATTGTTTTTCACATATTATGCATAAGGGTCACGTACTCCTAAAACTTCTACCAAATCCCAATAAATGTCTAGAGATGAATCCCCTTACATAAAAACTAAAAGGTTTTTTCTAATACATTGAATTATGATCAAACATAAATATAAAATTGCATAATAAATCATTAATCCCAGTATGTAAACACCGTAAACATTTTATGGTCTTCATAATCAATTAATATTTTCTCTTTATCATATTTTATAAATAATATTTCTTACAAAAAATTATAGTCTTGTCCTATGGATTAAAATATAATAACATACGTCAAAAATAATTCATACATTCTATAATCATTTTTTAATTTCATTGATATTAAAATCAATAGAATTAGGCATCATTAAACATTCATCTATATAGTCTTATTTATCTCGTTTTTGATATTTCAATTTAATAAATTTATTCAGGCAATCCCCATTCTCCCACATTTAAAACATTACATTGATTCCTTTAGAATAATTTTATACAGCTAAATGGTGTCACATAAATAATTTCTTATTACATGTAATATTTTTGATTTATTCCCTCCTTTAACATAATATAAACTTTTCCCATTCATCAAAGATAATTTATGGGGTTCTTCATTTAACGTTCTTATGACATAAGTCCTTGAATTTTTTTAAATTTATGATATTAGTACGTAAACATAAATATAGAGTTATTTTTCTATTATTTGATGTGTTAGGAAAATCGAAAAATATCATGTAGTTAATAAGAACATGTTCAAACAGTTTTAAAAATAACTATTAGTGTTTTCACATTAACTCATTTTTCATTTGGTTTCCCATTTATAAATTCACTACATCTTCCTTCAAATCCACTATTACATTGGTTCCTAGTTGGTCCAACCATTTAATTATACTAAAAAGGTTAGTATGATAGTATCAGTAAAAATAATCGTAAACCATATTATAAGGTGGATAAACACTAAGATATCCATTTCCATGTTATCTTCATCACTTTTTATTTTTCTAAAATAACTACAATTAACCCAAACATAATAACCATAAATGTTATATAGGAACATTATCTTATTCTAAAAAAACATCTTGTCCTAAAAAAAATTCCAAACTCTACTCTAATATCAACTAGAAGGATATGACCTTCTATATTACATATTACACTAGCTTTAAACTAGAATTAAAAATCATAAATTCCCAAATAACCTTCTGTGTAATGGTTTTTGATATTTTGAACACAAATACTATATAAAAACATATATATTATAACATGGAAACTTTTATTTTCTATCTATTTTTTCAGTAAAACAACTCTTTTAAAATGAAATATGTATTATTTTCATCATACATCTTCATATCTTTTCATCTCAACCTCATTCATTTCCCTACTCATTCTTGAAAACTCATGAAATAAATTAATAATTATGGTGTGAACCAAAAAATCTTATAACATGACCTAAAAAATAATAAATAAAATATTAGTACATGAATACATGAAAAATTATTTTATTTTTCAAAAATAAACATTGGTGTTTAAAATAATCATTATCTTACCCGAGAAATCAACTACGCTACATAATGATTTTAAAAAAAATATTTCATAAGATATCATTAATGTTAAATAAAAATGATAAAATTTTCATTAAAATCATTAAAAATCATAATAATGTTTTCACATACATTCCTCCAATAACAATTTAACAGATACCTTTCAAAAATCATAGATTCTTTCATATACTTAAAAATCATAATAATTTTCTAAAAAACATATCACGAGTAAATAAATATGAAAGGTAACATGGGGAATAAATTTTATACCAATCATCATATTGAATAACATTCATGGTCATAAAAATATTAACTTTCACATTTAGACTTCAAATATCTATCATGGGTTTAATTTAAATATATAACACGTCATATTCCAATAATATCCTAGGAGAAATCTATTCGGTTTATTGTGTCCCATTGAATAGTGAATTAGAGAAATAAAAATCACTCACTATACTATGGTTTATAATAGAACCAGCGATCCTTATAAACAATTCCAAATAACCATAATTGAATGTATAAAATCATTCATCATAAAAAACTTATTTACAACCACAAGAAAATATTTTAGTATATTAATTTTTAAATTATACTTTAAATCTCGTTTTCAAAAAAAAACAGATCATAGGGAGGGATGGTTTTTCATTCAACACAAAAAATCTTGTAATGGAATCCATAAAACATATAATGGATATAACGATGGAAATTGTCCTTGTCATAATATTCAATTAAATTGAACATTCCTATTAACTTTGGTAAAGGAATACAAACCATTTCATAAAAATTTAAAAAGATATTTTCTTAACGAATAATTTTAATGAATGTAAAAATATAAATAAAATTTACTTTATAATTATTTTATGTCCATATAAATATGATAACAATATAATTTTGAAAATATTGTCATTGATGAAAAATGTTGTTTTAATGGAAACATTAAAAGTTTATTTTAAAAAAAATGTCGCATTCCTTAAGTCAGACTCATAACATAAATTCACTATCATAATAAAAAATATACTTTTTTAATTGTTTGAATTTATAATAATCTTTTTCTAATTTATAATTAATTTTATATGACTTATTACATTGTTATATACTATTACCAAATCATTATGTTCATATGTAGTGTTTTGATGACATTCGGTGCATACATTGAAAATATCATCTGTTGGTTGACTATGATCAAAATGATCCATAACTATCATTTAAAGAATAATAACCCAAAAAAATATAAATTTTATTCATCAATAATACTTTTTAAATGAATCATTAATTATGATAATGAAAATTTAAAGATGTTACAATCATGGAGATGGTAGGCCATACATAAACATGAGTAAAATTTTCATTTTAAATGATCTTTATATAAAAATACAAGTACAATTTTATCTTAAAATATTAATAATCATATAATATTTGTCATATTATTTATTTAATATACTTATATATATCATCTATGTGATGTGGTGATGAAAAATGATTCAAATCGCTTCGTAAAAGGGGAGGGCCACCAGTACGTCCGGACGACATTATTATTTTTTAATAAATAGAATGATAATAATTTAATGTTTTTATTAGAATTTAAAAATTATAAATATATCATATATATCATATATATTCTTTACTTCCATCATTACAAACAACTGTTTGAGTTGGTGATGGAAAAAAAATTTCCTCAATCTGTGAGGCTATAGTACTCCACACACATTAAAAATGGTTTTGTTTCCCAATTGATGTAATTTGATATAGATATAATTTATTGATTAACAAAATAGCATGTATTAATATTTATAATAATTTCATTATGATTTAATCATGTATGTAAAATATTTAAAGGAATTGGAATAATAAATATAACTAAAACATTCGGTTAAAAATATAGAACTTCTTTGGAAATTCTTCTCTTATTAATACCTTTATACATCTTAGATTTTTATTAGTCCCAAAATATTTCCTTTATAATGTGGTTTGGGAGTTATTTCATGTATTTGGTAATTTTCTTCTTAACTAAATGTGTTTGATGTGTGTAGAAGTGATAAGAATATATTCCCTTTTATAAGAGAGGGTATCAAGCCTCATGAATTTTTTTAAAAATTACATTAATATAATTTAAAATTGTTGAGAAGTGGATACACATCGATGATATTTCATGTTATGATGATTATGAGTTTCAATACTCACATCCCAAAAAAATTGGACATGTTTGAGAATCATATTAATATGTATATTTTTGTTTTAACCATTCATTTTCCGTATTTATAATTACCATAATTATAACTTTTTCTACCAATAATGGGTTAATAATGTTACTATAAAAAAAACCATAAATGGACCATTTTATATTTTTGACAATATAATAACTTGCTACATAAATTTGTGAAATTTATATTTTTATTTCATTTAATGAAATATTATATTCTTAAATCTGATTAATGTTGACTTCATAACATGTCATTTAATTTTTGATTAATAACATAATGACAAAAATTTGAATTTAAATAAACAGTTTTTATAAATACATAAAATTATATATATATATATATAACTTGATCACTATAATTATTTAAAATTTTATTAATTTTAATATTTTTAATATTATTTGTTTTATTTTTCTATTAATTTCATACTAATTTTGGTAGTTATATGTAAATATTTAAATAAATTATTACGTAACCAAGAATTTAAAATAAATTAACTTGATGAAGATAAATCATTTATCTTCAAAATGAATATTTTTAAAATAAAATTTCTACTTTTTATCATCTTGTTAAAAATAGAAGAGTTTTTAAAAATAACTTTGTGGAATTTTTTCTTTTCTTTACCTAAACTAATATAAGCGCCATAATAAAATATAAGTATAACCAAAAGGTTATATAATGTAAAGTCTCATATTTTTTAATCCGGTTAAAAAAACATAAATATTTGATTTTTTCTGTTTACTGCATGAGTTAGTTTTAAAACCAAGAATTAGGATGATTTTTTCCATGTTTAGAGCATCTAATGTGTTGATATCGAGAAAGGGTAATGGCTCATGGAGTTTCCTGTGAGGTTGGATGAGTTTTGAGAGAATTGTATACATATATACATTCGCACAGGATGTACACAGTTAGTCAAACCGTGTAGGCCCTCCATGCATGATAAATCAGGATTCATGTATTAGACACATATTCTGCACAGGGTCAGTTTGACTGTGTGGGTCAAACCATGCTACTTACCCAGTTTTGAGTTTCTGGTTATTTTATTTAATTAAATTCCAGTTTAAAAGGGATTTAATTAAATGTTTTCAAATAGGTTTTTTTGTAAATTAAATTCATAGATAAGAGGAACACAATTATATGTTGTGAAATGAGGGTTTTATTTAGTGGATTTTAAGTCGAAAATAGTTAACTTAAATAATGAGAATTATTTGTTTTTATTTAATGTAAAGGCCCGAAAATTTCAAGGAAATTCTTTTCTTAAATACTGTATAATTTTACTAGTCTATGGCTTCTGACAGTACTTGATTCTGAGGCCAGGTGTCCCCGACATCAATTTCCGATTTTTAGCTCGGGTATGTTCAGTAAACGAACGAGTAGGTTTTTATATCTTTTGAACCAATGCTCGGAATTGAAATCTAAGTGCACTGAGGAACTCGCAATTCCGGTAATTGCTTAATGGGACCTTTACTGCATTTGCGTTTTCACAGGATGAGAAGTTAAAATTTGTTGAATAAATAAGAAGTGAATAAAAATTCTGGAACAATTTTTATTTTATATCAATGTTGGTTATATCCTACATGTAGAGACCCGAAGCTTAACGTACATGGACATTACATTACTTTATCAGAATACATAATACCTAACAAAAACAGACACACAAGCACCATAATAGTTTAGTGTCTTTGGATACTTGGAACGTAATCTTCTAATCGTGGGGAAAGATCTTCAACATCTCCCATAAAGATCTTCCCCTTTTTTTCTTACCTAAAACCTTTCTTTATATCCTGGGGAAAATAAAACATAAAAAGGGTAAGCTGAAATGCTCAGTAAGGGTAAGCATGGATAAAATAAAACATATCATATACATTTGAACTTAAAAACCTGAACATAATGATTAAACATCAAAAGCTTGAGCAATGACATAAAACATGGAAGTACGTAAGGCATAGATCATAAAGAAACATTAAGAATGATACAATAGCATGGGAATAAAATATGTAATTGTGGAAACCATTAAGCACAAGATATGATTTCCATAGTAGCCAAAGCATTACTGCCAAGACCATCATAGTGGACAATGTACCTTTCTGAATCGAGTTCACCCCTCATTCCAGTCCTGTATTACTGAACCGGCTTAACTTACTGTTCCAGCCTTGTCTATCTCATGAGTTATAAATCTTTACCCAATTCATTGGAGGGAGATATAGGTCCCACCCATCTCATAATGAAATCATTCTTACTTGTGGCACAAAATAAACATACATCATTAATAATAACCCAATGAATAAAATGGGTTTGATAAACATCATCCCATCATCACATAATCCATATAAAATAAATGGATATCATTTAATAATAATAAAAGTGAAACCATGTAAATCATAGAGACATTACACTTGAAACATACACTTATGAAATAATTTCATCTTAGATGGAAAATGGTTTTGATAAAACAATTGAAATGAATTCTTGAGGAAAATATCCTTTCTTCTTCAAAATCAATTTATTTTCACAAAACGTCATGCAATATTAAAATAAAAAGATTTTGTTGAAAATAGTCATGAAATATTTTGGAGTAAGCTTCACGAAGATAAGGCTTTATAAAACCATAAAAATACGTTCATGCCGTATAAGTTAAAAAAACATTCTTTTCGTACTTTTGCCAGAAAAGTCAAAAAGTACCTCGTAACGTAAAAAAAAGAAAGATTCCTTACATACCATGTAGTAAAAGTCAAAATGGGTAAAAAGGACATTAAACATACACTAAAACACTTTTATAAAACATGGACATGGATGATAGAAATAACCCCAATAAATACTTATGAATATGCAATCTCGGATAAAAATGAGATTTGCAAAATTATCCCTTACCTTAGGTCCGATATGCTTCGTACGTATCTGAACCTCCTGTATAATGATTTAAATATAGTTATTGACTTATTCAATAATCATATTCATTTTTATTATATCATATATGGTTCACTTATGACTTTATATTACCCATTATTTTGTAAATTCCATGTTAAAGAGTGTTTTGGGTAAAATCGTTTCATTTGCCGTCCATGTTTTGACTTGTAATTATTCATATGATTACATAGATCATGATTACTTAATTCCAGAATTTAAAACATGATTTATATATATAATATATATTCAGAATATACATATATACAATAGATCGACAAATGGAAAGAAATACACCGTTCATGGAGACGGTAGGCCGTACGTACGCATGAACGCTGTTTTCGTTCCCTTATTTAGTTGAATGGAATTAAGTAGATGACATGCATATATATATATAAATAAATCCAGTAGCTTTATAATATCATATATTTCATTATTATTGATTATATATATACTTTATAATCATTTTTAAATGGTTAACATGGAGAATGAATCTCATCGCGTCGTGGAGACGGTAGTCCATACGTACGTACGAGCGATGATATCATTTCCATAATTATTGAATTGAATTGGAGTGGATGATACAATATACCAAAATAACTATGATGTTATAATAACAATGTATAGTTATTCTTTGCACCATAATACCCATCCATGTAAGGTGTTGGTGAAAAAACAGATTACACCACGGCGTGGAGACGATATTCCGTACGTACGCACGAGAGGTGATTTTGTTTTCCGTAGGATGGATAGAAGGTGAAATGGGGTTTTTTAATATTTATAATAACATATCAGTATATTAGTGATACTTGTGTTATTAATTTATAATGAAACAACTGAATAAGAAGAATTTGAATAAGAAAGAAGTTTGAAATAATCGGTAGAAGAAATTACCTCTTCTTCGATATGTCTCTTTGAAACCTCTTCTTAGGGCACTAAGATTGGCCGTTGAAGTAGACCAGGACCTCTAGGATGTTGATAGGGAAGTGGAGAAGAGACTTTGGAAGGGGTTGGACAAGCTTTAGGGCTCAATGTGGTGTGAAGAAGAGAGGGAGGAGGTGCCCTTTTATAAGGGAGGAGAGGGGCACCTTTGGAATTCTTAAAAATATTAATTTATAATAAATATAACCCCACTTAAAAACCTCCTAAAATGACTCATATTCAAAGATTAGATGATATAGGGTTGTAATCTCATCATCCAATCAAATTTAGACATGTTTGGATCTTATTTTAAATGTTATCATTTTGATTTATACTTATTTAATCTATTTGAGTTTATTTGTGGTAATAAAATTCTAAATTTAAAATTATTACAAATAATTACTTATTTGTTTTCCATTTTCCATAATTGTTTCCTTTATAACATTATAGACCATATAAATTTAAATTTATAATTTTTAAATATTTTTTTGATTTTTAATCAATTTTATAATATGTTATTTTTATAAAATAACAATATTGTCAATTTTGACACTATTTATTTATTTGAATTTAAGTAAAATATATACAAAAGATATGTTCGAAATAAAAGCTTTAATAGATTCCTAAAAGGAAATATGTATCTATAAAATTAGTGGATCACATTAAATAGTTCATATAGTATTTATTTTATTATTTTTAGAACCATTTATTTGGTTTATCTCTTAATAAAATAATTACTACAAACATTTTGTATAATTATTTAATATACTGATTTGTTGAATAAAAATTTAAAATAAAATCCTATGATGAAGATAAATATATTACCGTTCACAAAAATACTTTTACTAGAATTTAGCATCTTAAAATCACAATATTTAAATTGTTAGATTTATTAAATTATGAAGGTGACAACTTTGGCATCAGTTAAAATAAAATAATATAAGTGTCATAATAACTTTTATAAGGATCCAAACGGTTATATATTAGGTAATTGGATTATTAAGGTGTATATATACACTACCAATAAGTTTTGGTCATTTTTTTGGGCCTTTTAATGGGTATTATAATTTCAATAAAAAGTATATTACTTATTTTCCACTTAATAAATAATTTCAGTATCATTAAGGTATCACCATTAATGACAACTATTTAATCCCTAAAAAATCAAAATAAATTATCATGATGTAGATAAGTTTATTATATTTCTGGAGACTATTCATGTTTGAAGTTTTATGATGTTTATCACTAAATTAAAATTATTATACTTATAAGATTTAAGAGAGTGACATGTTGTCACTTTCATTCGTTTTAATAATAATTAAATTATTTTCATGGTAAAAAGTCCATAAAATGAATCTAATCCGACCCTTAGTTGATATGGGTATAATTTTAGCCATCCAATAGAATTTTGGCATGTGTTAGGTTAATTTTATAATATATATTTACCCTCAATTACCCGATTAACCTTTTACTATGGTAAATAAAATTTATCGTAGTTACTATTCATAATTCCCAAAAATAAAAAGTAGCCTATTAACATAATTTGGACCCACGGATTCCAAATATGGAATCCATTTTTTTATATTAAATACACAGATGTTGCAGAAATTAAATTAAAATTAATCCCATTGTCGAATGAAAACAGGTTTTTGTTTTAAACATTGTAAAAGATTGAATTGATTTAACCTACTAATTCAATGTAAAATCAATGATAATGACATAAATTATATTAAATGGTAAAAATATATTCTATTTATACTTTAAAACAATTAAATATTGTAATTTTACCATTTAAATTATTACGATGAAAAAAGTTTTTTTTCAATAAAATATACGGGTTTTTACTATTCATCAAAATATGAAAGTTACCAGAATAATACGGAAAATTTATCCAAAGTAAATTTTTATTTCTTGATTTAAAAGAAGAATTTTATTTTGTCAAATTGAACTTATAAACATGTCAAAAACTATATTTAAAGTGTTTGTGCAATCAAAAGGTGGCAAAACTGCATTTTTTGAAAAATACTTATTTTACCAGAAATATTTATTTTGTTCTTATACCTTGTTCTAGAAAATGTGTAAGATGAATAATAATGTTATAAAATTAAAAATTTAGTTAATACTATTCATAACATCTAGTTCATATTATAATAATATATCGTTGTTTAGTAAAACCTAGTATTGCGTACAACACACAATCTCGAGGAAGGTCATGATTGCGTGTAATGCATGCCAAGTCAGGGTAGCGTGTTTTGAAAGAATAATTCGTTGTTTTGTATAACAGAATCCAACCATATTTCATTTATACATTGAATATATATATATATATACTCAATGTTGTGTAGAATAATTATGATCAAAATTGTGTGTAACATGATCCTAGAATAGTGTTGCGTATACTGAAAGCTAATATGGTGTTGCGTATAGAGCAAGGTAATCTTGGTGGGGCATACAACACAAGACATTAATGAAATTAAAAGAATATTTTTCATAAAATCTCAGGGTGTTACATTCTACCCCCCTTAAAATGAATTTCACCCTTGAAATTCGTCGGGGTTATAAATGGTTTACTACTCAAAAGTTTGTTTAATAGAAACCCACATTGTAAAAAGGAATACCAAAACATGGCTTTAAAAACTAAAGTATGAAATGTAACGGTTACCCAAATTAACTCATCACTGGGTTTCCACGTAGGAGAACATAGGTGAAAATATGGATATGGAAGAAAAATCTAACCATCATGTTCTGAAGGAGAGTGGTAGAGAACATGGCTATGAAAAATCCAAGAATCACAAAGCTATTGATTTGTGATGATCTGAGGTACCATCTGATTCATCGGATATAAGGGAACTAGGACAACATTTTTGGTTTTCAAGATCATTTCCCTAATGTTGATGAATTAAAAGAAATACTTGCATGATTTTGGTACAATCTCACTATTGTTCGTGAATTGAACAATTTCCACTTCATCCCTTAAAGAAATGAAGTTGAACTTGTTATTCGTGATGTGTTAGCAGATCATGTGATAGAATGATGGGTCATTAAATCTCTTTCAAAAAAAGGTTAGCAAATGTTATAACTCCATCTTATGGTTAGATTAATCATATATAGTTCCAAAAATGAACTTATACTTCATATATCATACCGATTAATAAAATAAAACTAGTTTCTACTAACCAGGGACTTCATGTAGGCCAGTGGTAGGCGATAAAGGCCAGTCACACTTTGGTTGTGGGTTCGATTCCCACATCCTTGTCTGACGCGATGGGCTGTTGCCCATCCTGCAGGTTGTCCTTTTTCTAAAAAAACATCACTATATCATCCCATCAATAATATCGAAAAAAGGTTATATCCTTAAACAATACTAACTTATGTCCAACATAATCCATTCCAATCTTTAGGCTTATCCATAATTTTACAGTCCATTTTCATATTATAGTGAAAACAATTACCTGAGATTTCATATAAGAAGCATGTTAATACCATCGTTGATCCCAATATATCATAAGATATGTCTTGTTGGTCACATTACAAACGTTCGAAAGCCTTAATCATGTATTCTCTTGAAAAATGAAAACTCATTGAACCATAGTGAAAACATGAATGCAGTTAAAAGTTAACACTTTCCACAACCCAAAATCCTCAAAATTATTTATACTCAAACCATGATATCACTTAGTCCTTGTATCAATCATGAGCTCATGAATACAATCACACATCTCATTATCTTCTTATCCCTTCATTATGCGCATATCATCTGCTTACCAAAAATATCTCAATCACATTCCATGGTTACCGGTACCATTGAAATCAACAATAGTCCAATACATAAATATTCCAATATTCCACGATACTATATACAACATTATTTTGGAATCCCATTACATAAACACTTAATCATTCCACCACATCATTTTCATATTCAACATCGCCAATAGTGATTACATGTTACTTCCCTTTGTCCTTTTCCTTAAGCGGTTGCTCATGTCGATCATCACTAACCCTTGGATTAGATAATTTATTAGCATAATGCCTCATTTCCTTGCACTTGACGCATTGAAGTGTTGGTGGTGCATTCTCTGCAGTCTTTTCGTTATTCACATCATTAGAAACCCTTTTTCCATTACTTCGACACTCAGCTGCTCGATGACCTTATTTTCCACACTTAAAACATTTTCTAGTCCATTTAAGACAATCTCCACTATGCTTTTTTCCACACTATGAGCATAAGGAAACATTCATCTTCTTTTCACCATTATTCTGAGATTTCTCCTTGAACTCCATCTTTCGTTTCTTGTCAAAACTATGAGATGTATAAGTAACACCAACTTCCATTTATACCTTGATAGCACAAAGCACAATTTCTTCATAGCTACTGAAGTCTCTTATAGATAATACCCTTAGAATATTTGTTTTTAAGCCACTGAAGAATCGATCAACTTTACATTCAGGTTGGATGATAAATCTAGATGCATACATTGCAAGCCTTGTAAAATTCACTTCGTATATACCAACAGATTCTTCATCCTTTTGCTTTAGTTCAAGAAACTCCTTCTCCATCTTTGTTCGAAGAATATGAGGGAAGTACTTATTGAAAAATATGTTCTTGAACTCGTCCCATTCCATGGACTCAATTTCTTCTCTTGGCCTCGTATTCTTGATAAGATTCTACCATTGATCAACATCACCTTCCAAACGATACACTGCTAAGATGACTTTATCATTTTCAGAACATTGACGAACTGAAAATATATTTTCAGTAGTACTGATCCATTGTTCAGCAACAAGTAGATCAGAAGACCCACTGAAAAAAGGTGGACGTTGCCTCATGAAGGACTCAATAGAATATTGTTCCCTTCTCTGCTCATTTGGAAGTCCAGAATGATTCATAGCTTGTGTAAGTATAGCAATAAGATTTTTCACTCCATCTCCAATAACATTTGTTTATTCAAGAGGAAAATCATTGCATTGTCCATTACATTGATCAACACGGTTCCTTCGGGTTCCATCCATCGTCTAAAACCCAAAAAGAATAGTGTGAGTGGAAAAAAATCACGCTTGGGAAAACAATATAATAAAGGGGGTGTAACTTCAATATCTAACATCTTGGGTTACCGTAATTCTAGTATTATAACTTATACTTATACTTAACCTTAGGGGAATCCCTAGACATACCTTAGAAATATCTCTAGGGATCTCACTAAAGTTCTCGCATCCTAGTTTCCAAAGGTTGACTAAACCTTTCCTCTGATACCAACTGTAGAGACCCGAAGCTTAACGTACATGGACATTACATTACTTTAGCGGAATACATAATACATGACAAAAACAGACACATAAGGACCGTAATAGTTTAGTGTCTTTGGAAACTTGGAACGTAATCTTCTAATCGTGGTGAAAGATCTTCAACATCTCCCATAAAGATCTTCCCCTTTTTTTTCTTACCTAAAAACATTCTTTATATCTTGGGGAAAATAAAACAGAAAAAGGGTGAGCTCAAATTCTCAGTAAGGGTAAGCATGGATAAAATAAAACATACAATATAAATTTGAACATAAAAACATGAACATAATAATTAAACATCAAAAGCTTGAGGAATGACATAAAACATGGAAGTACGTAAGGCATAGATCATAAATAAACAATAAGAATGATAAAATAACATGGGAATAAAACATGTAATTGTGGAAACCATTAAGCACATGATATGATTTCCATAGTAGCCAAGGCATTTCTTCCAAGACCATCTTAGTGGACAAAGTCCCTTTCGGAATCGAGTTCACTCCTCATTCCAGTCCTGTATTACTGAACCGGTATAACTTTCCATTCTAGCCATGTCTATCTCATGAGTTATAAAACATTACCCAATTAATTGGAGGGAGATATAGGTCCCACCCATCTCATAATTAAATCATTCTTAGTTGTGCCACAAAATAAACATACATCATTCATAATAACCCAACGAATAAAATGGGTTTCATAAACATCATCCAATCATCACATAATCCATATAAAAGAAATGGATATCATTTCATAATAAGAAAAGTGAAACCATGTAAATCATAGAGACATTAGACTTGAAACATACACATATGATATAATTTCATCTTAGATGGAAAATGGTTTTGATAAAACACTTGAAATGAATTCTTGAGGAAAATATCCTTTCTTCTTCAAAATCATTTTATTTTCAGAAAACATCATGAAATTTTAAAAGAAAGAGATCTTTTTGAAAATATTCATGAAATCTTTGGAGTAAGCTTCATGAAGATAAGGCTTTATAAAACCATAAAAATATGTTCGTGCCGAATAAGTTAAAAAACATTCTTTTCGTACTTTTGCCGGAAAAGTCAAAAAGTACCTCATAACGTAAACAAAAGAAAGATTCCCTACATACCATGTAGTAAAAGTCAAAAATGGGTAAAAAGGACATTAAACATACATGAATACAGTTTTATAAAACATGGACATGGATGATAGAAATAACCCTAGTAAATACTTACGAATATGCAATCTCGGATAAAAATGAGATTTGCAAAATTATCCCTTACCTTAGGTCCGATATGCTTCTTACGTATCCGAACCTCCTGTATAATGATTTAAATAATGTTATTGAATTATTAAAGAATCATATTCATTTTTATTATATCATATATGGTTCACTTTTGACTTTATATTACCTGTTCTTTTGTAAATTCCATGTTAAAGAGTGTTTTGGGTAAATTCGTTTCATTTTTCGTCCATGTTTTGACTTGTAATTATTCATATGAATACATAGATCATGATTACATAATTCCATAAGATAAAACATTATTTATATATATATAATATATATTCAGAATATACATATATATAATAGATCGACAAATGAAAAGAAATACACCGTTCATGGAGACGGTAGGCCGTACGTACGCATGATCGCTGTTTTCGTTTCCTTATTGAGTTGAATGGAATTAAGTAGATGACATTATATATATATATACATAAATCCAGTAGCTTTATAATGTCATATATTTCATTATTATTTCTTATATATAAACTTTATAATCATTCTTAAATGGTTAACATGGAGAATGAATCTCATCGCGTCGTGGAGACGGTAGTCCATATGTACGCACGAGCAACGATATCGTTTCCATAATTATTGAATTGAATTGGAGTGGATGATACAATATATCAGAATCATTATGATGTTATAATAACTATGTATATTTATTCTTTACACCATAATACCCATCCATGTAAGGTGTTGGTGGAAAAACAGATTACACCACGGCATGGAGACGGTATTCTGTACGTACGCACGCGCGGTGATTTTGTTTTCCGTAGGATGGATAGAATGTGAAATGGGTTTGTTTCATATTTATAATAACATATCAGTACATTAGTGATACTGATGTTATTAATTTATAATGATACAACTGAAGAAGAATAAGTTGAAGAAGAAAGAAGTTTGAAGGAATCGGTAGAAGAAATTACATCTTCTTCGATGCGCCTCTTTGAAACCTCCTCTTAGGGCACTAAGATTGGTCCTTGAAGTAGACCAGGACCTCTATGATGTTTCTAGGGAAGTGTAGAAGAGAATTTGGTAGGGGTTTTCTGAGATAGAAGGCTCAAAGTGGCGCGAGGAAGAGAGGGAGGAGGTTCCCTTTTATAAGGGAGGAGAGGGGCACCTTTGGAATTCTTAAAAATATTAATTGATAATAAATCTAACCCCACATAAAAACCTCCTAAAATGACTCATATTAGATTATTATATGATATAGGTTGTAATATCATCAACCAATCAAATTTAGAAATATTTTTATCTTATTTTAAACCTTATCATTTTGATTTATCCTTATTTAATCTATTTAAGTTTATTTGTGGTAATAAAATTCTAAATTTTAAATTATAACAAATAATTACTTATTTGTTGTGAATTTTCTATAATTGTTAACTTTATAACATTATAGACCATATAAATTTAAATTTATCATTTTTAAATATTTTTGTGATTTTTAAACAATTTTATAATATGTTATTTTTATAAAATAACAATATTGTCAATTTTGACACTATTCATTTATTTGATTTTAAATAAAATATATACAGAAGATATGTTCGAACAAAAAGATTTAATAGATTAATAAAAGGTCATATTTATCTATTAAATTAGTGTATCACATTAAATATTTCATATAATATTTATTTTATTATTATTTAAACCATTTATTTGGTTTATCTCTTAATAAAATAATTACTACAAACATTTTTTATAATAATTTAATATACTGATTTGTTGCATAGAAATTTAAAATAAAATCCTAAGATGAAGATAAATATATTAACTTTCCAAATAATACTTATACTCGAATTTATCATCTTAAAATCACAATATTTAAATTGTTATATTTATTAAATTTTGAAGGTGACAACTTTGGCATCATTTAAAATAAAATAATATAAGTGTCATAATCACTTTTATAAGGATCCAAACGGTTATATATTAGGTCTTTGGATGATTAAGGTGTATATATACACTACCAATAAGTTTTTGTCAGGTTTGTTGGCCTTTTAATGGGTATTATTATTTCAATAAAAAGTATATTACTTATTTTCCACTTAATAAATAATTTCTGTATCATTAATGTATCACCATTAATGACAATTATTTAATCCATAAAAAATCAAAATAAATTATCATGATGTAGATAATTGTATTAGATTTCTGGATATTATTCAGGTTAGATGTTTTATGATGTTTATCACTAAATTATAATTATTATACTTATAATATTTAAGAGAGTGACATGTTGTCACTTTCTTTGGTTTTAATAATAATTAAATTATTTTCATGGTCAAAAGTCCATAAAATGAATCTAATCCGACCCTTAGTTGATATGGGCTTACTTTTATCCATCCAATAGAATTTTGGCATGTGTTAGGGTAATTTTATAATATTATATTTAGCCTTAATTACCCGATTAACCTTTAACTATGGTAAATAAAATTTACCGTAGTTACTATTCATAATTCCCAAAAATATGAAGTAGCCTATTATCATAATTTGGACCCACTTATTCCAAATATGGAATCCATTTTTTCAAATTCAATACACAGAAGTTCCAAGAATTAAATTAAAATTAATCCCATTGTCGAATGAAAACTTGTTTTTGTTTAAAACATTGCAAAAGATTGAATTGATTTAACCTATGAATTCAATGTAACATCAATGCTAATGACATACATTATATTAAATGGTAAAAATATATTCTATTTATACTTTAAAACCATTCAATATTTTAATTTATCCATATAAATTATTACGATAAAAAAAGTTGATTTTCATTAACATATAGCGTATTTTTACTATTCATCAAAATATGAAAGTTACCACAATAATACGAAAAATTTATCCAAAGTAAATTTTTATTTCTTGATTCCAAAGAAGAATTTTATTTTGTCAAATTTAACTTATAAACATGTCAAAAACTAGATTTATAGTGGGTGCGCCATCAAAAGGCGGCAAAACTTCATTTTTTTGAAAAATACTTATTTTACCCGTAAAATTTATTTTGTTCTTATACCATGTTCTAGAAAATGTGTAAGATGAATAATAGTGTTATAAAATTCAAAATTTAGTTAATACTATTGATAATGGCTAGTTCATATTATAATAATATATCGTTTTTTAGTAAAACCCGGTATTGTGTACAACACACGCTATCGAGGAAGGTCACGATTGCGTGTAATGCAAGCCAAGTCAGGGTTGCGTGTTGTGAAAGAATCCTTAGTTGTTTCATATAACAGAATTCAACCATATTACATTTATACATTTAATATATATATATATATACTCAATGTTGCGTAGAATAACTATTATCAAAATTGTGTGTAACACGATCCAAGAATAGTGTTGCGTATACTGAAAGCTAATACGGTGTTGCGTGTAGCGCAAGGTAATCTTGGTGTAGCATACAACACAAGACATTAATGAAATTAAATGAATATTTTTCATAAAATCTCGGGGTGTTACACTACATGGGGGAGTTTGGGTGGGACCCACAAGAACCTAACTACCCATGTGAGGATATTAGTGAGGTGGGGCCTACACTAGCCCCAACCATTATTTTTCCCTAAACATCATAAACCCTCCTCTTAAATTTGTAAAATCCTCATAACTTGTGAAACCTTTTCCACTTCCTCTATCTCTCCCTCTTTACTCTTGCCAACACACATTAATCAATTAATTGAACCACTTCAATTAATTAATTTAGTGTTTGAAATTTAAATTTTTAATGCTTGGAAAGATTAAATAAAATAAGGATAAGCCTTATTTTATTTGGGTTGGCAATTTTTGTGTGGGGAAGAAATTGGAGAGAGCTCTTGAGCGAAGAACGATTCATCTCCTTTGTTGAAAAACGCCAACTCTCCGATGAAGAACATCGACTCAGAAAACCTAGTTTCTTCGTCCTCTTCTTCATCCGCAACAAGGGAGGAGACATCGACGCAGGAACTCTCCAACGACAACTCTCCTTTTATTCTTCTCTCTGTGATAAAAGAGAAGATGTCACTTCCTCGGGTGCACACCGACGATGACGGAAACGACACTTTCATCCACGACGCATGACAACCGAGAATTTATTTTTGAGGTAGGGTTAATTGTTCCAATTTTATTTGAATAAAATTGTTTGTTGTGCTTCGTGAAACATTGTTCATCTTCAGCCGATTATTACCTCCTAACATAGAGGGCACGGGCTAAACAAACAGGGCCTAATGGCCCTCCGTCTTTTCTTGATCATTTTGGAATTGGAAACCGGAGGCAAGGAATGAATGGTGTCATCGCGCCGTGCCAAGAACATGGCGAAGAAAGATGGCACTGTCACGTCGGTTGTGTGGGAAGAACCGCGGACCGCATTGCGGGCCGCTTCGGTGGAAGAACAGGTCGGCCCGTCGGCCAGCTGGGCGGAGGCAAACCACGGTGCCAGGAGGGCGGCACGCTGAGGAACCGGCCGGCCCATCGGATGGCTATGTGGAGCTAGTCCGTAGTGCCAGGAGGGAGCCACACTAGAAGACCGGTGGCCCGCCCATGCGGGCCGCGTGCACAGAAGACCGGCTGGTGTAGCCGGCCGGTTTGTTGAAGGGCGGCGCCACCAGTGCAGACAACCCCCCCCCCCCCATGGAACCCGTTCGGCCATTGGTCGAGCCATCTAGGCCATGCCGGGCAGGGCCGAGCCGGGCCGGGCCGAGCTGGGCCACGCCGGGCCAAGCCAAGCGGCACCTCGCCAGGCCGGGCTGTGCCTCGTCAGGCCGCGCCGCGCCGCGCGGGGCCTTGCCTCGCCGCGCCGCGCCACTTTGGGTCGGTCCGCGCCACTTCGGACTGGGCCGCACCCCTTCAGGACAAGTTTTGTATTCTTTTGGATCGGTCCGACACCCCTGCTGCGTCGGACCCGTCAAACTCGGTTAGCCCGACCCGTCGGCCCACTAGGCTAAACGGGTCGGGCCTATTAATCACTTAAACGGGAATAACATAATGACAGCGCGTCAGATCGACGCGCCGTCTGTGGATCTAGGACCCTTTCGAAAAGACGGTTCTTTGGAAATACTCTAAGTGACTTTTAGACAACTATGGATATCGTCCGGGTTAGAAACGAGCGTATTTCTAACCGGGCCCCTCGAACGGAAACACCATTATCTCTCAGATCGGGTGTCCGATTGACGCGTTGTCTGTCACGTTGAGTTCCTATTGACGAGACAAAATTTTGGGAAACATAATCTATGGAATTTGTGACCGTTGATGTATCAACTCTCTTGGATCGTGGAGAGGACCCTCCAGGAATCGAGCATGCTGTGTGCGGGAACCCTAGAGGTAGCTGCGACTGCGGCGACGATGAAGACTATACTTGGATCCTACGTGGGTTTGGCAGCGAGGATGACTGTACTTGGATCCTCCGTGGGTTCGGCAGCGACGATGACTATACATGGATCCTATGTGGATTCGATAATGATGGTTACTTTACATGGATCCTATGTGGGTTCGGCAGCGATGACTTCTGTACTTGGATCCTATGTGGGTTCGGCAGAGGAGATGATTCAAAAGATACATCTAATCATCTCCACCCCTCTTTGTGAGAAGTATAACTGTGTGAGCTGAGTCTTTACTTTCAATCATTATCTTGGGTATGATTGACTTCTTTCTTGTGTGGACTGGTTGTGCTTGGGCTTGGAAGTTGGAGCCACACAGAGACTGTTGACTTAGGAATATGTATGGGCATATACCAAAGTAGAGTTGGTTGATACATCATGTTTTCATCTTTCCTTTGTGGATTATCATTTTTGGATTCTGGGAGACCTTCAGGGGTCTCGGGGTCCCTACTGAGTATCGTATACTCACCCCTGCACGGGCATCTCCAGCACTACGTTGTGTTGGATGCAGACGACATACAACACTGATCATGGTCGAGGCTTGTGGAGCAGGACAGTATCCGGAGGTGGACCACCTGGCGGGATGTACATGGAGTGTACAGACAAACCCAAGGTACAGACGTGACAATCTGTACCCACCATTCATGTGAGATACCTGGAGGATGACCCGATTGTTACTATTTTACATTTCAGCTATTGTACATTCTTTTTCAGTAGTGCTGTACTTTCGGGTTGGTTTGTATACCGGACAATTTACTTTCCAGCACTTACTTTTGTACTCAGTTTACTTTTTGTTTACTCCAGATTGCATACTCTATTGTTTTTTTAATTATATATGGGCAATGCCTTTCCTTTTTTTCCAGAATTACGCCTTTGGTGCTAGTCCCTAGCCCCTGGCCTATAGAAGGCGGGCATGGGGTACTCACTGCACGGGCCCCGAGGACAGGTTGTGACAAATTGGTATCAGAGGAGTAGGTTCTACCGCAGAACTCAGGACTCTAATAATTTCTTCTAGGAAGAAATACTGTTAAGAGTATTGAATGTGGTTTCCAATCTAGGTACTCTAGTGTTGGTACGGCGGCTGAGGTATCTATACACCAGGACCTTGACTTCTGATTTCCGACTCAGTGCTCAAAAACACTAATTTCATGTGTGTTTCAAATGTTTTCTTTGTGATTACTTTATGTCATCTCACAAGGTATAAATTATTAACCGTGGCGCACCAGTTACTTTTCAGGATGGCCCCACGAAGGTAGCCAGCTAGGGTTCCGAGCATTGTGCGAGATGGCAGCCCAGCGAGCGACGAGGCCTCGGTGGAGGGCCCCATTAAAGTGGAGGCACCGGCGGTACCTCTACCCGCTGGGCCATCGATCCAACCATTCCCAGTATCGGATAGTGCACACCACCTGAGTACATTGCACGAGTTTCAGCGAAAAAGGCCACCCAGGTTCCGTGGAGAGACAGATCCTTAGACATCCGAGGATTGGATGGAGGCTATCTTCAAACTCTTCGGATTGTTAGGCACACCAACAGACCTTATCTTCATCCTTGTCGCGAGTCTACTACACGCTGCAGCAGGTAGATGGAAGAGCCTGATGCACCAGGTGCACGACAAGGAATCACTACTTTGTATGGACTTTGAGAGCCTTGTCTGCTCGGAGTTTGTTCCAACCACCCTCCGTGTGGTGCACATCCAGGAGATACTACAGCTGCAGCAGGGCATCATAACAATAGCCCAATACTAGGCGTGATTTATCGACCTCTTGCGCTACTCCACAGAGATGGTACGAGACCCATTATTTCGGGCCTGGACCTTTGAGCAGGGACTGAGACATGAGATCAGGGCTTCAATGATCTCCCTCAGCATTCTGACACCAGCATGAGTACTGGAGGGAGCCCTTCTTCTATAGAGCTTCCTTGCTGAGCCGACGCCAGCAACGAGGCCTACCGCAGGCCGACTGGTAGCAGAGTCTTCTATAGCCGGTAGTATACAGATGTCACATAGGTCCAAGCGGACCATTCCATCAGGTGGGTGACCTCAGGATACTGGTTCGGATGTGCGGGGCACACGCAGCAGATCCAGCCATACAAGAGACATGCAGTGTTGTACATGTGGCGAGTAGGGCCACATGGCTCATGACTGCCCGACCCGCCATGCAGAGGAGAAGCAGACGGTTGAGGGACCACACAAGCAGATGCAGTGGTTCGAATGTGGCAGTCTACAGGGACCAGGAAGACGAGGCAGGGGAGCTGGCCGAGCAGTAGGTGGTGGATGACACTTTGAGGCTCTACCACCACCACCACCAGGAGGTCCACCCCGACCATAGGGATCTGGTAGATAGGGGCAGGCTCAGCACCAGGAAGTCGAGGCCTATGACCATGAGGCACCTGAGATGATTCGAGGTACTATCTGTGTCTACTCCACAATTTCTATAGTTCTTATAGACACAGAAGAAAGTCATTCTTTCATTGCCTCTACCCTTGTTCGGAGCTCGGAGATTCTGACAGAGCCATTGGCTCGATCCTTACGGCCAGAGACTCCAACGGGAGCAGACTTGACGATTACACACTGGTGACGGAACAGTGACGTTACTCTAGGAGGCGAGAGCTTCAGTTGGGATCTTCTTATAGTGGAGGCGAGGCCTTACGACATCATCTTGGGTATGGACTAGTTATCTACAGTCCATGCCCTGATTGAATGTATTAGGCGCAAAGTGTGGTGTGTCCACACAGATGGGAGCAGGTTCACCTTCACTAGTGATAAGGGAGCCTTTGCAGCACAAGATGGAATTACGCATAAGAGAGTTCATCCGATAACACATCAGTTGGCTAGTCTCATCCCTACGAGTGGTTTATGTGCGGAGTTCGAGTTTTCCTTTTGTGGTGGATCAGTATGAGGATGATTTCCCTAAGGACGTTCCAGGACTACCTCCTCACAGATAGGTAGACTTCTATATTGACCTGCACCCCGGGACATCACCGATATCTACTCGAGCATATCGGATGGCTCCTGGTGAGCATCATGAGATGCGGGTACAGATGGAGGACTTGCAGGGCAAGGGATTCATCTGACCCAGTGTTTCACCCTGGGATTCTCCAATTTTATTCTCCAAGAAGGCTGATGGGATATTACGACTATGTTTTGACTACCATCGCCTGAATTTGGTGACCGTAAATAACAAGTATCCACTCCCGAGGATTGATGACCTATTTGATCAGCTCAAGGGAGAAAGATGGTTCTAGAAGATAGACCTCAGGTTAGGATATCATCAGCTCAGAGTTTGAGATGAAGATGTGCAGAATACGGCCTTCATGTGTCGGTATGGCCACTATGATTTCTTGGTTATGCTTTTTGGAGTAACCAACGCACTAGTAGTGTTCATGAGTCTCACGAACAAGATCGTATAGCCTTACCAATATCGTTTTATCGTAGTCTTCATCGACGACATACTGATTTAATTGACTTCTGAGGAGGAGCACACCTACCACTTGCGAGTTGTACTGAACACACTCCGAGAGAAACAGCTTTTTGTTAAGCTATGTAAGTGCCAGTTATGGATTCGAGATGTTCACTTCTTGGGGCAGGTCATCTCGAAGGTGGGATTTTCTGTGGATCCTGCGAAGATCGAGGAAGTAATTGCTTGGGAGCCACCCAGGAGCATGACAGGGGTGTGGAGTTTCCTGGGTCTTGCTGGGTACTATCCAAGATTTGTGATAGACTTCTCTCGAGTTGCAGCACCTCTTTCAGCTTTGAAAAAGTAGGGGAAACCCTTCATGTGGTCAGATAAGTGTCAGTAGAGCTTCCAAGAGATGACACATAGATTGACCAATGCAACCATCTTGAGGCTACCAGAGGAGGGTATAGTGTACGTAGTTTACTGTGATGCATCAGGGACCAGACTCAGGTGTGTCCTGATATAGGAGAGGCAGTGATCGCCTTTGGTTCACGATAGTTAAGGCAGCACGAGAAAAACTACGCTACCTGTGACTTGGAGTTAGCAGTAGTGGTCTTCGCCTTTAAGATGTGGCGGCACTATCTGAGGGGAGAGCACTTTACAATCTAATCTAACAACCAGAGTCTCTGGTACATCTTATCGCAGAAGAAACTGAACCTTAGATAGTAGCCATGGATCGAGTTTCTCCGGGACTATGACTTTGAGATAGTCTATACTCTTGGGAAGGGGAACGTAGTAGCTGATTCTATCATGAGGAGATCAGGCATTCAGCTACTTGGAGAGGTGATGGAGTAGCTAGCCGCATTGCAGATATCCTTCATGGATAAAGATGGAGCATCCTTCCAACAGACACTAATAGTCACTCCTCCACTACATCAGGAGGTAAGAGAGGCAATGCGTGGGGACATTGACTGTGAGACGTGATGTGCATAGATATCCACACGACATGCACATGATGGATTTTCTGTAGGAGCAGAGCATGTCATTATTTTTAGGGGACGTACCATGGTACCAGTTGCACAACAGAAGAAATTGCTGAGGGAGTTTCACACTTCCCCTTTGGTAGTACATCCAGGAATAGTGAAGATGTACTTGGATCTCAAGAGATAGAACTAGTGGCCGGGTATAAAGAATTTCGTGGTAGAGTTCGTTTCACGATGCCTCACCTGCCAGTAGGAGAAGGTGGAGCACTAGGTACTGGCTGGCTTGGTACAGCCCTTAGAGGTTCTGGAGTGGAAGTGGGATAGAATATCCATGGATTTCGTGATGGGGGTCCCATGTACTTCTAGATGATATGACTCTATTTCGGTGATTATAGACCGACTCACCAAGTCAGCCCACTTCCTACCGATTAGAGAGCAGGGATCAGTAGAGAGATTGGGATGCCTCTACATTCAAGGGATCGTACAACTTCATGGTGTTCCATCATCTATCATCTCCGATCGAGATGCTCGCTTTACTTCCCGGCTTTGGAATGGGTTGCATGAGGAATTTGGGACGTAGCTATGCCTGGGCACCGGCTTTCATCCTCAGACGGATGGCCAGACTGAGAGGACCATTCAGACTCTCGAGGACATGCTCTTTGCATGTGTCCTTGACTTTGGTCATAGCTAGGAGGATCAACTACCCTTGGTGGAGTTTGCGTACAACAATAGCAACCAATCCACCATTGGGATGGAACCATACGAGGCACTGTACGGCCAACCTTGCATATCACCTCTATGCTAGACAGACCCTAGGGAGTCAGCACTTGTAGGACTAGAGATGGTCCAGGCTAAGACGGAGAAGGTGCAGATCATCCATGAGCAGATGAGGACTGCACAGAGCAGACAGAAGTCCTATGCTGATTGGAGATAGATACCACTGGAGTTCGAGGATGGAAACCTCCTTTTCTTACGGGTCGCACCTCGACGTGGATTACAGAGATTTAACCGGGGAAGAAAGTTATCTTTGCACTTCATCGCACCTTTCCAGGTCCTCAGCAGGGTAGGTGAGGTGGCTTACTGCCTAGCCCTTCCACCTTAGTTGCACCGGGTGCATGACATCTTTCACATATCTCAGCTGAGGAGATACGTGCACGACCCGACCGACATCATTAATCATGGGGAGCTGGACATAGATGACGAATCTACATTCACAGAGGTCCCAGTGGAGATCGAGGATCGACAGGAGTGGGTCCTATGTGGATGGTCAATTACACTAGTGCACATTCGTTGGCAGCACGAGAACCTCCCGGAGAGCACATGGGAGTGAGAGGCTCAGATTCATGCACAATACCCTCATTTGTTTCCCTAGTTTATGATGTAGATTTACGGGAATGTAAAGCCTTGAGGAGGGAGTAATGTTAAGACCCTTAAATTTCAAGGAAATTTTTTTCTTAAATACTTTGTAATTTTACGAGTCTATGGATTCTAACGACACTTTATTCAGAGGGCCGGTGTGCCCGGAATCAATTTCCAAAGTTTAGCTCAGGAATGTTCTGTAAACGAAGGAGTGGGTTTTTCTATCTTGTGAACCGGTGCTCATAATTTAAATTTGAGGGCACTGATGAACTCACAACGGATGTAATTTCTTAGGGGGACCATTACCACATTTTTGTTTGCACGATATGATAAGTTAAAATTTGTGGATTAAATAAGAAGTGAATAAAAATTGTGGAACAATTTTTATTTTATATCAAGGGTGGTTATATACTACATGAGGGATTTGGGGTGGGACCCACAAGCACCTAACAACCCATGTGAGGATATTACTGATGTGGGGCCCACACAGTCCCCAACCTTTCTTTTTCCATAAACTTCATAAACCCCCCTCTTGAAATTGTAAACTCCTCATAACTTGTGAAACCCTTCCACTTCCTCTCTCTCTCCCTCTTAACTATTTCCATCACACATTAATCAATTAATTGAACAACATTAATTAATTAATTTAGTGTTTGAAATTTTAATTTGGAATTCTTGGAAATATTAAATAAAATAAGGATAAGCCTTATTTTATTCGGGTTGGAAATTGTTGTGTGGGGAAGAAATTGGAGAGATCTCTTGAGCGAAGAACGGTTCATCTCCTTTGTTGAATAACGACAACTCTCTGATGATAAGCATCGACTCGGCGAACCCAGTTTCTCCATCCTCTTCCTCCTCCGTGACAAAGGAGGAGACACCGACGTGGGAACTCGCCAACGATGACTTTACTTTTATTCTTCTCTCCTTGATAAAATAGAAGACGTCACTTCCTCGGGATCACACCGACGACGATGGAAATGATGCAGTCATCCACGACGCATGACAACCGCAAACTTATTTTCAAGATAGGGTTAATTGCTCCAATTTTATTTGAATAAAATTGTTCTTTGTGCTTCGTGAAACCTTGTCCATCTTCAGCCAATTATTACAGCATAATGCGGAGGGCGCGCGCCGAACAAACACGGCCCGATGACCCTCCATCTTTTCTTTATCATTTTGGAATTGGAAAATGGAGGCAGAGAATGAACGGTGTCGTCGCGCCATTCCGGGAACATGGAGAAGAGAGTCGATGCCGTTGAGCCGGCTGTGTGGGAAGAATCGCGGCCCGCATCGCGTCCCGCTTCGGTGAAAGAACCGGTCGCCCTGTCGGCCTGCCGGGCAAAGCTGGTCCGTTGCGCCAGGAGGGCGCCGCTCTGGAAGACCGATGGCCCACGCATGCGCGTCACATGCACAGAAGTCCGGTTGGTCTAGCCGGCCGGTTTGGGGAATGGCGGTACCACCGGTGCGGACAACCAGGGGGCCACCCCCCCTAGAACCCACTCGGCAAGCTGGCGGAGCCAGCTGGGCCGTGCCGGGCCGAACCGAGCTGGGTCGCGCCTCTCTGGGCCGGGTCGCACCACATCAGACCGGGCCGCACCCCTACGGGCCGAGTTGTGTATTCCTTCGGACCGGTCTGATACCCCTGCTGGGTCAGACCCGTCAAACTGGGTTAAACCGACCCGTCGACCAACTTGGCTAAACGGGTCGGGCCTGTTAATCAATTAAACAGGAATAACATAATGAATGTGCATCTGATCGGCATGCCTTCTGTTGCACTATGACCCTTTTGATGAGATGGTTCTTTTGCGATACTCTAAATTAGTTTTGGATGACTATGGATATCAGTCAGGATAGAAACCTGCGTATTTCTAACCGGGCCCCTTGAACGGAAAAGCCATTATCTCTTAGACCGAGCATCCGATTGTTGCACCATATGTCGTGTTGAGTTCTATTGATGAGATGGAACATTGGGATACATAAACTCTGGACCTCATGATAGTTTATGTATCGACTCTCTTGGCTCGTGGAGCAGACCCTCTCAGAATCGAGCATGCTGTGTGCGGGAACCCTAGAGCTGGCTGCGACTACGACGACGATGACCACTATACTTGGATCCTATGTGGGTTCGGTAGCGAGGACGACTGTACTTGGATCCTCCGTGGGTTCGGGAGTGACGAAAATTATACATGGATCATACGTGGGTTCGGTAGCGATGGTTACTGTGCTTGGATCCTACGTTGGTTCGGCAGCGATGACTTCTTTACTTGGATCCTACTTGGGTTCGGCATAGGATATGATTCAAAGGCTACATCTAATCATTTCCGCCCCTCTTTGTGAGAAGTCTACCTGTGTGAGCTGAGTCTTGACTTTATATCATTATCTTTGGTATGATTGACTTCTTTCCTGTGTGGAATGGTTGTGCATGGGCTTGGATGTTGGAGCTACAATGAGATTGTTGACTTACGAATATGTATGGGCATATAACTAAGTAGAGTTGGTTGATACTTAATGTTTGTATCATTAAATTTTGGATTATACTTTGTGGATTCTGGGAGACCTTCAGGGGTCTCGGGGTCCCTACTGAGTATCGTATACTCACCCATGTACGGGCATCGCCTGCACTACGTTGTGTTGGTTGCAGATGATAGACAACACTGATCGTGGTCGAGGCTTGTGGAGTTGGACGGTATCTGGAGGTGGACCACCTGGCGGGACATACACGGAGTGGACGAACAGACCCGAGGAAATGACGTGACTATCTGTACCCACCCTTCAGGTGGGATTCCTGTAGGACGACCCGGTGGTTTCTGTTTTACTTTTCATCTGTTGTACTTTCTTTCTCAGTTGTATGGTACTTTCAGTTGGGTTTGTATATCGGCCCATTTACTTTCTAGCACATACTTTTGTACTCAGTTTACATTGTGTTTACTCCATCTTGCGTACTCTGTTGTGTTTGTTAACTTATATAAAGGCAATTCCATTCGTTTTTTTCGAGAATTACGCCTTTGGTGCTAGTCGCCCGCCCCTAGACTATAGAAGGCGGGCTTGGGGTAGTCATGACCCATGCCCCAAGGACGTGTTGTGACATTTAATTAAATTTTTTGAGGGAATTTAATTCAATTATGTGTTAAATGAGTTAATAAGGAGTATATTATTTATTAAATTCCATTGAAACTAATTTATTTAAATTGGGGTTATTGAGAAGTTTTGGGGTTTATCAAAGAGGTAGATTAATTAATTCCTAATAATAAAAGTTTATTGGTGGTTATTATTATTATTATATTAATTATTGTGTTAAATTTTAGGATTTCATTTTAACTTTGGTAGAGTGAAAAACAAAGGGGGTGCACCCCCTCCCTACTTTAATTTGAGGTGTGACCTCCCCCCTTCATCCCATGGTGAGGTGCACCACCCCTCAATCTGATAACCTCTCCACAAGATGGTTCTATACTGAGCCTTCACGGAATTCAATCATCTCAGTGAGTTGAGTTCTTCTCCAGGTATTTCATTATTCATATCAGTCATTTCACTTATCTATAACTCTAATTTGATTTTTCCAAAACCCTAAATGACAGATTGACTTGATTTCTTCTTTTATTTTTGTTTTAGGTCTTGTAGAGGATGTCTCAGACCCATTGGTCCGCATTCTGAAAACTACAGCCGAAGGCATGTAATTTCGGCTCGATTTGGTCACCACCGTCAGACCCATGTATATCCTTATACTTTATAATTTGTTTCCCACCACATGAGTTATTTTAATATGGTTGTTATGTGTTGTGGTTATTTATTTGGTGTGTGTTTGTCCTCACTGCACAAATTGTTGGTGTTGGTTATTGTTATAAGGTGGGGAAATAAATTCCAAGTGCATGTGAGCCTTTTTTGAGGTGTGTGTATGTGAATGGACTTTAGTACAAGTTAGAAAGCGTTGTATCATTCAATGTTTTGTGGTAGGGTCCTCAAATTGGCTAAATCAATAAAACATTGTAGATGTGTTATTATTGTTACTGATAAATTTGATCGAAAATGCTAAATGGATTTTTTATTGCAATAAAATGTTTTGCAAGATTACAAAATCACGTTTTTGTAATAAAACACCTTTAATGGAGGAGTCCTACCTTCAACATAAAAATATTACGGTTACACAAATATGATCATTTAGCTTATTGTTACGTGTTTTATTATAGCCTCACTTTCATGTGGAAACAAATGGGTGAAGTGGTAATTATGAATTTTTTACAGGATATGTTGAGTTAATTAATTATGAATTAATAAGTTGAATATTTTGAGATAATTAATTGTGAATTAATTTTCATATTTGAAATTGTAATGTAGATAATTAATCATGGAATTAATTATTTGATATTGAAATGGTTGCATTATATATAATAAAATTTTAAATTAATTATGTGATATTGAAATTGTTTCCTTTAGAAAATTAATTTCTTATTTAATTATGTGATATTTAAATGGTTGTCATAAGATAAATAAATAATTAATTGATTATGTGATAAAGAAATGTTTTCCTTTAGATAATTAATTTGAATATTAATTATGTGACATTGAAATGGTTGCATCAGAGATAATGAAAATTTTAATTAATTATGTGACATTGAAACCATTTATTTGAGATAATTTATTTATGAATTAATTATGTGACATTGAAATGGATTCCTTGATATAATTATCTTATCAATTAATTATGTGATAAAAAAATTGTTTCCTTGAGATAATTAAATTTTGAACTTATTTGGTGATATTGAAATGGATGCCTTGAGATAATTTATCTATGAATTAATTATAAGATTTTGAGATAGTTTCCTTGAGATAATTCACTTGTGAATTAATTATGTGATATTTATATAGTTACCTTTATATAATTAATTTTCTATTAAATTATTTGATATTTAAATGGTTTCCATGATATAATTGATTTTCAAATTAATTACGTGGCATTGAAATGATTTCCATGAGATAATTAATTTCTGAATTAATAATGAGATATTTAAAGGGATTCTTTAAGATAATCAATTTTTCAATTAATTACGGGATATTGATATTTTTTCATTAGATATAATTAGATTTTCAATTAAATATATAACATTGAAACTGTTTCCATGAGATAATTCAATGTGAATTAAGCTTGTCCTTTTAGTTTTGTAATTGAAATAATTAATTCAGGGATTAATTAGGATATATATTGAATTGGTTACATTGGATAGTTATTTTTGAATTAATTATATTATATGAGACTATAATATAGAAAATTAATCCGGGGATTAATTATGAGATATTGAAGTGTCTTTGTTGAGATAATTAATTGTTAGTTAATTATGTGCATTTGATATTGTGGCCTAAATATTTTATTGTGGATTGGATTATGGAGTGCTCAGATTTAGACTCTGATGATGAATATTAGAAAATTAATTATTAAATATTATTTGTGTTGTTGATTAATTAATTCATTAATAAATTAATTGGATTTGTCTACCTAGTTAAATATTGAGTAATCAAATGGATTTGAGTATGGAAAATGAGATGAATGAGAGGCCATTGCCTCATTTTTGTGAGATTACTTTGAAATCCTTCAAAATTTGAATTCTTTTTTAGGTTTTCCGAACATAAACATTTAAATCCAGAATTGAGATTCCACGGAGTAGCCTAGTTCATGGCCTGTTGGCCAACACTCTGCGGGCCAGAGTGCTGTGGACATCTATCGCATATGGCTAGTTCACGGGATGTAGTTTTCATGAACTAAATTTTGATTTCTACCTATGGATCTCATCATGAAGGTTCCTTGATGGATTCTTTCACAAAATACATGGTATTTTGTCCATATTTTATTATTTTAGACTAACCATTGGTTTTGTTTTCATAATGCAGTGAGAAAATATGGTTCCTCCTCGACCCGCACCCAGGCCTATCACCGAGCATCTTCCAATTGGTGATCAACTTCTAAAGGATGTGGCCAGCTCTGTCCAGGACGGAGTCTGCGTCTCTCCGCTATATCAACCCCTTTCAAACATGCTTTCTGAATCGCAATGGGAATATCCTTTTTCCAACAACATAATTTTTTATGGTTTAAGCTTATTGTATGATACACTGATCCCAACTCCATCTCGCAAAAATCAACCCACAACATGGACATTCTCCAGTACTGTCCCCCGCGACGTGATATTGTCCAGGTGGTGTCTTATCCAAAAGGACACTGCTGCTGGGTCTATGCTGAATCACTTCTCGGTGACCCCAACAGGTGAATAGTGTCAGTAGAATGGGTCAATTCATTATTACCGGAGTATTTCCTAGAACTCTATGGTTAATGACAAGCATGGTTGGACAACGGACCAAGATCTCCGGCCTAGAGGGGTATTCAAGTTGTTGGATTGGGGTGGCCCTTTTGAGTTCACCAACGCTTTGAGGATTTTGAAACGGAACTGCGAGCCATGGGTTTGAGTGATGATTTCTAGGTTTCCCAGACCTATACCCATCAGCCTAATGCTCTTGCCAAACATCTTATGAGCCGTTGGAGTCCTGATACCAACGCATTCCACCTTGTCTATGGGAAGTGGGTATCAATCTTTGGGATGACCTATAGATCTCTAGAGTTCCAATCATCAGAGGTATGAATGAAAAATTATTATCTCCCACTTTTATATGGTATGATGGGGAGTGGACTCCCCCATTGGTGAGATGACTCTTTGATCAAGCCCAGAAATATTCGCTGGAGATATCTATGAAAATGATCGTCCCATATCATGAATAGATCAATTCTTTTACTAGAGAGGGTAGATCATTGTATCTTCCATGCAGGCCCATGACCTGTCCTTCGATGGAGTCCCAAAGGTAGAGGTACAACTATTATATGATTTTGGAGGAAGGCCAATTCAAAAGCTGAGGCTGAGAACATGTGTTGGGAATTGATCGTCTACTCTGACTGGCTGTGTTTCTAGCCATGTTCTTGAGGGGCTAGCTATTGCCCATATATGAGTTTGGTTGCATGCAGGTCTCTAATTTTTTCATAGAGGCACAGCTGGCCATGAAAATGTTATCAATATGGCCAATCCAGTCTTGGACTAGATTTATCGGCTGCTTAGTAACATTACCAAGGGGAACCGGCCAAACCGGATGGCAGGACCTTTTCAGATCCTCAGGGGATGGCTAGGAGTGCATGTGAATAATTGATATACTTTCATAAATCCTTCGTAGATTCCAGGTACCATGTTCAATCTATATATGAAATTGTCTAGTGTGGTTTTACCCGATGTATGGGAAACCCAAGAGAAGGAGGAAACCATACGGTTCAGAAGAAGCATTTTCTTTCGAGCCAATTCTCGTGCTACGATCATTTCAATATCCGGCCACACCCCTCCCCATCTGGGGTAATCAAGAATGCCATATCAAAGGATTTTAACAAGAGGGGATAACTCTTTTCCCTCCAAGAGGGTATCCTGGTGGCTCGTATTGGTGGGGAACTGATCTATGAGGGGTATGCTCCATGCTGATTCAGACGTTAGTTTGGCTGCGTTCAGATTTAATGCCCCCCTTCTCTTAATCGTGCCTGTAGGAACCACCATCTGATGGTGGGAAGGCAAGTGTGGCTAATGTTTACCCGAGAGGACACCGGTCTTGAGGTTATGACCCCCGCGTTTGTAGACCCTTTTCCTTTCTAATCCAAAAAATATGTCGAATCCTTGGTGCAATCATACCCGGGTGGTCAGTTATGGCTGTGGGTGCCTACTATCCCGAGTTCCAAGCCATTTAAGAGAAAGAGGAAACCAAAGGGGGATAGTACTCCCATCAGGCCGAGAAAGGTTCTCCATAACCCGATCGGTCTCGAGATTCTGAGGAATGTTTTAACAGACATAGGTGTCTCCTCTCATGCCCTTAAAGCTTCCCAGGGATGGTTGGTCATCCTGTAGATTCTGGCTTCCCAACGGCCTGGGGAAAGTGGGACGAATTCAAAATCCAATCTCCCTTCCCCAGCAAGTACCCCTGTTCTTTGTGGCAGCATCTCCAAGAAGAGGAAACAACGTTCGACGGGCTCGAATACTTATCTACACCTGCTAACATCATTTTTGACGTAGCCCCAGAGAGGGTCGATCGGTATCTCTGAGAGCTTGAGTCCTACATTCATGCACGCTGGGGCTATGTAGTGTTAACACACCTTTTCCAAGCCATGATACGGGTGGTGACTGAAAATGGGGAGGATGGGAGCAATCAATCTTCAGGGGTGATGATTCCGCTAGTTCCCCTACTGTAGCTAAGGTAAGGGGATTTCCCTCTTTTCCTTTGAGGTCCCACCCACAAGTATCTCTTGAGATTTCTACAGCCACTACGAGACCTAGAAAACAACCACGGATAATGGCACCCCAACAGCCCCCATCTCTACCCGACTATGTCAGCTCAATCCTCGATGACAAGATGTTCCTATTACAGTTATGTTTCCAGACGCATAGAGGATGTGGGATGACCTAAGGGTTAGTGTCTCAAATGAATAGATTTTGATGCTACTTGAAATGGCCCCTCTCCAGTTTTTAGGTGTCGAGACTATCTTTTCTCCTTATTTGTTGTTGTAACAAGATATGTATGAAATAGTCACATCATTGAAGGACATGGACACATACATGCATTCACTCCAAAACCAAATTTACGGATCTAATCGGGTGTCCATGATGGTAATGCATCCTGAATCGTATGATGCTGAGGAAGAGGTTTCCCTACTAATCCATCACGGTCTTCTCGCTTCTTCATTGTGAAGGTTCTAACATTTCGTTTCCTTATGCAGGGTGCCGAGGAATCTCAGGGGGAAATTCCTTCCCTAGAGTATACTCCACGGGGTACTGCAGTTGGGAAAAATGCGCCTTTGACTACGAAGGTCGTCGAGGAAGGGTCTCCAGGTGAAGTGGAGCACATGGAAGTAACTATTGTGGATCCGACCAGGGTATTTCCTCCTCCGGCTCCTCCTAGTGCTCCAGGAGGTGAATTGTACCTTTGGATGATTCAGAAACATCGTCTAGCATCCCGATTATCGGAACGGCTCAGATGAGGAATAACGGGTAATTGTGATTCTAGTTTCCCCGATTATCAACTCATATGTTCTGACTCTGTCATTTATTAATTATTTTTGGTGCTCTGGTGCAGGTCTGATCAGTGACCAAGAAATGGCTGCCCAAGTGGTCGTACCTCCCCGCCCCATTACTATCCGAGGGACCACCCATGTCCACGTCTGAGTGCGATGAGGTGGCGGGCCCTACTGAAGGATTTAGTGGTACAGACTCCTCCATTTTTTTTTCAAGTATTGAGAATAAGACAGAGGAGGAGCAGCTGGAAGATGAGACTCCCACTAATCACATAGTCTCCATAGCTTCAGGGGAGGATGGGAAGCTTTTGATTAGTGAGGAGGCCCCAGATCTGATAGGGTTAGCTGTCTCGGACCCCATGGATCCAATTTGGATGGAGGAAGAGCCTGTTATCATTCCTGTTGTTGAGATCCCAGAGTGGGCCATTGTTCTGTTTACCGGGGGATTAATTTCCCCAAGATGGATCTTTTTAGATGACTACATGGGGACTTCATTGGGTGTTGCTAGTTTTTGGCTTGTCCTTAGGTCATGGGCACCTCTGGGGGTTTCTAGGACCCCATTCCCCATCATAAATGTAGCATCTTCTTTGAGCAGTAGTGGTGGTGTAGAGCTTGAGGGCACTGACGCCTTGATGATCAGGGGTAAGGTTCTCGATCTCTTGACACTTAATCCCCTCTCTTCAATTTACTGATTAGGGATACTTAACCAAATTATTGGATTTTGTGAATTAGGACCACAACTATCTGAGCTGGTGATTGTGTCATTGGATCCAATCAAGCCCTTGACCACAACCTCCGGGGGAAAAGTTTCTATGGCGTCAAAGCTTGTAGTTGAAGCCGTACTGGGTACCTCCTTGGTGACGTTCATCCCAGAGCATACCTCTTCGTCCGGGAGTGACTCTGAGCCTGATCAACGGGCCCTATCTAGTCTTCGAACTACTCACCAAAGGGCATGGTAGAAGATCTGGAAGCTGATTTCTCAGACGCCCTTAGCCGAGATGACAACCAAATTGTAGAAGTTTCTCAATCTGTTTATTCTGTTGTGAATCAACGACTTTGACTACCATGGTATTTATGAAATAGTCAAACAGAAGGTTGCTGACCGAGAGAGGCTTGCCAGTTTTGAGTCTTGCCTTTTCACTGCTGAGTCTGAAGCCTACCTTGATGTAACCCATCAACCTCACATGGAAGAATCTCATGACCATGTGGGGGTGGTTATGAGACTTTAGGGGGAAGTTCTTAAATAGCAGTATCGAATAGAGGGGTATAATTACGACATGTAGTGGTTGTGGCAAGAGTAGGCTAATGTTTTGGCCATAATTGAAGAAGGGGAGCGACACATAGAAAAGAGGATGAGGGA
Organism: Viscum album; assembly: GCA_963277665.1. NCBI lineage: Eukaryota > Viridiplantae > Streptophyta > Magnoliopsida > Santalales > Viscaceae > Viscum > Viscum album. The sequence goes on from OY728119.1 coordinate 1,687,654,260, forward strand.
GAGCATAATGGCAGCACATAAGGTGAACGTACTACAGGTTGATGCAGAGGATGAGACGTCCCTGCTGCAGAATCTCTATCAAGAAATCAAGGATTCTCACCAGCACCTGATACAACATTGTGATTCCACTGATCGTTTCATGTAATAAACTTTCACTGCTGGAAGAGGATCCAGATTGCGGAATCCCTTCTCATCAATCTCATAATAAAGAAAAATATTTTACTTTTTGTTCTCCTTTAGCACTCTTTGCTGACTTCTCCTGTGATGGTTATTTTCTGGCATGGTTTTTGTATAAATAATAAATCACCGAACATAGAATAATCAGGGTTTAGGAAAATGATAGAATAGAAACGAGCTCTAATTTTTTTTCCTAGACCCAGTAATCCAACCAGCATAGTTTGACTATTGCTGGGATTTTGTTGAAAAAATCCCCACAAACTTTTTGTCTTTTCCGATGATACCCTTTTTCTCAGGCCCTTTTAGTGTGGACCTAGCGGGTATAGCTCGGATTTTTCTTATGTCTCCCTTTTTGGTTTTTTGGCCTAACGGAATTTGTACCTCTTTTTGGGAGTGGTTTAAAGTCTCGCTGATAAGACTATCATCACTGATGTTTTAGGTCAAACAACTTTGACCAAATATTGTGGGGTGAGGGCCCCAATGAAACATGGTTGATTAAAAGATTTGTCAATACCTTTCAGATGCACGTGAGGGGGCATGTTTAAATTTGAGTAACATACATGACATGTCTCGAGGCCTAGGAGTCATGTCAGCCTACAGAGGTAGGAAAAGAGTTTCGCAAGGATGACTTTCCATTAGTAGATGGGCTAGGGGTGATCACTATGTAGAGCCACTAAGGACATGGAATGCATAGTCATGCAAATGTGTCCTAAGGTCAATGATTGTATTCTCCCAATAGTCAGGAAACTTTAGGTAAGTTGAGATTCGGGACCACCAAGGGTGGCTTACAAGAGTTCGACTCTTTTAGAGTACAGAGTGTGATTTGCAAAGAGAGGGTGCCTGGATATGAGAGAAACATCTAAGATAATTTTCCTGGGAATGGGCAGAGTGATCCCTTCTCAAACTGGTGTGAGATTTTGGTTTTTTCTGTTCCAGACCATGCACTGAGGGACATAGGAAAGCCTACATTCCTGACTGATCTTGTGAAGGGTCTAACCGTGAAATTTAACGTCATGCGGTGAGGACAGGGGAATTTTAAATTCCTTGCAGTTTAACATCATGCAATGAGGAAGGGGGCATTTTAAATCGGTAAAAATTCTTGTAGTTGGAGGCATTTCCCTGGAAGTTTAATGCTTGGTTTTTTTTCTGTTCCATGCCAAGCGGCAAAGATACGCTTCGTGCAGTTTTAACGTCATGCGGCAAGGACGTTGTTGCAAATCCACTCTCGATTAGAATGTAACTGGACTAGAATATCTCTTCATGTCTAAGACGTGATGAGGGTTAATGGTGTAAACTGTGGTTTCAGGGCTTCTTGGATCATGAGATATGAATGGGGGTGCTGGGGCTGTTGAGCGTACGAAGGTAGGAAGAGGGTCGCCTAGGGAAATCATGCCTTTGGTAGACGGGCTAGGGGCAATCAATATGCAGAGATTCTAAGGGCATAGTATGCATAGTCATGTAATGGTGTATGTAGGTCGATGACTTTCCATGTCCGATGGCCGTGGAGGATTATGGGGATCCGCGATTGTCCAGGCCATGAAGTCTGTCATTTGGTAAGGAAATATATAGACATGTTGGGGATGCTCACTTCTAGTTGATGTTAAAACTCGAAGGGTTCCCTGCACTGATTTATCTCGTGCATGGGGTATAAAATTATTCCATGCAGTTTAACCTCATGTGGTAAGGACAAAATACTCTTAGTTTCATGGTCATAGTGTTCAGACCACTGGGTGCTATTGCTACAATCTGCAGAAGGATAATTGAGTTAAGATGCTCTGGTAAAATCTGAACAAGGTGAGGGATTGAGGGTGTAAACTGTATCTATGGGGTTTACCGGATTAGGGGGTGTGGTGTGGGGGCTCTGAGGACGGTAAGCGTTTGGATCTAGGAAGAGTATCGCCTAAGGAAATCATGCATTTGGTAGACGGGACCGGGGGGATCAATATGAAGAGCCACTTAGGGCATGGTATGCATAGTCATGAAAAGGATACCACGGGTCGATGACTTTACATTTCTGATGTCCATGTATGGTTATGAAGATCCAGGATCACTCATAGAATAGAGTTCGACATATGGGGATAATTGTTCCTGAGTATACAAGAAACAACTACTTTTCAATTGTTTGTTCAGTCAAAGTAGCCAAGCCTTGACCAGGTGTTCGCAGATGTAGATCGTCATATGAACCATGGGTGGATACATAGGCCAACCAGGTATGGGTAACCTGGAAATGCTTGGATGTGAGGGGGGGGAGGGGAAGAACCTATAAAGCACTACTCCAACAATTTTTGGATCGGTGGATATGATATGGGGTCTCTGAGGCCGGTAAGTGTACAGATCTAGGAAGAGTGTCGGCTATGGAAATCTTGCCTTTGGTAGACGGGCCAGTGGCTATCAATATGAAGAGCTGCTGAAGGCATGGTATGTACAGTCATGAAAAGGTGTCCATAGGTCGAAGACATTCCACTTCCTATGACGATGGGTGGTTATGAAGATCCGCAATTGTCCAGGTCAAGGAGTATGATGTATGGAAAGAATGCATCCAAATGTGCAAGGAGTATTCCTTTCCCATTTTTTCGTTTATCTTTCGTGGGTCATGACGATTTACATGTAGTTTATTGTCAGGTGGTGAGGACGAGTTCATTCAGTTTAAACTCGTGCGGTGAGGATGATTTTTGTGAAGTTCAATGTCGTTCGGTTAGGACAGGGAATTTTTAAATTATTTGTAGTTTAACATCATGAGATGAGGACACTTGACTGTGCAGTTTAACATCATGTAGTAAGGAATAATGATATTTATAACTCCATGTCGTTTATCATCATTCATTTAGGATGAGAAAAGATCAGCGGTTGGGCTAGGAGATAGGACTCTGGCATCGCTACATATCTTGCGAGGGCAGGAATCAAGCCACTTGTGGTTCTTTCGAGGAATACATCTCGTGCAGGTCTGGACTATGCACGGGGGAAAAGGGGCATTCTGAACATCATTTGGGGGTTGATGGGCTAGTATGTGGAACCCTAGCATCACTACGTATCCTAAGAGGGCAGCAATCAAGCCGTACATAGTTATTTAGATTCCATTTGTCTCGTGTTCATGAGAATAACCCAAGCCATAATTCCTAATCCCACATGAGTAATACTCGTTGTGAGAAACCAGGAATGGAGGAGGTCCTGGTTGTCTAACGTAAGAATAGGAATGTTGAGAGGGCGGTGATTAAGGTGGTCGCCGGACTCGGTCATGTGGTTCGAGTGTTATTACGTATCTTGTGAGAACATGAATCAATCCATATGTAGTTCTTTGGAAGGGATATGCCCTGTGCAGTGTCGGTTTGTACATGGGGGAAAAGGGAATTTTAACATCATTTGGTGGGTGGTTGGGCCATGATGTGGGATCCTAGTGTCGCTATGTATCCTGAAAAGGCTAAAATCAAGTTGTACGTAGTTATCTGGAATCTGTGCTTTTTAACAACGTGCGATAAGGATAAAATACTCTTAGTTTAGGGTCATAGAGTTTCGGATAGCGTGGGGCTTGGCAGTTTGACATCCTACTGCTCAGACGAACAGGGCTTTGCAGTTTAACGTTCTACAGCTCAGACAAACGTGGCTTGGCAGTTTAACGTCTTTCATCTCAGATGAATGGGGCTTGGCAGTTTAAAATTCTGCAGCTCGAATGATAACTTCTCTTGGATATGAGAAATATTTCTTCATGAATCTCGCGTTGGAAGGAGTAATAGTGAAATTCCAGTATATGGAGATAATTTCATAAGCTTTGTTAGAGTATACCTTCTCTATAACATATGGTCCCTCCAACTTGGGATCCAGCTTTGGAGGCTTCTTTCCAGGTATCATTGGGGTCCGGAGGACCAACACCAATTCTCCTTCCAAGAAATACCGAAAAAACCATTTTATTGATGCCTTGTGTGATCCGGTTCTGATATACTTCCAGATTGTTCAATGTGTGCAACCTCTTTTCATCCAGTTGTTACATTTCACCTATCCATTTTTATTATTGCTCATCATTGGATAACTGATCAAAAGTGGCAACATGGAGTGAATGAAATTGGAGCTCAATGGGAAGAAACGCTTCGGTTCTATATACTAATGAGTACGGAGTAGCCTGGGTAGTGGTGCAGATTGTGGTTCGGTAATCCCACAATGCATGGAGGAGTTTGTCCAGCAATAAATTATAGTCTTTGTCCACCATTTTCTAGATTATGTTGAATAGGGTCTTTTTGAAAGCCTCAATTTTTTCTCTGGTCGCTGCATGGTAGTGGGATGAGTGGTTTGTTTTGATACCATATCTTTGGTGTAGCTTTTTCAAGTCAGCTGAGTAGAAGTTGGTGTTGTTATCTATCATTATGGTTTGAGGGAAGCCATATCTAGTGATGATATTAGCTTTCACAAAGATGAAAATGTTTCTTTCCCTGACTTCCCTGAGGGTTACAGCTTCTACCCATTTGGAAAAGAAGTCAGTTTCTCTGAGGATATACTTCAGCTATTTGGCCGTGGAGGGCGGGTATGGTCCCCCGACACCCATTCCCCAGATGGAAAATGGATAGGAGTACTTATCTTGATGATGTAACTTTGGGGGCTGATGAAATAAGTTGGCGTGAGTTTTTTAGGAGTGCCATTTTGCGGTAAAGAGCACGCAATCCCATGACATGGTGGGCCAATAGTATCCATGAATTTAAACTTGATGGGAAATATTATTCCCTGACTGATGTGCTCCACATACTCTGGCATGTACTTCGTTCAAGACGGAAATGATTTCTTCTCCATCAATGCATCTCAGGAGAACTCCATTGAGGCCTTGCTGGTAGAGGACCTTTTGCTGACCTGTGCAGCCATATAGGACAATGTTGTTTTCCCTTCTTCGTACTTGCTCTCATTCATCCCTGTCTAATGGAAGTTCTCACTTTTAAAGGTAGTTTTCAATGGGGGTCATCCAGCCGGTAGCAGGTGCATATGGCTCAGGGATAGGACTGACTTCGTTGATTTCTTCCATCTTAGTCTGAATAAACAGTAAGACCATCCGATGATTAGTAATACTGATAATAGTTTTATCCCGGTCTGGGTCAGCTAGGTTTGTGGCTGCATTGGCTAATGCATCAGCCTCGGCTTTATGAGACCCTGGAACATAGGTCAATGTTGGTTCTGTGGAACATTCCGCCAATAACTCTCGAACAAGGTCAAAAAGGGGGATCAACTCCTCCTTTTTAAAAGCATAGTCACCATTGACTATCTTGATGAACAGTTCTGAGTCACATTTTACCTCAAGGTGCTGCACTGGCTCCTAGAGTGTGACCTCCAGGCCTACAATGAGGGATTGATATTCTACTTCATTGTTCATACATCCCTCTGACAAGAGGAAGGAATATGGAAGAACTGCCTTTTCTGGGGATATAAGTATGATCCCCAACACCACATTGTTAAATTTGGGATCCTCCATCCTCTTCCCTATTGGGATTCAGGATGTTCTATCAAAGTACATTTCCCAGGTTGGGGGATCCTCTTGAAACAAGAAGATGTATTCATCGGGTAGATCGATGTTCGGTGAGGTGGTCCCTATCGAGGGATGTTCTGCTCGAAAATATTCTAATACATGGCCTTTTAAGGCTTTCTATGCCACAAACCAGATGTCAAACTATTGGAGGATGACTGCCAATCGGGATAGCTGCCCAGTCAGCATCAGACAGCTGAGGATGTATTTTAGTGGGTTACTACGCAAGAACAAATGGACATAATGATGTTGCAGATAATGTAAAAATTTATGAACTGTGAATACCAAGTCCAAAAAACTCTTCTAGATGTTTGATTATCGAGTTTCAGCGTCAATCATGGTTCAGTTGATGTAATAGAGGATTTTTTCACGGTCAGCATCATTTTTATACGTGAGGAAGGCTCCTAGTGACCACTTTGTGGCCGTCATGTATAGGATAAGAGGTATTCCATCAACCGGTTGCATAAGTACCAGTGGGATTAAGAGGTATTTCTTCAGGCTTCCAAATTCCTCTTAGAAATCATCTTTCCATTTGTACATAACCCCCATTTTCATTAACCTACTGAAAGGCAAACATTTACCTGCCAGGTTGGCTGTGAAACGCCTCATGTAGTCCAGGTTTTCTTTGAGTCCTCTCAGCTTAGTGAAATTACGGGGAGGTTGTAAACCAAGGATATCCTTTTCCTTTTCAGGGTCGACTTCGATGCCACGATGGCATATGAAAAATCCAAGTAATTTACCTAAGGTAACCACAATGGTTCCCTTCAAGGGGTTTATCTTCAGGCTATGTTGCTGATGTTTTCTGTAGACAGTTTCAAGGTCTGACAGGTGATCTGAGCATTGTCTTGACATGACCACCAAGTCATCTACGTAACATTTGATGAATCTTCCCAGGAATGTTTCAAAAATATGATGCATGGAGTGTTGATATGTGGCGCCAGTGTTCTTGAGACCAAAGGGCATGACCCTGTAGCAGAATATTCCTTATGGGGCCTGAAGGCAGTGTCTTATTTGTCTTCTTGGTCCATCCTAATTTGATTAAACCCAGAATAACCATCCATGAAGGAGAGAGCTTCATATCCAGCCATTGCATCGAGAAATAACTTGGTGATTGGGACCGGAAAATCATATTTCGAGCAATACTAATTAAGATCCCTAAAATTGATGCAGATGCGGATTTTTATGTTCTTCTTCTTTATGGGGATAATGATAGCCATCCAAATGGGGTATTGGAGCTCCCAAATGAACCCTTATTTTATTAGCTTATCAACTTCAGCCTCTATTCTAGCATCATTCATGGGGGGTGCCCTTCTGGCAGCTTGTTTATTGCCTCAGTGGTCTTCTAGAAGACCTAAGTGGTGCGTCGCCACTTCAGGATCATGTCCTGGCATTTCTGTGTAATTTCAGGAAAAACATGTTGGTGTTGCATCAATAAGGAGTTGTATACCTTGTGCTCCACGAAATACATGGCTACACTAATGAGAGTGGTCTAGGGTCTTCCTGGATACCCAGGTTTATTTCCTTGACCTCATCCACAGTGGTGTAGATGCCTTCCTCGAACGCGGGAGGTGCATCCCTGAGATCTTCCTCCTCTTCTTCTCCCACATACTCATCTTCTTTATTCGACAGGGGGAGTGATCTTGACAGGGGCTCTCAAGAGTCTAGAGGAGAGGCATTTTGGGAATCCTTGCTCAAGTGTTCGCCCTCAAATTGAGGGTTAACAATCATTTCTACACTGCTACGCTTAGGCATCAATGATAAAGTCATGATGATAGTTGAGTTTGTGTCCGGACATGAACCCCTTCTCTCAAAATAGTTGATGGGAAGTTAGTAGTCTTCACTGAGCTACTTGATGGGGACATCAAGAACCATTTACAGACCATTCGGAGTGGGGACCTAGTCAATACCATCGATTGAAGGTTTCGTTTTCTTTTAAGCATAAAACCTGATGTCAATGTAGTGTGACTGGGAGTGCTCAAAATGGGCCTTGTCAGCATGCAATGTCCCACCATGTCCATTGAAACAATACTTAATACACTGGTGGTAGGATGAAGGAATTTCCATGAGATTATCAATCCACGACCATCCCAATAGGGCATTGAATGGTGTGTTCTGCTGAACCACCATGAATTTTGAGTAGGAAAAATGGTCTCTAAAATGGTTTTTGATCATGATTTGTCCCATCATCTTCAATTCAATTTTGTCGTTACCTAACAAAGGTTTAACTGAGGGTATTAAATCATCCCCACTGTAGCCTAACATACAGAGTGTGCATAGGAGAATAAGGTTAAATCTGGAGCCATTGTCAACAAAGACATTCCAATTCTCAACATCATTTAGTGTTCCAGTCACATATAGTGGCTTTATGTGTCCTTGTATGATGGAATCTTCATCCTGCTCGCTGATGGAAATCACTGCATTGCATTCAGCATGGATATTCTCCATCAGGTAAATCTCGGTTGTGGCTACTTCGGCATGAAACTCTTGGGGGATGAGAATGGCTTTTGTTTTCTCCTCCCTATGGTTTGCTGACAATCTCAGGTCATCCAAGATTTACAGCATGGCTGACACTAACTCTAGCTGCTTATGGATGTCGTATTTCTTCTTCAGTGGCCTATGTTTCTCCGTTGGTGGGAGAGTTTTAATAGGCACTTTGGGAACTGAAGTATGCGACGAGGAGGGATTGGTCGTGGAGTTGGATGTCGATGGGGTTCTTGCGTTCTGGGGACTCGGCCTGGCCGGTCAATTTGTGTGCACTAGGCGGAAAGACACTTGTTCCTCCTCTGATTGGTACCATAGAATGATAGGCCCAAATTGGCTTCTTTTGGAGGTGGATGGATATTCTTTCTCCAGCTGAGTCCGTTGAAGGGCTCTCCCACGATTTTCTATGATATTAATGGTTTTGGCCAGGGTAAAACCATATTATTGATTTTTGCCGCGACCATGCCTCCCCTGGTATCCCCTACGTCTACGATTCCTCCTCTTGATCCCTTCTGTTAGGAATTCGTGTTTGTAACCATACCCTTCGTCAGGGAATGGTTCTATTAGATGGAGAACAGTGATGGAACCAAAGATTATCTCCTCATCCTGTAATGGGTCTTCCTGGTTGGTTGTCCCTGATGGTGTCGTTTGGTGGGTCGGTGCCCCTGGCTCCAAGTTTGAGGGCATAAAATCCAACAGTGTTAGGGATAACTTCAGCCTTGTTTCAGACTTCCCTTCTTGCAATTGCTTCCTACCTTCTTGATTATGGGTGGATAACCAGGTTGTGGCAGATTGTGAATTCGATACTGTCAGTTGTGCGGTGTTAGGGGTTGTTGGCGGCACCACCGGTTACTATATCCAATCATAGAGTATGCCATGAGGCATGTTGACAGTCTTCTGAGTCATCCAATCATCATATTTGTTCCCCTTTTTCTGGTGACTTCTTTCCACTCCTCCCCTTCTTTGGGTTAGGTGGTAGAAATGTATGATACGTGAGCCGGGGATGGTCCCAGCTTGACCTGCCCGTAGTCTACCCTCCTTTGTAGGAGGTCACTGAAAATGATCAATTTCTGGTTATTATTTCCCAACATTCGGTGGTAAAGATAGTAATATGTCCTATCTTCACGACCGACTTCTTCGAGATTAATTGGCCCCGGGAGGTGGAGAATGTAGCAATTCATGGCGACAATGAAGTAGCCGCGCACTTGGTCTTCTTGGAATGAGTATACTCTAGGTCTTTGTTCCTCAAAATTGTTAACCTTAGCTCCTATCTGATCGTACCAGCAGGGTGGAGGAAACCACTGATATACAGGGGACCATGAAGAATTAGTGGAGGCCTAGGAGGTGGATTTGGCACATGGGTTGTCTTGAGTGTGACAGAGGACGCTTCAACCCTAACTGCTCTCTCCGCAAGAGCATGTGAGGCTATTCGGGACTTCAGATTAGTCCACTGGAGGGAGTCTACAATTCTATGGGCAATGGCAGAGATATTGAAGAATCCATTAGTGCACTTTACTGGTATGAGATGTGTTTGAAACTCATCTCAGAGGTTATCAATGTAGATAGAAAGCATCTCGTCCTGGGGTAGTGGCCTGTTTAGAGAGTAGGTCTGACCCTTCCATCTGGAGATGATGTCTAAGACCCTCTTATTCTCTCTCTATTTTCAATTCATGAGGTAACTGAATTTTGTTTTAGGAAACTTTGAGATGAAGTGAAACAAGAACTACTGCCGAAGTTCTTCCCAACTCATTACTGACCGAGTTGGTAGGCTTGTATACCATACGAAGACAGATCCTTATAAGGTTCGCATGAATAATCTATGTTTCACTGCTTCTTGTTGTTCCAGAGATCCCATCATGGGGTTTCAATAAGACGCGTAGTGCAAAAAATATTGTTTTGGATCGACTGATCCATTCAATATATGAAATAAAATTCTCCCAATGTTTGGAGGAGGCGGCATGTTGCTCGCCCAATCTAGAGAGGGATTTCGCTCTGGCTGTATCAGAGTGTGCCGACCTTTTATTGCTTTTAGTCGATCTGTCAGTGCCTCGATAGTGCTGGTGAGACCCTGATTTACATCTTGATGATCCCAATATTGGGCGCTTATAGCCCGAGGCATTGCTTGAGGATCGGGATTTGCCGACACCAATGGTGCATATGTCGTTAGTGGCACCATTGGTGGGTTCAAACGTACTTGCTCCAGTTTCTTCCTGAGTTTCGGGAAGTCCTGTTATTCATCCGAATCTCTATTCAGATAGTTGACGGGCTGAGTGATGTATTGGGCGGGCGCCCTGACCGTGCTTCGTTTGTTCGAAAAAACCTTGGTCTTTGAGGTGCACTTGTTGGGAGTGCAAGCTGTGGCTCATCTTGGGAAACAGTTTCAATAAGATGGTTCCTCTAGAGTAGCTTCTCATTGAGCCATCTCAATTCATTCAACTCCTTTTCCTGTCAAGATAATCTCTCCTTGAGCGTAAGAGGATCCTTTTAGCTGAGAGGATGTGTGATAAGGGTAAGCAGGCCTTTTTTCTTATCCTTGTTTGGGACTCGCAGGGTATGAGGAGGAATTTTGGTTGGAGGGGCGGCCATATTTAGTGCGGCCATCTGGTTCTGGGTGTACATGCCTGATGATTCATCGTGGTTTACCGCCTGAACAGAACCATCGTCTCCTGATACATACAGATTTTCATTATCTTCGGTTTCACCTATGGGGTTAACCTCTATGGAGTTTAAAGATGAATACCGCAGGGTGGAGGAGATGTTATCTTCCAAATGGTTAGAGGATCTTCCACAACTTTTACTGGTCTTCCCCTTCATGTCCTGAGATTGCATTCAGGCTCCCTGAAAAAGGGTGACACAGAGAGTTCTTTGAGGTGACCTTGTGGTACACCTCCCTCTCGGAGGGGAGAGTGATTCAAAGGATGGGAGAGGGCAGGAACCCCCTCTTCTGATTGTCCTCCACGGATGATAGAATAATGATTCTATGGGGGAGGTTGTTGTTCAGGTAATAAAAATGCCCCTAGTCCTGTGGGCTAGGGTCGGCTCCATTCCTTGGATGTTGCATCTCTTACCGATTTAATTGGTCTTACAGGGGAATTTGTTGTTAAAAATGCCCCCAACCCTATAGGATGGGGTAGACCCCAGATTGCGGTAGTGGCTGCTGCTATCGCTACATTCCTGATCTTGCATGCCCCCACTCGGGGGAGAACTAGATCTGGTGTCGAGTTCACCTGTGAATTGACTCCCTCTGGGGAGGCAAGAAATGATTACTGATTGGATTATCTTAGGCAAGAGGCATGTTGTCTTCTTTCGGTGGCCTTATTTAGGAGTTCATGAATGGCTTGTTCCTTTAGGTCCTAACGCTTCTGAGACTTACTCAAGGCATGTATTTGACAGGAGGGTCGCCTTTCCTGAATAGGGTCCCCACTCGATTGCGGTCCTGAAGCGATGACGATGTAAGACATTATGCTGAATGGGTTCTACTGGGTGGGGAGAGGTGTGAAATGTAGAGCTCCATGTTCTCCCCATCCTCTAATATGGACTCTCATCGGGGCATCACCAATGATGCGGTTCAACTGGTGCAGTGTACGGAAGCAGATTAACTCAAAGTTTCCTTTACGCCTCTCTGATCATGGTTGTCGCACCGAAGGAAGGGATTCCAGGTCGATGAGACAAATGAGGTCTCCTATCATCTTGACATGTTCTACATACCCACCATTGGTTAGGAGACATGATTTTGACCAGCAGATATTTTTCAATATATTGGAGTGGATTTCGTGCACACATTCTTCTGACAACTTTCTAGGTATGTCGAATAGAGAGGTTGTCGTGGGCCAAAACATAACTGGTAAATTATCCCTGGCCAGTTGTTTCCTCAGGTGAAACAAGTCAGAATTCTCATACACAAGTGATTCCTCTACCTGTTCATCCCAACTGAGACGCTCACCGATAGTGTGGTCGGAGGTAGTGGTGATGGTATGTATCGAACTATCATGTGGGTGGTTTTGGGGTGGCTCAAAAGATGATCGTGGTCCCGGACCGCCCCCTGATTGAAGAAGTATATCATTGGTGACTGTCTGGGAATCTGACATGCTGGATATCATCCTTATGAGTGCCTCGACATAGGTGGGATTTTTTGTGCTTGATTCAGCATGGGCATGACCTTCCTGTCGATATGATATGTCACTACGGGGAGGACATCTGCTATCTGTTCCATAATGGTGAGAGCTACCATTAAGCTGGACGCACCACTGCATAGAGGAATTTTGTAGTGCATTCGCTGGGGAAGACCCCCATGGCGTATCACACCAAGGGGAGGACCTTCTGGATGCATCACGCTGTTATGGGGAGGACCATCGCAACAACTACCTTCATGGTGAGGATGACCATCCAGGATTGACATTCGATGTATATCCTGGGGAGGACCATCAAGACACTCTGCGACAAGGGGAGGACCATCTTTTTATTGGGGGCCATTGCGGGTAGGTCCTTCGCAATGGCGGTCGTGGTGGCGAGGAATAACATCAAAACTTCCACAATGGTAAGGACAACCATTATAGCTTCCAGAGGGAGAATATCTGCAGGGTACACCCTGGGGAGGGCCTTCATAATGTACCGAAATGAGGGGAGGGCATTCTTGTTTCTTGATGTCTCTGTGCAGACGACCTCCGTTATCAGAGTGGGAAGGACTATCACAGTGATCTGAGGTCTGGTTATGCCGAGTGTCATTGCAACGTAACCCGTGGGGAGGACCTTCAGGGCAAAACATGACAAAGGGAGGGACTTCTTGTCATGATGAGACATCACTGTGGGGAGGGCCTCCGCAGTTTCGACTATGATAGCGAGGGATAATATCATAATTTGTGTCCCCACTACATAGAGAGTGTTTTCAGTGTATACCATGGGGATAGCCTTCAGGGTGGACCGCAGAAAGTGGAGGGCCTTCTTGCTGCTCGATCTTCTGGTCACGTTGAGGGCTTCCCTGACTCTCATCAAAATGGAATCTCTTGTGATCTATTATTATATGCCCTTGGGGGAGGCCCCCGCGGGTGCTCTGGGGAGGACCTTGAGAGATGCTGGTGGCGACATTGCGGGGAGGACATCTACAACTTCTATTTCCACTCCGATAATATGGTAATGGGTGGGAAGGGTTATGAGCCTTCGACATGTGCTTAACAGCACCAGGAACCCCAGCTTCCAGCAGAGCAGAGTCAAGAACCCGCTCTTTATTTTTCAGTTTCCTTCGGCGCGTTCGGGGTGCTATCTTGTGTGCAGTGGGGACTATCTGCTGTTGATATTGGCCTTCACATTTGCGTCCCTGCCTAATTGGATATCGTGATGCTTCTGGGATATACCGATGAAAATATTGTTTTTTTGCAGGGATATATGCCTTCTCTGAAGCATCCACCATGATGGAATGGTGTCCCCTAGTAGGAATGAGTGAAGATGCTCGATCTGGTTTTCCGTGTATCGCAAGATATGTCCAGTGACCCTCCTGGGTGGATGCAGGGATGTAGATCTACTCCGAGGTGGCTATCTCATCTCTTAGATGAGTCACCTCAATTTGGGAGATGGGCAAACGGACCCTAAGTCCTTTCTGTTGCTTCCGATTCAATTACATTCTGGAAAGTCTGCAAGATATGATGTGGGATCGATACCTGCTTCTCTATCATTGCCTATATATGTAGAGAGACATCTTTGGTTGGAACGGGTATGAAGGCCCATTCTGGTAATGGAGTAGGAATATCCTTCTTCGATCCTCTAGTGGTCAGTGGGTACTAAAAATTATCTTATGTTGGGGCAGGTGAACAAGTCTGCTACTGTGCTGGGATATGCTAGTTTACTTCTTTGTTTGCCGCCACATTGGTGTGGCGGACTTCACTTGCATCCATAGGGAGCTTTCCCTGCATAAGTTGGTTCCCCACCATATAGAGTCGGTGGCCTTTATTTGCAGGGAGACGTGCCCGCCTATAAATTTCTGCCACAACTAGATGGTGGGCCTTGTTTATTTCCACTATATCTGGATGGAAGGCATCAGGATCATCTTCTAAGAGCTAGTACTGCAGGCACTGGGTTTCCACCACGTCTGGTTAGTGGGCTTCATGACCCCAGGCAGGGAGAAGTGTCTCCCAGGTAAGTGTCTTCCTCTGTGGGTGATGGACTTTACAAAGCATGAAGGGAATGCTGACTTGCTCGTATGATGCCGCCAATTCAGGATGGTGGGCATTGGAGGAGTGGACAGGTGTGCGTTCCTGCTCATGATATGTCCCTACAACGGGGTAGTAGAGCTCCTCCTCCGGGACAAGGGTGATGAATGGTCCCTAATTTCATGTTTCCTGCCCTTGTCGGGTGGTCTGAGGGGCCGGAGATCGGGGAGCGTGGGCATGGATCCTCAAGGTGATATCCTCCCTAGTGTGAGGATATTGAGTCGTGGTGTAATCGCGACAACATCTTTAGGTCAGGGCCTTAGATCATAACACATGTTCAGTGAGGATGAGGTCCTCAGTGTCGGCCTCATCCTCCTACCTAAGATAAGGGAGGTATGTATTGTCCCATTCTGGGGATAGACTCCCAAAACGATTCGAGACTGCAATAGGATCCATCGGGATCTGCTTTCGTGGCTGCTACTGGGAAGGCGGTTGGTGGGTCATGGCCGACAGAAGGGTGTGCAAGGCCGCCCCACCGTCAGGAGAGTACCGTTCAAGTGGTACACATGGATGAACAAATATGAGACCCAATGTTGAAGACACTGAGTAGGTGGCGTGGTCTTTCATTGGTGTCAATACCCAATCATTGTGTTACTTGAAGTACGCGTCTGCGAGTTCCTTCGTGATGTCATTGGATCGAAGGGAGTTCTAATTGGTACTTGTAAAATATTTTAACAAATACAAACAGAAACCCTCTCAAAGAATCATATCATAATCCCATGCATAATTGATGACCTTTCTTGTCCCTCCTCGTGAGTATGAGGGGGCACAAAGTGGTATGAGGGTAAATCCATCATGCTGGTTAAAGATTCACGTCGGGTTCACCATTTTTTCTTTCAACGCGGGGGTGGGGGGGATGCTGCAACTGGTGGTTGATTTTATTAAGGCTTAGTTCTTCTAATCACTCATGTCGGGTGCATATTTTTTGCTTCGAAATTCCCAATGGTTCCATATCCAATAATATGTGGACCTGCTTCCCAAAGGCAGGCGTTCGCTGGGCAATTTGGCCAGCGATACTTAAGAACTAACAATGGTCAAGAGGATGGGAAGTTGAGCTCATCAAATCCACTTGGGGAGGAATTATTGATAGTTATGGGACTATTTTATAGATTTAAGACGTATTCATATGTTCTTGAATCTTTGGTTTATCCCCAAGTATAATATCCTTGGATTTTCCCTGGTTAGCAATGATCAACTAAACTTAGGGATTTGGGATCAATTAGTCTCGAGGTTTACCATCCCTCTTTGGATAAATGATTCCAAGGAATTTGGACTCATTGAGATAGTATGGGTTTAAAGCGTCATAACTGGGCACTCTGGAGTTTATTGTCATCAAGAGGGGATAGATAGTGACTTGAGAATTTGGATCGAACCCGTGATACAGGCTTCCTACATATCCTCGTGAGAGGATTTAGAATCCACATAGCTTTATTCCACTCAATGGGACACATCACCCTCTAAGAGAACATGACAAGTACCCCACCGTGCAGTTTAATGTCTAGAGGCAAGGACACCTGGGTGAGAGATGCCTGGTCCATGCTAGTGCTGGACTTACACTGAAGCTGCCCAGAAGACCCTAGGGAAGTGATTTGTTGGGCGGAAAGATGGTCCTTCTGGGGTATAAGGACATTATCTGACAGGGAATAAGGTGTATGGTAGACTTAAAGATCAAGCTTTCACCTCGTGGAAATTTACTACGTATCCTGGTTGGCCGGGAATCAAATTCCACGTAGTTCTGGATATGGGTGTGGGGCTTACACTTTGGACTTCCCAAGAGGTTTGTGAACCGATAGAGAGATGGTCGGAATGACCGGGTGGTGGGATTGAACCTTGTGGAGGCTTACTACATACCATGCCTTTACATGGATTCAATGTCCTCATAGTTCGGGAATATTAGGGCTTACACGTGATATTTTCCGGTTATTGGGATTGAACCTCGGGGAGGAGTCCTACGTACCATGTTTTGGAGATAGGGATAAAACCCCTTGTAGTTCCATTAACCATCGATGTTGTGCAGACACCACGGACACCACAAATATCTATGCCCATCTGAGCAATGCTCGGTGCGAGAAACAAGAAAATTCCATAGACTTGGAAAGCCTTACACTTTTTCCTCCTCAAGGGAAGGTTGCTGGAACCATAAGACTCTCCTTCTCCCCGATGTCAGAGTGGGGAGAAGTTAGTAGTCCTGTTGTAGAGAAAAAGGCTATGGTGGTAGAGAGAAAGGGCCAGTGCCACTGGATTCTCCCTCTCCCCGATGTTGGTGGGAGGTAGAGTCTCTCCTACAGGGTCCGGGGATACGACAACATAGCAATGAACCCTCCCATAACAGAACGGAAGGCCATTCTCATTTGACATGGATGGTGTGAGGCTTACTCCAGAAGGGAAGCCCAGGCACTCCCATGAGAGGGGAACAATGCTCACCACTGGACCTCATCAAAAGGATAGGCCAACAGGATCCCTCATTCTTGGAAAGTGGAGTGGCACAAAGGGGACTCCTGGGCTCAACCCTACACTACCGTGGGAATGTGAACCCAACAATGCTTTGGAAATCTTCTCATTGGTTGGGGAAACCCCTTTGTCCTCTCCTACCGTGGGTATGTGAACTCATAGAGGTGCGCTGACGCGCCTGAAGGATTCATCATATGGGTCGGGTGGCTTTGGTAGAGGCCTTGGCTCAGGGCCGGTAAATAGGAAAATAAAGGGATTGTAGAGGATCAGGCTAGATTGGAAGGGTTTTATCTGGATCGGGGAATGGAAACACCCAAATAGTTTGCGGGAGACATGGGTGAATGAAGAGTAGTGCCCATCACGTAGGGGAGTGCTACGTGGTTGGAGAGTTCATCCACATACCCGGGTGGTATGCGGATTGATGGTCCTTCCACATACCAGGGAAGAATGTGGCATCAGGTTTGGCATGCATACCAAGTTGGTATGTGGCGCTGGAGAATGTGTGAACAGTGGTGGCCAGGGGCATCGCCGGTCAGGGCTGCGTCTGCATAAGAGAGTGCTACGCAGTGCTTTGGATCCAAAAAGGGGCACAAACTCCCTGGTATGCGGGAAGTACATCCTTGGAGGGTCCATGGATAGCGACCTTAATTTTAGTTCTCGGTTCACCAATTTATTATGCATTTTTCAGTTCTTTTTCAATTCGTTTCCAGTTCTTTACCTATACTAGTTCATGAATTGCAACTTCACGGTTCACGAAATCCTATGCTCCTTCCTTCCAAAAGCTTCTCCTTCAATCTCCTCTAGCCTCCGAATATCCAAGCATATGAATCCCTTTTCTTTTCCCCCTTGACGTCCTATTAAAGAAGGGAGGAAATGGTTGTATTGTGGTCATGCAACACCTTTTTCGGAGGCCCATGAACAAAAACCTAGCCTATGGATGACATGGTCAATTAGAGGATGGTGGGAGTTTATTGAATGCACCTCACCCGCGAACCCAGTATGCTCGAGGGGCGCTTCGCGGTCACACATGTCTTCATCTCTTTTCTGTGAATTAAATTGCGCTCAGCATGGCCCTGTCAGGAGCGGTTCACAGCGGGGGAGGTTTGCGACTGTGGAAGATCATGGCGGTGGACCAACCAAGCGTTCGTCCGAGTCTGCGCCCACATAAGGTCTCCCACCTCCGTTTTTCAGATGAATCTGGTCTGTGGGGGGCTCTCTGAAGCATCCCCGTGTCATTGATGTTGAACTGGTACGCGGATCATTCGGTCCTTTGTCAATTTTGAGTATTCTTCATGTTTTTGCACAATCTTCTAAGGGAAGTTGTGTAGAATCCTTTTCAAATTAAGGGGGATTCCCATTCCCCTTTGTGTATTTTTTAGGACCCTACCATCTACATCCTAATCCTATAGTATATATCTATTTCACAATATAACAAACATGAGATGATTATTCACCATGTATTAATTTAATTATATTCAAAAAAGTTTGAATGATAAATGCATGTATAACTGAGAGAGAATCCAAAAAAACATTATTAATTGACCTCATACAATATTAATCTTGGCCTTAATTTTTCATATAGATATGAATGAATAGAAATTATTAAATAAAAAAATTTAAATTTTTATACCATAGGAAGATAATGTAATTACCAAAATTAAAAAATCGATTGGTGACTTTATTCTTTAGATGATTAGTCTATATTATTCATAGGAAACTCTAAACAATGTTAAATACACAAAACAAATGTACTATAAAAATTTTATATATCACTTAATTGGAATGATTCCACATTATTCGTGTGGAAGAGTTCCATATGATTTGTTGGCTTATGATCTTTGATCTGATCATGATCTAATGTCATCTTCCAATTATCCCCCAACAGCTCTACCCAAATCACTATGGTGATGTGGAAAACTCTATTAATTTTTAATAACCATCCATTTATATTTATTTTATAGGCATTTCATTTAAATGTAAAAACTAAATAATTTATAATTAAATTAATAATGATTTCTACCACGATGGATATCATGCAAATCATCTAACGTCGACCATGATAATGTTTCAACTATGGTAAATCTTAGGTAATGAACTAAATGTCGGTCTTATATTTATGATATAATAATATTTTTGGTATTCAATCCACATTTTTAAGAAAACATCATTTTCATGAATTAACTTATTTAGTATTTTTAAAAGATCTATCATGGGTTCGCCGGGCCTCGGAATCTAACGTCCTCTCATCACCTGACATCAAAAATGTTACTAAAAATATTCCATATTCTTTATTAGAGAAGAAAAATATAATAAATATAATGAGATATTGTTATATTCATGTAATAATATTTATCCTTCTCTTTCTCCGTCAAATGGGAAATAAAACCTTCACTTGTGTATAGGTGGACTATGGCCTCATGAACCAATTTAATGTTTTTCCATCATTGAATTAAAGGATTAGTAATGATGGTGGAACATATATATATATATGTTAACTATTACCTTATATATATTATATAAATTTATTATAAAATCTACTTCAATACCCTTTCACACATTAAGAACCACTTCTATACACGTACAATATACCATCTCCATGAAGCTGTGTGATTATTTTTCCATGTACAGCCTTCATGGATAATTATAAAAATGTATCTTTTATGTATATATGATATTAATAAAATTAAAAATATATATATATAAATTATATATCTATGTCATATGTGCATTAAATTGAATAATGTAATTGAAACACACTTGTGAAAACGAAGCAGTTGATAGAAAAAACAATAATCATAATGAAAAAATCTCGATGAATAGGCTATAATATGTAACATGTGGAACATATATGTTATTGTAAATATGAATATAGTTATTTTATAAATTAATAACATGTTTATAACCATTATACATGTGGTTAACTCTAGTTCATCATTGTTGAATCATGAGGTAAGGGGTCTCTGAAGTCATGTTTAATTCTTTGGGTGATACTTCTACTTTATTTACTATGTTATTCCATGATTACATGTAAATTTACGTTTACTTGTATTTTTTTATTTATTATTATTTTTAATGTATTTCAATTTTCATAAACATAATCAATTAATTTATTAAATATCACTTCAAATATATGTACCTTCTAAGGTATTTCGTCACACTTTCCACTATATTCTTACATATTTGTCATTATTCCCCAATTTGTTTTATGTTGTTTAAATACTTCCCCAGTGATTATTTTAAAATAATTATTTATTTATTAATAATAATTAATGTTTCAATTTTTGTTACTCATTCAAGGGTTTATAATTAAATAGTTACCAAATAGGTAAGAATTTAATTTATTATCTAATTTATCTTATTTCCCTTATTTTGACTATAGAAATAATATAATAAATATTTCATTAAATCCAAATATTTTCTTATCCTCTATGTGTTTAAGTATTATCCTTATTTTATTACATATTTTCTCTTCTTTGGAATGTTAATAAGGCATATATATCCATAAAATTAAAAAATTTCTTATTTCACTTTTTGATCAGGTATATGTTTCTTTCATTTACATATTTTTCAGAATTGGTTTAGAAACATTATTTTTTATTTACCCAAATGATTTATTATGGAAATTTTAAGCAATTTATGTCTTTTTATAATGTTTAAAATGAATATTTTTTTTTTTTGAATTTTTCATTAACATTCATTATAATAATAATAATTTGGTTTTCTTATTAACTTATATAGAGTTAACAGACATTCTTGTCTTGCAAACAATTTTATGAGATTTAGATTCTTATATAAGATTTCAATGTATTTACTAAGAAAAAAATTTCATGAAATCATCTTTTAATGTTAACATTCATTTTAATTTTATACTAAAAATATATGAACATGTAAAAACATCTATATCAATAATGAATTGATCTGTTATTAATTTTTTGGTCGTTATGTTTCTCTTAATACATTCACTTTCATTGGAAACTTTTTAACTAGACATTACATATCTTTTAACTATCAATATTATTTATATCATGGATATCACTATTTTCTAAATATAATACCATCTCTAAATATGGTTGTTTTCTATGAATGTTATGTGATTGAATTAGGAAATATTTATATTCTATATCATTTATTCCATGAGGATATTTTTTTTATGTTATATTTTTTATGAATAAAATTGATCAATAATTATTTGAAGAAATAAATAGACATGATTTGATGGGTGGTCCCAGTTATAGAAATACCATAGATGAATCAATAAGTATCTTGAGAAATAATATTTGGCCAATAATATTAAATAGGTTTTTGGGGTATTCCATTCCATCAATTAAACTGTCTTTGCATAAGGCCTTGATGATAAAGATATCATGATGTTTGAGATCATGACTTACAATATTATTCATTTTTCCAATTGAGAATTTATTTATTATTATTATAAATGACATTACTATATAGATAGAATCCATGGATTCATTTCATGCTCAAGTTATAGGTTTAATGGATTGTGTTTTCAGTTATCTATATTTTTATATAAATTATTTTTTATTTACTCAAGAAAAACATTATTCAACATAACCCTTAGTAAGAATTTGATATCAACATTATTTTATTTACTTTTCACTAGATATGTGGAAGAAATATTTATGTGGGATTTAATGATGTAGAGAATTTTTATTTAATTTGTTCAATATTTTATTATCAATTCTAAAGGAGTATAATGTTTTTATCTAGTTTTACCACAGTATTAAATTGACCAGTCTTTGGTGATATGGTAACCTGTTTCTTAAAAAAATGTTATAAAGTAAGCACAAAATATTGGTTAAATGATTTGGGATTGATGCATATACATGTAGCTTCAAGAAAAATTTTCGTAAAAACTTATTAAATGGGTTTTTTGTATATACATACCCATCGATTAAACATTCTAAGATCAAGACCATGACAATAATGACATCATCTTGTCTGTGAGCATGAAATCAAATATTATGAATTTAGTTCATTAATTAGTTTTTGATTATTATACATGATATTTTTTCAGTGATGTAATTAAAAGATGAAATTATTGTTAATTCTAATGACTAATTGAAATGTGTGATTAGTTATTTACCTTGAAATATTGAATAAGCCTTATTGATTCATGACAGATTCCATTATACATACCCAATAATGTCCATTTGAGATCACCCTTATTTTTTTACATTCAATAGAATATGTAGATGAAAACATTGAATGAATTTCATGAATATAGAAATATTTCTTTTATTATGATTTATATTTTACTAGTGACATTATATGGGAAGATTGATTATTTTTGCATCTTTAATAATACTAAATTGATCTATCCAAATCAATGTAATATTTATATCAAATGGTATTGTAATGAAGTAGAAACTAACTATCAGTTACTACATTGGGTGTGTTTATAAGAATACCAATATTTTACATACATAAAAAAATACAAATACATTTCTTCCACATTCCCATTATTATAATTTCTTAAATATCATGTTCTAACAAGTACTTTTTTGTAGACCATTTATTCTCATGAATGCTAGTACATATAAAACAATAAAACAGTTATGTATAAAAACATTACCAATTTCTAAAACTCTCCAAATCCAAAAATACATACATTTATTAGTAGAATGTGTTTTCTATCAGTGTATTTTATCATCCCTAGACATAGTACTGATCATCCAAATATCTTATATATATAGAGATTTTTTACCAAGTCATTCTACTCTAAATTTTTCCAATATATTAAACTCAATTCCAAACATCATTAAATCTACTCAATCCACTTCCATTTATAGAATATGATTGACTAAATATATTCATAACCTCTCAATTTAAATTATACATTCACTATCTAAAAACATGTGTGTGAAAAAAATTGGAACACACCGATTATTTTTAATAATTATTATCTGAATAAATTAAATTTCTTTTATAGTCTATGTTACATGAAAGAACATGTTAGTCCTGAATTTTATTCAAACACGCATTATTCTTTCTTTATATGCTACATTTTCATATATTGTATTATATACAATACCATGTTTTTACAAAACCATGAAATATTTTTCCTATGACCGTAATAACCTAGTCATTAAATAATGTGATATAAATAGTAATAACAACATTTTAAATAATAAATAAAATGGTGTAACAAGAACAAAACTTATTGATAGTAAAAAAAAATTAATGTATTTATATTTTTTATAATATTATCATGTCAAATAAATATTTTTATCAAGAACAAATAATTAAATTATTTTTTGAAAATTTTAAAACATAATTTTATAAAATTAAATTAAATTTTGACTCATAATTTAAAAATAATGTCTAGGTTTATTTTTTTTTAATTTCCTAAAAAGTATCCTTAATTTATACAAAAAAATAGGATTTTTTACTTGAAACTAAAATTTATATATAATATTTTTATATTGATAAATTATATTATAATTTTACATTATTGTGAAATTAAAAAAAATTAAATCCATTACTCAAATTTAGTTCATTGAAATAAATTTCCTATTTAAATTAAATTTAACATAAATTAATCTTTTGATCCCATTATCTATAAAACCCCATTTTTTCATCACATATGTGAGATAAATGTTAAATTTATTTTTTCCACTTATATGATTTAAATTTGGAGAAATGGATTCTATATTTAGAATACTAATAATTTATAATTTATAATGAGTTCAAATTTTTTTAACCAATGTAATTTTTGAAAAAAATTAATATTAATTTCATTGATTAAGATAAAAATAAGTTTACGTAGTGGTTAAACCAGGATTATATGTTGTAAAAACGACCTAACACTCATCCAAAACCAATTTATTGATGTATTTAAACCTTATAATTCTTATTCACAATATTGGACCATTATTAGTGCCATGTGATATGAAAAAAACTTGGTTGGAATAAACACTTTAAAAAAATTACTAGTGTGGAACTAACCTCCCTTATAAAAGTACAACCCATATCTTCATACAATCAAAACCTATTTTTTCCATGAAATGCCCAATAAACATCCCACATTCAATTATATCATACTATAATCCATTTTCAAACAAAAATAAAAACATGGATTTCTATAGTGAAAACCTGTGGAGGATGCCTGAAGAAGTGGTATGATCATCAATGAATGTTTTTTTTTATTTCTTCCTCAAACCAAATAAATTATTTTTATATAATTATTATATACAAAAATTCTTATCTAAACTATATATATATGTTTTATTATAATTTTAGCACCTTCAAAAATATACACTTCCATTAAATGGGTTGTAAAATCATCATTCAACTGTACATCAGACTACCACCTCGCGAACCAATGTTGTTCATTTATTCCATTACCACCTCTTATGGTTAATAAAAATGATGGAAATATGGTTTATATATAATATTTATGATATAAATGATCCTATATTTCCTATTTAATTATTATATCACACATACTAGAATTATTTCCCTTTTGGGAATATGTTAATGATGGTTGTGTCATTGGCGGACTACCACCTCGTGAAGTGATGTGATTCCATTACGCTTTAAATGGAGGGTATTAAGGATGTTTGTTACAAAAATATTTTATATATATGAATTAAAAATTATTCTAGAATGATAATATATCATTTAAATTTTTAACCCAAAAAAAATTTAAAACAATATTCTTGTCTACGTACGACCTACCATGTCTATGAATATTGTATTTCACTTCCAATCAATATTATTTTTGAATCAATATAAATTAATATATACTAAATATATTTGGTATTTATAAAATGGATTATATTTTATATATTATGAACTGATGAACAAATTAAGAGGACCAAAAATATAACAAATCAAAATATATACTAATAATAAAGTGGTTATTACCGAAAACAAACTTTTAACAAAAAATTATTAATTAACGGGTAAAATAAATTCATAAGAAAATAATAAAGGTAATTTTATTATAAATATTGTTATGTGATATATTTTTAATAAAATTATATTCTTTATATAGTAGTATTGAATGTGTTCAAAGGAAGTAAAGACTTTATATAAGGGATTTTCATCTCACATTTAATTTAAATGAGACAAATGCAATATTTAGAATGTGTTTATTTTATGTAGTGTATATACTATCCATTAATATATATTATTATTAAGATTATATTGATAAATAATTGGGTTCACATATCCATTTTATGATATCCCTTTCAAGGGGAAAATTATCAAAAATTAACAAATCGGTAAGAGAGTTTTTGTCTCAATTTCCCCTCTTGGATATGTTGGTTATGTTATGCCCATATATTGTCTCACATGGTGTATACATTGAAAATTTGACATTTAATACCATTAATTTATTAATCCTTATGGTATTTTATGTTATATTTTTTTCATTCTTTTTAGGGTCTTATGATTCATGTTTACCAATGTGGTAATGGTTTTTTGTTACAATGTCACAATTTTTCAGGATTGTTTATGAGTAAGATTCCAATGGTTAATTCTAATGACCTACCTCTCAATAATAATAATGAATTTTCTTATACTCAAGTTAAAAAGGATATCTCCATGTGATGGTATAAAATTAACCCCTGGTACATAATATAATTAATAATTTGTTTTTAGATAAAATCCCAATTTGATTCTCTCCACAGTCAAAAATATTTTTTCATTCAAAACAAGTTTTTTCAAAAAATTTATTTTTGTATGAAATTATATATTAAACTCAATTTTTTGAACAATATTTTGTAACTTCTTTGTTTTAAATTTCTTTTAATGATATTTAAATAATCCGTTAAAATATATCAATGTTATTTTCATAGAATTTTTTTTACAAATAATATGTGCTTAAAAAGTGTATTTATATTTGAAATGTATATTTTCCTAAATAAATGTTGAAAAATATATTTTAAATTTTTTTTATACAATGACATCTGTTAGTGTTACCTATATAATATTGGGGATATGATCTAAGGATACCATTCATATTCATTATATGAATGGTTTATGGTCTGATTTTACTAATTTTATGAAACCTATTTCTATTCCATGGTTTATACAAAGATAAAATACTTATGAAAACTATTTTTTTCATTGGTTATTCTATGATTATATGATCACGAAACCTTAATAATTTTACCATGTTATGATATGATGAAATTTTAATGACACCACTTTCATTTCATGGGTTGTGATGTGATTAAATTTTATTGATCTAGTAGAACACATAAATATGGGTTTCATTGTAGATGGGACAGGGAGTGAACATGATACTATAAGATAGGGATGAATAGAGAGTAAATGTGGTTCAGGTAGACACTGCTGGAATGATGAGTGAACAAGGAAAAGTAAATATTTTTTTCAATAATGGTATTAATAGTGAACCTTAACCAATATGGAAATGGTTTTCTATACTCTGGTGTATGCCAAAAATTCTATTCCATTTCCCAATTTTGATCTAATGAATAATGTTCTTAATTTTCATTATGATTTATATCTGATGAACTACCAATATTAATTCTTTGATTAAATATTGTGATTCCTGGAATACATGGAATCTTTTCAAATGTTATGATAATGTTCTCATACCCTTGTTCTCATGTTAAGATTACATATCTCCCTTGACAGTCCTTACCAAGAATCAAAGCACACCCTTCCATTAGTTTCCATTCCCTAGGTTATGAATAACTTTTTAACGTATGATATGTCTAAGGAAGGTGATAGTTGTGAAGAACATATTGGTAAACGAAGTATCTCACTTATGGGCTATTATTTATATCTACAATTTTCCATATGCACTAAACTATTATAATCCCTATTGGTGTGTTTAGGTAACATAATGAATGTTTATAAAAATGGTGAAATAAATATTAATATTAATCCTTTTTAATTATAGTTAGTATTAAAGGATAAGTTAAATTTTTATTTTGAAAATAGGATGAGAAAAAATTAGTGAGATTCCTTTGGATATGTCTAAGGACAACTCAAAGGATGATGTAATGTATAGAATTTTTTTTTGGAATTTTGATAAAGGATGGAGTGAATGGTTTTAAATAAATTACATCCATATATAGTTACTAAAACTGTATGTGTCTCCGGAAAAATTTTATATACAGGTAAAACCCTCAATTAATCCATATTGTTTGGGACTCGATTAAGAATTGGTGCATGATAATGGTTCTTTTGGCACACTTGGGTTGACACTCCAGGGTGATTTTCTTTATAAATTCAAAAAAAATGTTATAAACAATCATGAATGATTTTTCTTGAATATGACTATGAATATACTTTTATAAAAATAGGTCGTCATATATAAATTAGGGTTTCCTTATTTAGATATTATATAAATGAAATTTAATGATTATGTTATTCCCAATCATGATTACAATTTATTACACTATGGTTTTTGATTTTATTAAATGTATAAAATATGAAGGAACTTTTGTAATAATGAGTGTGATAGAGAATGAATTTATTTACCTTCTAAAGATCCAAATTTTATGGGATCTATAATGAGAAATAATATTGTTTTTCTCACACAAATTTCTAAAGTTAAGAATCATGTTGAACATCCAAATAGCCAAAGGACATAACAATGATCTATTAAATCCTTCATGAGTAAATATCAACCATCATTTAGTGGAACCACGGATTAAATATTTTCCAAAAAATGGATCAGTACCACTAAAATGTTATTTACTATTATCTTGTGATTGAAGCATGAAAAATACATTTTTCCCACTATTTTTATTGGGAGGGAGATCGATGGTGGACTCTTAAAAATAATGTGAAGAAACATGATGAAATTAATTCCATGGATTGGGGTGATTTCAAAAAATCATTTTTAGTAACTGCTTCTCTCATGTTATTCCTATAAAGATGAAGAAGTTGTTTCTTTGGTTAAATAAATAATAATTATGAACATGTTGGAACCTATGAGGGTAATTTTACAAGGATTTGGAGGAGTGATTTTGGTATTATCATCTAACCTAAAAGTGTGTTTGATTGATTCTTTTGTGGCATATAATAATGTCTATGATGGGTGTTATCCATAAGAGACTCTAGTATCTATGAAGATACTATTTATATGGATATAAAGGTGAAAATAATGGATTTATTTCCGTATTAATCTCACAGTATTGACATAGAATAGATTGTGGGTTTCAATGTAAAATCTAAAAACCATGGAGAGAAGTATATGGGATTTCATTTGTGCTTAATGTGTGGGATTAAGCATTTAGGAAATTATCTTAAGGGTAATGAATGATGTTTTAACTATGGAAGGGAAGTTCAATGAGCAAGGGATTTATAAAGTGATGGGAATAAGTTATCCTACAATTTGAATAGATAGAAAGCTACAAAACAATTACCTCTACCACATTAGTGATTCCAGTGTAAAAATAATGGACAAAATACTAACCAATTCACACACAATAGGGATAGTGATGACAATCATCATTAGAAACCTTTTAATCTAAGGGACACAGGGAAATCCTTTTTGATCACTATTTCTTACAAGGGTTGTAATAATTATATGTTGAAAGGTACACATACCTTGAACTCTAGAACTACAAATGTCTTATTTGTCTATGTATCTTCCCATTAGTTCATATATAAAGACTTATATACGGGTATAATGATTCCACACAAATGATTAGATGTATAATTAATAATTATTCCATATAATGGTATGATAATAACATCTCAATCATATGATATCTCTCAAGTATGTTGGGAATTTAATTCCTACGAATATTTTCATTCTTCCTCTAGAATAATTTGATGAAATCTTAGTAATGGATTCACATTTTCTATACAAATCCCACATAAATTTTTGTAGAAGTGATGTAAATTTTGATATTCAAACCAAACTATGTTCATCTAGAAATATGGAGATTAATATGAGATTATAATGGAGATCGCATCTGATTGTTTTGGGATTATTTTCATTTATAAGGACTATTTATCTCAAATTTTTGGGGAGAAAATCATCATTGATGATATGGCTATTGTTTGGGAATTGTTTGATGGGATTCTTGCGGGCTTCCCTAGTTTTCCAATAAAACTTGAGGTTGAGTTTTAAATAGAAATAAAACCTGGTACAACACTTGATTCCCAACATGATATCATCAATTGAGTGTCATGGAATGAAGAAGAAACTATAATAAAAACCTTACAATTGATGCATTTGGCCATGTTTATCACCAAGGGTTGACTTCATTCTCTTTGTTAAACAGATATTGAAGTGAATCTATATTGACGATTGGGTATTCAAAAATATCACGATTAAGAACAAGTATCATATTCCATGTATTGATGAATTTTTTGATCAGCTACATATAGATCAACACTTTTCCAAGAATCGTCGTCATTATATATATCATCAATTGATGGTTAAGAAGAACGATATACCCAATAAATCATTTTTTAAAATTTATATACACTGTGAATTTATACCGATTCCTTTCTTACATTTTACTTTCCATTATTTTATCATGGATTTAATGGAAAGTGTCTTTAGTGATTACCTTGGCCAGTTCTGGTTGTCCTTATAGATGATATTATTGTATATTTTATGATCTTGAATAATAATGAAAATAAATTGATAAATTTAATGAATACTATATGGAAAAATAGTATATAATGAAAATTTATGTAGTATGATATTATTATGAAAAGGAGTAGTTTTTTTGTCATATAATCTCACGGGAGAGTATATCTGTATAACTATAATAGAAGGAAGTTATTGAGTGTTTTCCCAAACCAACCAAAATCATTCAAATGAATTTTTTTTATAGTATAGATGGATATTATCAATAGTTATTGGATAATTTCCCATAACTATCTAATCATTTGACCAAGGTATCATATAAGGGAGCTAAGTTCCTCTAGATAAATGATTTTGAGGATAATCTCAATGAAATAAGGAAACGATTATTAATTGATACAAGGATAAAATTACACATCAGTGGAGAATGGTTTGTAATCTTTAGTGATTCATCCAATAAGGTATTAAGATTATTTATTATGAAAAATTACATGTTTATATAATATTACTCATGATAATTGAAGATTCATATGAAAAAAGTATCCAAATTATAATTTAGTGTTAGTTGTCATAAAATATTTTATTAAATATATGGATTAATTATATTTATAGAAAAATGTGTGATATATAGATAGATCATAAAATCATTAAGTACATTTTCTCATAGAAGGAGTTGAATATGTACCAAATAATATGGTTAAATATTGTTAAAAATCATACTTTTCAGCACATTACCACCAAAAAATAGAGAACAATATGGACGATGATCTATGTTGAAAGGATCATGAAATATTATACATGATGAGGAATAAAAGAGTTCCAATATTTATGGACATTAAAAATGTGGATCGAGAAATCCTGATGGAAAGGAAAAGATATTATCTTGCACAATTGAATTATTAACCACCAATCCTTGTGATGATTAAAGATGATAAGAAGGAAGATGTATATCTGAAAATAATGGTTAGAATTTTACCTGATTTTAACTTTTATCATGATGGAATGATATGGTTTATAAAATATTTTTTCATTACTTGCATACAAATTTGAAGAAAGAGTTTCTAGAGTATTCTCAAAGTTTCTCATTTTCCATTCATATAATAACTATAAAGATGTATAGAGATTTGAAATATTACCTCTCTTAAGATTACTTAAATATATATATCACAGGGTTTGTATCTCAGTGCATGGTATACCAAAAATATAGGGATGGAAGACAAAATTATAAGTTGATGTGGAAAACATTACCCACACGATATTGGAAATTTGAAAACATCACCATGTATTTTTCCATTGGACTCCACAAAATTTCTAGATGGAATAATTCTATATGGTTTGTAATTGAATTACTTACTAATTATGTATAATTAATCTCCATCAGTGAATAATTATCTTTTTATTAGTTTACAAGAATATATATTAATGAAGTTGTAAGGTTTCATGGATTGTCACATTAAATTATATTTGATTGGGATCAATTGTTTACCTCAAAGGTCTGGTGATGTATTTAGAAATATCTAGATATGGGGTTTCATGTAAAAACTACATATCATCCACAAATAGATAGTTAGTCTGAAAGAACTATTCAAACCATGGAAGATATGTATAGATATTGTTCATTGTATTTAAAATGTGTCAGGGACAAATACCTTCCTCATTTTTAGGTTTCTTAGAATAATATTTTTAACTCAATCATTCATATGGATTCCTATGAAGCCCTTTATAGAAATAAATGTTGTTCTAAAATGTGCAATAATCATGTCGGAGAAAGAATTTTATTGGTACTTGAGATTTCTTGATGAAATATAAGAGATGATTTTTTCCATTCAGCCACACATAAAGTCGTATCTGAGTTGGTAGATAGGTTATGCTGATAATCACATATCTGATATATACATTTACATTGGTGATAAAGTGTTTCCAATAATTTTATCATAGAAATATTTTATTAAATTAATGAAGAAAGTGAAACTAATACCTAAGTATATCAGTCCCTTTGAAATTACAAATCATTTCCTAAAAAAATATTATCTCCTGGTGATTTCACTAATCCTATATTAAGTCCATTATTTCTTCCATTTATCTCTCAAAAAGATGTTCATAATTGACCCATCATAAGTAATCAACTCAAAGCTCATACCACCAGAGAATGATGATTATTTTGAGGAATATCCAATGCACAATCTAGATCATACAGATAATGTTCTATATAACAAGACCACTAACCTGATCAATGTTTTGTGCTGAAATCTCTAAGTTTAGGAATGTTCATGGTAACAAGTGGTTACGATGAGGTTGAAATGTCCTCATTTTTTTGTATCAGTGTGATGAATTTCAAGGGAGAAAATCATTTTAAAGGGGGTGGGGTTGAATTTTTGACACTAAGTTTTCATGAAATAATTATTTACTAATAAATTAAATTAAATTAATGGATTTTGTAACATGGTACACTGAGATAATCGTGTATTATATTCAAACCTAAGTTAATCGTGATCTATAGGCAACACTTTCTTTGAATAGTTTTAACAAAACCATGATATATTATTTACGTGACCGTTATAACTTAACAATTAAACATAGTGATGTGAATTTTATTAAATAATTTTAAAATATTAACTATAATTATTTTACATAAAGGAATCATATTGATAAAAAAATACATTCAGTAAAGTATACATATGTATGAAATTATATCTTCATAGGGAGTTGATTTATTGAGAATAATAACAATAATAAATTATTAAATTTTACAAAATAAAAATTTTAAAATAAAATTTATTTTAATAATTCATTATTTTAAAATTTTCTAAGGGTGATTTTATATATTTTTATAAAAATTAATATTTTTTAACGAATACTGAAAACCACTTAGCTCTAATAGAAAAATGAATTTAATTTCAATAATTTTATAATGTTAAATTATATAGTAATTTTATTTTAATGTTTAATTTGTTCAACAGTAAATATATTAATTCAATTAATGTCATTCTAATAAATTTGATAATAAAATTAAATCTAAAAAACATTTTAAATATTTGATTATTTTCTCTTTAAAAACCCACATTCTGGTCAGGAATGTGGGAATAATTTTAAATTGTTATTTTCCATATATATCATTGGAATTTGAAAAATGGATTGTTTATTTGTTATCATAAAATATATAATTTCTAATAAGGACAAATTTATTTTTGGAATAATTTTATTAGGGAAATAAATTAAATGTAATTGCAACAATTATGGTGAAAACAACTTTACTCTTTGGTTAAATGTTGAATATATGGTGTAACAATGACCCAAATATTTTAAAATTACATTGTTTGTACATATTTATACATCATCCTTTCTATAATAAATAATAAACTATTATTGGACCCTAATGGAATCATTAAAACATGGATGGAATTCAATCGTTCAAAATTTTAAAAATGTTCCACTCACATCCCTTATAAAAGGCCACCCTATCTGACCAACTATTCAATCTCTAAAAAATAATTATTTGGGAAATAAAAACACCAAAACACTTCCAATAATAAACCCTCTAATAATATTGTAATTTTTTGGTCACAAGTCCTATAAATGAATGCTTTTATTTCTAACCAATGAAGGATTCCTAAAAAGAGGTAACGTTCATCAAAAAACATTTTTTGTTTTATATATTCCTTAAAACACAAAAAAAAAATATATCATTGTTATATAATAACAACAATTTATTCAGTATTCTTATACGTTTTAATTTTTTTGTTATCACCTAAAACACACGCACATTTGTAGAATTAGTTTCGAAATGGTTATTTGTGCATATGGTAGACTTTATCCTCGCAAATCGATGTCATTTATTTTTCTATTCTAACCTATAAATGTTGAGAATAATAATGTAAGTATTAATTATAAATTATATTTTTTATATTGATGATATTATCATTCCATTATAATTTTCTTATCACACATTCCTTGAAGATGCCTATTTTTGGGAATAAGATAACATTGTTCATGTGTACGGTAAATTGCCTCCTGGGGAAGAAATCAGATTCATTCACACATTAAAAGTGATGTATTTAGAAAGTATTTTAAAAAATAATATATATGAATTAAAAATTATTCTATAATTATAATATATCATTTACATTTTTTCCATTCTAACCAATAATAAAATGAAAAACTACATTCAACGTACGTATGACCTACAATCTCTTTGAATATAGAATTTCATTTCCAATCACTAAATCTTATAGATTAATTTAAATAAATAGGTAATTAATATATATGATATTTATATAATTGATTAAATAATTTATATGATTAAAAAATGAACATATTATGCATTCCCAAAATATAAAAAAATCAAAACCGATACGAAAATAGAAATTATTACCCGAAACATTACTATAACATGAAATTGTTAATAAATTATTAATATAGTCATTAGAAAATCATATACAGTGTGATTATATGAACTTGAATCTTTTAAATAATTATAAAAAACTAATATATTTTATATTATTATGTTTGGACATGTATGGATGATTTCAATACATAAGTAAAGTTATTTTCCTCTCTCTTTTACTTTCTATAAGAGAAATTTAAAATTCACCAAATGTTTCCTTTATTTTGGGTATATAATTACATGAATATATATTATGATTCTTATATTAAAATTAATTGGGGTTTACAAATTTATTTTGTTATCTCTTTTTCATGTTGATTATGTTTTAAATTTTACAAAATTCAAAAGGTATTTATTTTTTCAATTTCCCTTCTTTGAGATATAATATATGTAACATATATATATTCATTCAAAAGGTATATATAAATATCCCTTTTGATGAAATATCTTTAATTTAGTCATACTAATTACATTGTATTTTTTATTTTTTTTATTCTTTCATGGTTATGTTAATTCAATGTTGAAAATGTGGTAAGGGATATATGTTTCAACCACACTGTTTATGCAGATTTTTTATTATTATGTTTCTAATGATATACTCATTTAGCATAATTCTCAATAATCCCAATAATGTATCTTATATTATGGTTACTCATTATATCTCCTTTGAATGGTACCATTTTTTCACACTTTGATACTTAAGATAATTAATAAATTGTTTTAATATAATATCTAATATTATTTATCTTATCAGTTAAAAATCTATTTACTTTTAAAATATTGTATTTCTAAAATTGATTCAAAAAATGTTTTTAAATGAAATTTTAAGATAATTTTCATGTAAAGGTATTTTGAAAATATTTTATGTTTTCTAATGTTTATTAAATGATGGTCATGTATTTATTTATAATTTTCCAAGGATATTTTTAATGAAATATGGTTTTCATAATATTGTGTATTTTAAAAATAATTTTTCAAAGAGTTAAGGGAAATTTCATCAAAAAAGTTTTAAATTATATTTTAAAAAAAATTCCATCCAAGAATAATTCTATTATTGTAACTTATTTGTTACTAGCTATATGATCCTTGGATAACATCCATATTATTTATTTGAATGATTTTCATTTTGATTGTTTGTTAATTATAAAAATTGTTCCCCTTATAAGGGTTATACCATGATAAATAATTCTAAACCCCACAAATTTTCATGGGTTATACAATGGTGAAATTATTACGAAACATATCAATTCTCCATAAGTTATGATATTATGAAATGGTTATGATCCCATTTCATTTCATGTATTATTATGTGATGAGTGTTTATTGATCATATGAAATAGATAAAATATGGATTCTATTATGGGATTGGTAGGAACTAAATTTACCTCTAATGAAGTGAGTATAGATTTATATATATCATGAGAAAGATACGGATAGATTAGGATGTGAACATGGTACAATAATTTAGGGATGGAATGGGGAGTGAAACATGTTCATTAAGACATGGTTGGAATGAAGAGTGAACATGTAACATTAAAGAATAGTGTTTTATATGATTTACTGGGTGGTATTCATTAACAGTTATTGAAATGGCCTATATTCTTCTTTGTATTCTATAAATCCCATTCCTTATTCCGATATTATTCTCTAATGAATATTGTTCTTATATTTATTTATGATTCATGACTTATGAATTTCTAATCTTCATGCCTTGATTGAAGATTGTAATATTCAGTTTGTAGGGTATTCATTTCTAATGTTATTCACATGTTATTATACACTAATGGAAATGATTTTCATATCTATCTCCCTTTTTGGTCATTATTGTGGATTTTAGCGCACCCTCTTTTCTGTTCTATATCCCTAGGTTGTGAAGAAATTTATTATGTATGATATCTCTAATAAATGTGCAAGTTTTTTATATGTTTTAGGGAGATGAGGAAGCTCGCTTATATGATAGATTTATGTTTCTATGATTCCAATGACACTACACTGTAACAGTGCATAGAAATATTTTTTCATAAATAAATTAATATAGATAAAAACTGATGTAGTATCAAGGTATGTTAATCGAAGATCAGTATAAAAATAAAGCCTAATTGAGTGTTTGTAAAATTCGTCTCATAATTTAATTGAAATCCACAACCGTTTGTAATTTTCTATATTTATCTACATTTTATTTGAGTCAAAAAAGCAAACATTCAACCACTTAGTTTCACAAATCTCCCCTTTTCATATTTATGACAATTCTACCATAACATCCATGAAATAATTTGATATGTAGATAGTATTATTGAGTAAATCATCGAAATATTTTTAATTATTTCGTTTTTTTCTATGTATTTTGAGTATTACCAGAACTAACCACAACAAAATTGCATCCTTGTTATTGTATTATATTGAAAAATGTTTATCAATATTTATGTCAACTACAAGGATGGATGCCTCAATTTTTTTGATGCTTTAAATTTTCAATGTTGTTGAGGAATTATTACTATCATAATTTGAATGGTTTCCTATTATAGTTTTAAATATTTTCCATTTCTTTCATGAGATAAAGAATCCAGAATGGCAAGATATTTATTGAATTGGAAATATTATAGAGTTGTTAAAACTTATGTATACCATAGTGGAAGCTAAATATTTATTTTAGAGGCTCTAATACTGGACATAATCTTCTAATTTCAATATGATATAGAACATCTAGTTATTTTTTTAGAAACTATTTAGGTTTTTTAAATGTTAGGACCGAAGCATGATTTATTATTAAATCGAAGCAAAGACTTATTTTAACTAGATAGAGGGAGACCCATTACATAGCCCAAAGGACGAGAGGTAATTTATCCCATTACATGGCCCGTATGCCAAAATTTTTGGCCCAAAGCCCATTCTTTGAATAGTACGGCTACGGTACCCACCTGCTACAGCACAACACAGTACCCGACGTAGCTAGAGTGCCCTGCCACCGCTACAGTGCCCTGCCACCACAACAGTGACCGCCATTAGAAAGTGTTTATGTTAATGATGGATATATTATATAAATAAGTAAATTATTTTGAAAATATTGTTCAGTATTTTTATAATTACATAAATAATTATGAAATATTAATGAAGCATTAAAAATTTATAATTTCATCCTTGCATTCTTTATATATCATTATGGAATTGAGAATGACATATTGAAATAGTGGAATAATTAACGAATAACTTACACATATAGAAACTAAAGATAGGGGAAACACTATGAATCATGTGATGTGGTAGTTATGGAGAACAACCGTTATGGTTTCATAAAAGGATCAATATTGTATTATATACATTAATTAGAATATAAATGACAATGTTTTGAAATAGATGATCCAAAGATTACATCATTCTCATATAAGGCATCTACAATATGAAAACTGTATACCGGATAGATACTCAAATTTTTTATATTATATTAAAAATATGGAATATAGGCCTTTTGAGGAATCATTCTGAGTGGATGATATGGGTGGAATTGTTTATTTGAGATGGATGTTAGTCATGTTATTCATAATGATAAAAAATGAAAATTAAACTATACTATATGTAGTGAATATTTTTTGATATAAATAAAAGTATTATGATAAATATAAAAATCATAATTTGGACTCAAGGTATAGTGGCATCAAAAGTTGTGTTTTAATAAGAGAGGGAGATATGATGGGATCAAAGAGGTGGTGATTAAATGAACTATTTTCTTACTATTTTTATTGTTTTTAATAGAAAATATTTTATTTGGTTTATTTAATCTAATTTATCAGTTCCATAAAATTTTTATACACTAAAAAACATTATAAACGTGATTTTAATGTGTTTTATGTATTTTAATGAGTCACCATCGATCAAATGGATTAATTAAATTTAATGATATTATGAAAATAGTATTTATATTTTAACAACATAGATATTTAGAAAAATATGGGATGAGTTTTTTGTTTGATGTATTTACATTTATGTATGATGATTAGTGAAGAAGTATAAACCATATATTAGAAATTATTATATACTCCTTCCTCAAATAGATAATATTAGGAATTTTTTTGATATTTAAATTATGTTATAAGAATGATAATTGTGTAGATATTTTGGGAAGAAATTGAAATGATTTATTCACAATAGTTTAATGTTATGATTTACCAGAAGAAGATTTCATAATTTATTCACATATTTTTATAAAAAATCAAAATGAATTTTTTTCAAGAATTATGTCATGTAATAAATGTTACAATGGATAATTCTTTTAAATAATATATTTAAGGATGCAGTGACATTATTTTTTGGAATTTTAAATGAAAAAAGAATATGATAAAATGACTATCATTAAATAAATATATTATATATATATATATATTCAATACATATTTATGAGGTAACATAAAATTGAAGATATACAAGATGATAGTGATAACTTTATTTGTCTCTTACTGTTACTATAAATTAGAAAAAGATAAAATATGGATGTGATAAGTTTTTATAGATTCATTGTAGACTAAAAAGATAGAGGTATCACATCAGGACTATTTAAACATTAAATAATTATTCACTAGAGGATCTATC
This sequence comes from Viscum album, assembly GCA_963277665.1. Taxonomy (NCBI): domain Eukaryota; kingdom Viridiplantae; phylum Streptophyta; class Magnoliopsida; order Santalales; family Viscaceae; genus Viscum; species Viscum album. Next base: position 1,687,692,584 of record OY728119.1, read on the forward strand.
TAGCATCAGTTGTGGAGGAAGATGTGTATTGAAGCTGTAATCATTTTTATATCTCATCTATATCTACACAATGTAGAAGTTAATTTTACATTTCTCTATAAGTTTCAACTATGTGTACATAGTTTTCAGTGTCCCTTTTAAAGGGAAATGAATTACTTGTAAAATCCATATACCATGTAATATATTCATGTCATCATATTGTGTGATCCCTATAGAAAATGATCAGAATAAAAACAAAAAAACACACATTAAGTGTTATGGTAGTAGGTTGGGGGATTTTCTAGTAGTTAATAATTACTTTAAAAATTATATCTTTCCTACTCTCTACTTTATTTATTTACACTACATAATATATTATAAAGAGGATGATATATTAAAAATTTATTATGAGGGAGGATTAAATTTTAAAATATTTTCTAATGGAATAAATTCACCCTCTAGAGTCATTCTCTGTATTATTATTTTGACAAGAAGTGGTATTTGAGTATATTCTTACAAATTATTTTATTTCATCTTTAATAATTTTATAAAGCATATCCAATTAAAATTTATCTTATACTATGGATTATATTATAAAAAAATTCAATAATTTAAATATATTATTTTTATAGTTAAAATTATAGTTATTATAAAGGAAGAATAATTTTATATTTGAATATCCTTAGATTGAAAGCTTATATGAAAGCCACTAAACTGTATAAAATTTAGGTTGGTAAACATTGGCCAATGATTATTTCTCAATAAAGAATAGTTAATGTCATCAAATAATGGTGAAATACTGAAAAATGAAATGTATAAGACATTTAAAATATTTGATGAAAAAATATCAATATATTGAATAGATTAATAATTGAACTAGTAAATGATTTCGCTTTATTGGGATATATTATTACTAAATATAATAAATATTTTAATGTTCTTGGAGTTCAAAAAAGGAATTGGTGTGTAATAATGGATTCTTTTATTCATTCCAGGTCGATTATAAGTTTGAAAATGAGGGATTCCATTGGAATATACAAGGTTTTTGATGCTGAGATGAAAATGTTAATCTAATAGTTAATATTAATACTAATAAATAATTTCATTTATGTGATGAATATTATAGTATTTTTGATTCCAATGATGAATATATATTAATTACTATAAGTTTTAATATGTTTTGAAGGTGGATAAAATAAAAATACAAGAAAATTGAAAAATATTTAGAGGTTGGAATTTGTGAATGTAATATGCAAGAACATCTCATACACTAATTACCTAAACTCATGTCATAAATAAATCCCTGAAATAAATATTAAAAATTAAAGGAAATTATTCTATTAAATATTCATTATGTTCCTCGTTATATTGAAATAATGAATCCTACTCCAACTCTGATGTTTCTCATTCGAATCAAAAGGTAAATATATAAATTATGGTGAAACTAAAGAGGTACAAAATTTATGATATTGAAAATATAAATTTTAACATCATCATTTTGATTATATGAATGACTTTTTTAATACATAAAATATGTTTTTTTATTTAAATAAAAATCGTAGGAATATTTTGAAATATTACGATAACACATTCAATTTTCTTACTATTTTATTATTTCTATAAAATAATTATTTAATAGGATTATTATATTGGATTAATTAGTTTCATATTGATTATTTTATGTTAAGGATGTTTATTTAGATGATTTTGAATAATTTTACATAGAAATTATCAATCCTTTGATTGGATGGAATATTGATAAAATGACCAATTTTCAACCAATTTTTATACTTTAATTAACTTCACTTTTACCAGGTTTATTTTAGCTCGTTTGTTAATTCTATATTAATTGTTTTATTATAATGAATATTATAGAATTAATTAGGAATAATTTTAATTATACTTTAAGTGAACTTTAACTGGATGGATTGAATACATGGTTATAATATTGGGAATACAATATAATCATTTTCACATGTTAGCTATTAAAAAAATGTTTTGGATGAGTTTCCCATTTATGGGATTTAGATACATTTATGAAGCAATGTGAGGAAAGATAATCCATATTTTAGGAAAAATTAAATACATCCTATAACAATAGACAATATCAAAAATAATTTCAAATAATGCATTTTTTTATGGTTTGAAGAATAGAAATTATATAAATATATTTGGAAAGAGTTATTCAAAATTATATATTGTTATTTATTTATAAGAAGAATATTTTTTTATTTCTTCACTTTTATGAAATATTTTTTTACTCTATTTATTTTAAAATAAAATTTATATGGAAATTTAAAAACAGGTCTCTATTTTTATGAACAGATTAAAGGAAGAATTGACAAGAATATTTTTTATTATTGATGAAAAGAAAGATGAAAAAACCTATATATAAATATTATATATATATATATATTATAGAAATATTGTTTTTGAAACATGAAATATAAAACACAGTAGATGATAATGATATCCTTTTTATTTCATTACTATTATAAATAAGAATAATAAAAAACAAGGAATATAGAATTTTTCTTTTTTACATTTCATACAGAACATAAAGTAGCAAAGATCACTTCAGAACAGATGCTACCTTGATGATTTATTCTATGAAATAATATTTATCTACTAATATTTGTGGAGAAATTTTTTTGCTGATGCAGTATTCAATTTTAAATCTCTTATAATTCTACTCAAAGTGGAAGAAACTTTTCCTTCATTCTTCTAGTGGAAACTGATTCTACATTCTTTTATTGGTCCCCAGTAAAAGTTTCTTAATATACTATAAAATATTTTTTTTTCCAAATAACAACTACTTTTATAAATTTTGTGTGGACTATAAGAAATTTAATGAATTAAAACACCAAATTAAAATCAACTATTGGTGTAGTATACTATGGGATAATCTTGTTGTTACAAAATGACATTAAAAAACTATATGCCTTTCTCTTTAATTTTTTTATTTAATCTTTATATAGATTTTAGAGTACAAGAATGATATTTATAATTTTAAGGGGAATATTTAAATCATCTAATATTTTCTAATGGACTCAATATATCACCTCATGGTTATTTTTTTATATCAGCCCAAGGGTAATAACTCTCTCTCAATTTCACATTAAATACGTGATCCTCCAAACATTTTGATTTTATGGACTTATTTCGCACCATATTAATATAAGATGAAAAGTATTCATATTTCCTAAATAATATAGCCCATAGATCACTTTTTTAATAAAATGAATATGGGTATCATCACAATTTTCATACCCTATATTTAATATTCTTACACTAGGTTTAAAATATAGTCCCTCATCTTGTCATTAGTCTAAGAACCTATATATTGGGAGGGACTATAATCTTACTATATATTATATTCCTAGATCAGTAATACCTTACATTAATAAAACATGATATCCCATTACCACATAAAAAATAAAATCAAGAATTATTGAGTTAGAACTCCCCATTTCAGTAACACATACATTAACAGGTTACATTTACATTCATTCAACTTTCAAACAATATAATTCATCATCCACTAGTATTATATCATCCTAATCATGTGATTATTTCTACCAAAATTTATTATATCTTAAATTTATAACCACATTCGTTTTTAGCTTTATATTTATTCAAATAATATAGTGACTTATTTTACCACATGGTAATGACTGTTCTACAAATACACTTTTTCAACTATATGTTGACCCATGTCATAAAAAACCAATTATTACAGGATTTATAAAATTTGATTCAATATTTTACTTTCACATGATGTTAAATGTTTATTTTTTAATGAATTTGAATTTTATATTATATAAAAATTTGAAACATCCATATAACATAAATATTTTCCAAAATAATTGGACATTAATTTTACACACTCATTTTATACAAGAAGTATTTCCATCGTTAAATTTGATCCAAATTTGGAATTTATTAACATGAATTAGTTCTCACAAATCCTTTATCTTTCTAAAAACACATAAAATATTTGAATAAGAATAAAATAATCCCAATAAGGGACATAAAAATAATTCAATCGATTCTTTCCAATGAAAGGATATAAAACCAATGAAAATGGATACCTTTTTCTCACTAATTCATTAAAAACATAAAATAAACCTATCATCATCATAAAATCGTGCATTTCTCAAAGAAACACATTAAAACCCATTAGTATAATAGAAAATAATAATGTAAACATATTTATATGATAAATCATGAACACATTCCTTCAAAAACCCACAATTCCCCATAAGAAGTTTATAAACTTTTCATTTCCTATGAAATTAAAAGATTTTAGTAAAAAAAATTTACCAAGAATGAAATACATATCATGGACAATCCAAATTATAATCCATGTTAACTTTTTTTACCTCATGTCAAAAATATTTTAGGCCCAAATAATTATTTATGAGTAACATACCAATTTATCTTCTATATTTATCACTATTGAGGACTATTTATAAACCAATTATTTGGATAGTTATATCAAGATTACCTATTTTGATGAGAAATATCACGATAAACCATAATCATATATAATGATAAATTTTATTATCATAAGGAAAAAATTTGTATGATTTAAAATGTCAACATAAATCCTTTAAATACTCATTTAAAACCATAAAACCCCACTTTTATTTTTTCTATAAACATTCAGAGAAATATCATTTTATATTGAAAAAACTATGAGTTAAATATTCCAAGAATAATATGAATATAATATTCAATGAAAAAATTGCATTTTTATAAATAAATATTTATAAGGATTAACTACTATTCTTGTGAGATAAAAATGAGGAAAATATATATTTGTTAATGACATTCTTTTTAAATTTGGTAAAAAAATCAACATACCTCATATTGTAAATGATTAAAAGTTCACTATTTTATCCGTTAAAATTATAATAACATTTATATAAAAATAACATTAAATATAAATGATTTATAAATAAGATAATTCTAGGAATATTTGTACAAACATATATATGGAGGATAATAAGTTTAAAAGAATAGATTAAAACATGGTTTTTATGTAAAATCTATTACCTTTAGTCTTATCATGAATTATATAGTCACTAACTCTTAGTATTTAAATTTTTTTATATTTCTAATATATTTAAAACCCTTTACATGATAATTTAATTATTATAATTTATTTTATTTTATAATTTCCAAGACATATTTAGATACTAGAATTGTTAAATTTATGTGAGTCATTTTTGGGGAATTATCATTATAACTTCAAAATTATTTGGCGTGATGACCATCAACCAAGTGGTTATGGTTAAATTACCTATAGTATCATAAATATTTGTTTATTTTTAAATTTATCCAATAAATAAAGTTTTAAAACAAACCATGTAGGGTGGACACAATTAATGAATCATGGTATTTTATAGACGATGTTTTCCATACATACACTTGATCAACATTTTCATTTTTCTATGGAATGGAAAATGAAATTATGTATATAATATTGTAACATCGTAGGTAAATAAATCATTTGAAATTTTCATATTTATTCATATTTTTTAATAAAGTATTAAATTTAATTTAAAGGGGATTCTTAGTTCTATGGCGTACCTGACACGCGACAATGGGTTTCTCTGAAATCTTATGTTTCACACCATGTTGAGCCATAAAAAATAATATGTTATTATTATTCTAAATAGTAGTTAACACCTATCCATTATATTTGTGTGAATGAAAATAACTAACTAAATATGATTATACATGTTTGTTAAATTTCATTAAATTTATCCAATAAATTTTCGAGGCTTAAAATAAGAACGAATCTGATTATAAGCATGAAATACTCAAATATTCTTTAAAATGTCATCTTACCGCCTTTTGATGGAGAATAATTTTTAAATATAGTTATTGTCATAATTATATATTTTATTAGACAAAATAAACTTTTTATCTCGAATCAGAACATTAAAATTAACTTTGGGCATATTTTCGGTTTTTTTGATAAAGATCATTTTGTAATGAATAGTGAAAAATACTATATTTTAAGTCAAAACTGTCTTTTCATCCACTTTATTTAAACATATATATTGTCCTTTTAATTGGTTTTAAATATTAATTGGATTATATTTATATAATTTAATCTTATTTTGGTCATTTAGGTAATTTAAAATTGAAATTGGACATAAACGCAAGTCCATATTTTGGTAGCTTTTAATTCTTAAAAACATGCTTTTAGGTTTTGACAATGAGAATTAATTTTAAATTAATTTCTGTAACTTATGGGTTTTGAATATGGAAAATTTAATTCCATATTATTATTCAGGATGTCCAAATTGTGTTAATATGTGCCTTTTATTTTTAGTCATTATGAATATCAACTAAAGTAAATATTCAATTTATCATGGTTAAAGGGTAAATTCGGTATATATGGGTAAAAACGAATAATATAATAATATTAACATACACCAAAACATGTCCTAAAACTGTTGGATTAGATATTTTAGAACATGGGAATCCATCGGTCTATTTTAGGACCCCATTGAGCGACTTGGATGTGAAAATGACATTTAATTACTTTAAATTTAATGTTAAGAAAAATATAAACTAAACATGTATATTTTAATAAAACAATTTTTATATGGGGTTATATAAGTGATATCATCGAATATAAATATTCTTTATAAATCTAAAACGATTTCTTAAATTGGGTTATTTTATTTTTAATGTTTAGGGGCCATATAAATGAATATATTTATGACACCATTATGATGTAGTGATTTCCTTATTAATGAATTTTATATTTAAATGTGATTATAAAAATAAAAATAAATTTATTTTGAAATTTTTTATCTGATCCATAAATTTATGTGATGATTAAGACCTGTTATATTTTAAATAATTATATTTTTTATAATTAATAATGTTTTTATGTGTTATCAAAAAAGTCATGATATGAATAGTATATTAATAGACATAAATGTGTTTCTAAAACAAATACATTTTATTAAATAATTAAATGGTCCAAAAAATACAATATTAGTAAAAATGGTTTATATTTGCTTTAAAATGTCATTAATTAACCAATTTTGGTTATATTGGCATTTTATAGTAAATATGTTAAGCACATAGTATGAATATACATGAAGACATGGTAAGAGTCAAATATGTTCACTAATGGTTAATGCTAATTGATAAGGTTAAATTTTAAAACAAAACTCATCTAAATCCTATTGGGTGAGAGGATATAAAACAATCTTCAACTTATATTTTAATTAAATTAGTTATGTACCATTTGAAGCTGAAAATATTTTTATAATAAAATAATATTTCGAAGCCATCATAAAGTACCCTTCCTCCCTCTTATAAAAGGGAATCACCTCTAACACTTACTCACACCTCTAAGCCCCCTTTTCACATCCATAATAATCCTAAATAACTTCCCAAAATGCTTCTATTCCATATATAAGTTTTACCTTGGGCAGAAGGCAATTCCAAAAGGCCTTTTAGCCTAAATCGAAAAGAGTTACCCGATTTTAGGTAATCTATTCTCTCAAGCATCTTCTATTTATTTTCCTTCTAAAACCCACTAAACTCTCTTTATTCAATGTTTTTATAACAAAAAAATTAAATTTTATATACTAGAAATTATTTTATTAGAATGTTTCTAACTGCACTTCCACACACCTCCATCTAATTGATTTAAAACATTATGTTACATTCGACGGAAAACTACTACCTCACGACACTATGATTGTTCAATTATCTCTTACCACCCCACATAGTGGCCATTAATATGGAACTATATTTATATATGATATATATTATATTTATATTTTCTCTATGATTCTTTATTTTTCATTTATAACGTACCATATTTTGTTTTACTATTGGTAAAAATGATTATTTCATTTAAGGAAATGTGGACTACCGCCCCCTCAATGTGATATGAATCTTCCTTGACATACATAGAATTTATAGATGATGGATTTAATGAAATTATGTATTATATTTTACTAGAAATATAATATACCTACGAAATATTTAGTTTTGATTACTTTAAATATGAAAAATAAAGGAGAGTTGTGTTCATGCGTACGTACGTCTTACCATCCCCATGAACGTTGCATTTCATTTCTTATATCCAAATTTTATTAACTATTATAAATACATATATACTGGATATAAATACATATATACTGGATATATATAATATTTAACCCATGAATAAAATTTTGGAGAAGATGTACTTTTGACCACACAGACAATTTGAAGTTACAACTTCATTTTTTACTCAACTAGAAAATATCAGCAAAATGACTAATATTAACATAAATAATAATTTAACACTAATTATGAGGTAATAAGTGATATAAAAGGAAAAATAAACTTGAAAAAGGTTCTTAATAAAGTAGAAATTAACTTAAGTTTTTTATTCAGGAAGAACAAGGAACTTACATGACATGTCAGACCTAAGGTAGGGGACTTCATCTCAATATCCATTCGTTGAGGCATATTTTGATTATACATGAGTTGATTTTATAATTTTCATAAACCCCTTTGAATTTTAATTTTATTCCAAGGGAATATTTTTTCTATGTATCTTTTTAATAAATGATAAAGGGAATGTTTCTTTTTAATGTACGTGATGACAACGACCTTTCAACCATCGCGATCAGTATTTGATATTTGGCCTCCATAAAAGCTGTAATGTTTTTTAAAAGAAAATAATTACCATATATGCTTTTTATGTAATTTTTAATTAAAAGTTATTTTGATAATAGATTTATTATGTCAATATCATGAACTGATATCTTGTTATTACAATGTAGAAATTTTATCTTTCCATTATGCAAGTTCATATGTTATGATTATGTTCTTGTTCTTGTCAATTGTTTATGTATATGGGTGGTTACATGATAAAAATAGGGTGGGTGAGCCCAATATAGCTCTCCAATGCATTGGGTACGTGAAAAAGGTTACTGTTAATTTTTTTCATAAGAGAATTAGGGAATATACTTTGATGGTTATTCCAAGTGTAACTGCCTATATAGCTATGAAAGCTAAGATGTAAGTATGCTATGGATGCCACACGTTACCCTTATGATTTATGACCTCTATATTTTTTTCACAAATCTTATGATTTCTTGAGGTTTATTAATGAGTTTATGTTTTATGATTGAGAAGTATGATTTTATGTATTTGTATGTATTATAGACTATTGTTTTATTTCATTATTTTATAACCATTACTAAAAATTAATTATTTTTCATATGGTATAAGGGTAAGAGAAAGGAAGTATTCAAGATGATTTATATCAAGAAAATAATTATTATTTCATTGAAGGATTTTTATTTTTGTGAAAAAAATTGGATAGAGTAAAAGTGTCTACATTGTATTATTTTGAGATGTAATGTGATATTTATAGCCCAATTCTCTAAAACTCTAAACGTGAAAAGACTTTCATTGTGAATTATTAACTTATGTTAAGATTATTTAATTTTTAAGGTGGGGAATTTTAGTTGGTATCAGAGGTCAGTTCAGACAACTTAGAGTGATAAGATATTGTTAAATTAATATCAATAAATTATTTTTAAATTGTGGAAAGATTCAAATAATATACCATTTGAAGTTTACATTATTTTTTCACCTAATATATTTCAATGTTCAGAATGGTTTTCCAGAGAGGAAACATGGAAACAATGATGGGTCAACATGAAGTGGAAAATAATCTTCCAAATCTGTATCCTAAGATGGTCGGAATTAGAACTGAATTGTTTTTTCAGTGATGGAATAGTTGACTCTTGCTATAAATCGTGGTGGTATACATGCATGAGATCAACAGAATCAACCATAGTGGAACATTTCATTAGTGGATCATTTAATTATAAATCATCCCCCATCATTCAAGGTATCATTTGAATATATGCTATCTGAAGGGTGGATTAAAGCAGTGGAAATGATTTTCGATGTCATGGGGTATTCAGAACATCAATAGGTTAACCCTGTTATTTATCACATTTAAGGTTAACTTGATCAGTGGTGGTTGATGTTTAAACATATCATGAGTCGTGAGGAGATTGATTCTATTTATTGGGCTGAATTCAATGATGTGTTTTTTGAGAAATATTTTCCAAATACTGTTTGACTAAGGATGAAAAAAACAATTCATGTATTTGAGGTAGGATGGTGAATCAGTGGATGTTTATGATGAAAAATTCACTCGACTGGAAAGGTATACTTAAAATTTTATAAGAGGTATTGATAGTAAAATCAATTATTATAACTCATTATTAATGCCAAATGATTGAAGGGAATTAACTTCACGTGAGTTTAAATGATATGAAAAAACATGTTTGATGTGCAGAGATAGTGGAAATGTAGTTTTCCAATGATTAGGTGTTCTTTGAAAAACAACAAAATAAGAGGTCGAGGTGTCAGATGAAATTTAGGAACTCTTCAAAAATTTATAATGGTAAGAAAATTATGTTTACATTTTTTGAAAACTATTGTTAAATAAACACTAGAGAATACCTATTGAATTCTAGTATGAGCTACCGATGTGGAAATATAGGACATATGGCTCATAATTGGACTACAACAATCAGGGTAATGGTAAGATAAAATCTGAATTACAGTTAGTAAAATGATTTGCGTTCAATGAAATGATTCGTTATACAAATGAATTTCAAACGTATAAAAACTGAGCAAAAGAAGCCAAACTATAAGCAGATTGGGGTGGTGAAATCCTTTGAAATTACTTTAGTAGATGTTGGGCCATCAAATAAAGTAGTATTAGGTACACGGTTTTTTTATTCATGTTATGAAAATGTTTTGACTGATTCAGGGTCTACACATTATTTCATTTCTGATAAATTTTCTAGTCAATTGGGAATTCCATCTCATTATATGAAAATTGGATTTTGTTAAAAATACATGGAGGAAATATTGAGACAAAAAGAAATTATAAGAACCTTCCTTCCCTTAGGTGAAAAAAGAATCAACCTGCAAAAATTATTGTTTTATCATCTAGTATAGTTTGATTTTATTTTCGATATAGATTGGGTTTCCATTTATCATGGTAATATATACTGTAGATCTAAAGAGGTTTCATTTTAGAAAGAATTTTAGTTTCTCTACAATAATAAACCGTTATTTTTGATGACATATCAGGATGAAGAGAATCTTGAAATATTTAGAAATGAATGTTACCTTTCACATATTGTTGAAAATAATGGAACTGTTAAGATTAATGTTGTGCGAGTGGTAAAATAGTATCTTAATGTTTTTTCTAATTAGTTTCCAGGTATAATACCTGAACGAGAAGTTGAATTTGTAGCATACTTGGATCCTAAGTCTTATGTAATTTCAAAAACCCCTTATTCAATGCATCAAATTTAACATTTAATGTTAAAGAACCAATCACATGAGTTATTAGATAAATGTTTCATTTGACCCACAACATCACCATGGGGTTCTTCTAAAAATTTTGTTAAAAAAAGCTGGTACAGTGAGACTGTTCAGTGATTATATATCCTTTAATAATATCACGGTTAATAACATGTATCTTTTTCATCATATTGATGATTAGATTGATTAGTTCCAGGGAGCTCGGTATTTTTCGAAGATTGACTTGAGGTCAGGATACCATTAGTTGAAAGTAAAGTAAGTATACATACTAAAGACCATGATTTTTACTAGATATGGCCATTATGAAATTTTAGTGATGTATTTTGGTTTATCCAATTCACCTTATTTATTCATGGATCTTACGAATAGAATTGTCCGTGGGTTTTTGATAAGTTTTTGGTTGTGTTAATTGATGATATTTTAAATTTTTCTAATTGTAAATAGGAGAATGAAATTTCATTAAGGATTGTAATGTAAACTATAAATGAAAAGAAACTATATTGGAAATTCAGAAAGCATGAATTTTAGTTACAAAAAATTTCTTTCCTTGGTCACATTGATTCAAAAAATGGAATAACTATTGATCCTAATAAAACAAAATTGGTTGCAGAATGTCCATGACCCAAAAATATAACTGATATTCATAGTTTTCTTGGATTATTGGGTTATTCCTGGAGGTTTTTAGAAAATTTTTCATGATTCCACTGACTATGTAAACTCGAAAAGGTGTTTTGTTCATTTGGAAAAAAGAATGTGATGATTGTTTTTAGGAATTGAAAAGTATATTAGTGAATGATCCAGTTTTGGAATTGCCTTACATAAATGGTATGTTTTTTATATAAAATAATGTTTCATTGAAAGGAATTGGTTGTGTCATAATGCAGAATGATTAGGTAATTTCTTATTCTCTAGGATAGTTGCAACCTAATGAGTTAAATAACCATACACATGATTAGGAATTAGCTGTTGTTGTTTTTTTCGTTAAAAATTTGGAGGCATCATATGTATGGAGTAAAATGTGAAATATAAAATAACCACAAATGTTTGATGTATATATTCACTCAAAAATAACTAAACATGAAACAATGGAGATGACTGGAAATAATCAACAATTATTATTGTAGACATTTCGACGACCATGTTTTGTAATAGATATGGCCATTATGAATTTTTTGTTATTCCTTTTGGGTAATCCAATTCCCCTGTAGTATAAATTGATCATATGAATATAATATTCAGTGAGTTCTTGGTTATGTTTGAGGTTATGTTTGTTGACGATATTTAGTTAAATTATAAAATTATAGAGGAGAATGAAAGTTATTTAACGGTTTTCATTGAAATCATAATTGAGAAGAAAGTGTATGGGAAATTAAGAAAGTGTGAGTTTTGTTTACAAAAATTTTCATTCCTTGGACCCATTATTTGTAAAGATGGAATTACTGTTGATCCTTCTAAAACAAAATTTTTTAAAAAAAGGAAATGACCGACAAATATAACTGTGATTTGTAGTTTTCTTGGTATATCAGGTTATTATCATAGGTTTGTTGATAATCTATAACGGTTATCTATCCCACTGACTATGTTTGTCACGACCCATCCCCCAGGAACCATGTCGTGACTACCCCAATCCCACCTTCCATAGGCTAGGGGATGGCGACTAACACAAAAGGCATATTTCCTAAAACTAGGAAGGCATTGCCTTTATAACTTGTAAACAGACGCAACCCAAAACACAGAAAGATACGAATGCAAGTCAACTGTATAGTAAACAAGTGAGTACAGAAAGTAAAAAGGGGACAGAATACCGACACAACTCGAAAGTACAAGTACAACTAAAATGAAATACAGCTAAAGAAATAGAAAGACAATTAGTGCATCATCCTACGAAGATCCTACATAAATGGTATTTACATATCACCTCCTCATCACTCCACATCCACCCATCTCCTATTCTTAGCGATACACCGTATGATCCACCGCCATGCACCATCCAGTCCTGGTACCCTCATCCTCAGTCAGTGTTGTCCATCATCTTCATCCAACGCAACACGGCACAGGCATAACCCGTGCAGGGGTGAGTATAATGATACTCAGTAGGGAAATCGAGACCCTCAAGGTCTCAAAACATCCATCGAGGATACATCAAAAATTATGAAATCATCTTTCAACCCGACGTTTGTACATGCCCATACATATACCTAGGTTATTAAGTAAACCCATCTCAATCATGAGGAAAACACCGAGTCCAAATCAAAGTCCAAAGCTCAAATTTTCCACAAAGGAGGGATAACCATGAAGGAAAGTACCACATAGGTACTCCAAATAGAATAATACCACCAAGGTATTTCCATAATGGAAATTTCCATAGAGGTACGAATTCATATCACACCAGGTATAAAATAGGTATGATAGTAGAGATGATTAGTTATAACTACTGAATCATCTTACTCTGTTAAGAGGCTTTTCTACTCACCTATAGAGAATCGATAGGTGCTTTCCCATAAAGGTTCTTGGAGCTTCCCACATAGGATTTATAAGAGATGACCCACACAGGATTTCTAGGAGCTGACCCACATATGATCTCTAGGAGCTGACCCACACAGGATCACTAGAGCTGACCCCCACATGATCGCAAGTAGGTGACCCACACATGATCATTGGAGCTGACCCACATAGGATCACTACGAGCTGGCCGACACAGGATCACTAGGAGCTGACCCACATAGGATCCCTAAGAGAAGACCCACACAGGATCACCGGAGGTCACCCACAAAGGATCGTTTGGAGCTGACCAACACAAGATCACTAGGAGGTGACGAATAGAGGATCATTGGGAGATGACCTCCAAAAGATCGCTCGGAGCTGACCCGTACATGATCTCTTGGAGCACTCTTCTCATAACAGCCAGCTACAAGGTTTCTGCGCTAGGCTTTCTTGTCTCCAGGAGAGTCCACTCCCCAAGCCACTGGTCGATTCTCCAATTGTGATGATGTCACATAAAGATGTTTATCAAAGGACTGCCACGTCATAGGGGAATCAATCAGACACCTGTTCTGTGAGTTATTATCCTTTTAGTCTAGGGGGGATAGTTGGATTCGTGCTTGATCCAACCCGACCGTACCCCCATCTTAATACAAATCACCAGTGGGGAATTATTAATGGATCATCTCGCACCATAGTACTCAGCAGCACTGATAGTTTGTCAAACAGACGTCTAGTGGAAAAATTATGCCCAAAAGAGCATAAATGGGTCTTACTGGGATCTGTTCAGGTCCGACATGGTCAACTCGGCCCACTAGGTGGGTTAGCCAGTGGGGTTTTTCCTAGACCGCCAGGTCCAGCCAGGTGGGCTGCGAGGGGTCACAGAGGGCCGCTGTTTCCTGTGAGGCAGTGGAACGGATCATCCGAGGGGGTTCGGTCAGAAGGGCTGTGGCATCTCAGGAAGCGTCTTGGGTCAGACAGCGGTGGCAGCTCAGACGGCGGTAGTGACTTGGCCCGGATGGCGGCAATGGGTCAGATGGCGGCAGCAGCTCGACCCAGATGGCTGTTACGGGTCGGAAGGCGGTGACGGCTCAAACGGTGGTGACGGCTTGGCCCGGATGGCGATGGTGGTGTTGCGGGGCAGCGCGGTGGTCCGTTTTCAGAGTGGTGGGGCTACAGGTGGTGCGGTGGGGCCATGGCGGCGGTGCGGTGGGGCCACAGTGGGGCAGCGCGGCCGGGGAGGCGCACCAGGGCTACGGGCAGCAGAGCACAGCGAGGCGCGGAGGCTGCGACCGGCATAGCATGTTGGGGCACAGAGGCCTTGGGTGGTGGCATCATTGAATTCTTCCCCTTCATCTATTTCAAAGAAAACACCAAATAAGGATAACGGTGGAGGGGTCGGGCCATGTTTGTTTAGACCGCACCTTCCATGTTAGAGTGGTAGCATGCTGCTCAACTAAATGAATCTATAGTCAAGAACATAAAACTCTACAATTAAATACGAATTGTGGATCAAATCGTTTTGGTGGATCCATATTTTCCATGATTTCCAAGAACGAGGAAATTGATCGAGATAATTCAAGAATTTAATAATAACTCCCTACCTCGTTTGATTTGTCGACGGAGGATGTGAGAAAGAAGATGCACAAGATGGAGGGGGTGCCAACGATTGTTTCTTCTGAAACCACACTTCAATGACGGTCTTGTACATCGTCCTCTTCCTTTATTTCCAAATAATGTTCTTTGATGGCATTCTTCGTTGGAATTCTACATTGGCATTCTTCATTGGAAAACATTCTCCCAAGGCCCCAAGTTTCTCCCCTTTGCCAAGAGATTCCCCCAATTCCACCAAAAAAAGAATTAGCCAACAGTATAGAATATGTTGTAATATCTTCAAATTGGGATAATTATTTACATAGGATGGCATAATTAATTATTTTTTGGGTTGGTAAAATTAAGGTTGGAGGGAGTCCAAGAGGTTTCTCACTCTTATGCGGAGAGTTCAAGAGGATTCAAGCCTTGGGTGGTCCCCACCATCATAAACTCTCATGGGTGGTTTGTTTGGGTGGTCCCCACCCCCATAACCTCTCATGGGATGTTATGGTCTGGTAGTCCCCACTTCTCAATGTCCACATGTGGGAGGTTTTAACAAATAAAATAAAAATAAAAGCAACACAATTTTATTTTTATTTTATTCTTTCATGAATATGTCAAAAGCTAACATCCACCCTCGACCTACAGCTTTCGAGGTGATGGTCTCCTTAGGATAATACAGGTGCTGTGAGTTCAACGGTTCCCTCAGATATCAATTCCTATCATTGTTTCAAAATATAAAAAAACCCGCTCGCATGTTTACTAAATGTACCTGAAAAAAAAGTTTGAAAAATTATTAACAGTCACCCTTGACCCGCGCCGGTCGAGGTTAGGCTCTTTCCAAGTGAAACATGCCACAATGAACTGAATGATACTCTCATATTTTTAATCCGAGTTACTATTTAAAGATATGGATTTAATAATAAAATAATTGTCACTAAATTATTTTATTTACGGCCAAAAACTAACATTCACTGTTGGCCTGTGCCGACCAATGTTAGTATATAGTTAATTAAAGAATTCCTTCAAGACTTCAGAGGTGGTATAAGATTTTCAATCCGAGCTATCTTTTGTGAGTTATAAGAATTTTAAAAATAAAATAATTTATTTTATTATTTTATTTAAAATTATTCCATTTTTTTTGTTTTCTCACAGGAGGCCCTACGCCGACTAAACTTAAGTCTCTCCTAGTGTAAACCCTCTATCTTGAATGCAATGGTTCCATCAGATTTTTGTTCCATGTAAAAGTTGAAGAGCTAATCCTCTTTTTCAGGAAAACTGGAAATAGGTGCTATTTAAAGTTTAACAAAACATCGACGGACCATTTTGGGCACTCCAATACATGGAATCGTGCTCTGTCAGATTTCACAGTCTCAAAATAATTCCATATAATTAAAAAAATTATACATAATTTTTGGGACATTACATTCTCCCCACCATAGGTCTTTACGCCCTCAAAAGCCGAAGTAAATGAAAAACAACCAAAATATGGTAATGAGCATGAATCTGAGCCTCCTGCTCCCATGTGCTCTCATGAAGGTTCTCGTACTGCCAGTGAACACGCACTAGAGGTATCAACTACCCATGAAAGAACCACTCCTATTGATCCTCAATCTCTTCTTGAACCTCCGTAAACGTCGCCCCATTTTCAATGCCCAGCTTGTCATGGTCGATGATGTGAGAAGGATCATGCACGTGTCTCCTCGGTTGGGATACATGGAAGATTCCATGCACCCGGTGCAACTAAGGTGGAAGAGATAGGTGGTAAGCCAACTCACCAACTCTGATGAGGACCTGGAAGGGTCAGATGAACATCAGCGAAAACTTTCCCCCTGGTCCAAAACTCTATAAACCATGTTGAGGTGAGACCCATAGGAGGACATGGTCTCCCTCCTCCTATTGGCAAAAGACCTCTACCGGCTCTGAGAAGTTTTCACTTTCTAACAAGTGAGGCATCGTGATTCAAAATATACCACTGCTTTTTTCATCCCTATCCACCAGTATAGACACTCAAGGTCCTGGTACATCTTCACCACACAAGGATTTACCACTGGAGGGGATGTGTGGAACTCCCTCACACATCATCCCAAAGTGACACTATTAGTATGGTACATCCTGTGAAAAGAATGAAATTCTCCCCACCATAATAAAATCCATCAGGTGTTCATCCTGTGGATATCTGAGCACGTTGAGTCTCGCTGTCAGCATCCCCATGTTGCGCCTCCATGACTCACTCAAGAAGTGGGGGAGTGACTGTAAGAGACTATAGAAAAGCTACCCCATCCCTATCCACAAACGATATCTACATAGCAGCCAACTGCTATATCGCCTCACCTAGTAGTTGTACACTAGATCTCCAACAAAGTTCATCTGCTACAATGTTCCCCTTCCCAGGAGTATAGGCTAACTCAAAGTCATTGTGCTAGAGAAACTTAAGCCAACGTCGCTATATCAGGTTCAATTCCATATGAGATAATATATACTAGAGACTCTTGTGATGAGATTACACTGTAAAATGCTCGCACATCAAGTAATGCCACCACTTATTCGAGGAGTAGACCACTGCTGCTAGCATCAGGTCATGGGTAGTGTAGTTATGCTCATGATGTCTCTGTTATCGAGAACCATAAGAGATAACTCATAACTCCTACACTAGGACACATCCGAGTCTATCCCTGATGCGTCGCAGTATATTACGTACACAACGCCCTTCTCTAGAAGCCTCATGAGGGGGGAACTAGTCAACATCTTCCTCAGCTCCTAAAATCTCCACTGGAATCTCTCCAACAAAACAAATGGTTTCCCCTTCATCTTCTATGACGAAAAGGGTGTCTCTACCATGGAGAAGTCAGGTACAAATCTTCGGTAGTACATAGCCCAAAAAGACGTCCCTCCCCCTTATGGGACGTATTTCTAGAAACATATTTTGAAAAGTTTTCCCCGTTCTCTTCCACTCTTGTTTAGAACTAAAAACTCAAAACTCCAAGGCATGATTTTATCCTGTGCTTCTAGGGTTTCCTTTTTCGCTGACCAAATAAAAAACCATTCTGGATTTTTAGGTAAACCACCACCTTTTTTCCAAATTCAGTCAATCCGAGAATGAACTATAGATTTCTAGTCCATACCCATGCTAACATCGTAAGGCCTCGACACTACCACCAAGAGGTTCCAACTGAAACTCTTGCAACAAGGGTCAGATCACACTGTCAGCGTATGTGTGATTATCGAGTCTCCTTCCAAATATATCTCCAAACGTAAGGGTCGATTCAATGGTTTAATCTGAAAATCTATCTCTTGGAAAATATTCTTGGATGGAAGGAATGATTGGTACCTATGTCTATTGATACAATAGATATTAGTAGACCCAGACCGTACCTCGAATAATTCCTAGATCCCTTTGGTCACACTCTTTGACCACATGTCGCTACTCTATTCCCTTGTCCTCCAATTCCCTGAGCCTGGTGGGGTCAACAAAAAGGGGTTGGTTGTGACATATTGAAATGTACAACACCTCATGCTACTCTCCTAGACCTACTTCCATGTCTTCTGCCCTGAATATTCATCTATCCCTATCACATACTCTTCCTGATATATCTTACACACCCATGTCTCTCAGATTGGAGACAGTTTCCTGCTTTCCCACTAATAACATTCACTAGTTGTATCTGATCAACCAATGAACATTGAACCACAAAAGGTTCTCTCTATCACACTAACATAAGTTTGAATGCATAGAATAATAGTGATGACTCGGACGTCCTTAAACACACTGTGCTCAAATTTCTGAGCCCCGAAGCACAGTTTGTATCGTATTCATCGAGCACCAAGAATGATCGGTACGCCTCAAGGAATAATCAGCTACCGACATGTTGTCCTACTGAAGCTGTAGAAGCCCTAGAGAACTCTCATCTAAATCCTCAAGTCAGTCCTCAGCTTCCTATGAGTCGGGCTCACCTCGGAACCTGAGTGGTATCTGATGCTGAATCATGTGTAAGGTAGTAATCCTATAAGTGTCCCCAACCAGTACTGTCGGTTGTAATTACTGACCAATGGGCCGTGATATATCTGAAACACTACCCAAAGGTACTATCATGGGTACTGGTACACATACCGATGCCTCATCTATATACAGACCATCCTCATGGTCATTCACTGAAAAAGACTTGTGGCAAAGATCACCATCTCCTCTACTGGGGTCTCAACTAGGCGGAAAACTCTAGAAACCACCTCCAGCCAGCCCTCAGCTATGTGGGAATCATTCATGCCTCAAAACCTTGAAGTACTCCACTATTGGTACTCCTGAAACATGCTCAGTCGAAGTGCACCGCCCACCAGTGCGGCTAGTGTTAAGTACTACCCAACAGGTGATTGGCTTTGGTACACCACCCGAAGGTGCCAACATAGTTAGAGGGCCCTGCACCAGAGCATCATCGCTCAGTGGCCTTCATCATGTACACTCTCAGGAATCACAGATGGCTGTATACACAACGGCATCTTGATAAAGAATAGGTGGTCCATATTCATTTAGTTATACATTGTGAGCTGACTCAAGGAAACACATGACAACATTTTCGAAACCCAAACACAATCAGTGTTTTCGTGAACTGTGTCAGAAATCAGAAGTTAGTGTCCTAGTGTATGGATACATCGTCGGTCGCACCAACACTGGATTATGTAAACTAGTAACCACACTCATTACACTTAACACTATATCCATTAAAAGGAAACATCAGATTCTTATGTTCTATGGTATAACTGACTCCTCCGATACCAATTTCTCACGACCCATCCCCTTGGGGCTCATGCCATGACTTCTCCAAGCCCGCCTTCCAGAGGCTTGGGGCTGGGAACTAGAACCAAAGGCGTATTCCCTATAACTGGGAAGGCATTTCCTCTATAACCTGTAAACACACACAACCAAACACACAATAAGATATGAATGCAAGTCAACTGTGCAGTAAGCAAGTGAGTACTGTAAGTAAAAAAGAAGCCAAAATACATGCCCAACTAGAAAGTAAAATTACAACTGAAATGAAATACAATTGAAGAAAGATAACAACAGCTACTTGATCATCCTCCAAGGTTCCTACCGGAAGGGTTGGTACAGATCACCTCCTCAGCACTCCACGTCCACCTGTCTCTTGTGCATACCGACACACCGTATGGTCTACCTCTAAGAACCATCCAGTCCTGGTACCCTCTTCCTCAGTTAATGTTGTCTATCATCTGCATCCAACACAACAAGGTGCGGGCGTAGCCCAAAAAGTGGTGAGTATAACGATACTCAATAAGGACCGTGAGACCCTAAAGGTCTCACAAAATCCACCAAGGATAAACCACTAAGTATGAAATCAATGGTCAACCATACATAGGTATATGACCATACATATACATAAGTTATCAAGTAAACCCATCTCAATTAGGAGGAAAACACAGATTCAGACTCAAACTCCAAAACACAAATGTTCCACAAAGGAAGGATAACCACAAAGGCAAGTACCACATAGGTACGCCATACAGAAGAATACCACCATGGTATTACCATAAAGGAATGTACCACACAGTTATGAATTTACATCACACCAGTTATAAATTAGGTATGGTAGTAGAGATGATTTGTTATAACTACTCAACTGTCACACTCTGTTAAGAGGCTCTACAGCTGACCTGACTTGAATTGGTTGGTGCTAACCCACACATGATCGCTGGAGCTGACCCAAAAAGGATCCCTAGGAGCTGACCCACACAGGATCACTAGGTGATGACCCACACAGGATGGCTAAGAGCTGACCCACACAACATCGTTGGAGCTGACCCACACATGATCTCTTGGAGCTGACCCTCACAGGATCGCTCAGAGTGACCCAAACAGGATCACTAGGAGCTCACCAACACAGGATCGCTGGTGGTGACCCACACAAGATCTCAAGGACCTAACCCAAATAGGATCACTATGTGCTGACCCACACCAGATCGCTTGGATTTATCCCACATAGGATCGCTCAGAGCTGACCCACAGAGGATCCTTAGGAGCACTCTTCTCATCACTTCCAGATACTGGGTTTCCTTCCTAGGCTTGTTCATCTCCGGGAGAGTCCGCTCCCCAAGACACTGGTCATTTCTCCAACTTCCACTATATCCCATAAAGAAGTAACGCATGGGACCTCCATGTCATATGGGTCTCAACGCAAGAGATGACACATCAATCAGACACCCGGTATGTGAGTTATTGGAATTTTAGTCCCGGTAGGCCTGATTAGATTCGTGATTGATCCAACCCGACCATACCCCTTATTAATATATATATCTCTAGTGGGGTGTACATAATGGACCATCTCACTCCATGGTACCCAAAACTGTTGATTGTTCGTCAAACGGATGTCTGGTGCCAAAGTTATGGCCAAAAGAGCGTAAATGGGTCTTAGTGGGCCTAGGTCTGGTCTGACCCAGTAAGACCGACCCAAACTAGGCCGAACTAGTTCAGGTCAACCTGGCCGGACGTTCTGGGTTTGGCGCGACATCCCACGAGGGGTCGCATAGGGCCATGGGCGGCCGCGAGGCCGCGGAACGACTCAGCTGGGGCGGATCGGCCGGAAGGGTGGTAGTGACTCGGAAGGCGGCGGCGGCTTGGGCGGAAGCTCGACCCGGACAGTGGCACGGCTCAGCATGAGCATAGGAGACGGCTTGGAAGGCGGTGGCGGTGGCAAGGCCCAGACGACAACGGTGGCTAGGACGGTAGTGGAAGGTCGGCCCGAACGGCAGCAGCGGCTCGGAAGACGGCGACCGCTCATCCCGTACGGCGGTGAATGGTCAGAAGGTGGCAGCGGCTCAGATGGCAGATGCAGCTTGACCCGGATGGCAGTGATGGTGGTGCGAGGTGGCGCGACTGGCCGCGTGTGGTGCAGTAGGGCTGCGATAGCACATCAGGGCCGCAACGACGAAGCAGGGCCGCAACGACGTAGTTTGGCCACGACGTGGCCACGACGTCGGAACCCCGGGGTGGCGTAGTAGGCCGTGGTGCGGCTCATCCAGGGTGGCATGGAAAAGACGTGGGCAGCGGAGCTCCGTAGGTTACAGAGGTCACGAGCGGCGACGTTGATACCTTAGTTTCCTTCCTCTCCTTCTCCCATTGCGAAGAACCCACTAAAGAAGCAGAATGACGGAGGGGTCGGGCCATGTTTTCTTGGCCCGCTACCTCTACGTTAAAGTGGTAGCAAGTGGCTCAACAAAAAGAATTTGGATTAAATAATGACAAACTTCACAATTAAATATGAATAGTTGATCAACATGTTTTGGCTGATCCACATTCTCCATGCTTTCCAAGAATGAGGAAATTAATCAAGAGAATTAAAGAATTCAACAATAACCCCCTTCCCTGTTGGATTCGTCGACGGAGGTCATGAAAAAGAAGTCAAAGATTAAAGAGGGGGTGCCAATGACCATTGAATCTTAAATCATGCTTCGATGATGGGCTCGTACATCATCCTCTTCCTTGATTTATGAGGAATGTTCTTCAATGGTGTTCTTCATTAGCGTTCTTTGTTGGCATTCTTCATTGGAAAACTTTCTCCCAAGGCTCCAAGTTTCTCCCTTTGGACAAGAGTTTCCCCAAATTCCACCAAAAAATAATTATCCAACATTATATAATATGTTGGCATATTTTCAAATTGGGATAATTAATTACATAGGATGGCATAATTAATTATTTGTTGGGTTGACACAATTATGGTTGGAGGGAATCCAAAAGGTTTCTCAAAATTATGAGTGGAGTTCAAAAGGTTTCAAGCCTCGGGTGGTCCCCGCCATCATAACCGCTCATTGAATGTTAGATTGGGTGGTCACTAAAACTATAAACACTCATGGGTGGTTTAGGTCTGGTGGTCCCCACTTCTCAACATCCACATGTGGGATGTTTTAAAAAATAAAATAAAAATAAAAGCTACACAATTTTATTTTTATATTATTCTATCACGAATATGTGAAAATATAACTCCCACCCTGGACATACTTCCATCATGGTGAAGGTCACCTTAAGCGAAAACCAGCATTGCGAGTTCAACAGTGCCCTTAGATTTCAATTATGAACACCGGTTAAAAAGTTATAAAAACCTTCTCACACGTTTACTGCATTTACCGGATTTTTTTAGAAACTTTTTAACAGTCACCCTAGTCCTACGCCGGTGAAGGATAAGCTCTTCCCATGTGAAGAACGCCCCCAACAAACCCAACAGTACTCTCAGATTTCTAATCAAATTTACTGTTTAAAAGTTATGGATTTTACAATAAAATAATTCTCAATTAATTATTTTAATCACGGCCAAAAACTAACATTCACTGGTAGCCCGTGCTGACCAAAGTTAGTATCTTCTTAAATAAATCATGACCTCAAGAGTTCTACAGTGGTATCATATTTTCAATCTGAGCTTTTGTTTGTGAGTTATAAGTATTTGAAAAATAATATAATTTATTTAATTATTTTATTTAAAGTCGTGCCATTTTGGGGTGTTCTCAAAAGAGGCCCGCGCCGACTAAAATAAAGTCACGGTGAGGGTAAACCTGCCATCCTAAATGCAAAAGTCCCCTCAGATTTTGGATCTGTGTAACCATTTTAGAGTTATTCTTCATTTTCAGGAAAACTGCTTACGAGCGCTATTTAAAGTTCAACAAAACATCGACGGATCATTCCGGGCACTCCGGGAATTAGAATCTTGCGCCGTCAGATTTTGTGTTCTAGAAATAATACCATATAATTAAAAACAATATACAAAATTTCTGGGACAATACAAAGTTAACTCGAAAAGGTTTTAAATTTACCTGGACAAAATAATGTGATTATTATTTTCAGGAATTGAAAAAAAGATTAGTCAATGGTCCTATTTTGGAATTGCCTTCCAAAAATGATGAATATGTTATCTATACTGATATTTAATTGAAAGTACATGGTTCTATCCTAATTAATAATGATCATGTAATTTTATATGCTTCACGTGTGTTCAAACCTCATGTGTTAAATTACCTTACGTATGATTTGAAATTAACTGTTGTAGTTTTTTCATTAAAATGATGAGGAATTATTTGTATAGAGGAAAGTGTAAAATATATACTAATAACAAAATTTTAAAATATATAATCACTCGTAATGAATTAAACATGAGATAGAGGAGATTAATAGAATTAATCAAGGATTATGATTGCATGATCCATTAACATCTAAGAAAGACAAATAAAGTGGCTGATTTTTGAGACCAAAAAATAATGATACATTAACCATGTTACGTGTGGAACAAGATCCTTTGATTAATGAATTGATGAACTTTCTA
This sequence comes from Viscum album, assembly GCA_963277665.1. Lineage (NCBI taxonomy): Eukaryota > Viridiplantae > Streptophyta > Magnoliopsida > Santalales > Viscaceae > Viscum > Viscum album. The sequence continues at coordinate 1,687,717,348 of OY728119.1, forward strand.
ATAGATTTTATTGGTATAAAAGATTCCTTTATTTAGTTTTAGGGTTCATTACAATCACCTTTTCTAGATAGAACAAAGCATGCACAGAAAAAAGATAGTGAGTTATAGAAAAAGGATGAATTGGTTCAAAAGGGTAAGTTACATGAATTCTACATTGATAAAGACTGCATTTTGAGGTTAGGAAAGAGGTTATGTGTGACTTTTTATTCACATTTGAAGAATGAGTTATGATTTGAATCTCATTGTTCTCCATTTTCTATCCATCCTGGTAGTACTAAAATTTACAGTGATCATCATGAGTATTACTAGTGGGATTGAATGAATATAGTTATTACTAACATTACTATTAAGTTTTTGACTTATCAATAGGTTAAAACAGAATGACAGTTACCAAAAGGGATGCTTCATCCTTTACCAGTGCTAGAATGGAAATGGGAAAAAATATACATGGACTTTGTTGTGGGATTACTGAAGACATCTCAAGGTAATAATGTGATCTGGGTTATTGTAGATCGATTAACATAATCTACTCATTTTATTCCTATTCAAGATACATTTTCTCTAGATAAAATATTTCTACTGTATTTTAATGATATTTTCAGGATACAAGGAGTTCTCTTCTCCATTTTATCTGATCATGATCCCAGTTTCACTTCTAACTTTTGTAAAAGCCTTCTGATTCCGGTGGGTACTAAATTAAATTTCAGTAAAGATTTTCTCCCACAATTAGATTGTCATTCATAACAAACAATACAAACCTTGGAAGATATCATATGTGCTTGTTCAAGGGATTACATGGGATTTTTGTACAAACATCATTCTTTTCTAGAGTTTTATTATAATAACAGTTTTCTTTCTTGTATACAGAAGTCTCCATTTGAAGCATTATGTGGAATGTGTTGTTGAAATCTAGTTTTTTGGGATGAAGTAGGTGAAAGGAAGGTGATTGGACCATAATTTGTAGAAGAGATTGCAGAAAATGTTCAACTGATTGAGAAGCACTTGAGAACATCCTAGAGAAGGAAGAAATGTTATGTGGATAACTAGTTGAAGGAACATTCTTTTGAAGTTGGTCATAATGTTTTTCTTGAGGATTCTCCATGGAAAAGTGTGATTCGTTTTGGTAAGAAGGGAAAGATGAGCCCAAGGATCAATTGACCCTATGAAATTTTGGAGATAGTTGGATGAGTTTCCTATATAGTGGCTATACCCAAAATTTTATCCCAGGTATACAATGTTTTGCATTTTTCAATGTTGAGAAATTTTATTCTGAATACATCTCATGTTTTGAGTCCAGATGTAGTTTAGTTGGAATAGAATCACTCCTATGAGGAATAACTAGTCCAGATTCATGATCGAAGAGAGAAAGTGTTACAGAATGTGGTAATTAATCAGGTAAATGTTTTTTTTAAAATACATATTGTTTTAGAGGAAACTTGAGAATCTAAAAATGATATCAGATATAAATACCCCTACTTATTTTATAATTGGATAGAAATGTGGGGGTGCAATTCCCAAAATGAGGGAAATATGTAACATCCCATGTAAATAATAAATATGAAATTTTCATATTTATTAATATTTGTGAATTAAATATTAGTTTTAATTATTTAGGGATGTTTTGTTCTATGGTATAGCTGACATGAAATAATGGGCTTGTATGAAATATTATGTTGCACACAATGTTGAGTCATAGTGAAAAAATAATAATATGATATTATTATATTAAATGGATGTTAACACCTAACTATTTTATTGGATGGAATGAATAGAACTAAAACAAATATGATTATACATGTTTTATTAATGTATTTATATTTATCCGATATATTTTGGTGGCTTAAAATCAGAATTAATCTAATTTCAAGCATAAAATACTCTAATATTCTTTGAAAGGTCGTTTTACAGCCTTTTGATGGAGAACCTTTTTTAAATTTAGTTTTGGTCTCTTTTATATTATCCAGTGGAAAAATATAATTCTTCTCTAGAATCTTGATATAAAAAATTAATTTGGTTAAATATTTGATATTTTTACGATAAAGGTCATTTTTAATTAACAGTGAAAAATATAGCATTTTAAGTTAAATCTTTCTTTTCATCTTGTATAATTATATATATAGATTGTATTTTTATTAGTTTTTAATGTGTAATTGGATTATATTGGTATAATTTAATTCTATTTTGTTCATTAGAAGTAATTTCATTTTGAAATTGGACATAAAGACATGTAAATATTTTGGTAGTTTTTACTTCTTCAGAAAATGCTTTTTGTTTTTGACAACAGAAATAAATAAAAAATTACTTTCTGCAACTTCTGGGTTTTGAATATGGGAAACTTTTACCCATATTTTGAATCATGAGGTTAAAATTGTGTTAATAGGTGCCTTTTATTTTTACACATTATGAATAGTAACTTAATTAAATATTTTATTTACCACCATTTAAAGGTAAATCCTGTTAATAAGGGTAAAAATAATATTATAAGAATATTAAATTACACTAACCCTTTTCTTAACCCTATTGGATGATATATTTCCCACCATGGTCCTCCTTGGGTCGACATTAGGACCTCATTAAGTGACTTGGATGTGAAAATTCCATTTAATTATTTTAAATTAAATGTTATGGAAAATATAATGTAAACATGTATCTTTTATTAAAACAATTTTTATATGGGATTATATAAGGGATATCTCTGATAATAAATAGTGATTATAAAGATTACATGATTTCCTACATCATGGTTTTTTATGTATAATTTTTAGACACCAAAAACTTAATATATATTTATGACACAATAATGTTGTAGTGATTACCTTATTAATGAATCTTTTATATAAATCACATTATAAAAATTAAAATAAATTTATTTTATAACTTTTTCTTCCAACAAAATGTTTTAAGGATGATTATGACTTGTTATATTTAAATTTATTAAGGGTTTTCAAATATAATAATGTTTTTATGGATTTTTTAAAAAGTCATGATCTGAATAGTATATACATTGAAAGATTTGAGATTTCAAAATCAATAACCTTTATTAATTTACGTAAAAGTCCTAAAAACTAATATTCGAGAAATTTATATAGATAAGGTTGAACATGTTATTTGTGAACCACTTTAGGCACCATTTTCATTTTAGAGTATCTATATTAACCATATAGTATGAATATACAAGAAGGCATGGAAAGAGTCAAATAAGATAAATAAGGGTTAAAGCAAAATGATTAGGTCAAATTTGAAACCAAAACTTGTCTAAATAGTATTGTTATTTGTAATTTTTCAAACTAATCCACTTATTATTGAATTAAATGATTTTTTTACCATTTTATACCGAAAAAAATTAAATTAAAATAATATTTCAAATACTTCCTAAAGATCCCATCATCCTTCTTATAAAAGGGCATCAACTCTAACCCTAACTCACACAACACAATACACCTTGGATCAACCCACCTCTACCTAAATAAGGTCCCAATATCTATATATTTCTCCTATAATCCTTACCTTGGGTATAAGGAAATTGAAGAATTCTTTTTGTCTTAAATCAAATGGAGTTACCCAATTTGAGGTAATGTCTTCTCACAAGATTCTTCCATTTATTTTCCTTATCCAACCCCCTAAACTCACATTATTCAATAATTTTATGAAAAAACCAGTATCATATATATACTAGTATATTTTTATGAGAATTATTATAACTACACATCCACACACAGCCACTTAATGGATTTAGACCATGCAATTTCTGTGGACGATGAACTACTGCCTCATGAAACGATGATTGTTCAATTATTTATTATCGCCTATCATGGAGAACATTATGATGGTAATGTATTAACATGTGAAATATATTATATTTATAATGTCTCTATGCTTCTATATTTTTCATTTATATAATTATTTTAGGGTTTCCATAATGGGTAAACACAATAATTTCATTTGACGAAGTGTGGACTACCACCCCTAATATTATATGAATTGTTCATGCTAGATATGGAATGTATAAATGATGTAGTCAATAAAAATATATATGATATTATATGAGAATTATAATATATCAATTTATCATTTAGTTTTCATTCCTCTAAACATGAATGATAAATGAATGCAGAGTTTATGTGTAGGTATTACTTACCATCTCCATGAACGTTGAATTTCATTTCATATATCCAAATGTTATGGACTATTCTATATACATATATACTGGATATAAATAAATATATACTGGATATATATGATATTTAAATCATGAATAAAAATTTGGAGATAATAGACTTTTGACCACATGGAAATATGTAATTATAACAAGTTCATTTTTGACTCAAGTACCAAAAATATGAAAAACGACCAATATTATCATAAATAATTATTAAATGTTTATAATGTGTTAATAAGTGATATAAAAGAAATAATAAACCTTAAAAATTCACCGAATCATGTAGAAATTAACTTCTGTTTTTTTAGAAGAACAACTAACAAGCCTGACAAGTCGGACTGAGGGTAATGGACTTGGTCTCAATCTTCATTCATTGTGGAGTATTTTGAATGATACACAACAAGATTTTATACGGTTTATAAAACCATTTTATTTTTAATTTCATTAAAATGGAATCTTTTTCTATATAGAATTTTACTAAATGACAAATAGAATTTTCTTTTTAGTGTTCGGGGTGACAACAACCTTTCCATCACCATGAATATTATTTGATATTTGTATTCCAAAACACGACATAATGTTTTTAAAAGGAAAATAAATACCATATACTCTTTTTACATATGTTTTTTTTTTGAAAATGGTTTGATAATAGATTTATTTTCATTAAAGATTGAGGCTGAGCCTCTTTTATTAAATGAAAATAAAAGAAAGGGACTGAAGAGGGAAAACTGGAAGACAAGGAAAAGCCCAAAAAAGGATTTGATAATAGATTTATTATGTCAATATCATGAACTGATATCTTGTGATTAAAATGTGGAAATATGATCTTTACATTATGCTTGTTTATGTTTCATTATTATGTTATGGTTCATGGGATGTTTTTACATATCTGGGTGGTTTCGTGATAAACCGTGTGCGGGTGATCCCAAGATTGATCTCCCAAGAATTGGGTAATGTGAAGAAGGTAAACATCAATGTTTCTTCTAAGATATTTTGGGAGTGTAATGTGAAGGGAATTCCAAATGTAATTCCCTATGTAGATGCGAATGATATAATGTAAGCTAGTTATGGATGCCACAAATTGCATTTATGATCTATGATTTCTATATGTTATTCATAAATCTTATGATTTCATGAGGTATGTTAAAGATCATATGTTTTTGGATTTTGAAGCATCTTTTCATTTATTTTTATGTTTTCCTGGACTAATGAATTATTTCCTAATTTGATAACCCTTTCTATGCTTTTTATTCTTATACCATGTTTTTGAATTTTTTTTTCACAGGGTATAAGGAAATGTATGAGAAATAAAGTATTCATGAAGATTTATTTCAAGGAATGAATTATTGAATAATTTAATGAGTTTTATTATCTTGAAAATAATTGGATATATTATATCTGTCTACTTTATAGTCTTTTGATATGTAATGAAATATTTACTGTTTAATTCTCTAAAACTCAAAAATTGAAAATATCCTCAATGTTTATTATTAACTTAATTAAAGATTATGTAATTCTTATGGATGGGGCCTTATAAATATTTTAATTATAAATATTAAAAAAATAATTATAATTATATAATTTATTAATTATTTATTTCCTTATGAAAATCTATGAGAGGAGGTAACAAAAAAAATGTATCACATTTCTTTAGGGGGGTGTTAGTCCACATGTACACTTGAGGGGAATTATCATTTTCCAATGAATGAAATGGTGTGAGGGTCAGTAATATCCCATCATCAAAGAGTCTATATAATTTTATAAAACACTAATATATTAATATTATCAATAATTATAACAATTCATATGATTCCATGATAAGGATTGAAATATTTTTCATCATAGATGTGGTAATCTATATATTCACACAAGTGAAGATATCCCTTCTCATAGGATGCAAAAAAAGAATAAAAAGGGTTGTTCCATAAATATAAAAAAGTTAGTACTTTGAATATATTAATTTAGTTTAATAATAATTGTAAAATAATATTTTCTATGGTTAGAATAATGAATAACCATTAAAACACTATGTCAGGAGACACACCTTTTGTTTGGAAATATCCAATGGATTACGCATAAATCCTTCTAGTTTTGCTAGTTTTTTTATATTGTGACCTATAAGACATTTTATCGTGTTTTCATAAGTAATTTGTGTATTTTTTTATAAATAGAAGCATAAGTGGTGTATAAAATAGAGGACAATGATTCAATTTTACTAGAGAATGTAGGGGTACATTGGTAATTATTCCAATTTTATAATAATATAAAGTCTTATTAATGGAAAAATGGAAGATAACTATTCTAAATTATGATATAATGAGATGAGGTTCAAAATAATATAATTATATATGAATTTATATAATATTTTTTGTTGTTGTCACTTTAGTTTCAACTTAATTAACCTTTTTTACTATTTTAACATAATGACAACAATTCTTCAAAGGTCATTATTTATATTGAATTTTTTTTATTAATCTAATTATTAAATTTTAAACTAATAATGATAAATATTAAATAAATTTTTAATTATTCATTTTTTATAGCTTTTAAAAATTACATTATTATATAAATGTGAATTACATTGAAATATAGTTTTTGGAAGAAATTATTTTTTAGACTAAAAATAAACTAATACAAAAATAAAAGAAAAGTGTGCTAACTATGGGGTTTTTTTATTATATTAAATGTAAATTATTGGATTTTAAATTAATGGAAAATAAAAAATGAAATTTCTCTTTTAAATTAAATTATTTAATGAAAATATATATTAGTTGTGAACAAAATCAATTTTCACTTTTCACTTCGAAATAAATAATTTCATAAAAATAAAAAACCACACTACACTAAGATAAATTTGATGTGATTGTAAAAAAATAATTCCATTTTATTGAATTTAATCCCTAAAATTGATAAATTTATCTTTTAAAAATCCAAGTAATACATCAAAAATAGTTCGGTAAATCGATTTCTTTTTGATCAAAAAAATTACATAAAATTGGTATTTTGAATTTGAATCCCTAAAATCTAATCCTGAATAATAATTAAATAAGAATTTAATTTAATATTAATATAATATTGTTTTTTATATTATTTTACCCTTTTAAAATATGTTTCGACAAAATTTTATTCATTACAAAATATATTTATGTTGTTCTCGCACATTGATTTTTTGGATTCCCTTCATGACTCTTGAATTGGATAGTTCTACCATAAAACCAGAAATAGGTGTGTAATCTTATTTTGATAAACCTTCTCATTTTGATCAAGATCTATACAAGATTTATTTCATAAATATGTTATATTCAATTTAACAACATTTTGGATAAAGGCATGTGATTTATTAGGTACATATTTAGATAACAATGTAACATTAAACACATCGTGTACCTGAGATAAACATGGAGGTAAGGCCACTCAATACGGAACTAATTTCACATTTCAATTAATTTCATGTGAAAAAGGATACAATATAATTATTTTACCCCTCCTACCAAAATATATGATTCTTTTATATGAATATATATTAACAAATACATGATCTCTAACCTCAAACAAGAAGACATTCCATTAGTTATATAAATAAATTTTCTATATTCTTTAAGAATCCTAAATAATGCTCCAAATCATATTTTCCTTATCAAAAAAATATTACACTAATTCTATTCAAAAAACCGTTATTTCACTGCCTTCTTCCCAATATGAGGGAGTTAGACATCTATTTCCACATAATTATTCAAAAAGTGTCATCAATATACTAGAATGAAAATTAATATTGTATGAAAATTTTACCAATGAGTGGTGTTGACCCCAACATCCATGATAATAAAACAAGCCAGATTGAATTTTATTTTCCAATGTCTAAATTGATCTTATTAAATTTATATCTGGATAATGATGAAAAGTTGTACTAAATTTTAATTTTATTCCCATAATCTTCCGTAGTTATATCAAAAACATTGAGGTCAATCTGGGATCATGATCAAATTTAATAGAGAGTAACTCTATGTAATTTTATTAACTCTTTATAATAATATATATAATGTTTGTCCATTTTTTTTGTATAGGAATAAAATTAATTAATTTAGTAAAATTATCCAAACTAACCCAAATCACATCATTCTTGTGGGATATTTTTGGTAATCCCACCATGAAATCAATGGATATAAACTCCCAATTCTCTCAAATCTCTGGAAAAGGATGAAGAATCCCATTTTTACTTATCGTACATATTTAATCTATTGAAAATTTAATCATTTCATTTTTATATTGAATGTATATTTTTTATTCCACCCCATTTGAACAATATTATAAGTGTCAACATACAGTTTATTTCTCTCATGAAGAACAAAAAATGATGTGTTATGAACTTTTCTTAGTAACCTTTTTTTGGACATTGATTCACATGGAATAGTTGACCTATTTTTAAATCCATAACATAATATTTGTCATTGTTAATTTCATGAAAATTACCTTTCTGGAACAAATATATCATCTCTTAAAAATCATGATCTTTTTTTAGCATGTTAATTTTATCTGACAAATGTTTTTTTCATTGATACACGAACAAAAAGGGAGGGATTTCTTGCATGAACAATTTAATCCAAAAAATTAATTAAATAATTACACAAAGTATTATTTAATAAATGTAGTATGGTTAGTAGAAAAGATTCCTTTTAACTCAAAGTATCATCTATATATATTTATTAAGATGGATGATAGAGAATATATCAACCATAAAGCGTTTTCAATTCCAACCATCTTCTACTTCTCATGTTAAATTCATTTTCAGTTAATAAATACTTTAATCTTCATACACATTAGATTTTAAAACCATATAAAATATTTCACAATTTTTTTTAATCAAAAACCACTCCTTAAATATAATTATCATGAGTTGGGTAATTATATTCATATATTTTCCTTGATGTTAAGAATATAAAAATATTAAATCATAATGGATCAAGAAACAATAGAGTACCTTCAAAAAATCATCACTATAAATGAAACATTTACCATTTATTTCTAGAAAACCTAACATGAGAGCATTAACCAATCTTTTTTCCAACACTTTATTTTAAAGATAACATAGTGGTAATGATAATAGAGCAATTTTTCCAAATAATGATTCTATTTAGATCCCACGATTCCAAGTAAACCACGAATCCCAACAAAAATTTTTAGACTTGCATATTCTTCCATAACATTAAAAATACATGATTAGTAGTTATTCTATATTTAGAAATAATCCTTCGAAGGAACATTTTCCAAAAACAATATTTTTCATTAAATTCTATAGTAAAATCCATATATTTTTCTCATTTTCTTAATTAATTCTATATTTTATGTTGGTTATATTAATGAAATCCACCAAAAATTTGATCATATACTCATGGAAAACACTATTCATAAGGTACCTAAACAAAATGTGGGTATTAATCAACCTAAAAGTAATAACCAAAAACTCGTAATGGTTATACATAGTATAAAATTACATCCATAGAATTTCTTCCTCCACATTTAGCTGGTGGTATCCATTACTGAGATCAATCATTGAAATATTTTGAGCACCAAGAACCTAATAAAACAATTCATCGAAATAAGGAAACTAATAGTTATTCTTAGTATTAATGTCATTCATTTATCTATATTGAAAATAAATTCTCATGAAACTATATTTCATAAAAAAATAATATACCCATAAGCAAAAGTTTAGAGTTGGATTAAAACCTTATCTTGAAACACTTATAACTGATTTTTCAAATCAAAACTATCTATTAGAGCAATTAGATAATGTGATTTTGATATTTTATTGGCATATAAAACCAATTAAATAGTATATTCATCATAAAAATCTTGAATAAATATAATAAAATAATTAATAAATTCATCTACATATTCATGTACAACTGGTACATCATCAATTGGAATTGTTACCTTCTTTTTAACTGTATGTTCAATGTACAAGTCACGCCCATATTTAGTCAGTTTTGTAGCTTATTGATACGTTATAAAATATATGAATTCATTTTTTATTCTATCTAAAACTCATTCTAAGAAATAAAATATTAATCTCTATAATCTATCTTACTAGGATAAACTGAAATTCAATCTATACTAAAATAATTAGTCTCTATAATGGGTAAGGCAACCAGATTTTCGTAAAAAATATATACCATAGAATAAAAAAAGATTATTTCTATAAATTTTTATTCCTATATAATAACACAAAGAGTTTTTCAAATAATTTTTAACTTTATTTAATGAGATGGTGTTTTTATTATACATTTAAATTTTCTAGATATAAAATAATGTGAATATATTATTTCAGACATAACATTCACATAATCCCAATAAACATGTAATGTACCTATCATCAGTTATATTTAGGGTCACACATCAAATGTAGTAGTAGAAAAAGACATTTTTATTCCACTACACTCCAAATATCGATGATTCTCAAATTGAGTAACTATATTTGTATATGTGTTATCATACTGACCAAACACATTGTAATTAAGACATCTCGCTCTAGGATTAATATCAGTTTTCCCATTACTTATATGATCATAAATCTTCTAATAGAAGTCATGAGAAAATTTATAGATCTAAATTATTTTATAAAATGTTATTAATCCTTGATAACATTCCATAGATTTCATTTTACCACATTTAGGATATTTTAGGCTCTTAAATTCATTTTTATTTATTGACTACTTCTAAATATCATTTCACAATTACATATAAATTTTCTTATTGTTGTGTGGTAAATAAGTGAAATAAATCTATATTTAAACATTATCAACTCTATAAACAACCTTTTAATTAAATTTAAATTCAGAAAAGGAAAATTCGCATTTTCAACATGGTTCATCACTAGTTTAAATATATCAATGTCATTATCATGGTTCAAAACAAAATTAAATGCATTCATTGTTAATAAGATAACCTTTTTTCTTATGAATCCACCAATCCATATTCCATTTTTTCATATCATAAATTTCCATTATATTCAATGTCGAAAAAAAATTAGTAAAAAATATCAAGAATATTATATTTAAATAATATCTATTCAACTACATAAATATTTTATTTCTAAATATTATTTTTAATCAGAGACAATCATTGACCAACATTACCCTCAAAATGATAAATATAATTGTAATGGCCTGGACCTCTCTGGTCCATTCATTTGTGAAAATATTGTGTTTGAGGTGTTTCGGGAGTCCAAGGTGACATATCCCCAACACTTTCCCAATCTGTTCCCTTTTTTTGAATTGTGCAATGGTAACCTTCTATGAAAAGTAGCATCGGTGACCCTCGGTGAACAGTTCCAACGGTAGCCAGTTGTTAACAGTGCATCAGTAACTTTCTGTGAATAGTAGCATCGGTAACCATCAGAGAATAGTTACAATGGTAGACAGTTGTCTACAATGCATCATAATCTTCTGTGAATAGTGACAATGGTGAGGTCCAATAGTGACCTATGTTTCCTTTTCCAAATTCCAAATTCTATGAACATTTCCATTGGTGAACAGTTCATTCGGTAACATCTAATGATAACCTCTCTTTAGTTTTACATATTTCCATTTCTATGAACTATTCCATTAGTGAACTGTTCTATCGGTAACCTCTAACGGTAACCTCTCTTTCCTTTTCCAAATTTCCAATTCTATGAAAAGTTCAATCGGTGAATAGGTCTATCGGTATCCTCTCTTTCCTTTTCCAAATTTCCAATTCTATGAATTTTCCATCAGTGAAAAGTTCTATTAGTAACCGCTAATTGTACCCTTACTTTCCTTTTCCAAATTTCAAATTAAATAAATATTTCCATTAGTGAATAGTTCTATCAGTAACCTCTAACAGTAAACTCTCTTTCCTTTTCCAAATTTCCTATTCTATGAACACATCCATCGGTGAACAGTTCTATCTGTAACCTCTATTGGTATCCTATCTTTCCTATTCCAAATTTCCAATTCTATGAACAATTCCATTAGTGAACAGTTCTATCCGTAACCTCTAATGGTAACCTCTCTTTCCTTTACCAAAATTCCAATTCTATGAATAGTTCAATCATTGTACAGTTCTATCAGTAACCTCTAATGGTAAACTCTCTTTCCTTTTCAAAATTTAGAGTTCTATGGACATGGATTCCTGAATGGTTGGTGTACAATGTACTATCGTTGAGGTTCATGAATAATGTTCTAACGGTGAGGTTCATGAACAATGTTCTATTTGTAAGGTTCATGAACATTGTTCTATCAGTGATATTCATGAACAGTGTTCTAATGGTGAGGTTCATGAACTGTGTTCTAACGGCGAGGTTTATGAATAGTGTTCTATCTGTGAGGTTCCTGAATAGTGTTCTATCAGCAACCTTCATGAACAGTGTTCTATCAGTGAGGTTCTAACGGTGAGGTTCATGAACACTATTTTTCCTTTTCCAAATTTTGTGTTCATGAACAGTGTTTCCATCTTCCTACAGTATCTCCCCTTGGATATTTCCTTTGACATAAAAGCATTTAAACCCTTATTTTGAGGACTCTAATGAATATTAAAAGTCCACAACTACTATATTAATTATTCCTAAGGCTTGAGATGTTTTTACCTGGACAAACCATGTGGTTTAATGTGATTCGCTTTTAATGGGAAATTTTGTTTATCTTAAACTATTTCTCGGTTAAATTATCAGGATGGAAAAGATATCTTCTTCACTTGTTATTCCTCATTGTTATATGTTGTGAGACGCTGGAACCATTATTTCCATACCAAAGGAAACGGGAGATAAATCTTCTCCCCGTGGATTGGTTTCCTCGACGTCCTTCTTGCTGCAAATGCACCCCCAGTTTCAGTGCAACCAAGAAGTATCGATCAATATTCAATATAAGGTATGTTTTATCATCATTATTTTGGGGTTCATATTCTCTTGTTTTCCATTCCATTTTATAGCATGTAATCTCCATGCTTGTAGGGATGTTTTGTTGGTGTTTGGTTTGTGCGGTCGTATCGTGGCATCCTTCGGTGGATTCAGTTGTTGCAAGAAGTGGATCAGGACACGTTGTGTGGATAAAAAATGTGAAGAACTTTTTGAGATAGGGGATTAATTGCTTCTATCTTCTTTTACATGAAATTGGATCATTGGCATGTTTTATCCCACTAGAGGACGGTGGAATTGACATAATAAATATTTAAACCGGATAAATAAATTTTTATCGATCAAATATTATTGCCTCTTTTTTTATAGATAGTGTGATATCTATGCTTGTTTTGTTTATCTGTTCATTATTGATTTAAATTGGTAATGAACATAAACAAAAATTAATTGATAATTGTTTGGTTACAAGAAAAAAGGCATGTAAATGAATCTAGTTCTCCTTGTTATAATTTGATGTTAATAAAATTGTCGCAGTTAGCATGTATAAATATTTTTGATAGCTTGCTGATCGGTTTTCCCAAATTTGGAACCTATGAATAATAAATCAATTACTTCAAGATGGATTAAATAACTAGTTTTTTGATAATTCATTGATGTGATCTGAGTTATCCTCTTGATTGTTAAAGGGCCAAGAGCCCAATTGTTAAGATGTTTGTTTTCATATTTCTTGTCTTGTGATGTGAGAATTGAGGGTTATTGTGATATATGGGGTATTGGAGACCTTTGGATGTGGTAGCAGATGATTCCTAGAGTGGCGAGATGCATCGATTTATTCATGGGGGTGTTAGGGAGGATACTAGGGATGATAGAATGGGATGGTTGTGATTATAGGATTCTTGCTGATTCTTATTGGTTGATTTTGTGATTTACTTTTTCCCACTGCTCAAGGCAGCTCGTATTACTTACCATTCTTTCGAAAGAGGCGAAGATGTGTTAGAAATGCCACGTGCTTTCCATGTTTAGCTTCTCAATGGAAGATGGGTCAATGCTCTTGCTATAAGCGACAAAGACTCGATGGTTAGTACATATACTCACCGTGATGTGACCCCTTGTGTTTATTATCATAGATAGTTTTTCTATAATGCATGGGAATATGGTAAAGTAATTCTATAATGAATAATTTAATTAATGACGTTAACCCATGGGGTTTGAGGTTTCTAAAACATAATGACGGGGTTGTAATTTTAAAGGGAAAGTGGTCTTTGGGTGTGATGCGAAAGAAATTTATTATGGAATTTATATTTGTTAATTAATGTTTAAATAATTAAAAAAAATAAAGTGAAACTAATAAAAATGGAATGAAATAATGTTTTAAACCTATTTAAATGGTTTTGTGCTTATAGGATACCTTGTCTTTGATGTAGGAGCCCGATGTCCGAGAGACATAAGCTGCAGTTGAGCATAAGACTAGGTTATTCCCATAGTGTTGTAGTTTGGAATAGTATATTAATTAATTTTTTTGTTTCAATATGCTACTCCACCCTGTCAATAAGGGGAAACTAACACCCTAGAGATTCTGAGCCCTGGGGAGTGTTTTTGACAATTTTCTGGTGGGAGGATGAATGGATGACTACCCCCTTTGGTCCCTCTCTCTACTCTTGGTAGTTACTAGTGACGGTAGGCCCAGCGGGTAGTTTTCCCCATATATGTGTGTAGAGGGTTGTAATGGCCTGTGGTTATTCACACAAATATATTCTGGATATAGTTTCCTATAGACTACTATAGGTGTAACGTGTATAGGTTATGATGGATTGAGGGTCCTTACTTATTGTATGGGCTGTAATGGCTTGAGGTATTATACTCGATGATTGATACACATTATTTGAGTTGTGGTGGCTCCCAGAAACTACTAGTTACTTTGATTACGTGGATGTGGTGGTTTAGTGGCACAAGGTGTAGGTTGTGGAGCTTCGACCAGGTGTTTGCGGACAAGCCCTTTTGGAGAGAGATGCTTAAGATGGGTGACGTTGTGGAAGAGCGGAAACCAGTGCGGAAGTAGTAGAAGGGTAACGATTATATTTTTATTATATTATAAACTCTTGTATGTGTTAATTGGTGAGAGTAGCCATGGTGAGGCTGGGAACTTAGTATACCTATTTAGATGGCGAGTAAGGTTCACTTGATGTTTACTGTTCTTCTTCATTCATTCTTTACTTTTTCATGAGAGGCTTCGGGAAGGATCCTTATGAGTATACATTAATACTCACCCAATGTATATATAAACTATTTACAGGTCACTTGGATTAGGATGGAGATTAGGCTGGTTAATAATAGATTGTGGTTGCTAGAGCTATTCAGGCTTGTGGTTGCTCTTGTTTTACAGTCATTTGGGTACATGTAGTTTGTCCCCTTTTAGTTGCAGTAGTTTTTCATTACATTTCATATGTGTACTTGGAATTTATTTTATCATTCTGATGGACTTGTAGTTGGATGGTGTTTATCTTTTCTCTCTCTTCTGCATGCGTTCTCTTAAAGTGTAATGTCTCCCAATTGTGTGTTTTCTATACCCTCAGTTCTTGTCTCCAACCTGGGGCCTACTGGAGGCGGGACACGAGGGGTCATTATCTCCCTTATCACATTAACGGCCCTTGAGGGGTACTCTGTGTGGGGAGGGGGTCGTGACAGATTGGTATTAGAGGTCTGGTTGAGGAGTATGATAGAGTTTGGAGTTAGACACAAGTGAGGATATGTGGGTTGGTAGGGAAATGGTTTCATTCATGTTTATCAAGTGATGTAAACACTATAGACCGGATGAAACATAGTCATTTCGGGACCCCTATGATCTGATGTATGGACCGTTATGTTTATGATGGATACTAAACTTTGTGATACTAGTTGCAGGGTAGAGACCTAGGAAAGGATCTTGCATTATTCTTCTTTGTGCCTGTGATTGAATGGGTAGACCATGGGATATGTTAACCTAAAATCAATGAAATAAAAACATTAATTAATTAATTTTGAGTCTTCCGTATAATAGGTTTATGAGCTATAACAGTTTTTTATTTTACAGGTATGGCTCTCGGTCGATGTCCTCATCAGGTTTGTGCATAAAAAGTCTTGTAAGAAGTTTTAGTTGATAACCGAAGGGTAGAGTTTGATGACAATGACACTTAGTGGAAGACACTCTGAGAGTTTTAGTGCTACAGTTTGCAAAAGTATGAGGGCTCCGTTTCAGATGGTGTCATAGAAAACTGGTTGGAGGAGGTCGATGAAGGCATCAGTTTGATTGGTGATTGGAAGAAGCACTTTGGTGTCCTTGGTTGTGACGATGCTGCGTAGAGAATCGAGGCAGTGGTGGTTCTTGTCCCTCGGGGATCGTGAGGAGTCAGCGATCTCATGGGAGGAGTTCAGAGGCATGTTTAGAGTCGAGATTCATTCTTCAACTATGAAGGAATCCAGTCCCCAGAAGCTTCTTACCCATTGATAGGGGAGCTCTAGGGTTTAAGAGATTGTAATCTGTTTCAAGAACCTTTTTCGATATGTTTTGGACCTGCTGCCAGATGAGGAGGTCAGGGTGTGGCATTTCGAGGAGGCTTTGTGTCCATAGATCCATCACCAAGTCACCCTATTTATGGTGAAAACATTTCTTCAGGAGCTGGCGAGGGAAGAGGTTGTCTAGTGGACTTTGGCTAGGACTGGATCATCATGATAGGTGAATTGTCATGATTCCTCACAAAGTCAAGTTGTGGGCCTGGTCTCCAGTTTTCAGGGAATATGATTTTCCATTCAACTGGGGGAAGGTCCCAACCCTTCAAATCTAATTTCTCCAGAGGAATATACTCTCAGGCCAATGCCAAGGGATCAAGCACTAGTTTTTCTTGTGGTGTTTGTAGTCATCATCAGTGGGAGTTCCTGACCATTCAATGCAGTCATCATGCACATGGTGCTATGCTCTAGGATCTTCCATTGAGGTAGTTCCAGCCGAGGCAGTAGCATAAGGTTGTAGAAGCTTTAGTTTAGCAGAGGGTAGATGGGGCATGCAGAGGACAACCCCATGATGCTCCCCATCCATAGAGAGCTAAGCACGGCCATGGTGGGGACGTCATAAGGGTCAAAGAGGTCGTGGAAGATGTTGCGGTCAGCTTCATGATCTAGCGTTGCCATCTCTAGGCGAGCCATACATCGTTCGTGATACCCTTTGCCTGTTTTCTACCTTTATGTATGCCTTGTTTGATTCAGGAGTGATATACTCCATCATATCAGCTACAATTTTCCATGCTTTGGGACATCAGTTAAAGAGGCTTCTAGTGCCATTGGCATTGAATATGCTAGTTAGAGGTCGTGATGACTTGTTTGAAGTATGTAGAGACTGTGAGCTAGTGTTGGGGAAGAAAATCTCTTGGGGAGATTTCCTATGTTTAATAATACAACCATATGATGTTATCCTCGGCATGGATTGGTTGTATTCGGTGTAGTCTATCGGGGATTGCTTCATGAATAAGGTTATTTTATATGGTGCAGATAAAGAGTCGGCAGTGTTTGTTGGCGAGTGAGATCCTCAGATGGGTCATAGGCATGTTCCATCATTATCATCTATTTTTGATGAGATGATGTTGAGTTCATCAGAGGTTCAACAGTTGGCATTTCCAAGGGTTGTAGAAGAGTACCCTGATGTATTTCCAGAATAGGTTGTCACATTACCCCCTCGATGAGAGATGGAGTTTGGGATCGAGCTACAACTTGGAGCATCTCTTATCTATATGTATCCATATAGGATGGCCCCTTATGAGTTACAAGTGATACATATACAACATGATGGTCTATTAGAGTGCATTTTGTTCAGCTATGTTTGTCACAATGGGTTGCACTAGTTTTGTTCGTGAAGATGGCTGACGTCAGTTTGCAGTTGTGTTTTCAATATCTTAGCTTAAACAAAGTGAAAATAAAGAATTTCTATCCTCTTCCACAGATTGATGATTTATTCGATCAGCTGAATGGTACAAGTTGGTTCTCGAAGATCGACTTGCAGTCATGATATCATCAGATGTGTGTGAAGGATGATGATATCCCGAAGACCATTTACTGTTGTCATCATGGGCATTATGAGTTCATCTTAATGTCATTCAGCATGAGGAATACTCTAGTTGTGTTCATGGGATTTATGAATGCTGCGTTTTTTGAGTTCATGGAAAAGTTTTTGGTGGCTTTTATTGATGGAAACCTTGTGTACACCACATCTAAGGAGGAGCATGAAGAGCTTCTACAAGCCGTTTTGAGAGTTCTTCATCAACATTATCTATTTGGAAATTTGTCTATGTGTGAGTTTTGGGATCGAGAAGTCCGTTTCATTAGGCATGATGGGTCCCAACAAGGAGTAGTTGTGGATCCATCGAATATAGAAGCAATTGTGTCTTGGGCTGCCCCCAAGGTAGTGTCAGAGGTACGAAGTGTCCTTTGTCTCACAGGATACTACCTGAGGTTCGTAGCCCATTTCTTATGAGTTTTGACTCCTATGACAGCATTGACAAGGAAGGATCTGGCATTCCTATGTAATAATTAGTGTTAAAAACCTTACGAATATCTAAAGAATAATATATTAAGTGCTCTAGTTCTTTTTCTTCCAACTAAGGGAGTTCAGTTAATGTTCTCTATGATGCTTTACATCTGGGGTTAGGCTATTTTTTGATGTAGCAGAGATCAGTTGTTTCTTATGGGTCTCAACAGTTGCACCCCCATGATAGTAACTATGCCACCCATGATCTTGAGTTGGCAGTTGTAGTGTTTTCTAAGAAGTTGTGGATACATTACCTCACTGGTGAGCACTTTGGGTTTTCCACTGATCAAAAGTGTTTGAGGATTTTTTTCTTCTAGTGTGACTTGAACTTACTATAGCATCAGTGTATGGAGTTCTTAATCTAATATGTCTTTGAGATATCATATACACCTAAAAACGGGAATGTTGTAGCTGATGCAATGTTTTTAAAGTCACGTAGTGATGCTATTCTTGAATCCGGTTATTCTTGGAGAGAAATGAAGAACAATCATCATTACATATTGATATGGGAGATGTTGGGGGCACATGATGTCCTTTTCAGAAGATGGTAAAGTCATCTCTGGTGTAGAACATGGAAGAGTCCCAGTTGGAGATGTAGAGGTGGAGGTCTGGAGAGACCGAGTTGTTTGCAGTGAGGACCCTGATGGGTGGTCGGAGGATTAAGAACACCAATTGTTGTATCATAGAAGGCTTTTTGATCCTTCTATTATTCGCGAGATGATTCTCAGAGAGTTTCATAGTTCACCTTTAGTGGTGCATCCTGGCGGGACAAAGATGTACCAAGCCTTAAGGAGCTAGTTTTGGTGGCCTAGGCTGATGTTTTCACTTGCGGAGTGTGTGTCTCGATGTTTGGTCTCCTAGAAGGTGAAGGTCGAACACTATGTTACTGGTGGGGTTCTCCAGCCATTATAGATTCCTCAGTTGAAGTGGGAAGAAAACTCAATGAACATTGTTACTGGTTTATCTCAAGCTTCGTGAGGACATGATGATATTTGGGTTGTAGTGGATCTTTTAAAGAAATCTTCCTACTTCATAGTGGTCAAGGAGTCGAGCTTAGTGGATGTTTTGTCGAATAAGTATCCAGAGGGGTTGTGAGACTTCATTGAGTACCAAGGATGATTATTTCTGATCTAGATCCTCATTTTACCTCTAGGTTGTGGAGAGGTATCCAACATTCTTTCGGTTCTAAAATATTCCTTATCACTGATTTTAATCTTCAAACGGATGGCTAGACATAACGAACCATCCAGACTCTTGAGACATGTTACTCTTTTGTGTTCATTATTTTGGTGGTTCATGGATGAGGCACTTACCCTGGGTGGAGTTCTCTTAAAGTAATAGTTTTTACTCCACCTTCAGTATGGCATAGTTTGAATCCTTGTGTGGTCGGCCTTGACAATCTCCATTGTGCTGGACTGGGGTCGGAGAGTCAGCAATTCTCAAACAGAAACTAGTGAAAAATACAATATAGAAGGTTCAGGTGATTCGTGAAAGGATAAAGACAGCGCAAGATCGTCAAAAATCAAATGTTGATCAAAGAAGAAGACCCTTAGAATTTAATGTTGGGGGTCATGTGTTACTGAAGGTTAATCCCCATCGTGGGAAATGATGGTTTGGTCATGGGTGTAAGCTTTATCCCTGGTTTGTTGGGCCTTTCAAGGTTTTAGCTTGTCATGGAGCTATGACATATCAAGTAGCACTTCCCTTGCATATGAGTCGGATACATGATGTGTTCCATGTATCACACCTCTGTCATTATCTTCATGATGACTCTCACATTTTCGATTGGGGAGAGATCGATGTTCATGATGATGCAAGCTTTGAGGAGTGACCTGTGTAGATCCAAGACCATAAGGATATTGTGTATTGTGGGCGTTCTTTCCCCTTGGTTCTTGTCATGTGGGGACACGACGACAAGTAGGAGAGCACCTTGGAATGTGAGTCACAGATACGTGGTCAGTACCCAGATTTTTTGATGTTTAACTCTTTTCATGTAATGATGTCCCCATTGTGGTTAGATCTTTCAAATTTATATTATGAATTTCTTTGGTTGCATCTTGTGGCTTTCTCTCAATTGAGGGGTATCTCGATTGGTGGTTGTTCGAAACCTATTTTGATTTACCTTTAGGTGGGATTTGAATTCCCAAGGATGATAATGTTTTTAGAGGTATCTGATGTAATGGCCCAGACCTCTCTGGTCCATTACATTGAGAAAATATGGTGTTTGAGGTGTTATGGGAGGTAAAGGTGACTTATCCCCAACACATTTCCAATTTTTTCTATTTTGGGGAACAGTGCATCAGTAACCTTCTGTGAATAGTAGCATTGGTGACCTTTGGAGAACAGTTCCAATGGTAGATAGTTGTGAAAAGTGCATCGGTAACCATCTGTGAACAGTAGCATCAATGACCCTCGGTGAAGAGTTCAAAAAGAAGAATGTCGTGAACAATGCATCGGTAACCTTCTGTGAACAGTTCCAACAATGAGGCCCAACAATAACCTCTCTTTACTTTTTCCAAATTTTCAATTCTATGAATAGTGACATCGATGAATAATTCTATCGATAATCTCTAATGGTATGCTCTCTTTCCTTTTCAAAATTTCCAATTCTATGAACAGTTCCATTGGTGAAAAGTTCTATTGGTAACCTCTAATGGTAACCTCTCTTCTTTTCCAAATTTCCAATTCTATGAATAGTTCCATTGGTGAATAGTTCTATCGGTAACCCTTAATGGTAACCTCTCTTTCCATTGCCAAATTTCCAATTCTATGAATAGTTCCATCGGTCAACAGTTTAATCCGTAACCTCTAACGGTATCCTCTCTTTCCTTTACCAAATTTCCAAATCTATGAACAGTTCCAACAGTGGAAAATTCTATTGGTAATCTCTAGCAGTATCCTCTCTTTCCTTTTACAAATTTCCAATTCTATGAACAGTTCCATCGGCGAACAGTTCTATTAGTAACCTCTAATGGTAACCTCTCATTCCTTTCCCATATTTTCAATTCTATGAATACTTCCATCGGTGAATAGTTCTATCAGTACACTCTCTCTCCTTTGCCAAATTTTGAGTTTTGTGAAGAGAGTTTCCTGACTGGTAGGTGTACAGTGTTCTATCGGTGAGTTTCATGAACAATGTTCTAACAGCAAGGTTCATGAACAATGTTCTTTCCAGGAGGTTCTAATAGTTATATTCATAAAAAAATTTCTATCGGTGAGGTTCATGAACAGTGTTCTATCAGTGAGGTTCTAATGTTGAGGTTCATGAATAGTGTTTTTCCTTTTCCAAATTTTGACTTCAGGAACAGTGTTTCAAGCTTCCTGTAGTTTCTTCCCTTTGACATTTATATTGACTTAAAATGCATTTAAAGAATTACATTAAGGACTCTAAGGAGAATTCAAATGAAATAAATCCAATATTAATTATTCATAAGGCTTGGGATGTTTTACATGGTCAAAATGCAAGGTTTAATGCGATCCAATTTTAATGGGAAATTAAGCGTATCATAAACCGTTGCTCGGTTAAATCTTCAAAAGAGACAATATATCGTCCTCCCTTGTTCTTCCTCCTTTTTCTATGGTGCAAGATGCTCGAACCTTTCCTTATTTACAATAGGAATCATGATATCATACTTTTCCTTATTGATTGGTTTCCTGGACATCCTTCTTGTCGCATGTACACCCCCTGTTTCAGTGCAACCAAGCAGTATCTATCAATCTCCAATATAAGGTATGTTTTATCATCATTCTTTTGGGGTTCATCTTCTACTATTTCTCCTTTCCATTTTATAGCATGTAATCTCAATGCATCTAGTGAATTTTTCTTGGGTTTCGGTTAGTGCGGTCGTACCATGGTATCCATGAGTGGATGCAATTTTTGCGAGAGGAGGATCTTGACCCGTTTTGTGGATAAAGAATGTCAATAACTGTTTGAGGTAGGGGATTCATTGAATCTTTCTTCTTTTAACTGAAATTGTATCATTAGAATGTTTTATCCCATTGGATGATGATTGAATTTACATAATAATCATTTTAACCAGATAAATAAATTTTTATCGATTGTATGTTATTGCCTCTTGTTTTTCTAGATAGTGTGATATCTATGCTTTCTTTGTCTTTTTGTCCGTTCTTGATGCATATTGGTAATTAACGTAAACAATAATTAATTGATAATTTTTTGGTTTGGAGATAAGGAGGCATGTAAATGAATATGGTTCTCCTTTTAGTATTTTGATGTTAATAAAATTTGCGTAGTAAGCATGTTTAATTATTTTTTATAGCTTACTGATTAGGTTTCCTGAATTTTGATCCTACAGTTTAAAAAGTAGTTAATTCAAGATGGAATAAAGAACAAATTGTTTGATAATTTCTTGAATGGTTGTGTGTTACCCTCTTTATTGTTAGAGGTAAAAGATCCCAATTGTTAAGATGTTTATTTTCATGCTACTTGTGTTATGATGTGAGAATGGAGGGCTGTTGTGATATATGGGGACATGGAGACCTTTATTTGTGGTAGCAGATAAGATTTAGAGTGGCGATATGCATTGGTTTATGCAAGTGGGTGTCGGGGAGGACACCAGAGATGATAGAATGGGATAGATTTTATTTTTGGATGCTTGTTGATTCTTATTAGTTTATTATCTTCTTTACTTTTCCCCAGTGCTCAAGGCAGCTCATCTTACATACCCTTCTTCTGAATGAGGTGAAGATGCATAGGGGATTCCACATGCATTATGTGTATACATTCTCAAGGGAGGATGGGTCAATTATCTTTCTATTAGCAGCAAAGACTTGACGGGTTGTACATCTACTCACAATGTTAATCCCCCTTGTGTTTAGTAGCATAGATTGTTTTTCATGAATGCCTTGGAATAAGGGAATGTAATTCTGTAATGAATAATTTAATAAATGATCTTAATCCATGGGGTTGGAGTTTTCTGGAACATATGGATGAGGATGTAATTTTTAAGGGACAGTGGACTTTGGGTGTGATGCGAATGAAATTTAATACGGAATTTTTTATTATTTAATTAATATTTAAATAATTAATAAACGTAAAGTGCAACTGAAAAAAAAGGAATGAAATAATATGTTAATGCACATTAAATGGTTGTGTGCATATAGGTTATCTTGTATTAGATGTAGCATCCTGGTGTCCATGAAAAGTTAGCTCTAGTTGAGTCTATGATTTGGTTATGCCCTTAGAGTGGTGGTGAGGTATAGTATATTATTTAATTTTTGTGTTTCTATATGATACTCCACCCTATCAGTAAGGGAAACTGACACCCTGGGGATTCTGAGCCCTAGGGTGTGTTTTCCCTAACTTTCTGGTGGGGGGATGAATGGATGAATACACCCTTTGGCCCCACTCTCTTATATGGATAGTTACTTGTGGTTGTGGGAACTGTGTTTAGTTTTCCCCATATATGTGTGTAGAGGGATGTAATGGCTTGTGGTTTTTCACACTTATATATTCTGGATATAGTTTCCTATGGACTACTATAGGTGTAACGTGTATAGGATGTGATGGCTTGAGGATCCTTACGCGGTGTATGGGCTGTAATGGATTGAGGTATAATACCCCCTATATTATATTTATTATATGAGCTATGGTGGCTCCCAAAAACTACCATATTAATTTTCTTATGTGGACTTGGTGGTTTCTTTGCATGAGGTGCATGTTGTGGTGCTTTTCCTAGGTGTCTACGGGCAAGCCTTTTTGGAGAGAGAAGCTTAGGAAGTGCGATGTTGGGGCAGAGAGGAAAACCATTGGGGTAGTTGTAGTGGGGTACCATTGATATTCTTTATTATATTATATAATCTTATATGTGTTAATTGGTTAGAGTAGCCATGGTGAGGCTAGGAACTTAGTATACCTATTTAGATGACGAGTTAGTTTCACTTGTTATTAACTGTGCTTTAGTATGCTTTCATTACTTTTGCATGAGAGGCTTTTGGGAGGATCCTACTGGGGTATAATGTTATACTCATCCTATGTATATATAAACTATTTTTCAGGTCACTTGGAGTTTGTTGGAGATCAGGCTGGTTACTGCTACCTTATAGTTGCAGGAGCTGTTTGGGATTGTGGTAGCTGATGTCTTACTTTCTTTTGGGTACTTGCAGTTTTTTCCCTTTTAGTTGTAGTAGTTCTTCATGAATTTTCATATGTGCACTTGGATTTCTTTTATCTTAATAGTAGAGTTGGAGGTTGGTTGGTGTCTATATTTTATCTCCCTTCTGCATTTTTTCTCTTAGAGGGTAATGCCTCCCATTTGTGTGTTTTCTATACCCTCAGTGCTATTTGCCAACACGGGGCCTACTACAGGTAGGACATGGGGGTTATTATCTCCCTTATCACATTGATGGCCTAGGAGGGGTACTCTTTATGGGGAAGGCGTGGTGACATAATTTTTTAACTTTTTACATTCCATAAAATCAAATATATAAAATATATTATCCGATGCATTATTGAATGCTTCAATATTCACCAATTTAGAAGTTCCTTCAAAAGTAAGAGGGTTTTGTTTCATGAAATTTTATAATATAGACATGTACTTCTATATTGAATTATGTCATGATCATTCCAAAGATCACCCTTTTAAAACATTTTTGACTAATTTAACTCCACCACAAATCTTCTTTATTCTAATAAGTCCTATTTAATGATTCATGAGTTTTTTACACCCTTGATGTCTTTCTACTTTAGTTTCCCAGTTTCCTCTACTGAAATCAAATATTAAGAGTCAAGGATTAGTTAAAGAAACATGTAATTACCTAAATTCTGTCTAATTATAAATTTAATATAAATGATAATCTTTTAATTTGTTTTTAACTATCACTCTAACACCTAACGTTATCTAAACCTCTTCTTTGGGACCAAATGTTGGATTGAATCGTAAATAACCCAAAATACATGATTAATAACTAAGATTCCAATTTCATATATTCGAATGATATTTTAGGTTAACAGTTATATATAATTCAGAAAAAAAATTACATAAAAGTATAAATTTCTATATATATATATACACATAAAAACAAGGTATTCTATTTAAACCCTTGTTTTATTAAAAGAACTTTTAAATATTTAGGATAAGTCCGAATCAAAATGTTAAAACATTCCACAGATCTTATCTAAAGATAGATCCTATGTAAAAAATAACAAAGTATGAAAAATACAAACAAGTTATATAAAAATGGAATCTCATTAATCCAATTAAAAACATGAAACCGATTGGGAATAATTACTTTTTTACAATAAAACATTGGTCAAATAAATAAATCACAACATCATGAGAAAATAAATCTTTTATCCAATAAAAACATTAAAAACCTTTTTAAACATTGAAAATAATTATGTAAAAATTAAGTATATAAAAATAATGATAATATTCCATGGAAATCGAACCATTCACTAATAATATATATACACACCTTTTTCCTCATGAAATAAAAATATTTCCATAAAAAAACATAACTGTACTGGAATAATTTCCATTGATCATCGTATTCATGAATCATCTTTACTCACAATTATCTTATGTCAGAAATAAATGTGTTCCATTTAGTTTTATAGGAGAAACATACCAAATTATCCCTCTTATTTTTTCCCTTCATTAATTATTTGTTACCTAATGAATTTGATAGTTGTATTAGGCTATCATATCATCATGTTCTACATTCAAATAAAACAAAATTATATATTATTTTAAATTATTATATCATGGAAAATTATAATCATGAATTCTTCAACATAAACCCCTTGAAAATATCATTTGAACCTATAATAAAACACCGTTTAAAATTTCTCACCAATATTTGGAAAAATATCTCTTTATTTTGAAAACTCGTTATGTAAACTATTATCTAAAGAAAAATATTATGAAATTTTTTATAAGACCCATGAAATCATATATATTTATATTTATAATGAATAATTTTTATGATGTTTGTAAAAAGTTAGTCGAGCGGTATATACTATAAATATATTATGTTTAACATAAGTAAAAAAAGTCAAAATGAACCAAATGATAACTATTTCAAAGATTAATTTCAAAAAAAACTAAATTAATAAACTAATTGAATTTTTCAATTAAAAATAATTTTTGTATTAAAAATATTATTCGATAATTATTAAGAATCTGGAAATATATAAGAAATGTATGAGTGTAATATTTGAAAACAATATTTTAAATAAAAAATCCTTCCATTATGTATCATATTGAATCATGCGTGATTTAAGTCCTTAATAGTGAAATTATATTATTCTAATAAATTCCTTACATGAATTTATATGTTATTTTCATTATTAATATTCATTTTAATTTCATTAATTTACATGAATTATTTAGTTACTAAAATGGTTAAGTTCTCATTGGCCCTTTTGGGGTCATTCGGTTTACAACCTCACTTGTAACATATTTGTGTTGAAAATCATCAATGTGATAATGGTTTCATTAACTATATAATCCTAAAAATATTAAATTTTTCAAATTTATACATTATCTAAACTTTTAAAACCAACAATTTAAGGAAATCATTTTGAATTAATCACATCATTTGATTAAGATGACAGTATGTAACTACTCAAAAATGATCTTTTAATTTATCAATTGGGTTGAAATGAAATAAATTAGATAATATATTAATTTTATACAATCATATATATGTTATAAATTTCATACAAATTTGTTATTTTTATCCTTATGACAATCAAATTCATATGATAATAAAAAATGAATTACATCACAATGTGGGCATGGTAGTCTAAAATTACACATGGGCAACATTATCATTTTACAATAGATGTAATGGTAACAAGGTATGTAATATATAATTTCTAAATAACCATAATTATTTCTTAAATATATTATATAGTCCTTTGATATTTTATTTTAAGTAACCATACTACATGGTGATGAAATGAAAAACACATTCCTCCATGAAGGTGGTAGCACAATTGAATGCATGATAGAAGATTTAATTTTACATTGAATGTAAAACAATATGAAAGGGTTTTTATATAAAAAAATTAACATTTTATTAATTGGATTGTACTGATTTTATTATATCATCATATATATATATATATATATATATGTGTGTATGTGAAAGAAGTAATAACCATGAAAACAAGTGTTTATGAGTTATACCAAATCTTTTAAATCCTCCTTTGGATTACACCATAAACCTACTATATTTTGTCCTTTAATGAAAATAGGGAGGGATGGGGGTGAACATATATATATGAGGGGAGTGGAACTGCAATAATTATTCAAATGTTTTAGATAATATAATATCTTATTTATGGGAAACTGGAATTTAAATAATTAAAATCAAAAGATAAATTTATAATTGATTAAATACAGCCATTCTATATTAATTAATATATGTTTTTGTGAAATTAGAATTTGTTTTTTTACAATATTTATCATTATTTACCCTTTTACTATGCTGGCCCCATTTTTACAATGGTTACTATTCAAAAAGGACAAATTAAAATTAAAATAGAAAAAAAAATAAACCTCCATATTCAAGTTTTAAAATCCATTTTTCAAGATTCAAATTTTTTAATTGGTTTAAATTACATCTAATATAAAATTTAAATAAGAAATGAATCTTATATTTTAGAAAAATGTGTCTTGAGCCTAAAAATTAACTTATGAGAAAATGAAATATAATGTTAATTCATATAGAATTATCATGATTATTTGAAATAAAATATATATTATATTAAATTAAAACCAAATCAGAAATATAATAGATATTTTAAATTAATTTATTTAATAAAAATATATAATAATTTTTGAAATAATCTTAATTTTTCCGAATTCAATCAAAAATTAATATTTTCTAGAAAAAATCCAACAAATAGACTCAAATATAAATTTGTTATCATTATATCAAAAATGAATTCTATTTTACAAAATTTAAACCATAAATATTTAAATTTAAGATTTTAAATAAAAAATATAATTATGGAAATAAAAATTGGTTAGAAAAACTATTTCATTTTCAGTTGAAAATTTCTTAAAATTAGTACAATGAAAAGGAATCCCTAATACCAAATATTGAATATTGTTATGTAATGACATTTATTTATTATTAACATTACCAGAGTTCTAAAAATTTGAATTGGAACTCGATGTTTGAAATAAGATTCCAATTCAATAACTTAAATTTTTTCCATTTCACTCAATTACATCCATGATATTATGCAACATGGCCAATTAAGTTCCTCTAAAAAAATATTATCATTATATCAATTAATATTACACAATATTGTCACTATATAAGAAATAGTGCATCAATTTTACGATTTATATAACCTATTATATCATTTGATACTGGTAACAACCTAGGTGATGTTAATATTAATATTTTTTTTAATATAAAATAGTTATATTTTATTGATTTATAATCATCATATGAATATTTGGAAAAAAAAATTTCAAAATGAATGAATAATTATTTCTAACTAAATTTTGTTTACAAGAAATATATGGATCTTATTAAAATAAATATTTTAAAATTATATTATTTAAATTTGAGAAAAGGAAATACATTTTTCAATTAATCATGTTATTATTATCTAAGTATTTACTTTAGAAAATAGTCTGAAAAGCTTAAAATTTTTAATGAATATTGAACAATAATGATTGTTTTTTAAAAACAATGTCTTCATTTTCCAAGAATTCACTATGTTA
The DNA here is from genome assembly GCA_963277665.1 of Viscum album. NCBI lineage: Eukaryota > Viridiplantae > Streptophyta > Magnoliopsida > Santalales > Viscaceae > Viscum > Viscum album. The sequence continues at coordinate 1,687,746,642 of OY728119.1, forward strand.
TATTTTATTAAAAATGGTTTAATAGTAAAATAAAATAAATAATTTTACAATTAGTTAAATTATTGTATTTTTAATGAATTTTCAACTTCAACTTAGTATATAATGAATTTTATATTTAAAATGAATTTCTAAGAAAAACTGTTTTCATCGTATTTTTATGTTAAATTTTCAAATAAATTTCACCAATTTGGTTACTTTAATTAGATAAAATTGATTACATGTTTTTAAAAATCATATATAATATTAGTGAACAAGGTATACTCAATTTTTTAACATAAATGATAGTTAAAACAGTAAATATATATTACCACATATATGTCCTCTCGCCAAATTTTAAAAGGGCACCACCTCACCTCTCATATACTCAAATTAAGAATATTTTCATTGTAAAATACCATCCCAAATTAATTAATTAAACCCTCCACCATGTCTTAGATTCCCTAACTTGATAATAAAACCAACTAATAAATGCCTTAGTTATAAATCTAATGAGGTTTTCCGAAGAAGATGTATATTTCTTAACTGGGTGTTTTTATTTTATTTCTTATTCTATCTCATTAAAATATTATTAAAACATGAATAAATAATAACTATATTATCAAATATATAATTATATTTTTATTTGAATTTAATTAACTCTATAATCCCCCACCCATCTAATTGGAATGAAAAACTTCATTCATGTGTTGGAAAAATTATCGCCTCACAAATTAATATAATTTGTTTTCCTTCACCGCCTCTCACAAATGGTCAAAATAAATAATTTAATTTAAATGTATTATATTCATGAAATTATTATAAATATATAAATATATTATATCATCTAGTCTCTTACCTTTTAAACCATTTTAAATGATAATGACATTCATGCATGTGGGTGGATTAACACATCCATGAAGCGATGTGATGCATTTTTTAAAACAACATCACTTGAATAATATATTAATGTGTATTTTAATGAATAATAATATTGTTATTATATAATAATATTTATTAACATTAAAATTATATTTACCATCTTTCCCTCATGAACATTGAAAAATTAAATCGTTACTCATGATTACGTAAGCCCAACTGTCCCCATGATCATCACGTATTTAATTTTTTTATAAATTTATTTCACGGTTGAATTTAAAAGTATAATTAATTTATAATAATTATAAATATATTATCATAATTATTTCGGATATTATGTAACAGTGAAATACATGACCATAGTATACTTTCTAAATTCATTTTCTATATATAGGCTGAATATCATCAAAACATTCAACATGAACTTCTGTGAATAAGTAATTATATATAACACTGTAATAAATAATATAAATGGAATAATAAACCTAAAAAATTATTTTTAATTTAAATATTTAACATATTTTTATTATTAAGGATTATAATGAATAGATATGATGATTCAAACAGGAGTAAAGGGACAATTTACCTTAAAATTGTAATTTTAAATGTTTTAATGATTTATTTTCTAAATCATTTTGTTTCATGATAATTTTCATAAAATAGTTGTTTATGTATTTATATGGAAACAATTTAATTATAATGGAAATTTTATGTCACATTTTAATTTCTTCTTGTAGTTTTCAAATGGATTATTTGTTTCATATTTAACGAATAATATTTTGATAAAAAAGAAAAAAATGAATATTAGATTTAAAAATATATGACATCTAAAGTTATTTCCACCACAATAACTGCTATTTTATGTTTTCCTTTATCTATAATCTTTATTATTTTCTTCAATGAAAATCTATTCTACTCATTGTTATTGAGATTTTATGAAAATTGGTTTTAATGGAAGAAATATTTCAATATCGAAAAAATATGATGGGTGACAAGAATATTTTAATAAGAATGATAATGGAAATGAAATAATTAATTAATTATAATTAAGTTATAGTTATAGGGATTTGTTAATGTTGAAGGGGGAGCCTAATACAGAAAATGATGTTTGGTTCACCTGATATGGCTCATGAAGATATGTGAGATCAATATAGCGGTACAATGAATATGATAAATATAAACAGTTAACCTAATATGATACTCCAAATAGATTACTTGAATTTGGTTGTTATATTATTCAATTATTAAGAGTTATTTTTATAATTAAATTTAAATTATGACCCATTTTACAAACATGATTTATTGATTCATTATATAGGTCTTCAAGGTATTTTATAACTTCATAAGGTCAAAAATGATCTTATGTTTAAAGAGAAGTTTATGATACCTCATATGTTGAAATTTATAAATTTTCTTGAGTTATTCATGAGTTGAAATAAATCATTATGAGTTTTATTTTTAAAATATTATTTCTTTAGGAAATATTTTATCAAAATCTTTGTGCATATAAGTTGATATCTTAGGTAAAAAAATATTTTTTTTGCAAAATATTATTTTGGAAATGGAAAAATATTTATAGTATTCCTGCAATAATGAGATTATTGTTTCATATGTCCCTTTTTGAAAATTTTATGAACATACCACATAATAAAAAATTAATATAATTTTACGGATGACCAAGGGCAAGGATTAGTTCAACAAAACACTTTTAAGATATATCATTAAAAGAAATAATATTTTTAAAAATGTTTTAAAATACTGAGTGGTTGTATCCACTTTGGGATGTCATATTTAATTTTATGATGGTCGAGTCCTTATAGTTGGTATTAATAGAATGGTTTAAATAATTTTATGGGAAATGATAATGTTAGTAAATAACATTATGATATTATAATTTATGTTTATCATGATTTTGATTATTAATATCCCCATGTTGGTTTATCTAAACTATGAATATTTAGAATTATTTACCATAAAGATGATAGAGAACCTTTAATATGAAGGAATCCAGAGGACCATATCCTTCCATGTGAGCTACCCATAATAGTTATAACTATAACTATGTAGTTTCTTATAATCATGGATGAGTTTATATTGTGTATTAATGGTGGAGGGGTCCTTTCTAGAGATAATATAAATCTAACATGGTGGAACATTTTTATAGTGAATCATTTTCTACATAATTAACCACCAGTATTTAGTGAATCTTCTAAATCAATGATAGATGAGGGGTGGATTAATGTTCCTTAAAATATATTCAAAGTTTTGAATTGTTCGTATCATAAAAAATAATCACTTATATTTACCATTTAGGAGTTTAAGTTTATTAATGGTGTCCAGTAGTTAATAATACTAGAGAAAGAAAACATATTGGCCCCATAGAATGGTATACATTTTAGAATCATTAAATTGTGTAGTATTTTACTAAAAATTTTATAAAAAACAATGATAAAATATTATTTAAATATAGGTATAAATAATAATATTTAGTGTCCATATATGATAAAAAATTATCCTGATCAGAAAGGTTCATGTAAATTTGTATTCATAATATTAATATTAAAGTGAATTAGTTTATCTCGGTATTAAATCAAGATAACAAATAGATTTATCCTCTATATAATTTATAATTTATTAGATACATTACTTTTATTATATGAATTTATAAATGGATATTTATGATGGAAATTTATTCTATGAATATAAGGAGAAAAAGATATCCAAGTGATTAGAAAACGGGAAGAACACATCAACGAAATCGTGAAGCACGAAAATCATGTTATCAAATAATTATGGGTGTTGTAAAATAAGAATTATTGGGAATGTCGTATGAAATATGAAATTTTTTTATGTTTGGTTGATTATCCACTAAATGAGGATAATATTCATTGGTAATATACATAATATTCATGTTATTTATTATTCATAAACACCATTTTAGTGCATTTTACACTTTGAACATCATTTCACATTATGATTGTAATACCTTCTTAAAATGCACTATTATGTGGTACATTTTTTAACATCATTTAATGTACCAAATGATTCATATGATTATTCATATTTTAATTTGATATTTTTGGAAATTGATCTACACTCCAATATAATAATGGTTCATTCAAGGATCAATGGAGAATTCATGAAGGATGATGGAGATATTTGGCAATGAAAGGAAGCAATTCTGGAGAAGGCAGATTGGACACCATCCCACTGATGAGACTGTGGGGCCCAAAATACAGGCCCAATGAATCCCAAATTTCTTGGGATACTATAAGACATGTAGTGGAACAAATAACCCTTCAGGATACAATGCTAATTCAGTTTCAATTATGTCCATTTAGGTGGACCAAATTATAGATAAAATTCTGGGCCAGATTCTGTGGCCCAGGAAAACATCCCACCAATTAAACCATATCTCGAAAACCATAACTCGTTTTGGGCTGCGATTTTACAGGATGTTAGGGGAAATCCGGGGATTAATTTAAGTCATCTATGGCCCACACAAATTCTGCCATATTGAATGTTTTCCAAGAGCATCTATTCGGTGCATAAAACCTGGATGCCTTTTCGGGTCAAGGGTGGAAAGTCTTCTTTCCACAAACTTTCAACCACCCTAGACCTACCATAATCAAGTGGGATGACTTGTACTATTGGAGGCTCGACCCAAGGGCTCAAAAATGATTATTTAAGGCAGTGGTGGTGGAGGATTTGATAATCTTTGGTGCTTAGTTTCATTGTAGTGTTATGCTGCCGCTTTGTGTTTGTAATCGCATTTCTTTCTCATGTAAGTTGTTTAATTCACCTTAGTTTCCTAATAAAAGTTCTTCATTTACTCTTATTCTGTTCTTATACTTATCACATTGATAACATTGGTTCAAGGTGTGAATTTAATCACACCATACTTTGTGATATTTATCACACAACGGAGGAGTGATATTTTGTTGTTTTTGTTGTTTTTACTTCATCAATTCCACCCTTGTAAGTCTACTTCCCGCTTCCGTTGAAGACATGTCATCAATGGAGGGATAAATATATTATCGGTTGATCCAAGAGAGTAGAAAGGGGCTGTATTTTATGTTATTTATCACCCCTTTAATTTATAATCACTTCTTAAATTGAGATTTTTATTTGATGATTTTTAAACTCCATCATCCTTATTGAATTTAAGGCCACACACTTCATGTGCTAATACGAACCATTACCTTGAAGTTCTCAAAACATTGATCCTTAAAGTGTATAGGTTATTAGTATTAAAGGGTGTAGGCATTAAATCAGTAAGTGTTGATTTTGTTTTAACTCCTTAAGTGGACCCATATCAAATATAAGAAATTGAAATCATTAAAAATGAAATACGTCCAACCACCCCGAGTGATAACCTAGGATAAACTCATTATTTTAAATTTAATTCACTTAAGTATCTTAGAGTTACTTTAAACCCATCTAAAATCAACCCATGTTGGCCACTTCATAGCCAAAAAAAGCCCATACAATGTACGTGTCTATAGGTTACTTCTTAGGTATCTGAGGATTCGACAACCCAAGCTAATCTACAAAGACTATCTTACCTTCTTCTCTTGGGTAAATTTGAGTGAGAATCAAATTTTGGCACTATTTCCGGGGACCTAAGTAAGTTATCTTAGACATTATCATTCTTTTTCTTCATCCCTTTTCTCCTTTCTCACCCCTCACTCCTATGGAAGTCAATTTTGAACAAGTCCAAACATGGGAAACCTATCCCCACCTTGATCACTCAACCCCATGTGTGATTTACAATTACCATCATAATTTCTACATGTGGGATAATCAACAACCAAATGAACCACATTGTTTTTACCCCTATTATCCACAAAAATTATCAACATATAATTAGTTTCAATCCCCACAAAGCCAATTTGAACATCCTCCTATGAAATTCCAACAACATAGTTATCCTCCTGGAATATACCATTTGTCTCAACCACTTATCCATCCTAATCCACATCCATTACTTGAAAAACTATTTCAACAAATCGATATAATGAATTTTGAGGTTTCATCATTGAGGTTAGAACTACAATGCATTAAAAATTGTGAGGAACCCATCCCTATACAAACTATCCCTTCCATAACCTTATGTGAAGTTTCTACTTTCCCACAAACCTCTCATGAATTTACTGAAGAGAAAACCTTTGGATATGGGGAAGATGAAGAGGATCAAGGAATTGTTGATGGGTATTTAAATCAAGAGGAAATTGACTTTTTGGATTCAAAAGAGGATAATTTGACATTATGGATTGAGTCTCATGAATTTAACTCTGTTGATTATTTTTCAAAAACACCAATCATTGAACCATTAAGAGAAATCACAATATTTGAGTCCATACCCATTTCTAACACTGATATTTCAAATTTTCTAGTTGAATATTCTATTCCAAAGGAACCAATTGTATTGATAAATTTTGAAAATAAAATTGAGATCGATCTAAATTCCCAACCTATGTCTAAAAATGTTAGTATGCCTGAACTCGAACATGTGTCATTTCCATCCTTCCTAAAGGTTTCATTCATTGAGGATATCCAAAAGCATCATGTTTTCATTATTTCTTCTCTTGATACAAATAAAATTGGAAGGACCCTTGATGTATTAGGCAAGACTAGAGAAGCAACTAGATCCACCATTTCTGATATTCCTTGGATTTACCAACTCATTTTAGAACATAGGTTTGTTAATGAAACAAATTATATACATGTAATCATTCTAAACCTAGTTGAATTTGTGAAACATGTGGTCCTTAAAATTTTTAAAGTTGGTATTGGGTAAGTTGGGGGGTTCATGTCGAGCTAACGAAATTAAACAAAGTGCTTCATGGGAGGCAACCCATGGTTTTCATGTTTCCATTAATTTTTTTGTCTCAATAAACTTTATATTTTAAATAGGAATAATGAATAATTTTGATATTTAAAAATAAAAAAAATATATATTTTTGACATGTTCTTCTATTATGTGTATGGATGGGTATGAAAGGGGAGCACCAAATTCATCTGTGTCACGTGGTGTGATCCTTGAGTAATTCCTTACCCATAAATTTAAAAAGAAGACAATGTATCATCATTTTATTTTATTTTATATATATACTTATATTTTACATATATATATATATATATTGTTTTGTTTTGTTTTATTTTCTTTTCTTTTCTTTTTCAACTAGGGAACTCTGCCAGTGACATGGATATCAAATGATTAAAATGGAGCAGCAAGAATTTAAAATTCAACCACTAGGTGACTTCATTCCATGACCCTCATTTTCAATTTCCTTTTTGAAATTTCATTATCTACCTCTACCTCCTTCTAAATTTTCTTTTCTTAAAACACTGGGGACAGTGTTGTTTTATGTTGGGGGGGAGATAAAATAAAAATAAAAAATGCTTTTGTGTCAAAAAAATGATAAATCATTTGAAAAACAAATTTTGAAAATGGATGGAAAAATTACATTAACATTAAACATGGTAATAAACATTGGACACTTTGAAACTAAATATCAAATAATTTAGCATCCCCTGATTCTGATTTTAATCCTTGTATAATTTCATGAGCATTGATTTTGGAAAGTGTGGCAGTCCAATGTGATATTTCATCGTTTATATTTTTATCCAAAAAAAAGATCACAATGCACGTCCTTTGGATAGTAGGGTATTAGTTTTAGCTCATGTGGTCCCCTAAATAAATAGAATTGGTTTGGCGATCATTTTAGTTTAATATTAGTATTGAAAAAAAAATTACGCGTAGAGAAATGCAATGACGTAATGTGTGGCTTTAGGCACTTGGGGATCGTGACTCCATAGTTGTCTGGCCCAGAGTTAGTAATTTTATCTCTATTTTTGGTAATTTGAATTTGTTTTTGACTGAGTTAACTCGAGATGATGCCCGAGTATGTGGGTTTCACTTGGTGCCCTAAGGTCATTGATCCTGGGAGTCATCGGCAAAGTCTCGCTACAAGGGATGACACTTTTGAGTGAAACATCAATTACCATGGAAAAATTGAAAAAAAAAATAGAAAACAATAAAAAAAATTTAATACTCATCTAAATATTGAAATGTGATTCAACCTAGCACTTCCGTCATTTCCCCAATGAATAAATATGAACCCCCACGTCTATTGTGATGCACAACACATCCTCACTCTTAATTGATATTGGATGAAATATGACAATGAATTTGAACAAAAGAATGGTCTTGGGATTGGGATCTACTTATGAAACTATCTTGTATTAAAATATTTTGATGGGTTTCATGATTTTTTGGTATAAGGTTTTTTTGGTGATCATTTTGTATTAAAATGTTTTTTGGAAAAGGGAATTTGATTTTCATATTGTTGGGATATATTTTGCTCGGGACTAGAAAAACTCATGTTGGGGGTGTTATTAGCCACTAAATGAAGGTAATATTCATTGGTAATATATATAATATTCATGTTATTTATTATTCATAAACACAATTTTAGTTCATTTTACACTTTGAACATCATTTCACATTATGATTGTAATACCTTTTTAAAATGTACTATTATGTGGTACATTTTTGAACATCATTTAAAGTAACAAATCATTCATCTGATTATACATATTTTAATTTGATATTTTTGGGAAATGAACTACACTCCAATATGAACATGTTTCATTCAGGGATCAATGGAAAATTCATGAAGGATGATGGAGATATTTGGCAATGAACGGAAGTAATTCTGGAGAAGGCAGATTGGACACCATCCCACTGATAAGACAGTGAGGCACAACCTATAGGCCCAATGAATCCCAAATTTCTTGGGCAGCTATCATACATGTAGAGGAAAAAATAATTCTTCAGTATCCAATGCTAAGTTGGCCTCAATGGTGTCCATTTAGGCGGCCCAAATTAGAGATTAAATTCTTGGCCCGATTCTATGGCCCAGACAAACAGACCACCAATTAAAAAATATCTCGAAAACCATAACTCTTTTTGGGCTGATATTTTACAGGATGTTAGGGGACATCCGGGGCTTAATTTAAGTCTTCTATGGTCCACACAAATTCTGCCATCTAGAAGGTTTTAAAAGCACGTCTGTTCGGTGCATAAAAGTTGGATTCCTTTTCGGGTCAAGTGTGGAAAGTATTCTTTCCACAAACGTTCCACCACCCTAGACCTAACATAATCAAGTGGGATGACTTTTAATGTTGGAGGATCGACCCAAGGGCTCTAAAATGCCAATTTAATGCAGTGGTCGTGGAGGATTGGATAATATTTGGTGCTTAGTTTCATTGTAGTGTTATGTTGCCGCTTTGTGTTTGTAATCGAATTTCTTTCTCATGTATGTTGTTCAATTAACCTTAGTTTCTTAATAAAAGTTCTTCATTTACTCTTATTCTGTTATTATACATATCACGTTGATACCGTTGGTTCACGGTGTGATTTTATTCACACCATACTTTGTGATATTTATCACACAACGGAGGAGTGATCTTTTTTGTTGTTGTTGTTTTTACTTCTTCAATTCCACCCTTGTAAGTCTACTTCCGGCTTCCGTTGAAGACATGTCATCAATTGAGGGCTAACTATTTTATCGGTTGATCCAAGGGATTATAAAGGGGCTGTATTGGATGTTATTTATCACCCCATTAATTTATAATCACTTCTTAAATTGAGATTTTTATTTGATGATTTTTAAACTCCATCGTCCTTATTGAATTTAAGGACACAAACTTCATGTGCTAATATGAACCTTTACGTTGAAGTGCTCAAAACATTAATCCTTCCAGTATATAGGTGATTAGTATTAAAGGGTGTATTAATTAAATCAGTAAGTGATGATGTTGTTTTATCTCCTTCAATGAACCCATCTCAAATATATGAAATTTAAATCATTAAAAAGGAAATACGTCCAATCCACCCTGAGCGATAACCTAGGATCAACTCAATCTTTTAAATTGAATTCACTTAAGTCTATTATAGTTCCTTTAAACCCATTTAAAATCAACCCAAGTTGGCCACTTCATAGCCAAAAATAGCCCATATAATGTACTTGTCTATAGGTTACTTATTAGGTCTCTCAGGATTCGACAACCCAAGCCAAACTACAAGGACGGTCTTACCTTCTTCTCTTGGGTAAATTTGAGCGAGAATCAGTGGTAATTTAGGGAATATGTCTTGTGAATTTAATGAAAAAGATCTTCAAGGTGGTAATAAAATTTCTAATAAGCCTGAATTATGGTCTTATAAATGTAATAAGAAGGGACATTATGTGTATGTGTGTTAAATAAAGAGAATGGATTATTTAAATCATCCAACCTATAATTAGAAGAGTGTGGTGAAATCCATTGAAATTTATTTCAAATACTTTCCCCACTAATTTAACTTGTAACAATTAGGTGACTTTTTTTATCAGATTATAATAATGAATGTATTGATTCATGGCCTTTAAATTATATCATATCTAGTAAAATTAAAATTAAAAAAAATATTCACCACCATAAATGAACCCATATCCTTTAATAAAAACCTGAGGGTATTATTAAGTCAATAGTAATTTATAATCATATTCGAGTTATCATATGTAGAATAGATTTCCCAAGAAACATTATTATCATTCTTATTTCATAATAGCATTACATTATAGTTATGGATTTGAATTTATTTTATCATACTAAGATACAGTATTGATCCAGATATATAATATTCCAAAATTGGGTTTCTATTTTTTCAAAATAATCAATTCATACATTTGATGACATATTAAGAAACATAGAAATTTTTTTTCGATGGAAATAGAAGTAACCTCACTTAAAAAATTTCAAAATAAATAAAAAACATAGATTAATGATATCCCAATATTAACACATTATTTGGATATTTTCTAAGTTACCTAAAATTATACATGATCAGTATGTTGTGTTTACTTTTGACCATGTGTCTCATTCTTGTCCAATTTCTAGACTCTCTTATCAAATAGCTCAATTAGAACTCATGGAATGAAAAAATAAGTAACATGTGCTTCTTGATAAAGGTTTCATTCATTATAGTAATTCTCAATGTAGTGATTTTATTTTATTTTTTAAAAGAATATATGGTTACTAGATACATTTACATGCTTAAAGCTAATTGAATAACATTACTATTATGAAAAATCCTTTTCTGTGTCATATCGATGACTGTTTTGGTCGGCTCCAAGGGATAATTAGTTTTTGAATTTTCATATCATTTATGGTTATCATCAAATTACGGAATAGGTGGATTTCATCCCCGTGTCAATAGTTGGTACAATTTATTGGTATTAAGATTTTTTTCTATTTCCATTTGATTGAATAATTATCCGTATTTTATAAAGGATCCAATGAAAAGTGTATTCCAAAAAATAAGTTGGTCATGATTATTGATGATATTTCTGTTTATAATGAATTTTAAGAAAAACATGAAAACAAATAAGAATGTTTTTACAATTCCTAAAATAAAATAATTTATATTCTAAATTTATAAAATGTAATTTGTGGTTATAAAAAATCATTCAATGGAATGATAGAAAATAAATATGTAATAATTATATATCCCACTAAAAATCATGTGATTTATGAGTTGAAAAATACAAAAAAAGATGAATATGATTTATATTTTATTGGGATTACTAGTCTATTAACAGTGGTCTATTTAAAAGATTACAAGGTTATCTTGATCACTAACTATGTTAACATGAAAATGAGTTATGTTCATGTAGAAATGAAATTTGAAGAATGTTTCCAATAATTATAAAGAATTAGTGAAAGATTATTTTTTGGTCCTTCCATCCTGAAATAATGGGATTAATATAATGAAATGCATCATTGAAGTGATTATATATCATTTTCCAAAAATAATTATCGGGTAATTTATTATGATTCATGTTATGTATAAACTGACGAGAAAATGTCTCATAATAATGACCATGAAATATATGAAAAATTATTTTATTTAAATTTTTTGATAAATTACTTATATGGTGTAAATTGTGAACTCTATTATAATCATAAAATCTTGAATTATATATTCACTCAGAAAGAGTGGAACATGATAAAGATGAAATGACTGGAATTAATCAAGGTTTGTGACTACACAATACATTTCCATATAGGTATATAAAATATTATGGATAATTCAATGATGTTGGAAGACATTTCTATGTTGACTGTGAAAAATTTGGAACATGATCTTTTAGTCAATGATTTTATTAATTTTTTTAATGAAATTGTGCACGATGGAATTCCAACATTTTTGCTTCAGTTGTTAGTACATTTCCATTAATTTTACAAAATTAAAAAATCTAAAAATAAATACATTTCTTTATATAATCATTAATAATATAGTAAGAATTTTATGTTATCTATATCCAATATTAACAAATAATGTTTTTTCGTAATCAAAAAAAGGTTATGTGATTTATCTAACCCCTATTTGAATAAATATTTGTTGAGTGAGGATATTATCTCTACATTTTTTATTCATCATAGAAGTAGAAAAATATATTAATAACAAATGAAAAATTTCTAGTTGGAAAGAATTGAGAAACATATTACTGATTTTAATACAAAATGTTTGAATTTTCAACATTTTAAAGTCAATTTACTATTACAGAAGGGGATGTTTTTGCCTTTAATGATGAAAAATAGAAATTGGAGAATATATCAATGGATTTTTTGGGTTTATTACTAAATTAACCAAAATTTTATATTATGATATAGATTATTATTGATCTAATAACTATATATATGTATTTTCTCCCCATTGATGATAATATGTATTTGATTCATCATTATCATATTAAGCATGAAGTTATAATTTTTTAACATAGAGTCCCACACAATATTTTACCTCAACATGAATACAGGGTTACATATAATTTTTTAGAGATTATTTATATGTTTTTTGGAATTGAAATAAATTTCAGTAAATAAAGAGACCCGAACCCCAGTATCCTAGATCCCATTTCAACTTTATTGCATTTGGGATAGATACATGTGATCGTACCCTAAAGTATAAAATAGTTTAGTTTTATAATTAAACATAAAACATACGTCCATTCAATATTACATTTGAATATAAAAAATGAAATATAAATGTATTTTTAATAATTTATTGATTCCTATATAATATCAAGGGATATTTTAATTTTATATTTCATGGATTTCTATGAAACTAATAAAAATATCGTTAATCTACAATATTAATAAATATTTATGTATAGTGGAATATATAATGAGGAAACAACATAATATATAAACAATAATCCATATGGAATGGAAAATATATGAAGAAAAATTCATTTTAATCAGTAACATTACTATCCTGGTTAGATAAGGAAAATCATTAAGGAATGGTATATATCTGAAGAAAATTCCACTAAATCTATAAAATATTAATGAAATTAATCTAGATATAATATCATTGATAAAATATAATGGAAAATAATAAATTTATTATTAATTATGGAGATTCTTATTTATTAGGCTTCATTACCTAAGACATTATGATACCTACTATCAATACCTATCATTAAAAGGTTTAAAACTGATGGGTAGGTATACACTCAAGACCAATTTGACTAGGGGTTGAAAAATGACTCATATAATGTGGCTATTGATGCAAAAATGTGATATATATAAATAGGTTCCACCCATAACTTCATGTAAAATCATTTCTCATATATCAAACAATTAATTATATTCTGGATGTAATGTGCATATAGAAAATTCGAAATAAGGTAAGGAGACTATATTAATAGTAATTTCATGAGTCATTCATATAAAATTAAATTTAAAATAATTTATGTATAAATGGAATATAGTTTAATTAATAAGTTTATCCATGAAAAATAATAAGAATATTAATGATAAATTTATCTCCAATGATCATAATAAAGTGAATATTTCATGATAGGTTTAATGAATTTTTTTTTTCAGGAAAGTGGATTACAATAAATTCTTTCATCAATTGGATAATAATAATGTGCATACAAATAATAAGGATGATATTATTATAATATATCCTTATTTTAGTATATTTATGATAAATGGGTTTTCTGTTGATGTACAACAATATAATTATAAATATTTTTGAGGGAAATAACCTATTTACATTGAATCCAATTTTAAAAAACTAACTTAATTATAGAAAACGAGGCAAAGAATTTCATTTAAAAACAACTTTTTAAACAATTAATTCTTTCCCACAAAAAAATTATTTTTCATGATTAAGAAAAATATCAATTAATATGAAATATAATAAAACACAAATTACATTAACATATTTGTATAAAAGTTAAAAAATTTCCTGTTAAAAAAATGATAAGAAGTTTACATTAAAAAATAAAAAACCAATTATAGGAAAAAAGATACGATAAAAATCATTCTAAAAAATATTGGAAAACAATTTTTAGAAAATATGGATTTGGAATAATGTATATTTGATCAAAAAGAAAAAGTAAGTCATATTTTATAAAAAAAATTCGTAATCATTTTTAGAGCTAAAGAGAAAGAAATTTTAATAATTAATGAAAACATCATGAATAACCACATACAAATAATATTAAAGGGGTTTATTAAATAATGATGACTTAAATTCTTTTATTGTAAAATCACAAAAAAATAATATCAATTAGAATGAGATTGTGAAATAAACTCCATTAATGATCATAACATTCAAGTGGAAATTAATCAATGATTCTATTATGTTAATAAAATATAAATAAAAATATTACATGTGTAATTAATATAAATTTAATCACAAAATATAAGGAATTATAAATTATTCATGATATTACTTGAAAAATGTATTGTACATTGTCCATATAAAATAAATTATATGTATATCATTACAATATTTCCCAATTATGGGAAAATTTTTATGAAGTCACATACCTCATGTGAAATTTAAATTTTAAATGTCCATGCCTCTTGAATTATGGTTTTAAGAATTTTAATAATTTTTTAAATAATAACAATGATATTTATACAATCATATATTATCTTATTATAATATTTTACGACCCCATTGTTGGTAATACTTCATTATTATTATTATTTTGGGTTTCAATTACATTATTTTCTCATGCATGTTTTTTCATGAATGTTATAGTTCATGTGTATATTATATACTACCCAAATATCTAAAATTTTATTAATGTTTTAAATATAATATTAACTCATTACATAAATTTTTATAATCATTATTTATTTTTAACATCTAAAATGAGTTTTATCAATTTTTGGAGAGAGTAGTTCTTACGTACTTAGGAGCAATAATATAATTCCATCAACAAATGAATTTATATTGTAGTCTATGATATATTAATTTTCAAAAATCATCATAATTTTATATAAATAACATATATACATTAATGTTTTCATTTTTTTACTTGTAATCTAAATTTTAATTGAAAAATAAATCATGTCACTTCATGAGGTGGTAGTGCCCCTTACACATTACTGATGTTATCATATTTTAAATGGAATTGAAATTAAGAAGTTATATGTGATATTATAATTAAAATATTATTATATTATAATAATTATTATATAGATATATATATATTGATTAATACCAATCATTTGAAATAGTCATTGAATATTTTTATTAAAAATGATTAACAATAGTTTTTAAGATGGTAGTCCACCTGAAACATGATCAATAATTTCGTTTCCCATTTGAAGGAGCATATGAGGGATAAATATTATTCCATAATCATAAAAACATCCATTTATAGTGGTTATTATATTTTATTATATCATAAGTGTTAGGTAAATATTTAATGTGAAAGAGAATAAAGAAAACAAAATAGATTTATTAAATTAATTACCTTCACTTAGATAAACCACCTTCAGATCTCCTATTAAGGACCGTAGGGATAGAATTTTAGGGAATAATAATATATATATTGCTTATATGTCTATTGGGGGATATTTGGGTAATTTTTTATGATCCAAAGGTCATTATAGGTTTGAAAATTTGATGAGAGGGAGTGGCCTTTTATAAGCGGGGGAGAGGATGCATATGGTATTTTTTAAAACAGTAAAGTTTACAAACTTTTATCACATTACATAATTCTCTATATTGTTCCATCTAATACCATAGAGTTTATCAGGTATAAATATGTCTATAAATGCGTTTGGTATATTTTTCTGGTCATTTTGACCCTTATCTTCTTACTCTAATAGCCCGTAAACACATTTTCACCAATATCATTCGTAACTATTTTTACTTTTTAAAAATTCATAAAATCAGTAACCTATGTTATTAAAATTATATAATATAAATTATTTTTATTATAAATAAAAAACCCATTTTTTCCAACACTAATTTAAAAAAATGATACAATTTAATTTAAAATATATCTGCAGGTGCTTCGAAAAAATGATTTTCCAATGAAAGTATTTTATATGAAATTTCAATATAATAAACATTAAAATAAAAACAATTAGATAAATTTGAATATAACTAAATAAATAAATTAAATAATTAAATAATAATTTAGCATTGGAAAAAATTTAAATGAAAAAAAAAAGATATCAGTAAAAATCTGTATTTTCAATATTGATGAAATAAAAATATTTTGAGAAAATTCTAAAAAATTCAATAAAATATAATTTTTACATGTATATATAAAAACATAATATTTTTTTGTTAAATATATTTTCTAAAAATGGTATAAATTTATTATAAATTATATGATCAAGGTGCAACTAGACATCTTTTAAGAAAAATATAGTTTTCTAAACAACATTTCTTTTTATTTCAAATAATTCGTATTTTATTTATAATAATTAAATAAACAAGGAATTAATTTATAGAAGTGTAAGATATCAATTTTATAATTTCTGTCGTACAATTAATACCCTCTAATTTAATAATAATGTCATAATGCTATACTATATTATAGTTCAATTAGACCCAGGGTTTCTTGTTCATTATGACATTAAATAGATTGAATATACTTCAAAATAAACATATCATAAAGTCTAGGGATGTTAAATTCTAATATTATATCAGTTAAGAATTCATTATATTCTATCGAACACATTTTTCATCCATTAAGATATCATAATTTTACATTCCACCTAATACTAATAAATTTCATTCTTCAACTTTTATCTTTATCTCAGAATTCAATGGTTTTCTATTTGAAAATTACATTTTTAAAACCCCACATTGGAAAAAGGGGTTATCAAATTTCCACTTAAAATTATGAAATAGAAACTTGAATGATCATCTGAAATAATAAATAACTAGGATTTCATGTTTGGAAACATAGGTTGGAAGTTAATATGTGGACATGGAAGAAAAAGGTAATTCTCAAATAATGATGGTGGGTGATATAGGTAATTGATCACAATAATGGGAATGATAATGGTATATTCAACAAAAGCATAACTATAAATATATTTGTCATAAAAATACCATCAATTCATTAGATATTAAGGAAATATGATAAATATTATATTCTTATTTCATTTTCTAAAAAATGGGGATTTCATTTACTGTCTATAAATATAAGGTAATATATTACATAATATCATTCAATTTCATAATTAAAATTTCGCCTTTTAGATATGCTTTTATAAATTTAAAATTTATCTTTTTCTATAAGAAATTAATTCACAAAATGATTTTTTATGACTGAAGCACTAAAATTAACTTCTATCATATTATGAGGTATAAAAAAGAGGGACACATCCTTCAACCTATTATTAAATATTTTCTAAAACAAATATGTTATGAAAAATTTGTCAAATATAATACATTAATCTTGAAACCTAATCAATAACACCACTTGTTCATCATCAATATTTATTCATAAAATTGTTTAACTAAAAACTATGTAATACTAACCAAGACGTTATGTAGTCTAGTGGTTGGGGCTAAAACCATGTTTTCTTTCAGTATTGGGTGCATGCTCTTTGGACTTTCCAATTTTGATTGGTTTTCATGTTGTATTTAGGTTTTCATTTTTATGAAACCTTATTAATGAAATTATTATAATATTACCACTTTTTGATGTCCCTAAATTACTACAACCTCAAATATGTGATAAAACATTATTGTTAAATGTGCCTTTAATATTATTTCTAAAAAATGTGGATGTATTATTCCTAAAATAAATTTTTTATATACTAAACTAATTTGGTTTATTCCTATAAGTGTTTTTTAAAAAAATATCTTTAATTATTCATTATTAGTAGAAGAAAATGTTTCCAAAAGAGTGTATAATAATTTCAATGTATGGACTCCCTTCAAATCCTAACCACATGCTGCTATTAATAACTCTAATCTTAATTAAGAAATACATTCTTCTATAATTTAACACAATATTATGATTTTTCATTGTTCTTAAAACCAAAATTCCCATAGTTAAAAAAATAATTCACTAAGATAATTGTTGAATAGAAAAATATAAATACTTCATCAATTTTATTTCAACATAAGTCTTTCCCTGGTCTAGGGGATAAACTTTAAAATATCTCATTGACTCAGATAATGGCAATATTCACAACATTTGAGACAACAAACAATAAATTGACCACTAGGATGAAATTTATTTCATTCCATCATACTCTTCATTTTTATTGGTGATTAATTGCTTTATATCATTAATTTCCACAGGTAATATATTTTAACAATACTTTGAGACATTATAATTTCAGTATAAGATAAATTATTCTTGCCCTAGGTTATTCATTTTCATCATCTATTCATATCATTCAAAATGTTTTGTATAGAAAATTTAAATTATCTAATTCATATTCCCTGGCTGTGTCAAACTAGATGCCCAGTAAGATATATTGTCATGTATCATGTAAGACTTGAATGAATAATAGTTCACCATTTTTAGAGTTATTACCCCTAGGTATAGATGATTTAGAACCCAATATACTTGTATAACACATACAGTGATGTATTTTTAGAGAAAAAAACAAAATATCTACCATAGAAAAACATTAGGATATTCTTCTATACATGTCATCAATGTCTTTCATTGAGCTATGTTACCTGATATAGGCTTTCCTAAATAATATTTCTAATTTTTATACTAAACGTTTTATAATACCAACTATTCTAACATTGACCTTAGTATCCCAGATCCAATTTCTACATTATTATATTGGTGCCAGATATAATTGATTTCATCCAAAAGGACTGAATAGTTAAAAAGATTTATTAATATATATATATATATATATGATACCCAATTTAAATTTGAATACAAAAATTAAAACACAATTTTTTTCATGTTATCATAATTTTCTATAAAATACCTTTTCATATTGTTCATAGTACTCTTCTATGATTTATAATAATAGCAAAAAACATGAGTGAGATCAAATCCTCAATAATGGTTATGCCAAGATGAAGTTATAATGAGTAAATAAATAATCATCAATAAAGAGTAATAATTATGTAATGTTAAATATATGAACACACATTCCACATATTCTATAACTCGATGATCTTGTTGAGATAAAGAATAATTATCATGGTAAGGAAAATATCTGAAAACACAAATCGTTAGATCAATAAACTGATAACAATATTCATCCCAAAATAATTTAATTTTGAAAATATCATGAAAAATAATAACTAACTTCTTATTGAAGGGAATATATAAATATTTTATGACATCATCAAAATCATCATAAAACCACGACTACAAAAACCATTCATAAGATAGTTTAAACCATGGGGATATTTATACCCCATAAACCCATTTAACAAGCACTAGAAAACTAATTCACTTTATGAGAATACCAAGGAATCGAGGAACTATCTATAACTTCTCCCAATCTATAACTTTATGTCCAAATCATTCCTTACATATAGAATAATCTATTAATTTCATGAATTAATATTCCTTATCAAAACATATTCGTATCATTTAAAGAATATAAATTATTAGTAATTCCCACATTCAATCATATAAGATAAAAATTAATGTACCATAAATAGACAAGATATATAGTTGAAGTAATAGTTATATCAATAAAAAATATTAACATTATTTAGGAGAAATTTAATTTACAATTATTAATAGAATGTGAATATTTCCAGAAAAAGTAAATGATCGAAGGTATTAATCCAGAAATATGATATCAAACCATTCTCTCATCAAACATAACATAAAACACCTAGATAAAGATTAAGGGTAGTATCATTACAACAAATATATATATGTTATTATATGTAAAATAAAATGTTTTTTCATTCAATAATTAAATGATCTATAAAAAGTTCGTATAAATAATTATTGATGTTAACAATTATTTTAAAATATTATAAAATTACCCAATATTAGTAAATTAATATTAATTACAAATAACCATTTAATATTTGTAAATTATTCATAAAATATACGAGTTCTAATAGTGATTTAAAAGTATCATTCATGCTGAATATGTTAAAAACATTCCTTTTGCGTTTTTGCACAAAAAGTCAAAAAATACCATGTTCAGAAAAGTACAATAAATTATTTTATGATATTTCATAAAAATTCAATGAAGGGTATGAATTTAATTAAAAAATCATTATAAAACATTTTTAAGACCATATTTTGAAAAAATGGTTCGGGATGAAAAAGGATTATCGATCGAAAATAGAAATGATGATTGATTTTTCAAAAAATGTTTTCTCTACAATTTTAATTATGATAGAGAGTAAAATGGTATTATTACAAGAAGAAATCATGAATAACCTAGTTAAAATTAAATAAAATTGTATTATTAGATAATTATCAAATAATTTATTTCAATGTAAATTCAATCACAAATAGTCTCACTTAAAATGATGTTTTGAAATAAACCCTTTCAAATATCATGATGTTCTGATGAGAATTAATTAATTGATTGGTTATGATTACACAATGTAAATTCACATAGAAACAAAAAAAATAACATATTAAAAAATTAAACAAAATAATCTTATAATGTGAATGATAATGAAGAATTAATATAACATAATAAAAATAAATTGTGTTATGATATTCATTACCACTTGGTAATTTTAAATAAAAACCCTCTAGATAAAATAAATCAAATTTAAACATTATATATCATTAATTATGAATTATTTGTGATATTACATGAGAATGGTTCAATATACAAACCATATAAAAATATTAGGTGCATAACATTGTATATGCCTCAATGAAGGGAAATTGATACTTAGTCACTTAAATCGGGTAATATTTTTATCCTACATTAATGTACCTACTTAATAATTGATTTTATGATCTTATTAATTAATAAAAAAACCCTGTTCATTTTAATAAAATCATACATGATCCTCTTATAATATTTTACCAACATTTTGTTAATAATAATTCATTATTTTCTTTATTCAAGGTGTTAATTTCCTTTTTTTCTCATGCATGTTTTTGCATGAATTTTATTTTTCATGGGAATATGATATTTATAAATCATCTATAAAATATTATTAATGTATTAAAAAAATAAATTTATTCATTAGATAAATTTTTAAAATCATTCTGGATGGTTTTACATAGTAAATGAATAACCTCTCTTCGTAGAGACGGTGGGTCGTACATATGCATAAGGAACAATATCATTACACTAATGAGTTTATGGGTAAAAAAGTGGGTGACTTATTAATTTTATAGGATAAATATTATTTAATATATATCATATATATTCATTAAATATTTCCTTATTTCATTCCATTTAAAGCGTATGTAAAAAAGAATCACATGGATTCACGACACAATTGTTCACCACAAAGAAGAGTGGAATTATCATATATTAAAATCCTCATAAATAATAATGTATATGGAATATTTTAATTTTATAAATATAATAATATCATAAATATTATATATATAACTCAAACACATTTTTATATACAATCTTTTGTTGAATTGATAGAAAATTAGTTACATCTATTCATGAGGCAGTAGTCTGTCATATACACTATCAACAATTTCGTTTTCCAATTGATAGAGAAGTATATGGATAAATATTATGAAATAAAAATAATAATATATTAGTTTATTTTTGATAAATTTATTATTAATTTTTATTTTTTAATTATTTCTTTATGGTGAAAAAAATATTGAAAATGATAGAGCTTCCTTAATACAATTACCTTCTCATAGAGAAACATGGTTTGGACATCCTCTTAAGGACCCCAAAATAGGTCTTTTGGGAATATCAGTTTCTCTAAAATGTGTATAAGGATTCTAAGGAGAAATATTTATATGGTTTGTTCAAGCCAAAGGGTATTAGAGGTGTGTATAAGTTATGGGAAACAATGTCCTTTTATAAGTGGCAGAGAGGATAGACATATAGTTTTTGAAATGATTTATGTGTACCGAAATTTTTCACAGGCCAAAAGGATCCTAAAAAGTCCATTAATTATTATTAGGGGTTATAAAGTCTATACATTTCAATAAATTGGGCTTTAATAAAGTTTATGTTCATTTATATTATTTATCATCGTAGTTTTATCCCTTAGTAAACATGTTTTCAACTAAACAATGGAAATTAGTATTCAATGATTTTATTATTCCTGATGGTAAAATATTTAGTTTAAATTCCTAGATATTATAAATTATTTAGAATCAAAATATAAAATTAATTTTTCTATATTTAATTAATAAAAGTGGCATGAATCTATTTTTATTAAACTCGTATATGTGTCGAAAAAAATATATTCTCCAAAAAAACAATCAAAAGTTTAATATGATTTTATTTAATAAATAAATATTAAATATAATCAAATGAAATATATTAGTAAAGGTTTAATATATTAGAAATTATTTTAAATCAAAAGAAATTTAAAATATAACATAAATTTACAAATAATCTTAAATAAAAGGTTTTTTCAAATAAAAATCATTATTTTTTAGTATTCATCAAAAAATTGAAATTTTAATATATTTATCAAAAATTATATAGAAGAAAATATTGATGTTTCTATTTCAAAAATTAAGTTTCTTTTCGTCAAAATAATTTAAAATTATGTGCGCAAAGTGTGACTAATGTCCCTTTAAAGAAAAAATGGTTTTAATAAATCATTTCCTTTTATTTCAAATGAATTATTTTATTTATAACTAATAGATAACCAATGAATTTCCTTATAAATTTGTAAACCATATAATTTTAATAATTTATTTATAACAATTAATACCTTAAAATTTAATCTCTTGGTTTTGATCATATACTATATTATATTTCATTTATACATAGGGCAGTGGGTACAACTAACTATCGAAGAGATAAAAAAATTTAGAACAAAATATATTATATAGTACTGGGTTGTCATGTTCTCATATAAGATTTTTGTTTCTTATCACATAATCTATCAATAAAAATTTTATTCTTTTAAAATATAATGGTGTTACGGTATGGTCTTTTATTATTAATTGGATATACAGATAAAGTGAATGAATTATTTGTTAGAGGATATGATTCAATATTGTTTAATGGATTATTTGAGATGTTGTTATCAACATCTGGATTTATTTTATTATTCTTATAATAACACTTTTCATCCAAATATATATATGACACATTTTGAGGCATTATATGGATTGTGATGTCCGACTAAATCATGTTGTGAAGAACACATAGAAAAATATTATGACTATATAATAAATGGTATCTAAAAAGTTTGATAAGTTGAATTTGATTTAGTAGAACATAAATATGTCTCATGTGAATAAATATTGTTTGTAAAATAACCATAGTAAATATCATTCATTCAATGTATGTGGTAATGTTTTAATTAAAGTATTTCCTCAGAAAAGTATTCTGTGTTTTTGTAAAAGGGGAAATTTATGCCCACTGTTCATTTCATCATTTGAAATCTAACTGATATTTGTATCAGTTTCTTGTTGATTGGACTTTCCACTATGTTTATATTAAGTATATGACACATTTTATAATTCATTGTAATGAAAATATGTGATGGAATCATCTCGTGTTTTGAGACAGGAAGTAGTTTAGTTGGAATAAAAAATATCTTATGAAGAATATAAAATATGGAATCATGATTAAAAATATATATTTTTAGATTAATTGATTTACTATTATATGTTTTAGGGTAAAATCCTTATGATTGATGAATAAAATCGTGAAAAAAAAAAGAAAATTAATGTAAAAATAACTCAACTTCTTTAAGTAATGAATGAGAATCTAAGGAAACAATTTCCTAAAGGTGGAATATTTATACAACCTAGGTAATGTTCATTTAAATAAAATTCTGGTCTATAAATTAATTATATTTCATATATTTAAATAAATTATAATAATAATATATAATTTTTTTTCAGACAAACAAAAGAATGATTTCTAACAAAATATGATTTTCATGAATTTTTTATTTTACTTAAATGAATTATTTTGATAATATAAAATTTTCATTTGAATAAAATAAACATATTTTTTTAATTCATCATTTTTTAGTTATTTTCGGATAACCTTTTTAAAATATGATGAATATTTTGATTTTTTACTAAATAATGAAAAATAAAGATTTTTATTTAATTTTTTTTCATTAGTAAACATAAAAAGTTACCATTTGATTTAATGCAGTTTAAAATACTATTTTGTTAAAATATGTTATTAATAATATAGTAATGGTATTTTATTTAATTTTTTTCATAAATTTGTTAGAAGATCTTTTTTATAATTAAATGAATTTTTTTATGAAAAAACGTTATTCATCTCATTTTTAATATATAATTTAAAAATAAATTCTTCCATTTTTTTGAATTTCATTTGATAAAACGTATTTAATATTCAAAATGATGATAGTTATTACTATAACAAAAAGAAAATTTAATTTACAATCAATATGAATATTTAAAATAGTAAAAATATGTTACCACTAATACGGTTACAACAATTTTATCTTGGGGTTAAACATATGTGATAAGGGATAAAATGACCTATAAATCTTTATTAAATTGTATTTTATGTATATATTGTAGGTCCCAGGCGCAGCTGATGCTCATGGTTGGATGTGCCCACTGGACATTCGGTCATTAATAATGATCAATCCGGGATAAATACTACAATAAACGCCAGACTCCATGGATCAAATCACAGAAATAGAAAAAGAAGAATAATGGTCCCGGAACAACAAAGGAGGATTATCATAGGTTGATTATAATTATTTTAATTAATTGACAAGAATTACCTTTTAAGGAATTCTTTCTTCATTGATATTTCTCATCACGTTCTGATTTATTAATCATTTCATCACAGAATCCAAGTGTATATTTCTTCTAGTGGTGATCCACAAGTGCACCACGTATCTATGGACATCACCAAAGGAATCTGTTGGTGCTAGTGTGGAGAAGCATTTTCTTGTGTTGTCCGCCTTAGACCTCCTTTATTTGATGGAGGAGGATCTCTCTCGGACTTGAGAGCATTCTTGTCGCAAGGAGTTCTGTCGGCCTTGAGAGAATTCTACAGAATTGTTGTTCACAATGATTAAGCAAAAGTGTTGGGGTGGTGAGGATATTTATAATAAGGTTTGAGGTTATAGAGTTATGACAATAAATAAACGCATTACACATTTTATTTATTTAATTAAATCTTATTGAATACCCCTATTTCGAATCATTAATTCCTTGACATGTGCCAACACTGATTATAATAAATATCATTTGATAAAATGATATTATTTCCCCAAAATCCTGACCGGAAAAACTACACAGCATGTAATCATTAACACAGGTCATGTACTCGTTTTTCATTTCCATTCCAAAATGAGAACTACACAGCGTGTACATTTAAAGTACATGGAGTGTATATCTTATTTCCATTTTATTTTTCCTCCAACATTAAAACAATTTAGGCTTCTTTGAATATTTATTAAACCACATACGGGAATAATTTTTACTCTACTTGAGATACTTGGATACACTTAATGTGTGACCCTCTTGGCCTCTTTCTCATTGGCAATAGTGGGATTGCCTAATGTTCAAGATTACTATCTAGAAACGGGTCAAAGTACCCATGATAAAGAATTTTATGCTTCATTGACATGTCAGCTCATACAAACGCTTACTATTTAATTTAATCCCTTTGTCTCAATATCTCATCAAGCATGTTTCATGGAAGTGTCATAAACCTATATGCTTGATCCATCATTCTTTGACTTCCAGAAATAAACACGTCGTGACACCATGGAAATGGAATTTGGGTGATAGTTCATTGAAAATCAAAGGGCCCGAGATATCTACATCCATAAATATGGAAGGTAAAAATCTTTCCTCGACGTATCCATTAACAACATGTCATTCGTGATGCTCCCAATGTACCCTACTTACTAC
The DNA here is from genome assembly GCA_963277665.1 of Viscum album. Lineage (NCBI taxonomy): Eukaryota > Viridiplantae > Streptophyta > Magnoliopsida > Santalales > Viscaceae > Viscum > Viscum album. The sequence continues at coordinate 1,687,772,819 of OY728119.1, forward strand.
CAGCTGTCTTCATGACAGGTTTCGTCAGAAAATATACGTGCGCGACACTTGACTTGAGTTAATGATATTCTTCCAGTCTAAGGATCAATACACACGCTCGTAGATAGCCATGTCTGATGACTCCAAGGCATGCAGAATTACTTCTAGAGGGTCTGTTCTTATAATCTCCAATCTTGGAGATTACCAAGTGCGAGCTCCATGAGAGAGTGTCTCGATTTCATATGAGTACCCGCACATGACGGTCTGTATACTATGTGTCTTATCATATTATTCCATCTAACCATAGAACATTATTTAATAATATTGTAATAGGATTTGACTGTTCCCATCCTAGCAGGGATCTTCCATGACCTTATTAATGCAACAAATATTCTATGACATTATTATATTATAATCATCCACAACAATGAACAATATATAATATGTGTATATACTTGTAATCAAAGTATAAATAGTTGGTTCTAAAGACACAAACTCAAAAAAAACTTCCACTTGGTCTAGAGATAACTTCCTATGAATTTTAGTCTTCTAGACCTCACATAATGATCATGTTTCTCCTAAGTCAATGCATTAGTCAATGGGTCCACAACGTTGTCTTTCGTGGAAATACTGCTCACTACAACTTCGCCTCTCTGAGAGAAATCCATCAAGGGGAGATACATCCGAAGTATGTGCTTTGTCCGCTGATGTGACCTTGGCTCTTTTTCAAGTGCCACCACTGTAGTATTATCCCAATAAATGGTGATAGGATATTTATTTCTTGGTACTACATCCATCTCTTGGACGAAGCATTGCATCCATACTACCTCTTGATTTACCTCAGCAACTGCGATATACTCGGACTCTGTTGTTGAATCTGCGACCACACCTTGCATTGAGCTCTTCCAACTCACTACACCTCCATTCAAACTGATGATGTCTCCAGTCTGTGACATCATGTCATCATGATCGGTCTGGAAACTAGCATCTACATTTCCTCTGATGACTAGTTCCTCATATCGTCCCTTAACTAGAAACATATCCTTAGTACACCTCAGATACATAAGTATAGTCGTTAATTCCATCCAATGGTGGTCTCCTAGATCAGCTTGATATCCTCCTACCACACTTAATGTGTATAAAACATCTAGCCATGTACATTGCATAACATATATGACAGACCCAATTTCGGATGTGTAAGGGATCCTTTCCATTTTCATTCTTTCATCATGTGTCTAAGGATACATTTTCTTGAAAAGATGAATGGCATGTGAAACTGGCATCAATACCCTCTTGGACTATTCCATACTGAATATCTTCAGTATCTAGTCAATGTATGTACTTTGACTCAGGCCCAAAATCTTCTTGGATATATCATGATTGATCTTGATCCCAAGATTATATGCTGCCTCTCCCAAGTCTTTTATAGAGAATCATTTATACAACCATGCCTTAACTTACAGTAAGACAAGTACTTCGTTTCTAATTAGTAATATGTCATCAACATATACAATTAGAAAAATTATTTCACATTCTCTAAAAGTTTTTTAGACACATGGCTCACTTTCGTTCTTAACAAATCCAAATTCCTTTATGGCTTCATCAAAATCAGTGTTCCATGGCCTTGATGCTCTCATTAATCCATAAATGGGTTTTTGAAACTTGCGTACCTTTTTGGAATCCTTTGTAGTCAAAAACCCTTAAGGTTTTGTCATGTATAAGTCTTCTTGAAGATTCCCGTTAAGGAATGATGTTTTGACATCCACTTTCCAAATTTTATAGTCATGGTAAGCTGCAATAGCCAATATGATTCTGATGTATTTCAACATCACAACAGGTGAAATGGTTTAATCATAGTGAATTTCTTAACACTATCTAAGACCTTTTGCAACCAGTCATGCCTTATAGGTGATGACTTTTCCCTCCATGTCCAGTTTCTTCTTGAATGCCCATTAATTACCAATAGGCTTCACATCAACTAGAGGATCTACCAAAATCTATAGTTATTTTTTTAAAATGGAATCCATTTCAAAATTCATGGCTTCTTGCCACATGGGAATGTCGGTTCCTTCAACTCCTTCCTTTTAGGTAAGAGAATCATCATTGTCAGCCAATAATGAGTCACCATCTTCAGTGATAAGAAAACCATATTATTCTGGTTCTATCACCTCTCTTGTGCTCCTACGCATTTCTTGTGTCTCTGGAATAGATTGTTCTTCCACGGGGCTTTGTGTAATCTATTCTTGTACTAACTCCTGTGTGTATTGATCCTCGACTTCATCGAATTCTATCTTTCTCTCACTACCTCTTTTAGAGATGTGCTCCCTCTCAAGGAATATGGCATGTCCTGCCACTGTAACCTTTATATCCAAGGAGTTTTATAGATAAAATCCCCTTGTTTCCTTGGGATATCCTATAAATGTACACTTTTTTCCTCGGGGTACATGTTTGTTACCAGGAAAGGACTTAACAAATGCTTCACTACCCCACCCTTGTAAATTGGATATCATGGCCTTACATCCACTCCATAACTCGTATGGAATACCATTTATCAATTTAGTTGGTACATGGTTTAGTATGTGTGATTTTTTTGTAATGATTATCCCCAGAAGGATAATTGAAGAATATCATGACTGTTAATTGATATCACCATGTCCAACAGGGTGCGGTTCTTCCTTTCACATACACAATTCCATTGAGGCATGTAAGGAGGATTGAGTTGAGATAGAATCCCAAAATACCGTAAGAATCAGTGAAGTCCTAATTATGATATTTTCCTCCTCTGTCTGAGATGAGTTTTTATACTATTCATACCAAGATGGTTCTCAACTTCAATTTTATATTCTTAGAAGCGATCAAAATAATCCAAAATATACCTCATTTATTAAATATATCCTTATCTACTAAAATCATAAGTAAAAGTTATGAAGTACAAGAACCCACCCCCTTTCTTCAACATGATATGGTCTACACACATCTTTGTGAACTAAATCTAAAATCTCTTTACCCCATTCACCTTTCCCACTAATTTTAGCATTGATTATTTTTCCCTTTAGACACGCATGACATACACCAAGGGGTTTCAGTTCGATAGAATCTAAATACCCATCTTGATGTAATTTTTTCAAATGATTCTCATTGACATGAGCTAGACGGTTATTCCAATGTTGGGTGTGGTATGAGTCATGTGAATTAAATTTTTTATCGATTTCCATTACTTGACATGTGTAGTCTAACAAATAATGGTTGTTATATAAAAATGCCCTAGTAAAACTAATTTTATCTTTATAAAAGTAGAAACATTCATTTCCGAACATGAAGATGAATACATTAGTATCTAATCTGGATACTGAAATAATGTTTTTTTGTTATAGAGGGAACAAAATAGAATCCTTTTAATACCAAGACCATCCCAGTAGGTAATGTGATGTGATAGTCTTCGACAACTATAGCTATGAACCTGACCTCGTTGAAGCTTGCAGATCTACCTCACCTCTGTCAATCTTTCTGAATCTACTATGTTCTAGTATTTGGATATCAAGGTGAACACCACAAGTAGTAACTAATACCCAATTAGTAGAAATAGATATATTGCATTTGATAACAAACGCACCTAAAACATCCCCTTGCTTCCTTGGATGGGTTCAATTTTTCTTCCTGTGGCCCTTTCTGCCACATGTGAAAAAAACAGCCACATGTTCTCTTGCCTCCCCTTCAATCTACTATTTCATGGAAGGCCTTGAAGAATCCTTGGGATTACAGATATTCACCATCCCTTTCCATTTATTCACCATAAAGGCATAAGGTTTTTCACGCTTTATATCATTGACCACTTGGATAATGAGGATAAGAAGACCAGATAGAGGCTTCTCAATGTGGTTCATGTTGAAATATACAACAATGTTAGATAATCTCATAGGGAGTGATGCAATAATGAGATTGGTACTCAGTTCTTCAGGGTGTTCAAAACCTAGAACCTCCAAGAGCTCAATGTAGCCAATGATCATGACGACATGAGCCCCAGCTGGGGAACCCTCTCCATGCTTGTTATGAAATAGAGCCTTGGAGATCTCAACCCATTCCTGTCTTGCTCTCTCTAGGTATAGAACACCGAGGTGATCGAGCATACTATAGGAATCCATGTCTTCATGAGACGTCATGATCTCAGTAGTCATTGATGACATCATTAAACATTGAACATCGAGTGAATCATTCAAATGAAAATCATAGATCAGGAAATCTTCATCGCTCTCCCCTTGGGTAGGCGAATCAAGAAGTGAGGACTCCAGCATGTAAAACATTCGTTCAAGGTGTAGGATAACCTAAAGGATCCTAAACCACTCTTTAATGATACTATCAGTGAAGATATTTTCTTTATTTAGAATTGATCGTAGAGAAAATGTGGTAGACGAGTTTGTTATATTGATTCAAAAAATTATAATAGAAGATTTATCAGTGCCCTTTGATTACATTTTATGAAAAATAATAAATGAAATTATTAATTCTCCAACTATTTTATCATGTCCCAATGACCCCCACCATTGAACTTGGAATGCATAGATGTAATGACATTCTAGTGGCAAGGATCCATATTACCCATCGCATAACCCCAACAAGGATTGGTCAATCAATTTATCGGTATTTAGGTAGGTAGATCTTTACCAACTGTGAGCATACATTTCCTTGATCTGCTGAGTGGACTCTTCAATATTGAAATCCTATGTTGGATTTCTCAACACTTTCCCCCATTTTAAAAAAATTCTATCAAGGGCTACTCCTCTGGATGTAAAATGATTATATCAATATGAAACATCCATATGATCTTCCTTTATAAATGTAAGTTTCCCAACAAGGGTGGTCCAAACACATAGATTTATTGAGTCTTGCCCTTTATCAAATAACGAACGACTTGGTATGACTTAATATAGTATTTGAGGGATTTCAAACCTTTATGTGTAGTCACACATTATCACATGATTGTTAATATTAAGTGATGCGTGATTCAGTGATTTACCATGATCTGATATTGTTTACACATAGTCTTGTTTTTATTTTATTCCATCTTTTAATGCTAGTTTATTTCATAAACTATGTGATCGCAATAACACATACATAATAAATCAACCATGCAATCAGACAGAACTAAAATAAGATGGCATGATCATGAGCTTCTATTGGTTAGTTTATCTAGCGGTTTTCAAAAGCTAACCTTGACCTGGGGAAAAACAAATTGAACCCAATGGTTAGTGTTTAGAAGCTCCCACCAATCAACCTTTGTATCTTCTTGGGTGAGTCTCACCCCAGCTTTAGATTTTGAACCGTCTCCATTGGTATAGCAGATCCTTCATTACATGGGTTTTACAATAAAGAAACCATGGGTACGCAGGCCATACTTTTAATTGGAAGAAGTCTCACAGGCCAACGAATTTAAATTAAAAAAATTTAAATGAAACTATACACACACAAAGGGTATTTGGTCTAGCTCATGATCATCAATAGAATGCATTGAAATTTACACATATTTAGTGTTCAAATTCTTTAAACTATTCTATTAATCATGATAATACATGATTTAATTCAATTAATTATGATCTTATAATTAATCAATTCTTTATCATAAATACATTTCGGAATTTCCTTGTGATTCTTCTCATCTAAATTCCTTGTACGAGTCATTGTACTTTGGAGGAAACTTAGTGAAATTAAATTTCTGGAATGTACATGGTCAATAGGCTATATTACACAGCGTGTATTTATTTTCACCGTTTATCCAAAGTACACGCCAGGGGATTTGTCGTGTTTTCTGTACTTTGGAAATTTAGGAGTACACGACGTGTAGATTAATCTAACACGACATTACTTCTTTGTTACATGTATACCACCCTAGCTATCCCATTTACACGGTTACATGACATCTCCCTGTACACAGTTTCACAGGGGCCGGATCGGACAACATGATATGTTGATTCAACATACACGTCATGTATTCCGGTTTCTATGTGTCATTCAGTTCTGGTAAACAAGGTGTATTAAATAAATATAGGTATTCTCAATTCACACTGTGTGGTTTGACGGACCAGTGCTAGTTAGTTGATCATAAGTACACGGCGTGTAGATTTCACTACACGTTGTGTATTCTGACGTTGTACAGACAGAATGAGCAGCTCCTCTAGATGAGTTCCTCGTTTTTATTTTAATAAAAATTAAAATTATATGTCATTTCTGTGAAATAAATCGAGAAACTATGGAGGAAGAATAGATATCCTTCATTCCGTTTTATAGAATGATTTATCTTGAATTGAATCAAATATAAATGTGTAAATTATCAACATAAATTAAATTACTATAATCAATGTTTTTACCCCTCTGATACCACTTATATGTCCCAGGGGCAGCAGAATCTCATGGGTGGATGTGCCCACTTGACTTTTTGTAATTAGCAATGATCAATCTCCGATTAATACGATGATAAATTCCAGACTCCACATATCGAATCACAGAAATTGAAAATGAAGAATAATAGTCCCATAACCACAAAGGAGGATCATCAAAAGTTGATTACAATAAATTTAATTAATAGACAAAACGTACTTTTTATGGTGTTCTTTCTTCGTTGATATTTCTGGTCATATTCCGATGTGATTTCATGTTGTTTCACAGAAGCCAAGTGTAGAATTACTCTAGTGGTGATCCACACGTATACCGCGTATCTCGAGACGTCTCCAAAATAATCATTGGGTTCTATAATGGAGAATCCTTTTCTTGCGTTGTTCACCTTAGATCGCCTTGATCCGATGGAGGAGGATCTCTCTAGGTCTTGAGAGCATTCTTAGAGGAAGGACTTCTTTCGGCCTTGAGAGAATACTCTAGAATTGTTGTGCACAATGATTAATGAAAAGTGTTGGGGTTGTGAGAATATTTATAATCAAATTTTAGGTTATAGAGTTATGACAAAAAATAAACACATTACAAATTTTATTTATTTCATTAACTCTTATTGAAAACCCCCATGTTGAATCATTAATTCCTTGACATGTGCCCAGACTGATTATAATAAATATCATTTAATAAATAGATATAATTTCCTCAAAATACCGACTAGAAAAACTACATGACATGTAATTATTAATACACGCCGTGTACTCTTTTTTCATTTCCTTTCCAAAATGAAAACTACACGACATGTAAATTCAATGTACATAGTGTGCATATCATGTTTTCATTTTATTCTTCCTCCAACATTAAAAAAATTTAGGATTCCTTAAATAATTATTGAACCCCATACCGGAATAATCTATATTCTACTTGAGATATATGGATACAGTTAGTGTGTGACCCTCTAGGCTTCTTTCTCGTTGGCTTAGGTGGGCTTGCCTAAAGTCCAAGATTACTGTCTAGAAACGGGTAAAGGTACCCAAAAGATTTAAGTTGATGCTGCATTAATGTGTCACCTCTTACGAACACATACCATGTAATTTAATCCCTTTGTCTCAATATCTCATCAAGAAAGTTTCATGGAAGTTTAATAAAACCATATGCTTGATCCGTCATTCTTTGACTTCCAGAAATAAACTCATCGTGACACCATGTCCATGGAATTTGTGTGACATCTCTATTTCAATCAAAGGGCTAGAGATATCTACTTCCATAAATATAGAAGGGAAAAATCTTTCCTCGACTTATCCATTAACAACATTTCATTTGTTATTCACCCAACGTACCCTACTTCCAACACTACTGGAAAAATGGCATATACCCACGGTTCAAAACCGTGGGTATAGCCTATACCCACGGTTTTGGGAACTGTAGGCTGGAACGACGTCTGTATAGGTCCCCATCATATACCCACAATTTTCCAAATACATCGGTATATGTGTCCTGCCACCGTGTCACCGAAACATAGCCAATTTCCACGGTGTCAACGGCTTTTACCCAAGGTTTCAAAACCATGGGTATAGGTCCTAAAATAATGCAGGCGCCGTGTTTCGATCCCGCAACCTCTTCACTACACACACTATGTCTAACCAATAACCTAAAATCACCTATTTTTATATATATATAGTTAAATCTAGTTATAAAAACCATGGGTATATAGGGAAGAACCGTGGGTATAGGGTTCTCGCAAAAAAAAAATCCTTCCCGCGGAAAAAAAATTCCCGCGCACACAAAAGTGACTTATATCCATGGTTTTTCAAAACCGTGGGTATAGTTATTTTACCCCAGACCTATCCCCATGGTTTTCCCCAAAACCGTGGGGATAGGTACCCCTATACCCACGGTTTTGGGAAACCGTGGGTATAGGTTAGTTTTCAGGACCTATCCCGACGGTTTTGGAAAACCGTGGGGATATACCCCCCTATACCCATGGTTTTGGAAAACCGTGGGTATAGGTCATGAAAATTCACCTATACCCACGGTTTTCCAAAACCGGGGTCATAGGGGGGTTTATCCCCACGATTTTGGGGAAAACCGTTGGGATAGGTCCATTTTCCAGTAGTTCAACCAACTGTCTTCGTGACGGATTTCGTCAGCAAATATAAATATGTGAGTCGCGACATGAGTTGATGATAATCTTCTAGTCTAAGGACCATTACACATTCTAGTAGATAGCAATGTCTAATTACACCAAGACATGTGGAATTACTACTGGCAGGTCAGTTCTCATAATCTGTCATCTTGGGGATTTTCAAGTGCGGACTCCATGTGAGAGAGTCTAGACTTCTTACAAGTACTCACACATGATGGTATGTATACTATGTGTCATATCATAGTGTGTCATCCAACCGTAGATCATTTTTTAAGAATATTCTTATATTATTTCATGGTTATCATCATATAGGGGATCTTCCATGACCTTATTAATGTAAAAAATATTCATGGAAATTATTATATTATAGTCAAGCAGAATAATGAACAATATATAAAAGTTCACATTCATATAATAAAAGTATAAACTGTTGGTTCTCAGGACACCAACTCTAACATATATTTGAATCATATATCATCTAAGATTAAAAAATGATCCATATTTTAGATATTTTTTAAGTAAGACATAAAAATAGTTTATTCCCCTTAAAAAATCAAAGTGAGTCATCTACCTTACTTATAGTATGACACCTACTCTCCTCAAATATCCACACATCAATAGCCTTTTGGACCAAAACGTAACAACCATAAAACATTCCTTAAATTACATCCCATGACATGTAAGTCTATGTTTATCAAAAATTAAACCCAATATGGATTTAGGTATAAACTGAAAGAGGTTATTTGAAGAAGTGATAATGTTTTTAGGTGAGACTTTTGGTTAAATTTCATCTTCTTACACCTTGAAATATTCCTAAATATTCATTAAAATATAACACCATTATCTTATATATAATTGTATTCTTTTTTTCAATGGAATAACTTATATCTATCTCACCATTCCATCAATTGTGAAATGAAACCATTGTTCCTATATACAGTAGACTATTGAATCAGGAACCAATGTAATTGGTTTTCCTTAAATTCCACTCACACTTATTTAAAATGATGGATTGAATTTCATTATGTGATAATCATATCATATTTATCAATATGGATAAATAATATTTCTTATTTATTACATTTACCTCCATAGAACGATGATAATGTCCTTCAGGCGTACAGATGGATTACCACCACCACAAGGTGATCTGATTCATTTTTCCTAATGAAATCACATTAATACTATTTATATGTGCATTTAAAATATAATAAACTATTTATTATATAATAATCATTATACACTTTTTAATTATATTTACCTTATTTCTCTCACACTCTCTGAAAAATGAAAATTATTGTCATACATACATATAATCTACAATCTGTATGATTGTTACATAATATATTTTTTCATACCATGAGTAATGTTTTATTTTAAAAGTATAATTAATATATAGAAATTAGAATAATTTGATTATTATTATTCTGGATATGGTGTAATATGTCATCATTGATCATAGAGAACTTATGAAATTTATTTTCGATATATGGGTCAAATATAATAAAAACATATTACATAAACATAAAAAATTAATTAATTGTATGTAACATAGAAATAAATAAAATAAATGTAATAATATACAAGAATATTTTATTATGTAATTAAATAATTTTTATATGTTTATTATTATGGAAGATAAATGATATGAGGGATTTGTTCGCTTGAGGTAAGGGACACTTTAACATATAATATATATTAATCAATGTTTTAATCATTTATTTTATTGATATTTTTATTGCATGTACATATTAGTAAAAAAAATAATTGATGTATTTATATTTACACATATTATTTATAATAGAATTATTGATTAAATGTTTTTTATTAATTCAAATTTATTAAAAGGAATATTTTTACCAATTTTAACAGGAATGGTTTGAAAAAGAAAAAATTAATGTTATATTTTAATATATAGAGCGTCAATGGTTCTTACCACTACCATAACATTTATTTTATATTTGGATTCATTTAAAAAATTTATTATTTTTTTAAAGGAAAAATGTACTTCACTTTTTTAGTGGGTATTTTCAAAAATGGGGTTTAAATGAAATTTATATTTCAATATATTAAAATGTTTTCTTATGGGTGAAATTATAATTTTTATGAGTCTAATAAGGGAAATTAAAATTTACATATATTATGATTATGATAAGGTTAATTGGACTTGTTTATAGTGAATGGTGATCTAGATATTTCTCTTGATGATGTGTGAGCCTAATATAGTTCATGATGGTTGGTTATCCCGATATTCTTCTCTAATGTATTAAGTAAAGGGGTAGATATAACTAGTTATGTTTTTCCTGAGTGATTATGGAAATTTATCTGGTAAGTAGTTAAATTTGAATAATTATTGAAATAGTGATATGAGAACTGTTTCATGTGTTACCTGTATTGTTTATATATTCCTTCTTGGGAATTTCAATGAAATATAATTATTTATAAATGTATGTTATTGATCGTAACATTAAAGGGACGTTTATGCTAATTATTAAGGGTTAAATGTATAACCTTTCCATAGTATTATTTGACTACTAAGAATCATTTATGAATGTTACTTGTCCATTAATATTTCTAATGAAATTTTCTATAATAATCATAGGGTATACTAGATTTTTTCTTCAGTAATTTGTTTTTATTTTGACACCAATGTTTATTTGGAAACAATAATTTTTTAGAGTATGAATATATTAATAGGTTTTTTCATTTTTATATGTCCTTTATGTAGAATATTATCATCTTCTATACTAATAACAAAGATTTATATACAAATTTTGGATACATCTTAATAGTGTTTAATCATGCTTAATTTGACATTGCACTAGGTTTTGGTTTATTTTTTCATGAAATTGGAATTTAAGATTTAAAGAAAAAAATTTCTAAAAATAGAAAACAAAACAAGATATAAACATTTTGAAAGGAGTTCACAACATGAATTCCTCCTTCAGAGCATGCCTGAAGACCCACAGTCCAACCAATGATGATATAAATTAAATGAATCTGTTATACAATATGTACATACATTGCACGTGGTGATATTTTCAAATTAATAATATTTTTGAACGTGAATAAAATAAAAAACGTGATGAATTTATATGAAAAGAAATTTTTAGTATAACACCCCGTAAATTTATATTTGAAGTATTTCACAAGATTGTATATTTTCGAGAGATGATTTTGGATCTAATGTACATGAAGTTAATCCTATTCACATCATGTAAAAGTTGATATAGAAGACACATAAATCCATTACCTAACATGAAGTCTTTATATTTCATTTACCTTTCATTCCTAAATATAAGATTGAGTGCCTCTCCTATATAGAGGGGTTATGGACATTTATTTTTTTTATTATTCTTCAATTTATCATTGTTTACTATTATAATTTATTTTTATTTAAATTATTTACTTGTTTTTTAAAATCCTTTTAATGTTTACCTCTATATGTTTTTTATTTTTCTGTTTTGTTTCCACCTTCCTTATCAACTCCTATTTCGATACTGATCATCATTCAACACCAACAATTTCACTATTTTATCATTTTTTCTCCATTAAAGTTATGTTTCATATTTATTATTTATTATTTTAGTTGTTTATTTCTTATTAATGAGTTTTTTTTTATTATTTTCAGCATGTTTCAAAAATCTCTGGTTTTGATTTACATGGTCATGTATGGATAATCCTATTATGGTTATGGTTTTAGAGAAGGTGTTCTCCTAAATATAATGAATTAAAAAATTAAGACATTGTAACCATATAGATCTAAATTAGGTTAAAAATTAATTTTTTTTCTCATTCCATTATACAACATTGAACATTAGGGGTACAATTCAAGGACCCCACCCTAATTGGAAAGCAATAAGCCATCACTATTAACATGTGACAATTTCTTCAATATAATCTAAATATAATAAATTCAGTGTCTAAAATTAATCCAAACTAAAGAATAGTTTTATACTTGGTAGATCCAATTTCAATGACCATAACCAATTGGTGACCATTGCACCACTTTTCAGCCTAATCCATAGGTCTATCCCATATTATATTTGAAATTATCATGTACCTGAAGCCCTTAAAATGACTTTAATTTATACTTTATCATCTATTTTAAGACAATGGTATTTATAAATTTATAAAACCAAACATTAAGATTGAACATGAAGAATAAAACTATAGGGTTTTAATAAAAAAAAGTTTCTTTATCATCTAGTAGGCCATGTGAGTTAGACTCCACACTACCTCATTACAACACCATTCTAGTCACTTATAGTTTAATCTAATAATTCTTATAGGATCTCATAATGAATTTTCAGTGCATCACATGTTTTTAAAAGTTTTTTCATAGGGTTTTAAGGATGAGTTGTGACAAGGATGAGGTCAAGATGAAAATTTTGAAAATATAACATTTAAAGAAGAAAAATTTAATAGTTTTTTATTTTGGGAATACTAGATACTAAATATTAGTGACCACTTTGTGATATAATATTTATTTTTTAAAGGTTGATGAATTAATACACTAAAAATATAAAACTAAAATATCATTAATAATGTAAGTAAATTCTATTTCTTATAAAAACCAATTTTATAAATGTTTTCTAATTCATTCATTATACAACAAATTGATCATAAGACAAATGTGGTGCCATTTGATATACAAGATATTATATACATTATATGAATATCCATTATAAAATAATTAAAATCATCCTATTTATGTTTTTTATAAATTATATATAATTTTATAATTTTTTGACAGCAAATATTTCATTAAATTAATAAAATTGAAACCACTTTCATATCATAATACATTCTCCTCAGTATATTTTAGTATCCTAGAAAGATACTACAAGAAACCACATTATTTAATCATAAAAAAATAAACCAGTATTCTTCAATGGATTTAGTAGATAATCCATCTATATATCCACCATAATATTTAGGGATTCTAACCACATGATATAGTCATGATACAACAATGTTTTTCCAAAATTTCTTGGATACCATTTGTAAATCGCAAATATGGTTTTAGTACTTGTTTCAATCCAAATCAGGATATATATTACAAGTATATCATCGTATCATCATGTATAACAACATTAAACATTGGTATTTATTGGTTGATACATGATATTTATATTTGATCATGATTTCCTTAAAATAAAATGAATTTATTCATCAATATATGTATATAAAAATTAATCATGTTTCCCACATTCAATCTATATCACCCCAGTTGTTCCCTCTAATGTTTCTCTGACATCTAAAAGTGATACTTCCTATAAAACCTATTGAATTTTATCTACTCTAAATACAATCAGTCATTTCAATTAATTAATCTTTGTTAAATACATACACTCCATGGATCATATATCCACTTTAATCATATGTCACCTCAATGATCCAAAAAAAAATTTAAGTACAGTACAATATGGGTACCTCATAATATCCTCAGGTAATGGAATGTATCAGGAAATGAAAATATAAATACTTCTTACTATTTTTATTATTAGTTTTTACGGTGATTTTCCAATGACTGTTACTACTAATACGATTATCCTTCATAGAATTGGATTAAAAATTATAGGAATTGTTAAGTTGGGTCCCCTTTTTCTAAGGTGTGAATAATCTACCCTTTGATTTTTTTCTCCATCTATATACCCCAAATTATAAATAAAACTCAATGATTATTTATCCCTTATATATTCACTTCACTAGTATTTATATACATACTTTATAGTGGTACATTTAAAAATATTTAAACATGAATTGTAGTTTTGGTTTATGATTTCCAATATTCCCACAACATATTTGTTTATCCTTAACGAAATTTTCTTTGAAAATTCATTCAAATATTTATGGTAACTTAATCCATCATCTAGTAAAGTTATTCAATATCAATAACATCCTCCTTGATAACCATTAGATAAAACTCTTCATTATTCTTCTGTCCCTATTCTTTTTTCTTTTTTTATTAGAAGGTAGGCCTATGTAAACAATGTAACACCCTAATAATTTAATAAGTTTTAACTATAAATATATTCAATGTTTAATAACTTGTATAACATGAAAACAATATCTAAAATAATATTAAATATATTTTACAATTCAACAATAATATTAATAAAACATATGAATAAATTATAAAATAATAGTAGGAGCATTAATATAAAAGTAAAACAACAACTGTATAAAACAATATCCAAATTACGTTTCTTACAAGTTATTATTATGGTTTTAAGTTCCAATATTATGTATTTTAACACAATTTAATAGGATAAATTTAATTTCAAAATGATTAACAATAAATATATGTGACTAAAATCATTTGGAAAGTTCCTATATTCCATAAAATTAAATTTTTATATATTTTTTATATTTTTATATACATAAATATAATTGAAAACTTTTGATAGATTATTTTAATAACATTTTTAATGTATAAATAGACGAAATTCAATTAATTTTTAATTAAAATTATATAAAAGTAACAATACATTCAATTTAATATTTAAGTTTACTATAAAAATAGTTCTTAATTGGATTTCATGTTTCTATTTAATATTTAAATTCTTAAATTTTATGATTTGATGTTAATGGAATAAACATAATTTATAGATTTAGTATGTAAATATTAACTTATGATAACAATTTTTAATTTTTTGAAAAGTTAGTTACAAACAAAAAAATAATTACATAAATTAATGATATTTTTTATCTTTTTGAAATGAAATTAAATAAAATTGATTTCATATCTAGAATTTTGAGGCCCAAATTAGATAATAACGTAAATTTCATTTTTGGTAATAAACATAAGTTACCAAGCTTAAAGTAGTCAACATGGTTTCTTGTCCTCTATAATTATCGATTTTAGATCAGTATTCCTTGAAAAAAAAATCATTTTTATGAAATTAATATTTATAAAAATTTCATATCTCTCACCTATAAAATATCCCATTGAGAACCTTATATATCCTCACACATAATGATTCCCAAGACTACTATTCATTTCTAGAAATTCCCTCAACCCTATCTTGTATATTCAATAGGTTCTGGTCTCACTAAAAAAATTATTAATTATTAATAAGTCCTCTCAAAGAGGATATCAAACTAAGTTTTAATTATTTTCAGTGAGTTATTTCAAGTAAAATTCCTCTTAAAATCAACCAATATTATCATATATATTCTAAAATATGAAAATAAACATCATTTGGTTATATAAATGTTATTATATTAAAGGATTAAAATTTATATAACTTCCTCCCATATATTACAATATGAAAATGTCACATGTGTTTTGGTGGAACAAGCACCTACAATAACAATCTATTTCATTTTTCATCATCACTTTACATATATACACAAAATGGATTTCATGAATTTATAAAATATTTTTGGAATGATTTTATTTATAGATAAATTATCAATAAACTTAATAATATTACTAAGAAATAGTTATTATAAATTTTACTTCCAAATATAAGGGGATCAAGACACTTTTTATAATTTAAATTTTTTATGAAAACCGATTAAAATATATAAATAAATTTTTTATTTAATGATATATAACATATATCTCTATAACTACAGAAATTATAAAAATATTTTATATTCCCATTAATTGTGATCATTATATTGATTCATTATTAAATAATTTGATAAAATAGTCTCACGTAACTAATGATAGACAAAACCAAACAATATATTAATTAAACATGACAATATATAAGACATCAATATGAAATGTAAATTAAAAATATTCCTAATAATGTATTTAATATATTTAATTTCATTAACCAAGAGGTTAAATGCTTGCACCCTGTAGTACGAGACTTGTGGTATGGGTTATTTCTCTCAATTTCAATTCCATGTGAAAAAATTATTATTTTTCACTAATTAATGTTAATATAGATTAAATTTTTCTATTTTTAATTATTATATCGAAATTAATGGTTTCTTATCTCATTTTCAAATCCATGAGATACATTCATTATTTTTCACTAATTTATGTCAATATGAACTAAATATTTTACTTTATAATTTTTATATCACAAATAAAATGTTATTATTGGGATTTTATAATTCATATAATATCTCGTTAATTATTATTTTTTGATTCATACATAACTAAAGTCATAAGGGTTGTCGTTAACGTAATTTTTTTAACTTTTATTCATGAACACCATCCTTAAAATATTGGTTTCTTCCCCTCAATTATTGTATTATATTGTTTTATTTCTTTATTTTATTGGGTTTACATGTCTCCTAAACATTTTAATTCCCTTTGGTACACAATTCAATCAAACAGTTTCTTTTAGGTGCACTCGACCATATCACGTATTTATAGTCACAAATATTTTCCTATATATATATAAATATTAATATTTTTTCCAGAATTTTCTTACATATAAATAAAATATTTCAAAATATTATTTTCTACTATATGTTAATTAATTTATAAAAATTTAAAGGAGTCATATTAACATTTTCTAAATGTGTCAATCCTGAGATCATTTTGTTTCAAGGTTTTCATATTTTGAATTACCTTTAAATTAGGTATATCCAATACCAATTTTCAAATGTGACATGGAGTTTCAAAAGTGAATTAGATGTTTTTCTTATAATCATGTTATAAAATCTATATTCATACACTTTTTATAATTTCATTTATATTTTCATATAAAAACATAAAATATCTCCCTTTTTGAGTTTTTTTCATATATTAATCCCTTTTTATCACATTAATTTTGAGTTTATACAACAACATTTTTCATAAGTATTATGTTCCATATCACTATATTTTTCTCTTAAAATTATTTATCTCATTAAGGTATATATGAATTATATTCAAGGAAACTATTGGACTCCTCATGTACTAATAATATTTTAATGATAACAAATCTTATTTAACCTGGTTAAATCCAGTAAATTATATAAAATCATGTGTATTAATGTTTAAAGTATTCTCATGCTTTAAGAAGAACTATTAAAGATATTAAATTTCTCTACATTCAATTTAATTGATTTTATACTATCTTTTGACTCACTTTATGATGATTTCTCTGAAAAATTATAAATTATAATCCTTTCTATGATCAGCATTGCTTACGTATGAATACAATAATCTTGAAAATCCTAAGACACTGTGAGTCTGCCCCTAGCTATGTCTTTATGTCACCATGAAGCAGACACCGTGATGCAAACACTGTAATCATTGAGACACCATGACCCTGAGACACCGTGACTGAAAGATACCATGAACATGAGACACCGTGACCGCGAGACACCGTGACATTCAGACACCATGACCAATCCAAACACCTTGTGAAGGAGACCTCGTTTCCATGACATAATGAGACAATGTTTCCTAATATATTTGTGTCGTTTTTTAATTTAATCTCAAACAGTAATATTTAATGATATTAATGCACTAACATAATTAATGTTTCTTTGTAGACATATCGTCTGACAGTACGAGGTACATGGTGCAGAATATATGCAACATGTCGGCCCCTAAACATTATTTTTTAGATAAATGAAAAGTGATACCAAAAAATATGAGACACACGACAAAGAAAACCATGTGGGCGTGGTCACCATAGCGAAGAACACACTTAGAGAATGTTTCAAAAAGAAATTCCTATTGCATAAAACTCGACACTGTTAAAGAACACACGAAGCATATTTAAAGCATAGAGAACATCTTCACTATTTCAAACCTCACGAAGAACACACGATGAATTATGACACTCTGTTTTATAGATGAGGACTCGAATTCTTCATATACATCATCTCAAAAGTCCAAAGCTGCAAAGACCAACACTCAGAGCACTTCTAAACCAATCTCAATCTTTCTACTCTAATTGTGTGTATTTTTATTAAATTTCGAGCAGTGTGTTTTTATGTATAATAATACAATTTGTCTCCCACATCAAAATAATGGATTCAAGTTATCCTTATTCAAACACTCTATTACCCTTCTATATACCCACAAAGAAGTGTGGAAGAGGTCCATGTGTGGCCTAGTAGTTTGTACCCACGAAAAACTATGGAAGGGGTCCTTGTGTGGCCTGGACAGTCCTATGTACTGTTGTTAACCACAATCCATGGTTTGGATAAAATTTTATTTATATAAACTTCTTTGTGGTAGGTGATCACTAAGTGGAGTGGATTAGGTCTCATCTCGATACTGAACCACTTGCTTCATATCCGTTGTGCTGCTAAATTTAGTTTTCCTTGTTTTACTACTTATCTTCATAACTCAGAAATCACAAAATTCACTTTGATAGTTAGTCTTGGAAATATGTTACAACATTCTTTTCTTAGTAGAATAACATCAAAAGAAGTTTTAATAATTAATATTAAAATTACTGAGAACTAATAAATCTCCTAAGAAGATATTTAAATAGTCAAACTCTTATAAAAGTATAACCTTGATTAACAGGGTTATACCTAAACATTTGGGAAAAACCTTTTAGAAATAATTTTTACATAAATTTTTATAGATACTCAATTCACCCCTCCCCTCTTTAGTAATCTACTCTGACTAGCATTTGGTATCAGAGAATTTTTATTAGGACTCTATTTAATCTTATTAAATTGTGATTGGAGTTGAACCCTATAGATATGTAAATTTCTATAATTTCAAAATTTCTAATTCTTTTAAAGTAATACTTTATTTGGACAATATATTTGAAGATGATACTACCAACAGACCACCATTATTAAATGGAACCAATTATGATCAATGGAAAAATAAAATGAAAATGCATTTAGTGACTATGAGTTTTGAAATATGGTCATCCATTATAGATGAATATAAGATTCCTACTTTTTATAGAATCGCATGGTATGAACCTATAAAAACTACCTACAATAACAACTAAAAAGCTATGAAAGAATTATAATGCTCCTTAGGAGATGTAGAATTCCAAATAATTTCTTCATGTAAAACTACCTATTAAATTTGGGATACCCTGTTTGTCTCATATGAAGGAACATATAGTGTAAAAGAAATAAGTCTTAACACTTATACTATTAAATATTATAATTTTATGATGAAATCTGATGAACCTATATCTGGCATGTATCTTAGGTTTAATGATATTGTCAACACAATGATTTCTCTTGTAAGAGAGGTCACTACCAAGGAACAGATCATGATAATTCTCAGATGTTTTCCTGGAATATAGAGGGGAACATCTATATATATTATAGAATCATGCGACATCAACAAAATACCTATAAAAGATCTCATTGGGAAACTGATGATGTATGAGTAAGGGATGAAAGTCAACAAAGGGAAGGAAATGAGCCAAAGAGAAAATATGTTGCATTCAATACCACCACCTCTAAGCACAAAGACAAAGGGAAACTATAAGCTTCTATAGAATGTTCCAGTGATGAACAATCATCATCTGACAGTGATGAAGAAATGGCTCAATTATCTATAAGATTTAAAATATTTTATAGGAGAATTTTTTTTTAAGAAATCAGATTTTCATGAGAAAATATTACCAAAAGGGAAATTTGAAGGACTGGACAAGAAGTGACAAGAAATATGAAATTGTATACTATGAATGTAAGTTCAAAGGACTTATCAAGGATGACTGTCCAAATCTAGAATCCAAAAAGAAATATGAGTACAGGGACTGGAAGTATAAATATTCAATGAAAACAACTTGGAGTGCTTCTGAGGACAGTTCAAGAAACTGAGAGACATCACATGATAAACAGGCTAAAAAATCCAATATGTGTTTTATGACAAACGCATCTAAGGTAACTCTAGACGCCTCTATACATTATTAATACTATTCTAGAGATGAGTGTGACTCAGAAAATATGACTAATAAAGAAATGTTTGAATACTGTAACATGCTTGAGGAAACATGAAATGAACTAAAAGTCAAATATAAATCATTAAAGAAACATTATGGTCTTACCATAACTGTTAAATCTGATCTCATAACTAAAATAGTGATAAATGATTGACTGATCAATGAAAATAATGAATTAAAAATGTATAATGAGAAACTAAAGAGTGGCCTAGAAAACATTACCAATGGGAAATATACCCTTACTCAAATTTTACGAAAAAAATTGCTCCTAAATTCAACTCTGGAATTGGTTATCAACCTTGAAAAATAAATCTAGGTAGAACATATTCGGTTTCAAAATCTAGGACATAATGTTTTACTGCCAGTTCTGGAAACAAATCATATAGTTCACATCATGATACATATTTTACAGTTTCATGTTTTTGTGAATTTAATAGAGTCTATTTTTCAAATACTATACGTAATGATTATAGGAAATCCATGAGGCAAATATGGGTTCCTTAATCACTTATCACTAATATTACTAGACCCAAACAAGTATGGGTACCAAAATCTATTTTTGCTTAATCTTTTTTTAGTAATGTTTCTTAAAGAGTTCATGTAAAAGTATATGGTACTTGGATAGTGGATGTTCAAGTAACATGATAGGATACTACTCATGCATCAAGAACTAGACAAATGTAGATGGAGGACATGTCACATTTGGTGACAATTCCAAAGAAAATATTATTGGCCTCGGCCAAATTGGTAACTCTAATTCAGTTTTGTTTTCTAAATTACTATTTGTTGATGGGTTAAAATATAATCTACTTAGTATATCACTATTATTAGATGATGTATTTCATGTTTGATTTGAAAATTATTCATACAATATCTTTAATTCTAAAGATGAATTAGTATTTTCAGCATTATGAAGTGAAAATCTTTACTCTGTTAACATAGATTCTTTAGCTTCTCAAAATATTTCATGCTTAAGTGTATTTCATAAAGCATCATGGCTCTGGACTAGGATACTAGGACATTGTAATGTTTACTCCCATTGAAATATAACTAGAAAAATCTTAGTTAAAGACTTAACCAATCATGAGTTTCTAAATGATAGAGTGTGTAATCCTTCTCAAAAGGGAAAAACTGAAAGTTTACTTCAAAAAAAAGAAAGAAGTGTCAACTTCTCAACCTCTTGAACTAGTTCAATTTGATTTGTTTAGACCATCTAGAGTTTCTAGATTAAATGGGAAGCACTATTTTTATGTTCTTGTAGTTGACTTCTCTAGATATACATGGACCTTCTTTATGGCTTACAAAAGTGAAGCCTATTCTTATTTTACTAAATATTACAAGTCTATAGAAAATCATAGTGGACTTATGATTAAATCATTAAGAAGTGATCAAGGTCGTGAGTTTTAAAATCAAGAGTTTGAATCTTCTTTCTCACAAAATGGTTACAATAACAATTTCTCTGCCCCTAGATAAACTCTGCAAAATGGAGTTGTAGAACGAGGAAATAGAACCCTGCAAGAGATTGCTGGAACAATTCTTAGTGAATATGACCTACCAATTTATTTTTGGGCTGATGCTATCAATACAACGTGCTACAAAATCAATAGAGTGTTGATCTGAACTATTCATAAAATGACTCCTTATGTCTTATGGAACAATAGAAACCCCAAGGTTATCTACTTCAAGGTTTTTGGTTGTAGAGTTTATATCCTTAATACTAAGGACAATCTTGACAAATTTGCATCCAAAAGTGATGAAGGTATCTTTTAGGATATTCCTTGTCTAGTAAAGCCTAAAGATTTTTCAATAAAAGATTTATGGAAAAATATTTTCATGCCCAATTTGATGAAATAGGTCCACATGTGCCTAAAACCATTCTAGAAAACCAGGTAGATGATGTATCAAATCTGAACATTAATCCAAAATCATTAAACAATTCTATGAATGAATCTGTGAAAACATCCAATTCTGGAAATTCCATAGAATCAAGTCACAATGAACATGAATCTATTGAGGAACCTGAAGTCACTAGTCCATCAATTTCTAGAGCATACAGAACTCTTAAGAACCATCCATTAGATGTTGTCGTAGGAAACCTAGACAAAGGAACTCGTACTAGAGCATCTCTTAAAAATCAGGTTGAACATCAAGCCTTCTTATCACAACATGAACCTAAAAGAAATAATGATGTTATTAATGATGAATTTTGGGTTATGGAAATGAAAGAATATCATAATCAGTATGAAAGGAACAAAGTTTGGAAACTTGTCAAAAGACCTAAGGACACATTCACCACAGGCACTGAATGGGTGTTCAGAAATAAGGTAGAAGAATCAGGTAATATAGTTAGAAACAATGTTAGATTAGCTGCACAAGGCTATAGTCAAGAAGAAGGAATTTATTTTAAAGAGACTTTTTCACTAGTAGATAGACTTGAATCCATCATAATCTAGCTTGCCTATGATGCACATCTGAATTTCAAACTATATCAAATGGTTGTTAAATGCGCACTTTAAAATGGGTGTATAGCTGAGGATGTTTTTGTGGAACAACCCCCTGGTTTTAAAATACCCCCACATTCCAAATCATATTTTTAAATTATCAAAATCTTTATATGGTTTAAAGCAAGCTCCAAGATCTTGGTATGATCGGTTTCAGTACTTTTATTATTTAAAAATGTTTTAACAAAAGAATAGTTGATCCTACCCTTTTTATAAAAAAAATTCTAATGATTTTTTAGTTGTTAAGATCTATGTAGATGTTATTATTTTTGGATATTAAAAAAATTCGTTTTGTGTTGATTTTTCTAAAATGATGAAAAATGAATTTGAAATCAGTTTAATGGGTGAACTGAAATTCATTATTGGATTTCAAATCATTCAAAATAATGATGGAATTGTTTTAATTCGATGTAAATATACTAGATATTTTCTAAAACTGTTTGGATTGGATAGCACTAAATGTAGTGACACTCTCAAGAGTACCACTTGTAAGTTGGATCTTGATGAAGACGTAAAATCTATTGATCAAAACAATTATAGAGGAATGATTGGAAGATTACTCTACATAACTTCTAGACATCCTGACATCATGTTTAGTGTGAGTATATGTGCTTGTTTTCAAGTAAATCCTATGGAATATCATTTAAATGTTGTAAACAGAGTTTTCAAATACCTCAAGCATACACCCAATCTATGACTATTCTATCTTAGAGGAAAATCATTTGAATTAATTAGTTATTCTGATGCCGACATTGGTGGTTGTATGTTAGTTAGAAAAATCATCTCTTTAACATGTCGTTTTTTAGGGAAGTCACTAGTATCATGGTGTAGTATGAAACAAAATTTTGTTGCATTATCTACTGCAAAAGATGAAAACATAGTTGTTGGCTGTTTTTGTGCACAAATATTGTGAATGAAACACACATTACTAGATTATGGATATCAATTCATGCATGTACCAATAAATTGTGACAACACAAGTGCTATTAACATCTCAAAAAATCATGTTTCATATTCTAGGACAAATTATATTGATGTAAGACATCACTTTTTGAGAGATATTTATCAAAAAGGTGATATCACTTTGAAATTCATTTGTACTGAGTATCATCTTGTTGATATATTCACCAAAAAATATATTTTGAAAGAATAGACTATATCATACATGAACTAGGAATGATACACCTCAAATAGATATCATACTATTTCATGTCTTACTTTTTGATATCTTACTATTTTATTATTTACTGTTTCATGATTACAGTTTCTCAGCTAGTGTTTTGTTTTATTGTCCCACTGTAAAGTTCAAGTTTACTATCTCACCATGAAGTTCTTCCATTGTCTCAATGTAACATGTGTTTTTTGTCTCACCGTATTACTATCTCACCGTAACATTCATTTATTGTCTCCCCATAATGACTACACACAGTCTCACCAAAAAAATTCTTTATGATTTTTTTGTAAAAACCTTCATCATGGTAATTATCATTTTCACATTTTTTGATTTCCTACACTTTAACTTTTGCAACGTTTGGAACTCCTAAATGATGAAATAAAGTATCACTCGATTCATCACTCGTGCTTTATTCTATTCACTCATTTTGAACCCTTCATCAACCCTACAACCATTTTTTTGTCTCTTGAACCTTCAATGGTTTCCCAAGATTAAACACACTTCATCGTCGACTCTTAATACTCATAACTCAATGAAGAAGAAAATTGCATCTAAGTGAGAACCCTAAGGACCTCTAAATCCTCATTTAGCAAATTGGGTTGTCGTACCTGAGAAAGAGATTTTTCCAAATTGGATTAATTCCAGTAAGTCTTTGGTTTTGAATGTTCTAGAATAGTAAGGCTTGTTGGAGTGGTTTTTGAAGAAAGGACAACCTATCTATCCAAAGTTGGTAGCTCAGTTTTGTCAATATGTTCAGTTCTCCTTTGAGTCTGAAGAATGATATGTCATGAAAAGCTGGATCAATGGGCAAAGATTCTCATTCTCTTTGAGGTTATGGGACGCATGCGTTAGTATACCACATGAAGGCATCTGTGAGGATTATCAGAGAGGACGCCCACCTTCATCCAAATTCATTGTTCTGGAGGATGCTTTGAAATCCTTAACTAGAAATGGCACCCACATGAGATCCATTGCTAAAGAAATGGATGTAGAATCAAGGATTCTGTTCATGTTTATAAAAAATTTGGTTAGTCCCAGAAAAAGATATTTTTCTATTTTGAAATATCATGATGTGTTTCTAATCCACCTTATAAAAAATGTACAAAATATCAACATGTGCAAGTGTATCATACACCACATGGGTAAGCTGATCAAAGACACATCCATGTCACCAATCTATTTTTTTCATTTTCAAAAAAGCTGTTTTATGGGTTGCCGATAACCGAATATAGGAATTCCAAATTCCAAAGAAACTACCCCGCTTAAATAGTACAATCATTCAAATTTAAAACAGATTAAACATAGACCTCAGAGCACGTGGCACCTCACATCACTGCCAACTAACCACCTCATACTATGTACCCTGAAATCACGCATCATATCGCCGGCAAATACTTCCACTCAGCTCCGAGCTGCCCACCTAATCGTCTCGATACCATCACCATTTCCATACCATCAAAAGAAAGTCATCATCTTGAACCGTCACCATCTTAATCGGTAGCAGCGGCTCAACGTCATGCAAATCTCACTGTTGAGACTCACCAGAATCAAGAGCATCACTTTTATGAAGAAATCATTGACATACACAACACCGTTGAACACCACCATCACAAACTATCCCTTTGAGAAAACGGTGCCATACCATCATCACCCGTTAGAGAGAACGAAGCCTCAAACGCCGCCACAACAGACCAGAATGCTAGGGAGATTCAACCTGCGTCTTCCATCTCCATCGACTACGCATCATACCCAAATTCAAATTCAAACCAACATCATCAGCCTCAGACAGCAAAACATCACGCTGCACACCCTGTAAATCGAACATAGGGCCTAACTTCACATGAATCGTCATCCCCATCCGAACTCCACACCATAGTCGAACACCATCAAATAACATCCATAATGAATCAGAAAAATAGAATGGATCTGTTGTGACAAGTAAGAACATAATCGAATCAAAAACCAAATCTGGATGAAGAAAACCAAAAAACCGAAGAATCAAACCAGGCTATGCATGGAGCACCATCGACAGCCAAATCCTAGCTCCCTAAACCTTTGATGAACCACCGCTCTGAGTCCAACTCGGAGGGGAGGTAATGGTCTTGAGGTAAGGGAGTGATTAAAAATTCATAGGCCTCCGAATGACGGAAAAACATGATACTGAAATCAGTATCTAGAAATGATAACTTGACGATATGGTCTCAGTTGAAATACCCTCGACCACTGGACCGAATATCCCAAAACCACTGAGAATCCATCATGGCAAATCCATCCTGGAGAATCGTGATGGAACGGGAGGTCAGAGCCGGGTAGAAGTAGTAAGGGGCTTCGATAGCAGAGACCGTCGACAGAAGAAACAAAACCAACATGAGAGCTAAAAAAATATGACCACTCCACCAAGAAGGAATCTGGCAAAAAATAGACCAGATCATAGAGCGGGAAAAGGAAAAAAATAAGAAGATAAGGGGATGAAGATATCACAATAAGGGGGAATAATGAGGAGAGAGAATGGGAGAACGCACATAGTGACACCGACCCTGAGAAAAGGGTTTCAGGAAGAAACCCTAGCAGAGCCGAGATCGAGAGTGAAGATGGGGGAAACCGAGGGAGAAGGGAGCCATCTCCCTCTCGTCTTGCTTTTTTAAGTCACATCCAAGTCAACTTCCCTATTTTACTCTCAGCGAATCTCAGCCATACTTCTTGCCAAAGGTATGGTTGGACCTAATGAAAAAGTTATTAAAGATTGGAAATTCGGCCTCACAAAAGCCACTATCAAAAGAATTAAGATAAATTGAATTCATTGGAAAAAGTAATGGGGGGAAGACAATGATAGAATTTATGAGAAATTCAAACCAGTTGAACATCCCTCCGCACCAAGAAATATTTCTGATCCTTTTTTGGAACTAGATGATATTGTTGAGTACTCTTTTGAAGATGAAGAAGAAGAAGAAGAAGAGGAGGAAGATGAGGAGGAGGAGGAGGAGGTTGTTGTGCATCCAAAAGAAACTGTTTATGTTCAAGAAGACTATCCTCCTGTTCCTCATGATGTTCATGAATAAGAAAAACCTACTCCTAAAGATGAAATTAATCTGGTAGATCAACCTGAGCTTGAAACAGAATCGGTTACCAATGAAACTAAAATGAATGCCATGGAAGATCCTGTAAAGACCCTTAAAATTCAACGAAATTTTTTTCTTAATTTTCCTTGGAATTATTCAAAAACACTGTTTCTGACGGCACCTGATTCTGAGGCCCGGTGTGCCCGAAATCATTTTCTGAACTTTAGCTCGGGTACATTCAGTGAATGAACAAGCGGGTTTTTCTAACTTTTGAACCGGTGCTCGGAATCTAATTCTGAGGGCACCAATGGAATCACATCGCCGGTATTTTCTTAGAAACGCATTTCTCGGAGTTGCGTTTGCTCGCGTGTGGTTTTTTTTTGAGGTTAAGTTATGAAATAAAATAAAAGTGGTGCGACACTTTATTTTATTTCACTTAAAGCCACGTAAAGCCACTTAAGCCAGGTTAAGTGGATAAGGTGGAACCCATGATATCCTACCCACTTGGTAGGATATTTGTGGGGTGGGGACCGCACGAGCCCCACTGTTTCTTCTCCCTAAGTAACGCACCCGCGAAAACCTCTTTTAAATAAAGTCAACCGATGCATTTACATAAATTCTAAATGCCCCTATTAATTGGGCAGTTAAGTCGTTACCATTAATTCATCGAATTAATGGTTCGTTTCTTAACTTTAAATTTCTAATTGTTGGCATGAGAATAAAATAAGACCAACACTTGTCTTTTGAGGGGCGACTTGTTGAGAGGATTGAGAGAAAACTATTAGGCCTAAAGATATTCATCCTCCTTCACGAATAACGTGAAGAACGCGAAGAACGCGAAGAACGCGAAGAACATTGACCTTCGACGAAGGGCGACAAATAAAGCTGAACCCTCGGATATCGACGCCGACGATTCACCTTCTGTGACGTTTCTTCCGCGACGTTCCTTCCCCACGACAATCTTCGATCAAAAACCGATTGAGGTAGGGGATTGCGGTTATTTTTATTCTCTGTGAATTATATCCTCAACATGGGTTTAAATGGTGTAATTAAATCTGTGTGATTTTAATCCTTCGAGTTTCTCTAATCAACGCCGTGTACCGCGACGATAGCGATGCCCCTTCCGTGACGCGACGATCCTCTTCTTGTGTGACGGTTAAATCCACGACGAACTCACGTTCGATGATAACGTTGACGTAGGGGTTCTTTTTCATTTTAATCTATGTGATTATATTCGTGGTTTGTTTAAATTATTGTTGTGAGACTTTTAAAACCGCTAACGCGGTTGGTGCGGACCGACGAACAAGTCTGAACCCACCACCCTTTTCGTTCTTGGTGTGAGGAATGGCAGACGACGTCAAAACAAGCCGCACGGGCGATGTGAGGTCATCGCAGTGAAGGATGGGCCCCGAGAGGGCCATTGGTGAAGACGGTGTATGATTCCGACCAGTGGGACTCATCTGGTGGTCCGCGGAGCCACCCGCCGGCGCCAGCAACCGGAGGCGGCGGCGCCCGGCGCGTCGTCGGGGAGAACCGCCGCAGCAGTAGGCCAGCCATCACGTGACTACGTGGGACCGGTGAAGGCGGGACGCGGCATCCCGGTCGCGTCCGTTGGCGAGAGGCAGCCCCCCACGCGGGGCCGCGGATCATTCAAGGGGGCGGCGCCCCCCTTGCGCACCGCGCGGCCGTTACGGCCGAGCCGCCTAGCGACCGGGCCGTGCCTAGGCCGGGACGCGCCGCGCCGGTCGGGTCACGCCATCTGGGTCGGACCTGGGTCGGGTCGACCCGGTTCGGGCCGACCTAGGGGGGTTGGGTCGGGTCGGTCCGGGCCCAGACCCCCCGTTTTCGGACCTCTTTCGGTATTTTTACCATATCATGGGCTACAGACCTCCGATCGACGCACCATCAGTGGTGATGTGATCCTTGGATCGTGACGGTCGTTTCAGTATATTACACTCAAGGTTTCGTAGTACTTTGTGTTCAGCCGGGTTGGTTCGTACACAAAACCAACCGGGCCCTTGGAGCGGAAACGCTCATAACATTAGCTCCAGACGTCTGATTGACGTACCGTCGACTTTGCTGGATTACGCTTAGTGAGACGGATATTTTGGCTTACTCCGCCTGAGGTTTGGACGCAGGTGGATTATGGTCGGGTTGGTTTTGACTTAAAAACCAACCGGGCCCCTGGGAGGAAAAAGCCAATAACTCTCAGACCGGGCATCCGTTTGATGCGCCGTCTGTGGCGTTGAGTTCCTATTGACGATATAGAACTTTTGGATACATCAACTCTGAACTATGTGTCAGTTGATGTATTAGCCTCTTGACTCGTGGAGCAGATCCTCCCGAATGAGCTTGCTATGTGCGGGAACCCTAGAGCTGGCTGCGACTGC
Organism: Viscum album; assembly: GCA_963277665.1. Lineage (NCBI taxonomy): Eukaryota > Viridiplantae > Streptophyta > Magnoliopsida > Santalales > Viscaceae > Viscum > Viscum album. The sequence goes on from OY728119.1 coordinate 1,687,802,283, forward strand.
GACGACGACGACGACTGTGCACAGATCCTCAGTGGATTCGACGGCGACGACTACAGCACTCAGCGATCCTACGTGGATCAGTGCTACAGATCCTGTGTGGGTCAGTGCTCAGCGGTCCTGTATGGGTCAGCGCCTACAGATCCTGTGTGGGTCCGATCATGTGTGGGTCATTGCCGGGGTTAGTTATCTATCGATCCTGTGTGGTTCAGATCCTTTGTGGGTCATTGCGGGGGTTAGTACCTATCGATCCTTTGTGGGTCTGACGGCTTAGATGAATCGGTGGATATATCTGATCATCTCTATCGTCATACGAATAAGTATACCTGTGTGAGATGAATCATGTTTTTCTTTCCTTTGTGGATTGTGTTGGTCTATCCTGTGTGGATTTCGTTTTTCTTTCCTATGTGGACTGGGTTGTGATTTCCTATGTGGACTGGGTTGTACGTGGGCTCGGAGGTTGGAGCGAGCTGGAATGGATGACTTAGGTATATTAATGGGCATATACCTAAGCAGTGTCGGATGTTACTTCGTGATTGTATCTTTCCTTTGTGAATTCTTGGAGTCCATTGGGGGTCTAGGGGTCCCTACTGAGTAGCTTATACTCACCCCTGCACGGGATATGCCCGCACTACATTGTGTTGGTTGCAGACGACGGACTGCACTGATCGTGGTTGAGGCTTGCGGAGTAGGATGGTACCAGGAGGTGGACCACTGGGCGGGACGTACTCCGAGTGGACGGTTGGACCCGAGGAGATTTGGAGGCTATCTGTACTCAACCTTCAGGTGGGGGTCCCAGTGGATGGATCAAGGTTGTGGCTTTACGTTTCTGTTGTTGTTTTCCCTTTCGAGTTGTACTTTACCTTCAGTTTGGGTTTGTATTCCGGCCCACTTACTTTTTCGCACTTACTATTGTATCAGTTTTTACTTAGTGTTTACTTCTACTGCTTGCTTTCTCTATGATGTTTGTTTTCTTTACAAAGGCAATGCCTTCCCTTTTTATCGGGAATTACGCCTTGGTGCTAGTCGCCAGCCCCTGGCCTATGGAAGGCGGGCTTGGGGTAGTCACGGCACGGGCCCCGAGGATGGGTCGTGTCAAATTTGTATCAGAGGAGTTCGGTTATACCGCGGAACTTAGGACTCTGATCTTTTCTATGTGAAGCAATAGTTTTATGAGTATTGAGTATGGTTATCAGTCCAGGGAGTCCAGTGTTGGTGCCTCGGCCGACATATCCGTACACCAGGACCCTGACTTCTGATTTCCGACATAATGCACGAAAACATTGATTGAATGTGTGTTTCAATTTTTCTTTGTGATTACTTTATGTCAGCTCACCAGGTATACTGTTCTGACTGTGGCACACTTGTTTCTTTTCAGGATGGCCCCACGATGGCAGCCAGCTAGGGTTCCGAGAGTTGTGCGTGACGACATCCCGCCGAGCGATGAGGCCTCGGTACAGGTCCCTTTGATAGCAGAGGCACCGGAGGTACCTTTACCCGCCGAGCCACCGATGCTTCCAGCCCCAACCGCTGACGATGCACATCGCCTTAGTGCACTGCACGAGTTCTAGTGCCAGCGACCGCCCAGGTTCCGCGGGGAGATGGACCCCCAGGTAGTCGAGGACTGGCTGGAGGCAGTCGTACAGGTTTTCAGGTTAGTGAGGACACCAGCAGATCTCATGGTGATCCTCGCAGCGAGCCTACTGCACGCGGAAGCAGGCAGATGGTGGGGCCTGATCCTCTAGGTGTCACCCAGCCACCCTCTGTGCGGTGCGCATCCAAGAGCTTCTTCAGCTGCGGCAGGGCTGCTTGACGGTCGCCCAGTACTCGGCGAGATTTACTAATCTCTCGTGCTACTCAACAGACATGGTACGAGAACCATTCTTCCAGGCCTAGACCTTTGAGTAGGGATTGAGGCATGAGATCAGGGCATTGTAGATCTCCCTCAGAATTTCGACTCAGGCAGGAGTACTGGAGCGAGCACTTCTGATCGAGAGCTTTCTTGCTGAGTCTACATCAGCAGCGAGACCTACCGTCGGGCGGCATGTAGCGGAGCCTTCTGTAGCAGGCAGTCGACGGACGACTCATGGGTCCAGGCAGACCAGACCCTCAGGCAGACAACCTCAGGACACTAGCTCAATAGTGCGGGGCACACAGCGCGGAGCCAGTCTTTCGAGAGGCAGGCAGTGCTACGCATGCGGCGGCCAGGGCCACATGGATCGTGACTCCCCGACCCGCCGTGCCGAGGAGCAGCAGACGGTTGAGGGGCCACCCAGGCAGAGGCATAGGGTCACCCGTAGTGGCCCGCAGGGATTCGGCGGACGAGGCAGAGGAGCTGGCTGAGCAACAGGTGGTGGGTGACACTTTGAGGCTCTACCACCACCACCACCAGGAGGTCCACCACGGCCACAGGGAGCCGACGAGCAGAGACAGGCACATCTCCAGGAAGCAGAGGCCTTCGACCACGGCGCGCCTGAGATGATTCAAGGTACTATCTATGTCTATTATACCCTTTATGCAGTTCTTATTGACATAGGAGCGAGTCATTCTTTCATAGCCGATGCCCTTGATCGGAGCTCGGAGATTCCGACAGAGTCGTTGGCTCGATCCTTACGGCTAGAGACTCCTATGGGAGCAGACTCGACGATTACGCACTAGTGCCGACAGTGTGAGCTTACTCTAGGAGGCGAGAGCTTCGGCTGGGATCTTTTTGTAGCGGCGTCGAGGCCTTACGACGTCGTCTTGGGCATGGATTGGTTATCTACAGTCCACGCTCAGATCGACTATATTAGGCACTAGGTGCGATGTGTATGCACCTACGGGAGGAGGTTCACCTTCACCGGCGAGAAGGGAGCCTTTGCAGCATAGTATTGACATCCACAGAGGAGAGGACATCCCATCACTCATTAGTTGGCTAGCCTCGTCCTAGGAGTAGTTGATGTGCGGAGTCCTAGTTTTCCTGCAGTGGTGGATCAGTATGCGGACGTCTTTCCCGACGACGTTCTGGGACTACCTCCTCGCAGAGAGGTAGAATTTTATATTAATATATACCCCGGGACAGCCCCGATATCCACTCCAGCATATCAGATGGCTCCAGCCAAGCATCGAGAGCTACAGGTACAGTTGGAGGACTTGCTGGGCAAGGGATTCATCCGACCTAGTGTTTCACTCTAGACTTCCTCGATATTGTTCTCCAAGAAGGCAGACGAGAGCTTGCGACTTTGTGTCGACTATCGTCGCCTGAACCAGGTGATAGTGAGGAACAAGTATCTACTATCTAGGATTGATGAACTCTTCGATCAGCTCAAGGGAGCATAGTGGTTCTCTAAGATAGACCTCAGGTCAGGCTATCATCAGCTCAGAGTTCGGGACGAGGACCTGTAGAAGATGACCTTCAGATATCGGTATGGCCACTATGAGTTCTTGGTTATGTCATTTGGCGTAACCAATGCTCCAGCGGTGTTCATGGGCCTCATGAATAGGATCTTTCAGCCATACCTCAATCAATTTGTCGTGGTCTTCATCGACGACATTTTGATTTACTCGACGACGGAGGAGGAGCACGCCTACCACTTACAGGTTTTACTAGACACAATCCGAAAGCAACAACTTTATGGATTTCTCTTGAAGATTCAGATCAGGATATGTGAGCTCCACATCTTAGGGCACGTCATCTCTGAGATGGGAGTTGTGGTGGATCCTGTGAAGATCGAGGCAGTTCTAGCTTGGGAGCCACCCAGGAGCGTGACGGAGGTGCGAAGTTTCTTGGGACTAGCTGGATAATATCAGTGATTTGTGCCAAACTTCTCCAGAGTTGCGGCACCACTATCAGATTTGAAAAAGAAGGGTAAACCCTTTTTGTGGTCAGACAGATGTCAGTAGAGCTTCCAGGAGCTGAGACAGAGATTGACCAGCGCACCTATCTTGAGGTTGCCGGAGGAGGGGATAGGGTACATAGTCTACTAGGATGCATCAGGGACCAAACTCGGATGTGTCCTGATGCAGGAGCAGGCAGTGATCGCCTATGGATCATGTCAGTTGAGGCCGCACGTGCAGAACTATGCCACCCATGACCTGGAGTTAGCAGTAGTGGTCTTCGCTCTGAAGACATGGAAACACTATCTGTTGGGTGAGCGCTTTAGAGTCTTTTCTGACCATCAGAGTATCAGGTACATCTTCTCTCAGAAGGACCTGAACCTGAGACAGCGACGAAGGCTCGAGTTCCTCCAGGACTATGACTTTGAGATAGTCTATACTCCTGGGAAGGGGAACGTATTAGCCGATGCTCTCAACAGGAGGACGGGCATTCAGATGCTTGAGGAGGCGACAGAGCAGCTGGCTGCTTTGCAGATATCCTTCATGGATAGAGATGGAGCATCCTTCCTTCAGTCTCTCATAGTCACCCCTCCACTACTGCAGCGGGTCAGAGAGGCACAGCGTGGGTACGCCGACTGTGAGACGCGGCATGCACAGATATCCTCAGGACATGAACCTGATGGTTTCTCCTTTGGAGCAGAGCACGACGTCCTTTTCAGAGGACGTACCTTGGTACCAATTGCATTACGAGAGGAGGTGCTGAGAGAGTTTCAAACTTCTCCTTTGGTGGTACATCTTGGAGTGGCGAAGATGTACCAGGATCTCAGATGACAGCACTAGTGGCCAGGCATGAAGAAGGCTGTGGGAGAGTTTGTTTCTCAATGCCTCACCTGCCAGCAGGTGAAGCCAGAGCATCAGGTACCAGCAGGCTTGGTACAGGCCTTGGAAGTCCCAGAGTGGATGTGGGACGGGATATCTATGGACTTCATGACTGGACATCCATGCACATCCAGAGGTCACGAATCCATTTGGGTGATTGTCGACCGACTCACCAAGTCGGCTCACTTCATACCCATCAGGGAGCAGGTCTCAGTGGAGAGCTTGGGACATCTCTATGTTTAGGAGATTTTATGACTTCACGGTGTGCCATCATCTGTCGTCTCTGATCGAGATGCTCTCTTTACTTCCCGGCATTGTAAGGGGTTGCAGGAGGCGTTCGGGACGCAGCTACGTCTGAGCACCGCCTTTCACCCTCAGACAGAAGGTCAGACGGAGAGGTCCATACAGACTCTCGAGGACATGCTCCGCACATGTGTCCTCGACTTTGGTCACAGTTGGGAGGACCACCTACCCATGGTGGAGTTCGCGTACAACAACAGCTACCACTCCACCATCGGGAAGACACCATACGAGGCGTTGTACGACCGACCTTGCAGATCTCCTTTGTGCTGGACGGACTCTGGGGAGTCAGCACTTGTGGGACCGGAGATGGTCCAAGCCACAAAAGAGAAGGTCCAGGTCATCCAGGAGCGGATGAGGACAACTCAGAGCTGGCAGAAGTCCTATGCTGACAGGAAGCGAAGGCCACTAGTGTTTGAGGATGGTGACCACGTCTTCTTGAGTGTCTCACCTCAATGTGGATTACGGAGATTTGGATGAGGCGGCAAGTTGTCTCCATGCTGAATCAGACCGTTCCAGGTCCTCAGAAGGATTGTCGAGGTGGCTTATCGCCTGGCCTTACCACCTCAGTTGCACCAGGTGCACGACGTCTTCCACGTATCTCAGCTGAGGAGATACGTGAATGACCCGATGCATATCATTGACCATGGGGAGCTAGACGTTGATGGTGGGGCGAAGTTTGCGGAGGTCCCGGTGGAGATCGAGGATCGACAGGAGCGGGTCCTACGTGGATGATCAATTCCTCTCGTGTGCATCAGATGACACCACGGGAACCACCAGGAGTGCACTTGGGAGCGGGAGGCTTAGATGCGTGCTCAGTACCCACATTTGTTTCCCTAGAATATGATGTGTCTTTACGGGGACGTAATCCCCTGAGGTGGGAGTCATGTAAAGGCCCGTAAAATTCAAGGAAATTTTTTTCTTAATTTTTCGTGGAATTTTACAAAAACGCAGTTTCTGACGGCACCTGATTCTGAGACCCGGTGTGCCCGGAATCATTTTCCAATGTTTAGCTCGGGTACGTTCAGTGAACGAACGAGCGGGTTTTTCTAACTTTTGAACCGGTGCACGGAATCGAATTCTGAGGGCACCAATGGAATCACAGCGCCAGTATTTGCTTAGAAACGCCTTTTCTGGAGTTCCGTTTGCTCGAGTGTGGTTTTAATTTTTTTTGAGGTTAAGTTAAGAAATAAAATTAAAGTGGTGTGACACATTATTTTATTTCACTTGAAGACACTTAAAGCCACATAATCTTGGTAAAGTGTATAAGGTGAACCCACGGTAAACTACCCACTAGGTATGATATTTGTGCGGTGGGGCCTGCACGAGCCCCACCGTTTCTTCCCCTCTAAGTAACGCACCCACAAAAACCTCTTTTAAATAATGTCAACTGGTGAATTTACTTAAATTCTAAACACCCCTATTAATTGGGCAGTTAAGTTGTTACCATTAATTCATAGAATTAATGGTTCGTTTCATAACTTTGAATTTCTAATTGTTGGCATGTGAATAAAATAAGACCAACACTTGTCTTTTGAGGGTGACTTGTTGAGAGGATTGGGAGAAAACTCTTAGGCCTGAAGATCTTCATCCTCCTTCACAAAGAACGTGAAGAACGCGAAGAACGTGATGAACGTGAAGAATGCCGGCCTTCGACGAAGGGCGACGAAGAACGCCGAACACTCGGAGATCGACGCCGACGATTCTCCTTCCGCGACGTTTCTTCCCCGACGTTCCTTCCCCGCAACAATCTTCGATCAACAACCGATTGAGGTAGGGGATTTCGGTTCTTTTAATACTTTGTTAATTATATCCTCAACATGGGTTTAAATGGTGCAATTAAATCTGTGTGATTTTAATCTTCGGAGTTTCTCTATGCAACGCCGTGTACCGCGATGACAGTGACGCCCCTTCCGCGACACGACGATCCTCTTCTTCCACGATGGTTAAATCGGAGACGAACTCATGTTCGCCGATAATGTTGAGGTAGGGGTTCTTCTTCATTTTAATCTATGTGATTATATCTGTGGTTTGTTTAAATTATTGTTGTGAGACTTTTAAAACCGCTAATGCGGTGGGAGCGGACCAACGAACAAGTCCGAACCCACCGCCCTTTTCTTAATTAGTGTGCGGAACGGCGGACGACGTCAAAACAAGCCGCACGGGCAATGTGAGGTCCTCATAGTGAAGGATGGGCCCCGCGAGGGCCATTGGCGAAGACGGAGTACGATTCCGACCAGCGGAACTCATCCAGTGGTCCCCGGAGCAACCCGCCGGTGGCGGGAGGCGGCGGCGCCCGGCGCGCCTCCGGGGAGAACCACCGCGGCTGACACCGCGACGGCAGGCCAGCCGTCCCGTGACCGCGTGGGACCGGTGAAGGTGAGACACGGAAGCCCGGCCACGTCCGTTGGTGAGAGGCGGCCCCCTACGCGGGGTCGCGGATCATTCAAGGGGGCGGTGGCCCCCTTGCGCACCGCTCGACCGTTACGGCCGAGCCACCTGGGGACCGGGCCGCGCCCAGTCCGGGCCGGGCCGCGCCGGCCAGGCCGAGTCGTGCCATCCAGGTCGGACCCGGGACGGGTTCACCCGGTTCGGGCTGACCCAGGGGGGGTTGGGCCGGGTCGGTCCGGGCCAAGACCCCCCGTTTTCGGACCTCTTTCGGTCTTTTTCCCATATCTTGGGCTACGGACCTACGATCGATGCACCGTCAGTGGCGATGTAATCCTTGGATCGTGGAGGTCGTTTCAGTATATTACAGCCAAGGTTTCAGAGTACATGGGGTTCATCTGGGTTGGTTCGTACATGAAACCAACCGGGTCCTCGTAGCGGGAACGCTCATAACTTGAGATCCGGACGTCCGATTGACTTACCGTCGACTTTGCTGGATTCCTCTTAGTGAGAAGGATCTTTTGGCTCACTCCGCCTGGGGTTTGGACGTAGGTGGAGTATGGTCGGGTTGGTTTTGACTTAAAAACCAACCGGGCCCCTGGGACGAAAAAGCCAATAACTCTCAGACCGGGCATCCGATTGACGTGCCATCTGTGGCGTTGAGTTCCTGTTGACGATACGACACTTTTGGATACATCAACTCTGGACTATGTGTCAGTTGATGTATCAGCCTCTTGGCTCGTGGACTGGACCCTCCCGAACGAGCTTTGCTATGTGTGGGAACCCTAGAGCTGGCTGCGACTGCGACGACGACGACGACTGTGCAGAGATCCTCAGTGGATTCGACGGACATGACTACATCACTCAGCGATCCTACGTGGATCAGTGCTACAGATCCTGTGTGGGTCAAATCCTGTGTGGGTCAGCGCTCAGCGGTCCTGTGTGGGCCAGCGCGTACAGATCCAGTGTGGGTCTGATCCTGTGTGGGTCATTGCGGGGGTTAGTTACCTATAGATCCTGTGTGGGTCAGATCCTTTTTGGGTCATGTCGGCGGTTAGTACCTATCAATCCTTTGTGGGTAAGATGGCTTAGATCAATCATTGGATATATCTGATCATCTCTATCGTTATACGAAGAAGTATACTTGTGTGAGCTGATCCTATTTTTCTTTCCTTTGTGGATTGTGTTGTGTTATCCTGTGTGGATTTCGCTTTGCATTCCTGTGTGGACTGGGTTGTGATTTCCTATGTGGACTGGGTTGTAGATGGTCTCGGAGGTTGGAGTGAGCTGGAATTGATGACTTAGGTATATGTATGGGCATATTCCTATGCCGTGTTGGATGTTTCTTCGTGATTGAATCTTTCCTTTGTGGATTCTAGGAGACCTTCGGGGGTCTCGGGGTCCCTACTGAGTAGCTTATACTCAACCATGCACGGGCTATAACCACACTACATTGTGTTGGTTGAAGATGACGGAAAACGCTGATCGTGGTTGAGGCTTATGGAGCAGGACGGTACCTGGAGGTGGACCACTGGACGGGACGTACTCGGAGTGGATGGTTGGACCCAAGGAGCTATGGAGGCTATATGTACTCACTATTCAGGTGGGAGTCCCAGTGGATGGATCAAGGCTGCAGATTTACTTTTCAGTTGCTTTTTTCCCTTTTGAGTTGTACTTTGCCTTTAGTTTGGGTTTGTATTCCGGCCCACTTACTTTTTCGCACTTACTATTGTATCAGTTTTTAATTGGTGTTTACTTCTACTTCTTTCTTGCTATGTGATGTTTTTTTAATTTACAAAGGCAATGACTTCCATTTTTATCGGGAATTATGCCATGGTGCTAGTCACCAGCCCCTGGCCTATGGAAGGTGGGTTTGGGGTAGTCATAACACGGGCCCCGAGGACGGGTCGTGACAGAGCCTATCATGGAAGAGCTACATGTTATGCAAGAAACTAACCTTGATGAACTCCCTATGGAACAATAAGTTCATGAAATCATCCCTTCGACTAAAGAGAGGATGGAGCTAGCATATCGGTTTGGTATCCATGAAATGGGTGACAAACTATGATCTGATTTTGTGGAATTAGATCAATATCCTAAGCCGTTTAGTCCTAAGAATTATGCAACCATTGAGGGGGAGGAACCCCCAAAACTGTAATCAGCTAAAGTACCAAATACGGTTGTTTCAAGTCCTGTAGCCACTCAATTTATGTTCCCCAACATCTATATTGTGGATGAATCTCAGCAAGTCTCAGCAAAAGGCCTTTACATTTACTCTTTGTTCCAGTAAAAATAAGTCTCTAATATTACCCCTACAAAGGAACCCGAAACTGTATCAGTACAAGTTTCTGAACATTCATCAGACCAATATTCCTTGTTGAGTAAGTATGATCTAATAGAATTTGGTTCTACCCTCTTGTCTAGAGTTGAGAAACTCCAAAATACACAACCTCTTCCTATGACCACTTTTAGTAAGAGAGATTCCTCACTGTTGTTGGAAAAGATAATCTGGAAGATTCAACCAAAAATGCTTCATGAGATTTAGGAAGTAAGAGTTGAAAAATGGATACTTAGTGATGAAGAGAAGACTCTGAGAGGTATGATTGAGGACATGAAAAAGGAGATTCAAAATAGACCAGATATTGTTTCTGCTCCTGAAGAAACTGTTGTTACTCAAACCCCATAGGTTTTTGTGTCTCAGATTCAACCTTATATAGCTTACTTAGATGAAAAAGTTGTTGGATGAAACAAATAGATCATGAAGGATATGAGAGATCTTATTGTAAATCTTAGCAAACTCAATGATGAATATACGGGGTGTCCTAAAAAAGTTCTGAACAAACTGAAATCTCTCACCACTGCAATCAATGCTTCTAAAGCCCCGGGTCAATCCTCTAAACCCAATTTAGACAATGATCTAATCATAACAGTAGTCAAAGAAGAGTTTAAAAATGTACTCTGTGGATTCAACACAAATTATATCTCTGAAGTTATCAAGAATATTGATCGAGTTCTGGATGTAGTCCAAATCCACTCCAAAATTGCTAATGATTATCAATAAGATATTGCCCAGAAAGTGGATTTCTATTTCAACTGAATCTTCTCAAAGAATGATATCACAAATCATTTCTAGTATCTTGTGAAAAATCTATGAATTCCTCCTGTGACTCATCCTTTCAAGACCCAAGTCCGAAAACTCACAGAGTTTACTCGGTTATTGGACAAGTTTAAGGGAAAAATGATAATTTTGAGAAATCCAAGCAGTTTGGTGGGGAGAGCATTGCATATTTCATTAATCTTATTAGGACTTACCTTCATGTATAGAGTATAGCCATTGTTTCCCCTACTGTTGCACCTCTAAGACCTGGACTGCCTACCTTCACCTTAGCCCTAGCCTCCACCCCTATGTCCATAATCCAAGAACTAAGTATGATCTGGCCTATGATTCTTGATCAAAAGCTGCCTCAATATTCTACTACTCCTACTCCGGATCTGTTAGTTTTTGAAGACCTACCTTTCCCCTCTCTATCATCCACATCACTACCATGTTCTACCTTGACCTATTCTCCTATGGATTCCTCTTCTACTACTACTAAATGCAATGATAAGGTCATCCCATGAAGAAGAATAGTGATTACTCCTTTTTGATAGGGATTCTATTGCTTTTGTCTTTCTCTTTTACGTGTGTACTGAACCTTATGTTCTTTAAGGAAATGTGCACTTTTTCAGGCCCCCTCTTATTCCATCTTTTTGGTAACCCCAAAAGGGGGAGAAAAAACTATATTTTATATGTTATAGATTTATCTCTATATCTCAAATATACACTTTAGCTTTACATGATTTGTGATCATCAAAATGGGGAGATTGTTGGAATACTCATGTACTAATCATGTTTTAATGAACACAAATCCTATTCAACCTCGTTAAATCCTATAAATTATATCAAATCCTGTGTATTAATAGTTAAATTATTATCATGCTTTAATAAGTGCCATTAAAGATCATAAATTTTTCAACATTCAGTTTAATTACTTTTATATTATCTTTTGACTTACTTTATAATGATTTCTCTAAAAAATGATTATGTCTAACCCTTTCTATGATCATCATTGCTGAAGTCAGAATATTTTCATCTTGAAAAGTCTATGAAACCATGAGTATGCCACTGGATATGTCTTTATGGAAACGTGAAGCAGCCACCGTGAAGCAAACACCATAAACATTTAGACACTATTACTATAAGACACCGTGACTGAAAGACACCGTGGCCAAGAGACATCAAGACCGCAAGACACTGCGACCATGAGACACCATTACCGCGAGCCACTGTGGCCGTGAGACACCGTGTCATTCAGAAACCTTGACCAATCTAGACACCATGTGAAGGATAAAACATTTCCCTTACATACTGTGACATCGTTTCCAAATATATTTTTTTTTCATTTTCCAATTTAATCTCTAACAGTCATATTTGAAGATATTAATGCATTGACATAATTAATGTTTCTTTGTAGACATATCATATGGCATTACAAGGTATGAGGTGCAGAATACATGCAACCATTTGGCCCCGACACATTAATTCCAAGATAAAAGAAAAGTGCTTCCAAGAAATAAGAGACACACTAGAATGAAAACCAAGTGGGCATGATAACTATAACGAAGAACACACTTAGAGCAAGTTTCAAAAAGAAAGGCCTAATGCATGGAACTCGACACTGGTGAAGAACACACGAAGCATATTTGAAACATAGAGAACATCTCCACACTGTCAAACCTCACGAAAAATGAAATCTGATTTGCGACACTCTATTTTATATATGAGGTCTTCAATTATGCATCTACTTCATCTTATTAGTCCAATGCTGCAAAGACCAACACTCAGAGCACCTCTAAACCTATTTCAATATTTCTGCTCTGATTGTGTGTCTTTTTATTATCTTTCAAGTAGTGTGTTTATGTATAATAAAACACTCTGTCCCCCGCATCAAACTGAAGGATAAATGATATCCTTACTCAAACACTCATTTACCCTTGTGTATACCCACAAATAATTGTGGAAGAGGTCCCTGTGTTGCTTGGTAGTTTGTACCCACGAAGAACATTGGAAGAGGTCCATGTGTGGCTTGGACAGTCCTGTGTATTGTTGTTAACCCCAATCTAGGGTATGGATCAATGATTATTTACATAAACTACTTGGTGGTAGGTGATCAGCAAGTAGAGTGGATTAGGTCTCAACATATGACGGAACCACTTGATTCATATCCGCTGTACTTCTTAATTTAGTTTTCTCTATTTTACTACTTTTATTTATAACTCAAAAATCAATAAATTTACTTTGATAGTTAGTCTTGGAAATAATTTATAACTGTCTTGTCTTAGTATAATTACTTCAAATATAGTTTTAATAATTAATATTAAAAATACTATGAACTAATCAATATTCTAAGAAGTTATTTGAACAGTCAAACTGTTATAATAGTATAACCTTGATTAACTGGGCTATATCTATCCTTTTGGGGAAATCCTTTTAGAAATAATTTTTACATAAATTTTTATAGTTACTCAATTCACCCCTCCCCTCTTTAGTAATCTACTCCAACCAATAGAAACATTATATATCACTTATACTATTTCTATATTTTTCCCTAGAATTTACACAATCATATACCAAATACTATATAAAGTTACAAATTTAATGTAAGACACTGATATTTCATGGTATATTATCTTCAATAGAATTCATTAACAACAACACTGACTTGGATTTCATAACACATAAGATTGATTTTCTTCAAAAACTACACTTTAGTGTTATAATTATCTAAATGATATATTTATAATATATCCATTAAAAAATAATAATATAAATACTGTTAAAATATTTTCTAAATGTTATTTATAACTCTTTAACATAAATAAAACATATTTATAGTGAAATCTATAAGTTTTGGAAAAATAGTTATGTGTTTTGAAATGCAGTTTTCTTAAAGGAATTACTTTTGGTTTCCTTTTGTAAAAAATAATAAATTTAATACTAGATGCTCATAGAAACATAAATTGGTAAAAAAAATACATGATTTTAGAATTCATAACATCAATTTAAGCTTAGGATTAATTTTTGGTATTTTTCTGAAAAGTTACAATTTTTGATAAATAGTGAAAACACTCCATTATAGTTAAAAAACAAATTTTTCATTTTAATAATTATATTACATTAAAATGACTATTAATAAACAATAGATAAATAATAAATATATTAAACTATTTTAGGTCATTGTAATAATTTTTATAATATAACAAAATAAAAAATTCATTGAACTTTTTAACTAGTTTTTACCCACCTTCTAGCCAGATCTACAGATTTGCATTAATCATAATTTTTCCTTTTCTATGAATTGAATTTAGAAAAATGGAAATACATGGTATTAATCAGTAATAAATTTGTTTCATAATAGGATCAAAATATTTTTGGTGAATAGTATCTTTTGGATTTTATTTTCCACGGTTAAAGTTAAAAAGGTACATTAAAGGTAAAACATATATTTTTAAAATATATAATCAACCTAAAACATAACATAATTGCATTGAATAAGTATTTTTTGACCAAAATCATACATAAGTAGAAATTATGATTTTCTAATAAACTTGTACTCGTTTAAGACATTTATTACAGTATATTTCACTAATAATTCAAATTGTCAAATTCAAATATTAATAACTGAATCATTATTAATATATTGTTATACATAATCAAAATTAGACTATAAATATTAATTAAAAGTATATGAAATTTAGATAGATAATGATAATTTATTTATATTATTTATATGTTAAATAATAAAATTTAACTCTGGCACAATGATGATGTAGTAATTGATTTATTAAAAGAAGAATCAAATAATAGATATTAATAACATTAAAATAAATATAATATGACGTAATTAATGACATAAAATAATTTTATAGACAAAATAGATATTTATTGACATATATTAATTATTATCGATTTCTTATCATGTTGGTTTTATATTTTCGAAAATGGAAATATTGAATAGTATTAATATTGATATAAATGATATTTTAGAATAAATAATATTTTATTAAATGATATAAATTTCATAAAAATATAAGGTTCATCCAACTAACTTGGAAAATTTTATATGTGTCATAAATGATTCAATTGGGGTTTTTTTTGGAATTTTATAGTAACTATATTAACCTTAGGGTGTAAAAAAACAAGAATACACTATAGGGGTTAATATTTTTAACTAGATTAATTCTACATAATATAGTTAATTTTTTTATCTAATCAAATATAAAATTTCTTGGTTGAGAGGATATAGAACCATACTCATATTATCCTCAATATAAATCACTTTGGGGCTATTAAGAACCAAATATATATTTATAATAAATTTGTATATCCCAATTTTCCTAAAGTCCCCCTCACCCCCTTATGAAAGGGAACTTGCCCTTCTCTATAATCTTCACTTACAAATCTATTTTCCTCAGAAAAAACCAACATATTTCTTCCCAAAACATCCCACGAATAATATTAGAGGAATAATTGGGGTATACATATTTCTTATGGAGTCTTTTTTTCAAATAAAAAAGAGATACCTGAAAAAGTTGTAATCATTTTATAAAACGCTTTCAATGTTCTTTCGTTTTCTACTTCCACTTCATTTTTTTTCCATAATAAAATTATAAAATTATAAATATTATATGTTTTTATATTTTTATTATTATGGGACAACCATATTCCTCATTTTACATATCCTACAAAAAATAGTATCGCCATGTGTGCGTACGTACGACTTACCGTCTCCACACTATGGTATAAAATGCTTATCATGTACACATTAATTGTATGGGTATAAAAATTAATACAAATGATTTAAATAATAAAAATAATATTATATTTTTTCCATTAAATCCATATTCCCTCAAATTTCATACCATTTAACCCTTAATGAAGTTATATTTTTTGCCGTGTATAAGTACAACTTACCTTCTCCACGATACGATGAGATACATTTTGAACATTCACCAACCATGAATGATTATAAAAATATATATTATGAACAAGTATGAAATATATGACATGAAAAATCTAATTTAATATATATATATATATATTATTGTGTGTGTGTGTGTGTTCATATATTTAATTCACTTACTTCCATTCTATAAGATTAGAAAACAAAAATAATGTTCATGCGTATGTACGACCTACCGTCTCCATGAACAGTGTAATCCATTTAAAAAATATATTAATTATATATAAGAATATTTTGAATATATATTATATATAAATCATGTTATACATTATGGAAGTAATTAAATCATGATCTCTGTAATATGATCATTAATAACACATCAACACTCATACGATAATGAAAGCGATTATGACAAAGATTTTGCTTCAACTTTGAGATTTTTAATTATTGGGTAATATAATGTCCTAAACTAATGATGTATGATATCATAAATCTTATAATGGTTCTTTTATATGTTAATAATATTTTTAAAATCATTTTACATGAGTTCTAGAAAATTATGGAGAGTATTATACTTAAGGTAGGGGAATGTCTTCTCAAAATTAGTTTTCATAAAATATAAGGTATTTTAACCACCATGGTCTTCTGTGTGGTCCATGTAAATCCCTTATTATATTTTATATCATGAATAATTTTATCTTCATGGTATTTAAAAATTAATTTTATGATATGGAGATTATTATTTAATGTGATACGGGAAGATTTGAATGTTTAAATAATTAATCCTTTCGCCATTTCAATAGTCTTGATATTTTCATAATATATATATATATATATATATATATATATATATCTGACTGGTAACAATTAATTGGTTCATGGGGATGTCTCTATTTTCCAAATGGGGTGATGAATATGCTGTCAGTCAATGTAGTGGTTTTGACTTGGATTCAGCTCTTGCCTTGGAGGAAGATTTTCTCTTCTAAGGTAAGTTAAAATCAGGTTTTATCTCTACATGAGTTTTTCCTTCTCATGGGATGGCTAAGATGAGTGTTATTTTTTTGTTCTCTGGTCATTATGGAGATTTTGATAAGAAAATTCATAAGTCTTGTTCCACTAATGATTTGGTTAAAATGGTTACTTGAGAAATTGTAGGACCCCGGGACACCCTGAGAGGGGAGGGGTGAATCAAGGTGTCAACTTTTTCTTTTATAACCAAGGATCTTGTTCCCACATTGGTAGGAACTGGTTAAACATATATGATGGATAAGATTAGTTTTGAAACATTCACATGAAAAGAGTTGACACAAAAATTTTACTTGGTTCACCACTAAGGGCTATGTCCAAGGAGCATACGCCGACAAGTCGTCGGTCATACCAAATTACACTAAAATTCACTAGCTATGGATTACAAGGTTCGGGAATAGTCACTCTGTCCCAGGCTCACTGCCTTTACAAAGGTTCAGAGATAGCTCACTGCTTCCCTTGGGTCACTCCCGTTGACTCCCCCCTGGCTCACTGCACTTGGTGAAGTCCCACTCAGTTTATAGATGTGAAGGTCTCTTCAGTAGATTTGCATTGAAGTCTTTGTATCCTATTCAGAATGAGACAATGCTTGCATCAGAGTACTGAGTTGATGCTATTTTGTATTCAATATTCTTCTTTAGTTCAATAACTGAATGTATTTTATCTTCTTCTTCTTCTATTCCTTTGATTCCCAATACCGAAACCTGAGTGTTTTGAAATAATCCCCTCTTTCTATGCAGATCTGATTTTAGTTGCACGAACCGTTCTTCTTCTCTTTGCAAAGCACAATGAGGGTGTTAAACACCAGTCATGTGGGTGCGGAACCACTTCTCTTCAAAGAAGCAAATTTTTCACTGTTCTTACATATTTGTAAATGAATACATCATCTATTTCACCGATGGTATCGAGAAATCATTCGGATTTCGTGCAGCTCTACAATGATGGGTGAGCTCCAACAACACCTGGTGCTCTTTTCCAACCCTGGAGCGCAGGTCCCAATACGGTGCGCAAGTCGTCAGCACACAAGTCCAAACTGGCGCATAGGTATCACACAAACACCTGCGTGACAATGCCTTCCTCAACATCTAACCTACGCGACTCACTTCCTTTCTCGCCCAAACCGCCTTGGGCGCGCAACCAGCAATTGGAGCGCAGCTTCAAACACTGGCGTGCAAGTCCACCTGTGCAACCACAAACTACATGCACGACTTCCACACCTGCGAAATGGGAGATCGGATTTTTTTATGTTTTTAACTCCATTAGATGTGAGGAGGGGTGGTCCACTATTTATAGGAAAACTGGACCCCCTGTGCAGTGGTGCGCAAGTGTCCTCACAGCGCGCAGATTTCAGCGTGCAAGTCTCTACCCTTGTCACTGTCGCACTACTCACCTGCACGACCACACCAACACTTGCGCGATCGTCTTTACTTTTCCATATTTTGAAGTTTTGTTTTTGAAAAACAATAGGCATGCAAGTTCCAATCCTCCTAGGCATCGACACACAAGTCCTTTATCAGCGCGCAAGTCACTTGAATGACGAAACCAATACTTGCGCGACCCTTATCCCTTACCAATAAATTTGTGTTCTAATCTTGAAAAACTTATGGCGCACATGTTTCTTCTCCTTCAGGTAAACGGCGTGTCCTTGTATCTATTCGTTTTGTACTTCCCCCTTATCATCCAATCCATTGTCGACGTTCTTGAATAAAACATGGATCGTTAACCACAACCATCAAACTCAACATGCCACCATGAAATCCCCTTTGTCAATAAAGTTGTATGTCATTTATTTCGTTTTCAACAATCACAACACTTAAAAAATGCTTCTTTCTGTGATTTGGATTCTTCAACAACTGTTCTTATTTCATCACAAACTCCACTATCGTGATATATATCCTTTTAAAGAATATCTTTATCATCATCATATTTTGAGACAATGTGATGTGCATGGATATCTCAGAATTCCAATCTCTTCCACACTGTCATCTTATTCAATCGTCATTCTCTACTTCATGAAAATCTTATAATTATATTCTTCAAGAAGTCTCTTGCATGGTTCTCATGCAATCATGGAGAATTGCATGGTCTTCATCAAAATCCCATTCTTATTTAATCATCCTCAGATAGATTATACCTCACCATTCTTCATTGTTGAAAACAATGTGTCACCTTTGACTCATGTTCATTGAACTTATGATCAGTATAACTGTCATCTGAATTTCCATTCATCCATTTCATTAGAGTACTTCTTGATCTCCTTCATTTTGATCATCATTGACAACTATTGAAAACTAATACAAACTTATAAACAAAGTGGTCCCAACCAAAATTACTCCTATTCAGGAGTAAAAATCCTTGGAAGAGTCTCCTTTAAAGGTTATTCATTCTGATTTGGTTCCTGGTTCAGACCAATGTGAAGTTTCTTTAAAATTCACTCCATGTTCTTATTCTATAACCAAGGCTCTTCATGCCTTAAAGGATGGTGATACAATGTAGGGATGTGAAGCTTCTACCCATGTGGATCAAACAGCAGTGAAAACTGGTATGGATGACCACCGATCATATTCTATGAATTTTTTCATCACGCTGGAGATGATCAATTACTCTGAATTTGATTAGATCTATAAAGAGATCAGTGAGAGGAAAGTTAGTTCAGAAAATTATTCTTCTCATGCTCCTTCTCTGATGATTTCATAGGATTCCATTGATGGTTCTCACATCCAACAAGATGATAAGTCCTATAATGATGAGCCATTGGAGGATAAATCTCAAATTAATTCTATAAAAGAGGACATTGTCCATCATGTTGATCTAAGAGAGGATTCAAAATAATCCCATCATGATGTTTGTGACTCTGATGGTGGACTCTCAGGCACGGGTGATCGTGGTGGTGCATGGAAGACCCTGAAACAGTGGAGAAGAGGACGACACCCAAGAGGACATGTTGGTCACCATGTAAGGGGTGAAGGAAAAATTGGATGATAATTTTTTGTTTGGATGATTTGGTTATTTTTGTCACATGTACCATGAACCTCTTTGTCTGTATGTCTTTACTTTTAATATTATTTTTATAGTCCATGGGAGCTTCCATGGAATGCACTATTTGGTATATTATTTTATTAATTGGATGAATTTTTTATGTTTTAATTGTAAAAAGGGATATTTCTCTTAATTATTTTTAATAGTTTTTTTTATATTATTTACATCTATTTCAAGAAATGATGTTATATTTTTATTATTAATTGAGGTTGATTTTTTATGATAAAATACACCACATTATATTGAAGAGTTTGTTATTTTTTTACTATAGAAGTGATATTTTGATATAATTCATTTTTTATGGTTAATGTACTAACATTTGGTATGCTAGTTTTTAATATGAATGTTCATGATGGTATTATTTTAACCCTTTCATAAGCGGAATGCGTTATACATAGTAAGTGATGTTCGGGGCTCGCTATAGTTCCTCGATGAATCCATAGGTCTGATGAGACAAAATACTATCTTAGCACAAGATCTTGATGGTATTATTATGCATAGTATTTCCATAAGGCCTTGAATGTATGGTTATATTATCTTCCATTATGAATTACCTCATTAGGATATTAGTTATTGATATTACAAGTGATTATTCTAATAGAAGAATATCCGTGTGAATGTTTAAATAGAAATATTTTAATTATTATTTCCATATTATGCAGATGGGAATGTTAAGAAGGATTTTGATTTATTATTATAACATTCCTAAAAAGTGGACGCTTATTTATAAAACATTCTCCTATATTTTTTAACCTTATTGAGAATCTGAGATCCCCCCTTTCCTATGTTTTATTTTTACAAGATTCCAAGGAGTGTATTATGATTTATATGTAGTGTTATGCTAGGAGAATAATGGAATTCTCAAAGTATAATCAATTTATTAATTTATGTTTTTAATTGTAATGTAAATGTTATGTTTGTAATATATTTTCCAAGACTACTAAACTGATCGGTAATTCGGGATTTTATTCCTTTTAATCATGCCAATGTATTAAAATAATTCACTACCTGGAGGCTTATGGGTTCGGGGTGTTATAGTTGGTATCAAATTTGGTTTAGTAACAACCACAGAAATAGATTTAGAAAACATAAATTATGGATCAAAACCCTATGATGGAATTTAAAGATAAGTATTGTGTAACATCATAAAATATTGGTAATGTAGTCATTATGTGGTTATATACAGAAAATGCATCCTTTCCTGGATACTACATGTGTACATGGTTCATTCAAATGTGTAATTAGATGTAATAACATAGACAAGGTTTTTTGGGGTTAACTCGGGGTATCCTGGTACATGACAATGGACCTTACTATGCAGTTGGTTTGACACTCCACTGGGATATTCTTAGGATAATTAACTATTTTACAAACTATTATGAATGATTTAGGTGTAAATATGTCCCCAAAGAAACCATTATTATTATTATGATACTATATACATGTAAATATTCAATTATTTCATACCATTTTTCTATTTTCTGGAATATACATTATGATAGGATCTTACCTTATATATTTAGTCAATTAAAAATGTCTCCCTATAGAAGGAATGATAACACCACCAATACACTTTATTCATAGTTTAAAAAGTATCATATCTTTCATGGACTTAAGAAAATATTTCTTAGGGAACTAGTATCCCACGTATTCTCGTCATATGAATAAATAGTATCATGTGTTAATAAGGTAAGTATATATTTATCTGATTCATAAGGCTTTGAAGGGAAGAAATATAGGAAGAGTATGGTAGAGAAAAAGATATATAAAACGAAGACTGGAAATACAGATTTTCCCACACATGACAATAGTGGAAAGAATATCCTTGGTAACTAGTTGAAGGTTATTAGAGTTTGTGATAATTTTTTATAAAAAGGACACCAAGTTCATAATTTCATGGCTAATAAAAAATACTCTCTGATACAATGCTTCATCTTATATAAGATGGTACATCATCAAAATTAATGTCATAATCTTCCGAAGAGTATACTGAACATGATGTTATTCAATTAGAATAATGATATGATATTACTGTTGATAAAGTGGAATTATTAATATTCCTATTCATGAAATATTTTTTGGAATATTTTATTATAAATTTACAGGATCTAATAATAATGGTGTATATAAGGATCATATTGTAGTAGTATTTTATTAGGGATTTTTATTGTTTGGTACCATGTACCATTACATATTTGCATATTCAACATTTTTAAAAAATATATTGTTGAGGGAATTATAACACTTAATATGTTTCTAATACTTATATAGTGATATTTGAATAAAGAGATTATTGATTTGGATAATGTATATTTGATAATATTGACTACTTTGGAACTGATTAATGGTTGATTTATTCCATCATTGTTGGAGTTTACAACAGTTTTGGATTTAAGGAGTATATTGGGTATTCAATGTTTGACATAAAAAATATGGAAGTATATACGTACTCAAACATGGTTTTATTGTAATTCAAGGGATTACCATTTTTTTATAATACATGATGTAGGTATTCACATTCTTATATTGTGAGAAAAAGATCCGCATTATGTTATGTGACCATCCTTATAAATTTTTGGACAGTTAGTTTGGAAAAAAGTATGTTGGAAAAGTCTGATGGTTGGAATGGATTAAGTTGGACATTGGATATTATTGTTTAAGGATAAAATATTTCATAAAACTATTTTTGGAATGTTATAATAACATATTTTTAAGAAAAGGAAACCCCATAGGTCAGGAGATAACTCGTCATGCCGGACAAGGTTGTAGGAATAGAACCCACAACTGATGTGTTACAAGGCTTTACCACCTTCCACTAGCTTACACGATGTACTGGATTGTGTAAAATAGATTTTACATTTAAATGGTAAGATAGATGAAGTATAAATTTATTTTTGGAACCCTATACAATTAAGTTAAATATAATTTTTGTTCAATTTTAATATCTTTTGGAGAGACAAATGAGTTAGTGGTATAACAAAATAAATGGATAAAACTCTACTTGTCATGTATGTATGCTTATTTTTTTTCTTATTATATGAATTTAATTAATTCTCCAAATTTTGGGTAAATCTTATAAAACAAAAAGAAATTCCTAATACATTATTTTACGATTAATCAAATGGTCCCTTAGAAAATCACAACTTTATATCTATTTGATTGTTAAATTTATCCAAATTATTTTCTAAATCACAGTCCATTATAACATGATGGTAAAATTTTCTTTTTTGTCCATGTCTTCCTAAATTGAACCCGAGTACGTGTTTTCTATGGCGACCTTAGTACTTACATTTCTTTATGTAAAAATTGTTGTCTAATTAATCCAATTTACAATATGGCATTTCAATAAAAATATTTTGAAAAGTAGGTCCCATTGATTTTGATTATGATTTTAAATTGTGAGGATGAAATTTATTGAAGGAGGGGATAATGTAACACCATGATATTTCATAGTATGTTATCTTCAATATCTTTCATTGCACACTACACTGACTTGGCTTATGTAACATGCAATATTGAGTTTCTGTGAAACAACACTTTAGTGTTATAATTATTTAAATGACATATTTATAACTTATCCCTTAAATATAGTAATAAAAATAGTAATAATTTTTTTTAAATTCTATCTATCACATTTTTCACATAAATAAAACATATTTATTATAATATTTTTATATTTTTTTAAAATTGTTATATGTTTTAAAAAACTAATTTCATAAAGGAACTACTTTTTATGTCCTTTTTTCAACAACAATAAAATTACATTTTTACTATCTTGGAAATTGAATTTGGAAATATAGACATCATTTTTGAATTCAAAATATCAAAATTGTCGTAGGGTAAATTATGTGTATTTTTCTAAAAGTTTTCAATTTTTAATGAATAGTGAAACATGCTACATTATTGTTAAAAAAATGCCTTTTTCATTTGAATAATTATATTAAGTTAAATTGATCTTAAAGTCACAATATATAAATAGTACATATATTAACCGAATATATTTCATTAAAATAATTTTTATAATATAATTAGAAATAAAAATCCATTGAACGTTTTTAAATGTCTTTTTACACAACTTCTAGAAACATTTGCAGATTAACATTAAAAATAATTTTACAACATCTATGAATGTAATTTTTTAAAAAAGGACCTAAATGGTTTTAATTAGTATGAAAAATTTAATCTAATGGGATCAATTTTATTTGGTGAATAGTAAATTTTGAATTTTATTGTCCATTGTAAAAAGTTAAAAGTGTTGTTAATGGTAAAAATATTATTATAATAATATAAAATTTCTCTCAAAATGGTCCTAATTTCATTGGAAATGTATGTCATTACCCAAATAAACCTCA
This sequence comes from Viscum album, assembly GCA_963277665.1. Taxonomy (NCBI): domain Eukaryota; kingdom Viridiplantae; phylum Streptophyta; class Magnoliopsida; order Santalales; family Viscaceae; genus Viscum; species Viscum album. The sequence continues at coordinate 1,687,826,083 of OY728119.1, forward strand.
TATTGAAAATATGATCTTTTTTATTCCACTTTTATTTGATTAACACATTTAATACAAATTACTTAAAGAAGAGTTAAATGTGTCAATTTCAAATTTCAATTACAAAATCATTTTCTATATTTGGTAATACATATGGTGAATTACACTATAAATATTCATTTGTAATATAATAAATTTATCTACATCATGATAATTTACATTAAAAATTTATACATTAATAAGTAATGTTAATTGTGACACAATGATGATGTAGTAATTGATTTATTAATGGAAGAATCAATTAAAAAATATTTATAATATTAAAATAAATATAATTTTACATAGTTAATAACATACACTAATTTTATAAAAAACATAAAAAATTCAGTGACATATTGGAATTATTATGTTGATGCAATAATAATGGTTTTAAATTTTTTTAAAAGAAAATTTTAAATACTATTAAAACTGACATAAATGTTATTTTAAAATAACTACTATTTTACTAAATAATAAAACTATCATAAAAAAATCTATGTTCTTTACAAAAGAAAACATGTATAATATCATATCTATCATCAGTTATTCAATTTGTGTCTATTTAGAATTTTATAATTCCAATATTAACCCTATAGTTTATAAATACATGAAGTCGTGGTAAAAGTTAAATTGTATAACTAAGGGTTATTTCTAAATGATAAGGTAAATTTTATGACCTCAAAATGTATAAAATATATTGTTTAAAAGTATTTATATCCATAATCATCTTATAAATGAAATAAATCACTTCTATGCTATTATAAATGACATATTAATTTATAATAATTTAAAATTTCAATAAAATTATAAAGTGTCCCTCACCCATTTTAAAAGGGAACTTCTCCCTTACATAAATTAACATATCCAAATCCCTTTTTATAAGACAAACTATTATCATTTCCTCTCAAAAAATACCTAAAAATTCTAGAGAATATAATTTTGATAGAATGAATCTAGTGGTTTCTTTTTTGGAAAATCAAAAGGAGATACATGAAAGAGAGGTAATCATTTTATCGAACTCATTCAATGTTATTTTGTTATTATAATTCCACTTACAAAGTTATTTCCATAATAAATTAATAACATTAGAATATAATATATTCTGATATTTTTTATGATAATTCAAAAATCATATTCCTCCTTTAACCCATCCTACAAAATAATCAATATCACAATATGTGCATACATACGGATTATCGTCTCCACGTCGTGGTGTAAACTTTTTCATGGACACCTTCATTATATGGGTATAACAGTTAATATAAAGGATGAAAATAATGAATATAACATGATATTGTTTCGGTACAATTCATATTACATCCAATTCAAAACCATTTAAACATTAATAAAATTAAATTGTCCCTCACGCGTACGTACGACTTACTATCTTCACGACACGATGATATTCATCTTCCACGTTCAGCATAAAAGAATGATTTTAAAAATAAATATTATGAATAATTATGAAGTATTTGACATAATAAGTCATATATATATATATATATGTGTGTGTGTGTACATATATGTCATTCCCTTAATTCCAATCAATAAGATAAGAAAACAGAATCAACGTTTACGCGTACGTACAACCTACCCTCTCCATGAACGGTGTACATTATTTCCTATATCAATCTATTATATATTTTTATATTCAGAATATATTTGATATATAAACCATGTTATACATTCTGGAAGTAATTAAATCATGATCTATGTAATATGATCAATAATTTTAAGTCAAAACACATATGATAACGAAATTGATTATCACCAGAACTAGTACTTTAACATGTAAATTATTAATAAATGGGTAATATAAATTATTAAATGAATAATATATGATATCATATCTATTATTATGATTCTTTTATTAGTTAATAATATGTTTAAAACCATTATACATGAGTTTGAGACATGTGGAGAGCGTATCAGACCTGTGGTAAGGGAATTTCTTCTCACTTTTAATTTTCATGAGATATAAGCCATTTTCACCCCCATTTCATGGGTTTTTTGTATATACTACCCCTATTATATTTTATATCATTAATAAATTTATCATCATGGTACATAAAGATTAATTTGAAGATATTGGGCCTATTATTTAAATTTTGAATGTTATATGGGATGCTTTGACTATTTAAGGAATTAATCAATTCTCAATTTCAATAGTTTTGATGTTATCTTAAAAAAAATATATATATATATATATAATGGAATATAAAGGAAATTTTATGTCTATTTTAAAGTTAAATAATTTTTTTTCCAAATTTTTCTTTATATTTTTTCCAAAGGGGTTAATTTTGCAATATCATTATTATCCAAGATTGTTTATGCTAATGTATTTACTATGGAATATTTATCCTCCATGTCCATGTTTTATAAAAATGTTTTCAAAACAATTCTTTTTATTGTTTTAGGTAAGGTACTAATTAACTAAAACATCATTTTTAATGTTTTAAACATTTTCTCACATTAATTTCCATGTTTTCCAAATCGTTTTAATGATTTATTTATATGGAACTGAATGCTTTAAAATTTTAATTCTTTTCAAAAGTTTCAACATGGAACGAGACAATTTGTTTAAAAAATCACTTTTAAATGACCAGTTTGATAAATTTCATGACTTTTTAATATTTTCAAAGTTGAAAGGGATATTCCCTCCAAGAAATTTAATGATTTTATTTGATTATTTTCATCTATGTTAGCATCCATTGTTAGATTTTATGCTAAATTAAGGTTGACTTGTTATGATAAAATATAGCATATTATATTTGAAGGATTGTGATTTTTTTACTGTGGATGTGATATTTAAATAAAATTCATTGTTTATGGTAAATTTATTAACATTTATTAGGACAATTATTAATAAGAATGTTGATGATGGTTATTTTTTACACCTTTCATAAGTTGACTTCATTTGACTTAGTAAGTGACAGGTGGGGCCCTCTATAGCCCTTTGATGCATCAGTTGGTATCATGAGTCAAACTAGTTTCGTAGAATAAGGCATTTACAGTACTATTATGTATTTTGTTGGAATGATTCCTTGACGGTATGGTTATAATGTTTTTCAATATGCATTCTCTCATTATGAGCTTCGTAATAGATATTATATTTGAATATTCGACTTGTAGAATATCCATATGAATGTTTAAAAGGAATTATTTGATTTATTATTTCCATATTATGTTTCGTGTAGTGTTTAAAAGGATTTTGATCCAATTTAATAACATTCCATAAAAGTATATGATTATTTATTAAAGATTTTATTGTATTGTTTAACCTTACTAAGCATCTAAGATCACCCCTTTCATAAGTGTTATTTTCCCAGGAAGCCATGGAGTGTGTTATGATTTATATATAGGGTTAATATAAGAGAATAATAGTGTAATAAAAGGGTAATAAATGTTGTATTTTATGTTTTGAAATGTAATGTAAATTTCATGTTCTTAATCTATATTCCACGACTTCTAAACTGGTCGTTCTTTTAATATTTGATTCTTTGAAATCATGCCAATGTACTAAAATAATGCATCGGTTCTTGGCTTATAGGGTTGGGGCATTAGAGTTGGTATCATTGTAATTTTATCAAAAACCGTGAAATTATATTTAGAAAACATATATTATTGATCATAAAATTAAGATAGACATTGAGGATTGGTATAGAGGAACACCCAAAAATTCTGGTAATGTTGATATTTTGTTTGTATTCCTAGAAAATTCATCTGTTCTGGATACCACAAGTGGACATGGTTTTGTCATAGATATTACTAGGAGTAATAACTCTGATAATATGTTCTAATCATGACTTAGGGTAACCTTTTATATTCTAATGGGAAATACTACACACCTAGTTATACAATCCTGGGGGATATTCATTGGATAATTCACTTTTTTAGATATTATTTTGAAGGATTTTTAAGTAAATATGCCCCCAAAGAAACTATTTTTAGGATTATGATACTACATATTTTTTAATCTTAAATCAATGCTTACCATTTTTCTAGTTTTTGGATTATAGATTATGATATTATGAAACCTAGTGCATGTCATTGTTTAGAAATGGATCCCATTAGTAAGAATGAGAACTCCACCAATACACATGACACAATCTGTAAGCAGGTTCATATCTTTCCTGGTATTAATACAATTTTTTTTGGAAATAGTATCACATATATTCTCATCATATGAGAAAATAGTATCGTGTGTTTATAATATATTAAAATAATTCTATTATTCCTACGGATTTGAAGGGAAGAAAGAGAGGAAGATGATGCTAGAGAACGATATGGATAAATGGAAGACGATAAAGAATGATTTTCCCATATGGGATAACGGTGGAAGGAATCACCCCGGTAAATGATCTAAGGGTATGGAAGTTTGTTATAATTGTGGAGAAAAAGGACACCATATTCACAATTTCATGTCTATGAAAATGGTTTCCAATGTACAATGCTTCATCTTCAAGGATATGGGACACTTTGTGAATCAATTTCTTAAACATCAAAAGAGTATATCCTATATGATTTTATTGGATTATAATAATGTTATGATACTTATGTAGATGTAGATGAATGATTAATATTCATATTCAGAAATTATTTTATTTCATTATTTTATTAGAAATGTAATGGATATAATAATACTAATGTGTATAAAGATTGTATTTCAGAACTATTTTATTATGGATTTGTGATTTTATTTTAACAAGTAAAGTTAAACTGTAATGACCTGGAAATTTCAAGGAAATTTTTTTCTTAAATACCTTGTAATTTTATGAGTCTGTGGCTTCTGAAGGCACGTGATTCCGAGGCCCGATGTTCCCAGAATCAATTTTTTATGTTTAGCTTAGGTACGTTCTATAAACGAACGAGCGGGGTTTTCTATCAATCAAACCGGTGCTCGGAATTGAAATCAGAGGGCACCGATGAACTTATAGTGTCAGTAATTTCTTAAGGGGTCCTTTACCATAGTTGTGTTTTAAGAGGTTGGAGAATTTTTATTTGGGTAATTTTTTTAAAATAAATAAAGATGTTAGAATAATTTTATTTTAAAACCTTGGAAGTTAAACCCTCCCATGGGAAGTTGCTGGTGGGGCCCACAACCACCCAACATCCCATGTGTGGTTATATGATAGGTGGGGCCCACAAAAGCACAACCATTAATTTCACATAACCCTGTTTAAACTCACCATAACTCTCATAAACCCCCCCATTAAAATCCCTTGTTTAATGTTGACAACTCTTCCACATTTATGAGATCTTCCACCTCCTCTCCCTATCTTTAATTAATAGCCAACACATTTAATTAATGAGGTGGTTTGAATGTGTGATTTTTTAAATAGCTTGTGTTAAATAAATCAATAAGGTATATTATTATTTTATTGTAGAGGAGGCTTTTGTTTTGTGGGAGCTCTTGAGTTTTTGGGGAAGAACACCAACCCACCGACAATGAATGGTGACTTCTTCGACGAAGAAGGCCAGTTCCATGAAGAACGACGAAGCGCCAACCATTTTCTTCTCTGTGACAAGTGAGGAGACGTTGCTTATTCCTCGGATGCTCTCCGACGTCATCTACCAATCCTCTCCCCGCGACACACTCTTCCGTGATGCCTGACGTTCGACGACGGATCTTTCCCGGCGTTGACGGAGTGACCACACTTTCCGCGTCTACGAAGAACGAACCATAATCAAGGTAGGGGAATATTGTTTATTTTCCATTTATGTGGTTTTATCGCACAATAATGAATGTTTATTTATATGATGTTTTTATGATTTATTCTTGAATAAATTATACCCTTGTCGTCGTTGAAAGCAAGTGTTTGATTATTTCCAATTCATAACGCGTAATGCGGACGGCGCGAGCTGAACAAACACGGCCCGAAGACCCTCTGTTGGTTGTTCATTTGTGCGCGGGATGGCTAGAGACGATCAAATAGGGAAGAAACTGCAATTTTAAGCCTTAACAGTGAAGAGAAGGTTCCGGGAGAGCCACGGGCGCAGACGGTGGGCGAATCGGACCACCGGAGGGCGTCCGGTGGTCCGCGGAAGAGGCTGTCGGCGCGCCACGCCGGCACGGCGGCGTCGACTTCCGGCGGCAGCGGCATGCCATCGGAATAGTCCATCGCGGTTGAGCCACGGTGGTGGTTGAAGGCTGCAACGTCTTTATCGTTCTGGAGATGGAGGGGCGCGACATTAAGCCACCCCAGCTAAGGGAGGCCACACCATCGCGCATCCAATTGGCCGAGCCAGCCTCCCACGACCGGGCTAGGGCGGGCCGTGCGGACCGAGTCGTGCTGACTGGGCCGGGCCACCCTGGCTGCGTTGGGCCGCTCCGAGCCGGGCCAGACCTAGACCCGAGTCGGGTCGACCCAGTTCAGGCCGACCCAGGGGGTGTTGGGCCGGGTCGGACCGGGCCCAGACCCCCTATTTTAGGACCTTCTTCGGTAAAATACCCATATCATGTGCTACTGACCGGGCCCAGTCGTTTCAGTATATTACATTAAAGGTTTTGGTGATGATTGGGTATGGATGGGTTGGTTTGAACCCGAAACCAACCGGGCCCTCGGAGCGAAAATGCTTTTTACTTGAGGACCGGACGTCCAATTGACGTACCCTCCACTAAGTTGGATTCCCCTTGATGAGACGGTTCTTTTGGAATACTCCACTTGAAGTTTGGATGCAGTTTGAGTATGGTTGGGTTGGATTAGCTTATAAACCAACCGTGTCCCTGGAACGGAAAAGCTAATAACTCTCAAACTGGACATCCATTTTGACGAACCGTAAGCGTCGTTGGTAATCTCTTTGAGAATTCATTCCTTTGAGTATACCCCATGGAATTTCAGGGTATAGTTGAGTTACGGTCGGGTTGGTTCGTACACGAAACCAAATGGGCCCCCGGGATTAAAAGACTAATAACTCACAAATCGAGCGTCCGATTGACGCGCCATCTATTGCGTTGAGACCCCTATGATGAGGAGGTTCTTTGTGATACTTTTTCATGGGACTTCATTACACAAAGAGTGTCGATGTAACATCCCAGGTAAATAAAGAATAATGTATTTTCATATTTATTAATATTTGTGAATTAAATATTAATTTTACTTTAAAGGGGTTGCTATGTTTGATAGCGTACCCGATACGGAACAAAGATTTTCATTTAAATCTTACGTTGCACACTAGTAATAAAATAATATTATTTTAAATAGTAGTTAACACGTAGCCATTGTATTGGGGGGGTTGAATATATATAACTAAAATATGATTATATATGTATGTTAAATGTTTTTATATTTATCCAATAAAAGATAAAGGCTTAAAATATGAAAAGAATTCATTTTTAGGCATAGATACTCTAACATTCACTAAAAGGTCGACTTACCACCTTTTGATGGAGAACCGTCATTTGGTATAGTTTTGGTCACTCATAAAAATTCTAATGGACCAAATAAAATTATTCTTTAGAATCGGGGCATCAAAATTTACTTTGTGTGAATTTTTGGTATTTTTCCGGCAAAGTTCATTTTTTTAATGAATAGTGAAAAATGTTGTATTTTAATTCAAAACCTCTTTTTAATATAATTTATTTATATGATTATATTATCTTTTGAATTGGGTTTAAAGTGAAATTATAACATATTTTTACCATTTAATCCAATAGTGGTCGTTGGAATTTATTTCACTATGAAATTGGACTTAAACTAGTGTCAATCTTTTGATACTTATTGTTTTATAAAAACACGCTATTTTCTCTAACAGCGGGAATAATTTATTAAATTAATTAATCTAACTTATATTTTTTTAATTTTCTAAATTAGACATCATTTTTAAATTCGGAATATCAAATATAGTTTAGGGTGAAGTTTTGGTATTTTTCTGAAAAACTTCAATTTTTGATGAATAGTGAAACCACTAAGTAGTACTTAAAAAAACTGATTTTTCGTTTAAAATTTTACCACCTTTGTGTTTTGATTTTCAAAATTTCGACATACATGGTTGTATTTAGGAAGTAAAATGTCGTTCAATGGGATTAAAATATTTTTTTTGTGAATAGTAACTTTTATGTTTTTAATCGCGATTAGAGGTAATTAGTGTAATTTATGGTAAAAATAATGTTTTAATAATATGAAATGACCTATAAACACGTCCTACCCTTATTTTATGTGTCATGGCCGACCAAGAAAATCCATGGGTCGACTTGGGGACCCCATGGAGCCACTTTGGTAGGAAAATGACATTAAAAACTTTTTATTTAATGTTAAAATTAAAATGTCACAAACATGAGTTGTTTTTCCAAAACAATTTTTAAATGGGGTTATACAAGTCATATTTTTTACTATAAATATTAATTATAAATATAAAATAATATCCTACATCATGATAGTTTTTTTTATAATTTTTAGACATTAAATAAATTAAATTATTTATGATACCATGATGATGCAGCGATTACCTCATTATTTAACGATTTAAAAAAATGAAAAGATAATGTAAAATATAAGACCAAAACTTGTCAAAAACCTATTGTATGGGTGGATTTAGAACTTTTATCACCTTATACTCTAAATATATAATTTTTGGACCTTTAAAATCCGAAAATCATTTTATAATAAAGTAACCTTTTCTAACTTTCCAAGAGTGCCCCTCCTCTCCTCTTATAAAAGGCCCTCACCTATACCACCTTACCCACACCTCTCAAGACTTTGGCTCCGCCAAACCCATCCCATTTTGTCTCTTCATGTCCCACTCTTACTCCTTGAAGCCTCACTTCGCGGATAAGTCTCCCCAAGGAAGCCTTTGAGCTCAAATCAAAAAGAGTTATCCGTTTTAAAGGTAGTGTCTTCTCTTGTGTTCTTAGGTTTTATTTTTCTTCTCCCACCCACTAAACTATTTTCATTAATTTCTTTTGTAACAACAGCAGTATAATAAATATAATAGTATGTTTTTATAAGAGGTATTCGAGCTACACTTACACACACCTACATCTAATGGTTAAAGAACATACTGTTTCTTTGGATGGCGAATTTCTGCCTCACGAAATGATGATTGTTCAACACTCATATAACACCTTCAAAGGTGGACATTAAAGTGTCAATATATTTATATATGATATATATTATGTTTATTTTTTCCTTATGGTTATGTATTTTTCATTTTTGACATACCTTTATGGTTTCCATTATGGGTAAACACAATAATTTCATTTTAGGTAGTGCGGACTACCACCCCCTCAAAGTGATTTGATTCGTTAATACCATATGTGGTATGTATAAAGGATATATTTAATGATATTATATATGATACAATACTAGAATTATAATTCTATTATGTACCATTATGTTTTAATTTCATTTAATATGAAATAGAAATGGAAGTAGTGTTCATGCGTACGTACGTCTTACCGTCTCCAAGAACAGTGCATTTCATTTCATACCTCTAAATGTTATGTAATATTGTAAATGCATGTATATACTGGATATATATGACATATATGATATCTAAATCTTGAATATAATTTTGGATATAAGGGATATTTTACCACATGAACAACTTGTAATTATAAAGAGTTTATTTTGGACTCAAGTACCAATTATCGACAAAATGACCATTATTAACATAAATAATTACATAGTGTTCATAACATGGTAATAAGTGATATAAAAGATATAATGAACTTGAAAAAGGTTCTTAAGAAAGTATAAATTAACCCAAGTTTATTATTCAGGACGTTAAGGAATGATCGAGTAATGTCGGACCCCGGGTATGGGACTTCATCTCAATCTCCTTTCATTGAGGCAAATTTTGTTTTATACACAACCTTCTTTAATATGGTGTATAAACCCCTTTGAAATTTACGTTTATCCAAAAGAAATCTTTTTATATGAAGCGTTTTTCTAACCGACAAAATGGAATGTTTTTTTCGTACGTATGCGGTGACAACGACTTCTCCGCCGTCGTGACCATTATTTGAGTTTCGGCTTCCTATACAAGCCATACCTTTTTTTAAATGAAAAATAAATACCATGTTTTAATTTTCATTTATTTTGGTATTGAAAATGGTTTTCATAATGTTTTTATTATATCAATGTGTTGTATTGATATCTTGTGATTGAAATGTGGAAATGTTATGTTTCCTTTACGTATGTTTTATGTGATACGATTATGTTATGGTTCCTGGGTATTGTTATGAAGACGGGTGGTTCTGTGATAAACTAAAAGTGGGTGAGACCGATATAGCTCTTCAATGCATTGGGTAACGCAAAGGAGTTAAACGTTAATGTTTTCTGAAGAGATTTAGGGAATATACTGTGATGGGTATTCCAAACGTAACCAAGAGGGTTACTCCCTATGTAAGAATGTTATGAATGCCTCAAGTTACCTTTATGTCTTATGATTCCTATGTTTTATTCATGATTTGATGAGGTATATTAAAGTGCATATGTTTTATGAGTAAAGTATGATTTCATTGATTATTATGTATACATGTAATTATGTTTTTTCATATTTTTATATCCCTTACTGATCTTTTTATACTCATCCCATGTTTTTGAAATGTTTTTCACAGGTCAAGGGAAGGGTACATGATATGATGATAGTGTCAAGGAAGTGTCAAGAAAGAATCCATGTTTTCTTTAAATATTCTTCCGTTGATGGTAAAAATGAGTACTATCTTTAATGTAACCACTTTGTTTAAATGTGGAATGTAACGCATGTTTTATGATCTAATTCTATAAAACTCTAAACCTGAAAAGATCCCCAATTTGTAGTCTTGAAGTAACTCAATATTAAGTAAGTTTTAAGGATGGGGCCTTATAGTTGGTATCAGAGGTCAGTTTAGATAACTTTAGGAGTTATATTTCTATTAAATGGTTATCCAAAAAAAATTTATGGTCAAATTGAAATGATATAGAATTTGAATATTACCACGTTGATTCATATAAGATATGTCTATTCAGAATGTTTTTCCGTAGAGGAAACAGGGAAGCAGTGCTAGGAAGGCATAAAGAAGGAAATAACCTTCCGAATCAGCATCCTGAGATGGTCGGAATTGGAAATGAACAGTTTGTTGCAGTAATGGCGCAGTTGACTCAAGAGATAAATGGTAGAGGTATCCAAGCACGAGATCAGCCAGATCAACCCCAGAGGAACTTGTCAGTAGTGGAACATTTCACAAGGCAACATCCCCTATCATTCAGAGGATCATCTGACCCTGTTCTAGCTGAAGGGTGGATTAAAGCACAGGAAAAGATTTTCGATGTCATAGGGTGTTCAGGAAATCAAAAGGTTAGTATTTCTATTTACCGTTTGGAGGGTGAAGAATATCAGTGGTGGTCGATGGTTAAAAATATCAGGGAAGCTGATTAGATTGATGATCTCGACTAGGATGAATTGAAAGGTATGTTTCTTGAGAAATATTTTCCTAATGCTATTTGACATAGGATGGAAAAGAAATTCTTGGAATTGAGGCAAGAGGAAGACTTAGTGGCTACCTATGAAGAAAGGTTCACTCTATTGGCAAGGTATGCTCCAAATTTTATCTGAGACCTTGATAGTAAAATCAATCATTTTTACTCAGGAATAAATCCAAAACATCAAAGGGCATTACCTTCTCACGAGTTCAAGAGTTATGAAAAGATTGTTCGATGTGCTGAGAAAGTGGAAATGGAGTTTGACGATGATCAAGTGTTCTATAACAACCAAAAGAAGAAGAGACCGAGGTGGCCTGAGAAAGGAAAGAATTCTTCAAAAAGGTCTGACGGTAAGAAAACTATGTTTCTAGTTTGTGATAAATGTCATAAAAGGCATGTTGGGGAATGTCTTCTGATTACTAGAAAGTTCTACCGATGTGGTAAGATGGGATATAAGTCTTGTGATTTCACTGAAATAGATCAAGGTGATGGTTTGTCTAAATTTGACTTATAGTTAGTGAAATGTTTTAAGTGCAATGAGATGTGTCACTATGCAAATGAGTGTCCGAAAAATAGCTTGAGTTATGGGAAGCAGTTAGAATACAAGTAGAAGGGGGTGGTGAAATCCTTTGAAACTACTTCAGTAGATTTCGGGCCATCAAATAAAGTTGTATCATGTACTTTGTTTGTTTTTTCATATTATTCCATTGTGTTGTTTGATTAGGGGTCTACAAATTCTTTCAACTCTGAAAACTTTTCTAGTAAAATGGGAATACCATCTCAAGAAATGAATCCTGAACATGTGGTAAAAACACATGGGGGAAATGTTGAGGAAAAAATAATTTATAAGAATTTTTCTATCCTTATTTGTGGAAAGAAAGTACTTGAAAACCTTATTGTTTTACCTCTATTAGAGTTTGATGTTATACTGGGAATGGGCTGGCTCTCTATTTACCATGATAAGATTGACTGTTGATCTATAAAGTTTCTTCTCAGAAAGACATTCAGTTTGTGTACGAGAATGAACCCTTTCTGTTGATAACATATCAAGAGGCTAAGAAACTTGTAAAATATGGAAATGAATGTTACCTTGCACATATTGTTGAAAACAAGGGAACTTTTCAGATTAATGATGTTCCAGCGGTAAATGAGTATTCTGATGTTTTTCCTGATGAGTTTCCTGGAATAATACCAAATCGGGAAGTTCAATTTACTGTTTACTTAGTTCCCGATGCTAAGACAATTTCAAAACCCCCTTATCGAATGGCTCAAACTGAACTTTTAGATTTAAAGGATCAATTGAAAGATTTATTAGAGACAGGTTTCATTCGACCAAGCACATCAGCATGGGGTGCTCTTATTTTATTTGTTAAAAAGAAAGATGGTTCTATGAGACTTTGCATTGATTATAGAGCTTTGAATAATATCACTGTTAATAACAAGTATCATTTGCCTCATATCGATGATTTGTTTGATCAGCTCCTGGGAGCTCAGTTTTTTTCAAAGATTGACATGAGATCGGGGTACCATCAGTTGATGGTAAAGGAAGAAGATATTCCGAAGACTGCGTTTCGTACAAGATATGGCCATTATTAATTTGTAGTAATTCCTTTTGGGCTAACCAATGCACCCGCTGTATTCATGGACATTATGAATAGAATTTTCCATGAGTTCTTGGATTAGTTTTTGGTTGTTTTCATTGATGATATTTATGTGTTTTATAAAATTAAAGAGGAGCATGAAAGACATTTAATGGTTATTTTGAAAACCATAAAAGAAAATAAATTGTATGGGAAATTCAGAAAGTGTGAGTTTTGGTTGCAAAAAATTTCTTTCCTTGGCCATATTGTTTCTAAATATGGGATAACTATTGAACCTGGAAAAACAAATACTGTTGAAGAATGGCCAAGACCAAAAAATGTAACTGAGATTCGTAGCTTCCTTGGTTTGGCAGGCTATTACCAAAGGTTTTTTAGAAATTTCTCCCGGTTATCTAATCTAATGACTAAGATAACTCGGAAGGGTGTTAAGTTTATCTGGAAAAAAGAATGTGATGATTGTTTTCAGGAACTGAAAAGAAGATTGGTGAATGTTCCAGTTTTGGCACTACCTTCCAGGAATGGTGAGTTTATTATATACAATGATGCTTCATTGAAAGGGCTTGGTTGCGTACTAATGCCGAATGATCAGGTAATTGCTTAGGCTTCACGTCAATTGAAAACTCATGAGGTAAATTACCCTACACATGATTTGGAATTAGCTACTATTGTTTTCAATTTAAAAATTTGGAGGCATCATTTGTATGGAGTAAAGTGTGAAATATATACCGATCACAAAAGATTAAATTATATATTCACTGAAAAATAATTTAACATGAGACAGAGGAGATGGCTATAATTAATCATGGATTATGATTGTACAATTCCTTACCATCCGAAAAAAGTAAATAAAGTGGCTGATGCTTTGAGTTGAAAAAGTAATGCTTCATTAACAATGTTGCGTTTAGAACATGATCCTTTGGTTAAGGATTTGATGAAATTTGGCATAGAAGTTGTTGGTGCAGGATGTCCTTCTATTTTGTTTTAGGTATTAGTGAAATCTTCTCTATCAGACAGAATTAAGAAAGCACATAAGCAAGACAGTGAGTTGAAGAAAATGGTAGAGCTGGTTCAGAAGGTTAAGTTTCCTGAATTCAATATTGATAATGATTTTGTTTTGAGATTTTGGAAGAGATTGTGTGTGCCATGTGACTCACAGTTGAAGAGAGATTTCTTATGTGAATCTCATAGTTCTCCGTTTTCAATTCATCCTAGCAGTACTAAGATGTATAGAGATCTTCGGGAGTATTACTAGTGGGACCGAATGAAAAGGGATATTGCTAATTTTACTGTGAAGTGTTTGACTTGTCAAAAGGTTAAAGCAGAGTGGAAGTTATCGAAAGGGATGCTTCAGCCTTGACCAGTGCCAGATTGGAAATGGGAGAATATATCCATAGACTTCGTTGTGGGATTACCGAAGACACCTCGAGGTAATAATGCAGTATGGGTTATTGTTCATCGCTTGACTAAATCTTCTCATTTCCTTGCTATAAGAGATACTTTTTCCCTAGATCAAATTTCCCGGTTGTATCATAAAGAGATAGTCTGGTTACACGGAGTTCATCTCTCCATTGTATCTGATCATGATCCCAAGTTTACTTCTAACATTTGGAAAGGTCTTCAGAAGTCGTTGGGTACTGAATTAAATTTTATTACATCTTTTCATACTCAATCAGATGGGTAGTCAGAAAGAAAGATTCAGACATTAGAGGATATGCTATGTGCTTGTTCGATGGATTATCAAGGAAGTTGGGATCAACATCTTTCTTTTGTTGAGTTTTCTTATAATAACAGTTTTCATTCTAGTATATAGAAGGAACCATTAGAGGAATTATATGGGAAGCGGTGTAGAACTCCAGATTTTTGGGTTGATGTGGGTGAAAGGAAGATGATGGGACCAGAAGTGGTAGAAGAGATGGAAGAAAAGGTTCAGTTGATTCAGAAACACATAAGAATAGCTCAGAGCAGGCAGAAGAGTTATGCAGATAACCAGAGGATGGATCTATCTTTCGAGGTAGGTGATCATGTTTTTCTCAAAGTTTCACTGTGGAAAAGTGTGATGTGATTTGGTAAGAAAGGAAAGCTGAGTCCAATGTTCCTTGGACCATATGAAATTCTGGATAAAGTTGGATCAGTTGCTTACAAAGTGGCTTTACCTCCTAGTTTATCTCAGGTACACAATTTTTTTCATGTTTCAATGTTGAGAAAGTACATGCCAGATCCATCTCATGTTTTGAGCCCAGAGGTAGTTCAGTTGGAAGAGAATCTCTCTTATGAAGAACTACCAGTCCCGATACTTCACCGTATAGAGAAAGTGTTGCGGAATAAAGTAATTCACCAGGTAAAGGTTTTATTGAAAAACCATATGGTTGAAGAGGCAACATGGGAATCTGAAAATGCTATGAGGGATAAATAACCCCACTTATTTTGATAAGTGAATAAAATTGTGAGGACGCAATTCCCAAAAGGGTGGAAGGATGTAACATACCAGGTAAATAAAGAATAAATTATTTTCATATTTATTAATATTTGCGAATTCAATATTAATTTTACTTTAATGGAGTTTCTATGTTCGATAGCGTACCCGATACACAACAATGAGTTTCTTTAAAATCTTACGTTTCACACTAGTAATAAAATAATATTATTTTAAATGGTAGTTAACACGTAGCCGCTGTATTGGAGGGGTTGAATATAAATAACTAAAATATTGTTATATATGTTTTTAAATGTTTTTATATTTATCTAATAAACGATAAAGGATTAAAATATGAAAAGAATTTAATTTTAGGCATAGATAATCTAATATTCACTAAAAGGTCGACTTATCGCCTTTTGATGGTGAACTGTCATTATGTATAGTTTTGGTCACTCATATACATTCTATTGGACCAAATCAAATTCTTCTTTAGAATTGGGACATCAAAATTTACTTTGTGTGACATTTTGGTATTTTTCCGATAAAGTTCATTTGTTTAATGAATAGTGAAAAATGTTGTATTTTAATTCAAAACCTCTTTTTAATCTAATTTATTTATATGATTATATTACCTTTTGAATTGGTTTTAAAGTGAAATTAGAATATATTTTTACCATTTAATCCAATATTGGTGGTTGGAATTAATTTCACTATGAAATTGGACTTAAACTAGTGTCAATCTTTTGATACTTATTGTTTCATAAAAACATGCTATTTGCTCTGACAACGGGAATTAATTATTAAATTAATTAATGTAACTTATATGTTTTGAATTTTTTAAAATAAACATCATTTTTGAATTCGGAATATCAAATATATCTTAGGGTGAAGTTTTGGTATTTTTCTAAAAAACATCACTTTTTGATGAATAGTGAAACCACTAAGTGGTACTCAAAAAACTGATTTTTCGTTTAAAATTTTACAACCTCTGTATTTTTATTTTCAAAATTTTGACATACATGGTTGTCTTTAGGAAGTAAAATTTGGTTTAATGGGATTAAAATATTTTTTTAGTGAATAGTAACTTTTATGTTTTTAATCGCAATTAGAGGTAATTAGTGTAATTTAAGGTAAAAATAATGTTTTAATAATATGAAATGACCTATAAACATGTCCTACACTTATTGGATGTGTCATGGCCGACCAAGACAATCCATGGGTAGACTTGGGGACCCCAAGGAGAAACTTTGGTAGGAAAATGTCCTTAATAACTTTTTATTTAATGTTAACATTAAAATGTCACAAACATGAGTTGTTTTTCCCAAAAAAATATTTAAATGGGGTTATGAAAGTCATATTTTTGACTATATATATTCATTAGAAAGATAAAAATATATCCTACATCATTATATTTTTTTTTATAATTTTTAGTCATTAAATAAATTAAATTATTAATGATACCATGATGATGCAGCGATTACCTCATTATTTAACGATTTAAAAACAATGAAAAGATAATGTAAAATATAAGAACTAAACACGTAAAAAACCTATTGTATGGGTGTATTTAGAATCTTATAACCTTATCCTAGAAATATATAATTTTGGGACCTTTAAAATTCTAAAATCAGATTATAATAAAGTAACATTTTCTAACTTTCCGAGAGTGCCCCTCCTCTCCTCTTATAAAAGGCCCCCATCTCTACTACCTTACACACACCTATCAAGACTTTGGATCGGCCAACCCCTTCCCATTTTGTCTATCCAAATCCCTCTCTTACTCCTTGAAGACTCACATTGGGTAGAAGTCTTCCCAAGGAAGCCTTTGAGCTCAACTCAAAAAGAGTTACCTGTTTTAAAGGTAGTGTATTCTCTTGTGTTCTTATGTTTTATTTTTCTTCTCCAACACCCTAAACTCTTTTTATTCATTTCTTTTGTAAAAACACCAGTATCCTCAATATACTAGTATGTTGTTATAAGAAGTATTCTAGCTACACTTACACACACCTACATCTAATGGTTAAAGAACATATTGTTTCCGTGGATGGTGAATTTATGCCTCACGAAACGATGATTGTTCAACACTCATATAACTCCTTAAAAGGTGTCCATTAAGATGTCACTATATTTATATATGATATATATGATATTTATGTTTTTCTTATGCTTCTGTATTTATCATTTTTGGCATACCTTTATGGTTTCCATTATGGTTAAACACGATAACTTCATTTTAGGAAGTGCGGACAACCGCCCCCTCAAAATGATTTGATTCATTAATTCCATATGTGCTACGTATAAAGGATTGATTTAATGATATTATATATGATACAATACTGGAATTATAATATTATTATGTATCATTATGTTTTAATTCCATTAAATATGAAATAGAAATGGAAGTAGCGTTCATGCGTACGTACGGCTTACCGTCTCCATGAACGGTGCATTTCATTTCTTACCACTAAATGTTATGTAATATTGTAAATTCATGTATATAATGGATATATATGACATATATGATATCTAAATCTTGAATATAATTCTGGATATAATGGATATTTTACCACATGAACAACTTGTAATTATAAAGAGTTTATTTTGGACTCAAGTACCAATTATCGACAAAACGACCATTATTAACTTAAATAATTACATAGTGTTCATAACATGGTAATAAGTGATATAAAAGGAATAATGAACATAAAAAAGGTTCATAATCAAGTAGAAATTAACTCAAGTTTATTATTCAGGACGTTAATGAACGATCGAGTCAAGTCAGACCCGAGGTATGGGACTTCGTCTCAATCTCCTTTCATTGAGGCATATTTTGTTTTATCCACAAACTTCTTTTATACGGTGTATAAAAACCTTTGACATTTACTTTTATCAAAAAGGAATATTTATATATGAATAATTTTACTAACCTACAAAAGGGAATGTTTTTGTCATACGTATGTGGTGACAATGACGTCTCCGCCGCTATGACCATTATTTGAGTTTCGGCTTCCCCTACATGCCACACATTTTTTTAAAATGAAAAATAAATAACATTTTTTACTTTTCTTTTATTTTGGTATTGAAAATGGTTTTCATAATGTTTTTATTATATCAATGTGTTGTATTGATATCTTGTGTTTGAAATGTGGAAATATTACGTTTCCTTTACGTATGTTTTATGTGATACGATTATGTTATGGTTCTTGGGAATTGTTATGAAGACAGGTGGTTCAACTAAGGGCGGGTGAGCTCGATATAGCTCTCCAATGCATTGGGTAACGTGAAAGAGTTAAACGTTAAGGTTTCTCCAAAGAGATATAGGGAATATACTGTGATGGGTATTCCAAACGTAACCAAGAGGGTTACTCCCTCAGTAAGAATGTTATAAATGCCTCAAGTTACCTTTATGTATTATGATTCCTATGTTTTTTTCATGATTTGATGAGTTTTGTTAAAGTTCTTGTGTTTTATGAGTAATTTATGATTTCATCGATTCTTATGTATACATGTACTCATGTTTTTTCATATTTTTATATACCTTACTGATCTTTTTATGCTCATCCCATGTTTTTGAAATTTTTTTCACAGGTCAAGGGAAAGGTACATTATATGATGATAGTGTCATGGAAGTGTCAAGAAAGAATCCATGTTTTATTTTAAATATGCTTCTGTTGTTGGAAAAAATGAGTATTATCTCTTATGTAACCACTTTGTTTAAATGTGGAATGTAATGCATGGTTTATGATCTAATTCCCCAAAACTCTAAACCTGAAAAGATCCACAATGTGTAGTCTTTAAGTAACTCATGATTAAGTAAGTTTTAAGGCTGGGGCCTTATAGTCGACCAGTGTCTCGTGGAGAGGATCCTCCCAGACATGAACATACGGAGTTCGGTGACCTTGTAGCTAGCTGAGACCTGATGACTTCCTGTCTGATTCGATTTAGAGAGACTTGAATTGCCCATTGGAGAGCACAACTGTGTTGGGGTGGCAGACCCATGGCGGCGGAGAACTACTTTGTGAGGTGGCAGACCCATGGTACCCGATAGGAGGAGTACCTCTGTAGGCTATGAGGGGGAGCACTACTGTGTGAGGTGGAAGACCCATGACAGAGGAGCACTACTTTGTGAGGTGTCCTACCCGCGGTACTCAATAGGAGGAGTAACTCAGTAGTCTAATGTTAGTGAGTGGCACCTCAGAGTCGTGACAGGACTACTGTGCTCGACAGAGGAGGAGTTCTCCAACAACCATGTTTTCGTCATCGTGAATAAAAATCATGTTTTTATCTGAGTCATTGACCTTAGTGTATTCCTCATGATTGATATGAGTTACTTGCTAACCTAGGTATATGTATGGGAATATACCCTATTAAAGGTTATCTGTTGAGATAGTTCTTTTTGGTTTATCCTTGTTGGATTTAGTGAGACCTTTTGTGTCTCAGGGTCCCTACTGAGTATCGTTATACTCACCCCTGCACGGGCAATGCCTGCACCTCGTTGTGTTGGATGAAGATGACGGACAGCGCTGACTGAGGCAGAGTGTACGAGGATTGGACGGTACCCGGAGGTGGATACTCAGCGTGATGGCACACGGAGCAGACTGATTGATGAGGAGTTCTGAGGAGGACATCTTTACCTACCCTTCAGGTAAGAATCTAGAGGACGATCCTGGAGCTCCTTCCATCTTCCAGCTATTTTTCTATTAGTTGTACTTTCTTTCAGTTGTACTTTTACCTTTCTGTTGGGCTTGTATTCCGGCCCCTTTTTACTTTCATCACACATCTTATACTTCTTGACTTAGTGTTTTCTTCCTCTTGTACTATAGATTTGTGTGTTTACGTTTTATAAAAGCAATGGCTTCCCTTTTTATCGTGATTTACGCCTTTGGTGCTAGTCGCTATCCCCTGGCCTATGCAAGGAGGGCTTGGGGTAGTCATGACACAGGCCCCGAGGACGGGTCATGACATAAACAGTTTAACACTGAACATTTTTTAAAAAAATATATGGTTGATGGAATGAAAACCCTTAATATATTTCTGATACTGACATAATTGTTTTTGAATAATGGTATAATTGATTTGGATAAAATATATTGGATATTATTGTTACTTTTGAACTGATTTATGGTATATTTTTTCCATCATTGTTGAAGTTTACAACATTTATTTATTTATGGAGTATATCCAATATTTTATGCTTTATATAAGGAATATGGAAGCATGAAAATATTCAAATAGTGGTTTTTTGTAATTCATGCTATTGATATTTTCTTAGAATACATGATGAAGGTATTCACATTCTTTTCATGTGACAAAAAGATCGACATTGTTTTATGTGACCTTATAAATTTTTTGGATAGTGAGTTTAAGAAAAATTATGTTGGATAAATATAATTATTAGAATTGATTAGGTTCGACATTAGATAGTATTATTTAATGTTACAAAATTTCATAAGATTATTTTTGGATTGTTATAATAATATTTTTTAAGAAAACGAAAACCTTTAGGTTAGGTGACAACATGTCACATCAGACAAGGCTGTGGGAATCGAACCCACAACCGATGTGTGACAAGGCTATATCACCTACCTCCGACGTAATCGATGTCCTAGTTTGTATAACGTAGTCATTTTATTTATATCGTATGACAGATGAATTATAAATTCCTTTTTCAAAAACACTCTGATAATGATAAAAAGAATATGTTTTGTATTTTAATATATTTTTTAGAAAGTGTGAGTTTTTTGTAGAAATTAGTTAAAGGTTGGAACTCTACATGTCAAGTAACTGTGCCTTTTTTGAACTTATTAAAGGACTTAAATTAACTATTAAACATTAGGGAAAATATCATAAAAACGAAAATGTATTCCAAATACATTATTTTGTTGTGAATCAAATGGTCCCTTGGATAATCACAATATTATAGATTTTTGCGTGATAACTTTCTCCTAATAATGTTCTCTATCAGGGTCCATCAGAACTTTATGGTTAAATTTTCATTCATTACCATATTTTCTTACATAGAACCCAAGTATTTGTTTTCCCTAGTTACAGTCATACTTCCATTTATTTATTTTAAAATGGTGGTCTCATTAATCCAATTTTCAATGGGATATTTCAATATAGATATTTTTAAATTGCATCCCATAGAATTAGTATCGATGTTTAAATTATGAAAATTGAATTCATTGAAAGAATTAAGAATGTAACACCATGATATTTAATGGTATGTTATCTTCAATAGTATGAATTTCATAAAACACCTAGTTTGCTTATATAACACGCAAGATTGAGTTTCTGTGAAACAACACTTTAGTGTTGTAATTATTTAGAAGATATATTTATAAAATATCCATTAATATTGTGATGTAAATTGTATTAAATAAGTTTTAAAATCTATTTATAATGTTTTCACATAAATAAAATATATTTATATTGAAATTTATCATTTTTTAAAAAATAGTTATATGTTTCAAAATACCATTTTCTAAAATGGACTACATTTTATGTCCTTTTGTGAACAATAATAATATTAATTTTAGTCCCACATAGAAATTGAATTTGGTAAAATAGAATTCATTATTGAATTCAAATAATTATAATTAGCTTCGGGTGAATTTTTGGTATTTTTCTGAAAATATTAAATTTTTGAAGAATTAATGAAAACACATCATTATTGTTAAAAAAACGGTTTCATTTACCTAAATATTTTACTTTAAAATTATTTCAAATTCACAATAAACAAATAATAATTATATTAACCCAATTTAGGCCATAAAAATTTAACACCCAAAGTTTTTTAAAATAAATTAGAATTCATGAAACTATGTTTTAAGTAGATATTTATAACGATCCTTTAAACATAATTTTGTCACTTTTATATTTTGTAATTCAAGTAATAGACATCTATAATTGTAATTAGTAAGTTATTTATAGTCTAATAGAACCAACTTGATTTTTTTTAATAGTAACACACCCTTATGTATAGTAATATAAATAATAATATGAACCTAATGAATAATACAGTGTATTATTATTTTATTTTCTTAAGGATTTAAGATAATGCCAAATTGAATAATTTTTCAATGTGTTAAAAAACGAGTTATAGACATAAATTTATTTTTTTTATAAATTATGGTTTTATTTAAAAATAAAATGAATAAAATTTATAAAATTATTTTTAAAAAATGGAGTTCATTTTTTATTTCTACAGGTCGAAAAATGGTTATGGTTTATTTATGGGATTTTTATGAAATTCATGAAATTTTGATAAATAGTGAAATGTGGTAAAATGTTGTATATTCAAATTTTAAATTAAATAAACTCTTTATAACATCATATGTGATGTATGGTCTCTTGGTTCGAACTCTAAATCCATTACTACTATTTTGGGTCACATGAATAAAAACTATTCATAGTCTTGGGAAAGAATATTATAATAATGATTAAAATAATAAAAGATACATCCTCTCCTCCACTATAAATAACACCATCATTCCCATCTTCTTCCCACACCTCTCAAGACTTAATCCTGAAATATGTTTTACTAAACATGACTCTTAAGGTTTTCCCCACATCAATACCTACTAGTCTCATCAAATGTGCAAAAACAAGTTCCTTATGAAGGATCTCAAGGAGAAGAGATCAATATGTAGGCATCCAATTTTGTTTTCTTTATTTTTATTTCATTTTATTTTCTATTCTTTATCATTACTCAAATCCCTTTATTCAGGAGGCATGAATGGTCTAGTATCTTGCATATTCTATATTTCACCATGTTTTTGGAAGATTCACCATTATACTTCTTCTCCTCTCCCACTAATTCAAGAAATTAAAACATCGTCTCTTATGTGTTAGGTTACTGACATTGTGGAAGATGTGATTTCAAATTAATTTAATTCATTCAAGACTGGTCATGAAACCTTTTTTTAGTTGAATCAGATTATTATTTATTTGTTATATCTTATATAATGTTCTGGAGTCATATTTTACACATGTTCTTACGATTAAAGAATTGCCAAAATGACCAAAATAAATATAAATAATGTTTTAACTTATGAATCATTGTCATGTCAGGATTAAATATGATTAATGTTATAATTTAACATTTTGGAAATATTTAACCACCATTACAATCCAATTCTAGAGTTTCCTTCCAATTGTAAAGAATATCCATCATGAATCGATCATGGAAATATATAAAGAACGTATCCAAAATAATGGAAGGAACAAAATATTAACAATTGAAGTGATAAATGATCAAATGAAATGATCATTTAAGGTATTATAAACATTAATATATTTATTTAAGATATTAATTGCATTCTTATAACCATTATACATGTGGTTTAAATATGTTTTAATTAAGACAACCCTGTGGTAAGGAAATTCTCATCCCGATTTCCATCATTTGGGTTAACCTTCTTCTTCATTTTTTATGTGGTATTAAAATTTATTGTTTGATAAAATTATGACTATATTATGTTTAATTATCTGTATATATAGTATTTATACATATTAAATCCATTCTATTATGTCTCACATCAATTATATAATTTTTGTAAGGGGTTTCTCATTTAAAATCCTCTTTTAAAATTTTGTTTTACAAATTTCAAAAGAAATGTTTTTCTGAAATTATTCTTGTGGTATTGTAGTGTTATAGTTCTTGGGAATTTATTATGATGAAGTTTCAAACCTATATCTCCAAACAATACATTGGTTGTGTGTAAGTGGGAGGTCAATCGTATGTTTACTCTAAGGGTTACTGTGATGTCCACGGAAATTGTAAAGTAGCTATAAGGGTTACAAATTATATGGTAGCTGATAGGGTTACAAGATTATGTATGTAATGACCCAAGATACATTTATGGTTCTTTTTATGTTCTTATATTTTGGGGGAATATTTTTTATATCTTAGGTTTCACAAATTATTTTTATATGTGTACAATTATGTCTTTCATTTAAATGACATCATACATTACATGTAATGATGGAAAAATGTTTTTTTCCTTCATTATATTTCCCTTGCTGAGATTTTTTGTACTTGTCCAAAGTTTTAAATAATTTTAAAATCTTATAAGTATTTTTAAAATAAAGAAATAATCAAAGTAAAATGTTGAATAATTTTCAATGAAATCATGTTTTATTTGTAAAGATTAATATTTGGATGAAATGATTATTTGATTTATGGTATCCACTATGTATGGATGTGTAATGTTACGAATGTATTATTTCCCAAATATCTAAATATTTATACTTAAAAATTTCCTCAATATGAAAGGGAATTATTTCTTGACTAAATTAAGGATTATGTAATGTAATAAGGTCGGGTCTTATAGTTGGTATCAGAGGTTGGATTAGATAACTTTAGGTATTTGAATGATATTAATAGAATAACATAATTGATTTTTTACACTATGAGTAATTTTAAATCTTTTAGAATTTAAACATTACCATGTTACTTCAACTAAGATATGTTTGTTGATAATGGTTTTCTGTAGAAGAAACTGGGAAGTTGGGGTGAAGATTCACCGACCGAACAATTTCCATCCGAATCTACATTCTAGAATTGTAGGGATGGGAAGAGATCATTTTTTGGTATTATTATACTAGCTAACATAGGAAATAAATTGTTGTGGTATCCTATAAAAAGAACAACCAGAAGTACCAAAATGGAACATGAAAATAGTGGAACATTTTATGAGACAACACCCTACTACTTTCAATGGATATCTTATCCTAGTAGCGATTGAAGGATGCATTAAATCCCATGAAAATATATTGGATTTTTTGGGATGTTCAGATAATCATCTGGGTAGTCATTCCATTTATCTTTTTGAAGGTGAATCTGAACAGTTGTGGTCAATGGTCATGAATATCATGGAAAGAGAGGATGTTGATCCCTTAGAGTGGGATGAATTTAATGTTTTTTCCTTGAAAAATATTTTTGAAATGTGGTTTGACATAGGATGGAGAATTGATTCCGTGAATTAAAGCAGAAAGAGGATGATTCATTGGTTGTGTATGAAGAAAACTTCAACCGACTGGTGAGCTGTTACCCAAATCTTTTTCTGGATCATGATAGAAAAATCAATTGCTTTTACTCATTATTGAATCCAAGGTATCGAAGGGCATGGGCCACTAGTGAATTAAAATGTTATGAGAAATTTGTCTGATGTGATGAGAGGGTAGAGATAAAGTATTCTAATTATCGCATGCTCTTTGAAAACAAGGGGATGAACATGTCCATATTGAAAGAAATTGGTAAGATTCAATCAAAGAAATCTAATGGAAGCAATATCCAGTTTCCAGTTTTTGAAAAGTGTGGCAATATGAACCATGGGAAATGTAAATACCACACTGGGAAGTGTTTTAGATGTGGTAATTTTGGACATATGTCCCAAGATTGTAATGAAAATGATCCTAAAACTAATCATGATAAGAATATTTTAATGTGTTTTAAATGTGGATAGATAGGTCATTATGTAAATGACTACCCAAAGAGAGATCTGAATGATGCAAATAAGCTAGAAAATAAGCAGGATGGTGTACTGAGATCCTTTGAGACTACATCATATGATGTCGAGCCATCCAAGGAAGTTGTATCAGGTAATTTTTTTTAATTTACTCATATTTTTTTAACGTTTTGTTCGATACGGGGTATACACATTTTTAATTTCTGAGAAATGTTATTGTAAATTAAAAATATCACCTCAACAAATGAGACTGGAACTTATTATTAGAACACTTAGAGAAATATTATGGAAAATAGGAATTAAAATTATCATTCAATTTTTTTCTATAGAGATACGTTTCCAGGAAAACCATGTTGTTTTGACCTTATTTGAGTTTGATATCATTCTACGAATCGATTGGATTTATATAAATAGTGTTAAGATTGACTGTAGATCAAATGAAGTTTATTTTTAAAAATAATTTCAGTTTGATTACAAGAATGATCCAATAAAAATTATAACATATGAAGAAGTAGAGAAACTATTGAAAGATGGAAATGAAATTTATCTTGATCATATTTATGAGAAAAAATTATCTATTCAGATTAATGATGTTCTAGTGGTAAATGAATACATTGATGTTTTTTCAAATGAGTTACCCAGTGTCATACATGATTTGGAAGTCAAATTCACAACGGACATAGTTCTTGATGAAAATACAATTTAAAAACCCATGTATTTAATGTCTCAAATGGAACTTATTAAATTTTAAAAAAATTTCAGGATTTTCTTGATAAATTCTACATTCATTCTAGCACTTCACCATGGGGATCCCCTATTTTGTTCCTTAAAAATAAGGATTCTTCCATGATACTTTGAATTGATTTTAGAGCCATAAATAACATCACTGTTTAAACAAGTATCCTATTCCATACATCGATGACTTGTTTAAACAACTCAAGGGAGGTTAGTTATTTTCCAAAACTGAATTGAGGTCTTAATACGATCAGCTGATGGTGTAGGAGGATGACATACCAAAAATAACTTTTCATACTAGATATGGGCATTATGAATTTTTTGTTATACCATTTGGGATAACTAATTCACATGCTATATTCATTGATCATATTAAAAAAAATATTTCATGAGTTCATGGATAATGTTTTGGTTGTTTTTATTGATGACTTTTTTATATTTTCTAAAAGTAAATAGAAGTTATGAAAAGTATATAACTGTTTTTTTTAAACAATTAATGGAAAATAAACTGAATGGAAAATTCCACAATTGTGATTTTTTTATGCAACAGATTTTTTTTCATGGGTTCATTATTAATAATGATGGAATAAAATTTGGCCTTGCCAAAATAAAAGTGGTTGATGAATGAACAAGACCTACAAATGTTACAATGATACATAGTTTTAATGGATTAGAATGTTATTACCAAGGGTTTGTTAAAACAATTTAATAGTTAACTATCCTTTTAACTATGTTAAGGCAAATAGGGGTTAAATTAATTTCGACAATAAGAATCTGATAATTGTTTTTAGATACTAAATAAGTGATTGGTGAATTCTCTTGTTTTGGCCTTACCTTCCCAGAATGGTGAGTTTTTCATCTACCCTTTTTCTTTATTTAAGGGATTTCGTTGTGTTCTGATGTAGAATGATCAAGAAATCATTAATTCTTCAAGTCATGTAAATCATAATGAGTTAAATTATCCCACACATAATTTCGAATTGGTAGGTATGGTTTTTTCATTGAAAATTTTGAGGCATCATTTATACAAGGCCAAATATCAAATATATATTGACCATAAATGAATAAATTATATATTCCTTCAGAAGGAGTTAAACATGAGGTAGAGATGGTGGCTTGAAATGATAAAGGATTATGATTGTGTGACAAATTACAATCTATGAAAAGAAAACGAAGTGGTGGATCCCTTGATTTGAAAAAATCTTGCATCATTAACTATGATATGTTTGGAAAATTATTCCCTAATTAATGATTTGATGAAATTTGGATTAGTTGTTGTTGGTGATAGAAATGCCTCTGTTTTGTTTCAGGTTTCAGTAGGGTCATCATTATCAATCATAATTAAACAAGCACTGAAGGAAGATTGTGAGCTATATAAAAAGGTATAATTAGTTAAAATGGGAAAGTCACCAGAATTTAACCTTGTTAAAGAATTTTTTTTATGATTTGTTAAGATGTTTTGTGTGCCTTTTGATTCCTAGTTGAAGGATGATTTATTTTGTGAAGCTCATAGTTCATCATTTTTTCTCATCTTGACAGTACTATGATGTACAAAGAATTTCGGGATTATTACTAGTGTGATGGAATGAAAAAAGATATTTCTGATTTAACCATGAAATTTTTGACATTTAAATTGGTTAAAACATATCAGTAGTAATGGAAGGGGATTATCCATCCTTTGAGAGTTCCAGAGTGGAAATGGAAGAATATATCCATTTAAATCCTTGTGGGACTAACAAGGACTTCTTGAGGTAACAATGTGATTTTAGTTATTTTTGATCGGTTGACAAAAGCTTCACATTTTCTTTCTATTTGAGATAAAATTCTTCTGGATCATCCTTCTAGATTTTAACTCAAAATATTTTTAGGTTAAATGTATTTCCACTATCCATTGTATTTGATCTGGATCTAAGGTTAACTTATAATTTATTGGAAGGGCCTTTAGAATTTGTTGGGCACATATTTAAATTTTAGTACACCTTATCATCCGCAATCTGATGGGATGTATGAATAAATGATTCAAAAATTGTAGGATATGCTTTGAGCATCTTTAATGGACTACTAGGGATGTTCAGATCAACATAATTCTTTAGTTGAGTTTTCTTATAACAATAGTTTTAATTCTAGTATACATATGGCCCCTTTCGAGGCATTGTATAGGTAGAGGTGTAAAACAACATATTTTTTGGATGAAGACAGGGAAAGGAAGTTGATGGGACCAGAATCAGTAGAGGTAGTGGCTGAGAAATTGAAGATGATATAATAACTGAGGATGATAGCTCAGATCATGCAGAAAGGTTTTGTATACAATATAAGGAAATACTTTTCTTTTTCGGTAAGTGATCATGTTTTTCATAGAATCTCACAATTGAAAAATGTTATGCATTTTGCTAAAAAAGGAAAGTTGTGCCCATGGTTTAATGGACCATATTAAATTATGGAGAAGTTTGGACCAATCTCCTATAGTGTATCTTTGCCTCCGAGTTTGTCTCAAGTATGCAATATTTTTCATGCTTCGTTGTTGAGAATGTCTGTGCTAGATTTATATCTTGTCTTAAACCAAGAAGCAGTTCATCATAAAGAGATCCATTCATATGAAGAGATACCAGTTCATATTTTTTACTGAAGGGAACATGAATTACAAAACAAATTAATCCACCATGCAATGTTTTTGTGGATAAACCACATGGTTGAAGTAGAAACATGGGAGTTTGAAAATTCTATGAAGGAAAGTTACCCTCAATTATTTAATAAGTAAATATAATTTCAAGGATGGAATTACCATAAGGTGGTGATAATGTAACACCCCATGTTTTTTTAAAACAAATTGGAATTCATTAATCATTTTTAGGTAGATATTTATAACGGCCCTTTAAACATAATTTTATTACTTCTATGTTATGAATTTTGAATAACAGTCATATACAATTTTTATATGTAAGTTATTTGGAGACTAATGGAACCAACATAATTTGCGGTGAATAGTAACATACCCCTATGAATAGTAATGTGACCATGATGAATAGTAAATTTTATTATTATTTTATTTTATTATGGATTTAAGATAATGACAACTTGATTAATATTTCATGGTGTAATAAAACGAGTTATTGATTTAAAATTGTTATTTTTGAATAAATTGTGATTTTATTTTAAAATTAAATTAATAATATATATGTAATTAGTTTTATTAAATGGACTACATTTTTAAATTCTATGTGTTGAAAATTTCAAATAGTGAATTTTTGTTATTTTCTAAATTTAATGAATTTTTTATGATTGGTGAAATACATTAAAATATCGTATATTCAAATTATCAGTTAAATAAAGTATTTATGACATCATAAGTGATGTAAGCCCACTTGGTTCGAACTCCCAAGAAATTATCACTCTTCTGGGTCATGTTAATTTAAAATATTCATAGTATTGAGCATAATTATTATAATAATGATTAAAATAATGAAAAATACCTCCTCTCCTACACAACGAATACCACACTTATTCACCACATCCTCCTAAAACTTTCAATCCTCAATCCTGATCTATGTTGTGACCAATAATCCTCCCAAGGATCTTTCCCACTTCCATGAATAGATGGTCTCACCAAAAGGACAAATCCAACTGCCTTAAGAATTATTTGGAGGAGAAGAGATCAAGAGATAAACATCCTCTTTTTTTCATTCATTTATTTTCATTTCCATTTCTATTCTTCTTTCTTCCTCACCTCCCCTTTTCTAAGATGCATGAATGAACTAGTATCTCACATATTGTTAATGTAATCTTGATTATGGATGATTCACCATTATACCTTTTCTCCTCTCTAATTTATTCAAGAAATTAAAACATCGTCCGTGATGTGTCAATTAACAAACATTATGGATGACATGATTTCAATATCATTTACATCCTTCATGATTGGTCATGAAACCATTTTTATGGTTGAACAAGATTATAATTTAGGTATTATATCTTATATATGGTTCGGGAATCCTTTTTTACAAATTTTATTAATATGTAAAACAAAATATGTTCATTAAGATCAAAGAATCGCCAAAATGACAAAAACGAATATCAATAATGTTTTAAATTATGAATCATCCTGATGTCAGAATTAAAGATTATTAATGGTATAATTTATGGTTCTGTAAATATTTAAATACCATTCTATTCAAATTTTTTAGTTTCACTTCTGATGGACAAGAATATCAATCCTGAACTGATCATGGAAATCATGTAAAAAACACATCCAAAATGATGAAAGGGAAAGAAATAATTACAATTAATGGGAAAAATAATCTAATTAAATGATAATATAATGAATTAAAAAAATTATTATGCTTCATTAATATATTAATAAGACTCAATTAACAATTATATAGGTGGTTTAAATGATTTTTAAGCAAGACAAACCTGATGTAAGCGAATTCTTAACCCGGTTTTCATTATTTGGGTTTACTTTCTACTTCAAAATTTTTCATCTGTTAAATTTGTTTGGGTGAATAATTATTACTACATTATGTTTAATTATGTGTACATACAATGAATTTACAAATTTCATCCTCTCTATTATGTCTCACATCAATTATATAATATTTTGTAAGGGGTATTTCTATTAAAATCCTCTTTTTAAATTATGTATTACAAAATTCAAAAGTAATGTTTTTATGAAATTATTCATGTTGAAGGATTGTGTTCTAGTTCTTGGGAATTAATTTAGATAAAATGTGGGACCAATATATCCCTCCAATTCATTGGGTATGTGTATGTTTGAGGTTGTACGTATAGTGACACCATGTGTGACTGCGATGGTTACACAAACTGTAAGGTAGCGGGGAGGGTTACAAATTATAAGGTAGCCGATATGGTTACAAGATTATGTAATTAATGCACTATTATACGTTTATGGTTCTATTTATGTTCTAATGTTTTATGTAAATCTTTTGGAAGTCTCATGTTTCATAATTTATGTTTATATGGATACTAGTATTTATTTTTTTAAATGATTTCACATGTTACATGTATTCATGGTCAAATGTGTTCTTTCTTTATTTTTATATACCTTACTGAGTTTTTCTACTAATTCCAGGACTTATATGATTTCCCAGTTTATAAGGATTTTTAATAAAAAGATGGAAGCCTAGTTAGATGTTTGAATAATTATCAATGAACACATGTTTTGTTTGAAAAGTTTTATATTTTTGAAGAAATGAATTACGTTTTTATGTTATCCACTCAGTATTAGTGTGTAATGTTATGAATGTATTATGTACCAATTTTCTAAATATAAAGACATGAAAAGATTTGAAGTATTAATGTAATTTATTTCTTGACTAAATTCATGATTATTTAATGTAATAAGGTCAGGTCTTTATAGTAATCATTTTTATAATAGAATTGGATATAAATATACATTGATTGTTTTTAAACATCTTTTTAACCACCTTATAGATTCATTTTCATATTAACATTAAACATAATTTTTCTGGTTTTGTGAATTGTATTTCAAAAAATGGACAAAAATAGTGGTAATCATTATGAAAAAAGGGTTCTAATAGGATAAAAATAATTTTTGGTGAGTTGTAACTTTTGACTTTTATTTACCATGGTTAATGAATTAAAATGTAATTAACGTTAAAAGTAATATTATAATAGTATAAAGATACACTAAAAATGGTCATAATTTCATTAGGTATGAATTAATTTACCCAATTCAATCTTTGGTTGATCATTTGATCTTTTATATGCCTCTTTTATTAGAATAAGACATTTATTATAGATTATTTAATGAATACATAAATGTATCAAATTCAAATTTTAATAACTAAATCATTTTTTGTATAGGGTTATTCAGATGATAAATTAGAATATAAATTATAATTCGAAGTATAATATAATTATCTACATGATGATAATTTTATCAATATTTGTTAGCCATTAAATAATTAAAATTAATAGTGACACAATGATGATATTTTAATTGATTTATTATAGGAAGAATCAAATAAAAGACATAAATAATATTCAAATAAATATAATTTAACTAAATTAATGGAATAAACTAATTATATAGATAACATAAAACTTTTAGGGACATATTTATAGTATTGTTAAGAAGTTATCATTATTTTATGATATTTTTAAAATTAAAATAATGATTTTTATTAAAATAAGAATAATGATATTTTAAATTAACTACTATTAAATTAAACGATATAAATTTAATAAAAAATATATGGTTCATAATAATGACATGTATAATTTAAAATGTTTCATAAATGATCAAATTTTTTTTAAAATTGTAATTTTATATTAAATATATTAACCCTATAATGTAAAAATACAAGGATACCTTGTAAGAGTTAAACTATTTAACTAAGGGTTAATTCTAAATAATAAGTTTAATTTTATGACCTAAAAATGTATAAAATATATTTTTTGATAGGATTTATACCCTTAATAATCTTGTCATATAAATAAATCTTTTTGGGACTATTATAAACAGAAAATCAATTCATAATAAATTAATATTTCAAGATTTTCCTAAAGTGCCCCACACCCCTTATATAACATAACTTATCCATATCTTTAATTAAAACCACAAAATACCTTTTTCTATACCAAACCCTGTCCATTTCCTTTCATGAAATTCCTCAAATAATCCTAGGGGACATTATTTTGTAATAAATCCATCTTATGGTTTCATTTTGTGCAAATGAAAAAAAGATAATAAAAAAATGGGTAACTATTTTATCAACCTCTCCCAAAGATCATACCATTTTCTAATTACATATCCAATTTTTTTCCAAAATAAAATAATAAATATATCAAGTAATATATTCTGAGATGTTTTAATGATTAAGGGACAACCATATTCATCATTTTACCCATCCTACAAAAAATGATACCACCATTCGTGTGTGTGTACAAATTATCGTCTCCACGTCGTGGTGTAAATTATTTTTCATATACACTTTTGTTATATGGGTATAATGATGAATATAAAGGATATAAATAATAAATATAACCTAATAAGTTTTTTTCAAAATACATATTCAATCCAGTTACATAAAATTTAACCATTAAGAGAATGAGATTGTCACTCGTTTGTATGTACGGCTAACCGTCTCCATGACATGATGAGATTCATTTTCCACGTTCCCCATCCAAGAATGATTATAAAAATATATATTCTTAATAAGTATTAAATATATAAAATAATAATTCTACTGGAATAATATATTAGTGTGTTTGTGTGTGTCTGTGTGCATATATGTGATTCACTTACTTTAATTCAATGCGATAAGAAAACCAAAACAACATTCATGCAGAAGTACGGCCTACCGTCTCCATGAACGGTGTATTACATTTCATATAACTATCTATTATATATATTTATTTTTCTTTTTTTAATATATATGATATATAAATCATGTTATTCTCATTGGAGGTAGTAAAATCATGATTTAAGTAATATAACCAATAATTACAAGTCAAAACATGTATGATAATGAAAGTGATTATTACCAGAAATGTTGTTTTAAATTTAAAATTGTTTTTAAACGAATAATATAAAGTCATAAATTAATCATATATTATATCATTAATATTATTATGTTTTTGTTTTAACTTAATAATGTATTTAAAACCATTACATTGGATTCTGGGACATCTACGGAGAGATTCAGAACAAATGTAAGGGAATTTCATCTCACTTTTATGTATATAAAGGATTATAATGAAAACAATAGGTCTATTTTTAGGTTAATTAAAAAAATCTAACAAATATATTTTTTTGATTTTCTACATATGGGTTAATTTCGTAATCCCATTGTCCTCCGAGATTGTTTAAGCGTATGTATTTTTTAGGACATATTTATCATCCATGTCCATGTTTCCTAAAATTTTATTCAAATAGAATATTTTTTTAGTTTTTCTGTATGATAAAATTTAACTAAAACATTGTTTTCAATGTTTTAAATATTTATCTAATTAATGTTCACTTTTTCAAAATGCTTTTAATGATTTATTTATAATGGCATGAGTGTTTTAAAATGTTATTTAATTTCAAAATTTTCAGAGTAGTAAGGGACACTTTGATTCAAAAATATCTTTTAAATTCCTTCTTCTAAAAACTGTAGTGTAATGAATTTATATTTATCATAATGATATTAATTTATTTTAATAGATTATTTTTGGTTTATATTAAAATCATATGTTGGATTTTATGCTTAATTGAGGTTGATTTGTTATGATAAAATCTACAATATTATATTGATAGTTTTATGATATTTTTGACTGTAGATATACTTTTTTAAACCATTCATGGTTTAACGTTAATGTTTTAACATTTCATATGATAGTTTTTAATATGTCTGTTTATAATAGTTAGGATTTACCCATTTCATATTCAAAATGTATTGAACATTGTATGTGACAGGTGGGGGCCACTATAGCCCATCAATGCATCGATGGGTATCCTGAGACAAACTAGTATCTTGGAACAATTCTTTGATTATATTTTTATGTATGGTCTTGGAAAGATTCCTTGATTATATGATTTCAATGTCCATCGTTATGAAATACCTCATATTGAGATTAGTTATTATTATTACATGTGATTGTTCAACTAGTATAATATCCATGTGATTATTTAAATAGAATTATTTGATTTATTCATGCCATATTATATTAAAGGTTTTTTTAAAAGGATTTTGTTTCAATTTTATACCGTAAATTAAAAAATAATTCTTTTTTATTAAATATTATATGAATTATTTATCCTTACTGAGCATCTAAGCTCACCCATTTCTTATGTTTTATTTTCCCAGGATACTAAAAAGTGTATTATGATTTATATATATGGTAATGCTAGTAGTATAATGAATTTATCAATGGGTAGTCAATATTGTAATTTATATACTGTATTTTAATGTAAATTTCATGTATGTAATATTTTTTCCAATAATTATAAAGTGATTAGTCCTTTGGGATTTTATTCATTTAAATCATGTAAATGTATTAAAATAAGGTACCAACCCCTAGCTTCTAGGGTCCGGGAATTAGGTTTAAGGCCGATTACTAGGGTTTTTATTCCATTTTTTCTATGGAAATATTAATACTTTGTATAATTTTAATTTCAATACTGATGTTTATTGATTACAGTGGAATTATTTTTATTTCATTATTTATTTTTTCATACATAAGTTGATTTCATTTTAAGGAATTAAAGATAGATGGGGCTATAATTATTTTTCCCCCTAATGAATTGGTTGATATTATTAGAAAAAAAAATTGGTGGAAGCCTTATATTTTTATGTATGATATCTTGGCGTGAGTCCTTAACATTATTCTAGTGATTTCCTACATTATACATTTTATCACTATGAAATTATTTATTTTTTTTTCATGTCATTATTTACATTAATATTTTATATATGGACATATCACATTCCCGTGTTATTAGTTTAACAAAATTTTATTATTATTATTATTATTTATTAATAACATATATGTTAAGAATTGTGTATTCCATGATTGATTATGATGTACTATAACTCTTAATAATAATTTGATATCAACAATATTATGTTTTCGTTTTCCCATCTAATGAAGAATTTTATTACATATGAAATGTTTATATGGGTGTCATGTGGGGAGAATTGCGTATGAAATTTTGCGGCTTTAATTTTAAATAAGTAGTTATTGGTTTTTTGAGAGATATTATAATTTTATGAGATATATATTGGTTTTTTTACTGAGAGGGTTTTCCCAATTCTCTAAAAATATAAACATAAATGGATTAGGGTTGATAAGATACAAAATATTTTTTCCATTTTTGATTTAATTGTATATATTCTAGTGTGGATTTAATTAGTCGTCTTCATGAACAATTATAAGGTGCATGTTTTTATCAAATGATTTGAGGGTGTCGATCTGAGGCATCAAATTTGGTATCAATGCTCGGTTTAGAGGAATATGAAGTTTATGAATCATTCAGTTGAGGATAGTTTAATAGTTGTAGATAACGTCATGGTTTAAGGTTGATGAATAGTTCTAAATGAATATACAATCTATTGAGGACTTATGTGATAGAAATTTTAGGATGTTGTTTATATTTTAGGATATATTTATTTTTTTGTCAGAAGAATACATGATTAAGGTAAAGAAAACACATTGGTTTGTTTTTAATTCATCTTCAATGAAATTTATGTTATTTTTTGAAATTAATTATAGTTTTTGGGAATATATATTATTGAGGTATACATTTACTGGTATGCGATTAATATTTTTTAAGTATAATGTTAAGTTGAATTATGATATCATATGTGTACCACCCCCAATTTCATGAAAGGGATATATATTCCTGTATATTAAGGCTATATAATTATTAGGTTATATTTTTAGAGGTTTTATGGGGTTTGGGAATTTTTCCAGGATTTTTAGAAGGTGTATAGTTTTATCAAGGTTAGTAGAAACCATTAAACACCTCCATGAAATTCTATAAAGTAAAAAAAGTAAGCACTTGGCCGGTACATGGTTTGGAAAAACTATGTGGATGCGTAAAATAAACCCTAATCATTGAAATTGTATATAAAATCATTGTTGGCATAGAGTTTAGATAAGCAGGCAATACAACCATGTGAGGTGTTTTTTGAGATAGAAGTTCATGTATGGTGAGTTTAGGTTTTTTCTAAATATTCTCCATAACTGTGCTCTTTCAAATTTTAGATCTAAATATTATGGATCTAATTCATTTTACCTCCATAATCAATTGTTTTTTAACTAATTTAGAAATAACCCGAACTACTCATCCCCCCATGGACAAAGATACATTTCCATTCGGTCCTGGGGTGATTCTTTTGAACATACAATTGTTTTGGAGTCCCAAATTTATAGGTATGTTTTTATTCATCATCGTTATGATTTGATCCAATGTTCTTCACTATCTTAGATTAAGGGGTCTAGTATTTTGGGGATAGATCGATGTTTTGTGACATAAATCCTGATGATAGATGATTATTTTTATATTTTTAATGAAATATACGGTTGAATATATAATATATAATCCCTTTTGTTAATGTTTTTGTGTTGTTCATCTTTTTCACCATAAAATTGGAGGTTGGTGACTTATCTCTTGACTCCTTAAGAAAATAATTTGAAATCATGGTTTCCTGTTGATTGAATTGCATGAATTTTTTGTGAAATCCATATATGATTTCATAGAATCCTAGTTAGATATTTTTTCTTGTAAATTGTTAAATTTCAATGACTTTGTGGAATGTTATTTTTTTATGAATTTAAAATGATGATATTTCTATTATAGTTGGGTTTTAAGGAATGAGAAAATTTTTAGAAATGTATTATGGAAATGTCTTGGAATGGTATTTGGAATAAATGGTTGGTGTGAGTATATTTACATTAAACGTGACCGTATGGAAGTGGTGTGTTTCAATAGGGATCTTGGTATTGATTACCTTGTGATGAATTCATAGAAAGATGATAGACGACTCATGAGTTATAGACTATCATCTAGGCATGCATGATTGGTTGTTTGGATATGTGTAATATGGGATGATTGATGCATGATAGCCATTTTATTCAGAAAAATACAATTCATAAAATAATTCCTAGTGAAGCACATAGATTGACCAGGGTTGTAATCATAGTTGAGGTCACACCCAACATGAGAGTGTTACACCTTCAAGGACCCAGGTCCTTGATGTGTTGTTTCATCCACTGAACATATCTACTCCATCATATTTAGATATTTTTTCCATTATATTAGAGGTAAAATATTAAAATAAATGAATATAAAATGGGTTTCATCTTAGTTTTATGGTGTAAAACTTCCACACCAATGCACACCTCCCATTCCCACCACAGTCATTAATAAAATGTTATTATTTATTCAAAAAAACTATAAACCACATCTTACCTCCCCTGAGTCAAGCCTCTTGTTTTCCCTACATCATTGTGGATAAGAGGTAACAATTTTAAGGATACAAATAAGATAAGAATAAGTATATAAAAATAAAAATAATAAGTACTAGAGAATAAAAAGAAAACAACCACATTAAATAATAAAATTAAAATAGATGAATAAAGAGAGAGAAGGGGAAAAAGAAACTAAAATTAAATTTAAATAAAAAAATAAAAAATATATATTAACAAAGGAAGATTAATAAGTAGAAGGATAATTACATGGGTGGAAGAAACACAATAAATAAAAATCATTCATGAAGTATTATTAAAATAAATAACGAAAATTACATAACAATAAAACTAAAATAAAAATAAAACAAAATAAATGTATTAGTTGTAGCTCCCATCAATGATGGTCCCCTCTCGGGAGTGAACTCCCACTCCCAGTCATGGCTTAGTGCTATTTTTATAGGCTAATTAGTGGCCTCCTCCTATAATCTTCAAGGATTTACAATTATATGATGTTTGAATAATTTAAAATGAAAGTTTCATCGAAGAGAATTAAGATTTTTTGGAAACACCGGATGTTATTGATGTTTTAGCATACACTATTGGTGCTAACTGAAATATTGGTGAGGTATTATCTTGTACATGGCCATGATATTCTACATGGGCTCATCTTGGTAGTGGTAATGGATCATGGAATCACAAATGTCCGAGCTACTCCTTCATTGGGCATTCATAGTGGATGTATGAAGTTATAAAATGGGTTTATAGAGCTCACCCAAGAATCATGGAGTGATTCATGACGGTTGATAGCATCAACAGAGGTGATAGAACTAAAAATCGGGATCTTCTTCATTGGTAGTGGTGATTTTATTATGTTGTAGTAGAGACAAGCAAAGAAGAATGTGATAACAGTGTGGTTGAGTAGAAAATTAGGGTGTCCAAGTAGCAGGTTGTGAGAATTAAGTAGTATTGTTTTTTTGACAATTAAAATAGTAGTATCCATATACCAAAATCCCAACACAGAAAATTGGAGCAGATCTAAAAGCACTAATAATCATATTCATGGTTTCTTCTAGGAATAGGGTTTCAACTGAGTGGGAACCCAGATACACAAACCCACACTTGAAATGGGAATTTCTATACCACCCAACCAACATAGTCCATAATGTTAACCTACTCATAACCACTTCCACATGATCAAATTGTTTATTGGCCTAATCCCCTATGAAGCCAGGTGGCCTCTCGTATTCCCTCCTTGTGTTGTCATGGTTTCCTGGCCCCGTATGGACTGGTTATGTTGTGGGAATCCAATGGGTTGATGTGATTTCTTGAGCCTAGCCCAATTATTTTAATAAACAAGAAATTTAAAAATCCATATGCGGGTGAAAATAAAATAATAAATTCAAAATCATCACTATTTTATCCTTTTAAATAAATTTCAATGTTTCAATTTAAATTTTATATATTATAATAATTAGTTGATTTAATGGTTA
The DNA here is from genome assembly GCA_963277665.1 of Viscum album. Lineage (NCBI taxonomy): Eukaryota > Viridiplantae > Streptophyta > Magnoliopsida > Santalales > Viscaceae > Viscum > Viscum album. Next base: position 1,687,866,154 of record OY728119.1, read on the forward strand.
TATTGATTAAAAATACTTATAAAATCAGTATAATATGTTTAAATTTTTCATGATAAAATTAATTTATCAATGGGTATTCATAATGAAATTTGAAAAACAAATTAAAGGATTGCTTCATTTTATTCCACGTAAAACGAGCTTTTCATTATTATAAACTATTATAAAATTGTATAAATTTTTTTATATAAAATTATTATCATTTTTTCCTTGTTGAATGAGTTCATAATTCAATGGGGAAATCCAATTGATTTTTATACTCACCCCCTAATTGAGAATTACGATGCTTTTGATGATGTTATATATCATAACATGGGTAAAATAAAAATAATCCAATTATTTAATTAGGGTTATTTATACCTTGGTTTGGACATTTGGGTATGTATCGTGGAGTATTTTGGGAGTTTTTGTCAGGTTATTTATGATTTATTCTCTATTTATTTCTTATTTTAATGTCACATTGTTTTCACATTATAATCTAATAAAGCTGTTGATTGATGTATTTTTTATTCATGTATCATATAGAGTTATTATTCTTATGGTTACCATAGTTGGGTTAATATATCATTAAATCTAAAATAATCCCCCAATTGTTTATGAATTCATTTGTATTTATTTCAATCCATTTGTGTCTTGTGGGGTGCTACCTAATGTGTAGTAACTCCCACCACCTCTTCCCATGTTAATGGGAAATGACAGGGATGTTACAAATGGTTTCAGTTTGTTAATTCCCAGTATATAAGTCATTAAAATTTTCCTATATTTCTGTGGGTAGTAAGATGTTGTATCACTGAAACATGAAATGTAGACAATAAAAAAGCATATCTACCATATTTATGTTGAACATCATGTTACCAAGGATTTTGGGTTTATTAATTTTTTGATACACTTCAAGGAGTTATCAACTCAATGTTTAGGGTTTAGTTTATGTGAATATAATAAAATGCATTGATAGTCTTGAATTACCCCCATGTATTTTATAATTCATTTTTATTAATGAATTATGATTTGGTGAAAATGTGTTAAATTTTTTAAAAAAAATGGATAATTGTAGGATTTTCAAAAAAGAATGGCAGAATTTTAAATAATTAATTGAAAGAAGAGATTGTTGAATTTTGGAAAGCTTTGTTATGATACATGTTATGTAGTAAATATTATAATTCCAAAGCCATCAGATTCTAGAGGGTAAAACTAAGTGGAGTTTCCTTTTGGTTATAGAGAATGGAACTGGGTAGGTACTGTAGAAACCAACGGAAATTACCTACTAAGAATGTGGTTACACATGAGATAGAGGTAAAAAAATAGTTGGTTCGAACTATTTATTTGACATTAAATCCATTTATAGAGGATAAAAAGTATGATCAAATGAAATTGCATAATTAATTTTACTTCTAAAACAAGAATCCACAAATCATTCTGGGTGATTCAAATCTGAAAACATTATAAATTTTTTTGAGTATGATGGTTTGAATCATTGATTTACTTAAGACACCATATAAGCTGAATGTGATTCTGTAAATTTATATGTTAGAGGGTGTATCATGCTAGTGGTGGGATTTAAGATATTATGATAAATTGGATCAAGGCATGTCATGAGATCATTTTGAAAAAAAAAATCAAAAATATTTATATTATCATGTGTTTAGAATTTATAAAACAACATAATTATTCAGTTAAAAGCTATAGAATCTCTGTATATTAGAGTATGAGGATAAATTTGAGAATTTGGTTCAATATTCTCCAGCTTTTTTCAGTGTTTCTTTAAATAGACACATTTAATATTTGGGGTCGAAATCATAAATTTACATAAAGATTGGTGTGCTTTGTATAACATATAATATATATATGCTCAATAAATATATGTTATAAGATGGAGAAATATTAGGAACCATAGTTAGTCGAAACCTATTTATTACAATGGGAACAACTAGTAACTCCAATATTGGAAACAATCGAAAGAGGGATGCTTATACTCAATGGGTAGTAGATCTTAGAATCTAACAATGGGATCTGTTAATATACCACCTCGATCAATGATTGTTTTTGTATGTTACTAGTGTAGTTATTTTGAGAATACAATGTGAAAATGTAAAAACCAAACTAGATCATGTCAGAATTGAAACCAGATGTGACACCTTCATTATTATTGTCATGTGCTCTATGGATGGGTGTTTGGGATGCATATCATGATACTCAAGAGTCATATTATTTGATGAGACAAGTGTAGTTGAATATATTTTGTCATATGAACCAATAAAGGCATGGTGATTCTGAGATTACCATGACAACTCCATTAGGGAAATTTCATTAGGTTAAAAATGGGAAAATTCCATCTAGTAAGAAAATGTATAGAGTTGAGAAAGTTATCATGGTTGATCAATCAATACCTTAAATAGTGAGAGGTACAATTATTTCAAATTATAGCCTTATGAATTATTATTTTTGATATGGACACATCTCATTCACCAATTTTTTAACAAGATATTGATATTATAGGTATTTGTATGGGGATTATGTATTCTATTTTGAATCTCCAAAAACCATTGGAAGAATGAGATTGTCGAGCCTCGAAATCTATAGCATGTTCAATAATAGTTGGTGGGACTATGTTGTTATGGTATTTATTTATAATAGATATAGATGTCTATAATTATATTCTAGGAATGGATTGGATGATTAACATTGAGGACCATATGTATTATTATGAATGGATGGAGATCTTCAATTATTCTGATGGTGTTAGTCATATATTTAATAGGGATTGGGAATTTACTACAAGTTGGTAATGAACCATCATACTAGAAGATTGAATTTTATCTTACAAGTGGATTGTATTTTCTCATCCATAGATAAATTATATTATTAACAGGGATTTTCCAACTGTAATGGAGCATTTACTAGATTTTTTAATGTTAATTTCTTAGGTTTTCCATGTAAAAGATAAGTACATATTATTATTGATCTCCTAACGGGGACAATCATTGTTTCCCTTCCATCTTATCAATTATAACGAACATAATTGAGGTAATTAAATGATCATTTTAAGATATAGAAAGTAAAGGGTTAATATGACTGAGTACGTAACTATGGGAAGCACTAGTTCTTTTGGTATACAAGGTAGATCAAACTCTTAGGATATCTATCTATTATCATAAGCATTAGCATGTTATGATAAATAATCGATTTCATCTTCTAGGAATTGAGGATATATTTGATCAATTGAGGTGAACCCAATGGTTATGTAAAATTGATATATATTTAGTGTATCACCAATTATGGGTTTGGAAGGAGGATTTTCCAAATTAATAGTTCAGATGTAGATATGGCCATTATGAGTCAATTTTTTTTCCTTTTAGTATGAAGAATGCACCAATATACTTTATGGAATTAATTATTTACCTTTCTCAAAGGTATTTTTAATATATTTTTGTGGGATATGGGGATGATATACCAGTGTATTCAAGGAAAATGATGACAATGATAGACACTATGCAATATTATTAGGAATTTTATTGAAGCATCATATGTATGTTATGTAATCTATGTGACATTTATGCATAAAAGTGGTATTTTTCTAAGGTTATGTCATTTCTAAAAAATTTATTTTTATAGATCATGAAAATATAGAAGATGTTATCTATTTGATAAAGAGGTATCATTCCTAGGCCATTTAATTTATGAAAAATTAATTTTTTGGAATCACTGCTTATATAATTAATGTAGAAAGGAGTTCTATTACAATGTAATGAAGAATAATAGAAATTAATTCAAGTGATCAAGAATATAATTACATCAAAACTACATAACATATGATCTAGATTTTACTTTTGTAGTCCATGATTTGAATACCCATAATCATTATCATTTTGTTGACAAATATTTAGGGTTTAAATTCAAAAAAACCACCAAAAACATTTTCTCACAAATTGATTTAAATATAAGGACAAGAAGATGGTTTGATTAATATAAATTATTGGACCTTTACTTGATGTATAAATTGGGTAAAAGAAATTTATTTGAAATTGTATTTAGAATGATTTTTTTCAATTAGATAGCTAAAGATTATTTGAATCAGTGGAAGATGGTATTGATTATAATATACATGAACCATGATAGTACTGACCAGGGTGATGTTGTATTTTACTTCCAATTTTCATTTGTTCTTGATTTGGTTCACCAAGTGAAATAGGCTTAGATATCTTATTCTGGATGTGTGTCTTTGAGGTAAAAACACAATAGAGGGGAGAACCTTAAGGGATTGATGTTATATGGATGTTTCTTTTTCGTTATATATATTGAATAATGGTACCTTTGGAATTAAATGAAAATATTATTAATTCCTACCACCATTTAAAATGGTTTGTTCATCTAAACATTCAAGAGATATATATAATTAACTTAAATCGCATTTATGGAGGCTTTACATAGAAAGGTCACTGGATGGGTTTGTTTTGAGATACCTCTCTTTTCATCATGTTATGGTTGGACAAAAATAACCATCAGGAATGTTGTAATCTTTACTAATTCCTACATAGAATCTGGAATACTTATCTAAATAATTTATGATGATTTTTTAATGAATGGTTAGGAAACATGATTCCATAAGAGTAATTGAAGATCATTTCTCAAATATTTCACATTTTCCCCCTATTTGATAATCCTATTTGGTGGTAGGATTATAAAAATTCTATATCCGATAATTTTTAAACCATTATATTGTTCCAATCTAAATTTCAATGAATAGTGACCTCAAATTTATGTGTCATCTTATGGATATCCTTAAGGAACATAATTATGATTAAGTTGACTATGGGAACATCATTCATACATAATTGAATGGTAAATTGGATAGGATGATCCAAATGTTGGATGAAATTATCTGGGCATGTGTAATGGACATTGGTGGATTAGTGGCGGAGCCCATAACATTAGTGGAGTTATAATAAAACATTATTTATCATCCATAAATACATATTCTTTATTATGAAATATTTTAGGGGAATCCTTTTCATTATCCAATTTTTGGGATGAAGTAGGTGAGACTTTAATGTTTGTGTAAATACTTTTGAAAGAGATAATGGAAAAAATTATGTTGATCAGAAAGATAACGAATATAGATAAGAGTCACCAAAAAGCATAAGAATATCATCATCAATCCACATTTTCATTTGAGGTGAGTGAACAAGTGTTGTTGAAAATTTAACCAAGGATTGGTAATAATCATTTTGATAATCAGGGGAAGTTATATCTATGATATATAATCTCCTTTGAAATAATGGAATATTTTTGTGTGGGTAAATATATATTGGACTTCCTACCAAGATACATTTCAGTGCATAGTGTTCATCATGTATTTCTATTTAAGAATTATTTACTAAATGGAAACCATATGATATGATGGAATAACATTAGACTATATTTGGATGTTATGTTGGTTCGTGTACTGGTATAGATTATGGATATATAAGATAAAGTTCTAAATGGGAAAAAATCAGTGTACTGTGGGTTTTCATGAAACGTGGTTGGATATAGGAAGAAACATGGGCACATGTATAGTAAATGAATGAGTAGTGTTGCAAACTTTTCAGAGGATGTCTAAGTTTTATACTTTCAATTGATGTAATTACTAGGTGTGGGAAGAATGTATCACGACTGGTTCAGATACATGAAACAATATTCATTTATATTAAGGCTATATAATTATAGGGTTTTGTGTTAGGAGGATAATGTGGTTTTATCTTTTTTTTATCATTTACTTTAGGTAAATTTTTTTAGAATGGTTATTAGAAATTGTTAAACACATATTGGAAATTTTGTAGTGGAAATCAGTAAGCACTAAGTAAGTGCACAGTCGGTTCATGGTCTAGAAAAACTATACGGATACACATGAGATACCATGAACACTGACACAGGGTGGAATGACATCGTTGGTGCAAGGTGATTCTAACCATGTGATGCAACCATGTAAGGTTTGGTTTGAGATAGTATCTCATTCATGGTAAGCACATGATTTCTTCAACCGTTAATCATAGCCATAAACCGTGAAAATTTACATCCATAAATTGTGAATCTAATTTGATTTACCATTTTAATCATTAGATTTTCATCCACAACATGAATTAATATTTATCCCAAGTATATGTAGTAATTTTCCTTAAATTTAGGTGTAATTCCATTGAGGATCAAAGTCTAATGGAGGACCATATTCAATGGTATGTTCCCATTCTTCATGTTCCTTCAGAGAAAAGATATTTTTCTTTATCTCTAGATCAGAGATCTAAATTTTTGGGGATAGATCCTTGATTTTTGATGAAAATAGAGATGAGATATGATTGTTTTGATTGAAGGGAATGGAATCAATGTTCTAATATAGATGGTGTACGTCACGTTATTGATGTTATTGGGTCATTATTTGTTTTATCCAATGTTTATTAGGTAGGTGGATCTCATGTTTACTCCTCATGATTAAAACATGAATTCATGCTTTAAAAATTATTTTATTACTTTAGATTTATTTGTAAAACTTTTGCGATAATATAAAAAAACATTTTCATGATATTTTATTTAAATTTTGTCTGTTATATGCATTTGGGGAATTTAATTTTGGTACATTATTTTGAAATAATGGTTTAAATATTATACTTTGGTTTTGAGGCCTGGAAAAAATGTTCGTTGAAATTTGTACATTAAAATAGATTTTCCATCAAAATAAATTTTTTATTTAGACGGATAGGCATGGTATTTGGCATAAAAGGTTGTTGTGGTCTGATTTTCATTATACATTTTAAGATCCCAACCTTTTCTAAAGTCATCATGTGCAAGTTTTCAGGTAATATTTGATGCTTTTACGTACCTATAATTTGGAGTAGTAGCCTGGGGTGAGTTTGGGAGAAATTATAAGTAAAACTAATGGAAAATGGGTTGTGCATAGTTTCCACACAGTTTGAAAAATTGTGCGACCAAACCGTGCCAAACATGCCAGACTAGACAGAGGGGCCTGCACGGTTTTCACACAGAATGAAAAACCATGTGGCCAAACCCTACAAATTGTGCAGACATGGACAAAGAGGTCAGCACTGTTGGCGTACAGTTTTCCTAAACGTGCACCTCTACCTAAGAAATTGTGCGTTTGGTATTTTAATTCCTAAAATCCATTATAAAACCACCCAAACACCCAAGACTTCAATATTTTTTACCTTGGATCGGGCATGAAAAATTCAAGGTGAGTCCAAATCCTCCCAAAGAGATTCCAAGGCGATCAAATCACTGTTCTTTTAGATTGAAAGCCCAAATTGAAGATCATCTCTCCTCCCACTATGTGGATTTTAGCTCAATTATTCTCTTGTTATTTATCTTAAATGTTCTAGATCTTTCCATGAACGATCTCCACGGTTTTATTGGATCTAAACACATGAGTTAAGATCTAGATCAAGGATTTTAGATTTTGATATATAATTAGAATATCATGATACCATTGATCTTAATTTTGGGTTTTAGGGATTTAGATCCAGAGCTTGATCAACAACGTTGTGCTGCTCTAATTTTGGGGATTTCTGTTGGGCTAACATCATTCATGAAACTGAGGTAGGTGGAATAAATCTAACACACATAGTCATGATTTATGATTTTTTAAGAGTTTATGAATTTTCTTGATTCCCTTGATAAATGACATCATAAAATGGAATAATTATGAATGTGTAATTGATGTGTGTTTACTTTGGTGATTTGTTGATAATTGAATCACATAACAAACAAATGGTGGGTTTCTCAAATAAATTGATATTTTAGAGTTTTAATTTTGGTTTGAGATTTTGTATTTGAGTTATTGAATTGATTATGTTATGATAATTAATTTGGGGAATTAATTATGTAATTAAATTTGGATATGAAAGATGGATAATTGTGATAAATAATAATGTCCCACAATGGGATCAAAGATAATTAATTGTGACAAATAATTATGGAATGTTTATATATGAAATGGATAATTAATTCTGATGAATTAATTATGGAATGAGAATGGTATTTATTGATTAAATAATTGATGAATCAGTTAAAGGGTTATGTTCTTAGTTGATTGTTTCATTAACTAATGGCCTTTAACATATTTATCTAATCTGTGGATTAGTAAATGAATAATGTGGAAAATTATTATGATTTAAAGAATGATTAAATGGATGAGATTTTGTGGTGCTAGGAATGGCGTCCTAGACTGATTAGATGTTGGGACATTGACATGGAATTCCTCCCCGATTGTTATCTAATATTTAGATTATGGGGTGTTAGGCATGAGGACCTAGAAGAAATGAGAAAATAAGTTCTAGTCATGATGACCTACACTCAATGATATTTTGGGTGCTAGGCATGACAACATACACCCAATAAATGATAATAATGAATGATGTTTCAACTGAGGTTTGGGTTGATAGGCATGATGACCTAAACAAAATGAATGATAATAACGAATGGTAATTCAATTGTAAAACATGGATTGAATTGGCATAATGTTATGATTAAATATTAAATAATAATTTGATAACTGTTTAAATTATTAATTGTCTATATTGCTTCATAAATCTGCATACACTATCTTTTTCTTGGACATGTTTGACACACTATTGGTGGTGGCCTACTGAGTTTTACTCACACCGTATTCGGGCCATGTGATCGGCACCCGAGCAAACATTGTTGTTGCAAAATAGGATAATGTCATGGCCTAGTGATACATTGTTGTTTGGGAGTGGAGCATGTGCGAGGGGAAAATGTAGTTCAAACCCCATTTTTGAGTAATTGTGTATTTACATTGAGTTTCATTGTAGAAACTTGGAAATTTTATTGTCATAGAATGTTTTACCTTTTAGTTTATTATTGTATTTTCTAGTTTTGACTATCACATTTTATGGTATTTTTCCGTTAATTTATATACTTCTGTACTTGGTTATTTTTATTTTATTCTGATAGTATTTTATTATGATAATAGAGGATATAGTATCCCAAATAATGACTTACTAGACCCTCACTGCGAGTTAGAATCCTCTTGAATATGTGGTGGAAAGCATGAGGGAATGTGGCCAACTGTCTTGGGGCACCGTTCAGTGTCTCCTGATTCAGTACGTCACAAAGTGGTATCAAAGGAGTTTAATTTTATTTCTTCTTCTTCTTCTTCTTCTTCAATATTACTGTTTTGAGAATGGTTGATAGGAAACTATGATGATTCAAGTCTTGGTAATGATCATGTGTTTAATTACCTGTAATTCCTGTGGAAAATGTTTTTCCTAAATATATGGGAATTTTACAAGTCCGTAGCTTCTGACGGTGCTTGATTCCGAGGCCCGGTGTGTCCAGAATCATTTTCTGAAGTTTTTTTCGGGTACGTTCAGTAAACGTACGGGCACGATTTAATATCTTTTGAACTGGTGCTCGGAATTGAAATCTGAGGGCACCGTTGAACTCGTAGGATCAGTGATTTCTTAGTGAGACATTCACCACAGTTCCTTCTTAACGAGAGTGTATGATTTTTTTTGAGTTTTTTAATTCAAATGAATAAAAATAAAGTATTAACATTATTTTTATTAAGGTGGTTAAAACCACCAATTGGTGGTTAGTGGCGGCGCCCACCCGCACATAACCTCCCCTAGGAGGATGTCTTATTGGGGACCACCCGGAGGTTGTAACTCCATGGGGCATCCCATTTAAGTTCGATGAAACCCTATATTCTTTAATTTGTAACTCTCCACCTCCCCATTAATTAATTGGACACATCTCCCGTTTAATTAATTAGAACTCCATACCTCCCCTTATTTTGATTTTGATCCATCCTCCCCATTAATTTTTGAGTTGTCTCATTTAATTTAAAACAAACCATTGTGTTGTTGTGATAATGAAATAATAGAGAACTTCCTCTATTATTCCTGGTGGGCACTTTCTATTGGTGGAGATTTGGAGAACCTTTGGGAGAACTTCATTCTTCCCACGAAGACCACGAAGGACATCTATTCTGCCACCGAAGAATGACAATGCCATCTTCTTCCTTCTTTATCCGCGTCAGTGGCGAATACGCCACCCACAAAGAATGTCGCCAAATACAACGTCAACTCCTTCCACTGCCAACTGGAGACAATTGAGGTAGGGGTTATTTTATGATTGAATATTACCCTCCATACCCCATCTTTTGTTGTGTGATTTGAGAACCAAATGATATCACCGTAAAGAGGAGGGTTCAGACCGCACAAACATGGACTGACCCTCCCCTTTTGTATATTATTGTCTGATGATGATGAAGGTGGTACACACGGTGACCCAAAATGAGCCGGCCGAGAAGAAATATGGCGGTGCAAGGCCGTCGGGTCTCCACAAGGGTGCGACACCGCCATGCCGTGCTGAGAACCGAGCCGCGACCAGGCGGGCCGTGGCGGTTCTGGAGGGGCACAGTGTCATCGCACCATGCTGGGAGGAAGGGATGCGACCAGGAGGGGTGTGGAGGTCGTACAACGAGTGCGGTGCCATTGTCCCACGTAGAGGAGCGGGAGGCCGCAACCATAAAAGGTCGTGGTGGAGGTGGCGCGGCACCATCGCGTTGTGCTGAGTCCCAAAGGACCGCGACTCCATCATGCCGCGGTGGAGGAACAAGGGCGGATGGCTGAGCCGACAGCCAGTGCACACTATAGGAGGGGCCCGAAGGGTCCCACGGAGGAAGAGAACTGTCAGCCAGCGCCGGTAAGGTTCGGAACTAGGGGCACCCCCCCCCCCCCCTCCCGTGGCGTAGCCAGCCGGGCCACACGGGCTATCCAACTGTGCCATCCTCAGTCGGGCCACCCTCGGGCCGAGCCATTTCCTCTGACCGGGTCGAACCTGTGAACCAGGTTAGACCTTGTTTTGGAGCGGGTCGGGCCGGGTTGGTCCAACAGGGTCAGACCGGACCTGGACTCGCTAAAGCCCGATTACAACTATTCGCCCATACCTCAGGATACGAGTGTCCGTTTAACGAACTGTCAGTGGAGAAAATATTCTTGGAATGAATCCAACCCTTTGATAATACCCCATGGGAGTTCGGGTTATAGTTGAGATAAGTTCAGGTTGGTTCTTACATGAAACCAACTAGACCCTCAGGACTAAAAGGCAAATAACTCACAGACCGGGTGTCCAATTGACGCGTTGACTATAGCATTGATACCCCTATGATGTTTCAGACCTTTGAGATATCTCATCATGGAAATTCGCGATAGTTGGAGTATTTCCCAGTAGCTCATGGAGTGGATCCTTCCAATGATGAGAAGTCATAGTGTGGAGACATAATAACTGATAGACCTGACGACTGCTTGACCAATTTGACTCGGTGTGATTCGACTATCCCAGTGGGGAGCACCCAATATTTTGAGGAAGACCCATGGCGGAGGAGCGCCTGATATTTGGCGGTAGACCCACGGTACTCGATAGGAGGAGTACCGCTACAGGGTAGTAGGGGAGCGCACAGTATTTGGCAGCAGACTCACAACGAAAGAGTGCCTGGTATTTTGTGGCAGACCTGTGGTAATAGACAGGAGGAGTACCTCATAATTACAAGGATAGTGAGAAGCGCCTTAGTGTTGCGACAGACCCACTGTTTGTGATAGAGGAGGATTTCTCCAGCAGTCGTGGTTTCGATAATGAAAATCCTAGTTTGAGATGAGTCAATGACCTTTGTGTTTTCCTCATGATTGAGATGGGTTACTAGATAACATAGGAATATGTATGGGCATATACCTAAGTAATTGTTATCCGTTAATTCATACTTTGTAGTGTATCCTTGTTGGATTTTGTGGGAAATTTATGGTCTCATGGTCCCTACTGAGTATCATTATACTCAGCCCTGCATGGGCTATGCCCGCACCTCGTTGTGTTGGATGCAGACAACAAACAGCGCTGACCGAGGCCGAGTGTACAAGGACTTGATAGTACCCTGAGGTGGACCTCACGATGAGTCAGTACCCGGAGGAGACGGATGTACGTGGAGCGTGGAGAAGACTATTTATACCTACCATTAAGGTAGGATCCATGGTGGACGATCCCTGAGCTTCCAGAAACCTTCCAGCTGTTTGACTTTTAGTTGTAACTGTTTTTTCTTTTCCATGTACATTACTATTGGGCATGTATTTCTGGCCCCTTTACTTTCAGCCCTACCTTTTCTTCAGTTTTACATAGTGTTTTGCGTCCATTTGTGTACTCTGATTGTGTGTGTCTACTTTTTATAAAGGCAATGCCTTCCCAGCATAGGGATTTACTCCTTTGGTTCTAGTCACTAGCCCCTGGCCTATGGAAGGCGGGCTTGGGGTAGTCACGACATGGGTCCGGAGAACGGGTCATGACAAATTGGTATCAGAGAAGTCGGTTCTACTAGAGAACATAGGACTCTAATATTTCTTTTCTAGGAAGCAATTGTTTTAAGGGTACTGAGTGTGTTTTTCAGTTAATGGAGTCCAGTGTAGGTGTGGTGGCTGACATATCTATACACCAGGACACTGACTACTGATTTACAACTTAGTGCACGAAAACAATGACTACGTGTGTGTTTCAAAAGTTTTTATCTAAGTTAGCTCAACCATGTCAGCTCACAAGGTATAATCGTTTGATCATGTCTCATCTATTTCTTTTAAGATGCATCCCCACGGATAACCAGTTAGAGCCCTGAGAGTTGTACACACTGACAGCCCTCTGAGCAACGAGGACTCAGTTCAGGTCCCCATTCCAATTGAGGCACCAGCGGTACCACCACCTATTGGGCCACCGATGCCACCAAACCCAGCAACAGATGATCCACGCCGCTTGAGTGCACTGCATGCATTACAGCTCAAGAGGCCACCCAGGATCTGGGGATAGATGGACCCACGGGAATCTGAGGATTGGCTGGAGGCTATGGAGAGAGTCTTCAGGCTAGTAGGGACATGAGCAGACTATAACGACCCAAACTTTACAAACATTGATATTACTTCAAAATTGAAGAATACTTATTACAACATATAACAAAACCACGAAAGGACCATATAGGTATAGTGTCTTTAGAAAACTGGGAAACATAAACAACTGGTTCATAAAGCGTCTACATTGTCTCCCATTTATTTCATCATATCTATAGTCCCTTTTGACATATCTTACTTAATAACCCTCTTCCTGACCTGGGGAAAGAAAACATACAAAAGGGTGAGCTCAAATTCTCAGTAAGGGTAAACAAAAGAAATATCAATCACATCATATTCATAAGAACATAAATTTTGGAAATAGTAACCTGCAAAAGAGAGCATAATTTCATATCATGGGATAAATCATAGTAGTGAAAAGTAATCCCAATAATCATGACATAAAACATGAAACTTTGTGGCATACACACATAATCACAGAGAATCATTTCTTATTAGTCAAGACTCATTGCCAAAACTATCTTAGTGGACAAAGTCCATTTCTGAACCAAGTTCACTCCCCGTTTCAGTCCTGTTTCCCTGAACCAGTATAACATACTCTTCCAGCCATGTCTATCTCATGAGATATAAAATCTTTACCCAATGCATTGGACGGAGATATAGGTCCCACCCATCTCATAATGATACCATTCTTATGTGTTCCACAAAATCATAAATCATACATCATTGCATAACCCATGTAATAAAAATGGGATGACATCATAAAAAATTCATATAAGATAAAGGAAGTCATAAAAATAATCACAACGTAATCGAATCAATGTAGTAATAGGGATAGAAAAATAACCCTATATTATTTTAGATGGAAAATAATTTTGATAAAACACTTTAACTCCATTCTTGAGGAAAATATCCTTTCTACTTCAAAAACACTTTTCCTTTCTTAACATGTCATACAATTCTAAACTAAAAGAATTTGATTAAAAATAAACTTGAAAAATTTTAAAGGAGGATTCTTGGAAATAATGTTTTAAAAATCCATTCATGACGTATTAGTTAAAAAAACATTCTTCGTACTTTTGTCAGAAAAGACAAAAAGTATCTCGTACAAAAAACGACAAAAGTTTCCATTCATATCCTTTACTAAAAACTCAACGAAGGGTAAAATTGGATTTAAACAATTGTAGGTGGGTGGCAATAATATTAAATATTGAGTAAACATGGATTTTGATGATAAAATACACCCTAGTAAATACTAAAGTATAAACAATCTCGGATAAAAATGAGATTGTAATATTTCCCTTACCTTAGGTCCGATTTGCTTCGTATGTGTCTGAACCTCCTGTATAATGATTTAAATAATGTTATTGACTTATTAAAGAATCATAATTATTGTTATGATATCATATATGGTCATATTCTTAGCTTCTTTGTAGTAATATTTCATTGCTACTTGTTATTCGGGTGTTTATAACTTTTTGTTCTTATGCGTGTTTTGTCGAATAAATTCTTATTCTTCTCTTTAGTTTATAGATACCTCATTTACAGAATGGTATTATTGTAACATATATCATATTAATGCATTCAATTCATTTATATAATAATTATGCAATGAATATCATGTAGAACGAGTCGCATCACATCATGGAGACGGTATTCCGTACATACGCACGAGTGATGATATCGTTCCTATGATCGTGGAATTGTATTGGAGTGTATGTATACTATTTCAGAATCAATATCACTTTATAATAGTCATATATAGTCATTATTTACACCATTATACCCATCCAAGTAAGGTGGTGGTGGAAAATAGATTACACCACGGCGTGGAGACGGTATTCCGTACGTACGCACGCGCGATGATTTCTATTTCCGTAGGAAGGATAGATGGTGAAATTGGGTTGTTTCATAATTATAATAACATATATGTATATGATTGATACTGATTTTATTACTTCTTAATGAAAAAACTAAAGAAGAAGAAGTGTAAGAAAAAATAAAGATGAAAGAATCGGTAACAGACATTACCTCTTCTTTGAAGTGCTTCTTTGAGACCTTCTTTTAGGGAACTAAAATTGGTCTTTGAAGAAGACCAGGACCTCTAGGATGTCTCTAGGGAAGTGGAGAGGATAAAGTGGCAGGAGTTGTCCAATCTTGAATGCTCAAAGTGGTGTGAGGAAGAGAGGGAGGAGGTGCCCTTTTATAAGGGAGGAGAGGGGCACCTTTGGAATAACAAAAAATATTATTTTATTATAAAGTAATGTTCGGTTTTAAATAGCTCCAAATTGATTTATTTCGAGGATGAGGTGGGATGGGTCGAAATAATCTCATCCAATAAAATTTAGACAAGTTTAGGTTCCTATTTGAACCTTATCATTTAGATTTAACATTAAGTTATATAATTTTACTTTTACCGTGTCTTCTTGTGTTCTTATACTATAAGGTTAATAAACATACTATATCAAGCCAAATGAACCCCAAGTTGTTTATTATTAATATAAATAACCTTATCTATGTCATTTGGCCAAACCTTAGATTTTTAGGAATAAAATAATAATTAATAATATAATAATTTTTTTAAAAACTATTTTATGTCAATTTTGACACTATTTAGTAATTGATTTTTGTGAAAATCATAACAGAATTATAAGTTCTAAAAAAATTAATTAAATCAATAATAACATTTCTTATTAACCTATAAAATTATTTTAATTCATAAAAAGTCTCAAATTATATTTACATGGGTATTTATAACATCAATTATGTCAATATTTCATTAATAAGATAATTATTGCATCATCGTTGTGTCATAAATAAATTATAAAATTTAATGTCTAAAAATTACAAATAAAATACCATTATGTATGAAATATTTTTAGATTTATAATGAATATTTATAGTCTAATTTATCTTATGTATAACCCCATATTAAAAATGATTTAGGTATTAAACTTTGATTTTAACTATTTTAACCCTTCATTAAATAAATTAATAATAAATGTCCTAATCTAATCCAAGTGGGCCTAAATGGCCATATTTTATTCCTAAGTTTGTTTTTGGTCGAATTAAACTTGTCAAATAGAATTAGGACATTTGTTAGCGTAATAATAATATCATTTTTACCCTTAATTACCCTATTTACTTTTAACCGTGGTAAAAAAAAGTAAAAAGTTACTATTCACCAAAAATTATTTTCATCTCATTGAACCACATTTTAGTCCTTGATATTATCCATGTCTCTCGGATTTTCGAAATTCCACTCACAGAAGCGGTAAAATTATGTTTTATGAAAAATTCAGTTTTTTTAACTACCACTTAGTGGTTTCACTATTCATCAAAAATTGAAAGTTTTCAGAAAAATACTAAAATTTCACCCTAGGCTAATTTCGATATTACGAATCCAAAAATGAAGTCCATTTTGAAAAATAAAATTTATAAAATTTCAAAAAGTGGTTATTACTATTCCTAACGGCTAGTTTTAATAATATTTTAATAGTATATCGTTGTTTAGTGAAACTCGGTATTGCGTACGATGCAAGCTATCGAGGAAGGTCACGATTTCGTGTAAATCAAGCCAATCAAGTTTTGTGTGTAGAAAAAGATTCCTTTGATTATTTATATAACATAAAAGTCTTGGGTGTACCCCCCTTATAATGAATTTCTCCCTCGAAATTTGTCACTTTGTAACAAACAGATGAGGATATCTCTCCCTCATCATATCCTCAAGCTCCCTTGTAGCCTTTTCTAATTGGTGGTTCCTCCATAAAACTTTCACCAATCGAGTGGTCTTGTTTCGTAGGACTTTTTCACTACGATCCAGAATCTCTATCTGTTGTTCTTCAAAAGAAAGATCTTGCTCGAGCGGTACAACTTCTGAGCTGAGTACATGTGAAGGATCAGGTATGTACTTTCTCAAGAGAGATACATGGAACACATCGTGAACTTGAGAGAGATTCGGTGAAGCACCAATCGGTAAGCTATCTTCCCAACACGATCCAGTATTTCGAAAGGACCGATATATCTAGGGCTCAACTTCCCCTTCTTTCCAAATCTCATGACCCTCCTCCAGGGAGATATTCGTAAGAACACTTTATCACCTACTTGAAACTCTAGGTCTTTTCTTCGGTTGTCGGCATAACTTTTTTGGTCGACTCTGAGCTTCTCTTCTGTATTGTTGAATAGATCTGACCTTTTCTGTCATTTCATCAATGAGATCAGGTCCTAATAGCTTTCATTCCCCAACTTCATCCCAGCAAGTTGGAGTCCTTCATTTCTTTCCATAGAGAGCATCATAAAGATCCATCTGAATACTAGATTGAATGCTATTATTATAAGAAAATTCCACCAAAGGTAGGTGTTGATCCCAACCACCTTTGAAATTCATAGATCAAGCTCTCAACATATCTTCTAGAGTTTGAATTGTTCTCTCAGACTGACCTTCAGTCTGAGGATGATAAGCAGTGCTGAAACTTAACTCTGTATCCAGAGTATACTGAAGACTTCACCAGAACTTTGAGGTAAACCTCAGATCCCGATCAGATATAATAGAAAGTGGTACTCTATGCAATCTTACCACTTCCTTTACATATATCCTGGAAAGCTGATCCAGAGAGAAATCCTCTCTAATAGCAATGAAGTGTGCAGATTTTGTAAGATGATCAACTCTGACCCAGATAGCATTATTGCCTTTGGATGTTTTAGGATGTCCAGTGACAAAGTCCATAGTGATGTTTTCCCATTTCCATTTGGGCATGGGTAATGGTTGTAACATACCCTTAGACTTCTATCTCTCAGCTTTAACTTGTTGACAAACCAAGCATTGAGAGACATATTCAGCAACATCTCTTTTCATGCCATCCCACCAGAAGTACTCTTTCAGGTCCCTATACATCTTTGTGCTTCCAGGATGAATAGAGAATGGAGAACTATGAGCATCATCCAGTAGATCCTTCTTTAATTCGGGGATGGGAGGAACAAAAACCCTATTTATGAACATTATTATCCCATCACAATCAAGGTTGAATTCAGGAACATTTCTCACCTTCTTTTGTAACTCGACATCTTTTTTCTGTGCCTTTTTAATCTTCACATGTATAGATGGTTGAACATTCATTTGAGAAAGATACAATTTCCCCCCTTCCAATATAATTCCAAGATCCATCGTTTTGTAAATCCATAAATATTGGATCTTTTGTGATCTTCATCATGGATAAACTGGCATGGTCTTGTCAACTTAATGCATCTGCCACCTTGTTTGCTTTCCCAGGGTGGTAATGGATTGAGTAGTCGTAATCCTTAATCAGCTCCAACCATATTCTTTGGCGCATATTCAGATCCTTTTTTGTGAAAATATACTTTAAAATTTTATGATCAGTATATATGTCACACCTTTCTCCATAAAGATAATGCATCCAAATCTTTAATGCAAAGATTACCGCAACTAACTCCAAATCATGTGTTGGGTAATTTTGATCATGTATTTTCAACTGTCGTGAGGCATAAGCTATCACCATATCATTTTTCATAAGAACACACCCCAATCCCTTCTTGGATGCATCACTGTAGATCACAAACCTTTCTCCACTACAAGGCAGTGTGAGCACAGGTGCACTGGATAACCTTCTTTTCAACTCCTTGAAATTCTCTTCACATTCTACCGTCCAAACAAACTTAACTCCATTCCAAGTCAACTTGGTGAGTGGATTAGATAATCGTGAAAAATATTTCACAAAACGTCGATAATATCCAGCCAAACCAAGAAAACTTCAGATCTCAGTCACTGTTGTTGGTCTTGACCATCTTTCGATAACCTCTGTTTTTGCTGGATCCACAATTATCCCCTCTTTTGAGATTATGTGACCCAAAAATGCAACTTTTTGAAGCCAAAATTCACACTTGGTAAATTTGGCATAAAGCTTCTCCTTTCTCAGGATCTTCAATATAATTCTCAAGTGATCTTCATGTTCTTCCTTGCTCTTTGAATATACAAGATTATCGTCTATAAAGACTACCACAAACTGATCAAGATATTCTCTAAAGACTCTATTTATCAGATCCATGAAGATAGAATGGGCATTAGTAAGACCAAATGGCATCACTATAAATTCATAGTGTCCATACCTTGTACGGAAAGCCGTATTTGGTATATCCTCCCTTTTGACCCTTAATTGATGATACCTTGAACGAAGATCAATCCTGGAAAAGTATTGAGCTCCGCGCAGTTGGTTAAATTGGTCATCAATGCGCGGGAGAGGATATTTTTTCTTGATAGTGATCTTGTTAAGTTCTCGATAATCAATGCAGAGTCTCATTGATCCATCTTTCTTCTTAACAAACAGAACAGGTTCTCCCCAAGGTGACGAACTAGGGTGTATTAACCCCTTATCAAGATTCTCTTGGAGTTGCTTCTTCAATTCCTGCAACTCAATTGAGGCCATTCTATAAGGTGTCTTTGAAATAGGCAAAGCACCCGGTACGAGTTCTATTGAAAACTCAACTTCACGATTCGGTGGAAGACATGGTAATTCCTCTGGAAAGACATCATCAAACTCCCGTACAATGGGAATATTCTTAATTGTGAGTTTCTCACCAACCATTTGAGATAAATAACCTTCATTTAGTGGAATCAATACCCATAAAATGGAAGAAATTTCCACTGGAAGGTTATGTTCATCCTTGCATCGATAGACGATCATAGAATGATCCGGAATATGAAATGTGAATTCCCTTCTTTGGCAATTGATATGAGCTCCATGTAGAGAAAGCCAATCCATGCCAAGAATCACATCAAATTCCACTATAGGAAGGATCACAAGATTTACAGGAAGCACTTTCCCACAAACTTCAATCGAAGAAGAATTATAAACTTTTGATGCGACTGTTGTGCCATTAGGGGTTGTCACAGCTAACTCAACATCTAACTATTGAGATAATACGGTGATATCCTTAGAAAATTCATTATAAATAAAGGAGTGGGTGGATCCAAAATCAAATAAAACATTTCCTACTTTAGATTGGATGGTATGTGTACCTTTCACCACATCGTTATCGTACTCCACATCGCTGATAGAAATTGCATGTGACTTTCCTTTCTCTTTAGCCTTAAGAGTTTGTTGACGTCGACCATCATCATCAACCAATGGATTTGGGCATTGATTGGCATAATGCCCCATCTCCTTGCACTAGAAACATTGAAGTGTAGTAGGTTCATTCTGTGTATCCCTTCCTTTGTTTGCATCATTAGACATCTTCTTCCCATCATGACGGCATTAAAATGCCCGATGACCTTCCTTTCCACATTTGAAACATTTACTTGTCCCTTTAAGAAAACCCCCTCCATGTTTCTTTCCACACTTTGAGCATAAGGGAAAGCTCATCTTCTTTTCAGTGTTCTCTTTATATTTTCCTTTAAATTCCATATTCCTCTTCTTATCAAACCCATATGACTGATGGGTTACTCCAATCTCCATCTCATCTTTGAGAGCACATTGAATGATTTCCTCTTAGCTATTGAAGTCCCTTATAACTAAGGACCTTCGAAGACTTGGTTTTAAGCCACTAAATAATCGATCGATCTTACGATCAGGTTGGATAATAATACCAGAATCATACCTTGCAAGTCTTGTAAAATTTGCTTCATAGGTACCAACCGATTCATCATCCTTTTGCTTCAGTTCAAGAAACTCTTTATCCATATTTGTTCGGAGAATAAGAGGGAAGTACTTATTGAAAAATAATTTCTTGAACTCATCCCATTCCATCAACTCAATTTCATCCCTTTGCCTCGTATTCTTAATAAGATTCCACCATTGATCAACATCACCTTCCAAACGATACACTGCTAAGATGACTTTATCATGTTCAGAACATTGAAGAACTGAAAATATCTTTTCATTAGTACTAATCCATTGTTCAGAAACTAATGGATTAGTAGACCCACTGAATGAAGGTGGACGCTGCCTCATAAAGGATTCAACAGAATTTTGCTCCTTCCTTTGCTCGTTTGGAAGTCCTGCATGATTCATAGCTTGAGAAAGTTGTGTGAGCATGGCTAAAAGATTTTTCATTCCAGCTACCATAACGTTTGGTTGCTTCGAGGGTCAATCATTGCATTTCCCGTCGCATTCTGCATTAACACGGTTCCTTCGGGTTCTAGCCATTGACTAAAACCAAGAAGAATAGTGTTAGAAACACTAATTATAATAGGAAAACCACATAATCAAGAATAAAATTTCACACTTAAGATCTTATCCTAGGTTATTCATGGCCATTTCAAAAACACTAAGATTGTGTTCTATGCTTAAACGTATCTTTAGGGTTCTTACTAAGGCTTTCACATGCTGGTTTCCAAAGGTTGACTATACCTTTCCTCTGATACCAACTATAACGGTCTAGAATTACTTCCAGTGGACTATAATTGAAACCTATCAGGGTACTCCATGGGCGGCTACACCCCCTGGGCGGGATACACCACCATCCCTAGTGGCAGCCATTTCCTCATGAAGCCCTTGGGTGGAGAGCCATGCTTCGTCCAACGCTCACATGTGAGAGTTCCCAAGGATCGGATACATTCCTACCTCCTTTGCCTCTGATACCAACTATAATGACCCAAACATTACATACATTGTTATTACTTTAAAATTGAAGCATACTTATTACAACATATAATAAAACCACGAAAGGAACGTATAGGTATAGTGTCTTTAGAAAACTGGGAAACATAAACAACTGGTTCATAAAGCGTCTACATTGTCTCCCATTTATTTCATCATATCTATAGTCCCTTTTGGCATATCTTACTTAATAACCTTCTTCCTGACCTGGGGAAAGAAATTATACAAAAGGGTGAGCTAAAATGCTTAGTAAGGGTAAACAAAAGAAATATCAATCACATCATATTCATAAGAACATAACTTTTAGAAATAGTAAGCTCCAAAAGAGAGCATAATTTCATAACTTGGGATAAATCATAGTAGTGAAAAGTAATCCCAATAATCATGACGTAAAACATGAAACATTGTGTCATACACACATAATTATATAGAATCGTTTCTTATTAGTCAAGACTCATTTCCAATACTATCTTAGTGGAAAAAGTCCATTTCTGAACCGAGTTCACTCCCTGTTTCATACCTGTTTCACTGAAGCGGTATAACCTACCGTTCTAGACATCTCTATCTCATGAGATATAAAATATTTACCCAATGAATTGGAGGGAGATATAGGTCCCACCCATCACATAATGATACCATTCTTATGTGTGCCAAAAAATCATAAATCATACATCATTGCATAACCCATGTAATAAAAATGGGATGACATCATAAAACAATTCATATAAGATAAAGGAAGTCATAAAAATAATCACAACATAATCAAATCAATGTAATAATAGGGATATAAACATAAACCTATATTATCTTAGATGGAAAATAATTTTGATAAAACACTTGAACTCCATTCTTGAGGAAAATATCCTTTCTACTTCAAAAACACTTTTCCTTTCTTAACATGTCGTACAATTCTAAACAAAAAGAAGTTTTTTTTAAAAATAAACATGAAAACTTTTAAAGGAAGATTCTTGGATATAATGTTTTAAAAATCCATTCATGCTGTATAAGTTAAAAAAAACATTCTTCGTACTTTTGTCGGAAAAGTCAAAAAGTACCTCGTACGAAAAACGACAAAAGATTCCTTTAATATCCTTTACTAAAAACTCACCGAAGGGTAAAATTGGATTTAAAAAATTTTAGTTGGATGGAAATAATATTACATATTTAGGAATCATGGATTTGGATGATAAAATACACCCCAGTAAATACTAATGTATAAACAATCTCGGATAAAAATGAGATTGTGATATTTCCCTTACCTTAGGTCCGATTTGCTTTGTAAGTGTCTGAACCTCCTGTATAATGATTTAAATAATTCTATTGACTTATTAAAGAATCATAATTATTGTTATGATATCATATATGATCATATTCTTAGCTTCTTGGTATTAATATTTCATTGCTACTTGTTATTCGGGTGTTTATAACTTTTTGTTCTTATGCGTGTTTTGTCGAATAAATTCTTATTCATCTCTTTAGGATATAGATACCTCATTTCCAGAATGGTATTAGTGTAACATATATCATATTAATTAATTTAATTCATTTATATAATCATTATGCAATGAAGATCATGTAGAACGAGTCGCATCACATCGTGGAGACGGTATTCCGTACGTACGCACGAGTGATGATACAGTTCCTATGATCGTGGAATTGTATTGGAGTGTATATATACTATTTAAGAATCAATATCACTTTATAATAGTCATATATAGTCATTATTTACACCATAATACCCATCCTAGTAGGGTGGTGGTGGAAAATAGATTACACCACGACGTGGAGATGGTATTCCGTACGTACGCATGCGCGGTGATTTCTTTTTCTGTAGGATGGATAGATGGTGAAATAGGGTTGTTTAATTCTTATAATAATATATCAGTATATGATTGATACTTATGTTATTACTTCATAATTAAACAACTAAAGAAGAAGAAGTGGAAGAAGAAATAAAGATGAAAGAATCGGTAACAGACATTACCTCTTCTTTGAAATGCTTCTTTGAGACATTCTTTTAGGGCACTAAAATTGGTCTTTGAAGAAGACCAGGACCTCTAGGATGTCTCTAGGGAAGTGGAGAGGAGAAATTGGTAGGGTTTGGCCGAGCTTGAAGGCTCAAAGTGGTGTGAGGATGAGAGGGAGGAGGTTCCCTTATATAAGGGAGGAAAGGGGAACCTTTGGAATAACTAAAAATATTATTTTATTATAAAGTCATGTTCAGTTTTAAATAGCTCCAAATTTATTTATTTCGTGGATAAGGTGGTTATGGGTCGAAATCCTCTCATCCAATAAAATTTAGACAAGGTAGGTTCCTATTTTAACCTTATCATTTAGATTTAACATTAAGTTAAATAATTTTACTTTTACCGTGTCTTCTTGTGTTCTTATACTATAAGGTTAATAAACGTACTATATAAAGCCAAAAGAACCCCCAGTTGTTTATTATTAATATATATAACCTTATCTAAGTCATTTGTCCGATCCTGATATTTTTAGGAATAAAATAACAATTAATAATATAATATTTGTTTTAAAAACTATTTTATGTCAATTTTGACACTATTTAATAATTTATTTTTGTGAAAATCATAACATAATGATAAGTTATAAAAAAGATAATTAAATCAATACTAACATGTCATATTAACCTAGAAAATTAGTGGAATTCATAAAAAGTATCAAATTATATTTATTTGGGTATTTATAACATCAATTATGTCAATATTTCATTAATAAGATAATTACTGCATCATCGTTGTGTCATAAATAAATTAAATTATTTAATGTCTAAAAATTAAAAAAAAAATACTATTATGTAGGAAATATTTTTATCTTTCTAATTAATATTTATAGTAGAATTTATCTTATGTATAACCCCATATTAAAAATGATTTAGTTATTAAACTTTGAATTTAACTGTTTTAACCCTTCTTTAAATAAATTAATAATTAATGTCCTAATCTAATCCAAGTGGGCCTAAATGGTCATATTTTATTCCTAAGTTTGTTTTTGGTCGAATTACACTTGTCCAATAGAATTTGGACATGTTTTAGGATAATAATAATATCATTTTTACCCTTAATTACCCTATTTACTTTTAACTGTGGTAAAAAAAGTAAAAAGTTACTATTCACCAAAAATTATTTTCATCTCATTGAACCACATTATAGACCTTGATATTAACCGTGTCTCTCAGATTTTCAAAATTCCACTCACAGAAGCGGTAAAATTATGTTTTATGAAAAATTCAGTTTTTTAAACTACCACTTAGTGGTTTCACTATTCATCAAAAATTGAAAGTTTTCAAAAAAATACCAAAATTTCACCCTAGGATAATTTCGATATTACGAATCCAAAAATGAAGTCCATTTTGAAAAATAAAATTTATAAAATTTCAAAAAGTGGCTATTACTATTCATAACGGCTAGTTTAATAATATTTTAATAGTATATCGTTGTTTAATGAAACTCGGTATTGCGTACGACGCAAGCTATCGAGGAAGGTCGTGATTTCGTGTAAAGCAATCTAATAAAGTGTTGTGTGTAGAAAAAGATTCCTTTGATGATTTATATAACATAAAAGTCTCAGGTGTTACACAGACTACCTGTTGATCTTTGCTGTCATCCTCATTAAGGAAGCTGCTTGAAGGTGGTGGATCCTGATGCTCCAGGTCCACGATGAGGCAACACTACTTGGGATAGACTTCGAGAGCCTATTCTGGGTTTATTTTTTTCCAACGACCCTACGAGTGGTGCGGATACAGATGTTACATCATCTGCAGCAGGGAAGTATTATAGTATCATAGTACTCAACAAGGTTCACTGACCTCTCACGCTACCCCGCTGATATGGTACAAGACCCATTCATCCAGGCCTATACCTTCGAGCAGGGGATCAGGCGAGAGATCAGAGCTCCTATGATCTCCCTTAGCATTCTGACACAAGCAGGAGAGTCGGATCGAGCCCTCCTAGTGGAGAGTTTACTTGTTGAGCTGTCTCCAGCAGCGAGACCCACTACTATCCAACAAGTGAGAGTCTTCTACAGCTGGCAGTAAGAAAGATGTCGTAGAGGTCCAAGAGGACCAGACCTAGAGGTGGAAGAACGCAAACTTAGGATTGGTTATGTGGCGTACTCGGAGTGGAGACAGAGCTAGTCATGCCTGTAGTGGGCAATGAAACCCATGAGGCGGGTAGGGTCACAATGCACGTGACTGACAGACCCGCCGTTCAGACGATCAACAGTCAGTTGAGGGACCTCTCAGGCAGAGGCAGAGATTCGATCGAGGCAGTCCACAGGGCACAGGCGGACGTGGCAGAGGAGATAGTCGAGCAGCTTGCATTGGACGACGTTTCGAGGTGTTTCCACTACAACCACCAGGAGGACCACCCCGACCGCAAGGAGTTGGCAGACTGGGGAGACCTTAGCTTCAGGCAGTTGAGGCATACGACAATGGCACTCCGGAGATGATTTGAGGTAATATTTATGTCTATTAAACCTTAGCCACCTTTCTTATAAACACAGATGCTAGACACTCTTTCATTGCCACTACCATCACTCAGATCTCAGAGATTCCGACAGAGCCATTGGCTCGATCCTTACTGCTAGATACTCCTACAGGAGCGGACTTGATGATTACACACTGGTTCCGGCAGGCTGGGAATACACTAGGAGGTGAGAGATTTGGCTGGGATCTCGTCGTAGCGGCGTCGAGGTCTTACGAAGTCATCTTGGGTATGGACGTGTTATCTACAGTCCATGCTCATATCGGCTATATTGGGCACAAAGTGTGGTGTGTCCGCACTGATGGGACTAGGTTCACCTTCACCGGAGAGAACGGATCCTTTGCAGCGCATGACGGACTTACTCGGAGTAGGGTGTAGCCAATCTCTCAATAGTTGGCTTTACTTACCCTCGGAGCAGTTGGTGTGGAGAGTCCAACTTATCTTGTAGTGGTGGACTAGTATGCAGATGTTTTCCCTGAGGATGTCCCAAGACTACCACCTCACAGAGAGGTGGACTTCAACATAGACTTATACCCCTGGATGACACTTTCATCTACACCAGCATGTCGGATGGCTCCCGCTGAGACCCTCAAGCTGAGGGTACCGCGTGAGGACTTGCAAGGGATGGGATTCATCTGGACGAGTGTTTCTCCCTAGGAATCCCCCATTCTGTTCGCCCAGAAGGTGGATGGAAGCTTGAGGCTCTGTGTCGACTACTATTTCCTGATGCAGGTGACTGTGAAGAACAAGTTCCCACTTCCAAGGATTGATGACCTCTTTGATTAGCTAAATGGGGCAATATGAATCTCGTAGAAATACCTCAGATCTAGCTATCACCAGCTCAGAGTTCAGGATGAGGATGTCCAGAATATGGCCTTCTGGTGTCGGTACATCCACTATGAGTTCTTGTTTATGCCCTTCGGCGCAACCAATGCTCCAGCAGGTAGAGTTGGATACACTCTGAGAGCAACAGCTTTATGGTAAGCTCTCGAAGTGCCAGTTTTCGAATCGAGTGGTTTAATTTTTGGGTACTACATCTCAGATGATGGAGTTGAAGTGGATCCGACAAAGATCGAGGCGGTACATGCTTGGGAGACACCCGGGAGTATGATGGAGGTATAGAGTTTGCTGGGTTTGGATGGATACTACTGGAGATTCGTTCTAGATTTCCCTAGAGTTTTTGCATCACTTTCATCCATGACAAAGAAGGGGCAACCCTTTGTGTGGTCAATGAGATGCCAGTAGAGCTTTCAAGAGCTGAGGTAGAGGATGACTAGTTCCACCATCTTGAGGCTTCTAGAGGAAGGCATAGGGTACGTAGTCTACAACGACGCATCTGGGACTAGACTCGGGTGTGTCCTGATGCAGGAGAGAGCTGTGATTGCGTCTTATTCTTAGGAGCTGAGACATCACGAGGATAACTACACAACCCATGATCTGGAGTTAGCAGTAGTGGTTTTCTCCTTCAAGATGTGGTGGAACTATCTGATGGGTGATCGTTTTACCGTGTACTGTGATCACAAAAGTCTCAAGTATATATTCTCTCAGAAGGACCTGAACTTGAGATAGCGGCGATGTCTTGAGTTACTCTAGGACTATGACTTTTAGATAGTTTATACTCCTGGAAAATGGAACACTGTTGCAGATGCGCTTAGTAGGAGGACTGGAATTCAGCTGCTAGGAAAGGCAATAGAGCAGCTGGCTGCCCTGAAGATATCCATTGTGGATAGGGATAGAGAAGCCTTTCTACAGTATCTCACAGTCACTCCTCCACTTCTTCAGCGAGTAAGGGAGGCGCATCATGGGGACGCTGGCTGCGAGACACGATGTGCTCAGATATCCATAGGACATGCAACTGATGGATTTTTTGAATGTGGGGAGCACGTCATCCTCATTAGAGGATGTACCGTGGTACCAGTTGCACTTCAGGAGGACATGTTGAGGGAGTTCCACACTTCCCCTCTAGAGGTACATCTAGGAGTGGCGAAGATGTACCAGGACCTTCGACTACAACATTGGTGGCCAGGTATTAAGAAGGCAGTAGTAGAGTTTGTCTCACAGTGCCTCACTTGTCAGCAAGTGAAGGAAGAGAACCAGGTATCAGCAGGATTGTTTCAGCCTTTAGAGGTCTCATAGTGGAAGTGGAATGGGATATCCATGAACTTCGTGATGGGTCTTCCATCTACATCCTGGAGTCGCAACTCAATATGGGTGATCATTGACCGACTCACCATGTTGGCCCCATTCCTACCGATCAGAGAGTAGGGATTAGTTGAGAGCTTGGGACACCTCTATGTGCAAGAGATAACGCGTTTTCATGGATTACCTTCTTCTATCATCTCTGGCCCTGATGCACAGTTTACTTCCGGGCTATGGAAGGGGTTGCAAGAGGCTTTCGGGAAGCATCTACGTCTAAGCACTTACTTCCATCCTAAGACAGATGGCCAGACTGAGAAGACCATCTAGACCCTCGAGGACATGATCTGTGCTTGTGTCCTCGACTTCAGTAATATATGGGAGGATCACTTGCCTTTGGTGGAGTTTGCCTACAACAACATCTATCACTCCACCATAAGTATGGCACCTTTTGAGGCCTTTTATGGTCGGCCTTGCAGAACTCCATTATGATGGACAGACCCAGAGGAGTCAACACTTGTGGGACCAGAGATGGTACAGGCTATGATGGAGAAGGTGCAGATCATCCAGAAGTGGATGAAGACTATACAGAGTAGGTAGAAGTTGTATACTGACAGGAGACAGAGACTTCTGGAGTTCTAGGATGGTGACCACGTCTTCCTACCGGTCTCACCTTGACGAGGACTATGGATATATGGCCTAGGAAGAAATTTTTCTCTACGATTCATCAGAAATTTCTATGTCCTCATTAGAGTAGGTGATGTGGCTTACCACATATCACTTCCACCTCAGTTGGATCACGTGCACGAAGTATTCCATGTATACTATCTGAGTATATACGTGCACGACCCATCTTCCATTATTGACCACAGGGATAAAGACATTGATGATGGGGAAACATTCACGAAGGATTCAGTGGATATTGAGGATTGAAAACAGTGGGTCCTATGTGGACGGTCGATAACTCTAGTGATTCAAATCACAGAAACCTCTAGGAGAGCACATTGGAGTGGGAGGCTCATATGCATGCTCTATACCCCCATTTGTTCCCTTAGTTCGAATTGTAGCTTACGGGGACATAAATACCTGAGGTGGGGAGAATGTAAAGACCCGGATTTCCTGTGGAAATTATTTTTCTGAATTACATGGGAATATTACAAGTCCTCAGTTTCTGACAGCACTTGATTCTGAGGCCCGATGTGTCCGAAATCTATTTTGGAAGTTTTGTTCAGGTACGTTCAGTAAACGTATGAGTGAGACTTTATATCTTTTGAACCGGTGCACAGAATTAAAATATGAGGGGCCCATTGAACTCACAACGTCAGTGATTATGTAGTGAGACCTTCACCGCAGTTGCATTTTAACGAGTGTGGAAGATAGATTTTGGAGGTTTTTAATTAAAATGAATAAAAATAAAGTATTAAATTTATTTTTATTAAGGTGGTTAAAACCACCATGTGTTTGATAGTGGTGGGGGCCACCACACCCTAACCTCCCATGGGAGGTTATGGTGGTGGGCCCCACCCGCACATAACCTTCCTCAGGAGGATGTCTTGGTGGGGACCACCCGGGTGTTGTAACTCCTTGGGACATCCCATTTAAGTGGGATGAAACCCTCTCTTCTTTAATTTGTAACTCCCCACCTCCCCATTAATTAATTGGACACCTCTCCCCTTTAATTAATTAGAACTACTCACCTCCCCATATTATGAATTTGAACCATCCTCCCCATTAATATTTTGAGTTGTCTCATTTAATAGAAAACAACCCTTTGTGATGTTGGGCCAAAGAAATAATAGAGATCTTCCTTTATTATTCTTTGTGGAACTATCTATTGGTGGAGCTCTGGACAACCATTGGGAGATATTCATTCTTCCCATGAAGAACACGAAGAACGTATACTCTGCCACTGAAGAACAGTGATGAAATCTTCTTCCTTCTTCATCCGCGTTAAAGGAGAAGATGCCTCCTGCAAAGAATGTCTCCAATGATGACCTCACCTCCTTCCGCTGCCAACGAGCGACAATCAAGGTAGGGGTTATTTTATGATTGAATATTAAACTCTGTACCCCGTCATATGTTGTGTGATTCGAGAACCGAATGATATCACCATAACGAGGAGGGTTCGGACCGAACAAACACGGCCTGGCCCTCCCCTTTTGTTGTTTCTTTTTTAATGATGATGGATGCGGTACCCGTGGTGACCGACAACATGCAGGCCACAATGAATGCTGGTGGTGCAAGGCTTTCAGGTCACCACAAGGGCGTGGTACCGCCATGCCACGTTGAGAACCGAGCCGCAGCTAGGCTGCCGCGGTGGTGCCGGAGGGGCATGATGTTGTCGCACAGCGCTGGGAGGAAGGTCCACGTCCAGGAGGGCTGCAGTAGAGGAGGAACGGGGCTGTCGCACTGCATTCGAGGAACCCGGGCGGCCGGCTGAGCCGACCGTCGGTGCATGCTACAGGCGGTACCCGAAGGGTCCCATGGAGAAACAGAACCAGCGCCCAGCGCCGGTTTGGATTGGAACTAGGGACATCCACACCCCCAAACATTTTGAGGCTAGCTGGGAAACGTGGGCTAGATAGTCGTGACGCCCTCAGTTTGGCCACCCTCGGTCTGGGCCACCCTCGGTCGGGCAGCCCTCGGGGCGGGCCGCCCTCAGCAGTTCCGCCCTTGGGCCGGGCCACCATCGGGCCGGTCCGCCCAATCAGGCCTGGCTATTTCCCCAGAACGGGTTGGACCCGCAGTCCAAGATGGACCCTAGTTCATACCGGGTCAGGCCAGGTATGTCCGATTGGGTTGGACCGGACCCGGACCCGCTAAAGCCCGATTACACCTATTCGCCCATAACTCGGGCTACGGGCGTCCGTTTGACGAACCGTCTGTGGTGAAGATATTCTTGGAATGGATCCGTCTCTTTGAGAATACCACATATGAGTTCGGGGTATAGTTGAGATATGGTCAGGTTGGTTCATACACGAAACCAACCGGGCCCCCGGGACTAAAAGGCTAATAACTCACAGACTGAGCGTCCGATTGACGCACCATCTATTGCGTTGAGACCCCTATGACATGTCAATCTTTTAAGATACTTCTCATGGATCTTCGCGATAGTTGGAGTTTTTCCTCGTAGCTCATGGAGCAGATACTTCTAGTGACGATCAATCCTAGTGCGGAGACCTAGTTGCTGACAAACCTGATGACTACTTGACCGATTTGACTCGCAATCATTCGACTAGCCCAGTGGGGAGAGCCCGATATTTTACGGCAGACCAATGGTAGAAGAGCACCGGGTATTTGGTTGCAGACTAGTGGTACTCAACAGGAGGAGTACCTCTTCATGATATTAGGGGGAGCGCACGGTATTTGGTGGTAGACCCATGCCGGAGGAGCTCCTAGTATTTGGTGGCAGACCCGCGGTACTCGACAGGAAGAGTATCTCAGCAGTCCAAGGTTTGTGAGAAGCGCCTTAGTGTGAAAACAGGCTCACTATTCTCGATAGAGGAGGATTTTTCTAGAAAATTTGGTTTTGATAATGAAAATCTTGTTTCGAGTTGAGTCAACGACCATTGTGTTTTCCTTATGATTGAGATGGGTTACTAGATAACTTAGGTATATGTATGGGCATATAACTAAGTAATGGTTATCTGTTGAATCATAATTTGCGTCATATCCTTATTGGATTTTGTGAGACCTGGAGGGTCTCGGGGTCCCAACTGACTATCATTACACTCACCCCTGCATGGGCTATGCCAGCACCTCATTGTGTTGGATGCAGACGATGGACATCGCTAACCGAGGCAGAGTGTACAAGGACTAAATGGTACCCGGAGGTGGACCTCACGACGAGTCAATACCCATAGGAGACGGACAGACATGAAGCACTGGGGAGACTATCTATACCCACCCTTCAAGTAGGATCCTTGGTGGACAATCCAGGAGCTTCTAGACACCTTCTAGCTGTTTGTCTTTTAGTTGTACCTATTTTGTCATTTCCTTGTACTTTACTATTAGGATTGTATTTCTGGCCCCTTTAATTTCAACACTACCTTTGAATTAGTTTACTTAGTTTTTTTATTCCAGTTATGTACTATGTGTGTGTCTACTTTTAATAAAGGCTATGCCTTCCCAGCTTAGGAATTTATGCCTTTGGTGGTAGTCACCACCCCCTGGCCTATGGAAGGAGGGCTAGGGGTAGTCACAACACAGGTCCCGAGGATGGGTCATGACATTGTGCATTGGAGTTTCAAATCCCTGTATGGGGGAAAATCCTAGTACTTAGGGAGGGATTGTTGTGATTTTTGTTTGTTGTTATAGTTGGATATTTTTTCACCTTGGGGGACGCAGTTGTGGCATGATGTGATAATTCTTATGAAAATTGTTGAATTTTGATTCAAGGACTAAAGAGGCATGATAGTTGTGTCTACATGCATCATTCTAGGCACTTAAAGTTGTTATGAACATCATTATTCTAGGCTCTCATGGTGAAATGATTTATGGTAAGTTGTTGAACTTGAATATTTTTTCCATGACGTGAGATTGAAACAATGATAAAAATGATAATAAATGGGAGTATAATGAAAAAAATTATTGTTGAATTGGGTACGGGAAATTAATTTATTTTTTAATTAATTAATGAGAATGAATATACCCTTATTATCCAATACCTAGAAGTAGCGCGATGAAGGGTAGTGAAAAGGATTTGGCATTGATCGTGTGGTTAAAAAGGGGAAAAGACTTCTTGAAACTTATTGTGTTAGTTTCTCCTGTTATTTATATGTTATACTGATGGGTTATGACACCTCATACCTGTGTTTGGATTTGTAGAAGTATGCTTCCATGATGCTTGTTGTGGGAGAGGTCGTGGGGTATGGACTGGAATGGACACCCTAACAGAGAGATTGAGGCACCATTGGTGAAAGGTAATGAATAAGGGGAATAGTTCAAAAAGAACTTTTCTCATTTCATGTAATTAATGTAGAGTGTCCCAAGGAGTGTTTAGAAAATCATTTATGAGTTGACTAGGGAGTTTTAGCTACAACACCCTCCTAATTTTACTAGAGAGGGTGGAATTGAGGGAGATGAATTTTGGATTGAATCTATTGAGATGATACTTGAACATTTGGGGACTATAGTTAATAGGAGGTCCATGTTGGCTACTTATATGCTATAGGTTTCTGCAATGTGCTGGTAGGAAATTCCTGTACAATCTGGATAGACATATGATATGTTTTGGAAGGAAATTTTCGAGAAGTTTTTGGAACACTTCTATCCTATCATGCTGAGGCAAGATAGGGCTTCAGAGTTTATGAATATGACCCAAGGAAGCATGTCCATAATGGATTATGCTAATAAATTAAATGATTTAGAGAGTTTTTCTCTAGCATTGGTGGTAGATGAGGCATAATCAGCAATACGATTTCAGGATAGACATTAGTGTGAAATAAATTCCCAGGTGAATATCATTAGGCTGAGGAAATACATAGAAGTGGTTAATCAGGATCTCATTTTAGAGGGGAACATGAATCAGGCTTCCGGTACTGGAAAGGTAGCAGGATGATCAAGGAGAAGGAAATCCTAGAGTATGAAGCTTCAATATTAGAATCTTAGTCAGTACAGTGGAAATCAGGGTCAACGTTTAGGAGGGAGAGTTACACCGAATCTTTCTCATGTGCTTTACAAACAGTGCAGTCAGAAGGTACATTATCACACACATTTCCTCGACCACTAGTGGAGTGATGGTTTTGGGGAAATATGGGGAATATATAGAGGTTCATCAGGAAGCAGTGACATACCAGTGTTTAGGGAGCATCTTCTTGGAGTTAGAGTATGGGAAGGGGGTCTTCTACACCATATAGTTCTGGAAAATAGTGTTCTACAGGCATTAGAGGAGAAGAAGTGGATGTGGTACTTTAGAGAATGAGTACCAATATTAGTAGAGTGGTGCTACTCTAGGGAGTCAGCTGACACCACAGAGAGGAGGTGCATGACAGGTACATGCAGTGCAACCTACACTTATAGAGAGCGAGGCTAGTCCTTCGATAGTGAGACGTACTATTCTAACTACTTCTATTTTATTGTCCTCTTTGTTTGATATTGGTGCCTCTTATTGCTTCATATATGAAAATCTTGTTATTTTCTTGATCCTAGAGGTGGAGTCCTTAAGAGGGGTGATTAATATCGATACACCATTGGGAAAACGTACTAGGGATATCTTATTATGCAATTTATGTTCCCTAGATATCAGATGGTATCATTTTCTTTTGGATATATATGTCCTTGATATAATAGGCCTCGATCTGATTATGGGTACGGACTAGCTAGTCACATACCAAGCCCACATATATTTTTACCACATGAGAGTCACCATTGTATCTCTTGAGGGTTATTAATTTTCCCTTCTTAGAGAATCAGATATCCAAGAAGGAAGATATGGTCCAATTACTCAGCAAATGGGAGATCACATGGCCCCAATTGCCGGTATTTTGCTGGATGATGGGAGTGGTAGGAAATATTTCCTTAAACTAGTATTATAATAGTTTCATGATGTCTTTCCTGAAGACATTTTAGGGTTTCCACATGATAGAGAAGTGGAATTCACTATTGAGCTCATGCCAAGGGCTGAACTAGTATCTATTCCACCTTAGAGAATGGCACAAACGGAGCATCAAGAACTCATAATGTTGTTGGATGAATTAGAGGATAAAGGGTTTATCCATCCAAGTACATTGCATTGTGTATCACCAATTTGGATTATAGAGAAGGCCTATGGGAGTTTACACTTCTGTGTTGATTCTTGAAAGTTGAAAAAAAATGACTACAAAGAACTGATAACCTCTTTCACGTATAGATTATATGTTTGACTAGTTGAAGGGGATTAGTGTGTTCTCAAAGATTGATAAGAGATCAGGGTATCACCAGGTTAGATTTCAGACCTCTAATATACCAATAACAGATTTTAGGAGCAAGTATTGCCTTTATGAGTTTTTGACAATACTGTTTGGGTTGACAAATGCTCCAGTAGTGTTTATGGCCATGATGAAAAGGATCTTTCTTCTGTACTTAGATCTGTTTGTGGTGGTGTTTTTGGATGACATATTAGTGTACTCTAAGACTCATGACGATCATTCCCAACATCTAGACATCATTGTGGACTCACTGACTGAAATCGACTATAAACCAAGGGCTCAAAATGTCATTTTTGGATTGACATGGTACACTTTTTGGGGAATATCATCTCGATATACAGTGTGGTTGTTGACCCAATGAAAATGTAGGTAGTTATTTACTCGGAGAATCCCTATAATGTTTTTGATATTTGAAGATTTTTTGTATTAACTGGTTATTACAGGAGGTTTATCCAGAGCTTTTCCCGAATTGAAGCACCGCTTACTAGTTTGAAAAAGAAATGGATAAAGTTTTTTGGGTAGAACCATGCAAGAATACTTTCCAGGAGTTAACGATGTGCTTGAAATCAGCACCAATTTTGATCTAACCTGAGTCCAATGAACAGCAAACTATGTATTGTGATGCTTCTGGGGTCAAACTCGGATCTATGCTGATACAATTTGGTATAGTCATTGCTTATAGTTCAAGGAATATAAGTCCATTTGGACAGAATTACCCAACACATTACCTAGAGTTGGAAATAGTGGCTTATGCTCTCAAGTGTTGGGGGAACTATCTTTTGGATGAAAAGTTTATAGTTTTTACGTTACCAAAAATATTGAATTATATCTTTTCACATCACGACATGAATCTTCGACTATGAAGAATGGTAGAGTATATGATGTCCATTGATTTTGAACTAGATCATACACCCGGGAAGTGGAATGGTGTGGCTGATGCCTTGAGAATAAAAACATAGATTAAGTTGGTACATGAATCCAGTGCATAGTGGATGTTGATGACTATTCTTGCAGAAATGAAAGTGTTAGTTCAAGAGAGACAGGATAGGATGACTCAGGATTTTGTACTAGTGGATTCTACACTCATGAGAGAGATTAGGGATATGAAATATGAGGATCCAGGGATCTTTCCCTTGAGGGAAGTTATTGAATGTGAGGAGACACCTTCAGACTTGAAAATAGATGAGGATGAGAACATTTATGTGAAAAATCAGGTTGATTTGATTATGAATATGCGATAAGAACTCATGTGAGAATTTCATGATCCAAGGTGTGCGGTACATCCTCAGGTGAAAAAAATATACCATGGCCTTTGACTATAGTTTTTGTGGCCATGAATGAAAAAAAAGATAGTAGGGTTCATGGAAAGATGATTCACCTGTTAGTAGGTGAATGAAAAGTATCTACAACTTGGATGCCTATTGTAGGAGTTACCTCTTCTGGAATGGAAGTGGGAAGTCATGAATATGGATTTCGTGGAAGATCTTCCCCAGACTCTTAGGAATAATCATATTACTTGGGTAGTTGTGTATCGACTAACAATGGAAGAATAATTCATTACTATTCAAGAATCATTCACAGTAGTGAAGTTGGGAGAACTTTACGTGAAATATACAATTCGTTTTCATGGGGTGTCAAAACCTATAGTTTCATATCGCGATTCATGTTTTAGTTCACACATCTGGCAGGACATATAGAAGGTGACTAGTAGATAGATTCTGTTATGTACAACCTTCCACCCACAGATAGATGGGCAGTCGGGGCATACCATACATTTTTTAGAGGATATGTTGTGAGAATGTGTTCTTGACTTTGGTGGTTCTTGGGAAAATCACTTGGATTTAGTAGAGTTCACATAAAACAAATGTTACTAGGAAACTGTACAGATGACACTATACGAGGATCGTTATGGAAGACCATGTATATAACCTCTATGTTGGATATAGGAAGGTGATTCAGAGCTGTTAGGACAGAGTCTCATTCAAGAAACATCGGAGCAGGTGCAGTTGATTCAAAAGTGTATGACTACTTCTCACAGTAGGAAAAAGTCATATGATGATAGACGGAGATGAACAATATCATTAACATATGGTGATTTTGTTTTCATTTTGGTGTCTCCTAGATTGGGTCCCCATATGATACAAAGGCAGGGCATGTTAGCACCCAAGTTTGTGGGAATGTTTGAGGTGCTATAGAGAATCTGGTCAGTGGCGTACCGATTAGAACTTCCACATCAATTATGCACTATTCATGATGTTTTCCACATGTCACAACTACGGAATTACAATCAGAACCCTTATCATTTTATTGATGTGGAGGAAGATGACCTCGAGATAGATTGGTCCTTTGATGAGCATCTGGTACGTGTGTCGCGTCGTAGTGAGAAAGTGTTAAGGGGAAAACCTGTGTCATCAGTTCATTTATTATGGTAAAATGAATATGTTCAAGAGGGAACATGGTAATGGGAATAAAAATTAGGGCTCAATTGCAAAATCTTTTTGTCTTCGAATCTTAGAGAATTTTTGGAATGTAGCTCGTGGACAAGCAGTTATAAGGGTGGGATATTATAAGATCATGGCCTTTTCTAGAGTCATCTCTAGCATGTTTCCATGTAATATTTGATTCATTAAAGTCCCACTAAATCGGTGTAGTGTCTTTGGGTGCCTTTGGGTAAAATTTTAAGGAGAAATAAAGGACAACGGGTTTGCATGGTTTGCGCACGGTCTGACAAACCATGTGACTAAACCATGCCAAGGGTTCAAAACATGACATAGGGGTCCACAAGGTTTAGGCTTCGTTTGAAAAAATCTATGGCCAAACCACGAAAACCTAGACAGGAAAGTCCACATGGTTGGCACACGGTTTTCCTAACAGTGATCATCTTCCCTTGAAACCAAGCGTGTGGGATTTTATTTCCTAAAATCCTTTTAAAACAATTTAAACCCCCTTGACTTCTATATTTTTGAGATATCTTGGGATGAACAAATTCTAGGTGTTTCGAAAACCTAAAGAAGAGACTCCAAGGTGATTAGAACAACATTATTCACAGTTGAAAGCCCAAATTGAAGATATTATCTCCTCCTGGTAATTATTTTTCATCATGATGCTTCTCCCATTCGTTGTTTTACCCTTTATAGATCCTTTCATGGAAGATCTCTGTTGTTATCTTGGATATAACCCCATGAGTTATGATATAGATCTTGGATTGTAGATATAGATCTAGAATATCATGATCTTCATTCCTTTGATCTTAATTTTTAATTTAGAGATTTAGATATGAATCTTGATAAACAATGTTGCGCCGCTTGGATATTTTGGATTTCTGTTGGGCTAACATCCATCAAGAAACTAAGGTATGTGGTCTAAATTGAACTCCCATGGTGATGATTTATGATATGGGTATGATTTTATGAAATTTATTGAGTACATTTATAAATTATTTCCTAAATTGGAGTATTTAAGAATGTTGAATTAATGTGTGTTTACATTGGTGATTTATAGATAATGGAATCATGGAACAAACTAATGAGGGGTTTCCCAATTTGATTGATATTTTGTAGATTTATTTTTGAGTTGTGATTATTTTTGAGTTATTGAATTTATTATATTAATATAATTAATTTACGAGAATTAATTATGGAATTATGTTTGTCTATGAAAGATGATTCATTTTGAGAGTTAATTATGTTCCATAATGTGATCAAATATAAATAATTATGAGAATTAATTATGGAAAGTTGATATTTGAAAAGGATAATTAATTGTGGAGAATTAATTATTGAATGATGATGGTATTGACTGATAAATTAATTGATTCATTAATTAATGGATAATGTTCTTAGTTAATTTTTTAATTAATTAATGGCCTTTGAAATGTATCACTAATCATTGGATTAGTAAATGATTAATGTGGGATTTCTTATGATCTAAGGATTGATTAAATGGTTGATATTTTGTGGTGCCAGGCATGTCATCCAAGACTGATTAGATGTTGGGACTAGGGCATGGCAATTCTCCCAAATAGTTATCCAATCTTGAAATTATGGTGTTTTAGGCATGATGACCTACACCGAATGAGAAAAAAGTTTAGGCATGACAACCTACACTCAACAAGATTTATGGTGCTAGGCATGATGACCTAAACCGAATGAATGATAATAATTATTGATGATTCAACTATGATTTCGGGTTCTATGTGTGACGACCTACACAAAATGAATGATAATAATGAATGATGGTTCAAATGGGGAACATGAATTGAATTGGCCTAATGTGATGATTAATGATTAATTGAAAATGTGATAACTATTTAAATTATGAAATGTATTTATTTAATCATAAATCGGCATGCACTATCTTTGGACTAGACTCGTATTAGACACTGCAGGTGATGGCCTATTGAGTTGTACTCACACCCTATTTGGGATGCCTGATCGGAACCCGATCAGACATTGTTATTGCAGGACTTGATAATGTCAATCTTGTGTGATAGGTTGCAGCTTGGGATTGGAGCATGGGAGAGGGAACCAGATGTGGTTTGAGACCCATTTCGGAGTCATTGTGTCTTTGCTTTGAGTTTCATTGTAGACACATGGCACTTTTATTGTCATATCTAGTTTTACCATTCAGTTGAGTATTGTATTTTTAGGTTTTTACTATCATATGTCATGGTATTGTTCTGGTAATTTATACGCTACCATACGTGGTTATTTTTATTTTAATACACTGGTGTTTTATTCATATAACAGAGTTTATAGACTCCCAAAGACTAACTTTCCAGTCCCTCACTACTATTCGACACCCTTTGGCTTATTGGGAGGTGCGCTTAAGGGCATGTACCCAACCGGCTTAGGGCACTATTTAGTGGCTCCCAAATTGGGACATCACATACATGAATCTATGGAATGGGAATGTTCCATTGGGAACCTATAATTAGATTCCACTTGATGAAATGGTATATTAATTGGATACTACTCACGAGTAAGGAATTTTTACCTGAGAAGGAATGTGAGGATTTTTGTATTTGTAGAATTGTGGATGCGAATACCAAATAGAATTTTATAACTGATATTATTGAATTATTTAATTTATTTCAAAGGATAATTTTTTTATTTTCTATAAGAAAATTTTAATTATCTAAAAATATTTTATATAAATGTTCTTACAAGTTCTATCGTTGTGGAATGAGTTTGGATGTCATTGGGGAAATACTACTGGGTTATATACCCAACCCCTTCTTAGGCACTAGGGTGTCTTTATCGATGTTATATATAAATACATTGGTAATGGAATTTTATCCTATTACTTTAGTGATGATTATTTATTCCATGAGATAGGCATTTGAATTTAGAGCTTGGAATGGTTATGGTGTTTTTGTGTATGTCTTTGGGTATTGTTGTATTTTGGTTCCTTTGGATATGTCACTATGTTTTCTCTTTGTACTCAGATATGGTTGTTCTATGATTTTGTTTTGTTTGTGTTGTATTCTGTACTCATTCATCAAATAGATTTCTAATTGTTATAGTTATCATATTTTTGATGTATTATATTCAAATGGGAAATCATTGACCAGTTGTTTATGAATCCCTCTATTTTATTTCTAGTCATTGGTGTCTTGGGAATGTCACCTAAGGCCAAGTTACACCCATCACCTCATCCTAAGAAAATGGGTCTAGGTGGGATGTTACAATATAGTTCCATAAAAATTGGGTTTAGTATAAATTTATAATTATCTAGATTTAATTATCATTGGGAAATAGTGTTTGAATACATTTTTTGGAAACCCTATTGATAAATCTCAATATATGATGAAAAATTAAAAATAATCATATAAGGAGATTATTGTTTCATTGTAATGAAATTCCTCTTTGGATACAAAAAAATTTGATGTATGATCTACATCAGATGAACATATAGGTATTAACATTGAAAAAAAAGATGGTTTATTATTAACTGATTATTCCCTTAGTGATAAATAAATCCACCTAACTTCAAACCTGGTTTGACATTCCAGAGATATATACTTGGTATGATTCATAAACTCGTTATGAACCATTATAAGGATCTGAATACATTTTTATATCATGGTTTATGACTATATTTTGAAAACCAACATATATTTTTATCGAAGAAAAAAATTAAAATTTCAAGGATTTAATTTATTTATGGAGGGGAATGTTGTAGCACCCGATTGTTTTAGTAAGTGATTTCCTATAAATAAGTACTATGTTGTATATATTTTCTCACACTCTATACTAAAGAAAAATAAACCATGATATATTTTATATTGCTTCATAAAGTTCAATACATGAAAGGATTAAAATGTGAAATATCATTAAGAAATTTATATTACAATTAAAATCATACGTAATAAAAAGATACTTGAAACGACATAATTTACACATTATTATTACTATTTTCCTGAACTACGTTAGGATTACATCTAACCTGACACCTAACATGGTTTGATACAAGGTCGGAGAGGCTTTCCCAATCCTCTCGTGTTGGAGATTAGTGCTAGTAATCAATTATAATCCATGTAGGAATTATTTTCCATAATAAATGACCAATATTAAATAAAAAAACGTGGATATATATATAAATAATAAACACATGGATCTACTTTAAAACATAAAAAAATTGTTACAACTCTAACAAAAAAACTAAAAACATAAAAAAACATGAATAGAAATGAAAACCAACGTGACCTTTATGTGACCTCATGGTCTCCACCATCTAAAAAACCATCCCACTCTATTGGAAACCAAAATATATTCATGATACTACAAAATAGTTCAGTTCTCTAGATACTAAGTGGAATATGTAGGGTGTGGGAATAAACGGCTCAGAAGTTAATAACCTTTGAATCCATATATTTCCTTTCCCAAAATAGTTGAAAAGAAAAATTTTGAAGTTCGTATAGAAAATAGGTTTTATCAATTGAAAATAAATACACAACTTTTTAGAAAAAAACATTCCAAAGAAACACCCACCTCTATTTTTAGAACAAGTTTCCTTTTTAAATCATAGTGCATTCATAAACAAAACTGAAATAAGATTCCAAATCATATAATTAATAGGGGTAAATTGAAAATTAATGGAGATATTAAAAAAAGGTGAAATACTCGCAAAATATATACAAACATGAAAGAATATACTAGTAAAATAGGTAACTATGAAGATTAGAAATAAACAAGAACATATAGATATACAATCATGGGTTTTTCAGAAACATCTCTAGAGGAAATCCCAGGATGTACTCGGTTTGGAGTCACCTATCGGATT
This sequence comes from Viscum album, assembly GCA_963277665.1. NCBI lineage: Eukaryota > Viridiplantae > Streptophyta > Magnoliopsida > Santalales > Viscaceae > Viscum > Viscum album. Next base: position 1,687,908,492 of record OY728119.1, read on the forward strand.
ATGGTGCATATCTATTTTCAGTAACCAACTGAATGCTCTAAACTAGCTAACCTAGTGGCCCACCCAACCTAGCCACTAAACAAATCTAGGGGTACCAATCTAGAAAATTGGGTTCGATAAAAAACTACCACTTCAACCTTTAGATGATTCCAATTATTTAAATGATTCTAGTACTTGGTTTATGGGGAGGTCCTATCATGCATGGATCAAACAAATAAACCACATACACCATTCTTGCCTAGTCCAAACACTAACAACACCTATGAGATGATATTCTCCTAGTAGGATACACCATAGAGGTTCATGTCTCACAAAAATCCATACACAAGTTCCAACCACCCCATCATATAATACATATTTCACAACCACATACCCAAACACAATAAAATATAAACTGGGCCATCACCTCACATGAGTTTCAAACCATATTCCAAAATGCATCAAAGTACCAACTGGGCCAGTGCATTTAAAATATAATTATATTTAAAAACCAGTCCAAGAACTAATTAGAAGTCATATATCATTATTAAAAAGGATCCAAATATTCCTTTATGTTATTTGAGAACCAAAGAACATTCCAAACCATCAATAAGGCCGATCCATATAAAAAATATTTGAAATAACGCTTGAATTAATTTGGAAACCAAGTGACCATTTAGAAACTGATGAATCATTTTGAATATAATGTAATTTATAATAAACTATTTGAAATGAGGTGGGTTAGGTATAATGGAAATAAGAAGGAAATGTGTTTTAAAATCCTAGATTTACTGTGAAATTCATTTTAGTAATCCATCATGAATTTTCCCATCCACGTATGCACCCCTAACGCATATGGATGTTCCCACAACAAATCTCAATATTTGGTAAATTTTCTAAAACCCCCATGTCTCCTATTTAGAGAGCCTCCATATATGTTACAACCAATTTTAAAAAATCATCACACAAACAAAAAACCATAAAAATTCACCAAAAACCCGCACACCAAGATAAACTCCAAAAAAATAACAATTTGTATCCAAGGATAAACATTACCCAGAAAATAAAATTTATAATAATACTACAAATGGAATTTCATTAAACATATTGCATAAATATATATATGTATAGTTACGAATACCTTTTAAATACCCATTTTACATAAAAATTTCCACATGAAATCTCATTAAAAATCAACACCAACACTTCAAAAGAATTATAAAAACTATTATAAATTAACTATAAACACTCAAGCATAAAATGGAATGTTTTGGAATGAGAAATAATGGAATCACTAAACAAATGTGCTGGAATATTGTCATATTCGAGAAATCCTCTGAAAAAACTCTCCTACAATAGTTCACAACCATAAGAATTAAAAACCACCAATTTTTCACCATTTTAGGTATCAAAATCATCCAAAAATAGACACTATAGTATGAGGAGGATAGTAAAATTGGTGAAAACTGCAGAGGAAGAAGAAGGAATCCATAACCTTCTGAATCAGGAAAAAAATCACCATGAAACAACATTAAATTCCCATTAGAAAAGCATTGGAGATTTAAAATCCTTCCTGAACAGTGTCAACATAGGGGAAAACTGAGTGGGGAGTTGAATGGAAGAAATCACACTTAAAAATAAGTTAAATAGTAAAAAATACCCTCTTTTTGTGGGATTCATGGTTCGCTTTCATGGTTAAACAAACCCTGTGAAAAACATGTAATTCCCCACTATCAAGAGTTTCAATGGCTACAAACATAGGTTGCATGGTTATTCAAGTCATGTGACTTGTGAACACATAGGTTGTGCACTTAGTTTAATCATGTTGAAAGTTTGTGACCCCCTTCTTCCTATGTTTCAAACTTTGTCTAACCATGAACAAACAATGCACAAACCATGCCCAAATCTAGAAATCCTTTAAAAAATATAGAAAATCAAAATATTTTCACTTAGAGACTAACAAGAACAATAAAAATAATAAAAAAAAGAGAATAATAAAATAAAATAATAACCAATTTCGGTTTGTGACAATTATTCCCGCCAAAAAAACTTTTCCCCCATAATTTCACCAAGATGAATGAGAACCAAAACTGAAACTCAGAACAAAACGAGACTTAATACAACCAGGATCTCCAGGGTTACACAATACTCCAAATGTCACACACCCTACCCATTCTTGGGAAAACTAAAAATAAGTACTATGGTGATAATATAAACACTCTCCCACAAAAAAATATCAACAGACTCCATGGAACCGAAATGGGAACTCCCAACATGAACCATATATCCCAAAAAAGGGGAATCCCACATGTGGTTCTAAAACTAAACAACAAACCCAAGCATTCCCTTTTATTTCCTAAACACAATGACATCTCCATATTGAGAACTATTTAAGGTCATAACTGAGTCATCATTGAAAAAATAACTTATTTCAATATGATTCTCAAGTCTTCACAAAAGGCACAATACATATCAATAATTGATCAAAAAATATAACAATTTGAAAAACCATATTCATAAAATACATACCGAGAAATAAAAATTAAACGAATCCACCATGACCATTAAAATTGAAATCTTTGAACATTCAATAGATCTATAGTATAATAAATAAACCATTCTATTCCAATATCAAAGAATCAAATCAGGGCCATAACCCCACGTCTATTGAATCTGGACTACATGAAATCTTCACAATGAGGAATATGGTTCGAGCCCTTCTCCTGGAAGCATCCACTACCACACAATCAAATGAAAACATCATTCTATGGAGACTTCCAACTCTGACCATGGTTCTTACTGAATTTCTCTAGTTGACCTAAATGGCCACATTGACAAAAAACCATTGTAGGATTACAACAAGATGAATTCAAATGGTCAAACTACTCAGAATAAAATCTCAGAAACCACTAGTATGCTGATAAAGAATCTGGAGCAGATCAATGATTCTTCTAAATAATGTGTCCTTCTAGTATGCACTTCCCACCTGATGAGTAACTATTATGAGTTGAAAGAGATGGTTTATTTCCAACTTCATGTTCTCTCGATACAAACTCAGTTAATAATGCTTCATCCACTAACTTATAAAATAAAAAATCACCAGATGAGATGAGTTTTTCATTGATATCTAGATGAACACCCAAAATAAAATGATGAACTATCAACTGATACTATGATGATAACTCATATGAAATGAAAACCAGCTCATTGAATTGGTCAATATGGGCATTCACTATCTACAAACCTCGTTGAGCCTTCATGAGCTATTCTATCTTCCTTTTATTCAAATCATACTATATAAAATGTCAAATGAAAGTGATCTTAAATACTTCTAAATATATCCCATCATTTAATGGTGTATGAATAATCACCTACCACTAATCCTATGATGAACCTTTAAACAATCCTAGGAAAACTCGAACCCTTACATCCATGGGAGTTCCCAATGACTTAACCTTTGACTATATCAAGCCAACCAAAATCCATTGATAGACCTTGAGAACTATGAAAGATAAGAAAAAACAAAGATGAACTCAACTCTTCCACCCCAATCAGATTATATTAAAGGTCAATAATTAGAACATAATCAATAAAAATAAATAGTAACTTTTTTTGGTGTCACGCTCTAAGAATAAGTAAAATGCACTATAAAAATCAACAAACAACCAAAATGAACATTAAATCAACCATAAAATAAAAAGACAACCTCCTGATACAAAAACTGTCTCATTAGATAAACATCATGACCAAATCCATAATCATCTTTTCAAAACCCATTATTTCTTCCTAAATTCAAAACATGTATAATTCCCATGCCACCATTCAAATATCCAAAAGCCATTTTTGGATCCAATTACAATCCCAAAACCCCATATTTAAAAATCCCCACTATGATATCATTCATCCATTGAAAACATATTTTCATAAAAACCGTTTTACATTTAATAATTGACTGAAAAAACTCAAAGTCAAAAAATCACAAAACTCACACAGAAATATCCGAAATAGTGGACTTATGACAATTGAAGACTAATCCACATGGTTTATTAGACCATTTCCAAAGAATGAAAAAAATCCCAAGGAGTATTTTGGACTGTGCTCTAAGGCTTCACATGGGTAACTAGTCCATGTAATCCTAACATTGAACACCTATCCACCTCAATATTCATTCCATTTATATTATCCCAAAATAAAACTAAAGTCTCAAAACCCAGAGGACCCATGGAAAATCTAGGATCGGAATGAGAAAGAGTCTGAGATGCTCTTCCCGCACCTACCTCTCAATTCCCGACATTTAAAATTTCCAATCTACTTGACACCCCAAATAAAAAAGGGCTTCACTAATACCATTATTAAGGAACCAGAACTTGCTTCAAACTAACAAAAATTGTATTCCAATATTGGAAAACTCCCATGTGACATTAATGATCCTCCAAGGATGGATACTAACACCAAGAAGAAAAGATAATCCAATCGGGGAAGATTTTTTCCAATAAATTTCCATGATCAAATAACCAAAATAGAGTACTAGAATAAAATATAAATACATGGATCTGAATAATTATATAAATATAATTTGATACCACTATATTAGAACATATCAAAACCTGATCTCCAGGAAAACTCATGGTCACCACCATCCACAAAACCATCACACTCTCTTAGAAACCGAACCAAAAACATGAAATACACATAAATACAAATTTTCATTCATTTAAAAACAAAGGGTCCATTTAGAATCCAAGGAATCATTTTGAAGAAAATAGAATTTATAATAACCATTTTAGAAGAATGTTGGATTGGTAAATGGATTAGTATGAAGTAATGGTGTTTGGAAATCATGGTTCTAAAGTGAACATGATTTTAGTAATCCATCGTTATTTGTGTAACAATCCTTCTATTCACCTAATTCTCATATGGATGTGACCACATCCAATCCCACTTTTTTGTAAACCTTTTAAGATATTCAACCAAACAATTTAGAGAGTCACTACTTACATTACCACTAATTTCAACAAGTTACAACCCATTCACAAAACCAAGAAAAGGCACCAAAAACCCACACATCGAGCTCAAATATTAAATAAACCAAACCCCAATGATTAAACAAGGATAAACATAGCCCAAAACAACTAATTTATACTAAAAATTACAACTGAAATAACATCAAATACCATTCATACTTATATATATATGTATAGTTATAGTTAATAAAACCCCATAAAAACACATTTTTAATCAAACTTTCAACATGAAATTTATATAACAATTCACACTGACACATCACAAGAATGAAAAAAAATTAAAAATTAAATATATAAACTCAAGAATCAAATGGAATTTTCTGGAAGGGAAAATAAAACAAGTGGAAGAATATTTTCACCTTCGATGAGATCCATTGAAAAGACAGTCCTACCATGACACACAACCCTACGAAAGAAAAAATTCCAATTTCACACCCCCATAGGAATCCAAATCGACCAAACATCTCTACTAGTATTATCAGAGGGGAGGAATATAGAGGAAACCCTAGGTGTAAGGAGAATAAATACCAACCCTTTTGAACCGAGTGGTGAATCACCAAGAAACAACAATGAAATCACCTTGGATGAGCTTTGGAGAAGGAAATTCCACTACTAACGGTGTCCCTATTTGGAAAAAACTGAGTGGGGAGTCCAAGGGATGAAACCCGACTTCAAAATGGGGAAAAGAGATAAAAATTACACCTCTCTAGGTGGGTTGTACAATTAGCTTGCACGATTAATCAAATTGTGTTAAACCATGAAATTACCACTATCACGAGATGCACAGGTTGTACAGCTAGGATACATTGTTTTTTAACCATGTGTCATAATAATGTGATATCTTCATACATAATGTACACAGAAATTATAACCTAGGTCAAATTGTGTGACACCCTTCTTTCCAGGTTGCACTCATTATCTAAAAATGCTAAAATAGTAAAAAAATCATGAAAAATCCAAGAAATCATAAAAAAAATACATAATCTCATATATATTTAGTGGGAACTCTACCTGAGCCTCAAACCAAAGATCCAATATCATCAAAAGAATACAATAAATGACACCCCAATGTGAGGGTGTGACAACTATTTTAAATTATAATTTTATGTGTTCTAAAACATATCATTTAATGAAATTTAATGGTTTAATGATAAATAATTATTGGATGTTATAATACCATTTAATGTTTCTGGGATTATTTTTTGAAGAATTGTATTTTTCAATTTATTATGTATTTTTATACTAATAAAAAAATTATTAAAATTAATTCTTTCTGTAAAAAAATATTTCCATGTACCAAAAAATCCATAAGAAAAAATATAATTAGTAATTTATATGAAATAAGATTAATAAAAGATGATTTTTAAATTCTATTTTTTGATGGAAATACAATTTCATTATATTTTATATTTCCATATAATGTTTATATTCCTAAATTTTATAATTTAAATTTTATAAAATTTAAATCATTTTTGGTTTCAACATTTCAAAATTACATTTGGTAGATGTTTTTTGAATTTTATATGAAAAATTAATTTATAAAAATTAGTAAAAATATTGTTTTTCTTACATTAATTACATTTAAAAGTTTTCACTTTTAGAAATTAAATTCAATAAACTGGATTTAAAATATGGAATCCGTATAAAAATACAATCTAATATGTTCAAAACCATGTTTTTTATAAAATAAATGTCCAAGGTAAATATTATTGACCACGACTGATGTGGGATTGGTTTTTGCATTGGTCACATATTTTTTGGTGGAATGATATGGTTTTTTATTTTAATAAAAGCTATATTTAGTGAACTATTATATATATAAACATGTTTAATTGAAATTTTAATTTATTGAAAATCATTCAAATATTAGTCATATGGTTCAATAAAATTCAAAAGTCTTTTGACGACATTTTTTTATATATTTTAAAGAATAACAACTTCTGTGAAATTGATTGAAAATATTTCTTTGAATTTATTTTAGAAGACGTTTTAATTTGAGGAAGAATTAAACCATTATTCCACATTGTAATATTGAATATCTTATTATTGGAATACATTTAATTTTATATAAGCTTATTTTAATTTGAATAAGGATTTCTAATTTTGAAATTTTGAATTCAAATTAAAAATGATATAAAATAATTTAGGATTGTTTTATAATTTTATGGATATATAAATTAATAATTTAATTTCTAGATTTTATATATATATATATATATCGACTCCTTGTAATGTGATAATGATAAAATTTATTATATAAAAAACATTTCACAATTAATTTTTTACTCATTATTTATTTATATCATTAGTTTTGAAATATGTGTCGATTTGGTTTCTACTTTTCTGAATTGATTATTTTTAATTAATTCTTAATAATATATTTGTATTAGGATGTTTTGTAAAAAAATCATATGAAATGAGAAACTTAGAATATTCTAAATAACTTCAAGGAAGAATCATTAGTGATCGTATATCAACATTCTGGTCATCAATTGAATTAATTGATTTTATGTTTTTTGAAAATTTCTCTATCTACAACACCTAATCATGATAGACCAAATGTATCCACTAAAAAAACTTCAATAGACCACTTACCACACAGATAAATAAAATTAAGGATTACATTCAACCATAAGGGGATTTCGCATAGGCAATCATGGTCAGCCATTTTATATAACTCAATAAACTACGCTGGTTGTTCGAGTTAGACAAACCAAAACCCAGTTGAAAAGTAGAATTTGAAAATGGGGATCTACAGCATGATGCTTGATGAACTGGTTGATATGATCAAATCAACCAAATAGTGATTGCACTATGTGTTATGTGAATTGATATCATTTCCAATTCATGAATGAATATGAACCTGACATTTAACATAATATGGAAGATTACCCATGCTGTGAATTCAATTTCAAGTATGGATGGAATATAATGAACACAATTGTGACTTAATGAATTTATATCTTAATGAGTTGTTCACTAGTGGATGATAAAGACTAGATAAATTAATTTCAAATACTTTCAAAATTTTTGTGTTGATTAATTGAATAAGGAACATGATTCCCAAGATGAAAAGACTAAATATCATGAATTTGTTTACATAATAGATGATACTTGGTCAAATTTTGAAGAAGATGGAATCAATGAATGGAACTTGTGAAGGAGATATCTTGTTTGTTTAATTGAATTTTTGAACTCTCATGGGTTGAATGAATCTTGAATTGATATTTTCTTCAATTTAGTATGCTATAATTTGAAGTATTAATGACTTGTACTCTCCTATTTATTCCCTACACTTATTTAAGAAGATGATTGTTGGTTGTAACTATTCTTCCTCATGGTTACTAGTTCATTTTAAATGTTGATTTTATATATTATGTTCAATGTAATCCAATAAATGAATCTAAGATCAAACTTTTTAATATAAATTGTTTCATATTGAAAATGACTGAACCCACATGATAGTCATAAGGAATGTAACAAAAGATAAGTGGATGGATGTTTAATTCCTCTGTTCGAAGATTTTCATCCATGGAGGTTCATGGATTCCTTGAAGATTTGTTTTCAATATTTCATTAGGAAATAATATTAAACCTACTAATAACTAAGGTTCCATTAAATTTATAAACCAAAAACAGATAGAAAATTTTATACAATTAAATGAAAAAAACTTCTTTAAGAACTAAATCTTGATTGATAATGTGAAACAGAATATTGAGGATTAATTCAATAAAAAATCCAACAATTCAGTGATTATGAAAGGTTAGATAAGCTATGTGGAATTGAGACTTTAGCATCTGTCATACTACACTAGGCCTATAAAATGTATTTTTTTGTGTTCTAATCTCAATGTTACATTAGTAGTAGAAAAAATAACTTCAATTTAATGGTGTAACATAATTCTATAATTGATAAATATGAATATATAAAGTGTATCTAAAATAAAATAGTTACATTGAATATTCTATGTGATTGTAAAATGAATAAAAAATTTTAAAATAAAGGGAATTAAAGCTTCAAATAGTGTTAGACGTTAGAACCTCCTAGATTTAATGAGATATACCCAAGAGAATTTTTCAAATTTGGAATTATTTTGTTGCATTATTATTATAGAGAAATATTATGTGTGGGGGATTTCATTCAATTTGGAATTATCCTCAATTCACTCATTGAAAGAGATAAGCACTGAAAGTCCTCCATATGGAGGATAAGAGATTCACCTCCGAGAGACGATGTTGAGCTCATATTGGATTTTGGAGATAAAATTATATATATTTTGATGAACGATTCAGGAAGAGGGGATTGGGAGAATTGGGTAGAAGAAAGTGGGTGAGATACCCCATTAGGGTCTATAGGACAAAATCAAGTTAGAAGGTATAGGGATGGAATAGAGTATTATGGAACAACTGATGGGGGATCTTGATGGAAATCAGGGAGTAATTGGATTAGGGAGTGGACATGTAAAATATAGAATAACCTCATTATACTCTTAAATTTCATTTTTCAATTATTAATATATTTTACTATATAAAATTTCTAATAATTTACATAACTAAAAATTATCAACATCTATGAATTTTATGGGGAATAATACTATTCTTGTAATTTTTAATACATCACCAATTTTTGTAACCTGATCATTTTATATGGATCAATTTCCTCATTTTGGAAAACCATTGGAGTAAATAAAAATTAGACCACATAAACAACAATAAGTACTATTTTTTCATCTATATATCAATATTTAGTGAAAACCCTTATGTTTAGTGAAACATTGGACTTAGTGAGAATTTTTTTAATTCCTTTTTTGTATAGTGGGTTCAAAAGTTCAAGAAATATAATAATCCTTTGACCTCAATTTGACCTCTAGAAAATCTATTCAACCTATTTTAATTTGTTTTAGAGTTCTTAATATCATTCATGGATGGAATAAAATTTTATCTAAACCTTCTAATTGAATTCATCAATAACATTATCTATTTCTTCATGTTTTCTTCTTGAACTACCTTCCCCCCTTTAATTTTTCATCTCTCACACCTCTATCATAAAATCAAGTAACATGGACTCACAAAATTCATCACAACATTATTGCTTCATTAACAAACCATTTCCCCATTATCAAGAAAACTTTTATTCAGATAGAAAATTACATGAAAGGTAAAAAATGATGGATCGAGGAAACAATGACACATGGGTCAGAAATGGTGAAGACCAAGGGAATCCCATCTAATAATATTAGTCCATATCTATTCCAGGATATGAGGGTTGTGAAAAAATAGTCTCTATAATCTAGAAATTTTGGGTGAGGCCAGATAATATAATGCATTATTTCCCTCCTGCTAGGTGTCGGACACTTGGAAGTTTTTGTTGAAGATACCGTGTCACATACGAATGACATACTCAATGAAACAAGGGACTACACAAAGGCCTTGGAGTTCCTTAAAGACGATCTTAGAATCTGTTTCAGCTTCTACAAGATCCATCCCCTTTTTTCGGAACACTCTGAGACCATCTATGATGGTTTTAGAATTATCTACAAGTGATGTTCCATAGACCAACCTGGTAGAAAAAACAAAGATGTCCTAGCCATTAGAGTCGAGGATGATCCCCAGGCCATGCATGATCCCAAAGACACATGACTCGTTAGTGATAAGCATTATTCCATAAATAGGAGGGTGCCATCTGACCAATTTTTAAAGGAGAGTGTGGTGGTAGGGGCATGATAATTCTAGGTGGAAAAGAGCCATTGTTGGGTGGAGACCTCCCATCTAGTGCTAAGAAACATTAGCAGATCAAATATAGGTTTTTTGTCCTTATATTGATCACACACATAGATGAGGACACTCCATCTTGTAATTATATATTTTGATCCTGCCCCATGGATCAATAGCCTGTGTGAAAACCCTAGGAGTACCCTTTTCTCTGGTCTCTATGCACCCAAGACGTGAAACCAACGAATATGAAAAGGCTGATCCTCCATGGTTGGAATAGAAAAAATAGTAAAACCACCAAAAAATGTCCAAATATTTTTTCCCAATCAATATCCAAAAACAAGTGATCTGAACAGTCCACTTTATTCTTATTATAACATACACATTGATATGTTATTCTCATGCTGCATCATATGACATTTTCATCAGTGGGTATTTCTCTAGTGTGGATCCTCCAATTTAGAAACATGAACATCATGGGGATGTCCTAATCCCATGGGACATAATTCCATTCATCCACATCATTATGAAATCTAGAGACCCAACAATAATCCTTATACGAGAAGGAGCCTAAGGGGGTGGTTTGAACACACTAAGATTAGGGGCCAAGGTCAGGCTGATGAGATGGAACACATCCAATTGGTCCTTATTTCGAAAAAAATTATAAAGTACGGATAGCTGCTAGCCTCCATGAAGTATATGTTCATGGTAGGGAACCTCAGGTACCCAATGCTCTCCCCACACTTGTTATCATTCCAGAATGAGACATCCCTTGTTCTGACGATCCAACCAGAGTGGGCCCTGCGAGAATTAATGGTGGTGAGATCTCACTCAAAAGGAGGATGTATGGCCGCCCCTTACAACCCAATCCCCTATGTAACAAGAGTTCCTGGTCAGTCCCCATAAAGTTTGCTTCTCTAATAGCTCTCATTCCATTTTCGCATGCATGTAGGAATGGTCGTCATTGAGACTTAGAACATTGATACCACCTTCACCGATTGGCCTCACCCGCTTATGGAAAGAGGCCCAATTCCTTTTTCCCTCAATCAATTATCCAAATAACCAATTTGAGGACCATGATAGGAGAGAGGTCATGGATCAGAGTATCTACAGAGATGATGTTAATCATGGTTATCGTACCTCAAAAAGACAGGTATCGATTCTTCCAGTTTAGTACCCTCCACGTAATTCTATAGAATATGGAATCGAAATCATGAATGTGCCGAGGCATCAAAGAAGAAGGGGATACCTAGTAAAACATATAGAGATTACATTTTTTTCATTCCCATACAAAGACTCACATTGAGAACACGAAAATCTGAACAATGTATTGAAATTTATAAATTACTCATACTTTTATTAAAGCACTGACTGAACCCTTTTCAATCACCTTCATTTCATTTGTTTACTAGTTTTTGTTCACGATCATGCACACACACACCACACTTTCATTGAGTAGAAGAAACTATACTTACATTTATTATTTCCCTAAAATACAATTCAAACTAATTAAATTGACCTATGAATAGTTAATGTCCTATGAATTTGTGTGACATTTTATCATTGTTGTCTAGAAAGCCATCTAAAACAAAGATGAAAGGAAAAAACTGAAAATACCAAAAAAATCATATATTAACCAAATACATAAAAAAATTATTTTTAAAAAACATTAAATTATATATTGAATATGTTAATCCATAAAAAATATAATGACAAACACCCTGAGAATTTACATCATAAAATCAACAAGAATTTTTGTTCCCTCAAACTCAAAAAAAAATTGATCTTTATGATATTCATGAATATAGAAGGAATTGGAATAATAAAAAATAACTTATAAACTCATTCCACCTAGAAATTAGAAAATATAGAGTCATGTTTGTAGAGATTTATTATTTTCAAATATCTATTACAATTCACCATACATTAGGCTTTGACCGTAGTCTAGGAATTATGTGATAAAAAAATACATGTAGTCTTATATTTAGACATTCAATAGATTTACCAATTAAGGTTATATTGACTTATTTTGGGACATCAACTATAGTGTTAAGCACCTTCCACTGGGGGGGATTTTTGAAGAATAACAAAATATGAGGGTGTTCCCATTTTACCTCTAAAGAAACCATCATACTTTGATCCATCTACTGTAAGAGATTATTTTAGACCCATGGGATCATATTTATGGTTATTTTTCATTGAAATATTACCCTAGGAGAATGACATCTCAAATTAGGAATAAAATAATTATATTTTTACTACAATAGGTAGAGTCATTCTAGGAAGATTGGGAATGATTTATTGGATTATATATATAGTTTCCAAACCACGAATCCACTCCCCATTTTTTCCTGGACACATTCTATAATAGTCTCACCCCATATCACCAAAAAAATGTTGACCAATCTGTAAGAATAAATTTTTGTCATAAATATGCTAAAGAGATACAAAAAATTTAAACATATTTGATCAAGAATAACTGAAAATGACCTCTAGTAAAATTATTATTATAAGGTAAAGAAACCATATTCACCATGATCATGTCTAATATAATGATTTTTATAATAATAATACTCAAAAAACACTTAGGGGTAACTTCACTATTTGGAATGTTTGGGAACTCCAATTATTACATTCCAAATATTTATATACCCATCTAAGTCTCAAAATTTTAAATTATATTGGATATAGACCAAGGATAAATCTTATGGATGACTTATTCCCAACAACATATAATAAGACTTATCAACACCTTCCAATTATCTCTTTAAATGACTATATAATGATTAACCAAGCTTCTCCTAATGTCTTTCAATAACATCGTTGGTTAAAATTTGAAAATCAATAATGTGATAAATATTATATTTTCTAAACCAATTTATAGGTAAATATTTTTATAATCTAGATTATATTATAAGAATAAGGAACTATCAAGATAAAATACTAAAGATCATTTAATTAATCAAAAATCACACAAAGATAAAGATATAGCCCATATAGTTGTTAGCATAAAAACCCATGAGTAATAAATAGAAAAACTAGATGGGGGGATTTATTCTAGAGATAAGGTATAGATTCATAGCACCACTAAAAAATATAAGCTAAAATTACAAGGTGATTACAACTAAGAGTGACCTTAAAACTCCCCAAGATGTAAGAATAAACTCAAAACCTGCCCAAAATGAATAAATTTAATCAAAATAGAATCTTAAATATTAATATAATAGAATGTTGAAATTTTGACATTAGTAATGAGGTCACCATTAATCCTACACTTCCAACTAAAACCCCTTAATAAAAAGGCTATAAATAGATAGAAATTAATGGAAAAAAGTAACATTAATTTTTATGTGAGGGGGTAACATACATTATTGAGAATATAACTCCAACCATTCCCTTACCCTAATGAATATTTTATAAGAATAAATATATATAATTGTTTTTCATTATGAATATTACCAAGAAAATACATATTAATATACATTTCTGTGAATCCATAAAAGTAATTCCATTTTATATTAATTAATAAAAAATTTAAAAATAAGAAAACATTGGGATAATTTTCTACTTTTAATCTCTAAAAAGAATGTAGTTTTATCTTGCAGAATATGATACCTCCAAAACATCAATATACATGGAGATTTATCATACCATTAATTTTAGAATGTATTAGGTGAATATTTAACTATTTATATGGTATTGGTTTGAGGATCAATCTCATTCTATTATCATTCATTTTTTTTCTTGAGATTATGTATTACATAACCCTCCATGGATGTCTATATTTAGAGGACATATCCATTACTCATCCAATTTGGGTAATTTTTTACGTTTTGGTTGGATTTTAATGTTTTTCTTTACCGCTGAATTCTTGATCATAGACATGGATTATGAAACAGAGGTTCCTATCATACCTAGTTGTTGTTACATTTTAACATGAGGATCTGTAATTTTTCTCTTGTAGGTAATGTTTATTTTTATTGTGGGATAGAAAAAAATAATTTAATACTTTCAAAAAGAAATAAAGAACATGCTCTATGTCCACTCATCTCTATAGATTAGGTTTTTGAGTACAAGGAACCTATTTATGAGGATAAATAATATTATTTATGGTGGTAGATTGGATCGGTATTATTCCAAACTCTACAGAAACATCCATGTGAATATTCTCAAACACGAAGAAAGAAAAAGTGGATGAATTTTTTGAAGAAATATTAGAGGAACTTAATAAATTTTATTTATAAAAATCGATGAATACAAAAATTTATTATGATCATAAGAAGATATTTTCTAGGGAAACCAATTTTATTGTCATGCCCCTCCACATTGGCTTGAGTCAAGGTAGAATTTATACTAGACCTTAGGTGAAACCCCCAATATTCCAATGGTTGGAAATAAATGCCAAAGAATTCATAACCAGTTGGGGGATTATTTTCCCTTCGAAATGAAAATAACCAACTGAGTATTAAAAAACCAATGAAAACCAAAATGAAGCATGAAAACAATGAATACACTACAAAAGTAACAAAACCCACAAGAGACCAAATTAGAGTAAAAAGAGGAACCCAAAACAAATATTAGAGAATAATGTGGGAGACAAAACCACAAACATCAAAGAAAATAATAATAAAAAATTCGTAGTTCTGAAACTCCTGTAATCACAAACTCCACAATAAATCCAATGTTTCATGGTTCATCACTAAAGATATGAGATACATTTCCTTTACCATTATTTTAATAAATAGTATCTGTAAAAGCACCGAAGATCCAAAGAAGTGTCAGTGTAATGAAAATTCATATGTTTTTCCAAAATGACATCTCTTCTCACATCACTTGAATATAACATGTTATAAAATATATAAAAAATTATCTAAAAAACATTGAAATACTTTAACATTTTATACAAAAACAAATAGTTTCCCATAAAAACATGTTTCTAACCAAAATAGTTTCCAAAAAAAGAAACCAAAAAAATAATTAAAACCATTTCCCAAATCCCATTTGGCATAACCAATTCCATTACACATATCCATACATCCAACCATGCATGTATCCGTGGGACCCCATATACTCGCGGGGTGGTGATTCATACTTTCATCAAGTTATTACATGGTGAAGAATTTTCAAAGGGGAAATTCCATACCCTTATATGTCACATTTTTAGGGGGGAAATATCATATCCTTATCTATCCCATTGTTTTTATGGGGGAATGTTTTTAACATTTTTCATCCCATTTGACAGTGGAAAATTCAAAACCTTATTTATCCCATATGAAAATTAACACACACCAACCAATCATCAAAAAACCATTCCAAAAAATTTTAATTAAAAAATATATTATTGAAAACAGTTACACTGAATGATTTCCATGAATTAAAACAAACAAAAAACAATTTCAAAATAATAATTTTAGAATAATGAAACCAATTTATCATTCAACAAAACAACATATTTCCAAAAATTCATAAACCATCACTAAAGATGTTTTCCATCATTATTTTAACATCAATTTCTCAATTTAATTAAATTAATTCATTCATATGGAAATAATCCCTTCATGTTCTCACAAAAGGAGTTTATAGTGAAGAAACAGTCCATAGAAACTATGGAAAACATGAATAACAACACAAATTCTTCAATAGAACATGTGAAATCTCTAAAAAGATATATTAGATATTGATCC
This sequence comes from Viscum album, assembly GCA_963277665.1. Classification (NCBI taxonomy): domain Eukaryota; kingdom Viridiplantae; phylum Streptophyta; class Magnoliopsida; order Santalales; family Viscaceae; genus Viscum; species Viscum album. The sequence goes on from OY728119.1 coordinate 1,687,924,890, forward strand.
CTAACATCAAAATAACAATATCTCATAATTATTGGAATAATAAAACATTGATATATCCCTATTAGATTAGATATATGATTCCAGGATATGAAATTCAATGAGATCGAAGGAGGCAATTCATGAATACAGAATTAGTAAGAAATCATGCATTCAACACACAAAGACATGCCAACATATTGCCCTTAGATAAGAGTGAATTGCCTATAAAACATTTGGGAGGAGAGAAAACATATTTAGTTGAATAATATAGGAATAATGGGGGGTTAATGGGCTAAAACAAGTTAGATCCACATCTTTAGGATGTATAATTTGGTCGTCAATGCTTAGATTGCACAGTTATGAAAACTGTGACATTACTGTGCATAGGCCTATGCATCAAGATGATCCTCGCACTATTGTAATTCAGGGTAAGATATGGCATCCTCCAACCATTAAAAATAACTCTATCCAAAAAATAATGGTATCTCCTAGGTGGCCACACGGTTTCTCCAAACTATTCAGCTGACCATGTGCCTACATAGGGCCTACCGTTTATCTTTTCACAGATTCTTGGAGGAATTTCATTGTTTCAACTAACCGTTATCAAACATTTAACTACATAAATACGAGAAAAAAATTCCCATATTTATATAAACCTTCAAAAATATATACCAAACAATTTACATACATAAAATTCATAAATAAAGTGTCACCACTATGGAACTTGTGGTATACATAACCCCACCACATTCCTTTCCATCTTTTGAATGATGAAAACTATTATTTCCCTAATAGAGTTTGAGCCATTTCTTGATCATTTCCTTTTCTTGTTCCCAATTGTTATCCTAAATATAACCATTATTCAACAAAACCTACACTAGACCAATTGTTTCCAAAAATAATAATTTCTCATGCCATTGCATATTCAGTACCGACATATGAACAAATAAAGAATTTATATCTATGTCAAAATAATCTCATTAAATCATAGTTTTAGGATCTGATTGATACTTTTTCAAATGGGATACATTAAACACATTGTGCACTCCACTGAGCCATGGTTAAAAATCATACTAATATTCAACTTCCCCAAAACATAAAATTATTTCAAAATGGATTATGTATCTGGGAGGAAACCATCAATGAATCCTAAAATATCAATTCCCAATCCTTGGAGAGATTCTCAAAAAAATATAATAACTCACCTTTGACAAGAATGGTTTTCGATGATGATCTACATTTTATTTCTGGAAACTTTGAGCCATCTATATCCTTTTCATAATCAACTAAATATTCTATATTGTCTAGGGGATATGTATTTTAAAAAAAAGTGATGTGTAGTCTTGAGCCGCCTTCACCAAGATGAGAGAAGGGATAACAGGTTGCAAGACCCTTCCTTCCTTAGGTTTAAGAAGAGATAATGACCCTCAAAACCCGCCATAAATATGTATTGGAGTGGCGACTAGAACCAAGGGTATAGAATCACCCACAAAATGGAAGGATTTAACCTTTCTATTTCGTAGAATTAGATGATAAGATGGTACATCCCTAATCTAAACCTAAACATGATTTAAAATTAAGGAAAAAACAATCCCTTCCCATATGCACGTTCCAAAACTAATTTCTACAAATGTACAAGAAAAATCCAAGGAAAGTAACCCTGAAATGAAAAATCGAAACAACAGCTGCAACTGTCCCAAATTCCGAAGTAGTATGGTCCCACACTATCCTCAAAGTACTCATGGAAACCTGAAAATAGTTTTATATATGTAGGGTGAGTATATAGGTATACTCAGTAGGGAAAACCAAAAGCTCTGTTGTACAAGTGGGGAGGCATTCTATTTCCCTGCGAGAAAAGAAGACAACTGAAGCACGTAGTAAGGATTCAATCCACCCAACCTCACCGAGCCGCACTCCCCAAATAACACAAATAAAGTAATGTAATTCTAATAGTTCATTTACATTTGGGTACCCTGCACCACTTTCTCGCTAGTTATTGAAGACATCTTACGCGTCAGACCTTCCCTACCATTTTCACTATAGTCTCACTACCATACCCCACCCGCAAACACCTAGGCTACCACAACCACACATCCCACCCAAAAAAACCTGGTCCAAAACCAAATATAACCACCCCCACAGACATATGTGCCAGAATAACTACTGCCACACCTAGATACACCATGACCTCATTCCAAAGATGCTTGGGAACAACGTGCCTGAACACACCTGGGGCAACTACCACAACACACCATGCCTGAAGAATCTAGGGATCTAATGGCCAGTAGGCCATCACAACCTGCCCTAAGAGTATTGGGATATTCGATAAATGTAGCATAAAATGAGCTAATAACCAGCCACTCACAGAAGTATTAGAAAAAACACCCTCCCCTATGAAATAGGGGTGTTCAACATGATGTTCTCAACTGAGATGGGGTGAAAATAGGAAACATAAAAAAATTACATATATAGGTAACGATCACTCATCCCAACCTAGGGGTTCCAAAACAGCATAAAACAAACACTTTCATAACTATTCACTAATAAAAGTGAAACTACCAAAACCAAGTCAGAACTCATTCCTAGAAACCAATTCCCCTTTGAACCAATTATTTTTTTCATATTCAAGTGATTCCATTTAGATAATTATTCACTACTGTGAAACTAACAGGCATAGCCCCAAGTCAAGGAAAGAAAAACAACAAAACACCAATTTTAACATTGTTGGACTCTTCATGGGTTAATCATGTTTTAATGATCACAAATCTCTTGACTGTTAATTAATCTAGATCTTCATTGAACATCATTATAATTCTATTCAATCTCAATAATAGCTACAAATCATGTTTTTATAATAACAAATCTTATGGATGTTAATTACTCTCTTTATTTTTTACAAGTCATATGCATGATCACAATTATCACATATATTATCACACCTTTATATTTTGAATTCACATTATCTTACTCTCTAATGATTAAACTTAATCCATATTCTGGATATCACTATCTTAGTCCAAATACAGATATTTGTCTAAGTATGGAATCACCGTGAAGGACTCACCTTGAAGGACTCACCATGACCCAGACACCGTAACCAGACACCGTGACCAGACACCATGACCAGACACCGTGACCAGACACCATGAAGGACTCACCATGAAAGACTCACCGTGAAGGACACACCATGAACCACATACCGTGAACCACATACCATGAAGAAGACATCGTTTCCCTAATCACGATGACACCGTTTCTTAAGTTTTTTTCAATATTATTTAAATAATGCCAACGGTCATATTTGTTGTTTTTAATGCCATTAATGTTATTTAATGATAGTTGTTGGCATGTCAGGAAACCGTATCTCATACCTATGAAAATGGAATCATTCCTACTGTAAGAACTCGTGGAATATAAGAAAGACTGAGATGCAGTACACGTGGAAGGAGTAATAAGCAACAAGAAACAACAAGAAGAACTTACATACACCTGAGTGCACTATGCTGAACAAGAAGAACAATCCTGAACAAGAAGTATATTGAAAGGCGTTAAAAGAACACTCATGAGTGCAATCCAATACTACTGAAGAACACACGATGAATCAAGAGATATTTCTCACTCTTGAAGAAGACAAGCTGAACTACGACACTCTTTTTTTCAACAGAAAAACCTTAGAAGGAATCAGAAGCATTCCTGATGAATCCAATGAGTCCAGAGCTACATTGATAATCACTAGAGCATTCTAAACTGTCATCTATCTTCTCTACATGATTTATTTATTAACTTTCGAGCAGTGTTGTGTACTCTATATATCTTTACACACACTCATGCACTGAACTGGAGGATATCAAAATCCTCACTCAAATTCTCTTTTCTGCTGTTTACCCACATCAACTGTGGAAGAGGTCTGTGTGTGACATGGTCTTTGTTTTGTCTCCCACAAAGAACAGTGTTAGAGGTCCCTGCGTGGCCTAGATAGTTTTTTAAAACTGTTGTTAACCCCGATCTAGAGTGTGGATCAAATTTATATATATTTAAGAGGACTAAGTATCGGCTTGAGACTGAACCTCTTGTTATATCTGATGTGCATCTTTCATTTAAGTTTAAAGTATACTACATATATCTTATTTATTCAGCTACCATTACTTTGAAATACATAAACTTTTTGAAGCTACTTTGATTGTTAAATTAGAAAGTGTTTACACTTATTGTAAATAAATAGGTTAGCTTCAAAAGTTAGTTTGATCTTGTGGTTAAATTAAATGAGACCTAATCAATCTTTGAGAAGCTATGTGAACATTTACAATCTGTATAAATTCACTACAGTTTAACTTATTTTATAAATCGGGGGATTTTAACTAGACAATGTTTTAACAGAAATTTTAATTAAAAATCAATTGACCCCCCCCCCCCCCCGCTCTTGAGTGTCCACTCTGACCAAAATTTGGCATCAAAGGTTTAGTTTTTGTTCAAAGAATTTTTAAATAATCTGTTTTTCAACTGTGATTTTAGTTGCATCTTTAAAGATCTTAAATTTATGTTAGTTCTAAATTTTTATCTCTTTAATAATCTTTCTAAAATCTGGTTATTGATAATAGACTAGAGGGCGCTGCTACTAACAGGACACCTTTCTTCAATGGTACAAACTATGCTCAGTGGAAACTTAAAATGAAAATTCATTTAGAAGGCATAGGTTTTGATATTTGGACTGCCATAGAATCAGAATATAAACTTCCCACTACTGCTAGATCCACTTGGGAAAAACCTACAAAGACTGCTTACAATAATAATTGTAAAGCCATGAATTCCATGTAATGTGCTTTAGGAGAGGAATAGTATAACATAATTTCTTCTTGTAAAACTGCTTTTGAAATTTGGGATACTTTGTGTGTTTCTCATGAAGGAACAACCAATGTTAAAGAAATGAGATTAAATAAATATACTATTAAATATGATAATTTTAAAATGAAAACTGATGAACCCATTTATGATATGTATCTCAGGTTTAATGAGATAGTAAATACAATGAATTCACTTGGAAAGGCTATTCCAGCAAAGGAACAAATTATGAGGATTCTGAGATGTTTACCAGAGCGATAGAGAGGCACATCTGTTTCAATCAGATAGTCATGTGACATTGTTGCTCTACCTTTCAAAGAACTCATTGGTAAGCTTATGATGTATGAGGAAGAACTCAAGGTGAATAAAGAGGAAGATGATGAACCTAAGAGGAAATCAGTGGCTTTCAGGACTACTACTTCAAAGAGCAAGGACAAAGATAAATCTCAACAACCTACTGACAGTTCAACTAGTGAAAATTCAGACTCTGATAGTGATGCTGAAATGGCTCAGATAGGCAGAAGGTTTAAGAAATTTTATAGGAAGAATAAATTCTTCATAAAATCAAATTAAAAAGGAAAGTATGACAATAAGGGACATTGGAAGAAAGATTAGAAAATGCCAGATAAAAGTGTTGAAGTTTTCTATTATGAGTGAAAAAGAGAAGGACATATTAAAGCAGACTGCCCAAAGCTTAAATTCAAGAAGAAATATGATTACAAGGACAGTAAGTACAAAAAGGCTATGAAGGCTACTTGGAGCACTTCTGAGGATAGCTCCAGTGAATCTGAAGCTTCTGAGACTAAAACCAGAAATAAGGAAAACATGTGTTTTATGACAAACACATCTGAGGTAATCTTAGATACTCCAGCTTTAAATTATTATTATTCTGAGGATAGTGCCGAATCTGATTCTGATTCAGAAAACATGACTAGTGAGGAATTTTTTGAATATTGTAATATGATGGAAGAGACATGAAATGAACTTAAGGATAAATACAAATCATTAAATAAATATCATGCTCTCACTACTACTTTTAAAACTGAACTTACTGTTGAAAAAGAGAAAAATGCTCAACTGTTAAAGGAGAACACCAGACTGAAAATGTCTAATGAGAAACTCAGAAAGGATTTAGAGAAATTCACAAATGGAAGGGATACACTAACTCACATTCTAGGAAAGTAAGTTGCACAAAAATACACGACCGGAATAGGCTACAAAACTAGACAGAGACAGTTTACTAAGATTAGATTTATTCTTAAATCTGGACAGAATACTGCTAGTTCAAGTTCTGGACATTTATATGATTCAACTAGTTATATTCATAATTATGGATCTAATAAGGTTTATCTTTCAAAATCTGTTGATTATACAAATTTTATGAGAACCATAAGACAAATTTGGGTACCGAAAGCTTTGATTGCTAACCTGTCTGGACCCAAGGAGATCTGGGTACCAAAATCATTTCCTATCAAACTCTTTTTTGTAGGAAACCTGCTTAAAGAGAACCTGTAGGAAGACTTGGTACTTGGAAAGTGGATGTTCAAGACATATGTTAGGATACTTCTCATGCTTTAAAAGCTAAGTCAGAATTGATGGAGGCTTTGTCACCTTTAGTGATAATTCTAAAGGTAAAATCATCAGCTTATGCCAGATTGGTAACACAGACTCAGTATTAATTTCTAAAGTTTTATTCGTTGATGGACTTAAATATAATATGTTAAGTATTTCTCAGTTATGTGATGATGGTTTTAATGTTAAATTTGAACATGATTCTTGAAATGTTTTTAATTCTAAAAATGCTTTAGTATTTTCTTCCCTGTGAAATTAAAATTTTTATGGTGTTGATTTAAATTCTTTAGCCATGAAAAATATTACTTGTTTAAAATCTTTTCATAAAGAGTTCGGGCTTTGGAACAGAAGATTAGTACACTGAAATATACACTCACTTATAAAACCTACTAGGAAGAACTTAGTGAGAGACCTACCCTAACTTGAGTTTCCAAATGACAATGTTTGTAATCCCTGTCAAAAGGGAAAGTAACACAAAATCTCTTTCAAACCAAAGAAAAAAGTTTCAACTTCTCAACCTCTAGATTTGGTTCACATGGATTTGTTTGTACCATCTAGAGTTTCTAGCTTAAATGGGATGCACTATGTCTATGTCTTAGTAGATGACTTTTCTAGATATACATGGGTATACTTCTTAGCTCAAAAAAGTGAAGCTTGTTCTTACTTTGCTAAATACTCCAAATCGGTAGAGAACCACATTGGAATTAAGATTAAAACTCTAAGAAGTGATCATGGCAGTGAGTTTGAGAATCATGAATTTGAATCCTATTGCTCACACAATGGCTATAGTCATAACTTTTCTGCCCCTAGGAAACCTCAGCAAAATGGTGTAGTAGAAAGGAGGAATAGAACCCTGCAAGAAATTTCCAGAACCATGCTTAATGAATATGACCTGCCTATTTATTTTTGGGCTGAAGCTATAAATACAGCTTGTTATATTATAAATAGAGTCTTGATCAGACCTGTTATTAAGAGGACCCCTTATGAGTTGTGGAACTATAGGAAATCTATGGTTAACTACTTCCGAGTCTTTGGCTTCAAAGTCTTTATTCTTAATAACAAAGATAATCTTTACAAGTTTCCATCCAAGAGTGATGAATGAATTTTCCTAGGTTACTCTATTTCTAGTAAATCCTATAGAGTTTTCAATAAAAGAACCGAGTGTGTGGAAGAATCTGTTCACATTGTGTTTGATGAAAATGATCCACATGAGCCTAAAACCTCTTTTGAAAATCTTGAAGAAGATTTATCTGTTCTAGACCTTAATGACAAATCAAATGAACCTACTATAAAGACAACCAATTCTGGAAAGTTTCCAAAACCTTCTTCTGTTGATTCCCAATCTATTGGTGAACCTAAAGTTTCTATTCCTACCTTTACTAGATCAACTAGAATTCTAAAGAATCATCTTTTAGATGATATTGTAGGAAATCTTGATAGAGGGACATAGACTAGAGCTTCACTTAGAAATCAGGTTGAACATCAAACATTCTTGTCACAACTTGAACCTAAAAACATTGATGATGATATTAATGATGAATTTTGGGTAATTTCTATGCAAGAAGAACTCAATCAGTTTGAAAGAAATAATGTTTGGAATCATGTTGAAAGACCTCAGGACACTTTCACAATAGGCACAAAATGGGTGTTTAGAAATAAAGTATATGAATCTGGAAACATAGTTAGAAATAAAGCTAGACTAGTTGCACAAGGCTATAGTCAAGAAGAAGGTATTAACTATGAGGAGACTTTTGCTCTAGTTGCTAGATTAGAAGCTATTAGGATTTTACTTGCTTATGATGCACATCTAAATTTCAAACTATATCAAATGGATGTCAAGAGTGCATTCTTAAATGGATATATTGCTGAGGATGTTTTTGTTGAACAACCACCTGGATTTTCAAACCCTCATATTCCAAATCATATTTTCAAACTATCAAAATCATTATATAGTTTAAATCAAGCTCCAATAGCTTGGTATGATATATTAAGTACTTTTCTAATTTCTAATGGTTTTACAAAAGGAATAGCTGATTCTAATCTGTTTATAAAATGGATTTCTAAAGATGTTTTAGTTTTACAAATTTATGTAGGTGATATTATTTTTGGATCTTCAAACACTACATTATGTACTGATTTTTCTAAAATGATTCAAAATGAATTTGAAATGAGTTTAATGGGTGAAATTAAATTCTTTCTTGGGTTTCAAATCATTCAAAATGATGATGGAATTATTTTAACTCAAAGTAAATATACAAGAGATCTTTTAAAAAAAATTGGATTGGAGAGCACAAAAAGTAGTGACACTCCCATGAGTACCACCTGTAAGATGGATCTTGATGAAAATGGTAAATCTATTGATCAAACCACTTATAGAGGAATGATTGAAAGTCTACTCTACCTAACTTCTAGTCGTCCTGATATTATGTCTAGTGTGTGTATGTGTGATCATTTTCAAGAAAACCCTAAAGAGTCACATTTAAAAGATGTAAAGATAATTTTCAAATACCTTAAGCATACTCCCAATTTAGGACTGTTCTATCCCAAAGGACAATCATTTGAATTAGTTAGTTATTCTGATTCTGACTTGGCTGGATGTAATCTAGATAGAAAAATAACCTCTGGAACATGTCACCTTTTAGGCAAGTCACTAGTTTCATGGTGTAATAAGAAACAAAATTCTGTTGCATTATCAACTACAGAAGCTGAATACATAGCTGCTGGAAGTTGTTGTGCACACATTTTGTTGATGAAACACAAATTACTAGACTATGGATATCAATTCAGACATTTCTCAATAAATTCTGACAACACAAGTGCTATTAATATTTCTAAGAATCATGTTTCTCATTCCATGAAAAAACATATTAATATAAGACATCAATTTTTGAGGGATCAATATCAAAAAGGTGATATCACTTTGGAATTCATTGGTACTGAATATCAACTTGCTGATATATTTACTAAACCATTAAATTCTGAAATATTAGACTACATTATACATGATCTTTGTATGATTAATAATAAATGAATATCTTAATGGTTTTAATGATTAATACTTTACTGTACTTTACTTTACGGTTTCATACTTACTATTTCTAAGTTACTATTTTATGCTCATGGTCTAACAACTCACTGTCTCACCGTGACTATATAAAATGCTCACTGTCTCATCGTGATGACTACAAACTGTCTCACCGTGATGACTAGTTTTCTGTCTCACCGTAATTCCTACTCACAGTCTCACTGTGAGAACTATGTTTATTTTTATTTTAACCTGTATCGTGGTAATTTTTATTTCACCGCTATTTGATTTCATGCATTTTTGTTTTTATGACGTTTGACATTTCCAAATGATAAATCTTAAGGGTTTCATTCGATTCCTTACCCGAAAACTCTCCTGAACCTTCTCTTCCCTCTCGCCCGAACCTTTAGTGAATTCCAAGGATGAATCATCCATCCTCACCCTCATTTGAGAAGCGCCTCTCTATGAAACAAAAGAGGATACCGAGGATTGCTCCCAAAGGACCTCTAAATCCAAACCTGGTAAGTCGTTTAGTTGTACCTGAAAAAGAGGTTTTCCCTGAATGGCTGCTATCTAGAAGATCATTAGTTTTGAATGTTTTAAGAGAATAATGATGGCTTGAATGGTTCACTGGATAGAAAAGACCGATTTACCCATGGCTTGTATCTCAATTATATCAGTATGTGAAGTTTTCTTTTGAGTTTGGAGAAATCTTTATGGTGACCAGCTGGATCGATGGTCATAAGTGCTATTTCTCTTCACGGTTGTGGGCTGCATGCTTATGAATTCTACATGAAGGAATTTGTGAATATTACCAGAGAGACCCTCCTCCAACAACCGACATCTTTGACCTGGATACTGCTTTGGAATGTTTAACTGAAAATGGCAGCAAGCGAAGGGGCATAGCTACTGAACTAGATGGGGATACAAGACTTCTGTTCAAGTTTGTTAATAATTTGGCTAGTCCAAGAAAATGGGATTTTTCTATGATGAAGTATCAGGATGTGTTCCTGATTCACCTGTTGAAGAATGGTCATATGATCAATCTGTGTAAGTTTGTTATCAACCATATCTGTGAGCTGATCAAAGTAACTTCCAAATCCACCTCCCTGTTTTACACAAGGATGATTTTATCTATGTTAGTTGCAAAAGGTATGGTTGGACCGAATGAAGAAAAGTTATAGGACCTTGATTTCTGCCTATCCATGCCTACCATCAGAAGGAGGAAGATAATATGGAATTCTTTGAAGACGCAATGGGTTGAGGATAATGATCAACTGTATAAAAAGTTTAATCCTGTTGACTATCAAAGAAGGACTAAGAACCTAGCTGATCCTGGTTTGGAACCAGATGTAGTGGCTGAGTATTCAGAAGTAGAAGAAAAAGAAGAAGTAATAGCTGAAATACCACCTAGAGAAGATCTTGTAATACCTCCAATGGAAACTGTTCCGGTTGAAGAGGAAAGGGTTGTTGTCCCTGCTGTTATCACCGCTGAAATACCTCAAGCAGAGGATGTTGTTGTTGAAAAGTAAAAGACTAAGGATCCTTCAGTTGTTCTTCATAAGGAAGAAGCTCATCCCAATGTTTCAAGGAAATTGGGTTTTCCTGTTTCAGAACAATAGAAAACCTTAGAGGCAGATCTTGTTGAAGAGACTCCTTCTATTGAGAAAGAAGCAAGTCTGAAAGCTTATCCACTGGAACAATCGGTTCCTAAGATTATTCCGTCTCCTGAAGAGAGAATGGAAATTTCCGTTCAGCTGTAAATGAAAGAGTTTGCTAAAGAGATTAGGGATGATCCTGTGGATCTTGTCCATGTTCCTGAACCTCAAGAATCTGGAAGCGAAGCACAAGTTGAGGGGGAGGAACCTCAAAATAATGATATTGTAGAAGCTGGATCTGCTGAAGCTTCTCAACCTTCTATCACTTTTTCTGTGCACTCTCGGTATGAGTTCTCATGATTTTATGATGTGAATGCGTCACAACAAGTAACTGAAACTGGAATGGATATTTCTTCTCCGTGTCAACTGAAGTCCTTAGCTCATTCAGAACCAGAACTAGAGCCCCAACCTCAATCTGAATCTGAATATGAGTCTGAAGATGACTCTGAACCTCAACCAGAATCATAAAATTTACCGTTACCTACATCCTTACCTGAGTTTCACTCCTTTGTGACCAAAGATGATCTGAAAGTTTTTGGAGAGACTTTGTTAGCTGGAGTTGAGAAAATGTTCTCCACTAAACCCCACCTAGTGACTCGGTTAAGTCCATAAGATGCATCAATTATCTTTGAAAATATTATCTTGCATATTCAACCAAGGATGATCCAAGAAATTCAAGAAGTCATAGTAGAGAATAAGCTGCTGAGTGATAATGTTGCAAATCTGAAAAGTATGGTTGCAAGTCTGCAGAATGAGTTATCTTTGAGATCAGAGCCTGCTCCTATTTCTGTCCCTACACCTATTGTTGTTTCTCCTGAGTCTTCTGATTCCCTCCTTTATAGGGAGATTGTGTCTCAAGTTCATCCATACCTACAATCTTTTGATGAAAAGATTGAAAAAAGGCACACCAAGAAGCTGGAACGCATGAGAGAGCTTGTGGAAAATATGAATAAGCTTATAGATGAATACATTGGATGTCTGCAAAATGTTCTGAAACAGCTCAATGTTCTAACCGAAGATGTCAAGGCTTCACCTGTTTCTAGTCATACCTCCACACCTTCTTTGGATGATTCTATGCTGAGATCCATAATAAAGGAAGAATTTTAGAATTCCTTCAGTGGCTTGGATCTATCTTCTTTGTCAGAAGTGATTAAGAATAGTGATAGAGAATTGGACTTGGTTAGGATTCAATCTAAGATAGACAATGATGCTCAACAAGATATCTACAAGAAAATAGATTTGTATCGTTCCTGAATTTTCTCTAAAAGTGATATGACAGATCACTTTAGATATCTTGTGGAAAATTTGAGAATCCCTATGGTGACTCAAGATTTTAAAGCTCAAGTTCAGAATCATTCAGAGTTCACCAGATTGTTAGGAAGATTTCTGGAGAATAAGGTTTATTTTGAAAAGGCTATGCAGTATGGTGGTGAAATCAGTACTTATTTCATCAATATTTTGAAGTCGTATCTTCATGTGTAGAGTATTGTTAGAGTTGCTCTAGCTGCTGCACCCCTTAGACTTGGACTTCCTTCCTTAGCCTCAACTTCCATGATAGTTAGTCAAGCTCTTTCTCAGATCCATCCAGTCATTCTTGACCAACCACAGCCTAGATCATCTACTGATCCTACTTTTGCTCCATCTGTTTTTTGAAGGTCTACCCTTACCCTCATTGTCTACCACATCTATGCCTTCTTCAACTTCAGTACCAGCTCCTACTGCTGATAAATTCAAAGACAAGATGGATCCCGGAAGAGTTCGAGGACTGTTTTTTTATGGGATGTCTTTTGTTGTTTCATGTTTTATTGAATTCTGAACCCTTTGTTTAATACCAAATGCAGTGTTTCATTTCATTATCTCTACTTTTTGATAATCCCAAAAGGGGGAGAAAAACTACAAGTGTCAGTTCTATAATAGTATAAATGGGGGAAAAAAACTACAAGTATCAATTCTATAATGTTTTTTCTATGCTAGTTACTGTAATTTTACATGTCATTTATATTCTACCAATATATGATTTGTAATCTTCAAAAGGGGGAGATTGTTGGACTCTTCATGTGTTAATCATGTTTTAATGATCACAAATATCTTTACTGTTAATTAATCTCGATCTTCATTGCACATCTTGCTAATGCTATTCAATATCAATAATAGCAACAAATCATGTTTTTATAATAACAAATCTTATGGATGTTAATTACTCTCTTTATTATTTACAAGTCTTATGCATGATCACAATTCTCACATATATTATCACACCTTTTTATTTATGATTCACATTATCTTACTCTCTAATGATTAACCTTAATCCATATTCTGCATATCACTATCTTAGTCCTAATATAGATATTTGTCTAAGTATGGACTAACCGTGAAGGACTCACCGTGAAGGACTCACCGTGAAGGACTCACCATGACCCAGACACCGTAACCAGACACCGTGACCAGACACCGTGAAGGACTCACTGTGAAGGAATCACCGTGAAGGAAAAACCATGAACCTCATACTGTGAACCACATACTGTGATGAAGAAACTGCTTCCATAATCATTGTGACATCATTTCTTAATTTTTTGTCAATATTATTTAAATAATTCTAACGGTCATATTTCTTGTCTTTAATGGAATTAAGGTTATTTAATGATAGTTGTTGGCATGTAAGGAAACCGTATCTCGAACCTATGAAAAGGAAATCATTCCTACTGCCAGAGCTCATGGAATATAAGAAAGACTGAGATGTAGTACACGTGGAATGAGTAATAAGCAACAAGCAACAACAATAAGAAATTACATACACCCGAGTGAACTATGCTAAACACGAAGAACAATCCTGAACAATAAAGAGATTGCAAGACCTTAAAAGTACTCTCATGAGTGCAATCCAATACTGCTGAAGAACACATGACGAATCAAGAGATCTTTCTCACTCCTGAAGAAGACAAGCGGAACTACGACACTTTGTTTTTCAACAGAAAATCCAGAGAAGGACTCAGAATCATTCTTGCTGAATCCAACAAGTTTAGAGCTACATTGATAATCACTATAGATTTATAAACTCTCATCTGTCTTCTAAACATGATTTATTTAATAAGTTTCGAGCAGTGTGGTGTAGTCTGTATTTCTTTACACACACTGTCTCCTGCACTGAACTGGAGGATATCAAAATCCTCACTCAAAATCTCTGTACTTCTATTTACCCACGTCAACTGTGGAAGAGGTCCGTGTGTGACCTGGCCTATGTTTTGTCTCCCACGAAGAACAGTGGTAGAGGTCCCTGTGTGGCCTGGATAGTTTTGTAAAATTGTTGTTAACCCCGATCCAGGGTGTGGATCAAATTTATATATATTTATGAGGACTAAGTCTCAGCTTGAGACTGAACCTCTTGTTATATCTGCTCTACATATTTTATTTAAGTTTAATGTATACTACATATATCATATTTATTCTACTTCTATTACTTTGAAATACCAAACCTTTTTGAAGCTACATTTATAGTTAAATTAGAAAGTGTTTACACTTATTGTAAATAAATAGGTTAGCTTCAAAAGTTAGTTTGATCTTATGGTTAAATTAACTGAGACCTAATAAATCTTTGAGAAGCTAAGTGAACATTTAAAATATGTATAAATTCACTATAGTTTAACTTATTTTATAATTCGGGGGATTTTAACTAGACAATATTTTAACATAAATTTTAATTGGAACTCAATTCACCCCCCTTTTGAGTGTCCACTCTGACCAACAAACATTCATACCAGGTTCTCTTGTAAAGTCACAACTGGGATCTGGTAGATCCCTCAAAGTAATGGAACCAAAACAAGCCCCAACATATGACCCCACACGGACTTACGTCCACAATCCCATAACATCTCTTTAGTGGATCCCATCCCCATACATGTCACTATATAAGCATCAACCATAAACATCACTAGAATAGAGCTAGGATGTTTTCAAAGTTGAATACAGCATTCATTTAGTTATTTATCTCTATTTGTTAAATAAGGGTGATCACACAAGGATTGTTATACATTGGGCATCCTTTTACTCAACCGATTTTACATGATTTACCAATTTTCATGTTTCATCCATTCAATCACATAAATATCTAGAAAAATAGGGGATCATTAGTTCGCAAGAAAGGACCACCACTGGCCATGATTTTCAGTGGACATAAACCCATTCGATTCACAACATATAAGAAAAGATAAAAGGGTACACCATCATTATCAAACAAACCCATTCATTCATTAAATCCATTTATCATCTTCGTTAAAATTTCATTTCATCCATCCTCTTAGGAAACATTTTCATATCCACCCACATGATACACAGTAAGAGAGGTGATGGAAAAACATACCGGGATAATCAACGATCCACATTTTTATTCTCACACCAACAATAGGGATGCACAACTAGAAGGGGTACAAGAATGACCAGGAAAGGCTCCGACATGGGCGCACCACTAGCCTCGGGAAAGGGGAAACCAAATTTACTAAGGAAATAAGGAATCCATCCAAGAAAACGAATGAAAGAATTTAAGTGTGATAAAAATGCTAGATCCTTGTGTTACGAAATAAGAATTATCAACAGCTTTAAAGGAGGATCTTGGTTTCACCATACTGTTGGACGGTTACACAAAATGAGATTAATTGATATTTAATAATTCTCATCGGTGGGGTGGAAATAACTACTGTGCACTTAAGGATTTCATTTATGAGTTGAAAATGGTTCTCTTGATAGTCACCCCACTCATAGGGATTTAAGACATTGTTTTTGTAGTATTAAAAATGACTTTGAACCACATTGAGAATATTAAAAGACATAAAAGTTGCGTTCTTGAAAAAATGGGGAAAGTAACCCCAACACCACACTTT
The DNA here is from genome assembly GCA_963277665.1 of Viscum album. Taxonomy (NCBI): domain Eukaryota; kingdom Viridiplantae; phylum Streptophyta; class Magnoliopsida; order Santalales; family Viscaceae; genus Viscum; species Viscum album. The sequence goes on from OY728119.1 coordinate 1,687,940,837, forward strand.
GGTGGGTTTGTGAGACCCATACGTGTAACCGATCGGTGGAGCTGATTGGGTGAAGCTGATCCCGTGAAGGTGATCCCATGAACCTGATTAGCGAAGTTGATTAGTAGAAGATGATCCTGTGAAGATTATATGTGAAACCGATTTGGGGAAACCGATCTGTGAAACTAATTGGGTGAAGCCGATCTGTGATACCAATTTGGTGAAACTGATATGTGAAAATGATTTGGTGAAACCCATCCGTGACACTGATTTTTTGAAACTGATATGTGAACCACATTTGGTGAAACCAATCTGTGAAATAGATTTGGTGAAAACGATCTGTGAAACTGATATGGTGAAAACCGATCTATGAAACTGATATGGTGAAACCAATCTGTGAAACTAATTTGGTGAAACTGATCTATGAAACTGATCTGTGAAACCAATTTAGTGAAACTGATATGTGAAACTGATTGTTGAAACTGATATCTGAAACTGATTTAGAAAAACCGGTCTATGAAACCTCTTCGGTGAAATGGATCACTGAAACTGATTTCGTGAAACAGATCTGTGAGGCTGATTTAGTGAAACTGGTCAGAGAAATTGATATGTTAAATCGATCAGTGAGGATGATCAGTGAATCTGATCAGTGAGGTAGATCAGTGAAGATGATCAGTGAAGCAGATCAGTGAAGTTGATCTATGAAGATGATCTATGAAGCAGATCTGTGAAGCTGATCTGTGAAGCTGATATATCAAGCTGATCAGTGATGCTGATCTATGAAGCTGATCAGTAAAGCCAATTGGCAGGACTGATTGATGTGTCTAGGACACCCCGACACATAGAATTTGGCAAATCAATGGACCAGGAGGTTCTGTGCCATTGAATTTGATACCTCTCAAAATTATTCTCGCCCTCAAGAATACAATAGTAACCCATACAATCCCTCCAAAAGATACCTCTCAAGGACAAACAAACCCAAAAAACTATATGAATCCAATGGATCACATTGACCTAACACACTGATCGGGGATTTCATTCCTCCATGTCAACATACTGTCTGCTTTGGGTGGCACCGACTCACCCGCACGAGTTTAATATCATCCACCATAATGTGTCTTGATTAGGGATCAGGTCATCCCTTCCCCATAGATCAAGACATTTCATAAACATTCGCAAGGTAAGGAAACAAAACATCTCATAAACCAACAAGGTCAACCATACATCATAGTAGGTTGAAAAAATAACAACAAGGAAGTCTGGGAATGCCAAATCAAAAAATATTTGGGTACTGGGCGTACATTTGAGATTATCACGCCCAAGTACTCCCCTCAAGGCCACCATGCATCCACACCACATGAAACAAAGGGATGGTACATACACGAAGCACTTTCTCCTTTCGATCCTTGATCCTCACCGGTTTATCCATGAAAGTATTGTCATCCCATGTATCCAATTCTCCCTAGTCAATGAAATTGGAATCATCATGTTGATATCGAATAAGTAGGGAGATGTGGAAAACATCGTGGATCCTTTCCCACTAAGGTGGAAATGCTGGCGGATATGCCACCTCGCTGACTCTCTCCAAAACATCGAAAGGACCAATGTACCTTGGACAGAGCATGCTCACCTTGTCGAACCTCCACTACCCACATCGAGGGGAATCCTTTAAGAACACATGGTCTCCAACCTCAAAATCAAAGGTCCTCCTACTACGATTGATATAAGACTTCTACAGGTCTAGGGATGCCTTAAAACACTCATGCACAAGAATAACCTTATATGTTGTGCTCTACACTACCTCTAGGCCATGAACACCTGCCTCTCCAACCTCAGTCCAGCACACGGGCGAACAACACGACCTCTCGTACAAGGCTTAAAATGGAGCCATGCTAAAAGTATACTGATAGAAATTATTGTAGGAAAACTCTATTAATGGAAAATGGTTATCCCATGATCCCTTGAAGTCCAAAACACATTCTCGTACCATATCATCCAATGTATCGATGTTTCACTATGTCTTCCCATATGTCTAGGGGTGGAAAGCAGTGCTAAGATGTAGCTGGGTCCGAAAAGCAAGTTGCAATCCCCTCCAGACTCATGTGGTAAACTGTTCATCCCTATCCGAGACTACGGACCTTGGAACTCCAGGAAACCACACCCCCTCACCCACATATCTCCATTCTAAGGAATCCACCGTACTTAACTCCTTGATCGCTATGAAGTGAGTTGATTTTGTCAACCGAACTACCACTACCTAGGTAGCCTCTCAGCCTCCTTGATCCCCTGGTGGTCCTCTGACAAAATCCATCGAGATGTAATCCCACTTCCACTCGGGGACATTTAAAGTCTAAAATAAGCCTCCTGGTATGCAGTGTTCATAATTCACCATCTAACACAACATGCACCTTGCCACAAACTCTTCCACTGCCCGTTTCACCTCAGGCCACCAAAATTGTTCCCTCAGGCATTGCTACATCTTGGAAACTCTAAGGTGTACAAAAATGTGTGGGTTATGGAATTAAGGGAGGAATCCCTCATGCATCGCCTCTAGGAAAAAAACTTCCCTCAGAAACGAATCTGATACTGACCATCCTCTAACCACCATTCCAGAGCATTGACTTGGTTAACCTGATCATGCATCAATTCACTCTCCAAGTCTCCCCACTGAGACTCTTCCACCTACCTCAATAGAGAGGACTGCAATGTCATCTGAAAATGGCAACCTCTACCACCATCCACCCATTCATTCAGATGTAGGGATACCAACTCCTCTACTGCCTTCCAAGCATCCACATATTTCCGAACAGCTTCCCTCCACAACTTCCTGCTCGAGGAATCAGCCACAATGTTCCCCTTACCTTCATTGTATGAGATCTCAAAGTTGTAGTCTTGAAGAAACTCCACCCACCTTCTTTGTTGAATGATCAAGTCCTACTAGGTAAAGATATGCCTCAAACTCTTATGATACGTGAATACAAAAAAGTTCTCCACAATGAGGTAATGCCTCCACAACATCAACGTGCACACTACTGATGTATCCTATAGGTCATAGGTGGCATAGTTATGCTCATTAGGACATAACTTCCTAGACCCACAAGATATCACTCCCTGATACTGCATCAAAACACACCCTGGGAAAAGTCCAGAAGCATCAAAAAATACCTCATACGACACCCCTTCTTCTGGAAACCTGAGCACTGGTGCGCTAACCAACATTTCCTTCTGATAGCTGAACGATGAATTATACTGCTCATTCTATACGAAGGACTGGCCCTTTCTGGTGAAAGCATTCAAAGGAGATGAAACTTGAGACAAGTCAGGTACGAACATCGAGTAATATCCTGCCAACCAAGAAAACTACGAACCTCTGTCACATTCTTGGGTTCTTCCCACGAAACAACCACTTCAACCTTTGTAGGATAAAAAACTTCTTCTTTTTGATACACCACGTGTCCAAGGACATGATCTTCTCATGGAATGAACTTACACATGGACAATTTCCCATAGAGATGGTTATGTCGAAGGATTTCCAAGACCATCCTGAGGTACTTAATATGTTCCTCCTCTGATCTTTAATAGATCTATATATCATCAATGAACAGAATGACGAACCAGTCTAGAAAATCTTGGAAAACAAAGTTCATGATCCCGATGAACATAGTAGTTGTGTTTATAACACCGAATGTCATGACTACAAACACAATGTTCCCATTCCTTAACCTAAAAGAATTCTTCCGAATATCAATGTCCTTCACCCTTAACTGGTGATACCCTGACCAAAAATTGATCTTGGAGAACCAACATGCTCCCCTCAGCTGGAAAAAGAGATTGTTTATCTTCCAAAGAGGGTAACAGTTCTTGACTGCTACCCGATTCAATCTTTGGTTGCCTATGAACAGCCCGAGACCACCATTTGGGTTCTTCGCGAACAAGACTGGAGCACCCATTATTTCATTCTAGGTCAAACAAAACCCTTCTTCATTAGATCATCAATATGAATCCGCAACTCCCACAACTCAGAAGGTGCCATCTGATAAGGATCCATGGAAATCGGATGGGCACCGGGTTGTAAGTCTATCATGAAACCAACATCACATCGAGGGGATAGAGTCACAACCTCTTTAGGAAAAACTTCCAGGATGATTGTAACAAATCTCATAACATCCATCATCTTGGAATCCTCTGATTATGCTGAAATCTCGGCCAACATAAATTTCTATGGCTCCAAAAGCCGTCTCCCCACCTCACAACTCTGTTCTCCAACAAAATCCACACGCTGACCATCCTCATTAGAGAACATGACTCTTCTTCAGATGAAATCTATAACAACATGCATAGAAAAAAGCTAGTCGATGCCTAGGAAAACATTATATGGCATCATTTACAGCTGAAGGAGATCCCCACTAGAAGGATGTAGCGCCAACATCAGTCTACATCCTTGAAAAACATAAAACACACTAGTATAACCCCCCAACTAGCATACTCAACACCATAGGAATGTAGAGTATCTCTATTTCTATCCCCAAGGTAGGGGATAGACTGGTTTTAAAAAAAGAGTGCGATGATCTTGAATCAAACAAGGCCCAATAAAGAGAGCCAAATAAGTTGATGGTACCATGAACGACTTCCGGGCCTGCTAGAATTGTTGCCTTTGCAGCATGAAACTACCCATTCCTGACTCCTCTACCACTCTGGTGTCAGCCACTTCCCTGACCACGCCCTGGTTGAGGTCCTTTACGATAACCCTGGAGTCAGACTCTTACTGCCACGTCTTCTCTTAGAGGAGTGGGAGTTTGTTGTCCCTGCTCTTGTAAATGAAAGGGCCTGGGTGGAAACTGTAGCTTCTGAGGTGGTTACTGAACCTCTCCATCAATACAATACTGCACTCTGTCTGGGAACTGATTCTGAATCTACCCACGGCTTCCACAGATGAAGCACCTCGGTCCTGTGACCATGAGGAAAGGGTGAGGACCGAGAGATTGAAACTAGAACTGTTGGGCCCGCTCCCCACTGGTCGAAACCTAGAAGGCCTAGACGATGGTGGCTTACTATTGATGGCCTTCCCATTTGATGAGCCCAGTTGGCTACCCTCTAACGGCATACCACTGAATGTGTGCATCCTTTCTACCACTTCATCCTTCTTCTACACCTCCAAGTACATCGGTGGGGTGAAGTGAGTAACATCATACTGAAGAGAAGGAAAGAGTGCCTCCTCTAAATGTCTCACCCGAGACTCATCATCTGGAAAAAGGTCTATATAAAAATGAAGGAGATCATTGAACTTGATTACTATCTCCCTTATTAACATGCTCCCCTACTGAAGGGAGAGTAACTTCTACCACTTTTCTGCCTTTATCGTGGATGATATGAATTCTGCACAGAATTACCTCTCGATGTTAGTCCATGAAAATTCAGCATCCCTCTTATCCCCGAGATAGAGAGTCCACAATTGACGCATCGCTCCATGTATCTGTCTTACAACCATAGGAACCTCATACTCCTTCATTTCCTCGATCATGTTGAAAGCTATCACAAGATCCTCGATCCAAATCTCAGTCTCCATGTCCTAGATGCTGCCCTCGTACGTCTCGAGGGTCTGTCGCTAAAAAGAGAAAAGCGCCCTCTACCATGGGTCATCATCATCCTCTCAGTCAGTCATCTACTGATCAGCTAAATCAGCCTCTTGGGTCTCGATCTCCCATACTACTAATGGCCATCGTCCGGGTGTCAAAGATGCAAGGTAAACAATGAATTCCTAAGCCCGAGTAGTGTAGAATATTTCTTTTAAAATTTTCATAACCTTTTTATTCATTAAAATTCCCAGAGCACCTAGAACACCCAAGAAACCAAGTCATTATGGTGCATGTACCTTTCCTAGGATCACTACTCTACAATTAGTGTAGCCTCAGTTGGTCATTTGGTTGGTCTAGAGTCCCTGTATCGGATCACGAGAGGCCCTAAAATCTAGTGTCCTAGCTAGCCTTCTCTATCCTATTTCATGCACCATGATTACCTAACACTGTTGTCCTACCTTTCCATTCAATCCACATTTTGCATAATCCCTAGATTCATCCTATATATAAACCCTCTACTATTATAAAATTATGTCATGACCCACGTTCACCAATATGAGGGAAGGAACAATGACTAGACAGACCCTTCCTTCCTCAGGTTGAAGGATAGATAATGACCCCCGAAACCAACCATCAATAGGACCCTTAGTGTAAACATTCACCAAGGGTATAGAATCACACAAAAAATGGAAGGTATTACAAAATTTATTTAGTATAATTAGGGGATAAGATGGTACATCCATAATCAACACCAAAACTTGATGAAAAAATTGAGGAAAAAACAAACCATTCTCAAATTCTTGTTCCAAATGTAAGTCCTACAAATGTATAAGAAAAATCCAAGCAAAGTATCAAAAAAAAGAAAAATAGTAACTACAAATACAATTGTCCCATTGCGTGAAATATTATGGTCATGTACGATCCTTGAAATCCTCTTGGAAACCTGAACACAGTTTTATATACGTAGGGTGAGTACACAGGTATACTGAGAAGGGAAAACCAAAAGCTCTCGTGCACAAGTGTGGAGGCATTCTAATTCCCGGTGAAAAAAGAATTAAACTAAAGAACCTAGAAAGGATTCTATCCACCAAAACTCACCGAGGCACACTCCCCAAATAACGTAAGTCATGTAAAGTAATAGTAATAGAACATCGACATTTGGGTACCCCGCACCACATTCCCACTGGTTATTGAAGACATCCTACGAGTCAGACATTCCCCACCATTTTCACTACCATACCCCTCCCAGACACACCTAGGCTACCCCCACCACTCATCCTGCCCAAAAACACCTGGGAAAAAACCACACGTAACCACGATCATAGACACCGGGGCCAGAACAACTACCACCACACTCGAAGACACATGGGACTCATCCTGAATACCCTTGGGAACAACCTGCCTGCACACACCTGGGAAAACTACCACAACTTGACATGCCCAAAGAATATTTTTCTATAATGTACCTCAGGCCATCACAGCCTGCATGTAGAGTCTTGGGAAATTCAGGAAAGGGAGCAAAAAATGAGGTAATATCAAACTAGTGACAGAAGATTTTGAAAAAAACACCATCCCCCGTGAAATGGGGGTTTTCATCATGAAGTGATCAACTTGGATGGGAAGTGAGTAAGAAACATAAAAAACTAAAATTATCTATATATTTAATGATCACTCATCCCAACCTAGGGGTTCAAAACTAGCTCAACACAAACACCATTGTAACTATTTAATCATAAAAGCGCAACAGCCATAACCAAGTCACAACTCGTTCCTAGAAACCAATTCCCCGTTGAACCATTATTGTTTTCATATTCAAGTGATTCCATTTAGACAATTCTTTACTATTGGGAAACTAACCGTCATAGACACAATTTAAGGAAGTAAAAACAACCACACAACAATTTAAGCATTCACACGAGTTTCTCTTTTAATGTCGTGACTGGGAATAATGAGATCCCTCAATGTAATGGAACCTAAACAATCCCAAATATACGACCCCACATGACCTTAGGTCGACAATCCCATAACTCCTCAATAGGGGATCCCATCCCCATCAATGTCACCTTATAATAATCAACCTTAAATATCACTAGAAAAGAGAAAAGAAGTTTTCAAATTCGAATATGCCATTCTTTTAGTAATGTATTTCTGTTTGGTTAACCGGGGTGATCACACAAGGATTCTTATTCATTGGGAATCCATTTAGTCAACCGAGTTTATGTGATTTACATATTTCCATGTTATATCCATTCAATCACATAAATATCCATAAAAACATGGGTTCATTAGTGTGTAGGAAAGGACCACCAACGACAACTATTTTCAGTGGACATAAACCCATTCGATTATAAACATATTAGAAAATATAAAAAAGTATAACATCATTATCAAACACACTCCTTCATTCATTAAATCCATTTATCATCTTCACTAAGGATTTGTATCATCCATCCCTATACGAAACATTTTTATACCCACCCGCATGATAAACAGTATGATAGACGAAGGAAGAACACTACAAGGATGATCAACGATCGACGTTTTTCAACACACACCAACAATAGATATGTGTGACTTGCATGGCTCTAAGAAAAAGCAGGAAAGGCTCTGGTATGAGTGCACAACTAGCCTCAGGAAAGGGGACACTAAACATACCAAGGAAAGAAGTAAACCATCCTAGAAGAATAATGAAGGAATTTCTGGGTGATAAAAAGGAAATATCATCAAGTTACGACATAAGAATTTCGAATGGCTTTAAAGGCAGATCATGGTTTCACCATGCTGTTGGACGGTTACACATGATGGGATTAATTTCAATTTAATAATTCCCATCAGAGGGGTGGACATAACTATTATGTACTAAAGGATTTTATTTAAGAGTGGAAAACGTGTCTCCTTAGGGTCGCCCCACACATAGGGACTTAAGACATTTTGTATGGTGTAACAAACGGATTGGAACCACTTTAAAAAGGTTGAAATACTTAAAAGTGGAGTTATGAAAAAAAATGGGGAAAGAAACCCCGACACTCCTCTGTGGCCGATTTGTGAGATTCATAGGTGAAAATTACCAGTGGAGCTGATTGGGTGATGTTGAACCTGTGAAACTGATCCCATGAAGCAGATCAGTGAAGCTGATTAGGTGTAGCTGATCCTGTGAAGCTAATCTGTGAAACTGATTTTGTGAAACTGATATGTGAAATCGATTTAGTGAAACTGATCTATGAAACCAATTTGGTGAAATCGATCTGTGAAACGGATTTGGTGAAACTAATCTGTGAAACTAATTTGGTGAAAACGGATCCGTGAAATCTATTTCCTGAAACCGATCTATTATACTAATTTTCTGAAACTGATTTGTGAAAAATATTTGGTGAAATAAATCTGTGAAACCGATTAGGTGAAAAAGATCTCTGAAACCTATTCGGTGAAACTGATCAATGAAACCGATTTGGTGAAACCGAAATGTGAAACCGATCTATGAAATCGATCCGTGAAAACAAATTGGTGAAACTGATATTTGAAACTGATTTGGTGAAACCGATATGTGAAACTAATTAGGTGAAACCGATCTGTGAACCCGATTTGGTGAAACTGATCTGTGAAACCGATTGGCTGAAACTGATCTATGAAACCAATTTGGTGAAACCGATCTTTGAAAACGATTTATTGAAACCGATCCGTGATACTAATTAGTGAAGCCAATATGTTAAAATAATTTGGTGAAACTAGTTTGTGAAGATGATATTTGAAGTTGATCTATGAAGATGATCTGTGAAGCTGATCAGTGAAGGTGATCATTGAAGATGGTCAGTGAAGCTATTCAGTGAAGCTGATCAGTGAAGGTTATTAGTGAAGGTGATCAGTGAAGCTGATCAGTGAAAATGATCTGTGAAGCTAATTTGTGGAGTTGATCTATGAATCTTATGGGTGGGACTGGTTGATGAGTCCAGGACACCCCAACACTTAGAATTTGGCAAAGCAATGGACCAGGAGGGTCTAGTTCATTACATGTATCACCTTTTTCCACTAAAAAAACATGGACAAAGGATTCCCATACAACAATTCAAAAGAATCCATATGTTTTGAGGCATGCTAACTGTTTTTATACAATAACTCCACTAACAATATGTGATCCTCTTATGAGCCACACAAATTCAATTACACAACCCTATAAAATGTCATCCAATGTTTGTATCATCCTTTCAAAATTCCCATTTGTATGAGGATGATACACTGTACTAATAGTCAATTGAGTACCGAAGTATTTCTCTAAGGATATCTATAAAATAGACTTAAACCAGGGATCATTGTTTGATACTATCAAGCTCAGTAATCCATGCCTCTTTAACACTTCTCAGGTCGATATTTTAGAGTATTCGTACATTGTATGAGATATAAGAAAAGGAATTAAATGTGCTGACATTGTGAGACAATATATTATCACCCATATGAAATTGTGTTTCCAATCCATATTTGGATGACCTATTACAAAATTCATGGTCATCTATACACATTTTAATACTAGAATATGTAAATACAACAACATACCCTTTGAGAACTGGTTCTCTAGCTTATCCTGATGATAGGAAAGTAATCTTGAATCAAACATAATGACAATACATTTCATGGAATCCCAATAATACAATGCTTTCAACAACTTATAAATCTTATATATTCCAAAATTAACATCCCATCTTGAACGGTGGTGAGCATGAAAAATTTATTTCAGACAAACCATGAGTATGACCATCTGATTTTGAATCTACCAAATTGAACATAAATCTCTCTGACATCCCCCAATTTTCACCCCACCATTGAGTTTCAATTGCATTGAAACACATTCAGAATCAGACTTCTATGCCTTTTGATTGTCGTAAACATGTTTGGATACAAATAAACTAGAATGAAAATAATTACACTTCCCTAATCATCAATGCTTGAAATATGAATGCTAATTCCAAATCATGTGTTCAGTAGTTCTTTTCATGAAATTGTGACTATCATGAGCCATAATAAACAACATGATCTCCCTATATAAGTCCAAATCCAAAACCGATTCTTGAGGCTTCACAATACACCATGTACCCTTGCCCTGATTTTTGAAATATCAATATCAATGTTGATGTAAGGTGAACATTAATCTTCTATATAGTCTTCTAAGATTCCACATTCCATTGGAATGGAATAATTTTTCTTATAAAAGATACCATCAATTAATCAAGTCATGAAAATTATTGAAAAAAACAACGTTAATAACCTGGTAGACTAATGAAACTTTGTATCTCAAAGGCATTGTATTGAATTTTCCTAGATATAACTTCCACTATCTTTTTTGGATCCATAGAATAATGTCTTTTAGATATAAAATGGATAAAAAAAGAATTTTATTATATCCCATAGTCCCACAATGATAATTATTCATACACATACTGATCTATAAAAATTCCAAACATTATCTCTATGTTTTTCTCAAGATCATCCATTGTCCTAGAATACACCATTATGAAATCAATATACACCACCACAAACGAATCTAGATATCTTTAAAATATCTGATTCATTAATTCCATAAATACTTATGGTGAATTCATAAGTCCATATATAATAACTATACTCTTTTAATGTCTATATCTAATTTGGAAATCTATATTTGGAATATCCTCACTCCAACCCCATAATTATTGATATCATGAACGCAATTCATTTTTAAATAACCATTCAAATCCTATCCATTGATCAAAAAGATAAAAAATTCATTGAATTGGATATCTATTCATTATCCTGACTTGATTAAGCTTATGATAATCCACACAAAACTAATTAGTTCCATCTGAATGTTTTGAAAAACTGCACCAGTGCATCCCATATATATGTTCTAGGACCAATGAACACTTTTCATTATAGATATTACAACTAAACATTCAATTCCATTAAATCTATTGGTTCCATTAGAAAATAATTATTTTAAATATGATTGGTCCTCAGGAGGATATAAATCATAAACCCTACATCTCTTGCTGGATGAAGCCCTAAGAAATTATCTAGAAAAACTAATGGAATGTGATCAACTACCAATGGGAGTCTATTATTCTCAAACTCAAAAATCTATGCCAATGTCAAAGCTTAAAATTGGGATGAGATCATTTCATGTACTAGTTCCAAAAATCCTCTCACAACTGCCATTATATTTTTATCTCCTCTAAAGAGTTGTTTAATGCCCTCATTGGTTTTAAAACTAACTTACTACGTATGAAAATATATTTGGGATCAGAAGATTACCAAACAATCCATACTAAGGATTATGAAATTGGAATATATCTCAAGCATAGGTAAATACATTCTTAACTCATCTCTATCAATAGTTAAAGAATATGCTTTTCACATATTGGTTCGACATTCTCTTGGACAAGAGTAGTTTAAATCTTCAAAATAGAAGGCTTCTTGTAATTATGAAAACCAAAAAACTCCACAACATGTTAAGAAATAAACAAATTGGATTTACATGTATCAAATATGTCTTTTATAATAGTATAATTAAAAAAATCATACCTCCCACCATCAATGGTCTAGATTGAACATCTATAAGATCTTTATCAGCTCTATATAACTTCTTACTCATTATTGTTTTTTAATTATATATATGTTGAGATTGTAATACCTAAGGAGTCATGGTATTCCTAGAATCACCATGGATAGCTGTATTCACCTGATGAGAGGTATTTTTCTCCCCTCATCTATTCGAAACATATGATTTCTATGAATTATGTGATCTGTCCAGAACACTTGACCATGAAGCACTTTTATAATGGAACTGATGATTCCCCATTTGGTTGAAATAATGTAATGACTAATATGGTTCCATAGAATATCATATGAAATTCCTTAGGAAACTACATTATAAGAAACCCATATTTCTTTATGTCATGTAGGAAGGTTAATTGATCCTGTCATCAGATTGTGATGCATTCTACCTCATTTGGAATAAGTTTCCCTCTTCATATTTCTCTTAGTGTTGAGGTTCTCACCTAATATCATGAAGAAAACAAAAATTTGTCCACTTGGATTTATAGTGTGGACATATATCTTACAAATACTATCTATTTTTAGTCTTGAATCCAAATTTGGAAAATCATGAATGATTCATTAAACCATCTGTTAGTTCACATGTGGCTCAGGTGAAACCATATTCTCTACAGTCTCTTCTGTTAGGTCCTACGATGTCTACCCGGGGCCATTTTCTACCACCAAAATAAAATTAAATATTTCCCACACTCTATAAACTAAAGTCATAATAATTTAAAATATACCATATGACAACTATCATAACAATTCCATCCCAAACATTTCACAATTTCTATTTTCAACCCATTTTTGAAATGTCATTCATGATTTTAAAAATAAAAACTTTTTCAAAACAACTCAATAATGCAATTATCAATATATCACATTTGAAAAAAAACAATACTTTCTATGAATTTACACTTTTTCACCAAAATCATAAATCATTACATAGAATGAAATATGAAATCCAAGTAGGAATTTGTTGTTATCAATGCATCTCATGGTATTCTCATTGGCTAAACCCATGACAATGATATGGAAAATTCTATAAGTTTCTGTGAAAATCCTCGGTACCCAAATACCTAGTAACATGATGTTCATCATAAATAGGTTAGTTAATCATTTTTATAATCTACATTTCATGTCCCAATGATCCTACTCCTTGATCCCATACAAACTCAACAAATAACTAGAACTAATTTAAAACTCCATGATCAAAAAAACTTATACCCAAGGATTGAAAAAACAAATACAACTTGTAACATCCCACCCTTCATTATTGTCATTAGTCAACGCATAATTTATATATGCTTTAGGAGACAACCACGTGACGATAAAGGCTATCAAAAAATTCCAAGGGCATCAAAACAAGTAGGGGATGATTTTCAAATTGAAATGAAAACATCCAATAATGTATTCAACAACTAAAAAACCTAAATGTTTTATAAAAAATGTATACACTTAAAAAGTAACCAAACCAACAAAAAACCAAAATAGTGTATAATGTGGAACCCAAAACTAATATCTTATTACAATGTGGAAAAAAATCCAACAAATATCAAAGACTCAAAAGACACCAACTCCACACCTCCCAACTCGCTCCAAGCTCCAACTCTACAATATAGTTCTTGTATCCTGATAAATCATTATATAAATGAGCTAATTTTTAATTACTTATGTTTAAATAAATAATATTTTCAGACCCACCAATGTTCCCATGTTGGGGGTGAGTAATTGAACACAGTAGGTTTTCACCAAATGGATTCCCAAATCACACCACTAGGATAGAACCTGTTATAAGATTTATATAAAAGAATTATATAAACCACTTTGATTTATTTTTATGGTTTATTCTAAATCCAAATAGCTTCACACCAAAATAGTTTACCAACCAAAACAATTTCCTAGGAAGGAAACCAAACAATTAATTTAAACCATTCATCAAATACTTTTTGGGAATATCCCATTACATTACACAAATCCACACATCAAACCATCCATAAAACCATATACCTCACTATACAAAAGAGTGATGAGTTATCCTTTCACCAATCCATCAATTGGTGGACCATTTTTATGGGTGGAATTGCATACCCTTGCATTTCCCAGTTGGAAGGGGGAAACATCTTACCCTTATTCGTCCATTTATTTTGAGAGGGGAACATTCATACCCTTATACATCTCATTTTTATGGGGAAAACATCATACTAGTATCCATCCTATATTTAACTAAAACATGCAATCCAATATTCAAAAAATTATTCCCAAGTAAGAATTCAAAAAAAATTTAATAAAACATTTATTTTTTGATCAAATCTTATTAAATAATTTCCATGAATCAAAAAAAACACTCCATTTTAATATAATCATTTCAAAAAAAATTATTAATTTTTACATTCCCCAAAAAAATTCCAAAAAAATACAATCCCTCACTAATGAGGGGTTCCATATAACATTTCACCTCAATTCCATAACTAAATTGAAGAAATTCATTCAAATTGAAATAAATCCTTCACGTTCTAATGATTGGATTTGAGAGTGATGCCACATACCTTGGGAACAATTGTCAGAATGAATAAAGTAATTTTTTAACAAAACCATGTTGAATATCCAAAATTCCACCTTAAATATTATTCCCTAACATTATCACATACAAATATCATCCTCATTGGAATAAAATAACATATATTTATCCCAAATAGATTAGATCTGTCAATACAAGAGAAGGATAATAATGATTTCAAAGAGAAAACCCAGTAATGAAGACTTAATAAGAAATTTATCCTATGACACACCAAGACTTGGGGATGAACCCCCTGGATTGAAGGGAAGATAAACCATAACCATTGGGAGGACAAAACATTTAGATAGGGTCATAATAGAGAATCAAACATAGGTCAAGGGGATAATCCACACTCGATCAAAATTTTAAGAATCAATCTTTGGGTCATGCATTGTTAAATCACAAGGGTTGTCAAATAGTGTACTAATCATACACATACCTCTTTCAATAATAATCACCTCACACGGTTGGTTTTCATGGATAGAAAAATCATTCACCAAGTATGAAGAATCCTTATATCCCAAAAAACATGGTTTCTCCTCGGTGGCTAAATTGTTTGTCTAGATCATGTTCCTAACAGTGTTCCTAACTTGAAACCACATTTTCACATTGCACAATTACCTATAGCTGGTTCACGGTGTCTACTACCAATGCTCAAATAGTGAACCTCTAGAAAATCCTCCAAAAAATTACAAAAATACTCGAAATTTTCCCATAAAGTACCCAACAACTCTATATAATCAAAATAAATAAATAAATGCTTAATTACTTGAAATTTGGTGGTACATAATACTGTTTACAATAGGAGTTGTTGGGATCATGTCTAACAACCTCTTTGATCTTGGTGAAAACATTAATCTCATTCTATTCTCATTATTTCATTACATGATATTAGGAATTCCATAATGCACCATGTATATCTTAAAGTTTGATAAAAGATCCATTACTCACACCATTTGGATAATTGATGACTTTTTTATTGGATTTGAAATCTTTTTATCTCCTATGAATTATTGATCCAATATATAGAGTATACCAAGGACGTAGCTATCATAATTGGTTGCCACAATCATTATATAAGAGGACTTGTAATTGTTTTTTCAAATGTAATGTTAATTTTTAATATGTAAGAGAATGAAATAAGAATTTAATATTTTTTATAATTAACTAAATAACATTCTCAATTTCAAATCTTCTCAAATGATAATCATTTGAATGTTGAGGATCCAATTTATGTGGAAGAAGAAGAGTTTTTGTTGATATTAGAAGAAATTAATTATTTATGAAATGATATAAAAAATTCCGTGGGAATTTTATTCGGCCTATATAAAGAACTAATTGATGAAAATTTTGGAAGAATCCTTGATAACCATAAAATATTGATTTATTATAATTAATGAATCAAAAAATTTATTATGAGCATGAGGATATATTTTTTGGAGACACCAAATGTTGAAGATGAAGCCCTATATAGTAGATTATGTAAGAGCTATCTTGATTATCTTGGACCTCCAAGGCCCAATATTCTTCCATCATGTAAAAAATAACTTGATTTATTGATCAATATTTTTTTAACCCACTTTATGTATTCTATTCAAGGTGACTACTCCACATTACAATTAATCACTTCATCTAATATGGATATATGTCATATTTTTTGGATGATGTCTATTTTAAGAATGAATAAATATTTAATTGGTTTTTCCATAAAAAATATTAAAGGTATAAATCTACCTTGTTGCATGCATAAAATTCCAAAGTAAATGGACCACAAACCAATTCTGGAGGGTTATAGAAGACATAACCGAAACATGAATGATGTAGTTAGAGATGAATTCTGACAACAATTTGATGCTGTAAAGTTTTTTACAATATCAAAAATCCAATGTGTCAGCCGTATAAAGGCTTTCACTACAAAGAGATGACTCGCAATAGATAAAAATGATAAGAATGAAACTATTCAGGTTAGAACATCAATAAAATGGAGTGTCTCTATAGATTTTTGGAATCTCATTACATAAACATATATATAACATTTCCAAATGTTATTTCTGTATCATAAGCATTAATTTTTTTCCATTAATGATTTATTAATCTTTCATGGTGGATATTTGGGTTACAAACATATTTCTATAGCTCATAAGGTCAACAAAAAGACCAATTTCACCTATCTATTAGGTATATTTTACTACCAGTGATTGACCTTAATCTTATGTGGTAATTTAGAAATTTTTATGATATACATGTATGAAATTTTTTTACATATTATTGAGGGGATAAATGTTGGTTTTAATGAATGAATTATCTATTATTTACCGAAAAAGTAAAATATATTCTGAAAATATAAAAACTATTTGTGAAAGGTAGAAGTAAAAAATTAATATCTTGAATGTGGAAAAGTTCCAATTTGTAGTCACTGAGAGAAATTTCATAGGTCAAAATGTTTTAATGAAAGGATTTGATGTTTATAATTCAAAATTTATGTGATCCAAAATTGTCCATGAACAATGAATGTGAAAGGAATTATAATCTTTCAAGGCTACAATAGTTTTTTCCTGATGATTCATCAAGGAAATTTCAAAAAACACAAGGACATTTTGTACTACTTTTTTAGTATAAATTATTCTTTTTTAAAGATAAATTTATATAGTTGATCAATTTTCCAAAAACAAAAGTCATTTCCCCATCAAATATCACTTCTTAATACTATAAAAATCCTTCTAAGGTGATGTGTCATGTTACTATTGTTGCTATATGTGTTGTTTCGGGTAAAAGGAAGTATAATAGGATTATTTTCAATAATTATATTAATACATAATTAGATTTTTCCAAGAAAAATTATAAAAAAACTAAATTGGATTTTTTTGTTTTCATGTTTTTATCAAAACAAAATTATGTAGTATTCAGTTGGTTCCATTTTCATTATTTTAATATAACACTGTAAACTCAATATTTTCTAGTTAAAATATAATATAAACCAATGCTTATGAGATTGACTCTATAGTTTCATAATCATGAATTAGTAATAAAGGATAAAAAAGTGGATAAAAATACGGTCTTGGACAATTTTTCTATGCTTCATAACATAAGAACTAAGGAACCAAGGGGAATAAACACTATATTTGTATATATAGTAATTGTTTGATTCATGAGGGTGATAATATGCTTAGTTTTCATACTATGATATATTTTTAGTAATAGGATTTATTCCTCAAGATATTTCATAAAACTGAAGGAATAGTTTTTCTTTTGAGGTAAAATACATGTTTTAGAATAACCTTCTCCATTATAGAGGCAATTTTCATGGAATTTTGATAAAATGTGTTCTGGTGGGTTAAATATCACACATACTTGTAATGTATTAGTTATATCCTTAGGGTGGATTCCATGGAGGATAGTGAACTTTCTGAAAGTTCTTTTTAGGTGGGTCTCCACTTGATAAAATTCTTTAATGCTGATAGGATTCTTTCAATTGACCAAAAAAGTGTCCATATAAAGAAATTGCTGGAAGAAAGAATAAGCTAATGAAAAATAATAATTTTGTAGGTTGATTTTTTATGATCTGAGGGGATTGGATTTCATTTGAAAATTTACATCTTCTTATGTGAATCAGTACATACATGAAGGTGGGGACAATGTTTCTATTTGTAGTGAGGGAATAACTCTTCCAGATAATTGTGTTACCTGTGTTTTCATGTTAATTAATAAAAATATCTTTTTCAATGATCTTAGTTCTCAAATAATTCATCGATATAATGTTTCATTCTTTAATAATGTCATACTCAATTTTTTAATGAAAAAATATTGGGGTTCTTCCCGAATCAGAACCACCTATCAACCACAATCCATGGAGAATTCTAAAATTTCAAACAATAAAATTAATGAGATGTCACAAAAATGTAATTTATAGTTTATATAAATAATTTTATATGATTTTATATGAGGCTTTGGGGTCCTACATGAAAAATTACAAGACTACTATATGGATGTTTCATTATATATAAGTATTTGGAAATACATGTCATCTGTATGTAGAAAATTATCAAAAATAATTTCAAGAAGTGAAGGCCCTTAACAATGATTTTATATTTTTTGAGAGATACTGTAGCTTGATTTGGGTGAGGTTTAATAAATTAGGAAGAAATATTATGATTATTTAAAAATTTACAAAAATAGAAGGGAAAACATTCAGGATTATATTATTTAGAAAAAGGGTTTAATGGTTTTCAAAAGGTGCTATTAATTAATTATAGACTTCAATGTTTCTAATAAAAGCTAATGTCCAATAGTTTTTGAACCTTAAAAATTCCATGATTGATTATGAATGGGGTTAAAGAGTTGGTTGGAGAGGAAATTTTACCATTTTTGGTTAATAGTCAGAGAATAAAACATTATTTGGAAGGGTATACCCAAGGGTTTTCTACCATATTGTTATTTTAAATCTTATAATTCACTATATATAATATTGGACTATAAACTCAGTGTTTTCAGAGAAATTAATTGTGGTTTTGCTCATTTTTATTGTCTTTTAATAACATTTGTTTAATAAAGAAATATTTCTTCATATTCACTCCTTTCTCATGAAACTAATTTAAATCATGGTCTAGGTCCATCTACCTTTTTATAAGATAAAAATTCATCCAATTATTAAAAAGATCATAGGAAGGAGTTTTGTCCTAAATTTTATGAAATAACCCCCCTAAATTCACAAAATATTTTCTGTTCACCTAGATATTTAACCTGATAATTTGTAATTTTTTTCTTTTTACATTTATATGAAGTAGTACCATGAAATAAGTTATCATAATAAAGTATAATAACAGAATAATATCACTCAATATATAGATGAAATCTTCCTCATCCATGGGAGTCAATTATTATTTATTTTTTAATTTTTATTAATACATCTAGTAAATATGTAATGGTGAAATTGTACTATTGTTATAGAAAATGTGAATACCTTTTAACAGGATTGGTTATTATATTTCATTCAAATAGTGTTCTAAATTTAAAATAAATTTTAATATCAAACCTATCTTTCACAGGCTCAAATTATTTTGATTTAAACACCTGATGTAGTACATAATTTTTACCAATATACATTTTGTTAAAAAAATAAAATATTTAAGCGATTTATTCAAATAAAAGACATGAAATTTTTTAAATATATTTCTTTTTTCCTTGTTTGATGTGTAAAATGTGATTTTTGAACATTTCGTTGACCCTTTAAAAATAAAATGAATTATTAAATGACAAATTTATTTTCCATAAAAAAAATCCCTTACCTTATGATTTAATATTAAGAACAATGTTGGGTTTTAAGTGACATGGGGTTAATCTATTTTCTAATAGTTATTTTTATTGTTCACAAAAAATACCCCTAAATGTTTTTCAAAAATTATTTAGAATATTTCACGATATTCTATAACTAAGGATCCTTGGGACTCAATTTACACTTTAAAATTTTATTATCTACTATATGATTTCATACAGGTTTGGTGGTATTTATTGATTATTAATTTTTTTTCATGAATTTGATTATTGAGTGTTTTTACACTTTTTATGGATGTTATTTTTTAGAACTAGTAAGTGGTGGAAGAAAGGATATTTCTTTGTGAAATTCGAATTATTACATGAGGAAACTAGATGTTTGAACTTGAACATGGTGGATATATCCTTTCTCAAACAAGTGTCTCAAGGGTACAAAACAAAATATAATCACATAATTCTTTTGAATATAGGGTAAAATATAAAATTAGGAACCCATATTGAATCTTTTATAAATTACTAAAAAATACTCTTATTCATGAAATAAGTGCATGGGGAATTAATGGATTCAATGAAATCATAAAATTGCCTATATTTCAATAATATGTTCATTATGGTGGGGGGGATTTATAACGTAATTGATGAAATAAATAATTATAATATAATATAATCATTTTAGTTGAATTAATAAAGTAGAAAATGAATTTTTTATTTTTACAACCTATGGGAAATGATAATTGAATGAGGTCCTTGTTAGAGTTTTGATTCCTCGTAAATCTAACTTTTAAATAATCCATGTACTGGATCACGATTTATTATTCATGTTAGACAATTATTGACCTTATACAAGGGCCATGAAATTTTCAATATTGAATGAATCTAGGATTCATTTATATATATGATTTTTTTTTAATTTGAGTAGGACATATTTGGAATATTCATTAATAATCTAATCCCCTGAGAATTTTTTTCCACTATAAATAAATGTTTTAATATGAAACATTTTTAACAAAATTGACATATTGTAGTCCATTTTAATAGTGAAAGATCATAGATTATTTGAAGACAAATATATATTTATATGTCGGGTATTTTGATGTGGCCTATGTTTAAACAAATTTACACATCTTTTTTTGGGGAATAGTTAGGTTTTTAGGTGAATACAAGACCTAAATAAGGAATTAATGAATAATTGATCGTGTTGGATTTAAATTTTAATTTTTTACAATATTTTAATAATTACTACATTGGTTCCCTAAATATTAAAAGTTATTAGATTTCATGTTTTTACATATTTTAAAGAAATACCATTACTGTTATATTAATTGAAAATATTTTTCTCATGTGAATTTTTATCAGCCTATTATTTCAGAAATAATTCATTCAATATTCCATCTTGGAATCTTTAACGTATTATTAATGGAAAATATTCAATTTTATATATGTGAATTGAAATTTTAAAGTTGTTTTTAATTTGAAAAATCATAACTTTTAATGAAATATATTTCAAATAAATTGTATATTCCAGTAATGTGTCATTATTAATTGAATTAATTATTCAACTTACATGGTTTAATCATATAATTTAATGAAATCTAATTTTAGGTGATAATGATAAAATTTAATTGTTTAAATCAATTCATAGTTAATATTTTTACACATTTATTAATTTATGTACGTGTTTTTGAAATGTGTTTCGATGTTAATTTTTCTTTTCCTAAGTGGTAATTTTTAATAAGCTTGTAACTTAATATGTTTTTTAGGATGATTTGGGAGAAAATTGTTAAAAGGAAATGAGGATGGTTAGGTTTCTATGTGACCACAAGGAAAAATCACAGGCCACTATATATCAAATTTTTGGAAAAAGGTAAACCATTATAAGTGAACTCATCCCCCCCCCCCCAGATCGACCATGTGAATGATTTTGTATGAACCCATATAGTTTTTTCTTAAGAAATCATGTTCAATCATTCTTATCCAAATCAATCAACCATGTTGGTTGTTCGAGTTCAAGACTCCAAATCCTTATCCAAAAGAGGAAGTGAAAAATTGGATCTTCAATTTGATTTTCCAAAAGGTAGGGCACATGATCAGATCCACCAAATAATAAACACACATGGTATTAGGTGAAGATCGATTGATATTGATGATTCAGTAATGATGAACCAATCTTTCAATGCAAAAAGGATGATAACACATTCGTATAATTCGATATTGGGAAGGGATGGAACATGAAAAAGTATGGTTAGGCAGAATGAATGACAATATCATGGTCGGGTTCCCCAGTGGTTGACCAGGACTAGAGAAATATTATTATGAGACTTTTTTGTTTCTAGTATTGATTAATTATTCAATTATTTAGATTATAGATACTAATATTTTGAAAATATGAATTAATATTTGTTGATGGTAAATGCATTACCTAATTTTGATATTTCCAAAACTAAACTATCATACTTTGGAATGGGATGTTAGGTTAACAATCATGGATTGCATAACTCACCTAAGATGAATGAATCTTGCACCAACATTGTTAAACATTTTATTGGCCTTAATTTTTGGGATTTTTGAATGGTTCTCACTAGTTTATTCCATGTGAAGATTGAAGAAGAAAACGATGGGGGAACTTGTATTTCCCATGGTATTGGATTCATTTTTATATTTTATGAGCATATTTGGATCTATGTAATTATTCTATAGAGATAAGTATTTTTATTTTGAATATTGATTGTTGTATCTTGATAATGGATGAACATTTTTAATGAACTTAGGGAATGTGGCTTCTAATAAGTGATGGGTTGGGTACTTCTTGAATCTGTAAATTTTGATCCATTGAGGATATATTCTTTTTTTTAAGAATTTGATATTTGGTTTTATTTGGATAAACTATTAAAATTAAGCATGAAGAAGGTTTCACTGGATTAAATAAGTAAAAACATAGTGATAGAGTATAAATCAGCTCAGAAAAAATTATCATTGTGACTGTGATACTAATTTGTCATGAGAAATTGAAAATTGAGGATTATTTCTTGGAAACATTGTTCCCAAAATTCAATTTACATGTAATATTTGTTTAGTATGAATAGAATTTAATATTTTACAAAGGAAACACTACAATAGGTCCATAAAAAGGATTTATGTGTCCCTGCTCCAATGTTAGCTCTATGCCAAAAAAAAATAACTACAATCTTTAGGGTGCCAAGATTCTGAAATATAACAAGTTAAATACTGAATGTTGGATCCCAAAGAATTGATTTACACTATAATATTATGTTAATTCCTAGAATAAATGATGGCATTTGAATATTGTTTAATTAAACTCTTCTCAATGTAGAGATTTTGGAACCATCAAAATTTTATGAGAGTTACCGAAGAGAATGATTCCAATTTAGATTTTTACTATTATAAATTGATACTGGATAATGTTCAAATGTAGAGTTCTGTATTCAATTCCATATTTCAATCAAGTCACTCAAAGAATGAGCTGAACAATTAGGGTGTTCCATGTTCAGCCTATTAAGGTCATATGGGATTCATTATTTTGATAACATTTTGGGTTTTTATTGGAAAATGATATATATTGATAGAATAATATGGATGATAAAATAAGTTAAATTTGGTAAAAGAGAGAGGGGGAGATACACCATAAGTATCCAGAAGAGCTAATCAGGGGAGATGGTTGAAGCTGAAATAGAATATTTTGGGACAACATATAGTGGGTAGGGTTGAAAATAAAGGATAAATCAGAGTAGGAAATGGATATATATAATAGGGAAAAACAATATTATTACCACATGTTTCTTATTTTTTTTAATGGATTTTAATGAATGTATTTGTGTAATCTTATAGAAATAAAAATTATGATTGCTAAATTTTTTGAGGGGAATCATTTTACAATGGTAATATTTAAAACATCATCCATGAATGTTTTCTATATATTCCCCACAGGGTCACATACCTAGAAAATTATTTTCCAAAATATCAATATTAAATAGAAATTCAAAACTTTCAAATTTAATTCAAATATAGTTTTCAATATTCAGATCAATATATAGATTTGTACCCTGATTTCAAAAAATCATTTAACATAGTGAACTTTATTTTATAATTTTTTTGGTTGACTATATTCTATATTTGATTAATTATAATATTCTTTTGAACTAATGTTGACTTGTTTAAAACATTTTCAACCAGTTTTTATTAGATCTAGACATTAGTATATCTTGCCTGAATGAATGGATATCTCTTTAAAACTAACTAATAAAATCCCCTTATCACATTAATTGTTTATTCATTTTTTATTCTTAATTTATCTTCTCTGATTTTATTATTCATTGGTTCCCTCTAAAAATGGGGATGATCTCATTGATTAAAGATTCAAACACTCCAAGCGGTTTCTAACGGGTTTGTTCGTATAACCTGAAACATCCAATGATTCCATATCTATTTAGACCTACTTTCCAATGTTAGGTGCTCATTAATTGTGAACTGATGAGACTTAAGAATTTCCATTGGTCGAGAGGATGGGATGTCAGACTCATCACACCTTTTTTAGGAGAATTATTGTCTACTTCGGGTCTCTCTTTATAGATTTAAGTTATGTTCGTGAATCCTTATTATATTACCAAGTATAAAATGAGCTTTACTTTAGATCTAACAATCAATGATTAAATATGTAGGAAATTTAGAGAATATTTTATATGTATTCTAGGTTCTTCATTGATAGAGAATCATCTTTATTTTTTAGAGATTCTTAGTCAATGGTATCCTTCAATACATAAAAATATCTTGGTCATTATGATTACCATACTGGTTTTAAAGCCACTCAGTGGGGCACTTGATGTTTATTGTCATTCAGAAGGACATGGATTATTTCAGTGTTGGGATTGTACCCACAGATGGGCTACCTACGTATCCTTTCTTTTGGAAAAGGAATTAGAACCCACGTAGTATGAGTAAGGGAGTATGATATTTATGTATGATTGATGGCTCAAAGAAATATTTCATAATTACTTTTACACCCTAAGCTCATGTGACTCATGCTCAGTGTGAGAAACAAGTGGTATTGGTAAAACCCTAAAATTCATCCATGAAAGATGCAATCATAATAAATGATGTGGGGCTTATGTATGTATGACTGCCCAAATAGATAGAGATTAAGATTTACTTCCCGGAATAAATCCGAAAATAATGTCCATGAAGGCATATATACTTTATGGAGATTTGGATACTCTATCTTGGGGCTTTCTCCTTAGGAAGATGACCATGTTAGTAGGGGACTTATGATTGGGTTTTACTTCATGGAATAAAACCTAGATCAAAATTAAATTAGGACTGGTTATGAAAAATTAAGACTACAGCTTACTCCTGCGAAGGAGGCCCAGGTTATAGGGATTTGAAAATTAAGGGACTTTGGGCTTACTCCTTAAAAGGATGCCCATATTTGAGATTGGGGCTTAAAAAAGAAACCCATGTTAAGGGGATTAAGGATGGGGCTTACTCTTAAGGAGGATTCCCATATTTGGGGACATGGAGACTGCGTCTTACTTCTAAGGAGGATGCCCATATTTGGGGATTATGACTGGGGCTTACTCATGAAAAGTAAGCCTAGGTTAAGGATGTTGGGGATTACTCCTAATGAGGATGCCCAAATTAATGAGGAATTGGGGCTTACTCCGGAAAAGGAGGCCAAAATTAATGAAATGTTGGATTGGGGATTACTCTTGAGAAGGAGTCCCGGGTTAAGTATTCTCTCATCTTAAAAGATGAGTTTGAGTGAATGAACTCTCTAACTTTATTGATGTAAAGATGTGTAAATCACTAGGTTATGAGAGGTGTTCCAGATAATTCCTTTCAAATAAAGAATCCAACAAGGAAATCATGCCATAAATGGATTTGGAGAGAGTTCTTAATGCTTAATCCTGAAGAGGAGAGGTGGATAGGTGTAATAGGGGTGAAATGGGTAGGAAAGGAACCCAAAAAGATAGGGGCACGCAAGTCCTGGGTGGTGCACAGGTACTGCGTGGGCATGCAAGTTTGGGTCGCATAGGTATACCTGCACGACACATGGGTACTCACGCGACTTTTAACCCTTTGGGTAAAACTTGGGTGAGACTTGGATTAAGCCCTTAGTATTGTCCCTAAGGGATTTCTAAAGTGTTTCGTGCATGTTCTGGTGAAAGAGAAAGGTGGCGCGCAAGTGTGGCCATTTCCCTTAAGGGCTGGCCACCCAGGCGCACAAGTGTTGATGAGTTTCAACACTTAGGCATTCCTCCCCCTCTTTAGATCTTACGCTCTAGGTATGAAATTACCTTAGAAGTGCTCGGAAGCTTCGAGAGGAGACTAGGGTGCCGGGAGATCAACTTTGAGGTTTTGGAATTTTTCGTCCCCCAAATGGGGGGCCCACAGGGGTATTTATAGGTTGGAGAGACCTTGGGAGAATTTTCAGAGAGGGCATGCAAGTCACCTGTGCGACCATTAGTCAGCACGCAAGTGTACGTTCATGACCATGAGGGAACTTGTGTGACATATGTGCATTTGAAGCCTTGTTCATGCCTTTGTCTATTTTTGTTGTTTTCTTCAAAGGATGATTCAATTTTGAGCTAAGGAATTTCCCTTTCCATTCGTTTAGACAATGTGATGTAAAGGAGCGTCAACAAAAGTCCCCCCTCAAAGTTGGATCTGAAATAAATGAGGATGTGACACTGAGGAAAAGAAGAAAATCAAAGTGAAAGCGGCGCGCTAGTACTCAGTGCGCCACTATCGTCGCACAGGAGCGAGCCGCGCGGGGTTTTGAGCGTGCTGGATTTAGGCACACAGGTGGGCTTCCTGGCCTAGAAATAGGCGGCCATTCTCGCGCATAGAACCCAGATTTCAAATTTTCGAGCTATCGCAGTGAATGTTACCTTATAATTTCAGGATTCTCTATCATCCACTGTCTCTTTGCTGTCGCACTGCTGCCAGGGTATTTGGACTTGTGTGGTGATACTTGCGCGCCAAAAAATTGCACGGCTCATCCACCCATACGCGACATCTTCATACTTGCGCGCCAAGATTAGACATGCGCACCTTAATGCCTTAGCAAATTTTTCGAATTCTGTCACAAATTTTATGAAAAATAAACCTATTTAGGTGTTAATTTATTCAACTTTTGTGCAGAATCAATAGAACCCAAGAGAATCGGAACGGCTGATGAACTGGGAAGCAAGTGACTCGATGATATGATAAACATCATTGTCCATGATTATTATAACATATGTGACAACACTCTCCCAGATTGTTCCATGTTTCGGAAGAAATATCATTGCGAATTCCCCCAGAGAATTTATCTGCCTTTGTACGGGTATGGTCATCTGCGAGATGTTACTATTCCAGAGGCAAAGAACTATCTCCCACTTTCTTGGTTTCATAATTACACGAACATTTATTCAGAAAATATCTCATGTGGAGGAGTATTTATAAATGATGGAATAGTGCAGAAGGCTCATACGATGCATCATAGCCCTTGTATGCCAGATCTGAAACCTCATAAGCCTGAGATGCAACCACATTATTATCCTTCAATTTTCTGAAACTCTCTGATGGAACAATCCAAAGGTTGGAAGAAGAGCAGGTACTTTCGTCTTGGAGGAGGTGTGAAATCAACTTGGATGTGGGCATAATGGGCTCGAGAAACCTCTGCAGAGTTTATAGAGGATTTGAAAGGAGTTTCGATATACGAAGCCATCTGGGTTGGGAAAACATATGTTTACAGACATGATAACTTTGTGTCAGAGATACTCAGCAATTGGATCCCAGAAACCAATTCTTTCCATTTGAATCATGGAGAAGTCGGAATCAGTCTATGGGATGTCCAGAAAACCACAGAGGCTCCAATTTTGTGTGATATGTATGATAAATTCATCACTCCCAAGGTGACTTGGAATGATTCGGAGACAACACTGGCTTTAGCTTGGGAATTATTTAAAATCTTCCATAAGCTCAATAGTTCAGAGACCTACTTACCTCATTCTCGGAAAGATATTCATCCAAAGGAGTGGATGGATATGTTTCTTATCAAGAAGCATGAGAAATAGCTGAAGGAGATGGAGAATGGATCCAAGAAGAAGGGGCCCAAGGAGAAAATGCCCACACGTCCTACCACCTTTCCCAAAACAGAGAAGAGGGGTGCTCTAGGAACATTCTGGCCGACTCCGGAAGCATGGGAATTTGAGAAGTGGGGATATGAGCTGAATCATAGGATCCCAAAGAAGACTCATATGGTGGGATTTTTGGCCTTGTGGCTTAGTGTTTATCTTCTGCCTGTCAAGGACTCAAAGGGAGGCGTCATGCCAGGGACCTTCGTTATTGCGGCCAAGTTGGCTGAGGGGAAAATGGTTAGGTTAGATACACCCATTTTAGCAAATATTCATAGGAGATTACTCCATTTCATTATGGGTAATTCTCCTTTGAGAATAGTGGGACCATTCCATGTTTTGTGGGGATGGATCGCCACTCACTTCAGGACGTACAATGTAGAGAATGGAGTACAGATTCCTGGAAGTTCTTTCAGGCCGTCAATGAAGGAATTCTCTGGAATTGCTCCATTAGTTCTCAATGCTTATGACATGAATGTGAGTCTAAGCATGTATTAGGATTTCAACTTCTTTCCTTATGGAAATCTGCCAACTGGGCAGTTTGTTGATGACGGAAAAGCCAGCCTGGATTTGAGGGCATACATGCTAGCCTTCAGAGTGGTGTGCTAGTCGCTAGGATTGACGAAGAGATTATATGTGAGGCCTATGATCCATATATATTTTCACATCAATTAAAGTGTTTGTAGTAGACTGCTGTATCTCCCCCTGTACATGTCAGGTTATAGAAACATCTGATGGTTTCCTGGCAACTATGGTTGCTGACATCTTGGGAGAGGACTGGGGTAGTGTTTGAGCTACCAGTTGAAAAAGCTGCAAATAACTTGACTACATTGTATGCCAAGCAATGGACTGCATCATACCCTGAAGGGGTGCTGAATCACCCAGATTATCTGGTGGGGAAAAGGAAGAGGACTGTAGAGAAAGAAAATCTTCGTCATGAAGGTGATGCTTCCCCACCTGAAGCTGATTCGCCGGATTCATAACCTAGGATTGATTCACCGGATTCCCAATATGGGGATGATGAGGCACAACAAGCGGAAAAGCGGCCTCGTGCCCGATATAATCCTCTGTCAGAATCAAAAGACCTACTCCATAAACAACTGGTGAGTTACTTCATTGTGGCAATTTAATCACTAATACATTATAAAGCAATAAGTCTTATTTCCTTTTTCTCTATCAATAGGTGCAGGAGCTGGGAAGAGATTGAAGTCCAAGATTGTAGGACCTTCCTCACATCCTTCTGGTAAACGTACTGAATATATACGACCAGAGGCTATCTAGACGTGGCAGATCTTATACAGTGGTATTGGAACTACCTTGTTGGATTTATGCGAGGGACTGTACCTCCCCGGAATAGGGAATCTTCTGGCTTCTACCGATATCAATATTGAAGATAGCCCCAATGAAGTGTGATCTTATATCAGAGAGCTAGAAATGATCATATATGCCGCCAATGATTCCATTCATGTCACTAAGAAGGTGAAGGAAATGATTTATCATGGCACCACTAAGGGGACTGAGGAGGAGTGAGATGATTACATGGCCCCTGAAGATGTAAGTTTTCTTTCCATATTTGATTTGAAACTTGATTTCAATCGAAGCTTTGTTATTCAAGGAAGTTATTTTCTTCATCTTATAGCTTGCAAGGATAGTAACTAATGAGGTTCCATCACTACAATATAGCCCTAGTGGTACTGCCATTGGGGCTGCTGCTGAATCTGCTCGAGATTCGGGCGAGATATCTCCAGGCCAACAGGCCATGAATGAGGAGTTGGACATGGCCTTCCATTATCCAATTCAATTTCTTATAAGGGAGACCGATGACCTCCAAAAACCCAAAGAGAGAAAGGCATCGATGGAATAAGTCCACAAATAAACGCTTCATCAATAGTGGTAAGTCCTTCGGATAATCACGATTCGTAACCCATGAAAAGGATTCCCATTTTCCTTGGGATTGTAGGGGCTTATTCAATTTACCCTTTGAGGGAGAGGAATGATCCTCCTTTGAGGACCACGGAGGGTGCTATGGAACAATCGAAAATTCAGGCTGACTTGGCTACCCTTGGAGAAGAGCCAGCATCTGTTCCCAGTATCCCTCATGTTACTGTTGCAAGAAGGTAATAACCTGCTTCTGGTAAGATAACAATTCTTCATTAAATGTTGAGTGAAACACTGACTAACTTCCAATTTGTAATACATCAGGTTCAACCCTTGCATTAGAGATTTTGGTGACTATTGCAACTAATTCCATGATCTTATCTGAAGATGTTGTCCAGGGTCAGGTACCGCAGGATAAGGGTCGCCATGAAGACACTTCAAATTCTCTCACTAGTGAGATTAACCAGGATTCTGAGATGACATTAGATGAATTGATGGAAATTGGTGAATCTTTTGATGATTTTATAAATCATGTGAAATTAACATGTAATTTAGAAGATTATAGATGTGAGTGTTGTCCTTCATCCTATTAATAATAACTTCTTATTATATGTCTAATCATGATCGGTTGAAATGTGCAGTTCTGTTTTAGAAAGCTGCTAAACTACCCATGCCTAAAGAGGGTACAGAAAACCCAAACATTGTAGAGACATTAGCATAAGTGGAGCTGAACCCAATAGAGCTTCCTCAAAATCATCCTGAAAATCATGTCGAAGATATGAAAGATGGGTAGGATCCTTCTCAGGTAGTTGATCTACCACTGGGTATGGAATAACAATATTTGTGATTGTACTTAATTTGCAAGAAAACCAATTAACTTTTGTTATAATTTGAAACTATCAAAAACATTAAATTGATTATGTAGGGCCATCAATCGCAATGGTTAGATCTGGAGGTGAGGCCTCAGCCTCCGCCCCAATGAGAATCAAAAGCGAAGAAATATGGGTCATGGGGGGAATGAGTAGAACATGGAATTTCCCTATGTGCATTAATCCTATATTATACTCCCCCCTATGACAGTGATGCTGAGTCGGACCCGGAAGTTCAAAAGGTGTTCCAATTTTCATGATGTAGGGCATGGAAAAACGTATGGAAAATCATATCTAAAGTGCCTTTGGAGGAGCTTCCATCGAAGATTCCACAGATGTCATCCCTATTTTTAATATTGGGACTTGGCGGTTTTGGATATTAAAAGATCCATGCCGCGGTGAAACAGGTCATTTTCAGGAGTGAGAAGGAGAAAAAATGCTGTGATGATCTGACCAGGGTGAATCTGTCTACCATTATTAGTGAATTTGAGGCTGCAGTATCCTGATCTGGGGCTGACTATGCTGACAAGATGATGGAGCTGAAGCATAAAATCAATGATAAAGTCGTCCAGTAGATACACCTTCAGCAACAGTTAGTTGTTGTTACTGGGGAACTTGACCAACTCAATAATTCACTAGAGGGAGCTCAAATGAATAGTATGAAATCCATCACAGATGCCAAGAAAAAACTCCATCATGATGAAAAGAGTGAAGTTGGTCGGGTGCATGAGCTTCAAGTAGTTGCTGATGAAGCTCAGGATGCTGCACATCAAGTGAATACTTATGTTGACAGCCTCTTATAATTTCCTAGAAAATAGAAGAGACTCCAATCTGTGGATGTCCTTCTAATCTCTTGTACTCCAAATGAAAAACATTTTCATCTATAATCATTTGTGCACGCATTTTCCTGCTACCTGCTTTAAATTTTACCTAATCCAATTGGCCTAGTAAGCATAATTTGATTTTTACTAGGATTAATATAAATAACCCAACAAACATTGAATCTTTTAATTGCTCAATATTACCTAAATCAAACAAAATGTATGTTTAGTGAGATGGAACATGACTTTTATTCAGATTTCCTTTGTCTTTTGTGGGCAGTTTAAAGTCATGCACGTCAGACATAAAAGAGGCTAATGTTTAAGGTGGAAATAGCTTTGACTGAAATGGATTAAAATTGACTCAATTCCTTGACAATTTATCTGAAAACATATTACCACTCTCAAGTACGAGGGAAAATATGTAAACTACGACTTAAGAAAATTTTAATCTAAGGAATGATATGAAAAAGAGCTAAAAGGATTTAGAAGAAGTAGTTCCCGAGAATGAAGTTACCATTATTTAATAAACCTGCTAGGGGGTTGAACTATGTAGGGCCACCTAAGGGAATTAGATTCATAGTCAAATAAATAGCATCTTTTGAATGACAGGTCCATTATGTAGACTACTTATGCAAGGCCACCTAAGGGCACGTGCTGCATATTCAGGCAAAAGAACTCTCAGAAATTAACTTATCTATTACTAAGAAGCCAGTGAAAGTTTATGGGGATTCAACATTTCCAAAGTATAATGTTTTCTGTATGGAAAGAGGTACTTGAATATGGAGAAGTTATTTTCAATCAAGATTGTTTAAGAATTGGATGAATGTTACTCCTACGAAGGTCTGACCTAAACGTAGGGATGTTAAATATAAACCTTAACCATTAATATTTTCAGATCATGAAAAGGAATATGGGACAAATATGTTAAGGATGGCTATTTTTAAAGATCCCTACATATTTTCATTAAGAAAAATAAGGACAAAAGAGGTTTTCCTCCCAAGAATGAAGTTACCAATATTAAACAAACCCATTAGGGGGTTGAATTATACAGGGCCGCCTAAGGGAATTGGCTGCATAGTCAAATAATTGCATCTTTTGGCTGGCATTTCCATTATTTAGACTACTTATACAAGGCCTCCTAATGACACATGCTGCATAGTCAGGCAAAAGAACTCTCGGGTATCAAGCCTTTTGTGATTAGAAGTTAAGAGGAAGGTTATGAAGATATGAAAATATTTAAGGTTAGGATTATGACACATAGAAATGGGTATTGTTCAATGTATGTAGAGATACATAGATCAATGCTAATCATAATCATGTTGTTGTTGGGTCCTGAATTGAAATGTTGGACTTCACTACGAATTCCATAAGGATGGGAATCAAGCCATATGTAGTTCTTGAACTACAATTTAACATCGGGGGGGACAAAAGGATTGGAGATCATAGTTTAGGGTCATAGAGCTCAGACCATTATAAGAAATACACAGTGTGTGTTTTAATGGGGACATTTCAGCCAAGGGACTGAAAGTGTAATTTGGGGATAGGCCCAAAAGGCATGGGGCTGGATTCGAGGGACACTCGAACGTTCCTACGTATCCCATAAGGATGGGAATCAACAACACATAGTTCTAGAAATACCCTCTGTACAAATTTGGAATGTACATGTGAACGGTTCAAAGGGACTTTAGTGCAATGATGGTTTAACCCAAGATAAAAGGTTCAAGTATTTCCATGTATGTACACAGTCTTTGGAACATAACATGATTAAAAATCAATGTAAATAATGATTCCCTCTCAGGTGAGGGTATTAAAGAATATTGTAGTTTATTGTCGTACATGACAAAAGTGTTTTACAGTTTAACGTCGTATAACAAGGAAAAAGGTTAACCAATGTAAAGATATTGATTCTGGGTGCGGTTTCACGAATCAACATCGTATGAGATGAAGGTGAACTGATGTGAAGAGATTGGTTTTGGGATTGAACCTTGGGAGGTTGCCTACATACCTATCCTAGAGTGAGAGGATCAAAGCCTGCATAGTTAAATTAAAGAATGAATTAGTGATGAAGTTTATCTTGGGGACAACGACCTAAAAATGGTGTTGGGACTTACACATGGATAGTGGCCCAGAGAGGGTGTTATGGTTGAAGTTTACTCTAATATCATTTGAGTAATAATCGGTGAGAGAAACAAGAGATAGCAACAACCTTAACGATGCACAGTTTAATGTCATGTAGGACATATGAATAGACTATGCAGTTTAAAGTCATGCAATTAGGACTATTGGTGATGCACAGTTTAATGTCATGTAGTAGGGACACAATACAGTTTAATGTCATGTATGACATATTAAGGGATTTCTGTACATTTTAGCGTCATGTAGTTGGGATGATGGGGACAATACAGTTTAATGTCATGTTGGACATAAAGAGGACTATGCAGTTTTGATGTCATGTAGTAAGGACAAAAGAGGACACATTTTAATGTCATGTTGGACGTATTAGGGACTTTTTCACAGTTTAACATCATTTTGGACGAAAAAGGGACGGTACAGTTTAGCTTCATGTTGGACAAAATTGCGAATAGATTAAGGTCATATGCATGGACCGTTGGTTATGCAGTTTAACATCTTGCTGGATGTAAGGGACTACATAGTTTTAGCGTCATGGTGGACAAATGTTAGAATAGTTTAAGGTCATATTCATGGACACTGGATGGTGCAGTTTAATGTTGTGCTGGACATAAGGGACATGCAAATAGTTTAAGGTCGTATGCATGGACCCTTGGTTATATATTGTGTTTATAAAAAACATCTTCTGAAATCTGGCATTGATTGGAGTAGTGATGAGTTCTCTATCCATTGAGATTAAAGAATAAGCTCTATTGGAGTAGACCTAATGTATTGAGTAAGGTCCTTCCCATTTCGGCTCAAGTTTGGGAGGTTTATTTCCTCGTATCATTGGAGTTCTGAGAACTGATACCAATTCTTCCTGAACGAATGAACGAAGATGAACTTTTTTGTTGAAAGATCGGGCTATTCGATTCTAATAGACTTCCACCTGGTGCAAGGTGCACAATCTTTCCTCTTCTAACCATTCCAATTCATTCAATCACTTTTGAGATTGTTCATCTATAGATGATTGATCACAAATGGCTACTCTGAGCGAATGCAATTGAATTTCAATGGCCAAGACTGCTTTCGTTGCATATACAAGTGAATATGGAGTTGATCGCATTGTAGTGCGGGTGGTGGTCCGATAAGCCCATAAAGCATGAAACAGTTTATCAAGCCATGAAATCATATCTTTATCCACCACAATTTGTAGTATATTTGACAGAGTCTTGTTGAAGGCTTCTATCTGGCCATTGGTCGCTGCATGATACTGAGATGAATGATTGGATTTGATGTTGTATTCTTGATACAACTTCTTCACCTTGGATGAACAGAAGTTGGTGCCATTGTCCGTCAATATGGTACGAGGGACACCAAATCTAGTAATAATGTTAGACATGATGAAGCTAATAATGATTTTAGAACTGACTTCTTTGGGGGTTATTACCTCTGCCCATTTGGAAATGAAGTCAGTAGATGTAAGAAAATACTTAAACTACTTGGCTGAAGCGAAAGGATAAGGTCCCACCACATCCATTCCCCATGTGGCAAATGACCACGAGTTTTTAGCTGTATGAAGCAACTACAGGAGTTGATGAATGAATTTGGAATGTACTTGGCATGAATGAGACTTATTTGTGAAATCAACACAATCTTGTATCATTGAAGGCCAAAAGTATCCAAGCCTTCGAATATGATCAGATAGTCTATGTCCAGAATGGTGGGCACCACAAACTCCTACATGCACTTCTTTCATGACAGCCATTATCTCTTCACTATCAATGCATCTAAAGATAACTCCATCAAAACCACACTTGTGGAGAATTTTCTCTAGGTTATATGGGCTATCATAAAGAGTAAAATTTACCACACGTCGCCGGATTTGTTCTTTCTCGGCTCTATCAGGTGGAAGTGTTCCATTTTGATGGAATTCCATAATAGGTGTCATCCATCCTGTAGTATGACCATATGGTTCAAGAATGGGACTAATTTCATTAATTTCCTCTGTTTTGGTTCAAAAATAAGGTGAAATTGTATGACAGTGGTCAATACTGATGGTTGTCTCGTCCCTAATTGGATCTTCTAGAGTAGTGGCTATATTATCCAGCACATCAGCTTGGGAATTTTTTGATCTTGGGACATAAGAAACTATCGGTTCCGAATGGAATTCCACCATTAAATCTCTAACATAATCATAAAAAGGGATTAATTCTTCTTTTCTGATGGCATAATCCCCATTGACTTGTTTGATTACCAGATCTGAATCACCTTTCACCTTTAAGTGATTCACTTATGCTTGAAGTGCCAAATCCAAGCCTACGATGAGATCTTGGTATTCTACTTCATTATTTGTACCGCCACCCAAAAATGAGAAGGAATAATGTAACAATTCCTTTTCTGGAGAAATGATCACAATTCCTAAGCCAACTTTGTTTAATTTAGGATTTTCCATTTTCCTCCCTGTTGGACTTCTGGAAGCACCATCAAAGTACATTTCCCATGCCTGAGGACTATCTTGAATAGAAAATACTTTCTCATCAGGGAGTTCAATACCTGATGATGTGTCTTCCACTGAAGGGTGTTCAGCCAGGAAATCAGCCAGAGAATTCCCCTTTATTTCCTTTTGAGACACATATTGAATATCAAATTGCTGCAAAATAACTCCCACCATTCCAGATGTCCTGTAAGCATTGGATGACTAAGGATGAATTTGAGCGGGTTTTTGCGAGATACCAATTGGACCTCATGATGTTGCTGGTAGTGTCTCAACTTCTGAACTACAAAGATTAATGCCAGTCGTCACTTCTCAATACTTGAATACTGGGTTTCTGCTTCAAACATAGTCCGACTGATGTAGTAGAGGCTGTTTTCATTCCCAGCATCGTTCTTTTGAGCAAGAAAGTCACCCAATGATCACTCTAGATCTGTCACATTGAGGATAAGTGGTCTTCCTTCAATATGGGGCATGAGTACCGGTGGACTCAAGAGGTATTTCTAGAGAATATCGAATGCTTCTTGAAATTATTCATTCCACTAGTAAGTGAATCCCTTCTTCATTAATTTGGTGAAGGGTAAACTTTTTCCTGCCAAATTGGCGATGAAACGCCGAATATAGGCTTAGTGTCCTTTAAGTCCTCTCAATTCATTCAAAATTCGAGGCGGTGACATACCCATGATTGAATTTGTCATCATAGGATCGACTTCGATACCATGATGGCGTACAAAAAAGCAGAGGAATTTCCCTAAGGTTACCCAAAAAGCACATTTTAAGGGGTTCATATTCAAATTATATTGCGGAAGTTTGTGGAATATGATTTCCAAATCGGCCAAGTGTTTAGAAAATTGTTTGGATTTGACCACCAAATCATCCACATAACATTCAACGAACTTCCCTAAATGGATTTTGAAGATATGGTGTATGGCACGATGATATGTTGCGCCAACATTCTTTAATCCAAAGGGCATTACCCGATAGCAAAATACACCCTGAGGGGCTCTAAAAGCTATAGATTACTCATCTTATGGAGCCATTCAGATTTGATTATATCTGTAATATCCATCCATGAAAGAAGATGATTCATAGTCAGTTGTTGAATCAATCAGAAGTTCTGTAATCGGAACTGGAAAATCATCCTTAGGAAAATGCCGATTAAGATCTCTGAAATCAATGAAAACTCTAATTTTCCCATTCTTCTTTTTCACTAGGATAATATTATCCAACCACTTGGGATATTGAACTTCTTTGACGAAGTTAGCTTTGATAAGCTTATCCACTTCATCCTCAATTTTGGAAGCATAGGTTGTGTGTGTTCTTCTAGCAGCTTGTTTGAATCCTCGATGTTCTTCTGGCAAACCCAAATGATGAGTGGCAACATCAAGATCAAGCCCTGGAATCTCTGTATAATTACAAGAAAATTTTCTTGATTTTTCTTTAAAAAGAAAATATACATCTATTTCTCAT
Organism: Viscum album; assembly: GCA_963277665.1. Taxonomy (NCBI): domain Eukaryota; kingdom Viridiplantae; phylum Streptophyta; class Magnoliopsida; order Santalales; family Viscaceae; genus Viscum; species Viscum album. The sequence continues at coordinate 1,687,978,560 of OY728119.1, forward strand.
CAAGAGTCATGGCCGCACTAATTAAAGTGGGGCGTGGATCTTCTTTTGTACCCAGATTTATTGCTCTGAGTTCATCCACGGTGGTAGAGATACCTTATTCAAATACAGGAGGAGCATCCCTGATATCTTCCTTTTCTTCTTCAATATGTGTTATTTCCTTTATTTCTACTTGCATAGTAGATGATGAAGCAATATTTCTATGATCAGAAGATATTTTAAAATTTGAACATCTTGAAGAAGAAGCTTCCATTTCTGACACGACTGATGATGAAGGGTCTTCCTTGAGAAATAAAGAGGAGATGATGGATTAAGAATCTACATAATTTTTCATCTCTGATGTTGCTATAAATTATTCTAGCCTGATTAGAGATGTATAGACTTGTTGGATTATAGTAGATGAAATAAAGACATCTCCATTTGGGCTTTCATCATTGCTTGGTGGATCACCACATTATCCCATGCTGTCTGGTTTGATTTCCGTAATTGACATTATGGATCTTTCCATGAGAGTGTTTTCATTTGAGTCTATCCTATCAATTTGACTGATAAACAACACATAATCTATACTCACATGTGTAAATGGATTTACTGGAATCTTTTTCAAACCATATGGAGCATTAACTTTGGTAATCTCCCTTGTTGTGGATTCCCCCTTTCCCCTCATGTGGTAGAATTCCGCATCAATGTACTGAGATTCACATGTCTTGAAAAGGTCCTTATGACCATACAAGGTCGCAAATTGACCATCGAAACAATACTTGAGACATTGATGGTATGATGAAGGGATAGCCACATGTTGATGTAGCCAAGGTCTTCAAAGCAAGATATTGAAGGTTGAGTCTTCATCAACAACCATGAAATCTGAATTGGATTCAAGATCTCCAAACCAAGATCTGAGTGTAATCTCGCCCAGTGGTTCTTGTTCATTTTTGTCATATCCTTGTAACATCATTGTAGAAGGAGATAAATCAGATTCTGTGAGACCCAATCGTCGAAGTTTACGAATGGACATGAGGTTGACTCCTGAACCATTATCAATGAAAGCTCTCCCAATATCTACACCATTGACCTTTCCAGATAAGTATAAAGGTCTAATATGCCCATGCACGACATCATCTTCATGTCCATCTATGAAAGATATCACTGCATGGCATTCTGTAGGATTATTCTCTACATGGTAGACTTCAGCTACATCAATTTCAGTATCAAACTATTGAGGACTTGACAAAGCCTCAATGAGTGCCTCCCGAATATCCTTTGACAAATTCAAAGCATAGAGAATTGATAACATGGTGGGTACTTGGGCCAGGTGTTTCAATACATCATACTTTTGATCCAAAGGACTGTGTTTCCCAACATGAACATGTGGTTTAGCAGGTTCCTTGGAAATTTACGCTTTGGAAGTAGATTCATCTTGTATCGGGATAGGAGTTGGAAATATTCATGGCTTTGGAATATTAGACCGATTAGATCCATTTACTTGTTGAGAGGATGAAGGTGGAACCCCCAACCAATCCTCCAGAATAATTGTTCCTCTACTGAATTTTCTATTGGTGGAAGAACTTTATTATTCTTGTTGAGCTCACTGAAGGGATCTACCACAGGTTTCTGCTGCATACACAGTTCTAGTAGTGGTAAAATTAGAATAGTGTCTTCTGGGATATCCACGTCCTCCTTTATATCCCAGACACCTGGAACTTCCTCTAATTCCTCTATTTGATACAGGGAATTCAGGCTCATCAAAATCGAAATTGAGACTGACATAAGGATCTGTTAAATTAATCATATTAATAGAACCAAAGATTAACTCTTCATCTGATGAAGACGCTGCTTTACTAGCCAATGTATGATGTGCCGTTTGGTGGGGCGGTTCCCGTTGCTTTGAAGTAGATGGCATGAAATCTGCCAAATTCAAAGACAGATTAGTCTTTGACACATTCTCATATTCTTATGATTCTTCTTCCTTCCCTGAATTATGCTACCCTTTTGAGGATTTTTATTTTAATGGAGGTTTCACTTTGGCATTTATAGAATAAGACACAATCGATTTCTTCAATTGCGTTCAGAAAATTTCATGAGTTTGGTTGATCGTTTTTCTGACCATCCAATCATCATATTTCTGCGCATTTTTGCTTTTGACTTCTTGCCACTCACCTCCTTCCGCCATATCTGTAGCAGTAACACATGCTACATGAGCTGAAGAACCTTCCAATTTAACTTGTCCTAAGTCAAAAAATTTTGTAGGATGTCCTTGAAGACAAAACAGACCTGAATGGGATGCCCAAACATCTGATGAAATTTAAAATAATTGGGACAGTCTTCATCTCCTTCCTTGTTTGGCCTCCTGGGGCTCGAAAGCTGAACCGAATTATTCTCCTGGGCCGAAATGAAGTAACCAGGAACTTGTTCATTTAGTAAAGAATAAACTTTTCTCTTCAACTCATAAAACTATTTCCATATTTGATCTCTTTCATTGTCTTGAAGAAACGACCTCTGTTGCTGATGCTCAAGAGGTGGATCCCTTCTGGAAGATGAAGGCTTTGAAGTATAAGCAGGTACAAGTGCTTGTTTAAGCATGACTGTAGCAGTCTCTGCTCTATCGATTATCCTTCCTAGAGCTAATTGAATTACCCAAGTTTTATCCTTAGTCTTTGCAAGAGAATCTTTGATCTGCTGGGTGATCAATGTAAGGTCTCAAAACCCTCCTGTGTATTTTACAGGGATCAGTGGTGTACGCAACTCATCAAGTAATTTTCCACACAAATTGGCAAAAATTATTCCTTAGGGAGTGCTGTGCTCAGGGAATATGTTAATCCCTTCCAATGAGCAATGAAATCTAAGACCCTTTCATTCTCTCTTTTCTTACAGTTTGTAAGATCAAAAATTGTTGTCTTTGGCAATGTTGAGCTGAACTGAAGAATGAATTTTTGATGAAGATCCTGCCATCCGGTAATTTACCGGGATTGCAAGCTTGTGTACCAAACAAAAGAAGGTCCTTGTAATGACTGTACAAAACACCTGAGCTTAACTGCTTCTTGTTGCTGAAGGGTTCCCATCATAGGATTGTAATGAGAAACAAAATGTCTTATGTGTTCCTCTGGGTCTCCCGAACCATTAATGATTGGGAATATGGTACTTTAAAATTTTCATGGGGGAGGAATTGCATCAACCTATTCAGGGTAAGATCTCTTTTCTGGTTGAATTAGAGCACGCTTTCCCTATATAACTTCCAACTGAGCAGTTAATGACTCAACATTAGTTATTAACTTTTGAGAAACATCCAGTTGATCTTAAACCTGAATAGGTGAATTGAATGGAGCTTGGACAGGTATGGCAGCTGGTACTGCAACTGATAGCAGCACTACCAATTGTTGTTGCACTTGACCCGTAGGATTAGACATGTGTGTGTGTACTGATAAAGGAGGATATTCTTGATCCATCTCATCAGCCACAACAAATTCCCTTGGCTGATTGGCTCCAGCACGTTTAAGAGGAAGACTACACTGAAGTAGTTCTGTATTCATCCTTCTCAATTCCTTTATTTCTTCCTCCTGTTGTGCAAATATTTGCTCTAATGAGAGCGATTGTCCTTCTCCAGAGGAATGGTATGTAACCTGATTGTTTCCTTTCCCCTTGTTGGATCCGTTTTAAAGAGGGGGAAGTGGGTTATTTGAAATATTATGTAGGTTCTGAGTAATCCATTGATTTCGTGTACGCACACCTTCTTCATTTGTGTCTGTGCATACAACTTCTTGAGCAGGAACCTCTTCATCTGATCCCTCTAAGTGAACGTCATCTGGTGGATCAACAACAATGACATTGATGACATTTATTGATGCATAATGAATTGCATCCCTCCTATCGGCATTTATGTGATATTTTCTTCTTCCATTCATTGATGAGACATTTCCTTTTGTTGATCCGATCCCTTAGGAACTTCTTGATGAACCATAATTTGGAGAGAATCTCCTGATAACATGGCTCTTCGTTCCTCTTGGGGATTCTTCCCCAATCAAAAGAAGACTGACTTTCTCTGAGGGAGGGATTGAGGATTTGAAAAAGTCCATAGTACAATGGACTGGGGTTGTTCTTGCTGTCTTTTCTCAACTCCTCGAATCCTATTTGTTGATTCTGAGGGTTGGTTTAAAAGAGTCCCCAGTCTAGAAAGCTGTGGTGGCAATTGACAGGCTATGTCTGAGACTTTCTTAAAATATATCATGATCTTGCGGACCTTGGTCTGAAAATTAGCTGGATGCATTAATCGACATCCACTTTTATCACCTGGTTCAAAATACCGTTGGATGATTTCTGAAACTTTTGTCACATGATGATGTGATTTCTCCATACAAGAAGCATGTACATTATTCTCGTTTCCATGATGCATGAGTAATTCAACAACTTGTTCTCTGTATTCTTGATTTTGAGAGGAACTAGTTGAAGCCTATTCTTGGGAAAGCCTTTGATTACAAACAAAAACCATTGACTGTGGCCGGCCATGGGAAATAACATTACACGAAACCATTTTTGGTGGGCTTTGCTGACTAGAGAACACAGTAAAATTTAATGCTCTATGAACACCCCATCCTCTGATATGAATACCAGAATGGGCATTGGAAATTAACTGGCGCAATCTTCTTAGTGCGCCAAGGCATGAATGCTGAAGGGCTCTCTGCTGCTTTTCAGCCTTTGGATATCAAGAGACTGATAGAGATGCCAATTAAATTTGGAATGGTAACACTTCTATTATCTTAACATGATTTTAATATTCATCATAATATAATACTTTATTTTTCAACTAAATTTTTTTTTCCATATGTTGAGTCAAATATCATGAATTCCATCTTCCGTCAACATCTCTGGAATATCATACTAAGAGTTGGCCAGAGGCCAAAACATGACTGGCCCTTCACCTTTTTCCAGTTGTTTTCTCATGTTTAGCATTTCCTCTTTATCATTCAATGAATATTCTTCTACCTATTTAGACCAGAGATGGTGCTTTCTTGTTGCTTCATCAGATTCAACAAGATTGGTAGAGTATCCACTTATCAAACTAGAATATGAATGACCCAGGGGTGGTTCAGAGAATGAGCTACACCCCAGGATATCTTCTGATTGAGAATGTATTTCGCTTGCTGATGGTAAAGCATCAAACATGACTGGTTTTACTTTTTCAAATGCCTCAAGATAAGAGGGATTTTTCGTCACTACATTGTCTTCTGAATAATTTTCTAGACAATGTGAATTACTACTATAAAGAGGACTTGCGCAGCTAAATTCATCATTATGGGGAGGAACACCATGGTGGGTTACAGCAAAAGATGAAACATTTTTCTCATTGGTCTTCTGACCACATAGAGGGTTCCTATGGCTCTCATCCAAAGATGAAACTTCAAGATCAACTGAATCATCATGAAGAAATCCTTCATGAGTAATTATCTAATGAAGACCTTCGGAATTAATGTTCCCACTATTGGGAACTGAGGGAGTAGAATCTTGAATTCCAACAGATAATTGTCTGAGAGATTCAAGAACACCAGCATCGAGTAAGGCCTTGTTACAGATTGGCCCTTGATTTCTTGACAGTGTTGGGAGGGTCTTCTTCTTAGACGCCTTCTTACTCAATTTGGCAGGTTTATGTGCCTGATCAGGAGAAATGATCAGGTTAGGCTGATTATATCCACTCAAACCAGGTGTATGTTTCTGACTTTGTTTTCCGTATTATATGGGGGAGTATGCCCCACAACCCTCTTGGACTGGAACAAATGTGTGTGTCTGTTCCAGAGTGAACTGTTGATGTGTCACTCCACTAGTAGGGATAGATTTAGGTGTCATTCCCTGAGATGATGCTGAAGCTCTTATAATATCCTAGCATGCATCCAGAATATGAGCAGGGGTTTTCTTCTGCTCTTTCACCATAGATAAATTATGCTTGGTGACTTCAGCTGCTGGAACGGGGATATACGTCCATTCCATGCTTGGAGTAGGTGTATGTTCCTACTCCTGTCCTCCTTTTCCTATCAGTGATTCCTAACAGTACTCGTGTGTGGGGGCAGAGAGTTGAGTCTGCCACGTGTTTGTCACCGGAGCTTTCTGACTGACTTCTCTGAATGCTACTAAATGAGACTGTTGGTAGGCTTGATCAATGATATCAGGTGTATGTGCCTGCTGATTTCTCTTCATCGAACGTGGTTGATGATCTCCATCATATAAAGTTAGATGAGACTACTGACTAGCTGATGATTTATAAATAGGTGTATGTTCCTGTCTATAGTACTCCACCAAAATTGCCTGGAAGGATTGGTGAGATGCTGCCCGACGAGTCTGCTGGACAGTTGGATTAAAACGGACGGGTGTGTGTGCCCACTCATTTCTTTCCACCATGTTATGTTGGTGGATTTCTCCAGAGATGGTAGAGATGAGAACCTTCTCACTGTTGACCAGATTTTGCCTCTGGCAATTCGTCTTGCCTGCTCGGGTTCATGGAACCTGAGGCAACGCCTGGAGTCGATACCCTCATCATGTTGAGGGTGCACTTCCGCACGAGTTTGGCGAAGATTGTTGATCGGAGCCCTCGGGAAGGAATCATGTCTCTTTGAATTAAGGCCCTGAGGGACCTCATCATTCACCTCTCTAGAATATGGGAGGGACTGGTGATTGCGTTATGGGGATTACTACCTGAAACGGTTGAAAACAGTGGTTGGCACCACCTGCTTCTTGATCAGTTGTCTTCGCTATCCGGACGACCAGGGTGAATTATTGATCCATCAGGAGTAACAACAGTGGCATTCCCAGCAGAGGTTTTCAATGATATAGACTTAAGAAAATCCATTCTCGTAATGTAGAAGATCTTGGAAAAGAGTGCCTGTTTGATATAACATACGTAATCAAGATAAGTTCAGCCACTACATCATTTGGATAAAATCATATGTTATTGATTGTTTTGTTGTCCCTCTCGTTGGGTTTTAAAAAGGGGCCTAATAAATAAGTAAAACATCATTTTTACTTGGTTAAGGATTCACGTCGGGTTCACCATTTTTTGTTTCCCTCTGGAAATGGGGATGATCTCATTGATTTAAGATTCAAACTCTCCATGCAGTTTCCAAAGGGTTTGTTCGTAAAACCGAAAACATCCAATGATTCCATATCCTTTTTGGACCTACTTTCAAAAGGTAGGTGCTCATTAATTGTGAACTGATGAGACTTAGGAATTTGCATTGGTCGAGAGGACGGGAGGTCGGACTCATGTCACATTTTTTAGGAGAATTATTGTCTACTACGGGACTCTCTTTATATATTTAAGTTATGTTCCTAGATCCTTATTATATTACCAAGTAAAAAATGAGCTTTCCTTTAGATCTGAAAATCAATGATTAAATATGTTGGAAATATTGAGAATATTTTATATGTATTCGAGGTTCTTCATCAATAGAGAATCATCTGTATTTTTTAGCGATTCTTTGTCAATGGTATCATTCAATACATATAAAATCTCTTGGTCATTATGATTACCATACTGGTTTTAAAGCCACTCAGTGGGGCACTTGATGTTTATTTTCATTCAGAAGGACATGGATTATTTCGGAGTTGGGATCATACCCACAAATGGGATACCTACATATCCTTTGTTTTGGAAAAGAAATCAGAACCCATGTAGTTTGAGTAAGGGAGTATGATTCTTATGTATAATTGATGGCTCAAAGAAAGATTTCACAATTACTTTTACACCCTAAGCTCATGTGAGTCATGCTCGGTGTGAGAAACAAGAGGTATTGGTAAAACCCGACAATTTTTCCATTAAAGATGCAATCATAATAAATGATGTGGGGATTATGTATGCATGACTGCCCAAATAGATGAAGATTAGGATTTACTTCAGGGAAGAAATCCAAAAATAAGGTCCATGAAGGCATATGTACTTTTTGGAGATTTGGATACTCTAACTTGGGACTTACTCCTAAGGAAGATTCCCAAGTTAGGAGGGGAATTATGATTGGGTTTTAGTTCAGGGAAGAAAGCCTAGATCAAAAGTATATTACGACTGGTTAAGAGAAATTAAAATTGAGGCTTACTCCTGATAAGGAGGCCTTGGTTAAAGGGTTTTTAAAATTAAGGGACATGGGGCTTACTCCTGAAAAGGATGCCAATATTTGAGACTGGGGATTAAAAAAGGAACCCCAGGTTAATGGAATTACGGTTGGGGCTTACTTATATGGAGGATGCCCATATTTGGGGACTTGGAGACTGGGGCTTACTCCTAAGGAGAATTCCCAGATTAGGGAATTATGTCTGGGGCTTACTCCTGTAAAGGAAGCCTAGGTTAAGGAACTTGTGACTTACTCCTAAAGAGGATGCCCAAATTAATGAGGACTTGGGGCTTACTCTTGAAAAGGAGGACCAGGTTAAGGATTCTATCATCTTAAAAGACGAGGTTGAATGAATGAACTCTCTAACTTTAGTGATGTAAAGATGTGTAAATCACTAGATTTTGAGAGATGTTCCCCAGAATTCCTTTCAGATAAGAAAGACAACAAGGAAATCATGCCATAAATGGATTTGGAGAGTGTTCTGAAGGCTTAATCCTGAAGAGTAGAGGTTGATAGGTGTAAGAGGGGTGAAATGGGAAGTAAGTGCACCCAAAAATAGAGGGGCGCACATGTCCTGGTGGGCACGTAGGTACTACGTGGGCGTTCAAGTTTGGGTCGTACAGGTATACATGCACGACACATGGGTACTTGCGCGACTTTTATCCCTTGGGGTAATACTTGGGCGAGACTTGGCTTAATCCCTTAGTTCTATCTCTAAGGGCATACAATAGTGTGGCATGCATGTTCTATTGAAGGAGAAAGGAGGAGCGCATGTGTGGCCATTTCCCTTACAGGCTAGCCACTCAGGTGCAGAAGTGTTTATGAGTTTCAACACTTAGGCCTTCTTCCCCCTCTTTAGATCTTCTGTTCTAGGTAAAAAATTACCTTAGATGTGTTTGGAAGCTTTGAAAAGAGACTAGGGCACTATGAGCTCAACATTGAGGTTCTGGAATTTTTCACCCCCCAAATGGGGGGGCCCATAGGGGTATTTATATGCTGGAGAGACCCTGGGAGAATTTTCAGAGAGGGCGCGCAAGTCACCTGCACGACCATTATGCGGCACACAAGTGTACTTGCGCGACCATGAGGAAACATGCATGACACATGTTCATTTGAAGCCATGTTCATGCCTTTCTCTATATTTTATGTTTTCTTCAACGGATGAATCATTTTTGAGATAAGGCATTTCCTTTTCCATTCGTTTAGACAATGTGATGTAAAGAAGCATCACCATTCATTTATCTTGAATCCTGTATAATATTTTATCAATGGAACTATCAAAATTCATCACTTTGATTCATTGTCCCCCAAATGTTTATTTCCCACATTTAATTTGTTCCCTAGATATGTTAGTTTTTTAGTACCACACACACACAATGACTTCCCTAGGGGGGAAAATCAATATAATATTATACATTATTTTTAAATTGGTTTTTGATAAATTTATTTTACTGAATAATATTCAATGTCCAGGGTATTTATCTAAATGGTAATGAGTAAAATGATGTAGAAAAGTTAAATAAAATGTTAAATTATAAAAATATTGAAAAGAAAATCATCTCTAAATGGATGTGAAATATCCCTTTTCAACATAATATATATATTCATTTTTAATTGTCAATTTTTTTCCAATTTTAATTAGTTAATGATTCTCATTTTATATTAGGCGATTAATATTGAAATTAATGCATCCCTCCACCTATAAATAGTCCCCTATGACACCACACATATTCTCACACCTAAATAATTCTAGATTATTCAAAATATTAGTAAAATTCTCCAAAACCATTCTTAAAAAATCCATGTGGATTTAATTACCACAAAACACCAATCTAATAAGACTTGAGGATTTTTATAAAGGAAGATGTAATTTTTTTGATTAGTTCTTTCATGTTTCTTTCTTCTTAAAACACCAATAAATATATTATTCACATCCTACGTCAACATCTAAAAATTTTGGGTTTTCCATGATAGTTGAAAGATAATTGTTATATCCCATTCCCTCCTGTAAGAGTATAGGGGCTGGAAACATGCAATGAGTAGGCTAGTGAATCACATGGAAGGACTAGCCTATAGTACATGTACACACACACATATCCACATCCACCAAGTTCAAATAAATGAATTATAACATATGGGAACATAATTCATCCATTAACCACTAAAATATCCCATCAATGAATGATAAAATGAAACAAAAAATGAAAAAGGGGAAAATATAAGCCCCAAAATAGTGTTTTTTAAAAATGATAATAAAAGGGGAATTCTATCCAAAATGATACTCATGGGTCTACCCATTATCCATTAAGAACAACTGATATCCACCTAGTACATCATAAAAATTCCTATAATATATACAAAAAATGACACATTCTAGAATATCCCAACTTGGTGTTGTTATAAACATGCCGAGTAGGACACTCCAAACTCCAAAAACCCAATGAGTAAAATGAGGGTCATACTTAAATAACAAAATCGTGAAGGATATGTACTCTAATATATTAAAGAAATCATATGTCAAGTTATCAATACCAAATGTCAGACCAAACCCTAATGGGGGAGAACAGAGGAAATTCCCCCCATATAATATAACTCAACTATATAAAATTTTAATACGTAGAAAATATATCAATGGATCCAACATTACATAGGATGAGTACATATTTTTTGTATGGGTTAAATGGTGTGTCTTCTTATGTATGGTCATACTCAGGTCTTAACATATCACACATCATGCACTTCTCTATACGTAGTATGTTGGGATGTAACAAGGCATGTAGAAATTGACCATTGTACTTAGAAATGTGTCATATTACACATAAGTGTACACTCTATGGTATATTGGGTATTCCCCAAAAAGTGGATAGTGTTTTGCGTAATATGGATTCAACTCATGTACTCCATGTTTATGCTGAGCATTCTAGATAAGGATAAAAAACATTTGAACTACATAGACATCTATGTGATATTTTTATTCACATAATAACCAGACTCCATATTTAATGGGCCAACACAGTGTGTATAATTATGAAATATAAATTTTTTATATCATAATTTCATTTAATTCCCTAACTATTGATGAATAGTTTGTTCTAATGTAACCACCACCTATTCCTCTATAAATCTCATAAACATTGCCTATGGATTATTCGTACCATTCTGGAAACATCCTCAGTGTCAAGGTTCTAGGATCCTCTTCATCATAAAAATGTACATGAAAAACCCCACACCACCCATACACCATCTCATATGTTACTGGAAGCCCTCAATTTACCATTATACTCATATCATCATCAATGATCCTATATCTTGTCATAATCCTCGGTGTTCATAACACTAAAAAAATCCATGGAACCCAAAGAATAAAATAGGAAAAATCCATATATATAGTAAAATAACTGACCATTGAAATTCCAGAAATTCTCTCATTTAAATTGGATGGAGAAAGGGATGAAACACAAAAGTGAGATATCATTGATGACTTTGTAATGCTTAGTGAATTTTTTTGAATACATAAAAAATAAATTAAATGTGTTTAAATAAAAATTAATTCCAAAATATTGGAATAATATAATCTATAGGCCTATCAATAATAATGGCCCAAAATATTAATTCTAAACGAATTAACTTATGTTCATCACAATAATAAAAAATGTAAAATTAACAAAATAAACCCCTACCTCAATATTGGATTGAGCACTAATGAAGGATGATTCTACATCAATATGTATTTTTGGATACAGGTACTTAATGGCTAATTAAAATACATTTTTTATATTAGTTTTCAATCCTTGATCATCCAATATATGATTGTTAATGTCTCCCCGACAGTGAGCATCCAAACCTATCAATATTACAAGCTAATTCATCTAACCCTAGATAATGGAAAATAATGGATTATATAGAGGATTATTTTTGTATGTAAAAAAATTATATTATATTATATTACTTATTTATTTTTATTAAATATCTTCTAGAAATGACACTCTAATTAAATTTCTCATATTTAAAAAAAAATTATGTAGCACCTCAGGTTGTAGCTGGAGACTAGATTTAATGGTAGTATCAATTTTCTTATCCAAAACATAGTATAATAAATATTACACTAATTCTATGTAACTATGTTTTTGGGTTACATTATGTTTTATATTTTTAATATATCGAGATGAAGCCTCTACTCCACCCAGAACATCACATCGGCTCTGTTCCAATCATCGAAAATAGTATTGAAAATTTTATTGATGTTTCACCCAAAACAAATTGAGTCATAAAATCCCACCTAATAAGGGTTAACATATAAAAATGTAAAAACCCACTTAAATTTAGGAGGGTAATGAGATCACATCCAGTTATCCTACTACCACTACCTCCTTTGGAGGTACTTAGGGTTCCACTGATTCCACACCTAGGTAATCACTCACCCATGAAGTATTTTCTCATACTGATCCTTTTTCCATAATTTGTACTCTAAAAAAGTATCCATATCCTAAATTCAAATAGAAACTCTTTAATAACATATGATGGCTTTACAAATTATCTCATTCCATGTGATATAAGGAAAACATCATATACACAATCAAAATATGGTGGTAAGGCCATGAAATATGCCATCTCAATAACTCTACCTAATATTTGTAATGGTTTAATGAATATAATAGATAAAATGAATCCCTAGACCAATATATTCAATCATCATATTTGTGAGAACTTTCGGAACACTTGGTCTCCCATAAAGAACCCTAAAACCCCCCTTCATTATTCCTCATATAACTTCTGACAGATTTATGAAAACATCATCCCCTCTTATATGATATGAAACTTCTCCATCACTATTTGAAAAAAAAAACTACACAAATAAGAATTATTTCTATTAGACAGATCTTGCACAATAGATACCTACAAGGTCTCCCATTCTAGGACTCAAATGGTATTATACTAATGGAGTAATGGAAACTTCTATTATGTGAAATCATTACAAATGGTATATCATTCCACCAGCTATGGAAAATATTCAACATGCAAGCTCACATAATGTCTACCAAAAAAATGGTCTCCTCAATCTGGTTGCCTATCTAGTGGTGAAACACCATTCTTATCCTTAATAGAGTCTTGAAAACCTACTGTAATACTACCCAAAATCGGTAAATGATCTGAGCATCATTGTTTGAAGTAATACTTAGGGGAACTCCATGAATCCACACAATCTCTAGCACGTATAATGATCCCTAACTCCCCATTGAACTCTTCTATTGGATGGAATGGAAGTGAAATGATTTGATGACTCACTCTCGGATCACCAAGATAGATTCATGAACTCAATTTATTTATGTAATTAGTATCAAAACAATAAATATAGATACCATCCCACTTCCATAATGGAACTTTCAGGGGTTGATCAACACCTACTGGTACCTAAGCATGACCTTCACTCACTGGAAAGTGAGGCATTGAGAAATTCACTCAGATATACTCCACTTCATCCCTACCCTGAAAAATTGATTTCAGTGTACCTATTATATCTTGTATACTACTTGATGTTTTGATAATTGGGATATATGAAACTCAATCAGAGCCTCCTCCCACTTTGTGATTTGAACCATTACCTTATGTTAACAAATAATTATGTGCAACACTCCTTTAGAAAATCTATTATGAAAGTTCCCTGTGAATGTCTATTGATGAGATAACTCATAATCAATATCACTAAGAAAACCTTCCCTGATGTATTATTCAATTTGAGGGGTCAGAACAAAAATCCATTGATATATCTCTCCCCAACCATCCACAATGGTCCACTACAATGAGTCCAGTGGCTCTGTTTCCTCAATCTAGAATAGAAAATGTGATTTCTTGATAATATAATCTATTACCAAATTCCCATTTCCATGAGTATAAACTATATCTAAGTCATATTCCAACAAGAAATCATGTCTTCACATATGCCTTAAGATGAGATATTTATATAAGAACATATACTTGGGCCTCATACTCATAGAATAGATGATGAATCAGTCTCCATGATGGTAGGTTCTTAAATTCTAATGGATGATTACTATTTATTCTAGCTCTATATTGTGTGTCATGTGTATCTTGTCAAAGGGTATCACCTATTATAAACCAGAAAAATAATTTTTTTTCTACTAAAATAGAATTCCTACAGTGTCAGCTCTTGAGGAATCACATAACACCATATAATCAACTCCCTCATATGTTGTACTCAATATGGGTGTTCTTATCAACCTATTCATAGAAACATGAATATATGTAGATAATTCTCCATCTAATCAATGAGATTCCACTTTTGGGTCAATACAATCAGAGGCTTCAGGATCCTATCGAAATTATGAATTAATCTTTGATAATGTTAAGCCATCCCAAGGAAGCTATTCACCTCAATCATGTTCTTGAGTGAATTCTAATATAAACATGCCTTGATCATTTTGGGGTCTTATGCTACTACCTTCTCTAATATTAAATGTTCTATAATGTGGACCTATTAAATCAAAAACAGAAATTTTGATATATTCCATTAGATCTAGTTCACCCCATGTATTTTCAAGACCATCCTAAAATGCCATCAAATATTCTATATGGGTGTCATGTACATAATGTTTTAATCAAAGAAGAATGTCAAAAACTAGTATAGGAAAGGCCATAATATCTAATTTATGAGTCCCATATACACTCCTAGGGTGTTCATCATTATAAATATATTCATTAAGTAGTCATATTGACAGTAGCTTGATCAAAATTCCATTTTTCACATCACCCATTAAAATTAAATCTACTGATAACCCATCCCAAGGTCAGTACTTCAGATACAATTTACCTCTTTTAGAATTTAAAATAGGTCATCATTCAACAATAAATGATAATTATTCAGATAGTGACCTAGATTAGGTAGTGATAGTTAATGAATAACCTCAATCCGAAAACCACCTACTTAGTGACCGACACGTGGGTTTTCCATAAGATACACATATTATTTTTAACCTATTTATCTATAGATCAACCAAATATGACTTAAGTTATCATAGCTTTGTATGATCTATATGAATTACTAGAAACGATATCAATGTATTTATTGATATAGTTCTATAAAAACGTTTTTCTCTCAACAAGGAGGTATGTTGGATGCATCTGCAAGAAAGACATAATCTCCCTACTCAACAACTATGAGGATCTAATAATTCATTACTTATACAGATCCAAGGGTAACACCTGATAGTTAGTGATAAATTTTTTGTTACCACGAGAAATATAGCTATGCTTGGCTATCCTGAGATTCCTTCACATAAATAAATGGAAATATCATTCGATATTGACAGAAAACCCACAAACATTGTCAGTAACATAACATTGTGTCATGGTAAATATAAAATAATTTCATACCATGAAATTTATCACAAGGTCTAATAATTCCAATGAACATTTATTATATGAAACTCACTACCCTAAAATTCATGTCACAGTATCGGTAAATGTGTGTGACCATCAAATCTTCCCTAGTTAGAGTCTATAATCACGAGGTTTATAATAGAGGCTCTACAAGTATATCATGATACCATAATGGGGTTGGAAAATATAAAGAAGCTATAAATCCATGTTTATGAACACTACAACTAAAAACTATAGGAAGTAGATCATACCTCATAGCATACTTGGAGCCTTAGAGATATAATCGTCCACTACCTATAATAGTCCACATACATGACTGCCATCTATCTATGCCTAGAATTGACTTTCTCATATGGTAATGGGGGTAACAGATCATATATTTATCCACTACCAACAAATCTCCCTTTTTTATATGTTCAGCTCCTTATAGAACTCAATATACAAAACATTTCCTCTACCTAGAAGTCTATATCTTCCCAATGTAATGCTTACTAGAAACAATGACAAACTCGTGAATCAAAAACATA
Organism: Viscum album; assembly: GCA_963277665.1. Lineage (NCBI taxonomy): Eukaryota > Viridiplantae > Streptophyta > Magnoliopsida > Santalales > Viscaceae > Viscum > Viscum album. The sequence continues at coordinate 1,687,994,569 of OY728119.1, forward strand.
TCCATAATAGGTATGAATACCCCTATGTCATGAAGGAATGTATTTTAATTAAGATATCTATCCAACCTAATATGTCATATATCATAATCTATTTGTCCTATGTCGCCTGATTTCAATTAACAGTTCCTGCACACATTGGACTCTGAGTGATCCTTTCCTCAAAAACATATGGTGCACATGTATCCTGTATGAATCATCTTCTAGATCTTACATGGCCATAAATTTATTGATATACTACAACTCATCACCCTACACCATTGGATTTGTGTAATCCTAATTTTTAATGTATTAAGGTGTTGTCTATTGTCCACCCGATGAAAGAATATATCTACCGAGTCTTCAAATAGAGACCTCATCATACATCATATCTGAACCACCACAGCATTATGTAACCGTTAATTATTTCATCATGAAATAATTTTGAATTTTTCAAGATATATCGATGTAAAAAATGAATATATTTGGGAAGATGACTTAGGAGGTACATCTAAACCACAACCGACTCATATATCAGTTATACACCACTGTTTTTTATACAATGAATTCATAAATGTATGGACTTGAAAATAATGGTATTAGAGTCTCGGGGAATAAATAAATTTTTCTTTTCATGATAAATGGGGTATGTCAATTGATACCTATAATAGAGAAACCTTAACAATTTTCCATAGTTTCCAAAACAATCCTCATAATTATACCATCTCTGAACATCAGTCTTTAGACAACATATGATATAATACTTCTTTTTCATGGACCATACCATCAAGGCCTATCTTATCATTATTAGTCCAAGATTAATACTACAATACCACATGAAATGGGCAAGGGGTATAAAACTAGCACTGATTAGTCATATCGCATATATGGTGGGGGAGGGGGTTAGCCAAAAGTACTAATGAAAAAACACCCACATCTCCACATCCACCAAGTGTACAGAAAAGAAAAATAACTCATAGAAACAGAATAAATCCAAAAACAACTAACATTCCACATTATATTAGTATAGAAGAAAACAAAAATGAAACAATTTCTAGATACAAGCACATCATTACAAACAATGAATCTGGATTACTAGAAAAATTGGACTGCTAAAAAAACATCTAAATCTACTTTTGGTCAGTATTTCCAAACTAAACATTAACTAATTATGGTCCTCCTAGTACTTAATATAAAGTCTTGTCACATTTATAATACCTAGAACCTAAAGGAACATCCCTTGTAGGGTTAGTTATATGAATGCCTAGCCAGACACCCGAAAATCACCAAAAAAAGTCATTAAAAGTGACATAGATGTAGATCAATATGAAATGGGGAAAAACAAGATAACCTCGATATTATCTTGTAAGAAAACATATCTTCTTTTGTGTCCTTACCCCACTACTAGAAAAAGGATACAGCTTGAGGATCCAAGATAACAATTTTTTAAGAGACTAACTCATTGAGTCATGTTAAAACTAATGTCTCTGATTTTTGAGGTCATACTCATCAGGGACTTTTCGTATTAATAGATGAAGGAAAAAAAGAGTGGTATCTTATGATACACAAATGATAATGATACATATTATCATAAGATAATAGATGATGATACACAGATTGGGGATCACACCTAGATCCAATGGGTTCCACCTCACCCATACTAGAATAACCTACTAGGTAGGGGATAAAAAGCTTAGTATATAGGTTACATGATACTTGTCCCTTTCTAGGGAAATATTTGAATGAGGATCCAACCTTAGACCCCAAAGAGGTATATATACTATAATTCAATTAGGGTTTCATATGTTTATTTCTCAATATTATACTTCCCAATAAACCCTAACAGTAATGGACCCAACCTCGTACATGGAAACTCATCTATAATGAATTAGTATCCAAAATGAATATATTAAGGGCTCTATCATTCCCAATAAGGATTAAATTGAATTTTCAAGGGGTACATGGCTTTCGATACTAATTATGGTCTGTCTCATGTTCTTAAATCTTACACAACATGTTTTCACTAATCATGGAGTGTTTCAATGACACCTAAAATATAGTGGTTGGTCTTTTACTTAGTAATATGTATTATAGCCATGTATACATACTCAATGAACTATAAGGAGTGTTCTCTGACTAGAACATGTCATGTGGAGTTACTTGGATTCTATGAATTTACTCTTTATACACAGTGATCTGGCTAGTTAATGACCAGACATCACATGGACAAAGGACATGAATATATAATATTTATCTTCATGTAAACCCTTTCAACTCCATGAAGGATTTATATAATGAATTTATTCATCTAAACAATAATAAATATAGACTCGATTTCAAATAATTATAAAACCATTGAAACATATCAAATTCTGAAGACTCTACTTCCCCTTCCACCACTAATATTTCAAAAAATGCCCATAGATTATTTTTACCATTCCATAAACTACACCGGTGTCCATATTCATGTCACCCCTTCCAATAAATATAATCCATGTTGCACCACATGCCAATTATACACTATCAGTCATTTATTTGGAATCCCTCAATCGATCATTAAACTCTCATCCTCATCATTAACGCATTGTCATGTCATAATCCATGGACTTAACACCAAAATAATGTTCAGTAGAACCCTAAAAATGATATTTGAAAAAAAATGTTCCTAGATATAATTAAATAATTGGAAAATACAACTCCAGTGATGATCACACATCGAATGAAGATAAAAAAACAAAATTAATAAATGAGAAATAGGTGTTGTTTCTTTTAGATTTAGACAATATCCCTAATGGAAGAACAAGGAAATCAAGAAGGATTATAATAAACAATAATTACTAATAATATGAATATTAATTCTAATGGATAAATAATAATAATAATTTATGATGTTAGTTATAAATGAATTAATCTATCTTCATTATAGTAATAATGAAGGGGGAATTTACCAATAAAAACATATTTCCACATTGATATCATATTAATAATTAATGAAGAATGATTTTTTATTTTTTATTGTAATATTCAAGAACAACTTAATAAATAAAAATTTCAATGGTATATCAATCATCAATCATCAATACACCATTTTCTGGTGATATATGTCTCCCTCACTGTGAGGATAACCTCCTCTAAATATCCATGGTTAATGTGGATAACACTACAAAATATCCCTAAGATCATTTAACTAGATGTTTTTCTAGGTTTAGTCATAAATTAGATAATAAATAAATAAAATGTATTTATTAATTTTTTATCTAATATCAACTTTTTAACACACTCTAGTGAATTTTATTATTATGAAACTTATATTTTTCCTATGGTAAAACATGCAATATGGATTTAATATATGTCTTAGTTTTCTCATATGATACACAATTTTGGAGTTATTCTATTACATATAAAAATAATAATGTCTATGATATATTATATTTATTGTTTTTAACATATCTATATAGATCCTCTATAGGGCCTATAAAATCAATATGAATCTACGCCTAACTTTGAAAATATTTATCAAAATTTTCCAAAGTGGTACGAAAAAATTTCAAAGAAATTATACCCTAATATAATTAATAATGATTTATTATTATAAAGATATGTTTTTTATTGATGTAATAAACATTAAACATCTTAGAATTTTCCATTTGAAAATTAAAATTTTGTATGTACTATGGTTAGACAACATCTCATGTGGAGTAAAAATTTTATTTTTCATTCACAACTTCATTCGATGGATCTATAAGGTTATTAAATTATAATATATTATGTATATAAAACTTTTCAAATTTTTAACAGATAAATTACACATTATATTAATGATATTAAAAATTAACAATATTTAATTAGACTAAGAATGGGCATCACTAAATTAAATAATGTTAACCACAAATGATCATTTTATATTTAATCACAAAAAATATGAATACATTCCCACTTTTCAAAATTTGAATCTATTTATAAATACCAATTGTACTATAATATTTTTTTTCTATTGAAATGATAATGAATATGTATCATTATAATTAAAGAAATTATTAAACTATTTTATAAATCCTTTTACCATGGTCATCATATTGAATAATGTTTGGACAAATTCACGGATTTTCCATAAATATCAAAATAGAAAAAATATAAAATAAATGAATGAAACGTGACAATAAAGAGACTTTTAAATGATAAATACCAAAAAATTATTTATCAATTATATAATAAACTTAATTTTTTTATAAAAGATGTCATATACATGAACCAAGTCAGTTGGGACATGAGGTAAGGGTTTATTCTCCCAATTTCAATTCAATGAGACAAATTTCTTATTATGTACCAATATACCATAATATATAGTGAGTTAAAAAATATTTTCCTCTTATATCATATGTAATTATTATATTTTAGAGTTTCACTTCCATTAATTCTCCCCCTATTTTTTATTAATTCAAATGTTACCAAAGTTATAAGGGTTGGTATTAACTTGACTTACTTTCATTAAGATATATAACTTACTCTTGAACTTATTCTTTATAAGATTGGTTTATTCTACAATATGATTTCATTATACTGTATTTCCACATTATTTTTTAGTTTTAAAAGGAATATTCAAATTTAAATTCTCATTGGATTGGTTCAAAATTCTACCAAAGTGTTGCTTTTATGTGGACTCAACCATATCTCTTCTTTATAGTCTGGAATTTTTTCCCTCCAAGTTTATATTTTTAATATTATTTCAAGAATTTTATGATATATAATTTAAATTTTTATTTAATTAATTTACTATTATTTCTATTATCATTAAAAATGTTTTGAATGTTTTATTTTTAAATTTTTTAGCGTGAGTCTTTTTTTGATTTTCACTAATATTTGTTAAAAGAATATTAATTTCAACATTTATTTTATGATCAAATATTAAGTGTTTTATAGAAATTTTTTATAATGAATATTATTCTTATTTTATGGTTTTTCAATGATAATATTATTCCCATTATTTTCAGAATTTTAAAATATAAAAATTATGGTTAATATTTTATAGTAATAACATAGAGGTGTTTTATTACACTTTTATATACTTTAATATTCCACACCAAATTCCCTAACATTGAATTAATTTATTTTCAATGATTAAATATTTGGAATTATTTTAAAATCAATGTTTTAGGTATCCTCTTATATTAAATTTAATTTGATATGTGAAAGTGACTATGAAGTTTATTTTACAACCATGCAATAAATGATTTATGAAAATTATTTTTATTATTTCACATCCATTTTCATCTTAAATTATAAATTATCTATCACTTATGGAGTTATATTTCATGTATTACCCTATAAATGGTTTTATTAATTAATAATTCAAACATAACTATATTGGTAAGGGTTATGTTCTGAATTACTCTTAAAAATTCTCTGAACTATATGATTCTCCTCTATGTCTATACTCTTTAATTTCTGGGATATAATTTATATCACCTCCACCATTTCCGTTTTTCAATTATTTATGAAATTGTATACCCAATACTATATTTGGTGATAGTTTAAAGGGTTCTTAATAAGTAAATTATTGCATTTTTCATTTGGTGAAATATTGATACTCTATATACTTTTTATTTCAGAAGGAATGTTTGTTGACTACTAAGGCTTGTTTGTTTTGCATTATATTGTATATTAATTTCATAAAAAAATCATTCAATATAATTAATTAGTGATAGATGTGGGCAAAAATTATTTATTCCTTCTATGAATAGGTATGTCTTATAAGACATATGTAATGGGTATTTTTTGCAATCCTTGCTTATTTTTATATTATGTATTTTCACAAGCCTTAATAATATGATTATGATGTCTGAGGTTATGAATTTTGTCAATACGAAAGCCATTATATAATCCATTTGATTATTTACATTATAATTTTACCGAAGCATATATAATATTATCATGTAAAGTGTCATGTAGAATTTTATTATCATTATTATTATTCATACAATTTTAGTCATGACTAATTTATTTATTGATAGATTTTGTTGTATGTGAGCCATTACTGAGTGTTTGAGAATATCCTTTTTATGATTCAATTACCATAGGATAAAAATAATATTATTACTTATAAAATATCTAAAGGGGTGTCACGGGTGAGGAATATTATAGGATATTTTGAATATAGAGTGTTAAATAAGGTGTCCTTAGCTTAATGGGAACTATTCAGATTTTATGTGAAAGATACTGGTTTTGTTAGTTAAATTTTATTTTAAATTATCCAAAAATATAAACCTAAAAGGTCTTGAGTATGTATATGACTTTAAGTTTGTTATTAAAATTATAATTATGTATAGTAACGTTTTGGTAACATCAGTTAGTATCAAAACCATTTTATAAAGAATTTATTTTAACAAATCCAAGAGTTTGTAACTAGGGAATCATAAAAAAACTTTGGTTCCCTATGCACTCTCTGATACCTTCCATCATTAATTTCATCTAAATACTTTAATCTAATATCCAGTGAGAATGATTTCTATCACATCTGTGTTACTTATCATATAGTTATTATACATTTAGTATGTTTCTATACTATTTCACACATTCTCAATAATCATTCAATACAACTATATTTGTAACAAACTAGGTATTTATATAATAATACTTTTTGATTTATATTAACACATATGAATAATATATATTATTTTAAGTTAAAGGGGATACTTTTTGTGACGGTGTACTTGACACACAACAACATGTTTTTCTAAAATCTTATATTGTACCCAATTTATGTTATACTGAAATATAATACAATAATAATTTTATTATTTTAAATGGTAGTTAAAACAAATAAATTATAATGGAGGGAATGAATAGTATAAAATAAATTTTGAAATATGGTCCACACATTTTTAAATAATAATTCATTGGATACCAAATTTATTTGAAATTGAAATAAAAACCAATTGTATAAAAAGGAAGTGTTTTTATGAAAACCTATTTAAAAGAGAATAATTTTGTTTTCATATCACTCTTTATGAATTTTTATTTAATGAAAAATATTTTATATATATTCAATTTGTTGTTTTAAATTCACTTTATATGTTTGCTTCATCTGATATAAGAAAAAATTCAATTTATTCGCATAAAAGAAGTATTTTTATAAAAAATCCATTTTACAACCTTTTGGTGGGTAAACCTTTTTAAATATAATTTTAACACTTTTATATGTTTTATTTTACAAAATAAACATCTTTTGTATAATCTCTACATCAAAATTTACTTTCTATGAAATATTTGTACTTTTCTGATAAAGTTCATTTTTTAATGAATAATAAAAATGTACTGCATTTTAATTCAAAACTGTCCTTTAATAAAATTTATTTATATATTTAGACAGCCCTTTTATTTGGTTATAAAGTTTAATTGTGTTATGTTTTTATACTTTAATTCAATTTAGGCCATTGGAAGTAATTTCACTTTTAATTTGGACATAAACTCATGTCAATCTTTTTATAGTTATTACATCTTAAAACCCCTCTTTCTTTTATAACAGAAATTTTTGTTAAATTTTTTACTTCAATTTATTAGTTTTGAATTTGGAAAAATGGAATCCATATTTGTAAACAAGAGGTCCATATTTTGTAAATAGGTACCTTTTATTTTTTTACATTATGAATAGTAACTTGAGTAATTATTTTATTTGTCATGGTTAAAGGGTAAATATATTAAAAAAGGGTAAAACATAATATTATATTAATATTAAACAAACCTATAACGTGTCCAAATATTATTGGATGATGTATGCCCAGACATGGGCATCCTTGGGTCAATTTGGGGACCTCATGTTGCCACTTGGAAGTGAACATAAGAGTTTTTAAGAATTAATTTAAAGTAATGAAAAATGAAACATCCACAAGTATCTTCTATTAATAAAATTTTTATATCGAGTTACATAAGTGATTTTTTTTAAAGTGGGTTCTGGTCAAAAGACCAGAACATGGAGCTTTATTCAAAAAGAAAGAGTCACAAAAAAGTTACATCAGACGGAAAGAGGGAAATTTTCAAGTCCTTAACAAAAACAGGAATTAGCTCTGGCGGGAGATCATTCTTCCAAGTGATCTCATGAGAGACTCCCAAGTTGGAAAGGCCATCAGAGATCATATTAGCCTCCCAATAGGTATTAGTGGCCATAAAGTTGAGTTCGTTGAGCGCAGCGAGTCAATCCATCCATCTGGGGGTGAGAGACCATGCCAGGTGAACATCACCCTTCGAGATGGCTTGAACAATAGTAGTGGAGTCGCTCTCGATCCAGATATTCTTCCAGTTGAAAAGATTTTCAAAGGAGACGGCACGAATGGTAGCAAGAATTTCGTCCTCTAGGGCAGAAGCATTTCCATAGCCTCCAAATAAATATTCGAGGATTCGGTCCTGATGGTCTCTGAAAATTCCTCCGCAACCAGCAAGACCAGGATTGCTTTTTGAAGCTCCGTCCACATTTACCTTAATCCATCCAGGAAGAGGTGCCTGCCAGAAGACTTCAATAGTGTAGCGAGGCTTTGAGAAGATACCTTTGATGCCAATTCGGCGAAGGGTTTCAAAATCTGTGATCGAATTGTCACAAAAGTCTTTTTGGATCATTGCCGCTTCCTTTATAGCCAGCAGAATCCTTAATTTTCCTGCATTAATATTAAAAGAGTTATTGTTAAAAAAGGATTCATTTCTACCATACCATAGAGTATGCATAAGCTCCGCAACAGCCGTCATAAAGAGATTCTTGATTTGGGAGATCTTGGGAAATCCAACACTCTTTTCAGTTGAGAGAAAATAAAAGAATCTAAGAGCCAACTGCATCCAAAAAGGTCAAAGATGTAATTCCAAAGGGCCATAGCAGTGTCACAAGATAAAAAAATATGATTGATGTCCTCAGGATGCAGGTTGCATAATTTACATTTAGAGAAAAGATTAAAGCTATAAGATTGCAAGCAAACATCAGTTGGAATTTTTTGATGTGCAATACGCCACATAAGAGTGAGACAAGAAGGATTGATCCAAGATTTATTGAATTTGGACACCCAATTAAAATTTTCATCCTCATTAGGGAAGTGATAGTGATAAAATTGTTTAGAATCTAAAAGGCCATTGTGAGCAGGTTCCCAAACAAGGAGATCCTCTTTGGAAGTGAACTAATAATTATCCACAATCCCCTTGATATGATTCGGAAGTTGAGGATCAGGGGAATTAATAATCTCCATAATAGAGCAATTTGGTGGATTTGGGGAAAAGGTATTAGGAATATTAGAAATAAGAGGGTGTCCAGTCCAGTTATCAAACCGGAAATTTAAAGAAGAATTTTTACTAACAATCCATCTAGAATTTTCCATGATAGAGTGAAAAGAAGCTTTAATCGAAGGCCAGATAGAAGAAGTCATGTAGTTAGAAGAACTAGACTTAAGCTTATCAAGGAACCAGTTTTTGAGGAATCTCATGGAAAAGGAGTTATTATGGATAAGGGACCATGTGAGTTTGGCCTGAAGGGCCTCATTAAAAATTTTAAGATTCTTAATACTGATTCCACCATTTTTAATAGGTTAACAGCAAGTTGCCCAAGAAACCGTAACCAATTTCCTTCCCAGGGTACTTCTACTCTAGATGAAATTTCTTATAGCAGTATTGAGCCTTTTTATCAGCCCCAAAGGCCATTTTTAGACCATCATGGAGTAGACGAGCTTAGAGAGAATTGTGGATTTAATAAGGCAAATTCTTCCAGCCATTGAAAGGGATTTACCTTTCTAGGAAGAAAATTAATTTAGAACATGATCAACGATACTAATAAAATAACAAGCCTTGGGTCGACCCCAGAAAAGGGGAACACCCAGATAAGTAGAAGGAAGGGATCCTTCCTTAACCCCTAAGACATTGGATATATGAGTTTTTCTATTCGAGGGGACTTTTTTACCAAAGTAAATAAAAGATTTTTTCTAATTAATGCATTGGATAGAAACCTCCTCATAATGATCAATGATGGATTTAACGTTGTTAATATTTTGTTTGTCTCCCAGAAGGATGAAAATAATATCATCGACATAGAGCAGGTGAGAGGGAGCATGAATATTTCTAGAAGCAATGATAGGTTTGATTCGGCCTCCCTCAATGTTGAGCGAGAGCAGTCTACAAAGATAGTCTTCAGTGATAGAAAAAATGATAGCAGAAAGCAGATCTCCTTTCCTAACGCCTTTGGAACATTTGAAATAACCCCTAGGTGATCCGTTAATAAGAACAAATATATTGGCTGAGTTGAAAATGATTTTGATTCTATTGATAAAGGAACCATTGAAGCCAAAACTGGAGAGGACCTTAAAAATAAATGTCCAGTCAGTCGTATCGAAGGCCTTAGTGATGTCTAGCTTAAGAGAAATATTCCCACCTCTATTTTTTTGTTCAATAAATTGGTATATTTCGAGGTGAGGAAAATAAAATCATGTATAGATCTACCTTTAATGAAACCAAACTGGTTCCAGGAGACAATTTTGTTGCTAATATTAGAGAGCATATTAGCAAGAATCTTAGTAATAATTTTAAAGAGAGAATTTAAGAGGGAAATGGGTCGGAAGAGATGAATTTCATCCGCATTGTGAACTTTAGGAATTAAAGTGAGGAATTGAGAGTTTAGAGAATGAGGGAGAACCCCTTTTTCAAAGAAAGATTTAACTAAATTACAGAAATCATTTTTAAGGACATCCCAATGTTTTTGATATAAGCCATTGTTGAAGCCATTGGGGCCCAGGGCACTCTCTGGATTTAAACCAAAGACAATTTCCTTAATCTCAGAATCAAGAGGGGTGCAGTTGAGCAGACAATTATCCTCAGAAGTAACCAAAAAAGGAATAATGTTTGGGATGATATCTCTGTTGATGTTAGGACCATTGATAATGTTAGTGAAGTAGGAAACAACATGATTAGAAATCTGTTCCTTAGAATCAATGATATTACCCTCAACTCTTAAGCGATAGAGAGGCTTACAAGATTTCCTAATCAGTTGAAGAGAGTTGTAAATTTTTTTGTTTCTATACCCATCATTGAGCAACTTAGTTTTGAATATTTTCTTCTTTATGTTATCCTTAAAGTTTAGAAGAGAGATCAATTTAGAAGAGATGTTGATTTCATCATGTGGGTCAGAATTGAACCTGAAAGAAGTGTTATTATTTTGAATGAGAGAAAAATACTTTTCTAAATCTTGGATATCTTTTTCAATTAAATCAGTTTAATCAGAACACCATTTTTTAGAAAGCTTTTAATATTTTTATAGATTTTTAAAAAGTCGTGATATTGATAGTATAAAAATTGACATAAATGAAAATTTAAAAAAAATAGTATTTTATTAAATAATATAATTGTCCTAAAAATCTAATATTCTAAAAAATGACATATATAATGTTTAACATGTCATTAATGGACCACTTTATGTTCTATTGTCATTTTATAGTAACTATATTAACAATATACTATCAATATACAAGAAAACTTGGTAAGAGTCTAATTCATTAACTAATGGTTAAGCTAAAATATGTGGTTAAATTTGTGACAAAGACTTTTCTAAAACCTATTGGTTGAGAGGATTTCGACCCAAAAGTATCCTATATTTGAAACAAATGACTATGGGGCCATTTGAAACTGAAAAGAGTTTTATAATAAAATTATATTTCAATACCTTCCTAAAATGAACCTGCTCCATCTTATAAAATAAAATCAAATTTACCCATTTAATCACACCTCTAAAGCCCATTGGAACATCCAAAATCCTCCCAAATAAGCTCCCAACATCACTCACTTCCTAATAAAATAATTACCATAGGTAGAAGGAAATCCAAGAAATCCTTTTTTCCTCAAATCAAAAGTGAGTTACACATTTTAAGATGTAGCCTCTTCTTTAAAGTTCATTTCAATTAACTTACTTCTACACTCCCTATTCTATTCTTATTCATTGATTACATAACAAAACATGTATCATCAATATACTATGAATTATTTATTTGAAGGATTATAACTACACTTACATTCACCTCCATCTAATGGATACGAACATATTGTTTCTGTGTATGTAAAACTACTTCCCCACAAAATGATGATTGTTCGATTTTACCCTACCACTTCTCATGGTTTCCATTATTATGGAACTATATTTATAAATGATATATATTATATTTATATTTTCTCTATTATAATGTATTTTTTATTTAAACACATACCATTATGTTTTTCATGATGTGTAAATTCGATAATTTCATTTGAGGAAGTGTAGGCTACCGCCCAATCAAAGTGATATAACTCATTCATGCCACTCATGAAACGAATAATGAATGATCGCAATGAACTAATGTAACATATAAATCATATGATATTATACTGAAATTATAATATATACCTATGTATCATTTATTTTTCATTCCTTTAAATATGAAAAAATGAATGTAATGTTTTTCCGTACATTAATCTTACCGTCTCTATGAACGGTGAATTTCATTTCTTATCTCCAAATGTTATGGACTATTCTAAATAATCATATACTAGATCTAAATACATAATATATATATATATATTATTTAAATCATGAATATGATTTTGGAGATAATGGACTTTTTACCACATAGACAATTTTTAATTATAACAAGTTCATTTTCGACTCAAGTTCCCAATATCGACAAAATGACAGATATTAACATAAATAATTATGAACTTTTTATAAATTGGTAATAAGTGATATAATAGGAATAATAAATTTCAAAATATTTCTGAATCAAGTAGAAATTAACTTATATTTATTATTGAGTAAGAACAAGGAACAAGTGTGATGAATCAGACTCAAGGTAAGGAAACTTCTTAACCAAATTTCCATTATTTTGGTTAATCTTCAACTTATTTATTTTTTGTTTCTATGATTATGTGGGAAATAAATTTTCATAAACTATATTGTATTTATTCTTGACTTATAAACTATAATGCATTTGGTTTGGAAGTCTGTCGTATGGCTATTCCATTTAGTGATATGTGTGGAAGTCGACTGTATGGTTATTCCATTTCAGTATGTTTATGTCCCATGTTGCCTTTATATTCTAAATGTTTCATTATATATGATTTATCTTAATACTATAGTTACAAAAAGGTTATGTAATGATTTTAAATTCAGTGAAGTATAATTACTAATTCTAAAAGGTAAAATGTATTACCTTTGATAACGTATTCTGGGTTTTTTATGTTATCCCAAGAATAATTTTTTTGTCATTATGTGTCCATTACTGAGATTTTTATTCTCATAAAAAAATTGAAGTGTTTTTTATAGGACATAAATAATAATATATTCAAGGATGGGATCATGGAAAATAACTGTTTTTAAAACATTAAACGATGCCATGTTTCGTCTTAAATAGTTTATGTTTTATGAAAAAATGGATAGTGAGTAGAACTATCTACTTGTATTATTTATGTTGTTATGTATAAGTTATGACCTAATTCAATACATCTCTATACTTGAAAAGATCCTCGATGTGAATTAAATTCAAGTTATTGACATATCTCAATAATAAATATTGTTTAAATATGGGGCATTATAGTTTGTAACATAGGTCAGTTTATATAACATTAGAGGTTAGGTTGTTTTTTAAGCACAAGTGACATAACCATAATGGTTAACTTATTAGAAATGGTCATATTCATTTTAGATAAAATTAATGAGTTTAAGATAACATGAATTAGTATATATTAGTTTTTACCCTCCTCATAAGATATTATAAGATGATTTTACTGGTATACTCACACTAACCTATTTGGTTTTAGAGTAAATGGCTAGATCTATTAGGGACCAATGTAAAAATGGATGTGAAGAAAACTGTGGCAGTTTTCTAAATGAGACACTGAATGAAATGGGAGCAGCAATGATAACTCTTTAGGATGTTCTTAACCAACTATTTGCAGTAATTATTGAAAACTTTAACCATGGTGATTTTTTAAGGCATAATATATACGGTAAATAAATCCTTATGGATGTTTAGTTAATAAGCATATAGGTAAGATATTAAAAGACCTATGAGTAAAGGATGTGGAAATAAAAAACTAGAAAAATGTTTCAAAGGGACAGGAAGATGTTATAGATGTGGTAATGAAGGTCATAAAGAAAAATCCTTTATTGTAAAATGGAAACGTTCAGTTGGCTCCAGAAAAGGGAATTAATTTATTTCCAAGGGATAAATTTGATGTTTTAAATGAGGTGTGCATGGTCATTATGAAAATATATGTCCTATGAAGAATTTTTGGGAATGGGATCAGTGGTACTATATAAATATATTTTTACCAATATCTAATGTCATTCCAATTGAAGATGAATAAACAGAAAAACAACTATAAAAGGTATGGATTATTACTTATCTCATGTTTTTAAATTATGTAAATCTTAGAATATTATGAATGATTTTGTTTGTAGGAAATAATTATTATTTAATAAGTAGAAAAATGGTTAAGGGATCCTAAAGAATGAAGGATGATTAAAATGACTACATTTTAGAAATTATAGATTAATGTTAGATATCTAGGAGATGAAATGTTTAAAATTATTAATGCTCTTTTGTTGATGGGATTAATTTGGATGAATTTTCTATTTTATTTGTAACCCTAAATATTTTTATGTGAATTTTATATTTGAGGAAGAATTATCTTTTCTTTTATGGATATAGTTATAAAGAACCATTAGGGTTTATATAATATCTAAATTTGAGGCTCTTATGGGATATTTGTTTTTGGGATGCAAAATGTGAGGTACGAAATAACTTTTGATTTAAAAACATGTAATGGATTTTTTTAAGGATTTTATACCATATTTTTATTATTATTATAATTAAAAAGTTTTATGAAATAGTACAACATGCGACCATGTGGCATCCAATCACATTGGAAAACTCTACATGAATCGAACCCACAATCAAAGTGCAAATTATTATTTTAAGTTAAATACTTTTATGGATCAAGAATAAATTGATTTTTCTAAATTAAGTTTTATTAAATGGATATCATTATTATAGGAAAATGATTTTTTAATTAAGTGACATGTGTTATTTTGGAAGAGGTTCACTCTTTTTGGAAAACTACATGCCTAAGGATAATAGAATACTATGGGATTTCATTTGAGGAGTTATGGTGGAATTTTAGTTTTGAGGAATCTATGATTTTATTGTTTACTTATAGTGATTCAATTTAATTCTGGGAATGATTCACATATTTAAGAAAATATTTTATTAGGTCAATTACTGTTCGGTATGAGACCATATGATTAGTTGATGTTATTTGGAGATAATTTTTAGGATTTATCATGAAGGCTTTGTGATCTAATTTTTCTGGGTTTTGGGTTCCAATCATTTTTTGGATTTATTTTTAATTTTAATGAAAATTGTAAATCTAATGGTCTTTGTTGAACATTGGGTATTGTTTGTTGAATATTTTAATTTGAGAGAAGTATTTCTTTTTACAGAGGATTTTCATATTTTGGTATTATTTATTCCTGTACTATCCATTTTGGTTTTGGTTAATGACTAAATATTGTGGAAATATATATATTTTTATCTTTTTTAATTATGTGATTCTCTATAATTTGATTCTAGTACTTATTGTGTTACCAATTCATCATTAATACTCATTGTATGGAGAAAATATTAGTTTGTGGTAGATATTTATTAAAGTATTAAACTATAATTGAAAACTAAGTGTATTTCATTATGTTCATAGTCAATCTCATAAACAATTTTCTCATCGTTAAGAACATTAATAGAATACCAAAATGATGTTTGTTTACATTTCCTACTGGGAAATCTGATACTATTTAACCCATCACAACTTTGTGGATTTGTTGTTGTTATATTTCTACAAATCAAGTTTTCTATGACACTCCTTCAGAAAATGATGGTTATTTCTTATTCTATGTCAATTTTTTCTTACAGGTAATCCTAGTATGTGTTATCTTGGGTGACATTTGTACTTATCTTTCTTTCTTTTAATGTTATAGTATTATTGACTCTTTTCTAATGTGGGACTTTCAATGATGTTTTTGAGACCAATTATAAAATTTTGTGGATGCAATTTCCCAAAAGTGGGAAGGATGTAACAAACCAAGTATTTATAGAATAATAATTTTTGATTTCAGCTAATACCAATGAATAAGATATTAATTTTAGCTTAATGGGTACACTTATTTTGATAGTTTACTCGACATGCAACGACGAGCTTCTCTAAAATCTTCTATTTCACACAACTTTGATTTATACCGAAATATAAAACAATTATATTAATATTATTTTAAATTTTATTTAATACCATTCCATTAGAATGGTTTTAATTAA
This sequence comes from Viscum album, assembly GCA_963277665.1. Classification (NCBI taxonomy): domain Eukaryota; kingdom Viridiplantae; phylum Streptophyta; class Magnoliopsida; order Santalales; family Viscaceae; genus Viscum; species Viscum album. The sequence goes on from OY728119.1 coordinate 1,688,010,897, forward strand.
TTTTATCAACTAAATTTTGAAATATGGTTTAAAAATGTTTAAATAATGATTCATAAGTTACCAAAATTATTTGAAATTGAAATAAAAACCAATTTAATATAAAGAATGTGTTTTTATGAAAACCTTTTTAAAAGGGAATAATTGTGTTTTAATATCACAATTTATGGATTTATATTTAATGACAAATATGCGATATATATTCAGTGAATTGTTTTAAATTCATCGTACATGTTTTCTAGATATTATATAAGAACAAATTCATTTTTTCAGATAAAATATGTAATTTTCTAAAAATGTAGTTTTATAGCCTTTTGGTGGAATCCATTATTAGATATATCTTTCATCCCATTTATATGATATATATTAAAAAATAAAATTATTTTATAGAATAAGTACAGAATAATTTACTTCATATTAAGGTACGTCATTTTTCAAATAAAATTCATTTTTAAATGAATTCTGAAAAAATATTACATTTTAATTCAAAAACATATTTTCTTCTAATTTATTTATTTAGTTAGATTTTTCATTTAATTTTTTATAAACTATAATTTGATTATGTTTTTTTATTTAATTCAATGTTTTTCATTGTATGTAATTTCACTTTGAAATTGTATATAAACACATGTCAATATTTTGATACTTATTACTTCTTAAAACACCATTTTTTGGTTTTGACGAAGGGAAAATTTTTTAAATTCATTACTCAAACTTATTTGTTTTAATATGGAAATATTTATTCAATATTTGTAAATAGGAGGAAAAAATTGTGTAAATAACCTATTATTTTTATACATTAGAAAAATTATCTTTAGTAATTATTTTTTTACCATGGTTAAAGGGTAATTCTGGAAAATAAGGTTTCAAAATAATAATATTATAATATTAAACTACCCTAACACATGTCCTAATCATATTTTATGAGATACATATGACCTGGGGCATCCATGGGTCGATTTTGGGACCCTATGTAGCCACATGGATGTGAAAATAACATTTTATACGTAATAATTTAAAATAATGAAAAATGTAACAGAAACATGTGTCTTTTAGTAAAAAAAATTATATGGGGTTATATAAGTAATATTTTCAACTATAAATAGTATTTTGAAATATATAAAAATTTACTACATCCTTTTATTTTCTTTATAATTTGTATACATAAACTAAATAATATTATATATGACATAGTGATGATATTGTGATTAACTTATTAAATATTTATTTAAATAAATGAGATTATAAATATTAAAATAAATTTATTCGGAAACTTTTTAGGGCAAATACTAATTCAATAGATTCTTATGAATTTTTATAATTTAATTAAATAACATTCTTTAAATAATAAATTTTTAATGAATTTTTAAAAAAGTCAAGATATGAATAGATTAAAAATTGACATAAATGAGATTTTTTTTAAAAAAAATACTATTTTATTAAATGATAAAATTGTCCTAAAAATCTAAGATTCGGAAAAATGGCATAGATACTGTTGAAAATTTCATTTATGAACCACTATCTTTTTATTTGGAATTTTAATGTAACATTATTTACTATATAGTATGAATATAGAAGAAGACATGGTAAGAGTCAAATTTGTTAACTAAGGGTTAATGCTAAATGATATGGTTAAACTTGTAATCTAGAATGGTATAAAACATATTTTTTGAGTGTTTTTTGACACAAAAGAGCCTTATATTTTATATAAATGACTTTGTAACCAATTGAAATGGAAAATATTTCTATAATAAAATAATATTTCAATACCTTCTTAAAGTTCCCCTCTCGCCTCTTTTAAATGTGCCTCAACTCTACATATTAAGTCACACCTCTCAAGCCCTTTGAATCATCCAAAATCTAACAAAATAATCTACCAAAATACCTATATTCCTTCTATAATTCTTACCTTATCCATAAATCAATTAAAGAAAGCCTTTTGAGTTCAATCAAAAGGGGGTTACAGATTTTAAGAGGTATCATCCTCTCTAAAGCTCATTTCCATTATTTTAATACTCCACTCCCTATTATATTCATATTATTTGATTAAATAAAAACACATTATACAAAATATACTAGGATTTAGTTATGATATTTATTCTAACTAAACATACAAACACCTCTATGTAATGGATACAGACAATCCGTTTCATTGTACGACGAACTACTATCTCATTAAACGATGATTGTTTGATTTTCTCCTACTACCTCTCATGGTGTCCATTATGATGGAACATTATCTATATATGATATATATTATATTTATATAGTATATATGATACTTTAATTTTTATTTTCAATCATTCTTGTACTCTTTACATGATGTGTAAATATAATAGTTTCATTTGAGGAAGTGCGGACTACCACCCCCTCAAGGTGATATGACTCATTCATGTCATACATGGAATGTATAAAGGTTGGAGTTTATGAACTTATGTAAGATATATATAATATAATATTAAACAGTAATTACAATATACCTATGTATCATTTAGTTTTCATTCCTTTAAAAATGATATGAGAAATGAAAGTAGCGTTTATGCGTACATATCACATACCATCTATATTAACGGTGCATATCATTTCTTATCTCAAAATGGTATGTACTATTAAAAATACATATATATGGGATATAAATACATATATACAATATATATATTATATTTAAATCATCTATACTATTCTGGAGATAATGGAAACTTGACCACATGGACAATTTGTAATTATAACAAGTTCATTTTTTACTCAAGTCCAATATTGTCAAAATTACCGATATTAGCATAAAAACTATGAATGTTTTAAAACATCATAATAAGTGATATAAATAGAATAATAAACATGAAAAAGTTTATTAATAATTTCTAAATTAACTTATGTTTATTATTTTGGATGAACAAGGATCATAGGTGACAAATAAGAATCAAGGTAAGGGAGATTCTTAACCCAATTTCCATTATTTAGGTTAATCTTCTTCTTCTTGATTATGTCATTCTATTATCACAGGGGATATTTTTTTTATATCCTATATTTTAGTTATACTTTCTTTATATGTACTCGTATTGAATACACAAAATCAATCTATTTTATTTACAACCTTATCTTTTTAATGGACTTCACCTCAATCTCTTTTTTTAGACATATCTTGATGTTATGAACATTTATTATCCAATAAAGTGTATATAAAACGATTTAACTCTTTATATCATAAATTAGTAAATTATAATAATATTTAGAGTTTTGTTTAAATTTATTCCTTAATTTTTTTATTGAAGTGTTTCTCAAGTGGAAGTGGTCTCTTTAACTAAAAAATCATTTCTAATGTTTAAAAGATTTATATTTCTAAAACCTTCAATTTCATGTCCATGTTTTCAAAGTGGTTTCTATGAATTTATTTATATAGACATGAATGTTTTAAAATTTCAAATTCTTTAAAATTATTCAAAGTGGTATGGGACACTTATATTCAAAAGTATATTTATTAAATGTTTTTAATGATTTTAAAAATGGTTAGAATATTTCATTATATGGAAACAATCTCATGTGGTTACAGTGTGGAAATATTATTTTTACTTTATTCTTGTTTTATGTTATAGGAATATTAAATGGTACATTATCATTTGATGGGTAGTTACATGATAGACCAATATGAGGGGTTATGTGATAAACAAAATGACTGGTGGTTCTGTGATAAACCAAGGACGGGTGGTTACGTTATAACATGTAATGCATTAAGTCTGTAAGTTAGTCATATGGATATTAAATTTAGTAATATGTGTGGAATTCGATAGTTTAGCTATTCCATTTAAATATTTTTATTCCTCAAGTTACCTTTATATATTATATGTTGGTTTCTAAGGGATTTATGGTTATCCTTTGTTCATAAGAGTGCATGTAATGAGCTTATATTTAGTGAAGTATAACTTCTACTTATTAAAGGAGAATAATATTACTTTCGATAAAGTATTCATGGTTTTCATGTTATCCCAAGAGTAATAGTTTTCTATCATTACGAATCCCTTATTGATATTTTATGCTCATCACATGTTTTGAATTTTTTTTCACATGACATAAGGATGAATAGAGTCAGGGATGGGATCAAGGAAACGTTATGCTATTAAAACAAGAAATATTGTCTTGTTTAATTTTAAAGAGTTTTTTTATGAAAAAAATTGATAGTGAGTAGAAGTGTCTACCTGTAATATTTAATTTTTCATGTATAAGTTATAATATAATTCTCTAAATCTGTAAACCCGAAAAGTTCCTCGATGTGAATTAAATTCAAATTACTGAATTATCCTAAGAATAAATAATTTTTAAGGATGGTTCCTTATAGTTGGTATCAAATTTCAGTTTATATAACTTTAGATGTTTGGTTGTTATTTAAGTATACATGACATAACTATAATGTATAGAATATTATAAAGAGTCATATTTATTTTAATTAAATTGAAAATTTTTAAGATATCATGAATTTGTATATCTTATTGTTTACCCTCTTCATAAGATATTATATGATGATTTTATTGATATAATGACACTACAATTTTTGGTTTTATAGTAAATGGTTGGATCTAGAAAGCACCAAAGTAACAATGGATGTGAAGGAAAAATTGATGGTTTTCAGAATTGTAAGCCGAATGTAATGGGAGATGTAATTTTAGAACTTTTGGTTATTCTTAACCAACTATCTAGAGTCATGACTGATAATTTATTCTTATTGATTTATCAAAGGCATCATATATGTGAGAAATTAATCACTATGTAAGTTTAAGTAATAATACTAACGGTAAGTATATTCAAAAACCTATGTGTCAAGGATGTGGAAATAACACATTGGAAAATGATACAAATGGATGGGAAGATGTTATATATGTGGTAATGATGGTCATAAACCAATAACCTTCCATAGAAAAAGGAAGTGTTTAGTTGGCCGCTGGAAAGGGAATGAAGTAATTTATAAAGGATCAATAGAATGTTTTAAATGAGGTGTGCATGGTCATTAAGAAAATAGATTTCCTACAACGATGGTTTGGGAATGGGATTTGTAAGACCATAATAATATATGTTTACCAATACCCAATGCAATTCCAATTGAAGTTGAGGAAACAGAAAATGACCTATAAAAGATATGAATTATTTCTTATCTTGTGTTTCGAAATTATTGAAATATTAGGACATTATGCATGATTTTTATGTTGGAAATAAGTATTATATAATAAGATGGAAAAAAGTTTTAAGGGGTGATGAAGAATGCTAGAAGATTAATATGACTACATTTTTGAAATTTCATATTTATGTTAGATATCTAGGTGATGAAATGTTTAAATATATTAAAGATATTTGGTTGGTGGGATTACATTGTAAGACATTTCCCTTTTATGCGTAACCCTGATGATTGTTACATGAAAATTATATTTTATGAAGTATTAACATTTCTTGTGTGGATATAGTATTAAATAACCATTATGGTTTATATGAACCCATAATTTGAGGTAATTATGGGTTATTAGTCCTAGGGATGTAAAATGCGAGGTAAGAAATAACCTTTGAGGTTAAAACCTGTAATAGATATTTTTAAGGTTTTTTTATCATTTTTTAATGTTATTATAATTATACGTTTTTTAGAAAATGGAAAAAATGCATACTGTGTGAAAAACTATCATGTCAGACAAATCTATGGGAATCGAACCCACAACCAAAGTGCGACTGGGATTTATAATCTACCACTATACTACGTGAAGTCCCTGGTTAGTATGAACTTTTCTTTTTAGTTAAATGATTTTATGTATCAAGAATAAGGAAATTTTGGGAACTTATTTTTTATCAATTGTATATCCTTAGTATAGGAAAATGATTTGGTGATTGAGTGATGAATATTATTTTAGAAGAGGTTTCATCTTTTTTGAACACTATATGCCTAAGGGAAATAATATACTATAGGATTTAATTTGGGGAGTAATTGTGGATTTTTAATTTGGATGAATATATGTTTTTATTGTGTAATTTTAGTCATTCAAGATATTTATATAAATGATTACCATGTCTTTTAGTATATTTGATTATAATAATTTCTTTTCAGTACGAGACACTAAGAGTAGTTGATGTTATTTGGAGATAAATGTTATGATTTGTCTTGGTGGAATTATGATCAAATTATTCTGTTTTTGGGTTATAATATTAGTATAGATTATTTTTTATAAATTTTAAGGACAGTTGTGTATCGAATGGTGTTTTTTGAACATTGAGTATTGTTTTTTGAATTATGGAGATTAAGAATAGTATTTATTTTTATAAAGGATTATAATTTTGGTGGATTACCTTCTTTTATACTAACCATGTTGGTTTTAGTTAATTTATTATGATATAGGAAATATATATAGTTCACTTTTTGTGTAATACATGATTCTCTATAAGTTGATTCCATTATTTCAGGCATGACCTAGTCATCTTTAATACTAATAGTTTGGTGACAATATGAGATTGTGGTAGATATTTATTTAGGGATGAAACACTACTTGAGAAGTATGTATATTTCATTATATTCATAGTCAATCTCAAAAATAAATTCCCCATCTGTATGAAAAGGTAAGTAAAAAAAAACTTTTTTTGTTTATTCTTCCTATTGGGAAATCAATGGCCTTTTAACCCCTCAAGAGTTTGTGGTTTTCTTGTTATTAACTTTCTTCTAATCATATTTTATATCACTCTCCGTTAGAACTAGTTGTTTAATTTTTCTTCCATATCCATGCTTTCGAACATGTAATCCAATTACGTGTTATCTTAAATGTCATTTTTAATTCAATTTATTTCTTATAAAGTGATATTTTTATTGAATCTTTTCTGATGTGGGACTTTTAATGAAGTTTCCGAGCCCAATTTTAATATTTCAAGGACGTGATTTCCAAAAGGTGGGAAGGATATAACGACCAAAGTATTTATAAGATAATACATTTTGATTTCTATTAATTCTTATTAATATGATATTAATATTATGTTTTAGTGGACACTTCTTCTAATAGCGTACTCATCACACAACAACGAGTATCTTCCAAATATTATGTTGCAAACAACTTTGAGTTATACTGAAATATAATACAAAAATAATATTATTATTTTAAATGATAGTTAACACATAGATATTGGAGTGTAAGGAATGAATACTGTCAATTAAAATTTTAAATATGGTCTACACATGTTTAAATGATGATTCATTGGTTACCAAATTTATCTGAAATGTAAATAAAAACAAATTGAATATAAATGATGTGTTTTTTATGAAGACCTATATTAAAGATATTAATTATTTTTTCATAACACACATTATGGATATTTATTTAATGAAAAATATATGATATAAATTCAATTTATTATTTTAAATTCAACTTATATGTTTTATATATAATATATAAGAGAAAATTCAGTTTTTCTAGATTAAATAAGTATTTTTCTAAACATGCAGTTTTACCGCCTTTTGGTAGAGACCCTTTTTTAAATAATATTTTTTTACCACTTTTATATTTTTTATTTGAAAAAATAAAATTATTTTATAGAAGTAGAATATAAAAATTTACATTGGAAGAATTTTTTGTATTTGTTTGATAAGGTTCCTTTTTTAATGAATAGTGATACTTTTTTGCATTTTAATTCAAAACTGTCTTTTCATTTAATTTATTTATATTGTTAGATTTTTTATATAATTTTATTTAAATTATAATTGGATTATTTTTTTCATTTAATTCCATTTTGTTCATTTTATGTAATTTTCTCATTTAAATTAAACATAAACCCATTTCAATCTTTTGATAGTTATTACTTCATAAAAACTTGGGTTTCAGTTTTGACAACAGGAATTAATTTTTAATTATTTCATATAACTTTTGTCTTTTGATTTTGATTAAATGGATTCCATATTTTTAATCATGAGTTGTAAATTTTTTAAATCAGTACTTTTTATTTTCAGACATTATGAATATTAACTTTAAAAATCATTTTATTTACCATTTTTAAAAGGTAAATCCATTAAATAAGGGTAAAAAATAATATTACAATAATATTAAAATACCCTAGACAATTACTAATAATATTAAATGAGATAAGTATGATCATGGCCATCCTTGGGTAAATTTTGGGACCTCATGTAGCCAGTAGTATGTGAAAATGAAATTTTATAAGAATTAATTTAGAGGAAATAAAAATGTAACATAAACACATATCTTTTAGTAAAACAATTATATGGGTTATATGAGTGGTATTATAAACTATAAATAGTAATGAGAAAGCTAAAACTCTTTCCTACAACATGGTATTTTATTTTTAATTTTTATAAATCTAATAAATAAATTTATATATGACACAATGATGATATAGTGATTACCTTATTAATGAATTATTTAAATAAATGAGATTTAAAATATTAAAATAAAATTATTTTGAAACTTTTTATGCCATTCACGATTTTTATTGATGATTATGACTTTGTATCATATAATTAATTATTATTTTTTTTCAAATGAATCGTGTTTTTTATGGATTTTTAAAAAATTCATGACATGAATAATATAAAAATTGACATAAATGTGTGTTTAAAACAAATACAATTTTATTAAAGTATATAATAGTCCTTAAAATATAATATTTATAAAAATGAATTATCTAATATTTTAAATGTCATTAATGAACCACATGAGGTTCTATTGGGACTTTATAGTAACTATATTAAACATATAGTATGAATATACAAAAATACATGTTAAGAGTCAAATTAGTTAACTAAGCCTTAAATCTTAAATATAAGGTTACATTTGAGACCTAGAAATGTATAAAACATATTGGTTGAGATTTTTTCAACCAATAAGCATCTGATATTTGAAATAAATGACATTGGGTCCATTTGAAACCAAAAAAGTTTTATAATAATATAATATTTCAATACCTTTCTAATGTGCACCTCCACCCTCGTATAAAAGTGCATCACCAATTACAATTTAAACACACCTCTCAAGATATTTGTCCCATCCAAAATATTTCCAAATATGGTTCCAACATCCCTCTATTACTCTTTTAATCCTTATTATAGGGATAAGAAAAATCAAGAAAACCTTTTTTCTCAAATCAAATGGGAGTTACACGTTTTAATAAGTAGCATCTTCTCAAAAGTTCATTTCCATTATTTTACTTATCCTCTCCCTATTATGATATAAATATTTGATTACATAACAAAAAAATTTCCTAAATATACATGGATATTTTTATGAGAAGTATTTTAACTACATTTACGAACACCTCCATCTATTGGATACAAACATATTGTTTCTGTGTACGGTGAACTGCAACCTCACAAAATGATGATTATTCAATTTTTCCATACCACCTCTCAAGGAGGACATTATGATGGAACTGTATTTATATCTGATATATATTATATTTATATTTTCACTATTATACTGAAATGTTTATTTACAAACATACCGTTATAATTTTCATTATGTGCAAATACAATAATTTCATTGGATGAAGTTAGGACTACCGCCCCCTCAAAGTGATATGACTTGTTCATGCCATTCATGGAATGTATAAAGGATGGAATTAAATAAATTATGTAACTTATATATATCATATTATATTATACTATAATTATAGTATACCTATGTATAATTTAGTTTTCATTATATTAAATATTAAAAAATAAATGAATGTAATGTTCATGTGTACGTACTGCTTACAGTCTCCATGAACGGTGCATTTCATTTCTTATATCCAAATGTTGTGGAATATTATAAATACATATATAATTAATATAAATACATATATAATAGATATATATTATATCTATATCAGGAATATGATTCTATAGATAATGGAATTTTCACCACATTGACAATTTTTAATTATAAAAAGATCATTTTTCGACTGACATACCCAATATCGGCAAAATGACCAATATAAACATTAATGAAAATGAATTTTATATAATGTAGAAATATGTGATATAAAAGGAGTAATAAATTTGAAAATGTTTCTGAAGCATGTATAAATGATCTTAACTTTATTATTCGGGAAGAAAAAGGAACAAAAGTGACGAATCAAACTCCATGTAAGGGAAATTCATTACCCAATTACCATTATTAGTGTTAATAATCTAATTATTGAATATGCTGTGATATGATTATAGGGGGGAAGGTTTGATATACTATATTTTATTTATACTTTATTTATATGTACTTATAGTTAATACAAATAATTGATCTATTTTATTTAAAAAATAATCACGGTAAGGGACTTCATCTCAATCACCTTTAACTAATGAATATCTTGATGTTATACACATTTATTATCTTATAATGTGTATATAAAATATTTTGACTCATTATATCCTAAATTAGTGTATTTTCATGAAATTTAATTTTTTTATTGTTATTCCTTATTTATTTTTATTCAAGTGTGTCTCAAGTGGGAATGGTATCTTTAACAAAAACATCATTTTTAATATTTAAATGATTTTCTCTCCCAAAACCTTCTATTTTATGTGCATGTTTTCAAGGAGTTTTATATGAATTTATTTATATGAACATTAATGTTTTAAAATTTCAAATTCATTAAAATTATTCAAATTGGTAGGGGAAACATTGATTGAAAAGTATCTTTATTAAATGATTTAAATGGTTTTGGAAATGGGTTGAGTATTTTGATATCTAAAAATAAAATCTTGTGGTGACAGTGAAAAAATGTAATTTATCCTTTATGTTTGTTTTATGTTTTATGATTATTAAATTGTATTAGGAAATTTTATGGGATGTTACGTGAGAATCAGGACTAGTGGTTACGTGATAAACCAAATGACAGTTGGTTCTGTGATAAACCAAGGACGAGTTGTTACGTTATAACGACCTATGCATTGGGTATGGAAGTTGGTTGTATAGCTCTTCCATTTGGTGATATATGTGGAAGTTGGCAGTATGGTTATTCCATTTACGTATTCTTTTGTACCAAGTTACCACTGTATTTAATATGATTCCTTCATTTGAATTTATGGTAATTATTTGGTTAGAAAAAGCATAAGTAACGAGCTTATATTCAGTGAAGTATAATTACTACATCTTAAACATGAAAAGTCTTACTTTTGATAAAAGTATTTATGGTTTTCATGTTATTAAAATATGATTAGTTTTCATTAATTATGTGTCCCTTACTCATCTTTTTATCCTCAACCCATGTTTGGAAATATTTCTCATTAGAGAAAAGGAAGAATAGATCCAATGATGGGGTCAAGGAAAAGATATGTTGTTAAAACATGAAATGATGGAATGTTTTGGTTTAAAGTGTTTATTTATAAAAAAATATAGTTAGTAGAAGTGTCCACATGTAATATTTAAGTTGTTATGTATAAGTTATGACTTAAATCTCTAAGGCTCTAAACCCAAAAAGATCCTCGATGTGAATTAAATTCAATTTATGGACATATCTCAAGAATTATTAATTTTTAAGGAAATGGACTTATAAAGTTAATCACATATAAAACAAACCTAACTAAAGAATTTTTATAATTTAATTTACTTGGATGAGATTTAACAATTTTCCCCATTTTAATGATTATTTTCATCAACATTATAAACACATCCACAAAATTTTAAATCATTAACGACAAATTCATCGATTCATTCCTCACCAAGAGGGTTTTTGTGAATAATCAATACATGATACTTGAGGAATCCACCTTTTCCTTCCCACATCCTAACTATCAAAAAACAATGAATAAATTTTCATGTTGAAAATATTTTTTAATCTTCTATTTCGGTTTCCTTCTTACTATATGTGATTTTTTTCTCAGTTTGGAACATCTATTACTAATGTGACCCTTGATTTTTATAACTAAAAATTAAATTATTTCTTATCAATAATAATTATATTTAATAAATTCCTATGATCTATAATGTGTTAAGGTCTTCATAAACAAGGATATGTAAACAGCTGGAACATAAAAGATATACATTATTTCCCATTCAGTTTATCAAAACCAGAATCCTTATTATTAAAAGTCAAAATCCAAACCATTATCGATAACCCAGTGAAGGGAAATATAAGAATGGGTGATATCATATTCTATTTAAGGTAAATATAATAGATATCAATAAATTTACATAAGTGATAAAAAGATACGAATTGGTTATGAGATCATGAGATAGACACTATAAAATAATACCATCAATTAATATATCAAAATTAAGAAACATTTTTAATCTTTTATGATTAAAAATAATAAGGCATAAGAGTGTGGAATCTTAAATCACTAATCATAATCCATGAAAACATATCATAAGAACAAGATATAATTGATTTTTCTTCACATATGATTATAAAATCATTTCCTTGGTCATGGAAAAATGCCATGATTACTATAGTGGATATAGTTTAGTTCCCATTCTATAATCTCCTTAGTCAAGGGTCCCTCCCATGACTTTTTTATTAGACGGTTTCCCTTACTAAACTAGATTTACATCTCTTTACAGCCTTTATTATCTCATTAGATATATATCATTAACCAATGCATAAGAGAGATATAATGTATGCACCCAAAATGGAATGTAATATAACAAAGTATCTAGGGTTTATATAAGAAAAACCTATCACATAATTAAAATAATACATATTTTTGGGTGGAAATACTAACCTTATATCATGGATAACCCCCCCCCCCAATGGTAAGCATCTTTTACCCTTATCCTTGGTGATAAAATTTTACTTTTCATACTATTTAATGTTAATAAAATATAAGTTGACTCTATTAAAATATATTAACAATTATGATTCAGACTAAGAAATACATTTACCATATAAAATTATTATAATTGATAGAATTTAATTATAATTATGAAAGAAGATTGCAATGAAAACCAATTTTCAAAAAATGAAAATTATGGAAAAAACATAATTTACATCCATTACAAGCCTTAAAAAACCCATAAAATGAATATTAAAATACTATATTGAATATATTTAGCTAATAATTTCAATGAAAAAATTAATAAATAAATACTTAATTAATTTATTAGGATAATAAAACATTGTATGGGTATACATAGGTATTTATAAAAATTTTCTTTTAAGACAAAAATTAACTTATACAAAAATAATGTATTATTATTATTCTTATATAATTAAATATTTTATTTATAATTAAATAATACTTACATTACAGTATGAAAAAATTCAAAACATAATAGGAAATATAATTGAATATAATTTACAATTTTTTCAAAGGAATGTATTTTAAACTATTAAATAGAAAATAAAACATTTCAAAAATATCCTAAAAACCACCCTAAGATAATATTTTATGGATGATTTTAATTTCCATAAATAATTTTTTTAAAATTTTCGAAATTAATTATAATTTTTATATGAAAAAATATGATAAAAACCAATTTTAAAAAAATTTATTTTTAAAGCATTAAATAAAATTACTAAAAATTGAGTATTTGAATCATATTATTTATTAAATGCATTTTAGTTATTTAAAAACATTATAAATATTTTTTCATAAATTGTTTTTAATAATTCATACCTACTAATTTAATGTAATGATATTAAGGATTTTATATATCACAAACTGTAGAGATTGTGGGTTGATTGTAACAAAACATATCAAATAATTAATGATTTATTTTAAAGGAAATTCTTATAAAATACTAGGTTGTTACATTTTAACCCCATTAAAAAAGTTATTTTTATATTTTTAATAACTCTTATATAAAAAAATTGGGATTTTTATACATCACCACATCCCCATTTTCTCATAATGCTTCCTCACTTTTTTGATTCCTCCAAAGAACATCAACCCTGTGAGTAGTATTGTTTCATAGAAAATTATCCATATGATCTAAGTTTTATACTTATTTTTATTCATAGTAACTCACATCCATCAATGGTATACCATTTTTTTGTACATGTTAAGGGTTAGGTGTGTACTTGTTTAAGAGATATACTTGGAATGCATCAAGAACATTAGAGAGGTTTCATGGGAGTTCCAAATGATAAGCGACATTCCCTACACGATCATGAATATCTAAGTGGATCATACACATAGGTTATAGATTTACCTTCTTTTTTAGTATGACAACATTCTTCCCTAGATAAATTCATAAGAAAAATTTCTAGTAACATCAAATTTTAGATCACTGAAATGATCATCCACAATATTCTTCTATCAAATCTAAGCTGACTTGAAATTATGAAGAATAGATATATCCTTCTCTACAATTTCATTATCTATCTCAGATCTAAATGTCATTATATATCAATATTTATCCCAAACTACCATAATATTATGCTTCTATTCATATATGAATTCATAAGGATCCATCAGAATGCTCAGTGGATTTATATCATTTTACGAGAACCTTACTAGAGGAAGGTGTTGATACCAACCAACATTGAAATATAAATAATGGAATTCCAATATATCATCTTGGGTTTGAATGTTTTTTTAGATGAAACATCTATCTAGGGATTATCAGTTGTATAGAAAATCTATATCTAAATATTCCACAAGACATCTCTAAGATATCTTAGAAAACGTTGTATCACGATCAACTATACACAAACTATCATAATCCTCTTTTTCATTATATACAATGATGTGTATTTACTTCATAACAAAATCAACTATACCCAAATATCATTAGATAGTTTATATGTTTCTATAATCTATAAAATTAAATCTATAGTGATTTCTTACAATTTCATTTATGGTATAAGTAATAGATATAACATTCCCTCTGATTTTTTCCCTCAAACATAACTTTCTCATCTAACAGGAACTAAGATACACACTATGAAATATATATCTTAATGTCATCACACATTAAATACCCTTTCAAATCTCAATACATCTTTATATGTAAAGGTTGAATACATAATTATCATGTATTAGCTTCTTATTCTAATATAGATTCATACTCAGTTCCTAAACCTTGAAATTCCACAATAATCAAGGTTGAAGTTGGAAACATTTCTCACCTTTATTTACTGCTCCGCATATTGCATTTCATCAAATTTAATCATTACAAGGATAGATTTTTGGAAACTCCCTTGTGAAATTTAATATTTCTCCCCTTTATTCAAGAATTCAAGGAATGTTCTTTGAATATCCATAAATATTAGCTCTTTTATGAATCTCATTATATAGTAGTCAGCATGATCCTTTTGAATAAGAGGATTATCCACCTAATTTTTATTCCAATGGTTATAATGTATTTAGGATTCATAATCTTTTATCAACTCAAACCATCATCTCTTGTGAATATTTAACTCTTTTTATGAACCTGGACTATGTGTGTCATCATTGGTGTAGATCCAGTCAAGTGTAGATTCGGAATTAGATGGATTTTAATTGTGATGGATTAGGTTTGGTTAAAATGAGTTATTTTGTGGAAGAACTTTAGGAAATAATGTTTCTAGTGATCATTTTAACATCACAGAACTATTTGTAAATTTATTCAACCAATATTTATCCTCCTCATGGGGAATTGGATAGAAACCCTATGGTGGTGTACAATTTTTCACAAATGATATAGGAACTTGGTATCCAAATCTAGATGTAATATCCTAGAGGTGAAGTGGAATAGTTTTTTGGCTTATTCAATTAAGAGAAATAGATAGTTTTCTCGGGTAAAGGTTAGATTTATTAGAGAACTACCTTTCTCCTTCGTGGGACCCTGTGAAAGCTATTTTATTCATGATATAAGCATTGAGGACGAGTTTACTGGAAATGGACTACAAGAGGGGATTTTTGGATTAGGTAGTCCATCCAAACTCTACTTACATCGAATTTAAATTAAATTCATATTCGTAGGAGTAGGTTTAACTTTCAAAATCACAATAAGTAACACAAGGTTAAAAGAGGTGTGTGTTTTGAATTTCCCACACCCAAACAATTCTTTATCATTGGTCCAACCCAACTAAAAGGTTGTGTTCTCTAGAATGATAGTGGCCATTGAGGAATAATATGGAATTCTGAAGTCATCAAGTTTGTTGGGGACCTTCAAAGAAGCCCTGATGCTAAATTTGGTCCATCACTTTGAAGGTTTAAATGTCCAAGAACCAGTTTAGGTTCAAATGAGGTTGAATTAGGTGATGAAAGTTATATCCAACTATCATTGGACCATTTGGAAAGGAATATATAACACAATATGTAATAAATGAACAAATGGAAATCGAGACTCACGTAAATGCATTGTGTTTATGGGGAAAAATATAAAGGTTGAAAATACTATTCAAACATTCCGAACCTGATGGGAGAATTTTTAGCCGAGAAGGTTGTAATAATGGAAGGCTAGTCCATACATAATGGGGAATGTGGAGATCTTAGTCAAGACCACGAAAATAAAGAGGAAAAGGTGGAAGAGACTGAGGAGGAAGGTGGGGAAATTTGGTATTTTAATCATTTGGATCTCATTGTATATTCCAATAAGGATTTTACCTTAGATCCATTTAATCTCATGATCATAGAGGAAGTGAAGGACATAATTCGAGAAATACATTCTTTGGTGGAAGGTAATGTGGAGAGAGATTCTTGGATTAGTAAAAAAGTTAAAATCATGGCATTATTTTTTAATGGGAGGAAGATTAATGTTAAATATTTTTGGCAAGTATTGGATAATATGGATAGCCACATTAAAGATCTACTCGAGGAGGACCGAAACCTGAAGCGAAATTCTATTTCCTGAAAACTATAAAGGAAAGCAGTGCCAACAAATTCAACCATGTTTTTAATGATTTTGTAATTTATTATAGCATTTAACTTAGTTTTTTAGATTTCTTTTGGTTTCTAAAATTTATACAAATGTGTTTTTTAGAAAAAAATTTAAACATAGTTGTATTAGAAGATATCCCATCACATTTTTGATTCATTAATGTAAATCAAAAACACATCTCCATTTTCAGGTAGTGTGAGAATAGGTGCACTGGCCGAACATCTCTTAAAATCCGTAAAATTTTCTTAATATTCATCAATCCAATGTACCTTAAATACGTTTTTATAGAACATGTTGATTGGATGGGCCAATCATGATAAATATTATATAATTTATAGATACTATCCATCCAATCTAAGAAAACTATGAAACATGGTCTGAGCGGTTGGTCTTGGATAATGATAAATAACATGAATCTTTAATTAATCCATGAATATATTATTTCATGAAATTATATGACCCAATAATGAACCATACTACATAAAACACCTAAACTCAGTATGTTTTACCTACAAATTCTTCTTCCGTAGGAACTACATCATAATACCCATGTGATCGTCATGTTATTAAATACTATTGAACTATATAAGAATATAATTTATAAAGACAACCACATATAGATAAAGGTGATATCTAAAGAATCTATACATTATATACATGATGATATCAGGGTCAATGGTCTAAAAAACAGCATCAATATACTTTCATAATGTACAATCCTCATACATAATACCCTCTTGGGTATGTCTTCACTTTTGACCACAATCTAATATTATCCATATTTAACATCATTGTTGGAAAAATATTTATCTACATGTAATTTATCAAAAAAAACCTAATACATGTAATAGAATAGTTATTCTTGATTTTGATATTTTTCATTTTTAGAGAATCACTACTATGTTTATTTGATCCATTATTCTTAACAACAAAAATAATGGGTCCATAAAAACTGATTCACATAGATAAATGAATCCCATATCATGATTCTCATGAAGTTTCATCTTTAATTATGATAACTAAATTGGGGTAAATATATATAGAGACATTGATATTTGAGTCTGAATTGGTATACTTCTGTTAAAAATGACAGTATAATTCATAAGAATACTATATAACCATTCTTAAAAGACATCATTGAACTCATATATAATAGTAATATCTTCAATCTGGAGTTTCTCTAGAACCATATCTAATAAATACCCACTTTTAATATAAATAAAAACTCATTTAATTAATTTAATTAACATTGAAAGATTATATATACTCTAAAATAGATTTATAGTTTGGGGGTTTGATTGAGATATCAATTATGATTTCCTCATTCAATATATTTATAAGGTATATATGTAGAGAGATATATCAATGAACAAAATCTACTCAAATTCCACTAAAGGAAGAATAATATGATTTTTACAAAGTTCATTTTCATAATTATCAATTCGGAAATATTTATATATATCAAATGTGTTCATTGTACAGTTAATATTTTTTACTACAATTTCAACATCAAATAATTGAGGATATTAATTTTCATTCTATCATGGTATATAAAAATCAAATAACTGTCCTAAAATATGGTACTTCTATATTTGATCATATATTTTATCATATCAACATTACCATTCTATCTTTAAACCCCTACTAAATCCAAAATGGTTAGAATGTCTATCAAGTGTCACAAATCAGAGTGATCAATCATGAAAATCATTTATTTGATTTATAAATCATGATACCTTATTTTTAACCAATGAAACCAAGGGTTTATGTGAGGTTATCCATGGTGATTATTTATAAAAATCCTTTATAATCTATCTTATAAAAAATTCCAACTTACCTAACAATATCCTTAATGGAGTTTCAAACCAGGTGTAGAATAAGGGACCACTAACCATACAACAAATTGATTGTTGAGTTATACTCTTCCATATATATTTATGGTTATTACTGTTAGATACATATTTTCCCAAACCACCTCAACCTGTATTATCTAAACATGTGAGTATTTCCTTGGGAAAAACACTACATGTTTTACTATAATATAATATTTTCTCCTACACATAGGCTTACCATAAGGGTACTCAGTTATGTTTTCTCATCATAGTTACCAAATGTCACTAGCCCATTCTTTTATACTAACTATATGGATATATACTTTATATATATAAATATTACAACATTTAAAATAAATACTTAAAATATTTCACCATAATACATGCATGAAGACTATATAGGGTTGGTGTATTTGAGAACATAGATATATAAACCAATAGTAAAGAAGGAATATTCATCATTTTTCATTTAGTTCTTAACAAATTTCACCATTATTTGAAATTAAAAAATTAAAAAATTTCTCTATAAAATAGGGAAGGGAAACCTAATGAATGGTGAGCATATATTATCAGTAAGGGAAATATATAAATATATCTATAAATGATCATTAGTGAGAATAATAAAAGCATATGGGTATGATAGAATGAACAAAAAATTATAAAAACAAGCCCATAAATTCAATTATGATAAACAAGAAACATGGAATAACATTTTATTAATCAAGAAACATTGGAAGAAACAGTGTGGAATCCTTGATAGTCAATCTTGATCCATGAAAACATATCATAAACATAAGACATATTTTTTTTTGAATTCACATGAGTATTGAATGTCATTTTCTCAATCAATATTCATTTACATGACTATTATAACTGATTGGATTCAGTCTCTATTCAATAAATAACATGTTAAAGGATATCTCCCAGCATAATTTTGTTTGATAATGTGCTTTATTTAACTAGGTTCACTTCCCATTCTAGTTAATATGATATCATTAGTTGTCTGTCATTACACTATGACGTGGAGTGATATAATAGACCCGTCTAACCATTTTCCATAACAAAACAATGCATCCTTGGTATATAATAGAGCCACCATTAACATAGTGATATTCATACGTATGTCTTTGAGAATATCATAAAACATTTATCATATCTTCATCCCAAAACACGTATAGAGGATATGGGTTTCATAAAGATTTCATAATCAAAATCACAACCCATATAGAGAGAGAATAAAATGGAATCATTGGATCCTATCTCCATAAAATCATTAGAAATCTCAAGATTTGTTTTGATATATGATTATTACATTCAAATTTCACTAGAAAATTCCTTGACGAAAATACATTTCATTATTAGAAAATAGTTATTTTAAATCAATGATTTTCCAAAAATATTAAGGGAAAAAATTATTTTTAAAAAGGTAACTATAAAGGAATCATTATAGAAAATAGTATTTATGATGAAGGGGAAAAAATATCATGCAGTTTTTGTTTGAACAAAAATCCCTTTCACATTATTATAAAATGGTTAAAAGTTCTATTACATAAATATGGTAAGACAATATTATATATTAATTTTTAACGAATGCAAAATATATTCAAAAAACAAATTATAATATATTTAAATGATATTAAAGAAATATTTGAATAAATTTAAAGAAAATATGTACAAGTGGGAAAATATTCTCAACCGAAATAAAAAACAAGGCCAATATTCCTAAAATAATAATTTTTGAACATTTGATAACTAAAGGGAGGCAAAATAAAGGAAAAAATCAAGTATCAAAAAATAATTATTGTAGAAGAAATTTAATAATAATGTTGATATATTGATTATAAAATTTCTTTATCAGAATATTAAAGCCGAAATAATCCTGATAAAAATGAAAATTTTACCTAAGACCTTTTCCAAAAGTTAATATTTCATTATAAAGATCAATAAGATTTTGTATAATAAAAATAAATTAATTTTATTTATATTAAAAAACAGTAACATAACTATAATCCCATATATCATTTAGTTATAACATCTCATCACATGTTCAATGGAATTCTTTTAGTATCATCGTCATTTAGGGTGTTAACTACATCATTTCTTATGAATGTTTTGGTTATGTGGCTATGGTCCTTACACTTTTAGCTTGGTTACTTATTCTCTGAAAAGTTAATGATGATATAAATATTATATATATTCATTATAAATATAGTTATAACCACTCATATTAAGTGGTCATGGAAAATGAATTATGCAACTATGTGGAGATGGAATTGAGTACATATGCACGAGTGACATTTCAATTTTTCAGGGGATGATATTAAAGAATGATAAATATTAAATATAATTTCAAGATAATTATTATAACATAAATATAATTTATAATCATAAAATATATCAAAATAACCAACCACAAATGATGCAGGTGTAAAATGAGTCATATCGCTATATGGAGGTGGTAGTATACATGTATGCCTATGTGATACTTTCATCCCCCATTTGATTGATAATAGGAGGTAAATGAAAATCAAACATACATAGTAACATCAATTTAAAAATTAAATAGCATATTAATAATTTTTTTATTTTACAAATGGTTTATATGGTGTATAAGAAGAAATTTAAATTAATGAACTTGTTTAAGGCCTCTACAACTTCTTTTATAGACCTCATTTGGTATACTCCTCAAGACATTAAGGATTAGTATTAATAGAACACTGTAAATAATATACTAAAGTGGAGGATTATTGTATGGTTTTTAATTATTTTTGAAGATAGACCACTAAAATGATGTTAATAATATAGGATCATATTTTATATTTTATAAGTTATGGGTGGGACACCAATTTCTCACATAATAATAGTTATTTAGAAAAAACATTATGCCCAAAAATTCACTTATAAAAAAAATTACATTTATAATTATTCTATAATTGATTTTATTATTTATATTTAAAGGATTCTTAGGTAAATTTTTGATCGAATTCATAACATAGTGGTATACATACTTGAAAAGTATTTATAAATTTTAAAATAGATTTATATTTTTTACAATTCAAGGAAAAATAGAAATATTTAGATAAAACATAAAATTCACCCCATTATAATATTGAAATTATCATTTCAAAATTGATATTAAATTCCTTTAATAATTTTTTTTAAAAAATTATACATTAATTTTAAATTTAAATTGAAAAAATAATACAAAACCATTTTTATGGAGGCATATTTTTTATGTGAAAATGACTTTTAAAAAAATCAAGTACTCATTTATTATAAATTAATCAATAAATTTTCTTTATTAAAAACCTTTATATATATTTTTCATAAATTTGTTATTAGTATTCATACCTATATATGTAATGTTTGGGTTATAACAATTTATTATATATTTGTTCATATAGAATCAAGGTTTCATGTATGAAGTGGTATCAAATACATCCTGTTTTATTTCAAAGGTAATTACTATAAAAAATTGGGGTGTTAAAATTACTTGTATTACTTTATTAACTCATCATATTACCATGGATATAAAAAATATAACATCTCCCATTGAAATATTCATAATAATCAATAGGTATCTAAGAACATGATATATTAGTGGGCCTCCTATTATTTGACATTACTAATTCCTGGTTGAATACATCCATTATATATCCAATATTATAATAAACATAAAAAATACTCATCATTTTTCGTTAAGATATTTTCTTTCAAAAACATTTGTTCAAATTCATCTAAACTATTGATAATATAGTTTTTTTTCTTAATACATAATTAAATAATTATGTGACAATATGTAATGTTTTAATTCTTCCTCATAGTATAAATCTCTCCCTAGAAATTCTTAATCCTTAATTAATTCTTCTTTAGTTGGACACCTAAATTCTTGTAATGGGAATTGTTTTCATTATTTATAATCATCACATGATCTTTACAAACATATCTTCAAAAAGTCATCGATATTTCATTGAGAGTCTCTTTTTTCCATTCTTAATATCAACTAATGAACATGTTCTTAATATATATCACATTATTCATTCATTATATTTCTCATTATTGGAATTTAATCCTTTTAATCCATCTCCCCCTTGCACAAATTTATCTTTTCTTCCTCTGAATATGTTATGTTAGAATACATATTTCCACCACTGTACTTCATGAATTTCACTTCAATATTAATGTCTTGTAAATTATATAATTTACTACAGAAAGAGTATATATATTTACCACATGATTCAGTTTCCTCTTTTTTACAATCATCTATCAACAATTTAGGTTATAATACACTATATATTTATATTTAGATGAAAAACATTCTGAATATTGGGATTCATATATACCCAATGAAATAATTTTTCTCACATCAATGTGAATACCCGCATTATATGTTACCATATTCTAGTTATTCTTCATTTTACCTCTATAAATATAACCACATTCTTCACAAAAATTCAATGCCATAGCTTTAATAGCTTCATAATCTATATTTTTAAAAGAAACCTTGTTTTATTCTTTTAGAAAAATTCTTTACAAATTAATTCTTACAACATCATCCACATATCCATTGAAGTATTACGATGAGTTATCTTCCCTTTTACATTTATATCCAAATCCGTATTCCATACATTCGTAAAAAATTCAATAATTGATAAATTTATTTGATCCAAATCAAATATAATTCCATAACCACATAGAAAAAAAATCATATTGACAAGATATCTAGAGTTATTCAAACATATACATCAAAAATATGAAATTAACACTATCTTGTAATTAAATAAATGGTTTACATAAAATAAATATTTTTCAAATTACATTTCATATCCTGAAAAATCATAAAATACTAAAAAGATTAATATTTTATGTTTAATGAAAATTAAAATATTTTGACAATGGTGCCACTTATTATAACCCATGATACGTGAAAGTGGGGATAATTTGGGGATTACAGAGGTGGTCCTATGTATGGTAGGTTCAATGAGATATGGGTGAATATGTAGGAATTGAACTGTTTTTTACATTAATTATTTCTTATGAAGTCAACCTTTACCACTTATTAGAATAATATACCTTAGTATTTAACTCTCACACACACTGAGTGAGGTACTAAACATATACACTCAATATTCAAATTTCACTACTCAAAAAGTGTAGAAAATATTTGGCAAGGTCTAGACATGACGAAGTACATAAATCCCACTGCAATCACCATGGAAAACTATAATGAGTATGGAATATCCCTGAGCTCATGAGTAAAATAAAATTAGCACTATTTTGTATTAACATTTATATTGAAAAAAAGATACACTGTATTTTATTAATTGAGGGAAGGATTATCATTCTCCTTTAATAATTGTTCCAAAAAATATTAATTTGTCCTATAATTATTCTCTGAAATAATATGTGGGACTCTTTATTCTTATTATACACACATAGTTACATAGATATTTCTATTTTTTAATTCATACACATTCTATGCTAGAATTATATATAGTATTTTGTCATATTCCTATGAAAACTACACTACGTAGTGTACTTCTTCTCTACCCAGAATAATCATCTAGATTATTCATATCTACCACAATATAGAATAGTTTTTTATTATATCAAAAAACACTCATATTATATATTCACATCATTATGCATGAAATACCATTTTCATATATATTACACATATTTACAACAATGTGTTCTTATTTGGAATTTAAAATTAAAATTCAAATAGATAACCTCTTCTATATTGATCTTATCTTCTTTACTATAATACTAGTTTCTTTATAATTATTATTTTTCAATAATATTTTCTATCCAAATGACTAGAAATGAAAAATAATCCATCAAGGTAAAATATACTAGTTATTAAGAAATTATAAAATGTAACTTATTCCTCATGGTTTGAAATCTATCATCATAGTGAGAACCCTATTATCCCATTCTATGAGTCACAAATCCCATTTTTGATATTTCAAATTGACGACGATCAACACATACATCCCATGACTTAAATTACCTCTAAATATATATTCTTGAATTCCCACTAATTATAAATCCTACAATTAACCTATGTATATATACATATGTTATATAATAAATATTATATATATCATCAGTATGAACACTATCATATATATTCTCCATGCCATTATAAAATTGTAGATTTAACTCTGAAAAATATCATATATATCATCTTCATCATTTATATTCTTAGGAATATGTTGAATTTGATAAGAAACATGTTTCACATTATTCAATAACATTACTTGTAGGAAGAAAATTTTAATCCTTGAATAACATTGAAAATATTACAATTCTGCATAAGAAAATAATGTATCTATACTAAAAATTACATTACATGTTATACCCTTTGATTATTTTAGCACCCTATAAAAAATAAAACATATACTTATATTCGTGTAGAAAAATAAACTATAAATAAACCATCCCCATAATATATATTATTAATGAACTTAAATTTCTTACATATGAACAAAACCCTCATTTATCCTATTTCTTTTCATGTTTTATTAAACTGAGCAACATAAAAATTATTGTGTATGAATGAATGTTATGTCTATGAATTAAAACATATGAAAAAAATAATGAAATCCTCCTCAAATATAACATGAACTTATGAAAACCTATTTCATACACATAGATATATAAATATATATTTAAACTTCTCAAGACACTTCTTCTCAATTTCAAAAAATTATTTAATGTAATATTGAATATTATTTTTGTTATGTCAATAAAATAAATCACAGTAGAAATATCCACTTCGTCTTCTTCAAATTATTCATCCCAAGTAATAATATCCACCACTATAGGAAACGTATTTAACAATAATTCATGAAAAAATCAATTTGAGTCCAAAATAATCTCTTAAGAACTCATAATATCTCAATACATATCTTGGGCTCAACAATCTCCCACCCCTGTGGAATTTATTGGTAACCAAGGAACATATACCACATTCAAACTCTATAAACATTCAAATGAATAATTATTAATTAATTAAAAACCAACATGTGTTGGATCAGTGTAGAAAAAAAAGATAATTTCATTTATTCAATAAAAATATTTAACAAAATTCACATCATCACAACCCTTTACTATCTTCAAACTAATTATAAAAAATAATATTTATGGCCATTTGATTCCACTTGAGAACAACTGAGTAAAATATACATATATTTCATTATATATTTGTCCCTTATACTTATATATAACACACTATTATATACATACTGATCAAAACTAGTAAAATATTTTGTATAAGACAAAAATCAACAACCCAAATATTGAACTCACAACATAACCCTTTTAATAACACTCCCTAAATACATTATCCACATACATAATATATATCTCCCCATCAAGTAAAATATGTTTCATTGGACGTAAACAAAAATATGTTTTACCCCCAAATTGTATTTACATTTTATAGAGTTTAATGAATAAAAATAAATATTTATTTTATTTTTCAGTCTTTTACAGTAATTTCTATATAATAATTGAAGATGTGAGAAAATAAAATTATATATTATCTTTTAATGAATTAATTTTGAGAATTATTCTTCAACCACCATGGATTAATATTACATTTACTCATCAAATAAATAAAAATATTGATCATTTGTAATATTATTGAATTCCAATTTTTGATTTGTAGAACCCATATCATTTTTAAATTAAAAAAATGATAAATATTTTTTCTTATTATTTATCTTACATTCATTATTTTCATAATACTGACTCTGATTTCGTCAAATGGATGAACAATCTTCACCCCTCTTTTTATGATATGTTTAACATGCGGTACCATATTTTCACATATTCTTGAGTAGATATTGTCTTCTAGTAATTCTAGAGTAAATAATATTTGAATTATGTACATACACTTTTTATACATTACATATGGAATCCTCTTCTTCACAATATCACAAACCTGAAACAAGTTTAATTAGAATTTATATACTTCTAATAGAACTATTAAATCATTCACCTTATTCAAAACACATTTAATTTTCTAAAATAAAACATAATATTCGTTATTCTATATTTGAGACACACTTATCAAATTATTTTTCAAACCATCAACAAATAATATATTCTTCAAATATATTTTTCCTTATATAATTAATCTTTGAATTAGTTCCTCTTATTTTCATTGACCCACCACTATCAAATTGATCAATGGGTTCTCAATATTCTAAAAGTACATTAAGTGAATCATTACTCATATCATATTAGATGATCATCCACTATCAATTGTTCATGGATGTTCTTTTCAGGATGATTTATGTAAAACTCTAACAATCAATGCCTTACATGTTGTTTTTTTATTTTTCCTCTAACTATTTTGATTATTCTGATTTATACTCAATTGGGAAGATATTGTGGTAAGACACTCTTCAGTAAGATGACCCAACTGGACACACCTTCCCAAGTCCTCCTAAAATGACTAAAGCTTTTTCCAACATTTTATTGATAATTTTTTAGATTTATTCTTTGAATTCATTTTTTAGTGGTATAAATCAAAATAAAAAATTTCTCCTGATGATATTGCACATATATTAATATTTTTAATTATAAAAACACATTAATCCTATGTTAGAAACCCCTCTATAGTGCTAATAAAATCATGAAAAATAATACATACCTCAGAATAGACCATGATATTTAGATTTTATCAATTTCTATACATTCATCCTCAAAAATGTAATATTGGATCAATTATTTGAACCTAAATTTTAGAAGACACCCATATCATTCCATATCATAATATAATACATTCCATATATTTTCATAGGAAAAAAAATACTTATTTCTTAAAATGATAATACTACCTGAATCTTTAAATTTATTAGAATCATTTTGCTATGTTATAAATCATATTTTTTCCAAATATAACTTTGAGTTAGGATTTGAAATAACTCTTCTAACTTTATTATAACCTATTTAATATCATTTTTTTAAAACATAGACATCATTTTGATAGATATTGA
Organism: Viscum album; assembly: GCA_963277665.1. Lineage (NCBI taxonomy): Eukaryota > Viridiplantae > Streptophyta > Magnoliopsida > Santalales > Viscaceae > Viscum > Viscum album. The sequence continues at coordinate 1,688,038,488 of OY728119.1, forward strand.
TATCTTTGGTAATTTCAATCTCATAGATTTTACCATATTTATGAATTGGATTATAAAAATTGGATCAAAACTCGTCCAATTCCACTATGTATTTGATTAATGTTTGTTGGAAAATCGTCTTCTCCAAATTGTTTTCTTCATCCTTCTATTTCAATTTAATATTCATCTTCATCTATTCATCAAGAAATTTTGTAATTTTTAAAAACTCATTTTTATATATTGACTCTTTCCCAGAATATTTGTTCTATTTTTATAGATTATCATAATTCCCTATTAAAATATTACATACCCTTTTACAAGTGAGAATCATAAATTGAAACCATTCATGTTAACTTTTCATCATAAATTCTATCCCTATCACTTTCTCACATTTACAATTTTTTTCTAACATATAAGTTCTTATTCATTAACTATTACAATAAGATTCCTTTCACCTAATACAATGGATGGTTCTACTTATTTATCAACATAGAAACTATCAGTGTCCCTAATATTATACAATAAATTATTCTTATTGAATATAGAGAAATTATTTTGGTTTCTTTTTAGAGAATATTTTTATTCATTCTTCTTAAATGAACTACATAAATACTCATCACCATATTCACCCTATACATCTTTATTTCCTTTCATCCATGGATGGTTAATAAGAAAAATTCAAATAAAACATAGTTTATGCACATTATAGGTTTATTAAAATGAAATATATATTTTCCTCCTTTAATTTTTTTTGAGATAAGTGACAAGAGTTTTTAAGACATCACGTCAATATATTCATCTAAATCTAATCATCAATCATTACCTTGGTCATAATTCCAATAAATTCATTCATTTAATGTTTTTTGTTAATTTAATAATATATCTTAGAATTTTTCATCAACACACTTCCCTTCTATATTTCATAGGATATTATAACAATATTAAAATCATATATAGATGTGTACTTAGATCTTGGTCATTGAGTGAATGAACACTGACATCATAACTATCTAGAAGGATAGACAATATCATCCCAACAATTATAGAATCCCCAATCATCTCACCAAGACCAAATAATGTGCTAATAATTTCATTTGTTCTCTTCAAAAAAGTTCCCAATATTTCATCATTATTAATGTCTTCATATCTGTAGCACCAAATGTATAGAAATAATTCTTTCTCTCTTTCATTAAATTCGTTACTATTTCCCAATTTACCCCATTGGTCCTATTTTATTTTTATTCCTTTTACCATAACAAAGATAGTCCCTAATCGTGATGAAATTATTGAATTTCGAGATCCATTTTCATTCTCTATATTTTAATTATCTTCTTCTATCATGAAATCTCCATCTATATGAGTAATAAACTCATCGATGGTAGCCTCTAAAAAATTCCACTAGATTAAAAATAGATATAATAGTACACGATATCTAAAAATGTAATAACTATTCCCATCGAAGGTTTAAATCCCATTGTTGTTCACTAAATTCATATTTCCCATATTTTTAAATAATTAAAGACCAATTATTCCACCATATAGAGAGAGACATTCTTTAACGAACTCCAACACAAATAAAGATAAAAATCATTAAACTGGTAACCCAAAAACATATAGCTCTTTTAAGTGAATAAAATTCTATGACACTAATAGATGGGTTATTAGGAATGGATGTTTCATTAATAAGGGTATAATCAGTCAATTAAAGTTAATTTTTACATTACCATTTATTAAAATGTCAAAATTTTTCAACTGTTAGAATGTTAGATCTCACAACTATACTCACACACAAAGAGGAAATTAATTAACAAGTAAAATGTGTGTACATGTTTTACTACTACAAAAAAGTACTTAATCCAAGGAATAATCCAATCTCACCGAAAAACAAACACACCACTAGAATAATGATCATAGATTATGGTGTCCATGAAATAATCATAAACTCATATATATAAAAATAACAACACTATTATATCCTAAAAATTCTCCTAAAAAATGAAAATTTACTTTTTATTTGTTGGGATATGGATTATAATTTTACTATGATAATTTCCTCTAAAAAATATTACATTCTCTATTACATATTAATGGAAATGAATAGTTGTGAATTATTCTTATTATTATTCAAAATTCAATGCTAACACTTTCTCTTCCACTTCTATTACTTGCACTATTACAAGTATTCTTCTAATTATTCATTCTTCTAATGAATCATATATTACATAGAACAATTATTATCTACATATAAATATCCTTTCAATTATATATCCTTCCATAACAATATAATATCATTTATTTTTTACACACTGTAATCATCTCATTTCTTCACACAATCATCCATTCAAAATTTTGTACATATTCTTGTTCATAATAGTAGAAATATGTAAAAATTGAATTTCAAATAGATAACTTCAACTCAACAAATCTTAACATATTTTTTTAATATTTAATCTTCATTATTGTACTTATATTTTAATATATAGATCAATTCAAGGGAATCATAGTGTAAAAATATTCATTGCGACACAATAAAATAGTTTTCCTAGAAAAACTAAAAAGTCATTTTTTATTTTCCGCAAAAAAACATTCTTCTACATTTTCCAGATTCACGAATCCCTATGTTCGTATTTCAAATATATGAGTTTCATCACATACATTTCCTGATTAAAATTTCCCAAGAGTATTTCTTCTGGAATTATTAATATTTATAAATATCTCAATTTCTCTAAATACGGAAACATACATGAGATTATAAATATATTAAATATCTTCAATTTGTTAATTATCTTATATATTACCCATGTATGAATCAAATTATAGATCCATTGTTGATTAATATCTTATGGATCCTCACCATATTATGTATTCCAATATAGATTTAACATATGATCAAGAATATATTACACATCCATGAAAAACATTATGTGTTAGAAGAATTTTTTTGCACATGAATTCCTTTATAAAATTTTATGTGATTCATGAGAATCTATTTTACACATGTTGAAAATTATCATTCCAACCATTCCAATTATAATTTTACAGTCCTTCATAGAATTATATCACATGCATTCGTATTCCCCATTCAAAATATGTTATTCTTAATCCGTACCTAATAAAATATATTAAAAATGAACTTAAATATCATACTTATAAAAAAACCCTCATTTAATATCTATAGTTTCCATTTTTATAACTTTGAGCAACATAATAAATATTATCTATGAAAAAATATTTCATGTATTAATTCATAGTTATTCTAAAACACACAAATCCTCTTTAAATGTTTCATGAAATTATCTAAACATATTTCAATGAAATCTATATACCTTTAATATTAACGAAAGATTTTAATTCACTTTGAATGACTTGTTTATAAAATTCAATATGATTTATATATTGAAAAAAAAATCTAACAAAATAAACATATCTACATCTTCCTCATCAAATGCTTTTTCAAATTATAGATTACAAAAGGTTAGAGGGAACTTCTTTTACAAAATATGAAAAATAATTTAATTTGAGTCCTTAAAAGTATCCCCGGAACCAAAAATATCATTGAATCAACATTTACCATATTTAGAAAATGTCACCATATCACATACCCTTCAGATATAGTTCCCCTATTATAAAGAAATTTATTTTACCAATCTATTTATCTAATAAACTCAAATCAATTACCATGCACATAAATAAAAAGTAGAACATGTTGGCACACATTTACATTACATATTTTACCCACACTAATCTACATCCATGTATAATTCACTCATTATTATTATGGTTTAGCAAAACACCACTATAAACACACTATTTTGGTGGATATAAGATTTAGGATAAGTCACACCTCACTAAGTCTTGTTGCTTGTACAATTTTGGGAACAGATCATTCAACGACATTAGATTTTGGATCATTTAAAAAACATACTATGTTCTATAACATATCTCACATGCTACACCCAACATAAATAGAAAAAGGTAAATAAGTCATTATTAAAAAATATATAATAAAAAATCACATGATATAGAATTAATAGCTATCACCTTTAGCGGATAGAATTTTAATATGATTTAATATTGAAAACGTTTATATTAAAAAAGTTGATATATTTTATATTATTTAAATACACAAATTAAAAAAATTAAATGTTAATTATATTAAATAAAATTACATTTTGAACTCCTCTCAGTAAAATTTATATTTAATGAATTTTTGTTTTTTTTAGTTTGATTTTTTGTCAAAAATATGGTTTTTTCAATTTGATCACTAAGTAAGAATATCTTATATGTTTAAAACTCATTAATTAATAAAATATATTCATTTGAAATATTATTATGCAGTTTAATATATTATTTGAGCTTATAATTACCTTTTGCATCATTTTTAGAACAAGATAGAACCATTTGTTTAATAAAAACTAATTTTTTCTATTCAATAAATCAACCATTTTCAAAGTCAGATTCAATTTAGTATTTATATAAAATCCTCCAAATTTTTTTATTAATTATAATAAATCATTTTTTATTAAAATCGGTGATAATGATAATTTAAAAATATAGATAAAATTAAATAAGAAAGTGGTCATTTTTCGAAAAGTATTTTTATCAAATTATGTGTGTTTTTAAAGAAACATATCAGATAATTATAATATTGATATGATAAATGAAATTTAAAATTTATAATAAAATTGTTCAAATTAGTTTTTGAGGCAAAGTTTTTTAGTAATCAAACATTATTACTCAGGATCAAAATATTTACCTTGGTATATTGAAATATTGGTTAAAAGATTTTTTCATAGGCTCTATGGAAAAAAAATTCCAAAAATGTTTACAATTATGCATAAACGATTATTACAAATTTTCTTTTCCCATACCCCATTTTTCCACTTTTGAGAAATTGATCTTTGAATAGTGTTATGGCACTATTCTAAAATCATTAGTGTATCCAAAAGTGGGATTTTATCCTCATATAAATGGATAACACTTCTACCATTTAGAATATACACTTAACTCTAAAATTCCTTCTCAAGACTATTCTATATTACTCTACCTGAAACCCTCTACCAAAAATATAGTACATATTCATTCACAGTTATCCTAAGACCTTCAATTTCAAAGCACGTGTAAAAATAAATCAAGTCTCTAACACTTGTATTATCTACATATTAAGATTTTCTTCTTATTATTACTCTTAAAGATATAATGTCACCACAATAATATGAAAAATTACATATATTTATTATAATAATTTTTTCATATACTAATGATATAAATCTTATTTATTCATTTCTAAAAACATCATAAATCAAATGTGCATATTTAGTTCACTTTATGAAATACCTTCTCCAAGAAGTTATGTCGTTTTTTTACTTGAAAACATTAATTAATAGTATTAATTGTGGTAATGATAAATAAAAATAATATATCTCTTATAATTATGAATCTGAAATTTTGATATAATATCAACCATAACCCCCTATGATATGTTGAGAAACATGACTGTTAATTTTCCGTGCATGTGGATTACTACAAACTTGATGAAATATTTTTTGTTTTTTATTTATATATTTATAAATTTACTAAAATTATTAAAATTTGGTTTAATATAAATATAAATATAATATCATTATTATACTATTATAATGATAATATATCAAAAAAACCTCCTTAACAATACTCACCAATTGAGTTAATGCTTGTTCAATTTTTTGTTGGTATAACCACCTTCGAGAAAAATTCATTGAAATAAAAATATGGATGACTATGGGAAAATGAATAAAATTTTCATTTTTAGTAATTTAGAAAATATTTATTACTTTATTATTCATTAAATATTATATAATGTATTTAAATTATTATTAAATAAATGATTTAATTTTCTAAAATTACTAAAGTATCACGTTATCAATTTATTTTCAAATAATGTAACCAAAACACATAAGGAATGAAAATAAAAACATTTTAAATAAATATAATTTATATATTAAATAATCATAAATGATATAACAATGATGATCATGGTGTAAAATGAGGAATAATGATATTAAAATTATTAAACATGTGAAAAATAGGTAATGTTCATAACACGTGATGGTCATAAAACACAACAACTAATTATTTTAATATTTATAAATATTTATAATAAGCTTTTTAAAATGGTTATTATTTATTATTATGTTTATGAAATTGGTTATCAAGTTAACAATGATTTTTATTTATAGTTACAATGTGATTAACAGAAAAAGGTAATAATGTGAGGGATATTTTCACATTTTCCATTCATTGAGGCATAGTTCATATTAAGGAGTTTATTCTTATTTAAGTGGATTTCATGATTCTTAATTGAAATAAAATTCCATGATTCAACTTTTTCTAGGTTACTTTATATTTAATTTCATTGCATCCCTTTTATGGGGTTTTTGATCAAATTTTTTCGAATATATAAGGGTTTCGTATCTCAAATTTCATTTCTAGAGAGAAGTATCTTATTGTGCACCATGAAAACGTTGGTATGATTTGGTTGCAACCAAATAAAGGTAAGTTAAAAATTCATGTAATTAGTGCAACTATATCTTTTTATTTCATTAAATATATTTCAATTCAATGAGTACCATGTTCATAGGTGTAGTATCTCTGATATGATTAGTCACATGAACCATTATGTCGAGTCGGATGCCACTGGCCTTAGACACAACTCCCTATACACCAAAGGCCACTAACTAGTAGTGAGGGTGTAATTGACTAATATCGGGGGTGATTATACCCTCATATGAAATATATTATAATGGTCTGAGTACATATATAATAATTTGCAGTGGAAATAATGACTAAATATATTCGAATCAGACCAGCCAAAGGTGGAAGCATAGTCAATATCAAATAATTGATAAAGTTATAATCATTAAAAAAATGTAATTAAATAAAATTTTCATCATAACACTTTTAGAAACTAAAACAAATTATTTATAAAAATTAGGTTATACAGTATAATTTCCATAAAGGGGGTCACCCAAGGCTTACCATCATAGCTATATGCATATAAGCATACAAATATTAAATGAAATAATGGAAACTAAAAAGTATTTCATATTGAAGAACGAACCTCAAGGTACTTGTATAATATTCCCATCCAAATTTATATTATTATCTATCTCTTGATTTTGATCACTTACATGAGTGCAACAATATTAATTCTACATATTCTTTAAAGGTCCCTTGTGGGGTGTTAGAACTAGTATCAGTAGGATACCCACCACTGGTTCACAACCAACATAAGTGTTTAATTAGGTGTGAATTATAATATGTATAAATTAAACACATACATAAATAAACATGAACTTTCATGGTGCTCAATAGTCAATGGAATCCATCACATGCCTCAGACAATTCCGGAATCCCTAAAGAGGAGTGGATCCTTGGCCCATGGACCAAGTTATCCCCTTATTTCAAATATCCTAGATAAACCATCATGTTGCACATTAAAATTCACAATCACCGCATGCCAACCCAATAACGTTTGTATCAATTAAACCCACTGACGACCTGAAGGGACGCCTATGTAAAAAATTTCAATCCCTTGGACCCCACTCGAATGCACTCATTCACTCAAAAAACGACATTTGGAAGCACAATGATATATGACCTCTAATAAAAATCACCATCGTCTCATAAAAGTATGACCTAATGAATGAAAATTTCCATCCTCTAAAATATTATAGTCCTAGTAGGCTCAAATATAATGAGACTCATCCCTCAACCAATAGCATCATCATTATCACCTAAAGGCCCATTTCCTTCCCTATGGATTTATATTGAAAGCACCCCTATGAAAATAGCCTATGTCTCACTACCGATGGCCTCTACCCATATGAGTAGTGAAATCAACCTCATCACTGAGTCCTCTTGTGTACACCCATCCTTAATCTATTCTTTAGCCATCACGGGTAAGCGGAAATCACCAAATTAGCACTTAATCCACATCCAAACTATAACCTCATGCCCCTGTGACCATGTATCTCATATTTTATGGCCCTGAAATCCATTTCCACAGGTCATTTCCTCACATAGTGGCCTCACTACCTCAAACATACATCCATTACACCTAACTGATGATCACATCACCCAAGTATATTCGACCCAAGACCAACCATATGAATATTTCACCTCAACTTGATGTCCATGAAATCCCAATGTCCTGAGAAAATCCAGCAAAAACCCATTATTCAAATTACATGTAATTCAAGCATTACATATATATAACTCAAGAAAATATTCCTTAAATAAGAAATTCTATTTAATATGATTGAATTAAACAATTTAAAGAAACACCAAAAATCAATTTAATTGTAATGACTACTATAACCCCAATGAATCAATTAAATATAATAATACAGTATATTTTAGAGTCAAATGAATAATCAAATTTAATTTAATATAAATCAATTTAAATGAATATAAAAACCCCATCCAAACCACCCAAGGAGCGATGGTGTCTAACCCAGTATGGGTCAACAGAATATTGTATGGGCATTCCCAACAGCATCCCATAAGGGAATACGGTAAATTTAACATCAATCAGTCAATATATAAAGTTGATATCTACATTACCTAATATTATGATAAAATAGGTGCCCCAAAAAAACTATGAAAGCATAATGAAAGTAATACACCAATTACCTTTCTCTCATAGACATAGGAACGTTTGATATTAACCGTTTGATCGAAGTTGTTTTGATGAAATCGATGTTACCATAGAGTTCCCTAAAAATATGTCAAAATAGATCAAAGTGATTTATCATTCCATGAGACAATAGAAAGGAAAAAGATAAAAATAAGTGAGGGAATCCATTCTTATGCGGTTCCAATGTACTTGATGTATCTAAAAATAGATATCCTAGAATGGTTTTCTTACAAAAACTACGGGAGGAGAAGAGGAAGAGTAAACCTCCTATTGTGCGCAACCCACGAAAGAAGAAAGATGAAAATGGAGAGAAATAAAGGGATTTAAGGGAGGGTGAAACTATAATTTTTCTTCTTTAAACGGCCAAATTCATAGCCTTCATGGTTTTCTTAACACTGCGCAAACCGTGTGGGTTACAGTGCATGATTATTTCATATGTGGAAATACATGTGCGACATGTCACACAGTTTTTCCTAACCGTGTATAAGACAATAACAAAAAATAATGAAACGGTTTCACCTCCATAAACTTCCCTCACATAGTTTACCCAAACCTTGTGACAGTTCAAAAACAGGGCGCAATGTTAGCTGGAAGAGGCCTCAAGGTATACCCTAAACTGTGCACATTGACATGTGCCACCTAAATAGGGTATTCAAGCATCTAATTCTCTCGAAGCATTTATAATCACTTAAAGAACTCATTGAGCAAATAAATCAATATAGAAACATTATTTATGTCTAAAATAAGACACTGAATTTCGTTCATATGATTGAAAAATAAAACATAATACCCACTTATTCAAAATTTAAAAACAGGAGAGGTTTTAGACATAGTTCAGAAATGATGGAATTTAGAATCTCCCTAACATAAGATATCACTTCCCTATGCTATAAAAAAGAACCCAGATATTCTACTGAACATACTCATCTCAGTCAAAACCAACCTATTCTACTCTTGTTTCAAGAGAATATTTAAGATGCCTCAAGGGGGTCTCCCCACTGTAGGAGTAACCTACCACGGTCCACCCCTACAAATACTGAAATCGTATAAATAGTCAATCAAAAATATATTGTACTCCATGTCCTCCCATAATGAATTTTAACCCATGGACCTCTTCAAAAGATACCATGTCATGCCATAAACCCATTAAAATCATGCACCACCTTCGTCTCTTCATCATTCACATCACACACATGTAGATAATGATGTCATCCATCTCAATATATTATCATAAATAACTTGTGTCCTTGCACATCAATCAGTACCACACCACAATAGTGCTCTAATGACTCATACCTCATGTAATTATATCTCTTATATGTATCGATTCCAAATAACCTCAACAATTCACACGTCCAATTATTATCATGATTCTATGTACCTAAAAATCCAGAACACAAAAGGTCTCAAATTATTACTTGGGCCATTCACCTCATGAATTTATATATCACAACACTCAAGATATGGTACCAAACTACTAACCAACTTCTAATTAGTCCTTATATATCTATTGTGAACTTAGTTTTCCTAGAATGGACTTATATCAATGATTTATTCCAAAAAAATAATAAAAATGGATTCACCCACAGTTTACTTATGTCCGTCGGTGGATCGCTATCTAGATCAGAACCCGGAAGCTCCATAGCACGCACCTAGCCTAAATCTCGACAAACTAACACCTGGCCTACCTCTGATACGGCACTAGACATCGGCCACTGACCCCACTACTGAGTCTCACTCTCTCTTTCATGACCTCTACATGTATATTAAGCTTAGATACCCTAACCAGGTATTGATACTGAACTAATCTCATAGCCATGAGTGTGACTCAATCATTAACTGTTATCTATCAGAGGAGTCTTCCTACTAAACCTATTGATTGGTTGACATATCCACATGCTCGAAACTCTTTTGTAGGATTCTCACACATTGTTCAAACATGTCCCACCCACCAATAATATAATAAAACCAAATATGATCCACTATGAAGAGGTATTATACATTCATTTTAATACTTCCCTATTAGAACTCAACATGGCCTCTTTTCCTTCCTTCTAAAGCATCATCACTGAAATCACTTGAAGTCAATGCTTGGATTGAGTGTGAACTATCTATAAAATTTACATTTATTATGATAACCTAGTTCACAACCATTGAGAATTATTCCAACCAAAATATGTATACCTACGCTAGAATGGTGTTCCATAAACCATCATTTAAGTGCCTCGCCCTTAGGGATTCATCGCACAACATGTTGAGTGAAAATAAAAAAAATGAATTTTGTTTCATTGTCCATAATGGACATGTCACCTTATTTATGGCTCAAGAAATATTGATCCCATTCTACAATCAGTGTCTTGGGGAAGAAGTGCATGAATAACCGATCCTCGATGTCCTTCTAGTAAATATCATCATGTCTTCCTTCCTAGACCTGCGCATCCCACCATCTCTTACATGTTACATATAGTGTGTCAGATTATAACTTGACCCATGCCTTGAAGGAATCTATAACAGCTTGAAAATCATTTTTATGGACCCAATACAATTATTAGCTTCATGTGAACCCCTATAACAAGAAAAATGTGGTGGGTTCTATAACTGGAACTCCAAATTCAAATACATCAATGAAATCTCTACTCCCTGACCACCCTATATATCTCTTTTATCAAATGTAACTTTATCCTTCAAAGATTATTTTCAATCCAAGACCCAAAATAATTATGATCTATCGGTTACCCCACCTGCACTATAACCAAATATTGAGCCTACCCCAGAACCAGTAACTACTATGCTTGACCCTTAGGGGCCCGACCTACTTGTGTTCATACGAAACCAAGCCACGAACTACCTGATGTGCCTTCTGATCCATCTATGAGGAACCCACTGAATTACATTGACATCATCATAAAACCCGTATATAACTTATATATATAATGAGGAACGTATTTACATTAATTGTGAACTTACTACCCTTAGTCTCCCCCACTACAACCATTCTACATGGAATATCGGCCTCATGAACTCCTTGCCTACCCTGAACAGAGCCCAGTATTAATGTTCCCTCATTCCATGCTCATCTGAATGGTCAGATCCCCAAAAACTGATGACCATATTTCCAAACATGGTGATCAACATCACCCCAAGCTATAGAATCATCATGCTCCTCTAAGAGAAAGTCTCGTTTCACATTCCACAATCAATTTAAATAAATATTTCACATGGAATAAGAAATTTTACATAACATGATATAAAAAATACAATTAATTTCATTCCATGGCACGTTTATACTTAATTTAAAAACCCTATCATGTGCCTAAAAATCATAAAAAGCATATCAACATAACAAACACACCTTGCATGAATAGGAAAGGTTCCAATATCCCATCCTTGTCATACCAGGCCAAGGATCACAAGTGATATTCCATAACAGATAACAAATCATATTTCAAGAATACCACTCAAGGATGAAATAATTTAATCTATAAAAAGGAAAAAAGAAATATAATTCCCACCCATGTTAACTTTTTCTATCCCTCATACAATGGGTTGTAAGAACCCAAACCGTAGAAATGAATCTAGTTCCAAAAACACCATAATAATAAATCTACCATATCCCAAATAGTTAGAACAATAGAAAAGTAAAGATTAATAATTATCAATCACATTAGTTTCCAGCATTACACTGCATCTAAATCCATGTCAAGAACTGATCTTATACCACTTGTAGAATCTTCGAAACCATTTCCATGAGAACAGTGCTATTAAGCTGGGTTCCAGTGGCCATAGTCATTCCTCCCTAAAATCCAAAGGCTTCCAACTAGAAAAAATGGTTCAATTGAATAATATTGGGGATACTATACCCTTTTTGGAAATATATAATAATGTTATGAGTACATATATAATAATATTAAGCCTAAATGAGGACTCAATAGACTCGAACCAAAATTGCCAATGGTTGAAGCATAGTAAATATCATACAATGGTGGAAAAATAATAATAAAATAAGTGGAAATAAATAAAAAATTTAGCATACCACTTATATAATCTAAAGCAACAAATTCATACATATCAGTTCATGCAATACAATATCCCGAATAGGGGTCTGCTAAGGCTAGCCATAGAAGCTACATACATATAAGAATACAATTAAAAAATGAATAAAAGGAAACCAAAATGTAACTTTTAAAAATGTTAGAACCTCAATGCCCCTTTCCCACATCGCCTTAAAAATTTCTACTAATGTCCAACTCCTGAAGTTGATCACATACCTGAGTGCAATAACATAATTTCTGCATGCATCATGAAGGTCCCGTGTAGGGTGTGAGAATGAGTCTCACTATTATAAAATCCACATGTTCATACCCAACATACATTTTTATTCATGTGAGAATTATAATATGAAGTACTGAAAAACATTCATAAATAAACATGTACTTCACTGGAGCTCAATAGCCACAGAGAGCCATCACCTTCCTCAACCAAAGACACAATCCCTGAAGTGGAGTGGATCCATGGCCCCTGGTCGAAGGTATCATCTAAAATAAAATAGATCAAGTGAACCCTCAGGTTCCACCTCAAATCTCAAAAACACTTCTTGTCAAAACCACACCAAATGTATCAAAAAAACCATTGACCTCCCTAGGGCACAACTAAGTAAAAGAATCTGATCCCTCAGACCCCTAGATGAAATCATTAGTCGGCTCAAAGACATAAATTTGGAGACACAATGATATCTATCCTCAAATGAACGTCCCCATCAAATCATATCAAGTTATCCTAATGAACGGATATCTCAATCCTCCAAAATAATTCATTCTCAAGTACCTTAATATTAAAAGACACATCCCCCAATAGATAGCCTCATCATTATCACATGAAAACCTCCTAACCTTCCCTATGGATTTCTATAGAAATAAATCCAATAAAATATTGTAAGATACAATACTGGGGGGTCTCTAACCATATGATTATTTAAAACCACCTCATCGCAAATCCCTCCTAGGTTTAAATGCCTCTGATCAGTGCTTTGGCCATCATGGGTGAGCAGTAATCCCAAAATTTTCACCTAAGACACATCATAACCGGAACTTCATTTCTATGTGACGATGTCACTATATTCTTATGTTCATTCAATCATTTTCCATTGTACATTCCCTTAAATAATTGTATCACTACTTAAAACTAACATCCATGACTTTAAACTATAGATCATATAACACCAGTATATTCGGGCCAAAACAAAACAAATAACCACACCACCTCAATCCTAATGGCCTTTCCATCCCAATTTCCCATGCCAATCCCACCATGATCTAATGGATAATATTACTTAAAATTCAATAATTTCATATATATAACTCATGTTAATTTACATTAAATTTCCAATTCAATTAAATATGATTGATTAAAAGAAACAAAAGAATTCAATTTAATTTAATTGAATAACACAACACAAATTAATCAATTAAATATAATATAATTAAATATTTCAGATTCAAATGAATGATAAAATATAATATAGAATATTTCAATTTAATAGAATATAACACCCCAAACCAACCACCCAAGAAGCGACAACCTCTAACCTTTCCCCGCTTATGAGAATATGGTTCAACATTAACAAAAACATCCTATAGGGTCATACAGTTAATTTTACATCCTAATGTTAGTATAAAAAGGGTCTCTCTCAATTACCACTGGTGTTCCAAATTCCATTCCCCACAAACAAACTTGAAAACCCAAGTAAAGGCTTGAAACCCCCACAATGGACTATTAGAAATAGGCACATCCTATATTATCCTCTAACACAAAGAGATTTAGATGAAATCTCTGTTTCTGTTGGGAAACCAGAAAATATTGTGAAATAGAATAAATGGATTTATTGCTCCGTGAGGTGAGTGAAATGGAGAAGTGAATATAGGGTGAGGGAAGACTTATTGATGCAATTTCATAACACCTAACAAATCAAAAAATTGGAGATCAGATGATGTTTTCGGATCAAAACCTGTTAGATGAGAATATGGGGATCATAAATTCTTGATGTGAATGAACCATTAAGGAAGAATGGGAAAAAATAAGCAGAAATAAGAAAATAAGGGAGGGGAAATGATATTTTTTTCATTAAAGGAATGAATGGTTTTATCATATGGTTATCCAAACCATGAACAACTTATGAGGGCTACAGTTCTTGGGTACTTCCAATGTGGCACTTCATGTGCATCGTTTCACAAGGTTTCCAATTACAGGGTGTAAACCAAGTAGAAGCCTCTACAAAAACTATAGACAAAGTCACATGGTCATTTTCATCCCTTGTATTGTTTACTGAAACTGCCACAACACTAAATTATGGTATTCGGGCCTCCAACGGCCACGAAGCCCTTATGAATACCCAAGGAACTCTCTAATCCTATGAACCAATAAAAAAAATTATATAAGGCTGATCAAAGACTCAAAATTTTGTTTTAATGATAGTAAAAGAATAGGGAATAACCACGAATTCAAAAATTCAAAACGAGAGAGTTTCCTGACATGTTTCAAAAACTCGGTACTTTACAAAAACATTATTCATTAAACCAAATCCCATAATTGATTTAAAATTAATATTCTTTAAATAATTTCACCAAAGATTTATTTCTTCCACTACACATTTATATTGAAACATTATGACTTTTTAAAATTTCCATTATTAAATATTATTTTTATAATTAAATTTTTTCAAAGAATTTTCAGTTTCCTTTTTGGAAAACATTATTAAATTATCAAGATTACATTTTAAAATATTCATTTTAAAACTAAAAAATTTCAATTTATTTTAAATATCAATTTTGAAAACATTATGTCTTATTCATGCTAACATTATTAATGTTTTTAAAAAATAAATTCTTTCAATATATTTCTGTATACCTTTTTTTAAAACATTATGTCTCCTTCAAGATTCCATTATTAAATAATATTTTCAAAATTTAATTTTTTCAATGTATTTTCATATACATTTTGAATTTTTTTTTGTATTTTTCAAGGTTCCATTATAAAAAAAAATTATTGAAATTTTACATTTTAATAGTATTTTTACATCTATATTTTAAAAACATAATATCCTTTTTTGGTATCTATTATTACATGTTTATTTCATACTAAATATTTTCAAAAATATTATCATTTCCCCTTTCATAAATCATTATGACTATTTTAGGATTTCATTGATAACTATTCGTTTAAAATTAAATGTTTTTAAATTACATTAACATCTCTTTTTCAAAAAACTAAATTTTTTCCAATTATCTATTATTTGGATGTAGGGTTTTTAAATCCTTTTATTTCCTATCACAATTTTTTTGAATGTAAATTGTAGATAAAATTTTAAAACTTTTTTTTGGGATTTGTTACCTTTAAATTATTTTTTCCCAAATAGAATATCATTCATGATGATATATTTTTATCACCCTCTACATGTTATTACATTATGATTTATTTTTCTAAAATAATTATTTTTATCTTCTATGATTTCTTATGATCATGTTATGTGATGTTTTTTAATGTTATATGAGACACATTATTTTTATTTTTGTTCCCTATGAGATGATAAATTATTTGATAACATATAGAACTCATTTCATTGAATGGTGAGGGGTGGGGTCCTATATCACTCTCCAATTCATTTTTATGGAATTAAAACTCATGGGAAAAGGATTTTAAGCGTGGAATTTTTTTTCGCATTTTCATGATTTGAAATATAGTTTTTTCATAATATGATGTCTGTGAATTTTTTATTTATAAGACAAATATTTGGAATTTAATTTGTCATAAAAATAAATCTTTCTCATCTTGTTTTGTCAACACAGAAATAATGAAATTTTTTCTATTCACAGCATCAATCATGAGAATTTTATGTTCACAGCATTTTAGGGGAGGATTTATTGTTTGAAACATAAATGGGTAAATTTTATGACAACATGAAGTGGGGAAATTTTATTTGTTCTTAGTAATATAATTTCTATTAGGTTTTGATTTTTTAAAATTTTCAGGTTTTCATTCTATTATACGACATTTTGTTAATCAAGTATTATTTGTAATTTATTCCAAACCATTATGTCATGCTAATGTGTTTTTCAATGTTTATATGTATTTTTATCTTGGACATAACATTTATGATCCCTTAATGACCTTTCCATGAATTTATGTTCCTACGTCATCTTTTATAACTATCATCAATTTTATTTTGACCATTTATTAAGATATGTTTGCCTTCCACCTCATATCCTCCATGTTTATGATCAAATATTTTATAATATATCTATAACATCCATAGAATTTGATCTCCCCCAATTATTATTTTTTATATCCCCAAGTTATGAAGATTACTATATTAAGTGGCATGTTCATAAACATTATAAAGGGTGATAATTATGTATATTTATTAAATATTATAGTAAAATATGATGTTTGTCTAGAAAATATCTAAGTCACTAACCCTTTGAATTGTTAGATTTGGTGGATTTGGTAAAACATATTATCTAAAACATGAGATTAATATACTATGCATTTTAAGTTTAGAATGGTTCTTTACAGTTGGTAGGAGGTAACAATTTAGGTATTTTTTATATTTGTTTAATTTTTTAGGATATATGTTTAGAAAAATTTATAGAAAAACACTAGGGAAAATTATAATTGAGGAGTCTAAGAATAGAATAGCATCTATATGTTTTGGTAATGTAATGATTTTATTGTTATATGAAAAATTATGTCTCTATCTAAATACTATAATAGTTTATAGGCTCTTTTATATTTTTTCAAAATTGTAGTAACTCAGGAGATGGAATATTATGTGTTAACATAACCATCACCTACTTCATGATAAAGAGCCCAAACACCATGCCTTATTTGAAAATCCTAGAGGATATTATTTTCTTGATCACATTATTTTTACAAATCACTAAAAAATAATTTTTTAAATATTTACATTGAGGAATTGAGTCTATAAATATGATATAACACAACTTAATGAAACCTAGTTTGAACCAAGAGAGTTACAGGAATAACCAATAATGGTAGAGATGAAATAAATATATCATACATTAAAATGAAAGTGTCATTGGAAATACATAGTAAGAAAGTCAATTCATATTAATGTAACTTAATTATATTGGATATTATTATAATATTTTTTTATTTAGTATTTGGATGAATGAAGATCACCAAAATGACATTGTGAAAGGTAAGTCCATCAAAACTCTAAAGACTAATATTTGGGATAATTAGTTTCAAAATGTTACCAAGTGTAGTGTTGTAAATATTTTATTAGAATAAATATGTTGCGTTTTTGGTGTATCTCGTAGATTCTTCTTTAATAAAATTATGATTAATTTTAGAGAATGAAATTTATTTATGGGGGGATAATGTAACGACCATACATTTATGAAGCATTAAAATGCCTACTATAATTTATAACATGTATCAAATGTTACACCCAACATAAAAAAACCACAACATATTATGAATAAATTATTAACAAATCTATAATAATCACTAAGATGGTAGACCATTAAAAGCTATAACCCTTAGTAGATAAATAATTAATATGATTTAACATCAAAAAGGGTTATAATACAATCAATTTTTTATACTGTACACTCATTCAAAAACTGAATATAGAAAATTTTAAATTCAAATTTGATAAAATAAAATTTATTTTCAAATTCATCTCATTAAAATGTAATTCATATGATTTTTAGAAATATTTTCTATAAGATTGATTTTTTATTAGAAAATATAGGATTTATAATTTAATCATTATATTAGAATATACTAGAAGTTTAAAATCACATTTATGTAATAAAATATATATTCATGTAATAAAATTATACACGAAAATATATTCATTGATCTTAAAAATACTAGGGTAACCAATTTTATAACTTAATAATAATGTTAGTTTAATAAAAAGTGATTTAATTATACTATTTAAATGTAGCACATACAATGTGAGATTAAATTATTGAATTAATTTGAAGCCTAAAACCATTAACTATGTTTATAATAAATCAATTCATTTAATTAAATTCATTAATTTGGATAATTTTATCATATATATATATAAATTTAAAGTTGAAAATATTCATTTCTAAAAAAATTATTTTTATTCGATTCAGATTGTTTATTTTAGAGTTATTTTTTTAGAAATTTAATATTTTGATAAGATAAAATAATTTTTAAAATTAAATTCATAAGGATCAAATTTGGTAATGAGATAAATTTTAATTTGACTTATGAAAACAATTATTATTTTTTTTTAAAAATAGTATCCCTTATAGAAAGTAAAAATGATAAAAAATATTTTTTGATATGGGAAATGACTAAAAAATGTTAGAAGAAATTTTTAAATAAATGGTAGAGATTATTTTTTAATTTATATTGTACCAAACATCACATTTTTTACTTTTTATCCATTAACCTTTGAATAGTGTCATAGATTATGGAAAATTTTTTTTTTTACAAAAGTTCACTTTTATCGTCTAATAAAAGGATGTCACATCCGCACATTCAAAGTAACATAAAACCATTAAATTACTCCTTGAAACTCAAAATTTTACTCTCCCTAGAGTTGTATCCCAGAATAATAATCCCCTATTAACTCGTAATTTTTCTAATATGTTAATTTCAAGGGATGATCTATGGAAAAAACAGGTCTCTAAGTAAAATATTATCTATTTATTAATATTTTCTTATTAATGTTAATCTTAGAAATATCTTATAACCTTAATAATTGGATTAATTATGTGTTATTATAATACTGATAATTTAATTTTAATCTTATAACCCTATGTTTTTAAGTTCTATCAACCAAGAAAAAAACAATTGAAAAATGATAGTTTGTTACAAGGACTACAACCTCCAAAGAAATATTCCAGTTTTAAAATGCAAGGTTTCATTACAGAAATTAATGTTTCTAATGATGAATAAATATCATATATAAATAATATTTTTGATTCTGTAATTTCAATTTAAATCCACATTGACCCCTATTATGTGTTGAGAATGGGAACAATAAATGTTTGTGCTTGAGGATTAACGCCTCCATGATGAAATATTTTTAATTTTTATTTTAGATATTCATAAATTATCATAAAATCCTTGAATATGTTTCAATTTGTGTTAATAAGAATTTATTTTAAAATAATAATAAGCTAAATATATTTCTTAACACACATCACAAATCCATAAGTGAATTGTGATATACTATAAATATATTATTTTTTAATTATGACAGTTATTACCAAGTCATTAAATTAGATGGTATGGATATTCGTTACCAATTTTTAAAATATATTTATAATGGTCCTACTTAAGAAAAATATTATTTATTAATTAACTGGAAATAATTTCTCAATGTTCATTGTAGTCAAATTTATCCTTCAAAAATAAATCTTCTTCAAAAATAGTTAATATTGCTTTTTACAAGAGAATATTTTAATTAAGCTCTACAATATATATAAATTTTATTTTTTAATAAATGATACAATTATTTTAATTAATAATTTCAAATCTACCTTACGAATAATTTTTATGAATTTTTTAAAGAATTGGTTTTTTTAATGAATGGTAAAAAATAGTGATTCCTACTGAAAACTATATTTACATTTCATGTACATCCAAATTCACAATATTTTTTTAATTTTTTTAAAATTTTGTTAATTAATTATTATTAAATATAACCCATCAAATATTACTGTATTCAAAATTAAAACTGAATTTTTTATGAAAATAATTTTTTCCTAAAAAGAAAATTATTAATAAATCGATCCTTATCGCATTTTCCATGTTTAATATTTTATTAAATTATAACACTTCTGTTAATTGAGTTTGATAAAATGGATTAAAATTTTGGAATTACAATAATTAAAATAATTTATTATCTTCAACTAAATGTATTTTCAATATAAATATTAATCATAGTAAATATTTATTAATTTGGTTCCAGTAAAATGGATAAATTCTGGTTAAAACAGATATGATATGTATTAAAATTTATTTAAACAATTGAATTAATTTCATTATAGAATTATATTTCATTTATAATCATAAAAACATTAAATATTGAATTTCTTATGCCATTTATCTTTTATTTTGACATTTATAATATTTTATGTAGAGTATAATGTCAAAAATGTTACTCTTTTGTTTTCAATACGATTCAATTTTTTTGAGTATGATAAAAACCCCTTATGTCCATTTATAAATTATTATTTCTAATATAAATTAATTTTTTTATCATGGTAATTTATTTTTAATTTTTATTTGTTGAATAGATATCATTAATGCTTATGTAATAACAATAAATTATATTATTAGATTAATAAAAAATTAAAATAAATTATTTTAAAAAACTAATCGTAAAAAAATTAGGATAAATTATTCAATTAATTGAATTTTTTTATATTAGAATAACATAAATTATGATTGTTAAATGTTTATATTCAAAATCAATAACAATATTTATGACGTTAAATTCAATGTAAATGAAATTCTCCAATAAAGAAATTAATTATATTTTACTATAATTTTTTTTATTAAACGTTTTAAAATATAAAAAAATATTATATTTAATAGAGTGAATAGTATTTGGTTTTAAATTTAGTCCATGGTCAATTTATGTGTGATTTTTATTTTAATATTAAGAATATTTTCACTTAATGAGTAAAAGACATTGATTTTGTGGTAACTGTCAGAAGGGTTAATGTGGGGTTAAAACTAGGAGATAAGGGTTAAAACAAAACATAAAATTGTATAAATATTATATTATGAAAGTATTTAGATGTATCAATGTCATGTATTATAAATATAAAAATTCTGGTCTACATGGTTATAAAAAATAATTTATATTAATTTAATACTATAAGTAGTTACAACAGTTCTCCTCCCCTCACTTATAAAAGGGAACCTCTTGTCATATCATCCTGTCAAATTTAAATGCTCATATAATTGGAATTAAATACCATTATACTTTTACAAATTCATTATACACATCCTAGAACATATCCTCCTTCAAAACGACCATCCGTTCAAAAATTATTGTTTAATCCAATAGAGGTTTCTCAACAAAGAGGTATAACTCATAACTGAGCAGGTTAAATTATATTATTTATTATAACTACTATAAAACCATGGTATAAATTATAAAATAATTAATAATGTATCATAAATATACTAACTTGTCATTGTGAATATTTAACAACCATTACCCATCTTCATTCCATCCTACTGAAATTGAAAACATCAATTGTGCGTACGTATGTCTTTTCATCCACGAATAGAGATGTAATTTATTTTTCAAAAAAATATTACTTGGATAGTTATAATTATGAATTTGAAAATAAAAATTATATTTTTATATATATTATTTATGATATTATTTTTAATTTTTAAAAGGTGAATTGTTCTTTAAATTTTTTTGTTTTATCTCACAAAAATGGAATCAACGTTCATGCATATGTATGACCTACCATCTCCGTGAATGGTGTAATTCGTTTTTAAACATTTACACTTAATTGATGAACATAAATATGGTATTTTTATCATTATTATCAATATACATACGATGAAACAATAATAATAATAATGAATTTAATGAAACCACTAAACCTAAACTTGCATAAAACATGGGAAACATTATAATAGTGTACAAATATTTTAGTGAAGAATAATTAATAAATGGGTGTTTAAATCTTATAAATATAACATATATGGTATTATATGATTCTATATGTTTCTTATATAGAATTATAATAAATTTAAATTCATTATAAAGGATGTTAAAATCACTGGTAAAAGAAAATCATAACTAAAGTAATGGGTTTCTTAACACAATTTTTATTCACTAAGTTATACTTATACTTAATTGAGTGAGTTATTCCATGATTATCTACGAAATGAAATCTAATTATATTATTTTTTTATAAACTTTTCATACATCACAAAATCATTAATAAATTCATAATTTATTTATATGATATTTATAAGGGATTTCATCCCAATTTCCACTCCATTGATACAAATTTAGTATTCACACCTATTTATTTTTATATAGTGTGTATAATACAAAAATGATTTATTTAACATGAATATATATTTTTTAAGGATTATTAATGTTTTAATTAATTTTTACTTGTTCAAGGGGATATAATTAAAAAAATATAAGTATGTAATACTTTATTTTACCACATGATATTATATAGGATTAATTATAATTTTCATAGAATGAGTAATATAATCTATTCTTCATAAACGTCATATATTTTATTATAAGTTTCATATTTAAGTAATTTCTGTTAATAATTGTATCATTACCTCTATTAAAAAAATTAATCAAGAAAATAAATGTTTAAACAAAAAGTCAATATTAATTTTCTTTTGATCCGGGATATATTTATTCCATGTCCATATTTTTAAAAATTTATTCTAGAAAAGAATATATTATATCAACAATTGATTTATTAATAACATTTTATTTTAACTTTAAAATTTTACAAGGTTTAATAAAAATATATCTAATTTTTTAAAAAATTGTCTCTTTGACCATTATTTACAAAATGAGGAAAATAAATGTTATTTTTAACATATACAATTTTAATAGAATTTATCACCACCATAATTGTTTAATCATTTCTAATTTATCCATATACCTTCAATGGTTTTACAAAAAAAATTTAATGAAATATTTTTTTAACTACTTATATTTAATTTCCTTTTGTCCTCTAATTGACTTTACCTACAACAATATCTAAATTAATGATGAATTACTGGTCACTTATCTTCTGTTTTTCAATTTGGTAGTCATTAACATTCTCTTGAAACATTAAATTTCATGTGATCATTTTTCATTAGACATATATATATTATTTTCATCATGGATGAAATTTTTTTCAAAACTTTATACTATTATATAATACATATTTCATTAATTATTCGATTTAGGAAATCATAATATTTTTTGGTTATTTATTCCATATGAGTAATAATTGATAAGGCATATTATTTATAAATTTAAACTAATAATTCAGTCAAAAAAGGAATGTATTCGACTCAGTAAGGGATATGGGTCCTATTATATCCCTTAGATGCATCGGTATGTATCTTGAGACAAAATATATTGGGTATCTTTCTAAGGCCTTACCTATTAAGTAATATATCCTATTAAGTGGCCTGAAAAATTTGTTTTTATGTCTAGAATGATGATTCACATCATTATGAACTTAGTTATTTATGCCAATATGATTACTCTAATAGTTATTATAAACAAGGATAATTTTCAATATCAAGTTATTATTTACGTGGAATCATGTGATCCTCATTTATTAATTCCATGTTATTCTCTAGGATCATGTTATTGATAAAATGTAATGGATTTTCAATAATTTACCTTTCCATATTTATTACACATTAACTACTCAACATAGCTTCTTTTGTATGTTGCACATACTACATATTTGAGATCGCCCCTTCTTTTATTTCTTTTCCCCTAGATATAGCCCTTTTACTAAAAATGATATCTGAGGATATTTTAGAGAGAATAATGATTCTATAAAATAAAATATTATTATTATTATATCTAATATAATGTAGGATTCAATAATGTGTATGGTTTACCAAGACTACTAAACTATTCTTTCCCTTTTATCATTGCCAATGTAATAAGGTGACCATCAACTCTAATATACTAGGTTCAGGGTAATTACAGTTCCTATTAGTTGAATTGTAGTATAAAACATGTGAATAAAATTTAGTAAAACATAGATTATGGAAGACAACCTTATGATATAATTGGATGTTATGTCTAATTATTGTAAAATATATTAAAATTTTTTGTAAGGTATATATTCTTTGGTTCACATAGTAATAAATCTCAATCAAAATCCAAATATTGGAAATGTTTTTTCTACAGATTCATCTAGCGGTAATAACCCTAAAAGTTGGTCAAATATATATCGAATATCATTCTAGTCCATGGTGGTTATGCCCTTATGATACACCTTGTATGAAACTCTTGGGGATATTCTTGGGTCAATTTTCATTTTATATACAACTATTTTGATGAATCAAAGGATATATGTCACATCCATATCTTATTTAAAATATATTTTTCATGTAATTTATATTATTCCTTTATTTCTGGGGTTTCCCATGCATTTGTGGAGGAAATGGTGGGTTTCCATGATTTTGGGCCCAACCATGAGCCCATTTCCAGATTTAAAAACATTTTTTTATATATAACTCCTTAATTTTTTAACATTTTTCATCAATTACACTTTATAATTGGGCTCCAATGACTTATTAAAGCCACCATGCCAATTTGGACCTATTATGTACTCATTATCATTATGTATTTGTGTGATTTATTTAGGCTTTGGGAAAATATGTAAGCCCATTTTTTGTTTTAATTGTTTTTTAATTATTTAATATCTTATTCATATTTTACTAATTTTCAATGATTCTACATAGAAATCAAAGTCAATATCCTAAGGAGGGCCCCCATATTAGTGTCTTACTCTTTGGAGCTCATTTTCATTGCCCATAATGCAAAAAACTTATTAGGGTTACTCAAATCATCCAGATTTGGGATGGTAATTTGTTTCATCCATAAATAATTCAATTTTTACTCCTTTTCTCCCATTTATGTCTATACATGACCTCTTCATCCTCATTAAAGCCTCTCTATCAGTTTTGGTTACTTTTAGATTCATCCATTGGTTGATTTGGGGAGATTTCATCAAGATCTCTGAGGTAAGTGGGTTTTCTTCATTACTCCACCCATTTGCTTAGGGTTTCTACAATTTTATTAGGGTCTATTCAATTATTATTGAAGTTAATAATTTCGATCATGTAGGGCCTCTAAAATAGGGTTTTAGTTTTAGTTTATTGGTCCAATGTTGTGGTTTTAGGTTCATTTTTAGTCACTTGTGGGGCGACGATGGTGTGGTTAAAGTTCAGAACAAGGATTTCAGGTTTTTGAACTATATGGTTTATGATTCCATGTGTATGAAATGTACAATGACTTAGAATTATGGATTTATCTATCTTGTATATTCCTCTCTATTTATTTTTACTGTGAAAACTATTTTTGGAAGCATCTATTATGCGGTTGATTTTTAAGTGCCAGGTTTCTGTGAAAATGGGTGTTTTTACTCGTGCATTCCATGTTGTATCATTTTTTGTTGTTTTATAATACATGATATGGATTAATAAAAATGTTTTAGATCTTAAAATTCTTTTTTATGTAATATTTTTATGAATTTTATGTTAAAAGATGGATTTTAAATGGATTTTATGTGTGAAGTTTTTTTTATAACTGGTATAATTGTTTTATAAAAATTCTATGCATTTGTTTATGTTATAAAAATATGATAAAAGCATTTTTAGCTACTATTTTGTGTGTTTATGACCATAACTATTATTTTTATATGTAAATGGAATTTGGTAGCTACTGTAACTTGTTTGAGCACAGTGAGGGAAACCTGGGTATCTTGGTGGGTAGACATGTACTACCATACTAGTGATCCGAATTGGTTTTTTTTCATGTTTCACATAGAAATATTGATGTTGGAAACAAACAAAAACTATAATTATGATGTTTTTGGGGACCACTAGGTTATGGGTGATCCTCTTAATAGTGGACCGTTCACAAGAATAGATATTTTAATGGTTACTTTCTCACCGAGATGCATGGTACATGGATCTCACAACTAATTGTTTCCCAAGGGTATTCCTGTGTTGAGTTCTCATTGACTATTTGGAATTTATCGATGGATTATGGTGTTTATGGATGGAAAATTATGTATCTTAATTGTTTTATTTAAATGTACTTATTATTTAAAGATTCACTCATTGAAAACTATTTTTTTTTAAAGATGCACCTTTAGAAATTATTACTACCATTTATTATTTATAAAAAATTCTTGATTTTTATCATTAAATTAGTTTCATTTGGAATATTTATGTGTTATCCTATTGGGATTAGGCTCACTCATTACTTACACCATTGGGTTTAACTATATTTGGTTATGTTTGACACTGGTAAGGGAAGGGATTTTGGAGACGACGGTTCGGGTTGCTAGGTGCTTCTGTTTTGTGGTGTTGTGGAGACAGCCCGTGGGTGAATACCCCTTGTCCTGTGGTGGTATTTGGGTTGTCTTTTCTGCAATGTTTTTAGTTTGGTACCTCTTATTTATTGATAAAAACCTTTAAATTTGTTCTAAATTTGTATTTAAGGATAGTTTGGCATGAATTTTCATTTTCGTTTTATTGATTGTTTTTTGATGTCTTATGTATCCTAATTTGGGTAAATCATTACCAAACCATTATTTATGATACACAAAACATTTTCCAGCTAGTGGGGATGTGAAAAAACCTTTATTACATATCACGGACTGTGTCGAGTTCTATTTTTCATAGCGACCATTTTCGGTTGGTGAAAAAAATCATATCACATGAGGTTAATGTTTTTGTGTTGTATTATTATTTTTGGATGAGTTAGACTAGACAAGATCATGGATAGTCAGGTCTTAGTGTATTTTTCATGTGTAGGATGCCTTTCCCACACCTCTCGTGGAAGACCTCATGTCACCATGGGATATTGGAATTTTTTTCATGACTTCACTTCCTGGTGGGACAGGTGGGCTATAGACAACATGTGGACATCAAGTGGAGGTGGAGTAGTTGTTTCTTTTATTATTATAATGTGTTTGAATTATTTATATTTCATGTTATTGATGAAATTTTCATATTTTTTGTATAGATTTTTTTTCGTGTTACAGCTGCCTTCTATAGCAACATGCCTCCCCAGAAAGCTCCCATGCACCTAGGAGAGGAATATGGAGAGAGTTCTCCTCACCACATGATCTGAGGCTTGTAGAGGTTGGGGTTAAGAATGTAAAAGAAATATGACAGGAACCGACTCCTGTTCCAACTCCTATTATGGATGATTAGACTGGTCGTTGGACGGAAAAAGCCCGCGATTTTCTAAAAAAACCTATTGGTTTCTTAGGTAGCATAAAACCCCAAGAAGTGGAGGAGTGGCTCAAAAAAAGAGCACATGTTTGAGTTCCTGGACACACTTGAGGAGGATATGGTGAAGTGTACCTCTTTCCTTTTATAGGACCATAGCCACAGGTGGTGAGAATCATTACTTACAACTGGGAAGCATGGGCAGATGAGTTGGAAGGACTTCAGGTTATATTCAACAACATGTATTACCCTATGTTTTTGGCATATTCTTGATCTTGGTAGTTTATGGAGCTTGTTCATATGGATAATTATGTGATTAATAATGCAAAAAAGTTAGTCTGAGTTGGTCTATTATGCTCTGGAAATGGTATCTAATGATCAGATGAAGGCCCAAAAGTTGGAGAGGGGATTGCGGCCAGAGATCTATTTACAGGTCCTCTAGTTCAATCTAAAAACCTATGATGAAGTGGTTGATCGTAATTTCAATGTGGAGATCGATAGTAATGGAATTTATGGTTTATCTAAGAATGTTTTAGTAAAGGGAAGTGGTAGCACCTCTGAGAAGAAAAGAAAGTGGGATGAGTAGGGAAATGATGGTGGTTTCATCTCAGGCCAACATTACAGATAATATTCTCTAGTTGATTCAAATGTGAGTTCTGTTGGGTGCCACTAGTGTTGGAGTCAAGGGCACATCTAACCAGAATTCACATTTCCTCTGATTCATAGTTATTAGTGTGGTGGTATGGGACACTTGTAGTACTTTTTTCTAGATGGGAAGCCCAATCCAAAGTGGTGTAGGATCAGTGGCTTCTAGGGGAGTGTCAGCTCAGTAATATACATCATGGATAGAGGATCTAGTTTTTGTGGTCATGGAGGTAGGTATGGATCATCCTCTAGGGAGATCTGGTTCAGGGCATAGCCATAGACTAGTAGTCATTCTCAAGTAGAGACCAGGAATGTTCATATGGTGTATCAGGCAGCAGTAGGATCCAAGGTGAGACCATCCATATTTTTTGGAACTATTTATTCTAAAGATACTTCTCTTTTTCATAACAGTTCCACTGTTTCACTCATATCTCCCTATTTTGTGAACACTTAGAATTTTCTAACTGTTCTTCTATCTTTTGAGATGGAGTTAGTGATACTGATGGGAATGAAGAAGGAGAAAGTTCTCAGGTTTTAATTGTGTGTGCTTTCGGTGTCAAGGGTTGAGATGGAGTGCAACCTCCTAGTCTTAGATATGGATATATTTTTATGTGATACATGGCATGGATTAGATGGTACACATTCAGGCGCACATCGATTACAATAGGAGGTGGGTGAGTTTCACCACAGAGGATGGCAGTCTTCAGGTTTTTTTTAGGGGAATGGGATTCCGGATCGGGTCGGGAAAGACCTCCACTTCCAATGATGTGGAATCATATATTCTAATCATCGTCTATCATTCTAGAGGATGATGGTATTGCTCATAAGGGTGGGTTACATCATTTAGTTGATGAGTTCCCAGAGGAATTACCCGATGATTTTACAGGCTTGCTACCAAAGTGGGATGTGGAGTTCTCAATCAATTTGGAACTAGGAACACAGCTGATAACTCTCCCCTCATATCATTTGGCCCCCACCAAATTAATGGAATTAAAGATTCTGAAGGAAAATTTATAATCCAAAGGATTCATTCACCTGAGCATCTCTCCTGGGGAATCTCCTTTTCTCTTTTCAAAAAAGGTTTATGGGTCCCTCCAGTTGTGTATTCATTACAAGAAGATGAACATGGTAACAATCAAGAAAAAATACCATTTTCCCCAAATATATTACTTTTTTGATCAGTTAAAGGGGGAAAATGGTTTTTTGAAAAATATTTGTGTTTGAGTTACCATCAAATCAGTGTGAAAGAGCCAGATATCCTGAAGACAGCCTTCAAAAACATTTATGACCACTTTGAGTACATGGTCATTCCAATCAGATTGACCAATTCTCCAGTGGTCATTATGGAACTCATGAATAGTGTTTTCCACCAATATCTCACCTCCATCGATGTGATATTTGCGGATGAAATTCCAGTTTACTCTGGATCCAATGAAGAGAATGAGAATGATTTTTGGATCGGGTTTGGAACATTTCGGGATCCCCACCTTTATTAATTGCTATCCAAGGGTGACTTTTTAATCAGGGAGGTGATGATTCTGGGGAATTTGATCCTGTAGCCGCGGGTTTTAGTGGACCACGAGAAGATTGGTGCAGTTATTTCAACGGAGAAGCCAAAGAACGGGTTCTAGATTAGGAGTTTCCTCAACTTAGCTGGTTACTATAGGCGGTTTGTTTGGGAATTCTCTCGACTTTCTTCTCCCATGACTGCACTAACCCATAAAGGGGTGATGTTTTTTTGGGGCACAGAATGTCATACATCCTTCGTGGAGATGATGTGGGGGCGGACTACCGCCCTGGTGTCAATCATTCAATAATCTTGAAAGGTCAATTTGGTGCATTGTGATTCTTCATGTATGGGTCTCTGGTGTGGGCTTATGTAGGATGATCATGTGGTGGCGTATGACTCATACCAACTCTGACCCCTTGAAAATAATTACCTGACCCATGACATGAAGATTGCAGTTGTGATGTTGATTTGAAAGCATTGTGTCCCTACCTCATTGGGGAGAATTTCATGGTCTATTATGATCATAAAATCTTGGCCAACATGTTGTCTCAAAAGTATCTCAATCTAAGGTAGTTCAATTGGATAAAGTACATGAAGGGGTTCTACTTTGACATTGTTTATAACATGTTAAAGGGTAATGTAGAGGCGGGTTCATTGAGTAGAATGTTACTAGTAAAATCCTTGATGAATGTCTAGTGATGGGTGGACTCTGAGGGGGATCTTTCCTCATATGCATGTGGAGACCATGGAGCACAGTGGATGTGCATGGTTGGCGAGAATTTAGTTCACTCTTTTCCTCTTGGAGTTGATTCAGTGAGAACAGTCTGTTGATGATCTTTGTTAGCAATCGAGGTAGTTTATTTATGGTGGGGAGACTTCTTCTGATTGGTCATCATCTTTTGAGGGCATCTTGTGCTTCAAGGGTCGTTCAATAGTGCCTTTGTCTCTTCTAATAGTGGTGATGCAAGATAGCCACAAGTCTTAGGGGGTTGTCAATCCAAGTTCCACCAAGAAGTATTATGATGTACGATAATAGTACTAGTTTCCATGTATGATATGGGATGTAACTGACTTTGTGTCAAGATGCTACACATGTCATCAGGTGAAAGAGTATCACCAAAGGCCATATTGATTTCTCTATCCATAACCCATTCCTACCTGGAAGTGGGTCAAGGTTACCTTGAACTTCATTGTTGGATTACCTCATATCCTATAGGGTAAGAAATCAATATGGGTGGTAATTGATCATCAGAACAAATAATCCCACTTCATTTCGATCAAGGATATTTTTAAATAGGATGAGTTGGGCCGACTGTATCTTCAGAATTTGGCAAGGATTCATGTTGTTCCATATGAAGTTATCCTGGATAAAGACCCCCAGTTTACTTTATAGTTTTTGGAAGGCCTTTAAACGGCCTTGGGGTCTCAAATTTAAATGATCAAGACATAACATCCTCAAATGGATGGTTAGATTGAGTGGGAAAATCAGATTATGGAGGAAATTATCTATGATTGTGTTTTGGACTTTGGAAGTTCTTGGGATAGAAATTTGGGATTGGTTCAGTTTTCTTACAATAACAGTTACCAATCCTAAATCTGAACGGATCCCTTTGAGGTGCTCTATGGTCGGTCTCGTCAGTCCCCCTGGTGCTAGGTTGAGGTAGGTGATACCTCACTGTTGGGGGCGTCTTGTGCAGGAGACTTCAAAGAAGGTAAAATTGATTATAAAAAGTTTACTAATAGATCATAGTATCCATAAATCATATGTATATCCAAGGAATTGAGACCATGAGTTTTTGGTGGGTGATCGAGTGTTTTTGAAAGGGGCCCCTCGTCTAGGTCATCCCAATTTTTGAAAGAATGGAAAAAAACTGAGGTATGTTGGAAATTTTGATATAACTAAAATTATTGTAAAGGTGGGATGCATGTTATCTTTTATTTCTTAGTCGATATTTATCTATGAGGTCATCCTTGTCTCACAACTGAATAAGTACAACACCGATCTGTCTCAGTTGCTGAATTGGGAGGAGATTGATTCATATCCTAGTCAATCTGTTGATTAAAAACCAATTTCTATTTTTGACTATCGAGATCCAGTGATTTTAACTAAGACTATTCCTCTTGATCGAGTCTTATGGAAACATGCAATTGATGAGCATGAGATATAGCAGTAAAAGTATTGGGTCAAGCATCAGTTTTCATTTCTCTTACCTAATCAGGCATCAAGATGACTTTCTGAGGGTGAAAAGTTTTTATGGTGGGGATAATTGTCACAAAAATTACTACATTTAATGGAATTTTTTATTAATTTATATTATTCCTTTCTTTCAGGGGTTTCCCAAGCATTTTTTGGAGGAAATAATGTGTTTCATGATTTGGTACCAACTGTGGGTTCATTTCCGGATTTGAAAAAAAAACTTTTTTAACTCCTTTATTTTTCAATATATTACATCCATTACACTTCCTAATTGTCCTCCCATGACCTATTAAAATCACCATTTCTATTTGGATCCATTTGAAATTCAATAATATTTTGGATATGGGGGATTTATTTAGGCTTTGCGCCAATCTATAAGTCCATTTCCTATTTCAAATTTTTTTAATTATTTTATATCTTCATCAGTTTTTAATTTTTATTTTGTGATTCCATCTACCCCTATTTAAAAAATGACCTAGGCACGCCCCAATGTTATTTTATCCTTCTTTTTAGCTCATTTTTATCACAGATTTGAGAGAATCTTCTTAGGATTTCTTAAATCATCCAGATTTGAGAAGATAATTTGTGTCATCCATAAATCATTCATTTTTCACACATTTCCCCTCATTTTAGTGTCCACGTATCCACCTCAATGTCATTAGATACTCACTATTAGTTTTTGTTTCTTTGATATTCATCCTTTTGTGTATTTAGGTCGATTTCTTCATGATATATCATGTATACGGGTTTCCTTCCTTCCTCCTCCAATTTTCATTGGTTTTATTGCATATGATTTTGGTTTTTTATATTATTATTGATTTTCCTATTGTGTATCATGTAGGGATTCGAATATAGGGTTTTATTTTGAGTTTCATGGTTCAATATTGTGGTTTTAGGTTCATTTTCACTCCCATGTGGTGTGACGGTGGTGCAGTTGAAGATCTGAAAAAGGATTTGAGGGTTTTTAATAATATAGTTAGTGATTCCATTATTATGAATTGTATAATGAGTTATATTTCTGGATTTTATTTCTTTTATGTTCCTCTGTCATTATATTTAGTGTGAAAACTATTTATGGTAGAATTTGTTACGTGTTTGACTATTTGGTGTTAATATTTTGTGAAAATGGGTGTTTTTACTTGTGCATTCCATGTTGTACCAATTGGTGTTTGTTTTATAATTCATGGAATTGATTTAAATAAAATTAGTGCTGATAATTCTGAATTTATTTAACATTGGTATGCATTTTTTTGTTAAAATAGAGGTTTTAAATGGATTTTAGGAGAAATGTTTTGTTATCCCTTGTATAATTGTTGAATTGAAATTCTAAACGTTCTTTTAGTTATACAAATGGTGAAAATAATGTTTAGATACTGTTTTTAGTGTGTATGAAAGAAATGTTATTTTTATATATAAATTGAATTTGGAAGCATGTGGAACGTTTTAGAGAATAAAGATGGAATCTCATGTATCTAAGTGGGAAGATATGTACAAGCATGCCAGTGATCTAGAGTGGTTGTTTCTCAATTTTACATTGCATGTATGATATAAGAAACACTAAGAAATCTATGATGATGAGGATATTTTGGACTTCTAGGTTATGGTTTATTACCCTACTAGAAGTTATTTCATATTAATTTATATTATTATGGTTACTTTCACCCCGAGATGTGAGGTACCTAGGTCTCACAACTAACTAGTGCTTATGGGTTTAACCATGTTGAGTTCTCATTGACTATTTGGAATTTATCATTAGATTTTGGTGTGTTTGGATGGAAAATTAATTATCTTACATGTTTTATTTAAATTTACCTATTATTTAATGTTACATTCTTTGAAAAACAAATTCATTTAAAAAAAGAACCTTTTGAAATTATTTCTTACATTTAATGTTTATAATACTTGAAATATTTTGATCATATAATTCTTGTCACATGATATAAATGGTCACTATCTTATTGGGATTACTCTCAAACCCTATATACACTATTGGGTGTATGCAGGATTGGTTAGGTTTGACACAGGTAAGGGTATGGCTTTTGGAGACGGTGTTTTGGGTTCCTAGTTGCTTCTGTTGTGCGGTGTTGTGGTAACAACTCATGGGTGATGACCCCTTGTCATTTGATTGTCTTTGGTATTTCTTTTCAGATACTTTTTAATTTTGAGACCCCTTGTTTCATGTTGAAAACCTTTTATTAAATTATGAATTTTTAATAAATGTTTCTTTGGCATGAATTTTCATATTTGTTTTATTGATTGTTTTTGTTCTATTGTGTATCTTAAGTCAGGTAAATCATTCCAAAACCATTATTTATAATTCCCATACACTTGTCTCAGGCTGTGGGGATAGATAATGCCCTTCGGGACTTTCCCCGGACTAGGTTAGGGGACAGTTTTAATAGAGACAAGATTTGGTTGGTGAAAATATAACCAGTGGAAACCAATGACACTCTATTATGCTAGGGTTGAAACCGAAATTATTTTGGAAGATATATATATAGTTTATCAAAATATTATAGACATATATAACCATTTTGATAATATATGTTATTTGAGATTAACATTATTAAGGATATTATCAATATCATTTTTTAGAGTAAGAACAATTTTTTTAGTATATGTTTAAGTGAAAGGTTATTTGAGGAATAAGGTTTTTTATATTTTTTGGAAACAAGTTTAAATTTTTTGATAACTGTTAGAGTTAATTTGATAAATGATTTCAGGGTAAATATGTTTCAACAGGATAAATGAGTTATAAAATTCAGGAATATGTTTTTACCATAAGGATAACCATGGGATTGTAAAGGGATTTGGTGACTAATTTATTATTACTATTTGGAAATAAGTATTCATTATTGGGAATATTATATGATTATGGTAAAAATATTTTAAACAATAAATCATGAGTTAATTAATGCAATCTTATATGATTTTATTTTGGATTTATGATGAATCTAGATATTTATAAAAATACATAGAGTATTTTCTAAATTATATGATTATGGTTTATATGTATTTAGTGTATGACTTATCATCGATTGATTATATTTGGAGATAATAGTTCGATGATCATTAATATATATGTGATAAAATAGTTTTGATTTATGGGTTTTGAATTTCAGCATATGTATTTTGGGAGAGCCTTCATGTTAGTTATTTATTGAATATATTAATATAAAATTTGGGTGATATTTCTGAGGTTTTATATAGTATTATATTGGATAACATGTGTGAACCATATTGTTTTTGGTAATTATTTTGAGAAAAAACAATTAATTATGGATCTTATGATTAGTTAAATATGAAATTTTGTTCTTCGGGCATGAAAAAGTCTTCTTCAATAATCATTATTTAGAGAGAATGATGACACTATAGTAGGAATTTATTAATGGGTGAAATTAGACTTTTTAAGTAAGTATATTACCATTCATTCATAGTTTAGAAGGTAAAAGAATTATTCAACTCTTGGAAAACGGATCTTGAACTGAACAATTAATCATGTAACTTTACCTTCTGATGAATTGATGTTATTTTTCAAAACTCATTGAATTATGAATTTTTTTTACATGAATTATCATTATCATTTTATTTCTTGTGATCAATTTTCACTTTAACTTTCAATCATTATTTAGAAATTAATTTTTACTATATGTGTTTATTTTAACATCCCACTAAAATTATACAGTTTAAAAACCTAGATATGTGTTATTATAGATGGCCTTGCCCCCATTCCCTCTTATCACGATGAAATTTTTTTATCCATTTGTATGATGTTGGTTTTCATTAAATGAATTTTCAAATAATTTACCTTTTCTAAAAGAGATAATATTAGTGAGGCACATTTTATTTTTGTTTTGTGTAATTAAACAAGATTGAAATTTAATTTATTAGAATAATAAGCTTGATAGCAATCTTAACATGCAATACAAAGCTTTAATAGAATTACGATGTAATAAAAAATCATTTTTATTTATATGTGACAGATATAAAATACACATTAATTTTTTTTACAGGAATTATCATTATCATTTTATTTCTTGTGATCAATTTTCACTTTAACTTTCAATCATTATTTAGAAATTAATTTTTACTATATGTGTTTATTTTAACATCCCACTAAAATTATACAGTTTAAAAACCTAGATATGTGTTATTATAGATGGCCTTGCCCCCATTCCCTCTTATCACGATGAAATTTTTTTATCCATTTGTATGATGTTGGTTTTCATTAAATGAATTTTCAAATAATTTACCTTTTCTAAAAGAGATAATATTAGTGAGGCACATTTTATTTTTGTTTTGTGTAATTAAACAAGATTGAAATTTAATTTATTAGAATAATAAGCTTGATAGCAATCTTAACATGCAATACAAAGCTTTAATAGAATTACGATGTACTAAAAAATCATTTTTATTTATATGTGACAGATATAAAATACACATTAATTTTTTTTTCATGAATATTAGGAACCAAATTATGGAATGTATTTATAATGGTCCTAGTAAATATAAATTTATTTATTAATTCTTATGAAACAAGAACTTAATTTTTACTGAAGTCATTTTTATTCATCTGAAATACGTTTTATTCAAAAATATTTTCTGTTTTGTTTTGTGAGAGAATAATATAAATAATTTATTGAAGTTTTATAAATTTTATTTATTAATAATTATATCATTTATAAATTCATTATTCCAAGTTAATCTTAAGATGGAAATTATAAATTTTTATGAAATGTTGGATTTTAAAATGAATGGGTAAAAATACTATTTCTTATTATAATATGTATACTCTATTAAGGTGCATACCAAAACACATTCTATTTTTGATTAATTTCTAAATTTCATTAGTTTTATTTTATTATAAATATTCCAAAAAAATATGATTGGAATCAAATTTATAATTTAATTTTCCCTAAAAACATTCTTATACTTAAGGTTATTTTCTGAAATTACTATTCAATTTTTTTTAATACCATGATAAAGGTAAACTATGTTAATTAAGGTAAAATATAATGATATAAGGCTTGAAATTCATTAAAAAAATTATTAATTAAAACTCTATGAGACTATTTCTTCTATAACATTAAAAAATCAAATTATAACTTATTATAGTATTAATCTTTTATTTTTAACTTTTTTGAAATTTTAGGTAATGGATAAGGCCCAAAAGGTCTCTGTCCCTTTTTAATATGTATATTATATTAGTGAAATCTATAAAAATCGCTTCTATTCAGTTATAAATTGTTACGTCAAATATAAATTAATTATTTATATCATGTAAACTTTTTTATATATTTAGTGATTGAGTAATTATCTTAAATTATTACAAAATTCATGCACAATAAAAATTAAATTAATAGACTAACATAAATCAATGATTTAAAAATATTAACATTAATTCAAATGGGTTGAATTGTTTTGCTCATAAAATTTTTTATACAATATAAAAAATTTCGTATATGTGAAAGGTTTATAATATAATTTCATAACGATATTTATGAAATTAAATTTGAAGTTAATAAATAGTTCTTAAAATTAAATTTTTTATATTTTATAGAAATTAATATTTTATTAACTAGTTTAAAATTAAATAAAATAATATATTTATAAAATGAATGATTTTATTTTTTACAATAAAAACCATGTTCCATTTATTTCTTACATTTCTTTTCATGCTAACATTATTTACCCCTAAATTGTTAAAAAAACATTGATATTGTTGTAGTTATCAAAAGGGTTATCTTTGGGTTACAACTAAGAGATAACAGTTAAAGAATCAAATAAACTACCCTAATTATTATTTTATATGAGTATTTAGATTTATACTCTTCCCATATTCAAAATATATCAATTTTGTGACATTGTATTATATATAAAAAATTTAAATTAATTTAATACTTTTGGTAATTCCAAGAGTTCCCCATGCCTCACATATTAAAGGGAACATATTATCATCTCCTACCCAGACCTTTTAATCATTATATATCATCCAATCACTAATTTAATACAATCCTAGATTCATTCACTACATCTTATAGATTATTTTATTTCTAAAATAATATACGTTCAATGCTAAAGGTATACAAAAAAATTGGATAGTCAGCAAAGAGTAGTAACTCTTAACTAAGTATTTTCATTTTTAATTATTCTTAAACCTCAAGAAAATCAATGGTATTCCATCTAAAGTAATTAATTAAAAATATTACACATAGTTGATTTTTATTAAGTTATTATATCAACCAATAGGCACCTTTCCATCCTTCTAAAAGATAAAACATCTCTCATGCAAGAGTATGACATACAATCCCCAAGTAGTGGTGAAATTCATTTTTTATTTCTATTTCATTGGATGGTTATTATGATGTGTTTTGTAAATTTAATTTTTATTTAAATTATTATTATGATTCTATAAATGTAAATTTTTATTTACCTAGATATTGTTCCATCCTTAAAAAATAGAAATAACATTCATGTACACATATAGTCTAATATCTATATGAACAGTGTAAAACCTTTTTATATCATTACACTATGTGGATGATTATAAATATTGTATTTATATCATGTTTATAAATTTTAAAATTATGTAACCGTGATAAATACTAATGTACCAAAACCACTAAATAGAAAATTATGTTAAAATAATTTGGTAGTTAGAAATTGAAAATGGATATTTTATTAAGAATTTATTAATAAATGAATTTTGAAGTGTTATATGTGTATCATATATGCTATTATAAGTGTTTATATAGTTCTTTTATATAATTATACTTTTTATAAATGATGTTAAAATCAGTTATGGAAAAATTATGACCTGATGTAAGGGGTTTCTTAACTGAATTTACACTCATTTAGTTATACTTATACATTATTAACTACAGTATTACATAATGATCTATTAAATTTCCTATATTATTATTAAATTATATTTTTGTATATTTACATATGTCACAAATAATAACTTCATTGATAAATTATCCCTTTAATTATACAATATTTATAAAGTATTTTTTTATCAATTTCCACTTCATTGAGACATATTTGGTATTCTACAACAATTTTAATTATTGAAGCACATATAATACTCCTTCTATGTATTTAAAATGAATATATATTTATTCAAGAGGAATAAATTTTTAATTCATATTCATAATTTCAAGGGGTTGGAATTTAAAAGATTCAAAATTGGTATGAACCATCTCAATTTTTCTAAGATTCCTTATATTTTATGTTGATGGAATCTTATAATATATCATTCAAGATCATTATATATTTTTAATACAATAGATATTTAAGGAGCTTCCATGTTATCCTCATCTTTTCTTTTATTCGAATCTTGAATCAATTAAATAATTCTTTAAATGAAAAGATGATTTTATTTCTATATTAATTATAAATATTTTTTTTCCAA
The DNA here is from genome assembly GCA_963277665.1 of Viscum album. Classification (NCBI taxonomy): domain Eukaryota; kingdom Viridiplantae; phylum Streptophyta; class Magnoliopsida; order Santalales; family Viscaceae; genus Viscum; species Viscum album. The sequence goes on from OY728119.1 coordinate 1,688,077,906, forward strand.
TGACTATATGTTTCAAAATTAATTTAAAAAAATTAATTTTCATTTACTTAAATTATTTATTAAGGAAATTATATATTTTAACTGAATATTTAAATGTTTTAAAAGTTATATTTATAAATTTTTTATAAAATTTAAATTTTTATCATTATTTATATGAAGTTAAAAACATTTTTTTCTTATAAAATTATATGTTGTTATATGAATTCCCTTAATACATTTGTATGATATCCATATTCTTTTATATGTTTTCAAGGATTCTAAAAAACAGTTAATTTGAATTTATATTAAATTCTTCGCTTTAATTTTTTTATCATAAAAAATATATGACATTACAACAAAATATTTTTTCATGAGGAATTAATGATCCACTCTCATCTCCTATTTTTTCATTAAACTTGTCTTGAAAAATTTACTTTGTTATGATCATTTTTAATCAGATGTATCCATATTAATTACAAAATGGGTTTTCATATTCCATTAAGCATATAATATTTCTAAATATTGTGTTTTTATACTTAGTTGACCGAGAAAATCCAGAGATTATGTATTCTTTATTTAATAATTATATTTACTAAAAATGGATATTATTTATGAATTTAAATATATCATAAAATAATATAAGAAATGAATTGGACTCAATAAGTGATGGGAAGGTCATGTTATATCCCCTCGATGCATCCATAGGTTTTACAAGACAAACCTGGTTGAGTTTTTAGCTAAATACATATCCAGTTATTTATGTTTTTTTATAATGATTCTTTAATGATATGTTTTAGATGAATGGTGTTATGAATTACATTATTATGAAACTAATTCTTTATTTCTATGTGATTATTTTAATATTCATGATATGCATGGATAAGTTTCATGATTGTGAGATTATGTGAATACATTTATTTAAAAATAATTTTTCATCCCACAATATACATTATAGTAAATTTATTGATAATAGATAATGTTTTACCAATTATGTACCTTTTCATATTTATTTACTCAAGATATATAATGTTATTAAAAAACAATATTGATCATTTGATCTCACCCATTTTTTTCTTCCTTATGAATCCATGAAGTGTATTATAAAATATATACTAAGAAATGATATTGAGAATAATAATATTCTAAAAGAAAAAACAATATTTTATTTTACGTAATCAAATGAAGTGTGAGATTCAAATATAAATCTACTTTATCAATAATACTAAAACAGTTAGTCCTTTGGGATGTGAACGCTTTGATCTAGTGAAACTATAATAAAGTAACCAAAAAAATTGGGATAATGTGTCCTATGTATTTATATTAACCATCTAAAAAAACTATATCATAATGATTATTTTATATACATATAATTTTTATATAAATATGCCTTTAACCATACTCAACAACTGAGTTATAGAATGTTCAAGATCAGGTCGGTTTAACCACCTATGTGAAAAATTATTTAAAATGTTAATATGGATGACTAAGGTGACATGAAAAATAATATTATTTTTAAATATTAATAAAATAATTATTTTAATATTATTCTATAAATATTATAATAATTATTTAACATATCAATAAAATAACCTTTTTTCAATTTAATTACCAATATATGTTTTTATTAATTTGGTTTTCACATAACGTTACTAAAAACTAATTTGGATGAAATAAGATCTTTAAAAAAATTATAACATATAAATAAATCATAAATGATATATCAATAAAGAAATTGGTATCAAATAATTCGTAGTGATGTCAAAATTATTAAACAAGCACGAAATATTTAAAGTTATTAACAATCGATACTCATAATATGGAAAAATAAATAATTTTCATAACATAAGTGACTACCGTATGGATTATAACAGGGTAATATTAAGTATTAATTTATGAAAATAGGTTATTAATTTAGAAATATTTATTATATAGGAGGATAGGGTAAAATATGCAAGGAATAAAGGTAAGGGGTTTCATCTCAACTTCCCATCAGTGAGACATGGTATTAATGAACCAATTCACATTTAATTGGTTTTTATATTTTTTAACTGATATAAAGTCTCATGAATTATATTTTCTCCATAGTATATATAGCTTAATTTAATTCCCCCCCATTCTATTTCGGTTTTTATTGCATTTTTACCCCGGTCATAAGGGTTTTGTGTCTAAAATTTAATTACATGATAAGTATTTCTTATTTTATTACTATGACATCTTTAGCATGGTGTGATTAATGTCTAATTAATTTATATTAAAATATTAATGAAATTAATGGTTCCATATCAATTTTATTCATTATTTAGATCTTTATTAAGGTAATATGATGTTCATAAGTTTTTTTGTATACTCATCTCCCTTCATTGAGTTAAAATTAGTCTTTTCAAACCACCTTCATCAAATGTTGATTTCTTATAATCCACATTTATTTAGAGCAATTTAGCCTTTTTCAAATATCTATTATTAATGATTATTTTTATTGTTCTTTCACTTTTTGTTTTTGAATTTTTTATTTTTCTTAATTTTCCATCATCACTGATTATTTTTAAAATTATAATTTTTCAAAGTATTTTCACATAACTTTTCCCAAACCATTATATATTTTCTAATAGTTCAATTATTAAATATTACTTTAAAATTAAATTGTTTTAATTTATTTTAACATTCATTTTGGAAAACATTATGAATTTATAATACTTTTATTATAATAGATTCTATTTAAAAATAAATATTTGCAAAGTATTTTCACTGGCCATTTTGAAAAAATTATATCTTCTTCAAGGTACCATTATTAAATATTATTTTTAATATTCAATGTCTTCAAGGTATTTTCACGTCTATTTTTTGAATAATTTATTTTTTCTTCTGGTCTCAATTATTACATGTTATTTTATAATTAATAGTCTTGAATTAATTGTCCTTCCTCTGTTTTAAATAAATATTTCTATCTCAAGTATTAATTATTCAATATTAATTTAAAAGTAATAGTTTCTAAGGTATTTTTACTCTCCATTTTGAAATATTTTGGTATATTTAAAAAAATATTTATAATTAACTTTTTAAATATTATATTTTTCCTTTGACAAAAATATGTTTTCGAATGTAATTTATACTTCAATTTTTTAAATGTTTTTTTATAAAAATGATTATATTCACTTATATTTACACACACAGTGTTATCACTGATGAAAATGTGTTTTTATATCCATTTATATATTATTATTATATGATTTATTTAGGGAAATGAGATTTTATATACTATATAATTTTTTAATTTCATGTTATGTGATGTTTTTAAATGTGTTAAGGAACCTATTTTTTCTATGGGTTACTTATTACATGACGAATGTTCCATTTTGTTAGGTTTCACACATGTATGGATATTTAATGGTATGTCACTATACAAACCTACAATTAATTGAAAAAATATTTATACCTCGGGGTAAAATGATGTTAAATGTGAATATTTTTTCATACAAATTATAAAGCGTGGTAATTTTGTTTGTTAAAAAAATGAAGTGTGGGAATTTTTATAAATTAAAATATGAAGCATTGAAATTTTTTCTGAACATGAAGTATGAATATTTTTTTAAAACATAATTAATGATATATTTTCACAACCTGGATTGTGGGGATTTTTTATTCATAACATGATATGCGGGAATTTTTTGTTCACAACATGAAGTGGGGATATAATGCTTGTTCACAACATGACATGTGGCTATTTGGTTTGTTCATAGTAAAATATGTTATCTATGTTTATTTTTTTTCATGTTTTCATATTGTTTATCATCTTATTCCATGTTTTAAGAATTATGCCTTATTTTTAAATTATTCCCCACATTTATCTCATTCTAACATATTTTTTAAGTATAGATATATCTTTTGAGGTATGTCATGAAATTTATGATTAATTAATTATTTTTTATGATATGATGATTCTCTATTATGTTTTTTGATTACCAGCCATGGGTTTTTGAACATTTTTTAATATATTTATTCCTTCCTCATAATCTTCATCATGTTTACGATTTATTAATTTATAATATGTCTATCCCTTATAAGGTATTTATGCTCACCCTTTTCATATATTTCCTATATACATGTTATAATGATGATTAAATCATGTAATATGTCCATATATGACTAAAGGGTGATGATTATGGATCAACGTTCAGAGTTTTAGTAAAATAAGATGTTTATGTAGCTAATAAATAAAACACTAAACCTTTTATTCCATGAATTATGAAACTGTTGCAAGGTGTATGATCTTAATCATGATTTTAATATACTATTTATTTTATTTTTATAATGTGTCTCTATATATCACTACCCACCAAGTGTTACTCCATTATCCTATTTCATACACTTCTTTATAATATATTAGTTTGCAGACCTGTAGGCCTAGTCTTAGTTTATCAATATGAACATCTCTACATGATCAGTGTGAATATCAATTCTGAACTGCATCATAATTCTAGATGTCAAGCACTAATTCATACCATGAGCCTCTAAAATTCTATGACTAGATATAATTAACTCCATATTATAATATTATACTATTTTATCTTTAAAAAATAAAATATTAATAAAACACTAGAATAATATATTTCTAGATTATGAATAATCTTGTTTTAATATGTAATATCTAAACAATATATATATAATTAACAAAACATTAGTTATCTTATTTAAATTCTCTTAATATATTCCCAACCTTATACTCCTCTAAAATAAATCATCAACCTAATTTTTCTTCTAAAATAACTTATCCTTTCAAATTTTAGAAAATAATAAAACCATTTTTCTAACCACTATTCTTCTCCTTTCCTCAAACTGTCTACTACTTTTCTCATTTTTAGTCATTTTTATAAATAATGTGTTCTTTATTTTCATTCTATTCATATACATTTCTATTGAGAATATTTTAATTTCGAAAAAAAATTAGTGTGATTAAATACATTGATTTTATATGACAACAAATTCATATATGATATCATCATGAAGTCAATCTCCACCATTGAACTTCATTAATGTTGTTGAAATTAATTACATAAGCCCTGAATAGTTCTAAAGGGTCAACATGATATATTATATTAAAATTATCATGATATTCATATTCACAACATGGTAACCTTCATTAATTCATGATAAGTGGATTCCTTCAACTAATTCTTGAATCCCAAAATGATAGAATTATCCATAAAACACTCATCACTTAATTTTACAGATAGCCCAAAAAAGAAATGGGTAAATAATTTTCATACATATATATTAAAAGTAAATAGATTAATATTATTTACATCGCATAAGGATCCATTCTTTAATCACAATTGTTCTAGTGCCTTTGTAAACATGGGCACATAAATAAATGGTTATTTAATGATCTTATAATCTCCAATAAGGTTCTTCATGACTAGAATCCTTTATAGTTATATCATTTATAAAATATTTATTCATTAACAAAGAAAATAAAACATAAGAAAGGGTTATCTCAGTTTCTTGGTAAGGGTAAACAAGTGAGATATCATTGTTCATATAAGCATAACATAATTATATGTGTATAAGAACATGATTTAAATTTTTTAAAAACATACCCTATATATAAAATTCATAATTATATGTCATGGAATAAATCTTGGTAGACTATAATTCATTAATCATTAATGAATCAAATAACATGATCCCTTGGACCATAAAATTTGGATAAGACATAAAATTTTGAAAAAAAACATAATCATATTACATTATAGACATGTATAAATAGAAACAGGTTCACTCATTAAGATAAAGACATGAAATCACGCCCCTTAAAAAAACTTATGAAAATGAACTGAGGTCCATTATTTATCATTTGGATGTTAAATCTAGGTTCCTGCATAAGAATATAAACATTAATGATAGTTCTACACATAAACATAGGTACATAAAAGTTAGTTCCATGCATAGACATATTTACCTCATGAGTTATCCATAATTACAAAATGAATTTGAGGTAGATATATATCGAACGTGACACATAAAAACCCTTAAATATGTGTTCCGCAAGATTATAAAACATTAATCGTCTTATAACTCTTTAAAATAAATGGATTACATAAAAAATTAATTATTTTACAACTGTGGAAAAGGAAATGGGTTCTTCAAAATCTTTTAATGATTAACAAAAACCATCCCAAGAAATAATTAGTATTGGAAAATACCATTTCCATTTTGAGAAAAATACCATTTCCATTTTCAGGAAAATACCATTTCTATTTTGAGATCACTACCTTAAAAGAAACTACGCGATTAAACATGTCAAAAGATATTTAACAAAAAAACCATATATACATGTAAATTAAGTTTCAAATTATATATTATTAATGTTTTTTTGAAATTCCATTCATGTCTTAAAAGTTAAAAACAATCCTTTGTCTTTTTATTGTAAAATTCAAAATGTACTTCATTTGGAAAAATAAAAAAATATTATATTAAAACCATTTATTAAATATTATAACATGGGTAAAAATGATTTCAAAAAATAATTTGATAATGATAAATAAATTTTTTGAAAATTGTTTTAAATATCATGGATATGGAAGAGCATTATTCTCTAGAGGAAACATAAACATAAACAATCCTAAATAATGATGAGATTGTGAAATAAAACACTTACCACATTGGTAAATGTTGAATCTCAATCCCCATGAATGAAAGAAACATACATGAATATGTATATACCATAATTTTCATGATAATAATCATAAAATAACTTCAGGGGTAGTATAAACACCAAAAAATAAAAAATGGAAAATATGGCATAAGTAACAAAAAAAATAAATGTGAGACATGAGATATTGACCCTCGAGTTCTCCATGCTTCCAAATCACTTTCAATTTCATTATAATAAATTTAATTTATTTATAATTCTATAAAAAATTCCTTTTCATCCAAATAGTATCATATATGAACTCTTTAGAACATTTCAACACCCCCTTCTATCAATAATTCTTTATTTAATTTTTTATTTATTGGTGTTAATTGTTTCATTTTTCATGAGTATTTTAGTTAATTCGTTTTAGTCATCGTACATATATCATCATTCCAAAATCTATTGAATATTTATAATGACATAAAATAATATATATTAATTATATACAAAATTAAAGTCATCCAATAAATTTATAGACGTAGAAATGAATCACAATTTTCATAAATATGGTAGGTCGTACATATGCATGAACACTATTTTATTATTCCCTTGATGCATTGAATGAAAGGAAGGTAAATAATATATCAAATTCATATAGCCAATATGATTTCATATATTTTACATATATTCAATAAATTATTCCTTATTACCTTTAATTTTAAGAATAAGTGAAAAATGGATCACATCATTTCATGAGGTGGTAATCCATCATTCACATGAGCAATGTCATCATATACACAGAAAATGAAACGTATGAAGTAATATATGATATCATGATTCAAAAAATAATAATTTTCTTATAATTATCATATATAAACATTTAACTAATCAAAATAAAAATCAAAATAATATGATTATGAAAAATGAATTGTATTGCTATGTGGATATGGTAAATAGCGCATACACAAGAGTGATATAATCATTAATCAATTTAAAATAATGTGGGATTATATTGGAATTTTAATAATAATAAAAAAATTTTATTATATTTATTATTATTTATTTATTTTTCTATGATAAATAACATATGTTTATTTGCAGTAAACAAGCGTAGAAAAAAAATTGATTAGTTGTGGTGATTACCTCTTTTTTTATATAAATATTATAAATCCCTTGAAAAGGGATATAATGTTGTTATTTTGGGAGGTTCAAAACCTATATAATGTTTATATGTAATTTAAAAGATAAATATCATATTTATTCAATATATAATCCTAAAAGTGGTTTAAATATGTGATGATGGAGGTTACCTTTTACAATTGATGTGAGGGATACTTTTAAAATTTCTCAAAAGATTAAATTAAAATAAATTCATTCTTAGTTAAAATGAATTCAAATATAATTTTATTATAATATATTGAATTTTATGGCGGTAATATAATAATTAAATACAATTTATTAATGTTTTGGTTTTATTTTGAACCTTATCAATTTGATTAACTCATAGTTAACTATAATTATTATTAATTGCTGTAATACATTTTTTAATATTAATGGGATTTAATTTTTACTTATAAGGTGATAAATTTACAATAAATATAATAATACTAAAATTTTAAAGAATATCATATTTACCTAATGTCACTTAAATATTTTTAATAATTTTTAAATTATTTAATAAAACATTATTTTTATAAAATATCCTTATTTGTAAAATTTAACACAATTAATTTAATTAAATATTAAATACTAGAAGAAAAAATGGAATTATAATATAATTATTTCAATGTTACATAATATGTCTTAAAGATATAAAATCAATAGGGGTCTTGTTTAATCATTCAAATTATATCACATTGTACCATTTTTAAATCTAATATTATATTTTTTTATTAAAAAGAAGAATATGCATAAGTGTTTCATAAGAAATTCATGCCTTTATATAATTATAAAATATTAAAATAATATACATAAATAAATTATATTTCTCAATATACACAATTATATTCATTCATAACATACTTTTGTCCTTATTTGGAGTCATAAAAGATATTAAAAATAGACCAGGTTAAATTTTTTAATGTTCTATGATTTAAATAATATATAAGATGATTTCATAGATAAGTGTCCACTAAAAAACTCAATTTCATACATAAACTGATAAATTTATAATTTTCCTAATCTAATATGTATATGAAAGAAATCATATGGCTTTATCACTTATGTTTAATCTAGATTAACCAAATTTACACTTTATCGGGGTGATTAATTTTACTATGATTTCTATTCAAATTGATATAAAATAAAAGGGGCCTATTTAAAATAAAATTAACCTATAGATTTATAATTTTTATTTAATTTTATATAAATAAATATATATATATAAATATTAGAAATTAATTTTAAATTAAGTCTGCAAAAAAAAATTGGAACAAATACAATTTATAGAATAAAAATGAATTAATCCATATCCAATGCCGATAAAGTTTTTATTGAATGTCTAAAACATTTGATATTGTAAATGATATATAGGTTTAATTAAATTAATTCACCTAAATATTCTAAATTAATTTATTACTATAAAAGAATCATTGCACTCATAAAAAACATTCAGAACAAACATCAATTTTATATCAAAATAATCATTTCGTTTTTAACGATAATATAAATATATTAATTTGATAAATGTTTATACTATATATTTTTCATAATTTTGATATTTATATTCATACCCATCAATATTATGGAAAGGTGATTGTTGACACACAATATTTTAATAATATTTTGTAGTTCGTCTCAACATGATGTTGGGTGTAATGAAAGTTGTCAAAAAAAATTATTAAAATATATTGTTGTTACATTCTACCACACATCATATGAATTTTAACATTAAAAGTTATCACACTTATATAATAAATTGAGGATACTACTCTTTATCACATCCTCAAGTTTCAATGTTGTTTCCTAAAATTGGGGGCTTCTCAACAAAACATATACCTACTGAGTGGTCTTATTTCGTATAACATTCTCTATATGATCCCATATAATTAAATATTATTCTACAGAAGAATGATATTTATCTAGTTATCATAATTTTGAGTTCAATAAATACAAATGATCAAGTATGTACTTCCATTGGAGTGATATATGGGAGACAACATAAACTTGAGAGAGATTTTGTGGATGCTCTAATAAATAAGCAACCAAATAGATGTGCTCATTTATTTAAAAAAAATGCCAATATATATATGGCTCTGATATTTCTATTATTTCAAAATAGCATCACCCCTTATAGGGATATATTCAAAATATTATCTCACAACAAACATCAAACTCAATATCTTTCTAATGATTTTCAGCATTACTTTTTTCCAGCTCTGATCTTATTTTATGTGTTGTTTAATGGTACTGACCTTATATAACATTTTATTAACAATATAAATTAAAAATCACATTATTTATCAAAATTATTTCTATATACTTTTATTTCAACACTTCTTACTGTAGTGGTATACATAAGGATCTATCCAAATACTATAGTAAAAATATTTACATTAAGACAATTCCACAAAAATAATGTGTGGATCCTAAACACCATTGAATCTATAGAGAAATCCATCAAAGTATATTCTATATTTTGAATGGTCCTCTCAAATAGTCCATATATATGAGGATGATAATCAGTGTTGAAACTTTAATCTATATCTATATCCTTCTAATGACATCTCTAAAACATTATGGTTAACATAATATCTTGACCAGAGAAAATAAAATGGGGTAATCTATAAAGGCTTACCACACAATTAATATAAATCTTTGAAACATGATCTGGTTATAATTATTTATCTTAATGATTATTTGAGATGAATTTTATGGTTATCAACTATATCGCACGTACAATTTTCTCTTTAAATGTTTTCGTAAGTCTAATGATAAATTCTTGGGTGGTGTTTTCCCATCTCCATTCTATTATGGAAAAAGGTTATAACATCCATTTAGTCATTTTTCTCTGGTCCTTAATATTACAATATATAATGCACTAAGATAAAACACATCAATATCTCTCTATATGTTGATCCACTATAAATACCCATTCATATATACCAGTGGTATGTGGTTTCCCCTTTTTTCCATTTAGTTATGGGTTTATGCCAAATGGACTTCAAAAGTGATAGGTTATCACCAAACATACGGATTAACCGTTGTCTAAATAAATATTAATATAATTATAGAAACTCATCAAAATTTAAATAACCAATAATTTCCACAAAATAAAATTGAAGTTAAACCTAAAATTTTACAAATACATTTAATCTCATGTGAACAAAATATTTCGGTATTCCTTTTTAAAAATTCATTATCACTAAAACTTATACATAATAAAAGGATTGTATTTCCATAATTGTATCCCAAAATATAATTAACAGTTATAAATCCCCATCATTTAAAATATTAATTAGTGTTTCTAAAATTTTGATCATTTGATCGAATATATTCTCAAAAACTAATGATGGTATCTATAACACTATAGTTAATGTTACTTAGAGACACACACATACTCCTTCTTAATATAATTCACACTTTTTCTTTAAATAATATTTTATCTTACACAAAAAAAAACTTATAAATAATGGTTAATCCTTGATCTAATATAATATCAAATGTGATTTGAATGTTCTAGACCCTGTTCAAAGGGAGATAGTTAATGATCATAATCACATAGAATTTCACTAACAAATGAATATTATTATTTTTGTTGTGATTATTCATATAAAATATAACATGGAATTTAGAACTCCTGTATAGAGGTTTAGTGTTCCCTAATTATCATTATTTATATTTAATATAAAATAATTGAAAAATATTTCTCTTTACCATTCATATTCAACGGTTTTTGTGGCATATTATCTTCATTATCACTTATATTGGGTCATTTATTCACATAATTTCAAAAAATATTTGAATTTGAAACACTAAAGTATTGGTGGTGTGTCTTATCGAGATATATCTCAATTAATATAATTATCGGGCCTCTTTATATCACATTGAAATTCTTTTCCTTGATGGCTAGGGTTTACAAAATTAAAACATTTTCTTTTTTCATTTCAAGCATTCACTATAGTGCTCCTTCTCTAATGTTTTGGAAAGTATAAGGTTGAATTATTTTCATCACTCCATGTTACAACCCAATAGAGCTTCCATGAAACTCTATCTTAATTTTCATATTACTCGAACATTAAGGGTTTTCAATTTTAACTGCCACTTTCAATGAACAAAAAATGATTTATTCATAGCTTCCAAAGTACCATATGGATAATTCATTTGGAATGAATGATTTCAAATCACTAAATAGTTAATTAATATTTATCTTAAGGATTCTAATTAAACCTGAATCAGATATTTTGTGTCTCATAAAAGTTTCCACCTAGTTAAAAATGAATTAATAATCCTTATATTTAAGATCAATTAATTCCTTTACAATTTTTTTACACAAAATAAATTTTTAGTAATTACTATGAAATATTCCATTAAAACAATCTCATTACATCAATCCAATTTTCTCTACTTTTATTTTATTCTATATAAGATTCCACTATCAATCTTATTCACCATTTAAATGATAATTATCTTGGACAAATTTTTCATTATTTGATCATTGTAGAAAAAATATATTTCCATCATATTGATCCATTTCTTCATAACCATTAGATTATGTAATTACCATATCCTAGTTACCCAAAGATGGTGCATTATTACATAACAATGTAATGATACTATGAATCATGTCCCAGAAGGCTTATTAGTTTAGTATCCTTGGAAATACTAGATACATGCATAAGTTTTACATGTTATCATGAGATAAAAACAACAACAAGATTTTGTACCCTTTGAACACACATATATACCTTAGCCTATCCCTAAAGGTCAACCATTAAATACTTCTTCATATCCTGGAAAAAATAAGACATATAAAGGGGTGAGCTCAGATGCTCAGTAAGGATAACAGTATAGTAGAAAATTCATAAATAAGCATAATCATTTATGGTAATGTATAAAAACAAAACCAAATCCTTTTAAACATAAACATCAGAATAATATGGCCAAGATAAATCAAATAATTCCATTTACTTATGCACATGGATATTCTACTAGTCAAATAATCACAAGTAATATCAATAGTTAATTTCATAAGGATGGAATGCATAATGTCGAACATCATAACCACATAGTCAAGGCCTTGTGCCAAGACTAAAAATATGATTTTGTCAAATATTTGTGACAAGACACTAGTTTTCCTCATGAGACCTACCAATGCATCTATGAGCTATAGCAGAATCTACCCATTAATAACTTAGTCAAATTCATTCCTCATATGAAAAATCTGAAACATAACATAAAAATTCTTATTAAAACTTGTATACGAAATCTTAATACATTAACCACAAACCATGAATGGTATAAAAATAACACATTTACATATAGACATACCAAAAAACCTTCAATACAATATAGAGGGTTTTTATAATGTTATATCAACTTCAAACAAGTATAAAATCAATTAAAGGAAGTTGAAATATATTAAATCCAAACTATTTGATAAAAATATCTCTTTATATTTTCAAATCATTTAAAATTCATGTAATATTAAAAGAAAATATTTATTTTGAAAATATTTTTATAACCTTGTAAGTGAGTTTTCAAAGGTTTTATAATAGAGGAGAATAACCACACCAGCCGTATAAGTTAAAAAAACATTCATACCTTATTTTATCGAAAAGGACATAAAGTGCCTTATTTGGAAAATGATGGAAATATTCCATTCAAATAATTTTATAAAAATTCACAACTTGTTATAAATGAAATTAACCTATATTCATGTAAATAATAAAAAAAAATTGAAATAAATTTTTAAGAAACATGGATGTGGATGATAAAGAGCTCCCAGTAGACACTTACGTAAAAACAACCTCGGATAATAAAAAGATTGTGAAATTAACCCTAACCATGTAATTTTCTTTGGTTGAGGGTACGTTATCCTCTTGTATAATAGTTAAATCATTTTTATTAAAGTATTAAATAACCACATAAATAAATATTATATCATATATGATCTCTAAAAATAGCATTGTTAATTATATTTTAGAAGTATCAGTGTTTTGGGTGTTAACTAATTCGTTTTCGTATATATGTTTCGTTACATAAGCCTTGATTGTTATGGATAGGATATATTTGATTCGAATAAAGAATGGTATTATGTTCCGAAATATTATTTTGAATAATAAAATGAAAATTCTTCTTGAATTATTATGATAGGGAATGATTCTCATTGCATTCCTGGAGACGGTAATTGTTACGTACGCACGAACGATACATCTATTTCATTTTTATTATTTTAAAAGGAAATAAGAAAAAATGATACATAGGTATATATTTATTCCCGTATAATATAATATTTTATTTATGTTACTTGACTTCATTAACACCATCCTTTATACATTCCATGTATGGTATGAACGAGTCATATCACTTTGAGGGGGCGGTAGTCTGCACTTCCTCGAATGAAATTATCGTATATATACAACAAGAAAAGAATAAATGTATGCCATAAAAGAGAATTAATGAAGATTATAGATAAAATAAATATCATATATATCATATATAATTACAGTTCCATCATAATATCCACCATAAGAAGTTGTAGTAGAATATTAAACAATCATCGTTTCGTGAGGCTGTTGTTTACTGTCCACAGAAACATTATATTCTAAAACCATTACTTATAGGTGTGTAGAAATGTAGTTCAAAGATATCACATAGAAAAAACATAGTATATTTATGATACTAGTTTTGTTATAAAATAAAAGAATAAAGAGAGTTTAGGGTGTGGAGAAGTAAAATAAAAGAAAGGAACATAAGAGGAGATGTTACCTTTAAATATGGTAACTCCCATTGGATTAAACCAAAAGGCTTCCTTAAAGTTTCGTTTGCCTATGTTAAGGCTTATAAGTGAAATAGATGGATGTAGGGAGATTAATTGGGCAGAGTTTTGATGTTCCAAGGGGCTTGAGAGATGTTATAAATGGGTTAGAGTTGAGGGTATTCTATAATGGGGAGGAGGGACTCTTTAGGAATGTTTGAAAATATTTTTTTTTATTATATATTGATTTATAGTTTCTAAAGCTCCAAAACACATTAAAGAAAAAGATAAGATTAATTTTGTTTGATATAAAATCATCCAAAAAAAATGGGACAGGTTTTGGATATTTTCTTAATTTTTATAGTCTCATTTATTTAAACCATTCTTTAATTAGGTAAACACTGCATCATTATTGTGTCCAAAAAATATTTGTATGATGTCTAATGATTATAAAAAAATATCATGATTTCGGAAATCTTATTATACTTCAAATTAATATTTATAATCTAAAATAAAACATAGATAACCCCTTGTAAAAATTATTTTACTAAAAGATATATGTTTAGGTCATTTTGTCTTTACTTTAAATTAATTAATATAATGTTTCAGTATCACTCTCAAGTGGTTCCATGGGGATCCAAAATCAACCCAAGGATACCCATGGTTGGACATGAATCAAAAATAAGAATATAACACATGTTAGGGTAATTTAATATTATTATTATAATATTTCATTACCCTTATTTACCAGATTTACCCTTTAACAAAGGTAAATAAAATATTTACTCAAGAAAATATTCATTATGTCTAAAAATAAAATTTTACAATTTAAACAATTTGGACCTCCTAATTTTAAATATGGAATACATTTTTCCAAATTCAAAACAGAAAAGTGGAAGAAATTAATTTTAATATTAATACCCATTGTCAAAAAACGTGTGTTTTTAAGAAATAATAACTATCAAAAGATTGACACTTGTTTATAACCAGTTTTAATGTGAAATTAAATCCAATGTACTAAATTATATTAAATGATAAAAATATAATCTAAAGATTCTTTAAATCCACTAAAATGTATAATTTAACACTATACATTATTTTGATTAAAAAAGTTGTTTTTAATTGAAATTAATTATTTTTCACTATTCATCAAAAATTGAAAGTTTTCAGAAGAGTACAAAAAAATCACCCTAAGATAATTTTAATATTATATATCCAAAAAAGAAGTCCATATTTAGGAAAAAAATTAAAAAAATTCTTAATTTTTTTATTACTTTTCTTAACTGCTATTTTGATTGGTCGTGGTTTGTTAGAATATCGATGTTATGTACAATGCAAGATATTTCATTATTCAAAGGAAAATGTATTGTGGAAGCTTGGGGTGTTAAATTATTCCCACCTTCAAATATTTTTGTCCTTGAAATTTCTAGATTACTACTACGTAATAATATTCAAAGGGTTATTCATCATATGTTCCTAGTGTTCCCACGTTGCCTCTTCCATCTTCTAATTTCTCTGTGGAACTTTCACTAAACGGGTCATCCAGTTTCTCAAAAAATTTTCTCTAGTAACAAGAATTCTGATAGGATCTTCACAATTCGACAGATCAGGTTCCTGTTCTATTTTTTCCTAGGAGAGTACATGCATTGGGTCAGTCATTTATTTTCTTAACACTGATACGTAGAACACATCATGAACTTTGGGGAGACTTGGAGGTATTTCCAAATGATAATATACAACTCCCATTTGGTTTATAATTTCAAAAGGTCCGATGTACCTAGGACATAATTTTCATTTCTTACCTAATTGTATAACACCCTTCCATGGATATACCATCAAGAAATCATGATCTCCAACTTAAAATTCCAAATCAATTCTTCTATTATTGGCATGGATATTTTTCCTTCCCTGAGTTGCTTTGATGTGGGTTTGTATAACCTTCAACTCTTCCATTATTTCCTCAACATGTTCTGGGCCTATGACTTTTCTTCCCCCAACATCATCCCAAAAAGTTGGTGTGCGACATCTCTTTCAATATAACGCTTCATATGGTTTCATCTGAATACTTGAATAGAAACTATTGTTATAGAAATATTTACAATAGGTAAATAGTGATCCCACATACCTTTAATGTCAAGTGGGTAAGATCTCAATATGTCTTCCAAGGTTTGAATATACTGTTCTGATTGTCCATCAGTTTGTGGGTGGTAGGTAGTGCTCAAACAAAATTTAGTATCCATGTCCTCTTGAAGACTTCTCTAGAATCTTGATGTAAAATGGGGATCTCGGTCAAAAACAATCAATAGGGGTACTCCATGAAGTCTTAAAACTTCATTAATATATAGTCATTTAAGACGTTCAAGTGGTAAATCTTATCTTATATCAAGAAAATGAGCTTTCATGGTAAGATGATCAACAAGGACCCATATTGAATCATTCCTTTTACATGTCTTTTGTATCCCCATGACAAAGTCCACTATAATATCATCACTTTTCCACTCAGGTTTGGGAAGAGGTAGCATGACTCCTCTAGGATAATTTCTTCCATCTTTCACTTATTAACGAACCATACATCGTGACACATAATCAGTAATATCTCTCTTCATGTTGTCCATCAAAAAAATTTTCCTTCAAATCTCTATATATCTTAGTGAAACCATGGTGTACAATGAAATTGGAGCTATGTGAATCATCCAACAATTCTGTTTTTAGAATAGGTATGTCAGGAACATAAATTATCTTCCCAAATTTCAAAATCCCATCTTCAAATATGATGTCGATTAATCTCCAATCATTCACAGCTTTAATTTTCTTTTGAAACTCTTCATCATCAGTCTGAAAACATTTTATCCTTTCTAGTAAAGTTAGTTTAGCAACCATTTCAAAAAGTATTGATGATTAACTTTCTATTATTATTCTCATATACATCTTCACTAGATCCATGAACATAAGATCCCTTTCAACTCTCAACTTGTTTCAAAATCCATGATTCATTCTGATCAAAGAATCTTCCACCTTATTATCTTCCCCCTGGTGGTAGTGTATGGTGAAATCATAATCCTTGATTAGTTCAAGAAATATCATTTGCATCATGTTGAGTTATTTTTGAGATAAAATATACTTCAAACTTTTGTGAACAGTATAAATCTCACATTTTTCACCATAGAGATAATGTCTCTATATCATCAGAGAAAATATTACAGCTGCTAATTCAAGATCATCAGTGGGATAGTATTGTTCATTAATTTTTAGTTTTTGTGATGCATAGGCAATAAACCTATCATTCCGCCTAAGGATACAACCATGTACTTTCATTGATGCATCACTATAAATAACAAACATGTAATTCCCCAATAGTTGAGTCAATATAATATCATTGAATAATCTTCTCTTTAGATCTTCAAAACATTCTTCACACTCTTTTTTCCAAATAAATTTAACCCTTGTACGTTTGATCTTGGTTAATGGGTTAGCCAATTCGGAAAAAATTTGGATTAATCGCCGATAATAACCAAGTAAACCAATAAAACTGCATACCATAGTTATTCTTTTCGATGTTGGCCATTTTGGTATTTCTCTAATCCTATAAGGATCAATAGAGATTTCATCCATAGAGACAATATGGCCATGAAAAGAAATTTCTTGAAGCTAGAATTCAAACTTGTTGAACTTCCCATATAATTCATTTCTTCTAAGAGTCATTAGAATATTTCTCAAGTGATTTTCACGATCATCATAGCTTTTGGAGTATAGAAAGATATCATCAATAAATACCACTACAAATTCATCTACATATTCCTTGAAAACTTTGTTCATTGGATCCATGAAAACTGAGGGTACATTATTCGGTCCAAAAGGCATTATTATAAACTCGTAATGCCTATACCTGGTTTGAAATGTTGTATTTGGAAGTTCATCCTTCATCACACAAAACTGATGATATCCAAATTGAAGGTCAATCTTTGAAAAATAATGAGCACCATTAAGTTGATCAAAATAAATCATCAATGCAATGTAGGGGACACATGTTCTTTATTGTTATAGCATTGATCTTCCGGTAGTCAATGCACAACCTCATAGATCGATCGTTCTTCTTAGAAAAATGAATTGGGGCACCCCATGGAGAAACACTAGGGTGAATAAATCCTTTATTACGCAACACCCCTAGATGTTTCTTTTTCTCCATGAATTCTGTGATGGCCATTCTATAAGGGGTCTTTGATATGGGTCATGAACCATAAATTAAATCAATCAATTTCTCGATATAGAGGATAGATATGAAATTCATCTAGAAATATATCAACATATATAGGTAAATCCTCTATTTAAACATTCTGTTATTCACCCATAGTTATTTCACTCTCTTCCAACCCAATAATTTAATTTAGTAGATCTATAGGGGTGGATCTAGATAAGAATCAGATGGTGATGTTTCAACTCTAAAGATAAGGAATTTCTTGTCATCATCAAATATTTTAACCACCTTTTCTTACAATAAATTATCACATCTTGGTCAGAAAGCCAATCCATACCAAGGATTGTATCAAATTCAATCATGGGTATGATGATGAGATCAGTGGATAAAGAACATTTATATTCCCTAATGGGGAATGATTCAAAAAACATTATTTCAATGATACTTTTCTTAGGAGTCATTACTGATAACTACCTTGTTAAATTATATTGGAAATATTTAAATTTCTAAGAAAACTGTGAAGATATGAAACAATACAATTATCATGAATCAAATATTGAATTCGCTAAACTTGAGGAAACCATTATATTACCAACCATCATGTATTTCGGGGGTTCAACCTAAGTAGTATTGGTTGAATAAGATTGTCCTTTCTCCCTTTGCCTTTTTTGAGTTCAGTTTCCTTGGCACTTAGGACATTCATTTGCATAATTCCCCATTTCTTTTCAATTGCAGCATTCAACACTGATAGCCTATTTTTTTCCCATGTAATCACGAGCTTGGTGTCCTTTTTCACCACACTTGTAATAGACTCACATTCCCATTAGGAAAGTATCAGAATGTTTCTTCTCACATTTACTACAGGATTGATATTTAACATTTCCAATCATCCCCTTATTTCAATTTCCAGAGTGTTCAACAGATCTTTTATTCTCTATCATTTCATTAAAGTTGTAAGATATAGAGAATTTCTTTTTAGTCTTGATAGAACATGAGACAATATCTTCATATGATGATAAGAATTCTTATACTAATGATCGACAGAGAAATGGTTTTAACCCATCGAATAATCGATCAGTCTAACTCCTTTGGTTATGTATATAATCTGCTGCTTGTCTTGCTAACCTCGTAAACTTAGCCTCATACATTGCGACTTTCTCATCCTCTTTTTGCCTCAGACTCAAAAATTGACTTTCCATATCCTCTCGATGGTCACTAAGAGATTATTTTTCTACGAAAATCTTGTTAAACTCCCTCCATTACATATTTGATACTTTTTCATCTTCCTTTGTGTTTTAAATTAATGAACACCTTTGATCTGCATCTCCTGTGACGTGATAAACTACCATGACAATGTTTTCCCTTTCACTACTCCCCAAATAATGAAATATTATATTTAAGGAACTTATCCATTTCTCCGATACAAATGGATTTCTAGTCCCATTAAATGTTGGTGTTTGTGGCCTCATAAAGTAGTCTAACATTTATCCTCCGCGTTGTGGATCAGGGTGATCCATACGGGTAAGGTTATTATTCATAACCTGGGTGAGTTGCCCCATAATGGTGACAAGATGATCAACACCAGTTGTATAAACAGATCCACATTAATTATCTTGACTAGGAGGGTAGTCCCTACAGGGATTACGTGCGTTGATATAGTTTCCATTCCTTCTACTAGGTTCCATTTCTAAAAATAGCGTACACTAGATTAGTTTACGAATCGCAATAAATAATTCCTAACTAGTAAAAGACATAACATAAATTCAATAGTTTATGGATATAATCCATAATCATAAAAATGTATTCATGGAGGAGGTATATACTCATTAATCCTTCAAAATGGTTTGAAAAGAATATGTGAACTTTCCTAAGAATATCCCCCCCCCCCGGAGTTTCGTATCCAAGAGGGCAGCAAGGCATGTTGTCCAGTACTAGTATACCCTGGGTCTAGCCCAAAACACCTTGTCAGATTTTTCACTCCAACGTACATATGTTTCAATGCCGCCTCTACCTACTCATATCCAGAAAAGGATGTATTTTTTGGAATATACATAAAATCTCTACATTAACAAAATTCTAGGAAGTTCTTCTTTACTAATCCTGAAAGTCTATCTTACAGTAACTTTCTATAATAAGAATTTATCTAAATCTAGTTTCCAAGGTTTGTACTAAACTTTCTCTGATACCAACTATAATTGCTCGACACCTATTACCCAGAGTCTGTGAATTATTAAATAACATTGGACTGATATAAAGAATCATTTTATGAAAGACCGATTAGTTTTGTAGCTTTGTATGTACTAGATACATACATAAGTTTTATATTACATCCTAAGATAAAAACAACAAAAAAAATTCTTCATTTAAGACACTTATATCCCATAGCCTATCCTTGTAGTTAAAACATAAAAAACTTATTCACATCTTGGTAAAAATAAAACATAGAAAGGGTTTAGCTCAGATGCTCATTAAGGATAGCAATATAGCTGAAACTTCATAAATAAGCATAAAAATTTAAGGCACTGCATAAAACTCAACCCAAATCCTTTTAAAATTAAACATCAATATAATATTGAAATTATAAATAAAATAATTCCATTTATTTATTCACGTAGATATTAAACTATTTGAATAATCACAAGTAATTTCAACAGATAATTTCCTAATGATGTAATGCGTAATACCAGACATCATAACCACATAGTCAAGGCCTCATGGTAAAACTACAAGTATGATTTTGTCAAGGCCTTTTCCCAAGACACTTGTTTGTCTCATGAGACCTATCGATGCATCTAAGAGCTATAGTGGGCACCACACATCACTTACTAAGTCTAATGCATTTCTCATATGAAAAGGTTGAATCATAACAAATACATTCATATTAAAACTAGCATACAAATTGTTAATTCATTAACCAGAAACCATGAATGGTATAAAAACATAACATACACATTCAAACATATCTTAAAACCATCAATAAAATATGGAAGATTTTTATCATAATAAATCAACTTCAAACAAGTATAAAATCCATTAAAGGATGTTGACATAGATGAAATCAAAACTATTTTAGAGAAATATCTACTTCTATTTTGAAATAATTTAAAAGTCATGTAAATGTAAAAGAAAATATTTATTTGAAAATATTTTTATAATCTTGTAGGGGAAGCTTCAATGGTTTTATAATGGCAGAGAATAACTGCACTTACCATATAAGTTAAAAAACATTTTTACCTTCATTTGTCGAAAAGTCATAAAGTGCGTTGTTTAGACAATGATAGAAAGATTCCTTGAAACCATTTAATAAAAAGTAAAACAAGGTTATAAATGACTTTAACCAATAGTCTAGAAAGTAATAAAAATGTTTTGAAATAAATTTTTATGAAATATAGATGTGGATGATAAAGAGGCCCAGGTAGATACTTGCACAAAAACAACCTCGGATAATAATAAGATTGTAAAATTTACCCTTACCGGGTAATTTTCCTTGGTCGATGGTATATTATCCTCCTATATAATAGCTAAATCATTGTTGTTAAATTATTCAAGAACAACATACATATATATGTTATCATATATGATCTTATAATATTGAATTGTTTCTAATATTTTAGTAGTATCATTGTTTCGAGTGTTAACTGATTCGTTTTCCTTTATATGTTTTATTAAGTAAGTCATGATTGTTATGGATAGGCTGTATTTGATTAAAATAAATAATTATATAAAGTTCTTATATATTATTTTTAATAATAAAATGAAAATTATTCTTGAATACTTATGAAGATGAATGAATCTGATCGCGTTTGTGGAGACGGTATTCCGTACCTACGCACAGACACTACTTCCCATTCAATTTTTTTTAAAAGGACGTAAAACAAAATGATACATAGGTATATTATTATTCCAGTATAATATACAATTATATATATTCTACGTATGTTCATTAACACAATCTTTTATACGTTCAATGTATGGTATGATCAAGTCATATCACTTTGAGGGGGCGGCAGTCCGCACTTAAATGAAATTATCGTATATATGAAACATGAAAAAAATTAAAGGAAATACTTAAAAGATAATTAGATAAGATTATATAGAAAATATTTCTCATAAATATCATATATAATTATATTTCCATCAAAATGGCCACTATAAAAGGTGGTAATAGAATATTGACCAATAATCGTTTCGTGAGGAAGTAGTTCCCCATCCACAGAAACATTATGTTCTATAACCATTAGATGGAGGTGTGTGTAAGTGTATTTCAAATAAATCTCATTAAAAAATGTTGAATATTTATTATACTAGTGTTTTTATAAAATAAAGGAATAAA
This sequence comes from Viscum album, assembly GCA_963277665.1. Lineage (NCBI taxonomy): Eukaryota > Viridiplantae > Streptophyta > Magnoliopsida > Santalales > Viscaceae > Viscum > Viscum album. Next base: position 1,688,100,962 of record OY728119.1, read on the forward strand.
GTGAGTTTAGGGGGTTGGAGAAGTAAAATAAAATAGAAGAACATTAGAGGAGATGTTACCTTTAAATCGGGTAACTCCTTTTGGTTTGAACAAAAAGGCTTCTATTGAAGTGAAAAATACCTATATTATGGATTCTAAGAGGAAGAGATGGATTTAGGGAGATTAATTGGTCAGCGTTTGGATGAGAAAAGGGGCTTGAGAGGTGTATGAAATGGGATAGATGTGAGGGATTTTTATAAGGGGGAGGGGCTCTTTAGGAATGTTTGAAAATATTATTTTATTATATAAAGATATTCAGTTTATGAAGGTCAAAAAATCATTAAAGACTATGTTAATATGACTCAAGTTTGAAATAAAATCATCCAATAAGAATTGGACATGTTTTTTATATTGTAATAGTTTTTATAATCACATTTATTTAAATCATTCTCTAATGAAGTAAACACTGCATCCTTATTATGTCATAAATAATTTTTATTATTTGATGTCTAAAATTTATAAAAAAAACCACGACATAGTAAATATTTTTAGATTTTAAATTAATATTTTTAGTTTAAAGGATAACTTATATAATCCCTTTTAAAAACTATTTTACTAAACGATATATGTGTCAGCCATTTTGTCGTTAATTTAAATTAATTAATATAAAGTGTCATTGTCAATCTCAAGTGGCTTTATGGGGTCCCAAAATTGACTCATGGATGACCATGTTCAGACATGTATCACAAAAATAGGAATAGGATATATTATTTTAATTTAATAATATTATAATACTATTTTTTACCCTTATTTACCAGATTTACCATTTAACCAATGTGAATAAAATATTTACTATAGTAATATTCATAATGTATAAAAGTAAAAGTTACCTATTTACACAATTTAGACCTCTTGTTTCAAAATATGGAATCCATTTTTCCAAATTCAAAACACAAATTTGGTAGAAATTAATTTTAAAATTAATTCCTGTTGTCAAAACAAAAAATGTGTTTTTAAAAAATAATAACTATCAAAAGATTGATAATTGTTTATATGCAGTTTAAATGTGAAATTAAATCCAATGACCTAAATTATATTAAATGATGAAAAAATAATCTAATTATATTTTAAAACCACTCAAATGTATAATTTAACAATCTAAAGTATTTTTATTTAAAAAGTTTTTTTAATTAAAATTTAGTATTTTTCACTATTCATCAAAAATTGAAAGTTTTCAGAAGAGTACCAAAAAATAAACCTTAACTAATTTTGATATTATGAATCTAAAAATAAAGTCCATTTTGAAAAAAAATAATAAAATTTCAAGAAGTGGGTATTACTATTCATAACGGCTAGTTTGATTGGTCTTGGTGTGTTAGAATCTGGATATAATGTACAACACAAGTTGTTTCATTATTCAAAAGGAAATGTACCAAGGAATCATGGGGTGTTATAGATTAAAATTCCCAAAGACAGATGTTGTTGATTTTTGAATAAAATATTAAATGACATACTCCTTACTCATTGGTAAATTAAAAAGTTCAAAATAAATTTTGCTACCACCAATAGCTAGGGAGAGTTGAGTGAGTATAGTCACAAGATATTATATTCAAGCTCTTATGATATTAAATTTCTCATGAGTGCAGTCATTGCATTGGCTACCCCATTCATTGTTCATGTGTTTCCATTGGGATTCATCCATTGAATAAAAAACAAAAAAACATGGTGTGATAAATAGTAATCAGAATCTAAAAACACATAATCACGAAACAACATTCATTATATGATTAAATAAAAAAAATTATTTTCAACAATTAACACCTTATGATCAACCATGTCTACCCCAGATCATTACTAAAATATTAGAATGTTACCAAATACTTAGACCTATCCGAGTGGATATTACTAAATTTTTCTACTCCTAGTTTATAGAGGTGAACAAAACCTTACTTTTATACCCACTATAACAACCCCTAGGTTTCAAACATAGATATTACATCTAAATATATGAATATTCCTTACATAACATAATAATCAATCCCAGAATCGTATCAGACTAATTTCACTAAAAACAATCACACATAAACTACTGGTCTATAATCATCTATGTCCTCCCCAACTAATATAATAAGAACAATAATTATTATTAGATATATCATTTTTAAGACCCTTATCCAATACCATGGGAATGGAAACAATGGATAAGGTGAGGAAAGATGCTTAGTAAGCCTAAATAAAGGAGACATCGATGTTCATGTAAACCTAAAGATAACATAAGTGTATAAGAACATGATTCTAATGATTAAAAACAATTCCCTACATATCAAAGATCATAATATTTTGTCAAGAAATAATAATTGGCATATCATAAGATATGAATCATAAACTAATCAAATAACAAGATCTATGAGAGAGTATAAAAGTCATAATACAGAGAATTGTGGGATGCATATAAACTTATATCATTGTGAATAGTTATAATTAGAAATAGTTATAGACATTAAGTTTAGGGAACGAAATAAATACCTAATTTAGACTTTTGGACATCAACCCAGGTCCTAGAATAATATTATAGTTGTGAAATCTGCATTTTGAATAATCTTAAGGACATGAAATCTAGGTCCACATATAAAGTTATAGACAACAAATCTAAGTCCACAAAAAAATTTATTTTCCTCATGAGTTATCCATCATTTCCCTACTCATTAGAGGGATATATAGGACCTACCTATCAAATAATGAAAATCATAAATATTTGTCTCAAAATATCATAAATTTTTTTTATCCCTTAAATACAAAAAATAAATTGATTTTATTTTCATTTCACGAAATTATAACAAATTGAAAATGAAATGTGTTTCATAAATCTCTTGTCATTGTAAACATAGATTATCCAACCAAAGAATAAGGATAGTATACATGGGTAGTATTCCATGTAAATATTATGTAACATCAAAGGATTTAATCTTATATGGAATGATATTTATATATATTGCATGGAATAATTCTTGGGTAAAATAGCCCATCCATTTTTAAATAACTTATTTAAAATAAAATATAAAATTTAATAGGAAAAAAATGTGTTTGGAGAAAACCCTTATAAACTATAAAATTAAGATTCAAATAAATGATTAGTCATGGTGGTGGAATAATCCATTCATGAAGTATATGTTTTAAAAACAATCCTTATGTGCTATTGTTAAAACATTTACAGAGTTCCTCATTTGGAAAACAATAAAAAATTTCCTTCCAAACTGTTTTTTTAGATGTAATACATGAGGAAAAATAAATTTTAAAAATAATTTTGTAGTATAATCAAATGTTTTTATATAAAATGGATATGTAAGAGAAATATTCCCTATCTTATACTTAAATATAAAAAATTTGGAATATTGATGATATTTGAAATGAAACCCTTACCACATAGGTAAATTCTGAATCATAATCCCCATGAATAAACCTTATATTTATATATAAATACCAAAATATTCAATATAATAATCATATAATAGTTTCATGTAAATTATACACACCATATAAAATAAATTAGTAGTGAATATGGCATACATATTCTAGAAATAAACAATGTGACTCAAAATACACTACCTCGAGAATGACTTACTTCGAAAGCACTCTAAACACCATTCTAATAAATTTCAATTTATTATAACTCTATACTAGGGTCAATTTTAATATCATAATATTGAAAATAGTCCATTTATAACATCCTAACACCACCTTATATCAATAATTTATTACTGAAATTGTTTTTCCAGGTGTTAACTGTTGTCTTTATCATGAGTATTTTTGGTCACAAGAGTAATGTTATCATATCCAATAAAAATGTTATATATGAATCAATAAGTGATATTATGATTATAGAAGAATAATTATGTAATTATTATCAAATATAAACATTAAAATATTAATAATAACCATCCATAAAATATTATGATGGAAAAATAATTGTATCGTTATGTGGAGACGATAAGTCATACATACGCATGAGGGATACATTCACTTATAATTTGATGGGAAAGGGGGACTGTAATTATGTTTTCACAATAATAATAAAATTTAAAAATATTAATGATAATTAATTTAATATTCTACCTTAAATAACATTCATTTATAGGAGTTAAACAATTATTTAAAATAAATTTATCGGGTAAGGTAATTACCTATTTTTTTAACAGCTCCATAAAAGCTCATATAAATGTCTATAGGGGTTGTATCTTGGTAAGGAAGCAAACTATATAATTTCTCTAGGGATTTTTATAAGATAAATTTGGTAGATTTTTTTTTGAAATAGAAGGTTAAATGTGGTGTAAATTAGTGATGGAGGATGTTCCATCTAATTATTTTTATGAGGGGAACTTTTGGAATTTTTCAAATGATTAAAGTATAATTAATGAATTATCAATCCAAATTACTTTAAATGAACATTTATTTAACTATAATTTATGTTATGGTTTAAATACTATAGAAAAACAGAGTTTAGAAATGTTTCAGTGTTATTTTAAACACAGCCATTATTATTGACTCTTGGATAACAAAATTTAAATTTAACTCAAATAACATTTTTTATTATCAAAGTGTTTTATTTTTTACATATAATGATAAATAGTCACCTTAATAGAAAATTAATGACATTTTATAGCATATTGTTTCAAAATTTTCTCATTTCCAAATTTTTATAATTTGTAAAATAATTAACAAATTATTATTTTGATAAAATATGATTATAGTCAATTGGACACCATTAATTTTAATAAATATTAAAAACTTCAAGACAAAGTGGGAATTAAAATATAATTATTTTAAACCTCTAAAATATGTAATATATATCTATAAAATTATTGGGTCACATTAACTCATTAAATTATATCCTTTTATCATTTTTTAAAACCAGTAATTATATTGTTTTATTAAATAGAAAAATATTGCATCGGTGTAACATATGAAATTATGGTCCTTATATAATTACTGAAAATTTAAATAATGTTTTTATATTAAAAATAATTTCATTAGGATCGAAAATGGAAATTATTCATTCATAAAATACATGTTCACCTATATGGACACATAATAGTTATTAAAAACAATGATAATGACATTTTCTAATATTCATTGATTTAACTAATATATAAGTCATTTTTAAGGAAAATTGTTCATTACAGAACTAAATTTCAAACATAAGTTTTTTTGTTTCAAATTCACTTTATCAAATAATATTTAGGATGAAAATTTATGGACTTTTTGCTAATTTTTTATCTTGATAAACCAATTTAACCTTTACTAATGTGATAAATATTATTATGGTTACTATTCACATTAAACAAACATAAAAGGATAAAATTTTCCAAATTTTAACCTCCTAGTTCAAAATAAATAAATAATTTTATATAATTCAATAAAAATTAATGTTATAAACTAATTTTAATGTAAGTGTGAAAAATGAACCATAAATTTCTTTTTAGAAACACACATTTTAAGCATAAAACGTAATTCATTCTAATCATATACCTAGAGAGTATTTGATGAATCCTTATTACATTTTATCATGTAATTTATATTTATTTTCCAACAAAATCATTCACCAATTGTGATTAATTCATTTTATTAATATAAAAAATACATTGTGTTAAAAATATGATTTTTATAAAAACATCACTTTTATTTTACAATAAATTTATTATTTTTAATTCGATTATAATGAATTCATTTTATATATTTTTAGAACATATATTTTTTCAAAAAATCACTATTAATACACACCTATCAAATGGATAGGTTATAATAGATGAATAACAATTAAATAATTTAATGTGGTTCTTCGAAATTTTATTTTTCGTATAACACAATCTATCAATGAAATTAAATTTATAAATTAAACAATTTAAAATTTTGTGGTGTTACATTAACTACCATGGCCTTTCTTCATTCCAAATTGTGTAAGTGTCATAGAGAATTCCATTTAATCATGATGTAGCCACTATTTTTATGTGTGAAAAAATCCATATGGACACATTATCAATCTTATTTTACAGTTGATATTAGAAAATACTCTTAAAAATCATACATTGAACCAGTAATTTTAAATATCTTTCTCTGAGTAAAAACAATTTGTAAGATCCAAAAAGTCATATATTTCATAGGTATGATTCTATAAAAACGTGACATTAAAGAGAAAATATCTACCATACCAATAAACATATGTTTAGAAAACCATATTTAAATAAAGTTACCATTTTAAAATTCGATCTACTTTAGAATAACATTATGTAACTTACATAATAATATTAAATATGAGACATTTCCATTTTTGGAACAATTATACTTTGGAATGCCTAAAAATGATACGTTGAATAAAAATCATATATAGTACTTTTATATTTTTTTCATAATAGAAAATATTATGTATGAGGAAGGTGAAGGATAATTTTCCATTTTCAATCCCAACCAACTCTATAATACACTTATGTATCAAAATCCAAAAATTCATATGTGTCAAAATTTATGAAATTTTCTAGAATTCTATAATTACAAATACCTTGATTATATAAAGAGAATATGTTTCTCTATTTTTTCCATTTAATAATCCTATAAGATATTATATATCACATGAATAATTTATTTAAATTGGGGATTTTCAAAATTATTACAACTATAATTCACTATAACCCAAACAACTCACCTATAATGTTCATAAAACCTACTGGCACTTCATCCAATGCCCTAATATTTTTCAATAATCTCATTTATAACATATTAAATGTAAATATAATTTAATAAATAAGAAACATTATGTTTATCCAATCTAACACAAGTAATTTTCAAACAAAACTTTTCCTAATTTCATGGAAACACAATGGCTTCATCAATTATCTATTATCATGAACCTTATTTGTTTTCAGTGAATCGAAAATAAAACCACCTGGTTAAAAAAACATTAGGTTTCATCGATTAAATGTAATCATATAAAAACATGTGATCACAATATCTCAATAAATGTGGTCCCCTATATATCCCTTGAGGTAATACCATGTTTTTTTAATTAACTTTCATATTATTAATGCTTTATCAATTTCGTGTATTTATAAGATAAATTCATCATTGATCCCCACATGTGTGTAATTGAAAAAAATATTTATAAATATGATAACAAAAATGGAATAATTATTGACTGATAGTGATTATCGTGAATCTTTAAATTATTCAAGAGTTAGGGTGAAAAATATCATATGATTTTACTCACAACACTATTGTACAATATATCAAAATCATTCATTGCAATTATTTGAGGTGGGGTCATGATATCTTATTTTCTAATTTAAGGCATTATCAAAAAAAGACATATCATATTACTATACTTCTCACTTGTAATACCATATGAACATTAACTTATAATATAATAAAATATATCGCATTTAAGGAATATCTATATCAAAAAATAACATATAATTCATCCATGAAATGGTCACAACCAAACCTCAATATATTTGTTTGTAAACATCATAAAAAAGTGATTTGATTTTATAATGACTGAAATACGACTAAAAAAATTTACCAAACTATTATTTTTGATGTAAACCATGTTTAATATGGTTATATAATGATACCAGATTGGAAATTGAATAAATATATCACACATTATCATCGAAAATCTAAAAAATGAAACCAAATTATTCAAAATATTGAAGAATAAATTTATTAATATGAACTAATGGAATATAATATGTTTAAAAAATAAAAATCCTCATAATTCAGTATACACAAACCTATATAAAGGTATATGAAATTATAATAAAATTAATAAGAAATCTATGATATCTATAAAAATATTCTGAAGCTCTTATCCATAATCATTTAAGGTTGATATATCCAATCAAGATGGAAATTCCATCTCTTCTACTCACTACTGTCTATATATATCTCCTTTGTAATAAATATGTTATAAGTATCCATTTGAATGAATTTGACAATATTATTAAATAATCCCCTCAACATTATGTCAAATTCATCTGAACTGAACCTCTTCCCAAAAATTAATATCTGGAATTTGACGTTGTACATTTTCCCCATTATATTAACTTAAACTCATTTTTTCAACCAATTAACTCTACACTATGTAATTTAATGTCATATCTAAATCATTAGTACATGGGAATGTTTCTAAAAAAATTTGGATTGTAATATATTCTCTAACTCAACAGTACTTGAATTCAATGTTATATTTCTAAAATTATTTCTTTCATTTTCTTATATTTTACCTATGCCCTACATTTTCCCAACATTTCCATTTATTATTGAATATTTAAACTTCAACCGGTCCTCTTACATTATAGACACCATTTATAAACATTAATTACTCATGAAAATAGCTCAAGTTGCATCAATAATAGTCCCATGTAATTGTAGGATCAACATCGATAATTTAGTTCCATATATAATGATGTGGTTCATCCAGGTACACTTGATAGTGTTTCATCAACATTCCATTAGCTATAAATTCTCAATATCCCTATTATTAACGGATTATATAGTCTCTACTAAATAATTTCTTTAATGTAAACATGTATTTAAATGATTATGTTATCCTATATTGCACAGGTTCAACCATTAATTCCATACAAAAATTTATTTACCCTAAAGTGTAAAATTAATTTTACATACCCTGAAGACCACCTTATTTTGTATCGAAAAAACTATATTTTATTTATAGTTGAGAATCCTTTATTCTTAAACATATAACAATTCTCCACTTTTATGGAAATAGGCAAAATCTATCATGAACATCCAAATTTTCAATCTATTTTTTCATATCTCTAGGAGATATTTCTATATGTTCTTTTCTAAAGCATAATTATTCATATACAAAACGAATTTATATATTATCACTAGGCTTTGAAAAAGACTTTTTTTATCTTCAACTCCCAATAATTATCCAAAATTATATTTTTAAGAAGTATAAAATTCCAAAAATATCATAACCATTCACACACGAATTCAGTTGAAGAAAATTCATTTTAGAATATTCAATGAATATTAAAATCACATTAAATTATAAAATAATATATCCAATAAAATATAACAATCCAAATTAATATTCAAAAAATAATAATAATTAAAATTTTGAAAATTTATCAAATTAAACATTAAAAAATAGTTTTTCATGAAAAAATATAAATTATCTTCCATTTTAAAATAATCAATCTAAAATGGATAAATAAAACATTAATGCATAATTTAATACAAAAATTATTAAGTAAAATGTATATAATGAAAACATAATAAGTGGGACACATCATATTTACCAACATTAAAATGCCATAGATGTAATCCACTATAATTGATATCTAGAAAATTAATCTGAAAATTTATTGAAAAATAATGAACATAATCATCCAGTTATAAAAATATATATTTATCTATGAAATAAAAATAATGTAAAAAAAATCACTTATAAAAAATGATTTTGGAAAAAAATCTATTTTCTCGTATTGAAATGGATTAAAAATATGGAATTTATTAAATGTTTCGAATTTTATTTCAATTTTTTTTCCTTTTAACCAAATGGAAAACATAAAAAAATTAGTAATTATTAATATATAAATAATTTATAATGTAACATATATAAATATTAAAATTATATTCTATCCAAGAAATAAAAAGAATCCTAGTATAGTAAAAAACAAACTCAATCATCAACTTCACATACGTGCATACCTCAACAATACATTATGAATTTACCTTAAAATTTTCATGAAAGTAGTTCTTAAATGTTTGATTAAACTCATAAAAACATATTCAATTGAAAATGTTGAAGATACTCTTAATATTTCAAAGAAATGAATTTTTAGGAGTGTAATATACATATTTTCATTAGATTAATTCCTTGGATAAAATGAACAGTAATACAACTAAAAAGAAATAAAAAATACCTAAAATTTTCAGAAATACTTTAACTTAACTGAGCATCAAAATAATTTCATAAAAATAAAAATACTCAATTTTTTAAGGAAATCATTATGTGTATTTAAATTAATTTTATACCAACTCAAATAAAATACCCCTATTCCACACTTATGTTCTATGTTGGAATATGTCATTTCAAATATTACTATTAACATATTATTCATTTCTTAAAATACATAAATAATTCAAATCAGTCAAAATAAAGTTAATATAGATTGTTTTTACAACTAAATAATAACCCACACACATAGTTAAAGCATAAATAATATTCTCATGTAGAATATACTAGTGAACATGTATTTACATCCCAATTATTGACTTATTCTCCCAAAAATGTGTTAAAAGAAAAAATTAAAAAAATAAGAGAAGAAATATAATATTAAATGGAATCTCATTCCCCTAAAATAAGTAATTCCAGGTGTAAAGTCCCATGTTTTTTAACTGGGTTAAAATGCGAATGTTTTTGAAATTTTTAGTTTATATTCTGAGTGTTGTAACACCTAAAGGTGTCGTTTTTTGGATTTGAATAATTACCTAATAATTTTCATAGGTGTCCCACTGAGTCTCAGGATCACCGATTTCGGAAAAGGCCACTTTAATGGATCTGTATGGGTAGCGCACGTTTGGGGTCCAACCCGTGATGTTTAACCTATTTAATAAATTAATTAATTTAATTTAATAATATTATATGAGAGTTTGTTATAAATTAAAAGAATTTTTTAATAATAATAATAATAATGAATTTTTATTTTATTATTATTATTATAGTGGTTGTTTAATTAAATGAATATTAAATAATTAATTAAATGATGGATGAAGAAATTAATGTGGATTATGGGTTTTTTGAAGAACCTTTTTAATTAAATGAAGATTTCTAGAATTTTTGAAGGACCATTTATTATTAAATGGATAATTTTGATAATAATAATAATGATATTTTTATTTTGGAGGCATCATAACTTATTTTGATGCATTGATATTTCATGCTAAATGAGTGTATCATTAATGACAAATTAATGTGGATTTTGAGCTTCTCAAAGAAACATTTAATAAAATGAAGAGTTTTAGATTTAATTAATCATTGTTATTATATAGGTGTGTTGGGTTTATCAAAATTTTGAAATATAATAATAATGAGATTATTATTGTTTTAGTTTTATTAATGTAAAAATAATTATTATTATGGAAATTAAATTAGTGGTAATGGGTTGGAGTTTATCCCATATTAATTATATTGTAATAAATTGGGTGTTTCATAATTAATTAAGATATTTTTATTACGAGAATAATTAATGAATAAGAGTTTTTAATTAAATAGTTTGTACCATTTACGTTAAAATATTTTAATTGGATGTTTAATGTGGTGTAATAGTTTCTTAAAACTAATGAGGTTTTTGGGTATCTCAAATAAACGTCTAATTAAATAAGGAGTTTTATAATTACTAAAGAAATGTTTTTATTATATAAGAGGTTTTGAGTTTTATCTAAGATTTAATAGTAATAATAATAATAATATTATTATTATTATTATTATTGTTTTATGAGTGGTTGTTATTATTATTATGAATAATTAAAATAATTGATTTTTGGGGTTTCATTTAATTAAATAAACAGTCAATAAGAATTTAATTAATCAATATGAAGTAGTTTTATTATTTAATTAATTTTTGTTGATATAATTAATTAAAAAATGATGAGTCGAAGTTATTAAATTTAATTAAACTGTGTTGAGATAATTTAATTAAAAAAACATGATGTGGGGAAATTATTTAACTAAATTTTTTGAATTAATTTAATTAAAAAAATTTGTAAATGAGGAGTTGGGTGTTATCGAAGAAGGGTAATTTTAAATGGTAATATTAAATATGTAATAAATGGGGTTTTGGGTTTAATTTAATTAAACCATTTTTAATCTAGATATTGAGTTGTTCAAGGTCAGTCAAACGGTGTGGGTCAGTTGTGTGATTACCCGATTTTTAAAATGATTTATTTTTATTTAATTTTAAATAAAAGAAACATTTAATAATAATAATTATAAGTATATTATAATTATTGCATTAATTTGATTTTATGATTAATTGGGGGTTTTATAATTAATTGTGAATCATTTATTTAAAGGATACTTAATGATGTAACATTATATTAAATGAGAATAATAAATTTATTTTTATTATTATATGCCTATTTTTTTATCTTGGGTGAAATTGATAATTGAGGGTGAGAACATGAGGGTGGCGCACCAAATTATGAGAGGAACTACAAAAATGCACCAGGATCCTCCTTTGAAGTGCCCCCCCCCCCCCCCCCCCCCGTCGGCTCCTCTTCGCGCAATCGAATCCTCTAGGTGTCTTCTCGAATCTTGTCTGTCTCTGTGTGGTGAGTCTGTCTGAATTTGTTTTTTGATTCACGTCATCCATTTGACTCTTCTATCGACCTGTTTTTATAGCAAAAGTCATATGGTTCGGTTTTATTGGGTTTCCTTGTTTCTTCGGTTCCAGGGATGTGCAAGGGGCTCCTCTAGACCCTTTGGTCTGTATTATGGCATCTACCGACAAAGTAGAGGAAGATGAGTTTTTTTCGCCTTTTAATCATGTATTGGGTAAGGTTATTTAATCGTGGTTTTGTTTCACATCATTCAATTAAGGGTTTGATAATTTATATGAGTCCCCAGTACCTAGTTAGAGCTGTGTTGGTCCATACCGCTTTGATTCTAAATACCAGTTTTAATATTTTGATTTTTATTTATATTGTTGTAGGGTATGCGTGTGAATAAATATATTTGTGTGGTTGTAAGAAATATATATATATATAAGGTGTGCGTGCATGCGATTGGGGACCAGTTATAGACAGGTTGTCGCCAAGAATATTAAAGCCATTCGGATTAAAAATGGTGCCACCCCGAAGTAGGGTCCCAAATCCATTACACTTTATTTAAGAATTATAGCTACTTTATAGAAATTGAGAATGTGGGTTTCCATGAATATGATATGTCGATGCATGACACTTTTGATGATATTAAATGATGCTGCCAACATGAGATAAATAGGGACTTAAACATGTTTTGATTTTAAACATTTTTTTTCTAATTTGGTTAATGTGATGTGATTAAACAGTTAAATGATTTTGATGGTCAAAATGGGTAATAAGTTAATTAATTTTAGAAATAATTATTAATTCATGAGTTCAAATAAAATTATGTATTTTTCTGATTATTGTGAATATTGAATATTTGATGTGTTCAGAATTAAATTTGTAAACTGGTTATAATTTGTGGATAGATTAATTATTACATGTTAAATGGTAAATAAATAAATAATTTATTATTAGTTAAATATATTCGATTTAATTAATTATTTAATTTTGAATTATTTAATTTTCATGTATTAAATTAATATTTTGAATTAATTGTTTGTTACAACTGTTGGACAAGGGTACCTTTTGATGTGTATTAGTTCTCAAAGCCTTATGTTGTCTTGGAAGTAGTAGTTTAAAAATATGATATGATGTGTGAGATTGTTTCTAAATATCATGGCTTTTTTCAACATGTTTTGAGATGATTAGGACATGCAAGTAAATTGTTAATTTCCTGGATCAGTCATTGTTTGACTGGATGGGTTCAGACTTGTTGTAGAATTTGGTTAATTAAATGTTGATTTAATTATTTAGTGGAATTTCTAAGAATAATTAATTTTTAATAAATTATTAAATTGTGATATGCTGAATGGTTAATAAATTGTTGACTTATTTAATGAGTGATTTATGTTGTCAGTAAGTTATTTAAATAATTAATGTATTAGATTAATTAATTATTGAATTAGTTATTGGATGGTTTTGGGGAGTAAGACATGGCTTTCAACATCAATGATAGATATATATTTATGATTGATAAGTGGGTTGTGAGGCTGCTATGAATACTCCAAATACTCACAGGGTGATATACATGGCATTCTACACCCAATTTTTGTGAAAATATTCTTTTATGGGAGATGGACAGATGCCCCAAATACCAATAGGTTGTGATACAAGTATTGATGCTCCAAATACTCACGAGGGTGCTAGATATTATTTTCTACACCCATTAATTTACATTGGATTGTTGGTCCAATTGGTCTTACATGAAATGAATTAATTTTTAATGAAAACTATTGTGACATAATTATTTATGAATAGAATATGAGAAAGGGTTCAGACTTATTAATGAAGTGGGTGAACCACTGTTAGTGGAGAAACCCACGACCGAACAAATATTATTAGTGGATGGGATCAGATGTAGTATAAGAAAGATTAAATCAAATATATTATGAAATTTTATCCAATCTAGTGCACAATCATGGATTCAGTCTTTACTTTGATTACTTAGATGGTCATTTGAGACATCTGTGGTGAGTGACTTATATGAGGGATGTAGGGCTTAGGATGAATCTCAAGAAACACAAATTTTAAAGAAGTTTGAATAATTGATAAATGAAAATGATAGTGTAATGATTTTTGAGTACGCATGACAAATGTATAACGCAGGATTAGACACCAGCTGATGGCTGAAGTAGGTACATGGGTATAAAGTTACTTTGTAATTCTTACATTACTTAGGCATGCTTTCACACAGTTTAAATTATTTACTGAATGTCTGGATTTTGGGTGGACACTGGTGGTCCCAGCCAAGTGATATTTATATCTCATGCCTTACTTTGGATGCCACTGAACTGGGAGCCCAAGATGATTCTATTTGGTTGTAGGACTATGCTGTTTTCCTTTACTTGGAAGATAGGAATAGAAGACATAGTGAATTATTAGGATAATTGAGGAGACCGCCCTTAGGGATTTGTGTAATTATTTTTTTATTTCTGTATAGGAATGTAAAGGATGATATTTTGTTCATTTTTTTCTATGTTATATCATTAGCATGTCATGAATGTATCTTCTGTATAATTGGTGTTGGCCATTTGTTTTGTACAATATTTATAAAATCTGTCTTCCTTAACTTTATCATTTATTAGACTCCTTCGTCTATTTATTGCATTTTTTCTATTATTGAACACTGAAATGAGGGTATAGTCTCCCTACTGACATTAAATAGACCATTGATACCAGTTGACAGCCTCCGGCATATGGGGAGACGTGCTTGATTTAATATGGAGACCAGTTCGGCCACCGGTTCAGGGGTGAGCCTGGTCGGGACGTTACAACATGTTCTCGATGTGTAATTGTTACATATGTTCCAATATAGAAAACATTTAATTGAAAACGAAAAAATATAAAAATTAAGGATACACCTTAGAATTATGCATACTCAGCAGCATAAAGAAGAACTTCTATTTATGTCTATTGATGATAAATAGGAAATTATTTTTGGATATTTTATCTCTACTACACAAAAAAAGCTAAAAATGAGTAATAATAAAATTTTCAGACCAATTGGAATGAAAATCATCTTAATATAGAATCAATTAAGTTTCGAAGAGTAGAAAGATATCTCTTTTACTGAACTTTTTTTTGAATCAATTAATTTTAATCAACATTGGGTATATATTTATATATCATTTAGTTTTTATGACATTTATTTATAATTTATTCATAATAAAATATATAGAACTAACTCTCTTCCTAATCATAAAAAAATCCATATTATAGCTCTCAATAGGATAATAGTCTTTATATTATAACTCCACTAAAAGATATAATGGTATCCCATACATTAACCTAAAAGGTGGAATTCCTATTTGTAATGCCCTGCAAATTACCATAGGATTAAGAGTACAATGAGTCATTACTAGGCCTTAAGATACATCCCCAAGATGCCATGGGTGGGTAATAAATACTAAAGGGTTTCAAATACATGTGGGGGATGATTTACCCTAAAAGAAATAAACCAACAAACCTTTCAACCATAAACAAACATTCAATATATGATGAATGAAAATATGGAAGACAACTCAACAACTTCTTGTATCTCAAAATCACATCAAAGTATGCAACAACAGAAGAATAACCAAGTATCAAATTACATAGCGGATAGACTACAAAAAGAATCTTCAAATACCTCTGGACTCCATGCTTCAAAATCTCTAAGTTCCAAAATCTTTGAATAGAGCAAACATTACAAGGTAGTGCTAAACACGTTTGAAACATTACCTTTTCCATTTTCCAGGAAGATAGCATCTGAAAAGCACCAAATTTCCAAATAAAGGGTTGGAATAAAACTCATTAGGCCTTTCCCAATAACATCCCTACTCACGCCACTAGGATTGAAGAGTTAGAACCAATTAAAATATCATATAAAATAATTTATCAAAAACAATTTATAACTAAATATAAACATGTTTCCAAAACCATCCATCTCCAAAATCATACCAGTGCAATTGAAACCAATTTTCCTAGCAATATATTTTTTCCAAAAACTAAATAAAAAATCTTTAAAACCATTTCAAAATATACCTTTATCATTATACCCTATGATTACTCGAACCCATTAAACAAACCATGCATGCTGTGTTATGACAGTTCCATACTCATGAGCTATTTCTCGTTGATCTTCTCAGCTGTCACTGCGTAATTGTTTCCCATGTGCCATTAACCATTTGTCACCGAACATAATGTCATATTTCAATCAGGACCCATGTATTAATTTCCCATGTTCCATTAAACCATTGGCACTGTACACAAGTTCATATTTCAACCAATCCCCATATATGAAACATGAACACACACCACATATTCCTAATGAATATGACTAAACAAACCTTTCAATAAAAAGGAATATTCATTGAAAAACATTTTCATCCAAACCTTTTCAATGCCAAACCATTTCGATTCTAGACCATTTCAATAAAACTCCATTTTTATTGAAAACCATATCTATTGAAAATATCTTTTTAATCAACAATTTAGAAATTACAGAAAATACCTATATTAAAATAATCATTTTATATTCATGAAACTAAACCCCCTTTTGCCCAACTATTCACTGAGATTACACAATATTAAAGAAGCCATAAATCAACAAAAATAATGATTTCTCCATGAATTTCACAATCTATAAACCAATTTGAATCTAATATAATCAATTATATCAAGAGAATTTGAGAGAGAAACTACATACCGTGAAGGTTTTGATGAAACTTTGACAATAGTTGAAGAACGCACGATGAAGAAGGCTTATTCTCCAAGAACGGACTTAGTTTTCTTATCCTAGAAAGATCCTGACACAACATTGAATTATTTGGAATCCAGAAACATATATCTACACACTATAGGTTCATATCTGAGAAAGAATGGATATTAGAGTAGTAGATCAGAGGAGATCAAAGAAAAGATGAAAAATCTGAAAAGAATGACGACATATTTCAAGAATTGGACTCGAAAACACCAAGGGAAGGATCTCGGTTAGTTCCAACTTATTTTGGGAGGTTTCTCTAGCCTTTTAGGGAGATAAATATCAAAATAGGGGCATTATGAAACAAAAAAAAGAATATATAGAACAAAAAAGAGTAAGCACCTAGAAAATTGGATCTATATTTGATCTCTGCACAAAATTTGACCACAGAATTTGGGCCAACCTTGTATAGATCTTGGGATATTCCATTTGGTCCCAAAACTCCATATAAAACCCCCAAAATCGTCCATCTGTCAACTTTACCCTTTTATGGAAACACATTTTTTATGGAAATATACCACTTTATGGAAACTCCCAACTTTTTCGAAACAATCCACTTTATGGAAGAAACCCACTTTATGAGAACATCCCACTTTATGGAAACACCCCACTTTTTAGAAACAACCCACGTTATGGAAACACCAAACATTATGGAAACACCCAACGTTATGGAAACTCTCCATTTTATGGAAACTCTCTATTAAAGACACACCAATTAAAAACGTGAGGAAAGGGGTTATGTTCCCAAAACAGGTGGGAACAACATTATCCTCACCATTCATCTTTCCTTCTTGGGAATGTAGAAAACCCTCATTGGGAAAAAAGATTTTTGGCCACTGATCTTTCATTTCCTTCTCACGTTCCCAAGTATCCTCCTGAATCAGATAATGTTTCCATAAAACCCACACTAGGCCGATAATTTTATCATGCAAGACTTTCTATTATCTGTCCATGATTCGCACTGGGATATGTATCAGTGATGCATCCAGTTCTAGCTCAACGTGATCCCATATGATCATATGGTTGGGATCAGGGTGATACTTTTTCAACTAGGATGCATAGGTCACATTTTGCACCAAACTAAACAAGGGTGGTAGTTCCAACTGATATTCCACCTCTCCAACTCGTTCTAGTATCTCAAAATAGACAACGTATCTTGGAGATAACTATCCCTTCTTCTCAATGGGATGATGTCCAAGTATTTGAGGGATACTCAAGGAGACATGATCACCCACAACGAACAACAACAGTCTTTGACAGTGATCTGCATAAGATTTCTGACAACTCTGAGCTATCTCCATTCTCTTTTTAATAAACAATATATTCTCTTTTGTTTATTGGACATGGCTTGGCCCGACTAGTGATGTTTTTCCTGTTTCCACCAAGAATAGTGGAGAATGACATGGACACCCATAAAATGCTTTAATAGGATCCATGTTTATCAAGGCTTGATTGTTTTTATTGTATGAGAACCCCAGTAAGGGTATATTCTCCTCCCATGATCCACCAAAATTCATTACACAAGACAAGAACATGTCTTCCAATGTTTATATCATTCACGCAGACTGGTCATCCGTCTTAGGAAGAAATGTTTATCTCATAGTCAACTGAGTCCCAAGGGCTTGTTGTAAGGATTTGAAGAAACGAGATGTGAACCTTAGATCTCTATCTGAGACTATTGAAATTGGTACACCAAGCCTCATTACCACTTCCCAGAAATAGATTTTTGAAATATCCTCCACCAAATGAGTTTCAAGAATAGGTATGAAATAGGAAGGCTTGGTTAAATGATTCACTATCACCATTTGGTATCATGGTTCTGGACTGTTCTTGGAAGACCTGTAACAAAATCCATTGCTATACGATACCATTTTCACGGTATGATGGGAAAAGATTGTAATATACAATATGGTCTTTGATGCTCTCCTTTAATCTGCTGACAAGTTATGCACCGTGATATGTACTCAACCACATTACTTTTCATGTCGCTCCACCCAAACAGCACCTTCAACGCCTTATACATCTTTTATGTACATGGATGTACTACCCAGCTTTAATAATGGTATGAATGAAGAAATTGTTCATAAAAAACCATAGGTACAACCATCTGATCTCTGAAACACAAAAATGAACCCCCATTAAGATTCCAGCCCTCAATGGTCTCCCCGCCATTGAGTTTTGAACATACAACAAGATATTATAAATCAGATGTTTGTGCCTCTTTGATCATTTTATCTAAATCAGGAACAAGCATAGAAAAAAAAGAAATCTTTAACATCACCCATGTATTCACATTACAAATGCATGTCAGCTAAGACCGATATCAACAATGATTCATCTCAAGCTTCTTTCAGCAACTGAGCATGTGACTTTCTACTCAATGCATCTGCCACGAAATTTCCTTTCCTTGGTGTGTACATCAAGTCACGTTGAAAAATTTGAAGATACTCTGTCCATCTCATTTTCCTCAGATTCAAATCTTATTGTATGAAAATGTGTTTCAATATATTTTTATCCGTAAACATATTAATTTTCTCACTAAAGCGATAATCTCTCCATGTTTTCAAAGCATGGACGACTACGGCTACCTCCAAATCATGTGATGGGTAATTCTTCTCATGCACCCTCAACTTCATTGAACCATAACCAACCACATGATCTCTTTTCATGAGAACACAACCCACCCTCAATCCTCAAGCATCACAATACACCATATAACCCTATTTTGATTATGGAAATATTTAAATAGGTTCTAAAGTAAGATGAAAATTCAGTTCCTTGAAAGACTTCTGAAATTCCTCCATCTATTGGAATGGATCATTCTACTTTGTTAGAGCTATCATTGGTGAAGAATGTTTTGAGAAATCACACACAAAGAATTGGTAGTAACCGGCTACACTGATAAATCTTCATATCTCGAAAACATTGTTTGGTGGTTTCCAATAGATAATGGCTTATATATTTTCAAGATCAATAGAAATGCATTTCTCAGAAATGAAATTTCCAAGAAAACATACTTCTTGAATCCAAAAGTAACACTTTGACAAATTGGAATGAAAAAAATGATCTTTCAAGATTTATAACATTGTTTCTAGGTGCACCTCATAATCAACCCTTGTCTTTGAAGAGACCAAAATCTCATCCACAAAGAACACTACAATAATATCTACATATTGCTGAAATATTTGATTCATCAAGGCCATGAAGACTGCTAGTGCATTTGTTAGACTGAAAGGCATGCCTATATATTCATAGAGGCCATATCTACTTTTGAAAGCTGTCTTTGGGATAACCTCTTTCTGAACTCTCAATTGGTGATATCTTGATCGCATGTCAATCTTGGAGAACCAGTGGGCTCCCCTTAATTGATTGAATAGTTCATCAATGTGTGGAAGTGGATATCTATTCTTTATCGTAACTTTGTTGAACTTATGGTAATCAACACATAGCTGAGGAGTTCTCTCTACTTTCTTCACCAACAAAATTAGTACTGCCCACAGAGATGTACTTGGTAAAATGAAACCCTTTCTTTCTAGCTCCTCTAACTGCACATTCAATTCCTGTAACTCTATTGGTGCCATCCTATACAATGGAAGGTAAATATGACTGGTCCTTGGAAGGATATCAATAATAACCTTGACTACCATTAGAGGTGGTAACCTTGAGAAGTTATTGGGAGAGACATATCGAAATTGATGCACAACAGATAGAAAACTATTTTCATCGATCTCTTATATTGATTCCAAATTCAACACTAGAAACTGGTAAAAGATCGTTCCCAAAATTGGTGATAACAAGCTCTTTGCCCCCTTCTTTACAATCCTCTCACCTATAAAGAGATTCTCTATTCCTTCCTTAATCATGAAACTATATATTCCCCAATAACAGTTGATTTGAGCCTTGAATGTTGTCAGCCAATCAATATTGTGGATTACATCATAGACATCCGTATCCCACATTGACATGTCCCATTTTAGCTCAGCTCCCTCAACAGTTATAGCACATGCTCTACGCACAAAGGATTGACATTACCTTTCACCGAGAAGAGTTTTTAGTTTCAAAATAGAAGGCATCATTTTCAATTTTAAACATTTAAATTCAACAACACGAGAAGAAGTGAAGTAATGTGATGAACCTATATCAAAAAACATTTGCACAAAGGTAGAAGCCAAAATAATTGTACCTCTCAATGTAGATAGTCTAGAATAATCATCAATAGTCGTTAGCTCAGCTCTATATAATTATTTATTCACTAAATTGTTCTCCTTGTTTCTGTGATGAGGTTTCTCTGGTTGAGGAGTCATGTAATTTCAAGAATCCCCATGGTCGGCTCTGCTCTGCTGATGAGATTGATTCAACTATTCTCATACAGTCGAAGCATACAATGCTTGCAACACCTAAGAAGAGTCTTAAGCACCTAACATTGGAGTACTATGACAATAGCACTACAGATGTCCCATCTAGTTTCAATTATGACATGATCTAAGTTGTGTCATACAATCTCGCTTTATGTGGTCGAGTGAACCACATTGAAAACAACATTCTTTTCTCTCAGGTCAGGGAGGAAAGTTTACTCATCCAGCCATCTCATTCTGATTTCTACTTGCACCTTGGAAATAGGTGTCCCTTTACCTCTTTTCCCCAGTGGTTGAGTTCACACCTTTTCATATTGGTATAATCATGCATCCTTCCATTGATCTCGAGATATCACATTCAGCCACAGTCACTCTATTCACCATCTCTGTATAATATCTATTAAAAATTACAGCAATCATTGATCAAATATACTGTTGTAGCCCTAATTCGATAATGTCTGGCTTCAAAGGGGCACTTACCGCAACTTCTGGTGAAAAGAATGCTAAGTTCATGAACATAGCCACATACTCTGTGATAGAGAGACTCTCTTATTTTAGGCAGAAGAAGTTCATGGTTTATTGTATCTTGAACATTTAAGGATAGATTTGTTTGTTAAACAATTCCTCAAAATCCTCCCATGTCATTCCATCCATTTTAGCCTACATCGTTAAATCCCACCACTGACATGGAATATCCTCGAGCATATACATCTCTAGTTTGACCTTTTTCTCTATCAGTGTGCCAATGAAGTTGAAGATACGATTCATCCTACAGAGCCACACCTCCAGCTTCTCACATTCAGAATCACCCCTGAAATTATGTATATTCTGCTTCATGAGAAAGATAGTATGATCCACATGTCTTGACTCAATCCTTCGGTTCCCTGTGTCCACAACATGAAAATTTTATAGAATAGTTTGAACTAGCTAATGGTTCACAAGTGGTTCTGGTGCAACCACATTCTCCGCAGTTTCTTTACGTTGGATTCGACGACACCTACATGGTGGAATTTTCTAAACTAACAAAAAAACATGGCTAATCACACTATCTAGCAGCTGTTGGACTTGCATTTCAAATTCTACCACATCAATTATCACAACATTGTTTTCAAAAACAACCTTTTTCTCATGTTCAACCATTTTTTAAAACACTTCTCAAGATTATGAAAAATATACCTTTTTCAAAATAATATAAGCATTCTCTTTTTCAAAAACCATTCATTTGAAAACCAATTTTCTTCTTTTTCAAAAATTAACACCTCTTTTTTCACAACATGAATCATTCCTTGAAATGATATATGCAGTCCTAGTGTAAATTCATTCCTCTAAAATGCCTTTCATGATCATCTCATTGGCTAAACCCCTAATAATGAGATTTCAAAATTCAAGAAGTGCATCTAAACACTTATTTACCCAACTCCCTTGTAACATGATGATCAGCATAAAAGGATTAACTATGTCCTTTTATGTTATACATGACATGTTTAGAAAATCCAACTCCTTTATAAGATTCCCACTAAAGGAATAGACAATAATGGATTTCATCCCCTAAAATAGGAACATCAATGGATAATTGTTATGCAAGGATTGAACAACATGGTACCATTTGTACAGAGCCTCCAATTCTCATTCGCTTGAGAGTACAACAACTCATTACTAGTCCTTAAGCGATATCCCCAAGATGCCAAATGTTGGCGATAAATTCCTAAGGGTTTCAAATACATGTTGGGGATGATTTACCCTTTAAGAAATAAAAAAATAAACCTACCAACAATAAACAATCATTTACTATATGATCCATGAATAAATTGAAGACAATCCAACAATATCATGTATCTGAAAATTACAACAAATTAAGAAACAACAGAAGAATAACCATGTATCAGAGTACCTGGTAGATAAACTATACAAGACTCTCCAAAGACCTCAAGACTCCATGATCCACATGCTCCAGGATCCAAAATCTTCAAAGAGAGAAAACATCATGAGGTAGTGCTAAAAACGTGTGAAACATTATATTTTCCCTTCTCCTGGAAGATTGCATCTGTAAAATCACCAAAGTGCCAAAGCAGGGGTGAGTATAAAACTCAGTAGGTTTTCCCCAATGGATTCCCTACTCACGCCAGTAGGATAGAAGAGTTAGAAACAATTATACAAAAACGTTTTTATAATACAATTTCTCAATAATAGTTTATAACTAAATATAAATATGTTTCCAAAATCATTCATTACCAAAAGCGTACAAGTGCAATTGAAACCAATTATCCCCTCAAGATATTTTTCCAAAAAAATAACTAAACAATATTTAAAACCATTACACAATATCCCTTTATTAGCATACCCAATCATTCCTCAAAACCACACAACCAACCATGAAAGCTACGTTATGACAGTTATAGACTCATGAGTGGTTTCTCATCGATCTACCAAGTCATCACAACATAATTGTTTCCCATGTGCCATTAACACATTGGCACTAAGCACAAGGTCATATTTCAACCAAGCCCTGTGTATGAAATAACCATTTGCCATTAAACCTTTGGCCCCAAGCACAAGGTCATATTTCAAACAAGCCTCATATATACAACATGAACACACACCACATATTCCCAACGATCGTTCCAAAACAACCCTTTCAATAAAAACACCTTTTTTATTGCAAACCATTTCCATCAAAACCATTTCAATGCCAAAACAGTCCAATTCCAAACAATTTCAATAAATTACCCTTTTTATTGAAAACCATTTATATTGAAAATATATTTTTTCATCAAACATTTAGAAATTCTAGAAAATCCATAATTGAAATTCATAATTTTAAATTCATTTAGCTAAACTCCTTTTGATCAACTATTCACCAATATCTTGTAATTTCATAGAAAACCATAAATCATCACAAATGTAGATTTTCCATGAATTTCACAATAAGTAAACCAATTTTAATCAAATCCAATCAATTCTATCATGATAATTTGAGAGAGAAGCCACCCACCATGAAGGATTTGACGAAACTTTAACAACAAATGAAGAAAGCACAAGAAAGAGGGTCGATTCTCCAAGAAAGTCCATAGTTATCTTATCCTAGCAAGATCACAAATCAAAATTGAATTTTTTGGAATCCAAAAACGTAGATTTACCCTCTATAGGTTCAGATCTGAGAAAGAATTGAGATCCAAGAAATTGATCTAAGCAGATATAAGAAAAGATGACAAATCCAGAAAGAATGGTGACATACCTCAAGAATCATACTCGAAATCACCAAGGGAAGGCTCTGGGTTGGATCCAACTAATGTGGGGAGGTTTCTCTATCCTTATAGCGAGATAAATCTTGAAATAGGGGCGTTTTGAAGCCAAAATAAAATATATAGAGAAAAAAAAGTAATCCTATATAAAATAGGATCTAGATTTTACCTCTACGCAAGGCTTGACAACACGGTTTGGGCCAACTTTGTATGGATCGTGCGAACTTCTTTTTAGTACCAACACTCCTTAAAAAACAACAAACTCATCCATCCTTCACATTTAACCTTTTTATGGAAACACATATTTTTATGGGAACACCGTACTTTAAGGAAACACCCCATTCTATGGAAATAACTCGCTTTAGGGAACCCCCCCCCCCAACTTTGTGGAAACACACGACTTTTTGGAACCAACCCACTTTATGGAAACAACCCAAATTATGGAAACATCGATCTTAATGGAAACCCTCTATTTTATCGAATCTCTCTATTAAAGACACACTAATTAAAAAATGTGAGGAAAGAGGTTAGGTAGATGGAACCAGGGGTATTGCACTATTGGAGTACTAATTGCATTATAATATGCCCAAAGAGCATCATAGAGCCTAAAAAACCAATATTTCATATTTTGGTGGATTTTTTCAAGAATATTTTCGATGTATCTATTTGAAATATGATTAATTTCATTAATATGGTTATCTTAAATTGTAAAAACCTTATGATAAAATTTGTAATATTTTAATTCAACTTATAATGTTTGTTTATAGAAATATGTTCCATGGTCATTTATGATAATCCTAGGTTGCATAAACATATACAATATACTATATATCATGATCTCAGAATGTAATTTAGCATCCCATGTCCATGTTATAATGTCCTTTACTAAGTTAGACACATTGTCCATAGTTAGTAATGTGAAAATATATAAAATAATAATTATGAATTTGTCACATGAGGTAAATCCCCTAAACATCAAAAATATCACAAAATAAGAGGGGGTGTTGTGGAATCTCATTTTTCTGTTATATTCCCTTGAATCTAAAAATATTTTATATATCTTAAAATTTTAATGCTATAAATGAAGATATTGGTCCTAAAAACCAAAATAAAAAAACATTTCAAGTAGTACTTTATGGTCGATAGATTCTTATAAGGCTTAGAGTGTTGAAATTTTTTATCATTAAATATATTTTAGAATCTGATATGAATGTCCTATATATTTTTTTACCTATATGGTTCCACAAGTATTGTTTATCCCCTATGTATTTCAATTTTTTTCAATGAAATCAAAACCTACTAATTAAAAAACCATTGGGGTATTTTATAAGTATAAAATTTACATAAAAGAATTATAGCTGTGTCTTAACACTATTTTAGAGATCTAATTCATCATTAAGGATGATTTCCTGAAAATGTCACAGATTTTTGAATTATAACTTATAATAGTGGGTAGTACTAAAAAATAATCAGTCACAAATTTCCCACTAATAGTCATATCCTTTCTTTCAAAATCAAATTCCTATAATTAGAAAATCTATCTAATAATCCTTAGTCTTTCCCAATTCATTCTAAACAGGTTGTGTATTTTTCAAAGGTTAGTGAACACTATTACTATAGATATCAAAATGAAATACATCAACTCATCTATGAAAAATAAAATTACTAATATCTCTTTCTAAGTTGTGTTTTAATTAGATTTTGTGGAATCTATAGTTTTAGATGTCAATGCTCTCAAAAGAGACCTTTATTCTAATGTTTAATCAAAAAAATACTATAAAGTAATATCAGAAAAAGTGGAAATAAATCCCAAAGTAAGATACCATATGGGTTTCTTAATATAGGGTTGGAACATAATATTTTGTTTCATATACCTCAACCACTCCTTACAACTATAATAATATATAAATTGAAACACTGTTAGGAGAAATATGTATGAATTAAGGGATACATTATTGAAATCCTTGATAAAAATCCTATAGAGTTTGACATGTCCAATGAAATATTTTGTATCCTTCATTTTATTAGTGTAAGGAATTGAAGATACAATATTCACCTCGGACCAATGAACTTGGATTCTATCCCAGGAAACCACATGTACTATAAAAATATCGCTAAAACCCAAAAAAATAGATCTTTTTAATGGTTCGAAAAATATTTTTATCATTTTTACTTTTGATGAAATGATTGAAACTCTTAAATTGGTACATATATTAGGATTCACATGTTATTAAATTGTCCATGTTAAACTCTATACACTCATCTAAAAACTGTTCAAAAATGCTCATCATACAAAATTTAAAGTTTCTTTTATAATTACATAGTATATAGGGAATTCTATTATTTGGAAATCTATTTAATGTATGAAAAAATGTGGTCATTTTAAAATATTCAGCTGTTATATGGGATTTAAAGTACCCTGAAATCCTTCAACGAATAAATAGTTGGATTTCGTAGCTCATGTTTTATAGATTTGATAAATGGATAGAATAGGTAAGAGACCTTTCTAAGTAACATTATCAGGATTCTTATAGTGAATTCACTCACTCCATATATTTGTAATTCAAAAGAGAACAAGATCTCTAATTTTATTAATAAAAACCATGGAATCGCGCTTATTGGTACTATTTGGACTGACTAACCCATTAGACAACAAAAATAATAAAAATTTCTCTAATATCTCAGAATTGGTCAATTTAATTATAATAACTTATAAAAGAGTAACATTGAACCTTATTTGTCTCTTCCTAATAAGTCTTGGATAATATTTTAAAATATTCATATGCATTTATATTGAAGGGATAATTTTTAAAATGCATACTAGATTCTCTCCTTTGGATCTCTTATTCTCCATAAGTAATCCTCAATTATTGTTTTTATGATATATTTATATTCCCACAGAACCAAAAACCTCACGATTTTAATATTCTCTAAAAAGTAATGTTTATATTCTCATGAAAATGTTTAATCTCTCTATTTGGTGGGCTATCTATATAGGGTATAGTGGTTTTTTAATAACACTATACCTTATAACATAGATACTAAAACACTCCCAAAATAATAATAACTTATAAATAAATTCATAGAGAACAAAATTCAAAATATTGTGAAAAAAGATTGATTTTTTAAAAAATATATTTGATTAAAAAATAACTAATATTATATTTATAAGATTCACTTATAGAAGATTTAGAGTATACATCAAGCGAATCACATGAATATTTATAATATATTACAGGTAAATAATAATTATATTCTTCACAACAATAATTATCAATAATTATAAAGAAAATATAATGAAACTGGTCACTTTCAAGTTGTTCACATGTAGAATTTTTAGTAATTAAATCTCCATTACTAGAAAAAATATCTTTTTCATGAAAAATAAAATTATTTGTCAACAGAAAAAAATTTCTTGAAACAATCAATGATTGTTCACAACATGTGAAGTCTATAAACAAATTATTGTAGAAAAAAATCATTCATATTGACTTGAAGGGATAAAAAATATTCTACTGTCTATCACATAGTCTCAAATACATTGAATTAAATTATTTTTATTTCAATTCTAACAAAAGTTTTCCTTTAGGTACATTTATTATTATTATTTTTATTTTATGAAATTTTTTACTTAAAATAAATGATGCATATATACTAGATCTATCATCATCTGTATAACAACATTAAATTAATAGGAAAAACATATCTTTAACTCATAACCTCCCATTTTAATATAACCATAACATCTTTTAACATTTTTAGTTAGATCAAAATTCGTGAAGGTTTATGTTCTCTAACATAAAAGCTACAGTAAAGTAATTATATATATAATTTTATAGATATATCATAGTATATTAAAATTTTAACTAATATTTTATTCATATAATGTTAAAATCTATAGAATCATTGAATTTAATTTTCAAGGTATTTTGAATCATTGAAAATAAATTTTTCTTATAACTACCACAACTAAGTTAACTTGAAATCCACCTAAACGGGGTCTATATATAACCTTGGGTGTAACTACCAATAAACCAGAGGCTCTTTACTTTTTTAGGGGCCTAATATTGTCATTGGGGAGACTATTCCCTATAATGTATGTTTGAGTTTCATTCCCATATCTAGTGAAACTTCTTTTTGACTCACCAATATGAGAATCCCAAAAACTTTTAGACATAAAATTGGGAGTCAAGAGGGCCCCAACTTTCCATAATAGAGAGAATAGAATATATATATATATATATGAAGTGGTAGTAAAAACATATTACTCCAAGATAAAAATGGAATAAAATCAATTATATATAAATAATTTCATCATAAAATATATTCTAAATTATACCCAAGAATTAAACTACATGGACATTATCCCAATTCACATTGTCATCCCATATTGTCCCTATCCTCCACAACATACATGACTTGTAACATATAGACTATACCAAGAAATAACTATTTTCTAATAGAATATATTATTTTCTAACAACATACATCAAATCACATTTAATGTACATAGGTATTGGGTGTGTTCATTGACCTAGTCAAAATCTCCAATGCCACAATGATATTGAGTTCTACTATGATCAATGGTATGTGTGTGAAATTTATAAATAAATAGTGTATTCATTCTATTTAAATATACTAATATTAAAAATGTAACACACAATGAAAATATTGATATATAGATCATGTCTATCTGTGCTAACCAGACCACCATGGCTCCGGACACTACCTTCTTTAACTTCATGCTCATAGGAATAAATCACCTTATAACATAACATTCCACATATGCCAACATATAGGGTGGGTTATATAACCAATACCTCATCTCATACTTGAATATGTAGGGTATGTTTTCATTCCAAACCATGACCCATCCCATGTTACTCAATAAAGGTCACACACCAAGAATTTGTAACATTCCAAACCAAATAAGAGATGTCCAGGTAATTCATCGTGTAATCCTCAACACACTACCCAAAGGACAAGGTCATGGGAATAATTAAACAATACATTATTCCTCCATTCTCACTTATGTTAGGCCCATCATCCATGGATTTCATCACATCATAACTTAACCCCCCCATAGGTGGCCTTTGATGAAATAAAAATCACCACCAACAAGGTCTTGTATCTGAAAAAATAATGGTCCTAATACCATAACCAAATCCTCATCAGAAAAATAATGGTTGGTTATCGAGATCATTATCCCTCTTTGAGCATGCCACATAGTACAAAATGTGTAGGAAACAATGGTCTCATAGCCTTTCAAATCTCTTGTTGGCTTATAATCAGGGAACTTGTCTCCTAGGACCAACTCCCATGTCTATAATACATCGTATTATTCTTCATAAATCTATAAGGTTTTTTCTCATCTGCCAAGATAACCCTACAATTCGATGAAAAATCTGAGTTCAAATAGATCTACACACATAACACATATCGTGATCAATAAGGAACATATTAAAAAATCACAACCTTGATGCACACTAACCACATGTTATTAAAAAAATAAGGCATCATCCACACTGGTGAGATAGACCGAACCCATATCAATCATACTTATCAGCCATTTCCTTTGGAAATAAATAAAAAATCTATTTTTTAATAATTTATAAATGGATCCAAATTCCATTTTACGCTTTCTAGTTCATTAGCCATAATCTACCCAAAACCTTTTTGAAAACTATCCTTACCATTTTGAAATACCATCTTCAAACCCATTCCCAAGTCACTTCTTTCCATTTGGTATTAAATTTATCTAAAAATACTTTTTAAAAATTTAAAAATTATATCAATTTTAATTTATTTTTTAAAAACACAAACCCCTAAATGATTCATATGGATGGCTACATATTCCTATTCAACAAAGCTTCCACCATCAAACCATTTATGAATCTATGTGGTCCATGTTGAATAATAAGTTCAAACATATATATCACAACCTTATAGGTAAAAATTTGAATAAGTTGTGTAAATATATATGAAAAAAATAAAAATTAATCACAATAAGATAAAATATCCAAAAATATAATTATATGAAAAACCATAGAGGCACCCTACACAAACTGATGTTTTGATGAATTGTCACAAGATGATTCTAACCTCATGCAAGTCCATGAGAACCTATCTCGTTTATAAAAAATCAAGTTAATAAATTTAAAATTTTATTTAAATCACAAAAATTTTAATAGTCGTTATCAAACTCATAGGGTGGCATCATGACTCTTAAATCATGATTAACGAGGTGTTGTTAGCTCCCAATTAATTCATAGACACAATCCATGAAAAATCCAAAAATTACATTGTTAGTTTAGCACCCAATATTTCCTAAATTTTCCAAAAAAGTTAACCATGACCATAGTACCACATACCTCAATCCAAATATAAAATGAAAACACTAATATTCCCTCCATGTATTTCATATACATCCCACACATGAAACCCCAATTTAGAATGATTATTTATCCATGATCTATTAAAACCATACCACAAAACCCTATCCTTAAAACAAAAATCGAGAACATAAAAAGTGGAATAAGAAAGGTTAATATAGGAGGGATCTTAATATGAATTTTCATGATGAAAAAATAAGGATCAACTAGGTCCACAAACACACCCATAGTGTGAAAATGGAGGTCCAATTAGGGCTCCCCACATTTTTTATATAGTTGTTACCGAGGAACCCTATGGGGGTCCATAAAATAGTCCCCTATGAAATTTATAAGACCCAATATTAATAGTATACTTGATAATAGTTTACCATATGGATAGGGTTTAATTTTATGAGCACTTATCCTGGTAAAGTTATAGCCCCTCATCCTTATACATTAATCACATGGACTATGTGGTTAGATCATGAATGGAATACTACTATAAGTTTCAGTATCTCAGCTCCTCTAAACTTACCACGATATTATGTAAAACACTAGAGACACACAGTTGGCCAAGAACCACATTAAAATTCATTCAGAGATATTAAAACTCTTAAAATTCAATTATTAGTATAGTTCTAAAAAAACCCGTATTATATCAAAATTTTAAATTTCCAATAAATTTTATAACTCATAATGTTGCGGGTCATTACAAACAAATGACCTTAATTATTCTCCTCCTATATAAGCTGTGGTGGTCCTCAGATCATGAACTCTAACGTATATCTGTTTGAAAAATATCATGAATTCTATCTATTTCATCACTAAACATGATACATGCTTCTATAATGAGACTCGAAAAAAGTCTAGATACATGATCCTTTTAAGAAAAACCATGGTCTGATCTTTGAACCATCTCATGAAAATATTAAATGATACTGGTAATGTGGTCTCAACCTCACTTCCTCCATTACAATTCAAAACCCCTTTCAGTATATCTCTAGATGTCTTGTCCCAAAAAATGATCACCTATAACTACTGAAACTCCAAAACATTATCGAACATCCTATTCAAAATTCCTTATCATCCAAAGGAATCTCTGAGCTTTCTAAACACCCACACCAAATTCTAACCAAACTACAAATGTTTCTCCATATTGGGATCTTGAACTAACCCATTTAATCAGCATGAATTACCTACATGCACCAATGTATCTTCGATCTGACTCACCCTTGAATAAAATATCCTTTATCCCATGTATGATTCCAATACAAAAATTCCATCCTCTACCACATATAAATATCCAAATCAAGTTTATCCACTCACCAATATTCTAGTTTCACAACAACCATCCACTGACCAGTTTCACTACACCCAAGACCCATCTAACAAGAGGGGCATAACCCCATGGTCTATATGATCATCCCAACCATATGTGTATCCTTGTATCATACAAATTAAACAAAACACCCAATATCTACATCCCACATCTCAAACATTGTTGAGGTTAATATCTAGTTATGATCCCCCAAATCTCACCTCAGTTATAAACAAAAAATTCCAATCACTAAGCATTAATAATGTACCTAAAAAAATTTGTTTGTCCAAAAATACAGAAACACCAATGATCATTTAATATCATATCATATGGTCCTCCCAAAAAATAGACTAATGTAAAAAAAAATTACATGAAAAATAAAATTGGCTAAATAACACTAACCCACCAAAATTACTTCTTGGTATTCAATCTCACATAAAACATTCACCCCATGGGCCTACCGTATGATTCTCTTTCAAAAAAACCATAAATACTAATCTAATGTTCCATAAAACACATAAGGTTATCCAATACCGAAATAGAAACATGTGAAAAATATTATACATAGGCACTGATATCATTTCCAATATCTTACCGAAATAGTTATACACCCAGAAACCACACATGGAAGCCCCAAACAAACACGACCCTTACGCCATGAAAAAAAAAATTAAATAATCTATGATACTATTTACCAAAATAGAAATACTTGGGAATAAATTATTAATAGTGATACACTTTCTATCAAAAAATGTTTAAAATATTCCAAACATTCTAAAACTCATCAAAAATTTTGAAATATCGATTTGTAAATAGGGGTTTTCAAAAGAAATAGAAATCACCAAAAACCTCAAAGTATCCTTTCCCTTTCTAGAATACCATTCATACATAAAGTTTCTGTTTTGAAATAAAAATTCAAAAACCTTTTTTCTTACTTTTCTTCAAATCCCAAATAGTTTCATGATCATCAGTTATGTTATTTATTTCAATTAAAACCTATTTTTAAAAATTTTTTACACATACCTCATGCCACTTAATGTGTTTTCTTTCTAAAACCATGTTTTTCTCAAAAACATCACAGATCTCAAAAAAATCATTACCATATGGCGACCAATAAGATAAATCATAATAAAATAAACAAGACCCTGGTATTTATACTAACCTCATCACCCAAAGTATTATATGTGAGAAAAATGATTTATAATATATGTTTCTTTAATTATTAAATGATCTATATGGGAAATAATGAAATAATAAAAATCCCATAGGAAAATGTATAATTCTCAATTCATGATACTATCATTATATAGAAAAAATCACTAGTCACTAGTTATGACCAACAACTCATCTCGAGACTCATCCATCCAATATGTGGATTATTATACTAAACCCACACCTTTCTCATCTTATAGTGAGTAATACTGAAATTGAACATCCCTATAAAAACAGGTTTGAACCAATTTAATACTATGGAAGATTTCACTCTATCTACCTTGTGAGTTTCGACATCATAAATCCACCTCTTACTAATTTTTTTCATCCCAAAACAATCTCTAATACCACAATGTAATTCCTGAACCCAGGTTTCCCAAATATAACCTGAGTGAGGGTCACTACATTACCTTAGGCACCTCCCCCCTCCACCTCAAACACTGAAGAATGATTATTACTAAATAATTCTATAAATTGATATCGGAACACTATTATATTTTGTAACACCCCAAGATTTCATAGTACGTTAGTCCTTCAAAGTAATTCAATAACATACACTACACGAAAAATAGAGTTCAAGAGAACCATGACTTACCAAACTAAACGTTCAAAATTAGTTATGAATAGTATTAATAGAATTTTGAACTTTCTATAACCCTTATAATTTTAGAATCCATGTTATGTGTTTCTTAGACATAATGTAAGGACAAATTCATTTTTTTCAGATAAAAGAAGTATTTTTCAAAAATGAAATTTTACCACCGTTTAATGGAAACCCCCTTTAAAAAAAATATTTGAAACCTTTATATATTCAATTTTATAAAATAATCTTTTTCTTTTGGATAGGGACATAATAATTTGGTTTCAATAAATTTTTGGTGTTTTTCTAACACGTTTCATATCTGGGTGGATAGAGAAAAATAATATATTTTAACTGAAAAAAAAACTTTTTTAATGAAAATAATTTATAGTGTTAAACTAAACACATGAATGGTTTGGATGTATAGTTAGATTATATTTTTACCATTTAATCCAATGTCGGTCATTGGAAGTAACTTCACTTTTAAATTCGACATAAACAAATGTCACTCTTTTGGTAGTTATTATTTCATAAAAATACAATTTTTGGTTTTGACAATGGGAATATATTTTAAACTAATAAATGAAATTTCTAAATTTTGAATTTGGTAAACTAGAATTCATTTTTGAATTAATAATATCAAAATTACCTTAGGTTGAATTTTGGGTATGTTTCCGAAAACTTTTATTTTTGATGAATAGTTAAAAACACTGAATTATTGTTTAAAAACGAATTTTTATTTAAATAATTATTAATTTTATTTAAATTTATATTAGGTAAAATAGATACATAATACCCATATAAGTTCAATTTAATTCATTGGTGTCATTTTGTAATAATATTAGATATATAAAATTTTATTTAACATTTCAACGTCTTTTACCCACCTCCTAGGAGAATTTGTAAATTCACATAAAATGTAATTTTACCACTTCTGTGAGTTGAATATCGAAAATCCGAGAGGCACGGTTAATATCAAGGAGTAAAATTTGGTTAAATAAGATAAACAAATTTGGTGAATTGTAACTTTTTTACTTTTATTTACCCATGTTAAAAGTAAATAGGGTAATTAATGGTAAAAATGATATTATTATTACCCTAACACATGTACTAATTCTATTGGATAAGTATAATTAGACCAAAAACAACCTTAGGAATAATATATGAACCTCTTTGGTCCACTTGGATTAGATTAGGAATCTTATTATTATTTAATTCAATGAAAAGTTAAAAGAGTTAAAATCAATGTTTAATAACTAAAAATATTAATATAGGTTTATACATAAGATAAATTCAACTATAAATATTAATTAGAAATATAAAATTATTTCCTACATAATGGTATTTTATTTATAAATTTTAGTCATTAAATAATTTAATTTATTTATGACAAAATGGTGATGCAGTAATTAACAAATTAATGAAATATTAAAATAATTGATATTATAAATATCCAAATAAATGTAATTTGAGACTTTTTATGCATTAAAATAATTTTCTAGGTTAATATGACATATTAGGGTTGGTTAGATTAATTTTTTGAAGTATTAACTCTGTTATGAATTTAGAAAAAACAAAATACCAAATAGTGTCAAAATTGACATAAAATAGTTCTTAAAATAAATATTATATTATTAATTGATATTCTATTTATAAAAATAAATGGTTCGTCCAAAAGACTTATATAATTATATTTTTATCATTATTTAACCACTTGGGTTTCTTTTGGAAGTATATAGTAAGTCTAGTAACGATGTAATATTAAAATACAAATAGACATGGTAAATGTCAACCTATTTAACTAAGAGTTAAATCTAAAAGATAAGGTTAATATTGTGACCCAAAACTGTCTATGTAACACCCCGAGCTTCCACGATACGCTTCTCATTCAATAATGAAATAGCTTGCATTGAACGCAACTTCGAGTTCTAAAACACCGCGACTAATCAAAGTAGCCGTTATGAATAGTAATAACCACTTTTTAAAATTATAGAAATTTTATATGTCAAAATGGACTTCATTTTTGTATTCGTAATATCGAAATTAGCCTATGTTGAATTTTTGGTATTTTTCTGAGAACTTCTAAAATTTTATAAATAGTGAAAAATACTTAAAACAACTTTTTTAATCAAAATAATTTATAGTGATAAATTATAATATTTGGTGGTTTTAAAGTATAATTAGAATATATTTTTACCATTTTATCCAATGGTGGTCATTAGAAATAATTTAACATTGAAATTGGACATAAACAATTGCCAATCTTTTGATATAATTGTTTCTTAAAAACACGCTATTTGTTGTAACAGCGGGAATTAATTATAAAATTTATTAATGCAACTTATATGTTTGGAATTTTGTAAAATAGGCATCATTTTTGAATTCGGAATATCAATTATAGCTTAGGGTGAAATTTTGGCATTGTTCTGAAAAACTTCAATTTTTGATGAATAGTGAAACCACTAAGTGGTAGTTAAATAACTGATTTTTCGTTTAAATGAAATATTACCACTTCTGTGATTTGATTTTCAAAAATCCGACATACATGGTTTTCATTAAGAAGTAAAATGTGGTTCAATGGGATAAAAATAATTTTTTGGTGAATAGTAACTTATTAAGTTCTTAATCGCGATTAGTGGTAATTAGGGTAGTTTAAGGTATAAATAATACTTTAATAAATATTAAATGACCTAGACACATGTCCCAACCTCATCTGTTGTGTCATGGCCGACCAAGACAAGCCATGGCCTAACTTGGGGACCCCATGGATCCACTTTTGTAGGGAAATAACATAAATTACTTTTTATTTAATGTTAAAGTGAAAATGACACTAACATAAATTGTTCTACTAAAACAATTTTTAAGTAGGGTTACACAAGTCCAAATTTTGACTATAAATATTCATTAGAAAGCTAAAAATATTTCCTACATCATAGTATTTTTTTTATAATTTTTAGACATTAAATAAATTAAATTATTTATGACATCATTATGATGTGGCGATGACCTCATTATTTAACGATTTAAATAAAATGAGAAGATAATGCAAAATCCAAGGATTACACTTGTCCAAAACCAATTGGATGAGTGGATTTCGATGCCTTATCACCTTATCCACGAATTCTATCAATGTGGGACCTTTTAAAACCGAAACACATTTTCAAATAATGTAATGTTCCTTTACTTTCCAAAAGTGCCCCTCCTCTCCTCTTATAAAAGGCCCCCACCTCTACCTCATTTCACACACTCTTCAAGCCATTGGCTCGGCCAACCCCTGACCATTTGCTCTCTCCACATCCCTCTCCTCATCCTAGAGGATTCCCTTTGGGCAGAATCCTTTCAAAGGAAGCCTTTAGGCTCAACTCAAAAGGAGTTACACTTTTTAAGGTAATTCATTCTCTCATGTTCTTTTGTTTTATTTTGCTTCTCCAACCCCCTAAACTCTTTTTATTCATTTCTTTTGTAACAACACCAGTATCCTCAATATACTAGGATGTTGTTATAAGAAGGATTCGAGCTACACTTACACACACCTACATCTAATGGTTAAAGAACATACGGTTTCTGTGGATGGCGAATTTCTGCCTCACGAAGCGATGATTGTTCAACACTCATATAACACCTTCAAAGGTGGCCATTAAGATGTCACTATTTTTATATATGATATATAATATGTTTTTGTTTTACTTATGCTTCTGTATTTCACATTTATGGCATACTTTATGATTTCCATTATGGGTAAAACACGATATCTTCATTTTAGGAAGCGCGGACTACCGCCCCCTGAAAGTGATTTGATTCGTTAATACCATATGTGGGATGTGTGAAGGATAAAGTTAATGATATTATATATGTTATTATACTGGAATTATAATATACTCTCATATCATTATGATTCCATTCCAGAAAATATGAAATAGAAATGGAAGTAGCGTTCATGCGTACGTACGGCTTACCGTCTCCATGAACGGTGCATTTCATTTCTTACCTCTAAATGTGATGTAATATTATAAATGAATGTATGTACTGGATATATATTACATATATGATATCTACATCATGAATACCATTCTGGATATAATGAACCTTTGACCAAATTAACAACATGTAAGTGTAAGAAGCCTATTTTTGACTTAAGAACCAAATACCGACAAAATGAGCATTATTAACTTAAATAATTACATAATGTTCATATCATTGTAATAAGTGATATAATAAGGATAATGAAGTTGAAAATGGTTCTTAATAAGGTATATATTAACTCTAGTTTATTATTCAGGAGGTTAAAGAACGGTTGAGTCAAGTCAGACAAGAGGTAAGGGAACTTCTTAACCCAATTTCCATTCTTTGGGTTAATCCCCTACTTTCAAATTATGTCATGATATTATTATGTCATATCCTGTATTTGTACATTATTTATGTGTACTTGTAGTGAATACACATAATAGATCTATTTTATATTAAAAATGCTCTTTGTAAGGGAATTTCTTAACCCAACTTCCATTCTTTGGGTTAATCTCCTACTTTCAAATTATGTCATGATATTATTATGTCCTATTTTGTATTTTTACGTTCTTTATGTGTACCTATAGTGAATACACATAATATATCTATTTTATTTTAGAAATGATCTTTTTAAGGACTTCGTCTCAATCTCCTTTCATTGAGGCATATTTGGTTTTATACACAATTTTCTTTTATACGGTGTATAAACCCCTTTGACTTTTACGTTTATTCAAGAGGAATCTTTTTTATACGAAGAGTTTTGCTAAACGACAAAAGGGAATGTTTTTCTTTCCGTACTTATGCGGCGACAACGACTTCTCCGCCGCCGTGACCATTATTTGAGTTTCGGCTTCCTCTACAAGCCATCATTTTTTTTAATGAAAAATAAATACAAAGTTTTAACTTTCTTTTATTTTGGTATTGAAAATGGTTTTGAAAGAGTTTTTATTATATCAATGTGTTGTATTGATATCTTGTGATTGAAATGTGGAAATTTTATGTTTCCTTTATGCATGTTTTATGTGATACGATTATGTTATGGTTTATGATATGTTTAAACCTATTCATATGAGGAATGTATTGGACTTAATAAGTGACGGGTGGAGCCCGCTATAGCTCCTCGATGCATCGGTAGGTCTCATGAGACAACTAGACATGGAATTGGCCGAGGCCCTTTCCCAATTTGATTTATGGTTTTGGCCGAGGCCTTAATCATTTTAGACGTCTTGGCCGAGGCCTTGACAAAATGTTTCAGAATGTCCGGCATTATACATTCCCTCATTATGAAAGTGGTTATTGATATTACATGTGATTATTCGACCAGTAGAATATCCATGTGAAGAAGTAAATGGCATTATCTCATTTTACTTTTGCCATATTATGTTGAAGTTCATGTTTAATAGGCTTTTGTTTTAGTTATACATTGCCTTAAATGTTAATGTTTATTTATGAAAGCTTCCGCATTATTGTTATCCTTACTGAGCATTTGAGCTCACCCCTTTCAATGTTTAAAAATTTTCCAGGTTGTGAAGAAGTATTTTATGACTGACTTGCAAGAATAATCAGTGAAGATATGAGTGTGGACTATGAAGACCATGTTTTTTTGTAGTTTTTCACCTTTTGATGTAATGAAAGACTTATGAATGTATCTATTGTTTCCAAGGCTACTAAACTAATCGGTCTTTCGAGACTTGATCTTTTGTGATCATGCCAATGTTACGAAGTAATGCACCGGCTCTGGGTAGCTGGGGTCGGGGCGTTACAGTTGGTATCAGAGGCAGTTTAGTACTAACCTTGGAAGCTAGATTTAGATAAACTCTGATTAGATCACATAGCCCAAAGATAGACTTTGAGGATTAGTATAGAATAACTTCCTATAATTTTGGTATTATAGAGATGTTATGAGTTTCCCGAGCAATACATCCCTGTCTGGATACGAGCAGGTAGAGGCGGCTCTGGCACAGATGTACCTAGGGGTAAAACCCGAAAACACCGCTTTGAGCTAGACTCGAACGGGAACTGGTGCACGACAACGGGCCTTGCTGCACTCTTGGTTACGACACTCCCGGGGGATATGCTTAGGATAATTCTCATTTTATTTACAAACCACTATGAAGGGTTATGAGTATATACTTTCTCAAAGAAAACATTTCTTTTTATGATTATGGATTATATCCATAAATAGTTCAATTTAAGTTGAGTGTTTTATAAGTATGTGATTATGTATTTTGATTCATAAACTAATCTAGTTTATGCCATTGTTTAGAAATGGCGCCTAGTAGAAGGAATGGAAACTGTATCAATGCACGAACTCCGTGTAGGGATTGCCCTCCTGCTCAGGATAATTATGGTGGAGCTAGTGATACAACTGGTGCTGATCAGCTTCTCACCGTACTGGGACAACTCACGCAGGTTATGAATAACAACCTTACTCGTATGGAGCACCCTGATCCGCAACGTGGAGGATCAATGTTAGACCGCTTCATGAGGCAACAACCACCAACGTTCAATGGGAGTACAAATCCCTTAGTAGCCGAGCAATGGATAAATTCCCTAGAGAAAATATTTCAGGCTTTGGGGAGTAGTGAAAGGGAGAAGGTTGTCATGGCAGTTTACCGCCTCACTGGAGATGCCGATCAGTGGTGGTCGCTGATTCGAAACACAAAGGAAGATGATGACGTATCGAATATGGAATGGAGGGAGTTCAAAGAGCTTTTCTTAGAAAAATACTTTCCTCGTGACCATCGGGCAGATATGGAAAGGCAATTTCTGAGTCTGAGGCAGAAGGAGGATGAGAATGTCGCAAAGTATGAGGCTAACTTTACAAGGTTAGCGAGGTATGCTGCAGATTACATACGTAACCCAAGGAGTAAGATTGATCGTTTCTTTGATGGGTTAAAACCATTTCTCCGTCGAGCTTTGGTATCACAATCCTTCTCATCATACGAAGATATTGTCTCGTGTGCTATCAAGACAGAAAAGGAATTCTCTAAGTCTTATGACAACAAAGTAAAGCAAGAGAAGAAGAGAACGGGGGAACAAGAGACAGATAAAGGGAAAAAGGGAAAGAAGGATTTTCCATTATGTGATAATTGTGGGAAGAATCACCCTGGTACTTGCCTAAAAGGAATGGGAGTCTGTTATAAATGTGGAGAAAAAGGTCACCAGGCACGTGATTGCAAGGGAAAGAAAGAGGCTGTCAAAGTTGAATGCTACAATTGTAGAGAAATGGGTCATTATGCAAATGAATGTCCTAAGCGTCAGGGAAACTTACCTCAGAAAAGGCCAAGGGATCAAGGACAATCTTATGCTGTTACTACAGTTGAAGCAGAATAACTAATGTATTGGTGCTTTTGGACTCATGGATTATATTCTGGTTATTAGAATAATGTGATCTATATAAGGATTGTACTGCAGTACTTTTTGATTTCAGTAAGGTTTTAATCTGATGAAGGTAATCATATTTTTAGTATGTGACAAAAGAGAAACTTTAATTTGTTTGGGGAATCTGATAAATTGAGTTTGGAATTAAGAGACCTTTTAGAGAAAGTCTGGACAGAGGTATTTTGGATAACTATAAAGGTTGGAGTGGATTAAGTTGATTTTTGGATAGTATGGTTTAAGGTTAAAAAATTTATGAATATTATTTTTGGAGTATTATAATACTATAGTTTTAGGAAAAGGACAACCTGCAGGGTGGGGCATAAACCGTCGCGTCGGACACAGCTGCAGGAATCGAACCCACAACCATAGTGCGACAAGCCTTTATTTCCTACCACTAGCCTACAGGAAGTCCCTGGTTATTACAAAATCGTTTTACTAATCTAAATGGTATGTGTTAACATTTGGAACCTTATACAATTAGGATAAATAGAATATTTTTGAGTTCCGTTACCATTTGGAGTAAAAGTTGGGTTTGTGGTAAAAATTTATTAACGAATGAAAGTATACATAACAAGTATGTATATTCCCTTACGTTCTTAGTAAATCTCCTAAATAAATTCCTCAACATTATAAAATGTAACTTAAAACAAAAATGTTGTCGGTTAACTTTTCCAACTGGGGATTCAATGACCGTTTAACCAATCACAAGTTTGTGATTTTCTTATGGTTAAACTTTCTCCTAATCCTGTTTTCTATAACTCTCCATCAGACCTTGATGGTTTGTTTCTCCTCCATATCCATATTTTTATAATCCTAGAATGGGCTATATCGGGTGACCTTTGTAATTATCCTGCTTTCTTTTAATGTTATATATTTATTAACCTTATTTCCGATGTGGGTTTTCCTCAAAGGTATTGTCTCTTTTCAACCCTTTATTTTCCAAGAAAAATTTCAAATTGCGAGGACGCAATTTATTGAAGGAGGGGAGAATGTAACACCCCGAGCTTCCACGATACGCTTCTCATTCAATAATGAAATAGCTTGCATTGAACGCAACTTCGAGTTCTAAAACACCGCGACTAATCAAAGTAGCCGTTATGAATAGTAATAACCACTTTTTAAAATTATAGAAATTTTATATGTCAAAATGGACTTCATTTTTGTATTCGTAATATCGAAATTAGCCTATGTTGAATTTTTGGTATTTTTCTGAGAACTTCTAAAATTTTATAAATAGTGAAAAATACTTAAAACAACTTTTTTAATAAAAATAATTTATAGTGATAAATTATAATATTTGGTGGTTTTAAAGTATAATTAGAATATATTTTTACCATTTTATCCAATGGTGGTCATTAGAAATAATTTAACATTGAAATTGGACATAAACAATTGCCAATCTTTTGATATAATTGTTTCTTAAAAACACGCTATTTGTTGTAACAGCGGGAATTAATTATAAAATTAATTAATGCAACTTATATGTTTGGAATTTTTTAAAATAGGCATCATTTTTGAATTCGGAATATCAATTATAGCTTAGGGTGAAATTTTGGCATTGTTCTGAAAAACTTCAATTTTTGATGAATAGTGAAACCACTAAGTGGTAGTTAAATAACTGATTTTTCGTTTAAATGAAATATTACCACTTCTGTGATTTGATTTTCAAAAATCCGACATACATGGTTTTCATTAAGAAGTAAAATGTGGTTCAATGGGATAAAAATAATTTTTTGGTGAATAGTAACTTATTAAGTTCTTAATCGCGATTAGTGGTAATTAGGGTAGTTTAAGGTATAAATAATACTTTAATAAATATTAAATGACCTAGACACATGTCCCAACCTCATTGGTTGTGTCATGGCCGACCAAGACAAGCCATGGCCTAACTTGGGGACCCCATGGATCCACTTTTGTAGGGAAATAACATAAATTACTTTTTATTTAATGTTAAAGTGAAAATGACACTAACATAAATTGTTCTACTAAAACAATTTTTAAGTAGGGTTACACAAGTCCAAATTTTGACTATAAATATTCATTAGAAAGCTAAAAATATTTCCTACATCATAGTATTTTTTTTATAATTTTTAGACATTAAATAAATTAAATTATTTATGACATCATTAT
The DNA here is from genome assembly GCA_963277665.1 of Viscum album. NCBI lineage: Eukaryota > Viridiplantae > Streptophyta > Magnoliopsida > Santalales > Viscaceae > Viscum > Viscum album. The sequence goes on from OY728119.1 coordinate 1,688,144,669, forward strand.
GATGTGGCGATGACCTCATTATTTAACGATTTAAATAAAATGAGAAGATAATGCAAAATCCAAGGATTACACTTGTCCAAAACCAATTGGATGAGTGGATTTCGATGCCTTATCACCTTATCCACGAATTCTATCAATGTGGGACCTTTTAAAACCGAAACACATTTTCAAATAATGTAATGTTCCTTTACTTTCCAAAAGTGCCCCTCCTCTCCTCTTATAAAAGGCCCCCACCTCTACCTCATTTCACACACTCTTCAAGCCATTGGCTCGGCCAACCCCTGACCATTTGCTCTCTCCACATCCCTCTCCTCATCCTAGAGGATTCCCTTTGGGCAGAATCCTTTCAAAGGAAGCCTTTAGGCTCAACTCAAAAGGAGTTACACTTTTTAAGGTAATTCATTCTCTCATGTTCTTTTGTTTTATTTTGCTTCTCCAACCCCCTAAACTCTTTTTATTCATTTCTTTTGTAACAACACCAGTATCCTCAATATACTAGGATGTTGTTATAAGAAGGATTCGAGCTACACTTACACACACCTACATCTAATGGTTAAAGAACATACGGTTTCTGTGGATGGCGAATTTCTGCCTCACGAAGCGATGATTGTTCAACACTCATATAACACCTTCAAAGGTGGCCATTAAGATGTCACTATTTTTATATATGATATATAATATGTTTTTGTTTTACTTATGCTTCTGTATTTCACATTTATGGCATACTTTATGATTTCCATTATGGGTAAAACACGATATCTTCATTTTAGGAAGCGCGGACTACCGCCCCCTGAAAGTGATTTGATTCGTTAATACCATATGTGGGATGTGTGAAGGATAAAGTTAATGATATTATATATGTTATTATACTGGAATTATAATATACTCTCATATCATTATGATTCCATTCCAGAAAATATGAAATAGAAATGGAAGTAGCGTTCATGCGTACGTACGGCTTACCGTCTCCATGAACGGTGCATTTCATTTCTTACCTCTAAATGTGATGTAATATTATAAATGAATGTATGTACTGGATATATATGACATATATGATATCTACATCATGAATACCATTCTGGATATAATGAAACTTTGACCAAATTAACAACATGTAAGTGTAAGAAGCCTATTTTTGACTTAAGAACCAAATACCGACAAAATGAGCATTATTAACTTAAATAATTACATAATGTTCATATCATTGTAATAAGTGATATAATAAGGATAATGAAGTTGAAAATGGTTCTTAATAAGGTATATATTAACTCTAGTTTATTATTCAGGAGGTTAAAGAACGGTTGAGTCAAGTCAGACACGAGGTAAGGGAACTTCTTAACCCAATTTCCATTCTTTGGGTTAATCCCCTACTTTCAAATTATGTCATGATATTATTATGTCATATCCTGTATTTGTACATTATTTATGTGTACTTGTAGTGAATACACATAATAGATCTATTTTATTTTAAAAATGCTCTTTGTAAGGGAATTTCTTAACCCAACTTCCATTCTTTGGGTTAATCTCCTACTTTCAAATTATGTCATGATATTATTATGTCCTATTTTGTATTTTTACGTTCTTTATGTGTACCTATAGTGAATACACATAATATATCTATTTTATTTTAGAAATGATCTTTTTAAGGACTTCGTCTCAATCTCCTTTCATTGAGGCATATTTGGTTTTATACACAATTTTCTTTTATACGGTGTATAAACCCCTTTGACTTTTACGTTTATTCAAGAGGAATCTTTTTTATACGAAGAGTTTTGCTAAACGACAAAAGGGAATGTTTTTCTTTCCGTACTTATGCGGCGACAACGACTTCTCCGCCGCCGTGACCATTATTTGAGTTTCGGCTTCCTCTACAAGCCATCATTTTTTTTAATGAAAAATAAATACAAAGTTTTAACTTTCTTTTATTTTGGTATTGAAAATGGTTTTGAAAGAGTTTTTATTATATCAATGTGTTGTATTGATATCTTGTGATTGAAATGTGGAAATTTTATGTTTCCCTTATGCATGTTTTATGTGATACGATTATGTTATGGTTTATGATATGTTTAAACCTATTCATATGAGGAATGTATTGGACTTAATAAGTGACGGGTGGAGCCCGCTATAGCTCCTCGATGCATCGGTAGGTCTCATGAGACAACTAGACATGGAATTGGCCGAGGCCCTTTCCCAATTTGATTTATGGTTTTGGCCGAGGCCTTAATCATTTTAGACGTCTTGGCCGAGGCCTTGACAAAATGTTTCAGAATGTCCGGCATTATACATTCCCTCATTATGAAAGTGGTTATTGATATTACATGTGATTATTCGACCAGTAGAATATCCATGTGAAGAAGTAAATGGCATTATCTCATTTTACTTTTGCCATATTATGTTGAAGTTCATGTTTAAGAGGCTTTTGTTTTAGTTATACATTGCCTTAAATGTTAATGTTTATTTATGAAAGCTTCCGCATTATTGTTATCCTTACTGAGCATTTGAGCTCACCCCTTTCAATGTTTAAAAATTTTCCAGGTTGTGAAGAAGTATTTTATGACTGACTTGCAAGAATAATCAGTGAAGATATGAGTGTGGACTATGAAGACCATGTTTTTTTGTAGTTTTTCACCTTTTGATGTAATGAAAGACTTATGAATGTATCTAGTGTTTCCAAGGCTACTAAACTAATCGGTCTTTCGAGACTTGATCTTTTGTGATCATGCCAATGTTACGAAGTAATGCACCGGCTCTGGGTAGCTGGGGTCTGGGCGTTACAGTCTAGAACCTATTGGTTGAGTATTTTTCGACCCACCCCCACCGTAGCCATTAAATAATCCACTTTTGGAGCCATTAGAAGCCGAATATTATTTTATTATAAAATAATATTTTAAGTTTTTTTCCTAAGGTGCCCCTCACCCCTCTTATAAAAGGGCACTTCCCATTCTCTCAAATTCACACCTTCGAAGACTTTTGGCTCAAAACAAACCTACCCAAATATCCTCTCAGCTTTTCTCACTTCATCTTATAGGCCCTCCTTTGGTCAGAAAGCCAACTTACGGAGCCCTTTTGATCAAATCAAAAGGAAGAACCCAAAGAAGAGGTAATAATTTCACCACCTTATTTCAAGTTCCTTTCTTCTTCCACTTCTTCTTTATTTGTTATTTCCATTATAAAATAATAACTCCATTATCTTCTATATAATGTAATTTTATTATTAATATGGAACATCCATATTCATTATTCTATCCATCCTTTTAATGACATGTCACCGTACATGCGTATGTACAGATTATCATCTCCACGTCATGGTGTAATTGTTATTCAATACATTATTATTTGGATGGGTATAAAAAAGAAGTTTAATTCATGTAAATAACAAATATAAAATTATAATTATCCTGTATATATGATATACCATCCAATTATATATTATTTTTATATCAAAAGAATGATATTGTCATTCGTGCGTATGTACGGATTACCGTCTCCGCGAACGCGATAAGATTCATTCCCAATCGTATCCATTCAAGACTAAATTTCATTTTATGACAAAAAATAATGTTTAGATAAATGATATAATTATGGATATGAATAATATACATTCCATCCATAACAAATACGACTCACATAACAAAGCATATAAAAAACGAATCTCTTAAACCTCAAAATGATGATAATACTATGATAAAATTAACAAAGAAAAGTTAAAAGATCATATATGATATCATATTAATGTATATGTTTATTGTTTAATATAATAACAATTATTTAACCATTATAAAGAAGGTTAAACTACCCTTGACCAATGAAAAATTACAAAGTAAGGGGTTTCTTATCTCACTTTTAATTCCTTGATATTTCCATTGTTCACCACTTATTTATTACATGTGGTGTGTGTACTACACATTATTGTATTAATTGTGTAATATAATTTAATTTATGGATATTTACATCATTATTGTATGATAATTTATTCATTGGTGTATGTTTCATAAGTTACCAAATCAATAAGGGAATTTGAAATTTCAATTTCCATTCATTCGGATTTATGCATAATACACTGATTATTTTACTCCAAGATTATGTGTGGAATCACTATTCATTTTCTTAGGTCATAATTTCCACTCCCCTTTATATGTATATACTTTTTATACACATAATCACTCAACTGATAAATTCTCAAGTCATCGATATGAACTTGATAACAGTAATTTTAACTCAATCTCTATTTGTTGAGTTAAATATCGAATTCATTGGTGTTTTTTTCAAGAATATGTGTGAATGTACACTGAATTATTTACATTGAATATCCAGTCATATTGAGCATGTTTCTATTTTCACACATAATTATGTCATTGATTTATCCTTTACCTAAGGATATGATCTTTATAATATATTTAATCTCAATTTAAATTCCATTGAGACATATTTGTTGTTATTCACCAAATCACATTTATATGGTTTATATAATGTACTTTGACATAGTATATCATGAATCCCTTTATTCACGTGAGATTGCAAAGTTTTTATTACCTTAATTAATTGTATTCAAGTGTCTCTCTTTTTGTTATGAACCCCAAATAAAATATCATATTAAATTTTTTAAATATTTAATACTCTAAATAATTCTCATTAATGTCCATGTTTTAAAAATGGGTTTAAGGATTTATTTCTATGGAAATTAATGTTTTAAAATTAAAATTCCTTTTAAATGTTTCAAATTGGTATGGGATACTTTGATTCGAAAATCTATTTTTAAACAGCTTCTTGACAAATAGTGCGACTTTTAAATGTTTTCCAGAAAAATAGGGATATTTCTCTCAAATAGTTTTGATGATTACTTTCATCAATATTGATATACTTCATTATTCTCGATTGAGGTTATTCTATTACAATACAATATTCCATATTGTATTTAATGAGTTATGATTGACTGTGTAAGTGCTATTTTTATACCATTAATGGTTTGTGGATAAAGTATTGACATTTCGTATGGTAGTTTTAATATGATTATTTAGACTATGTTTTACCTCCTTCATATGAGAAATGCATTGGGCTTAGTAAGTGACGGGTAGAGCCTACTATATATCCTTGAAGAATTGGTAGGTCTCATGAGACAAACTAGTGTCTTAGCACAAGGCCTTGACAAAATCATAATTTCTGTCTTGGCACAAGGCCTTGACTATTTGGTAATGACAGTATGGAATTATACATTACATCATTATGAAAGTGGTTATTGATATTACATGTTATTATTTGACTAGTGGAATATCCATGTGATAAGTAAATGGAATTATTTGATTTTATCTTTGCCATATTATGTTGATGTTCTAGTTTAAATGTATTTTGTTCCAGTCTTATACACTTCCCTAAATGGTTATGCTTATTTATGAATTTTTCCGCTATAATATTATCGTTACTGAGCATTTAATCTCACCCCATTCTGTGTTTTATTTTTCCCATGATGAAAAGAAGTATATTATGACTAACCTCTAGGGATAGTCTATGGGATATCAGTTTTGTCTATGGAGACAATTTTGTTGTAGTTTTCCATTTTATGATGTAATGTAAACCTTATGAATGTATCTAGTACATCCAGGGCTACTAAACTGATCAGTTTTTCAGGAAATTATTTCCTTGTATCATGCCAATGTTATGTAATAATGCACTGACTCCGAGTAACTGGGGTCGGGGCGTTACAGTTGGTATCATAGGAAGTTTAGTACAAACCTTAGAAGCTAGATTTAGATAAACACTGATTAGAGCACATATCCCTAAGATACACATTAAAGATTAGTATTTAAAATCATCCAAGAATTTTGAAATTGTAGAGATTTTGTGATATTTCCAAACAATACATCCATGTCTGGATACGATCAGGTAGAGGCGGCTCTGGCACAGATGTACCTAGGGGTAAAACCCAAAAACACCGCTTAAATTTGTACTCGAATGGGAATTGGTGCACGACAACGGGCCTTGAAGCACTCTTGGTTACAACACTCCTGGGGATATGCTTAGGTGAATTTACATTTTTTTACAAACTGATTTGAAGTATTTTAATTTAAGAGGAGAATAAAGGACCTTGGTTAATCCTAAGGTGTTTCAAATTGAAAATATGGTGTCATGATATTCTCTAAATGAAATTATGACAACTTTTACTCACACAATTCTTTCTAGTTTTAGTCAATGGATAGATTCCATGGAAGTAATAGTAACTTTGAGACTGATGTACAAGGAGGGAACGGTGGCAGAAATGAGGAAAACAATGCAATGTTGATAGGCGTAAATGATATAGTGTTCATGCCAAATTAGTTTTCCAAAAATATGATCAACCACATATATATTAAAAAACTCCCATACACAAAAAAGATGAGAAAGGTGATGAATGATTAGAGCTCCAGATGTAGAGATCATAGAGAAAAGAATCCTCAATTTCCATCATGCAAGAAATGTGGATGGAGACACCCAAGAAAGTTTCTCAATGGAACAAAGAAATTCTTTACGTGTGGGAAAGAATGACATAAATTGAAGAATTGCCAAGGAAAAATGAAGAGTACTATGGAAGAATATAAAAATGGTCCCAAGAATCCATTTATAGTTATTTTCCGTAAATGTAGGGGACCTGGACACTACCTGAGTGAATGCCCTATTCTATAAGAGATTTTTTTGTCAAAGAAGAAGCTATGAGGAAATAAATGGTTGGATAAATGATTAAAATTATTAGTGATCTTTGTTTATGGTATTACATTAGAAGAATTTTCTCTTGTATTTGAAACCCTGTAGTTGTCATCTGAAAATGATATTTATGGAAGAATTATCTTTTTTCTTGTGGATATAGTTATAAATAACGATTTAGTTTTATATTATCATTGGGTTTGAGGAAATTAAAAGTTATTATATTTTTGGATGAAAGTGCAGGGTATGAGATAACATTTGTGGTTTAATTATGGTTATTTTGATGAATTTATCTCATTTTGGTAATGTTATTAAATATAGTTTTTGAAAAAGAACAACACGCAGACTGTGTGACAACCCATCGCGTCGGACAAAGCTGTGGGAATCGAACCCACAACCAGAGTGCGATTGATATTTTTCACCTACCACCGGACTATGTGAAGTCCCTGGTTAGTGTGACTAATTATTTTAATTAAATGAATTTATAGATCAATAATAAGTTGATTTGGGATCTTAGGTCTTATCAGATGAATACCATTAGTATAGGAAAATGATTAGGTCATTAAGTGATAAATGTTATTTTGGAAGATGATTTCTTTTTTGGGAACACTATATGCCCATGGAAAATAGGATACTATGGGATTTCATTTGAGGAGTAATGGTGGATTTTTATCTATTTTTTTATTGTTGATTTATAGATATTTGGGTTATTTATTGAAATTATTAACCTTTAATAGAGAATATGTGATTAGGTTAATTACTTTTAAGTATGTGACTTTAAGAGTAGTTGATGTCATTTGGAGATACAATTTAACGTGGAAGACTACATAGAAAAAAATTTCTAGGTTTTGGGTTTCAATATTAGTTTGGATTATATTGAATGATTTTAAGGAAAATTGTTTATTGAATGGTATTTATTTAACATTGGGGTATTGTTGGTTTAATATTAGAAATAGAGATTAGTGTTTCTTTTTTTTCTAAAGGAATATTTTTTTGGGGGGTCATCAGATTTTGTACTAACCATTTTGGTTTTGATTAATCTCTAAAGAAAAGGTAAATATATATTTTATCCTTTGTGGATCATGTGATTCTTTAGAAGTTTATTCTAGATATTCTAGTGTGACCAAGTATTCTTGAATACTCATCGTTTAAAAAAATGAGTTAGTGTTAAAAATATTTTACAGAATAAAAATCTATTTAAAAATTAAGTATATCTCTTTATTTTCTTAGTCAATCTCATAAATAAATTCCTCATCTTTAAGAAATGTATCCTAAAACAAAAAAAAATTCCATTTACATTTCCTATAGGGAAACTAATTACTTATTGTCCCATCAAAAGTTTGTGGTTTTCTTGTTGTTAAATTTCTCCTGATCATGTTTTCTATCTCTCTCCATCAGAACTTGACACTTAGTTTATCTTACATATCTAGGTTTTCCTTCATGTAATCCTAGTATGGGTTATATTGGGTGACCATTGTCCATCTCTTTCTTTCTTTTACAATGATAGTTTTATTATCTCTTTTTACGATGTGGGACATTCCATTATATTCCCAAGCCCAATTTTGAAAATTAAAAGGACACAATTTATTGATGGACGGTAGAATGTAACACCCCAAGATTTAATAGTACATTAGTTCTTCAATGTAATTCAATAACATACACTACATGCAACATCGAGTTCATGCACACCACGACTTATCAAACTAACCATTCAAAAGCGGTTATGAATAGTATTAACAAAATTTTGAACATTATATAAACCATATAATTTAAGAGTCCATATTATGTGTTTATTAGACATTATGTAAGGACAAATTCATTTTTTTAGATAAAAGAAGTATTTTTCAAAAATGAAATTTTTCCGCCTTTTAATGGTGAACCCCTTTTAAATATAATATTTGAAACTTTTATATATTCCCTTTGATAAAATAAACTTCTTCTTTGGGATACGGACATAAGAATTTGGTTTCAATAAATTTTTAGTGTTTTTCTAATAACTTTCATATTTGGGTGAATAGTAAAAAATAATATATTTTAACTGAAAACAACTTTTTAATCAAAATAATTTATAGTGTTCAACTATATAAATGAATGGGTTGGATGTATAATTATATTATATGTTTAACAATTAATCCAATTTTGATCATTGGTAGTAATTTCACTTAGAAATTGGACATAAACAAATGTCAATCTTTTGGTAGTTATTGTTTCATAAATATACGCTTTTTGGCATTGACAATGGGAATTAATTTTAATATAATAAATGGAATTTTTATGTTTTTAATTTTTTAAAATAAACATTATTTTTAAATTCAGAATATCAAAATTTTCTTAGGGTGAATTTTCGGTATGTTTCTAAAATCTTTTAATTTTTGATGAATAATGAAAAACACTGAGTTATAGTATAAAACCAAATTTTTCTTTAAATATTTTTTTTATTTAAATTTATTTTAGGTAAAAATAGATACATAATATCCATATAAGTTCAATTTAATTCATTGGAGTCATTTTGTAATAATATTCGATATATAATATTTTATGGAACTTTTCACCCCCATTTACCCTCCTCCTAGGAGAATTTGTAAATTCACATAAAACATAATTTTACTGCTTCAGTGCGTTGAATTTCAAAAATCCGAGAGACATGGTTAATATAAATGAGTCAAATGTGGTTAAATAAGATAAAAATATTTTTTTGTGAATAGTAACTTTTTACTTTTATTTACCCAGGTTAAAAGTAAATAGTGTAATTAAGGGTAAAAAAGGTATTATCATTACCCTAACACATGTTTTAATTCTACTAGATAAGTATAATTTGACCAAAAACAACCATAGGAATAAAATATGAACCTCTTTGGTCCACTTGGATTCGATTAAAACACATATTATTATTTAATTCATAGAAGAGTTAAAAGAGTTAAAATAAATGTTTAATAACTAAAACATTTTTAATATTTGGTTATACATAAGATAAATTCGACTATAAATATTCATTAAAAATATAAAACGATTTCCAACATAATGGTATTTTATTTATAATTTTTAGACATTATATAATTTAATTTCATTATGACATAATGGTGATGCAGTAATTACCTAATTAATGAAATATTAAAATACGTGATATTATAAATATATGAATAAATGTAATTTGAGACTTTTATGACTTACACTAATTTTCTATATTAATATGACATATAAGGGTTGGTTAGATGAATTCTATTCGAAGTAATAATGTTGTTATGAATTTAGAAAAAACAAAATACCAAATAGTGTCAAAATTGACATAAAAGAGTTTTTAAGTCAAATATTATATTATTAATTGATATTTTATTCCTAAAAATCTATGTATCAGCCAAAATACTAATATAATGATATTTTTATCATTAATGAAACACTTGGGGTATGATTGGAAGTATATAGTATGTTTAGAAACCATATAATATAAAAATACAAAGAGACATGGTAAATATCTACCTATTTAACTAAGGGTTAAATCTAAAAGTTAAGGTTAATATAGTGACCCAAACCTATCTAAAACCTATTTGTTGAGTGGTTTTATACCCATAACCACCTTATACTTTAAATAATCCACATTGGAGCCATTATAAATAGAAAACGATTTTATTATAAAATAATATTTTATATTTTTCCTAAGGTTCCCCTCACCCCTCTTATAAGAGGGCACTACCCCTTCTCTCAAATTCAGACCATAAAACCCTTTTGTCTCGGCCAAACCCTACCCAAATATCCTCTAAACATCCATAAATGCATCCTAGAGGCCCTACTTTGTTCAGAAATCCATCTTAAGGGGCCCATTTGATCAAATCAAAAGGAAGAACCTGAAGAAGAGGTAATAATTTCACCACACTCTTCCATGTTGAATTCTTCTTCCACTTATTCATTCTTTGTTATTTACATTCTAAAATAAAAACTATATTATCTTCTATATACTGTTATGTTATTATAAATATGTCACATCCATATTCATTATTCTATCAATCCTTTGAATGACATGTCACTATACGTGCCTACGTACGGATTACCGTCCCCACGTCGTGGTGTAATTGTTATTCAATACATTATTATTTGGATGGGTATAATAATGATGTGTAATTCATGTAAATAATATATATAAAATGATAATGATTCTGTATATATGATATAACGTCCAATTATATATTATTTTAATATCAAATGAATGATATTATTGCTCATGTGTACGTAGGGATTACCGTCTCCACAAACGCGATGAGATTCATTACCCATCATATCCATTCAAGACTAAATTTCATTTGATGATTAAAAATAATGATTAGAGACATCATATAATTCTGTATATTAATAATATACATTCCATCCATAACAAATATGACTCACATAACAAATAATATAATGTAAAATGAATCCGTTAACACTAGAAATGACGATAAAACTATGATATTATTAACAAAGTAATGTTACAAGATCATATATGATATCAAATTAATGTATATGATTCCTTTATAATTTAATAAAAATTATTTCACTATAATAAAGGATGTTAAACTACCCTCGACCGTGGAAAAAGTACAATGTAAGGGGATTCTTATCTCACTTTTAATTCCATGAGATTTACATTGTTCATCACTTATTTATTGCATGTGGTGTGTGTATTGCCCAAGATTGTGTTCATTGTGTAATATAATTTAATTTATGAATATATACATCATCATTGTATGATCCATCTTTCATGGGTGTATGTTTCGTATGTTACCAAATCAATAAGGGAATTTGAAATTTCAGTTTCCACTCATTCGTCTTAACGCATACTTCATTGATTATTTTACTCCAAGATTATGTGTGGAATCACTATTAATTTGTTTATGTCATAATTTCTACTCCCCTTTCTGTGTATATACTTTTGATACACATAATAACTATATTGATAAATTCTCAATACATTGATATGAACTTGATAAGAGTGATTTTAACTAAATCTCCATTAGTTTAGTTAAATATCCAATTCATTGGTGTTGTTTTTACCAGAATATGTGTGAATGTCCTCTGATTGATTTACACAGAATATCTAACCATATTGAGTGTGTTTATATTTTTCACACATAATTATGTCGTTGATTTATCCTTATCATAAGGATATGGTCTTTATAAGATATTTCATCTCAATTTACATTCCACTGAGACTTCTTTGTTATTATGCACAAAATCACTTTTATATGGTGTATATAATGTACTTTGACATAGTATATCTTGAATCCAATTATTCTCATGATATTACAATTTGTTTATTACCTCAATTATTTTTATTCAAGTGTCTCTATATTGGTTAGTAACTATAACTAAAATATAATTTTAAATGTTTTAAAGATTTATTATTCTAAATCTTTCTAACTAATGTCCATGTTTTAAAAATGACTTTAAGTATTTATTTTTATTGAAATTAATGTTTTAAAATTAAAATTCCTTTTAAATGTATCATAGTGGTATGTGGAACTTTGATTCAAAAATCTATTTTTAAATGGATTCTTCACAAATAGTGTGACTTTTAAATGTTTTCAAGAAAAAGAGGGATATTTCTCTCAAATAGTCTTGATGATTATTTTCATCTATGTTGATATCCTACTTTATTCATGATTGAGGTTAATATGTTACAATAAAATCATCCATATTGTATTGAATGTGTTATATTTGACTATTGATGTGCTATTTTTATACCATTCATGGTTTGTAGATAATGTATTGACATTTTGTGTGCTATTTTTTATACGAATGTTTAGTCTATGTTTCACCCATTTCATATAAGGAATGCATTGGAATTAGTAAGTGACGAGTGGAGCCTGATATAGCTCTTCGATTCATCGTTAGGTCTCATGAGACAAATTAGTGTCTTCACACAAGGCCTTGTTGAAATCTTATTTTTAGTCTTGGCATAAGGCCTTGACTATGTTGTTTAATAGTCTGGAATTATGCATTCCATCATTAAGAAAGTGGTTATTTATATTACATGTGATTATTTGATTAGTATAATATCCATGTGAAATTGTAAATGGAATTATTTGATTTTATCTTTTCCATATTATGCTGAAGTTCATGTTTAAAAGGCTTTTTTTCTAGTCTTATACACTTCCTTAAATGATTATGCTTATTTATGAAAGTTTCTGCTATAATGTTATCCTTACTGAGCATCAGAGCTCACCCCTTTTAATGTTTTATTTTTCCCAAGATGCAATTATTTATATTAGGAATGACCTCCAAGGATATTCTATGGGATCTTAGTGTCGTCTATGGAAACAATTTTTGATGTAGTTTTCCATTTTATGTTGAAATGTAAACCTTAGGAATGTATCTAGTACATCCACGGCTACTATACTGATCGGTCTTTCGGGACATGATTTCCTTGTATCATGCCAATGTTCTGTTATAATGCACTGACTCTGGGTAACTGAGGTTGGGGTGTTACATCTTTAACATAATCCTTAGTGTTATTCCTGAATGTACCAAAAATTTAACATGACCAATCAATATAACAGAAATTCCAAAAACTTGTGCACATAAAATGTATAACTACTAATTTCATGAAATACAAAATATAATTCTGAAAATATATGTACATGATGAAACCGAACAAAATATAGTATCAACATATAGGCATGGTATAAAAAGAATCATATATAAAAATTTATATCTAGAGGTACATGTTAAATAAGACTGAATAAGTAAAATACATGACCTTTAGAATAACTCAAAAAATCATTTCATTGAGTCCATATATTCCAAAACATATTAGACATATACAACTTTTCCATCTCCCTGATATACCTATTTTCTATATGAAAATGGGTGGGCTTTCCATCATACATACAAACCCATGTCATGCATGTTGGTAAAGGTGATTCAAATGACCCTGTAAGAATACTACGGTCTCAATGACACTGAGTGAAACTATGATCAAATGGATGAAAATTATCTATATATAAATAGTAAACCCATTCCAATGAAACAAACCCTCCAATAAAAAATGAACATAAAAGCATACATGTCGGGTCATTATATTATAAACTAGAAACAATGACACCTAAACATATCTAATTCGGATCCATGCCATATGGATGAAGTCACATCATACCACAACATGACCCATACTTGATGATGTAGGGCATGGTTCCTAACCAAGTTTCCTACACATAATCAATAATTCAGTATAGGGTGACATATCAAACCTATACCCATCCTGAGATTCTCATGTGTGATCAAACATAATAAATCTATCACATCCGGACCCAGTCCTAAAGATAATAGTTTACATATTATCCAAACATCAAACCACCACTATAGTAATAATGCACGACAATACAACCACATTACTCCTCTCATCCCATCTCACTCGAGGGAGGACTATCATCCAGATCCTGTATCACATCCTGACTCATACTATATGCTAGAGGTCCTCATACAAAGCTTAATCACCCCTAGAAAGGTCCTCTATATCGATCCAAGCCTACTCATGGAATGGTCCTAATACCATGACCTATGAATTATTACTCAAGTGGAGGTCTATATTCAATATACTTCTCCCCCTTTAAGTTCATCACATATCACAACAAGTGAAAAAAGTATAGGGCATGTCTACCCTCACACATATCATGGGATAATATTTGGGAAACAATTACCTTATTTCTTAGTTCCACATCTTAAAAAAAATCTGACTACTCATCTCACCAATATAAGGGTCACATCCCATCCACTGAGTTAAATCATCACCTTGAAAACAAAATATAGTCCTTATATGTCTATAAATACAACATGCATCATCATAAATAAGGAACACACTATGAATTCACAACATATAATCATATTAGGAATACAATATTTCCAAAATAGGTCACCTACCCCAAAAGGTAAAAAGACACAAACCATCTCAACCAAGCTTATTTGGATATAACTTTAGAGACCAAGTAAAAATCCCTTTTCAATAATTTAGAAATGTTAAAACATTTCATTTATCCACACTTAGTTGTTGGCCCAAATTATATCAAAATATCTTTCAGAAACAATCATTAATGTTTTTGAAATACCATCACAAAAAATAATTCCAAAATCATATACTTCCATTTAAAATTATATTTTAATAAATCCCCTTTAAAAATAACTTTTAAAAAGAAATATTTTTTGATTTTTGAAAACCAATACACTCCTACAAAAATTATAGGTGGAGATCCCTATGAACATATTCGACCAAAGTGACACTAGGGAGCCATTAACAATAAATCATGATTTATGTTAACTAATTTTTCAGTGTTCGATCATCTAAATTATACAGATATTAGAGACAAATTCATCAAAATATAGATACATATAACTATAATTAACAACATGAATGTAAAATAAATAACATACAATAATTTTCAAACTATGTGTGAGTCTATTACTGCAATTTAAATTCCAATAAATTATGATAATATAATATAAAACTCCTCCAAGTATATGATAACCTAACACATATATAAACATTATGAAGTTTATAAATTAAAAAATTTAAATCAAAACCCCATGACGGTATATTTTTTCCAAAAATCATACATAGTGACATCAATACACTAATACTCTAAGCACTAGTGTGTAATCCACTCATGATGCACACCTGAACATAATCCACACAAAATCCAAAATTACACTACATACTCTATGGAAAATTTCACATAAATTTTCCTAAACACCTAAACAAACATGGAATCACATATCTTTAAAAAATAGTAGATTTAATTCACCCTCCCAAGACATCCTCTCTCATCTATATCTAAAATCCCCACCCAGAGTGAAACACATTCCATGATCTAGAGAAATCATCTTAATAAAATGATATTAAAAAAAACAAAAAACACTAATATTAATGGATGGAGAAAAGGATGAATATATGAGAGATCATACCTTCAATAGGCATGATTAAACATCATGTATCCACCCATGTTGAAAGAATATAGTGATATAGAAAATGTAGATAAAATTGGGGCTCTCCCACTTTATTTGAGTGCCCACAACTAAGGTAGAAAAGGGGGGTTTCTAAAATTCATCCCCATATAGATTTTATTAATAATATGATAAAAATGAGCTTACAAAAACCATTTTATTCTGTTAATAGGTGATAACATTTTAAAAACTTCTTCGGGTAGGGGAATTTTCCCTCTGGCCAATACTTTAATGGTGTTACCCACATGGTCCCATTTTAAATGACATGATGATCTTATTTTAAGAATCTTAATCACCCTGAACATTCCTTGATGTCCTCCCAAACACCCAAGAAACTCACAGAGCCTCAAACTATATCTAAAAATTCATTCAAGATACATTAAATATATATAAATTCCAATCTATGTCATTTTTCTCAAAAAAACACTAACCATATCAAAAATTAAAATTTCCTCTCAATTTAGAATCTCATAAGGAAACAAGTTATTACATCTCCCAAGGATCACTTTCTATACTCCTTTAAACATCCTCTTATGTGTTTTTATTTCCATTAAAAATTTATCATTCTTAAGTTTATACTTTATTAAATCAAATAAAATAATTCTAACCCAATAAATCATAAAAATTTATAAAATACCCATCTTTAATTCTATCTCTATTGACTCTTACAGTACGGGTATTTTGACCAGGTAAGGTAGTGGATGTTTCTTTTATTTATTATTCATTTTTAGTATTTTTTTGCACTGTGAAATCCGAAATATAATTTGAAGTACATAGGGATCTTGGTAAGATGTATATGAAATTTTTTATACTTATTTTTTAAAAATTATATGTTCCTCTTCTATAATATGGAGATCTGTTATTGGACTCACTTCCTCCTCCTCAAAATAAAGAGTTACATCTATAAAACTCCTCCAACATGTTCTGTTCTAGATGAATTATCCTATGGATATTTTTATTTAATTCCAACTCATGATTTTTATGGAACTTAATTTTTATTTCCTTATTGAAATAATTATATTTCCTCACCAAAAACCATCAATCACTTAGTTATTTATGCTATTAATATCAGTAGAAATTTTACCCATTTGGATTCACAATGTTTTCAAAAGCAGTTATTATTTTTTATTAGTGTGTTAAATGAAAATATCCAATCTTTTGGTTGTTTTAAATCCATGAAATTCCTATAAGTCAAAGCATCAAAATTCTTTTAAATGTATCTAGTTTTTTTATTAATATATAGGACTTAGAGAAAAAATATAATTCGTATTATCTAAAACAAAAAAATTCTCTATTCCACCCCTTATTATAATTCAAATTCTTTTAAAAAATCTCTAGGTTAATTATATGGATGAAATGGTATCCTAGAAACCATAATATTGTGGGTTTTATTTTATTCATTCATTTTATTGAACTTATCTTGAAAATGGGATATAGAAGAATAAATTCCAAATCTTAGTTAGGGTTACAAGCTATTTTTGGATTGGGTTTTCAATAATGAGGTGTTGGATAACATCATTGAGAACAACTTGGTGGTGATATCACTCACCTAAACCCGTAATAATGTAATTTTTTGAACTAAAAGTATGAATTAAAGGGGTTGTTTTCCATTAATCTAACCACTATATCCTAACAATTTGGAATTTTTTGCCATATTTTCAATTATATTCATTGAAATAGAAGGGGTTAACAAGAAAATAACCTCCTAAAAACAACTATCATTATCCCATAAATAATAAGTAGTCCCTCATTGAAATATTTGAAAAAAATATAATAACTAATGTGATAGAGGAGGAAACTGAAGAACAGTAATTTGAATCTCTCCCATTATATGTGAAAATTTTCAATATGATTTTTTTCTAATTACATTAATTTATTTTTTATTGAATCTATATTCTAGGAAAACATGAATTTTTCAATAAAAATATTCTTCATGCCATTCCAATTCCTCATAAGTGTAGATTTGTTATTATAAAACCACTATGTAAATACTCCATCAATGGAAAATGAAAAATCACTTGGTATTATTTGGCCTAAAATAACGCTTGATATTATCATTATTACACATGTAAGGTTAAATTTTAGAAGAATTTTATGTGTAACATACATGGGAATTCTAAAAAATTTAGTAGTAGATGAATGAGACATTAATTTATTACAAAACAAAAAAATAATTCTTTCATTAATTTCTATTATTCTATATTTTTTTAAGGTTCTTATAAATATTCTGGTTATTTTATGTTCTCTCAATATTATGTTAAAAAATTTGTCTCTTTAATTCCCCTTTACCAATTTAAAATACTCAACAATTAAATATTCTATCAATTTCTTGATCTCAAGTTAAGATATAAAAAGATTATTCTCTGGATATGGAAAATAAGATCTATCAAAAGAAATATAGAATTTTCTACAACTATAATAGTAGAAATATAAAATTTGAAGCCCAAAAATGCAGTAATTTTATATAAAAAATGATATAACATGAATATATTTCAAAATAGAAAGAATAAAAATTTCGAAAAACACTAAGAGATTAGGAAACTACCCCATAAATTATTACAAATGGTGGAATGAATCATTTTTTCCATAAGTCGTTCTTAAAATTTATCCCATAATAAATGAAGTAATACAAGGTCCCAAAGTTTTCTCACATATAGAATATATTATAAGTTTAATTGTCACATTTTTTATTTTATATTGTTCTTGAAATTGAATGAGTATTGTTTATGTAAATATATTTAGAAATATAATAAAAATATAAAAATTAAATGAATTTGGAGAATAGTGTTTAACAATGTTTAATAACTATCTTTAATCATTGTTTTTAGTGTTCCTATTTTTAAAAATGAGTTCTCATTTATTATAATTTGTTAATGTATAATTTATAACCTTAAAAGCATATTTAATTCTTCCTTGAAATGATCACAATGAAACCTCAGTATGTAATTGTCTGTGTGTGTGTGGACTTCATAAAATTAAAGTGACCAATTTGTCTAATGAACACAAAGAAATAGAAACAATCGAGATGAGGGAGATCTTAAATCATGACCAGGTCTATGAAGTTTAAAAAAAAGAAACAATATTTGATATTCAATAAAAAATCAAATATACACATCAAGAATATAATTATTTCATTCTAATTAATTTAACAACAAAATATTAATTGTATTAAGTAGAACTAGTATAATTATATGTACAAAACCCATACATATGTTAATATTCAGGAGATACAATCAAAGGAGAAAGTATAATATATAATTGGAAAATTTATTTGACTTAGTATATGTAATCACAAGTATTTTATATCTCATATACATAATTAATTTATCCAAACCCAGCCGAAAAAGTTGGAAACTCCATCTCCATTGTCTAGTGCTCTTAGGATTTCTATCTTTTTGAAAACAATTAGTGGAATGATTAAGTATAATGATGCTATAAATTATTTTTAAATACTCTCCTAATCAATTTATAAACTCCATTGCGTCTTAATTCCTCACTAGAAATAGTCATTTCAAATATGTCACTATTAATT
Organism: Viscum album; assembly: GCA_963277665.1. Lineage (NCBI taxonomy): Eukaryota > Viridiplantae > Streptophyta > Magnoliopsida > Santalales > Viscaceae > Viscum > Viscum album. Next base: position 1,688,163,843 of record OY728119.1, read on the forward strand.
TTCTCTCCTATAATTATATGAACAAAAATCCCTAATAAATTGAAGATCTTTTACATGATACCACAACATCATCCGGATAACAGTAACAAGAAGTGTTTCTATAATTAGTTTATATGCTATCAACATCATCAATTATGTCATGGAGCAATTTATAATTCTAAAGAAAACTATTACATGTCCATAACTATTTTCAGATATTATTCAAACCGCTTTGTCTTTCCATATTCCCAATTTTTAAGGCATTTATTACTTTTTAGTTTAAATAATTCAACATATCATATAGGTTATATCCTCCCCTATATTTATATGTTGTTTTATATGCATGATTCCATCATTATTTATTATCTTTTGTTATAATTAACTCAACCCCCATATGTTCCCATCAGTTAACTTCTTCCTCACTCATTCAATCTTCTTTTGGTAATCCAACTTTTATCCACACCAATTAACTCATAAATTATCCAAGGAAACTACTCAACATGATATTATAAAACTCCCAAAAACCCCTTGGATCAACATTTTTAATCTAGATCCTTACCTATAACTATTTTTTAGAATGATATTTCATTATATATATTTATTAACATGTCTCTAGATACGCATTTTTGAGTCATGTGTATTAACCAATATATGGGTCTCAATTTGAAATGGATCCCAATAAAAACATGGATTGTGCCTTTTATTTTTTCCAATGTAGAATGGTTACAGAAATAGATATCTTTATATTATAATTCATTTATTTTTCAATTCAAAAAAATAAATATTATGTAACTTAAATACCCACTTTTAATAAACGAAAAACATTATATTTATATTAAACTTTAAAATTAATCTTACGTATCCAAATTCCTTTGATTATATTCTTATAAAGACACCCTGTATTATAATTTTATACTATATAAGAATCGTTTTTTCATACACAGGGGTAAATTTCACCTCTTTTTAGTATTTTTTTAGAAAATTACATGATATTCAATATTTTCAACCTATTCTTATGTTTCTCCAAGAGTTATTTATTTGGGACCTTTACAAACCAATGGTTATTATTACACATTGTTGATATATTTTTTTGAAAATGTGATTTGAAAAAACCCTTCTTTTAAACATCAAATTCAGGGGATTGTAAAAAATATATATTTAGTAAATATAAAATTCAAGTAATATTAAAATAATTCTAATTTAAATTTGGATAAAGAAATATTATTTTAAAGTATTCCTCGAATATTAAAATGACATGAACTTATTGAGTAATACATCAACAAAAATATCAAGAATATAAATTTAAACATACTTAGTTTTAAAATTTAAACAACATGGAGTGTTTCATCAATGGTAAATTATTATGGTTGAGAGATTCATTATGTGATACTGTTTTTAGTAGTCAGAAATTATGGAATGCAACATCATAATACTAGGTATTGACCATCAGGGTTTTATGATCAGTGGGTGTATCTGTTCACCTATTTTTTGTATGGTGGTAGATATGAGATGGTTGATCAAGTGATCCAAATCATATCTTGAGAACTATTATAGTTTTAATAGAGTAAAATTATTCTTATGAGATGATGGAAATCATGGAGTGGCTAGTGGAAATTTCGGTGAGCATACGATGTGTCTTTTAGTGGATAGTTTTCCCAATGTTGGGAATCTCATAAAAAATCATGATAGGTGTTTGGTCCTGGAGCATAGTGACAAAATTATAAATTAATGTCTTGGATTAGTCATGATTTATGGGTGAATGAAAATTTATTCGTATCAAGGATGAAAATAATTCTATTGGGGGTCTGTGATGACACACTACATCTTGATTTGGAAAACAAAAAAAGAAATATCAATCATCTACTGACATAATAGTGGGGTGAATTTGAGATTACTCACAATAAATTAAGGAAAAGTTATTTCATCATGTGAAGAAGAAACTAGGACAACAGGTTTATATAAAATTCTCAAAAAAACATCATTTATAACAAAGTAGGGTTTTTATTTTTGGGATATAAGAAAACTACCCCACCATTGACATCCAATTAGTTACCACTAAGACCCCAATGGTCTCGTGATAAGTTATTTGTGGCCACAGGACATTTAGTGGTCCTAGTTCAAAATTTAAAAATTGGGTTTAAGGGTGGATTTACACTTAATTATATGTATCCCTCCCTAGGGGTTATATTATTTATATTTTGCACACAATTGGTTGAAAACCTTAACCTCACTCTATTCCTCTTCATTTTTACTTCAATCCTTGGGGTTTGAGTTTGTTTAAACATATTTATTTAAAGTAGGATATTCATTCTACCTTCCCATTTGTCTACTATATATTACCTAGTAATTTCATGAAATAGGATACTACATTTGGTATTTTTATTCCATTAGATCATGATATAATAATATTAATTTCATGGAAATTTCATTGAAAGTCACTAGAGGATGCTCAGTAATAGAGATTTCTATCTATCAAATGTTTTGTAACTTAATGTATTATTTCAAGAAAAAAATTTCATGTCCATGATGATTTTTTGGAAAATTTATGATCAATTTAGATTTGTAATTTAGGGTCATATGAATAATGTTATCAAGTGTGTGTCATGGGTGGGAGACATTTTGTAGCTTAACATTTAAGGATTGTAGCACCACTCAGTGATATTTACTAATATTAAAATGATTATGGTTTTTTATTTTAATATTTTTAGTAATTCATAAATTGATTATTTTTAATTATATTGTTTATTTTTCCATAGTGGTGTTTGGTGTAATTTTGGATTCATAATCATATCACATAATTACGGTATGTGGCCTTTATATTCCGATTATTTTGATTTTTTGAATTTTCATGTCTTTTATGTTGGTTATTTTATTATCAAATGATTCTTGTTATTATTATAGTGTTCATCAAAATATTTTATTGAATAATAAAACCCATTTAATTGGATGTGGTCATATTAGCATATTAGTATCTAAAGGATTATATAGTTTTTTAAATGATTCATTTGGTGAAACCTTATTTGAAAAGTGGTGTTGTATCATCTCATGGAATGTATTGTTATGAGCATTAATTATTGATTCAATTATATAATATAAAAATTAGTTTACATTTTATAATGATATCTTAAATTGCGGATGATTTGATAAATTAATTTCATAGCAATTGTTAATTTAAAATGTTTGACCATGAAATTGGATTTCCAAGGGTAGTTATGGAAATTTAAATAGATTGTTTCCTTAGTTTTTGGTACTATCATTAGGTTACTAATACAATCATGGTTTTTTCAGTTAAATGGTTTCAAATGATATATTTGAATTATTATTTAATAAAATGATAATTATATGTGTTTTGATAAATATTTTCATTTATTTATCTCTCTTGGGAAATTTCATATTTTTAAATTATGTGTCCATATGTGTGTGTTTGGGTGTGTTATAACTTGATTTTTTATGGAAATATATGTTATTTTTTTTATAGTGAATCATTATAGTAAATGGATAAAACATTGAATATTACCTAATATAATATTATATTTAGATTATGTGGGATGTTTTATCGAAGTATAGATGAAAATAATCATGTGGAACCTTGAGATATTCCATGGTTAACAATTAAATAAATGACTATTAGTATCCATGAATACTTTGAGATATGTCTTCAAAAAACTATGATGAATTAAATAAATTGTATATGTGTGTAAATAGTGTTATGAAATTTAAATTAGGAAGTTATTGAATGCTTACTGTTGATTGAAAAAATGGAGGGGTAGTTCACCATATACTATCAAGGCAATAATTTAAAATTTCTTGGTTCAATCTATTAATAGTTGATTCATAGATTAGGTTATAATTGGGGGATATTTTATGGGGGTTCCAAATACATGGGGGAGATTGCGATCATAGAAACTGAGTAGATATTGTCTCTCTCGTTATAGGAAACTTTTATCATAGTCATAATGAGCTATGTAGATGTAGATTTATTAGAGGACCTCAAATATGGAGGTGATGGTTCTGTTAGAGGTGTCGCAAGGTGTTACAATAGATTATAGTGTATTTATTTATTATTTATTTATATATTATTTGTATCGACCAATATTCAACCTAATTTATTTGATAATGATTGCTATATATATTAATTATATTGGTGTATTGTGAGGAATATTATGTTGTGGATACTATATTATTAGGATGTTATATAATTTGGAACATATCATTAAATATAATAAACAATGAGATTTACCCTTGGATCTAGGTTTTAGGTTTATAAGATTTTGTTGTATCTGATATATAGATGAGTTATACAAATTTTTCAGTATAATCAGTATTGGATATTAGGTGATTTTTTGAGGGTATAGTCTCGAAAAAACCTCTCTAGTCTGAAATATCTATATTATAGAATGAAATTATTGAGGTTTGATAAATTTATATAATGAGTTGTTTTTATGAAAACCATGGTAGGAAGTTATAAAAAAAATTTATTCTGTATCCTTTCCTTATTACATAAGATGAGGAAAAACATTAAACAAAGACAAACTTTATAGATTATGTCCATGAACCCGTTCCTTAGAAACACTCCTCATAACAAGGAGAATATAAAGCATTTATCATCATATTACTACCATAAAGAGGGTAACATAAATTAAGAAAGAGAAATAATATGTCACACATCCAGAAGAAAAGTAGATAAAAGGGTGGTTATCAAACTATAGAGGAATTGTGCCATGGGTCATAGTCAATAATGCAAAACCACATAGAGGAAAAATCCATCAACAAAGTAAGAAGTAGAAACACCAAATTAAAATAAATGGGGAAAATGATCAAAAATTAAATTTATGAAAACATTAATGATAAGGGTAATTATTATGTAACTTTCTTCAATCTACAACATGGAGTCTAAAATAGATTTATATGGGAAGTTTGTCGATATACTCACTCATGACAACATGAATTATAGACACATAACTAAAGGACTACACTAAGACATCAGTATGTCCACTAAAACCTAGGGAAAGAGACATAAAACTAGGTAATTACATAAGAACACCATGACTATGAACCATATGAAATATGGAAAGGGAGATTTCTTACATCTAAAGAAGAATATAGATACCCTCTCTAATGTAACTTGTTGTCTGTGAGGGGATAAAAATTTAAGTAGTGACACCAAGTTAAGATAAAAAGGACAACTTGAAAGAGGTGTTGGAGAAGGATAATAATAAATCATTTGAAATTGGGGTGATATAATTCCATGAATAGAACAAATTTAGTGAATACTAACAATTTTAGGCTAGTCAGTGATAAGATATTAGAGGAGACTCACATCATCATCGCCTCATACCTGACTGTATTTGATATATAAAAGGTTGTTAAATGAACTCCATGACGAAATTACCATAATCAATTCCATGATAGACCAAAAAATAATTAAATTAAATATTTATTGTGGGATAGTGAGGGATATGAGAGTGCACAGTGGATGGATGTGTATAAGAAGCTATCTTTTCGTAAATAGAAAAGAGTTTCAATAATGAAACTTCTAAGAGTGAAACACTTATAGGAGATACCCTATAACCCATCCATAAGTTTCATTCTTCTTCTAATCCATTATCAATGAAAAATTAAATACTATTAAAGGATAAATTATATCTATATTTTTTAAATCATTTATAAAATAATGTATTTTCACAATATATGTGATTTCACTACTTTGAATGTGCTGAAAATTAACATTTTTCTACATATTAAAATTACCATAATGTATTAGTAATTAAAAATGTGTTTAGATAATTATGTGATAAACAAAATACAATTGGTATCAGGTTTGATATCTATAGTGAATACATATATAATTTCTTTTTATATATAAATTACGGCTCAAAAAGGACTTTGATTGTGGTAGAAATCCTACAATTAATAGTTTATAGTGATTCAAAATTCTTATGATTATCTATAATGGTGAAAATTAAATTTTTCACTAAATGATATTCCATGACATCATAGTAGAATACACAGATTCATCAATGATTAATTCATGTTCTTAATTATATAATAATGTTCCTCTAAACCAATGATGATGGTTCTTATGGAATGGGTTTCTCACATAATCCATATTTTTTGTGTTATGGAGATGTTAAAACCTTAAATTAAAATGAAAACCTAAAAAATTATTTTAATAATTAATTAATGGTTTTGAAAATTTTATACCAACAGTAATGAAAATGTGTGTAAATATATGAATCAAAATAAAATTATACAATGATATATTAGACAATAACTTATATACATATTATATTCATCCATGATGACATGACCTATACCCGCTGAAAACCCCTCATTGGACTAAAACAATGCAGTTGGTAACTCTGAAATCCCACCACCAATTTACCCTAGGTTAGAAACTATCACTAAGGGTATAAAACACAATAATGGGAGGAATTATAGTCATGTATCTCAGAAAAAAAATTAATAAAAAACCAATAAAAAACACATAATATAAAATAAATATCACGAAAATTGGATGAAAATTTCATACATAAAATATACTCCAAAATAAAACCCACAAATCAACACATTAACACCAAAAAAAACTCCACATCCTAGTAATGTCCAATTCAGTCACATTTTCCTCTAAGAAAACTAAAAAAATCAATTTATATATATTGTGTAAGTGTAAGAGTATACTCATTAATTTCCTCCCCAAACCACTTATAGAAATGTGGATGAATGAAACTAATTTTTCAAAAAATGAATGGTAGAACCAACACACTACTATTTTAGGTCTGTTATCCCTCACACTAAACAAGAATTTCAATCCAAATACTGTGTCTAAGTGTGACAACATTGTATTGAGAAATATATTTCAAGAAGGTACAACAAAACCACTTCCCCACTAATCTCATCACCCTCAAGCAACAATTTCTTATGTCTTGGGTTTTAGTCACTTATATATCATTACATCCACATTACTGCATACCACATTAAATCTTTAAATACTTATCTGTGCCAAAATATCACAACAAAACTACATATCACATCATCATCATAGTAGTTTACAATAAACATGATGGAAATAAACCTCATTCCCAAATACTATCATCTATAAACCCCCCTAATATCCCCACCAATATCAAAAACAATGTGAACTAGGATATACATACTCTTGACGATATCCATCATATTAAGAATATTGTATATATATAATGATCGATAAAATCCATTATAATATCTGAAAATATAGTGGTTAATGGGGAACGGTCATCCATCTATTCCCTCTATAACCTATATGTTGTGGAAAACACACAGAATTTATGTCCTCAAACAGGCATCAATCATGATATCCCACTCGAGTTCTGGTGCATAATACCTAAAAATATACAGAAGAAATATATAGCCACACACATTCCATAACAAAGGATCCACAAAAAAAGAACACTATAATCACTCACAAAAACTACTACAACATCACTACCACTCAATAAAAATACAAATCATTACTATTTGATAATCTAGGACCCATTATTCACATAATATATCCACCAAAAAACATTTACATTCCATTTCATTTATCATTATAGTTTCCAAATATTGTATTAAAAATATTATTTTATGAAATTACCCATATTTAATTTCTAACCATTCATTCAACCACTTCTAATTCCATGTCCTTCGTTTTTCCATATTTTCCTTTATTATAGACTGTTGATTTTACCAGTTACACTTATTCCTTCAATAATTATTTTCCATTAAATCACAAGAACACCATCAACCATAATAATTCATTTAATAGGCCATGCATTTAACAATTCTAGTACATCCACCAGTACCAGTTTCATTTATTTCTATTGTATTCCATGCTACTAGAAAAATATAAGGAAACCCAAAAACAATGATACCATCACCTGATAAACCACCATATAACACAATCACTACCTTTTGATCATCCCCTTTTCTACACAACCAACCATACCAATGCAATTGTATCAACACAAAACCTGTTATCTATTACCTCAATTTTGATACCATAATATATCCCCAACTAGAAAAACCACTATTTATAGGAGAAAACAGTATACAAGTTAACAGAAAACAAAAAAAAATATCCATTTTGAATTATTTATACATGTTAGTTACTTACAAATCATATAACTTGTTAATGGTATAATATCCAAATTCTCATACCACCATTTTCATAACCATATTTATGTATTTTACACAATTATAGTGTGGTAGGAATATTAATGATATTTAGAAAAGTAAATAAAAAATAATATATCAATCAACTATATTTTCATTAAGAAAAAATCAAAAAATTCAAAGTTAACCACATTTAATAAGAATATCTAATTATACCACAATACATTTAACTTTTTATTAATCATTATTTTCTAAAAAATTATAATTTCAATTTCAAACACAAAAAACATAATATCATATTTCAAAAAACTAAATCATTAACATATTTATGTGATATTTCAATTACTGATAGTGATTTTATTAATTTATTAGATACAAAAATGAAAATAACAGATGAAAAGAAAAAAAAATTCATTTCCAAGAATAATAAAAATATCAATAAATAATAAATACCTTGAAATCCCATAAATAACCTGTCAATAACCTTTTTCTAATAATTTTTCTTTCATTTTTTTGTTATATAATAAGGTTAATGTGTACCATCCACCCAAAGTAAAAAAATGACAATTCAAGAATTGACACATAATAAATATGATAAATATTTTAATATCATAAATTAATTGGTTATTCAATAATAATATCACAATAATGGAAATTATTAGATGGTCACACTACAGAATAAACCAAAGAGAAACTATCAACAACGTATAATATATTAGGTACTATCATTTTATCTAACTAATATAAACAAAACATAATTAACAATACAACCATGTAATCAAAAATAAGGATTAAAAATAGGATATTGATTATGAGGAGTAAATCACATATCGGATGATATAATTTTGATCTCAGGAGGCCTATAATCGAAGGATTCTAAATATGGATCAAATATCACCAAATATATACCTCTGATATCCTAGGATTCGAGTGTAGTATATATATTTTATGAATTAAAATTTTCTTTTTAGTAAATAATGGAACTGGAATTTTAAATAGTCTCAACATGATGGGTTATTACCATGTTATAATGTGGATAAAATTCATACACATCGAAAACCACTTTGTGATATCTATTTATTTCTCCACGAATCCAATATTCAAAACCACCCTAACCCCACACATTTAATAAAGGCCAAAATGAATACAAGTTGTCACATTCATGAAGGATTATTACCATTAGAATCATGTGGTAATCATCATCTTCCTTCAACTTGATGATCACACAAAAAACCAATATTGAAACTAAAGGAACTATGGTGAATTAGTCCTCATTTGGATTGAAATGAGAAATAGGCAACCTATGATTTCAAGGAATTTCATAGAGGGTCATAGAACAACACCCCACAAGTAAGTTTGAATAAAAAGTCTCATATAAGATATCCCTCAAAGACCCCACATCAGAACCACCCTATATCTAGTGAATTGAAAACATCCCACATCCATCATGTCGCAATACTATCCCATGAAATGTAATGAAACTCTATAAATATAATCATGTAAGATACACCTTAGATTAAACCAAGGTCACCTAGAAATCATAATAACATAAGAACCCTTATACACCATCATACTTCTTCACATCATGACCAAACTTCATTCAAAATATTGTGTGAAACCAAAAACTCATGACTCGCATCATCTACTAAAATTCAAGGAACACACTAGAACCCAACACTTTAATTCAGACACCCTATACTATAGAAAAGTCATCTCCTATTTCAAAATATTAATTGAAAAATTAATATTTTCAAGCAAAAACCCATCACCCCAACTATAATTACTATCCCAAATTCATTTTCCTTTCTACAACCTTCATATAACACTAAAAAAACATGAAACAAATGATTAAGAAGGTTTGAAACAAGACATTTTACTTCTATAAAAATATTTTCATCCTAATGATTCAAAAAAACATTTAAATAAGATGGTAAAAGACCATAAACCCAAATATTCCATGTACATACATCTCAAATAAAACAACTTACTTCAAATAAACAATTATCTAAATACAAATGAGAAAACCACTCTAGGATATACCCTTTAATAGCTAAGGAAGATCACATTTGTCCATATAACACCCACAACCCAAGAATTCAACTAAGATTATATATTTCTAAAAACCTAACCACTAAAAGATATATATTTCAAAAAATATTTCTCTATCAAAATCAGTATAAAGTTGATAAAAAGAATAATATATGGATTGTGTAATACACTGACTTTACCCTCTTACTGACCATTAATACTTTCTTAATGAGAAAAAAATTGATTAGATTTTATTTTGGAAACCACATATTTTATTAAAACAATTTCTTCTTCTTAAAGAATTCATAGATGTACTAAACCCTCCTTGATTCCTAGGATAATTAGATAACTAATTCTTCTTTTATATTAACTCTGTCAAAGATAATCCAAATCTCTTATTAAAACAAATATAGATTCATTTTTCAGAAACCCCTCAAGATAAGTTGATAGAGAATATGTTAAAAATTGAATTTAGAATGATAATGTTTATTCAAATAGTGACTTATGAAATGATTATGGTCGCTAACTCAAATTGCACCCATAATAAAATTCCAATTATGATTCTCACTCTACTATAATTGAATACCAACTTAAATCGAACCACAATACCAAAACAATAAATAGCTCCCTAAAACCAAGGGACACCACAAACTAGGGGAAGTGATATTGTAAATGGTGTACCACTTTATAGTAAAGATAGATAGAGTTACCTGATAGAGGAATCCTTGATTTATTCAAACCCAAACTTCAAAGGCACACTGAATTTCAAGTGAAATGCCTCACTCTCTTATTTTTCCAAACATATGACCTAAAACTCATGTCTTCTTCCACATCTCTTTAAATATACTGGAGTAAAATTGCCCATATCATCTTAGTATAATTCTTTGCCTCTATCCAATGCGAAATCAATAAACTCTCCACCATTCATAGAATATCCTACCTTGAAGCGGACTAAAAACATCATGCTTGTATGTATTTATCAGGTAATCGGTCCAAATATTGGGGATTAAATGAAAAAAATGAATATTAGGATCACAAATAATGGAATCCCCTTACTATAACTGTAATAAAATGTTAATATGATCATATTTATACACCTAATGAATAACCTACTTATTCTCCATGAAATGGATCGCATCCCAATAAACATTTCCAAGTTAACCATTGTTAATCTCTAAGCACACAAAGTCCACTACTCAATTCAAACACACTAATAATGAAACAAAGAATTAATTTGGGGACCCAATCAATTTAGATCATTGTTAACCTATTAGAAACACTCCTCAATCATGGATCCCAATACTCCACCAATGAACTTCATTACATATTTCCACTTAAAATTGTGCAACACCTCAAATCCAAAACCAAAAAACATAACGTTTCTCATGTAAGATGTCTTCCTCCAAAAACATCAAAAACAATCAGTTAATTAAAGTAACTAAATAACACACAAATAGTAAATTAAATTTAGAAACACAAAAATAATACCACTCACTGCTATACCCCTACATTATTAATCTAACTTATCCTATGTATTAAAATATCACCATATTTCCAAATCACCACAATACTTTCTACCAATATCACAACTTCCTTATCTATCCCACATCACTATCAACAAACCATTCAGAATTATAAACAACCACATTCTTCTTAAAAATAAGAATTCATAAAACCCAATATTTTTTACTACCCTTAAAATGGGGAAACCAGGTCAATACATTCATTGAAAATAAAAAATCATTTTACAAAATTTTATGGAATATTTTGAAAGAAATCTTATATAAAAAAAATTAATTCAAATAGAAAATTCGTATTTGAACCCCATACATTTCTAAACTTCTCCCCCCCACTACATGTATCCCCATAAAAATTATTTTTCCAAAAACCTTTTAATGGTGTTAAATCAACATTATTAATGTTGTGGGAAAAAATAACCTTATAAAAAACCCAAAAATACTATAAAAACAATCTTTAAAATCAATGAAATTTTATTAAAGGAAAACATGTTAGTTAAATTCTTAATTGAAAGAAAACTATTATCAATAAGGTTTGAAAAAATTTATACAAGTTAGAAAATATTGCCAATAAATTCAACATCCAATAATATAACACCCTAGAAAAATTTGAAATTCTTATTTAAATAAAAATAAAAATTACCAGAAACATTTCATTTCCAATTAAATTGATATGGTTTCTAGATCATGACATAAAATTCTTATCAAGTTGTGTATTTTAACACATGTTATAGTATTATTATACATAAAATAAACTCCAAAGTGAAACACCAATAACTACGCCTATGATAGATACCCACATTCACAAACCATAAAATCTCCATGAAAGTAATGTTACGTTCATCCACTAAATCCATAGAGGAAACTAAAAAAATAGATATATATATATATATATTGGTTATTATATAGGTATACGTAGTAGGATCCTATATTAAATAAATTAATAAAATGTTAAAGAATAAGACTAATTATTTACTGAATAAATGGTTGAACCAAATAACACATATTTCATGGCAAATGTCATATATTGGTTCTAATTCTCGATCACCCAATAATTCATCCAAGTACAGATGAATTCTGTAAAGGAATATATGTTATGAACATTCCATGTATCCACTTCCTTACTATTATAACTTTTCTCACACCCCAAAAGTGTACATCATTTACATCAATCCCTTCCATATCTACATATCCATATAACCACACATATCATGATAGATATAGCCATATTTTCACCACCACATAGCACATAACCACATAAAAACTCTATATCACAACCTCATCATATTTCGGTATCATGACCATGAAGGAAAAAAATCATTATTCCATCATCATATAATTAATAAACCCCACATAAAATCCTCATTATAATTTCAAACCATTCCATCAAGGATATTCATACTCTAACAACTAGACATTATATCTCATATGTATATTCAAACCATGAGTCATCAAAAACCAAACTATGTCTAAAGGTAGTGTAAGGAATAGGTATCAGTCAACAATTTTCCCCCTTTGACATGGTTGTTGGGGAAACACACATAGTACATGTTCTTATATGGGAATAAATTTGGTTGCCCAACTCATATAGTGGTTCTTAATAAATTATAGAAAACTAAAGAGTAATATAGCAACACACAAGATAATTCCAATGGTTCACAACAAACCAATAGTAAAATTACAAAAAATATTTACCACACAATCATAACCAATCACAAACAATCACATCAATTAATTGGGAAAATATGCCCCCATTATTTTCTACATGAAAATAAAAACAACATTATTACTTTCCGATTTCATTAATCAATTTTTATAGGGTTTAAATTATTATCAATCATTTCATGTAAATAACCATAATTAATATAGATCCACTCACTCAATAACTTCCCACTTTTTTTTAATTCATCGTTCATTAATTAAATTTTTACAAAAATTATGAATCACTTATTATATTTATTCCATTCATAACAATTTACCATTCTATCATAACAAATCCATACATAATTCAATATTTATTTATGTGCTCCAAAATATTACCATTCTAGTCGATCCTCTATTATTAGTTTCATTCATTTCCATGAGATTTTATAAAATTGGGCCACTATAACACAAACCCACAATAACCGAATAATCACTACTTAGATCCCCCTATAATACAAGTTAAATACTTCTAAAATATCCAAGATATTGTCCCACATTCCATAAAACCAACCACACTATGAAACCATAACAAAACAATAAATCATTTTTCACTACCACAATAGTGAAATCATTTCTTCACCCCAGCTAAAAAGAGTAATAAAATGGCAACAAAATTGGTGTGAATTATAGTTTTTGAAATAAAACGAACAATATCATTAACTTTTTTAATAAAATAATTAGACAAAACGATTATCCAGACTTCATTGGAACATCATATTATGATTCCGAAAGATAGTTCATACAAATTTTATTTTTTATAAAATTTAATAATAAGTAATACATTTCTATATAATTATGTAGTCGAAAATATAACGTTTTGAAACATTTAATAAAATACATTATAATGTTTTAAATAAAAACATATACAAAATTATAAAATATTGACATATGCTTTAACTATCAAAGTTAAGGAAGTCTATGATACAGTCTTTATGTATCAAAATTTATAAAAAACTATAATGGTTTATTTTCCTTAATCATGGAAACCATTGAAATTAATATCACAATAATATTGAAACCCTACACAATGGAACACTTGACTGTCTAGATTGGAGACTTCATTGTATTCCAATCTAATAAATCCCTTGATCAAACTTGATAGGATAGAATATTACAAACAAAAATGGTATTACGAAATATAAAAATAATCCTATAATGGATTATTTAATATAATTTCTCTAAAAATGAAACATTAAATCTCTCTTAATTAAGTTATTTTTTACAAATATTTTATTTCAACTCTCGATAGTGGGTTATGGAAAATATTTTTCCTTCTTGATCACCATCTTCCATACAATTTCCTTCATTTAATTTAATTATATTATTATGTTTACCCATACAATAATCCCAAATTAAAAAAATAAAAATATTTAATTATATGAACATAAAAAGAGGGAGATGTACAAAATCTCAAACCTCTTCCAGTTATTCAACAATAATTATACAATAATGATAAGGATTTCATCATCATGCGACTAAAAATATCCAATGAAAATCCTAAAAAATTATACCTCATCAAGATTCTTCAATAAATCATCCAGAAATCATCTAAATTGAACCAAAACCACTTTCATTGACTCCTCATGAAGAAAGAAAAAATAAGACAGTGAATAAGAGGGTAGAATCTAACATTTATAGAATAATATCACTCAAATAATCCTAAATTAAAAAGATGCCAATGAGGGATAAAATGTATACAAATATGAAAATTTGATCACCTATGGTTCTTGGGTGTTTGAAATAAATTGTTTGAATTTGGATTTTATTTTAAATTTATAATGGAATATGAAATTTAAATAATTATATTGGGATGGGATATTCTAATGTTGCAATTTTTTATAATGATCTCAAAACCAGAACGCATTTCATGGTATCCTATCCATCCAAAATTATGATTTTTGTTTTAAGAGACCAACCAAAGAAATACAAAAATGTGACCCATCCTTGGGTGGAAAAAAATAATGTTTCCTAAGGGCATCGCCTTGGATTAGGTTCACCCCTAGTTTAAGCTGAGAAACATTAGAAAAGCAACAAAACTAGGAACTTGGAAGTGCAAGAGAGGCTAGAGAGTCTGCTACTTTGTTCCCCTCCCGCCACGTACGGGAGACTCCAGCTTTTTCTTAAGAAGAATCTTGCAGTTTATCATGGTGTGTGAGATGGACCAGGGAATGGTATCCATACCTTGTAAATAATCATGAATAATCAGGGATTCGGTTTCCAATAGATCAATGATAATGCCTATCTCGCTGCAAATGGAGAGGCCAGTGAGTACCCCATTATACTCTGCTCGAATATAGGTACCCCTAAAAAAATGAGTCATGAAACCCATCACCACACTCCCCCAGGATTCCTGAACAACCCCTACTCCTCATACAACCCATATACCCTAATAATTTTCTATGTTGAGTTTGAGACAGTCCCCTGGAGGTAACCACCAAATCCATCTCCCTAGTAAACTAGAAACACTCAATAAATCTACATTTTGCGATCCCTAAATTGCACAAAGGGATAGTGTCTCGATCCTAATGTAGCTAGAACAATCAATTCATTCAAGAGGCACCTTGTCCTAGCCGCAATAGACCTATTTGGGGAAGGGATCCCCTAAAAGATGGATCGATTACATGCCTTCCATAAAACCCAGCAAACCGCAAGGACGATGATATGACGCGCCACTATTTCCATTGTAAAGCCATTGGCCCCCTAGAACCACCACTCTATGAAAATATCATTACTAACACCTGAGGGAGAGTACATAAAGACATATCTAATGAAACTCTATACCTGACAAGCCCATTCTCTTGTGAAGAAAATGTGACTAATGCTCTATTTGTTTTTATTCACGTAGCATTGGAAACTGGAAGCCATGCAGATACCTAAACATTTAATATTATCATAAAAAAGAAGATAATTATTACAAATCCTATAATTGAGAATGTTATGTTTAATGGTAAAATGGTTTCACCAATCCATATAAATCCATCGATCATTATACCCATGAATAATGTTCATCCTATGGAAATATTTGGAACTGAATTTCCTCGAAGGGGAAGAGGTGAAAATGCACCTTTCCTGTTCTGAGTTCATGATAATAAAGTCCAAAATCTATTTTTGAATTGTGTCCAGAATATATCTGAATAATTGAGGGTACAAGCTAGCCTCTCTGAATGAAATGGTAGGGGTCGTCCATCCTGTATACCCCATAAAATAGCCCAATAAATTATTGTTCCCTAAGGAAATAAGCCCCCCTCCGATGATCCATTGGGAGTGTGGGAGTAGAGTCGGTATGACATTGCACGCTGAAGACCATAATGATGACCCACTAGCAAAGGAGTTGGAACACATGCCTTGTACCATTTTAGCATATTATTCCCATAGAGGGTACGACCTTCCATGATTACCCATGAATTCTTTGCGCACATGATATGGATAGTGGCTTCCAGACTCCATATATTGATCCCTCCTTCACTGCTAGGATGAGCCATATTTATCCATGACACCCATTGGTATTTCCATTCGGCCATCCCATACAATATAAAGTACAAAATAATCCTATCTGTGGACCTAAATACCCCTTTTGGAAAACTTATAGAGGCTAAAGAATGCACCAGAATCACTGAAAGAACTCTCTTGGTGAGAGTGATCCATCCCCCAAACGATAAGAAATGATTTTTCCAATTCATAATTTGATCTGTAATCTTCCATTACACTTTATCAAAATCCTTGGTTCACAATCTTCCTGGAGACAAAGGGGTGATGTGGTATTCAATGGGGAAAGAACATCGTCCCAGGCCCAGAATACTACCCAACCAGGCCACCCTACTCATGTTGCATGATATTGGCATAATGAAGTTACTCTTATCCCAGTTAACAATCTTCCCACTCCAGCAGTTTTACTTGGCAAGGATCCTATTGACCTCATGATGGGACCTCGCTCCCACATTCCCGAAGATAGTTATGTCATTAGAAAACCTTATGTGTGATACCAATGAGAGGTTGTACTTCCTCTGATATGGCACTATGTACCCAATGGAAACGCCCCTGTTGATCAGCCTGCTCAGAGCATCTTTCATGAGGATGAAAATAATTAGTGATAAAATATCCCCTTACTGAAGATCCTTCATAGACATGAAGAAACCCTGAGTCCTCCCAATGAATAAAACTATCATCCACGGTAGACAAACACACCTGAAAATAATATCAGAAGCAGAGTTTCAGTACCCTTTGTATCAAGAACCCAGTTGATAAATCCCCACTACATCCTATCATAATCATTATTCATATCTAACTAAATAACCATGTTAGAGCCACGAGATTTGGTGTTCAGGTCTCTCATCATCTCCTGCACCTGTGTTGTGGTGCCCTGGATCGACCTGTCCTTTACAAGGCCATGTTTCTCCATGGATAACGACCACGGGAGATAGCAAGACACTAGTCTGTTGATGATACTCTCCAAAATATTATAAGTAACATTGAAAATGATGACATGATGATAGTGGGCCAGAGAAGTGGGAACTTTGATCTTTGGTTGTAGCACTAGAGTAGTCGCTGCCACAATCGGAGGGATGGGACCCCCATTGAAGAAATGATGGATAGAAAGAACAACTTCATTTTTAACTACCTCCCAAGATCCACTTTGAAGGACCAAGGGGCATTGTCGGTACTCGCTGCACTATCAAGGATAAAATTCCACATGTCCACCTACACCTTCTTATCCTCTAGAACACCTTCAAGTAAACCATTCTCTTGTGCAGTGACAATTTTCGGAATCCCCTCCAAAAGGATCGACTACCCTGAAAGATATCCTTGATCCATGTTCTCATTCATGCCAATAAGGAGGTTTTTCATAAACGATATGGACATTCCCCCAACCACCTCCCTGTCATCTATGAATGAACCATTTTCCAAGGCCAGATTAGGTTTAACTGTGTTCCACCTCTCCCTCATGAAATCATGGAAATAAGTAGTATCCAGATCCCCCTCTTTGAGCCATTTAACCCTAGAGCATTCCCTTACCTTGTGTTCTTGTGAGAGCACCAAGACCCCCCATTGCATTCCACTTCTCGAAAATATCCCCAAAGACCATATCATCCCACATCTCCTCTAAACTAGCCTCTAAACCCTAGATATAATGGTCTCCTATTATATCACCCTAAATATTATAGAAAGAAGATTCCTAAATCCATATTTGTAATAATGTCCCTTGTGAATCTGAGGTTGCCACACTGCAAAACTCAATCCCTAAATAATAATAACATGATCCTTAACCTCCCTCCTTCAACCAAATGAACTCTTAACCAAAACATAATGTACTAGAAGGAAATATAGTGCATCAAAACCTAGATAGATTGAATTTAATAACCAACAACCTAGTACTAAATGGTACAGTAAGGATGTTCATTCCATAATGACCCTCATAAATGTTTTAATAAAGTGGATCACATCAGATAATCCTCAAATACCCTACATAATAACCAACATAAATATATTCATTTAAAATAACTCTAACACCAACACTATAACATCAGAGACTATAGAATCCTAGATACAATAGTTATATTATAGTATTTTATATATTAAAATATTTCACAAACGATAAAAAAGTTTATAAATCCAATGTAAATATATACATTAAAATAAAAGATATAGAATTAACACATTGTGATAAAATAATTCTTCCTTATATCGTATCCTTGAAAATTACACGTATTTATTTGATATGATTCTTGGTTAATGGAAGAAAATAAGGGGGATTACTAATTATTAGTTTGTACCCTCATATAATGGAAGATTTTATAACACAAAAAATGGAATAAGTGATGTGAAATAAATAAACAAACCACATGAATTCCTAATCAACTGAAAATGAGGGAATTTTCTATTCATGAAAATAAATGAAAACATTAAAAAAATCATCGATCTCATATTGATGGAATGAAAAACTTTTGATATCAAAACAATTTTTCAAGGTCCTATGCTAAGACACTATACTAATATGGAAAATGTATACACAACGTCACAAGATATGTTGTCTCATGAAACCTATCTACACATCATGGTGTTATATAATTTGTGTACCACTTTTCACCTGCTCATGTTCAATGCATTCACCATAAGATCCCACATTAAATTTCATACCATTACCTTAGGTACCTCTAGCTAAATAATACCATTTTTGTTAATATAATTAAAAATAAATGATTGAAATACATTCCCCTTTAATTGGATAATGTGGATGTCTAGGAGAACATCCCGTAATTAAAATTGAAGTTGTGGCATATCATCAAAGTATGAGGATGTGCCATTATCAATGAAATATATGAGAGTGGGTATATAAAATGTGTTGGGTTATCTAGGGATGATAGTGATTGGGCTCATTAGTTTGCATTGGTAGAAAAATAATTTATGCTTATGAAAAATATTTAATCCTAGTTCATAAAGAGAGTGTTAATATTCTAAAGAACATCCCTTGGGAGTTTCTGGCTAGTTATGAAATGGTTGGTGCATATATTTTATATTTGGGGGATGATTGAGTGAATTATCAACCACCCATTTTCATGTGACAACCCTAGGATAATCTATTTCACATATTCATCATATTTATTGTATCCATATAGGGATGTATGTTTTACAAAAATGCACACACTTTTAAATTACCAAATGATTGTATGGTTTTCCCACCATGGAAAAGATTCAGTTTTACAATGGTTTTGGTAAACCTTGATTACAAAGAATATGAGGGAGTGATAATGATATAGACTAGTAAATTCCGTAAATTAATTGAGAAATGAGGTAAAATTTATTAATTGAAATGTATACACCACTTAATAAGAAAAATCTGGTGAATATGACAAGAGTCCCACAGAATTCAAATTGAGATTGAAATCCCCCACTAATGGAATAAAAATAAATTTAATCAAAACCACATAAAGCAGAGGGTTTAAAATTGATCTCAAAATTATTAAATAAATTAATTTCATGATATAAAACCTCAAAGAGGTATTATATACACTAAAATAAATAAATTAGGTGAATGAAACTAAACATGTCCAACAAATAAAAATTTGGGATAGAAAACCCTTACCACTTATCCTGACATCCATGAATAAATATTCACCTCCTATATAACTAATTGACAAATATTAATAACCTACTTCAAAAAAGTAATCATACCCATTTTAATTTATAATATTTATAAATATTAATTCTCTATTTTAATTCTAAATATTTTCAAAAATGTGTGTTTATAGTTTTGATCGTTTATACTAGTTACAAAATCTTAGTGTTCTTATTAATTAGTTTCAAAAATAATCATAATTGATAGAATATTAAAGTCATTATTAGGTATGTTTTATTAATATTTATGATGTTTTTATTTCCTTTCATGATTTTATTAAACTTTATTATGAAGATTAAATTTGTAAAAAACATGTTTTAGTGTTTCTTTAGGATTAACGGGTGGTTTCTTAATTGAGGAATTAAATATTTATATAACATATCCAAAATAAAAACATTAATTACACCTTGATATTATATTATACCAATAATAAATTTCTCATATTCTTTCATCATATTAACACATTGTATTGAGCAAGTATGTGGTAAAACCGACCCAAAAATTAACATACCAAGATTTAATAAATGCTTGGGAGGTGTTTTTTTATAGAATAATAATAACATAATATTAATGAACTATTTAATATTTATCTATGTGATATACATTAATTATAAATAAATTATAATAATATTCAATGCATATGAAGATATTACATAATTTGAATAAAAAATTTCTTCATAGAACCCTTATTTAAAACGATTTAACTAACAATGATCATTTACTAATAATATCATTAATAGGTTATCCAAATTATCAAAAAAGAAACATAATGACATAAAAATATCATTTCTAATCATTAAAACATTATAAGAACATTCAATAATGGGATTTAATTAAAAATTAATTTTGTTTCTCATGGTGGTTATAGTATGTATATACGCACGAAGGAAGATTTCATTTTTTAACTGATGGGATATATGAATAGATAATGAAAATAAATATATATATATAGTAACATTATATTATATGAATTATTATAATATAATTATATTAGTGTGGATAGAATAAATATAAATGGTGATAATTAATAATAAAAGAAATGTAGTAGATAATACTCATGTCGGGGACATGATTTTTACTTGGAATTATCATTAGAAGATGAAGGCATTATGCTAACTACTAGTAAAAATAATCTTTATTACATGGTAGAGGGTTCTAGGAGAAAAAATTTCAAATAAATTAAACTATAAAATCTATTGGAAGGTGATTCGGGAAGTGGTGGATATGTTACTCTCTTATAAGAGAGTTGAAGGGTAGATTTGGGAGTAACCCTTACATTTTCAAAAATATAAGGTTACTATTCAGTGGGAAATGCACATAAAAATGTGAAAATTTGGATTTAAAAGTGAGTGTGGGTCAATGATCACCTATAATTATTGTTTTTTAGATAATATTGACTATTTTAGTGATTATTATTTTGTCTTTTTAACTTTTACCTCAATTTACATTCACCTTGATAATTAATTTATAACCATTGTAATTATTTTTTTAAAAAAAAATTAGATTATAATTATAAATTATTTTTATCTATATTATTTGAAAATTAATATCCTTTTTTCACAGAAATTATAAATTTGTAAACATTAAATTTCATAAAAAACACAATTAATCGAGTAAAAATAGTTTTTATAAAATAACGATTTTTTATTTGAATCTATACATGAGATAATATTATCGTGTATTCTAATTTTAAGAACATAATTTTACTTTTTGAAAAAAATAATAGTTATAAATAATTCAAAGAAATCCAAAACAGAATCTCACATTAAAAAAAATTGATATAACTAAAACATGGAAAAATATTTGTATTAATGTAACATTGTATATTGGTGATGAAATTTTTTTACATAGGTCATTTAAGTTCATAAAATATTTTAAAATACATATTTTTGTTCCTTAAATTAATATTTCTATAATTAAATTTTTTTTAAACTTCTTCGTCATTCTAATATAAAGATAAATATATAAAATTTATAAGTTTTGTGAAAAAATATATTTTTTTGTAAGAAAAGCATTTTCAACAAATGATAAAAGAAATCATACTAAACGAATTTTTAAATTATGAATTGAAAAATTAATTTCATTTGGTAAAATAAAAATTAAAAAATTTCACTATAACATAAATTCATGAATAATGGTTCTTTAGAGTTCTCATTAGGCTTTTGATTTGGTATTTACCATTTATTTTCTATAGTAGAATCTCATGAATTAATCACCCCCCAAAATAATTTCATCATAAAAAGTGGGTTAGGTATCCATTATGATGTTCCTTCCTTGTAGCTTCTTTTGGATCCCAGATTTACACTACTTGGTTTCTATTTCTGCAAAGAACTTTTATAAATCAGTTTATCGAGCATCACAACCCTTAATCTCTATTGTAAAGCATCTAGGAAGTTTCTTCATTGTAATAAAATTTATGATCCCACACTATTCAATTTTATGTGGTCTCATTCATTGGATTTGGTATGTATTTCATCAACATAAAAACATTGAAGATGTAAAGTCCTTTAAAAAGGTCTGGATGAATAGACAATCTGTTAGTTATATCTCCATTAATTTGTAGTATTTAAAAATTAAAAACATACCTAGAGCATAACTTCACCATTTTACTAAATATTACTTCTCTCTTTCAGGGTAAATCCATCGATAATACATGATCCCCAACTTGGGATTATGAGTATTTCCTTTTATTATTATCATATCTCTATTTTCTACTATAGGTTTCTTGAATATGATCCTGAATAGTTTGTACATTAATGGTCATATCGACTGTATTTTCTAGGGTAACTAGCTTTCTTTCTATAACATCTTCTCAAATAGTTAGATCACAACACCTCTTCCAATACAATTCTTTGAACGGTTCCATCGATATTCATGAATGAGAGCTATTATTTAATAAAAATTATACCAATGTTAGATACAAATCCCACATACCATGTATGTTAAGAGAACATTCACTCAATATGTCTTCTAATGTATCGATAGTCCATTAAGACTTCCAATCAGTTTGGGGATGATAGAAAATGCTTAAATATATATCATTATTGGGAACCCTTTGAATTCAATTCCATGATTTCAATTTCATCCAATCTTAATGATTAGATACAATCGTTGTTGGTTCCCAATGAGGATTTTTTATTTCATTAGTATATAATTAGGAATTTAAAACAAGTTTTAGATATTCTCTTATAATATTTAAATGATCATACTTAATTAGATGATTAATGAAGAACTACAGAGAATCATTATTTTTATAATTATATGGAATTCCAATGAAAATGTCCATTGTAATATTGTACCACATCCATATAAGTGTTGGTAGAGGTTAAATTACTCCCTTATGATATTTTCTTTAATAAATTACCTACTTTAACTATAAACATCAGCACACAACATCTATAATTTGTCACATTTTATCATCCCACTATAAATATTCTCTTAACTCCCAATATATATTAGTGCGACTAGGGTGTAATAACACTTTTAGCTATGTGTTTTATATGGTAGTTCCCTTTTAAACACGGGTGTTTATGGAAAACATAAAATATTCCCAAACATCAATACTCCATATGTATTTATGATATTATTCAATTTAATGTCATTAAATACTTTAATATTCCTACATGTATTCTCGTCATCTTATTGTGACATCTCAATCATTTCAGGTAAGGATGGTTTAAAAATGTCTTGAAAATGATATCTAGGATCTCCTTACCAAAAAATTGCCACATCCATCTTTTAAGTGACTTTATATAAAGGATCCCTGTTAATTATCGTCATGGAGATAACTCCATGGTCCCTCATACTCAATGAAAGAACCAACTTGTTTTCCATTACTTGTTAGTAGCGTATTAAGAAATGATAACCCTTATGTAGTTCAAGACATATTATTTTCCTCTAGTTGATCTCTTTCTAACTGAAGATATACTTTAATATCCTATCATATGTATATGTATTACATCTTTCACCATAAAGATAGTGTTTCCAAATTTTAAACTAATCGATTACAGATTCCAGAACTTGTTTTTGAGTAGAATAGTTCTATTTATGAATATTTAGTTTTCTTAATCTATATTAGATGAAATTATCATTCTATATAAGGTCACAAGAAAAATCATTCATAATGAATAACTATATTTTACAAATACTTCCTTAAATAATTATAATATTAACATCAGTGTAATAATCGGTTTTCTCATTATATCTTGAAAACAATAATCACATTACCTTGACCATGATAATTTTACACCTTTATGTTTTAACATCTTCAAAAGATTCATCATATATATAAAATCACAAAAAAACTACCGAGATTAACCATATAAACCTAGGAATATTCAAATCATTGAAATGTTCATTGATATAAGACATTCAATAACTACATTTATCAATACAGGGTTAACGAAAATTCTGTCATTCGTGAAAATATAGTTATGAAGGGAAAAATTATTAAGAAAATAATAAAACTTACAATATATTAAATATAATTCCTTTTTTCTAAGGTTTTTGATAATTATTTTCAGATAACTATCATTCACTTCATATCTCTACGATTATATCAAGATATTATTAGTGAACATGACCTGATCTTTATTAATGTAATCCTCGAATAATATATTCATTAAATCTATAAATAGATAAGTCTCATTAGTCAATCCGAATGGAATTACCATAAACTCATAAAGATAATACCCAGTTCAAAATTTTTCTTCAGTATATAATTCTTCTTCTCCCTTAATTAATGATAACCGGATTGAAGATTAAAATTTGAAAAATATTTTTCTTTTTTAATTTGATCATATAATCAATCAATTTATGTTAAAGGATAATTATTCTTCATATTAATTATAATTTTATTTTTATAATGGTTGTCTGGTCTCATTCTACCATCCCTATTTTTCATCAATAAAATAGGTTTACTCTGAAGTGAAACACTATGGTCTCTTAATCCCTTATCATGAAACTCATGTAGATATTTTTTTCATCTCCAATAACTCCACATATTATATTTTATTTGGTTTTAAGATATAGTTATCATAACTAGAAAAACTATAACAGACAAATCAACTCCAAGCCCTTGTGGATGACAATGTAATTATTCTAGAAAAACATTAATGGATTTTTGCATTATAGGTACATTCTCTATACAGAGTATATCATTATTTTCCATAGAACAAGATTTATCTTCCCCTCTTCACTGAATTTCATTAAATATATATATTTTGATAACAAAATTATAGGATATAGATAATAAAGATTCTCCTCTAAAGATAAAATATTCCACCTCACCTACCTGAATCAAAATCTACTTCTATTGCTAATTAATATTTTCATTATAATTTTAAAATAAATCTATACTAAGAATCATATCAATGTCAACCATAGGTATAATAACCAGGATTAAATAAATTATTCCCATCCATCATAATTTTAATTTACATACACATCATTGTTTCATTAATATTTCCACCTGGTTTCTTTAATGATAACTACATTACTAGGGTTATTGTGAAATATATAATATTTTTCCCAAATATGAAACATATATAAGATTATAAATATTTATAATAAAATAAATCATTTGGTATCTCTGATACAATGAACAAAGTACATGAAACAACATCATTAGGCACACTAACTTTATATGTGGTAATCATAAAATCGTTTCATTTCTACCATATATTTTTATGATTAAAATTCTCTTGAGATTCGGGATATTTATTCAAATAATTTCCATTATCCTTATTGTTAAATAATTGAACATCAACACCAAATTCCTTTACATTACATTCAATATATTTATGGTCATTTTCCCAATTATTGTAACACACTCATCTTTAATTTCTACAATACCTATGTTATTTCTTTCCAAATTTGTCACATTTGGGAAATAACACCATTATTGTTTCAACTTTTCTATAATATTCATCCCAAGATTCCCATATAACCTCTTCTTCTCATGATTTCCCAGGAATATATGTATCCAAGAGAACACCTTTTCATGTTTGTTGAGCTTTATTCTATATAATCATTTGAATTAATACAATGAAATACCAACAACATTAAAATTCATTCATTTAACCCAACAGAGAAATGATCAAAGTTTATTTTTTTCAATATAAATTATCTGTATCGTAACTAGATAACCTTTTATGGTTATCCACTTACTCAAAAAAAATTCCTCCACTTTTTTCTTAGATTGAGGAACTACCGTTCCATTACATAATGTTTCTCAAAATT
Source organism: Viscum album (assembly GCA_963277665.1). Classification (NCBI taxonomy): domain Eukaryota; kingdom Viridiplantae; phylum Streptophyta; class Magnoliopsida; order Santalales; family Viscaceae; genus Viscum; species Viscum album. The sequence continues at coordinate 1,688,190,558 of OY728119.1, forward strand.
AAAGTATTTTTAGTAGAATACCCCCTTAAATGATCCATATTCCATGATATTTTCTCAAATTCCTCATAAATGCCTTCAATTAGTTACCACAATTGGTCTGCATCTCCATTCAGATGATAAAATACCATAATGAAGTTTCCTTTTTCGCTACTTCCCAAAGTGAGAAATATATTGTCTTCTGAATTGATCTACTATTCACGTACAAATGGATTAGTAGTTTCACTATATTCTGGTAGTTTTTGTCATGTTAATTGGTCTAACAAAGTTACAATATTTCATGGATTAATAGGTTACTCTTTTTGTAATGATTTTTTATCATAACCTAGGACAAATAAAATAATATTGTTATGAATGGATTATCCTAAACTCAATATTCAATGACATATTCAATGGTAACATCATTACATTGGCTATGGGTGCTGAAATAGTTCTCATTCCTTCCATTATACTGAACAATATAAAATTTTATATACATTATTTTCTTATGAAAATTAATTTTCAAATATAATTCCAATATTATTTTATAGAGTGTTTCCTAAAAATCATCAGGGTTTTTATCATACCTATGATACCGAACTAGGTTCTTCTAAATATAGTAATTAAGGATAATACTAAACTTCCTATAATACCAAATATAACATTATAGTCCCATAAAACCTAGAGCCGATAATTATATTATAATATAGGTACTTAATAATGTAGTTTCTAAAGGATCCAATATCTTGGTAGTCTTGGAAGACAATATACATGTATTTATTACATTTAAAAACAAAAAGATATATCATAAATTCCTTGAACAAACATAATTATCCCTTCCATAATATTATTTAAAATTAAAAATATATCACATCTAGGATTCTTAGGGAAAAGGAAAAAAATAGTGACCACAGATGCTCAATAAGGAGTAGTAAAAAATATAATATGCCATAATATAAACATATAATAAGTGAAATTGGAAGTATAAAATAATGAATCTTCAAAAAATTAAATCTAATTTCATTTTGTATATATGATAATAAATTAAAACATGAATTAAAATATTAATTGATCTCGTATAGATTGAATTCATATGTTAGACCAGAAAATAGGTTCTCAAGTCCGTGTACAGTGACAGTATGTAGAAATAGGGATAGGTATACCCCAAAACCGATATTTTGTCTCAAGAGACATGTAGATTAACCAAGGGATATACACATTTTTCCTTACCCATCACCTAATTAAGTATAATTTTTTCTCCATATGATTTGACAAGACATAACATACCATTCCCTAAGGAATATCAAAATTATTAAAAAAATGGTTTTACATATAATGAAAAATATAATAAAAAATACGTACACATTCAATATAATAATATATAGGTCTATAAAATAACCATGAATCAATTTAGAATATATGGGGTATCAAAAATGTAACAAAAAGATCCCTTTTTAATGAAATATAAGGTTGAGGGTACTTTGAATATGTCGGGTTATCCATGGAAGATAATAATTTGGTTAAATAGTTTTCATTGGTATAAAAGTAAGTAAATTGTATGAAAAATAATTCATCATGGTTCATAAAGATAGTATGAATATTCTAAATAATATCCATTGTGAGAGTCTAGCCAAGTGTGTAGTCTTACAGCCATTCCGGGTACATAAGATGATGATTAAGCCAATGATCAACCAACCCTTTTTATGTTGATTATACCTACATGAATTTCTTCCAAATACATATACACTAGTTATTATCTACAAAAGGAAGTATTTTTTATGAAACTACACACACATTTAATTTAATAAAATAGTTGATGGTTTTTTCCAATATGGAAAATATTTAGTTTTAAAATAATTTTAGAAAATCATGAATCAAAATAATATGAAAGATGTAGAAAAATATATACCTTAAAAAAATTAAATTTTATGAATAATATGGAAACCAATTCCATGGTTATTTATTTACCACAAAAAATTAAACATCTAGTGAAAAGAACTGGAGTCCCAAATAATGAAAATTATAACAGAAATAATCCACTTATGTATTGGTTTATAATTAAATAATATTATATTAACATATAGGAGTTAAAATTGATCTCAAAGTACAATTATTAAAATAATTTCATGATTTAACATATCTAATAAGAATTATATATACTACCTAAATAAAATTTGGTGCATATTACCATACATCACTCAAAGTGATGAATTTGAGATAAGAACCCTATTAAGTCTTATCAAGAATATCATGGATATATATTAACCACATATTTCAAAAAATTAGTTCTCTTAGTAATATAACTAATAACATTATTCATATCAAATTTTTTATAAACTTAGTAAACACTCATTCCCATAAATAATTATACGAATTTTCTAAATTGGGTGTTTATATTGTTAATAGTTTTTTCTAATTTAATAATATTGGTGGTTATATTATATCTTATTCAGATGTTCATAATTAAAAGGAAATTATAGTTTCCATTTTGAAATTTTTATAACTATTTATGTTTTTTAATTCCATAATGTTTTTTTGGCCTTTATTTGTGAAGAAGAAATCTATAACGAGCAGGTTTTGGTGATGCATTATAAGAGTGTGTTGTTTCCTAAATTGATGAAATTAATATTAATATAACAACCCCAAATAAATTAATGAAAATTTATATTCATACCTATATTATAGTATAATATAAATTTCCTTCTCAAAGGCCTTCATTATATAAATTCATAGTATTGTTCTGGTTGGTTTTTAAACCAACCCAGACATAAACATACCATGATTTAATTAATGATTAAGGGGTGTTTTTATTTTAATACCATTATAATAGAAGAATATTGATCTAATTTAGTTTTTATTAGTGTGTAATGTAGGAATTATAATGTAAGTAGAAGAATAAGTAATGTATAAAAAATTATTACATTATATGAATAAAATATTTTCCTCTTAACACTCATATTTTAAACAATTGAATTAACGATGAAAATTTATTAATCATAAAATAAATAGATTCCACAATTAGTCATACTAAAACCAATATTATAAAATAAATATTATATTCACTCATTAAGTAATACATGAAACCATCATTTATTGGTGGTGATGACAAATTGCTTTTTTGCTCGTGGTTGTGGTAGTTCAATCATATGCACAAATGATTTTTTTATTTTCCATAATGGAAGTGATAAATAAAAATAAACATATAATAAAATTTATATGGTTATATTATAGTATATTATGGACAATAATATAATAATATTATTGTTTATAGAATAAATTTTAATTTGGATAATTAAGAAGAAAAGATAAGTGGTTTATAATAATCACACATGGGACACAATATTTCCTTGGAATATGAAGGCCCTATGATAAAGAATTGTTAATATATGGTTTTTAAAATGGGGTAGATTTATTGGAGTATAAAATTTTCATATAATTAATAATAAATTCTATGTTACTGTGTTTTTTGTAGTGTTGTAGACATTTCACTTTTATAAGTGATGAGATGGATTTTTTTGGGAGTAACCCGTATATTTTAGACAATGTAAGGATAATATTCTTGGGTAAATGGAAACAAAATATACAAAATATGAGAGGAACTTGATTTCAGGTCAAATAACACCATATCCTCTCCTTGTTTAGGAATCATTGAGTGTTTTAGAGATTTCTATTTAATCTTATTAAATTTTACACTAATTTAGTTTCACCATCATAATTATTTATTCCTTTAGTAATTAATTTTAATAAAAAGAATTATGATTGATCATATTAAAAATTTGTATACATGTCATTTAAAATATTCCAATTACATTATCAAAAAAATATAATTGGGGGGGAAAATTTATTTTTAAAATAATCAGACTTAATCACATAAAAAGGTTTTTATAAAAATAATATTTTTATTTTTAAATCTATATATAAGATAAAATTTTCCTAGAAAATTATTTTAATGAAATAAATTGATTTATTATAAAAAATATAAAGTTTTTTATTCAACTAAGGTAATAAAAAACTAAATCTCATTATGAATTTGTTTTCATTCAATGAAATGACGGAAAAATTATTGAAGTAAAATTTTTCTTTAGTTTGAAAAAGGTATTCAATAGATTTTTTTAGATCAAATAATATTTTCAAATACATAATTTTATTAATTAAAATCATGTTATATTAAGAACAATTTTATAAAATTATAGTTCACTTCTATATAATGACAAATTTATACAAATTAAAAGTTTCATGAAAAATGATTTTTTACTAGAAAATCCTTTTTCAAAAAAAGGACCAAAAATACATTGTAAACTAATTTTGATGATATGAATTCAAAAATGATATTAATTTGTTCAATTTAAAATTATATTACATAAATTTAAAATACATTCATGAATAAATGCCCTTTACGGTATGAATTGTGTTATATTTTTAGGTTATAAAATTTACCAATTATAATAGCATCTCATGTAATACAATCACTCCAAAAAATACCCCTCATCATGTAATGAAACAACTATAAAATAAATCAGAGAAGATTGAAATTAAATTAACCTGAAGTTGCCTTTAAGTAATAATAGCCTTGTAAGGTTCACATTATTACTATATGGTTGCGCCCAAATTTACCATACCGGTAAAAGTGGTCGTTGAAGTACAAGTAGGGATCGAATCCACAGCGACCAAATAAGAAACCTTGAGACACTAAGATTGGATACGGGATTGGCTATGCAGTGGCCAACTTTGGATTGAATTGAATTGAAGATATATTTATTTAATTTAAAGAACAAAACCAATAAAATTACGTGAATTAAAACAACTAATTAAGGTGAGTTGATCCTAGGTTGTCTCTTGGGCTTGATTGGATGTATTTATTTTTCATTTTATTTTCAGTTCATCGGTTCAAGAGGTATCCATTAAATGAAATAATTCCTCAATATCATTCTCTGATTTAATCCATACACAATTTCAAGGCTAATCACCAATTCACTTAGAGGATCAATTAAATGAGCACTCCAAGTAATTGGATCGTACAAGCACTCAAAATGTGTTGTCATTAATGTCGGTGAAGACAAAGAAGAAGATAAATCAAAGAAAGGAACTCTTAAAATAAAGAACAAATTTAAGAATTCAAGAAAATCAAATAACATTCAATCCAACCCATGAAACTCCCTAGGATCAAACCATAAAATTTTAGCCCTCCATTGATGCTATTCTATCAATGGAAGCGGGTAGTTGACTTAATGAAGCGGGATTGAAAAGAAAAACATTAATCAAAATGAACACTCCACCGTTGTGTGATGAATTCACAAGTGCGGGTGTGAATAAATTCACACATCAATTCAACGGTATCAACGTGTGAAGAAAAGGAAAATAAAAATTGAAGAAAAAAAAACAATTTAAAATACTAAACGTGAATGAAAAACTTACATTAGAGAAATTGATGATGACATTACAAAACGAAAGCGGGAAATTACAATTAAAAGAAAAACATGGATTCAAATAAAAATGTTAGATGATTATTCCCATCACCACCAGCTCTTTATATAGGAATATTAGGAGCCTTAGGTACACCCCCAACAATAAATTCACCCCCCCAAAAATTAAGAGAGTTAAAAGGAGGGTGAAGAATCAAAAGGAAATTAACGTTACAAATTTGACCACAAAACCAGTCAGATTCATCCTCCATTTTGACATGTGCGTTTGACACTGCATACGGCAGAACCTGAAGGTGTCATAAATTGAAACTATCTTCTTCCATGTGTCTTCTAGAAGCTGTCAAAATTTCATGTGATTTGGTTTAGCCGTTTTGGAGTTATGTTTAAAATGGTGTTCTGTTTTTATGAGAATTCTGCTATGGCCCACCATTTTAATTCTAAATTTCAGCCCCTTGTATCTCATTGAAATCTTCGGAATTAGCTCTGATCACGGTTGAATAAAATGATCCATATATGTTTCTCTTTCTACTGTAAAAATTTTATCTTCATTGGGCTTGTTTAGTGGGCCCCACATTTGTTTGATGGGCCTTAGGCCCATTATGCTTTCTCCAGCAAATTTCTGTATTCAGGTGCAAAATTCTCCATCTTCCCTTGGGATTAATCCATCAAACCTAAATGATAAAATGTTCCAAAAAAGTGATCAATCGTATCCCAAAATTTCAAATTCATAAAATTAATATAATGTTGTTCACAAACAATTGAATGATTGTGCCCAAATTTGCATTTTAAACATGAATTGCATTTAAGATGACATATGAAGTTCTATTTATGTAATGCACTAAAAACAATGTTTATGGGCTTTAGAACAATGAATATAAAGATATTAAAAATAAATATTAGCCACTTTCAGTGACTAATCACACCCCCCAACTTGAGTTTCTCTAGTCCCGAGCAAAATAAATTACAAATATAAAATTCAAATCCCCTTTTCCAAAAACATTTTAATACACATTTCTCACCCAAAGACCTCCTACCAAAAAAATTATGGAACCCATCAAAATCATTTAAAACAATCTAGGTCCATAAGAATATACCAATCCCAAGCCCATTCCTCTATTCAAATTCATCACTACATTTCATCCAATTTCGATTAAGCATGATAAAGTATTGTGCATCACAAAAGATATGGGGCCCATTTTATTGTTCAAGGGGAAAAAATGGAAGCGCTAGGTGGGAATCATATTAAACATTAATATGAGTATCCATTTTTTTTATTTTTTATTTTGATGATTTTTATTAACCACAATAGATATGAAATGACTAACTCTAGGCAAGGAAACTATGGAGTCATGATCCCCAAGTGTCATACGCCACACATATTATCAATTTCATGTTCTATAATAGAGATATAAAGCCTAACTCTGGGAAAGAAAACTATGGAGTCATGATCCCCAAGTGTCGGACGCCACACATTTGGACAAAAAATTGCTCTATGTGATCATAATTTTTTGTTTTGTTTTTTTTTTGATACTCAAATTAAACTAAAAGTGACTCTAGAACCCTATGCTATAATGAAAGGGAACCAAGAACTCAAATTTACACTCATGATCTAGTAGACGTGCATTGTGGAATTTTTATTAAGAGGATGAAAATGTAAACTTTGAAAATCACATCAGACAACCACACTTTCCAAAAACATTGCTCATGAACTTAAACTTGCATTAAAATCTGAATCAAGGCATGCAAAATTTATTTGATATCCAATTTTAGAGTTTGTAATGTGTGTTATCATGTTTAAGGTTTTTTCTTTTCATGCATGTTTTTATTCACAAAAAAATCATTTTTATCTCCCCCCAACTTAGAATAACACTGTCCCCAGTGTTTAAAGAAAAGAAATGTTAGAAGGGGGTAGGAGAGGAGTTCAAAGATGAAATTCAAAATGATAATCATGGAATGAAGTCACCTAGTGGTTGATGAAGAAATCGCATTCCAATGTCTCCCTTCAATCTTGGGTTCGAGTCTCAGCGGCTTTGATGGTGGGGAATGGATTTTCCTTATGACTTACGACATTTCCTTTTATTTTTTTAACCTATAAAAACATAAAAATAAACAAAACAAAATCAACTGATGATACATTGTCTTATTTTTAGATTTCTGGGTAAGGTATTACTTAGAGATCATTCCACGTGACACGAATGACTATGGCGCTCCCCTTTCATACCCATCCTTACTCATAAAAAAAGAACATGTCAACAGTCTATGGTAATTTATTATATGAAAAAAATGATTCAAAATGATTAGAAACATGGAAACCATGGGTTGCCTCCCATGCAGAACTTTTTTTTAACGTCGTTGGCTCGACTTGCACCCCCCAACTTATCCAATTCCAACTTTCAACATTTTTAGGACCCCATTTTCGTCCCCTTCAACTTGATTCAGATTGTTTTTTTTATAATTTGATTCATATTAAATCCCATGGTCAATAATGAGTGTGGATGTCCAAGGAAATTTTGTAATGGTTGATTCAGTTGAATTTCTAGGCTTTCTTAAGACATCAATGACCATTCCAACATTATTGGTTTCTTGAGAATAATGAACTGCAAATAAAAGGTCTTTCTTATCTCCTATAGTGGGATTCTTGAGTTCGTAAGAAAGTAAAAAACATTTGAGCTCGTGTTTATTGAAATTTCCTAAAGGAGATTGACAAATTAAGTCAAAATCAGTTTCTTCTCCAAAACATTTAGAATGAATTGGTTCATTTTTAAAATAAGATTCATCCTGAAAATTGTCCAGTTGAATATCAGAAGTGTGTATGGGATCACTATTTGTTATATCTCCCAATGGTTCAATGATCAGTGATTCTAAAAAAATGTTATTGGAGCAATATTCTGAACACTCAATCCATGAAGACAAATTTTCCCCTTGTGATTCCAAAAAATTAATTTCCTCCTGATTTAAATACCCTTAAACATTTCCTTGATCTTGTTCAGTTATCCCATATTCAAAGGTTAGTTATTTTTTCAATTCATGAGAGGTTTTTGGGATAAAATATTCATCTATCAATGATGAGGAAAGAACATCTTGAGTGGGAATGGGTTCCTCAAAATTATTAAAGCTTTGTAATTCTAATATGAAAGATGAAACATCTGAATTCATTTTATCCATTTGTTCAAGCAAATTTTCAAGAATTTTTTCAGGATTAGGGTTGATATATGTTTGTACATCATGGAATTCCTTATTATTTATCTTTTCAATCATTCTTGAAAGGTATGGAAATTGATCTTTTAAACATTCAGCATCTCATTGATTGTTCATGTTATCGGGTGTGGGGTAATCATTCAAGTGTTGATAAAAGTAATTTTCTATATGAGGGGATTCCCATTGTTGATTTTCTATTTTATTCCAGACCGATTTTATGAAAGTAAATTGTTGATGATACTCCATTGGTGTTGAATGAAATTTGGATTTGGATTTTTTTTGGACACACGAAAATAGAAAGGGGAAAAGAAAAGAGAAATATTGCTGAGAAAAGAGAAGTTAGGTGAGAATAGAAGGTGGGTGTCTAAGAAAACATACTTGGGTCCCCGGAAACGGCGCCAAACGTTGGTTGTGACCAAATTTACCATACCGGTAAAAGAGGTCATTGAAGTACAAGTAGGGATCGAATCCACAGGGACCGAAGAAGAAACCTTGAGACACTATGATTGGATACGGGATTGGCTATGTAGTGTCCAACTTTGGATTGAATTGATTTGAAGAAATATTTATTTAATTTAAAGAACAAAGCCAATAAAATTACATGAATTAAAACAACTAATTAAGGTGAGTTGATCATAGGTTGTCTCTTGGGCTTGATTAGATGTATATGTTTTTCATTTGATTTTATGTTCATCGGTTCAAGAGGTATCCATTCAATGAAATAATTCCTCAATATCATTCTCTGATTTAATCCATACACAATTTCAAGGATAATCACCAATTAACTTATAGGATCAATTAAATGAGCACTCCAAGGAATTGGATCATACTAGCACTCAAAATGTTTCGTCATTAAAGTCGGTGAAGAAAAAGAAGAAGATAAATCAAAGAAAGGAACTCTTAAAATAAAGAACAAATTTAAGAATTTAAGAACATCAAATAACATTCAATACATCCCATGAAACTCCCTAGGATCAAACCATAAAATTTTAGCCCTCCATTGATGCTATTCTATCAATGGAAGCGGGTAGTTGACTTAAAGAAGCGGGATTGAAGAAGAAAAAAATTAATCAAAATGAACACTCAACCGTTGTGTGATGAATTCACAAGTGCGGGGGTGAATAAATTCACACTTTCATTCAATGGTATCAATGTGTGAAGAAAAGGAAAATAAAAAGTGAAGAAGAAAAAAAAATTAAAATACTAAACGTGAATGAAAAACTTACATTAGGGAAATTGATGATGCCATTACAAAACGAAAGCGGGAAATTACAATTAAAAGAAAAACTTGTATTCAAAGAAATATGTTAGATGATTATTCCCTTCACCACCAGATCCTTATATAGGAATATTAGGAGCCTTAGGTCCACCCCCAACAATAAATTCACCCCCCAAAAATTAATAGAGTCAAAAAGAGGGTGAATAATCAAAAGGAAATTAATGTTACAAAGTTGACCACAAAACCAGCTAGATTCATCCTCCATTTTGACGTGTGCGCTTGACACTTCATACAGCAGAACCTGAAGGTGTCATAAATCGAAACTATCTTCTTCCATGTGTCTTCTAGAATCTCTCAAAATTTCAGGTGATTTAGTCTATCCGTTTTGTAGTTATGTCTAAAATGGTGGGCTGTTTTTATGAGAATTCTGATATGGCCCACCATTTTAATTATAAACTTCATCCCCTTGTATCTCATTGAAATCTTCTGAATTAGCTCTGATCACAGTTGAATAAAATTATCCATATAGTTTTCTCTTTATACTATAAAATATGAGCTTCATTGGGCTTGTTTTGTGGGCCCCACATTTGTTTGATGGGCCTTAGGCCCATTATGCTTTCTCCAGCAAATTTCTGCCTTCAGGTGCAAAATTCTCCATCTTCCCTTGGGATTCATCCATCGGACCTAAAAGATAAAATGTTCCAAAAAAGTGATTAATCATATACCAAAATTTCAAATTCATAAAATGAATATAATTTTTCCACAAAAAATTGAATGATTGGGCCCAAATTTGGATTTTAAACATGAATTGCATTTAAGATGAGATATGAAGTTCTATTTATGTAATGCAATAAAAAATGTTTATGGACTTTGTAACAATGGATATAAAGATATTAACAATGAATATTAGCCACTTTCAGTGACTAATCACTATACCTCTTCACACCATGACCAGTTTTAAAAAATTAAATAACATGGAAAAAACCTCATGGATCATACCCAACATTGAAACATGACAACCATGATGCATCCTAATTCTACATGGTGATGAAACCCAAAATAAATGAAAAAATAACATATCTAGTTAACTATTTATGGGAATATTCATAGTTTCAGGCTATAACACATGTCCCCATCTATAATTTGGGCTCCAACTCCATATTCCTTAATCATGCCTTCTCCCAACACCTCCAATACTCAAAAAAACACAAAGTAATAGTCTATGAATGTCTTTATTGTTATACATGGTGAATGATTTTTACCCATGAAAATATATTGAATTGAAAATAATATACTAATGAAAAACTAAATAATTATAAAAATTATTTTATGGGGATTTAGTGAACCCAAAATTATGTATTCTTATAGAAATTTGTGTTCACTATGTTAAAATATTCATTTCCACATGAACATACTATGAAGGTAAATAAAAAGACTAAACACATCAATAAGATAAAAAATATCCCCATCCATGGATCATATATAAAAATAATGTAAAAACATGTTATAAGAAAAAATTAAGTAAAATTAAATTAAATGTGAAGATTCATATAAAAATTATTTTTATATTAATTTTAAATTATAAAATAGTATAGTTTGAAAATAAAATTTAGTCATCATATATGAATTAAATATGGATTATAATTATTGATATATAAAATAAAAAAAACTTGATTCTATAAAATGGAATGATGATTTATACGGTTATTGAATTGAAAATTTTCAATATTGATTGTGTTATTGTTGTAGGGAATTGTTTTAATAGGATATTTAGTATGAAAATAGAGACATTTAGAGATTATGAAAATTGTGAGTGTAATATTAATTCATCCATTTGATATTTATTTTGATAGAGGTAGAAAAAAACTTATTTATATGATATTTCAACGATAAAATAGAATGATAACTTGAATATATATTGATTGTTTTGGAATTCAACTCCTAGAATTTGTATCCTCACATGGATTATCATTATTATCCTCTAAAAATGCCTATGATTTATCACCTTATGACTCTATCATTTAACTTATTTCATGATAACATAAATACTCATTTTTCCACACTATATTTTTTACATGTGAATAAGATAACATTTTTATCATTTATTAAATATATACAAATTTGATAAATCATTAGATCAAATTTAATTTAATTTCTAAAATTTTAATTACACTTATTAATAAATATAAATCATTTACATATATTTTTAATTTTTGTCTCATATATATTTTAAATTCATGACTATAATATATTATAAAAAAGTCTTCATAATTTAAATAATTTTTATATTACACTCACTCAAAAATCACTTCTAAATTTTTTTATATAATTTTAATTTTAGTATTATTTATATATTATTATTTTTTTATTAATTACCCTATAAAATTATTCTTATTATATAGATATATAATTTTCTTCTTCAAAACCATACATCGTTCTTTATTAATGAATTTCAATATTTACAATAAATCAATAATTTTTCTATTTTTAAATATTGAAAAAATGATCCTATATTGAGAAAATATTTTCTATTGAAATGTTTATATCCAGGATATATTATTAAAATAATTAATTAATTTCAAAAAAATTGATCAACAGTCAATATTTAACCAAAATATGAAGTGTCTATTTTGTCATGAACAAAGAATATAATAAATTTTCATATACAATTTATTCTAATAGATAATTTTAAATTTTATCTAATTGGTTAGAAAATAGATCTCCAATTTATCATATAATAAAAAACATACCCTAATGACTTATTCACCATAATATTCATAAGGTTACTGCCTGTATGGATTGTTTTTAAAAATTTCTAAATATCAATTTCAAAAATTACGTTGTTGTACTCTTAATAATTTAATAAAAACCATCAATACTACTAATGCATCCTCTCAATGAGAGTGTTAACTCTACATTAAAATTAAAAAATATTTCCCTTACATATATTAGATAAGATGTCTTCAATTTAAATCATGGCACCCCTTGATTCTAAATCTATTTAATTTTTTTATTTTATAAAATAATGTTTGAATTCTTTGTATGATAATTCTATATTCAAACAGTATATATTTAGAAAATATTTATTATATCACATTATAAAAATAAATTAGTGGTAATATTTAAAAATGATAAAATTAAATTAAAAAAAGATAATTGGGATAAACCCAAAAACACTCAACCATCATCCCATCATATGAAAATATATCATCTAAAAATATGGTCGAAGCCAAAAATGGTCTGTATTGCATCAAGAATTAACCTCCATAGAAAATAAGGCATTAAACATCAGTAACTCTAATTAGAAAATTATATATATATATTTAAAATAAATCTAAAGGATAAATATTGTTTCATAGATATATCTAAATTATTCTATCAAATATGATCTGATCCAAAGATATATAACTCTATTTTAATATTGATTGTATAATTATTTAACATAGATTATCCTGATTATAAATTCATAACACTACCAACCTTCAATATTGTTTTTCATGGCCCTGAACAACCAATTTTCCTCATAAATGTTAAATGAGATGGAGAGTAACCCATTAAGACAACCTCTAATAGGTTGTAGGGTACTGACTATCACCATGGGTATAAAGATCAAATTATATGGAAAATTACCCATTTCATTTGAAAAAAAGCTTACAAACACTAGCCATCAATACACCAATACTTGAAACAATTATATAAAAAAATATCCAACCAATAACATGCATGATATTTCAAACAACAAATAAGATATATCAATCCATGAAAGTAGGCCACTACAGTTATAATGTCTCAACATACCCAAAAAAATATATAAAACTAGAATGAAACTACTACAACCCACGCAAGAGACAATGTATTTTGAACAAGTACCATAAAACACCACCTCCAATAAGTTCCTAATAATCTAGAAATGATAATGTTGGTTTTAGTATGTCACTGTACTTTACAGGTTCTTATTTAGATCTCTAATGTGTAAATGTGGATAAAATGTACTAAATCCAATGAAATTGAATAAAATTCAATACATCTAATGTGATATTACGTCATTACCAATGATAATCACATTTCATGAAAATAAAATACATACAAATATAATAAAAAATCCATAAAATAATATATCATACTAGGATTATACTGCTTTATTCTCATCAAATGCTCCCTTGTACGGAATAATATATCCATTATATATGTGTTGAAGGAATAAAACATTAGTAATTTAAATATGGTATTCAGTATGAGTATCATGATAGTTCAGTATATGGCCATCAAATACAACATAGTAATTGAATATCATCTATAATCCAATACAACATGGAAGTTAGATTCTTCATGATCCAATACAAGTTGAGGTCATGTAGAAAATTGATAACATAGTATCAACAATAACTAAAATATCTTAATATACAATGATATACTCACAATACCTATAATTCTTGTCTTATTTATATGCATTTTCCCAACCCCAACCAATTATATAAATAAGATTTCATTTATCTCATTTCATTCATTATATAATATCAAAAAACACATTTATTCTATAATAATATTTTTACATCAAGTATTCATATCTTGGGAATACAATTAATATAATGTCATCATAAATATATATCTCAATAATAATTAACTATATATTCATAGTTGGATGAATATATCAAAAATCATCTATTCACAATTTGATAATTCTTCATTTTCCATCATCTATAAAATAAACCAGCGAACTATTCTTATTTGGAATACTATACACAGTTAATTTCATAATAACTCCTACCTTTATAAATTTCTTGGAGAATACCACATCCATATTGTCTGATTGGAAAACCATATCTTATTAATTAAATTTATAATAAAATATCACATTAAAAAACATCCAATAATTTACTCCTCTATAAATTTAGAGTAATATAATAATAATAATTTATGTATTAAGCAGCATGAAATCAACTACTAAACAACACATCCTTCTTAATCACATACCCATATATCCTTAATAGATGATTACATTAATATATACATAAAGAAAAAATTAAATCTATATAAATGAATAATTTAATAAAATTTTAGAATTTTTTATCTTAAATCATCATTTGGAATCTACTTCATCCAATCAATATCCATCACCCAAGATTTCCATGCTCATACAATCAAACATTTTTAATGATAATCTCAAATCAATGATTAATTCCTATAAATCATTTTACAATACCCCAACATCATTTACCTTTCCTAAAAAATAATTTATTACAAAGAGATAAGAGATATATCAAGTTACAAATAGTTCTAGGGATCTAAGGCCTTTTCCTTCAGTCGTACAATGATTCATTCAAGTGACATCAACAATAAGTTAATAAATTGATGAGATAACAAACAATCATCCCAAAGAAGGTCATAATATGTTCGAATATGCTTAAATTTGATTTTTTTGTTAAATGGCGGAATTTATGTTATTAAAAAATAAACAATGTTACCCAATATAACAACCCACTTGTCCATTATATATTATTACAGAAAAAATCATATTAAAAACATATAATAAAAACACATAGATTCAGAAAGTCTAACATCATATGGAGATTAGCTATATGATATGTAGTTTATAAAATAAAACTATAATATTATTTGTTTACATAGTTATAATATAATCCTAGATTTCATCAGATTCTTATCAATATATTGGTTTCCTCAGGGACAGGTATAAATTAAAAGGTTAGTTAACAATCCCAGTTAGGGGATAATTTGAGTCAACATGACAAGGATATAACATAAATATTGACGATATTGTCCTAGGACCATAAAATATGAATATAATATATAATCACATGGAAATATGGAATAATATTAATCATGGGAACATAGTAATAATGAGAGTAATATGAATGGATAAAACATTTCATCGTAAACAAAAGTCAAGGATCATTACCAAGATATCATAATAAAATGGTTTGGTCTCATTGATAATGATCCATATAAAATATCTAAAGAAATGAAAGAATTACCCAATACATAGGGGTGTATAACTTTGTGTCCACCTATAACATCATATTATGTCATTAATATGGGTTCTATATAGAAAATAAATCAAACAATAGGAAAAACTAAAAAATAAAACTATGAAAATAAAATTGATTATTTAATAATGTCAGAGTGAATGATCAAATGATGAATCATTTAGGAACCCAATATATGATGGTAATAAATAATATTGGATATTAATATGTTATTATAATAAAATAATAAAATAATATATACCATTAATTGTTAAATGAAGGTGATAGAAACGATAAAAAAATTGAATAAAGGTATCAAAAATAAAGATTGTACCTAAATCATCAGAAATGGATCATGATTCATACGAAGTAAATAAGAACATGTGAAAATTCAAAAACTGATGTAAGACCAAATAAACAAGAATTTAATAAAAAGGGGCATGAAAGGAGTAAAATAAAGTAGCCATGATAGAAAATATACTTGAATGAAACGGATTTGGAATTTTTTTCCTTTTTTATTTCATATTGATTTATGTAAAAGAAATTATAACGGGTAAATAAAAAAACATTTATATGCTTATATAATGAATATAAGATGATATAGAATATGTAAATAGGGTATTCGTATAAAATATGAAATAATTATATGTGGAAAAGACAGATACAATTAGTATAAACCAAAATAAATGGAAGGAGTGTAAGAGTCCCCATATCTAGTGTTTGAATTGATTAGTATGCCCCTATAATAACCTAAATAACTAAATTCCAATCATTAATTATATATTAATGAAAATTATTAAATTTTATATCATTTTTTCTAATCTATTATTTCTATTAATTATTCATTTTTTAGATTTATAATTTTATGTTGAATGTTTGATGTTGTTAGGTCCATATATCCAAAACTGATTTAGTATTACAGTAACGATCAATGAAATTTGTCCCATTAGTCATAGAAGATCTATAAGATTCATATTTTTTTCATTATATAATTCTAGTTGTATAAGAAATATATTATTTAGTAGATTCCCTAAAATAGATACAGATTAACATTTCTTTCTTGACAAGATAGTTTTTAGATGATTAAATATACCATTATCGTTAATTTTAAATATAATTAATATCATGAAACTTTTATTGTGAAAAATTATTTAAAATGATAGAAATTATTTATCAATTTTATAATAATTCATTAATTTAATTTTTTTAAAAATCAATTGAATATTTATTAAAAAATATAATTTTTCGTATAGGTTATATAAACATACCATTATGATAATAGTTACTTTTTAGAATATTTAAGATAATTTACATTTAGTCAATTTTTTTATATCATAATTATTTTAGAGTATAATATTTATATTTTATTGATATAATTATAATGACTAATTATTTATATAAGGGTATTTAGGATAATGAAAAAGAAATTTTTGGGATTTGGATGCTTACCATTCTCTTGGAGATGACAAATTTAGAATGTGACTTAAACCATCAGAGGATGTCATTTTGCTAAGATCAGGGCTCCCCCAACTTGGAAAATAGGGTTTCGTGAATTAATTTTGTGAAAATATAAAAAATTAATATGTTTTATTCATTATAATTAATGGGGAGATGTGGGTGTTACTTATATGTGAAGTCGAAGAATATTATTCAATGAATCATTTTTCCCCTTCAAGACTATAAATTGTATTGATTCTTGTGACTAATAATAGTATTCGATTAATAAATATATATATATATATATATATTATAGACATGAAGGTAATTTCAAAATATAATGGTATCAATGGATTAACATATTTAAAATAATGAATCAAAATTAAATATTTATTAGGAAAAATAATATTATTTACCATTTTGAAATTTATTAAAAGTTTTGAAAAATTAAATTTATTACTTTAATAAACTATTTTACAAATTAAATTCATTTTAAATCTTCTACTATATTTTATGAATTTTTGAGATACTTTTATATTATAATAATGTCATAAAACTTATTAAATATGGAAATATGTATTTTTATTATTCACTCTAATATTTAATTTTTTCAAGAAAAAATTAACAAGGAAACTAGATAATTTTAATTCACTTATTATTAGAATTAAATCATCATTATCAAAATAATTTTCTATTCTTTGTAATTCTAATTTTTATATTTTATTATAAAAAATAATATTATACAATTAATTTAGAACATATCTTATTTGAAATACATAGTTGTTTATTTTTTAAGTAATATGATTTAAACATTATTTTTATAGTATAATATTATTTATATTTTCTCATTTTATTCATGGTATATATTATTTACGCATAATTTTACACTTATAATTGTGAGATAACTATTTTAATGGCAGTGTTATTATTTTAACGACTATGTTATTATTCAAATAGTCATGTTTCTAATATTCATATAATATATATAAAACAAAACCATACCACTTTTTTTGTCATTATTCACTCAATTTTATATCAAGGTCCATTATAATTCATATATTAATTTCCATTATTATTTTAATTGTTTTACATTCCTTTCACCATGTTGTTCTTAGATATGTTATTCTAAAAGAACTTGACCAACCCAATTTTACATGTTTCATTAATGTTAATTAATTTTTTATTATATTGTTATACATTTCTTCATATTAATTAATGTATTAATCTAATAGTTTTAGTATTATGACATAAATTAAAATTTAATTCACTTTTATACATGGTGTATGTGATAATATACTCAAGTATTTTAATGAAACAAATTAGTTAGTATCAATTTTATGGAAAGAATTTTAATCAAAAAAGGGATGTTACATCCCCCTTTAGAAATTTCATCCTTAAAATATTGATTTGAATTACATGATGAAAATATATTTGGGTAATTTTTTTCATTACATCCTCAGAATCCCTTGTTACTTTTTAATACTTATTATTTAACTATAAACTTCTATAAGGTGTGTTCTATAGTTTCACAGAACATTAACTTTATATTTAAATATAATCATTAGTTTTTCCAAATTATAAATATCTTCTTCCAACTATACCACCTCTAAATTTAGTATGTGTGAGGAATTTTGTTTATACTTCATCTAAAGGGATATGTGAAACACATTATGTTGTTATTTAAGGTTCGGTGGAATGCATGTTGGTCAGTTACAAATCATACACAATCAATAATCTCAAAGGGGAAATGTTATAAGGGATTAACATTCCCTTATTATCGATGCACATAAATCTATTCTATAGAGATAGTTAAAGAAATACTTTTTCCCAGTCCTCAAAATCTACGTCCCATTAGTGACTCTCTGGATAACACATTTGTTAACACTATACTTCTCTGATGTATTATTGAATGTCTTGGATATTCAGAGACATTTCTTTCAGAAATTCATGTCTCAATAAATTATATTCTCTAATTACATCCCATCATGTTGGTTTTAAATTCATCATATATAGGGAATGATATGGGGGTTTTTGAATACATTAGTGATATTGGTGATTTTTTATCGCTCTATTAGTGTAAGATATTGATATTAATATTATCTAAACCTATAAAACCCTTTAATCGTGTATTTTGATGTTTGAATTATCATTTCAGATTGAACAATTTTTTAGCAGGATATGTGAAGATAACATTAAATTCTGCATTAAATACCTTTAAATACTCTTCTAGAACCATGATGTAAACAATAGATCTTAATTAGATGAAATATATAACGGTGTTCCAAAATACCTCACTTATTCATTGATGTATAACAAGTAAAGTTGACAGAGTAAAGAAATATTTATTAATAGTTATGAGGTGAGTAGTATTTTTAAATTGATCCACCACAACCCATAAGGAATTATTTTCCTAATATGTCTTCAGAAGACCCATGAAAATACAAGGTAACATTCTCCCTATACCATATTGTTATATGTAATGGTTTAATCTCCCCTTAAACATATGTTATTCATCCATACATTTATGATATATTGAGTAACATAACGTATATTAAGAAACCTTTTTCTTATTATACCAATATAAGTCTTCATATTGACTTCAATTTATCTATATTATTCCTAGGTGGATTGAGGAAGATAACATGTTTTCATAATAAAAAATATACTAATTTATCTCTATTATTGATTGTTTATATAATGATGTTCTAGTCTCCCAACTCTATCATTGTAAATGATGAAATATAAGATTACCCCTTCTATTTTTTATACCTTCTTTTATATCTCAATGTCATAATATTATTTAACTTTAATCACCTCCAAAATAGATGGTTGAATTATAAATAGATCAATGTAAGATATACTCCCTTTTTTATGATTCTAATGTCCATCCTTTCAATATCTAAGAAGGTTGGATCCCTTTAAATTATCATCCAGATAATGTTGTTGTGAACTTTATACATAAAATATCTATCAATTTTTTCATTTTTCTAGTATAGTAAATGATTGAGTGTTCATAGTATATGATCAATATTAATCACCTTCATTCGTACAAATTAAACACTTTTTCTGTGAATATGGACAGTATATACATCATGATTCTTTCCCTTGAGATAATTCATCCCAATAGGTAATACATGAATAACCTCTACCAACTATATATCATATGGTGGGTATTTTTTCTCCAAAATTATGATATTTAAATGTTGTTTTTTGTTGTTCATTTTGAAATCATTACTTATAATCTAAAAAATAATTAAATCCTGGGCCTTTTCTTCCTTCATTGTGCACAATCCCTATAACATCCTGTTACTGATTTTATAGGTACTTTATTAAACCAATAATGGTTTTTCCTTTTCATTAACATAGTAGTGATGAGAAAGGGATGGGAGGATACCTACAATGGTGACGTCAGAGATTTTTTGGACTCTTACCTTTAATTTTACTTTTTTGCATGATTCCAAATGGTTACATTCTATGTAACTAGGTTACATGGCTTGTAATGGTCACTTGGTGCATTCTATGAATGGTTCACACAGTGAAAGTTACAGTACATGATAATTCATTACACTTTGTGAAGTAATTACTAATTTGTTTTTAATTAGAAGTGATGCATTTTTAGAGGTTACAAAAATTATCTATTTGATAATGTATAATGGGGTTACACGTCCAGTAATACCATGAATTATATTTTAAATAAGACATAACATCGGATCTCTCCTTCTAGGATCATATCGAATTTCACTTATCTCAAACCAATACCTTCCCAAACTGATCTTTTATCCCACCAACCCTTCTAGGTCCCTTTCTTCGGCTTCTGATCGTTATTGCATTGGTGGTTTGATTCCCATTAAAACATTCTCCATAATTATTTTTCGTTATATCTTTTTTCATTCATTGATATTTCTATAGATCATCCTAAAATTGATGGATGTATGATCCATGATGTTAGATATAATTTTTAGTTTGAGTTTAGAGGTCTTATGCACCTTTGATATCATTGGAGGTTTCATTGTGACTGTGAGTTTTGGAGAAAAGGTAGGTTCTTTGGTCCCTTTTGGCATAACTAGTTTAACTTTGAATTTCTTGATTTATTTCAATTTTTTATTTAAATTCAATTTCTCAAACATTATTTCAATTGTTTTAATAAAATCCAACTCCAATGAATTATGATATTAGGAATAGTTTTGAAATAGAAATTGGGAAAAAACATAAATTCTGTTGAATTTAGGTGTCTATAGAAATTGGTAGATTTAGATTTTTTCATTTAAATTCCAGAGTGGGTGGAATCAATTTAAATTAAATTTATGAATTTAATTGTAGAAATTAATTGTGATATTTATGTAATTAGTTTTGAATTGACTTCACACTTGTGAAAATTGATTAAAATTTTTTGATAGAAATCCAGTGGTTTTATCTTGTAAAAAGGATAGATTTTCTTAAAATATTTTTTTGTTTTAAATGGAAATTCTAATTTGAAATGGTTGGAAAGAGATTGAATTTTATTTTAAGTATTCTTAAATTAAATTATCCATCATTGATTGTGTAATATCTCATGCAATATATAGGCTGTTTGTGAGTTATTTGGACAAACTCTATAATTATAAAATCTTCCAAAACATATATGCAGTAGGTCACATCCTTGATGAGATGGTGACGAGTCATATTTTTCTAGTGTTAGAGGTATGTGTGTATACAAATATTTTCATTATCACTTAATTATTGTGTATTCTTGTGTCCTAGAACACTCATTCCTATTTGGAAGATGACCATGTTGCTCTCTTGATTTATATTTGAGATATAATTTTATTCCAATGTTGTTGAACATATTCACATGCCATCTGAATTTATTGAAACAAATTAATATAAAAATTTATTCAATCCATTTTGTTAGCAACCTTCCAACACTTATATGAATTTTCTTCAAGTATTTTTCATTATTTGAATTGTATAGACTGATTTTTCTAAATATGAATTTAAAATTCCAAGCCTATTTATTTTGAAATTGAAATCATTCCATTAGTTAATCTATTATTGGAATCTATTATGGAATCCCTGCTGATACCCAACAAGTATTTTTGGCTCACACCCTACTTGGGCCTTCGGGAGTTGGTAGACTATATTCATCAAAGTTCGATCAAGAGGAAAGGATCATGTGGTGTTGGTTCCAACTATTGAAACCTGTAATTGGAGAGTTATATCCATATGGAGTTGGGGTTTTCATCCCTATTTTAGTACTTGGGTTGTAGTACTATAGGATTTAATGCATTGTTGACTTTTAGGACATTACACCTAGGGTAGTTACGCTTGGATACATGTTGACCTGTTTTTCGTTCTTCATCTATGCTTTTTTGGAAACTCTTTTCTCACCTTCATGGTGTATCATGACACATGATAGTCATCAACCTATAGAGATTCTGTATTCCCTTCTGTCTATTTCAGGGTCAGCTCATTTATCGGGTTACCATGGTACCCATTCTAGTTCATGAAAAAGTTGTATTAGAGGAGGTCATTGAGCTTATTGTCATGAAGTCTCTATGCAATGTGAAATATATTTAGGACTAAAGAGGTAGTTTCCATTTTGTACTTATCCATCTCTTGTGAAATTGAACACTAAGTCCACAAGGTAGGATAGGGAATTACTTCTTGTGGATTAGTTATATTATTTCAACTATTTTTATTTGGATAGTTTTAAAAACAAATCCTCATTGTTCTATCATTAGGGATCTTGTTTCCCTTGTTTCTATGTTTGAGAATTATATGGTGTCTTACTTGTTGTTTTCTGATATCGTTTAGAGTCTTGCCTCTATGAATAAGTGATAATTAGATCCAGGAGGAAGCTGATGTTGAACCATAGTGAGTGAATCCTCCAGTGGACTAGAATCTATTTGAGGTTATTGTGTGCAAAATCCATGATCTGGGACTGGAAATATATCCAATCATCATTCAGGCTCCATCTATGGAACCTTAGGGGGATTTTCATTAGAATCATTCTCAAGTGTTACATCCCTAGAATTATCCAATTTTCAAATTATCCCTTGATCCTCAACATGATGAGGAATGGTTAGGAACGAAATAACTTCTTTTTGAGTTCTTTGAGACACCGAATGAGATCACGGATATGTGTTCCACCTTCATGATGGAGGGACAAAGTAGGAGATATTGGGATATGATGGTTATGGAGAAGAAACCTGAGGAATTATATTGGAAAAAAATCATGGTTCTTTTCACCAATAATAATATTTAATGGTTTTGGCCCTGACTATGGTGTTTTTCAAGCCTGAGCAGACTGACAGAACCATGATTTAGTATTCAAATTTATTTTCTGAATTCATGCAGTATGAACCTAATATTATGTCTAACTATATGATGAAGTCTACATGATTTTAGATGAGTCTTTGATCAAATATTTGTTCTTATTTTTCTTTATTATGATTCCCACTATTAGTGATCTGTTGGATTGGGTGATGATGGTTGAGAAAGAGATGGGTGGAAGATCAGGGTTGATTAGAGTTCCTTTTTCTCCTAGTGGCATCATGAGTTCCTTAAAGGGAAAGCATAAGCATTATAATTGTTGTGGATGTTCTAGAAGGAAGGGTCATTCTAGACCTTCTACAAAACCAGGAGGAATTCCATTTATTTTCTATAAGTGTGGAAGTCCTGAAAATTCTAAGAAGGTTTTCACTAAGGCACCCAAGAACTGTGGATCATGCTGACATTCAGTGCACATACATAGATCTTCGCATATCTTTTCTACACAACATATTTTAATATGATCATCACTACTTCCTAAAACTAAGGGATAATTATATTCCTCGTGTATAACATATTTATAGCCAAAGGAATCCAAAACAAAGCTACTTCATGCAGAGGAAGAGTCCCAATAAGAAACTGATATGGGACCATTGAACGTGATTGGTACCATTATTATAGTTTCATCAGTAGTAACTGCTATCATTGATAATGGTGCATCTCATTTGTTTATTTTAAACCATATTTTTAATATGTTAAATCTTTAAATGTATATTTTATCTTGTGAATTGGAAATTATTACACCATGTGGAAAAAAGAGAGTGCAGTATCATTATAGTCCCACTTTTGTCTTCTATATATCAGATTTCAAGTGGTCATTTAGTTTTACGTTCCTCAACATGAAACATTTTGATATAATTTTCAGAATGGATTGGATCATTTCAAATAAATATCAGAATAATTATTATGATCAATGGGTCTACCTTACTATACCCATTTTTGTGTCTCATTTCTTTCGTGGAGAAATAGACCCTTGGTGAAGTTGGACCAGACATTATTATCTAGATTTGGGGATAGTAATTCCAGTGTCTTTTTATCTAGAGTGGGAATATTTTAGCGATGATCTCCCTCCAGTTATAATCATGTTTCCCAATGTGTTTCCGTCTAATTTCTCTTTTTCCCACTGGTATGTGAGATTGAGTTTTCTATTTAGTTAATATTGGGTACTCAACTAGTTTCAATACCGTCTTAAAACATGGAACTAGCGAAACTAAAAGAGTTGATGTCCATGTTGGATGATCTTTTTGAGGAAGTAATTATACTCCCCAGCATGTCATGTTGGGAGGTGATAGTTCAATTTTCTAATATAGTTTATGGTTCACTATACTTATGTGTTGATCACCAAAAACTAAATCATGTTATAGTGATGATAAAGTATCCATTTCAACAGATTGATGATCTATTTGACCAATTAAAAGGGGAAACATGACTTCTGTAGATTTAACTTTGATCTAACTACCACGAGTTAAGGATAAAATAATATGAAATTCAAAAAACTATCTTTTGGATAAGGTATGACCATTATTAGTACCATGTTGTGCCCTTTGGTCAAATAAATTCTCCTCCAGTATTTATGGATTTGATGAATATGATTTTTCAAAAGTATATGGATACCTTTGGGGTAGTCTTTGTGGACAAAATCCTCTTTTAATCCAAGTATAAAGAGCATCATGTGCATCAAATGAGAATAATTCAATGTCTAGTGAAAACCAACTATCTTTATTTGGACACATGATATAATATCATGGAATATAAATTGATCCTAAGAAGGTGAAGGTTGTTATGACTTCGGAGAAACCATCTAATGTCTTTATGATTTGGATCATCATGGTCTTATCTAGATATTATTGTCAGTTATAGAAGGACTTCTAAATATTGGATTCTCAAATGACATCTCAAACATTGAAGGAAGTGATATTTTCTTGGGATGATAATCTTCAGAGTTATTTTGTGGTACTGAAACATCTTTTTACAATTGGGATGGTGTTAACTCTTTGAAAGTCCAGGAACAACAATGTGGTCTTTTTAGTGATGCAGCGGGTTTAGGCCTGGGTTGCATTATTATGCAGGGTGATCGTGTTGTTTCATATGAATCTGGTCATCTTATTAAACATGGGAAGAATTATCTGACCCATGACCTTCAACATGATGTTTTAATGCACACACTTAAGAGATAGCATAATTACATTTTTGGATAAAGGTTTACTATGTATTCATAACACGAGATCTTGAGTTATATCTTCTCTCAAAAAAATTTGAACCTCCTATAGAGGCATTGGGTTGAGTACCTGTAATATTTTGACTTTGAAATCGCCTATACGATTGGGAAATAGAATGTGTTCATGGATCCTTTGAGCACGAAACTTACAACCCATGTTGTGATATAATATTCAGCGGAGTGGAATTTTATTGGTCTCTTTTCATAGTGGCATATAGAAGTGTAGGAATGAGAAGATGAGGTTTATTTAGCCATTATTAAATTATCATCATCTCTTCTCTAGTTGATTCTTTCATATCAACATCTTAATAGTGAATTATATATAACAAGAGACTCTCTTTACGACGGGGATATAGGTATTCAGTGGTCTTTCTCCAAATATGGTGTAATATGCTATCACAATTTCTTCGTTCTACCATTAGTGGAAAGAAAGGATGTGATGGGGGATTGTCATAATTCCTAATATGATGTGCACCTAGGAACCACAAAAATTTTATTTGACATGCAGTAGTATTTATAGTTCCCACATATGTGATGGGGCATTGTCGAGATTCTTTCTCGAAGTTATAGATGCCAATAGGTTATATCCAAGCCTAGAAGACCTTCCAGTTTTCTTCAGCTACTTGTAGTCACTACTTGGAAGAGGGATGAAATCTCCATGGAATTTGTGGTCAGGTTTTCTCTATCCTAGAGAATGAAGAATTAAATATTGTTTCTAATCCAATGGTTAACCATGTTAGATAACTTCATACCCATTTGTGATTAAGGAAATGTTGAGGAGATAGAAAATCTATACATGAAATAGAATTCCTTTTTTCATGGAGTTACATATGTTATAGTTTCTAAGATGGATCCATGGTTCACTTCTAGCTTTTGGAGAGGCCTTTAGGTGGAAATGGGATATTAGGCCCAATTGAGAATGGCCTACCATTTATATTGGAAGGCCAGATACAAATAGTTATACAGATTCATGAGGTTATGCTCCACGTGTGTGTTCTTAACTTTGGTGGGGATTGAGATGATCGCTTTGGTTTGGTTTTGATTTCTTATAATAACAGCTACCATTCCATGATCATAATGTCTCATTTGGAGGCATTTTATGGTCATCTCTATAAATCTCCATTGTGTTTGTCAGATATTGGTTAAATTTTATTAGTTTGGACATGTTTTGTACAAGTGATGACAATAAATATTTAGTTGATTAACTAGAGAATATTGATGGTATAGAGCCGATATAAGTCTTTTGTTGATCATCAGTATAGACGCACACAATTTTCCATTTGTGATAATGTGTTCTAGAATGTTTCACCCTAGGTTGGCCATCAATGTCATGGGAGGAAAAGGATGCTTACTCCTTGTTTTGTGTGACATTTTGAGGTTGTTGAGAAGGTGGGGAAAATTTCATACCATTTATCACTTCCACTACGGCTGATGTCAATACATAACACATTCCATTTATCACATTTGAGAAAGTATCTATATGATCCATCTTACTTTTTGAGCTTGAGTAAACTTAATATTGAACCAAATGTATCATTGACTGAGCATCCAATTAGTGTAGTTGATTATAAGACCAAGGAACATTGTGGGGGGTGTTACCTTTGGTTTGTGTGCATTGGAAGCATGGTTATGATATTAATGAGATGTGGGAATGTGTGGCACAAATGAGAGAGTAGTGGCCAAATCTCTATATCATGGAAGCTTTTTCATTTTGGTTATTTTATTCTCACATGATTATTTTTATAATAATATTTTTCATTAATATATGTTATTTAATAATAAAACCCATTTAATTGGATGTTGTCATATTAGTGTAATAGCCCCTAAATGATTATATAGTTTTTTAATTGATTCATTTGGTGGAACCATAGTTGAAAAAGTGTTGTTTTATCATCTCATGGAATGTATTGTTGTGTGCATTAATTATTGACTCAATTATATAAACTAAAAAATATTCGACCTTTTATAATGATATCTTAAATTGCAGGTGATTTGATAAAGTAATTTCACAAAAATTGGGAATTTAAAATGGTTGACCATGAAATTTGATTTCAAAGGGAAATGAGGGATATTTTAATATATTTTTTCATTATTTTTGGAAACTGTACTTAGGTGACTAATAGAATCATGGTTTTTCCTTGTTAATGGTTTTAAATGATATATTTGAATTATTATTTAATAAATTGATAATTATATGTGTTTTGATAAATATTTTCATTTATTTTTCTCACTTGTGAAATTTCATAGTTTCAAAGAATATGTCCATATGTGTGTGTTTGTGTGTGTTATCACTTGATTTTTGAGGGAAATATATGTTTCATATTTGGTTATAGTGATTCATTATAGTTATTGGATAAAAAATTTAATATTACCTAATATAATATTGTAGTTAGATTACTTGGGGAGTTTGATGTGATACTATATTATTAGGATTTTATATCATGCGGAAATATATGTTTTATATTTTGTTATAGTGACTCATTATAGTTATTGGATAAAACATCGAATATTACCTAATATAATATTATTGTCTGATTACGTGGGGAGTTTTATGGGATACTATATTATTAGGATGGTATATCATGTGGAATGTATCATTAAATATAATAGAAAATGAGATTTCCTCTTGGATCATGGTTTTAATTGTACAAGATTTAGTTATATCTGATATATAGATGACTTGTACAAAATTTTCTATATATTCAGAATTGGAAATTATGTGATTTTTTTAGGTTATAGTCTCGAAAAAATGTCGCTAGTCTGACCCATCTAGATTATAGAAATAAATTCTTGTGTTTTGATAAATTTATATGTTGAGTTATTTTTATGAAAACCACAATAGGAAGTTATAATGAACATTTCGTCTATATCTTTTCCTTATCACATAAGATGAGGAAAAACATTAAACAATGACAAACATTATAGATCATGTCTATGAATCATTTCCTTAGAAACACTCCTCATAACAAGGAGAATATCAACCATTTATCATCATATTACTACCATCAAGAGGGTAAAATCAATTAAGTAAGAGAAATAATATGTCACAAATTCAGAAGAAAAGTAGATACAAGGGTGGTTATAAAACTATAGAAGAATCGTGTGGTGGTTCATGGTCAATAATTAAGATCAACAGAGAGGAAAACCTCATCAACAATGTAAAAAGTAGAAACACCAAATGAAAACAAAGGAAAAAATGATCAAAATTTTAATTTATAAAAACATTAATGATAAGGGTCGTTATTCTGTTACTTTATTCAATTTACAATGTGGAGTCTAAAATAGATTTATATGATAAGTTTTTCAATATACTCAAACATGAAAACATGAATTATAGACACATAACTAAAGGCATACACTAAGACATCAGTATGTCCGCTAAAACCTAGGGGTAGAGACATAACACAGGGTCATTCCATAAAAATACAAAGATTATGAACCATATTAAATAGGGAAAGGGAGATTTCATACCTCTAAAGATGAATATAGATACACTCACTAATGTAACCCACTCTCTATGAGGGGAGAAAAAGTTAAGTAGTGACAACAAAATTAAGATAAAAAGGATCACTTGAAAGAGGTTTTGGACAAGGATAATAATAAATCATTTTGACATAGGTGTGATATAAATCCATGAATAGAATAAATTTAGTGAATACTAACAATTTGAGGCTAGTGAGTGATAAGATTATAGAGGAGACTCACATCATCATCGCCCCATACCTGATTGTAATTGATATATAAAATGTTGTTAAACTAACTCCATGAAGAAATTACATTAATCAATTACATTATAGACCAACAAATAACAACATTAAATATTTTTAGTTGGTTGGTGAGGGAGAAGAGAGTGCACAATGGATGGAAGTATAGAAGAAGCTGAATTTTCCATAATAGAAAAGAGTTTCAAAAATGAACCTTCCAAAAGTGAAACACTTATAGGAGATGCCCTATAACACTTCTATAAGTTTCATTCTTCTTCCAATACATTATCAATGAAATATTAAATACTATTAAAGGATAAATTATATCTATATTTTTTAAAATCATTTAAAAAATTAAAGTATTTTCACAATACATGTGATTTTATTACTTTGAATGGGATAAAAATTAACATTTTGATCACTCTGAAAATTACTATAATGTATTAGTGATTAAAAATGAGTTTAGATAATTAGGTGATAAACAAAAAACAATTGGTACCTGGTTTAATATCTATAGTGAATGTATATATAAATTCTTTTTATCTTTAAATTAAGGCTCAAAAAGGCCTTTTAGTGTGGTAAAAATCCTAAAATGTATATATTAGGGTGATTCAAAATTTTTATGATTATCAATAAAGGTGAAAATTAATTTTTTATCACTAAATGATCTTCCTTGACATCATGGTAGAATATATGGATTCATCAATGATTAATGTATGTTCCTAATTATTTAATAATGTTCCTATAAACCAATCATGATTGTTCTTATGGGATGGGTTTTTCACATGATCGATATTTTTTGGGTTATGGAGATGTTAAAACCTTAAATACAAGTGAAAAGATATAAAATTGATTTAATAATGAATTAATGGTTATGAAAATTTTATACCAATAATGATTAAAATGTGTATAAATATATGAATCAAAATACAATTATACCATGATATATTAAATAATTACTTATATACAAATTATATTCATCTATGATGACATGACCTATCCCCACTGAAAACCCCTCATTGGACTAAAACAAAGCAGTTTTTAACTCAAAAATCCATCCACCAATTGTCCCTAGGTTAGAAACTATAACTAAGGGTATAAAAAACAAAAATGGGAGGAATTATAGCCATGTATCTCAGAAAAAAATTAATAAAAAACTAATAAAAAACGTATAATATAAAATAAATATCATGAAAAGTGAATGAAAATTTCATACATAAAATATAATCCAAAATAAAACCCGAAAATAAACATATTAACACCAAACTCAAACTCCTTAGAGTAGTAATGTCTAATTCAGTCAACTTTTCCTCTAAGAAAACTAAAAAAAGTATATATATTTGTGTAAGAGAAAGAGTATACATAGTAATTTCCTCCCCAAACCACTTATCGAAATGTGGATTAATGAAAATAATTTTTCAATAAATGAATAGTAGAACCCACACACAATTATATTTGGTCTATTATCGCTCACACTCACCAAGGATTTCAATCAAAATATTGTTTCTAAATGTAACAACATAGTATCGAGGAATATATTTCAAGAAGGTACAACAAAACCACTTCCCCACTAACCTCATTACTCTCAAGACACAATTTCTTATGTCTTGGGTTTCAGTCCCTTCTATATCATTACATCCACATTACCTCATACCACATAAAATCGATAAACACATGTCTATATCAACATCTCACAATAAAACTACATATCACATCATCATCATAGTAGGGTATAATAAACATGAGGGGAATAAACCTCATTCCCAAATACTATCATCTATAAACCACCATGTATCCCATCCAATATCAAAAACCATGTAAACTATGATATACATACTCTAGAAAATATCCATCATATCTAGAATATTATATATATATATATATATAACTATCAATAAAATCCATTATAATATCTGAATAAATAGTGGGTAAGGGGAATGGTCATCCATCTATTCACTCTATAACCTAGATGTTGTGGAAAACACACAAAATTTATGTCCTCAATTGGGAATTGGTCACGATATCCCACTCGGGCAGTG
Source organism: Viscum album (assembly GCA_963277665.1). Taxonomy (NCBI): domain Eukaryota; kingdom Viridiplantae; phylum Streptophyta; class Magnoliopsida; order Santalales; family Viscaceae; genus Viscum; species Viscum album. The sequence continues at coordinate 1,688,222,065 of OY728119.1, forward strand.
GTGTATAGTACAAAACAAAATATAGAAGATCTTTATATTCATACACATTCCCTTACAAAGGATTCACAGAAAAATAACACTATAATCACTCCCCAAAACTACCACAACATCACTACCACTCAATAAAAATATAAATCATTACTATTTGATAATCTAGGACCCTTTATTCACATAATATAACCACAAAAAACAGTTACATTCCATTTCATTCATCAATATAGTTTCCATATATTGTATTACCAAACATAATTATAGAAAATTTCCCATATTTAATTTGTAAGCATTCATTCAACCACTTCCAATTTCAGGTAATTCGTTATTCCATATTTTCATTTATTATATACTATTTAATTTATCAGTTAAAATTATTCCTTCAATAATCATTTTCCATTAAATCACAACAACTCCAACTACCATAAAAATTCATTTATTAGGCCAAGAATTTAACAATTATAGTGTATCCACTACTAAAAGTTTCATTTATTTCCATCGTATTCCCAACTACTATAAAAATATAAGTCAACCCAACAACAATCATACCATCACCAGAGAAACTGCCCTATAACACAATCACTACCTTTTTATTATACACACAACCAACCATACCAATGAAATTTTATCAACACAAAACCCATTATCTATTACCTCAACTTTGATACCATAATATGTCCCCAACTAGAAAAACCACTATTTATAGTAGAAAACAACTTACAAGATAACAGTAAACAAAAAAATATCCATTTTAAATTATTTATTCATGTTAGTTACATACAAATCATATTACTTGTCAACGATGTCACATCCAAATTCTCATACCACCATTTTCATAACCATATTTAAATATTTAACCCAATAATAATGTGAGATGAATATTAATGATATTCAGGAAATTAATTAAAAAATAATATATCAATCAACTATATTTTCATTAATAAAAAAACAAAAAAACATAGTGAACCATATTTAATAAGAATCTTTAATTACACCCCAATATATTTAACTTCTTATTAATCATTATTTTCTGTAAAATTATAATTTCAAACTCAAACACATACACCATAATTTAGTATTTCAAAAAACATAATCATTACCATATTTAAAGGATTATTCAATTACTAATAGTGATTTTATTAATTAATTAGATACAAAAATTAAATTCATAGTTGAAAAGAAAACAAATTTAGTTCCAATAATAACAAATATATCAATAAATATAAAATATCTTGAAATACCAAAAATAACCTATGAATTACCTTTTCCAATCATTTTTCTTTATTGTAATTCGTTATATTATTAGGTTAATGCATACCATCCAGCCAAAGTAAAAAAAATTACAATTAAAGAATTGACACATAATAAATAATCCGAATATTTTAATATCATAAATAAATTGGTTATTCAAAATTATTTCACAAGATTAAAAATTATTGGATGCTCACACTACAGAATACACCCAAGGGAAACTATCAAAAACCTATAATACATTAGGTTCTATAATTTTCTCTAACTAATATAAACCAACCTTAATAAACACTATATCCATGTAATAAAAAATAAGGATGAAAAATTACATAATGATTATGAGGAGTGAATCACATATTGGATGATATAATTTTGATTTGAATAGGCCTATAATCGAAGGATTTTAAATATGGATCAAATATCACCAAATATGCACCTCTCATATCCATGAATTCAAGTATAGTATACATAATTTTATGAAATAAAATTTCATTTTGACTAAACAATGGAACTGAAATATTAATTAATATCAAAATGATGGGTTATTATCATCTTATAATGTGGCTAAAATGCATTCACCTCGAAACCCACTCCATGAAATCTTTTTATTTCTCCGTAAATCCAACATTAAAAACCACCTTAACACCAAACATTTAATAAATTCCACAGTGAAACCAAGTTTTCCCATTCATGATGGGTTATTCCCATGAGACTTATGTTGTAATCCTCAGCTTTCTTCAACTTTATGATAACCAAACAAAACCATATTGAAACTAATGGATCTATGGTGAATTATTCCTAATCTGAATAGAAATGAGAAATCGACAACATAGGTTATCATGGAACATAGTAGAGGGTCATAGAACAACACCCCAGAAGGATGTTTGAATAAAAAGGCTCATGTAAGATATCCCTCAAAGACACCACATCATAACCACCCAACAATAGGTGAATTCAAAACATCCCACATCCATCATGTCGCAATACTATCCCATACAATGTAATGAAACTATAGAAATATAACCTTGTAATGTTCACTTTATATTAACCCACGGTCACCTCGAAATCATAATAATATAAGAACATTTATACACTATCATACTTTATCAAATCATGACCAAACTTCATCCAAAAAATAGTGTGACACCATAAATATCCTGACTCACACCATCTACTAAAACACAAGGAACACAATGAAACCCCACACTTAAATTCAGACACCCTATACTATAGAAAAATCATCTCCTCTATCCAAATCATCATTGAAAATTTAATATGTTCATGCCAAAACCCATCACCCCAACTATAATTACTATCCCAAATTCATATTTATTTTTACAACCTTCATATAGCACTAATAAAACATGAACTAAAAGTTTAAGAAGGTTTGAAACATTACATTTGACTTCTATCAAAATATTGCCATCCTAAAGATTCAAAAGAAACCTTTAAATAATACGGTAAAAGCCCATAAACCCAAATATCCCCTGTACATAAAACTAAAATATAACAGCTGTTGTCAAAGAAACAAATCACTAAATCCAAATGATAAATCCACTCTAGGAGATACACTTTAATATCTAAGGAAGATCACATCTATCCATCTGACACCTATAACCCAGGAATTATACAATGATTATAGATTTCTAAAAACATAACCATTAAAATATATTTATTTCAAAAAATATTTCTCTAACAAAATCAGGATAAGGATGATAAAAAATAATAAGATATCAATTATTTAATACCATGACTTTTCCCTCTTAGTGACCATTAATTGTTTCTTAATGAGAAACAAATTGATAGGATTTTATTTTGGAAACCATATATTTTTTAAAAAATATTTCTTCTTATTAAATAATTCATGTATGTACTAAACCCACCTTCATTCTAATGTTAATTAGATAACTAATTATTCTTTTATATTAACTTTGTCAAAGATAATCCAAATCTTTTATTAAAACAAATAAACTGTTATTTTTCAAAACCACCTCAAGATGATTTCATAGAGAATTTTCTAAAAATTTAATTTAGAATGATAATGTTTATTCCAATAGTGACTTATGAAAGGATTAAGGTCGCTAACTCAAATTTGTCCCACAATAAAATTCCAATTATGACTCTCACTCCACTATAATTGAATACCAACTGAAATCATACCACACTACCATAACAATAAATAGCTCCCTAAAAACAAGGGACACCATAAATGAGGGGAAGTGATACTGTCAATGTTGCACCACTTAATAGTAATGATATATAGAATTACCTGATATAGGAAACCAAGATTTATTCAAACACAAATCCCTAAGGTGCACTGAATATCAAGAGAAATACCTCACACTCTTCTTTTTCCTAACATAAGACCCAAAAATCAAGTTGTCTTCCACATCTCTTGAAATATACTGGTGTAAAATTTCCCATATCATCTCTGTATAATTCATTTCCTCTATCCAAATCCAAAACCATAAACTCTCCACTATTCATAGAATCTCTAACCTAAAAGCGGACTCAAAACATCATGCATGTATTTCTTTATCAGATAATGGGTTAAAAAATTGTGCATTCAACGAAAAAATTGAATCTTTGGGTTAGAAAGAATGGAATACCCTTTCTTTAACAGTAATAGAATGTTCATATGTTCATATTTATAAACCAAATGAATAAACTACGTATTTACCAAGAAATGGAACTCATCCCAATAAACTTTTTCAATTTAACCATTGTTAATCTATGACCACGCTCATGCCACCGCTCAATTCAAACACACTAATAATGAAACATAGAATTGATATGGGGAACCAATCAATTTGAATCATTGTTAAGCTATTATAACCACTCCTCAATCATGGATCCCAATACTCAACCCATGAACTTTATTACATATTTCCACTAAAATTTGTGCAACACCTCACATCCCAAACCAAACACCATAATGTTTCTCATATAGAATGTCTTCTTCCAAAAACATCAAAAACAATCAGTTAATTAAAATAATTAAATAACTCACTAATAGTAAATTAAATTCAGAAAAACTAAAATAATAACACTCACTACTATACCCCTACATCATTAATCTAACTTATCCTATTTAATAAAATATCACCATATTTCCAAATCAACACTATTCTTTTTACCAATATCACAACTTCATTATCTCTCCGACATCACTATCAACAAACCATTAAGAATTATAAACAACCACATTCTCCTTAAAAATAATAATTCCTAAAACCAAATATTCCTAACTACCCTTAAAAAGGGGAAACCATGTTAATACATTCCTAGAAAATAGTAACTCATTTTACAAGATTTTATAGAATATTTTGAATGAAAAATTAAATAAAAAATTAATTCAAATAGAAAATTCTTATTTAAACCTCATACATTTCTAAACATTCCACACCACTACATGTTTCCCCATAAAAATTATTTTTTAAAAACCCCTTTTAATATTGTTAAATCTATATTATTAATGTTGTGGGACAAATAAATCTTATAAAAAAATCCCCAAAACACTATATAAAATAATATTTATAATCAATGAAATTTTATTAAAGGAAAACATATTAATTAAAGCCTTTATTTAATGAAAAATATTATCAATAGGGTTTATAATAATTTGAATGAGTTAAAAAATATTACCAATAAACTCAAAATCCATTAATATAACCCTCTAGAAACGTTTGATGTAATTATATAAATTAAAATAAAAATTATGAAAAACATATTATTTCCAATTAAATTGATAAGGGATCTATCTCAGGACATCACATTCTTATTAGTTGTGTATTTTAACAAATTTTATAGTATTATTATACATAAAATAATGTCCAATGTAAAACACCAATAACAACACCTATGATAGATACCCATAATCACCAACCGTAAAATCTCCAATAATGTAATGTTATGTTCATCCACTGAATCTACAGTGGAAACTAAAAAAATAGATTTATATATATATATATTGTTGATTATATATATATTCATAGTAGGATCCTATATTAAAAAAAATTGAAAATGTTTATGAATAAAACTAATTATTTAGTAAATAAATGGTAGAACCAAATAACACATATTTCATGTCAAATGTTATATATTTGTACTAATTCTCACTCACCAAATAATGCATCCAAGTATAGATGAATAGTGTTAAGTAATTTATGTTAAGAAGGTTCCATGTGACCACTTCCATACTATTATAATTGTTCTCACATCCCAGCAGTATACATCATTTAACTCAATCCCTTTCATATCTACATATCTATATAACCACACACCTCATGATATATATAGACATATTTTCACAACCACATAGAACATAAGAAAATGAAAACTCTATATCACAACCTCATCACAATTCGGTATCATGACCATGAAGGAAAAAAATCATTATTCCATCATCCAATAATTAATGAACCCCATAATATATCTTCATTATAATTACAAACCATTCCATCTAGGATATTCATACTCTAACAAATATACATCATATCTCATAAGTATATTCCAAACATGAGTCATCATAAACCAAACTATGTCTAAAGGGAGAGTGAGGAAGAGGTATCCGTCAACTATTTTTCCCCCTTTGACTTTGGTGTTGGAGAAACACAAATTGTACATGTCCTTATATGGGAATCGATTAGGTTACCCAACTCATATAGTGGTTTGAAATAAATTATAGAAAACTAAAGAGTAGTATAGTAAAACACATTACAATGCTAAGGGTTCAAACCAAGAAAATAGTAAAATCACACACAATAGTTACCACACTATAATATCCGATCACAAACAATCACATCAATTAATATGGTAAAAATTTTACCCCATTATTTTCTACATGAAAATAAAAACAACATTATTACCTTCCAATTTCATTAAACAATTTTTTTATAGAGTTTACATTATTATCCATAATTTCATGTAAATATCCATAATTAATGTAGATTCACTCACTCAACAACTTCCCAATTTTTTTCATGAATCATTCATTAATTAAATTTTTACAATAATTATAAATCACGTATTCTATTTATTCCAATCATAATAATTTATCATTCCATCATAAAAACTCTATACATAATTCAATATTTATTTATGTGGTCCAAAAGTTTTCCATTCTAGTCGATCCTATATTCTTAATTTCATTCATTTAAATGATATTTTATAAAATTGTTCCACTACAACATAAACCCAAAATAACAAAACCATCACTACTCAGACCGCCCTACAATACATGTTAAATACTTCTAAAATATCCAAGATATTTTCCCCCATTCCATAAAACTAGCAACACTATGACACCAAAAAAACAATGAATCATTATCCACTACCACAATTGTGAAATCATTCCATCACCCCAACTAGAAAACCAATTTATTTACAGAATAAGCATAACTTTATACCAAAAAATAACACCTCCTTATTTTTTAAATATGATTTCTAATTAAATCATTATTTCTCACATAACTATACATTAATTTAAATTATAGATTCCCATGATCCCCTTTCATTAATATCTCTAAATGTTATTTCCAATTATTTATTGAGAGGCATATCTATAAGATATTCCAATGTTATCCTTGCAGCATATATCAATTAACAATATTTATAACAGAAAATAATAGCAATAAAAAATGAACCATATTTAAATACACCCTCTCTAATTACCCCCATATATATTTGACCTACTATTACTCATTATTCCATATTAATATAGAATATCATGTCCAAATACCTACATTGTATTTTCATATATCCACCCAACTAATATTTTACCATTTTTAAGTGATTAAAGCATTATAGAATGTGATTTCAATTGTAGGATGAAAGTTTAATAAAATGGCATCAAGAGGGGTATGAATTATATTTTTTGAATATAAAAAAATATCATTGAGCTTTTTAATAAAATAATTAGACGAAACGATTATCCAGAACTCATTGGATCTTCATATTATATATCAGAATGATAGTTCATAAAAATTTTATTGTATATAAAATTTTAGAATAAGTATAACATTTCTATATAATTATGTATTGAAAAATATAACGTTTTGAAACAATTATGTAAATACATTATAATGTATTAAATAAAAATATATACAAAATTATACAAGATTGAAATATGCTTTAACCGTCAAAGTTAAGGATATCTACGATACAGACTTTATGTATCAAAATTTATAACAAAACTATAAAGGATTATTTTCCTTAATCATAGAAACCATTGAAAATAATATCACATGAAAATTGTTACCATACACAAAGGAACACTTGACTATATAGATTGGAGACTGCATTGTATTCCAATCCCTTAAATCCATTGATCAAACTTGATAGTATAGAATATTACAAACATAAATTTTTTAACGAAATAAAAAAATAATCCTATAATGGATTCTTTAATATAAAGTCTCTAAAAACGATACAATAAATCTCTCTTAATTGAACAATTTTTTACAAACATTTTACATCAACTCTCGATAGTGGCTTATAGAAATGATCATTCCTTCTTGATCACCATCTTCTAAACAATTTCCTTCATTAATCTAATTATATTATTATGTTAACCCATACTATCCTCCCAAATTAAAAATATAAAAAATATTTAATAATATAAACATAAAAAGAAGGAGAATTATCAAATCTCATGCCTATTCTAGTTCATCAGTAATCATTATACAATAATGATAAAGATTTCATCATCATGCCACTAAAAATACCAAATGAAAACCATAAAAAAGTATACCTCATCAAGAGTCTTCAATAAATCATCCAGAAATAATCTAAATTGAATGAAAACCACTTCCATTGACTCCTCATGAAGAAAGAAAAAATAAGACAATGAATAAGAAGGAAGAATCTAACATTTAAATAATAATATTTAACATAGAATCCAAAAGTCAAAAGCTACCAATAAGGGATAAAAGATACAAAAATATGAACATTTGATCACCTATGGTTCTGGGGTGTTTGAAATAAATTGTATGATTTTGAATTTTATTTCAAATTTATAATGGAATAAGAAATAAAAATAATTATATTGGGATGGGATATTCTAATTTTGAAATTTTGTTATAATGATCTCCAATCCAGAACACATTTCATGGTATCTGATCCATCCAAAATTACGATTTTAATTTAATGAGACAAACTAAAGCAATAAAAAAAGGTGACTCATCCAAGGGTGGCCAAAAATAATTTTTCCCAAGGGAATCGCCTAGAATTTGGTTCACAACCTCTAGTTTAAGCTGAGAAACATTTCAAAGAAACAAACTCAGGAACATGGAAGTGCAAGAGAGGATAGATAGTCTGCTATATTGTTCCCCTCATGCCACATATGGGAGACACTAGCTTTTTGATAAGAAGAAGCTTTCAATTTCTTATGGTGTAGGAGACTGACTAGGGAATGGTGCCCTTAACTTATAAGGTGTCATGAATAATCAGGGAATAAAATTCCATTTGATCAAAGATAATGCCTATCTTGCTACAAATGGAGAGTCCAGTGAGGACCACATTAGCCTCCGCTCGAATTTGGGTACCCCTCCCAAAATGTGTGGTGAAACCCAACACCACACTCCCTCGGGAGTCCCGGATGACCCCTCCTCCTCATATAACCCCCATACCATATAATGTTCTATGTTGAGTTTGAGACTATCCCTCAGAGGAAACCACTGAATCCATCTCCCTATTAAAATAGAAAAACTCAGTAAAACTGCACTCTGCGATCCAAAAATCACACAAAGGGATGGCGCCTCCATCTTAAAGCAGCTAGAACAATAAATTCGTTTAAGAGGCACCTTGTTCTGGAAATAAAAGACCTTCCTGAATAAGGGATCCCCTAAAACATTTCTTGATTACTTGATTTCCAAAAAACCCATAAAACTGATATGAAGATGATATGACGCACCACTATTTCCATTGTAGAGCCGTAGGCCCCCTAGAACCACCGCTCTATGAAAATATCATTTCTAACACTAGAGGGGGAGTATTTCAAGACATCTCCAAAGAAAATATATCCTTGACAAGCCCATTCTCCGGTGAAGAAAATGTTACTCAAGCTCTCTTCATTTTTTTTCATGTATCATTGGAAATAAGAAGCCATGCAGATTCGTAAATGCTTAATATTATCTTCATATTGAAGAGAATTATTAACAAGCCCCTAAGTGAGAATGTTATGTTTAATGGGCACATGGTTTCACCAATCCATATCACTCCATCGATCAATCTTCCCCTGAGGAATGATCATCCTACGGAAATTCTTCAAACTAAATTTCTCCGAAGGGGAATAGGTGAAAATGAACCTTTCTTGCTCTGATATCATGCTTATAGAGTCAGAATCTATTATTGATTTGTGTCCAGAATAGATCTAAAGAAATGAGAGTACAATCTAGCCGCCCTGAACGAAATGGTAGAGGTTGGGCATCCCTTGTACCCCAGAAAACATCCCAACAAGTTATTATTCCATAAGTAAATAAGCCCCTCCCTGATGATCCATTGGGAGTGTGGGAGTAGAGTCGGAATGATATTTCTTGCTCAAGACCATAAGGATGACCCACTAGCCAATGGAGTTGGAACACATCCCTTGTACCATTGGATCATATGCTTCCCACATAGGGTATGATCCTCAATTATTTCCCATGAATGATTCACACACAAGATGTGGATAGTGGCTTACAAACTCCTTACATTGATCCCTCCTTCACTTCGAGGACGAGCCATATTTACCCATGACTCCTATTTTCATTTCCCTTTGGCCATCGCATCCCATATAGAGTGCACAAGTATCCTATCTATGGATCTAATCACCCCTTTCGGAACACATACAGAGGCCAAATAATGCATAGAATTGCTGAAAGAACTCTATTTGTGAGTGTGATTCTCCCCCCAAAGGATAAGAAATGATTTTTCAAATTCAGAATGAAATCTTTAATCTTAATTACCACATTTTCAAAATCCTTGGTTTGAAATATTCCATGAGATATATGGGTACCTTGGTATTCAATGGGGAAAGAACCATGTCCAATGCCCAAAATACTGCCCATCCAGGCCACCCTACTCAAGTTGCATGATATTGGCATAAAAAAGTTACTCTTATCCCAGTTAACAATCTGCCCACTCCAGCGGTTTTACTCAGCAAGTATCCTGTTGACTTCATAATGGGACCTCCCTCCCACATTCATGAAGATAACTATGTCATCAGCAAACCTTAACTGTGATACAGATGAGAGGTTGTACTACCTCTAATATGGAACTATGTCCCCAATGGATACACCCTTGTTGACCGGCCAGCTCAGAGCATCTTTCATGTGGATAAAAATACTCGGTGATAAATGATCCCCTCGCTGAATACCCTACACAGACATGAAGAAGCCCTCAGTCCTCCTCATGAATGAAACTATCATCCATGGCGGAAAAACACACCTGAAAATAATATCACAGGCCCATTTTGAGTACCCATTTTTGCCAGAACATATTTGATAAATCCCTACACCATCTTATCAAAAGCCTTATTCATATCTAACTTAATAACCATGTTAGATCCATGAGATTTGGTGTTCATGTCTCTTTTCATCTCTTGCGCCAGTGTCATGGCACCCTCGATCAACCTGTCTATTAAAAATCCATGTTTCTCCATGGATACCCACCACGGGAGAAAGAATGAAACCTAACTGTTGATGATATTCCCCAAAATCTTGTAAGGGACTTTCCACATGATCACAGGCTGATAGTGGTCTTGAGAAGTGGGAACTTTGGTCTTCGGTTGTAGCACAAGAGTAGTCTCTGCCACAATCTGAGGGATGAAACCCCCACGAAAGAAATACTGGATTGGAAGAACAATATCATGTTTAACTACCTCCCAAGATCCCCAGGGAAGGACCCAGGGAAACCATCGGGACCCACTGCACTATCGCGGATAAAATTACACATGGTCGCATGCACCTCTTCATCCTATGGAACACCTTCAATCAAACCATTATCTTGTGTAGTGACAGTATTCGGAATCCCCTCCCAAAGGTTTGACTCCCTCGAAGGATACTCCCGATTCATGTTCTCGTTCATGCCAGTAAGGACGTTTTTTATAAATAATAAGGTCATTCCCCTGACCACCTCCCTATCATCTTTGAATGACCCTTTTTCCAAGGCCATATTAGGTTTAACTGTGTGCCTCCTCTCCATCATGAAATCATGGAAATAACTAGTATCCATATCTGCCACTTTGATCCATTGAACTCTAGAGCCTTCCCTCACCTTGTATTCTTGCGAGATCACTAAGACCTATATGGTGTTCCACTTCTTGAGAAGATCCTCAAAGACCACATCATCCCACCTCTCCACTAAACTAGCCTCTAAACCCTCAATATCATGGTCTCATATTATATCTCCCTAAATCTTATAGAAAAAACAATCATAACTCCGCCAATGTAATAATGTCCCTTGTGAATCAAAGGTGGACACACTTCAAAACTTAATCCCCAAATAATCACAACATTATCCTTAACCTCCCTCCTTCAACCAAATGAACACTAAACCAATCCATAGTGCACTATATGGCAATATGGTGCATCAAAGCATAGATAGAAAGAATTTAATAACTAACAACCTAGTACTAAATGGTATCGTAATGATGGTCATTCCATAATGACCCTCATTAAGGGGAAAACAAAAGTGGATCACATAAGATAAACCTCAATTACCCTACATAATAATCAACATATATATAGTGATTTAAAAGAACTCCAACACCAATATTGTAACATCCTAGACTATAGTATCCCAGATACATCAGTTTTATTATATTATATTTATATATTAAAATATTTCCCAAATTATACAAATGTATATTTATCCAATTTGAATATATAAATAAAAATAAAAGATATAGAATGAACACATTGGGATAAAAAATTTCATCCTTCGGTCATATCCTTGATATTTACATATAGTTATTTGATATGTTACAAGGGGAAAGGAAGAAAATAGGTGGGGGTATTGATTATTAGTTAAGAGTATCAGATTATGGAATATTTGACAACCTAAAAAAGGAATAAGTGATGTGAAATAAATAAATAAACCACATTAATTCCTAATCAACTGAAATTGAGGGAATTTTATATTCATGAAAATAAATGAAAACTTAAAAAAATCCATGATCTCATATTGATGGAATGAAAAACTTTTGATATCAAAACATTTTTTCAAGGTCCTATTCTAAGAAACTATAATAATATGGAAAACTTTATACAAAACATCACAATATATATAGTCTCATGAGACCTATCTACGCATAAAGGTGTTATATAATTTTGGACCCACTTTTCAACTTATCAAGTTCAATGAATTCACCATAATATCCCACAATAAATCTCATACCATTACCTTATGTACCTATAGCTAAATAATACCATTTATATTCATATAATTAAAAATAAATGAATTAAATATATCCTCCTTTAATGGGATAATTTGGATGTCTAGTAGAATGTCCCTTAATTAAATTTGAAGCCGTGGGGTATCATCAATGTGTGAGGAAGTACCCTTATCTATGAAATATAAGGGAGAGTGTATCTGGGCTACTATAGTTGAGTGAATTATCAACCACCCTTTTCTTGTGATAACCCTAGGGGAATCTATGTCACGTATTCATAAAATTTATAGTATCCATATTGGGATGTTTTTTTTACTAAAATGTACACACTTTTACTTTACTAAATTATAGTATGATTTTCCCACCATGGAAAAGATTGAGTTTTACAATTGTTTTGGTAAACCTTGATTACAAATAATATGAGGGAGTGATAATGATATAGACTTGTAAATTTCCTAAATTAATTGAGTAATGTGGTAAAATTTATTAATTGAAATGTATTCACTACATAATAAGAAATATCTGGTGAATATAAAAAGAGTCCCAAAGATTTCAAATTGAGATAGAAAACCCCCAAATTTGGAATGGGAATAAATTTAATCAAAAACAGCTAAAACATAGGGTTTAAATTTGATCTCAAAATTATAGAATAATGTAATTTAACAATACAACACCTAAAAGAGGTATTATATAATCCACAATAAAGAAATTAGGTGAATGATACCAAACATGTAAAAAAAAGGAAAAATTGGGACATAAAACCCTTAAAACTTATCCTGACTTCCAAGAAAAAATATTCACCTCCTATATAACAAATAAGGAAATATTAATAACTTACTTCAAATCTTTACTCATATCCATTTTAATTTATAATATTTATGAATATTAACTCCCTATTTTAATTCTTCATATTTTCAATAATGTGTGTTTATAGTTTTGGTCGTTTATACTAGTTTTAAAATATTAGTGTTAGTATTAATTTTTTTCAAAATCTTTCATAATTTATAGGATATTAAAGTCATTATAATGGATGTTTTATAAATATTTATGATTTTTTAAGTTCCTTGCATGATTTTATTATACTTTTGATGAAGATTAAATCTATAAAAAGCATGTTTTAGTGATTCTTGAGGATTGAAGGGTGTTTTCTTAATTGAGGAATTAAATGTTGTTATAACATATATGAAATAAAAACATTAATTAAAATTTTTTATTATATTATACCGATAATAAATTTCCTATATTCTTTCATCATATTAACACATAGTATTGTTCAAGTAGGTGGTTAAATCGACCCAAAAATGAAAATAACTAGATTTAATAAATGCGTGTGAGGTGTTTTTTTGTAATATCCTAATAACATAATGTTAATGAACTTTTTTTTATCTGTGTGATATACCATAATTATAAATAAATTATAAGAATATGTAATGGATATAAAATTATTACATAATTTGATTACAAAATTTCTTCATAGAACCCTTATTTAAAATGATTTAATTAACAATTGTAATTTATTGATATTATCATTAATAGGTTATCCTAATTATCAAAAAATAAACATAATTATATAAAAATATCATTTTTAATCATTAAACCATTTTAGTAACAATCAATAATGGATGTTAATAAAAAATTAATTTTGTTTCTCGTGGTGGTGGCAGTTTGTTTATACACACGAATGAAGATTTCATTTTTTTAATGGATGGGATACATGAATATATAATAAATATATATATATAGTAACATTATAGTATATGAATTATTATAATATAATTATATTGGTGTGGCTAAAATAAATATGGATGATGATAATTAATAATAAAAGAAATTTAGTTTATAATACCAATGTCGGGGACATGATTTTTACTTGGAATTATCATTAGAAGATTAAGGTAATAGGCTAACTATTGGTAAAAATAATCTTCATAACATGGTAAAGGGTTCTATGAAAAATATTTTCAAAGTCATTCAAGTATAAATTGTTTGGGAAGGTGATTCGGGAAGTGGTGGAGATGTTACTCTTTTATAAGAGAGTTGAAGTGTAGCTTTGGGAGTAACCCTTAAATTTTCCATAATATATGGTTACTATGCAGTGGGAAATTTTCATAAAAATGTGATAATTTGGAATTAAAAGTGAGTCTTGTTCAAAGAAAACCTAAAATGCTTATTTTTTAGAAAACATTTACTATTTTAGTGTTTCTTCTTTAATCTTTTTAACTTTTACCCCAATTTACTTTAACCTTGATAATTATTTTTTAACGTTTGTAATTAGTTTTGTTTAAACAATCTTAAATTAAAATTGAAAACTATTTTTATCTATATTATTTAAAAATTATTTATCATTTATTTAATGAAATTATAAATGTGTAAACATAAAATTTCATAATAAACAAAATTAATCGAGTGAAAATATTTTTTATAAAATAAAGATTTTATGATTTAAATATATTCATGAGATACAATTATTGTGGATTCTAATTTTAAGAGCATAATTTTCCTTTTTGAAAAAATAATGGTTATGAATAATTCAAGGAAATACCTAACAACATATCACATTAAAAAATAATTGATATAATCAAAACACTAAAAAATATTTGTATTAATGTAACATTTTATATTGGTTATAAATTTTTTTTACATAGGTCATTTAAGTTCAAAAAATATTTTAAAATACATATTTTTACTCCTTAAATTAATTTTTCTATAATTAAATGTTTTTGTAAACAACATGTTCATTCTAATATAATGATAAATATATAAATATTATAAGTTTTATGAAAAAAAATATTTTTTTATGTAAAACAAGCATTTTAAGTAAATTATAAAAGAATTAATACTAAACTAATTATGATATTATGATTTGATAGATAAATTTCATTTGGTAAAATTAAAATTAAAATATTTCACGATTACATAAATTCATGAATAATGGTTCTTTAGAGTGATAATTAGGCTATTGATTTGGTATTTACAATTTAGTTGTTATAGTAGAATCTCATGAATTAATCCCCCCCCAAATAATTTCATCATAAAAATTTGGTTATCTATCAACTATGATAATCCTTCAATGTAACTTCTTCTGGATCCCGGATTTCCACTACTCAGTTTTTATTTCTCCAAAGGACATTTATAAATAAATTTATCAAACTTCACAACACATACTCTCTAGTGAAAAGTATGTAGGAAGTTTCTCCATTATAATAAAATTTATGATCCAATACTATTCAATCTTATGTGGTCTCATCATTGGATTTGGTATGTATTTGCTCAGAAAAAAAACACAGGAGATGTAAAGTCCTGTAAAAGGGTCAGGATGAATATCTAATTAGTAAGTTATAGCTGTGATTATTTATAGTATTTGAAAATGGAAAACATACCTAGAGAATAACTTCCCGATTTTACTAAATCTTACTATTCCCTTTCATGGTAAATCAATCAATAATACTTGATCCCTAACTTGGGATTATGAGTATTTACTTTTATTATCATAATATCTCTTTTTTCTACTATATGCTTCCTAAATATGATCCAGAATAGTTTGTACTTTAATAGTATTGTGGACTATATTCTCTAGGGTGAATATCATTTTTTCTCTAACTTCTTATTAATAGGTTAGATCACAAAACCAATTCAAATACAATTCTTCAGACGGTTCCATCGATATTCATGAATGGAATCTATTGTTTTATAAAAATTATACCAATGTTTTATACAAATCCCACATACCATGGAAGTTAAGAGAAAATTATATCAATATGTCTTCAAATGTCTAGATTGTCCATTAAGACTTCCAATCAGTTTGGGGATGATAGAAAATTCTTAAATATATATCATTATTGGGAACCCATTGAATATAATTCCATAATTTCGATTTCATCCAAGCTTAATGATTAGATACAATCGTTGTTGGTTCCCCGTGAGGATTTTTTATTTCATTAGTATATAATTTGAAATGGAACACAAGTGTTAGATATTCTATTATTCTATATAAATGAGCATACTTAATTAGATGATAAATGATGAACTATAGATAATCATTATTTTTATAATTATTTAGAATTCCAATGGAAATTTCCATCGTAATTTGGTCCCACGTCTATATAAGTGTAAGTAGAGGATACATTACTCCCTTATGATATTTCCTTTTATAAATTACCTACTCGAATTCTAAACATCAACACACAACATATATAATTTTTCACTTTTTATCATCCCACTATAAATATTGTCTTAACTCCAAATATATCATTTTGCGACTAGGGTGTACTAAAAATTTTAACTATGTGTTTTATATAGTAGTTCCATTTTAAACACTGTTGTTTATATAAAACCTAAAATATTCCCAAACATCAATAATCCATATGTATTTATGATATTTTTCAATTTACAATCAATAACTACTTTAATATTCCTGCATGTAATCTCACCATCCTATTGTGACATCTCAATATTTTCATGTGATGATAGTTTAAAATGGCTTGGAAATGTAATCTTGGATCTCCTTACCTAAAAATCACCACATCCATATTTTTATGGTCTTTATTTAAATGATCCTTGTTAATTATCATCATGGTCATAAACCTATGGTCCCTCCTACTCAATGAATGGAGCACCTTGTTTTCCATTTCTAGTTGGTAGCGTATTAAGAAATGATAACCCTTATGTAGTTCAAGACCTATTATTTCCCTCTGGTTGAGATCTTTCTAACCGATGATATACTTGAAGATCTTATGATATGTACATATATTACATCTTTCACCATAGAGGTATTGTTTCCAAATTTTAAACTAATCGATTACAGATTCTAGATCTTGTTTTTGAGTCGAATAGTTCTATTTATGAATTTTCAATTTTCTTGATCTATATGAGATCACATTATCATTATATATAAGGACACCAAAAAATCATTCATAATGTATAATTATATATTAAAAATATTTCCTTCAATAATTGTAATGTTAACATCAGTTCATTAATCGATTTTCTCATTATATCTTGAAAAAAATACTCAAATTACCTTTACCATGAGAATTTTAACCCTTTAGGTGTTATCTTGTTCAAAATATTCATCATACATATAAAGTAATGAAAAAATACCGATATTATCCTTATAAACTGGGGAATATTCAAATCATAGATATCTTCATTGATATAGGACTTTCAATAACTACATTTTTCATTAGAGGGTAAACAGAAATTTTTTCCTTTGTGAAAATATAGTCATGAAGGGAAAAATTATTATGAAAAAATTCATACATACAATATATTAAATATAATTAATTTTATCTAAGGGTTTCCCATATTATTTTCAGATAAATCTCATTCACTTCATATTTCTATGATTATATAGAGATATTATTAGTGAACACCACCCAATATTTATGAATATAATCCTTCAATAATCTTGTCATTAAATCCATAAAGATATAAGGCTCATTTGTCAATCCAAGTGGAATTACCAAAAACTCATAAAGTTAATATCCAGCTCAAAATTTATTTTTCAGTATATCATTCATCTTCTCCCTTAATTAATGATAACTGGAGTGAAGATCAAAATATGAAAAATAGTTGTCTCCTTGAATTTGATCAAATAATAAATCAATTTATGTTAAAGATTATTTATTCTTCATATTAATTGTAGTTTTCTATTTATAATGGATGCCTAATCTCATTCTACCTTCTTTATTTTTGATGAATAAAATAGTTTTTCTCAGTAGTGAAACACGAGGGTTTCTAAATACCATATCATGAAACTCATGTTGATATTTTATTCGTCTCCAATAACTCCACATATTCTATTCTATTGGGTTTTATGATATAGTTATTATATCTAGAAAAAGTATAATAGAAAAATCAACTTCAAGCCCAGGTGGATGACTATGTAATTATTCTAGAAAAACATTAATTGGTTTTTGTACCATAGGTACATGCTCTGTATAGAGTATATCATCCTTTTCCATAGAACAATCTTGATATTCCCCTCTTCCATGAATTTCATTAAAGAGATGTATTTTGATAAAAACATTATAGGATATAGATATTAAAGTTTCTCCTATAAAGATAATAGATTACACCTCACCTTGATGAATCATAATATACTTCTATTGAAAATTAATATTTTCATTATAATTTTAAAATAAATCCATACTTAGAATAATATCAATGTCAACCATGGGTATATTAACCATGTTTAAAAAACATTATTCCCATACATCATAATTTTAATTTACATACACATCATTGTTTCATTAATATTCCCACATGGTTTCTTAAATGATAACTCTATTACTAGGGTTCTTGTGAAATATATAATTTTTCTTCCAAATATGGAATATATAACACAATATAAAGATTTATAATAAAATAAATCATTCAGTATCTCTGAGGCAATGATCAAAGTACATGACACCACATCATTAGGAACATTAACTTTATACGTGGTAATCATATAAGCTTTTCATTTCTCCCATATAATTTTATGATTAAAACTCTCTTCAAATTCGGGATATTCATTCAAATAATTTCCCTTATCCGTATAGTTAATTAATTTAACATAAAAAACCAATTCCTTTCCTTTGCATTCAATTTAATTATGGTCATTTTCCCCATTATTTTAACAAACTCATCTTCAATTTATACAACCCCTACTGTATTTCTTTCCAAATTTATCACATTTGGGAAATACCACCATTATTTTTTCACCATTTATATACTATTCATACCATGATTCTCAAATGACCTCTTCATATCCTGATTTCCAATGAATATATGTATCAAAGAGAACCCATTTTCATGTGTGTGGTGCTTTATAATATATAATAATTTGAATAAATACAATGTAATACCAACACCCTTAAATTCCAATCATTTAACCCAACAAATAAATGATCAAAATTTATTTTTTCTCAATATATATTATCTGTATCATATCTAGATAACCTTGTACGATTATCCACTTACTCAAAACAAATCCTCCCCTTTTTTAGATTGAGGAACTACCTTTACATTACATCCATTTTCTCAAAATTAAAGTATTTTTAATAGAATGCCACCATAAATGATCCATATTCCATGTTATTTGTCTCATATTCCACAAAAATGATTTCAATTA
This sequence comes from Viscum album, assembly GCA_963277665.1. Classification (NCBI taxonomy): domain Eukaryota; kingdom Viridiplantae; phylum Streptophyta; class Magnoliopsida; order Santalales; family Viscaceae; genus Viscum; species Viscum album. The sequence continues at coordinate 1,688,241,792 of OY728119.1, forward strand.
GTGACCACCATTGGTCTGCATCTCCCTTTAGATGATAAACTACCATCATGAATTTTCCTTTTTCACTACTTCCAAAAGTGAGAAATATCTTGTCTTAGGACTAGATCCATTGTTCACGTACCAAAGTATTATTAGTTCCACAAGATTCTTGTCGTTTTTTTCATGTTAGTTGGTCTAACAAAGATACACTATTTCATGGATTAACAAGTTATAGTTTTTGTAAAGATTTATTATCAGAACCTAGGACAACTAAAATAATATGATTATGAAAAGATTATCCTAAACTCAATATTCAATGTTGTATTCAACGGTAACATCCTTACATTGTCTATAAGTGTTTAAATAGTTCTAATTCCTTACATTATACTCCACAATATACAATTTTATATACATTATTTTCTTATGAAAATTAATTTTCAAATATAATTCCTATAATATTTTCTTGATTGGTGCCTAAAAATCATCTGGATTTTTATCGTACTTGTGTTTCCAAACTAGGTTCTTCTAAATCTAGTAATTAAGGTTAATACTAAACTTCCTATAATACCAAATATAACAACACTATCTCAAAAAACCTGGATCCGATAATTATATTTTAAAATTGGTACATAATAAAATACTTTCTAAAGGATCCAATAGCTTGTTAGTCTTGGAAGACTATATACATATATTTATTTCATTTGAAAACGAAACGATATACCATAAATGCATTAAAAGACCATAATATTACCATCCATAATATCATTTAAAATTAAAAATATATCACCACTAGGATTCCTATGGAAATGAAAAATATAATAGTTACCACACATGTTCAATAAGAAGTAGAATAAAATATAACATGTCATAATATAAATATATAAAAATTGGAATTACAAGAATAAAATAATGAATCTTCAAAATTTTAAATCTAATTTCATGTTGTATCTATGAAAAAAAAATTAAAACATGAATGAAAAAAATATTTGTCCTCGTATAGATTTAATTCATAAGGTTAGACCTGAAAATAGGTTTTCATGTCCTTGTACTATGACACTATATGGATATGGGGAGAGGTATACCCCAAAACCCAATTTATTTGTCTTAAGAGACATGCAAATTAATCAAGGGATATACACCTTTGGCCCTACCCATCACCTAATTAAGTATAATTCATTCTCCATATTATTTGACAATACATATCATACCATTCCCTAAGGAATATCAAGATTATTAAAAAATGGTTATCCATATAAAGAAAAATATACTAAAAATATGTACACATTCAATAGAATAATATAGAGGTCCATAAAATAACCATGAATCAATTTAGAATATATGGGGTATCATCAATGTAACAAAAAGTTCCCTTGTTAAAGAATTATAAGGGTGATGGTAATTTTAATATGGTGGGTTATCTAGGGAAGAAAAAAATTTGGTTCAATAGTTTTCATTGGTATAAAATCAAGTAAATTTTATGAAAAATATATCATCATGGTTCATAAAAATAGTATCAATATTCCAAATAAATTCCATTTGGTGTATCTAGCCAAGTCTGTAGTCCTATAGTCATTCGACATGCATAAGATGATGATTAATCCAATGATTAACCAACCCTATTTATGTATATTACACCTAAATTAATTTCTTCCAAATCCACATATGCTTGTTATTATCTACACAAGGATTTATTTTTTATGAACTACACACACATTTAATTTAACAAAATATAGTATGGTTTTTTCCAGTATGGAAAATATTGAGTTTTATAAGAATTTTAAAAAATCATGAATCAAAAGAAAACTATGGATGTAGAGAAATATATACATTTAAACAAAATAAATTTCATGAAAAATATGGTAAAAAATTCCATGGTTATTTATTTATCACAGAAATTTAAATATCTTCTGAAAATAACATGAGACGTAAATAATGAAAATTAAAATAGAAATAACACACTTATGTATTGGGTTGTAATTAAAAAACCATATTAACATATAGGAGTTAAAATTAGCTCAAAATACAATTAATAAAATAATTTCATGGTTTAACATATCTAATAGTAATTATATACACCACCTAAATAAAATATGGTGCATATTTCCAAACATCCCTCAAAGAGATGAATTTAAGATAAAAACCCATTAAGTCCTATCAAGAATATCATGAATATATATTAACCTCATATATCTAAAAATTAGTTATCTTTGTAACATAACTAATAACTTTATTCATATTCATTTTTATTTAAAAACTTCCTAAATACTCATTCTCTATAAGAATTCTATGAATTTTCTACATCAGGTGTTTTTAGTGTTGATAGTTTTTTCTAATTTAAAAATATGGGTGTCTGTATTATTTCTTATAGACATGTTCATCATTCAAAAAAATTAATGTTTCCATTTGGTATTTTTTATAACTATTTATTTTTCTTAATTCCATAATGGGTTTTTAGCCTTTATTTGTGAAGATGAAATCTATAACTAGCATGTTTTGGTGATGCATGATAAGAGTGTGTTGTTTCCTAAATTAATGAAATTAATATTAATATAACAACACCAAGTCAATGAATTAAAATTTATTTTCATACTAATATTATATTATAATATAAATTTTCTTCTCTAAGGCCTTCATTATATAAATTCATAGTATTTTTCAAGTAGGTTTTTGAACTAACCCAAACATGAACATACCATTATTTAATGAATGATTAAGGGGTGTTTCTTTATAATACCATTATACTAGAATAATAATGATCTAATTTAGTTTTTATTAGTGTGTAATGTAGGAATTATAATGTATGTATAAGAATAAGTAATTTAGAAGATTTTATTACATTATTTTAATAAAATATTTTCCTCTTAACACTCATATTTTAAACAATTGAATTAATGATGACAATTTATTGATCATAACATAAATTATTTCCCCAATTAGTCATTCCAAAAACATAATTATATAATATATATCATATTCACTCATTAAGTAATATTTGAAACCATCATTTATTGGTGGTGATGAAAAATTATTTTTTCCCATGGTAGTGGTAGTTCAAACATACGCACAAATTATACTTTTATTTTTAATAATTGATATGATAAATAAAAAGAAAGATATAATACCATTAATATTGTTATATAATATTATATTATGGACACTAATATAATTATATTAGGTTTTCAAGAATAAATTTTAATGTGGATAATTAAGAAGAAAATCTTAGTAGTAAATAATAATAGCACCTGGGACAAGAAATTTCTTTGGAATGTAAAGGCCTTTTGATAAATAATTTTTAATATTTGGTCTTTAAAATAGAGGAGATTTATTGGAGTATAAAAGTATCATACATTTAATAATAAATTCTATGTTAATGTTTTTTTGTAGTGTTGTGTACATTTAACATTAATAAGTGAGGAGAAGGATTTTTTTGGGAGTTACCCTTATATTTTCAACAATATAACGTTAATACTCATGGGTAAATGGAAAAAAATATAAAAAATATGAGAAGAAGGTGATTTCAGTTTAAATAACACCATATCCATTCCTTGATTAGGAAACATGGAGTGTTTTAGGTATTTTTATTTAAAATTTATAAATTTTACCCTAATTTAGTTTCACCTTTGTAATTATTTATTCATTTAGTAATTAATTTTAATAAAAAGAATTATGATTGACCATTTTAAACATTTATATCCATGTGATTTAAAATATTACAATAATTTTATCAAAAAAATATAATGGTGGGTAAATTTATTTTTAAAATAAGCACACTTAATCACAAAAAAAAGGTTTTTAGAAAAATAATTTTTTTATTTTTAAATCTATATATACGATAAAATTTTAATGAAATTTTTTTTAATTAAATAAATTTATTTATTATAAAAAAATATAAAGGCTATTATTCAACTAAGGTAATAAAACACTAAATCTCAAAATTAATGTTTTTTCATTCAATGAAATGACCAAAAAATTATTGAAGTAACATTTTACTTTAGTTCTAAAAAGGTATTCCATTGATTTTTTAGTTCAAATAATATTTTCAAATACATAATGTTATTAATTAAATTCATGTTTGATTAAAAACACTTTTATAAAATTATATTCCACTTTTATATAATGATAAATTTATACAAATTAACAGTTTCTTAAAAATTGGTTTTTTACTAAAATAATCCATTTCAAAAAAGGATAAAAAATACATAGTAAACTAATTTTGATAATATGAATCCAAAAAAGATATTAATTTGTTAAATTTAAAATTAAATAACATAAATTTATAACGAGTTCATGAATAAAGGCCCTTTACAGTAGGAATTGTGTTATATTTTTAGGTTATAAAATTTACCTATTATAATAGAATCTCATGTATTACAATCACTCCAAAAAATACATCTTATGATGTAATGAAACATCTATACAATAAAAATGAGAAGATTAAAATTAAATTATACCAAGGTTACCTCTATGTAATAATAGCCTTGCAAGGTTCACATTATTATTATACCTCTTCACACCATGACTAGTTTTGAAACATTAAATAACATGGAAAAAACCTCACGGATCATACCCAACAATTAAACATGATTACCATGATGCATCCCAATTATACATGGTGACGAAACCCAATATAAATGAAAAAATAACTTATCTAGTTAACTATTTAGGGTAATATTCATACTTTCATGCTATAACATAGGTCCCCATCTATAATTCTAGCTCCAACTACATCTTCCTACGTCATGCCTTCACCCAACACCTCTAATTCTCAAAAAACACAAAGTAATAGTCTATGAATATCGTTATTGTCATACATGGTGAATGATTTTTACCAATAAAAACATATTTTATTAGATATAAATACTAATTAGAGCATAAATAATTATAAAAATAATTTTATGAGGATTTAGTGAACCCAAAATTATGTATACTTATAACAATTATTGTTCACAGGGTGAAAATTTTCATTTCCACGTGAACTTAATATAAAGCTAAATAAAAAGTCTAAACACCTCAATAATATAAACAATATCCCCATCGAGACATCATATATACAAATAATGTAAAAAATATGTTATAAGAGAAAATTAAATTAAATTAAATTAAATGTGAAGATTCATATAAAAATTATTTTTATATTTATTTTAAATTATAAAATAGTATTGTATGAACAAATGTTTTAGTCAACATAGATGAACTAAATATGGATTTTTATTATTGATATATAAAATCAAAAAAAAACATGATTCAATAAAAAGGAATGACTATTTATAACTTAATTGATTTGAAAATTTTCAGTATTGATTGTATTATTGTTGTAGGGAATTATTTTAATATGATATTGACAATGAAAATAGAGAAATTTAGAGATTATGAAAATTGTGAGGGTAATATTAATTCATCCCTGTGATATTTATTTGGATATAGGTAGAAAAAAACTTATTTATATGAGTTTTCAAGGATAAAATAGAATGGTGAGTTAAATATATATTGATTGTTTTGGAATTCAGGTCCAAGTATTTATATCCTCACATGGATTATCATCATTATCCTCTAAAAAATGCCTTTGTTTTATCACCTTATTCCTCTATCATTTAAATTATTTCATGATAACATAAATACTCATTTTTTCACACAATGTATTTTATAAGTGAATAAGATAACATTTTTATCATTTATTCACCATATACAAATTTGATAAATCATTACATCACATTAAATTTGATTTCTATTATTTAAAATTAAACTTATTAATAAATATCCATCATTTACATATTTTTTAAATTTTTATCTCATATATATTTAAAATTCATGACTATAATATATTATAATAAAAGTCTTCATAATTTAAGTAATTGTTATATTACATTCACTCAAAAAATCACTTCAAATTTTTTTTAATATAATTTTAATTTTATTATTTATTATATATTATGTTTTCTATATTAATTCATCAATAACATTATTCTTATTATATATATGTATATATATAATTTTTTAATGCAAAACCATACATCATTTTTATTAATGAATTTTGATATTTATAAAAAAAACAAATAATTTTTATCTTTTTTAGTTACTAAATTATGATCCTATATTCAGAAAATAATTTATATTTATATGTTTATATCCCTGATATATTAGTAAAATAATTAAATAATTAAAAAAAATTGATCAGAAATCGATATTCAACCAACAAATGAAGTGTCTATTAGGTCATGAACAAAGAATATAATAAATTTTCATAAACAATTTATTCTAATAGAAAATTTTAAATTTTATCCATTTGGTTGAAAAATAGATCTCCTATTTATCATATAATAAAAATCACACCCTAATGACTTATTTACAATAACAATAAAAATGTAACTACCATTAAGGTTTATTTTTAAATATTTCTGAAAATCAATTTCAAAAATTATGTTGTTCTACTTTTAATAATTGAATAAAAAACCATAAATACTATTAATTCATCCTCTCACTGAGAGTGTTAACTCTACATTAAAATTCAAAAATATTTCCCTTACGTATATCAGATAAGATATCTTCAATTTAAATCATGGAACCCCTTGATTCTAAATCTATTTAATTTTTTTATTTTATAAAATGATATGTGAATTCCATGTATTATAATTCAATATTAAAACAATATATATTTAGAAAACAAATTTATTATATCACATTAGAAAAATAAATATGTGGTAATCTTTAAAAATTATATAATTAAATTAAAAAATATGTTTGGGATACACCCTAGAAAACTCAACCATCATCCCATCATATGAAAACATATCGTCTAAAAATATGGTTGAAGCCAAAAATGGTCAGTATTGCACCAAGAATTAACCTTTATATAAATTAAGGCAATAAAAATCCGTAACTATAATTATAAAATTATATATATCCATCTAAAATAAATCTAAAGGATAAATATTTTTCCATAACTATATCTAAATTATTATATCAAACATGATCTGAGCCAAAGATATATAACCCTATTTTAATATTAATTGTATAATTCTTTAACCTAGATTATCTTGATTATATATTCACAAAACTACCAACCTTCAATATAGTTTTTCATGGCCCCGAACAACCAATTTTCCTCATAAATTTTAAATGAGATGGAGAGTAACCCATTAAGACCACCGCTAATAGGTTGTAGGGTGGTGACTATCACCATGGGTATAAAGATCACATTATAAGGTAAATTATCCATTTCATTTGAAAAAACCTTACAAACACTATCCATCAAAACACCTATACATGAAATAACTATATAAAAAAATATCCAACCAAGAACATGCATGATATTTCAAACAACTAATAAAATATATCAATCCATGAAAGTTTTCCACTGAAGTTAGAATGTATCAACATACCCAAAAAATAAAAAAGTAGAATGCAACTCCTACAACCCCAGAAAGCGGCAATGTATTGTGAACATGTACCATACAACACCACCTCCAATAAGTTTCTACAAATCAGGAAATGATAATGTTGGTTTAAGTATGTCACTGTACTTTGTAGGTTCCTATATAAAACTCTAATGTGTACATGTGGATAAAACGTACTAAATCCAATGAAATTGAAAAATATACAATACATCCTAATGTGATATTACATCATAACCGATGATAGTAACATTTCAGGAAAAAAAATACATAAAAATATAATAAAAAATCCATTAAATAATATATTATAGTAGGATCATGCTGATTTCTTCTAATCAAATGCTCCCTTGTATGGAATAATATATCCTATATATATGTATTGAAGGAACACAACATTAGTAATTAGAATATGGTATTCAGTATGTGTATCATTATAGGCCAGTATATGGCCATTGAGTACAACCTAGAAATTGAGTATCACCTATAATCCTATAAAACATGGATGTTAGATTCTTCATGATCTAATATAAGTTGGGGTCATGTAGAAAATTGAAAACATAGTATCAACGATCACTAAAATAACTAAATATTCGATGATATACTCACAATACATATAATTTTTGTCTTATTTATAAGCTTTTTCCAAACCCCAACCAATTATATAAATAGGATTTCATTTATCTCATTTCATTCATTATATAATATCAAAAAACTCATTTATTGTATAATAATATTTTTACATCATGTTTTCATATCTTTGGAATCCAATTAATATAATTTCATCATAAATTTATATCTCAATAATAATTCACTATATATTCATAGTTGGATGAATGTATCAAAAATAATCTATTCACCATTTGATAATACTTCATTAGTCATCATCTATAAAATAAACCAGGGAATTATTCTTATTTTGAATACTATATACAATTAATTTCATTGTAACTCAAACCATTATAAATTTCGTGTAGAATACCACATCCACTTTGTCCCATTTGAAAACCATATCTTATTAATTAAATTTATAATAAAATATCTAATTAAATAACTTCTAATAATTTACACCTCTATCAATTTAGAGTAATATAATAATAATAATTAATGATTTAAGCCGCATTAAATCAACTACTAAACAACACATCACGTTTAATCACATTCCCATATATCATGAATATATGATTGCATTAATATAACCATAAATAAATAATTAAATCCATATAAATAAATAATATATTAATATTATTGAATCTTTAATTTTAAATCATCATTTGGAATCAACTTCATCAAATCAATATCCATCACACTAGAATTCCTTGCTCATACAACCAAACATTGTAAATGATATCAAAAAATAAATGATCAATTCATACAAATCATTTTCAAATATCCCATCATCATTTACCTATCCTAAAAAATTATTTATTACAACGAGATAAGAGATATATTAAGTAAAAATAGTTCTAGGGATCTAAATAATTATCCTTCAGTCGGCTAATGATTCATTCAAGTGACATCAACAATATGTTACTATCTTAAAGATAGCACCAACAATCCTCCTAAAGAAGGCCATAATATGTTAAAATATGATTAACATTGTTTTTTTTGTTTTTAATGGTGGATTTTATGTTATCAGAAAACAAACAATGTTAATTAATATAACAACCCACTTTTCCATTATATATTATTACAAAACAAATCATATTGAAAACATATAATAAAAACACTTAGATTTAAAAGGTCTAACATCATATAGAGATTAGATATATGATTAATAATTTATAAAATAAAACTTTAATATTATTTGTTTACATAGTTATAATATACTTCTAGATCCCTTCAGACTCTTATCACTATATTTTTTCCCCAAGGACAAGTATAAATTAAAAGGTGAGTTAACAATCCCACTTAGGCGATAATTTGAGTCTACATGACAAGGATAAAACCTAAATATTCATCGGATAGTCATGGGAACAGAAAAGATGAATATAATATATAATCACATGAAAATATGGAATAATATTAATCATCGTGACATAAAAATCATGATAGAAATAAGAATGGATAAAAAATTTCAACATAAACATAAGTCAAGGATCATTACCATGATATCGTAATAAACTGGTTTGGTCTCATTGATAGTGCTCCATATAAAATATCTCATGAAATGAAATAATTTCTAATAGATATGGGTGTATAACTTTGTTTCCACCCATAACATCATATTATGTCATGAATATTTGTTCTACATAGAAATTAAATCAAACATTAGGAAAACAAAAAAAGAAAAACTATGAAAATAAAATTGCTTATATCATAATGTCATAGTGAATGATCAAATGATGAATCCTTTAGGAACCCAATATATGATGGTAATAAATAATATTGGATATTAATATGTTGTTATCATAAAATAATGAAATAATATATACCATTAATTGTTAAATGAAGGTGATAGAAATGATAAACGAAGAATTGAATAACGGTATCAAATATAAAAATTCTACCTAAATCATAACAAATGGATCATGATTCATACGAAGTAAATAAAAACATGGGAAAATCCAAAAACCAGAGTAAAACCTAATAAATAATATTTTTATAAAAAGGGGTATAGGAAGAGTAAAATAATGTAGGCATTAGAGAAAATACAGTCGAATGAAACAGATTAGGAAAGATTTTCCTTTTTTATTCCATATTGATTTATGTCAATGAAATTATTAAAGGGTAAATAAGAATACATGAATATGCATATATAATGTATATAAGATGATATAGAATATGTAAATAGGGTATTTGTATGAAATGTAAAATAATTAAATGTGGAAGAGACTCATACAATGAGTATAAACCAAAAGAAATGGAAGGAGTGGAAGACTCCCCTTATCATGTGTTTGAATTGATTAGGATGGCCCTATAAAATCCTAAATAACTAAATTTCAATCATTAATTATATATTAAAGAAAATTATTATTTTTTATAATATTTTTTTCTAATCTATTTATTTCCATTAATTATTCATTTTTTAGATTTATAATTTTATGTTGAATGTTTGATGTTGTTAGGTCCATAGATCCAAAAATGATTTAGTATTATAGTAATGATTGATGAATTTTATTTCATTGGTCACATGAGTTCTATAAGATTCATATTTTTTCATTATATAAGTCATGTTGTATAAAAATTCTATTATTTAGTTGATTCTCTCAAATAAATGCACATTACAATTTGTTTCATGAAAATATAGTTTTTAGATGATATAATATGCAATTATTGTTAATTTTAAATACAATTAATATCATGAAAATTTTATCATGAAAAAATATTAAAATTGATAGAAAGTATTCAAAAATTTTATAATAATTCATTAATTTTATTTTAAAAAAATCTATTGAATTTTTAATGAAAAATATAATTGTTCTTATAGGTTATATAAACATACCATTAAGATAATAGTTATTTTTTAGAATATTTAAGATAATTTACATCACTCAATTTTTTCATATCATAATTAATTTAGAGTATAATTTTGATAATTGATTGATATAATAATAATGATTAATTAATAATATAAAGGTATTAAGGATAATGAAAAAGAAATGGTAGGGATTTGTAATTATTACCTTTCTCTTTGAGATGACAGATTTAGAATGAGACTTAATCCTTCATAGGATGGTATTTTTAAAATATTGGGTCTCCCCAAACATGGAAAATAGGTTTTAGTTAAATAATATTGTAAAAATATAAAAAATGAATATGTTTTATTAGTTAGAATAAACAGGGAGATGAGGGTGGTACTTATATGTGAAGTTGAAGAATATTTTTCAATAAATCATTTTCCCCTTCAAGACTATGAATTATATTAATTCCTATGACTTATAATAGTATTCTATTAATATATATATATATATTATAGACATAAAGGAACATTCAAAAATGAATGTAATCAATGGAATAACATATTTAAAATAATGAATCAAAATTAAATATATATTAGGAAAAAAATATTATTTAACATTTTGAAATTGATTAAAAGGTTTGAAAAGTAAATTTATTACTTTAAATATACTATTTTACTAATTAAATATATTTTAAATATTTAAAAATATGTTATGAATTATTGAGCTACTTTTAGATTATAATGATGTCATAAAACTTATTGAATATGCACATATGTATTTTTATTATTCACTCTAAAATTTAATTTTATCATGAAAAATTTAACAAGACAGATAGATAATTTTAATTCACATATTTTAACAATTAAATCATCATTATCAACATAATTTTATATTCTATGTAATTCTATTTTTTAGATTTTATTATAAAAATTAATATTATACCAATAAGCTAGAACATATCTTATTTGAAATACATAGTTGTATATTTTTTAAGTAATATTATTTAAACATTATTTTTATAGTATAATATTATTTATATTTACTTATTTTATTCATGATATATATTATTTACCCATCGTTTTACTCTTCTAATTTCTAGGTAACTATATTAATGGTCATGTCATTATTTTGATGGCTATGTTATTATACAAATAGTCTTGTTTCCAATATTCATATAATATATAATAAACAAAAACATAACACTTATTTTTGTCATTATTCACTCAATTTTATATCATGGACCATTATAATTCATATATTAAATTACATTATTATTTTAATTATTTTACATTCTTTTCACCATGCTCTTCGTAGCTATGTTATTCTAAAAGACGTTGACCCGCTAAATTTTACATGTTTTATTAATGTTATTTCATTTTGTGTTATATTATTATACTTTTATTCATATTAATTAATGTATCGATACATTAGTTTTAATATTTTGACCTAAAATAAAATAGAATTCTCTTTTATACATGGTGTGTGCGATAATATACTCAAGTATTTTAATGAAACAAAATAGGCAGTATCTATTTTATGGAATGAATTTTCATTAAAAAAAGATATGTTACATCCCCCATTTATGAATTTCATCCTTAAAATATTGATTTGAATTAAATGATGAAAATATATTTGGGTACTTTTTTCATTACATCCTCAGAATCCCTTATTGCTTCTAAATAATTATTATTTAACTATAAACTTCTATAAGGCGTGTTCTCAAGTTTCACAGAACATTAAATTTATAATTCAATATCCTCATTAGTTATTCCAAATTATAAATATCAACTTCCAACTAGACACCCTCTATATTTAGTTTGTGTGAAGAATTTGGTATATAGTTCATCTAAAGCGATATGTGAAACACATTATGTAGTTATGTAAGGTTTAGTGGAATGCAATTTGATCAGTTACAACTCCTACAAAATCAATAATATCAAAGGGGAAAATGTTCTAAGGGTTTAACATTCCCTTATTGTCAATTCACATAAATCACTTCTATAGAGTTATTTGAAGAATACTTATTCCCCATCCTCAAACTCTAAGTCCCATTATTGACTGTCTGGATAACACTTTTGTTAACACTATACTTCTCTGATGTATTATTGAATGTCTAGGATATTCACAGACATTGCTTTCATAAATTCATGTCTAAATAAACTATATTCTCTAATTTCATCCCATCATCTTGGTTTTCAATTCATCATATATAGGGAATGATATGGGGTTTTTGAATACATGAGTGATATTGGTGATTTTTTTAGCACTCATTTAGTGTAATATATTGATATTAATATTATATAAAACCTATAAAACCCCTTTAATTCTATATTTTGATGTTTGAATTATTGTTTTAGATTGAATATTTTTTTTGAGCGAGATATGTGAAAATAATATTAAATTCTACATTCAATACCTTTTAGATACTCCTCTAGAACCATTATTTAAACAATATATCTTAATTAGATGAAATATATAATGGTGTTCCAAAAATCCTCACTTATTATTTGATGTATAATAAGTAATGTTGATAGAGTAAATGAATATTTATAAATGGTGATGAGGTGAGTAGTATTTATAAATCTATCAACCACAACGCATAAAGAATTATTTTCTTTATATGTCTTCAAAAGTCCCATAAAAATACAAGGTGGCATTCTCTCATTACCTTGTTATTATATGTAATGGTTGAATATCCCCTTAAACATATGTTATTCATCCTTAAATTTACGATATATTTTGAAACATAACATATATTAAGAAACCCCCTTCTTTTATTATACCACTAGAAGTCTTCATATATATTTCTATATATCTATATAATTCTTAGGTGGATTGAGGAAGATAACATGTCTTCATAATAAAAAATATTCAATTTTATCTCTATCATTGATGGTATATATAATGATGTTCTAATCTCCCAACTCTATCATTGTCAATGCTGAAATATAATATTACCCCTTCACTATTTTATACCTTCTTTTATATCACAATGTCATAATATTATTCGACTTTAATCTCCTCCAAAATAGATGGTTGAATTATAATATGATCAAAGTAGGATATACTCACTATTTTTATGATTCCAATGTTCATCATTTTCATATCTATGAAGGTTTTATCCCTTTAAATCATCATCTTGATAATTTTATTGTGACCTTTATACATAAAATATCTATCAATTTTATCATTTTTCTAGTATAGTAAAGGATTGAGTGTTCATAGTCTATGATCAATATTAATCACCTTTATTTTCACAAATTAAACACTTTTTTTGTGAATACGGATAGTATATACATCATGATTCTCACCCTTGGGATAATTCATCCAAATATGTAATACAAGAATAACCACTACCAACAATAGATCTTGTGGTGGGTATTTTCTCTCAAAAATTATGATATTTATAGGTGGTTTTTTTGTTCTTATTGAAATAATTACTAATAATCTAAAAAAGAATTAATTCATGGGACTTTTCTTCCCCCATTGTGCACAATCCCTATAACATCTGATTACTGATCTGATAGGTACTTATTTAAACCTATAATTATTTTCCCTTTTCATTAACATAGTAGTGATGAGAATGGGCAGGGAATACCTATAATGGTGAAGTTAGAGAATTTTTTGACTTTATGATTTAAGTGTGCATTTCTGCATGATTCTAAAGGGTTACATGCTATGTAACTAGGTTACATGACATGTAATGGTCACTAGGTGCATACCATGAATGCTTCACACTATGAAAGTTACAGCACATGATTATTCATTACACGTCGTGAAGTAATTACTAAATGGTTTTTTATTAGAAGTGATGCATTTTTGGAGGTGAAAAAAAATAACTATTTTATAATGGGTAATGGGGTTACATGCCCTGTAATACCCTGAATTCTATTTTAAATTAAATTTAACAGTTGATATATCCCTTTTTGATTTTTTATAATTTCACTTCTCTCAGACCAAAACCTTCCACAAGTAATCTTGGAGCCCACCAGTCCTTCTAGGTCCTTTTTTCATCTTCTGATCATCATTACATTGGTGGTTTGATTCCCATTTAAACTTTCTCTGTAACATCCCAGGTAAATAAAGAATAATGAATTTTCATATTTATTAATATTTATGAATTAAATATTAATTTTAATTAAAATGGGTTTCTACGTTCGATAGCGTACTCGGTACGCAACGATGAGTTTCTTTGAAAACTTACGTTGCACACAAGTAATAAAATAATATTATTTTAAATGTTAGTTAACGAGTAGCCATTGTACTGGCGGGAATGGATAGAAATAAATAAAATATGATTTAATATGTTTTTAAATGTTTTTACATTTACCCAATAAAAGATAAAGGCTTAAAATACGGAAAGAGTTCAATTTTAGGCATTTATCCCTAATTTTCACGAAAGGTCCACTTATCACATTTTGACGGAGAACCGTCATTAAATATAGTTTTGATCGATCTTATAAATTCTTTTGGACCAAATATAACTCTTCTTTAGAATCGGGATATCAAAATTTACTTTGTGTAAATTTTTGGTACCTTTCTGATAAAGTTCATTTTTTTAATGAATAATGTAAAATGTTGTATTTTAATTCAAAACCTCTTTTTAATCTAATTTATTTATATGATTAGATTATCTTTTGAATTGGTTTTAAAGTGAAATTAGAAAATATTTTTACCATTAAATCCAATAGTGTTCGTTGGAATTAATTTCACTTTGAAATCGGACTTAAACTAGTGTCAATCTTTTGATACTTATTGTTTCATAAAAACACGCTATTTGCTATGACAGCGGGAATTAATTATTAAATTAATTAATGTGACTTATATGTTTTTAATTTTTTAAAATAGACTTCATTTTTGAATTCGTAATATCAAATATAGCTTAGGGTGAATTTTTGGTAATTTTCTGAAAAACTGCAATTTTTGATGAATAGTGAAACCACTAAGTGGTACTTATAAAGACTGATTTTCCGTTTAAATGAAATTTTTCCATCATTGTGTTTTGAATTTCAAAAATCCGACATACATGGTTGTCATTTAGAAGTAAAATGTGGTTCAATGATATTATAATAATGTTTTGATGAAAAGTAACTTATTAAGCTCTTAATCGCGATTAGTGGTAATTAGTGTAGTTTAAGGTAAAAATAATGTTTTAATAATATGAAATGAACTTGAAACTTGTCCTACCCTCATTTGTTGTGTCATGGCCGACCACGAAAAGCCATGGGTCAACTTGGGGACCCCATGGAGACACTTTGGTTGGGAAATGACATAAATAACTTTTTATTTAATGTAAATGTATAAATGACACAAACATAATATGTTTTACGAAAACAATTTTTACATGGGGTTATAAAGATTAGAATTTTGTTTATAAATAGTAATTGGAAAGATAAAAAGATATCCTACATAATAGTATTTTTTTTATAATTTTTAGACATTAAATAAATTAAATTATTTATGACATAATAATGATGCAGCGATGACATCATTATTTGACGATTTAAATAAAATGGAAAGATAATGTAAAATCTATGAACTACACATGTCCAAAACAAATTTTATGAGTGGATTTCGAACCCTTATCACCTTATCCACGAATTATTTCAATGTGGGACCTTTTAAAACCGAAACACATTTTCAGATAAAGTAATATTTCTTTACTTTCCAAAAGTGCCCCTCCTCTCCTCTTATAAAAGGCCCCCACCTCTACCTCATTTCACACACTCCTCAAGCCTTTGGCTCGGCCAACCCCTGCCCATTTACTCTCTCCACATCCCTCTCCTCATCCTATAGTATTCACTTTGGGAAGAATCCTTTCAAAGGAAGCCTTTAGTCTCAAATCAAAAGGAGTTACACTTTTAAAGGTAATTCATTCTCTCATGTTCATTTGTTTTATTTTGCTTCTCCAACCCTCTAAACTCTTTTTATTTAATTCTTTTGTAACAAAACCAGTATATTAAATATACTAGGATGTTGTTATAAGATTTATTCGAGCTAAAATCTCACACAACTACATCAAATGGTTAAAGAACATACGGTTTCCGTGGATGGAGAAATTCTGCCTCCTGAAATGATGATTGTTCAATACTCATTTAACACCTTCAAAGGTGGCCATTATGATGTCACTATTTTTATATATGATAAATAATAGGTTTATTTTTTCTTTAAGCTTCTGTATTTTTCATTTTTGTCATACCTTTATGGTTTCCATTATGGGTAAACATGATATCTTCATTTAAGGAAGTGCGGACTACCGCCCCCTCAAAGTGATGTGATTCGTTAATGCCATATGTGGGACATGTAAAGGATGAATGTAAAGTTATTATATATGATGTTATACTGGAATTATAATATACCTCTATATCATTATTATTTCTTTCCATTAAAGTATGAGATAGAAATGAAAGTAGCGTTCATGCGTACGTACGACTTACCGTCTCCATGAACGGTGCATTTCATTTCTTATCCCCAAATGTAATGTACTATTAAAAGTACATGTAAATAATGGATATATATAATTAATGATATATCTAAATGATGAATATGATTCTGGAATTAAAATATACATACCTCTCATTTAGTTTTAATTCCATTAATATGACAAAGAAATGAAAGTAGCGTTCATGCGTACGTACGGCTTACCGTCTCCATGAACGGTGCATTTCATTTCTTACCTCTAAATGATTATGTAATATTATAAATACATGTATATTATAGATATATATGATACATATTATATCCAAATAAGGAATTTCATTCTGTATATAAAGAACCTTTGACCACACGAACAACATGTAATTGTAAGAAGTCCACTTTCGACTTAAGAACCAAATATTGACAAAACAAACATTATTAACTTAAATAGTTACATAATGTTTATAACATGGAAATAAGTGATATAAAAGGAATAATGAACTTTAAAAAGGTTCTTAATCAAGTATAAATTAACTCAAGTTTATTATTCAGGACGTTAAAGAACGATCGAGTCAAGTCGGACCTGAGGTAAGGGACTTCATCTCGATCTCCATTCATTGATGCATATTTCGTTTTATACACAACTTTCTTTTATAGAGTGTATAAACCACTTTTACTTTTACTTTTATACAAAAGGAATCTTTTTCTACGAAGCATTTTACAAAAAGACAAAAAGGAATGTTTCTTTTAACGTACGCGGCGACAACGACCTTTTCCGCCGCCGTGAGTATTATTTGGTCTTTGGTTTTCTCAACAAGTCGTAATGTTTTTAGAATAAAATAAATACCATATACTCTTTTATGTATTTTGGTATTGAAAATGGTTTTGAAAAATGATTCTATTATGTCAATATATTTATGATATATTGTGATTGAAATGTGGAAATGTTATCATTCCTTTATATTGGTTTTATGTTTTATGATTTTATACTGGTACTTGTACATTTCAACGGGTGGTTACGTTATAAACCATATGACGGGTGGTGCCGTGAATACCAGGACGGGTGGTTACGTTATAACCTCCAATGCATTGGGTATGGAAGTCGGCCGTATGGCTATTCCATTAAGTATGTATGGAAATTGGTCGTATGGCTATTCCATTAAGTGATATGTGTGTAAGTCGACCGTATGGTTATTCCACTTAAGTATGTTTATGTCCCAAGTTACCTTTATATATGTTATGTGTTCTTTTTATGGGTTTTATGGTAATCCTTTGGTTACAAAAAGGTAAGTAATGATACTTTATTCAGTGAAGAGTTTTTTTACTACTTCATGAAGGTGAAGGTATTACTTTGATAGAGTATATATGTTTTACTTGATGATTGAAAAACTAACAGTTTTCATTCTTTCTGTATCCCTTACTGTGCTTTTTATGCTCACCCCAAGTTTTTTTGAAATGTTTTTCACAGGACTTAATGTGGAATAAGGTCAAGGATGGGATCAAGGAATGTCATGCTATATAAAACATGGAACTAGAAATGTTTCTTTTAAGAGTTTTTTTTATTATGGAAACTTAGTAGAAGTGACTACTTTGTAATCTTTAGAGATGTAATAGTTATGTTCTAATTCTCTAAAACTCTAAACCTGAAAAGATCCTCAACGTGAATTATTCATTTAATTCAATATTAAGTAAGGTTTATGGCCGGGGCCTTATTGTTGGTATCAGAGGTCGGTTTAGACAACTTTAGGAGTTAGAAAAGTGTTAAATTATAATATGATTGAAATGATATAGCATTTAAGGATTACCATGTTGCTTCGCCTAAGATATTTCTGTGTTCAGAATGGTTTTCCGTAGAGGAAACAAAGCATCTATGTTGGGACGACATCATGAGGAAGATAACCTTCCAAATCAGCAACCTGAGATGGTCGGAATCAGAACTGAACAGTTTGTTGCAGTGATGGAACAGTTGACTCAGGCTATAAATGGTGGTGGTATCCATGCACGAGATCAGCCAGATCAACCGCAGAGGAACATGTCAGTGGTGGAACATTTCATGAGGAAACATCCCCCATCATTCAGAGGATCATCTGACCCTGTTCAAGCTGAAGGGTGGATTAAATCACTGGAGAAGATTTTTGATGTCATGGGGTGTTCAGAACATAAAAAGGTTAGTCTTGCTGTTTACCGTTTTGAAGGTGAAGCTGATCAGTGGTGGTAGATGGTGAAAAATATACGGGATAGTGATGAGATTGAGGATCTTCACTGGGACGAATTCAAAGGTATGTTTCTTGAGAAATATTTTCCTAAGGTGGTTCATCTTAGGATGGAAAAACAGTTCCTAGAATTGAGGCAGGAGGATGATTATGTGGCTGCTTATGAAGAAAAGTTCACTCGATTGGCAAGGTATGCTCCAAACTTCATACGAGATCTTGATAGTAAAATAAACCATTTTTACTCAAGGTTAAAGCCAAAGAATCGAAGGGCTTTAGCTTCTCGTGAGTTCAAAAGTTATGAAAAACTTGTTCGATGTGCGGAGAAGGTGGAAATGGAGTTTGCCGATGATCAGGTGTTCTATGACAAACAACAGAATAAGTGGTCTAGTTGGCAGGAAAATGGGAAGAATTCATCAAAGAAGCAAGGAGGTAAGAAAACCAAATATCCATCCTGTGAGAAGTGTGGTAAAATACATCCGGGAGAATGTTTATCCAAGTCCACTAAGTGCTTTCGGTTTGGTAAGTCTGGTCATATTGCTCGTAACTGTAAGGAAGATGATCAAGCAGGAAATGAAAAGCCAACGGTAAGATGTTTTAAGTGTAATGAAATGGGTCATTATGCAAACGAGTGTCCAACGAAGAACTCAACTGGGGAAATGCAGCCAAACTACAAGCAGAAAGGGGTGGTAATATCCTTTGCAACAACTTCAGCAGATGTTGGGCCATCGAATGAAGTGGTATCAGCTCCAGGGAGCTCAGTATTTTTCGAAGATTGACTTGAGGTCGGGGTACCATCAGTTGAAAGTAAAAGAAGAAGACGTTCTGATGACTGCGTTCCATACTAGATATGGCCATTATGAATTTGTAGTTATGCCTTTTGGGTTAACTAATGCACCTGCTGTATTCATGGAACTTATGAATAAAATTTTCCATGAGTTATTGGATAAGTTTGTGTTTGTGTTTTGAGGTTTGGGAAGAGGTTATGTGTGCCTTGTGATTCACAGTTGAAGAATGAGTTGTTATGTGAGGCTCATAGTTCCCCGTTTTCAGTTCATCCTGGAAGTACTAAGATGTACAGAGATCTACGGGAGTATTACTGGTGGGATGGAACGAAAAGAGACATTGCTGATTTTACTGTGAAATGTTTGACATGTCAACAGGTTAAAGTAGAGTGGCAGTTACCGAAAGGGATGCTTCAGCCTTTACCAGTGCCAGAGTGGAAATGGGAAAACATATCCATGGACTTTTTTGTGGGATTACCGAGGACATCTTGAGGTAATAATGCAATCTGGGTTATTGTTGATCGCTTGACCAAATCTGCTCATTTCCTTTCTATACGAGATACTTTCTCTCTAGATCAACTTTCCCGTTTGTATCTTAAAGAGATAGTCAGGTTACATGGAGTTCCTCTCTCCATTATATCTGATCATGATCCCAGGTTCACATCTAACTTTTGGAAAGGCCTTCAGAAGTCGTTGGGTACAGAATTAAATTTTAGTACAGCTTTTCATCCTCAATCAGATGGGTAGTCAGAACGAACAATCCAGACATTGGAGGATATGCTACGAGCTTGTTCGATGGGTTATCAGGGAAGTTGGGACCAACATCTTTCTTTGCTTGAGTTTTCTTATAATAACAGTTTTCATTCCAGTATACAGATGGCACCATTTGAGGCATTATATGGGAAGTAGTGTCGAACTTCAGCATTTTGGGATGAAGTGGGTGAAAGGAAGCTGATGGGACCAGAATTGGTAGAAGAGATGGAAGAAAAGGTTCAATTGATTCAGAAGCACATGAGAACAGCTCAGAGCAGGCAGAAGAGTTATGCGGATAACCGGAGGAAGGATCTATCTTTCGAGGTAGGTGATCATGTTTTTATCAAGGTTTCTCCTTGGAAAAGTGTGATGAGATTTGGTAAGAAAGGAAAGCTGAGTCCAAGGTTTATTGGACCATATGAAATTCTGGATAGAGTTGGATCAGTTGCATACCGGGTGGCATTACCTCCGAGTTTATCTCAGGTACACAATGTTTTTCATGTTTCAATGTTGAGAAATTATATGCCAAATCCATCTCATGTTTTGAGACCAGAGGTAGTTCAGCTGGATGAGAACCTATCTGATGAGGAACAACCGGTCCAGATTCTTGACCACAGGGAGCAGGTGTTACGGAATAAGTTGATTCATCAGGTAAAGGTTTTGTGGAAAAACCATGTGATTGAAGATGCAACGTGGGAATCTGAAAATGCTATGAGGGATAAATACCCCCACTTATTTTGATAAGTGAATAAAATTGTGAGGACGCAATTCCCAAAAGGGGGGAAGGATGTAACATCCCAGGTAAATAAAGAATAACGAATTTTCATATTTATTAATATTTATGAATTAAATATTTATTTTAATTAAAAGGGGTTTCTACGTTCGATAGCGTACTCAGTACGCAACGATGAGTTTCTTTGAAAACTTACGTTGCACACAAGTAATAAAATAATATTATTTTAAATGTTAGTTAACGAGTAGCCATTGTACTGGCGGGAATGGATAGAAATAACTAAAATATGATTATATATGTTTTTAAATGTTTTTACATTTACCCAATAAAAGATAAAGGCTTAAAATACGGAATGAGTTCAATTTTAGGCATTTATACCCTAATTTTCACGAAAGGTCCACTTATCACCTTTTGACGGAGAACCGTCATTAAATATAGTTTTGATCGATCTTATAAATTCTTTTGGACCAAATATAACTCTTCTTTTGAATCGGGATATCAAAATTTACTTTGTGTAAATTTTTGGTACCTTTCTGATAAAGTTCATTTTTTTAATGAATAGTGTAAAATGTTGTATTTTAATTCAAAACCTATTTTTAATCTAATTTATTTATATGATTAGATTATCTTTTTAATTGGTTTTAAAGTGTAATTAGAAAATATTTTTACCATTAAATCCAATAGTGGTCTTTGAAATTAATTTCACTTTGAAATCGGACTTAAACTAGTGTCAATCTTTTGATACTTATTGTTTCATAAAAACACGCTATTTGCTATGACAGCGGGAATTAATTATTAAATTAATTAATGTGACTTATATGTTTTTAATTTTGTAAAATATACTTCATTTTTGAATTTGTAATATCAAATATAGCTTAGGGTGAATTTTTGGTAATTTTCTGAAAAACTTCAATTTTTGATGAATAGTGAAACCACTAAGTGGTACTTATAAAGACTGATTTTCCGTTTAAATGAAATTTTGCCATCATTTTGTTTTTAATTTCAAAAATCCGACATACATGGTTGTCATTAAGAAGTAAAATGTGGTTCAATGAGATTATAATAATTTTTTGGTGAATAGTAACTTATTAAGTTCTTAATCGCGATTAGTGGTAATTAGTGTAGTTTAAGGTAAAAATAATGTTTTAATAATATGAAATGAACGTGAAACTTCTCATACCCTCATTGGTTGTGTCATGGCCGACCAAGACAAGCCATGGGTAAACTTGGGGACCCCATGGAGACACTTTGGTTGGGAAATGACATAAATAACTTTTTATTTAATGTAAAAGTAAAAATGACAGAAACATAATATGTTTTACGAAAACAATTTATAAATGGGGTTATAAAGATCATATTTTTGATTATAAATATTCATTGGAAAGATAAGAAGATATCATACATCATAGTATTTTTTTTATAATTTTAGACATTAAATAAATTAAATTATTTATGACATGATAATGATGCAGCGATGACATCATTATTTGACGATTTAAATAAAATGGAAAGATAATGTAAAATATATGAACTAAAAATGTCCAAAAGCAATTTGATGAGTGGATTTCGAACCCTTATCACCTTATCCACGAATGATTTCAATGTGGGACCTTTTAAAACCGAAACACATTTTCAAATAAAGTAATATTTCATTACTTTCCAAAAGTGCCACTCCTCTCCTCTTTTAAAAGGCCCCCACCTCTACCTCATTTCACACACTCCTCAAGCATTTGGCTCGGCCAACACCTGCCAAATTACTCTCTCCACATCCCTCTCCTCATCCTAGAGGATTCCCTTTGGGAATAATCCTTTCAAAGGAATCCTTTAGGCTCAAATCAAAAGGAGTTACACTTTTAATGGTAATTCATTCTCTCATGTTCATTTGTTTTATTTTGCATCTACAACCCTCTAAACTCTTTTTATTTACTTCTTTTGTAACAACACCAGTATCTTCAATATACTAGGATGTTGTTATAAGATTTATTCGAGCTACACTCTCACAAAACTACATCAAATGGTTAAATAACATACGGTTTCCGTGGATGGCGAAATTCTGCCTCCCGAAACGATGATTGTTCAATACTCATTTAACACCTTCAAAGGTGGCAATTATGATGTCACTATTTTTATATATGATATATAATATGTTTATTTTTTCTTTAAGCTTCTGTATTTTTCATTTTGGTCATACCTTTATGGTTTCCATTATGGGTAAACACGATATCTTCATTTAAGGAAGTGCGGACTACCGCCCCCTCAAAGTGATGTGATTCGTTAATGCCATATGTGGGACGTGTAAAGGATGAATGTAAAGTTATTATATATGATGTTATACTGGAATTATAATATACCTCTATATCATTATTATTTCTTTCCATTAAAATATGAGATAGAAATGAATGTAGCATTCATGCGTACGTACGGCTTACCGTCTCCATGAACGGTGCATTTCATTTCTTATCCCCAAATGTAATGTACTATTAAAAGTACATGTATATAATGGATATATATAATTAATGATATATTTAAATGATGAATATGATTCTGGAATTAAAATATACATACCTCTCATTTAGTTTTAATTCCATTAATATGACAACGAAATGAAAGTAGCGTTCATGCGTACGTACGGCTTACCGTCTCCATGAACGGTGCATTTCATTTATTACCTCTAAATGATTATGTAATATTATAAATACATGTATATGATGGATATATATGATACATATTATATCCAATTCGGGAATTTAATTCTGTATATAAAGAACCTTTGACCACACGAACAACATGTAATTGTAAGAAGTCCACTTTCGACTTAAGAACCAAATATTGACAAAACAATCATTATTAACTTAAATAGTTACATAATGTTTATAACATGGAAATAAGTGATATAAAAGTAATAATGAACTTTAAAAAGGTTCTTAATCAAGTATAAATTAACTCAAGTTTATTATTCAGGACGTTAAAGAACGATCGAGTCAAGGCGGACCCGAGGTATGGGACTTCGTCTCAATCTCCTTTCATTGAGGAATATTTCGTTTTATACACAACTTTCTTTTATACGGTGTATAAACCCCTTTGACTTTTACTTTTATACAAAAGGAATCATTTTCTACGAAGCGTTTTACAAAACGACAAAAAGGAATGTTTCTTTTAACGTATGCGGCGACAACGACCTTTTCCGCCGCCGCGAGTATTATTTGGTCTTTGGCTTTCTCAACAAGCCGTAATGTTTTTAGAATAAAATAAATACCATATACTCTTTTATGTATTTTGGTATTGAAAATGGTTTTGAAAAAGGATTCTATTATGTCAATGTATTTATGATATATTGTGATTGAAATGTGGAAATGTTATCATTCCTTTATATTGGTTTTATGTTTTATGATTTTATACTGGTACTTGGACATTTTAACGGGTGGTTACGTTATAAACCATATGACGGGTGGTGCCGTGAATACCAGGAGGGGTGGTTACGTTATAACCTCCAATGCATTGGGTATGGAAGTCGGTCGTATGGCTATTCCATTAAGTATGTATGTAAATTGGCCGTATGGCTATTCCATTAAGTGATATGTGTGGAAGTAGACCGTATGGTTATTCCACTTAGGTATGTTTATGTCCCAAGTTACCTTTATATATGTTATGTGTTCTTTTTATGGGTTTTATGGTAATCCTTTGGTTACAAAAAGGTAAGTAATGATACTTTATTCAGTGAAGAGTTTTTTTTACTACTTCATGAAGGTGAAGGTATTACTTTGATAGAGTATATATGTTTTACTTGATGTTTGAAAACCTAACAGTTTTCATTCTTTCTGTATCCCTTACTGAGATTTTTATGCTCACCCCAAGTTTTTTTGAAATGTTTTTCACAGGACTTAATGTGGAATAAGGTCAAGGATGGGATCAAGGGAATGTCATGCTATATAAAACATGGAACTAGAAATGTTTCTTTTAAGAGTTTTTTTTTATTATGGAAACTTAGTAGAAGTGACTACTTTGTAATCTTTTGAGATGTAATAGTTATGTTCTAATTCTCTAAAACTCTAAACCTGAAAAGATCCTCAATGGGAATTATTCATTTAATTCAATATTAAGTAAGGTTTAAGGCTGGGGTCTTATATTCTCCCTCATTCATTTACATTCTTTCTTTTTCATTATTTAATATTTCTATATATCATCCTAAAATTGATGGATTCATGCTCCATGATGTTGGATCTCATTTCTATTTTTAGTTTAGAGGGCTTCTATGCATTTTTTATCGTTGGAGGTTTCATTGTGAGTGTGAGTTTTGGAGAAAAGTTAGGTTATTCCATCCCATTTGGAAAAAATAATTTAACATTGAATTTCTTAATTTATTTCAATTTTTTATTTAAATTCTATTTCTCAAACTTTATTTAAATTATTTTAAAAAAAACCAATTCCAATTAATTGGGAGATTTGGAATGTTTTTGGAATGAAAATTGGGAAAAAGACCATTCTGTTGAATTTGGGTGTCGTTATAGAAATTGGTAGATTTAGATTTTTTCATTTAAATCCTAGAGTGGATGGAATCCATTTCAATTAAATTTATGGATTTAATAGTGGAAATTAATTTTGAAATTGATGGAATTGGTTTTGAATTGATTTCAAATTTTTGAAAATGGATTAATGTTTTTTGATAGAAACCCAGTGGTTTTATCATGTAAAAAAGGCATGTTTTTATTAAAACATTTTTTTATTTTAAAAGGAAATTTTACATTTAAAATGGTATGAAAATGATTGAATTTTATTTTAAGTAGTCTTAAATTAAATTACCCATCATTGATTCTGTAATATCACATGCAATATATAGGTAGTTTGTGAGTTATTTGGACACATCTATAATTACAAAACATTCCAAATCATATATACAGTTGGTCACATCCTTGATGAGATGGTGACGAGTCATATTTTTCCTATCTTAGAGGGATGTTTTTATTCACATTTTTTCATGGTCACTTAAAGATTTTGTATTCTTGTATACTGGAACATTAATACCTATTTGGAAGATGACCATGTTTCTCTCTTGATTTATATTTGTGATATAAATGTATTCTAATGTTGTTGAACATATTCTCATGCCTTATGAATTTATTGAAACTAATTAATATGAAAAACTATTCAATCTATTTTTTAGCAATATTCCATCACTTATATGAATTTTCTTGAAGTATTTGTCGTTATTTGAATTTTATAGCATGATTGGTCTAAATATGAATTTAAAATGCCAAACCTATTTATTTTAAAAATGAAATAATTCCATTGGTTAATATTTTATTGGAATCTATTATGGAATCCTTTTTGATACCCAACTAGGATTTTAGGCTCACACCCTACTTGTGCCTTTAGGATTTTTTAGACTATATTCATCCATGTTTGAGCAAGGGGAAAGGATCTAGTGGAGTTGGATCCAACAATTGAACCATGGAATTGTTGTGTTCTATCCTTAGAGAGTTGGGGTTATCTTCCATATTTTAGTAATTGTGTTTTAGTAATATGGGATTTAAGGAATTTTTGACTTATAATACATTTCACCTAGTGTAGTTTCTTTTGGATAAATATTGACTTGTATATCTTGCTTCAGCTATGTTTTTTGGACATTCTATTCTCACTTTCATGGTGTATCATTCCACATTATAGTCAACAAACTATGGAGATTCGGAATTCCCTTCAGTCTATGTCAGGGTCAGCTCATTTATTGGGTTACCAGGGTACCCATGCTAGTACATGAAAAGGTTTTATTAGAGGAGTTTGTTGAGCTTCTTGACATGAAGTCGGTATATAATTTGAAATATTATCAGGAATAAGGAGGTAGTTCCAATTTTTTACTTATCCATCTCTCGTGACATTGATCACTAAGTCCCCAAGGGAGGATAGGGAAAGACTTCTTGTATATTAGTTCTATTATTTCCTCTATTTTTATTTGGATAGCTTTAAATCCAAATCCTGATTGTTCTGTCATTCGAGATCTTGTTTCCATTATTGCTATGTTTGAGCATTATATGGTGTCTTACATGTTGTTTTCTGATATTGTTTAGAGCCTTTCATAAATGAATAATTGTGAATTGGTTCTATGAAATAGATGATGTTGAACCACTATGAGTGAATCCTCCAGTGGACTTGAATCTAGTTAAGGTGATTGTGTGCATTATATGTGATATGGGATAGGCAGTACATCCAATCACCATTTAGCATCCAGCTATGGAACCTTAGGGGGATTTTCATTAGAATCATTCCCAGTTGTTACATCCCCAGAATCCACCAATATTCAAAGGTTCCCATGTTGCTCAACATGTTGAGGAATGGTTTGGAAAGATAGAACGTCTTTTTGAGTTCTTGGAGACACCGAATGAGAACAAGAAGATGTGTTCCACCTTCATGCTAGAGGGACCAAGTAGGATATATTGGGACATTATGGTGATGAAGAAGAAACATGAGGTCTCATATTGGAAATACATCAAGGATATTTTCACCAATATGAATATTTAATGGTTTTGGCCACATCTATGGAGTTTTTCCTGCTTGAGCAGACTGATAGAACCATGATGTAGTATTCAAATTTTTTGGCTGAATTCTTTCAGTATGCATCTAATATTATATCTAATGATATAATGAAGGCTAGAATATTTGAGGTGAGTATTTAATAAAATATATGTTCTTATCTTTTCTTTCTTAAGATTCACACTATTAATGATGTGATGGATAGGGTGATGATGGTTGAGAAGGAGTTGGGTGGAAGATCAGGGTTTATTGGAGTTCCTTTTTCTCCTAGTGGAGTCATGAGTTCCTTAAATGGAAAGTAGAAGCATTATGATTGTTGTGGTTGTTCCAGACGGAAGGGTCATTCTAGACCTTCTATAGAACCTGGAGGAATCCCATTGATTTTCTATAAGTGTGGAAGTCCTGGAAATTCTAAGAAGGTTTTCACTGAGGTGCCCAAGAATTGTGGATCATGCAGACATTTAGTGCACATAAATATATTTTACAATATCTTTTCAACTCAACATAGTTTAATATGATCATCACCTCTTCATAAAACTATGGGACAATCATATTCCTCATGTATGAAAGAGTTATAGCCAAGGTAATCCAAAATGAAGCTACTTCATGCAGTGGAAGAGTCCCCACAAGAAACAGATAAGGTACCATTGATCATGATAGGTACCATTATTATAGCTTTATCATTAGTAACTGCTCTCATTGACAATGGTGTATTACATTACTTTATTTTAAACTGTATTTTTAATGTTTTAAATCTTCCTATGTATATTTTATCTTGTGAAATTGAAATTATTAGACCACGTGGAAGAAAGAGAGAGTAATATCTTCATAGTCCCACTTATGTATTCTATATATCAAATTTCGAGTGGTCATTTAGTTTTCTGGTCCTCGACATGAAACCTATTGATGTAATTTTCATAATGGATTGCATCATTTCCAATAAATCTCAGAAAAATTATTATCTTGAATAAGTATACCTTATTATACCCATTGGTGTGTCTCTTTTCTTTCATAGATAAATGGACCCATGGTGTAGTTAGGCCAGACATTATTATCTAGAGTTGGGGATAGTAATTTCTGAGTCTTTTTATCTAGAATGAGAATCATTGAGTGGTGATCTCCCTCTAGTTATAATCATGTTTCCCAATGTCTTTCCTTCTAATTTCTCTTTTTTTCCACTACTATGGGAGATTGAGTTTTCTATTTACTTAATGTTGGGTACTCAACAAGATTCAATACCCTCTTACAACATGGAACTATCTAAACTAAAAAGTTGACGTCTTATTGGGATGATCTTTTTGACGAATGAATTATACTCCCCAGTGTGTCACATTGGGAGGTGATAGTTCTATATTCTAATATAGTATATGGTTCACTATACTTATTTTTTTATCACCAAAAAATAAAACATGTTATAGTGATGAAAAAGTGTCCATTTCTACATATTGATGATCTATTTGACCAGTTAAAAGGGGAAATATGAATTTTGTAGATTGAACATTGATCTAGTTACCATCAGTTAAGGATAAAATAATATGACATTCAGAAAACCAGCATTCGGATATGGTACATCCATTTGGAGTACCTTGTTATTCCCTTTGTTCAAGTAAATGCTCCTACAGTCTTTATGGATTTGATGAACGGGATTATTTAAGAGTATCTGAATACCATTGTGGTAGACTTTGTGGACAAAATCATCTTTTAATCCAAGTCTAAAGAGAATCATGTGCATCAACTAAGAATAATTCTGAGTCTACTGAAAACACACTAACTTTCTTGGGACACATGATATCAGATCGTGGAATATAAATTGATCCTGAGAAGTTGAATGTTGTTATGACATTGGAGAAGCCATATAATGACTTTACGATTTGGATCTTCTTGGGATTATCAAGATATTATTTTCAGTTCTTGAAGGACTTCTCAAATTTGGCTTCTCAAATGACATCTCTAACATATAAGGGAGTTATTTTTTCTTGTGATGATAATTTTCAATGTTATTTTGTGGTACTGAAACATCTTTTTACAATTGTTCTGGTGTTAAATCTTTGAAAGTCTAGGAACGACAATGTGGTCTTTTTTTGTGATGCATCGGGTTCAGTCTTGGGTTGCATTATAATGCAGGGTGATCGTGTTGTTTCATATGAATCTGGTCATCTTATGTAACATGAGAAGAATTATCCGACTTATGACCTTCAACATGAAGTTGTAATGCACACACTTAATAGTTCGAAGACTTACCTTTATGGATAAAGGTTTGCTGTGTATTCATAACATGTGATCTTGAGTTATATCTTCTCTCAAAAATATTTGATCCTCCTCCAGAGGCATTGTGTTGAGTACCTGTAATATTTTGACATTAAAATGGCATATACATATGGGAAAGGGAATGTTTTCATGGATGCTTTGAGCATGAAACTTACAACCCATGTAGTGAAAGAATATTCAAATGAGTGGAATTTTATTACTCTCTTTTCATAATTACAAATAGAAGTGTAGGAATCAAGGGATGCAGTTTTTTAGCCATTATTCGATTATCATCATCTCTTCCCAAGATGATTCTTTCAGATCAAGAGCTTGATGATGAATTCTATATCACTAGAGTCTCCCTTTACAATGGGGATATAGTTATTTAGTGGTCTTTCTCTAAATATGGTGTTCTCTGCTATCAGAATTTCTTCGTTCTACCATTAGTGTCAAGAAAGGATGTGATGGGGGACTATCATAAATCCTTAATAGGATGTGCACCTAGGAACCACTATGAATTTCATTGACATGTAGTAGTATTTATAGTTCCCACATATGAGATGGGTAATTTTCAATATTTATACAAATTCATGAGGTTATGCTCCATGTGTGTGTTCTTAACTTTGGTGGGGCTTGGGATGAACATTTGGGTCTGGTTGAGATTTCTTATAATAATAGCTACCATTCCATGATCATAATGGCTCATTTAGAGGCCTTTTGTGTTAGCTCTATAAATCTCTATTATATTGGATAGGGATTGGTTAAAGTTCCTTAGGTGGGATATGTTTTGTAAAAGTGATGACAATAAATATTTATTTGATTATCTAGAGAATATTGATGGTATAGAGCGGATATAAGACTTTTGTTGATCATTAGTGTAGACCCCACAATTTTCTATTTGTGACCATGTGTTCAAGAAAAATTCACCCCAGGTTGGCCATCAATGTCATGGGAGGAAAAGGATGCTTACTCCTTGTTTTGTTGGACATTTTGAGGTTGTTGAGGAGGTGGGGAATATTTCATACAATTTAGCACTTCCATTGCGGCTGATGTCAATACATAACACATTCCATGCATCACATTAGAGAAAGTATCTATCAGATCCATCTCACATTTTGAGCTTGAGTAAACATATGATTGAACCAAATTTATCATTGACTTAGCAGCCAATTTGGGTAGTTGACTATAATACCAAGGAACATTGTGTGTGCGAGGGTGTTACCTTTGGTTTGTGTGAATTGGAAGCATGGTTATGATATTAATGAGATGTGGGAATGTGTGGCACAAATAAGAGAGTAGTGGCCTAATATCTTTATCCTGGAAGCTTATTCATAGGATTTTCTGGTATATATTTTTTTTATGGGGGGGGGGGATGTTGTAAACTCTTGTTTCCAATCAAATAGAATCATCTTTAAACATTTCATGGTTTTTTATTTTATTTAACATTGTAGGGTTGAGAAGGATTTGGGAAGATACCTATAATGGTGAAGTTATATATTTTTTTGTACTCTTAGCTTTAAGCGACCATTTCTATAGTTTTCTAGAGGGTTACATGTTGTGTAACTAGGTTACATGATGGGTAATGGTCACTAGTTTTATATCCTGAAGGGTTCTCACCTTGAAAGTTACCCGACGAGATGATTCGTTACACATCGTGAAGTAATTAAAGATTATTTTTTAATTCTAAGTGACATGTTTTTTGAGAGTTATGAAAACTAACTATTTTAGGAAATGTATTGGTATTACACATCGTGTAATACCTGGATCATTGTTTTAAAATAAGTAGTATGACTTATCTATCCCTTTTGGATCCTCCCCAATTTCACATCTCTCAAACCAAATACTTTCCCAGGCCATCTTGGATCCCTCCAACCATTCAGGGTCCCTTTTTGGTGACTAATCATCATTGTGTTGGTGGTAAGATTCCCGAGTAATAATTCTCCATCATTCATTGTCTTTCTCTCTTTTTAATCCTTTAGTATTAAAATATATCATCCTTAAATTTATGTATATTTGATATGTGTTGTTGGATATCATTTCTTCGATTAGTTTATAGGTCTTATGTTCCTTCTTTCTCATTTTTGGGTTTTATTTCAAGTATGAGTTTTGGAAAAAATGTATGTGATTCTATCATGTTTGGACAAACTGATTAACTATGAATTTCTTAATTTATTTCAATCATTTATTTAAATTCAATTTTTAACACATTATTGCAATTTATTTAATAAAACCCAATTACTATGAATTTGTGATTTGGAATGGTTTTGGCATTAAAATTGGGAAGCCCCCCAATTCCATTAGATTGGGGTGAGTTTATGAACATTGGTCGATATAAGTTGTTTAATTTAAATTGTAGATTATATGGAAACTATTTTAGTAAAATTATTTTATTTAAGATTGTAAATTAATTGTGAAATTGATGGAATTGGTTTAGAATTTATTTCAAACATTGTAAAATTTCTTAAAATGTTTTTATAGAAACTCATTGGTTTTATGTTATTAAAAAGGCCTGATTTTTATTAAAACCATGTTTTTGTTATAAATGGAAATTGGAATTTTTAATGAGAGGAATATGATTTAATTTTTTTTAATATGTCTTAAAATAAATTACACATCATTTATTGGGTAAGTGAACATGAAATCCTTATACTGTTTTTATGTTTTTTGGATAGACCATATGATTATACAATAGTCTAAAATATAAATTCAATAGGTCACGTCCCCGACGGGGTGGTGCTGACTCACCGTTAGCTAGTTTTAGAGGGATGTGTCTATAAACATATTGTCGTGATCACATAGAGAATGTGGAGTCCTATAGCTTAGAACTATCATACCTATTTTTCATAAGTCCATGTTTCTCGATTATTTTATATTTGAGATATAAATTTATGCCCAAGTTATTTAATTTTTTACATGCCTTCTAAATTTCTATAAAATATTTTATATAAAATGGTTTATTTAAGCATTTTTTTAGAAATATTCCATCCCTTGTAAAATATTTCATAAATTATTTTCCATCATTTTAACTGTATATCCTGATTTTTATAAGTATTCTATTTAAAATTTTAATGATATTTATTTTAAAATTGAAATCATTGATTTGGTAAATATATTATTGGAAAATATTATGAATCCTTTGTATGACCATACTGGGATTTTCATCTCACACACTACTTGTTCCTTCTGGAATTTTTAGATTATCTCCTTCTTGGATCGAGTAAGGGAAAAGAATCACTTAGAGGTGGACCCGACTGTTGAACCTTGGACTTTGTGAGTTGTGTTCTTGGGGACATAGGTTGTTCTTCTCTATTTTGGTATTTGGGTAGCAGTACATTGGGATTTAATGCCTTATTGACTTATGATAAATTAATCCCTGTGGAGTTTCTTTTGTATTCATATTGTCTTTCTTATCATTCTTCCTCTGTGTTTTGGGGAAAACATTTTCCACTTTCATGTTGTATGATGCTAGGTGATGGTCGTAGACCCACGGGTTTTGGGAATGCACTTTGGGATATGTTCATTTCAGCTTGGATCTCGGGTTATTGGGGTACCTAGGCCAGTTCATGACAAGCCTTTTCTTCCCATCCCATTCCTCACATTCCCTATCCCCTCTAAACCCTAAATGAACTCTGGTTGAACAAAGGAAAATTCAAGATGATAAATCTTTTACCTCCAAAACATTTCTCTAATATTAGTGACATGTGATATTTCCACTTAACTAGAAATCATCATTGAATCAACCATATCAATTATGTTTGAGATCACATCAAAATACATCTGTAAAATGTTTTTGATGTTGATGTTATGTTCATAATGCTTATCTGTTATTATTCAGGTTGAACATATTTTTCAAGGATTTAGGTGTTTTTATATATATGTTTTCAATTGATGTAGGTTTTGTGTTGTTTACCTTCTAATTTTGATTTTGTTTCACTTTAAATATATTTATAATTGAATCCATAATCGATATATCTTTATCTTCCTACAAATTTATTATTTTATATATAATTTATTTAATGTCAAAAGTTCATCTTGACAGGGTTTACATTACACCATTATGATCTCAAATTCTAATAACTCAGGAAACAGTCATTCCAATTTTGTTTCTAAAATGTCTATACATAAATCAAAACCATAATAAAATTATCCTTTAGTAAAATAATTCCTTACCCATAAATATAATTTCATTTCTTCCCATTCAAATCAGTGACACAAACCAAATTTAATCTTTGACCCTATAATAGATATGAAAATTTTCTATTTAAACAATACTTCTAGTTATTATATTATATATATGAACCATGTGCATCCTTATAATGAGGTTTGATGATATTATGTATAATAAAAAAACTCTGGAGGAAACACACCACTCTCCATCTAAATAAATATTCATTTTCACAATTTTTACACACAATGAGGAATATAATAATGTGATTTTTTCAAATTGGAATTTATGTGGATTTTTTTCCAATAACAATGTATAAAAAAAAAGACAACAAGTATATTGGTTTTTACAAATTGAATTTATTGAAAGAACCACGATGTGTTTTCTCATCACCATGTCCACTAACATTAAATTCTTCTCATATTACCTTTAATTTATAACCATGACCTATAAAAGACCATTAGATCATAAAATTATTTTATCATCTTCACCAAATAAATATCTTTAACTCTCATATATTACCCAATGAAAAAAAAGTCTATAATGAACATCATTGAATATTTCAATGAACTATTGAAACCATATTGTTCATCTCAACCCATCAAACCATGTTAAATATCACAAGTATTTTTATCCTTTCTATGAATGTCTATTTATATGCCTTAACTTTTCCCTTACCAAAAACATCATAATAACAATGGTGAATTAAATCCCAGCTATCCTATATATATGAATTTTATATATCTATGTTTTTTTCAATTAGACATTATCTCAACAATATATTTTCTATTTACCATATATGATACAAGAATTCACTTGTTCACCCATTATCATCTTCGAAAAAAAGTTCAAAGTTATTCAATCTTAATTAAGTATAATGTGATTTCTCTTACAATGAAATAAAAACAATATATATAGAAAAAAAATAACTTTAATTGATAATTTATTTCTTTAATAAAATTATTTTTCTGAAATTTATCTGTTCATTATTATTTTATGTTTGGAAATTATGTTGGTTTTTTGATGTTTTCCCCAAAAAAATTTTATGAGAAATTAAATGAATTTGGTCACATTTTGTGAGTGTTAAAATAAAAATTTAATTGAAAACCCTTAAATGATTATATTAATAAAAACATTATAGAAATTATAGATTTTATATATCATTATCCTGTATACAATGAGTTAATAGTTATATATCAGTCTAACAATATTATATAAAAATATTTTATTTATATGTTTATAGTAAGTTTATGATATATGGATATAATATTATTCATATAAAATAGTAGAGCACATGATTATGTTTAGAGTTTGGATAAGTTCTTCAATTTTTCAGTTTTCAATCGGCCAACAGAAGGGAGAATAAAATTTCAATATTTTTATTATTAATTCATAACGCATTTAAAGAGATAAGAAACTTTTAAATAAATTATACTAAATCAATTCTCAAATAAATATGTGCATTGGATTTTTCTTGGATAATAAAACATTATTGAAACTATGAACATTTATGTAAATTTGTAAAACAATCATGATAGTTACCAGACTGTAGAGAATGAAATTAATAACCTGATAAATTATTACTTCTACAATATTGGTAATTATCATCAACATAAAAACATATCAATACAACTAGTCAATGAAGCCATAAATATTAACATTAAAACTGAAGTTTTTAGAACTTCTGGACAACCAGATCAAGACTTGGAAAAATTAGTTGATATGTATCTTGACGTCAGAGATACTGATGTAGGTGAATGATTTACTGAGTTGAAAAAAGTATTTTTTTCAATTAGTTAATGATTAATATCAATATCTCTAGAGGTTTTCACATGTATTCAAAATATTTTTTCTATTATAGTTTAACCATATTAGGTTCCAATGTGGGACTTGAAATAAATAAATGTTCAAGATATTAGAATTTTTCTATGATTAATTTCATAAAGAACAAATATCTGAGTCTTTTTATAACATGAATAAAGATGTAAACATGATTTGGTGGAATTATAATAAAATCATACTTATCTCAATATTCATATTTTGTTTTAGGCAGGGGATTTAAGTAGAAAATACTGAAAATGATGTTCAAATTCAATATGATTGTAAATTAGTAATATTGAAAAAATGAAACAATAAACTACTATAGAGGAGAAAAAAAGAGTACTCCTATAATGGTTTTGGGTTACTTCTATTTAAAATACTTATTGAAAATATTGTATATTTTATCTAAAAATACTGAGGAAATTAAGTGGAATACTATTGAAAGTAACAATGATGGGTTATTGTGACACTAAATACATTTTAAATCATAGAAAAAAATTGAGTCATTACATCCAAATTTATGATATGATCCTTGAAATGTGTTATTGGGATTATATTCTAATGGATATAACATATTTTGTAATTTTAGTACTGTTTGTAGCATTCAAATAGTTGTATTGATTCCATACAATCACCCTCTATATATGTGAATGTTGAAAGCATCCTTTATAATTTAAATTATTAATATAGAAAATGGATGCCTAAAAATATTATTGATTTATAATATCATCCTATAAATGAGTAATCACTAGAGTATTGGAGAAATGGTACTGACTAATATAATTCATCTACTATAAAAATGTGCCAAATTCACTTTACTCTTTTTTAAAGCAAGAGTGACATCCATAGTCATAGGAATTTACATAATTAAAATACTTACAATGATTTGGATTTTCTGAGTAGTAACATTTATTTTCAGTATGTAAATATACCGTAGAGTAAAAAATGGTGTTTTTTTCATCATAATTTTCTCAATGTATCACATATATTTTAGTTAATCAAATAAAAATTCAATAGATTCATCGATCGTAGACCATAATTAAAGTTACATGCATGTTTGAAATTATTATCACAACTAGTTAATATTGGAGAGTAATTTGGGAAGGTCTATTAGTTGAACGATAGTGGGAAAAAAGTTTCGCATACATCATCGGTTGAATTTCTACCACAATAATGGAAGAAAAAAATTATATTTTTCAAGATTCTATATTGGGAATTTAATTTTCTACACCATAATCTTCATGTCATGCATATTGATAATAATATTTTAAAAAACATTAATTTCACAACACTTAAAAATCGTGATAAATTGAAGGATTTTCTTAATTGGCATAAGGACTTAAAATAAATGAGTATAAAGTATGATATATGGACAAAAGTGAATAGAATGTAATTTTCCACCATGAATCACACTATAATAAGTTGGTAGATTTGTTTTTCACAAAGTCTTAGGCATGAATCTTTGTATTCATGATGTTTCTAAATAATATTGGTGGTCTAAGATAGAACTATGGGGAGACAATAACGCTTATATCAGAGTGATCACAAAACCTAAAATAAAAAAATAACATCCAAAACAATAAATAAGTTGAGTAAATATGGCATATAAACCACAATCTATTGTAATACATGAAATGATGTAATGTATTGAACATCCATGCTTAAAATTCAGTAGTCCACCCACTTGGCCACTCATAGATACATACCAGAATAAAATAAATTAAAACAACAGTTCTATACTGAATCTCTAATATAAACCTCATCCAGTCTCCTGATACCACATGTATTATCCTACTTGACCAAGCTATACCAAGCCTCATCCCAACCAATTATTATAACCAAGTGAATTTCTGGTCTGGTACTCAAGTGTAGTGGTGGCCAAAGTATTTTGTGTGTAAAAAACACAAAACTGTACCACCAGCGTAGTCCCATACTAACCCACCTATGAAATAATATTTGAATTTTATGTACACTATTGAAATAATGAAAAAAATAACTAAATTATACTTTATCCTCAGGTCTATTAAACTGGTCATACATACATTCTATAGCGAGTGTTGGGGTGTCTCTAATCATTCCACAATTACCATGCATCCCAAGTAACATGTGGGTTCCATGTTTATAGAAACCATAACCCATCCTCATGAATATAGGGTACAATCCCCTGATATCCTTATCTCGAAGATCTATATCAATGGTATCTCAAATCTTCCTCACGAATACAATGATAAGACCATTGTAGCACTATATTAGAGCTCAAAAACCATGGTAGTCTAAATCGTCCTCAAGAATCTGGGGTTGAGGCTTGTGGTCGTCCTATATGTGAGCTCCATACTCATGGTAAACATAATCATCTCCTCATTCCTTTATGGATGAGGATTATG
Source organism: Viscum album (assembly GCA_963277665.1). Classification (NCBI taxonomy): domain Eukaryota; kingdom Viridiplantae; phylum Streptophyta; class Magnoliopsida; order Santalales; family Viscaceae; genus Viscum; species Viscum album. Next base: position 1,688,280,603 of record OY728119.1, read on the forward strand.
GAATCCCTATCATTGAGATTTAAATCCATGGAATCCCTAATCATATACACACACCATTAGGAATTAATTCAATAGAATCACTATCTCTGAGTTCCAATTCCATGGAATCCCATTCACCGAGAACCAATTTTGTAGAAGATATATTCAAATATGTCTACATATATGTCTATATATATGTAAATAGGTAACCAATATGTCCATCATAGATTTGAGAACTAGTTCCCAATATCCAAAAACCATTATTGAAAATATATGCATATGAACACCACATATCCATGAACCACGTCCAAGGAATCCTACATCCATATATAACACTTATGCATATGTGAACCCCATTTCTGAGGAATAGTTAAATGTGTCCTGAATCCATATATGGCCATGATGGTCACACCAAGTATGAATGATCTCACATTCAAATGATTTCCGTTATACCACTAAGGGTCAGTCATTTGTAGGGGATACAACTCAGTCCCCATGGTTTTAGTATAGTAGAGGTGTCCTGTCATTTGTTCCTAGTCTTGTTCATATTCTTAGTTCAACACATCACGCACTACGATATCGTATCACATGGAATCAAAAAAAAACTATGTTATGTCAAGGATGAATACATAGGGTCTCATCACAATGGTTTTAAACAATAGATGGTTGAGAGCCTATATCAATCCAAAAGGTATATCTAGGTCAGTCCACTTACCCAACCTGAATCAGTCTACCAAAGGTCATTCGGCCTAATATTTTTCGATTCATATGAAAGAAGATAACCCTTATCATATTTATTCTGATGAAAATTAATAGCTCACAAACACATCACGGGTCCTATAAGGCCTTCTTGTCATATAATATATAGGTCTACCCTAACCTCTGAGTTTGAGGTATCTCAATCTTTCATACATGTGATAATGCATCTCATTGATTCAACCTCACCTCTGAATAGGTATATATCCTATTAGGGACTCGTTGTCTTAGTCTTGACCATCAGTGTTTGGTATGTCAATAAAATTCATAGGGGTGGATCATGACTACAAGAATTCATCTATTCTAATTAAAAAAATTAAAAAAATTGAAATTTTAATTTAATTATTTTAATTAGGGTCATCTCCTTCTGTATAATACTATAAAATATGCATGAAACATAAACAACATAAATTATGTAACACCCCAATATTTCATAATACGTTATTTCTTCAAAGTAATTCAATAACTTTCACTACACGCAACACCGACTTCTAGCGCACCATGACTTACCAAACAAGTCGTTCAAAAGAAGGAATGAGTAGTATTAACTAAATATTGAACTATATATAATACTTATAATTTTAGAATTCATATTATGAGTTTCTTAGACATAATGTAAGAACAAATACATTTTTTCAGATAAAAGTAGTATTTTTCAAAAAATTCAATTTTACCTCCTTTTAATGGTGAAGCCCTCTTAAATCCAATATTTGAAATTTTTATATATTCAATTTGAAAAATAAGCCTATTATTTAGAATCGGGACATTATAATTTAGTTTCTATAATGTTTTGGTGTTTTTATGATAACTTTCATATTTGGGTGAATAGTGAAAAATACTATATTTTAACTGAAAACAAATTTTTAAATAAAAATAATTTATATGGTTAAATTATAAATTTTAATGGTTTGGATGTATAAATAGATTATATTTTTTCCAGTTAATCCAATTATGGTCATTTTAATTCATTTCACTTTGAAATTGGACATACACAGGTGTCAAACTTTTGATAGTTATTATTTATTAAAAATAAGCCTTTTGGTTTTGACAGTAGAAATTAATTTTAAATTAATAAATGCGACATATATGTTTTTAATTTGGTAAAATATAATTCATTTTTGGATTCAAAATATCAATATTATCTTAGGGTGAAATATTGGTACTTTTCTGATAACATTCATATTTTGATGAATAGTGAAAATTACTAAATTTAAATTAAAAACAACTTTTTTAATCTATATATTTAATAGTGATAAATTATGAATTGTAGTGATTTTAAAGTATAATTAGATTATAATTTTACCATTTAATCCAATTTTGTTCATTGGAAATAATGTCATATTTAAACTGGACATAAGAAAATGTCAATCTTTTGATAGTTATTATTTGTTAAAAACACGCTTTTTGTTTCGACAACGAGAATTAATTTTAAATTAATTTTGGCCACTTATTTGTTTTGAATTTATAAAAATTGATTCCATATTTAGAATCATGGGGTCAAAATGGTGTAAATAGGTAACTTTTATTTTTATACATTTTGAATAACTACTTCGGTAAATATTTTATTTACCATGGTTAAAGGGTAAATCCAGTAAATAAGGGTAAAAACTAATATTATAATAATAATAAGTTACCCTAATACGTGTCCTAACCCTATTGGTTGATACATGTACGACGCTGTTCATCTTTGGTTCTCTTTTGGGACCCCATGGATCCACTTGTAAGTGATAATGACACTTTATATTAATTAAGTTAAAGTAAATGCGAAAATGACATAAGCATATACCGTTTAGAAAAACAATTTTTACATAGGGTTATATATGTTGGATTTTCGACTATAAATATTCATTAGAAAGATAAAATTATTTAATACATTATGGTATTTTATTTATAATTTTTAGACATTTAATAATTAAATTTATTTTTGACACAATAATGATGCAGTATTTTCATTATTAATGAAAGAATCAAATAATTGGTATTATAAATGTTAAAATAAATATAATTTGAACGTTTTGATGAAATACAGGAATTTTATTGGTTAATATGACATGATATTATTTCTTAAATGAATTTTTTTATGATTAATAAAGTTGTTAAGACTTTATCATAAATCAATTATTAAATAGTGTCAAAATTGACATAAAAGAGTTTTTAAAAAACATATTATATTATTAATTCTTATTCTATTCCTAAAAATATACAGTTCAGCTAAAGGACTTATATAATAATATTTTTATCATTAATTTACCACTTTGGGTCTCTTTAAAGTATATAGTATGTTTTTTTACTAAATAATATTAAAATACAATGTGACATGGTAAGTGTCAAACTAATTAACTAAGAGTTAAAACAAAACGATAAGGTTAATAAAGTGACCAAAACCTATCTAAAACCTATTTGTTGAGTGTTTATAGAACTATACCCACCTTATATTTTGAATAATACATTTTTAATCCATTAGATACCTAATATGATATTATTATAAAATAATACTTTAAGTTTTTTCTAAAGAGCCCCTCCTCCCTCTTATAAAAGGTTACCACTTCTAACCAATTCATCACACCTATCAAGCCTTTTGGATCGTCAAACCTATGCTCAATTAAGCTCCCTATATCCATCCCCTCCTCCTAGAAGCCTTACCTTAGGCATAAGGCACTTCAAGAGTCCTTTTTTGTTCAAACCAAAGGGAGTTACCCAAATTAAAGGTAATGATTTCTCTTAGCTTCTTTTATTTTATTTAACTTCTACAACCCCTAAAATCTTCTTATTCCTTTCTTTTGTAAAAAACCCAGTATCCTAAATATACTAATATATTGTAATGAGAAGTTTTATAACTACACTTACATAAACCTCCATCTAATGGGTTAAGAACATAATGTTTTTGTGGATGGCGACCAAACGCCTCACGAAATGATAATTGTTCAATTATCTCTTACAGCCTCTCATGGTGGCCATTATAATGGAACTATAATTAAATATTATATTAATGATATTTATTTTATATATAACCTTTTTTATTTTCATTTTATAGAATACCAATATTCGTTTCATGTTGTATATATATATGATAATTTCATTTGAGGAAGTGCGGACTACCGCGCCCTCAAAGTGATATGACTCGTTCATACCATACATGGAATGTATAAAGGAAGGTTTTAATGAAATTAAGTGAAAAATATAAGATATTATATTATAATGTAATAATAATATACCTACATATCATTTGGTTTTTATTCCTTTTAAAAGAAAATTTAAATGTAAGTAGCATTCGTGCGTACATACGGACTACCGACTCCACGAACGTGATGAGATTCATTCCCCATCGTATCCATATTTGTATAATTATCATTTGATGATTAAAAATAAAGTTTCAGTACTTGATATCATTCTGGATATTAATATGATACAACCAATACATAACAATCACGTCTTATGTAACAAAACATATAAAATAAAACGAGTAAGTTAACACTCAAAACGATGATAATACTAAAATATTATTAACAAGGAAATATTAAAAGATTATATATGATATCATATTTATATATATGATTCTTGTATAATTTAATAACAATGATTTAACTATTATACATAAGGTTGACCTACCCTCGACCAAGGAAAAGTACAAGGTAAGGGTTAATTCCTCAATCTCATTAATTTCTTTGATTGTTTATGTGTAAGTATTTACTGGGACATTTTTATCATCCATGTCCATTTTTCATAAAAATGATTTCAAAATGAATATTTTAAGGCTTTTTTAAAGTTACCCTTTATCAAGATCATAATTTTAAATGTTTAAAAGATTTATCTCTCTAAATCTTTTTAATTAATGTCCATGTTTTAAAAATGATTTTAAGGATTTATTTATATGGACATGAATGTTTTGAAATGATAAATATTTTCCAACTTTTTAAAGTGGTATGGGAAAATTTGATTAAAAAATATCTTTTAAATTACTTCCTTTAAAAATGGGTGAATTTTCAATGATTTCAAAAAAAATATTTCTCTAAAATAGTTTTGATTTCATCTAGGTCAACGTCCATTGATGGATTTAAAGCTTATTTGAAGATTATTTATTATGATACAAAACTTCCATATTGTATTGATGGTTTTTTGATATGTTTGAATGTGGATATGTTATTTTAATACCATTCATGGTTTACGGATTAAGTATTGACATTTTGTATGCTAGTTTTAATACGAATGTTTATGTTATGTTTAAACCTATTCATATAAGGAATGAATTGGACTTAGTAAGTGATGGGTGGAGTCCACTATAGATCCTCGATGCATCGATAGGTCTCATGATACAAACTAGTGTCTTGGAACAAGGCCTTGACAAAATCTTATTTGTAGTCTTGGGAGGATGCCTTGAATATGTGGTTATGATAGTCTGGCATTATGCATTCCATCATTATGAATGTGGCTATTGATATTGAATGTGATTATTTGACTAATAGAATATCCATGTGAATAAGTAAATGGCATTATTTCATTTTATTTTTTCCATATTATGCAGATGATCAAGCCTAAAAGGCTTTTGTTTTTGTTATACGTTGCCTTAAGTGTTTATGCTTATTTATGAAAGTTTCCGCTATATTGTTATCCATACTGAGCATCTGATCTCACCCCTTTCTATGTTTTATTTTCCACAGGATTCCAAGAAGTGTATTGTGATTGATATGCACGGTTAGGACAATGGAATATTGGCGTTCATAAAGGATTATTTATGTTGTTTTGTATGTTATAAAGTATAATGTAACATTCATGTATGTAATCAATTTTACAAGACTTCTAAACTGATCGGTCCATCGGGACTTGATTACTTGTAATCATTCCAATGTATTAAAATAATGAAGTGACTCTGGGTAACTGGAGTCGGGGCGTTACATTTGGTATCAGAGAAAAGTTTAGAAATAACCTTGGAAAATAGATTTAGATAAACTCTTATTAGAGCACATATCCCTAAGATAGACTTTGAGGATTAGTATAGAAGAACTTCCTATAATTTTGGTATTGTAGAGATTTGGTGAGTTTTCCAAGAAATAAATCCATGTCTAGATACGAGCAGGTAGAGGCAGCTCTGGCACAGATGTACGTTGGGGTATAACCCAAAAAAACGCTTTGAGATAGACTCAAATGGGAACTGGTGCATGACAAAAGGTCTTGCTGCACTCTTGGTTACAACACTCCCGGGATATATGCTTAGGATAATTCTCAATTTCTTTACAAATAATTATTAAGGGTTAATGATTATATACTTCATAAATGAAAACATCATTATTATTATGTATTATATCAATAAACCGTTCAATTTACGTTAGGTATTTTACAATTTTGGAATTATTGTAATTCATAAACTGACCTTGTTTATGCTATTGTATAGAAATGGAACCCCGTAGAAGGAATGTGAACTCCAGCAATATGTATGATCCAAAGAGTAAGAAGGATCATATCATTCATGGTATTAATCCAACATTTAGAATAGAAATATTCTCCCATTTATTCTCAACATATGATGAAATAGTATCATGTGTTAATAAGATAAGAAAAGAATTCTCTGAGTCCTATGGCTTTGAAGGGAAACAAGATAAGAAAAGGATGGTAGAGAGAAAGACAGATAAAGGGAATAAGGTAAAGAAGGATTTTCCCATATGTGATAACTGTGGAAAGAATCACCTTGGAAAATTCTAGAAGGGAATGGGAGTATGTTATAAGTGTGGAGAAAAAGGACACCATGTTTGTGATTGTGAGAATAAGAAAAAGGTTTCAAATGTACAATGCTTCATCTGCAAGGACTGGCGACACTACGCGAATCAATGTTCAAATCATCAGATTATTCCCCAAATGATGATATTGGATAATAATCAAGTTATTAGACTACCACAGATGAGGATGATTGATTATAGTTCTTATTTTGTTATTTGAGAAATATGGCATTTGAGTGTTGTATCAACAATGTACTGGTTATAATAATTATGTAGTATATAAGGATTGTACTGTAGTATTATTTCATTAAGTACTTGAGATTGTGTGGAACCAGGAAAAGTGACTCAATAGCAGGTTAAAGTTTTGGAAAATATATGGCTGAGAGAATAATAAACCATAATATGGTTCTGATACCGAGGATGTGATTTTTGAATAATACAAGATTGATTTGGATAAATTTTATTGGATATTCTTGATTACCTTGAAACTGATTAATTATTTGTATATTCCATCATTGTTGGAGTTTATAGCATTTTTGGATAGAAGGAGTATATATGGAATTCTATAAGAAATAAGGGATCATGAATGTAATCGATAAGGTTTTATGGTATTTTAGGATGTTGCAGTGTTTTAAAAAAATACATGATGAAGTTGTTCACATGCTATTACGTGAAAAAAATGGATCTTCATTGTGTGTACCTACCTTATAAATTTTGGACTGTGAGTTTGGATAGAAGTATTTTGGATAAGCCTAGTTTGAGATTATTTTTGGATTTTCCATTAAAAGGACAACCTGGAGGTCGTGCGGCAATCGTCGCATCTGACAAGGCTGCGAGACTTGAACCCACAACCGAAGGGCGACAATGGTGTATCACCTACCACTGACCCATGTGATGTCTTGGATTGAATAATGTAGTTGTTTAATGGTTCTACTAGATGAATTATAAATTCAATTTTTTTAACCATATACGAATAGGATAAATAGAATAGTATTTTTAAGTTCTATTATCTTTTAGAGTGAAAGATGAGTTTGTGGTAGAACATAGTTAAAGGATGGAGCTCTACTTTTCAATTATATATTTTTCTTCTTCTCTTATTCAGTGATGAAATTAAATCTTATACATTAGTGAATGGATCTTAAAACAAAAAATTTGTTATCCTAATACCATGTGTTTTGTCGAACCGATAGTATTTTAAATGATCATAGATTAATAAATTTAAGGCCCTCAATTTTACACTTGTTTTTTATTGATGACCTCAATCACTAGCTATATATATTTACGTTTTTTCCCCAATTATATGTCTCTAATATCCACCAATGTTTTTCTAATCGAGATCATAATTTGGTGGTGACCCTTTCATTTCCCTTTTCCTCATATTAAGACAAAATTTTATTAACCTAATTTTCGATGTGGGTTTTCCCCAAGGAATTTTCTATTTTCAACCTTTTATATTTGAAAAATAATTTCAAATTGTGAGGTTGCAATTTATTGAAGGAAGGAAGAATGTAACACCCCAAGATTGCACAATACGTTATTTCATCAAAGTAATTCAATAACTTTCACTACACGCAACACTGAGTTCTAGCACACCATGACTTACCAAACAAGACGTTCAAAAGTGGTTATGAATAGTATTAACATAATATTGAACTATATATAATCCTTATAATTTTAGAATCCATATTATGAGTTTCTTAGACAAATTTTAAGAACAAATACCTTTTTTCAGATAAAAGAAGTATTTTTCAAAAAATGTGATTTTACCACCTTTTAATGGTGAAGCCTTTTTAAATCAGATATTGGAAACTTTTATATATTCAATTTTACAAAATAATCTTCTTCATTATAATCGGGACATAATAATTTAGTTTCAATAACGTTTTGGTGTTTTTCTGATAACTTTCATATTTGGGTGAAAAGTGAAAAATACTATATTTTAACTGAAGACAACTTTTTAAATCAAAATAATTTATATTGTTAAATTATAAATTTTAATGGTTTGGAAGTATAAATAGATTATATTTTTACCATTTAATCCAATTATGGTCATTATAATTAATTTCACCTTGAAATTGGACATAAACACGTGTCAAACTTTTGATAGTTATAATTTCTTAAAAATACGCGTTTTGGTTTTAACAACGGGAATTAATTTTAAATTAATAAATGAAACATATTTGTTTTTAATTTGGTAAAATAGACTTCATTTTTGGATTCAAAATATCAAAATTATCTTAGGGTGAAATTGTGGTACTTTTCTGGTAACTTTCATATTTTAATGAATAGTGAAAATTACAAAATATTAATTAAAAACAACTTTTTTAATCGAAATAATTAATAGTGATAAATTTTGAATATGAGGAATTTTAAAGTATAATTAGATTATAATTTTACCATTTATTCTAATGTTGGGCATTGGACATAATTTCATATTTAAAATGGACATAAGAAAGTGTCAATCTTTTGATAGTTATTATTTGTTAAAAACACGCTTTTTGTTTGGACAATGAAAATTAATTTTAAATTAATTTCTGCTACTTCTGTGTTTTGAATTTAGAAAAATTGATTCCATATTTAGAATCAGGAGGTCCAAATTGTTTAAATAGGTAACTTTTATTTTTAGACATTTTGAATAATTACTTCGGTAAATATTTTATTTACCATGGTTAAAGGGTAAATCAGGTAAATAAGGGTAAAAACTAATATTATAATAATAATAAATAAACCTAAAAACTATCCTTACCCTATTGGTTAATATATTTCCGAAAATGGGATTATTTGGGTCGATTTTTTGTCCCCATTGATCCACTTGTAAGTGATAACGACACTTTATATTAATTAAGATAAAGTAAATGCAAAAATGACAAAACCATATATCCTTTAGAAAAACAATTTTTACATAGGGTAATATATGTTGGAATTTAGTCTATAAATATTAATTAGAACGATAAAACTATTTCCTACATAATGGTATTTTAGTTATAATTTTTAGACATGAAATAATTAAATTTATTTATGAGACAATAGTGATGCAGTATTTTCATTATTAATACAAGAATAAAATAATTGGTATTATAAATGTTAAAATAAATATATTTTGAAATATTTGATGACATCAATGAATTTTATTGGTTAATATTATATTATAGGATTGATTTAATTAATTTGGTTCGAATTAATAAAGTTTTTAAGACTTTAACATAAATCAAATTTTAAATAGTGTCAAAATTGACATAAAATAGTTTTGAAAACAAATATTATATTATTAATTCATATTCTATTTCTAAAAATCTATGGTTTGGCCAAATGACTTATATAATAATATTATTATCATTAATTTACCACTTGTGGGTACCATGGAAGTATATTGTTACTTTATTTACTATATAATATTAAAATACAAAGTGACATGGTAAGTGTCAAACTAATTAACTAAGAGTTAAAACAAAACGATAAGGTTAATAAAGTGACCCAAACCTTTCTAAAACCTATTGGATGAGTTTTGACCAACTTATACCCACCTTAGATATTGAATAATCCACTTTAGATCCATTACATACCAAATATTATTTTATTATCAAATAATACTTTATGTTTTTCCTAAAGAGCCCATCCTCCCCTTTATAAAAGGATACCACTTCTAACCAATTCCCCACACCTATCAATCTTTTTAGATCGTCAAACCTCTGACCACTTAAGCTCTCTATATCCCTCTACCCCTTTTAGAAGCTTTACCATAGGAAAAAGGCACTTCAAGAGTCCTTTTTGGTTCAAACTAAAGGGAGTTACCCAAATTTAAGGTAACGATTTCTCTTGGCTTATTTTCTTTTATTTTACAACTCCATCCCCTAGAATATTCTTATTGATTTATTTTGTAACAAAACCAGTATCCAAAATATAATAGGATATTTTTATGAGAAGTATTAGAACTACGCTTACACACACCTCCATCTAATGGGTGAAGAAAATAATGTTTCTGTGGATGGAAAGCAAATGCCTCACGAAACGATGATTGTTCAATTATCTCCTACTGACTCTCATGGTAGACATTATGATGACACTATAATTAAATATGATATTAATTATATGAATTTTATATATAAGCATTTGTATTTCCATTTTATATCATACCATTATTCATTTCATATTATATATATATACGATAATTTCATTTGAGGAAGTGCGGACTACCTCCCCCTCAAAGTGATATGACTCGTTCATACCATACATGGAACATATAAAGGAAGGTGTTAATTAAATTAAGTAACACATACAAGATAATATATTATACTTTAATAATAATAAACCTATGAATCATTTGGTTTTGATTCCTTCTAAATCATAAATGAAATGGATGTAGTGTTCATGTGTACGTACGGACTACCGTCTCCACGAATGCGATGAGATACATTCCTCATCGTATCCATTCATGTATAATTATCATTTGATGATTAAAAATAAAATTCACGTACTTGATATAATTGTGGATATGAATAAGATATAACCTATCCATTAAAAATACATCTTATGTAACAAAACATATAAAATAAAACGAGTAAGTTAACACTCGAAACGACGATAATACTAAAATATTATTAACAACGCAATATTAAAAGATCATATATGTTATCATATTTATGTATATGATTCTTGTATAATTTAATAAAAATTATTTAGCTATTATAAAGGCGGTTAACATACCCTCGACCAAGGAAATGTACAAGGTAAGGGTTAATTACTCAATCTAATTATTTTCCAAGATTGTTTATGTGTAAGTATTTACTAGGAAATTTTTATCATCCATGTCCATTTTTCATAAAAATGATTTCAAAATTAATATTTTAAGGATTTGTGAAAGGTACCCTTTATCAAGATCATAATTTTACTTGTTTTAAATATTTATCTTTCTAAATATTTTTAATTAATGTCCATGTTTTCAAAATGATTTTAAGGATTTATTTATATGGAAATAAATGTTTTGAAATGAGAATTATTTTTAAAAGTTTAAATCTGTTATGTGACACTTTGATTCAAAAATCTCTTTTAAATTACTTCATTTAAAAATTGGTGACTTTTCAATGATTTCAAAAAAATATATTTCTCTAAAATAGTTTTGATTTTATCTATGTCAACAACCTTTGTTGGATTTTAAGCTTATTTGATGATGATTTATTATGATAGAAAACTTCCATATTGTATTGACTGTTTTTTAATATGTTTGACTATGAATGTGTTATTTTAATAACATTCATGGTTATGGAGAATGTATTGACATTTCATATGCTAGTTTTAATACGAATGATTATGTTATGATTAGCCCTGTTTATATGAGGAATGCATTGGACTTAGTATGTGACGGGTGGAGACCGCTATAGCTCCTCGATGCATTGGTAGGTACCATGAGACAAACTAGGGTCTTAGAACAGGGCATTGAAAAAATCTTATTCGTAGTCTTGGGATGAGGCCTTGAATATGTGGTTATGATAGTCTGGAATTATGCATTCCGTCATTATGAAAGTAATTATTGATATTGAATGTGATTATTCGGCTAGTATAATATCCATGTGAATAAGTAAATGGAATTATTTAATTTTATTTTTGAAATATTGTGATGATTCCCAAGTTTAAAAAGATTTTTTTTTAGTTATACATTACCTTAAATGTTTATTCTTATTTATAAAACTTTCGGCTATATTGTAATCCTTACTGAGCATCTGAGCTCACCCCTTTCTATGTTTTATTTTCCCCAGGATTCCAAGAAGTGTATTGTGATTGATATGTAGGGTTAAGCCAAGGTAATAATGGCATTCATAAGGTATAATTTATGTTTTTTTATATTCTATAAAGTGTAATGTAACATTCAGGTATGTAATATATTTCCCAAGACTGTTAAACCGATTGTTCCCTCAGGACTTGATTCCTTGTAATCATGCCTATGTATTAAAATAATGCAGTGACTCTGGGTAACTAGGGTCGGGGCATTACAAATTATATAAGATAAGTATATGAGACTACATACCTTTTACCAAGGCATTTCCACTTTGACAACAAGTGTCGGAAGCAGCTGCCAAGGCTCTCCTAAACTTGGGCTACCTTGTCTATGGTCAATTGAACTCATATAAATTCCCAGATATCCATTTTCATTCCAATAATTAATAATTAATTAATTATAACAATTATAATTATGTTATTTATTAAATTAAATATTGGAATATTTTAGGTCAAGTCACTATTTCACTCCGCCACACCAAAACCATTGGCAATAGGGTGTGGTCCACTATCAATGTACCCCCATATATAGGCTACAAAAAATCCCCAATCCATAATAATGATTCAATAACCTAATAAAGTTGATTTATGGAAAACCCCCTTTAAAATATTCTTTGTTGTGATGTACCTTAACTGATCGACACAAGAATATAGGAGGATAACATATCAAGATCACATCCCTCTAGGATTCATGGGAACATTAAATAAATTTGTGGATCTATCAATTCTCGGGTGAAATTGGAATTTCAATCATTGATGCCATCAAATAAAACAAAATATCACCATGAAGGGAGAATAATAAATAAGGTTAGGTTTCATAAAATATATCCTTTTAACATCCCACTCATCTAATGAAATAATGGGGGCCAATCCCTCTTTTGAATACAAAAGCGGGTTGGCATGTTTCAGAGAATGAACTAAGGGTTCACTCTTTGAATTTCCTGGGGATTCCTCAAGCTCCACATTTTCACATAATGCACTACCCCAATCTCACCACATCAACCTAATTCATTCCATGAATCACTATCTATGATTTGAATGTCCTGATATAGCTTCGTTCAGTATCCTAGTATACTTGTTTGTCCATTGGTTCCCACCCAAACCTTCAAGCCTTATATAGAAACTATACCAACATCTAAAAATTATAATTTTGGATATTAAAACACTTATAACCACATTCCAATTTCTTTATTTAAAAATGAAATGTCTACCAATGGAGAAAATACAAGTTCTTGCTGATATTCTCGACCCATAGGATATAGGTTCTGACAATCTCACAACCAAAATAATTTGCATCCCTGGGAAGTCTAATTGATAATTCAACAAAAAAACTCAAACAACATGGGTCACCTAAACATGCTTAATTAACTAAATTATTCTCCAAAACATCAAAATATATTCTTCAACACAACTCTAGACACAAATTCCATTACTACAAAAAAATCAATACATCGGTCATAACCATCCCTATAACCCTTAGACACTACTTCCTGAAACCTATTTATTTAAAAAAAATTGTTTAATAAACCAACACTTCCTAGTAATTTTGGGTCTTCACACCGTAAGATTCAGTTTTCAAGGATGATTTCAAGTCAAAGTGCACCCCACCCTCAGAATTGCATACTGAAACATGTTTTGAATGATCCAACAAACCTCCCACCATTGTTTCCATATCATGGTACCAAAACATGGAAAACACAACATCAAAAAATGGTACCACGTCCATATATAAGATTATGAGTCGAAATAAATGAGTATCCAATTCCCTTATATAAGGACCGCAAACATGAACTTTTCCACAAAAAGTCCCATCCAAACCTCATAATACTCTTTTTTTAACTGATAGGATGTTCCTAAATCATGGTACCAACTCCCTATGCTTTCCAAAAGAATTTATCTCAAAAAGATACATTTATCACTTTTAATTTCATATATCACTCCAAACACACGTCATGAAATATTTCTATGTATAAACCTTGTGATGAAACAAGGATTGACCACAAGAACCATGAAACAAAATAGGGATTCACCCATTGAAGAAATAAATGAAATAGGTTTCCTCTCTAAACCATGTCATGAATCGTGGATATCCACATGGAACATTACATGAAATGGGGATCACCCCATGAAAAATATCAGGAAATTGGTATCACCCCCGAAAACAAGTCTTAATGTTAGGATCTCCCCCTAAACCACAATTACTTCACTTCAAAACATTCAATACTAGATGTCAATACACCAACAGTATCCAACACATTATCCAAACCATATATCTGGTTTTTAAACAATTATATATAATGGGACTTATATCTCACCAGTGTCTAAACTCTACCTCGACCACTCAATATCTTTTAAAACTAAGATACACAACCTTCCCACCAGAGATTCATCATTCAACAGACTATGGTGTTCTACCCACTATATTAATTCCCATATCTATATCCTCAATAAAAACCCCTAGGGAGGCCCCTAATCTAACCAGAAAATATATTAAAATATATTTGAGTATGGTCAATGATTTCTTAGCACACTCAGTATGATGTCTACATTTTTGGAATGATTTTCTATAGACTAGGAGTCCATTTGATATTTCACTAACAATTATCACTAAAAACAAATCAATATTTTATGTAACCTATTACATTAGGAACATTCCAAAATCATTCAAAGCCCACATTCCTCCCTTTCCACTAGCAACACATTACCTCTTAGCCACCACAAAAAAAGAGGGAGAAATTAACCAAAACTCACTACTACATAATGTATCTCTCCCATGAATCCATGAACTAATGGTATTTGTGGAATTACCATCACCATACTACTTGGTTTCTTCCATCATAACAGAAATGATTCCCACAGTTAACACAGATGATCTATTATACTGATCCCAACCCAAACAGTTAAACCATAGTCGACAAACATTTTGATTACATAAAATTAAATGGGTACTTACACTCAATCCATTTTTTCATATATCCCATATGTCATTGTGCCTCTAAAATATTTTTCAACCATATTTACCTCACCCAAAAACCTATTATTCATGCTTACCTATAATCATTCACTGAACCTAACACAAAATCCCTTAATTTTTACATCACCAGAACTAGGCTAATGTTCTAATTCAAGCTTCTGACCATTCCTCTAATCCCATAAGCCTTATCAGAAATGACATGTCCTCAATATTCCCATCCAAAAAAAAGTTTCCATGATTCAATTCCAACCACATGACCACCCATCACCCTATGAATAATTTCTAGATCCAAGGAATATATCCAAACTCAAACCATCATTTTCTTTCACATATCAAGTAAAAATTGATTCTTGCACAAAACTGCATCAGAACCATAGGGTCAGACTTTTGAATGACCAGGCACCTCAAAACTAGCCCTAAATAAACCTACTCACACTCAACATACTTATCTTATAAATAATCCATGGCATAAAATTTCCATCTATTAGAACTCAATGGATCCAAATATTCTTCGTTTATATAATCAAAAACATCTATAACCCAATGGTTATTGTGATTTTTCACTAAGAAAAAAGGTAAGTTCCAATACAATGGTTACTAGTTCATAACACCTAGTCCTAGTGAAACATGTAGAAGTTCATAGATAACAGTTCATCAAGAACGCTCATTTCCAAACAAGACATGAAATTAATGGGTCAAAACCCCCATATATAGGGTCTCACAAATAAAAGACTTCATAAGGAAAAACAACCACCCACATTTACAGAACACATCCCCTTAGATTTTATATACATTAGGATGTTCCCTATAGGATAAGGTAACATAACCAAACCATAATTTAAACCACCCAAGAAGTGGTATAATGATAATGTATTTATGGAATCCCCAACTATCATGGTCACTACACCTGATGTGCATTAGAACTGCATCATCTTCATCCCCCTCAGGGAACATCTCATTGTAGGTTCACATGACCTAACATTTGATATAACCCATATACAAGTCCCCCAGCTGAGTAGAATTCCACCAAGTACTTATGTGAGAAAAAATTGTATGAGTTGTTTGTGACAATATAAACTATTTTTCCTCTAACATTAGTGAAATAATACATTAGTAATCCTATAACATTTAAATCCTACATTATTATTACGATTCATGTGACACCTCTTTCCTCAATAGGATTAGAGTCAAAATAAACCCACTGGATTTTACCAATTGGATAATATCCAAATATCCGTCAAAATTAAAAAAATCAAAAACAAATGTGCATAAGGAAGTATGAAAATCAAATAAAACTATAATAATGAAAATTAGAACTGCATCCCCATTCCCTAATAACTTATACTAACTATTAGAATATATGTTTTATATGCATCAACTTTATATCCATCACAATCCCTAATAAATTCTTAAATATTGAGTTTACTAGATCCGAAAATAAAAGGAATAAAGAAAAAGATACCCTCTAATACCACTTTGTAAAGTTATTCCTTAGCTCACTCTATAATTAGTATTCATCCTGATTCGCCATGTGACCTCATGGGTGCCTCCTTATATGCAAGAGGCTTCGAACATATAGTGGGGGTATAAGGTGGTACTAAGGGGATAAACTCCCCACTATATCATAGATCATAGTCAATTTAAACTAAAAAAATTCCGTAACAAAAAAAATTATAAGTAGAATAAATTTTCAACAAGTAATAGTAACACATGAAATACAGGAAATGCTCGAACAACCATATTATTCATAGAAAATTATAGTGACTCCATATTTTTATAAGATAACATTACATAGCTTCTATGAAATGATTAATACATTAAAAATGATCTCTTAGTGACTGATTTAGTTTAGTTACTTTGGAAAGATGTAAACATAAACACCAGTACATGAGTGAGATGAATTTTCTTCCACTAGGTCCTCCAAGAATAGCACCCCTCTCAAACATATCATACATGAAATATATCTTCCTAAACTAGGGATGTAAATATAAGAATGGGTGAGCATAGATGCTCAGTAATTGTAAAAAATGTATACATGTAGGCATAAGCATGAGCATAGCATTATGATAACATGATAACACAAATAGAATATCAACCCCTAAAAATAAAGACCATATACATGATTCATGGAATAAAGTGTGGCAGTTCATAACACATGAATCATAAAGAAATAAATAACATAATCCATGAAATAATAACACAGTAATAGTACATGGAAATTTTTTATACACATAATAATATATAATTATTTCCATAGAGGTCAAGGAATTGTTTCCAAGGCCATAATAGTGGAAAATAACCTTTACCAAACTGAGTTCACACACCATTCAATATCAGTATTATTGAACTATGTTCACTCCTTATTTAGGACATGTAATACTGAACCGAGCTCATTTCTCAGCACAACCATTTCCATCTCATGAGATATAAATATATAACAAATGAATTGGAGGGATATATATATATATATATCTCAACCATCTCATAATTAAATCATACATACATGTTCCAATAAATCATAAATGATCATATCATAACCCGTGAAATGAAATGGGTATAATAAAATAGTAATCATATCATAACCGTTGAAAAAATATATAGGATCCATAATCATTTCATTAAAAACATAACCCATGATAGATGGTTTCAAAATCATATATCTTTTATAAGAGAAGAAAGTGTCATTAGAATAATTCAATCAACAAATAAGTCATCCTAGAAAGAATTTCAATGGATCCTTAGGATCCTTTTTTATAAGGGAATGAGTTATATCAACGGATGCCATCTTAAATGGAAAATAACGTGAAAAGATATTTCAGAAGATTTTCTTGCAGAAAATTTCCTTTATTCTTTTAAAAAGGATCATTAAACAAAAAAACCATTTCAAATACTCTTTCTTGAAAATAAACATCAAATCTTATAATGAAATATTTGTAAACCCTTTAGAAAACCTTTTTCAATGAAAACATATAAAGAGAGATTGATAACATTTTGAAACAAATTTCCTCCAAAACATATACAAGGATCTGGAAAATGTTTTGAAACACATTTTGTTGAAAATACAATGAATAAAATATAAATAAGGTATGAAATTAATTTGAAACCTATATTCATTGAAAAAATATTAAAGATTCTTGAAAATAATTTCCAAACATTTTGACTTAAAAACTTATAAAATATGATTGAAAACATTTTAGAAATAATTTTCCGTGAAAACTTTTAATGGAAGCATGAAAACATTTATGGCACAATATTTCCTTTAAAACCTATAAAAGAATATTCAAAACATTTTGGAAACAATTTTCAAATAAAAGTTTTAATGGAATGTTACAAAAAAATTGGGAATAAAATTGAAAATATTTTAAAAAAAAACATTTTCCTAAAAATTAAACTTTTAAACATTCAAAGAATGATTTAAATAAATGATGGAAGAAAAATATATAAATATCATATGAGGTAAGAAGAAAATTCTGTTATCATGGTAAAAGTATAGAAAAAATCCTTTTTTGGAAAGCGACATGAATATTCTGTTGAAAAAATTTGTGCAAAAACAGTAGAAAATGTATTTTAATGATTATAGTAT
This sequence comes from Viscum album, assembly GCA_963277665.1. Taxonomy (NCBI): domain Eukaryota; kingdom Viridiplantae; phylum Streptophyta; class Magnoliopsida; order Santalales; family Viscaceae; genus Viscum; species Viscum album. Next base: position 1,688,299,378 of record OY728119.1, read on the forward strand.
ATTATTTGAATATTCATGGAAACAATTTCTAGAAATCATGGTTTTGAAGGTTGTAGAATTTATTTCAAAGAGATGGTATTGTCAAGATTTCATAAAAACACTTAATAAACAATATTATGTATAAAATAGTAGAAATATGGTCCGAGAACATGAATAAATCATGAATAACCAAAGGATAATAAAATTAGTGAATGTTCTTGAGATAAAGATCATAATATTTCATCAAAGTAAGAATAAATATAAAAAATATTGATATATCAATGAGATTATTTCAATAAACACTAACCACTTGGTAACTTTGAACTTTTGAGACTATGTCTTGACATACATTAACATTACATAACATTTTCAAAGTACATAAAACTTTACACAAACTAACGTGTGAAGCCTGTACTAGTTTAGTTCCTTTGGAAACATGGAATCATAAACACTGGTACATAAGAGAGCTATATTATCTCTGACTAGGTTCTTTATGACTTGCTACCTTCATAGACACATAAAAAATAATACCTATCTACATAACCTCTAGGAAAGAGAACATAAATTGGGGTGAGGTGAAATGCTCGGTAACGGTACAAAAGGGAGATAAATAACCATAATCACAACCATAAGGGATTGAGAACATGATATATAAAATAAAATATCATACCCTACATATCAATGATCATAAATATGAATCCTGTCATAGATACATTTAGTTCATAATTCATGAATTATAAGGAATTAAGGAACATAATCCATGAAATAATAACATAGTAATAAAACATGTAATTTTGTTAGACACGTAGGCATATAATATTATTTCTATAGTAGCCAAGGCATCACTTCCCATACTATCTTGGTAGTATGGGTTCACTCTCTATAGCATCTTGGTATTCATGGTTCACTCCCATAGCCATATTAGTAGAATTATTTCACTGCTCATACCATCTGCGTAGTCATGGTTCACACTCATGGTCATCCTAGTAGTCAATGTTCAATCCCAATACCATAATTTCTATCTCATGAGATATAAATCTCAAACCAATGCATTGGAGGGAGATATAGGTCCCACCCATCTAATAATGAAATCAAACAAAACATTTACCAAAGATCAAAAGTAATCATATCCTAAAAAATTAAATTAAAAGGGTATAATAAGCATATAATCAATTCATAGCCTCTAGAAAGATATAGGTTTCATAATCCTAAATTTAACTCTTTAAAAGTAGTAGGTTTTAAATTTATATAACCCATGAAAGAGAAACATGTTTCATCAATATAGTTCTATAAAAACATAATCCATTCAGAGAAGAAATATTGAAGTAAATGTTGACTGATTTCCCCATAAAATCGTTATTAACACCAATGGATGATATTTTATATGGAAAACAATTTTTAAAGAACTTTTAAAAACATTTCTTTTGGAAAATTCTATTTTTAATTGAAATTAAATTTTTAAAACAGAAAACCTTTTGAAAAACCTTTTCTTTTAAAATAAATTTAAAACATATAAACATAGAATTTAAAACCATAACACGTTTTTATAAACTTTTTACTTGAAAATGTAATTCAATTATCTTTTGAAAACAATTTTTTAAACATTTTTGAAAACATGGTTTTTGAATACAATAGATTTCTGACTGGAGAGAGAGATGGTTATATCTTACTTAAAAAATTATATTATGTACCAAAGATTAAAGAAATGGTAACAATATATGGATACATCTTGAATAAATAGAGGATAATAAAACTAATGATATTTTGTGAGATATGGATCATAATATTTCATCCACAATAGAATTAATATAAAGACTCTCGAAAAGTGATGAGATGGTCTTAATAAACTCTTGTTACATGATAACATGGGCTCATACTCTCCATGTAAGAAATGTGGAATTAAATGAAGCCTAAAATATCCTGAACATAAGTATATTAATGAAACAATATGTAAAATGGAAGTATATACCCCTCAAAAAAATTAGGGGTATAAAAAACATGAGTCTCAAAGAAGATAAATTGAAACAAAACTATATTACTGATTTTATAACATTAGAAACAATGACCCATGAAATAAAGATCATAGCGTCGATTTGTTAATTGAAAAAAATTTAACTTTAAAATACATAAAATACAATCATGGTATGTAGGTACCCCACATAAAATGAAAGAGGAGTGAACAAAGAATGTATCTCATGGAAATAAAAAGGTGAAATGAAATCCCCTTACCTTATGTCAAGACCTTCATTGTACTCCTTCAAACCACATGTATAATAAATATAATTTTTTTATAAATCGTTTACAGAACCATATTATTATATATAATACCTTATATGGTATGATTTTGATATTATATTACCTACTTGTTAACTATCCTATGTTAAGGTTTCACTTTGGATAATATTCACTTTGTTTTTCAAATATGTTTTAATTTGTCATATCTTTGGTCCATAAATTATATAACTATTCTAGACTATAAAACATGATATAAATATAATTTTTATTCAGTTTATTTTTATTATAATGATCTATCCAATATATAATAATGAATAGGAATACACCGTTCATGGATATGGTAAGTCGTACACCAACATGAATGGTGTTTTTGTTTTTTTTATCATGTTGAATTAAAGATGGTAAATGAAATATATATATATACATATATATCAGTATTATAGTACCATTATTATATCAGATAATTCCATAAAATCCGTCTTCAATAAATTACATGTAATGTGTGAATGAATCACATCACTTTGAGAGGCGGTAGTCCACACTTCCTGTAATGAAATTATCATATTAACACCAAATGGATAGTAAATATATATGTGCATTAAATGGAATAAATAAGCTTAAATAATTAATAATTTTAATATATAGAATATATAAATATATTTTCCATCACAATTTCCCCCATGAGAGGTGGTAAGTAAAATTTAATAATCATCGTTTAGTGAGGTGGTAGTTCGTCGTACACATAAACATTTTTTTCGTTATCCATTAGATAGAGGTGCGTGTAAGTTTTGCTTCAAAATTTTGCATAAAAATATCCATGTATTTGGATTATATTTTTTAATACAATAATGGAATAAATAGATTGTAGTGGTGGAAAAGGAAAATCTATTAATAAAGAAAAACCTTTTGGTTTGTGCCTAAATAATTACTTGGTAGATTTTATGAACAAATTGTGGATTAAAGGAGGAAGAAAGGGATGTCTGGAGCTTAGTTTTCCAGATTTTTTGATATTAAAGGGGCTTGTGAGGGTTGAGGAATTTGATGGATATGATCCCATTTTATAGTGGAGGAGTGTCACTCTTGTAAATTTTTTAATAGGGAATTCCACCCACATTTTTCATGTTGATAGTGGATCCAATAATGGAAAATATTTGAAAACTTTGATGATAGGGTCGATATATGGCTATCCAATGGGTTCTAGACACGTTTTGGGGTCATTTTTTGTCTTAATTTTAATTTTTACTCCTTAGTTAATCATAATATTACCTAAATCGATGTAATTAATTTTAATTAAATTCACGGATCTTTTTTGTCACAACTAAGTTGAAAATATTAGAAATTATTAATTATTATAATTCCAAATATGGAATCAATTATTACAAATTAAAAATACAGAAGTAGAAGAAATTAATTTCATATTAATCCTACAGTTGGGTCAACAATTCCTATTTTGGAAGTAAAAATGATCAAAGCGTTGTTGTGTTTATATGTACAATTTCATTGCGAAATTTGTTATATTTTCAAAATTTTAATTAATTTAAAAAAATATTATCTAATTAAAAATTAAATCCAATTTAAAATAAAATTAAAAATTAAAAATAAATTAGATGAAAAAAAAATTTAGAATTAAAATCTAGTATTTTACACTATTCATCCAAAATGATGTTTCTCAGAAAAATCCCAAAAATTTACCCTAAGATAATTTTGAGTTTCTATATTGAAAAATAAAATTTATTTTAAAAAATTAAATTTCTCATTATGTATAAAATTAATTTTATTATTTTTTAAAGAAGTTCATTAAAAGCAATATATTCGATAAAATGTTATTTTTAACCATATATGGACTATACCAAAAATTATATCATCCACTATCAATAAGTTTTATTTATATAATGAAATTAAAAACAATACATGAAATTTTTTTATTGCTATAGATATTACTAATTTTAATGTCTAGGTTATAATTATCTCATTTAGATAACTATAGTAATAAAATGATGTTTCATAGAAACGTTGGTGTTACATGTAACATACGCCATATCGAGGTTGTGTATAACATAAGATGAGTCAATATTCTCTATATCATATACCTATTTTGTGTCATTTTTATTTATTCCAAGTTATTGTTGTGTGAGTGGAGCATTATACATAGTCCAATTCATGACATGAATGATAGTTTAATTTATTTGGGAAAATGGTCAACAAAAATTCAGGGTGTTACACTATCCCCCTTTAAATGAACTTCTCCCTCGAAATTCATTATTTGAGTAAGAAAATGAGGATGCTTTTTATTCATCAATCCCTCTGGTTCCCACATAGATTCCTATAACTGGTGTTTTCTCGTCAAAACATTGACATGTTGAGTGGTCTTGTTTGGTAGAAGTTTCATTGTACGTTCTTGAATATCAACAGGTTTCTCCTCCTAAGAACTAACATTCTCCATTAGTATGAACACTAAACTCAGTACATGTTAAAGGTCAGGTCTGTAATTCCCCAAGAGAGATACATGGAACACATCATGGACATGGGAGAGATTTGGAGGAAGTTCTATGTGATATGATACCGTCCCAATAATATCATGAATCTCAAAGTCACTGATATACCTAGGGCTTCATTTCCCTTTATTACTAAATCTCATAACCTTCTTCACTGCTAAGATTCAATAAAACAACTTTTCAAAAACCTGAAATTCTATATCACTCTGACGGTTATCAGTGTAACTTTTCCTCTAACTTTGAAGTACATTGATAGGTTGTTGAATGGTTCTGACCTTCTTGGCCTTTTCCTAAGAAATATTATCTCCCAATAGCTTTCTTTCTCCAACTTCATCCCACCATGTTGGAGCCCTATATTTCTTCACATAAATGGCTTCAAAAAGTATCATATTGATGCTTTAGTGAAAGATTTTATATTAAGAAAACTCATCTAGAGGAAGGTTTCAATCCCAATCCCATTAGTAATCTAGAGAATAATATCTCAAAATATCTTCTAGGGTTTCAATTATTCTATCTGACTGACCATCTCTCTGAGGATGATAAGTAGTGTGGAAAATTAATTTGTGTCATGTGTTTTCTTAAGACTTCACCAAAAAATTGAGGTAACCCACTGATACCGATATGAATCAATGGAATGTGGTACTCCATGAAACCATATTGATTCCTTAAAATATATCTAGGAATGATGATCTAGAGTGAATGTAACATCCCATCCCAGATCACCTCTAAGACATTTTTCAGACTGGTGGGTCACATGAACTTAAGTGCATCTCCCAGAATGCCAGAGGCTACCAACTAGCAGAGAGGGAATATGGTGTGTCCATGGAGGGACTATTCCCTAATAGATCATAGTACGCACTTTGATTAATAATATATAATATATAGTATAATAATACCAAAACAGGCCTCAATAGAAATTGTAATAATGAATTGACAATGTAGTGGAAGACCATAATGAAACATTTAATAAAAGTAGTCAGTGGAAGTTCATATGGCATATGAATGCATTACATGGTAATGATTCATGACTAATAGAAGTAAACAATACAATATGCATGAAAATATAGTACAATAACAAGAAAATACAACAAATCATCATGGGACAGCTCATTGAGCATCCTGAACTCTAGCTCGGTCATTGGCTCCTAACTCCAAGGTACAAATAATAAAACAAACAAACTCTATACTGAAAAAATATATTATACTCTGGTACCAAGGGTACCCATATAGCGTGTGAGATATAAATCTTAATAGGTTGGCACCGACTGTTTCTAGACTAATACGAACAATGCAATGTAAATTAAGATGTTTTCCATATAAAATAAATATATACTAATAACAAATTAATAATAACAACATGGTTTGGGTTCCTATGGACACCTTTCCCATTACTACTGCATCATCCTAAGCTGGAAATTAGAAAGGAGGCAACTGTGAAAGCAATATATGTAGACAAATACCAATAGTAATAGGGAAACTCAAAAAGGATCACCCACAAGCTTGTTCATAGTATTGGGGTCTAATTACAATTTAGATACATAAGTATTCCAATAATAAATAGAAATAGTCACAAGTACATGTTCAAATATAAATAGAGTCAAGAAGTAGAGCACAAACAATTATCCAATGAAAACTTTCAATGAAATTCAAAAAAAATCAAATGCTGGATTATACGCTTGTCCCTGAGGTATCAATATGGTAGATTCATTCAATTAACTCCAATACCACAAGACCACCCAAGGTGATACTTTTGAAATAATGTGTATCAATCTAGGTAAGGAAACTATGATTTTTTTCCTAGTATTTCATGTAAGGGACCAAGTATCTTTCCAATGAATAGTGTATCCATCTTTCTGGTGGAATCATCCTCGGTTTCCATTAGGGAACCAGAATCACCCAATAGTATAATAAAAATCTTAGAGAAAGCCCTTTCCTAGAGAGCCTAAACATCGCTTCCTCAGTGTGTCATGGTTTAACCACCCTAGAATGGGTGTGTATCAATGATTCCTTAATATGGAACCCATGTTCTCAATAGGCCCGTATTAAGAGAACTATATAAACAAGGAACATATAAATTTATATAATCAGTTGAAAAAAATAAAGAAAAGGGGTGGCCTTAAAACCCTTATAATCTATTATAAATGTGTCATTACATTTAATATATAATTCATGAGGAAGTACCTACTATGCAATTCATAATCAATGAAAAATTTCATTTCACCCAAGAATACAATTCATTTAAATAAAATCATATGATCCTAACCATTCCATTCCATTTGTTAGAAATTATCTTAAATATTCCCATTCAATTATATTATGAGTAAAGGTCGTACTACTATATTCAAATCAATTAAATTACTAGTTTAACAAGTAAAGGTAAACACCAAGAAACATTCCTAAACATATCATCTTAAATGGTAACTCAACGCATTAGGAAAAAGGATAATTACGGTGGGCATACCCCAAAGGGGTTTCCAAGAGTCTAGGTGATCACCTTGAACATGTTTCACAATAAGTGAAGGCCACAATGGATATGATAGAACAAACTAAAAAAACCTTTCAAATTCAAAAAATTCATTATTGTTAAAAAAAATTATTCATGGAATTCCATTCAGTATGATAAATCATACTAAAGGTCATTCACAGTAAATTATCCTAATCATGGAAAATTGATTTTAAGTTAAAAGATCCAAAGGCTTCATATATGTTTCTTTTAAGGGATGACAACAATTTTTCTAGTCTATACAAACCATTTCATTCACCTAAACCATTTCATTTAACTCATTGAGATATATCAACTACATTGTAAGGGCTCAAGCACCTAAACATGTCATTCATCAAATTTAAATCAAGCATAACAAAAACAGCATGGAAATAAGACTGGAAGCATAGAATTATATCTCTACATGTTTACATTGAATGTAGATCAACTCAGTTTGATGGGTTTTATTATAAAGTAATGAAATTTCTTATCAAGAATTCATTTATCACATTTAACATTTCTATCATGAATCAAAATCAATTCACAATTATTAATAATTAATCTAATGTCTTTATTGCATTAATAAAAATATAAAAACTTTAGTAAGAAATTAATTAATACATAATTTAAATTAAAGGGGGAGAGGAATTTGATACTACCTCAAAGGGGATAAGACGAACACACAATGCTTGAAACTTGTACCAATAACAACTCGAAACTGCTCCACATATGAACACTCATAACTTTATATAAATATATATATATATACTTTAACCCAATGCATGTATTCCCCATGGCATGAATAAACATGTACGTGGATGATATATATATATATATATATATATACATACATACATACATACATACATAAGTATCTGTATGCGTTCCCTCAAAATTGGCCAAACCACACTACAATAATAACAAGAACCATAAAAACTCAGCGGAAAGGTTCAACGCATTTCAACTAAATCACCAAGAACTAAGAATTATGGTAAAATGAAACAACGCACCATAAATTTAAATTCTAGGGACTCAAAAAATTTAGGACCCTAAATGAACTGATCCAAACTAATTAGTGGAAAGAATACCTAACCTTGGAAGGCAGCGACAACAAAAAATCACATGGCACAACCCAATGCACTTTACAAAAATTTTCAAGGGCCTAAAAAAAATTAAGACCCCAAATTATATGATTTGAAACATACTTAGGGTTTAAAAATTACCCCAAAATGTTGATAGTGGGTCAAATCAACCATAATTGACACGAGTTGGGTGGAAATTGTTAGAGAACACATTAACATAACACATGAGGCAATTTTCACAACCCTATGAAAGAATAAAACAAGAAATCAGATCAAACCCTTTGATATGATTTTGGCCAATTATAAGTCCAGCAATGAGAGACCTCAAAATCACTGGAAAAGGACAGGAGAGGGAGGATAAACCCTTACCTCGAATCCTTGGACATGAATTGCCAAAAACTGGTTGAAATCAAGCCAGAAGGATGAAGCCTAGGTAGTGGAGTCTATCATGTAAGTGGATCACCTAGGGGGTCATGAATGGGTGAGGTCATGAGGGGGGAGTTCCCACCAATGGGTGGTCTTATGGAAGGAGGTCACACCTAAGGGAGGATCGGTAGGAAATGGTGCACACTTCAAGAGGGGGCTCGACCATGGAGGCATATCGCATGAGGAATTAGAGACCCATGGAGGGTTGTTTCATGCTACAGGAGGAGGGGGAAGAGACTGTTTGGTCTCTAAATCAAAAACCTAATCTAAAAAAATAATATCAATAATAACAATAACAACAATGAAAATAATAGTTATCATAATAACAATTGAATTATTATTATTATTCAAATATTTCATTGTTATTATATTCACATTTAATTTACATTAATTTATGTTCTATTTCAAAATTAATTTATTTAATTTATTTAAATTTATTCATAAAAGACGTCGCAGTATCATCTCCTGGAAAAAACCTTTCTGATGCTCGGTTTAAAAAATAGCATGCCTACATAACAGAAAAATTTTAAATTCCTTCAATTTTTCGTCCGATTCAAAACACGAGATATTACAACCATCCTAACATATAATTTATCATCCCAAATAAGCTTTTGGGAAAAATGTATCCCTCATCCAATCTATAAGAATCATGGAGTCTCAAACAAAAGGTTATGTTGCATCTCCAAAATCCCAGTTTTGTTTCAATAATTGGATAGGAAAGTGAAACATAAGACATTATGATCTAATCCAATGATCATTTTCCAATATAAATGCCAAGATGAAACTTACTTGGGTTCGTTTAGATAGGCACATGATCAAATCATTATCTAATTAAGCCTCAGGAAAAATGTATTGTAACAACCCATGTATTTATAGAATAATATGTTTTCATATCTATAAAAATTTATGAATAATATATTAATTTTATGTCAAATATGACACTTTTTGTGATATCTTACCCGACTCACAACAATGAGTTTCTCCTAATTCTTAAGTTGCACACAAATTTGAGTTATTTCAAAAAAAAATACAATAATATTATTATTATTTTAAATGGTAGTTAATGCCATGTGATTGTATAGGAAAGAGTGAACATATTGGTTAATTGTTTTTACATTTGTCCAAATAATTTTAGATTCTTAAAATGAGAATGAATATAATTTTAGGCATAAAAAATTCTAATATTTTTAAAACGATGGTTTACCGCCTTATCCTAGCGAACCTTTTTTAGAAATAGGTTTTCCCAAAATTATATTTTCTATTCTAAAAAATAAATTACCTTATATATAATATTAACATCAAAATTTTACTTTGAATAAATTTTTAGTAATTTTATTATAATGTTCATTTTTTTATTGAATAGTGAAAATACCACATTTTAAGTCAAAATAGCATTTTCCTCAAATTTATTCATATTGTTAGATTCTAATTTTAATTGGTTTTTAAGTTTAATTGGGTTTTGTTTTTATCATTTAATCCAATTTTCGTTATTTGAGTAATTTCATTTTTTAATTGGACACAAAAACATGTCAATCATTATATGGTTTTTACTTCATAAAAACATGCATTCTAGTTTTGACAACAGGAATTAATTTTAAATTAATTGCTAAAATTTATTTGTTTTAAATTTTGAAAAATGGATTCCATATTTGGAATCATATGGTCCAAATTTTGTTAATAGGTACCTTTTATTTTGGAACATTTTGAATAGTAACTTTTGTAATTGTTTCTATTTACCATGGTTGATGGGTAAATATGGTAAATAAGGATAAAAAATAAAATTATAATAATATAAAAATACCATAAAATGTGTCCTAATCCAATTTGACGAGATATTTCCTAACATAATCATCCATAGGCTAAATCATTTTCATTTGGGAGCTACGTGTGGGTGAAAATGTCATTTTATAATTTTTAATTTAATGAAAACGGACATTTAACATAAACATTTAACTTTTAAAAAAACAATTTTAATATAGGGTTATATGTCTAATAACTTAACGATAAATAGTAATTATAAGTATAAGAATATTTAATACATCATGATGTCTTATTTATACATTTCAGACATTAAACAAATAAATTTATTTATGACACAATGATGAGTAGTGATTACCTTATTAATGAAAGATTCAAATAAATGATATTATAAATATTAAAATAAATGTAATTTGAACATTTTTATGCCATACATGATTTTTTGGGATGATATTGACATATTATATTTTATTTAATGCCTTTTTTTGAAGTAATAATATTCTAGTAACATTAAAAAAATCAATTACAAAATAATGTCAATAATAACATAAATGTGTTTTTCAAACAAATATTATTTTATTAAATGATATAATATCCCTGAAAATATAATATTTGACCAAATGACATATATAATGTTAAAACTTTCATTAATTATCCACTTGTGTTTCCCTTGGAATTTTATAGTAATTATAGTAAATATATATTACGAAAACACAAGAAGACATAGTAAGAGTTAATCTTTTTAACTAAGTGTTAAAGCTAAAAGACAAGGTTAATTTTGTGACCTAAACTATTTCCAAAAATGTTGGTTGAGAGGATTTAGAACCATCATCATCTTATCCTCTAAATATAATTTTTTTAACAATTATAATTCCAAAATCATTTTGTAATAAAATAATATTTCAAAACATTCCTAAAGTGCCTCTCCTCCCTCTTATAAAAGGTCACCACTTATACCCACTTACTAACACCTCTCATGCCCCTTGTATTTTCCAAATTCTACTCAATTAATCTCCCAACATCCCTCCCTTCCAGCTATTATCCTTAACATGGGAATAGGTCAATTCAAGAAAGCCTTTGGACTCAAATCAACTTTGAGTAACCCAATTCAGAGGAAATTAAAGAATGCACCGGACAAGTCAGATTCATGGTTAAGGAATTTGTCTCAGTCTCAATTCATTGAGACATATTTTGATATATACATGAAATAATTTTTTAAGGTATATAATCAACCCCTTAGACATATAATTTCATTTAATGGTTTTTAAAATAAATCTTTTTCTTCAAAGCATCTTCCAAAATGACCAAAGGAATGTTTCTTTTTAACGTATGTCGTGACGAAGACCTTTCTGGTGCAGTAAGAATGATTTGATATTTTGATTCCACTAAATGAAGTGATGTTTTTAAAAATAAAAAAAATTACCATATTTATTTGTAGGGTATTTTTGTATTGAAAATGGTTTTGATGATGGATTGATTATATTAATATCTTGAAATGATGTATTATGATTACAATGTGGAAATGCTATTTTTTCCATTATGATTATTCATGTGTTATGATTATGTTATGGTTCTAGGGAGTTCATTATGTATACGGGTGGTTCTGTGATAAATTGATGGTGGATGATCTGACGATTGGTCTCTAATGCACTGTGTAACATGATACAGGTAAAGGATAAGGTTTCTCCTAAGAGATTTAGGGAATATACTATGATGGGTATTCAAAATGTAACCAAGTAGATTACTCCCTATATATTTTTGATTGATACAATGTATGTATTTTATGGATTCCAGAAGTAAACTTTATGATTTATTATTTATATGAGTTATTCATAAATATTATGATTGAATGAGGTATGTTAAGGAGCTTATGTTTTATGAGTCAAAATTATGATTTCACTGATTTGTATGTATTCATGGAATAATGTATTCATTCATTATTTTATATCCCTTACATATATTTTTATGCTCATCCCATTTTTTTGAAAAACATTTCATAGGGTATAAGGAAGGGTAAGAGAAAGGAAGAATTCAAGAAGATTTATGTCAAGAAAATAATTCTTGTTCTATTTAAGGCGTTTTATTATTGTGAAAAATATAGGATAAAGTAGAAGTTTCTACTATGTAATATGTGAGATGTAATGTTTTAATAATGGCCTAATTACTTAAAACTGTAAAATTGAAAAGATCAAAAATTTGAATTAAAGTCTTATTATTGAATTATCTCATGATTATTTAATGTTTTAAGTTTGTGGCCTTACAGTTGGAATCATAGGTCATTTTATATTTCATAAAGGGTTAGGATATTGTTAATATAAAATCCATAAATAATTTCAACTTTATGGTAAAATTGAATTGATATAGAATTTTAAGATTACTATGTTTATTTGTTTAATATATCTTAATTTTTAGAATGGTTTTCCATAGAGGAAACAGGGAAGATATTATGGGAAGAAATCCATAGGAAAACAACCTACCAAATTATCATTTAGAAATGGTGAAAATTGGAACAGAATAGTTTGTTACTGTAATGGTGCAGTTGAATCAAGATATAAATGGTGGTGGTATCCATGCATGAGATCATCTAGATAAACCATAGAGGAAAATGCTTGTAGTGGAGTATTTCATGAGTAAACATCCCCCATCATTCAGAGGATCATCTGAGAATGTTCAACATGAATGGTGGAATAAAGCACTAGAAAATATTTTTGATGTTATTGGGTATTCAGAATGTCAAAAGATTAGTCTTTCTAGTTACGATGTTGAAGGTGATTCCAATATGTTGTGGTCGATAATCCAAGATATTAGGGATAATGAAGAGATTGATGATCTTAATTGGGATGAATATAAAGGTATATTTCCTAAGAAATATTTTCCTAAACTGATTCAACTTAGAATAGAAAAACACTTATTGAAATTGACGTAGGAGGATGAATCAGTGGTTCCTTATTTAGAAAAATTCACTCGACGAGCAAGGTATGATCCAAATTTCATAAGGGATCTTAATAGTAAAATCAATGTTTTTTTCTCAGGATAAAATCCAATGTATGAAAGGGAATTGGCTTCTCGTGAGTTAAAAAGTTATGAAAATCATGTTTGATGTACCGAGAATGTGGAAATATATATTTTTTATGATCAGGTGTTCTTTGAAAAACAACTGAATAAGAGGTTGAGGTGGTATAAAAAGGTAATAATTCTTCAAAAAATACTAATGGTATGAAACTCAAGTTAATAGTTTGTGAAAGGCGTAGTAAAACCACACTGGGGAATGCATTTTAAATTCTAGTAATTTCTTCCAATGTGGTAAAATGAGACATAAGTCTCACAATTGCACTAAAAAAGATCAGGGTTGTGGTAATATAAAAACATATTTACATTTAGTAAAATGTTCTAAGTGAAATGTGATGGGTCATTACACAAATTTGTGTCCAACGAATAACTTAAATAATAGGAATCAGTCGGAATACAAGTATGAAGGGCTGGTGAAATAATTTGAAACTACCTTAGCATATGATGGCCCATGATACTTATTGTAAAAACACCTAGGGGAATGTATAGACAAGAGAAATTATAATCACATTCATGTAAATGTATTGGGAAATAATCAACCTACAAACTATATTTTTTTCCCACTAGTAGAGTTTGATGATATTTTAGGTATGGATTGGATTTTAGTTTATCAGGATATGGTTAACATCTGAGATGAAGGGGTCATTTTTCAGAAAAAATTTCATGTTGTATGCTAGAATGAACCCTTACATATTATAACATGTCCAAAAGCTGAGAAACTAGTAAAAGAAGGATGTTAATTTTACCTTTCACATATTTCTGAAAACTAAAGAACAGTTCGTATTAATTATGTGTTGGTGGTAAATGAGTATCTTGATGTTTTTTATGAGTTTCTTAGTAAAATACATGAATTGGATTTTGAATTTATTGTTGACATGGTTCTTGATGTGTAGCCAATTTCAAAACCCCCTTATTGAATATCTCAATTTGAACATTTAGCATTAAATATGTAATTACATGAGTTATTTCATAAAGGTTTCATTCAACCTAACACATCACTATGGGGTGATCCTGTCTTTTTTTTAAATGAATGTTGGTTCAATAAGACATCCCACATATTGTAGAGCCTTGAATAACATCATTGTTAAGAACAAGTGTCTTTTTACTCACATCAGTAATTTTCTCAATCATCTATATGGAAGTCATTATTTTTAGAAGATTGACTGTAGGTTGGAGTACCATAAGTTGAAAATAAAGTAATCATACATTCTAAAGACTATGTTTCATACTAGATATGGCCATTTTGAATTTTTAGTTATTCCATTTGGGTTAACCAATGAAAATGGTGTATTCATGGTTCATATGAATAGAATTTTCTATGAGTTCTTTTATATGTTTCTATTTGTGCTTATTGTTGATATTTTTTTATATTCTAAAATTAAAGAGGAATATAAAATTCATTTAAGGGTTGACATTCAATCCTTAAAAAAATGAAATTGTACTATAAATTCACTATGTGTGAATTTTGGTAACCATAAATTCCATTCCTTTGTAACATTATTTCTAAAGATGACATAACTATTGATCCTGCTAAAAAAGATGTTGACGAATGGAAAATACCCACAATTATAACTGATATTTGTATATTTCTTTATTTAGCAGGTTAATATCAGTGGTTTGATAAAAAAAATCCATGATTATATAGACCACTGACTAAGTTAACTAAAAACGTTGTTGAGTTCATCTAGACAAAATAATGGGATGATAGTTTTCAGGGATTGAAAAGAAGATTAGTGAATGCTCTATTTTTGGCACTACCTTCTCGAAATTGTGAAATTTGTTTCTACATTGATGCTTAATTAAAATGAGTTTTTTGTTTCCTAATGTAGAATGGTCAAGTAATTGATTATGCTTTACGTCAGTTAAAAACTCATTATTTAATTTACACTACACATGATTTTTAATTAGCTGTTGTTGTTTTTGCTTTATGAATATGGAGGAATCATTTGTATGGCGGTAAGTGGGAAATATATACTGATCAATAAATTTTGATCTATAAATTCACTAATAAATAATTAAACATGAGATAGATGAGATGGCTAGAATTAATTAAGGATTATGATTTCCTGATTCATTTCCATCTTGGAAAGGAACATAAGGTGTCTGACATTTTGAGTTGAAATAGTAATTCTACATTAATCATGAAATGTTTGGAATGATATCCTTTATTTTCTAATTTGATGAATTTTGTATTGGAATTTATTGTTGGTAAGTAATTCCTTTTTTTATTCAAGAAGCAGTGAAATAATCTCTATAAAAAGAATTAATAAAGTGCATAAAGAAGATAGTGAGCTATAGAAAAAGGTATAATTTGTTTAGAAGGGTAGGTTACCTGAATTTAACAATGATAAAGACTATTTCAGAGTGTAGTTAAGAGATAATGTGTGCCTTGTGATTCACAGTTAATGAAATAGTTGTTTTGTGAAGCTCATAGATCTTCGTTCTCAGTTCTTCCTGGTAGTACTAAGATTTAGAAAGATCTTCAAGAGTAGTACTAGAGGGATGGAATAAAAAGAGATATTACTAACATTAATATGAAGTGTTTTACATGTAAATAGGTTAAATCAGAATGATAGTTACCGAAAGGGATGCTTCAACCTTTTCCAGTTCCATAGTGTAAGTGGGAAAAATGTTTCCATGGATTTTATAGAGGGATTACCAATGACTTCTTGATGTAACAATGCAATTTGGTTTATTGATGGTTGATTGAATGAATCCTCTCTTTTTTCTATTCAATATACACAGTCTCTAGAACAACTTTCTCAATTTTATATTAAATAGATATTCATGTTACGTGGAGTTCTTTTATCCACTATACCGGATCATGATTTTAGGTTCACTTATTACTTCTGGAAGGTCCCTCATAAGTCATTGGGAAGTGAATTAAATATTAGTATAGATTTTCATCCACAATTTGATGGAAATAAAAACAAAAAATTCAGATATTGGAATATATTTTGTGTTCTTTTTCAATGGATTACCAAGGAATTTGGGACCAACATCTCTCTTTGGTTGAGTTTTCTTATAATAAGAGTTATTAATCCAGTATATAGATGGAAACATTTTAAGAATTATATGGAAAGAAGTGTCGAACTCCAACATTTGGGGATGAAGTGGTGAAAGAAAGTTGATGGGACCAGAATTGGTAGAAGAGATGGAAAAAGGTTTAGGTAATTTAGAATCACATGAAGAAAACATAGAGTAAGCAGAAAATGTATGCTGATAACCGGAGGATGGATCATTCTTTCGAGTTAGGTGATCATATCTTTCTCAAAGATTCTCCCGGAAAATTTGTGATATGTTTTAGTAAGAAGGGAAAGTTGAGTTTGTGGTTCACTTGACCCTATGAAATCTTGGAGAAAGATGGATTAGTTTCCTATAGAGTATCTTCACCTACATGTTAATACAAGGTATACAATTCCTTTCATGTGTCAATTTTGAGAATTTATATACCGGATCAATCTCATTTTTAGTTCAAATATAGTCTAGTTAGAATAGAATATTTCTTAGGAGGAACAGCCAGTACAGATTTTTAACCGCTGAGAGAAAGTATGGCAGAATAATGTAATTATTCAGGTAATGGTTTTTGGAAAACCCATATGGTTGAAAAGGAAACATGGGAAAATAAAAATTATATGTGGGATAAATCACACCACTTGATTTATATGTGAATAAAATTAAGAGAACGCAATTCCCAAAATGTTGGAATGCGACCTAGGTATTTACAGAATAATACATTTTAATATCATTCAGTATTTATGAATAATATATTAATTTTACATTAATGAGGAAACATTTCTAGGTAATTTACTTGACATACATCAATGAATTTTTTTGAAATCTTACGTTGGACACAACATTGAGTTACACTGAAAAATAATAAGATAATATTATTATTCTTTTAAATGGTCATTAGTGCTTGGTCATTGTATTGGAGGGAATGAAAAAAATTAACTATATTATGATTTCACATATTTTTTTAAATTATTTTACATTTATACAATGAATTTTAGTCGCTTACAATGGGAATGAGTCCAATTTTAAGCATAAAATACTCAAATATTCTTAAAAGTTTGGTTTACCGCCTTTTGATGGAGAACCCTTTTTAAAAAATATTTTTTTCACTATTATATGTTCTATTTTACAAAATAAACTTATTATATAAAATCAGGACATCAAAATTTACTTTGGATAATTTTTTTCTCATTTCTTGATAAAGTTCATTTTTTTAATAAATAGTGAAAAATGCCACATTTTAAGTCAAAACAGCCTTTTCATCTAACTTATTTATATAGTTATATTTCAATTTTAATTTCTATTAAAGTATAATTGAATTATGTTTTTATCATTTAGTCCAATTTTTGTCATTGGAAGAAATTTTAAATTTAAATTGGACATAAACACATGTCAATCTTTTTGTAATTTTTATTTCTTTAAAACCCTAATTCTGGTTTTGACAATGGAAATTAATTTTAAATTAAATACTACAATTTATATGTTTTGAATTTGGGAAAATGGATTCAATATTTGAAATCTAAAAGTCAACATTATGTAAAAAGGTTCATTTTATTTTTGGACATTATGATTAGTATCAACAGTAATGATTTTTCTTTACCAAGGTTAAAGGGAAATCACATAAATATGGGTCAAAAATAATATTATAATAATATAAATCTACCATAAAACGTGTTCCAATGCTATTGTATGAGATATTTTTGACCCTGATCATCCTTAGTCCTATCGTTTGGAATTTGGGAGATACTTGGGATTAAAAATGACATTTTACAAATTTTAATTTAATGAAAAGAAAAAGATAACATAAACATGTTTATTTTTATAAAACAATTTTAATATTGGGTTATATAACTGTTCTATTTGACTTTAAAGAGTAATTAGAAAGCCCAAAATATTTCCTACATCATTTTATTTTATTTATTATTTTTATTCATTAGAAATGTAAATTTATTTATGACCCAATGATGATACAATTATTACCTTATTAATGAAAGATTCAAATAAATGATATTAAAAATATTAAAATAAAAGTAATTTAAACATTTTGATTCCATACAAAAAAAAATTGTATGATATTGACATAATATATTTCATATAATTCTTTTGGTTATAAATAATCACATTTTTATGATGTTAACAAAAATCTATCACTATATAATGTCAAAATTGATATAAATGAGTTTTTAAAACAAATACTATTAAAGTAAATGATATAATAGTCCAAAAAAATACGATTTTTTAAACTGATTTATATTATGTTTCAAATTTCAGTAATTATCCACTTTTTATTCTCTTGGCATTTTATAGTAACTATAGATACTATATATTTTGAAAATATAAGAATACATTGTAAGAGTTGATGTTTTTAACTAAGGGTCAGAGCATAAAGATAAGGTTAGTTTTGTGAAATAAACTTATCTAAAACCTATTAGTTTAAAGGATTTAAACCCATCCTTATCTTATCCTCTAAATATATCATTTTTTAACTACTATAATTAAAAATAATTTTATTACAAAATAATATTTAATTCCATTCCTAAAGTGCCCCTCCTCCCTCTCATAAAAGGCCAACAACTCTAACCACTTACTCACCCTTCTTAATCCCCTTGGCTCATCCATATTATGCTCACATAATCTCCTAAAATCCCTGCATTCCTACTTGAATCCTTAACTTGGGAATAATTCAATTCAAGAAATCCTTTTCCCCAATAAAATGGAGTTACCCATTTAGTGGAAATTAAAGAAAAAGCAGGACAAGAGGGATTCAACATAAGGGATTTCATCTCAATCTCCAATCATTAAGGCATATTTTGTTATATACATGGAATTAATTTATATGTTAAATAATCAGCCCCTTTGACATTTAATTTAATTTAATGGTTTTCCAAATGAATCTTTTTCTACGTAGCATCTTACTAAACGACTATATGAATTTTTCTTTTTAACGTACAAAGCAACAACAATTTTTCTGCTGTTACGATCATTAATTGATATTTGGATTCCTCTATAAGCTGTAATGTTTTTAAAAAGAAAAATTAATACCATATTCCTTTTTTAGGTTTTTTTGGTATTGAAAATGGTTTTTATAATGGATTTACTATATCAATATCTTGAAATTATGTGTTATGATTGCAATGTAGAAATGTTTTTTTTTCTTTTAAACTTGTTCAAGTGTTATGATTATTTTATGGTTCACTGGAATTACTTATGTATCTGGGTGGTTCTATGATAAACCGAGGTTAGGTGATCCTGAGAGATATCTAAAATACATTGGGTAACATGGTAGAGGAAAATTTTAGGGTTTCTCCTACAATATTTTGGAAATAAACTATGATGGGTATCCCAAACATAACCTTGAAGGTCTCTCCCTATGTTGTTGTAAAATATATAATGTATGTATGTTATGGATTCCACAAGTACCCTTTATGATTTTTGATTTATATTAGTTATTCATAAATCTTATGATTTCATGAGCTTCGTTAAACATCATATATTTTATGAGTGAAAAATATGATTTCATTGATTTCTATGTATCCATTGACTAATGTTTTCATTCCTTATTTTATACCCCTTAAAGAGATTTTTATGCTCATCCCATGTTTTTTTAATTTTTTTCATAGTGTATAAAGAAGACATAGAGAAAGGAAGAATTAAAAAATATTAATATGAAGAAATTAATTCTTGTTCTATTTAAGGAGTTTTATTATTGTGGAAGAAATGGATAGATTAGAAGTGTCTACATTGTAATATTTGAGATGTAATGTATTAATAATGGAATAATTCCATAAAAATCGAAACCTAAAAATATCATCAATGTTAATTGTAGATAAATTTTTTACTTATCTCAAGATTATGTAGTTTTTTATGGATGGGGCCTTATAGGTACTTCCCGCCTTAGGATTAGTGTTAGAAGGGGGAAATTTTCTAATCCTTAGAACCTTCCACTGTTAGAATATTCTACAAGAAACTAACTTAATACTTCTAGTGATGCTTCTCATGAAATTTATTAATTAGATAAAAGTGTTTATTCCCTCATTGATCTCAAAGACTAGTGTAAGATAGTTTTCATGAAAAGCTCTAACCGACACAAACCACACTCGTCTCACAAGATGGGATTTCATATATGGTCCTTCATTGACTTCTCCACTGATCAAGAGGGATAAATAGTCGAGAAACTATGGCTAACCATTAAAGAAGACTCTCAGCTTGGATAGATTGTGTTTTACGACCTAAACATTTATTTATTCTTCCATGGTATCTCACATTCACCATGAACACATCTACCGATGTCCATACCTAACTTTAGGTGATGTTGCTTGATTTAATTATAATCGAACCTGATAAAAATTTCGATGTAACTTAGGATTGGTATGACATGAGTATAAGGAACTAACCTATGTTAGCCCATACTTCATGTTTACAACTGAGACATTAGTAAAAATTCAGGGTTTCCAAATTATAACACTGACTAAGCCTAGAGCGGCATCTTCATGGTGGTCAAGTCAAAGTAAATGGCTGGTGAAAAAGAGTTCATACAAATATTTCCTTTAAATGAATTAATGGGTCATTCAAGACTAACCTTGTTTTCATAAGAACTATGAATTTAGTGTGAAAACGCATAGAGAGTATCTAATAAATTTTAAATATTTAGCATGGTGAAAGACTCACTCTCTCTTAGTGCACCAAGAAAATGATAGGATATGGGACATGCTCATCGCTAAGAAGGATACACCAAGGAGATTTAAGTATCTTCCAGTCGAACATACCTATGTCTTGGAAGAAAAAAGATCCAACCACAACTCATATCTACAAATAAGAAACTCATATTCTTCTGTAGACGCACTGTCATTAACCAATCACTGAACCATTACCACTTGATGCATCTTGCGATTGTCTAATAATAACCACTATAGTCCACTCACGACCAACACCATTATTCAATGTTTTAATATACCACCAACCACAATAATGTTGTGTTTCCCAGTAAGCATGGACATGATTTAATATTCACAAGCATAAATTTATTTAATCCATCAGGACCATTCTATAATGTTCCTCTCTGGTTAGTTCATTCTACCTGAGTGAAACATATTTAATAGAACTGACATGATTCTCCCCACCTTAGGAGATTCATAATTATCAAAATGAAGAGATAGGCTATTTTCTTAATTTCAAGCTAGATCAGAACCGCCAACAATGTAAACGTGTAATAAATTGGAGTGAATACTAGAATCAAACTGACCGGTGTGAAAAAACACCCAACTGTCTAGAAGTCATCTCAAGTATTGAGAAGAACATGATTCCTTTAACTCACATGTAACTCTACTAAAAAGATAAACCAATAAGTATTTAATAGCACAAGGCATAAAGATTCTACCAAAGTCAACCAGTTCATCACAATATTGAACACATGATGGTTACAATGTATACCGATCCATAAAACCCTGAGATTTCATGAGCAATCAACACATCCTAATTACTATCCATGGGTTGGCTGCCCTATGAATTTAATTATTAGATAGCCCATACAAGGGATTTAACCCATCATCATATTTCCCCATGTGACCATTAACTTGGAAGACATCATATCATGTTGTCCATCACTAATAAAATGAAATGGTCAAGCAACCTACAAAGCAGCCAACCATGCCTGAGGCTTGTCTAACAAGATAAAATTGAGAATCACTCGGTGCTCATTCCCATATCAAAGGACAAGAAAAAAAACATGACCACTCACACAAAAAAGGGTATCATATTAAGAAAGGAGGTCCAACAAGGTACAACGTCATGAAAATAGTTTTATTCCAAGGAAAATAAAAGAGAAACTCAAACTACCCTTACACTAGTGTCTTAAAAAAAGGAAACCACTAAATGTTCTATTTCCAATCCCTTTACATTTATTCACATTTAAACTTTTAATCACATTACAATATTTTTTTCAAGACATCAACTACCCTTTTCAAGGAAATTTTTTACTATGCTCATGATTTATAACATTCAGGTAGAGCAAAACAAGTAGGTCTCAACAAACTTCCTTTTTAAAAACTTATTTTTGTTATCATTCAATATTTAATTAGGAAATCTCTCACATATATTCTTTTTAAGGTTCATCGCATAAGAACCATCTCTCCAATTTAACTACTTGGGATCAATTGATAATTTTTGAATTTATCCAATTCCTTTCAAATTATAACATGCTCAAATACATAACATCCTAGCTATATAGGTGGATATCTACCAATCCATAATGCCACGTACACATTACAAGTGTAATTTGGCTTTCATTTAAAATAAACCAATAAATTTCATCTAATTAAACCAATTACATATCAAACAATAAATAATGTCACTATAAGAAGCTAATAGAGAGGCACATTGTGTCATCACAGAAGCAAGAAATTTTAATCATAGAGACATTCCAATAGGCACAAAAGCATGATACAAAGACAAAATTTTAGTACACAAGCTACATATAATCATGATATCATGATAAAAAATTACTTAATCATGGTATATGAACATTCAAGATAAATAAATATAATGCCTGGAATATATTCAAGGTACACAGTTCAAATTAACAAGAAAACTAAAATGCAACTACATGGCATCGAACTATACATGGAATCTGAATTTCTATATTCCTATATGATGCATGAAATGAAAATCCATTTCATTTTGGGCCAATGGTGATATACTAGAAATTACAAAAATAAATATATAGTGGAATGTAAACCAATCAATCAAGGTAAAATATTATCAATTGGATTATCAAAACCAAAATCATTAATTCTCATCCCTGGGAACATGGTCATTTCTCTTAAGTGGTGTGATTAGTCCCAGACATGACTTTTAACAAAGCACCTACACATTAGTAGTGTATTTTCTACCAATCCAAAATTGTAATAAAAAACAAAGAATCACTGGTACCACTTTGTAACGACCCATCCCAGCGCACCTCTTATATGGTGGTTGGATCTGGGGGTCACATGACCTTATGCACATCTCATAGAATATCAGAGGTTTTCGACTACCAGCGAGGGCCTAGGGTGTGTCTGTGTGGGTATTATTCCCTCACATATCAGAGTATGCATAGTGATTAACAATATATAATATATAATGGAAGCATAATAAGAATAGATAGTAGCAGAAATAGAAATAATCAATTGACAAAGCAGCAGAGGACAATAAATTACAATTTAATAAAAGCACACAAATCCAGTTTATTGAAAAGCTGAATACAAGACATGGTAATGACATAGGATGTAAATCAGTAAACAATACATAATTATTTACAATATAGTAAAATAATAATAAAATATCAACAAAGACCCATGGGTGATCTCCTTGAGAATCATGAGCTTCATCATCGTCCTTTTCTTTTAATTCCTTTGTACAAGTAGTAAAAAAAACCTAGATCCTAAAAATATAAGGTCTACCCAGGTAAAAATTGTACCCAAGTAATTTGTGATATATAAATCCCATTAGGCCAATAACTATAGTGTTTATCCCAATACAAACAATGAAATATTAATTAAGACTTATTCCATATAAAATAAAACATGATTGAAAATAAATTAATAATAAAAAATTAGTCTAAGATCCTGTGGACCCCCATCCTATACCATATTATTTGGAATAAGTTGTAAATTAGAAAGTAGGAAACAACACAATAAATGTATGTATACATGTTCCAAGAGTAACAAGGAAACTCAAAAACGTTCACCCCCCAATCTTATTCATATGCTTGGGGTCTAATTACCATGACATTACATTAGTATGCTAAAATGAAAGATAACAATTCAAAAGTACATTCTCTAATATAAATAGAAGCTACAAGAAGACCACTAGAAATTATCCCAAGAAACCATTCCATGAAATTCAAAAAAAAGAGTTGGAGTCTGATCCCATCTCTAAGGTATCACTATTGTGCATCTATTTAATTATATCCAATAGCATGATCCCATTGAAGGTGATCCTTTCAAAATTCCATTGTATGTTAACTATGATTCCATCCCAAGTATCACATGTAGGGGACCAAGTATCTTCTGAAGGCTCAGCAAATCAATCTTTCCAACATAACTGTTCTTAGTTTCCCCTTAGGGAAACAGTATCACCCAATAGTATTATAAAAATCCCAGATGAAGACCTTTCCTGGTGATCCTAAAGCATCACATCCCTGGAACATCATTGTATAACCACCCATGCATGGGATTCCATCCATGAGTCCTTAATATGAAACACATGTTCTCACCGGACCTGTATTATGTGAACCACAGAATCAAGGAATATATCAATGTACATAAGAAGTATCGAAACATAAGAAAAATGTTTGGCCTTTCCACCATTATAAACAATTGAAAATGAGTCATTACATTTAGTATATAATGAATGAGTCATTAACATTTACGTAGTTCAAAATCCTTGATAAATTTCATTTAAACAAAGCATTAAATTAATTTAATGAAGAAGCATATCATAATGATAATTCCATTCTATTTGTTAAAAATTATCTTAATTGTTCCCAATGAATTATATTAAGAGGTGTGGTTATAACACCCTATTCATATTGTTTATTCATCTATTTTAACAATTCATGGTTAACACTTAGAACCATTCCTAAACATATCATCTCAAATGGTAACTCATTGCATCAGGAAAATGCCATTTAGGTTGGGCATTCCCTAAAGGTGTTTTCGATAGGCAATGAGAACACCCTCGAATGGGTTTCTCCTTAATAGAAGGCCACAACTGACATAATATAACAAACCAAACATTTATAATCCAATTTAAACAATTCATTATTGAAAAACCATTTACTCAAGAGATTCCATTTTTTATGATCTATACTAATAAAGGTCATTCTCACTCAATTTTCCAAACCATGGAAAATTGCTTTTAAGGTACAAGTTTCAAAGGGTTCATGTTCATTACCTTTAAGGGATGCTACAAAAATTACTAATCAATTATAACCATTTTATTCACCTCAACCATTTCAGCTAAGTCATTAAGACATATCAACTACATTATAAGGGATCAATAACCTAAACATGTCATTCATCAATTATAATTTGAGTATAAAGAAAAAAAGGCACTAAGGGTGAGAAAATAAATTTCAATCACTACATTTTTTCATGAATGATGTGAACCTTTGTTGAAGGGGTTTTATAATAAAATAATGACATTTTTTATCGAGAAATCATTTACCACATTTAACACTTATAACAG
This sequence comes from Viscum album, assembly GCA_963277665.1. Lineage (NCBI taxonomy): Eukaryota > Viridiplantae > Streptophyta > Magnoliopsida > Santalales > Viscaceae > Viscum > Viscum album. Next base: position 1,688,325,144 of record OY728119.1, read on the forward strand.
GAATCATACTCAATTAAAAATTAACAGGAATTTATTATAAATACTTTACTACATTAATTAAAATATAATAAATGTCCAGTAAGAAATTAATTAAATCCATATTTAATTTAAAGGTACATATGAATGAAAACCTACTTATAAGGGACCATGATGAAAACTTATCACTTGACACATTTATCAGTAACAACTCGGAACTACTCCACATATGCACGCACATTCATTTATATAAATATATATATTCCTTAACACAATGCATGTATTCCCAATGCCATTAAGGAACATGTACATTCAGGAAATATATATTTATATATATAAATAAATATATATTTTCATAAGCACCCTCAATGTTGGCCAAAACACATTACAATAATTTCAAGAAGCATGAAAACTCAATAGTAAGATTCCACAGATCTCAATTAAATTACCATGAACTCGAAATTAATGGGGAAAGGACTAGTGCACCTAAAATTTAAATTCTAGAGACACATAAACACATTTTTTTCCTTAAATTAACTTATTGAAACTAAGAAGTGAAAAGAAAACCTCACCATAAAAGGTAGTGAAAACCTGAAACCATGGGGCACAATCCCACGCACTACACAAAAATTACCAGTGAACATGAATCAATTTAAAACCAAAAAATAGATGTTGTTAACAAGACCTAGGGTTTAGAAACATACACCAAAATGACATTGGTGAACCAAAAACAACTTGAACTGCCTCACATTTGGTGGTGGTTGGTGGAACATGAATCAATATTACCCTGGAGTCTATATTCACAGAACTAAAGTAGAAGAGATCCAAAAATAGGATCAAACCCTAATGTAGGGTTTTAGTCGAGTATAAATATGAAAATGGGGAACCCCAAAATCACCGAAAAAGGATAGAAGAGGGAGGAGAAACCCTTACCAAAAATATTTGGAGTAGAATCGACAATAACTTGATGAAATCGAGCCGAAAGGAGGGAGACCCGGTGGTGGTGTCACGTATGAAAGGGGATTATCTTGGGGGAGTGTGAGGTCGTGGGGAGGGAGGTCACACTGAAGGGAGGTCGCTTGTAGGGAGGTCACTCTTATGGGGGTCTAGCTGGAATGGGTGTGCATGGCATAAGGGAGACCGACCATGGAGGCATGTCATATGAGGAATGAGAGACCTATGGATGGATGCATCACTCTATAAGAGGAAGGGGAAGAGATCCATTTCTCTCTAAAACAAAAACATATTCTAAAACTAAATAATAATAATAAGAATGAAAATAATAATATTATTAATCATAATAATACCTGAATATTATTATTATTAGAAAAAATATGTATTATTATTTTCCCAATTAAATAAAATTTAATTTATTTTCCATTTTAAAATTATTGTAATTAATGTAATTCAATTTATTTAAAAGACACATCACAATGCCCACTCCCGGGGAAAAAATTCTTAGGCTTGGTTTTAAAAACATCATACCCAGCTAATGGAACAAATTTAAATTCCTTCAATTTTTTATTTGGTTCAATACACTATATAGTACAGAGAAGTCTTCCCTAATAGTTATAATGATTGATTACTTAGTATGGGGGTCGACTACCATCCATATAACATTAAACCAATTAGAGGTTTTGGGAAGTCCAACGACAAAATCCATAGTGATGTTATCTCATTTCCATTTTGGCATGGGTAATGGTTGCAAAATCCCTTTAAAATGTTTTTCTAGATTTAACTTGTTGTAAAACTAAGCACTGAGATACAAACTCTACGTTATCTCTCTTTAATCCATCCCACCATAAGTATTCTTTCATGTTCCTATACATCTTCGTATTTCCATGATGAATAGAGAATGATGAACTATGTGCTTCCTCTAATAGCTCCTTCTTCAAATACTATACGAAGGGAACACCTACATGGTTCTTGAACCATATCATTACATCATGATCATAGTTAAACTCAAGAAAATTCTGGTCAATATTTTTCATCTCGTCATCTTCCTTCTACACCCCCTTAATCCTCAATTATATAGAGGGTTGAACATTTATTTGAGAAAGATATGATTTTCCCCTTACTTTAGAATTTCTAGCTCAATCATTTTCAAATCCAAATATATTGGATCTGTTGTGATCCTTATCTTGGATAATATTACATGATTCATTCGACTCAAATAATCGATAACCTTGATTTATTTCCTTGGGTGGAAATGTATTTAGTAGTCATAATAATCTATCCTTTCCAACTATCTTCTTTTATGCACATTGAAATCCTTTTATGTGAATATATATTTCAAAATTTTATGATCATTATATATATCACACTTTTAACCATAAATATAATGCCTCTATATTTTTACCACAAAAATTACCGCTGCTAACTCCAAATCATGAGTTGGGTAATTTTGCACATGAGTGTTATACTACTGAAAAGAATATGTAATAACCATGTTATTATGTATAATAAGACATCTCAATCTCTTATTGGATGAATTTATAAATATTAAAATCCCTTCTCCACTACATTGTAATGTAACTGCAGTTGTATGGATTAACCTTCTCTTTAGTTCCTTGAAATTTTCTTTACCTTCATCTATCCAAAGGAACATGAAACCCTTCCAATTTAACATGATCAGAGGATTATATATTCATGATAAATTATCCAAAATATATAAACAATATCAATATAGACCAAGAAATCAACATATCTTAGCCACCATGGTTGGTCTAGGCCAACATTCAAGATACTCTGCTTTCAATGGATATATTGATATACCATCTCTTGAGACTATGTGACCAAAAAATGAAACCTTTTTTCCATCAAAATTCACAAATTATAAATTTTTTATATTGCTTATATTTCCTTCGGGTATTTAGTAAATCCATCAAGTTATCTTCGTGCTCTTAATTTCTATTTGAATAGATAATAACATCATCTATATATACTACCAAAAATCGCTCAAGTTAATCTCTATAGAATCTATTCATTAAATCCATGAGGAAAGTTGGGAGATTAGTAAGTCCAAAATATATAAATATATATTTATATTTTCCACACCTTGTACATAATATCTTCTTGGATATATCCTCATTCTTGAACATAAAATTAAAATTTCCAGAATGAATGACAATCTTGGAGAAGTATTGAGCTCCACATAGTTGATCAACAAATTCATCAATATGACGAAGATGATAATTTTTCATTATGGTGATGTTGTTCAACACTTTATAGTCAATTAATTTTCACATTTATCCATATTTCTTTTTCACAAAAGGAACTAGTTCACCCCTAGGTGACACACTTGGCCGAATTAATCCCTTATCAATGTTTTTGTGGAGTTTTTTCTATAATTCCTACAACTCAATTTCATCCATTCTGTAAGGATACTTTGATATTGTTGTGGAACTATGTATATATTCTATTTAGAACTCAACATCATGTTTTGGTGAAATTCAAGGATTCTCTAACATAAATATATCCCCAATATCTTTAACAATAGTAATATCATCGATGTCTATTCTCTCCGTCAATCATTTGAGATAAAGAACACTTTTTAATGGGAATTAAGTCCCACAGACTGGATATAATATCCAATGTATGTTATTACAGATCATCACATGGATGTATGACCATTGGATGGTTTGAAATATCAAAAGTAACTTTCCTTCCTTGATAATTGTTGTGGGATTTATTCATAGAAGTAAAATTCATGCCAATGATGACAAAAAATTAAACCAAAGGAAGAATGAAAATATTTTCAGGAACCATATTCCCACATACTTCAACTGGTGAGGAATCATAAAATTAATATACAACCATCATATCATTTGTGATATTCACGGGTAATTCTATATCTAATTGTTTTTGTGGAATCTTAACACCGTTATAAAACTCTTTAGATATGAAAGAGTGGTTAAATATATAGTAACATATGATATTACAAGTTCTATAGTGGATGGTAAGTTTACCTATACTCACTTCATTATCAGACTCCTCCTCAGGCAAATCTATTGCATGAGATTTCCCCTTTTCCCTCAACTTAAGAGGCTGGTGGCATCGATCATTATCACTATACCTTAGGTTTGGATAGAGATAAGAATAATGAACATTATCCTTACACTTGTAGCATATAATCAAGGGAGAGGTGTTCTATGTCTCTTTTTCCTTGTTCGCATTGGTAGCTAAATTATTCCCATTACTTCGGCAATCAAATGACTGATGTCCTTTCATTCCACACTTTAAACAATTATTAGACCCCTAAAGGCAATATCCTCCATGCTTCTGCACACACTTAGAGAACAAATGGATACTCATCTACTTCCTACCATGTTTTTTATATTTTCCTTTAAACTCAATATTCCACTTCTTATCAAACACATTATATTGATACGTGAGTCTAATCTTCATTTCAACCTTGATTTCCCAATGAATAATCTCTTCATAGCTACTAAAGTCTCTTATAGACAATTACCTTATGAGACATGGATTTATGATACTAAATAATGTATCAACATTTATTTTGGGTTAGATGATAATTATTTAAGCATACCCACAAATCCTTGTAAAATTTTCCTCATAGGTACCAATAGATTCATCATCCCTTTTCTTCAACTCAACTAACTCTTTCTCTATCTTGGTACGAATAATTTGAAGAAAATTACTTATTGAAAAATAAGTTATTGAAATAATCCTAGCCCATGGATTCAATATCATCATTCTAAATTGTATTCTTGATTAGAGTCCACCACTAGTCTACTATGCCTTCTAACTGATAGACAGTAAGAATGACTTTCAAAAACTCCAAAAAACTAGATAATGGATAATATATTTTCAGTAGTTCTAATACATTATTTAGAAATAAGTGTAACAGAAAACCATATGAATGAAGGTGGACACATCCTCATGAAGGAATCAATAGAATTTTGTTCCCTCCTTTTCTCCTTTGGATGTCCACCATAATCCATAGATTAAGAACTTTTTTGTGAGATTAACAACAAAATGTTTCATTCCATATCCAATAGAATTCATTTACTCCGGAAAGAAATTGTTACATTTCCAATCACAATCACTACTAACATATTTCCCCTGAGATCCATCCATAGACTAAAACCAAAACCATATAGTGTGAAATAGTCATCATAATGAAGAACCACATAATCATGAAAAGGATACTATACGATGTCTACATTATTACACATTTCTTAATCTATGTCACCATATGTTTAACAATGGTTCTTCATAGAAAACTTGTTTTTAAATCCATAATGATGGTTCTTGAAGAGTTTGTGAATTTCCAAAGCATATCTCCCATGAGTGTCAAACCAGGTGTGCAGCAAGGGCCGTTATTGTGTACCAGATTACCCTGAGTCTGTATGTCATTATCCCTAGTAACATATGTTACAAAGTCACAAACACTTGTATTATGCATAGAGGGATTTATTTTTGGGAAACCACACACTCTATCCTTCACAAAAATTACAATACATTTTCCAATACTTTTCTTTATCCTTAAACTTATCCCTAGACATTTCCTTAGGGTTATCTCTATTATTTTCTCATCTAACCTTTCAAAGGATAAATAAACCTTTCCTTTATTACCAAATATAGATACATAATGTTGACATACATTAACATTACATAAGTTTTGTAGAATATATAAAACCTTAAAAAAATAGATGCATAAAGATTCTATAAGTATAGTTTTTTTTACAATCATGCAAATATAAGAACTAGTATATAAGAATCCTATATTATATCCCACTAGGTTCTTCATGACTTGAACCATTATTATACACATAAAACATAATACCTATCTTCAAAACATGGGGGATGAGAATCATAAAAAGGAGTGAGCTCAAATGCTCATTAAGGGAAAACAAGGGAGACAAGTAAGCAGAATCATGAGAATAAGGGTAATAGAACAAGATTAAGAAAATAGAATATCATGCCCTACATATCAATGATCATAAACATGAATCATTGAAACATATTGGTATTTAATAGGACATAAATCATAAAGAAATTAATAACATATGGCTGAAAATCATAAAATATGAATAAAACAATGAATTTTGGTAAACACATAATCATATAATATGATTTCCATATTATCAAAGGAATCTCTTCTAAGACCATATCAGTAGTATTGGTTCACTCCCCATACAATCTTAGAAGTCATGGATAACTCCCATGGCCATCTAAGTAGCATGATTCCACTCCTCATACAATCTTGGAAGTCATGGTTCACTCCCAAGGCCATCGTACTAGTCAATGTTCATTACCAATAATATCTTAGTATATATCGTGAATTATAAATATTTACCCAATGCATTAGAGTGAGATATATGTCTCACTTCTCTCATAATGAAATTGTTCATACATATTCCACAAGATCATAAATAATTGTATCATAATTGATGGAATTATATGGGTATTATAAATATGTAATAATATCATAACATGTGTAACATTTCAGGTTTCATAATCGTAAATATAACACAAGAATAGAAGTGGGTTTCAAAATCATATAACCATTGAACAAGAAACAGTTTTGATCAACATATTTCAATGAAAACATAAACCATTCTGAGAAAGAATATTAATGGAAATTTTGAATTACTTCTCCATAAAGGCATGAGTAACACCAATGGATGTTATCAAAGATGGGAAATAATTTTGATTGAACTTTTAAAAAAATTTCTTGAGGAAAATATCCTTTTTGTAATGAAAATTTCTTTTTTAAACATAAACCCTTTTGAAAAAAAACATTTAATTTGAAAATTTATAAAGGAATAACTAAAAACCTTTAAAATTATTTAAAATATTTTTTCATTGAGAATGGGAATCTAAAATATTTTGGAAACTTTTTTTAAATTACTTTTTTAAAACATATTTTAAAACATATTTTTTGAATATAATTGATTTCTGACTGGAGAGAGAGAGACGGTCATATTTTACTTAAAATATTATCTTAAGTACCAAAGAACGGAAAAATGGTACTAACACATGGATATATATTTAATAAATAGAGTACAAGTAAAATAACTAGTGTTCTTGAGATATTTATCAAAATATTTCACCAACGGAAGCATAAATATAAACAATCTCAAAAAGCGATGAGATTGTCTTAATAAAATCTTATAACATGATAAATTGGGATCATACCATCCGTGTAAAAAATTTAAAATTACTTGAATCTTATAATATAATGATAATAGGTATATTAGTTATAAAATATGTCAAATTAAATTCTATACATCTTGAATAGAATTTAGGTGCAAAATGAAACATGAGTCTCAAAAAAGAAAAATTGGGAGAAAATTGTTTAACTATTTGTAACTTTTTAAAATTCATCCCCATTAAAGAAATATAATTGAATGGATATGTGAATACCAAAATATTTATGTATAATATACATATAATAAAATAATTGGAAATACATACACCACACAAAAAATAATGAGTGGAAAACATATCATATATCTCAGGGAAATAAAAAATTAGATGAAATCTCCTAACCTTATGTCTTGACTTTAATCATACTCATTCAAAATACCTATATAATAAATATATATTTATCAATAAAATTTTAAATAACAATATTATTATATCTAGTACCATTTATTTTTTTATTACAACCTTATATTACCCATTTGTTAACCATCATATGTTATGTTTTCAATTTGGATAATATTTTCCTTGTTATTCGCATGATTCTTAATTTGTTAAATATTTGGACCTTGTACGTAGACCAGGATTCTAGAATGTTAAAAAATTTCTAAATATAATTTATATTTAGTATATAGGTCTTATAATAATCTATATACTTTAGACTTATAAAATGGAATACACCATTCATAAAGTTGGTAAGTTGTACATATGCATAAACGATGTTTCCATTTTTATTTTCGTATTAAATGAAATAAGGTAAATGATATATATATATATAATTATTCCATTAGAATTATTATATATTAAAAATCATATAATTTAACTAAACTATTTTTTAATACATTCCCAGTAGTGTGTCAATCAACACATTGCTTTTAGAGGGTGGTAGTCCACACTTCCTCAAATGAAATTATCATATTAATACCAAATGGAAAGTAAGAGAATATTTGTTGTAAATGGAATAAGGAATATTAAATAAATAATATATATCATATATATCATATATAAACATATTTTCAATCCTATGTTACACCATGATAGGGGGTAAGTAAAATTGAACTATCATCATTTAGTGAGGTTGTAGTTCATCGTACATATAAACATTATGTTCGTTATCCATTAGATAAAGTTGTGTGTAAGTTTTGTTTGAAAAAATATCATAAAAAATCCTAACATATTGAGTATAATATTTTTTTATACAATAATGGAATAAATATAGTGGAGGGGTGGAGAAGAAAAATAAAATAAGGGATTTGAGAGAAGATATTTCCTCTTAATCAGTTAACTCCTTTTGGTTTCTTCCAAAATGGTTCTTGAGAAGAATTTTTGTCCAATGGGAAGAATAATATATAATATTATGGAATGTTTTGGATTATTTTATCCGATTTTGGGTGACCAATTTGGTTGATTGTTGTGAGTAACTTTAAGGAAAATATCCCTTTTAATATTGGAGGAGGAGTGCAACTCCTATATATTTTTTATGAGAGAATTACACCCATGTTTTCTATGTTCCAAGTGGATACCATAATTCCCCTTAGTATATTAAATTTATTATAGGGTCAATATTTTTCCATAAATGGGTTTATGATTATTTTATAGGTTATTCTGGGTTATAAATTTATGCTTTAGTCCTTAGTTAGGCTTAATTTTACCTTAATCAGTGTAATTAATTTTAATTACATACATTAATATTTTTGGTCAAAAACTAATTTTACCTTATTATAAATTATAAATTATCTTAATTCCATTTATTTAATAAATTTTTCCAAATTCCAAAAAAATTTGTTCTAGAAATTTATTTAAAATTTATCCCATAGTCGAGTTGACAATGCAGGTTTTTAAGTAAAAATGGTCAAATGATTGCTAAGTTTTTATATCCAATTTCAATGTTAATTTAGTTTGAATTATCCAAATTGGGTTAATTGATAAAAATATTATTTATTTAAATTATAAAAACAATTTAAAATTTAATTTATCCTTATAAATAAATAAGATGAAAGAACAGTTTTGAATTAAAATTCGGTATTTATCATTATTCTTCTAAAAATAATGTTTCTCAAAAAAATACCAAAAAACAACCCTAATATTATTTTGAAATTATAAATTCAAAAATGAAGGTTATTTTATAAAAATAAATTCGTATTTTCATTTAAAATTAAGTTCTTTTACTTTTCAAAGGACATTAAAAGCAGTTTATTTGAGAAAACTGTATTTTGAAACACATATGGACGTTAACATAAAGAATATATTTCATTATAAAAATTTAATATTTATGTCAAAAAAATTTAAAAATTATTTGAAAATTATTTACTAATATTCATATTTCTTTGTTTACTTACTAGTTTATAATTATCTCATTTAAATTATTATACCAGTGAAATGATATTTCGTATAATCATTAATGTTTTATGTAATGTACTCCAAGTCGATGTTGTGTGCAACATACGATGAGTTGATATTATAGAATCGTAAACCTAGTTGTTTTTTTGTAACATATTCCAAGTCAGTTCCATGTGAATATAATTTCTGACTTAATGAATTTCATGGAATGAATGAAAATTTAATTTATTCGAAAGAAAGGAACAAAAAACTCAGGGTGTTACAGGAACTGTGCTCCCCATTCATGAAAATGAAATTAAATTAAGATAAAAATATAATTAAAATAATTATACTCATGATATAAAATTTAAAAAGCATTATATACACCTCTTGGAAAAATATAGGTGCATAACAGGGCAGGTGTCTCCAAGAAGTAAAATTGAGTCAAAATTACATTACCGATTTGGTAAATTTTGAAACATAAATCCACTTATATAAATATCATAAAATGGATATTTAAATAACAATAATATTAATTTTAATAATAAATTGATAAATACATGGGTAGTATAGACACCACATGAAAGGAATGGGTGGTGAATAAACCATGTATCTCACGGAAAAATAGAGTGAGATGAAATTCTCTTAACTTGTGTTTTGACTCTCATTGTAGTTATTAAAGACTCCTTTATAATAAATTTATGTTTATTATAATTAATTTATATAACCATATTTTTATATCTAATACATTATATTGTTTTAATATGACTTCATATTACCTACTTGTTAGCAATTTCATGTTAAGGTTACGGTACGGGTAATATTTGCATTTTTTTCTGGGGTCATAATTGGTTATAAGTTTTCTCCTTAAACATATATATGATTTAAAGAATATAAAACAAGATATTAATATCATTTATATTGATTATATATTTTATATAATAATCTATAAAATAAAAAATTATTAAATGGAATACTACATTTATGGGGATGGTAGGTTGTACGTACACATGAACGTTGTTTCCGTTTAATTGCAATATTCAAATAAGGATCGTAAATGAAATATGTATATATATATATATAATTCATAAATTTAAATTATTATATCATATATATCATATAATTCCAATAAACGCATCCTTAATACATCCCATGTATTCTGTGAATGAATGATATCACTTTGAGAGGGCAGTAGTCCACACTTCCTCAAACGAAATTATCCTATTTACGCTAAAGAGAAAGTATAAAGATATTTGAGGTGAAAGGATTTTATAAGATTATTTAAATAATAAATATAATATATAACATATATAAATAGATTATTAATTTTAATTTCAACCTAGAGAGGTGGTAAAGGAAACATCAACAGTAATCCTTTAGCGAGGCAGTTGTTTTTCGTACACATAAACAGTATATTTGTTACCCATTAGATGGATGTGTGTGTAGGTGTAGGTTTAACCCTTTGAATAAAAACATTTTAGTATATTACATATAATTTTTTTTATATTCATGGAATAATATAAATTGAGGTGGTGGATAAAAAATAAAATAAATGAGCTTGAGGGAAGGTGTTACATTTTAATCAGGTAACTCCTTTTGTTTTAAACTAAATAGCTTCCTTGGAATGATTTTTGAACCAAAGTAGGATTCAAGGATGAATTAGGATTTTTGGTAGTATTTTTTATTGAATTTTGGATTAACCTAAGTGTTTTGGAAGGCGTGATGAATTTGGTGGAGGGAAGGCCTTTTATTGAAGAGGAGGAGTGGCACTCTTGTAATATTTTGATAAATGAATTACATGCACGTTTTTCACATGTTAAGTGGATCTAATAATAAACCCAATTATATAAAAGGTATTATCAGGTCTTAATATTTTATACAATGTATCTTTAAAATGTTTATTGGTTTTTTGGGGTCTTATATTTAGGGTTTAGTCCTTAGTTAACCTAAATTTTACCATAATTAACATAATAAATTTTAATTACATTCATAAATAATTTTGGATAAAAACTAAGTTAAAATTAATAGAAATTATAAATTATTTTTTTTAAAATATTTAATTAATTTTTCTAAGTTCCAACCACATAAGGGGCATAAATCAATTTAAAATTAATCCCGCTAATGGGACGACACTGCGGATTTTTAAAGTAAAAATGACCAAATATTTGAAACATTTATATATGCAATTTAAATGTGAAATTTGTTAAATGGACTATATTCGATTGGTTGAAAAATATATTATATATTTAAACTATGAAAAAAAATTAATATATAATTTATCCTTATAAATGAATAAGATAAAAAATCAATTTGGAATTGAAATTCTGTATTTTTGACTATTTGTATTTTAAAGGTAACCATACAATAAAATACAAAAAAATAAATTCTAACCCAATATTTATGTTTTTATTTTAATTATGAATTTTTTTTTACATTTTAAATATATAAAATTTAAAATAAATTGATCAAAAAAAATTTCACCAATAAAATACTGTAAAACTAGTATTTTAAAAATATATGTTTTTTAGCATAAAATTCGGATTGATCTTATCTTATGTCTATCAAATATATTGAAAAAATAAAAAAATTATTGAATATATAACATATATATTAAAATAATATATCTAACAAATTGTATTCAATTTAATTTATCAGGGTAAAACAGCTTTGTGACAATAAAAATAATAATTATTAATATTAATTTCAATTGGTTTTCATATTCATTTCTAATTAATTGGTACATATGAATACATCTTTTATTTGTGTAAACCAAATTTTTTCATAAATTAATTAATATTATTCATAAAAGTTAATTTATCTTCTTGTTTATACCTTATTAAATAAAATAATAATTCTTTTATAATATTTTATTGTTTAGTAAAGCTATGTCATACATGTTACACAAGACATCTAGTAAAGTCATTGGTGTATGTAATTAAAGATAACCTTTGTGTTCCATGTAGAGAAAGATAAAATTAAGGGTTTGTGTAGTTCAAGATTAACTTGTTATTACGTTAATGTTACACAAACATAGCTCTTTAATATAAAATAATCTAATTTTAGTGTTGTATGAAATTAAAAATAGCAAAAACGTTAAATTAATTTGAAAAATAATAATTCAAAAAGTCATGGGGTGATACATTATACCCCCTTAAAATTAATTTGTCCCAAAAAAATCTATCTGGGTTGTCAAAGGTTTAATAATTGAGAGATTTTTTCATATAAACCCACATCATAAATATGAAGACCAAACCATCCCTTAAAAAGGTAAACATGGAACCATAATGGTTACCCAAAGTAACATGAAACTGGGTTTAAATATAGGATAACATATGTTGTGAGTGAAAATTGGATATGGAGGGAAAGAATAAATAATTTATAGGAAGTGATTGATCTCATAAATCACAAACAAGTGATTTATCATTGAAAAGTTAATGGACTCTAAGTCATAAATCATTGATGATTTAAAAGCAAATCTGTTCAATAAAAAAAGGTATTTGGATAACACATTTTTTGGATCATTATCATAACATTTAAAAACTACTTTATTGATCAAAATTATAAGGAAATGAAATTTATTTATATATTTATGTAAAAAAACATTCATTCTTTAGTTCTGATATTATCTATTTCTGATTCATCAATTATATCATGACATGGATGTCTTGAAATTAACTTTAATTGCTAAAGTACAAAAATACACTATTATATGTTCTCAAGGCTAATAATATAATGAAACCTAAAAAAATTTTCTCTCTAACTAACCTTAAAAATAAATATGGATAATAAATTAACCTCTAAACATGAAAAGTAACCCTATTTTTTCATTGTAAATATTTATTCATAAAAAAGTATACATTAATGGGGACATCATGTAGGCTAGTGGTAGGTGTGAAACCCTTATCATCCTCAGTCAGTGTTTCAAGAACCACAACCTTGTCGGAAATTATTTTTTTCCCCTGACATATATAATGTCTTTTAGTAAAACCACAATAATATAAATTCCTAAATAAATAAGTTGGGTATATTTGAAATACGGTTAATCACTAAATAGATTTTTAAGAAAGGATTACAATAAAACCTTAATACATAAATACTTCTTCTGATGTTTAACTTAAAATTTTTATTAATGGTCATCATTATAACTCTTAAAAATGATGAAAATATAAAACATTAGAAAAAAAAGTCATGAAATCATCTTAACATTGATTCCCAGAATATCACAAAGTAGATCTAGGTTGTCACATTCCAAACATGTCAATTCATTCATCATGTATTCTCATGAAAGAGGGTAAAGACTCAAATTACAATAAATCCCTATTGAAAACATATATTTCTACTTATTAAAAGTATATTGGATCTATTGCTCATATCCAATAATGTTGTAAACTTCATCAATGGTAGAATAAACCACCTTTCAACAAATGCTTGATTAGTTCCAAGGTAATTATTACCTTCCAATTTCCTTATTCATATCCAAAATTTATTTATCCAAACAACATTATCATAACATAAGGAACATATTACATTTTATATTTCCCTTAACTATTTTTTTTACATTGACATAAACATTCCATTAAATCACATTTCTTTTCCATCAGAACCATTCAACGTGTTCTTGTAAATATGTATCAAAAAATATAAATTGAACAATCCTTATATATTTCACCAGTTATATAAAATTGTTCTGGAATCCAAATACATAAAAACATGGATTATTTCACTTTAACCTTAATCCATTAACAAGGAAACCTCATCCAATTACCTAATACCTCTTTCCTTTCACATTTCATATGTAGTATCCTCATGATCAGCAATGAAACAATAAATTTCACAACCTTAATAATTATTTTTAGGAGCCTTAATTTTGGGATATTTATTTTCATAATAACCATTTATTACACACCTAAAACACATAATCATTGATGATATCTTCAGGGGGATAATATTCTTATCCATTTCACTAATGAAAATCATCATTTTCCCTTATAATCACTTGGTTTTTGTTATTCTTTTCAATAGTGAAAACATATTCATGTTCGAATAATACATTCACATACGTGATTCTTTCGACATTGTTAATAAATGAAACCAAGTATTATATCTTACATAGTCTCTATTGACCAAAATCTCAACAAAATCTTTCTTTCTATACCTTGGTGAGTCTGAGAGTTTGTTAAGGTACACGTTTTTAATCATGTTACATGAAAACCGAGTCAGATTGATCACAACATATTTCCCTCTAGTGATCATCCCACATGACTACTCATTAGTAAATCATCCATCACAATAATCATTAATCTACTTTCTTCTTGTTCCCACCCATGACTGAAACTAGAATAACAGTGTGAGAATTACTAAACATAGTAGAAAACTGCATAGTCATGAAAATAATTACTTACGGTATGTTTAAATCGTGACATATTCCACAGTCTATGACACCATAGGTTCATCCTAGGCTAGTTATAGACAAGTTATATTTAAATCCTTAGTGATGTTCCATGAACAATTTTGTGAATTTCCAAATCATATCCACTGGGAGTGTCAACCATGCTATATAGAAAGGACTATTTTTCGTGTACTAGATTACCCCGATTTAAGGTCAAACCATGTTTTCAAAGTTGTTACCCCTTGGTACATAAGTTCTAGAACCACATACACTTTTACTATTCATAGAGGTATGTATATATATAAAACCACTGACACTATCCTTTAACTAAATTCCAACATATTTTCCTTAATGTTAACACATCCATATTCTTATCCTTAGATAATCACTAGATATATACTTATAAATATACCTAGGGATATTTATAAATATTTCTTTTCCTAGTTTCAAAGTCATAACTAAACCTCTACTTTGATACCAAAAAAGGATACCCTCACTTTTCATACATTAAAATTACATCATTTTTTCAGAATAATTAATACATTATACAAATTAATTACTAAAGACTATTTTAGGTTAGTGTCTTTGGGAAAATGGAAACATAAACACGTGTATATGAGCAAGATACATTATCTCCCACTAGGTACTACAATACTAACACCCCTCTTAAAAATAAAATAAAAGAAATATATCTTCATAACTTGGAGAAGGAAACATAAAAAGGGGTGAGCTCAGATGCTCAAAAAGGTTAAACAATGGAGATGTGAATGAATAAATTTATATATAGGGGTATGATAACTTGATCATGAAAATAGTATATCATAGACTACATATAAAAGATTATATACATGAATCTAGGCATAAAGTTTGGAAAGTCATACTCAATAAATCATAAGGAAATAAATAACATAATCCGTGAAAGCATAATATAGTAATAACATGTCAAATTTTAGAAGAAACCTAAGAATATATAATGACATTAATATTAGTCAACGCATCACTGCCAATGTCATCATAGTATAAAAAGTCCTTCAACCAACCGACTTCACAACCCATTCCAGCCTAGTATTACTCTATCGAGTTCACTCCTTGTTTCATCCCTATAATACTAAACTGAGGTCATTTCTCAGTCTATTCATGTCTATCTCATCAGATATAAATCTTTGACTAATACATTTAAGGGAGATATATGTTCCACCCATATCATAATGAAATCATACATACATGTTCCACAAAATAATAAAGAATCATATCATAACCCATAAAATGAAATGGGTATCATAAACATGTAATCATATCACTACATGTGGAAAAATATACAATTTTAATAATCATTTCATTAAAATCATAACCCATTAAAAGAAGTTTTTTTCGAAAGTATATAACTCATGGGAGAGAAATTGGTTACATAAGGATCATTCTATCAAAACATAAACCATTTAAAAAATAATATGAATGTAACCATTGGTTCATTTCTTTGAAGGGATTGAGTAACATCCACAGATGTCATTTTATATATAAAATTACTTGAAATGATATTTTGAAATCATTTCTGAAATAAAATATCATTCATTATTTGAAAAGGGATATTTAAAACATAAAATCATATTGAAAAAATATATCTTAAAAATAAACAAGAAATGATATATAAAAATATTTGAAAACTATTTGAAAAACTTTTTCCTTGAAAACATATAAAATGATCTGGAAATTTTTTTGAAAACCATTTAATTAAAAAAACATATCAACCTTATAAATAATTCATGAAAATGATTTGAAAAAAATAATTCTTTGAAAACATATTAATGAATATTGAAAATGTTTTGAAAATTTTTTTCCTGGAAAACATATAAAAGAAGCTTGAAAATTTTTTGACAACAATTTTACTTGAAGAAATTAAAAGGAATCATGAAGACATTTTTTAACATAATTTTTCCCTAAAAACTGATAAAATAAACATTAAAATATTTAAAAAAAAAATTTCCTTGAAAATTTTTAATGGAATTTTAAAAAAAAATCAAAAAACCTTTTTATTGAAAAAAAATTCTTTAAAATTAACCTTATAAACATGAAAAGTAAAATTCAAGAAAATGATGACAGGTAAATCCATATGTGTTGTTTGAGGTAAGAAGAACATTCATTTTTCACGGTAAAAGGTTGAAATAAATCCTTGATCAGAAAATGATAAGAATTTTCATGTTAAAACATTGGTAAAAGAAAAAAAGGTAAAAATTAATTATTATTGAATAATAATAGAATATTCTAAGAAACCTTTTTTAGAAAACATGGTTTCATAGGAACACAGATTTCAGACCGAAGAGAGGGTAAAGTCAGGATTTCATAAAAACACATCCTTAACGATCTTATGTACCAAAGTGTCGAAAAAATTTACCAATACAATAATAAATCATGAATACCCATAGTAAAATCGAATTCATTAATTTTATTGAGATATGTATCATATGATTTTATCAAATTAAGCATAAACATAAACAATCTCGAAAATACAATGAGATTATTTCAATAAACTCTTACCACATGGTAACATTGAACCATACTCCCCATGTAAGAAAAAGAAATTACATGAATCCTAAAAGATCATGAAAATAAGGATATTAATGATAAAACATTTCAAAGGTATTATACACACCTCGTGGACAAATATAAGTGTATAACATTGAACGTTTCTCAATGAAAGAAAATTGATAAATAAAATTACATTACCGATTTATTAAATTTTGAAGCAGAAATCCCATGAAAAAAAGGGATAAATAGATTTGTAAATACCCATTGTTTTTATTATAATAATCATAGAATATGTGCATCAGAATTATATACACCGTACAAAATGAATTGGTGGTGAATAAAAAATTTATCTCACAGAGATAAAAAGTGAGATTAAATTCTATTAACTTGTGTCTTGACTCTCATCGTACTCATTAAAAATTCCTATATAATTAATTTAAGCATATTATAGATCAAAGGATCATAATAATAGTATAATATCTAATACCATATATGGTTTTTTATGACTTTATATTACTCTCTTGTTAAATGTTTCCTGTTAAGGTTACGCTTTGGGTAATATTCGCTTTGTTTTTCTCTTGTGTCATAATTTGTTATACGTTTGGTACTTATATATATATATATCATGTTTTAAATAATTTAAAACATGATATAATTATCCTTTAGGTTAATTATATTTTTATTATAATAGTCAATAAAATATAGAATTATGACATGTAATATATAATTCATGGAGATGGTAGGTCGTTCGTATTCATGGATGTTGTGTTCGTTTAATTGTCATATTGAAAGAAAGAACATAAATGGAATTTATGTGTATATATATGTATATAATTACTCTAATACAATTATTATATCATATAATTTCACTAAACCCATCCTTAATACATTCCATTTAGCATGTGAAAGAATCGTGTCACTTTAAGGGGGAGATTGTCCACACTTCCTCAAACAATATTATCGTATTTACACGAAATGAAAAGTATAAAAATATGTCTCTTAAATAAGATTAAATAATATTTATTAAATAATAAATATAATATATAACATATATAGAAATATTTTTCATCATAATTTCAACCCTAAAAGGGGTAATGGAAAAATGATCAATCATAGTTTAGTGAGGCGGTAGTTCACCGTACATAGAAACAGAATGTTCTTTACCCATTATATGGATGTTTGTGTAGGTATAGGTAGATAAATTCACATATAAACATATCTATATATTTAGTATAGTGTTTTTGGATTATTATAGTTGAATAATATGAATGGAGGTGTTGGAGAATGAAAATAAATAAAAGGATCTTGAGGGAGGGTGTGGCCTCTTAATCAGGTAACTCCTTTTGGTTTGCACCAACAGACTTCATTGGAAGGATTTATGAAAAATGGAGGCATAAAAGAAGAAGTTAAGGTTTTTGGGAGGATATTTGAGTATATAGTGGACCAAACTAATAGTTTTTATAGGTGTGAGGATGTTGGATGAGATGATTCCTTTTTATAGTGGAGGGGGAGTGGCACTCTTTTAGTATTTTGGCAAAGGGATTCCATACACGTTTTTCACTTGTAATGTGGATCCAAAAGTAGATCCAGTTAGATAAAAAAGATTATAGTGTATAAATATTTCTATCCAATGTCTCTTTGACAAGTTTCAAGGTATTTTTGTGTCTAGTATTTAATTATTTGTCCTTAGATAAGATTTATTTTACCATAATCAATGTAATTAATTATAATTACATTCACTAATATTTTGGGTAAATAACTATGTTGAAAATATAAGACATAATAAATTATTATTTTTATAAATAACTAATCCTGTTTTCTAAATTCATACAAAAAAAGTGGAATATATTATTTTAAAATTAATTTCACTAACGGGATGACACTGCGGGTTTTTAAATTAAAATAATCAAATTGTTTGATAAGTTTATATATCCAATTTCAATGTGAAATTGGTTCCAATTACCTAATTTGGATTAATTTATAGAAATACTATCTAATTAAACTTCTAAAACAATTTAAATTATAATTTAACCTTATAAATTAATTAGATGAAAATTCAGTTTAGAATTAAAAGTCGGTATTTTTAACTATTCACTCAAAAATGAATCCTCACAGAAAAATACCAAAATATTATCCTAGCATAATATTTATGTTTAAATTTAAAATATGAAGATCACTTTGATATATTAAATCTATATAATTGCCAAAATTTGAATTTAAAATGGGTTCTCCATTAAAAGGTGGTAAAACTACCATTATAAAAATATGGATTTTTAATCATATAATTGGGATTGTTCTTCTATTGTTTTCAATGAAATATATTGAATGAATATAAAAAAATATTTTATTGAATATATATCTTATATATAACATTATTATCACTCAATAATTGTATTTAATATAATTTATTAAGGTAAAATAGCTTTGTGACTATAAATATAATAATGTTTCCATTTTTATTCAATTGGTTTTCATATTCATTTCTAATTTATTGGTAACCAATGGATTCATCGTATATTTATGTAAACTGTATATTTTCATAAATTAGTTAATACTATTCATAAACACTAATTTATAATATATTTTATAACATATTATATTAAATAATAATATTTTAAAAATATAATATTGTTTGATAAACCATAGTCATACGTGTTTCGCAACCATTAAGGAAATTAATCATTGGGTGTAATGCAGGATAACCTGGGTGTTCTATGTAGAGAAATCTCTAATTTATGTTGTGTATAGTTCTTGATGAACTTTCTACTTCTTATAATGTAATGCAAACATAGTTCTTTAATATAAAAGAAATTATTTTTAGTGTTATGTAAAATTCTTAATATCAAAAAGACTAAATTAATTTGAAAAACAAAATTTCACAAAATCATGGGTTGTAACAACAAGTATATATAATTGGATCTCTATAGAAACATACCATAATAAAAGTGAAAAAACTAAAAGCATCAAGAATATATCTGAGTCAAACCTCATACAATATTCTGGTACTATTCAATCTATTTGACTTAAAAACATTTTCTTGGGGCTCAACACCACCTATTCCTACAAAAAATTGATCCTCTAATCAGGTACCCAATTATAGTGGAATCTTGATTAGTGTGTGAGTACAAAACCAAGTAGGACACTACCAACACAGTCATGTACTAACCAGTATGTGTATTAAAATGTTCATGCAACATGCTAAATTGAAATAAAGGTAAATCCACATAAATAAATTACAATCTACCCTTTTGTCTATGAACATGATTAACTATACATTATTTATCAAATGTTAGTGTGTCTCTGAGAATTTCACAATGACCAAGCATCCAAAGTAACATGCGGATTCAAATTCCTTGTAAACCACAAAAAAAACTTCACAACTTCAAGGTCACATCCCCTGACACCCCTATCTGTGATCTCGATATCTATGGTATCATGAATAATCCTCTTGACATTTGGGATAAGTCCTGTGATATCCCTATGTATGTGCTCTATATCCATTTTTTCATGAATCATTCTCACGAATCTCAGGATGAGGCCCATGGTAAATCTAACTATGATCTTCATACTCATGGAATCCCTAATCATCATTTAATGACTCTGAGGATGAGGCATGTAGAAACCCTATCATAGAGCTCTGAATATGTGCAAGCCACAATAATATCCTCATTAATATTGGAATTAGGTCCTTTTAAACCCTATCTCTGAGCTTCAAATCCATGATATCCCAATCAAATTGCTTAAACTCGGTGAAATATCCAACCATAAATGTCTATATAGGTGTATAGGGGGACCTAAAAAATCCCATCACAGATCCAAGGACTAGTACCCAACACCTAAGTACCATCAATGATTATCTATGAATATACACACCCTAGATCAGAGAACTATTTCCAATGAATACCACAGCCATAGATAACACATTTTCTTATATACACCCTATATCCAAGGACTAGTTCAAGTAATCCCAAAACCATATATGAATATAATTGGATAACTATATCCATTGAACTTCATTGAATGAATCCCACAATAATGTAAGAGTAATCATATATTTTTCCAATCTCACTTACACCGCTTAGGGTTGTTAAGTCAAATGGGATCCCACTTTTCCCCTTTATTTCTGTATAGTGGAGGAAACCTTTAATGGTCATCGGACTCAGTTATTTTCTTTATGTCAACACTTGACACACTAGGATATCGCTTCCACTGGCATCATCATAATGGTAGCATAACCTTGACGACTACATAGGGTCATGAAACATGTATGTTAGTCAAGATATAGAAGATAGAAAATCATGATCCTCAAGCTCTCTAGGGATTTTTCATCTCAACCAACCATTTCCAATTATTATTAATTTTTATCCACCAAGTCTTGATCACATCATATGAAAATGTATCAACCATCCAATCTCCATTTTTACAAGACCTAACTACTCATAACACATGTAGGGTCATGTAAGTCTTATAAGGTCAATGATCATTGGGTCCACACTCAACACCATCGTAGAGGTATCTCAAGATTCTATGAATGGGATAATGGGTCTCATTGATTCACCCTCGCCTCATAAGAGGAATAGAATTGACTGGTGAATCCATATCTCATCTATGTCTATCGATGGTTGGGTTTTCAATAAAACTCTAGGGGGTTATTCATAAATTTTGGTAATTATCTATTCTAATTAATTGTTTTAAATTTATTAATAACATTTCATTTAATTATATAAACTAGGGTAATAACCATTAATGGAATTCCTAAACTTTCACATGAAATACAGACAAGATAAATACCATAACAATAGTATGAGAGACCACCATCCTTTTAAAAAGGCTTTTCCACATTGACATTTATGGCTTATAGAATAATCCAATGATCTCCTATTCCAAGACATCACCATCTATGATCAATTACACTTTTCTCGATGCCCCTATATATTAAATCATGTCAATGAGAAATTTTTAATAAATTATATAAATTAAAATTAATTAATTAATTAAATTCAAAATTAAAGGATTTCCGGTTAACTCACGGGTTCATTACATCACACCAAAACCATTAGCAATAGGTTATGGTCCACTAATGATGTACCCTAGAATCTAGATAGTAAAAAATACCCAATATATACTACTAATTCAATATCCCAGAAAAATTTATTTATGGAAACCCCCTTTAGTAAATTTAAAACAACCATATGTGAGTTCTGTGAATGGGGTCACAAGATCCACACTCCCCACGAATCACTCAGATCACAATCCCATCATTGTGTATGTCTCCACACATCTTTCAAGGTAAACTCCTATTTCATTTTTATATATTAATGGACAGACAGTGAATCCTGGATGAAGGGAAACATTTTTGGAGGCTTGGATAATATACCCCATTAGTAGTCTATTTCAAATTTTAGCTGGTAAATTCAAACATACTAAGGAGTTACTAAGAAATTGGAGTAGAAAATCATTTTCCATTTTGGAATTGGAATGTATGTATGATGAAAACCACCATGCGTGTAGCCAAATCAGGAACGAGAATTAGAAGGATCCATCTTGAGAAGATATAAAATCTCACTGTATGCTAGATGATCTCTTAATGGTCTAGGAAATGATTGAAAAAATTATATTCAATGAGAAATGAATAAAGGATGGAGATAATAATTCAGAGCTTCTTCATATATTGTATAAAGAGAAGAGAGATAAAGTAGGAAACAAGGAAATCACCATAAATGGTTACCTACACAACTCTAAAAATGATATCTCTTTGGATATTATGGATCATTTAAAGCTAATATAATGTGATGATGGGATAGTTATCACAAAAAACATGGTTCACAATAAAATTCCATATATTGAGGAGAAAAAAATTGTGCTCTTATCATGTCTCCACCCAAATAAGAATTTAAATCAACACTTTTCTCACTTGAATTGAGAGTTCCCCTAGACCATGTCTATTTACAAACAAATTTTTTATGTTTTAATATGATATTTTATAGAATGATATAACCTTTGAAATTAATGAATTATTTAATCATTACTCAATACCTTATGGGATAAATTCAAGTTTCGTTTCATTGATACCAAAGAAAGAGAATGATCTTGATATCAAATAATTTAAGTAGTTTTACATAGGAACATGATTCCCAAACACATTATAAATAACATTTATGAATAGGATGGGTAAATTGTTAATGATTGTGTCACTCCAAACTAATTTATATTTGTTCTCGGGATGAGTGTTCTGAATTTCCTCTTCAAAATATTAGACACTCAAAATATAATGAAGTGGAAATTTAAAGAAGGTAACTTTTCACTAAAAATTGACATTCCAAATTATTTTGATACACTTATATATATCTTTATAATTTATTTCCTCAGGATATATGGATTCACAAATAGTTTTATTAGGTTTATTAACACCAATCACATCCCAACAATTCTAACCATTATGGTTAATGGATACCCTATAGGATTCTTTCAATGCACTAGGGGAGTGTGATAAGGGGATCTGCTCTTGGTATTTCTTTTTACCATCATGGAAGATTATTTTATTACATGTATTAATGAATTTCTTGGATTAGATTTTATAAACCAATAAAATCTAGTAATAATTTCTATAATCCTTCACATATTTTGTACGCTGATGAAACTAAACTCCTTGTGGAGTTTGTGAAAGACCATATCCTCTATTAAAACCATCTTTCCACATTATAAAGAAATTTTTGGGTACGAAATAAGTAGTAATAAGTCCTCTATAGTATTTTAATGGTATTCCTATTGGAAAAAAATAGGATAACTAAAAGTCTTATAGTAAAAAGTGGACACATTTATTAAAATTACTTTGGTGTATCGTAGTTTTCCGATTTGGTGGGGAGCCAATATCTAAATGGTATATTTTATTGAATTATGAATTTAATGGATAAGTGGAAAGGAATGTCCATGTCCCAAAATGGAATTTTGTTCCTTGTAAACTCTGTGATCACATTTACTTTTTTTACTCATAATCTCTTTACAGTTGACCTAGAGGTCTCATTAAAAAACCTCATGGCAGGATAAGAAATTTCATATGGACTAGTTCGGTTTATGAAAATTAGTGGATTAAGGTTGAATGGAATGATTTAATTAAACCTATTGAAATGGGAGGCCTTGGAATCAAATACCTCAGGATTTTTAATGGTTGTATTATCATGAAATTCACATGGAATTTGGTATCTAATGATGCTTCATATTATTTGTTATAAAATAAGATCATAAGGACACTATTGAATGGTTATAAATACTAACTTGCATCCTATGTTCAGGAATCAATCAACCAATCATTTAATGGAATCATAAATGATACCAAGTTATTGGCAAGAAGGCATAATACTCTCAACTTTTGGAACACTGCATGGTTGGACAAACCACTTCAAGAAAAAGTGAGTGCTCGTATAATAGATTTCACATGTCTATTACAGATTTATTATCACAAGGTAAATGATTTGTATTCTACTTCCTATGAAAATAATTCTTGATATTCAAAGTTACACCTTCATGAAAATTTTAACTATAATATAGAAGCACATTAGGATTGATAAATTTATTTATAAGGATTACTACAAATTGGATTGTTGTTGCTCTAGTGCACCACCATCATGGATGAATAAATTCAAAGTAAAATTCATTAATCCTTCCAAATTTATTCTTCTTTAGAATATATGTAAAATTAATCTTCCCATGCATTATTAGCTTAAAATTGTTTGACAACATCTTTTTTCAACTTGTCACATATGCTTTAAGGTAGAGGAGGATGTACAAAACCACTTTTGAGCATGAGGTTTTTTCAAAAATATATGCTCATATGTAGGATATTTATTTTCTTTAGATATTGAAACTAATATATAGATGGATGAACTTATGGAGGTAATTTGTAATGCTGGCTGTAGAGACTATGTCTAGAACCACTTAGTGGAAGAAGTGGCCTCCTTTTTCTCAGCTGTTTGGAATGTTTAAATTCCAAAACTGTTTGATGTTAGTAATCCCTCCATAAGTGTGGGTATTTTAGCCTTACATAAGAATTTTTACACGACATCAATGGTGAACACAAGATCTATGGATAACAGTCTAAATGACATGCTTACTCTAGGACTATTGGATGTGACAGGTAGTCTAAGGAAACCTAGGCTTCTCAAATATATTTTTTGGATCACTCCAATCAAACCTTTCCTAAAGGTCAACACTGATTGTGTAGCCTTCGGCATGCCTGGACCCTCGGGTTGTGGAGGTTTCGTTTGCACACACCATTGTTTTTTCAAAGGGTTCGTTTATTACTAAACCGAAAATGGAGTCTCTTATGAGGCAAAATTATGAGATATGGTTATGAAATAGGGTTTGTTTTCCTATATAAGTGGAACTCCATATGGAATTTATTTTTCTCTGAAATTGATGTAACAACATTGAAAACTAGAACAAGGATTGTGCCTAATAAAATATCACCTCATTGTATTAATTACACTATCCATGCCACTCGAATCAATTTTTTTATTTGAAATTTATATAGAGATAAAAATAAGGTGGAAGAATATTTTTTTCAGATTGTGGTCATGGAAATGAATACAATGTGGTCCTCTAGGCCTATAGACTATTTTGTTCCAGTGGAGCATGCAGATATGCATGGTGTGATACATTCTTGTATTTGTATTAACCCCTTGTAACACATGAATTTTGTTTCCCATTTTTATAATATTTTTTTAGGATCATCTTCGACCAGATTGTGGAATTTTGGAGAATGTTCCATTCCTTTTTTTATAGATAATTGGTCAATCTGAATCATATTTGAAAAATAAATCCATATAAAAAGGCTTTATTTCTGATGTTTAAATGGAAGTAGACTATCTCAATTTTCTTCTATATACATGGATTATATTAATAATAGATTAAATTGAGTTAATCATGTTGATGATATATTGATTCAATATTAACCATATAACAAATAATTAATCTTTAATATTTTTCTCTATTAATTTTGGAGTTCCTTATATACTACACTAACATAGCAATAATTTTTAAAGGAACGTAGATAGGCAGAAATAAATAGTGAAATTTCAAATGAATTCATTAAATAACTAAGGATATGAGTGAATGTATATCATATAATTTGAAAATGGAATGAGATAAATATAATAAAACATATTAAAAATGAACTAGTATAATGTTATTGATTCCATATAATTTCATAAGGAAAATAACTTATCTATAATTAATAAAAATATAAATTATATAAATGTTATAATTTATGTTAATTTTTATACAAAATGTATAATGATATTAAATATGAAGTGTCATAACATTTTATGTTTTTTGGATCTGTTTCCTCTAAATAAATCTACGAATATTGACTCTTATATTGTGAAAGTTTCAAAATTTCATTCAGTTGATCAGGAAGATGGTTTGAAAACATATAATAGTGGTGTATTTGCTTTTATAAAGTGTTATTTTATAGAATATTGACTAATATTAAAAAATTGGACAACAAAAATAATTCTTCAGGAGTTTTATTCAATTGCATGTTATTTTGTGGAGACCCATGCCAGATTAGGTGCGGTTGAGAGGGGGAATCAGTGGTAGACTCATTTTTACAGGTTCCCTTTTAAATTACATTCAATTCAACCTCGTAAAAATGTAAAGGCTCCAGATCAGACCATTAATTATCTCTGAATATAAATTCATCTGTAGTAATAAAATAATATAGGGATGAACATGGTATTTACATTGTTCAATAATGAAAGGCATACATGTTTCCATGTCCTTTAAGAACCCCACCATGGATAGTATTCACTATCACCAAAAAGTGAATACATTTTCTTTCATCTCCAACAAAAAGACATATACGCCTTCACTAATTGAGAGACTATATTTTATTTTTCCTCCAACCAAAATAATTCTACTCTATATCAAATTGATAGACCCCTTCATCTCCTAATGCTAACCAGAAGACTTAAACTTCTCCCAGAACCAAGAAGAAGGTTTCACCTTTATTAGAGACTTTGATCCACTATATGTTGATAATTGATATTCATTCATGATTTTATAGGATCTAACAGTCTCATGTACGTACTCATTAACATTATTAAATGTAGGTCTTTAGATTCCTTCAAAATTTGGTGCAATATGGATTCTTTTCATCAAATTCTTGGGTATATGGAATTGTCTTCTTCAACAATTACACATAATTCTCTCACTCCCATAATTATTTTAGAAAAATGGATGCAAGTCATATCAAAATGAACTTTTATTTTTGTACATTTTCTCATCACATATAGGAACATATTAATACAATAAAATGGGGTGCATAGAAATATCAAAAATTTCATGTGTTAAATTTCATTATATAAATCCTCGATTAAATATGTTAATAATTAAGCAGATTTAATTTACTTTATTATTAAAATATAAATACTTGAATGAAAAATAAGTATTTATATTTATTTATCTCATCATATTTAATTTCCATTTTATTTGTATGTATTAATTTCTCACATATTAAATGCCCCATTGAATCGTGAGTATTTATTTTCATCAATTGGAAAACCCTATAACCGTGGGTATTTCATTTCTCATTCTTCTTTATGAATACCTAATGGGTATTAATTATATCTACCAATATTTATTATTTGATCCGTGTACAACATCCCAAAATAAAAACCATTGGATTTCGGGAGATTCCTTCTTCATCTCACATAGTTCTCAACCGCATCACTTCTAACATGCATACATACATGCATACAACACATATTCATGATTTATATTTGAAGCTTCTTTTCTCTCATGGTTAAGTCACTTGAAGATCACTATAAATTCTTAAAGGTCTTGGGCATCTTGTTTCCTCATGAACACATCTTACCTTGTTTTCATGGTTCATCATTTAAAATACCAAAATATATGGGTCTATCTATTAATCACGTGGAATATCACATGGCCTCTTCATATTTTTTAATCATGTTTTAGAATCAAATTTCATTGA
Source organism: Viscum album (assembly GCA_963277665.1). Classification (NCBI taxonomy): domain Eukaryota; kingdom Viridiplantae; phylum Streptophyta; class Magnoliopsida; order Santalales; family Viscaceae; genus Viscum; species Viscum album. The sequence continues at coordinate 1,688,353,517 of OY728119.1, forward strand.
TTCTTATTGTATGACTCAATTTTTAATAGTATATTCTGGAATGTTTAACTTCACGAATGAATTATCTTGATAAAAAACAATGCTTTAAATTATGAATTTAAATATTAAAGGTTATATCTCTATTAGATGATGGTATCCCTTTTATTCATTCATTAATATTGAACATAATCAGTTCACAAATATCACTTTTATCATAGGAGTTCAATGCAGACTTATTTAGTGTATTTGTCCACCTTCTTTTTGTTCTGAAGGTCGTATGACTATATGATATGTGGATCAACATTCGAGGAAAACACATGATGCATACTCCTTTGAAAAAGTCTGGAAGAAGAAGACTTCCATACTTAATTTTATATCTGAGATATATGACATCGGGTAGTCCAAATTCTACCTATCATTTTAATTATGCAGGCAGACATCCTTTATAGCATGTATCTCGCATTAAAACTCTATATTTTGAGTTCATGGTATATAAATAAATTACTCTAATTAATATACCTTAAATCCCAAACCCCCTCTAGTATCTCCTCGTAATGGTTATCCCTGCCACCATGTAGCCCCCCATGGTAGTTCCACCACTGCTCCCAAGCATCTCTACATGCATGCTCTTATGGGACTTATAAATTTTCATTCACATCTTCCACCCCCTATTTCCCATGTTTGTTCCCTTGGTCATGGTTAACCTCTAGGTACTACATATAATCCCATGGTTGAGCTGTATAAGGTTAGAAAGTGGGATTCCATTTTTTTAAGGGCCGACAATTCCCTTCTTCTAATTTATCTTCCAAAAATGTCATCTTCAAGTTATAATGTCAAACAATACAAATAAACTCTTCATGTTTTTCTTGATTCAATTTGAAAAATATATATTCATCTTTTTTCATGGACTTCTCTACACATCCTCATGCATTACAATATAACATATTAGCTTCCTCAATGAAATTATTTTTTTCATGGACTTCACATACCATAAATACTGTGAAAACTCCTTAGCACATGTCATTTACATTTGAGAACTCTTCAACAATAATTAGAGTTTAACATGTATAATCCTCCAATCATGACATCAAATTCCATAAAATGAATCCATAATAATTCTCTAGTAATCACCACATCATCTTCACTCAAATATATACTCCATGAAAAAAATTAAATACTAGTGAATAAAAATCACACCTTTGAATTTTGTTTTAAATATATCCTCACATCATAAAAGTAAATATGTGGAATATTCAATTATTCTACCCTTTATTGATAATAAAATTTATAGGATAATTGGGTGTCAACTCATCTCATTTCTTTATGAAGGCATATTCATATCGTTATTTGAAAATGCCATGTTCACGACAAATAGAGTAATGAAATCATAAGGTTCTCAAAGAAATTATCCTTTAGTTAATCAAATTTAAGTCTACATGGAAAATCCCGATTTTTAAAATAAGAGAGACACAAAAGAGGTTGTGTAAGATATTCGTAAATTATCATGAATAGTAAATCCTTATTTATAAATTCTGAATTCCCAAATTATGGGTTGTAAGAAATAAGATTTATCAGTTAAAATGATAAATCATGTACATAATTCAACAAACACATCATAAATTTTATTGGAAAAATATATACCTCCCAATTTTCCTTTTTTCATATCAATTAATCACACCCCCTTAATTGATATAATCAATAAAATTAATAAAAATGTATGAAATTATGATTGGATTACCTCAAAATTTATGTAAGCTACCCCTCAAGGGATGAAAATTTCTATTTCATGGATCTTAGTAGACTCCATTATGTAGTATGTAATAAGGTTTTCTTGTAGTGAGAATATCAAATATATCCTTAGATTCCCATATTTATAGATTAAAACCCAAAAAATTATAAGAAATAATGAGGATCCTCTTTTGTTTATCTTGAGTAACATTCAAGCTCAGAAATACCTCTCAACCAAGGACAATATTTTCTCCATATTTTATTTTACTTATTATCAACATTGTGTGGCATAAATTGTTTCCCCTCATTGTTTATCACAACTTGGTTTACTTTTTTTAGAGTGTTTTTCAACTTAATACCATTTCTTATCAAATTTATATTGATTTTTTCTAAACAATTGGACATTCTTTATTGGCCATTTTAGAATCTACCTTTGATGAAGGAGATGGTGTTTCACTATTTCAGTGTTCTTATATATTTATCTTTGATACCCCTTATATGTTGACTTATATTTTTTACTTGAATTGGAATGTTTATAAAATACTCATATGCCTTGTTCCAAAATTTCCCACAACACCAAAAATATAATATGAGCCTTATTCTCTTATTTTCGGGTGAGGTCTGTTTATATTTTTCATATTGTGAACCATGTTTCTTTTTAGTGGAACAATCACTCTATGGGAAACTTATTGGGGAATAAATGTTGACATTTGTTTTTTACATTCAGACTTTATTTGGTGGGTTTATTTGAAATATCCATACCTTCCCAGAATTTGGTTTAAAACCTATACCAGAACATGAAACAATATTAGTACTAAAATGGTTTCTGGGTTATTTGATACCGTCTTTATAGAGGATTTATTTCAACTGATTAGATAATGATCTCAATTTGTTCTTGAATTCATTATCTTTAAATCACACTTGTGTAGAAACATTTATTTTTGTAGAAATATTGGATGTTTCAACTTATGGTGATATCTAATTCATCAATTTCAGTACCAGATCTAAACACCTCAGGTTCATATATTTCTTCTCATTATCAATTGATCTAAGATTTTCATCACAATCCCCCTTCAGCTTCTTCATTTTTTCATCGTGCTTTTTTCTTGACTCTTACAAATAATTTTTCAACCTCCTTTGTCTTGTTATGTTTATCTACCATTTGAGATGTTTAGAAAATCATTGAAATGTTATGAAAATTTTCAAATAAATTGAAAACCTCAATAAATTGTAATATCAAAGATATCCTTTTCACCATCATTTCTATGAAATTCAAAAAGAATTAATTTATCAAAAATTTCATTGAAAAGATATATAATTTCATATTTTACATTAACAAGGTTATTAAGAGTGTTTAATGTACATATATAATTAACAAATACCTCTTTCATTCCATTGGAATCTTCTTACAACTATATATTTGAATTTTGAAGAGACATTATACATAAAACAAATAAATTTACAAAATTTTGGTATGTTTATTTATATATTTATTATATTTAGAATGACGAGCATTAAGTGATACATCAAACTCATAGATTCAGATGGCTTCATCAAAAGAATCGTATTTGAAGTAATTATTAAATTTTGTGGCTTTCAGATTACCTTCAATAGTAGGTGTCATCCCATTTACCTATTTTTTTCTTCAATTTTATATCCTTTGTATTCATTATCTTATTCTAAGTTTATGTATAAATAAAAATCTGATGTATCTCAATCCTTTCTTAAAATAGGAACTTTATAAAAACATTCATTGATATTTAGAGGAGACTTATTCTATGATTCCACTTATAGATCCCCATGTGGTATTAGAACCCATTGAGATGGGGGAGATTCAATGCCAAACTCAATTTTAAAAATTCCATTTAAAAATACATTGTATTAAACATCTTTAACATGTTATAGTCCTTCATAAAATATTTAATTTTCCCTCAATATCACTTCATGTGCAATATTAATATTATAGAGGGAAGAACCTAGTATTTACAAGGTTTAGTAATGAAAGGCCTGCTCTTTTCCATGTTAGTTAGGTACCCCCAACATGTATTGTCTTTACTATCTCCATAATGGAATAAAATTGCTATTAGATCCAAATAAATGAATTATACCCTGTTTTCAACTAGGAGACATCATTTAATTTTGGAACTAACAAAAATAATAATGATTTGACACCAAATGGAAGAATTCTTTTTCTCATGAATCTAACCAGAATACTTTATGTGCACAAAGAACAAACCGAAAGTCTTTACCTTTGTTATAGGATTTGATCCACTATAGGTTGATCTATGATTTCCCTCCATGAGCCAGAAGGATCTAACTTTACCATGTATTTCCTCAGGAAATTCAGTGATGCTAGTCTCATGACTCCTTCCAGATTTGGTGAAATCTAGATTAATTTCCTCAAATTCCAAGGTATATCCAATTTTCTTCATCAATAATTACTCAGTTTTAGCTCACCCTCAACTTTCTTCTTGCATAATGTATACAAGGTGTCTCAAAATGTTCATGTAATTCTTTACATTTTCTAATCACCTTTATGAACACATTTTTAATCAAAAATGTAGTGCATAAAAATATCGATAATTCTATTATTAAAATTCCATCACTTAAATCCTCAATTAATTTTGTTATTAATTAAACACAATTAATTTAAATTTTTATTATAGTATAAATACATGAATAAAAAAAGGTATTTATATTTATTTCTTTTATCATCATTTAATTCCGTATAATTTTCTGGTATAATTTTCTCAAATTCCAAATACTGTATTAAACTTGACTTTTTAGTTTCTTCCATTTGAAACACCTATTAACATTGTTATTTAAATTATCAATTTTTTAATACCCTTTGGGTATGATTTTCATTAAATTTATTTATCATAAGATGAATATATAACATATCAAAAATAAAACCTTGAGGAGTTTGACTATTTCCATATTCATCTCAGGTGGATCGCAACTATTACTCGATCAATATTCATGAATACATTCATGCAAATCATCTTCAGGATATAAATTTATAGCTTATTTTCTCATGTGGAAAAGTCACCTATGGATCACTTTAAATTCACAAAGGTCTCGAGCAACTTATTTTCACATGTAGTTGAATTTCACATTTTTTAAGTTCCATCATTTTAAAGACCCGAATATTTTTGGTTAACTATTCATTATACATAGTATCATGTGTCCTCATCTAGTTTTTTCTTCACACGGAAGAAGAAAATGTTGTGGATTATCTGTTCATAGCTTATTTATTTTTATTATATTCTTCTAATTACAACTATATTAATATATTAACATGATCCAAATATATGATTAAATGTTTGTGTTTATATCTTCCAAGTGTCAAAATTATCATGTGATAAGATCCCTTTTGTTCATGAATTAAAATCAAACATAAGGGGTGAACAGATCTTTCCTCAATTATAGGAGTTCAATGCATTATTATTTCTTCCATGTCTGGATTTTTGTTAGTTCTAATGGTCTCCTAGACATATGATTTGTGACTCATCAATGGTTGATAACCTTTACTATAAAATCCTTCAAATGAGGTTGGTGGAGGATGACCTCACATCTTAATTAGATGATCAAGATTAGTCACATCAATTAGTTTTTGTTTTATCCCTCATATTAATGGAATTGGAATATTTTGTGCGCATCTTGCACCCAACATTGAAAATACCATTATTCTATAGAATGTTATATTAATAAATCACTATAATTGAGCTTTAATAAGTCTTACTAACCCTCTGGTACTACCCAAAACTGGTTCTCTCTTTAGTCATGTTGCCACACAAAGTGGCACCATAGCTTCTCCCATGCATGTCTATGGGAGAACTCATGTGGGTCATATATATGGGCCCAAACCTATCCCAACCACCAATAGACTAAGAAGATTTCCATGGGCATGTTTAACCTTTGGTTCTTTTATATAAACTCATGTTTTAGCTAGATAAGGGTTGACAATGTGTCTATCTTATTTTTTTTAATGGCCATGATTTCATTTTTTTAATTCATCTTCAAAAAATTCCCTCTTAAAATTATAACGCTAACCAAGCCAACTCACCTCTTTTTAATATTAATTATTCAAAATGAAAAATATATATTAATATTTTTAATGGAAATATCTTCACATCAACATGAATCATAACATAATTTATGTGATTCTTCAGTGCAATTACATTTTCCAAGGACATCAATTATGGTAATCAATTATTTAACTCCTTATCACATGTCATTGAAATTTTTTGTCACTTCAAAAGTAATCAGAGTTAAACATGGATAATTTCCCAATGTTGACATCCAATTCCATAAAATTAATCCATAAAAATTCTCCAGGCATCACCACTTAATCATCACTCACATATTGACACCTTGATAACAAATGAAATACTTGGGCATATCAAGTTTATCATTATCTATCTCTTGAAAATAGATTACTTACAATATAATCCAATGAAATTCTCTATATTAATGGATATTGGTTAATGTGATGATTTTGATTCATCTATATTTTTATCAAAATAATGAAAATTATATTATCTGGAAGAATCCCTGGATAAATGGTGGAGTGAAATTGTATGCATGAAACAAAGAGACTCATATTTTATGGATGATAAAGTGGGTCAATTAATTTATGGTATTTATCCATCATCAATAGAACATTTACTTGATTATCCATTATGATATTGAGTATATTCATCTTAGAGTTGAGGAAGGAAAAGAGGATGTACGGATGGAACATGATAATAATATGCTCACTGAAAGAGAAAATTATTGTATGTGTAGTAATCCATTAACTTATAAATTAATATTGTATTGTAATATTAATTTTTATAATTGTGAATCTATTGTTATATTTATTTTTATTTTTTTACAACAAGTATTTCATTTTGAAAAATTAAATGTTATACGTTTTTTCAAAAATACTTTTTGAAAAAAAATGTATTGAATATAATGTCATAGAAATAATATTTTATTGATAAATTTTTATTGATGACATATAGTCTACCCATCATTCAAACATTATATACTTTTTTAGTTAATACCTTTCATAATATATATATAGAATGTCATATAGATCACTCTCTATGGAATCTGGCACACTTTGTATAAATACAAATACCCCATCAAATCATGATAGTAGGACATCATCTCATAAAAGTGATGTTCATGCACTGAGGGAGAATGTGGTCAATCTAGTTACCTCATTATTATATTTAAGGGACAAGATTTTCAAAATAAATTTCGTTATGATATAAAAATTATTTCTTTTTATTCTAAAACTATTTATTCCAAAAAAACCATTATGATAATAATGTTATAGGGAAAAAAATTAATAGTTTAGATTTTTTTTATTATTAAAATCATTAAGTTAGCAATGAAATTTGATTGTTTTGTGGTTCTGATAGAGGATATTGTAGGAATAGTCTGTCGTATCTTGTTCCAATTGGAATATGATACAATTACCCATCAGATTACTTATTCAAGTGAGATTATATTAATGGTTAGATACAATTATCAGTTAATTTTTTGAATTTAATAATGATTTATAATAAAAATTCCTATTACATTATGTTTATATACATATATATATAGATAACATTGTTTAATTTTTAAATAACATATAATGCATATTTCATAATTAAGGATTGAATATGGAGCCAATATCCACTTATCATGAGGTGTTTATGATAAGGATTTATTTTGAACTCTATATTAGATATATTTTGGGTATCTTGTATATCTAAAATTATTACTTATAAACTATTAATGGTTTTTTAATCATTAAATTGGAATTATATTGTTTACTATTCAATGTCATTTTGGTTCAGTAATCATATGGATGTGTTTTAATTATGATATATGTATATTAAAAGGTGTTTTCTTGGATTTAATGCTTACATTAGTTTGTTTATTTTTTAATGTCATTTTGGTTGAGTAAAAATATTGAAGTGTTTTAATTATTAGACAACTCTATTAAAATGTGTTTTCATAGATTTAATTATTATAAGGGGTTTTATTAGTGAGTGTATATGGTTTGGATTGGGTATAACTTAGATATATATATTAAATATTATGTTTTTAATATATTTTTCTTGAACAATATCATTGAAATATTTTGGGTTTTGGGTTGAATCTAATTTTTGAATTGGTTCTTTAAATTTGTATTCTAAAATAAGGATGAGAATTTTTTCATAACTTGTATATTACATGTTGTTAAACTATCACATTATAGTTAATATTAACTTTTATATGTCTTTATGATTCTAGATGATCTATGTAGTATATATCAAATATGAACATGAAAATAATTATTTGAAATATAATTATACTAAGATAAGGTTTAAACCAGTTTTCTAGCATTCTAAATTCTTTAATATTACACTATTTCATTAAAATCATGTTATATTTTGAATTATATATACTAAAATTTGTATATGATTTGAGTTATGAGATGTTGTTGAGTTGCGCATTGAAATTTTTTTAAATTGAAATATTGTTGTATGTGAATCTATATGTGGATGTGGAGGATTCTATAATATTTTTTACACAAAAAAGTCCCATTATCATTTAACCAAATGAAAAATATACTTATAATATAACATCATTAATAATAACTGATAAAAAGTAAACATATATTATAGTGGTCTTAACCACTGATAATTAATATAAATTATTTAGTGATGTTTTAAATCATCGTATAATGGAAAAAATGAATTAAAATTAAAACTAATTGAAAATATATAAATATGGTTATTAAATATTTTCATTCCCACAATTCATTTAGAATAATGAAAAAATCAAAAAAAAACCTAAAAAAACTTTCAATTCCTTATTTCACAGTTGTTTATAATAACCACCATGAATGAATATTGTCTCTATAGTGTGGAATGTAAACCATTATGAGTTTTAAATTATCACTTTATCATTTTAGATGATAAAACAAACTAATCCATTTTTTGAAGCATCCCAACATATCACAAATCCTTCCCCCTCGAGATTAGTGTGAATATATATGTATTAACTGGCCTCTTCTTCAACTAATTATTGATTTATTAAAATTTATACATTTAAAAAAACATTATTAAATTCTAGGTTAGATTGTTTAATATGCTTCAAAATCATAAAAAATTCCATACAGAAAATTAATAGTACCCAGCTACTCCAAAGTAATTATGGACCTCCATCATAGGTATTTGGAAGATCTATTCATTAATCACTTTTTTCATTTAAGGATCAAAATATGTACCATTTACTATTATTGTAAACTATGGGAATTTAACGATGTCTATCTTAAATTTATATTTTTCTTATTCATAAAACTTCTCCCTTGATAAACTCATTATCCCAATACTAAAATTAACCAGATTTTATTCCTTCTATAATATATGATGACACTATCTATAAAGACTAGCAAAAAATCAAGGTAGTCTGTAAAGAGAATATTCATCATGTCTATGAATATTTTCAAATCAATTTTGAGTTTAAATGAAATAAAAATATAATCACAATTTCAATGTGTTTTATAAAATATAGTCTTTGGAATATCCTCCAATTTCACATTAAATTAAATATAACCTAATAATATATCCACCATTGAGAAATATTGATTCCTATGGAGTTAATTTAACTAGACATCAGAACAAGGTAGATTATACTTTCTCTTTTTCAATATTGTGTTAATATCATAGTAACCAATGAAATGATGCATCAACTCAACCTTCAACTTGAAAAAAAATATTATGGTACCCTTTCATAAAGCACTACATAAAATTTAACACTTATCCAAATTCTATTGTAACTGCTTCATTAATTATTCTACTTTAGTGGGGGGCACTCTATTGTGACTCTTGGATATAGGTAGACCTCTTGGAATAATTTCAATCATGAAACCAACCTATCAGACTGGGTGATAACCAAAAAAACTCTTCTATAAATATATAATTATATCTCTGTTATAATGCACATGTATTCAATGATTTTACATTCCTATATCTTGACCATTTGAAAGATAAATTTTTTCAAATATGGAAATAATACTCACATGTGATAAGATTTTTCTAGAAGAGATTTATAATTCTCCTAGAATATTTATTTAATTTTAGGATGGTTCATGATACATATATAGTTTTCCATATCTCAATAGTTGGTGTTGGAACTATGTAAAGATAACCAATGCATGCAAAATACAATATTGAATTTAACTAAATGTAGAATAACTAGATTTTCATTAAAATTCATCAAACAATTTTTAATTGGAGAAAAATTAGATACTTGAGATGTAATAATTTCAACACCTTATGTTTTCCATGATAACTAATTAAAATGTATTGAGTACTAGATTAGTATCAACCACAGATATATTTATTATTAAAAAACATCCATAACAACCTTCACTAACATTGAACACTAAAGCATATAAAATATATTATGAATGGAATTTCTCAATTTATCTGGGATTAATGGATCAGTAGATCCACTAAATTATTATTATCATAGTAACATAAATGGCGTAATAAAAATTTATTCCTTATTTATGAAATTGAGGTCCTCTATGTGGTTCAATTTATTAATTATAACATGATTCAATTGAGATAGTAAAATCATGATGGTTTCGACTCCCTTTCCTGCCATATTATTTATCTCATTCTGTTAATAAATACACTACCCATGACATTGGTTATTGAAATTAATCATACTATTTCTATACATTTTCTAAAATAATGAAATGTTAATAATGTGAATATTCTGAATAAAACAATATAAATGGAATATTGTTAAAATATAAGGAATAATTCATGAAACGATAACATACCATAGAATATTCATTCTTATATATTAACATATGTTATTTATGATGAATTTAAAATTGTCCTCAGTAAAATACTTTCCATAAATAAAAAAAACTTCTCAAATACAATCTATAATAAAAAAAGTCTTGAATATATTAATACATAACCTTTCACTATGAAAAAATATCATTAATCACATCTAAAATCTATATGTTTAAGGTATTTGGGGGACTAATTATATATTTCAACATTTATAATATAGACATACATAGTAGTTTATATCCATATATAGAATACTAACCCATTTCACATTTTAATTCTATAACAACATTGGATAACATAGGGACACATATAAATTATTGTTTAAACAAAAATATCCCCATATAGGGAAAATTATAATAAGCATGAGAAAGATATATAATGAGTGTTATTAAAATCACATTGGATTAAAAAAGAGGAGTATAAAAAATAATCTCTTGGAAATATAGTGTAAGGGTTTTCTTATAAATATTTTTATCATTATAATAATAATAATTTGGAAGATGAATAAATCATTTCATCATAAACATGACCTAAGGCACAGTAGAAAGAAATCATAACATAATATTCTAGGATCTCTATCTTGAAACTATACATACTATCCCATTAGAATTAAAAATAATACTAGGTAATGTAAAAATTTTTCTTAACCCATTTCATTATTGTATTTCATGCATATTTATTCCATATGAAATATAAATTATACATAAAGTATAAACATTAAATAAACTCATGAAAATAAAATTGGTCATATAAAAATATCACAAATAATTTTTAAATTATGAATCATAAATTTATTAAAAAAATATGAAATGAATACATCATATTGGATGTTAAAAGGTTAAATATAAAATAAAAAATAATATATTCTATTAATTAAGAAACAAATGTGAATGAAAAAACATAAGAAGAATAGAGTGGTGTTAGAAATATAGTTTTTACTTAAATAATTGGAAATAGAAAAGGATTCAAATATGGAAATATGGACATCGCAATACCCAAAAAACAATAATAGAACCAAATAAATAATATTTTCAAAAAATGGGGTATATAAGGTATATGATAAATATGGCATGGGATAAAACACACATAAATTATTGGTAATGGAAATGTTTTCTTTTCATGTAGTTTTATATAAAAGAAATTTTCGAGGGGTGATTACAAAAATTCCATTTCCCAAAACAATGAACAGAAAATGAAATAAAATATATCAATAATGGATTTATATTGAACATAAAATAATTATATATAGACAATAGAGAACGGGGTATAAAAAAGAATGAAAGGCATAGAATATGAGATTCTCATTGCATTGGTTATGAATTTATTATAATTCCCATTAAACTTCATCAATAATAGAATTAAAAAAATTAGAAGCACAATATGTAGTTATATTAATTATTATTTTAATTATTATCACTTATTATTTTTTAATAATATTTTTTTATATCATAACAGTAGTATGCATTTCTAGAGTCTATAATTCCAAACAAGTTTTAGTATTATAGTAATGGTTAGTGGTGATTGTCCCATGATTCCATTAGTTATAAAAGATTCATGGTCTTTGGCTCATATCATTATAGTATTATAAATGTTTTTATAGTTTCTCATATAAAATAAAAAAATTAAAAAATAAGAAATGTTACATTGTAAAATAGTTTTTAAATGATTAAAAAAGATTTCATATTTAATTTTTAATGGAACTAATTTGATAATAAAATATTTTTAAAATATTATTCATTATATTAATTACTTTTTTAAAACCATAAATAAAAGTTTAAATTAAAAAAATCATTAATCACTTGGGTGTTATAAATCTATTATTATATGACCAATATTTTTTTAAGAATGATGAATAAGAAAGAAAAATATTTATTATTTTGATTTTATAATTAAATAAGAATATAATTTGACAAAATATTTTATGTAACTATAATTATGATAATATTATATAAGGGTCAAGGGGATAATGAAAAGGAAAGTGTAGGTATTTTTAATGTTTTCCTTGCCCTTTAAAATGCCTCCTTTTATATGAGATTTATGTCTTGGGAGAAAGTTCTAATTTTTGGACTAAGGCAGCCCTGACATGGATATGAGAGATTCAAGAGACAATTTTATTTATATTGGGAAAATATAATAAGTTCTAGAAGTGATATAAATTAGTGGGGAAGGGTATTATTTACATGCGAAGAAGTGTGGTGATTTTGAATAAAATATTGGATATATTAATGTTTTTTTCAAGACGGTATATAATATTTAATCTTATGACTAATAATATTAATTGATTCAAAATAGATATTTTATATATATATATAGGAAATTATAAAACAAAATGGATTCCGTAGTATAATTTATTCTAAGTAAATAATCAGAAAATATATATTTATTTGAATAAAATTTTTCTTAGAGTTTTAAAATTAACTTATATGTTTAGAAATAAATATTAATTATACTAAAATACATTACTATACCCATAAAATATTTTTTCAATTATTAACAATATTTTCAAAATTATTGAGTCATTTTTACTTCATAATTAAGTAATAAAACTTTTCATATTTGTAATAATATTTTTTTGATCCCCCCCAAAAAAAATTTATAAAAATACATTAAGATAACACTTATAAAATATCAATGAATTGATTCCAAATATAAAATCCATTTTATTAGAATATGTTTCTATTTTGGTAAATTCCATCCACTATATTTTATCTTAAAATATTTTTTTACTAAATATTCTAAAAAATACCTTATTAATAATTCAAAATTAGAAATTTTTCTAATTACATGATTTGAACATTCATTTTCACATATTATAGTATTTATATTTACATAAATTTTATAATAAATGTTAATTATTATTCATTTTACTATTATAATGGTCAATTTACTATTCAAATGGTTAAAATATAATTTTAATATTTATGTTACTATTATGAGGATCATATTTCTAATGAGAATATAATCTTTACACCTTCTAGATGACCATGATCCATCAAATTTTACATATTTTAGTAACTTTATTTCTTGTTTTTTATTATCCCAAAATACATATATTTATGTTATAGAATACATGCTTTCATAATTTGTATTTTTATGTTATAAAATAAAATTATGTTCACTTTGTTTCTTGGGGAATTTTATAACATACTCTTTTATTTTAAGGAAACAACTTAACAATATGGGTTTTAGGAAACTAATTTTCATACTAACATGAAATGTTACACATAATTTCACTATCATGGTTTATTTATATTGTCTACCTAACTGTTTAATAGATTTTATCACATACACTATCTCCAAACACAAAATTTATAGGAGAAATGAACAATTTACCTAACCCTAAAACAAAAAATCTCATTCATTTCTATCACAAAAACCATAATGCATGGTCAAAAAACATGCTTTAAATAACCATTAACTAACCATATAGTCTTGTTAAAATCTCTTATAACTTGTATCAAATACATAGTATCGCTCCAAACATTATCCCAAAGGGAGACATTATTTTTTACATCCATAAGTGACCAAAACGTTTACTTGTATAATCATTTAAATCACCATTTTAGACATTATATTCCCAAATTCCATGAACTATAAATAAAATCAACAATGTGTATGATTTTAATTTTTAGAAGAAAACATTTAATTCCAATTAATAATAATATCCCTTTAAAATTCCAATAATAAGAAATTAAAAATAATAAAATATTTCAAAAAACATTTAATTACAATATATATCAATAAAATGATTTTGTTACCTGAAAATCTCAATCATATAATATAAATAGAAAATTAAGGATTTATAACTTCATATGTCATCAATTGACAGTGTAAATACAATAAACAAAATGCCTTAAAATGAAATTAGGATATTAAACATTCATTTTCAACTCTAATGCCCAGGTATACTCTCTCAAACCAACATGCCTCCAAATAACCCATTCTAATTGGATGATCCATTCATGAAATACCCTCTCTTTTTGATCTCTGGTCTCTGTAGGACATTCAACAGCTGGGGGATCATATTTAATATCAAGATTATCGTAATGAAACTCAATAGAGTCATCATGATGTTACATCTAGAGTTGTTACATGTAGATTGAAATGTTAGCATACTCTAACCTGGTTTGAAATATTAACCAATGTGTGACACCAAAAATGTGATCCATCATCTCCAAAGGTCTAATGAGCCATAAAATAAAAAAATTAAAACTCTTAAAAACATTCACTACCCTTGGTGATGTGAAATTTTAGCAAGAAATAATCCCCAATATCAAACTCTAGTGGTTTCCTCCTCTAAACATCATAGGATGTCCTTCCATTATATGATGCCTTCAAATTATTTTGAATCATTTATAATTTCATTATCTTGTCATGTAATAAATTTGGTTTAATTGATTTTAATTATCAAATATCTATCTACCATAAATATGATCAATAGTATTACACATAAAATTACTCAAATAGTTCCATACAAATATATTAATAATTAAAAAATAGTAAACACTCATTTTTTGATAAATTCATAGCCTAAAATACTCAAAAAACTAGAATAAATCCCTTGAAATGTACTCTAATTCTTAAAATTACTTATTCATATAGACATAAATTTGTGGGAAGAATATGATGTTTAGGAATAACTAGGAACTAAAATTATTCAAGAATATCATCAACATTCATGATGTAAATGAAGAAACATTCTTTAAAATAATCATCCTCGTAACCCCATGTATCATTATTACCTCCTCCAAAAGAATTATTGTAAAAATTTACTATGATATTGATTTGTATATTGGTAAAATGTGCATTGACTACATCATTATATCAATAAAAATTAGAATATTATCATGTCCTCCCAATTCATAATGAAACCCTTTTAAGAAATATAGGGAGATGATCTGCCACTTCCACTATAAAATGATCAAAGTATGACACAAACCACCAAGAACATGATGTTAAAATATCTCTTGAATTAATTCAATACACTTAGGTGAAAATTATATAATTAAACTCTTTATAAAATATCGTCAACACTAGTTCTTCAAATCATGATACAACTCCATAATTTATGTGTGTAATGTTATAGGACAGCTATTAGAATCTCACTTAAATAATTTCTACATATATGGAGGAATATGAATATTTTAATATAATAATATATGATATTATTCACCACATTTCTATCCATAAAATTTATACATTTTTACTACATTATCTCTCAATACATCAACCTTAGGGTCTCTCGCCAAATAATTTTCTACTTTTTTGAAATAAACGTGAACATACAGCCATATAGTATAGGTATGCTTCACCACTAACATTATTTATATCAAAATGAAAATCCATGAGCTTATTTATCATATATTATTCATCATAAGCTTCTTGAGAAACAACATAATAAGAATTCATGAAAAATGCATCAGCTAACAGATTACCTTATATATGATTATTGTAATATCAAAAAAATAATCCTAGTGGAAGACCACATATATCCATTTATGTAGGTTTTAATATCTCATTTTGAATATAAATAAAAATATATTTTGATCCATGAGGACCATAAAATATTTCTAAATACATAATATCTCTAAAATATTAAATAAAATTATTCATTTATAATCCCATGTCCATGAGTGGAATAGTCGTATTTTGGAGTCCATTACTATCCAAACCAAAAGTATATTATTTATCTCTCTCTTGCATCAACATTATACACCAAAAATGATGATAATAATTGCCATAAAAATTAAATACAACCCTTTCCAAGAGAAAATAAAGTATATATTTGTTAATAATATTTTCCATGAAACACTCCAATGAATCTCAACAATTCCTATTCTAGAAAAAATCATGATATTTCTTATTTAAGGCTATCAAATAGGTTTTAATAAAGGAATTTTTAGATAAAAACATGTTATAAAAGAAATATTTATTGAATAAAATCATGCACATATTAAACATTCTTATGTAATCCTCATGAAATAATTGCCTTAATATTCGATGGATATATATATATAACACATTAACAAACAAAATTTCAAATAAAATTATCCTCTTACATCCAGAACATTAATTTGGATATATTACTATATCACTAATACATGTGAAAAAGTTCAAAAATAATCATCAAATGATCCACATATTATTCTTTTAACCTAAAATAGTCTAAGGCATCATCAATAAATATCATAATAATGTAAAGAAGAAACACCAAATGCATTGACCTTAGAAACACTTCTGGGAAATTTATTACAGCCATGGGAATAATTGAAGACTTGAAATTCAAATAATGGTGATGAAATGTCATCTTCAGTATATCATTTTTTTACTCTAATTGGATGACACCCTCATTGGAAATCTATTTTGGAAAAGTAATTTTCTCAAATAAACTGATAAAATGAATTATTAATCCATTGCTAATATTATAGCCTCTTAGCATTGACATGTTCAACCATTAATAATTGATAAATAACCACAAGCTTCCATCATCACTCTAAAAAATGGAATTTTAGATCCCCATTGTGGTACTCCTAGTTGAATGAAACCTTTCAAAAAAAAATCATTTATAAGAACTCAAAGCTCTAAATTATCTAAATTTTTTATCTGACATGGTTTAATAAAAATAAGTAAACACATTTTTGTGGCCCTATATCAAATTTTTTCTCATTATGAGGAGGTAAATATAAATCCTCCTTAGGGGAAACAACAATAAATTCCTCCAAAACTCTTAGAAACTCTTATGAAACATCCATTATGAACAATGTTCAAATTTAAAACTATGGAATCGTAGACAGTATATATCTGTGATCCATTTTATAATCTAATTAATAAAGGAAGTCCCATAATCACCTTCCATGTTACTAAATAAAAATGAGAGATGATGGAATCTTATATTGGAGCAGATAGTGTATTAAAAAATTTATGGAAAGAATAAAATCATATTGTTGTAACTATTGCATGATAAAATCTCATGATATTTAATATTATCCAGCCACCAATTAACATATATGGCATACCATTATCAACATATTTTATCCTCCCATTTGAGAAGAAAAATCCAATAGTTTTTGAAGTTTCTACAACTAATGTCCCATTCCTCAAACTAGATATGTGGTGTTAAAGGAATGGGATTCTTCAATATCTATAAAAATAGAAACTAATGTTAAATAAAATAATGATGTACCTTAGATGACCTTTCATCCCTCTTGGGTAATTAAATTGATCATATAATTTTTTTTAATCCACCTCCTTATACTTTCACCATTATTGTTTACCACTTCATCATCCCCACCCTTCCCAAGGCCCTTGAGGGTGAGGAATTTCCCCTAGTTGACCACCTCTATCCCCACCCTATACTATTTTTCTTAAATATTAAAAATAATTCTATTAAAGAAACTATCAATGATGTAATTTTAATTATTGTGTCGTATAATAATAACTTTTTTCTTTACTATAATAAAATTAAACCCTCATAGGAAACTCCAATTAGGTGGGAATAATAATTATTTATATCTATAGTCATCATAGAGATAATGGGTGAAGAAAAAAATTTCAACATTAGGTATGAATTTTCAAGCATATAAAAATAGAGTTATGGATTGATATTGGAATTATAATATACATATATATCTTCACTACCCATAAAATTGAGTGCTATTATACATTCTCCCACCTCATATATTTTTTAATAATTTCTCTCCTAATATTATTATTTCTATAATAAAATATTTTAAATCATATTATCTCAAATAATAAACTACTAATAAGTCATCAAGGTAAAGGGTTATCCTAATTTTTCTATGGGTTCAAGTCTCTCTAAAACTTATGTTACCTTATCTCCTCACCTACTAGAATCTTTGGAGAGTATTATAAAAGATACATATACCTAAATTTAAACTCCCATATAATATATCTCCATTTTTGTATGGCTAATAATAGCTTATTTTTTTCCACAAAAAGTGTTAGTGAAAAATTCTTTTATATATTACATTAAAACTGATCCAAAATGACATCAAATACATTTTAATCACCATGGTAATTACTCTCCCATTTTCTATCTACTTCCCTTAACAATTTAATATATGATAATATATATTTTTCTTCCTTTACTCAAATCAATTAGAATAAAATATTCACTTCATCCAAATAATGATCTATATAATTATTAGAAAAAATCATTCTTCTTTTATAGATTCTATAACTATTACTCTGATAACATTTCCCTTTAAATCTCACCATATTATAGATGAATCCACTAAAGAGGCCACTATGAAGCTTTTTTCTCCTCATTAAACTTCATAATAATTTGGTATAGTGAAAAAGGTATATCTATAGTAAATAATAGGAAACCTCGAGCCTAAGGACATGGATACATTTTAGCTTAATAATAAATCCACCCCTTTATAATGTTCAACATAAATCAATATGCATAACCATCAGAACATAACACTCTATAATTCTTGTCCACCCTAACACAACAAATCTCAAATGGTAAACTATATATATAGAATAGTTATTGAGGGATCAATGTTATGAGGTTGGAATATATGATATAAGATTCTTATTAAAAGTTTTTTTGTGTATGTTCCTTTTTATTTTTAGATAAACTATCACCTTACCAACCCAATTTAATACACATAAGTGTCTACTTAAAACTCTACCATAATCCTCACTTTGAAACCATTATTTCATAGAATGAACCCTCTATTACTCCTCCCAATTTTTTGATTAGATCAAGAGTGACGCTTGAATCCTTCCATTAATAGTATATGTGGTTCTAAATTAATCTAGTGTTATTAGGAGCACATTATGTGTCATATTCCAATTTTTTATTTGAAACCCCACATGGACACCATCCATTAAAATTCCATCATATACTATAATTACATGAAAAAAATATTCATCCAATAAAATTGAAGATATGTCAGAATACTAATATGATAAAATATTCAAGATAAGAAGAAATAATCCATGTCAAACATCCAAATATAACCAAAATGAAAAATAAAATATAAATAAACACATCAAACTCTAGATAACCACCACAAACTATAAACTAGTTCAATCAAACCCCACCACCAACATTAACATGTAAATATAGAAATGATTATATAGGGGTTAGTAGGATATAATACTCAATATGTTCTTCTTCAGAACTCTCATGTTCCAATGTGAAAAAGAATACCAAAGACTCTATTAATGAAATAAAAAAAATAGAAAAAATGCATCTAATATTAAGTTAATCCCACATCAATAATAGGTCTCAACACTATTACATTGTCCTAAAAACAACATATACATATATTAAATTAAACCAATAAAAAATATATCATATAGATCCCTTAAAAAGGAATTCCAACTAAATCAACCACTCAAAGGAATATAACATCCCTAAGTTAATACGACATACTATATATAAATATCAGGGGAATAAAATATCCATAAAAGGAATAATATATTCTATATGAGTTACATGAGAATTCAGTATATGTTCTTATCATACAGCATAGTTGTTTGGTTCCAACTAGAATCCAATAAAACATATATGCCATGTCATTCATGATTCAACATCAGTGGTGTTCTCAAAGTGAATTGAGAATACAATATCAATAGTCAATAAAATAATAAAATATATATTGATATAATCAAAATATCTATAAAACATTTTACATATCTTTACTTTTATCAAATTCTAAAAAAAAATTGGGGGGTAAAAAATTATTAAAATCTTTGTATTAATCACACAATATTAGATAATTCATTTATTTCATTGAATAATTTCCATATAACGTTACCACTTCATGTTTCTATATCTTGATCATTTAATTAATATAAATTTTTGTGTAAATTTTAACTCAACAATCACACTCTATGAATTTTTTTTGTATCAATCCCTCGCATCAAAAATACACATCCTCTGATAATAAGTTCTCAATCAACTTATATGGAACAAAAAAATTTCGTTGTAATTAGGAATACAACATATAGTAAATTTTTCATCCACTCTTTAATTTAAAAATTTCTTACAAAATACCATTTTTTACCTCCTCCCCAGAATACAGTATCTGCATTACCTTAACTAAATCCCATATTTTTTCAGTACAGTTCAAAATTTAACATCAATTAAAAATTATTTCGTCAATCAAAACCCTTATTAATTGACAATAATCAAATACAAACCAATAATAATTTAAGAAACAAATAAAAAATTATTCAATAATATATACATCTTGATCACAACCCAATATATATTAATTATATAAAACACATTAATTAATCTATATAAAATAACAAAAGGACATTAAATTTTATGAAATGATAAAAGGAATAAGATTCTAGAATCACATTTCTCAATTAATCATTTAGAAACATATAAATCAAATTAATAATCTTCATCCCAAATTTCAAAACCAGTACATCCAAAATAAGATAAAATATCTTATCAAATCAATAATAAATGCATCTAAATAAATTTTCTTTATTCCATCATCATTTATTTTTCCCACTAGATAAATAATTTTTAATATATACATGATTCACTCCAAAGGAGCCATTGGTATCTCAAATAATTGATCGGATTAGATATTTATTATTCAAAAAATACAGTCAAATAGAAAATAATAGTAAAGCGACATTGCCAGGTCAAACCCACAGGGACCACTAGAATATAAGAAACTTAGAAATTAATACCCTATATAAGGATTCATCACATTCACTTTGAACATTTTGTTTTACTGCAACTAGGTAGTCGAGATGTTTAACTGATGGAAAAGAAGGGGTCGTGTTTAATATCAATGCTTCATAAAAAAGATAATCATAGAAATAGCTTGTGATAGTCCTATGGCTTAGGATGCAAAGAAGTGAAAGGGTCGCCAATTGGTTACCATCAAACTAATTGGATCTTCCTACACAAAATTTATACCTTGGATCGGGTATAGTTAACAACCTATATGAATTAAGCATATCTTATATAGAAAAATTTATCATAGGCTAAATTTAATAGACTTGGTAACTCCATTTAGGTCAGGTTTGTTCAATTTCACATTCCATGGTTTCTAATGTGCAAGATAAAGTGATAAACATTTATTTTTAAACTAATTAATAGCTATATGGTGATCAAGGTTTGATTTATGGACTTATTAAGCATAGAAACACCCTTCTGCTCAACCCCTAACCCTATACGGATTAGACACAAATGATAGTATTGATCAAAATAGATGGAATACAAATCATTACAACATCATTATGAAACGATTGAAAAATGATCAATCCATAAATGAAAAAAGGCTAAATAAATTAAAAAATCATAGTGGCTGAAGAACAGTACAATCATTTGAGTAAAATGTCAAAAAGCGTGGAAATATATGTTCAAATGGAAAAGGAATTAAAACATAAAAATAATGGAAGAACAAAAATCAATGAAAATTTATTTGATAAAACGAGTAAATAAATGAATTACAACTGATATTGGAATGAAAATAAAGAAAAAATAGAGAGTAATATGATAGAAAATAAGGGCCTCCAACTCTCTATATGTTGAGGGATTCACCAAAATATATATAGGAATAGAATATTCACAACATAAAAACCTTTAACATCATGTATTATATTTATGTGTATTCTATCTCAACTTTTACATAGTGTGAGACATTTACCTGTCATGAACTTCTGATCTGGGATATCTTCTGGTAATATTGAATCTTTCAAGATCTATAGGCTTCATCTTTGACATGATTGGATCTAAAACATTTTAATATCCTGTAAATTCTATGTGTTGTGTATGTGATTCACATTTTTTATTTCTATATGTTATGTATCTTAAATGGGAAATGAACATTAATGAAATTGAATTTATTTAAACATCATGTAAACAATTCACCTCAAGTAATTTTTTATAGGATAGGATTTAGACTAAATGAATGATTTTAAAAAGGAATACACATTTGTAACTCCTTTCATGATGTGTAGAACCATTTTTTATAATTTTCAAAATTTCTTTAGTTATGTCTAAAATTCCTAATTATTTTGAAAAAAATAAAAACCCGGAGAATTTTCATGTAAAAAACTAATATAAGTTATATATATGTATCCTAAATGTGTATATAAATTCATCTTATCAAATTCCCCCACACATGAAAATTTTCTTTTCCTGTAGAGAAAAGAATCTCTATAGGGATTCCAATTGAAACATTTTTTAAACTGAGAAACGCAAATTAAGACCAAGAAAATAACACTTAGTTTCGGTTGTTGAATTATGTTCCCCAGAGTCAATACTAAAAAGAAAATCAGTCATGTATCATATTTTAGATCTCTATTCATATTTTTTCTACAATTAATTACAATTACAGAACTATTCCTCATATTTATACCCATTTTTCAATTTACCTCACATTTAATTTTCTCTAAACACCCATGGAAATATAAAACTATAGTTATTCTCATGCCCTATATACATGTTGATAACTGAAATATTGTATTTTTTTATCATCTTCACTCTGTAAAAAAAATAAAAAATCATTCATGAGGGCTTTATCAATAAAATAAAAATATCTATGAGGCTGAGGGAAGGTGTGAAAGTGATAAAAAATATCAAATAGGAGGCAAATCACTAAAGTATAATGCATTAAAATCATGAATAGTGAAATGAAGTAACATCTCTGATAATAAATGATTTAATTTTCCAAATTTCTCAATGAGGTCCCATGAATATGTCAAGATAGTATCAATAATGTATCATTTTTTATTCTTTTTATATTTATTTTTATAAATCATGTCTAGGATAGGTCTTACATCCATCACCTAACAATATATAATCCATCATCAGATTCATTGGCCTGTTAATGGTGATTTTTTTATTTCCAAATACGCAACCCAAAACGTTTTTATTTAATTATATTTATTTTTCAAATGAAAGGGGAAAGAAAATAAAATACTATAAATAATCATTGTTGGTAAGAGTAGATGACTCAACAAGGGGGTGAATTGAGTATCTATAAAAATTTCTTTTAAAAGGATTATTTACAAAATAATATCTCCCTATGAAAATAATCACAAAGTCAGTTTGTAGTGAATTTATAAAATACTTGAAGGTTCAATTTCATTCTCACAAGATTGATCAGTTCACATCTTTACCAATCTAAAGATTAGTATAACTTATGAAAAAAACCTACTGATTCAAACCAGATGTAAAAACTTTCTAAACTAAGTATCAAATTTCAGTTTATCTTAATGGAAGAAATACAAAATAGAATAAATATAATATGAACAGTACAGTGGATAAAACAAAAGTTTCAGTCTCAAGTAGAGGCATAGTCCACTCCACTTGGTGATCACCTACCACCAAGCAGTTTATATTGAATAACTTTTTCTCCATACTCTGGATCAGGGTTCACAACCACACACAGGCTTTCTAAGTCACACTTGACCTCTACCATAGTTATTCGTGTGGAAAAAATAAAACAGATCTCCCAAGATCTCTTCCACAATTCTACGTGGGATACAAGTGTAAAAATGGATTGAGACTGAGGATATTTTTTATCCTCTACTTTAGCTTAGGAGATAGTGTGTGAGATTCAAATAGATATACACACTACTCAAATATTTGGAACCCAACAGAGTTATGAAAGAGAATATGGTTTAGAATTCTATGTGTGTTCTGCAGCAACACTCTGGATTCAATGGATGTTGAGGAAAAGATCTTCATGTCCTCTTCTGAAGGTTGGCTTTAGAATAGAGTGTCACTATTTCTTGTGAAAGTGTTCAACTCTTCCTTGTGATAATGTTCAGAAAGCTTCAGTGCTTAGTTGATAGGTAAGCTCAAGCTTCGAGTTTTTCTATTTTTCAATATTCTGAGTTCACACAGTCAATATTTCAGCGTGTTCTTCAAGCTTTATGTGTATCTGTTTATATCTGTGTATCTGTCTTTTTTTTAACTTGGATTGAAGTCCATTTATACTTCAAGATACACTAGGATTGAATATCTCTGCACATGCATATACCACATACTGCCTACGGATAGTCATACAGACAACATTAAATAATTTCAGAAACATTAATTTGTATAAATATGACCGTTAGAAATAAATTGCAATTTATAAAATCGAAACTGATATTTATGACTATCGGTGAGTCATCATCTGTCTGTTGTCTTCAGGTTGGTATCATCGTTCTATCATCTTCAGTGTGTCAACTTCGGTCTATCATCTTCAGTGTTTCGACTTCGGTCTGTCATCTTCGGTGTGTCGACATTGGTGTGTCGACTTCAGTGTGTCATCTTCAGTGTGTTGACTTCATTGTGTTGACTTCGGTGTGTCGAACATCAGTCTGTCTACATCGTTCTTTCATATTAGGTGTGTCATCTTTGGTGTGTCGACTTCAGTGTGTCGAATTCGGTCTTTCAATCTTAGTTCTGTCATTATTCAGTGTTTTGAACATCAGTGTGTCGAACATCGGTGTGTCAAACATCAGTGTTTCAAACATCAGTGTGTCGAACATCTGTGGGTTGAACATCGGTGAGTGGAACATCAGTGTCAGGGAATATAAAAAGGTTATGAAGTGTTTTTCTTACAAAAAACATTACAAGACCAACTGTTATCCAAAATTACATGTATAAATACACTTTTTTAGACATACTTATTCATGAATATAGGTTATTGACTTATTTATGTACATTTTTTTGTTCAACATAATTGATTTACTAAGAGATATTAAAATGGTATGAAAGAGTAGAATCTTTATATTGACATTATTTTTTATTACGAAAACTATAAAATCATAGAGGGTCTAACAATCTATCCCTTTTTGATAATCACAATAATGGAATACATGAAAATATGTTGAATAAAGATAGCTTGACATAGCTTACTGATTTGAATTTAATTATCTAATATAACTAAAGTTTTTCCTTACCTGAACTTTTATAAAAAATATCCCCCTCAGTAAATGGATTAAGGTGAGTACATGACATGTGTCCTACACCAAAAATTCTCCCCCTTAGATAAATAATGTATGCCTTATTTTCTACCCATTTTGGGATTTACCTAAAAATAAATAAGAAAAAAAGAGATTAGAAATAGCAGAAAATAAGGACACCATAAAGAGTTTAATTTAGAGGCATAAGAGTATAATTCAAAAAGAAAAGATAAAATACTGATCAGAGAAAAACAATCCACCGCTAAGGGTTTTTCTACTATGGGGATTTGACTTTATCTAAAGGATCCGAAAGAGAAGGAGAATGTTTGGGAGTGGTAGAGGGAAGAGGTGGTATGAATATAAAATCAGGTAGGGAAACAACTATAGGAATAATGGCTGCAAGAGTAGTCCGCCTTTCTGACAATACGTGACTGGGAGGTTTCTCTGTGATGATCGGTCGAATCTGGGAAAGATATGAGAGACAGTCATTAGAGCAGGAGGCCGAGAGGCAGTATTAATTAAAGCAGTTGGAGGGATCACAATTTCCTCGGCCTGAACATGTAGATCAGGTTTGAGCTTGTTAATGAAGTCATTAATGATATCACCACCATATTGCATGGATTTCTCAAAGTCATCCTTGTTTTCCATAAATTTATTTAGCAAAGGGGTAAACTCCTTCAATTGAAGGACTTGCTTCTAGAATGATTCTATGACTAGAGGTATTATATGTTTTTTTGTGAGAAACTTGAAACTATTGATGAGACCATGCATGGTTTAAATCTTAGTGAAATACTTATCCACCTTTTCCCAAATTTCTTTCTGATCTGCAGAGGCTTTATTCGGGAAATTCCTGACCATATTATAGACAAGGTCTATATTTCGATGTAAATTACCAAGAGTTTCTTTGTCTGAAACACTTTGAATTTTTTAAAGTTCCTCTCTCATCACAACCTTGAGAGACTCCAAATCAGAAATAGAACTTTTCCCACTCCTGGAACTGGATGGGCTAGTCAACATTTTTTCAAGCTCTTCTTTCAAATTTTTCAGATCCAAACTCAGGAGATGAGTCAAAATGTTCCTAAGAACTTCCAAAACACCACTAAAGGAGGTCTTGAAGTCAGAGGTTAATGAATTTAACTCATTTCTCATCTTTCTTACTTCTTCTCTCAGCAAGGTATTGTGTCTGATAATGTTTTATGCTGTGGTAATGAGATTTGGTTGAATCCCCTGGATCACTATTCTTGTAATCTTTGTTGCATCAGCATATGAGATACATGATGAAGTGGAGGATTTATTTTTTGATCCCACTGAAGCTATCACAGACTCACATATATCGTTTTTGAATTTCTCTAAATCATCCTTAGTGAAATAGTCACTGGGCACTGACTAAGCTATAGGTTCTACTGGTGGCGGTGTAGCTGGTGGAATAGGTGCAATATGTTCCGGTTCATACTGGACTTGTGGATCAGAATGAGGTGGTACCCTCTCCTCAACTAATTAATACTCTAAACTGAAAATAATGTATCTTGGATCATTATTCTATTCTCTAGTACAGGTCATTTCTCTTGTCTCAACAATACCACTTTGGATCCTTCTTCTCTGAGGCTCCAGAATAACATTATCATCATCAACATCTTCATCCTGCTTTCTATCCATAGAAACTTTCCTAGAAATAGGAACCAACCGAACATCAAGTTCTCCTTGTGCCCTAGCTAATTCAATTTCACCAGGTACTTCGTCAATTTAAGGCACTGGAAGCACATCTTCTTCCTCGTGGCCAGCAGCCATAAGATCAACAAATTCCTGAATGATCTCTTGATTTTCAGCATTTGGAAGGGTTGATATGTTCTGTTGTTCAGCATCTCAGTGACCAACAGCCTGTTGTACAATAGGGTCAACATCCTCACCATCTCCATGTACAGTTTCCTCATTGCATCTGTCAAACACATGTTGTCTAATTTTTAGAGAGTCACTCACATACTCATCATTTCTTCCATTATCACCATCATCATTATAATCATCAACTAATTTCTCATCAAATTTACTAACATAATATTCAACTCCAATAACTTCAGTTTCTTCCTCATCCTCATCACCTAATAAATATTCTCTTAAGGGAAAGTCCATAGGTGTACTAGTAGGTCCATAAGACATATCTTTGGTACTTTTAGAAATATCAAGATCACTCCTATCAAAAAATGGAGAACTTTATTCCCTTGGCACATCAGGCTCAGCTTCCTCATATGAATAAACTGGAACCTCCCCTGGTTTGAGACCTAGATAAACTTGGTCCTTTAGTCTAGAAGGGTGGTCAACTGGATTGAAATCCCCATATAGCCATTCCTTTTCTCCAGCCCAAAATCACTTCCATGGGTTCTAAAAGTATTTTATCCTCTTACAAATGACTTTTGAAGACAAAAACCACTAAAAGAACATATCACTTCATCTCCATCTTCCACACAACCTACCCTTTTCAACATGGAAGAAATAATCCTCGGATTATAAAAGAAGGTTTCCTTCATGGATGTATTAATCAAATAAGAGATATGAACCATTAGATACCTACATTTCTTTACTTTTATCTCGTGTTTCATCAATAAGATCATGAAAACATCCTAATACATCACAGTAGAGAAATCTCCCTTCCTTGGGAAGATTTGATGTTATATGAACTTAAAAAGTAGTCTTACTTCACCTTAAAATTCATTTGCAATAGTCCTCCTGGATTCTCCATTTCTAGTCAGCTCCTTTAGAGCATCTTCATAAGAGAACAAATTAGTGGAAGACGGATATTGCTCGGATAGTCAGCATAGAAACCTTCAGGAGGAATTTCTAAGCATTCATCCCATTCCTTAGACGGGAAAGCTATCTCCTTTTCCTTTACTACATACTTCATCTTTACTACCTTAGCTTCATCCAAGGATACCCTCAAATGTTGATAGAACGCATGCAATAGTTGGGGATAATAGGGTCTTTCACTATTGGCGAACCAACTGAGCCATCCTTGAGATTCCAGCACATTTAACAAAAAAGATTTTCTTAAAAGAAGCCACTCAGCAGACACCTATTTTTAAGTCGTAACCACTCGGATTTCCAAGCTCGGTTTCGCAGTCCCACTAAACACACCTTTTTGATGCTTAGCAGAAGGATATTTTCATGTTTTTTCTATTTCACGCTTGGTCCTCTCCATGACAAGGCTTCAAATTCTAACAATGTTGAGAGGTCGAGAGTTGAGAGGGAGTGTGACAAAAAGCTGAGAGCTTTTCGGTAGATGGTAAGGTGAAAGGTCGAGAGGGATTGAACTAAATATATCATTTAGGGATTTTAAATCATAAATCATAAAAATTTAAATGTGGAAAAAAGAATAATATAACACAGGGTCATCTTATTTAAAAACAGACTGAATTTAAGAAAAAAATCCATAACTTCTTCGGTGGTAATAAATCTGTTTCAAGGATCGGTTTTAAGAATCAGTTTCAAGAATCAGTTTGAAAATATCAAATTCAAGGATCGGTTTGACAAGATCAGTTTCAAGGAGCTATTTTATGAGATCGGTTTCAAGGATTGTTATGATAAGATCAGTTTGACAAGAACAGTTTCAAGGATCAGTTTCATGTGATCAATTTCAAGGATCGGTTTGACAATATCAGTTTCAAGGATTGGTTTCATGAGATTGGTTTCAAGGATCAGTTTGACAAGATTTTTTTGACAAGATCAGTTTGACAAGATCGGTTTCAAGGATCATTTGGACAAGATCGGTTTCAAGGATCAGTTTCAAGGAGATCGGTGTCAAGAAGATTGGTTTTAAGAAGATTTATTTCTAGAGATCTGTTTTAAGAAGATCATTTTCAAAGAGATCCTACTAAGTTATCATTCCTAGTTCATGTCTTATGTAATTCACTCTCTTAGAATTTACAGGTTTAGTGAATATATCAGCAATTTTATGTTCATTCCCAATAAACTGAAGAGTTATATCACCATTTTTATAATGATCTCTCAAAAAGTAATGTCTTACGTCAATATTCTTTGTTCTAGAATGAGAAATTAGATTTTTAGAAATTGTAATAGCACTTTTGTTGTCATAGTTTATGGGGATATGTCTAAATTGAAATCCATAGTCTAATAAGGTGTGTTTCACCGACAAAAATTGTGTGCAACAACTACCCACTGCAATTTATTCTTCTTCAGCAGTTGATAATGCAACTGAATTTTTCATTTTACTACACCATGATATTAGTGACATTCCCAAAAAGTGACATGTTCCAGTGGTATTCTTCTATCTAACTTATATCCACCAAAATCACCATCTAAATAGCTAACTAAATCAAAATTTTGACCTTTAGGATAGAACAATAATAAATTAGTTGTATATTTGAGGTATTTGAAAATACTTTTAACGGCATTTAAATGTGACTCTTTTGGGTTTTCATGAAATCTGGAACACATAAACACACTGAACATAATATCTGGCCTACTAACATTTAAGTATAACAAACTCCCAATCATTCCATTATAAGCAGTTTGATCAACTGATCTTCCATTTTCATCAAGATCTAACTTACATGTAGAAGTCATAGGGGTTTCACTAATCTTAATACTATCAAAGAAATATCTTTTCAAATTATCTTTTGTGTACTTACTTTGATTATAAGATATAACCTTCTTTATTTTGAAATATTTGAAATCCAATAAAATATTTAAGTTCACCCATTAAACTCATTTTGAACTCACTTTTCATTATGTTTGAAAAATAATTACATAAGGAATTTTTAGAAGATCCAATCTACATATATTTGGGATATTAAAACATCTTTTGAAACTCTTTTTATAAATAAAGTTGGATCTGCAAGTCCCTTTGTAAAACCTATAGAAATTATAAATTTACTTAACCTTTCATACCAAGCTCTGGGAGCCTGTTTCAAACCATATAAAGCTTTTGATAATTTGAACACGTGATTTGGAAAATGTAGATTTGTAAAACATGTGGGTTTTTCAACAAAAACATCCTCAATTATTTAACCATTCAGGAATTCACTTTTTACATCCATTTGATAAAGTTTAATGTTCATGTGTGATGTATTAGTAAGTAAGATCCTAATTGCCTCAAGTCTAGATACTGGTGAAAAAGTCTCTTCATAATCAATTCCCTCTTCTTTATTATATCCTTGTTCAACTAATCTAGAATTATTTATAAATATATTTCCAACTTCATATACCTGATTTCTAAACACCTATTTGGTTCCAATGTTCAAAGTATCGTTAGGTCTATCTACAAGTTTCCAAACATTATTTCTATCAAATTGATTATTTTCTTCTTGCATGGACATTACCCAAAATTCATCATTAATTACATCATTGATATTTTTAGGTTCAATTTGTGACAAGAAGGCTTGATGTTCCACCTGGTTTCTCAAGGAATCACTGGTTTGTGTTCCTCTATCTAAATCTCCAACAACAGCATCTAAGGTATGATTCATAAGGGTACTCGTTGGTCTAGATAAAGTGGGACTAGATATTTCAGGTTGGTCAAGTTGATATGGTTCACTATGGTTAGGATGTGGAGAATTACCAGAGCTGGTAATTTTCATAGATTCCATCACATGATGATTTGATTTTGTATAATTATTGTCCTGATTGAACATATCCTCTTCAATATTTTCTAGTGAGGTCTTGGGCTCATATGAATCTGCTTCATGAAACATGATGTGTACAGATTCCTCCACACATTTTGATTTTTTTATTAATATCTCTATAGGCTTTTCTTGATGTAGAATATCCAATAAATATTCCTTTATCACTTTTAGAGGAAGATTTATCTAAATAATCTTTAGTGTTCAGAATATATACTTTACATCCAAACACTTTAAAATAACCTACTTTGGGTTTCCTATTATTCTACAACTCATAAGGGGTTTACATAGGAATGATTCTAATTAATATTGTTTTCATTATGTAGCAAGTTTTATTAATAGCTTCCGCCCAAAAGTAAATGGGTAAATCTTATTCATTAAGAATAGTCCAAGAAATTTCTTGTAAGGTTCTATTTCTTCTTTCTACCACACCATTCTGTTGAGGTGTCCAAGGTGAAGATAAGTTATGATTATAGTCATTTTTTGAGAAAAAATATTCAAAATCATGATTCTAAAACTCACAACCATGATCACTTCTTAAGGATTTAATCTTAAATCCACTGATATTTTTTACCGTCCTAGCATACTTGGTAAAGTGTGAACAAGCATCACTTTTATGAGCCAGAAAAAAAGGTCTAGGTATACCTAGAGAAATCATCTACAAGAACATAAACATAGTGCATCCCATTGAGACATGAATCTATAGATGGACCAAACATGTCCATGTGAATCAACTTGAGATGTTGAAAATTAGATACTTCATTCTTTGGTTTTGAAGAGATTTTATATTGCTTTCCTTTTTGATAAGGATTACATACTTTATTTCTAGGAAACACTAATCTGGGTAATTCTATAACCTATACTTTTCTAGTTAACTTCCTAATAGTGTGTATATTAAAATTTCCTAGTATTCTATGCCAGATCCAAGACTCTTTGTGAAATTCATTTAGACAAGAGACATTCTGTGAGACTAGTCTGTCTAGATTTATAACAAGTACATTATCATTTATAAAAGTAGTAAATACTAAATAATTTTTTGCATAAAACACATGACATGAATAATTTTTGAATTTAACATTAAATCCATCATCACCTAATTGAGATATGATGAACAGGTTATACTTCATTCCATCAACATACAGTACTTTCAAAATTGAAATAGAGTTAGGGTTACCAATCTGGCCTTTGATGATGATTTTTCCTTTACCATTGTCACCAAATGTGACATGTCCTCCATCAATCTTGATAAGACTTTTAAATCTTGAAAAATACCCTATCATAAGTCTTGAACAACCAATGACCATGTACCCCAACTTTTTATAATAACTTTTTTGGAAGTTTACCTATAAAATAGTTCTCCAAGAAATGAATTTGGAACCCACATTTGTCTAGGTCCACAAACATTAGTGATATAAGCCTTAGGAACCCACAACTATCTAATAGGTTTCATATATGCAGAATATAATTTTTTTGAAAAGTAAACTCTATTTGGTCCTGAATAATTGGATACAGTAAAAGAATTTGTGGGATTGGAAGTTGTAGAACAATTCTGGTTTTTTAAAAAAGTAGCAGCTTTTCCAGATTTGTGTGAAAAATGTGATTGGTATAAATTCCATTAACCTGGTTGATATCCTATCAAAGAATTATACTTAGGAGCTATTTGTTTAAAAATAATTTTAGTTAGATTATTTTTCCATTTGTAAACTTTTCTATGTCTTTATTTAATTATTCATCAGACAATTTTAACTCATTGATCTCTTTGTGCAGTTGAGCATTTTTCTACTTTTCAGTTGCAAGTTTAAATTTAGCAGTTACAGTAAGAGCATGATATTTATTCAAGGATTTATATTTATCTTTCAACTCATTACATTTTTCTTATAACATGTTACAATATTTGAATAGTTCATCACTTTTAATATTTTCATACCCAGATTCAAAATAATTATAATTATTTGTAGGAGAGTCTAAGGTTACCTCGGTTATGTTTGTCATGAAACACATATGAGCCATATCTTTCTCATTTTAACAAGATCCAAATTCACTAGATCTATCCTCAGAGGCAATCCAGGTGGCCTTCATTTCTTTATTATACCTTCTATCCTTATTTTCATACTTTTTCTTGTATTTCATCTTTGGGAAGTTAGCCTTCACATGTCCTTTCCTTTTACATTCATAACATATTATCTCTTCTGATTTATCATTTTTCTTCCAATCCTTTTTCTAATTTCCCTTATTATCGTACTTTCCTTTGTAAATGGGATTTTTGAAAAAACATATTTTTCCTCTAGAATTTCTTGAATCGTCTATCCAATCTGACTATTTATTCATCTCTGTCTGAAGTAACATCATCACTGCTTGAGATTTTGATAGCAGCTTGAATTATCTCTTTTTCTTTACATTTGGATGTAGTTGTCTTGAAATCTACAGTATTTTGTTTTGGTTCAACCTCCTACTGATTTTGCTTAAATTTTTCTACATACATTATTAATTTTCCAATCAATTCCTTCACTGGTATCTTAACAATATAACACGATTCTCTAGAAAACATAGATGTTACATGCCATCTATCTGGTAAGGATCAGAGAATCCAAATGATCTACTCTTGGAAGTTACTTCTCTTCCTAATGAAATCATGGTATTCACAATTTCATTGATCCTGAGATACATATCAGAAATTGATTCATCATGCTATATTCTAAAGTAATCATATTTGATAGTATAATTATTCAATCGAATTTCTTTAACAATAGATGTTCCTTAATGAGAAATAGAGAGAGTATCCCAAATTTCAAGTGCAGTTTTACAAGACGAAATATTGATAAAATCTTCTTCTCCTAGTGAATAGTTCATAGTATTCATTACTTTACAATTATTGTTACAGGAAGTATTGGTATGTTCATCCCAAGTGTTTCTTTCAGTTTCAGGAATAGCATATTTACATTCAATAGTAGTCCAAATTTCAAATCTCATACTTTCTAAATGTATATTCATTTTAATATTCCACTGAGTATAGTTAGTTCCATTAAGGAAAGGTGGTCTATTGGTAGCATCTCCGTCTAATCTATTTTCCAAGATAAAGTTTGTAAAATAATTTCAAAGAGATAAAAATTTAGAAATAATAGAAATTTGAAGATCTTTAAAACACAACTATAATCACAGTTGACACGATTTAAAAAATAATATTAACTTTCATTATTCTTCTGATACCAAATGTTTGTCGGAGTATGTGACTCAATAGTAGTGTGAATTGAGTATCAATAAAAATTTCTGTTATAAGGGTTCTTTACAAAATAATATCCCCCTACGAATATAATCACAAAGTCAATTTGTATGGAATTTATAAAAGTCTTGAAGGTTAAATTTGGTTCTCAAAAGATTGATTAGTTTTCAAATTTACCAATCTAAAGATTAGTTAAACTTTTGAAACAAACCTACTACTTAAAAAAAAGATTTAAACACTTGCTAAAATAACTATCAGTGTTTAGTTTATCTTAATTCCAGAAATACAAAATAGATAAAAATATAAGATAAATAGCACATCAGATAAAACAAGAATTTCAGTCTCAAGTAGAGACTTAGTC
Organism: Viscum album; assembly: GCA_963277665.1. Lineage (NCBI taxonomy): Eukaryota > Viridiplantae > Streptophyta > Magnoliopsida > Santalales > Viscaceae > Viscum > Viscum album. The sequence continues at coordinate 1,688,388,182 of OY728119.1, forward strand.
CTCTAAACAAGGTGATCACCCACCACCAAGTAGTTTATATTAATAAACTTTTGATCCACACCCAGGATAGGGGTTCACAACAGCACAAAGCCAGTCCGGGTCACACTTGACCTCTACCATAGTTATTCATGGGGAAAATCTAATAAACAGATCTCACAGGATCTCTTCCATAGTTCTACGTGGGATACAAGTGTAAGAAGGGATTGAGAGTGAGGGTATTTTTTAATATCCTCTCATTTATCTTAGGAGACAGTGTGTGAGGTTCAAATAGTAATACACACTACTCAAATAGTTATAACACAATAGAGTTATAAAAGGGAATAAGGTTTAGAATTCTCTGTGTGTTGTGCAGCAACGCTCTGGATTCAATTCATGTTGAGGAAAAGACCTCTGAGTCCTCTTCTATAGATTGGATTCAGAATAGAGTTTCATAGATTCTTGTGAAATTGTTTAGCTCTTCCTTGTGGGGGTGTTTAGAAAGCTTCAGTAGGCAGTTGATAGGTAAGCCCAAGATTTGAATTTTTCTCTTTTTCAATATTCTGAGTTCGCATAGTCTATATTTCAGCGTGTTCTTAAAGCTCTATGTGTATCTAAATATCTTTGTGTATCCTTCTTATTTTTAGCCCTTATTGAAGTCCTTTAATACTTCAAGATCCACTAGGCATGAAGACATATGCACATGCATGTACATCGTAATGTCTACGGGTAGTCCTATAAACAACATTAAATAATGTCAAAAACATTAATTTGTCTAAATATGATCGTTAGAAATAATTTTGAATTAATAAAATCGAAACTGTTATTTCTGACTATCGGTGAGTCATCTTCAGTCTATTGTCTTTAGTTTGGTATCATTGTTCTTTCATCTTATGTGGGTCAGCTTCGGTATGTCATCCTCAGTGTGTTGACTTCGGTCTGTCATCTTTAGTGTGTCGACTTCAGTGTGTCGACTTCAGTGTGTAATCTTCAGTGTGTCGACTTCGATGTGTCGACTTCAGTGTGTGGAACATTGTTTGGCCAACTTCAGTCTGTCATCTAAGGTCTGTTGTATTCGGTGTGTCGACTTTGGTGTGTCGACTTCAGTCTGTCCATCTTCGGTATGTCGATCTTCAGTGTGTCAAGCATCAGTGTGTCGAACATCGGTGTGTCGAACATTGGTATGTAAAACATCGGTATCGAGGATTCCTAAATGGTTATGAAGTGTATGTATTACAAAAATCAATACAGGACTAAGTGTTATCCAAAATTACATGTATAAATACACTTGTAAACATATTTATTCATGAATATAAGTTATTGACTTATTTAAGTATGGTTTTCTATATGACATAATTGATTTACTTAGAGATATTAAAATGGCATGAAAAAGTAGAATCTATATATTGAAATTATTTGTGGCTATGAAAACTACTAAATCATAGAGGTTCCAACAATCATGGATCACACCATATCAATATGGTGAAAGTTTCATGTTATGTCTCTTTAATATCATTATCCCATGTCTATCAGGAGGAAAAATCCCCCCACACTTGTTCAAAGTAAAATCTTGCATAGTACCAAGAATAGGGTTGGAATGAATAAAAAGGATTTAAATAGCTCTGTCCAAGAAAGTTTATTTAGGGATAATAGAGGCTAAGGAAGGAAATATGTATAGTTTGATCATAAGAAAATGTTCTCTCACAAAATAGTGTCTCATTTAATTTAAAAATTTATGTGTTCAATAATTGAATCAATATTATATCAGTGAAAGTTATAATAGGTCAAATGTCCCAAGAATCAATTAATAAATACACTCAAAAAATATTTATAGTGTATGTCTAGAATCCCCATAGGAATGGGAGTATAAAAAATAACCTAAAATCACTTAGAGTATAAAATCCTGTAATAAGTTAATCTAATGTAATTGTAAGAGTCAATAATTAAAATTAATTTACTCAACTTTGAAAACATGCTAAAAATATTAACAGGAATAAAAATTGATTTCACCAACTTTCAACCTTTATTTTTCATTTTATTTAAATTGTTGTAATGAGATATCATATTTAAATCATTATTTCAATGACAAATGTCTCCTAGAATAGAAAAAATAGTCAATATTCCATATCTATCGATTAAAAAGATCTAGAAATTCTCCCACATACAAAATATGAGATAGTGTCTACAGTATTCTGTAAAGCATTGTGGAAGAGATATAAGTAGATGAATATAAAGAGATAGAATCAAAATTATGTTTTTAAAAGTGGGGAATCGATAACTCTGTGTAGTGAATTTCATTCCAATGGGAAATTTATTGGGTGTTGATTGAAAATTGTGTAACCTAAAAAATGTGGCAATAAAATTACCTTCACTAGATAAAAAATATTTCTATATGGTTTAACTAATTTTGAAATAGATAAAAAGGTAGGAGAATACAATAAAAATAGGATTATACAAATCACGTAAATGAATTTGGAAAGTAAAATGATGTTTCGGAAGACCAATGAAAAAAAATTCTAATAAAGGGAACACATAGGTCCTAAGCACTGAATTAAAATAAATAAAACAATAAAATATAGGGAATGGTTTCCATAAATAACTATCAATGTCTTTGTAATCTAGACGAATAGATGAAAAAATTTGTTAGTTTTTTATATCTAATCATAGGTTTGATGCCTCCTCCATGAACTGGTAGTTGTTTCATAAATCTCATGGGTTCTCTGGATATGATTAACAACTTCAATATGGTATTGACCATGTGTCTCGTGTTATAGGAATAACTATTATGCTCTTCATGGAGGAGCATCTTGCTGAGTATAGATTTGTAGCTTGATCTCCTCGTCCTATCTTTGTAGGGTACCACATGCTAATATATCTCCGAGGGGATGCTAGAGGGCGGCCTGACTAGCTCATCAGTGATCATATAAGAGGTAGAACATCTAAAAATGGCTAAAATAAGGTCGTAGTGAAATGAATATAATATAGAAAGCAGTATAGCCAAAAAAAATTATATCCCATCTATATGTATATGAGGAATGATACATTTTTCTAAATGGAAATACATGTAGTACCACAAATGGAAAGACACTAGATAGAGTACCACAAAGGAGTGGGAAATGACAAGACTAAGAAGTTGGGGCATGGTCTTCAATCTCTACATCAGAAGTCCCCACTCAAATAGTTTAGGTATGGAGTAGCTCTTCCAAATAGATCTCATCAATAGAAGAATGGGATAAAGGATCAACTTCCATGATAGATTTCATGGTCTCGAGAGCTGGCTAGACTAAGTATGGAGGATTCGAGGTGTTGATTTGGACTGAGTTCATGTGTCTCGTAGATTGATCGATAAGAGGGTCCTATGAGAGAGATGGAATGGTGGGGTCCTTGCACCATATTTCCTACTCCGATAGATAATTATTTTGGGAGTAAAGGTAGATAACCTTGAAAGGTAGTTCAACTAAGGGGGATGTTTTGAATGATTGGATGTAGAGATGGGGTCAACATGTTGGTGTGGGTGGGAAGATGGAGGGACTACTGGAGGTGGAGGGGTGGTGATATGAGATGGTTCGGGTAATCTAACATGAAGATGAGGACAAATCTATCTCTAGTCCTCCATGATCATATAGATAAATGGGTAGAGATCTATGAGAATAGGTGGTGGGTGGGTCATAGGGTTAGGGTTCGTGTTGGTAAAATTAGTGGTATGGGTATTGGAAATATGGTAAAAGGTTTTGGTGGTGGAAGTGGTAGGGGTATTGGTGGTGGATGTTGGGGGAATGAGAACGTGAGGCAGGGTAAGATGCATGTTGGGATAGTGCCTTGTAAGAATCCTTAGTATATGTTGGTTCCCACTGATTGATACTCTTTCTCTTCATCAATGGTCCAATATTATGAAGAAAAATGAAGTGATACACTCAATCTGGTCAAGTGAGGTGGGAGGTTGGTTTGAATTGAGGAAAACAAGGTTCTTAGCCTTGTACATAATGAAACCACCCCTCATCATCTATATAGAACCTCTTTTTTATAAGACAATGGAATATTTCTACATATATTTAAAGAGCTATATAATGAGATGATGTTCACTTCGGAGGACCAATGTGTCTAGAATTAATTTTATAAAAATATTAAGTATTTCTATACTATGAACTAAATGGAAATAAAATATCAATAAAATGGTCACACGAAACAGAAATCTAAGTCCACAGTTGAGTCCAAAACCAATTTTTTAACCTAGGCAGGGCATAACTTTTCTCAACATGGGACTTCTGTGAAAAAATTCATGAAAGGAAAAATATTAAATAAAATAATTCAACTTAATTATTTTATCTCCAATTATGAAACAAATAAATTTTAATTAGAGACTCGGCATGGAAATCCAATACAATAATTGGGTTTTTAATGGTCTATTTTACCTAAGCACAAAAAACAAAAGATGGTGCATGTGGTTCAGTTTTTGTGACTATTTGTGGGGGTCTTGGTGTTTTTACTATAAATATAAGTTTATGAAATCCGGATTAGGTTTATACCCTAATCCTCCCTCCACCTAACTCAATCTCTCTTTCATTATTCGACAAAGCAAGAACGAACATAGACAGAACTTTGGTGGATCCCAACTGATGTGAGGAGAACACATTGTCAACGATGAATTTATTGAACCAATGTAGGATTCTTCCAATATTATCTCATATTGAAGTATCCCTTGAAAATATATTCTTTTTTCATTTAAATCTTCATTTTATTATCAAACATTGATGGTTGGACTGACATGTCCATCAATCCATGTTTAAACCTATAAATTCTTTTCTTCTCCCATTCTTTGCAGATATTCATCGCCCACTTTAGGGAACATCAAACCACTAATAAATCATCTAACCAATTATGGAACTATGAAGCTCTAATTGAGAGGATCATTGATCTGGTTTTTGGTTCATCATTGAGTAAACATAGGAAGATTGGTGGTCTATGGAATGGAACATCAGAGCACCGGTGCTGGTGGAGGGCCACAAAACATGACCGGGCGGCAGCGTGGGTCGCGGCTAGGTGTGACCTGAGCCTGGTGACATGGTCAGCCGGTGAACAAGGAGTCACGATATGGTTCATAGGTTGTGGAAGGAGTCTGCATTCCAGGCGAAAGAGATTGGTGTAATTGCGGAGCAGTATGGTGGTCCGGCGGGGCGACCGAGGCTGTCACAACGTACCGATGTTCGCGGAGGTCGGTCATCGTGTTGACATGGGACTGCGGAGGGATCTATGGTAGTGGGAAAGGGAGGTTACTAAGAGTGTGTCAGGCCTACTACAGTGGGATGCCTAGTCATAGAGGAAGGTCCAAATGGGTTGGACCAATTCTATCAGGCTGAAGCAACATCAAATTGCCTTTTCTAATAAGCCATGTGTCTGTTTGATGAATCATCTATAGATACACATTCCTCTTATCGAGATGGAACTTTTTTGTTTACTTCAGGAATTTTAAGAGTTGGTTTCATGGCTTTGTTTCATGAAACATTGAATTTTAAAAATATTTTTAGAATTATTATTATGAAATCTTGTGTCAAACATATCTTCTAAACGAAACGTCCAATTGATGTACCATTAGTGCAATCGTGACCCATAAATTTAAGGGGACTTTTCAACATCAATTTCATGTGTCTAAATAAAAAATTAGGTGTTTGAACCATGATTCCTAGCTCGGGTGAGTAAGGGTGAAATTCATATTTTCCATCGGATGTCTGTTTGGGGAAAATGAATAGTCAATCTTGGGAATTATTTCATAAAGAACACAATAATGTGATCCATTTGAAAGTGTAGAACCTTATTCCTGGTCTCATAAAATGAGGAAGGATGGAAGCAATATTGGGGGAGGATCCTTCTTTTTTGTTTTAAGAGAACCCACGACATAGGTCTGCATCAACTCTTATGAGAGTAGAGAAGATGTATGAAGAGATTCAAGCAAATTTTTTGGAGATTTTGGGGGAGGCGTGCTAGTGAGATTTCATTTTTTCCCCTCTGGATCAATAAACATCATCTTGAACTTGCAAAAATTTTGACTAGATGTTCCATGTACTATGGGAGTACACTAGAACTCTTAGGGGGAACTTGTTCATACTTTAGTACTTGAGTATGGGTAGGTACACGTCCAGGTGATCAATTAGGTAAACATGTCATGTGGGAACCACATGTGTTGTGTAACACTTTAAAAATCTTCTATCTCTTGTATATCCTTCTATTGGACATGGATTTTGGTCCGCAAGTGGACTATCATGAGTTTTTTTCTACGTAGAACATGATGGTTCCCTCTATAGTTGATTTTGAGATTTGATGTGATATATTTCAGGTGTGACGCTGATTTAGGGAAACACATGATGATAGTTATGATATTATTGTGTCTTCAGTGTATTATAGGCTTACCATCTAGCATGGATGGCCAGTGTAGTTCCTCGATGCTTTCTAAGAGGTACTATCCAGTAGGGATGGCCAGTGTAGTTCCGCAGTGATTTTTAGGAATTACCATCTAGTTTGGATGGACAAAGTATTTTTGGGTTTACATTTAGATGGGATGAGTAGTGGGTTCCCCAATGTCAGTTCCGAGTACCCTCCATCATATTGTACTTCTACGGGGCTTGGAAGTGGGTCATGTTGATGACGCTTTCCAGGTAGTACCCTCCAGTAGATTACCCATCAGTGAGGCGGGGTAGTGGGTCCCCATCAACATCTGGGTGATGATCCCAAAGACGTACTAGGAAATTTATATAGCATGACTAGTGTGGAAACCTCCATCTAGGCTGGGAATGGGTCCTTGACCTTGATACACAACATATTGATTCTGCGGCATAGATAAAAGATGTGCTTTGACATACCCTTGGACTCTCGGGAATGAGGGAAACATTCTCCACTGAGACGTGTCCATGTGATGTGACCTAAAACCATGAATGGGAGATATTCCCACCCAATGTGGATAGTTTCAAGATGTGGTGATTGAGCCCCTTTAATATGCATGTTCTAGGCTGATGTGTGGGATGATGGGGATCATTGGTGGTTACTCTATGAACTATTGGAAACTCTTTTTCTAGACTGAGCTGTGAGATGGAGATATCCTTACTCTCTCATTTGGGTATCTTCGACTGAGCATGTATATATATATATCCCATTTTAGACGGCACTCCTTCTGTTTTGTTTACTACCCTTCTAGAAGAGGCTAAGACGTGCGGGGTATGCCATGTTATTTCTATATCTAGCTTCTCATGGTTGGATGAGACTACTCTCATACTATTGGTAGAGAAGACTCGATGAGAAGTTCATCTTCTCACAATTTCAATATCCTTGGGTTTTGGATGAGTTTACTTCACTCTCTGTTAGGTATGACCTACACTCCTTTTGTTGTACCTTGTTCTATCTTCTGATATCTTCTTCAGTTGTATCTCTTACTTCTCCCCTTCCCCTTTTCGAGTCATCCTACAGAGTAATTTTATAATGACCATTGTATAGGTTTTTCATTCATGTTTCATGCCTTATGTAGATGACTGATAGGTTGATTGTGACTTAAGAGGATCTTAAGGATATGGGTACTTGAACTGTGTATGGTGCTCATAGATTGGGAAGCAAGACTGAAGCTCTTTCAGCTATTTTACTTTTCTATTACTTCCAGGTTGTGGACTTTTCTTTTTAGGACATCATTTTTCCCTTTATTTCCATTCACTTTACTTTAAACCACATGTACTTGTACTATTTAGAGGTTGATGAATGTTTTTGGGTTATATATAATAGTGTTGTATCTTCTTTTCCATTCCCCTTACACTTTTCCACTGAGTTTTCTTTGTGTGTGTGTCTGTTCAAGTTCTTAGGAAAATGCTTCCTCATGTCTTTTTTCCTTTGGTGCTTGTCGACACCACCTAGCCTATAAAGGTTGGCATACGATAGTTGAGGCTTGAGCCCTGGCATGGGTTGAGTTGTGAAAAATTGGTATCAGAGTTCGTTCGACCCTTGGGATGTTGTTCATATGTTTCCCTAAAATAATTTTGGTTGGATTTTTTGAAACAATTTTGAAGTGTCTTCAGATCCACTCTCATGCCAGGAAGTCTAGTGATGATACAGGTAGCTAACATATCTATTCACCAAGACCTTGATTACTGGATTTTCGACTCAGTATCATGAGACAATTGTTGGAGGGAACAATAGTAAATTCATCATATAGGATTGGGTATTTGATTGTCCTTATTGAGTCATCTCTCCATTTTTGTTGATATATATATATAATCATTTGACTATTGTACTCCTTGATGTATTTAGGTTGCCTCTGCGATGAAAACCAGCCAAGATACCAGTTCTGATTCATGATGAAGACCCTATGAGCAACGAGACCTCAATTCATGATCGATCAGGTGATCCCCTTACTCCTCATTGGCGGGTAGCATCACCACCACCTATTGAGTAGTAGACATACCCAATAGAGTATGATGAGTGTGTTCATAGTCTGAGCATGGTTTTTGAGTTCCATCGATAGAGATTGTTGAGATTCCATGGTGATCCAGACACTCAGGCGGCAGAGGTTTGGTTAGAGTCGGTGGTCTGCCTCTTCGGGATTTTTTAGACATTGATAGATTAGATGATGGATTTGGTAGGCATTATTCTACATCGAGTAGTTGGGCATTGGGGGAGCCTGGTTAATCAGCTACTCAATGAGTCATCACTCTCATGGGATGACTTCCAAAAAATATTCATGAGGAGTATTACCCATCCTTCTTATGATCCATTTGTATTTAGGATATCCTGTAGTTCTAGAACAGAGGGATGATAGTGGATGAGTATGAGATTATGTTCAGAGACCCCAAAATCTATTCTTAAGAAACGATCTGTGATGACTACTTTCGAGCACGAAAGTTTCAGTATGGGTTCTGCAGAGATATAGGTGATATCATTGTAAACTCGTACATCTCCACCTATATTGGTGTGCTGAAGCATGTCCTGGTGAAAAAAAGGTTTCTGTCAACGTGATGACATACAACTGGTTGTGGTAGTGTACCCAACAGATCTGATATTTCATCCATATCTAGAAGGAATTGGATGAAAAGTTCAATACATATGAGGCCTCCCCATAATCATTCTCATGCATGTAGTCGTATATGGAAGAGGTAGTGTATTGTGTGGGGATATCCTAGGGAGGGCCAGTGTTATAGCTGTGATAGGTGAGGTCACATGGCCCGAGACTACCTGACCATACATACCTAGAATATCAGGTAGATGGAAGATGAACCGCCATGGTGGAGGTATTTTTGTGATCATGGATCTCCCAAGTGGGGACACGGTGGTCCCTAGAGAGGCAGTCCTAGCATAGGAGTATGAGAATCTACGGGTGGGGATGATGCAATGATGTCTTTCCTACCCCTTTAGCTGGCTCACATCAGTCTCAAAGAGCTGGTGGATGGGGTTGCATACAACCGCATGATTTGGATATCTACAATCCAATAGAGCATGAGATGAGAAGAGGAATGCTATGTGTATCTTATACTTATTGAACTTTAAATTTTTCAGCACTATGTGAGGTACTCTATTATCTATGTTTCTTGATCGAAGTGTTTCTTGGGTGATGCAGGGTGTCACTATAACCACGTGTCGATGTTATTCGATGTAGCATTGAATACATGAGGAATGGGAATCCCTCCCCCACCAAGATTCATTTTGTGAAACCTAAAAAACCCTGTGTGTGATTCTATGCCCCCCAAAAAGGATCGAGTTGAGGTGAGGTGGATGATTCCCTCTAACTTTTTTGTTCATGGTGGGATTTTTAATTGGTGTGTCAAAGTATGCCCTGGCATTTCCAGTTGTGTTTTTTTTCTTGACCTCCTTTTTCTTGGAATGTGACTAATGGGTGTGGGGGAGCATCTCTTTTGGGGTAACTCTCTGTCCAAGATATTTTAGGACACGTGTGGTATTCCATGTGCTTTCTGTGTTTAGCCTCTTATGATTGGATGATTTTACTCACCTACAAAATTGGTTGGTACCTTTTCTTCATCAACGTCAACATTGATACATAAGTCATTATGTACAGGTCGAGGTGATGGGTAACCCCTGAACAGAACTATGCAACTCACCACCAGATGCTGGTTGTGGTTGCCTTATTTTTTAGAATGTGGAGACACTACCTTCTGGGAGAATGCATGGTGGTTTGTGAAAACCACCATAGGCATATGTATGTCTTCACTTAGTGAGAATTGAACCTAAAGAGATGATGTTGGTTGACATTACTATATAACTAAAACATTGAGTTAGACAATACTCTTGGAAAAGAAAACATTGTAGCCGAAACCCTTAGTTGGAAGTCCTGAGATCACTAATGGAGGAAGCTTTATAGCAGTTATCTTCCATACAGCTAACCCTTGTAGAGAAGGAGGGTTAATTTTTTCTTTAGTCAATGGTGTTAACTCCTTTTCTTCTTATGTGTATCAGAGAGTCTCGGTTGTGATGAACCGACTGTGAAATATTGTGTGACCATATATCCTTAGGTGATTCACTAGTCATATATTCTGAAGGAGGGAATCATAAGACCTTGTTTGATGTTGAAACAGTGATTCTAGTCATGATGTGGGATGTAGAGCTTCATCGAGGGAAGAAAACTATTCCATGATCTCCATCGGGCCAATCGAGATCATGTAAACGGTTTGTGAGGATGCGTGCCACATTTCCCAACCCCAAATAGATAGAGTGGGTGCATGGCATCTCTAATGTGTCGAAAATAAGAATATACATGCATGATCCTATTCATTTCATCGACTGGGTCAAGCTAGACATCAATTATGGATCTACCTTTACAATTCACTTTGTGTCACTTAGGGGTTATCATGATCGAACATTTTGTGCACAGACCATCCCTTTGCTTCGTGTGATGTCACTGTATGGAAAAGTGTGGGAGTCCGTAGGAGATGGAGAGCCAAGTTTGGTCTTAGTATCCTGAGTATTTTCCAATGTTTTGAATTTTCAGGACAAATCTATGGAAGGAGGGGATTTTTTAGAAACACATTTTCCCCTTGTAATACTTTTTAAAATTTCAACCTATATTTCCATAGTTAGGCGCTGAGATGACATGAAATTCTAAGGCCTGGTGTGCCAATAACTAATTTTATAAAAATATTATGTTTGGTTACACTATGCATGTATAGGAAATGGGATATATCTTAAACAGTAGATTGGATCATAAATATGAGGCCACTATTGAGTTTGGAAAATGCATTTTATACTAAGTGGGGAAAACTTTTGTTGGAACGGGACTTCTATGAGAAAATTAACCCATGGGAAAATAATAAATAAAATAATTAAACTTAATTATATTTTCTCGAATTCCAAAACAAATAAATTTTGATTGGAGACTCAGATTGGAAATCTGAGACTATTGTTGGGTTCATAATGGGGTGTTTTACATGGGTGTGACATAAAATGAGAAGGCACAGGAGGTTCGTTTTCCACAATATTTTATCAGGGTCCTAGGGTTTTTCCTATAAATATAATCTTATAATATATTGATTATGGATATACCCTAATCCTTCCTCCACCCAACTCACTGTCTCTCCTTTTGTATTTGACAAATCAATAGTGAACTTTTATGAAAGCAAGTCAAAGTCACCGTCAACAATGAACAGATCGAGGTAGGATATTTCCAATTTTATCTCCAATTGAATTATCCATTAAAAATACATTCTTTTCCCATTTAATTAATTTTTTTTATTATCAATCATCAATAGGATCATGATCGTACCATGATTCACTGTTTTATTCCATCCTTACACCGCTGTTTTTAAAATAGTTTTGTAATGAATATTCCAAATATAATAATAAATTAAACATACTATTTGATTCAATGAATTAATGTTTATTAATATTTAATAGGGTAATTTTACTTTTTTACTTTTTTACATTATAGGAGGAGGTGATTCGGAGACCCCAAGAAGGTAATCAAGAAACACGGGCCAAACTGCGCAAGGGCCCAAGAATTCATGTGGACATTAATACGTACTGTGGATACTCCGTACATTTAATTGGGCTAAAAATAGGTTTATGAATGTAAATTTGTTTGGGATACATTTCTCTATAAGACCATGAAGCCCAATACTCCCATTTAAAATCCCATAATAGGTCCACATGGTGAAGCAATTCTGGGCGGGCCAGATTGGACCCCATTCTATATTTGGGCCATAACTCGGGCCTCGGAGATCCAATTGGGCTAATTCCACCTCCCATGGACAGATATCCTGAATTCCCACCTCTCTGCCTAATTTCAAGACATTTTCAGGCGGTTTGGTTAGCCAACTAGATAGATAAACATGGATTAAAAAGTCTTCCCTGAATAGTGACCTAGTCTCTTAGGCACTTGACTTCTTTTGTGGAAATTGTGATGTGTATGTCCATAAAAACACCTCTCACCCCATTCTATCAGGTTGAATGAAAAGGGGTGAAGGTGGGTCGAATTGGAGAGCTTCTTTAATTTATTTTAGTTCCCTTCTCCCTCATGTACTTCTAAGTTTCTTAGTGATCAACTTGGGGGGTGTCCATTGTTGTAATCCCGAGCTATACATTTGTAATCTTCGTAAGGTGATTTAATTTCCAGGTTTGTTGTCTATTGTTATTAATTTTTACCTTATCAATTTTTTTTATTCAGATATGATTAAATACAAATCAAAGGAACAAGAATCCTCATGCTTCCATGCATAACCCGGATCTTGTGATGATTTGAGTGTGTTTGCCTCTTTTCTCACATCTTCTCTTTCATGGGTTTGATTTTGAATTGACTTTTTCGATGATATCCAGAAGCTATAACCCATGAATATGCATGTTTTTTTATTGATATGAATTTTGATAAAGACCCAAATCTGGACATCTCATCATGTTGGTAATGTGATGCCTTGATTGAGTTCGGTTCTTACATCGACATAGTTTTATTGATTATGAGCGGTCGATGATAATCAATAACTTTGATCGATAAAATTCTATGTGGTAACCTAGTAAGAACTCACATACTACTGGTTTCAGTGGGTATAAAATCAAGGAATCAATTATCCTTCCCATTCCCTTGAGAGCGATGACAGATTGAGCAGCAAGGGACACTTACCCGGGTTGATCACGATTTCTCCAACCAGTTTCTCTCACTTAGTAGTATAGTTTAAATTGCTATTTTAAAATCATAGAACCCCCATACACTTAATTTTATTTCAATTTTGTTAAATTAATCAGAAACTTTTTTTGAAATTAGTGATCTATGGCTCCGTCGAGAGACGACCTAGGGTTCCTGCTATACTGCAGAAATTCTAATAAAAACTTAACCTCTAATTCGACTCCCTCGACAACGCGATCAAATTTTGGCGCCATTGTCGGGGATCCAAGATCATTTCATTCATTTTATTTATATATTTTACTTCTTAATCAGTACTCTATTCAATACCCCCACCCCATTTAATTGTTTTTGTTTTTGTTTGTTTTTGTTTTTGTGTGTTCTCTCTCTCTCTCTCTCTCTTCTTCTTCTTCTTCTTTTTTTCTCTATCTCTCTAATTCTGTATTATAACATTCTATTTTATATACTAAATTCATTTCATAAGTTTTTTTTAATTTTATTCACCTTCCATAAAACAAAAAAAAGCGTTAAAATACAATCAATCAATCAAATTGGGCATTGTTGTTGCATGATAAGATCTGGAAAAGAAATACTACTCGAATTTGACCCTGAAATTGAAAAGTCACTCCACTCACAAATTAGGTCATCTAGAGTAGGACAGTCAAGTAACACTAAGGAACCCCATTTCAAACCTCAAGTGGTCTTAAACCAATCAAAAATTGAACCAAATCGAATCCCAGAGATCATGGATGCAAATAACCCAACATTAAAAGAACTAACCACCCCGGATGTGGAGTACCAACCGGCGTACATCCAATATCCTAAGGAAGTGGCCAATTTTGAGCTAATATATGGCCTCATCCACCTCCTTCCAAAATTCCATGGTCTTCCCAGCGAGGACCCTCACAAACATCTAACGGACTTTCACATAGTGTGCTCCACCATGAAACCCCAAAATGTGGCTGAGGGCCTCATTAAGTTTAGGGTCTTCCCTTTCTCCCTTGATGATGTAGATAAAGATTGGATATACTATCTGCCTATCACAATTGGGGGTTGTAATGAACTTAAATGACTCTTTCTAGATAATTTTCTTCATGCCTCCCGAACTGCATCAATTAGGAAAGAAATTTGTGGCATTAGGCAGTTACAAGTAGAGACCCTTCATGAATACTGGGAGAGATTCAAAAGACTTTGTTCAAGTTTCCCCCACCACGAGACTAGTGAACAACTTTTAATTCAATACTTCTATGAGGGACTTATCCACATGGATCGTGGAATGATTTATGTTTCCGATGGAGGTTCCCTAGTTGAAAAAACTCCTTCTGCCACTCGTGAATTAATAGCCAACATGGGTCAAAATGCACAACAATTTGGTACATGAGCTATTGCACAAACCTGAGGAGTTCATGAGGTAAGTCATTCATCCCTAGAACAAAAGGTAGATAATAAACTTGATGAGATTCATACCATTCTAAGGCAATTATCTCAAGCACAAGGTAACTCACACTCTCCTCCCATTCCATTATATTGTGGTATTTGTTTTGATAATACTCATTTTTCTGACCAGTTCCCCCAAAAACAGGATTTATCGGAGTCTTGTGCCGTAGTGTTCCATGGGCGTCCATTCTAACAAGCTCTACCATTCAAGAAAGAACCATTCATGCCAAATCCAACCCCTGGGTGGAAAGCACACCCACAATACTTACAAGGAGGAAACTCAAGCTACCCCAAGTAGAACTGGTGTCAACAAGGCCAAGGGATGAAGCCTTATTATCCTTCAACATCTTAAAACAATCCTCCTCCTCCCAAGTCTGAACCAAGAATTGAGGATATGGTGAAGAAAATGGCAACCCAGAACCTCCAGTTCCAACAAACCACACAATCAGCTATTCAGGACCTACGAACCCAAGTGGGGCAATTGGAAAACACCATCGGTGAGCTTAAGATGCAAGGTTCATGACAACTACCATCCCAACCCATTGTCAATCCAAAGGAAAAAAGGTAATTTATGTGCAGTTACACTTCGTAGTGGTAAAGAAGTTTCTCCTTCTACTGATTCTGCACAACAGGTATGTCCCCCTTATGAAAACTCTCTTTCCCAACCCTCAAAAATTTCATGTAAAGAAAAACAAGACATAAATGGTAATCGAATTGTCATTGATGATTCAAATGAACAATCCATTACTCATCCTTTCCCTCAAAAACTCTCTAAATCTTGGAAGAATTTTGATAATGAGATTGATAAAGAAATAATGGATACATTTAAAATGGTTCAAGTTAACATTACTTTTTTGGATACAGTTAAACAAATATCTCGATATGCCAAATTTCTTAAAGAGATTTGCACCCATAGAAGGAGGCTGAAGGGGAATGAGATAGTCAACCTGGGAAGGAATGTCTCTGCCTAGATTCAACCAGCAATGCCAACCAAATGCAAGGATTCCGTCACATTTACGATACCTTTTACCATAGGGGAGACCTTCTTTTCTGATGCTATTCTAGATTTAGGTGCCTCTATTAATGTAATGCCTCACTCCGTGTATACTTATTTGCAGGTTGGAGAGCTTCAACCAATAGGAATTGTCGTGCAACTTTCCAACCGAAGCACAACACTCCCATCAGGAGTGGTCAAGGATGTCCTCGTAAAAGTTAAGAATCTCATCTTCCCTACGGACTTTTACATTCTGGAGATGGAAGATACCTGAACCCAAGGACATGCCCCTCTCATAATTGGGAGGCCATTCCTCAAAACAGAAAATACGATCATCAACGTTCACAATGGTACATTTTCCATGGAGTTTGGTGGAGAAAAGTTAAGTTTTAACATCCTTGAGGCTATGAAACACCTTGTTGAAGAGCACTCCAATCTTCCTATCTATTTGATTAAGGTTCTCTCTAATGACAAACACACACAAAATTCTATCCTTGACCCATCCTCTAATTTATTTTCCTCTTATTCACCCATGGATTATTTGAGTTTTGGTTCTTCTTTTGAATGTTGTGTGGGTTCAGAAAAATGTAAATTTTTTTCTTTAATTGATGAGTGTGTTTATTCTTAGGTACCCATGACTATCGATGATTCTGCAAATCTCTTTTCAATAGATTCTCTTTCCTTTGAGAATAAACATGAGCAGATAGATAGTTTCATGGACCACTATCCCCCTAAATCCACTCCCTCAATACAAAAACCCCTGGTGTTGGAATTAAAACCACTTCCATCAAATTTCAAATATGCCTATCTTGAGGGTATTGACTAATTTCCCATCATTATTTCCAATAACCTCTCTCCACAACCGGAATCAAAATAGCTCAAACTTTTGAGAGAGTGTAAAAAGACAATAGGATGGACATTGGCTGATATTATCGAGATTAGCCCATCTATTTGTATGCACCATCTAATTTTGGATGATGAGGCTAAGCTCGTAAGGCAGGCTCAACGCCGGTTGAATCCCACTCTCCTTGTAGTGGTAAAATTGGAAGTCAGTAAATTACTTGCTGTAGGGATCATTTATCCTATATATGATAGTATCTGGGTTAGCCCAATGCAAATTGTGCCTAAAAAAACAGGAATAACAGTTGTGTCAAATGAAAGGAATGAATTGGTTTCAACACATGTGAAAAATAGTTGGCGAGTCTGTATTGACTACACTCCCCTGAATCAAGCCACGCGAAAGGACCACTTTCCATTACCTTTCATTTACCAAATGTTAGAACGATTGGCTGGTAAGTCCCATTATTTTTTCCTTGATGGCTATTAGGGTTATTTCCAAAACCATATATCCCCTGAGGATCAAGAAAAGACCACATTTACATGTCCATTCGGCACATTTGGATACAGAAGAATGCCTTTTTTCCTATGTAATGCTCCTGGTACTTTTCAGCGATGTATGTTGAGTATTTTTTCTGATTACCTTGAGAGTTGTATGGAAGTCTTTATAGATTATTTCACGGTTTATGGTTCTTCTTTTGACAATTGTTTGGAAAACCTAGGCTTTATCCTCTCTCGATGCATTGAAAAAGATCTTGTTTTAAATTATGAAAAAATTCATTTCATGGTTGAGCGGGGGATAGTTCTTGAGCATATCATTTCAAATAAAATAATTCAAGTTGATAAATCTAAAATTGAATTAATTTCAACCCTTCCATATCCAAAATGTGTTCGTGAGGTGCGGTCTTTCTTGGGTCATGCTGGTTTTTACCGCTGATTCATTAAAGACTTTAGTAAGATCGCACTTCCCTTATCTCGGTTGTTACAATATCATTCTGAATTTTTTTCATATAAATTCTGAGTATGCTTTCAATACACTAAAATGAGTCTCACATCACCTCCCATAATCCAACCACCAAGGTGGGATCTCCCCTTTGAGCTTATGTGTGATGCCTCTAACTTTGCAGTTGGGGCAGTTTTATCACAAAGGGTTGAGAAGGCTCCTCATGTCATTGCATATGTCTCGCGTACCCTTGACCCTACCCAGGTAAACTACACAACCACAGAAAAAGAACTCCTTTCTATTGTGTTTTCCTTGGAAAAATTCCATTCATATCTTCTTGGGTCAAAAGTGATTGTGTTCTCTGATCATGATGCCCTTCGTTTCATCTTAAAAAACCTAAAGCTAAACCCCACCTCATTCGATGGATTCTCCTCCTCCAAGAGTTTGACCTAGATATTAGAGATTAGAGAGGGGTGGAGAATGTGGTAGCTGACCACATTAGTAGGATTTCCCCACCATTGGACAATCATGTTGACTCACCCATACCCATTGGAGAATTCTTCCCTCATGAGAACCTTTGTGATGTTGTGGACCTTACCCCCTAGTATGCGGACATTATGAATTTTCTAGCAACATATAGGGTCCCCACTGATTTTAGCATTTCACAACCCTAGATACTTAAGAATGATTCTCATTGGTACATTTGGGATGACCCATACTTGTGGAGAATTTTTATTGACCAAGTAGTTCGTCGGTGTTTCCCTGACCATGAGTTCACCTCTGTTTTGACCTTTTGCCACACTTTGGCATGTGGGGCCACTTTGGCTCTCAACGTACAGCTCGAAAGGTCATTGACTCAGGATTATATTGGCCAACATTGTATACACATGCCCATAGGTTTTGTAAATCATGTACTTTATGTCAATTCGCAGGGAATATCTCCAAGAGGAATGAAATGCCCCAACAGTCCATGTTATTCTGTGAAATCTTCGATGCATGGGGCATTGACTTCATGGGTCCTTTTATAAATTCATTTGGATTTGTGTACATCTTACTGGCTTTTGACTATTTTTCTAAATGGGTGGAATAAAAGGCTACTAGGACCAATGACTCTCGAGTTGTTGTTGATTTTGTGAGGTCCCATATTTTCAGAAGGTTTGGTCTACCAAGATTCATCATTAGTGATCAAGTTTCACATTTTTTCAATAGTAACATGAAAAACTTCCTTCATAAGTATGGGGTTGTTCATAATGTCTCCATTGCATATCATCCCCAAACTAATGGACAAGCAGAAATTTCAAATCGGGAAGTTAAGAGAATCTTGGAGAAAACAGTACAACCCAATAGGAAAGTTTGGAGTTTGCGCTTGGGTGATGCACTTTGGGCATACCGTACTGCTTTTAAAACCCCGATCAGAATGTCACCATATAGGGTTGTGTTTGGAAAGGATTTTCACCTCCCGGTTGAGGTAGAACACCATGCATATTGGGCCGTTAAGCAATGTAATATGAATCTATCATATCCAGGTGAGCATTGGAAGTTGCAGATTCAGGATTCGGAATAAATATGACGTGATGCATATGAGAACTCTCGAATCTACAAAGAAAGTACAAAGCAATACATGATGGGATGATTCATTAGAGGAAGTTTCATATTGGTGAGAAGGTCCTCATGTACAATTCCAGGCTTAAGCTCCACCCAGGTAAACTTCGTTCCCGGTGGCTTGGTCCTTATACTGTTACTAATGTTTACCCTTTTGGTGCAATATAGGTTTTTCATGAGCAGAGTGGACGAAGTCTTGCCGTCAATGGGCAGCGAAATAAACACTTCTATGGGGATTTTCCGAAGAATCTGGTGGAGGAAATCCACCTTCTCGATGCATCATACCAATAAAACACAACAGGGTTTATCCTTCCTTCTCACATTCTCAATTATTTCAGTGAGGACACTGCACACTCTAGGTTAGGGGGGTGGATACATTCCTGGGTTAGATTGGAATTTTCATCGTTTTCTCCTTTTTTTCTCTTTTTGGACTTCTTTATGGTATTTTCATTTTTTACCCATCAACAATTTTGAAGTTCCATGATTTTGTGACCATAAAGGGGGGAAAGTAAAAATACCATAACGAAGGGTAAAAAGAATTTTTGTATGAATTTTACATCAGGGGGTGATTTTTAGTGAATTGGATTTCTATCAATGATATAAATGGTCATATCTATGTGAAACCTTTGAGATGATTGATACTCATTGTGTGAGTAGTTTTTGGGAAAACTATGTCACTAATATCTCCATAAATATTTGCACCAAACCTCAAAGTGTGATTATATCTTACCTAATATAAGGTAAATATATGTTGGGTTAATATTTTTCAGATTTAAATGATATTTCCATATGTTCATTCCTTATCCGATCTATTTCATTACTATACCAGATTGACCTATGCATGTGTACCTAATGTCCGACTGTTGTACGCCCTCAAAAAAAAATTGTGTCTTGGGCAGGTCAAAAACCACTCCTCCTCAATATTTTATCTTGTTATAACTATTTCAATTAGTGTCTTGAGGAGATCAAACAAGGGTTGAGAGATGAGTGTGAGATTTGTTCCAAATGCAACATCAAAAAAATAAATAAATGAGGGGAGTGATGAAATGTGCAACATATGGGGATATCTAGGTCAGGAGCTTATGGTTTGACTTTTGGGAATGCTTAAGTGTGTGGGTCTTGAAATATGATTGCAAAGGATGTAAGGTAGGTTCGGTGGACGATATCATTTAAGATGAAAAATGTTGAAATAACATATATTTATTGGATAGCTAGTAGAAAGAATATCATGGAATGGTTTTCACACACACACATGGAGAGTTAGTGTCATGGTTTACTTCTGAATTCCTTGCTCAATTGGGTATCATGAAACTTTTTGAATTTCTCTATTATATGATTTATGATACATCTTTTTCTATTTTCACTAAGAATAACTCCTTGGTGTGGTTCATGTATTGATCACTTTACTTTAAATAAAATTTCCTCAAATGTATATGCATTATTGGGATATGTGACTTTGCCCAGGAGTGCAAATGCTTAGGTGTGGGGGTGTGATCGTACCACGATTCACTGTTTTATTCCACCCTTACACTGCTGTTTTTAAAATGGTTTTGTAATGAATATTCCAAATATAATAATAAATTACACTTACTGTTTGATTCCATGAATTAATGTTTATTAATATATAATAGGGTAATTTTACTTTTTTAAGTGTTTACATTATATGAGCAGGTGATTCGGAGAGCCCACGATGGTAATCCAGAAAAATAGGCCAAACTGCGCAAGGGCCCAAGAATTAATGTGTACATTAATACATACTGTGGATACTTCGTACATTCAATTGAGCTAAAAATCCGTTTATTAATGTAAATTTGTTTGGGGTAAATTTCTCTAGAATACCACGAATCCCAATTCTCCCATTTAAAGGCCCATAATAGGTCCACAAGGTGAAGCAATCCTGGGCAGGCCTGATTGGACCCCCTTCTGTATTTAGGCCATAACTCGGGCCTCGAAGATCCAATTGGGCTGATTCTCCCTCCCATAGATATAAAACCTAAAGGCCCACCTCTGCAACTAATTTAATGACATTTTTAGGCGTTTTGGTCAGTCAACTGGCTGGCTAAAGATGGAGTAAAAAGTCTGCCCTAAATAGTGACCTAGTCTCTTAGGCACTTGACTTCTTTTGTGGAAAGTGTGATGTGTATATCCATAAAAACACCTCTCACCCCCATTATCTCAGGTTTCACGACCATTGGTGAAGGTGAGTCGAATTGGAGATCTTCTTTCATTTATTTTACATCGCTTCTCCCTCATGTACTTCTAAGTTTCTTAGTGATCAACTTGGGGTGTGTCCATTGTTATAATTCTGATCTCTACATTTGTAATCTTCGTAAGGTGATTTAATTTCCAGTTTTGTTGTATATTGACCTTAATTTTTACCTTATGAATTTTTGTGTATTCTGGTATGATTAAATATAAATCAAAGGAACAATAATCCTCGTGCTTCCATGCATTACCTGGATCTTGTGATGATTTGAGTGTGTTTGCCTCTTTTCTCACCTATTCTCTTTCATGAGTTTGATTTTGAATTGACTTATTTGATGATATCCATAAGTTATAACCCATGAATATTCATGTTTTTGTGTTGAGATCAATTTTTATAAAGACCCAAATCTGGATATCTCATCACGTTGTTGATGTGATGCCTTGATTGAGTTTGGTTCTTACATCGACATAGTTTTATTGATTATGAGCGGTCGCCAATAATCAATAACGTTGATCGATCTAATTATAGGTGGTAACCTAGTAAGAACTCACATACTACTGGTTTCAGTGGGTATAAAATCAAGGAATCAATGATCATTCCCATTCCCTTTAGAGCGATGATGGATTGAGCATTAAGGGACACTTACCCGGGTTGATCACGATTTCTCCAACCAGTTTCTCTCACTTAGTAGTATAGTTTCAATTTCTATTGTAAAAACATAGAACCCCCAACCACTTAATTTAATTTCAATTTTTTTAACTAAATAAGAACCTATTTTTGAAATTAGTGATCTAATGCTCCGTTGAGAGAAAACCTAGGTTTCCTGCTATATTGCAGAAATTCTAGTAAAAACTAAACCTCTAATTTGACGCGCTCGACAACGCGGTCATATTTTTGTTCCGTTTCCAGGGAGACAAGATCATTTCTTTCATTTTATTTATATATTTTACTTCTTAATCAGTACTCTATTAAGTACCCCCCCCCCCAATTTGATAGTTTTTGTTTTAGTTTGTTTTTGTTTTTGTGTGTTCTCTCTCTCTCTCTCTCTTCTTCTTCTTCTTCGTTTTTTCTCTATCTCTATAATTATTTATTATAAAATTAAATTTTATATACTAATTCCACTTCATATGTTTTTTTAATTTTATTCACCTTCCATAAAACAAAACAAAAACTTTTAAAAAAACAATCAATCAATCAAATTGGGCATTATTGTTGCATGACAAGATCTGGAAAAGAAACACTACTCGAATTTGACCCTGAAATTGAAAAGTCACTCCACTCACAAATCAGGTAATCTAGAGTACGACAGTCATGTAACACTAAGGAACCCCATTTGGAACCTCAAGTGGTCTTAAACCAATCAAAAATTGAACCAAATCAAACCCCAGAGATCATGGCTGCAAATAACCGGACATTAAAAGAACTGACCACCCCGGATGTGGAGTACCAACCTGCATACATCCAATATCATGAGGAAGTGGCCAATTTTGAGATAATATCAGGCCTCATCTTCCTCCATCCAAATTTCCATGGTCTTCCCAGTGAGGACCCTCACAAACATCTAAAGGAGTTTTACATAGTGTGCTCCACCATGAAACCCCAAAATGTGTCTGAGGACCTCATTAAGTTTAGGGCCTTCCATTTTCCCTCGATGGTGTAGCTAAAGATTGGCTATATTATCTGCCTACCACAATTGGGGGCTGGAATGACCTTAAATGACTCTTTATAGAGAATTTTTTCCCTACCTCCCGAACTGCATCAATTAGGAACGAAATTTGTGCCATTAGGCAGTTACAAGGAGAGACCCTTCATGAATACTGGGAGAGATTCAAAAAGCTTTGTTCAAGTTTCCCCCACCACCAGATTAGTGAAAAAATTTTAATTCAATACTTCTATGAGGGACTTATCCCCATGGATCTTCGAATGATTGATGCTGCAGCTGGTGGTGCCCTAGTTGACAAAACTCATTCTGCCCCTTGTGACTTAATTGCTAACATGGCTCAAAATGCACAACAATTTGGTACACAAGCTATTGCACCAACCTGAGGAGTTCATGAGGTAAGTCATTCATCCTTAGAACAAAAGTTATATAATAAACTTGATGAGATTCATACCATTCTATAGCCATTATCTCAAGCACAAGGTAATTCACACTCTCCTCCTATTACATTACATTGTTGTATTTGTTCTGACAATACTCATTTTTCTAACTAGTGCCCAAAACATCATGATTCATCTGAGTCTTGTGTCGCAGTGTTCCCTGGGCGTCCATTCCAACTAGCACTACCATTCAAGAAAGAACCATTCAGGACAAATCCAAACCCCGGGTGGCAAGCACACCCACAATACCGACAAGGAGGAAACTCAAGATACCCCAAGCAGAACGGTATCAACAAGGCCAAGGTATGAAACCTTATTAACCTTCAACATCTCAAAACAATCCTCCTCCTCCCAAGTATGAACCAATCCTTGAGGATATGGTGAAGCAAATGGAAACCCCGAACCTCCAGTTCCAACAAACCACACAATCATCTACTCAAGACCTATGAACCCAAGTGGGGTAATTGGAAAACACCATCGATGAGCTTAAGATGCAAGGTTCTGGAAAACTACCATCCCAACCCATTACCAATCCAAAGGACAAAGGTAATGTATGTGTAGTTACACTTCGTAGTGGTAAAGAAGTTTCTCCTTCTACTGATTCTGCCCAGCAGGTATGTCCCCCTCATGAAAACTCTCTTTCCCAACCCTAAAAAATTTCAGGTAAAGAAAAACAAGACAAAAATAGTAATCAAATTGTCATTGATGATTCGAATGAACAATCCATTCCTCTTCCTTTCCCTCAAAGACTCTCAAAATCTAGGAAGAAGTTTGACAATGAGATTGATAAAGAAATAACGGATACATTTAAAAAGGTTCAAGTTAACATTCCTTTATTGGAAGCAGTTAAACAAATCCCTCGATATGCCAAATTTCTTAAAGATATTTGCACCCATAGAAGGAGGGTGAAGGGGAATGAGAGAGTCAACCTAGGAAGGAATGTCTTGGCCTTGATTCAACCAGTAATTCCAACCAAATTCAAGGATCCTGGCACATTCATGATACCTTGTACCATAGGGGAGACCTTCTTTTCTGATGCTATGCTAGATTTAGGTGCCTCTATTAATGTAATGCCTCACTCTGTGTATACGTATTTGTAGGTTGGAGAGCTTCAACCAACAGGCATTGTCGTGCAACTTTCCAACCGAAGCACAGCACACCCATCAGGAGTGGTCGAGGATGTCATCGTAAAAGTTAAGAATCTCATATTCCCTATAAACTTTTACATTCTTGAGATGGAAGATACCTGAGCCCAAGGACATTCCCCTCTCATACTTGGGAGGCCATTCCTCAAAATATCAAAGACGGTCATCAACATTCAAAATTGTACATTGTCCATAGATTTTGGTGGAGAAAAGGTAATTTTTAACATCCTTGAGGCTATGAAAAACCTCGTTGAAGAGCACTGCACTCTTCCTATCTATTTGATGGAGGTGATCTCTAATGACAAACACACACATAATTCTATCCTTGACCCATCCTCTGATTTATTTTCCTCT
Source organism: Viscum album (assembly GCA_963277665.1). Lineage (NCBI taxonomy): Eukaryota > Viridiplantae > Streptophyta > Magnoliopsida > Santalales > Viscaceae > Viscum > Viscum album. Next base: position 1,688,412,869 of record OY728119.1, read on the forward strand.
TATTCCCCAATGGATGATTTGAGTTTTGGTTCTTCTTTTTAATGTTTTGTGGGTTCGGAAAAATATAAATTTTGTGCTTTAATTGATGAGTGTGTTTATTCTGAGGTACCAATGACGATCGATGATTCTGCAAATCTCATTTCAATTGATTCTCTTTCCTTTTAGAATAAACATGAGCAGATAGATAGTTTCATGGACCTCAATCTCCCTAAATCAACTCCCTCAATACAAAAACCCACGTTGTTGTAATTAAAACCACTTCCATCAAATTTAAAATATTCCTATCTTGAGGGTATTGACCAATTCCCGTCATTATTTCCAATAACCTCTCTCCACAATAAAAATTGAAACTGCTCAAACTTTTGAGAGAGTGTAAAACGGAAATAGGATGGAAATTGGCTGATATTCCCGGGATTAGCCCATCTATTTGTATGCACCATATACTTTTGGATGATGAGGCTAAGCCCGTAAGGTAGGCTCAACGCCAGTTGAATCCCACTCTCCTTGAAGTGGTAAAACTGGAATTTAGTAAATTACTTGCTGTGGGGATCATTTATCATATATTTGATAGTAAATGGGTTAGCCCAGTGAAAATTGTTCCTAAAAAATAGGAATAAAAGTTGTGTCAAATGGAAGGAATGAATTGGTTCCAACACGTGAGAAAAATATTTGGTGAGTCTGTATTGACTACCGTTGACTGAATCAAGCCACACGGAAGGACCACTTTCCATTACCTTTCATTGAACAAATGTTAGAATGATTGGCTGGTAAGTCCAATTATTGTTTCCTTGATGGCTATTCAGGTTATTTCCAAATCAATATAACCCCTGAGGATCAAGAAAAGAGCACACTTACCTGTCCATTCGGCACATTTGCATACAGAAAAAGGCCTTTTGGCCTATGTAATGCTCCTGGTACTTTTCAGAGATGTATATTGAGTAGTTTTTTAGCACCTTAAGAGTTGTATGGAAGTCTTTATGGATGATTTCGCGGTTTACGGTTCTTCTTTTGATGATTGTTTGGAAAACCTAGGTTCTATACTCCACCGCTGCATTGATAAATATCTTGTTTTAAATTATGAAAAATGTCATTTCATGGTTGATCGGGGGATAGTTCATGGGAATATCATTTAAAATAAAGGGAATTCAAGTTGATAAATCTTTGATTGAATTAATTTCATCCCTTCCATATCAAAAATGTGTTTGTGAGGTGCAGTCTTTCTTCGGTCATGCTGGTTTTTACCGCCAATTCATTAAAGACTTTAGTAAGATCGCACTTCCCTTATCTCGGTTGTTACAAAAGGATTCTGAATTTTTTTTTTATATAAATTGTTAGTATGGTTTTGATTCACTAAAAATGAGTCTCACATCACTTCCAATAATCCAACCACCAATGTGGGATCTCCCCTTTGAGCTTATGTGTGATGCGTCTAACTTTGCAGTAGGGGAAGTTTTATCACAAAGGGTTGAGAAGGCTCCTCATGTCATTGCATATGCCTTGCGTACCCTTGACCCTGCCCAGGTAAACTACACAACCACAGAAAGAGAACTCCTTTCTATTGTGTTTTCCTTGGAAAAATTCCGTTCAAATCTTCTTGGGTCAAAAGTCATTGAGTTCTCTGATCATGTTGCCCTTCATTTCCTCCTAAAGAAACATGAATCCAATCCCCGCCTCATTCGATTGATGCTCCTCCTCCAGGAGATTGACCTTGATATTAGAGATAAGAGAGGGGTGTAGAATGTGGTATCTGACCACATTAGTAGGATTTCCCCACCGTTGGACCATCATGTTGACTCATCCATACCCATTGGAGAATTCTTTCCTCATGAAAACCTTTGTGATGGTGTCGACCTTACCCCCTGGTATGTGGACATTGTGAATTTTCTAACAAAATCTAGGGTCCCCACTGATTTTAGAATTTCACTATCCCGGAGACTTATGTATGATTCTCGTTGGTACATTTTAGATGACCCATACTTGTGGAAAATTTGTAGTGACCAAGTAGTTTGTCGGTGTGTCCCTGACCATGAGTTCACCACTGTTTTGACCTTTTTCCACACCTTGGCATGTGGGGTCCACTTTGTCTCTCAACGTACTGCTCGAAGGGTCCTTGACTCAAGATTATATTGGCCAACACTGTATAGAGATGCCCATAGGTTTTGTAAATCATGTACTCAATGTCAATTCACAAGGAATATATCCAAGAGGAATGAAATTCCCTATCAACCCATGTTATTCTGTGAAATCTTCGATGCATGGGGCATTGACTTCATGGGGCCTTTTCTAAATTCATTTGGCTTTGTGTACATATTACTATCTATTGACTATGTTTCTAAATGGGTGGAAGCAAAGGCTACTAGGACCAATGACTCTCGAGTTGTTGTTGATTTTGTGAGGTCCCATATTTTTAGTAGGTTTGGTCTACCAAGATTCATCATTAGTGATCAAGGTTCACATTTGTGCAATCGTAACATGAAAAACTTTCTTCGTTAGTATGGGGTTGTTCATAAAGTCTCCACTGCATATCATCCCCAAACTAATGGACAGGTAGAAATTTCAAATCGGGAAGTTAAGCGAATCTTCAAGAAAACAGTACAACCCAATAGGAAATATTGGAGTTTGCGCTTGGATGATGCCCTTAGGGCATACCGTACTACTTTTAAAACCCTGATCTAAATGTCACCATATAGGATTGTGTTTGGAAAGTATTTTCACCTCCCGGTTGAGGTAGAACACCATGCATATTGGGCCGTTAAGCAATGTAATATGAATCTCTCAGATGCAGGTGAGTATAGGAAGTTGCAGATTCAGGAGTTGGAAGAAATTTAGCGTGATGCATATGAGAACTCTCAAATCTACAAAGAAATGACAAAGGAAATACATGATGGGATGATTCATCAGAGGAAGTTTCATATTGGTGAGAAGGTCCTCATGTACAATTCCCGGCTTAAGCTCCACCCAGGTAAGCTTCGTTCCCGGTGGCTCGGTCCTTATACTGTTACTAATGTTTACCCTTTTTGGTGCAATACATGATTTTCATGAGCAGAGTGGACGAAGTCTTACCATCAATGGGAAGCGACTTAAACACTTCTATGAGGATTTTCTAAAGAATCCAGTGGAGGAAATCCACCTTGTCGATGCATCATACTAATAAAACACACCAGGTTTTATCCTTCCTTCTCACATTCTCAATTATTTCAGTGAGGACACTACACACTCTAGGTGTGGGGGGTGGATACATTCCTGGGTAAGATAGGAATTTTCATCGTTTTCTCCTTCTGTTTTCTCCTTTTAGCCTTCATTATGGTATTTTCATTTTTTCCCCATCAACAATTTCGAAGTTCCATTATTTGGTGACCATAAAGTGGGGAAAGTAAAAATACCATAACGAAGGATAAAAATAATTTTTGTATTAATTTTACAATAGGGGTAATTTTTAGTGAATTGGTTTTCTATCAATGATATAAAAGGTCATATCTATGAGAAGCCTTTGAGATGATTGATGCCCATTGTGTGAGTTGTTTTTTGGAAAACTGTGTCACTAATATCTCCACAAATATTTGCACTAAACCACAAATTGTGATTATTTCTTACTTAATATAAGGTAAATATATGTTGGGTTACTATTTTTCAGATTTAAAAGATATTTCCATACGTTCGTTCCTTATCCGATCTGTTTCATTAATGTACCAGAATGACCTATGTGTGTGTACCTAATGTCTGACTATTGTACGCCCTCAAAATAAATTGTTGTGTCTTGGTCAGGACAAAAACCACTCCTCCTCAACCTTTGATCATGATATAACTATTGCAATTAGTGTCGTGAGGAGATCAAACAAGGGTTGAGGGATGAGTGTGAGATTTTTTCCAAATGCAACTCAAAAAAATAAATAAATGAGGGGAGTGATGAAATGTGCAACATATGGGGATATCTAGGTCGGGAGCTTATGGTTTGACTTTTGCGAATGCTTAAGTGAGTGGGTCTTGAAATATGATTGCAAAGGATGTATGGTAGGTTCGGTGGATGATATCATTTAAGCTAAAAAATGTTGAAATAACATATATTTATTGGATTGAAAGTGGAAAGAATAGCATGGAATGGTTTTCACACACACATGGAGAGTTAGTGTCATGGTTTACTTCTGAATTCCTTGCTAAATTGGTTGTCATGAAACTTTTTGAATTTCGCTATGATATGATTTATGAGACATCTTTTTCTATTTTCGCTAAGAAGAACTCCTTGGTGTGGTTCATGCATTGGTAACATTACTTTAAATAAAATTTTATCAAATATATATGCATTATTGGGATATGTAACTTTTCCCAGGAGTGCAAATGTTTAGGTGTGGGGTGATCGTATCATGATTCACTGTTTTATTCCACCCTTACACCGCTATTTTTAAAATGGTTTTGTAATGAATATTACAAATATAAAAATAAATTAAACTTACTGTTTGATTCAATGAATTAATGTTTATTAATATTTAATAGGGTAATTTTACTTGTTTAAGTGTTTACATTATAGGAGGAGGTGATTCGGAGAGCCCACGATGGTAATCAAGCAAAACGGGCCAAACTGCGCAAGGGCCCAAGCATTCATGTGGACATTAATACGTACTGTGGATACTCCGTACATTAAATTGGGCTACAAATCGGTTTGTGCATGTAAATTTGTTTGGGATACATTTCTCTAGAATACCATGAAGCCCAATTCTCCCATTTAAAGGCACATAATAGGTCCACATGGTGAAGCAAATCTAGGCGGGCCAGATTGGACCCCCTTCTGTATTTGGGCCATAACTCGGGCCTCGGAGATCTAATTGGGATGATTCCATCTCCCATGGACAGATAACTTGATGGCCCACCACTCCACCGAATTTCATGACATTTTCACACGTTTTGTTCAGTCAACAAGCCATCTAAAATGGAGTAAAAAGTATGCCATGAATAGTGACCTAGTTTCTTAGTCGATTGACTTCTTTTGTGGAAAGTGTGGTGTGTATGTCCAATAAAACACCACTCACCCACATTATCTCAGGTTTCACGACCAGGGGTGAAGGTTAGTCGAATTGGAGAGCTTATTTCATTTATTTTAGTTCCCTTCTTTCTCATGTACATCTAAGTTTCTTAGTTATCAACTTGGGGGTGTCCATTGGTGTAATCCTGAGCTCTACATTTGTAATCTTCGTAAGGTGATTTAATTTCCAGGTTTGTTGTCTATTGTTCTTAATTTTTACCTTATGAATTTGTGTTTATTCTGGTATGATTAAATATAAATCAATGGAAAGAATCATCGTGCTTTCATGCATTACTCGGATCTTGGGATGATTTGAGTGTGTTTGCCTCTTTTCTCACCTCTTCTCTTTCATGAGTTTTCTTTTCAATTGACTTATTTGGTGATATCCAAAAGTTATAACCCATGAATATGCATGTTTTTTTATTGAGATAAATTTTGATAAAGACCCAAATCTGGACATCTCATCACGTTGTTGATGTGATTCCTTGATTGAGTTCGGTTCTTACATCGACATAGTTTTATTGATTATGAGCGGTCGCTGATAATAAATAATGTTGATCGATCAAATTTTAGATGGTAACCTAGTAAGAACTGACATACTAATGGTTTTAGTGGGTATAAAATCAAGGAATCAACGATCCTTCCAATTCCCTTGAGAGTGATGACGGATTGAGCATCAAGGGACACTTACCTGGGTTGATCATGATTTCTCCAACCAGTTTCTCTCACTTAGTAGTATAGTTTCAATTGAAATTTTAAAATCATAGAACCCCCAACCACTTAATTTAATTTCAATTTTGTTAACTTAATCAGAAACTTCTTTTGAAATTAGTGATCTAACGCTCCGTCGAGAGATGACCTCGGGTTCCTGCTATACTGCAGAAATTCTAGTAAAAACTTAACCTCTAATTTGACGCGCTCGACAACGTGATCAGCTCACTATCAAGCCCATAAATCTATGCTTAAACCTATAAATTTATCTATTCTTCACCTGTTCTTTAGAGATACTCATTGTCCACTTTTTGTTGCATCAAACCACAGAAAAATCATCAAGAGGAGTCTGGAGTTATGAATCTCTTGTCACGAGGATCACCAATATGGTTTTTTGTTCATGATTGGAGAAATGGATGATGTTTGGTGGTCCATGGAAGGGACCACGAAACCATTTTCACTAGCGGCGACCGGTAGAGAGTGATAGCGGTGGGCCGTAGGGCTCTACTATGATGGTGACACGGGGTGTGGTCAAGTGCGAGGTGAGGCTGATAGAATATTCAGATGGTGAGAAAGGTGTTGGGAAATGGTTCATAGTCGGCGGGTGGAGGCCATGTGTCGGCCAAAGGAGCCGGGTGTGACGATGGAGTAACGTGGCGATATAGCGGGGCGATAGGGTCAGCAACATCACAATGGGGTTCAAGAGGGTTGGTCAATGTGTTGATGTGGGATGGTTGGGGATTTGAGGTGGAGGGCCAGTGAGGTGGTCGGGAGTAGGTCAAGCCAGCTAGAGTTGGACAACCAAGGCAGAGTGAACCAGCCCGAATGGTCAAACCAGTTTGGTCAAGCCAAGGTTGCTTCAAACACCTTTTTCCCCTTATTCATGCATTTGTTTGACACACTATCTGTGGAAATTCATTTCTCTTATTGAGATGGCCTTTTTAGGCTAGTTCAGGAATTTTTAAGATTTGGTATCTTGGATTGGTTTAATGAAATGCCTATGTTTAATAATAAAAATAAAATTATTATTATTAATAAATCTTGTATAAGACATATCTTCTAAACGAAACATCCAATTGACATTCCATCAATTTTTTCACGGCCCTAAAACTTAGGCAAACATTCATGACCAATTTTAGGTTTTCAAATTGAAATTAAAGTGTGGGCACTAAGAAGTTAGGCTCGGGTGTGTTATGCTGAAATGCATCTTTTCCATCGGATGTCTATTTGGGGCGAATCAATAGTTGATCTTGTGTATTTTTTCAAAAGGATCAAAAAAATGTGATCTATTTGGATGTGTTGGGCCTTAATCTTGATATCATTAAATATATAATCATGATAGGAATATCAGTGGATGATCATTTTTCTTTGTTTGAAGATAACCACCAAATTATGTATGCATCAACTCTTGTGAGAGTGGGAAAGTTTTTTAAAGAGATGCTATAAAAATTTTTGGGCTATTGGAGGAGTTGTGTTAGTGAAATTACATTTATGGCCATCTAGATCCATGATGACTGTTATGCACTCGTCTGCCTTTTTACTAGATCTTCCATATATTCTAGGAGTACACTAGCATGCCAAGGGATAGTTGTTTACATTTTTGTACCTTTGTATGACTAGTTACATGACCAGGAGATAAGGAGGGGTCACACATCATGTGGTCCACACATGCATGTTGTACCACATTATGAATCTATTATATCTTGTATTTACTTCCTTTGGAAACATATTTTGGCCCGTGAGTAGCCTATCCTGAGTGTATTTCAGCGTAGAATTTGATGGTTCCCTCTGTAGTGGATTTAAAGATACGATACGAGATGTTTTGGGTGTTATTCCTATCTAGGAAACACAAAATGAAAACAACTAATTTACTGTATCTTCAGAGTATCTCAGGCTTACCATCCAGCAAGGATGACCAGTGTAGTTCCCTGATACTTTTAGATATGTTCCATCTTGAATGGATGGCCAGTGTAGTTCCTTAATGCTTTCCGAGATGTACCATCCAACAGGTATGGTTAGAGCAGCTATGGGCTTACCCTCCAGCTAGGATGGGAAGTGGGTTCCCTAATTGATGTTTCAGGTACCCTCCAACATACTATACTTCAATAGGGTTGGCTAGTGGTTCACTTCGACAATTCCTGTGAGGTAGTACCCTCCAATGGATTACCCTTCAGCAGGGAAGGGTAGTGGGTCCCGATCTACATTCTAGAGATGACCCCCCTACATTCTAGGGCACGGATACCTGATGACTAGACTAGAAACCTCGAGCCTATATGGGCATGGGTCCTTGACCTTGAGGCCTGACATCTCGACTATGCAGTACTATGATGATATGTGCATTGGCATACCATTGGACACTCATAAAGACTAATTCTTTCCCCACAAAGATGTGCCCATGTGACACGGCCTAAAATATTGAGGGCGAGATAGTGCCACCCAAAGTGGATAGTAACAAGGTGTGGTGATTTAGCCCCTTTGACTTGAGTTTTCAGGGTAGACAAGTGGGATGTTGGGCGTCATTGGGGGTTACTCTGTGAACTTTTGGTGACTCTTTTCCGGGGTAGAGTTATGAGATAGTTATCCCTTTACTCTCTCATTTCAGATTCTTTGACTGAGCATATATATATATATATATATATATATATATCCTGCATTAAACTCCGCACCTTGGGTATTGCTTACTCTCCTTCCAAGAGAGGCGAAGACACACTGTTTATTCCACAGGATTTATGTGTATAATTTCACGTTCTTAGTTGAGTTTACACTCCTTATATTGGTAGTAAAGACTCAATGAGATGTTCATATTTTCACCATTACTAGCTCCTTTTGTTTAGGATGAGTGTACTTAAATATATTTTTTGGTTAAGGTGCACTCCTTGTACTCTACCTTGTTTCATCTATTACTTTCCTCTTCATCTATAACTCTTACTACTCCCCCATTACCTTTTCAAGGCATCCTACTTAGTATTTTTATACTCACCCTCCTAGGTATTTCCCCACACATCTCGTGCCTTAAGGAGATGTTGGATAGGTTGATCTTTACTTTAGAAGAGTTTATGGATAATGGTGCATGGAATATATATGATGGTCAAAGCTTAGGATCTAGGATAGGGGATCTCTATGTTATTTTACATTTAATTTAATTCTAGGTTGTGGAACATTTTTATTTTAGAAAGTATTTTCCCCTTTCATTCCTTTCAGTTTACTTTATAGAACTTGTACTTGTTCTATTTATAGGTCGATGCATGTTTGTGGGTTATATATAGTAGTTTTATATCTATTTTTCCTTTACCTATGCACTTTTTTGTTCTTTTGGTTGCGTGTGATTGTATAAGTTCTTATGCAAAGGCCTCCCAATGTTTTTTGTGCATTCAGTGCTTGTCACCACCACCAGCCTATGGAGACAGGATTGGGGTAGCTGCATCTTGTGCCCTTGAATTTGTTGGGTCGTGACATCATCATAACTCAGGTCCTCTTCATAAGGGTCTTGTAGAAAATTGAGAGCTACATTTCCATGTAGATAGTTGGGTCGCCGATGGTTGAGGTAAGGATGATAACCTCAATATTTCTCACACTCTCCTGAGCATCACCTCAAGAAATCTTGGCATGAGATAGGTCATGATGAAGGACATAAAGGGCAGAACCTCGGATCTAGGATCTCTTCATAATGCAAGGATTGTAAATTCATGGTGTAAATCTATCTATCCTCATCAAAATCCATGAAAAATGGGAATTTTTAGGCACCACATGTAATATTAGAATATCTAGGGAGGTGATGATTTTTACCAAGTAAATTTTGAGGTCAATGACAATGTCACCATAGGTGGGCTTACTCTTCTTAACACCAAGTGTAAATCTAAAGGTGTTTATGGCTGGAATGAAGGATTCCTAAAACACCATTAAGATATCCCTTAATGTTTCCTTGTACACCTATGTAAATAATATTGTTAAAACAAGATGATGAGTTCAAGGACATCAAAGTGAATCTAAATTTTCTCCAGAACTATGATGTGTAATGTCTTGTTGGTCCTTATTTGTTTTTCCTAGATATGGTCATATCTAACCAAGTTCTCAAGTGACAAGAAGTTAAAGAATGGATGGAGGTGTGGGCAGGAAGTTCCCTATGACCATATAGATAAAGGTCGAGTGTCCTCATATGAAGAACTGAATGTTTAGGTAGAGGAGAAATCATAGGAGGATGGATATGCAGTCAGTGGAGGAGGATTCTTCAATTGATTCGGTGCAGGTGGTGTCTCATTGCATTCCGGTGAACATTTAGAAGGATAGGTGAGAGTGTTTTTGGTTTGGTATATTTCGTAGAGAAATGGAGAAATGGATGAGGTGGATACTCGAGGAAGAGGAGGTGAGGTGTGATGGTGAGTGGAGTAGAAGAGGAGGTGACTAAGAAGAGGGTTCGTGCACAGGAGGTGAATGAGGGGGTGGGACATGAACCTGGGGTTTAGGGTATTTTAAATACTTCCAAACATTACACGTTTTGTATAATAAACACAACATGTAAAGTTCATGTTTTAATATTTTTTTGACAATCAATATATACACGAAGTGTAAAGGTTACACGGCATGTGTTTTTTTATTTTGTGGCCCCTTTTGAGCCATGTCATTTTGAGAGTCTTATAACAATGTCGAGCCCTCCTAAAGAATAACCGAACATATTCTAGCCTACCTTGGGTTTCCTTTATTTAAATGATTCATTTGAAATTTAGATCATGAAACTTTTTTGTTCATGTGAATTTGAGAGTGATGGAACAACCCTCATGGAATGCTTATGGGTATATCTATTACCTGTGGCCATTAACCTTGAATGGTGGGTCTCTGCCTTTCTAAATTTTAGTTTCTCTATGTGGTAAAACCTTAATGAATTTTTAGTAACCCAACTACTTTGATATCATCTTTCCTGAGAATAATTTCAATCGATAACTGAATAAATAAACTTTATACCCAATTGTGAAGAATCTATGCATAATTCTGTGTTTATTCAATTTATTTGTATTTTATTTATAAATTTTATAATTCTCAAAGGAAAACTGCTGGTCGAAGGGATTATCTCAAGAGCAGGTGAATTGAGTAACAAATAAAAATTCATACCAAAAATAGGTTTAAATAAAACCCAATGTTTCAATAAAAAAAATCCTAGTAATCCAAATAGAAGAATGATATAACTTTTGATATTTTATAATATTTCTAAAAGATTTATTAAGTCTAATTTGAAACAATTATGAAAAACTACATTTAATTTTGAAATATATTTACTCAATAGAATCATAATATAAAGACTAATTAAGACTCACTCTTAAAGTTGAGGTTTTTTTTATAGTTTAACAAAGATTCGTATTTAAAGCATAAAAGTATATTAAATCCAACCAAAAACACCGCAAAAGAATAAAATAGGTCTAGTCTCAAGCTGAAACCTAATCATCTCCACATGGAAATCACCCACTAATAAGAATATTATATAATATAACCTTTTATTTATTGCCAGGATTGGGTATATAACATTAAAGATATCCATGTCATAAAGGAACCTCTTCCACAACAATCATGGGAATTAAATAAATACAATCCACAATGTGACCTCTTCCAAAACACATGGGAAAATAGTAGTAAATATAGTTTAAGAAGATATCAAGTATCTTCATGTTTATACCATTAGAGATAGTGTGTGTGTTCAATAGAGAGTATCCACATAGTGATTGTAATGAAAAGAAAAATAAATAGTTATAGAAAATTAGCGTTTAAGGAATATATTGTTCCCCAATATGATAACCTCTAAAGATTGTGATTCCTTATGTCTAACTTTTAAGGAATCCTGATTCATGTTTTTGAAAGTAGTATGATTGTTCAATTTTCTTCAATTATTCTACAATTGATCACTAGTTAAGAAGATAAATGTTAGTCACACATAAAATCAATCTTATTTTGACCTTTTAATGTTCATATATCTTTGCGAGAATGTGAATATATATTTGGTTATTCGTACTTAGTATTTTAGTAGTGATGGTGGTATTTTCCATAGGAGGTAGCCTGACTCGTTTTTCAAAAGAAACAAGTAGGATAAATCATTCAAATACTCTACTCCTCATACAAGATGCCTGACACAAACATTAATTTAATTCTACAAAAAAATTAGGAATAATCATTAAAATAAGTCACTACCTTAAATTTGATAATATATCCATTATAAAATTTTAATTCAAAAAAAATGGAAATAGAGGTGTTGGATCCTTTCAATGATGACACGACAATGGTGGTGAGTCATCCTAATGGTTAATTGAGCTTGCGGTGAGTCATACTAATGGTGAATCATTTCATTGGTAGGTCATTACAACACTGTCAAATTACATTTCTAATGGTAGTTCATCTTCATTAGTGACTTAGGTTTGGTGGTAGGTCTTTCTAGAACATATCCAAATTTCCATAGGTCAACTCTGAAAGTAGGTGTTTTATGTTCTTTTCCACAATTCTGGTATGATGGTGAGTTATCATTTGAATTAGAGTCCTTCCCATACATTGTTAAAAACCTATTCTATCAGTGAGACATTGATAACCTTGGGTGATTGTAATACTTATCCTATTTCTTTCTCTAGAAACATCCTCAACGTTGAGACATGCATGACAGTGAGTCATCTATGGTGGTGACTCATCTTCAATGGTGATTCATACTGATCCAAATTTCTCAAATCATCCCTATATTGTAAAATTCGACCATAAAACATAAAATAAATTGATATCATAATAAACATGATTTTTTACCATTAAAACAAGGGTACAAACCATCCCCCCATTTTGATGATCATAAATCCTAGAATTTTATAAACCATGTCATCAAAGGTAAAAATCAACAATTAATAATAAACATAATGTATCAAAGAAAATTAGATTGGATAAAGATGTAGGTATATAATAAATTATGGTATCATGGAAGGAATCAAAAAGGAAGAACAAAATATGAATGGAAATGGAATAAAATATGAATGACTATAATATTTTAATTAAATTTATCAAAATATATCACAAAAAAATAAACAAATATATCCATCCAAGACTAAAAAACAACTTCAATTCTTCTCAGGTTGGGTTGAAGATATAAATTGGTCTTTCCTTTTCCCTTTATCAGAAGTTGAAAGATGAACGGTAGAGACAAGTTAATAGTAGTAACACTTGATGAAACATTAGTAAGAGAATTACGATCTCTGATGATGATTTCCAAAGGTATTAAACTGAATATCTAGGAGAGAGAGAGAGAGGTTGGAAATTTGCTGGAAAAGGTAAATTGGGATCTGTGGTTACACTGGTATTGAATAACTATAGAGCAGAAAAAAGGGTGTTCAATTGAGTTATAATGGGAATTGAATCCTAAGCCACCATATTAGTTCCACGAACATATGTAAAGGGTTTCATAAGATTTAATAAATCCATAATGACTTTTATGTATCTCTCAATAGATCTGAAGAAATCCTTCTTCTCTTCCATGAAAAGATTAAGCATTAGAGTCATGACCTTCAACAGATTAATGTTATTTTTAAACACATGAGAAACTGGATTCATCCTAATATTATAATAAAAAAACATAAATTGATCATTCGGATCATGCTTAGTATATATCCTAGATAGATAATACTTTTTGGATTTTTTTATATTCTCTCTAAAATCCTTTAGGTCTTTCATGCACTCTCTAATCATCATGTGGAAATGATCACTATTATTCTTTGGTTACATTAAACATTATAGAGGGATGGACATAAAATAACAAGACACACTATGAAGATCATCCCTTACAAAATATATGATAATTTTAACATCAACAGGAGGAGGAGGAGGAGGAGCACATAATAAAGAAGCCAAGGAATTATGATTCCCTATACTCTCTAGAAAATAAGACATGGAATTGGAAAAGGAATATCCAATATCTTCCATTGTGGATCTTAAAAATTCCATTTAATTTTCTATCATTCTGTTTTCCACTTCAACATCTCAAATATAAAGCATCATATGACTCTGGATTTGCTAAATCAAAAGCACCATGATATGTTTTTCTACTTCTAAACAATCTTACGAACCAAGGAATATAGATTATTTGACAAAAAACCCAAGTTAGATAGAATATTTTAACTGAAATAATATATGTAACCTCTTATGGAAACATCAACTGCAACTTGAGGAAGGATAGGTGTAACAACTATCTCAGTATAAAACCTATACATCTCCCCAAAATCATCAATCTGATCTACAAAGGAACCCCTTCCTCTTAAATAGTAGGTCCACCATAATTTACTATATTTCTAGGAAACATATCACATTATTAATCCATTGGGTCTATCCAATTAAGAGAAGGGATACCAAGAGATTTATCAACTTAAGAACCAGAAATAGTAGATTCAACCATGGTGGGTACAACTTCCATATTCTCGGTACTATCGGTTCAACAATGGTCATCTCGTCAACCATCTGAAAAAAAATATCTCGTTATAAAAAGGTCTCTACAAATAGAAATGTCAACTAGATGACTTTCCAAACATTGGGATTTCTCCCCCTCAACTGAGGCTACATTCTCTTCTCTAGTTATCTATCATGAACTAGGTTGCGTCTCTCTTATAATCTAGATATAGATAAAAGTGGATAAGATATAATAGCCTATGGAATCTCAGTATCCTCATATATAATAATTCTTCTGGGAACATTTGGGTCTTAATCTCCAACATTTTCATCTGCATATCCATATTCATTTTCACCATTTTCATCATCATCGTCATCTTCTTCTTCATCACCATTCCAATTTTTCTTAGATGATTTGGTAGAACTCTTGAAATATTCTTCACTAGAAAATACGGTTTCATCCTCCTCGCTTACTTCTTTTAAGAGTTTCTATCTAACAATGACAGAACATAGTAGAATAAGAGAACCAATAGATATAGAAGGGGAGCTATTAGGTAAATCTGGGTCACTATCTTCATCCATAGAAAATTATTTTTCCTTATCCCTAGAAGCAGTATCCACCTCTTACTCTTTATCAAAATATTAACAACTTTATCTAGCTCCAAGCGAGGGTCAACAATATCTGTTGGTTTATATGGATGATCAACCTGATTGAAGTCATCTTAAAGACTTTCAACAACATCCAGACATTGTTAATTCCAAGGATTCCAACTAATCATCATCCTCTTGAATATGTCTCTAATAATGAAAAAGTCTCAACATATCACAATAGATTCATCGCCTTCATTAACTAACCACTTGGCCTCCAATATAGCAGAGATAGACATAGGGTAGATTATGGAATTTTATCTAGAGGAAGGATTTCACATCTCCATCATAGGAAGTATCATATATCTAAACTTGTTGATCATATCTCTTATTTTCATCAGACACAACAGATACACATCCAGATATATCATGGTGGAAAATTAAACATTTCTCAGAAAAATCATATGCCGAATAAACATAAAGTGGTGGAGATATTCTCAATCATGTCTTATAGAAACCTGTATTCTCCGAATTTCATCTCCTGTTAACTCGTCCAAATCATCTTCATAAACAAAAGTATCACTAGAATATTGAATAATCCCCTAATAATCATTTGGAACTCCATTATGAGGAACTTTTAAACAACATTTTCACTAATGTGATGAAAATAAAATGTTTATACTATTTATTATATTTCTCACCTAGTCTTCATTTTCCAAAAAATTGATCTCTATAAACTGGTATGACTCAAGAAGCAACCTAGGATTTAAAGCACACCGATTATTAAAAAACTATTACACCCACACATTTTCCTAAAAACATTTTATCAGAGATTTTGTTTTAACATTGATAAAATGTACCCTTTATCATCTCTTTTTTTGCACTCATAAAGGCTAACCTTTATCCACATTTTTTAGCGTAGATAAGGGTTACCACTTACTATTGCTTTATTTTTAGCATTGATAAAAGTTACGATTTATCAACGCTTTATTTTTATCACTCAAAAAATGGATCCTTTATCAGTGCTTTATTATTGTTAATAAAGGTATGGATATAATTAAAAAACTAAATATATAGAAAATGATTTTATTTTAAAAATATTAAAAAAATTATTAATTAAATAATTATTAATAAAAATGATTAAATAGATTATACTATATATAAATTATAAATACTGATAATTATTATATATCAAATTTATAGACATATGATAAATGAAAATTAAACAAATAATAATTAAAAATAATTAAATTTAGAAAAATATTAAGCATTTTATTAATTATATAATAATTGATATTTTAAAAAAATAGTATAAAATAAATATAAAGGTATATATGACTCTATATAGATGATTTATATAATAAAAAATATTTATGATTTACATTTAATAGTAAAATATTTAATTAGTTAATAATGGTTTGTAATTAAAAATTAATATGAATTAAAAATAATTAGTAATTTCACAGCTTAGTTGAAATAATTAAATTTCATCCGATTTTTCAATCTAATATATATAAATTATTTTTTTTATTGATTTTACATATACATAATTAATTGAGTTATATATACAACGCACGTACACAAAATGCAACACCCACAGGTTTTACAAATAAATTTATTATAGAATGTAATGCACATAACACTGAGTCTCTGTGAAACCACACTTTTCTATTTTAATAGTTATAACCTATCCATGAAATATAATTTTACAACATCTATGATTTTAATTTCAAAAAATGGACATACATTTTTGTGATCAATAAGAAATTGAGAGTCCAATAGGATAAGCTAAATTTTTTGGTGAATAGTAACTTGACCCTTTGGAATAGAAATAATAACAATATAAACAGTAATATGACCCTTATGAATAGTAACCTCTCCCAAGAAAGTTTACATAAAATTTAGACACCTTATAAATGAAATTATGATATGATGTTATAAGTAAGTGAATACTTTAAAAATAGTAATTATGTGTTGGTATATATTTAATTAAAATTACAATTAATAAATTGATTTAAAATAAAATTAATTTTCATAAAATTTATTCATAAATTGATATTTTTCTATCCTATTATATTATGATAATTTAATTAGACCTTAGTAAATTTTTCAAGGTGTTATAAAATCATATATAATTTTAAAAAAAGTAATTTTTGATTAAATAATGATTTTAACTAAAAATTAAATTTCTCATAATTAGAAAATTATTTTCATAAGATGGAATTAATTATTTAATTCTACACTTTGAGAAATTTTTATGGTTAATTTTAGGTATTTTTCTATAATACATGAATTTTTGGTGAATTGGTAAAAATGATAATTCAGGATAAGTGTTAACTGGTAGAATTTTTCAGTCATTATTGATGTTAGGCTGAGGTAAGAACAATTACTTCAAAATCACATTCACTTATTACTGTATTGTATCAAAAGAACCAGGAATATTGTTTATATTGAGAAAAATAATAAAATAATGTATAAAATAATGAGCAATCAACCCTCTCTTCTACTATAAAGACCTCCCTCACCACCCTCCTCCCCTCACTCCTCTAAGAATTTAAGATTATAAAAATTCATCCCAAATAATCTTTTATATTCTCTCCCCACATTCGGGAAATCATTTTCTTTCCAAAATACCTAAACCCTTACCCTTAAAGAGGTTCTCAAGTAGGATAATTCAATAGGTAAATCATCATCCTCTTTCTTTTAATTTACTTTATATTCTTATCATCTCCTCAAATACTCTATCCAAATTATCATGATAACTAATGTTAAATTTATATACTATAATTATGTCATTATAATGGAATACTTATCATCAATATACATACCCTCTCACTTTTATATTAAAAACTAAATTATCACCCATGAGGTGCCGATTTGCAACCTTCGTGGATGATAAACACTGGTTCGTTGATTTTTTGATCAAGGATGGTCATGATACCATTTTAATGGTTTTAAACATAATATAATATATTTATTATAACCTATTTAATGTTTTTTAACCATTATATATAGATAAAACTAAATCATACAAACAATCTAGTTCATGATGATCGAAATACCGCCGTAATAATCATAACAATTATCACTGAATGTTGTATCTAATGTTTATTGATCATTAAATATAACCATATGATATATATATAATCATTATAACTTCTTTATTCTCATTAAAAATATTAAATTCTAAATCTTGATAATTATACCCATTTTACATGAACTCCATAACTTATAAACCGGTGAACTGGTCATGAAAAAAAAGAAAATGAATGCTCTCAGATGATGAAATTAAAATTTCTAAATAATAATAAGGAAATAAATAAACATAATAAAAATATGATGAATAAAATACTTATGTAAAAGTTTATCAATTAATTAATGGATTTAATTTTATTATCTGTGATGTTAAGGTCAAGTGTCGAACACATTCCGACATAACGTATGGATTTTCTACCCGAACATCCAATTTCGTTTGGGTTACTCTTTTTTTACCATTACCCAAATTGAATTCTCGATTATTATTATGTACTTCTCATAAATTATATTTCAATTATTAATATATATATTTATCATTTATAATACTTCTTTTATATGGGTAGATACATGTTTTAAAAGGATATTTCTCAAATTCATCCTCATAAACAAGTCTGATTCAAGGGAACTTCTCAAATTCTATCTTAATCTCAAGTGCCCTATATAATAGTTTTTATACCACCATTATTTTATTAAAATTTCTAATTTTATTATGAAAAAACTATATTTTTTAACTTATGGTTTTATATAATTATTTTTCCAAAAGAACACTTCTTTTCAAAATAAAAGAGTATTTCTCTCAAGTATAACTCGATGGTTTTATAGGTGTACTTCCATCTATTTCAACACTCTTGTTTATTATTATGTTTAATTAGGATTAATATTTTATGATATGATCTAAAATATTTTAATAAATTATTAATTACTATTTTCACTATGGATGTGTTATCTTGATACCATTCACCATATTACTCTAAATCGTAAGTGTTTATGTTTACTAATTCAGAAAATATATTTTAATTTAGTATGTTAATTTTTATATGAATGTATATGTTGATTATGTTTCTACCCTTTCATATGATGAATGCATTGGACTTATTAAGTGATGGGTGGGGCCTGCTACATCCCCCGATGCATTGGTGGGTCACATGAGACAAACCGGCATGTGTTTTTACCCATTATGTATGGTGTCTTGGATGAGGCTGTGATGGTATGATTATGATTTCCATCATTGTTCATTACCTCATTAATAAACTATTAATTGAAATTCCATGTGATTATTCAACTAGTAAAATATCAATTTTTATGTTTTATTATGGTAGTATTTATTTATCATTTATTCCTTTCATATTATGCTCAATATTTTGTTTTAATAGAGCATGTTATTTAGTTATTCATCATGCCTTATTATTTATACTTCTGCTATATTACATACCCTTACTGAGCATCTGTCCTCACCCATTTATTTTTTTATTTTCCAAAGGATTCCAAGATGAATTTTTTTAATGGCATGTAATGATAATCTAGAATAATAAGAGCGTTTCCAAAGAATTTTCTATTATGTATTGCATTTCAAGTTGTAATGTTGAACATATGTATGTATCAGGTTTTTTCAAAGCTACTAAACTATTAAATACTTAGTGATGTATCTTCATTGATTATATTCCACTATGATAAAATAATGCACCGACATTGGTCTTCATGGTACGGGTTGTTACAAAAAACTTATCCATTTTTTCAGTGTTGTTAAAGTGTACTTATTTTTAATTTATTCAATTTCACTCAATTTAAATATAAATTCACTTAAGATTAAATAATCATTAATAAGGTTAAAAAATATTCATAAAATAATAATTATAAATAAATCTATTTATAGATGTACAATTAATATATTAAAACATTTATATATTTATAGTTATAAATAATTTAATATTATTTTTAAAAAATGAATTTATATAATAATAAATATATATATATATAATGATATAAATATTATTTTCTAAAAATATTTATATTATTATAAATAAATGATTATATATTAAAATAATTTAAAAATTAAAATAAATATATTTAAATAAAAAATTTAATTACTATATTTATGTTTTTATATATTTCTTATTACTATATATATATTTATTTATTTATACTTACAAATTTTTTGTTTATAATTATAATTTTAAATAATTTATCAGTGCGTATATAGAGACCCTATCCTTTTACATATAACATTACATGATTTTAAGAAAAAAAATATATCAGAGTACAGGCCAATGATCGTGAAGTCTAATGTCTTTGAAAACTATGTACATAAAAACATAAAACATGGGATAAAAAACTTCTATATTTATTCTCCATAAATATCTCCTAACTTCCATTGTTCTCATACAACTGCATAGGATTTCCTAGGGAAACATATGAACAAAGGGATGGGCTAAAAATCCCAGTAAGGGAATGAACATAATAATAAAGCTTATGAACTTGAGTTAGGAGGCATGATATAATGATATAAAAAGCATGGGACATAAGGAATCATAACATATAAACATGGGATCATGTAAAAATGGAATCATATAAATGTGGCAGAAACTTAAAACAAGTCTTTAGCACATGTCATGCTTAACTCCCAATCTCATTTACTATAGTTTTACGTGTCAAGGCTAACCTCCAATCCCATTTCACATTGCATCTCATGAGACTTAACTTTACCCAATGAATCGGTGCACTATCTAGGTGCACCCATCTCAATATTTTCATGAATATTCTTGCAACATTAATTATCATACATAATTAACCAAATATAAATAGAAGGTACCCATGGAAATAATTGGGTACCACAATCATGACATAGAGCATAACCAATGGGCGTGTTCTGAAGGTGTCCATAAAATATATGGATTAGAAAATACATGAATGTTCATGAGGTAAAATAGGCATAAACATGGTAATTTATGTCAAAAATAATTCAAAACTTATAAGAATAGTTTTTCAGAAACATTAGCATTAAAACATTTTTGTGATGTTTTAAGGAAAATACTATAGAGCTTTTAAAATTGAAAAGAGGACAATAATTAATATAAAATCAGAATTTAGCCAATAAGGATTTAATAGAAAATAACTGATTTTATAAAGACAATGTTGGAATAAAATAGTGTATAGAATGCACTTGAAATCGGGTATGAATTCAGGATGTTCCTTTAAAATAGGTTTGCTTATCGAGATGAATTATGGAGGGAATCACATAAAAACACGTATATCCCCAAAAGAGAATGACTGGTGGATCTTGAAACATTTTTTTGAATCATATAAAAAAAATTAGAATTTTTTCATAAAAATATAATACAACTTATTTTGGGTATAAAGAAAGATAGAACCACTCAAAAGAATAAAGGTGGTTCGGGTAGAATCCCTTACCTTATGTCTGATGGTGTTCTACACTTGATTTTAATTACCTGAATAATTAAATTAAGTTCATTAAATAATAATTCCAAAACCTCTTCTATATGAAAATAATTTATTTAAACCGTTTTGAGTTCATTCATAACAATTTTATTGGTTACGAGGTTCAATTTCATTGTTCGGGTCTATTGTTTCCTTGGTTCTAATGATCTGTTCACTTATATTCATGATCGGAGAATCTTGTAAAATTGGGATGATTGAGTAGAATTTGAGTTATATTATATTAGTTAAAAACCATGAGGATACGTGATTGTTAATTTTATTTGGTTACTTGTCATGACGATGAATCGTTATATAAATTATTTAATGATAACTGTTTGGGTTAATTGGCGGTTTTTGACCACTAGGAACATGTTTTGTTTGATAAATAAAAATGTTGTTTAAAAAAGTATTACAGAAACATATATAATACATAATACATATATTATGATCTGTTTCAACCATAAAAATGGTTTCATGTCTGGAATTAAAGACAATAACAGAAAATGAAATCACATCATTCAGGAATGTGGTAAATTAGCACATTTCAGATGGTATTTTCATTTTAGTATATATATATATATATATAAAGTATAGATGATGAAGTATTATAACATTATCATGACAATATTCTAGTAAATATAAGGTTTGGTAGTCATCACAACATTTGTATAATAGGATATGAGGAAAGAAAAAGAAAATAGATGAACTTGAAAATGAATGAAAAGTTTAGAGATCCCTTATGAGAATTTGACAGCCAAACTGTGTCGCTTAAAATTTTCTAAAATTAATTGATGTTAATGAAGAGGGTATTTCATCATATGTAAAGAAAAAGGACAGTAATAGTTATACCAAATATCAAACCCCATCATATGATAATGGAAATTTAAGGAGATAACATAAAAGAATTGTTGACAAAAAGAGGAGGGTGAAAGGTTCCCTTACCATGTGGAGTAGCTCCTAAAACATGAATATTGGGACCTTGTGGGATTGAGGACACCTTATAAGGGTTACTAGAGAGGTTAAAGCTCTATATATTCTAGGATGATGGATTTGGAATGAGTGAAAATGAATGGATGGGTGGGTATTTATAGTAAAAGAGAGATAATTTTTTATTAATTTTAAAAGACATCTCATTAGTGGTTTTTTGTAAAACCAAAGGCTTGACCACTGTATTTTCCCATGGTATTAGCCACTTGGGACACCTAATATCTTATTTTTCTTTACAAAAGTTGACCAGAAATTTTAATTAATTATTACATCATTATGATGTCATCAAATATACAGAAAAATCAAAATGTATTTTTACTATTCACGAATAATTCATTTATTTTAGAAAAATCCCAAACAATCATCCTAACCATTTTTCACCATGTAAAATTAAAAAATGAACATAATTTTTTTAGAAATAAATCTAAATATTTTTAATTTAATTTATAAATAAAACCATAATGTATTCAACAAAATCAACATTAAAACTATAACCTATTTTATAACACCTTGAAAAAATAATCAAGGTCCCATAAAATATTCTTATAACCATAAGAAAATAAAGTAACAAATTTATGATTAAATTTTATGAACAAAAATTTCCATTTTAATTATTAAATTATACATAAAATTTTAAATAAAATATTTTTGACATACAAAAATACCAATTCATATACTATGATCGTTTTTCACTTTTAAGATGTATAAATTGTATTAGTGCCTTCTTGGGTGAAGTTTCTATTTTTTGGCCAATTTTCTATTCATTACTATTCATAAAGGTATGCTACTATTCATAAGGGTACGTTACTATTCATCAAAAAAAAATTTGTCTTATCAGACACCAAATAACTTACTGATCACAATTGAAGATGACCATTTTTTGAAATTAAAACCACACAAGTGACAAACTTTTGTTTAAAGGCCGCATAGTACCTAGTTGTTAATTGTGTTGCAACTCCATGTTATTATATGACATAATTATAATATGGGATTCCATTAAAAAAATTAGGTTGTCACATTCTTTCCACCTTAAGAAATTTCTCCATTGAAATTTCAGTTTATATTATTGGTCATAAATAGGTTCGGGTACTTTTCCTTCATTACTTCCTCTAGTTCCCATGTCCCCTCTTTGTACTTATGGTTCTTCCATAGTACCTTGACCAGGTGAGTAGTCTTGTTACATAGAACATTATCTCTATGATATTAGATCTTCACTGGCTTCTCCTTGTAAGAAATATCATCATGTAACTGTACCACCTCTGAGGAGAGTACATGTGAAGAGTCTGGTATGTACTTCCATAAGAGGGATCCATAAAATACATCATGTACTTTTGACAAGGTAGGTGGAAGTGCTAGTCTATAGGCCACTGATCCAACTCAATTAGGGATATTGAAGTGGCCAATGTACCTAGGAATTAGCTTCCCTTTCTTCCCAAACATCATGACCTTCTTCTATGGAGATATGCTTAGAAATACTATGTCTCCGACTTTGAACTCTAGGTCTCATGGACGATTTTCTGCATAACTGTTTTGTTGACTTTGGGCTGGCTTGATGTGATGTTGAATGGTTTTAACCTTCTCTTCCATTTCTTCAACCATTTTTTCTCCTAGGATCTTACTCTCATTGACTTCATCCCAATATGCTAGTATTCTGTACCTTTTCCCATAAATATCTTCATATGGGTCCATTCGGATACTCGAGTGGAAACTGTTTTTGTAGGATAATTAAACCAACAAAAGATTTCAGTACCATCTTCCCTTGAAGTCCATAGAACATGCTCTCAAAATATCATCAAGTGTCTGAATAGTTCACTCAGATTAGACATCAGTTTGAGGATGATAGGTCTTACTGATGTTCAGTTCATTGCTTAGTGCATATTGAAAACATTTCCAGAACATCGATGTAAATCTCGGATCATGATCGGATACAATAGATAGTGGTATTCCATGCATCCTTACCATTTCATTGTTATATATCTATGCAAGTTGATCCAATGAGAAGTCCTCTCAAATCAGGATAAACTGATCTATCTTCGTAAGGTGATCCATAGTGACCCATATAGCATTGTTTCCTCTGGATGTCCTTAGATGTCCAGTGAAAAAGTCCATGGTGATGTTATCCCACTTCCATGTTGGTATGGCTAGTGGTTTCATCATCCCCTTAGACTTCTGTCTTTAATCCTTCAATTGTTGACATACCAGGAGGTATTATGTATATTCAGAAATATCCCTTTTCATATTGTCCCACCAGAAGTTCTCTCAGAGATCTCGATACATCTTTGTTCTCCTTGGGTGGATAGAGAAGGTTGAGCTATGTGCGTCATTCAGATGCTCCATCTTTATCTCTGGATCAGATGGTACACATAATTGTTACCCAAAACATACAACCCCTTCTTCATCAATCATGAACTCAGAGGATCTCTAACTTCTGATAGCTTCCACCCTTTTCAGAAGTTCCACATCCTTTCTTTGAGAATCCTTCATTTTCTCCAAGATAGATTATTGTGAAATAATTTCAAAAAGGACTGAGGATGTTCCTCCATTAATGATTTCCATGTCCATCCTCTGCAAATCTAAGAAGATCAGATCCTTTTCAATTCTTATCATTGATAAAGATGCATGATCCTTTCTACTTAGAGCATCTACCACCTTATTTTCCTTACAAGGATGGTAGTGGATTAAGTAGTCATAATCTATGATGATATCTATCAATATTCATTGGTGCATATTAATCTCTTTTTTTGTGAATATATATTCGAGACTCTTGTGGTCAGTATATATCTTACACTTCTTCCAAAAGAGATAATGCCACCATATTTTCAAAGAAAATATCACCGCCTCTAACTCCAGACCAGGCGTAGAATATTTTTTCTCTTGGATTTTCAGTATCCATCAGGTGTAGGCTATCACTTTACCATTCTACATATGCACACAGCCTAAGCCCTTCATAGAAGCATCACTATACACCAAAAACATTTCTCCACTTGTTGTGAGTGTGAATACTGGTGTACTGATTAGCCTCTATTTCAACTCCTTGAAACAATCTTCACATTCCTAAGTTGAGAAAAATAGTACTCCCTTCCATTTAATATTGTTCATTGGGTTCAAATATCATGAAACTTTATTCAAAAATCGTCGATAATACCCAGCTAGACCCAGAAATCTATGGATCTTCATTGTAAGAAGATGGTCTGGGCCACTCTTCAATTGCCTTTGTCTTGGTAGGATCCACATATATCCCTTTGATGGTGATAGCATGCCCCATGAATGATACTTACCCTATCCAAAACTCACATTGGGTAACACGAAGGAGTGAAACGTTAAGGTTTCTCCGAAGAGATTTTAGGGAATATACTGTGATGGGTATTCCAAACGTAACCAAGAGGGTTACTCCCTACGTAAGAATGTTATGAATGCCTCAAGTTACCTTTATGTCTTATGATTTCTATGATTTATTTCATGATTTTATGAGGTATGTTAAAGTGCCTATGTTTTATGGGTAAAGTATGATTTCATTATTATGTATATATGAACTCATGTTTCCTTTCCATGTTTTTTTTATAACCCATACTGAGTTTTTATGCTCATCCCAAGTTTGTGAAATGTTTTTCACAGGTCAAGGGAACGGTACATGATAAGATGATAGATTCAAGGATGTGTCAAGAAATAATCCATGTTTTATTTTAAATGTGTTTCCATTGATGGGAATGAAGAATACTATCTTTATGTAACCACTTTGTTTATATGTGGAATGTAATGCAAGTTTTATGATCTAATTCTCTAAAACTCTAAACCCGAAAAGATCCTCAATGTGTAATCTTGTAATAACACAAGATTAAGTAAGGTTTAAGGATGGGGCCTTATAGTTGGTATTAGAGGTCGGTTTAGATAACTTTATGAGTTAGAATTCTATTAAATGATTATCCAAAAATATTTTTTTTTCGAAATGATATAGCATTTAAAGATTACCATGTTGCTTCATCTAAGACATGTTCATTAAGAATGGTTTTTTCTTAGAGGAAACAGAGAACTTTTTTTTGGGAAGGCATACTGAGGGAAATGACCTTCCAAATCAGCATACTAAGATGGCCAGAATCAGAATTGAGCAGTTTACTACAGTGATGGCTCAGTTGAATCATATGGAATAACTGTTGATCTTGCAAAAACAAAAGTTGTGGAAGAATGGCCAAGACCGAAAAATGTAACCGAGATTCGTAGCTTCCTTGGTTTGGCGGGCTATTACCGAAGGAATTGAAAAGAAGATTGGTGAATGCTCCAGTTTTGGCACTACCTTCAAGGAATGGTGAGTTTGTTATATACAGTGATGATTCATTGAAAGTACTTGGTTGCGTCCTAATGCAAAATGATCAGGTAGTTGCTTATGCTTCACGACAGTTGAAAACTCATGAGGTAAATTACCCTACACAAGATTTGGAACTAGCTACTGTTGTTTTTGCTTTAAAAATTTGGAGGCATCATTTGTATGGAGTAAAGTGTGAAATATACACCGATCACAAAAGTTTAAAGTATATATTCACTCAGAAAGAGTTAAACATGAGACAAAGGAGATGGCTGGAATTAATCAAGGATTATGATTGTACAATTCATTACCATCCGGGAAAAGCAAATAAAGTGGCTGATGCTTTGAGTCGAAAAAGTAATGCTTCATTAACAATGTTGCGTTTGGAACGTGATCCTTTGGTTAACGATTTGATGAACTTTGGCATAGAAGTTGTTGGTGCAGGAAGTCCTTCTGTTTTGTTTCAGGTAACAGTGAGATCTTCTCTATCAGATAGAATCAAGCAAGCACAGAAGCAAGACAGTGAGTTGCAGAAAAAGGTAGAGCTGGTTCAGAAAGGTAAGTTTCCTGAATTCAACATTGATAGTGATTGTGTTTTGAGATTTGGGAAGAGATTGTGTGTGCCTTGTGATTCACAGTTGAAGAGAGAGCTGTTATGTGAAGCTCATAGTTCTCCGTTTTCAGTTCATCCGGGCAGTACTAAGATGTATAGAGATCTGCGGGAGTATTACTGGTGGGATGGAATGAAAAGAGACATTTCTGATTTTACTGTGAAGTGTTTGACTTGTCAGCAGGTTAAAGTAGAGCGGCAGCTACCGAAAGGGATGCTTCAGCCTTTACCAGTGCCAGAGTGGAAAGGGGAGAATATATCCATGGACTTTGTTGTTGGATTACCGAAGACATCTCGAGGTAATAATGCAATCTGGGTTATTGTTGATCGCTTGACCAAATCTGCTCATTTCCTTGCTATACGAGATACTTTCTCTTTTGATCAACTTTCTCGTTTGTATCTTAAAGAGATAGTCAGGTTACATGGAGTTCCTCTCTCTATTGTATCGGATCGTGATCCCAGGTTTACTTCTAACTTTTGGAAAGGCCTTCAGAAGTCGTTGGGTACTGAATTAAATTTTAGTACAGCTTTTCATCCTCAATCAGATGGGCAGTCAGAACGAACAATTCAGAAATTGGAGGATATTCTACGAGCTTGTTCTATGGATTATCAGGGAAGTTGGGACCAACATCTTTCTTTGGTTGAGTTTTCATATAATAACAGTTTTCATTCCAGTATACAGATGGCACCATTTTAGGCATTATATGGGAAGCGGTGTCGAACTCCAGCTTTCTGGGATGAAGTGGGTGAAAGGAAGTTGATTGGACCAGAATTGGTAGAAGAGATGGCAGAAAAAGTTCATATGATTCAGAAACACATGATAACAGCTCAGACCAGGCAGAAGAGTTATGCGGATAACCGGAGGAAGGATCTATCTTTCGAGGTAGGTGATCATGTTTTTCTCAAGGTTTCTCCTTGGAAAAGTGTGATGAGATTTGGTAAGAAAGGAAAGTTGAGTCCAAGGTTCATTGGACCATACGAAATTCTGGAGAGAGTTGGATCAGTTGCATACCGAGTGGCTTTACCTCCGAGTTTATCTCAGGTACACAATGTTTTTCATGTTTCAATGTTGAGGAAGTATATGCCGGATCCATCTCATGTTTTGAGTCCAGAGGTAGTTTAGCTGGAAGAGAACCTATCTTATGAGGAACAACCGGTCCAGATTCTTGACCACAGGGAGGAAGTGTTACAGAATAAGGTTATTCATCAGGTAAAGGTTTTGTGGAAAAACCATGTGATTGAAGAGGCAACGTGGGAATCTGAAAATGCTATGAGGGATAAATTCCCCCACTTATTTTGATAAGTGAATAAAATTGTGAGGACGCAATTCCCAAAAGGGGGGAAGGATGTAACATCCCAGGTAAATAAAGAATAAAGAATTTTCATAATTATTAATATTTACGAATTAAATATTAATTTTATTTTAAAGTGGTTTCTATGTTCGATAGCGTACCCGATACGCAACGATGAGTTTCTTTGAAACTTACGTAGCACACTAGTAATAAAATATTATTATTTTAAATGTTAGTTAACAAGTAGCCGTTGTACTGGCGGGAATGGATAGAAATAACTAAAATATGATTATATATGTTTTTAAATGTTTATACATTTACCCAATAAAAGATAAAGGCTTAAAATACGGAAAGAGTTCAATTTTAGGGCATATATACTCTAATTTTTACTAAAGGTTCACTTATCACCTTTTAATGGTGAACAGTCATTAAATATTGTTGTGATCACTCTTATACTTTATTTTGGACCAAATATAACTCTTCTTTAGAATCGGGACATCAAAATTTACTTTGTGTAAATTTTTGGTACCTTTCTGATAAAGTTTATTTTTTTTATGAATAGTGTAAAATGTTGTATTTTAATTCAAAACCTCTTTTGAATATAAATTATTTATATGATTAGATTATTATTTTAATTGGTTTTAAAGTGAAATTAGAAAATATTTTTACCATTTAATCCAATGGTGGTCATTGGAATCAATTTCACTTTGAAATTGGACTTAAACTGGTGTCAATCTTTTGATACTTATTGTTTCACAAAAACACGCTATTTGTCATGACAGCGGGAATTAATTATTAAATTAATTAATTTGACTTATATGTTTTGAATTTTGTAAAATGGACTTCATTTTTGAATTCGGAATATCAAATATAGCTTAGGGTGAATTTTTGGTAATTTTCTGAAAAACTTCAATTTTTGATGAATAGTGAAACCACTAAGTGGTAATCAAGCAAACTGATTTTTCAGTTAAATGAAAGTTTACCACTAATGTGTATTGAATTTTGAAAATCCGACATACATGGTTGTCATTAGTATGTAAAATGTGGTTCAATGAGATTATAATAATTTTTTTGGTGAATAGTAACTTATTAAGTTCTTAATCACGATTAGTGGTAATTATGGTAGTTTAAGGTCTAAATAAGGCTTTAATAATATGAAATGACCTAGAAACATGTCCCAACCTCATTGTTTGTGTCATGTAAGACCATGACATGCCATGGGTCAACTTGGGGACCCCATGGATCCACTTTTGTTGGGAAATGACATAAATTACTTTTTATTTAATGTTAAAGTGAAAATGACACAAACATAATATTTTTTACATAAACAATTTTTAGGTGGGGTTATACAAGTCCAAATTTTGATTATAAATAGTCATTGGAAAGATGAAAAGATTTCCTATATCATAGTAGTTGTTTTATAATTTTTAGACATTAAATAAATTTAATTATTTATGACATAATAATGATGCAGCGATGACATCATTATTTGACGATTTAAATAAAATGGAATGATAATGAAAAATCTAAAACCTACACATGGAAAAAACCAATTGGAAGAGTGGATTTCGAACCCTTATCACCTTATCCACGAAGTATATCAATGTGGGACCTTTTGAAACCGAAACAAATTTTCAAATAATGTAATATTTCTTTACTTTCCAAAAGTGCCCCTCCTCTCCTCTTATAAAAGGCCCCCACCTCTACCTCATTTCACACACTCCACAAGCCTTTGGCTCGGCCAACCCCTGCCCATTTGCTCTCTCCACATCCCTCTCCTCATCCTAGAGGATTCCCTTTGGGAAGAATCCTTTCAAAGGAAGACTTTAGGCTCAAATCAAAAGG
The DNA here is from genome assembly GCA_963277665.1 of Viscum album. Lineage (NCBI taxonomy): Eukaryota > Viridiplantae > Streptophyta > Magnoliopsida > Santalales > Viscaceae > Viscum > Viscum album. The sequence continues at coordinate 1,688,443,084 of OY728119.1, forward strand.
AGTTACACTTTTTAAGGTAATTCGTTCTCTCATGTTCATTTGTTTTATTTTGCTTCTCCAACCCCCTAAACTCTTTTTATTTACTTCTTTTGTAACAACACCAGTATCTTAAATATACTAGGATGTTGTTATATGATTTATTTGAGCTAAACTCTCACAAAACTACATAAAATGGTTAAATAACATACGGTTTCCGTGGATGGAAAAATTCTGCCTCCCGAAACGATGATTGTTCAACACTCATTTAACACCTTCAAAGGTGGCCATTATGATGTCACTATTTTTATATATGATATATAATATGTTTATGTTTTCCTTAAGCTTCTGTTTTTTTCATTTTGGGAATACCTTTATGGTTTCCATTATGGGTAAAACACGATATCTTCATTTTAGGAAGTGCGGACTACCGCCCCCTAAAAGTGATTTGATTCGTTAATACCATATGTGGGATGTGTAAAGGATAAAGTTAATGATATTATATATGTTATTATACTGGAATTATAATATAATATTCTATCATTATGATTCCATTCCAGAAAATATGAAATAGAAATGGAAGTAGCGTTCATGCGTACGTACGGCTTACCGTCTCCATGAACGGTGCATTTCATTTCTTACCTCTAAATGTGATGTAATATTATAAATGCATGTATTTACTGGATATATATGACATATATGATATCTACATCATGAATACCATTCTGGATATACTGAACCTTTGACCAAATTAACAACATGTAAGTGTAAGAAGTCTATTTTTGACTTAAGAACCAAATACCGAAAAAATGAACATTATTAACTTAACTGATTACATGATGTTCATAACATGGTATAAAAGGAATAATTAACTTGAAAAAGATTAATAAGAAAGTAGAGATTAACTCAAGTTTATTATTCAGGAGATTAAAGAACGATCGGGTCAAGTCGGATACGAGGTATGGGACTTCGTCTCAATCTCCTTTCGTTGAGGCATATTTTATTTTATACACAACTTTCTTTTATACGGTGTATAAACCCCTTTGACTTTTTACGTTTATTCAAAAGGAATCTTATTTATACGAATCGTTTACTAAACGACAAAAGGGAATGTTTTTGTCGTACGTATGCGGCGAACGACTTCTCCACCGTCGTGACCGTTATTTGAGTTTCGGCTTCCTCTACAAGCCATACCTTCTTTTTAAAAGAAAAATAAATACCATGTTTTACTTTTCTTTTATTTTGGTATTGAAAATGGTTTTCATAATGTTTTTATATCAAATTGTTGTATTGATATCTTGTGATTGAAAGGTGGGAATGTTATGTTTCCTTTATGCATGTTTTATGTGATATGATTATGTTGAGGTTCTTGGGCATTATTATGAAAACGGGTGGTTCCGTGATAAACTAAGGGAGGGTGAGCCCGATATAGCTCTCCAATGCATTGGGTAACGTGAAGGAGTGAAACGTTAAGGTTTCTCCGAAGAGATTTTAGGGAATATACTGTGATGGGTATTCCAAACGTAACCAAGATGGTTACTCCCTACGTAAGAATGTTATGAATGCCTCAAGTTACCTTTATGTCTTATGATTTCTATGATTTATTTCATGATTTTATGAGGTATGTTAAAGTGCCTATGTTTTATGGGTAAAGTATGATTTCATTATTATGTATATATGAACTCATGTTTCCTTTCCATGTTTTTTTTATAACCCATACTGAGTTTTTATGCTCATCCCAAGTTTTTGAAATGTTTTTCACAGGTCAAGGGAAAGGTACATGATAATATGATAGATTCAAGGATGTGTCAAGAAATAATCCATGTTTTATTTTAAATGTGTTTCCATTGATGGGAATGAAGAATACTATCTTTATGTAACCACTTTGTTTATATGTGGAATGTAATGAAAGTTTTATGATCTAATTCTCTAAAACTCTAAACTCGAAAAGATCCTCAATGTGTAATCTTGTAATAACACAAGATTAAGTAAGGTTTAAGGCTGGGGCCTTATAGTTGGTATCAGAGGTCGGTTTAGATAACTTTATGAGTTAGAATTCTATTAAATGATTATCCAAAAATATTTTTTTTCGAAATGATATAGCATTTAAAGATTACCATGTTGCTTCATCTAAGACATGTTCATTAAGAATGGTTTTTTCTTAGAGGAAACAGAGAAGTTTTTTTGGGAAGGCATACTGAGGGAAATGACCTTCCAAATCAGCATACTAAGATGGCCAGAATCAGAATTGAGCAGTTTACTACAGTGATGGCTCAGTTGAATCATATGGAATAACTGTTGATCCTGCAAAAACAAAAGTTGTGGAAGAATGGCCAAGACCGAAAAATGTAACCGAGATTCGTAGCTTCCTTGGTTTGGCAGGCTATTACCGAAGGAATTGAAAAGAAGATTGGTGAATGCTCCAGTTTTGGCACTACCTTCAAGGAATGGTGAGTTTGTTATATACAGTGATGCTTCATTGAAAGGACTTGGTTGTGTCCTAATGCAGAATGATCAGTTAATTGCTTATGCTTCACGACAGTTGAAAACTCATGAGGTAAATTACCCTACACAAGATTTGGAACTAGCTGCTGTTGTTTTTGCTTTAAAATTTTGGAGGCATCATTTGTATGGAGTAAAGTGTGAAATATATACCGATGACAAAAGTTTAAAGTATATATTCACTCAGAAAGAGTTAAACATGAGAAAAAGGAGATGGCTGGAATTAATCAAGGATTATGATTGTACAATTCATTACCATCCGGGAAATGCAAATAAAGTGGCTGATGCTTTGAGTCGAAAAAGTAATGCTTCATTAACAATGTTGCATTTGGAACGTGATACTTTGGTTAACGATTTGATGAACTTTGGCATAGAAGTTGTTGGTGCAGGAAGTCCTTCTGTTTTGTTTCAGGTATCAGTGAGATCTTCTCTATCAGATAGAATCAAGCAAGCACAGAAGCAAGACAGTGAGTTGCAGAAAAAGGTAGAGCTGGTTCAGAAAGGTAAGTTTCCTGAATTCAACATTGATAGTGATTGTGTTTTGAGATTTGTGAAGAGATTGTGTGTGCCTTGTGATTCACAGTTGAAGAGAGAGCTGTTATGTGAAGCTCATAGTTCTCCGTTTTCAGTTCATCCGGGCAGTACTAAGATGTAGAGAGATCTGCGGGAGTATTACTGGTGGGATAGAATGAAAAGAGACATTTCTGATTTTACTTTGAAGTGTTTGACTTGTCAGCAGGTTAAAGCAGAGCGGCAGGTACCGAAAGGGATGCTTCAGCCTTTACCAGTGCCAGAGTGGAAATGGGAGAATATATCCATGGACTTTGTTGTTGGATTACCGAAGACATCTCGAGGTAATAATGCAATCTGGGTTATTGTTGATCGCTTGACCAAATCTGCTCATTTCCTTGCTATACGAGATACTTTCTCTCTTGATCAACTTTCTCGTTTGTATCTTAAAGAGATAGTCAGGTTACATGGAGTTCCTCTCTCCATTGTATCGGATCGTGATCCCAGGTTTACTTCTAACTTTTGGAAAGGCCTTCAGAAGTCGTTGGGTACTGAATTAAATTTTAGTACAGCTTTTCATCCTCAATCAGATGGGCAGTCAGAACGAACAATTCAGACATTGGAGGATATGCTACGAGCTTGTTCTATGGATTATCAGGGAAGTTGGGACCAACATCTTTCTTTGGTTGAGTTTTCATATAATAACAGTTTTCATTCCAGTATACAGATGGCACCATTTCAGGCATTATATGGGAAGCGGTGTCGAACTCCAGCTTTCTGGGATGAAGTGGGTGAAAGGAAGATGATTGGACCAGAATTGGTAGAAGAGATGGCAGAAAAAGTTCATCTGATTCAGAAACACATGAGAACAGCTCAGACCAGGCAGAAGAGTTATGCGGATAACCAGAGGAAGGATCTATCTTTCGAGGTAGGTGATCATGTTTTTCTCAAGGTTTCTCCTTGGAAAAGTGTGATGAGATTTGGTAAGAAAGGAAAGTTGAGTCCAAGGTTCATTGGACCATACGAAATTCTGGAGAGAGTTGGATCAGTTGCATACCGAGTGTCTTTACCTCCGAGTTTATCTCAGGTACACAATGTTTTTCATGTTTCAATGTTGAGGAAGTATATGCCAGATCCATCTCATGTTTTGAGTCCAGAGGTAGTTTAGCTGGAAGAGAACCTATCTTATGAGAAACAACCGGTCCAGATTCTTGACCACAGGGAGCAAGTGTTACAGAATAAGGTGATTCATCAGGTAAAGGTTTTGTGGAAAAACCATGTGATTGAAGAGACAACGTGGGAATCTGAAAATGCTATGAGGGATAAATTCCCCCACTTATTTTGATAAGTGAATAAAATTGCGGGGACGCAATTCCCAAAAGGGGGGAAGGATGTAACATCCCAGGTAAATAAAGAATAAATAATTTTCATAATTATTAATATTTATGAATTAAATATTAATTTTATTTTATAGGGGTTGCTATGTTCGATAGCGTACCCGATACGCAATGATGAGTTTCTTTGAAACTTACGTAGCACACTAGTAATAAAATATTATTATTTTAAATGTTAGTTAACAAGTAGTCGTTGTACTGGCGGGAATGGATAGAAATAACTAAAATATGATTATATATGTTTTAAAATGTTTATACATGTACCCAATAAAAGATAAAGGCTTAAAATATGGAAAGAGTTCAATTTTAGGGCATATATACTCTAATTTTCACTAAAGGTTCACTTATCACATTTTAATGGTGAACCGTCATTAAATATTGTTTTGATCACTCTTATACTTTATTTTGGACCAAATATAACTCTTCTTTAGAATCGGGACATCAAAATTTACTTTATGTAAATTTTTGGTACCTTTCTGATAAAGTTCATTTTTTTTATGAATAGTGTAAAATGTTGTATTTTAATTCAAAACATCTTTTTAATCTAAATTATTTATATGATTAGATTATTATTTTAATTGTTTTTAAAGTGAAATTAGAAAATATTTTTACCATTTAATCCAATGGTGGTCATTGGAATCAATTTCACTTTGAAATTGGACTTAAACTGGTGTCAATCTTTTGATACTTATTGTTTCACAAAAACACGCTATTTGTCATGACAGCGGGAATTAATTATTAAATTAATTAATTTGACTTATATGTTTTGAATTTTGTAAAATGGACTTCATTTTTGAATTCGGAATATCAAATATAGCTTAGGGTGAATTTTTGGTAATTTTCTGAAAAACTTCAATTTTTGATGAATAGTGAAACCACTAAGTGGTAATCAAGCAAACTGATTTTTCAGTTAAATGAAAGTTTACCACTAATGTGTATTGAATTTTGAAAATCCGACATACATGGTTGTCATTAGTATGTAAAATGTGGTTCAATGAGATTATAATAATTTTTTTGGTGAATAGTAACTTATTAAGTTCTTAATCACGATTAGTGGTAATTAGGGTTGTTTAAGGTCTAAATAAGGCTTTAATAATATGAAATGACCTAGACACATGTCCCAACCTCATTGTTTGTGTCATGGCCGACCATGACATGCCATGGGTCAACTTGGGGACCCCATGGATCCACTTTTGTTGGGAAATGACATAAATTACTTTTTATTTAATGTTAAAGTGAAAATGACACAAACATAATATGTTTTACGAAAACAATTTTTAAGTGGGGTTATACAAGTCCAAATTTTGATTATAAATAGTCATTGGAAATATAAAAAGATTTCCTATATCATAGTAGTTTTATTATAATTTTTAGACATTAAATAAATTTAATTATTTATGACATAATAATGATGCAGCGATGACATCATTATTTGACGATTTAAATAAAATGGAATGATAATGAAATATCTAAACCCTACACATGGACAAAACCAATTGGAAGAGTGGATTTCGAACCCTTATCACCTTATCCACGAATTATATAAATGTGGTACCTTTTGAAACCGAAACACATTTTCAAATAATGTAATATTTCTTTACTTTCCAAAAGTGCCCCTCCTCTCCTCTTATAAAAGGCCCCCACCTCTACCTCATTTCACACACTCCACAAGCCTTTGGATCGTCCAACCCCTGCCCATTTGCTCTCTCCACATCCCTCTACTCATCCTAGAGGATTCCCTTTGGGAAGAATCCTTTCAAAGGAAGCCTTTAGGCTCAAATCAAAAGGAGTTACACTTTTTAAGGTAATTCGTTCTCTCATGTTCATTTGTTTTATTTTGCTTCTCCAACCCCCTAAACTCTTTTTATTTACTTCTTTTGTAACAACACCAGTATCTTCAATATACTAGGATGTTGTTATATGATTTATTTGAGCTACACTCTCACACAACTACATCAAATGGTTAAAGAACATACGGTTTCCGTGGATGGCGAAATTCTGCCTCCTGAAACGATGATTGTTCAACACTCATTTAACACCTTCAAAGGTGGCCATTATGATGTCACTATTTTTATATATGATATATAATATGTTTATGTTTTCCTTAAGATTCTGTTTTTTCATTTTGGCTATACCTTTATGGTTTCCATTATGGGTAAAACACGATATCTTCATTTTAGGAAGTGCGGACTACCGCCGCCTAAAAGTGATTTGATTCGTTAATACCATATGTGGGATGTGTAAAGGATAAAGTTAATGATATTATATATGTTATTATACTTTAATTATAATATACTATTCTATCATTATGATTCCATTCCAGAAAATATGAAATATAAATGGAAGTAGCGTTCATGCGTACGTACGGCTTACCGTCTCCATGAACGGTGCATTTCATTTCATACCTCTAAATGTGATGTAATATTATAAATGCATGTATTTACTGGATATATATGACATATATGATATCTACATCATGAATAACATTCTGGATATAATGAACCTTTGACCAAATTAACAACATGTAAGTGTAAGAAGTCTATTTTTGACCTAAGAACCAAATACCGACAAAATGAACATTATTAACTTAACTGATTACATGATGTTCATAACATGGTATAAAAGGAATAATGAACTTGAAAAAGATTCATAAGCAAGTAGAGATTAACTCAAGTTTATTATTCAGGAGATTAAAGAACGGTCGGGTCAAGTCGGATACGAGGTATGGGACTTCGTCTCAATCTCCTTTCGTTGAGGCATATTTTATTTTATACACAACTTTCTTTTATACGGTGTATAAACCCCTTTGACTTTTTACGTTTATTCAAAAGGAATCTTTTTTATACGAAGCGTTTACTAAACGACAAAAGGGAATGTTTTTGTCGTACGTATGCGGCGAACGACTTCTCCACCGTCGTGACCGTTATTTGAGTTTCAGCTTCCTCTACAAGCCATACCTTCTTTTTAAAAGAAAAATAAATACCATGTTTTACTTTTCTTTTATTTTGGTATTGAAAATGGTTTTCATAATGTTTTTATATCAAAGTGTTGTATTGATATCTTGTGATTGAAAGGTGGGAATGTTATGTTTCCTTTATGCATGTTTTATGTGATATGATTATGTTGAGGTTCTTGGGAATTATTATGAAAACGGGTGGTTCCGTGATAAACTAAGGGCGGGTGAGCCCGATATAGCTCTCCAATGCATTGGGTAACGCGAAGGAGTGAAACGTTAAGGTTTCTCCGAAGAGATTTTAGGGAATATACTATGATGGGTATTCCAAACGTAACCAAGAGGGTTACTCCCTACGTAAGAATGTTATGAATGCCTCAAGTTACCTTTATGTCTTATGATTTCTATGATTTATTTCATGATTTTATGAGGTATGTTAAAGTGCCTATGTTTTATGGGTAAAGTATGATTTCATTCTTATGTATATATGAACTCATGTTTCCTTTCCATGTTTTTTTTATAACCCATACTGAGTTTTTATGCTCATCCCAAGTTTTTGAAATGTTTTTCACAGGTCAAGGGAAAGGTACATGATAAGATGATAGAGTCAAGGATGTGTCAAGAAATAATCCGTTTTTATTTTAAATGTGTTTCCATTGATGGGAATGAATAATACTATCTTTATGTAACCACTTTGTTTATATGTGGAATGTAATGCAAGTTTTATGATCTAATTCTCTAAAACTCTAAACCCGAAAAGATCCTCAATGTGTAATCTTATAATAACTCAAGATTAAGTAAGGTTTAAGGCCGGGGCCTTATAGTTATCCTGACTGAAGGTCCGCCATAGATAAATAACATGCCCCATGAAGCTTATTGAACAAGTCATTTATCAGTGGAAAGGGATACTTGTTCTTTATCATATTTTTATTGAGCTCACTATAATCAATGAATAGGTGCATTGATCCATCCTTCTTATTGATGAAGAGGACAGGCGCACCCCACAGTGAAGCACTCAGGCGTAAAAAAACACATCTCTAGATTCTATTATAACTGCTTCTTTATCTCTTCCAGCTCTATGGTGGCCATTCTCTAAGGTGTCTTTGATATAGGTAGAGATCCAGGGATAAGTTCAATTGAGAAATCAATGCCTTGGTCAGGTTGGAATCACACACCTCTTTAGGGGATACATCAGTGTAATACCTTGTGATGGGAATGTCATCAAGCTTGATTCTATCATTTGTCTCAATCATTTGAGCTATATATGCTTTCTCATAAAGCCATAATATCCGCACTTGAGATGATGATTTTAAATGATATTCATCTTTCTTCTTACACTTGTAAATAATGAGAGGATTCTTTGGGATGTGAAGAGTAATCTCCCTTTACCGAAAGATTATGTTGTCCTTATATAAAGATATCCAATTCATACCTAAGATTGCGTCGAACTCCACTAAAGGAAGTATGATAAGATTTTCTAGGAGGTTCAGTCCACAAATGTTAACTGATGTGGAGTTACAAACCATGAATGCAAAAATTTCCCCTTTCGTTGTTTTCAAAGATAAAATCTCCTCCATGTTTTGAGGTGGGGGTTGAATAGTTCTACTAAACATTCAAGATATGAAATAATGTGTCAAAATATAATCTAATAGTATGTTCTCTATTCTTGAATGAATAAATAGAATACCTATCACCACATCATTGTTCGACTCCACCTTAGTAGTTGTGATAGCATAAGCCCTTCCTTGTTTCCCTGGAGGTTTTTGTTGATTTCCTCTAAAAACCCTTGAATTAGGTCAATTGTTTACATAATGCAGAATCTCCTTACAGTTTTAACACTGCACCACTAGCTTTGAATTGATCTGAACCTTCTTTTCTTCTTCCACGTTTGTGGGGTCTTTCATATCCCTTCGGTAGTTTTTATCCTGATGGCCAAACTTTCCGCATTTGATGCCATTCTTATTTCCCTTTAAACAATTCCCATAATGCTTCATACCACAAATTTTACAAGTGGGATAATCGGGCTTCTTTCCATCATGGTATTTGTTTGTTTAGTCACCCATGTTGTTCTCCATTTTTTGTTTCTTGTCACTGGGCCCACGAGACCGCTGAGAGTCTCTAGTCTCCATTTCAACTTGGAGGGCACAACAGTCAATATCCTCATAACGGTCGAAGTCTCTGATCGCCATCAACTTACATATACTCAACTTTATCCCGCTAAATAAGTGATTCATCTTTCTTTCGGCGTGCATGACAAAGCTAGAGGCGTACTTTGAAAGCCTTCTAAAATTTGTTTCATACGCCCCGATGGACTCATCTTCCTTCTTCTTGAGTCTGAGGAAGTCTCTTTCCATCTTGAGACGGAGGGTTTGAGGATATTATTAATTTAATAAAATCATCCTAAATTCCGCCCAATTCATGGAATAAATTTCCTCTTGGGACTTTGTATTCCTGATCAGTTTCCACCACTGATCAGCTTCTCCATCAAAATGATAGACCGCCAGTACAACTTTATCTTCTTCCGAGGACTGTAGGATATAGAATATCTTTTCAATGGAGTTAATCCACTTTTCCATGATGAGGGGATCCGAAGATCCTCTAAACATGGGAGGCCATTACCGCATGAAGGATTCTATGGAAACTTTCTATCTACTTAGAGGATCAGGGCGTTCTACATGATTCAAGTTATTATTCGTAACTTGATCTAGCTGAGCCAATACTATCATGATGTTTTGAGAACCTGTTCCCATCATATCAGGCATATCATTTGGACATTCTTCGTATTCCCTTTCACATTGATTATTGGAACGTGTTCTTATATTTTCCACCATTAACTAAGAAGAAGAATGTACAATTAGAGGGCATGAATACTTAGTTATTAAACCTAAAAAGGATACTTTTTAACATAAAAAGAAAATCTTTTAAAGTAGAAGTATATTCTAACTTGTGATTCCTTATGTTTTAATCTAGGTTATCCTTGATCTATTTCTTATCTTATATTCTTACGGGTTATTATAATTAATGGTTTGTACCGAGCTCATGAATTACAAAGGCATATCCCCTGGGAGTGTCAATACCAAGAGTGCTGCAAGGCCCGTTGTTGTGTACTAAGATACCCCGGATCATGCCCGAAACTCCTTTTTGGAGTTTTCACTCATAGGTACATCTATACCAGAGCCACCTCTACATGTTTGTATCCAGATAGGGACTAATTTTCTTGATAAACCAATTACTATATAAACCAAAATTTAGGGATGTTTTCTTATAAATTTTATCGTCCTTAAGATTCCTACTATAGTGTAATATTCCTAATATCGAAAAATAAGGAGACCATCCTCTAATAACCACTATAGTGACCCTAGAATTTTATAAATAACATTAAATTATGTTAAGCATAAATATACATTAGAGTAAAATCCAAGTATCATGAACTCTAGTATCTTAAAAATCTAGGAACCTAAAACAAAAAACATGGGCTAAAAATTTATTTAGACTCCATAATGAGCTCCTAACATCCTTTACACTCATACATCGGCATAGGAATCCTAGGGAAACATATGAACAAAGGGATGAGCTAAAAATCCCCTTAGGGGAATGAACATAAGAATAATGCTTAAGCACATGAGTTAGAAGGCATGACATAATGATATAAAAAGCATGGAACATATGGAATCAAAACATATAAACATGGGATCATATAAACATGGAATCATATAAATGTGGAAGAAACATAAAACATGTCTTTAGTACGAGTCAAGTCTAACTTCCAATCTCATTTCCCATAGTAGTACGAGCCAAGGCTAACCGCCAATCTTGTTTCACATTGCATCTCATGAGACTTTACTCTTCCCAATGAAATGAAGCGTTATCTGGGCGCACCCATCTCAACATTTTCTTGAATATACTTTCCACATGAATAATCAAACAAAATCAACCATACATAAATAGAAGGGTACCCCTGGAATGAATTGGGTACCACAATAATGACATAGAGCATAACCAATGGGTGTATCATGAAAGTGTCCAAGAAAGAAAGGGATTAGAACACACATGGTTGTTGATAAGTTAAAATAGGAATATAACATGTTAAGTGATGTAAAAAATAAGTCACAACATATATGATATGTTTTTGAGAATTATTAGCATTAAAACATTTTTGTGCGGTTTTATGGAAAATACAATAGAGATTTTAAAATTGGAAAGAGGACAACATTTTATATAAAACTAGAATTGTACCAAGAAGGATTTCAAAATAAAAGGAATGATTTTATAAAGACAATTGTGGCCTAAAACCAAGGATATAGTTCACTTGAAAATGGTTACGAATTCAAGATGTTCCCTTAAAATTGGTTTTCTTATTGGGATGAATTATGGAGGGAATCACTTAAAAACTTATATATCCCCAAAATAGAATAAGGGATAGATGTTGAAACAAGTTTTTGTATCATATAAAATGTATTTTAAAGTTTTTCATAAAAAATAAATGATAAATTATTTTGGGTAGAAAGAAATATAAAACTACCCGAAGGAATGCAGGTGGTTCTGGTAGAATCCCTTACCATAAGTCTGATGGTGTTTTCCGCTTGATATTAATTACCAGAATAATCAAATTGAGTTTATTAATTAATAATTACAGAACCTCTTCTATATGAAAATTATTTAGTTAAACTGGTTTGATTTCATTCATAAACTTTTGATTGGTTACTAGGTTTAATTTCATTGTTCGGGCCCGTTGTTTCTTATGTTCTAATGATCGGCTCACTTATATTCATGATCGAAAAATCTCGTAAAAGGGGGATGACTGTCTAGTATTGGAGTAATATGTTATTAGTGAAACATAATGAGGTTACATTATTGTAAATTTAATTTGGTTACTTTTCATGAAGATGAATCTTTATATAAATTATTTAATGATAACCATTTTTGTTAATAGGTGGTTTATTACCACCAGGAACCTATTTGATTTTATAAATAAAAACCTTGTGTATAAAAGGATTCTAGAACCATATATAAGACATAATACATATATTATGGTCTTCTGGAACCATTAAAAATTTTTCATGACCAGAATTGAAGACAATAACTGAAATTGAAAACCCATCGTCCATGAATGCGGTAAATTAGCACACCTCGGATGGTATTTTCATTTTATTATATATATAAAAAGGATAGATGATAAAGTATTATTCCTTTATCATGATGAAATTTCTGTACATATAATGTACTAGATTCATCAAAACATTTTGATAAAAATATATGAGGAAAGAATAGAAAATGTGATGAACATGAAAAAGAAAGAAAAGTTTAGAGATCCCTTATGAAAATTTGGCAGCCTAACGACGTCGCTTAAAATTTCATTAAATGAATTGATGAGATAAAAGTGGTTATCTCATAATATGGGAAAAAATGTACAGTAAGATTGATACCAAATATCAAACCCATAAGAATGAGAATGGTAATTTAATGAGATAACATAAAATAAGTGTTGACAAAAAGAGGAGGGTTAAAGGTTCCCTTACATTGTGGAGTATCTTTTAAAACATGGATTTTGGGACCTTAGGTGATTGAAGACACCTTGGGATGGATACTATGGACGTAAAAACACCATATCTTTGAGGATTAGGGATTTGTAATGAATGAAAATGAATAGATGTATGAGTATTCATAGGGAGAGATAAATAATTTATTATTAATTTAAAAAGACACCTCATTAGTGGTTTTTTTGTAAAATCATGGGCTTTCCATTGGTATTTTCACATGTTATTAGCCACTTTGGACACCTAATATCTTATAGTACTTTAAAAATGTCAACTAGTAATTTTTATTAATTATTACATCATTATGATGTCATTAAATATAACAAAAACTCAAAATTTATTTTTACCATTCATGAAAAAATCATGTATTTTATAAAAATCTGAAAAATTCACCCTATCCATTTTTCAACATGTAGAATTAAAAACTAAAATCCAATTTTTGATAAGAATTTTTTAAATATTTTTAATTTAATTTTTAAATAAAAACATAATTTATTCAACAAAATCCATATTAAAACTATAACCCGTTTTATAACACCTTGAAAATTAATCAAGGTCACATAACGTTATCTTATTACCATAAAACAAAAAGTAACAATTTATGATTAAATTTTATGAAAATAAATTTTCATTTTAAGTTATTAAATTATGCATAAAATTAAAAATAAAATATCTTTGACATGAAAAATACCAATTCTTATACTATGATCATCTTTTCACCATTATGATGTATACATTGTATTTGTACATTCATGTGTGCAGTTTCTATTTTTTTGGCCGATTTTATATTCATTACTATTCATAAAGATATTTTATTATTCATAAGGGTATGTTACAATTCATCAAAAATTATTACTGTCTTATCAGACACTAAATCACTTACTGATCACAATTGTAGATGACCGTTTTTTGAAATTAAAAACACACAAGTGAAAACGTATGTTTAAACATCACATAGTGCATAATAGTTAATTTTTTGGTGATTCTAGGTTATTATATAACATAATTATAAGAAGGGATTCCATTGAAAACATTGGTTCATTACATCTTAAGTTATTAGTGATGATAAAGATTCCTTTTATCAAAACTTATTACTTAACCGCTAATAAAAGTTATATTTTTCAGCGCTTTTTTGAAGTGCTGATAAAATTATCCCAATATATATAAAAAATCATACAAGATTAGAACCCATTGTGATATTAGAAAATTTATACAGAAGCCATCCAATATCAGCACTCCTCCATAATGAATCAAAGTGTGACGAAATGCTCAAATAAAGGCTCAAATAAATCCAAGGCTCAAATTCAAGGCTCAAACAATATATGGGTCAAAAAATGCCAAGGCTAGAATGTATGTCTTTTTCAAATTTGTCTCTAATGTTTGTCTTTATGTACATTATCTTGGAGAACTCGGGGTGTAGAACATAAATGGTTCCAGGTATGGTAGTGGAATTTTTTCAATTATGATTTTCATCAGACAGACATTTTGGTAATTTGGCCTTTGAGAAAATATATTTTGATGCTTGGAATTTTTATAGTGTGAAACAACAATTTTGTGATCCTTCGCACCAATATTCCCAAACCATATGGGCATATCCTTCTTTCTATATTGTTTCTGTGAATTAATGTCAAGGATTTGTGAGAAACTATAATGACCTGAATTTCCCCAGACCTGTCATTTGTAAAATCTAGTGTTTTAGGTGTTCTGAGAGGCAATGGTTGCACATTTCAAGAGTTTTCTTGTTTTTCAATTTTTTCATCCGCATATCAGTGCATCTGCATGTTAGTGTGTTGGCATGTCAATGAATAGGCATGTAAATGTGTCAAAATGTCAGTGCATAAGCTTGTCCGTGTGTCGGTGAGTCAGGTGTGTCGACGTCAGCAAGTTAGGGTTGTCTGCAACGGTGAGTCGAGGGCGTTGGTGTCAGCAGGTCAGGGTGTCGGTAGATCAGGGCATCGGTAAGTCGTTGCATCGGTAGGTTGAGGTGTCAGTAGGTTGTGGCGTCGATGGATTTGTATCGGGGGATCAATGTCTGTGGATCAGCTTTGGTTGGTTGTGTTGGTAACTCACCCGCCAGTGGCTCGGCATCTATGACTCACCCATCGATGACTCATCAACAGTTTTCCCAGTTTTCCCCATGTTTCCAATTTCAACCCTCTAATGTTTTAATTGACGTAAACTGAGTTTAAATCCTTCTTCAAGAATTATTAAGGGAATTTCAATGGATATTAAATATACCTTTAGATATCCTAACATCTGAGGAAATTTGAGATAATCAAATCGAGTGATCTTGACAACGATCCCACTTAAATGTCTTTTGGAAACAGTCCACCCTTTAATATAGGATATGCCTCTTCAAAGATAATATCTTAACTTCCTAGTTTGTTTTCTATTTCACCTTGGATATTTTAGATCCTTCCTCTCTATACAAGTCGTGAACCTGTGCTAGAGTCCCTCTTTCTCAGTTTTCTTGAATTTCTTCCTCGCTACTCACGAGATCCCATGTTCTTGGCACAATGAGGAACTTAGATCCTTTGATCTTCTAGTACGGATTTATTTTGACTCTCTTTAATTGTGAATAATGTATGGTTGGTATAATAAGGATTCATTATGATGAAAGGCTGAATAAATTTCTAAAAATAAGAAATAAATCACAATTGAATGCAATCAAAAGATAATGGGTAAATAAAATAATGGGAAGGGAGTGGTTTGACGTTGATCACCTATTTTATTTGTTATCTATGATTCATTTATGATTTTCATGGTTGTATGCCTTCTAAAAATCATGGTCATAAGTTTTCTTTTCTTGCACCCTGAAGGTGTCCCATTTTTTTGTTATGATGTTTGATAATCGAAAATAACAAGAAAACTTCTTAAACACGTACAATTGGATAATTGAAATGGATTCCCTAGATGAAAACCCATGTATGATCACCCATATTTATCAAGTGTATTAAATAATGGAGTTTACCAAATCTGAATATATATAAAGATCCAATTGATATGTGTGGCTAAGTGTTGTTTTTAGTTGAGTTTTGTGACTTTGTGTGAGTTTTGTGGTGTTGTTGTTGGGAGCACGGCTATGGGTACATGGGTTGATAGAGTATTTGGTTCCATGAGAAGGGTGTGGTATGTGTGTACAGTAGGGTTGTGGGTTAATATTATTTATTTTGGGTTCGTATGTGGTGTGTTACAAGGGGTTTGTTGGAATCCCAATTTTATAGATTAATTGATTGTGGAATGGATAGACTTGTAGGTAGCTGGGCTGCCATTGTTTGTGTGGTGGTTGTCAAACGGTGTTGGGTAGTGGGACTGCAATGTGGTTATGAACTTTTATGTAGTGGGACTACACCTAGGAACTATTAGGTAGGGGCTATGAAGTTGGGTTGTGAGAGAAGCATTTTTCGGTATAAATTTGAAGAATGATAGTTGGAAGTTGTTGATCGGGGGCGTGCATTGGGACTGCAAATCTAGTTTTGTTTGTTGTTTTTAGAAGGTTGTGGTTGGTATTTTCAAGGAAGTGTTGGAATAAATTAATGTTAATATCTTAATTTAATAAATGTAAAGTGGTTAAATGAAAATATGGTTTTGTTATGCTTTGTAATTGGCTATTTTTTGGTTGAGAATATTGGGGTTGCAGCAACTGTGGTTCTGTATGAGTTGGTTGTCTGTTGTGGGGACTCATAGGTTTGGCTTAGTGTTTTCACACCTATATATATATATATATTTAAATTATTATTACTTATGATTTATATATGCACCCCACCCATGTTGATACCTACATATAGAACACCTCCATTTCATAGGGGAGGGTGGATTTCACAACATCTCAGGGGGGATGGATGGCTGGTTACTGACATTATTCCCTGCACCCTCTTTCAGTTATTATCACTCAAGTGTATTTGGGTAGGCTTTAATGGCTTGAGGCTTACCATAGTACAAGATCCTTTATGCAAGGTTATTTTGTCGAAGATTGGACTAGGTTCTTTCGGTTGAGGATTATTTTCCCAAGTGTCTTCGAGATAAGGCCTAGGTTTCTTAGAGCAATAGGTGTGGTTGTTGTTTCCAAGGTGTAAGTTGGTGGTTTTGTGTGTAGGTTGAGGCCCACTTGTGTGTGGGTAGTTTGGGGCAGTGGGATTGTTCATGGGAAGAGTGGTAATGTCAAGATGTTAGCCATTATGGAATATAATTTAACCAGTGGGAAAGTGGTGTGGGGTACCCCAATTATCGAGGTTATTGTACTACTAATTTACTTTACTTAAATTATTTGGTGATATTTCCTTAGTGAGTTTGCGCTAGTTATTTACATATTTGTGTAGAAAAGACTTTAAATGGGAATTTTTTGTTTTATAGATATGTTAATTTTGTGATTCCACTTAGATTTATAAGTAACGTAAAGGTATTCCACTTAGAAAATCTGACCTCATGGGATTCATTCTCTCTTGATAAATGGTACTATGTATGTAATAGATGTTGTAAGGGTTGGTTTTTTTATCCCTTATTTGTGATATATCTTATTCATCTAAATTATTTATTTATCTCATCTTCTTTATGGACCTCCCTAGAATATCAGGGATGGGTCAATGTGTATTAGATAGCCTCCCTATAATTTCTCATATGGGTAGATATGATGTGACTACCTCCTTAGAATCCTTAGGATGGGTTGGTGTGGCGATATTATATCCCCTGACTCTTGAGATGTTTTCATATTTTTTAAATACCATTAACATTAAATGTAATAATTCTTAAGGTTGTTATATCACTTATTCCAAAAAAAGAGAATTTAGGTTATCAATTTCTATATATTAGAAATTAATTTTATGTATTCATCATTTTAGATGTATATGTATTAGTTCCACCCCTAACAATATTTTAATACCATGAATGAATATGGAATAAACTTTATTTATACAAATGCTTTATCGATACATTTTCATATCCTCTAGTTGATTGAATGGGATTTTATCATTCTTGATTATCATATGGGAGTTTATTATTACTCTTTAATTTCATATATTATATTTTAATATATTTATGGGATTTAATAAAGAATTAATGTGTTTCAAACAATAGTTATTATTTCAATTTCTTGGATGAGACGCAACCCCCATCTATCTTATAGAGAATTTTCATTCTCGTCAGTTTCATCTCTCGAAAAGTTATTGCATTTTGTTGCTTAAGATGGATATTCTATCTCTTTTATATTGATATTACTAATTTGAGCAATATTAATCCCATGGATTACTACTACTTAGAGTATTTCAAGAAAAATATTTGCACATCCACTTGAGATAGAGGATGTATTTCAAACAAAATAATGGAATGATTAATGTTTGGGAGATGAGTTGATGAGCATAACTGTTGTCTATAACTTTCTCCTTTGATTAAATACATAGGATAGAACCTACCATAGAAGAGTAATTATTTTTAAAATTCAATTAATCATTTTCTTCAATGAATAATTAAATTCATTAAAATCAACAAATATTGGGTTTACGTTATTAGAATTGTATATAAATTTCACATTTTATAATGAATATATTATGTGTATTTATTTATTTATTGTACAAAATTAATATATTATGAACCCATTATGATTGATATGAATCAAAAATGGATCTGTTCAAATCGTTTGACAAAAGAATATAAATAATATGTTAAAATTTTCATCAATGTTTCAAGAGAGCATGCATACAACCTTTATTAAATCCATTTTCAGTGTTTTCATTATTTTTATTCAAGTAAAAATAATTTGGAGGAGTTGGAAGAACAATTTATTTTACATGAAATATATTATAGTCATAAAGGATGAAAAAACATGGGGAATACTAATTGTGAACACTGATTCTGATGATACAATCATTTATGGATCACTTGATATGAATACGACTGTAAATGATGATGGAGGTCACATGGAATAAATGAATATGAAAATTGAAGATGACTTTATTAATTGTACAAAGTAGTTTGAGAAGTTAAATAGTTGTTCCAAGTGACCATTGTATATCGGTTATACTAAATACACATCATTTTCAGCAGTATTGAAGTTATATAACTTGAAATCTAGAAGCGGATGGAGTGACACCAACTTTATAGAATGAATTTGTCTCTTGAATGATATGCTACCAGATTAAAATTAACTACCATGTCAAACATATGACTCTAAAAAATTAGTTTAAATTGGAATAATCTCTCAAAAATAAAATCTTGTCCAAATTATTTTATATTTTTTCACAAGAAACACAATTCACTCATAAAATAACCTTAGTGTGGAATAGATCAATACAAGAAAAATGAATCAAGTACTTCAAAATATGTATGTTGAATCCTTATCATTCCATGATTTTGAAGACTGTATGTATATCAAGAAACTGCGAGATGATTAATTTTGTATATAGATATAAGAATTACATTTGGGAGCCTATGTCACATAGAATATTCCCCTCAGTGGATGAATATTGATTAAAAAATTTAATTTGGAAAGGATCCATGAAACATTCATCTTGTGTTATGTATAGTTTCAATAAATCCATTTGGTTTACAAAGTAGTAATCATAGTACATTCAACTTTACATTGGTAAATAATAAATTTTCTCCATGTTTATGCATAAACTACACAAAAATTAGGTTGTCTCTTTTTATGTCGGGACCAAAGAAATAGAGTAATGATATTGATATCTATTTGGCTACATTGATCGAAGATCTAAAATTGATGTGGGTTACTGGTGTTACAATGTATGATTCTCATATAAGTGAATAATTTACATTGAGGGTCATGTTGTACATGATTATAAATTAATTCCCTGCTTATGGAGATTTATTAGGATATATAATTAATATAATTTTGGGGGGTCCCATTTAAGAAAAATGCATATACTATATTCGATTGAAACATTCCTTCAAGACTATGTTTTCAGTACATCATAAATTTGTTCCTAGATGACATAAATGTTGATCCTGGATGAAATCTTTCCATGGTAATATCAAACATAGTACAACACTATCTTCAGTAATGGGAGATAAAATGTAAAATAAAGTAAAAGATATTGGCAATGTTTTCAATAAAAAATTTTTGAAAAACCAAAAAAAAATTATGTTAGAAGTTGAGATCAATTTTTTTGAATTACTATATTGCAATTACTTGTATTTTAAACATTTTCTTGATGTTAGTAATGTATAAAAAAAATTTATTATGTTATTGTCATATTAAAATATGTTCTTGAAAAGAAATAAAGTTGGCACAAAGGCTAGGATGGACTTGATTCAAATGGGGATAAGGGAAGATTTGGCCCCGATGAAGGGTAAAAAGTAAAATTTTCTTCCTCCAGCTGCTTCCACTCTATCTACGCATAAAAAATTAAAATTTTTCACATTGTCAATAGTTCAAAATTTCTACAGGGGTTTTCATCAAATATCATGAATGTCATGTCAATGACTAATTTTAAGTTTAAAGAACTAAAATCACATGGTTGTTAGGTTTTGATTCAAGATTTGATGCATGTTTCTTTCATTTTCATTCCTCCTCAAAATGAATGGATACATTAACTAGAATCTTCTTCCTTTTCAAATCCATATATAGTAAATTTAAATACTTGATGAAGTTTCTAATTCTCAATTATGAGGTTTCAATAAAATTATATTAATTATATATGTTCTTCTCACCGTCATTATTGATATAATGGTTCACCTATTTATTCACATTGTTAGATAGGTTCGACTATGTAGTCTCATCAATTACAGATATATGTACACCAATGAATGTTATATGATTATTTTGGAAGGGTATGTTAACAATCATTGTTGTGGAGATGTTTTTTTGTATAATGATATATTCTTGAAGAAGATATTGAATTTTTTACAGATTACATATCAGATGTTGACAGAATTGGTCTCCCAAAGTCTCATCATAGTGAATTCCATAGGGGAAAGGTATTTAGGGAATATATTTTGTTACAATTAACATGACAGATCAAAAGTACATGCACCTTTACATTTTACCTAATATTGAATATGGTGATCCATGCATTGAATCCCACCAAAAAAATTAGAGAGATTCGAATCGATCAATGGATGAAGGATGGACATAAAATATACATAATAAAAAGGCAATACGATGGTTCTAAGATAAATTTATAAGAATGTTTTTACAATATTAATTCAATTGTTGAAGGACGTTAATGGTTATCCATGGGACAAAATTCAAATGTTATATATTATATTGGGTTTTTAATAAATGGTTATAAATTCTATACAAAAGAATATGATGAATACAGTATGATGAAAAATAGTGGTGTTACGCTTATAGCTGAAGCGATGAACATATTTGGTTCAATGGATAGAAATAAATTTTAGCAAAATATGTCATATTTGTGAATTATCGAACTGATATATGAGATAGATTATACAACATTACAAGTTCTGGTTTTCTATTCTAAATGGGTTGACAATATTAAAGTAGTGAAAATTGAGGAAATGAAATTCTTAAAGGATAATTTAAGTGTATAATGGGAAAAGTTGAGTTGTTAACAATGTAATCACAGGAAGTGCAAGTATTTTATATAACTAATACACCAGACAAGAATTGGTAGATTGTCCTACTGGAGACTAAAACAAATATCTAGTTTGACGAAAATTAAATCAAGGATAACCCTTTTTTTGGGATATCACAATCAATTCATTCTAGTCCTAATGTTGAAAATGTATTGTATGTTATATTGGACCAAAAAAAGGGATTTGGAATATTGATAGAGTAACCAAATCCCTAAAACAAATAAAAAAGGCAGTTCAATGACATAGTCAATGTTTTTTTAAAATATACTATGTTTTTAATTATAATATTATATGTTCTCTACGACATTAACATAATCTAAAGTAAACGTATGACTAATCATGATAACAATGTCTTCTACCCATGATGATGTTACCAATCCTTCAGATGAACAAACTATATAAAAGAAACCCTTTGGAAATATTTAAAGGTAATGTTATGATACACATTATCTTTATAACCAAATATTATATAATCAAATGTTGTTTTAATTTTAATTATTCCGTGTAGAGTTTTCTTATTTTAGAATAATTATATTTATATTTCAAGTCTTCACCGGAAGAGAAATGATGTTGTATCTGCTCAATCACAAAGGTAATCTTGATGTTTTCATAGTAAAAATGTTCATAGAATTAATTTATTATTTTATATTTATATTTAATATATCGATTTTTAGTCTTAATAACATAATAATTTCTTTCTTATATAGGAGGATTCTTTTATTTGAGATGGGGTGGTTTGTCCATCTATCATACCTTTCAACACCAAAACACCTACATATTGTTTCTCCCTTGAAACCTTTTCACCCCTACTTTGTTTCATTTTTCACATTCCTATAAGTTCCCACCACTGCATTTTTAGGAAGAGAAATGATGCTGCCTATGTTCAATCATAGAGTTAATCTTTATTTTTTCATAGTAAAATCATTTCCTATAGAATTAATTTATTTTCCCTATTTTTGGTTAATTTTTTTTATTATTACTCACAAAATAATTTTTTTCTTATATATGTCAATTATTTTATTTGATCTAGGCTGGTCTATCCATATTTCATGCCTCTTTTCTATAAAAATTCAAATAAATCTTTACCATGAATGCTCCATATGTCATTTGAGATGTTTTGGAATCATTTGTATGTCAATTTGATTCGCAGTGTGAGTGGTATGACTCCTCGTGAATTGATTTGTATAAAATTGACATCAATTTTATGTGAAATTGGCAACTGACCTACTCAAAACCAAGTAAACACGTTAGGATTATTTTGATACTTTATAAAAATGATCCATTAGTCATTTTTTATTTTTAGTTATCATATGCACCTCAATCTGATATATAATGTGTCTGGTATGACTCCAAGTGTCTGTTGTTAGTTTAAAATCAACATTTTAGTTCAAAAAGTGTCACTCACTAAAAAATTCAAACACAGTCTGATTTTATTGATAATTTAGGAAAACAACTAATAATTCATTTGTTATGTATAGGAATAAGTCTCGCATCAAACTGAATAAATTTGTGATCGATATGAGTAAAACTATGTTTATTTAGTTTAAAATGAAATTTTAGTAAAAAATAGAAGTGACCAAATCATAACCAAGAAAATTCATTCCAATAATTTGGATAATTTAGTAACACAGTCCTCAAATCATTTTAGATGTGTAGGAATCAGACTCACCATAATTCAATGCACGGTGTGACCAATACGACTCCAACCGTGTCTTTTTATTTAAAATTGACATCAATTTTAGTAAAATAGACAACTGGCCTAGTCAAATCCAAGAAACCAAATTCATATTTTATTATACATTAAAAAATGATCAATATGTCATTTTTGATGTGTAGGAATAATACTCACCTCAATGGGATACACGATATGCCTATATGACTCCAAGTGTCTATTATTAGTTTACAATTGGTATTTTAGATCATGGAGTGTCACAAACTAAAAACTGATCAAACACACATGGATTTCTAGGATAATTTATGAAAAAAGATTCATAAGTAGTTTTTGATGTCTAGGAATCATCATCACATCAATCAAAAACATGATGTTATCGATATGATTCAAAGTGTGTGTTTCCAGTTTAGAATGACATTTTAGTAAATAATACAAGTGACATACTCAAAAATTAAATAAACACATTTATTTTGTTCAATTAATTAGTATAATGATTCAAAATGGATTTGAGGTGTGTAGGAATTATTCACACATCAATATGATGTACAGTGTGACCGGTATGACTCCAAGTGCATTTGTTATTTAAAATTGACATCAATTTTTTTAAAACAGAAAATGGAATTACTCAAAACCAAAAAAAATATTAATATCATTTTCATAAATTTGGAAAATGAAAAATTTATAATTTTTGGAATATAGGAATCATCCTTTCCTTAATCCAATATATGACGTGCCTGGTATGACTCCAAGTGTCCATTATTGTAATGGCCTGGACCTCTCCAGCCCATTCCTTTGTCAAAAAGAAGGTCAATAAGTGTTCTGGAGGGTAAAATGGACTTTTCCCACACTTTCCAGAGTTTTGAAACTACACTCCGTGTTGTTTGAGTACACGCCATGTACCCCCTTTCAGGGTATACCCCGTGTTAAAGGTCGTGTCCTTGCCGTGTGCAATAAATGAGTACACGCCGTGTGTCCAGTTCTACACACCATGTAGTCCTTCCCCGTGTACGCGTTTCCAGTCAACGGTCATGTGCCGTGTTGGAGCTGTGTCCATGCCTTGTGCAATAAATGAGTACACGTCGTTTAGTCCTTCCCCGCATATGTGTTACCCTCAAACCGTGTGTTGACCAATCAACAGTCACGAAGCTGTGCTGGAAGCTGCGTGGAGACCGTGTGAAATAACCGAGTACACGCCGTGTACTATAAAGTACATGCCGTGTACTTTTTCTTTTCTAGCCTATAAAAGGAGGGGTCCACTCCTCCTTTAAACTCACTCATCTCCTCCCCTTTCCTCTGAGCAGAGTTCTCCCAAGAGACTCGAAGGCTCTTCCATCCATAACTTCTTCGTCCGAGCTCCGATTTACGATCCGTTAGCGGCAACGGGATCGTAACGATGTGGCGGAACTTCCGAGCTTAGATCCGTTGTCTTTACTTCAACCTTTCCTTTCCGACTTCCACCCGATGAGGTTTTTCCAGGACCCGACAGAAGTGAAGGACATCGACAGACGTCTTCTAAGGTTGATCTGAGGGAGCGTTGTTATATGAACGTATTGAGGTAGGGATCTTACATTCGTCTCTCTAATTTGTGCATCATGTGGGGTGCGTATCATCTTGTTTTCATGAGAAATAGTTGAACCATTAAATGAAGATAATAACTGGTTAAATAACAAGGATGGGAAAGTTGTTATGTTTACCTTTCTTATCTTATTGATATGTTATGAATTGAATATGATTATGCCTACTAAAAATCAAGGTCGTTGGGGGCCTTTTCTTGTGCAATTAAATGTTTCCCTGTCTTTCTAGACCGTTTTTGTGGATGGAAACTTTGTGGAATGTGGAAATTGGTTAATCACATAAAGATGGCTGTTTAAAAACTGGAACCCTTGTGTGATCACCCCGGTTAAACAAAATGGAATAATGAACAAGTGGGTGTTGGCTTGGATACTTGGCATGTGATGGGGGTGTTTTGTGGGTTTTTGTGGATAGGGTGAGCAGCGGGGCTACAGTTGGATTGGTTTTGGGTTGGTGTAAATGTTATGTTGGTAATGGGCAGCGGGGCTACGATAAATAGTATTAAAGGGATAATGATGTACGGAGCGGTTGTGGTTATGGCGGTTGGCAGCGAGGCTGTAGGGATGGGTGGAATGTGAACAGACTATGGGTTGTGAATAATAAATAAAAAGTGAAAGAGTTAATGAATGGTGGGTCATGGAAATGGAATGAGATTAATGATCAATGGGGTTGGTTGGTTGATAAGAAGGGCTTGGTTGTGTTGCTTATGTTTTCCTAACTTGATTTGTGGATGGAAGGGATATGTTTTTATGAACGATCGATGTGGTTGGTTGTGTATAGTCTCCCAATAGTTAAGGAACTAAATAAACTGATTCTGCTAAAACGTGAAAACCTAAATGGGGTTGGGGTTGTTTGTTGTATGTATGCTTTGTAGTAGCAGTGCCGAGGCACGTGCTCATTTTCCTTATTTAGAAGCCATAGGTTGGGTTGTGTGGTTGATATATATATATATATATATATATATATATATATATATCTGTATCTTTTGTGTTTTATCGCACCCCACCCATGTTGAGCACTTAGTGCCGAACAATCCCATTTCATGGGAGAGGGTGTTTTCCCCTTAGTTACTAGCTCATTCATGCTCTTTCTCTCCTAGGTTGTGATGGCTTGAGGCGACCTTACACCTAAGACTCTTTGGGTAGGTTTCTATTAGGGTGTCTTTTGCCCAAGACTCTTTGGGCATGTTCTACTGTTTCCAAAGAACCTTCGGGATGAGGCCCAGGTGTGTGCGGGCGGGATACGTGGTTGTGAGGCCCAGGTGTGTGCGGGCCGGATACGTGGTTGTGAGGCCCAGGTGTGTTCGGGAGGGATACGTGGTTGTGAGGCCCAGGTGTTTGCGAACGGGATACATGGTTGTGAGGCCCAGGTGTGTGCGGGCGAGATGTGTGGGTTGTGCGGCCAAGGTGTGTGCGGGCGGGGAGAGTGTGGCAGCGTCAGGACGTTCACCATTAAGAAGAGCAGCTAACTACTGGGAAATGGTGCGGGGTACCCAATACTCTTGTTTCTCATATACTACTACCTGTTGTTCTTGTGTTTTGGTGAGTGTGGCTGGTGAGGTTGGGTGGATATAATTCCTTTCTAGGTTTCTTCTTTTGTTCTCACGGGACATTAGGATGTCTCCCCACTTGTGCTTGAGAGCTTTAGGTTTCCCTACTGAGTATACTTGTATTCTCACCATACGTTTAATTTCAGGTTTCTAGGAGGACTACCAGGGCCGTGTGAGACCCTACTAGTCAGACATTTGGAGTTGTTGTTGTTGTTGTACTCTTGTTTTCTTTTGGTATTTTACTTTTTGCTTTCTTGTACTTGCACCATGTTATAAAATTAATTAAACATGCATGTGGGATTGGTTTGGGTTTATTTCTATACACTTGTTCTTTTTCTTTTTGGTGGTTGACTTGTCCTATTTCCCAATCATAAAATAATAAAATGGGTAACTCCTCCCATATTTGTGAAAACTCATACCCTTGGTGCTAGTCGCCAACCCGGGGCCTACTGGAGGCGGGACTCGGGGGGTCATTATCTCCCTTTCACCATTTCCAGCTCAAGAGGGGCATCTATGGTGGGAGGGGGTCATGACAGAATGGTATCAGAGGGAGGTTGAGAGATAGAATGGATTCTGGAGTTAGGCACAGTAAGGATTACATGGGATGGTAAGGCGACAATGTTAGTTAATCTTGGTGCATGACATAGGCCAGAGAAGACCATCTAGGACATGGGATTTTAGGTCCCCCTGTGATCTGATGCAAGGACTATAAGCCTACCGAACGACCAAGTGAGATAACATTGATTGCAGGGTAGAGACCCTAGGGAAGGTACATGCATCATCATGATTTTGTTTTACTTGATTTGGGTGTTATGGGAAAAGAAATTGAAATAAAATGATAAAATAAAAACCCTGAGAAATTTCCTTACTACTTGGGCTTATGCGATCTTTATTTGTCATGCAGCTATTGCACCTAGACATCATCCCCGGGTGTCTCAGATGGCCGAGGCACAATAGATTCAGGCGGTCGATCAGTTGAGGATTGACCAAGAGGAGGAAGATAGCCAGTGGAAGAAGACTCTCCGTTCTTTCCAGCGGCAAACCCTAAAGAAGTATGAGGGTAGTACTTCGGATGTGGAGACGGAGGGTGGCTTGAGGAGATAGGGATCACTTTTACCTTGATCTGTGCTCCGAGGGAGTATTGGGTTCCCCTAACAGTTAGTCAACTGAGAGGCGCAGCACGACAGTGGTGGATGCTCTACCTCGGAGAGAGGGTAGATGTAGAGGTTTCATGGGCTGACTTTGAAAATGAATTCTGAGAGGAATTCCATTCTTCCATGATCAAGGCGGAGAAGTGGAATTAGTTACTCTCCCTTTAGTAGGGGAGTATGTCAGTACGAGATCTGGGGATCAAGTTCAAGGATCTCATGCGCTTTGCTCCAGATCTCTTTCTAGATGTGGAGTCTCGGGTGAGACGTTTGGAGGAGGCGCATCGTCCTTCGCTTCAGTATGCTGTCACCCCCCTTCACCCGTCCGAAGTACTTGGCGGTACAGAAGAATGAAAAGGTGGTAGAGAGGATGCACTCGCTAGGAGGTGCACCCCGATAGAGGATCCAGCCGGGCTCGTCAAAGGGGAAGGTAGTTAGCTGCAGGTCTCCTGTGACGGGACCTTCCAGGTTCAGGCTAGTGGGGAGTAGGCCCCAGCAGTTCCAGTTCAGATCTTCAGGTCCTCGTCCCTTCTTCACGAGCCCAGGACTGAAGTGTTTTTCTTGTGGAGGTTTCAGGCATGTTCAGAGTTGGTTCCTGGCCCGAGCTCAGTACGGTGGAGGTGGGAATGTTCAGCACCCACCTCAGCATCACCAGTTACCGGCGAGGCCCTTCCAACAGCAGCAGGACCATGCTCCTCTGAGGGAAGACTTTGTGGGAGGAGGTCAACCTCAGGGTGCTCCTCATGGACCTAGACCAGGGCGTGGTCGGGGAGGTGGATGACATCAGAGAGAAAGAGGAGCTGGGCGTAGACAGTTGCACACAGCAGAGTTGGCAGCTCTGGCAGGACCAGAGGTGGTGCGAGGTACGATTTGTTTGTTCAGCACTCTTGTTTCTACTTTGTTCGATTTAGGAGCTTCGCACTCCTTTGTTGCACCTGGTCTAGAGCATGCTTTGGGACTAGACGTAGAGAGACTTTCTGTACCACTGGTGCTGAGTACACCAGTTGGAGTCCAGACCAGTGTATCTTGTGTTTTCCTGGGATGTGGGCTGACGTTGGGACCACATCGATCTAGTGGGGACCTTCTTATGTTATAGATGCAGTCATACAATGTCATCATAGGCATCGACTGGTTTTTTTCTGTTAGTGATGTTATCGGCTACTTCCGGAGAAGAGTCTTGTTCTCCGACGTGGATGGGCAGCGTGTATCTTTTGTTGGTGAGAGGAGCTATCAGGTAGGAATCCGGCGTGTGGAGCCTCTCCTTTTCTTGTTAGGTGGGTTATCAGTGGTTCCAGATGATATAGAGATGATGGATGTCCAGGAGGTTGTTGGGGAGTTCCTCGATGTTTTTCCTGTGGAGGTTGTGACAATACCCCCCCCCCCCCCGACATTACGTTGAGTTCGGGATAGACTTACATCCTGGTGCCCGTCTGATTTCGATGGCCCCTTATCGGATGGCACCTTCGGAGTTGCGGGAGTAGCGGATTCAGATTGATGACCTGATGGAAAAAATTTTGTTCGACCCAGCATATCGCCATGGGGTATTCTGGTTTTTTTCATGAAGGAGGAAGATTGTGGTCTCAGGCTATGCATATAATACCGAAGGTTGAACCAGGTAAAGGTCAAGAACCGCTACCCCCCTTCCATGGATAGATGATCTCTTCGACCAACTGAGGGGAGAAGGTTGGTTTTCCAAGATTGATCTACGATCTGGATATCATCAGCTGAGGGTAAAATATAGTGACATCTCGGAGACATATTTCAGCTGCAGGTATGGCCACTTCAAGTTTGTAGTGATGCCATTTGGAGTTACGAATGCACTGGCTATGTTCATGGGACTTATGAACTTTTTCTTCCGAGAGTTTCTGGACCGGTTCATTATTGTGTTTATCGATGACATCCTGATCTAATCAAGATCAGAGGAGGAGAACATTGAGCATCTTAGGGCTGTCTTGGAAGTCCTTCGGTACCACCATCTTTATGGGAAATTGTCGAAATGTAAGTTCTTGACACAAGAAGTACACTTCCTTGGGCACGTAGTTTCTCAGCATGGAGTGTCAGTGGACCCGTCGAAGGTGGAGGCAGTTTTTTCTTGGGCAGCACCCAAGAGAGTGGAAGAAGTTCGTAGTTTCCTAGGGTTAGCAAGTTACTATCGGAGGTTTGTTTCAGACTTCTCTCGAGTTTCTGCTCCATTTACGGCTTTGATGAGGAAGAACCAGGCCTTCCTATGGAGCGATCAGTGCCAGAAAGCTTTCGACTACCTGAAGGAGAAGTTGTTCTGTGCTCCCATACTCAGGTTTCCAAAGGAAGGGTTGTTGTATGAGGTGTTTTGTGATGCTTCTGGCCTTGGTATGGGGTGCGTGCTGATGCAGAAGAAGGGAGTGATCTGTTATGGGTCTAGACAGATATGCCCTCAAGAGAATAACTATGCCACCCATGACCTAGATCTTGCAGTATTAGTGTTCTCACTAAAGTTGTGGTGACATTACCTCTTTGGGGAGCACTTTGTGGTCTTCACAGATCACAAGATCCTGCGTTATATCTTATCCCAGCGTGACCTGAACCTGCGACAGCGGAGATGGGTCATGTTTCTCCAAGACTATGACTTTGAGATCTCTTGCACTGAAGGTAAGGGCAACGTTGTGGCTGATGCCCTGAGCAGGAAGACGCACCAGGAAGTAGTTCGGAAATCCATTGATTCTTGGAAGGTGATGGGAGAGTTGGCTGCCTTGCACTTGGATGCCAGGGTAGAAGGTGTTAGAGGCTATTTGTTTCAGATGATGGTGCAATCCTCCTTGTTGCAGCAGGTGGAAGAGTCTCAGTGGGAGGACTCCGAGGCGGAAGTGAAGCGGGATCGTGTCGATCAGGGTAACGCTCCAGAAGGATGGTCAGAGGACAACCAACATCAGATGCTTTTCCATGGAAGGTTGTTTGTCCAGGAGACAATGCGTGAGGGAGTTCTCCATGAGTTCCATAGCTCAGCCTTGGCGGTACATCCAGGAGTTTCAAAAATGTAACGAGGCCTGAGGGAACAGTTTTGCTGGCCTGGGGTGAAACGGGCAGTGGAAGGTTTTGTGGCTAAATGCCTAGTGTGTCATCAAGTGAAGGCTGAACACCGTGTTCCCAGTGGTTTGTTGCATCCTTTAGATGTTCCTGAGTGGAAGCGGGACGACATATCAATGGACTTCGTCACAGCATTACCCAGAGCTCGGTGTGGTTATGATGCTATCTGGGTAGTGGTGGATCGGCGGACGAAATCAGCTTACTTCTTAGCAATTAAGGAGTCAGGCCTGGTGAGTACCTTAGCACAGAGGTACGTAGACGAGGTTGTGTGGTTTCATGGAGTCCCAAAGACTATTGTCTCAGATCGGGATACTCAGTTTACCTCACGAGTCTGGAGGGGGTTACAGTATGATTTTGGCACCCAACTATGCCTTAGCACTACTTTCCACCCCCAGACCGATGGTCAGATAGAGCGGACTATCTAGATGCTGGAGGACATGCTGCGAGCATGCGTTCTGGATTTCGGAGTATCATGGATACGACACTTTCCTTTAGTAGATTTCGCCTACAAAAACAGCTTCCACTCTACTATTGTCATAGCACCATTTGAGGCTTTGTATGGATGGCCATGTTGTTCACCCATTTTCTGGGAAGAGGTTGGTGAGACAGGTGCTCTTGGACCATAAGTAGTGCAGAGAACCACAGAGAAAGTCCATCTTGTACGTGAGAGGATGAAAGCATCTCAGGACCGACAGAAGTCTTATGCTGATCATCGGAGGAGGCCCTTGGAGTTCGAGGTGGGAGATCATGTTTTCTTGAATGTTTCCCCTCGACGGGGGCAGCAGAGGTTTGGGAAAGGGAGCAAGCTATCACCTAGATTCATCGGACATTTTGAGGTGCTGAGGCGAGTCGGCGAGGTGGCATATCAGCTAGCCCTGGAACCTCAATTGGAGAAGGTTCATACCGTCTTCCACATCTCCCAGCTTCGTCGGTACTTACACGACGACTCTCACATTATCGACTGGGGAGAGCTAGATATGGGAGACGACGCGACCTTCGAGGAACGACCAGTCAGAATCGAGGATCGTAAAGAGAAGGTTCTCCACGGATGAACCATTCTGTTGGTTCATGTGTTGTGGAGGCATGGCGGCCTCGAGGAGAGCACTTGGGAGTGGGAGACCCAGATGCACACTCAGTACCCGAATTTTTTTTGACTTGTGTTTTCCCTTGTTCTTCTGATCTTTGTGTTGATGTTGTACTCTGTATCTTTGATATATGGAATGGTTGGCTTGTCGGTTGTGAGACCTTTTGTTTCTATGTTCTCTGGAAGTATGTAGCATGTCCAGATGTGTGGGGAAAGGGAAACACCTGATTCTTAATCAAGACACATTAATGAGGATGTGATTGAATCCGTGCGGGCGAGTCAGTGCCACCTAAAGAGGATAATATCTCGATATAGGAGAAATAATTTCCCAAAACCACATGTTTGGGTAGTGTGTTGGTTGTGTGGTGTTGTGGGTAGTACGAGTTGAAAAATCCTAATGTATGAAAGTGGGAAGACCCAATTCTTAATCAAGACGCATTAATGAGGATGCGATTAAACCCGTGCAGGCAAGTCAGTGCCACCTAAAGCGGATAATATCTCGACATAGGAGATGGAATTCCTAACACATATGATTATGGCTGTTGGTTGGGTTCCTGTTATAATGAGAACCCTAAGAGGTATCTTTTTAGGTTCCTCTGGGATGGTTTTTGAATTCTCGGGGATGAGAATGTTTTAAGAGGTATCTGAGGTAATGGCCCGGACCTCTCCGACCCATTCCTTTGTCAAAACGAAGGTCAAGAAGTGTTCTGGAGGGTAAAATGGACTTTTCCCAAGCTTTCCAGAGTTTTGAAACTACACACCGTGTACCCCCTTTCAGGGTATACCTCGTGTTGAAGGTCGTGTCCTCGCCATGATCAATAAATGAATACACGCTGTGTGTCCAGTTCTACATGTCGTGTAGTCCTTCCCCGCTTACGCGTTGCCAGTCAATGGTCGTGTTCCATGTTGGAGTCGTGTCCTTGCCATGTGCAATAAATGAGTACACGCTGTGTGTCCAAACTACACGTCATGTAGTCCTTCCCCATGTATGTGTTTCCCTCAAACCGTGTGTTGACCAGTCAATGGCTGCGGAGCCGTGTTGGAAGCCACGTGGAGACGGAGTGAAATAATCGAGTACACACCATGTACTTTTTCTTTTATCACCTATAAAAGGAGGGGTCCCCTCATCCTTTCAACTCACTTCTCTCCTCCCCTTTCCTCTGAGCAGAGTTCTCCCAAGAGACTCGAAGGCTCTTCCTTCCATAACTTCTTCGCCCAAGCTCCGATTTACGATCCGTCAGCGTCCAAGGGATCGTAATGACGAGGCGGAACTTCCGAGATTGGATTTATTGTCTTTCCATCGGCCTTTACATTATGAATTCCACACAAGGAGGTTTTTCCCGGACCCGACAGAAGTGACGTACACCGACTGACGTCTTCTAAGGTTGATCCGAGGGGGCGTTGTGATCAAAACCTGTTGAGGTAGGGATCTTACCTTCATCTATAGAGACTCGAAGCTTAACGTACATGAACATTACATTACTTTTTCGGAATATTAAATACATAACAAAAACAGAAACACAAGGACCGTAATAGTTTAGTGTCTTTGGAAACATGGAAGGTAATCTCCGAATCATGGTGAATGATCTTCAACATCTCCCATAAAGATCTTCCCCTTTTTTTCATACCTAAACCCTTTCTTTATATCCTGGGGAAAAGAAAACATAAAAAGGGGGAGTTCAAATGCTCAGTAACTCTAAGAATGGATAAAATATATCATACCATATACATTTGAACATAAAAACATGAACATAATGTTTAAACATCAAAATTTTGAGCAATTACATAAAACATGGATGTACATATGGAATAGATCATAAAGAAACATTAAGAATGATAAAATAGCATGGGAATAAAACATGTAATTGTGGAAACCATTAAGCACATGATATGATTTCCATATTAGCCAAGGCATTGCTGCCAAGACCATCTTAGTGGACAAAGTCCCTTTCTGAATCGAGTTCACTCCTCGTTCCAGTCCTGTATTACTGAACTGGTTTAACCTTCCGTTCCAGCCATGTCTATCTCATGAGATATAAAATCTTTACCCAATTCATTGGAGGTAGATATAGGTCCCACCCATCTCATAATGAAATCATTATTACTTTTTCCAAAAAATAAACTTAAAATATTCATCATAACCCAAATAATAAAATGGGTTTCATAAACATCATCCCGTTATTTCATAATCCATATAAAAAAACGGACATTTCATCATTAGAAAATTGAACCATGTAAATTATAGAGACATTAAACTTAAAACATACACATATGAAATAATTTCATCTTAGATGGAAAATGGTTTTGATAAAACATTTGAAATGAATTCTTGATTAAAATATCCTTTCTTCTTCAAAATCAATTTCTTTTCACAAAACGTCATGCTATTTTAAAAGAAATATATTTTTTTGAAAATAGTTATGAAATATTTTGGAGGAATCTTCATGAAAATAAGGCTTTATAAAACTGTAAAAATCCATTCGGGCCGTATAAGTTAAAAAACATTCTTCTCGTACTTTTGCCGGAAAAGTCAAAAAGTACCTCGTAATAGAAAGATTCCATACATACCATGTTGTAAAAGTAAAAAATGGATAAAAATAACTTTAAACATACATGAAAACACTTTTATAAAACATGGACATGGATGATAGAAATAACCCCAGTAAATACTGACGAATAAGCAATCTCGGATAAAAATGAGATTTGCAAAATTATCCCTTACCTTATGTCCGATATGCTTCGTATGTATTCGAACCTCCTGTATAATTATTTAAATAATGTCATTGCCTTATTACAGAATCATATTCATTGTTATGATATCATATATGGTTCACTTATGACTTTATATTACCCGTTCTTTTGTAAATTCCATGTTAAAAAGTGTTTTGGGTAAAATCGTTTCATTTGACGTTCGTGTTTTGACTTTTAATTATAAATATGATTAATTAGATCATGATTACTTAATTCCAGAACATGATTTATATATAATATATATTCAGAATATACATATATATAATAGATCGATAAATGGAAAGAAGTACACCGTTCATGGAGACAGTAGGCCGTACGTACGCATGAACGCTGTTTTCGTTTCCTTATTGAGTTGAGTGGAATTAAGTAGATGACATACATATATATGTATATACATAAATCCAGTAGCTTTATAATTTCATATATTTCATTATTATTTCTTATATATACTTTATAATCATTCTTAAATGGTTAACATGGAGAATTAATCTCATCGCGTCGTGGAGACGGTAGTCCGTACGTACGCACGAGCGATGATATCGTTCCCCTAATTATTGAATTGAATAGGATAGGATGATACAATATATCATAATCAGTATGATGTTATAATAACTATGTATAGTTATTCTTTACACCATTATACCCACCAAAGTAAGGTGGTGTTGGAAAAACAGATTACACCACGGCGTGGAGACGGTATTCCGTACGTACGCACGCGCGGTGATTTCATTTTCCGTAGGATGGATAAATGGTGAAATAGGGTTATTTCAGGATTATAATAACATATCAGTATATGAGTGATACTGATTTTATTACTTCATAATTAAACAACTAAAGAATAAGAAGTATAAGAAGAAATAATGTTGAAGGAATCGGTAACGGACATTACCTCTTCTATGAAGTGCCTCTTTGATACCTCCTCTTAGGGAACTAAAATTAGTCTTTGAATAAGCCCAATACCTCCAGGATGTCTCTAGGGAAGTGGAGAGAAGAAATTGGTAGGGTTTGGCCGATCTTGAAGGCTCAAAGTTGTGTGAGGAAGAGAGGGAGGAGGTTCCCTTTTATAAGGGAGGAGAGGGGCACCTTTGGAATAACTAAAAATATTATTTTATCATAAAGTCAAATTCGGTTTTTAATAGCTCCAAATTGATATATTTAGAAGATAATGTGGTTATGGGTCTAAATCCTCTCATAAAATAGAATTTAGACCGGTTTAGGTCATTATATTAACCTTATCGTTTAGTTTTAACTCTTTGTTAATTAGATTGACATTTACCATGTCACTTTGTATTTTTAAATTATATAGTTAATAAACATACCATATACATCCAAGACACCCCCAAGTGGTCCCTTAATTATACATCTATCACAATATAAGTATATTTGCTGACCCTTAGATTTTTAGGAATAAAATAACAATCAATAATATAATATTTGTTTTAAAAACTATTTTATGCCAATTTTGACACTATTTAGTAATTTATGTTTGTTAAAATCATAAAAGAATGATTAGTTCGAAAACAGTTAATTACATCAATAATAAAATGTCATATTAACCTAGAAAATTAGTGGAATTCATAAAATGTCTCAAATTACATTTATTTGGGTATTTATAACATCAATTATGTCAATATTTCATCAATAAGATAATTATTGCATCGTCGTTGTGTCATAAATTAATTAAATTATTTAATGTCTAAAAATTACAATTAAAATTCCATTATGTAGGAAATCATTTTATCTTTCTAATTAATATTTATAGTAGAATTTTTCTTATGTATAACACTATATTAAAAATAATTTTCTTATTAAACATTGATTTTAACTATTTTAACCCTTCTTTAAATAAATTAATAATAAATGTCCTAATCTAATCCAAGTGGGCCTAAATGGTCATATTTTATTCCTAAGGTTGTTTTTGGTCGAATTACACTTATCCGATAGAATTAGGACATGTGTTAGGGTAATAATAATATCATTTTTACCCTTAATTACCCAATTTACTTTTAACCGTGGTAAAAAAAGTAAAAAGTTACTATTCAGCAAAAATTATTTTCATCTCATTGAACCACATTTTACTAATTTATATTAACCGTGTCTCTCGGATTTTCGAAATTCCATTCACAGAAGTGGTAAAAAAAATTCAGTTTTTTTTAACTACCACTTAGTAGTTTCACTATTCATCAAAAAATAGAAGTTTTCCTGAATAATGCCAAAATTTCACCCGAAGTCATAATTGATATTATGAATTAAAAAATTATGTCTATTTTACAAAATTCCAAACATATAAGTTGAATTAATTAATTTTAT
Source organism: Viscum album (assembly GCA_963277665.1). NCBI lineage: Eukaryota > Viridiplantae > Streptophyta > Magnoliopsida > Santalales > Viscaceae > Viscum > Viscum album. The sequence continues at coordinate 1,688,479,655 of OY728119.1, forward strand.
AATTAGTTCCTGTGGTTACAACAAATAGCGTGTTTGAAAGAAACAATATATATCAAAAGATTGACAATTGTTTATGTCCAATTTCAAAGTGAAATTATGTACAATGACCAACATTGTATTAAATGGTAAAAATATATTCTAAATAAACCTTAAACCCACTCAAATTAATAATTTATCAATATAAATTATTTTTATTAAAAAAGTTGATTTTAATTAAAATTTAGTAATTTTCACTATTCATCCAAATATAAATGTTATCCGAAAAGTTCCGAAATTTCACCCTAATCTAATTTCGATATTTAAAATCCAAAAATGAAGTCAATTTTAAAAGATAAAATTTATAAAATTTCAAAAATTGGGTATTACTATTCATAACGGCTAGTTCATAATAATATTACAATAATATCTTGTTTAGTGAAACTCGGTATTGCGTACTACACACGCTATCGAGGAAGGTCGCGATTGCGTGTAATGCAAGGAAAGTCAAGGATTCATGTTGTGAAATCTCCTTTTGGTGTAGCTTACAACACAAGACATCAATAAAATTAAAAAGAATATTTTCATAAAATCTCGCGGTTTAACATTCTACCCCCCTTAAAATGAATTTCGCCCTCGAAATTCGTCGGGGTATTAAATGGTTTACTACTCGAAAGTTTCTTTAATAGAAACCCACATCGTAAAAAGGAATACCAAAACCAATCTTTAAAAACAAAAGTATGAAATGTAACGGTTACCCAAATAAACTAATCACTGGGTTTCAACATATGTGAAAATATGGATATGGAAGAGAAATCTAACCATCATGTTCTGATGGAGAGTGGTAGAGAACATGGCTATGGAAAAGCCAGAAATCACAAAGATATAAATTTGTGATGATCTAAGGTACCATCTGATTCATCAGATATAAGATCACTAGGACTACATTTTTGGTTTTCAAGATCATTTCCCTAAAGTTGATGAAATTGGAATTAGAAGAAATACTTTCATGATTTTGGTATAGTCTCACCATTGGTCGTTCTTTTGACAATTTCCACTTCATCTCTTAAATAAATGAAGTTGAATTTTTCATTCGTGATGTGTTATTAGATCATGTGATAGAATGATGGGTCATTCCATCTGTTTCAAACAAAAGGTTAGCAAAAGTTATCAAATATACATAAGTCCATCTATGGTGAGGATAATCGTATACGATTCCAGAAATGAACTTATACTTCATATATCATAACCCATAATAAAATATAACTAGTTTCTACTAACCAGGGACTTCATGTAGGCCAGTGGTAGGCGATAATGGCCAGTCGCACTTCGGTTGTGGGTTCGATTCCCACAACCTTGTCCGACGCGATGGGCTGTCGCCCGTCCTGCATGTTGTCCTTTTTCTAAAACTACATTACTATAACATCACATCAATAATATTGAAAGAAGTTCTACCCTTAAACAATACTAACTTATGCCCAACATAATCCATTCCAATCTTTAGGCTTATCTAAAATACTTCGGTCCAAGCTCATAGTATAAAGAAAACGATTACTTGAAATTTCATCTACCAAGCATGTGAATACCATCATTTATCCCCCATATATCTTGTTGGTCACATTCCAATCATGTGAATACCTTAATCCTGTATTCTCTTGAAAAATGAATACCCATTAAACCTTAGTGAAAACATGAATGATGTCAAAAGTTACCTCTTTCCACATACCAAAATCCAAAAATTCTATATACTCAAACCATGATATAACCTTCTCCTTATATCAGTCATGAGCTCAAGAATACTATCAAACATTTAATTTTATCCTTATCCCTTCATTATGCGCATATCATCTACTTTCCAAAAATATCTGAATAACCTTTCATGGTTATTGGTACCATTCATTATACACTTTCAAAAATTAAGAAAACGCAACAGTGTAACAATCTTTAGATGTCTCTTTATTCCATAGTACCATGAGATTACTTATACAACATTACACTTGATAAACATGTAATCATTCCACTACCATCTTAAACCATTGACCGAGCTTCAACAATTCTTTCATCCCACATATCATTTGTAGTCTCTTCATCATCATCAACATAAATACTACCCATACGACCATACTGATTCTCATTATGATACTTTCCCTTAGGGAATTGGTTTTCATAATGCTTGTACATTCCACATTTAAAACATTTAACCATTATTGATGTCGTAGCAATACCATTGTCCTCATCCATGGTGTTAACTGAACCTTTTCCTTTGCACTTACTGGCTTTGTGTCCTTCTTTTCCCCAACCAAAGCATCTTCCAATTCCTTTGAAACATTCTCCTTGATTCCTCTTCCCACATGATTTACATAGGGTAAATTGAAATTTCTTTCCTCTGTGATCATCATGAAACTCCATCTTTCTCTTATTAGTCAAGTCAGGAAACTTACCAAATTTGAGTTTATTGATCATATTATGATATTGCTGATTCGGCATAATAATGATGTTTGGACTTATAAATCCCATTTAATTTGGTTTCTCATGAAGAATATCATTCCATTATCCGCCATATCCTCCATTATCGTGAATCTTCTTGTTTCCATCCATTTTATAAAACCCAAAAAGAATAGTGTGAGAGGCAAAAATCATGCTAGGAAAACAACATAGTAAAGGGGGAGTACCCTCAATATCTAACATCTTAGGTTAAATTCTATGATCTTTACCGTAGTTCTAGGACTATATCCTATTTGTATACTTATCCTTAGGGATATCCCTAGACATACCTTAGAAATATCTCTTGGGATCTCACTAACGTTTTCACATCCTAGTTTCCAAAGGTTGACTAAACCTTTCCTCTGATACCAAATGTAAAGACCCAAAGCTTAACGTACATGAACATTACATTAATTTTGCAGAATACTAAATACATAACAAAAACAGACACACAAGGACCGTAATAGTTTAGTGTCTTTGGAAACTTGGAACATAATCTTCTAATCATGGTGAAAGATCTTCAACATCTCCTATAAAGATATTCCCCTTGTTTTTTTACCTAAACCTTTTCTTTATATCCTGGGGAAAAGAAAACATAAAAAGGGTGAGGTAAAATGCTCAGTAAGGGTAAGCATGGATAAAATAAAACATACCATATACATTTGAACATAAAAACATGAACATAATGTTTAAACATCAAAAGCTTGAGCAATTACATAAAACATGGAAGTATGTATGGCATAGATCATAGAGAAACATTAAGAATGATAAAATAGCATCGGAATAAAACATGTAATTGTGGAAACCATTATGCACATGATATGATTTCCATATTATCCAAGGCATTGCTGCCAAGACCATCTTAGTGGACAAAGTCCCTTTCTGAATCGAGTTCACTCCTCGTTCCAGTCATGTATTTCTGAACCGGTTTAACTTTCCGTTCCAGCAATGTCTATCTCACGAGATATAAAATCTTTACCCAATTCATTGGAGGGAGATATAGGTTCCCCCTATCTCATAATGAAATCATTCTTACTTGTGCCACAAAATAAACTTAAAAAATTCATCATAACCCAATGGATAAAATGGGTTTCATAAACATCATCCCATCATTTCATAATCCATATAAAAAAACGGACATTTCATCATAAGAAAACTGAACCATGTAAATTATAGAGACATTGAACTTAAAACATACACATATTAAATAATTTAATCTTATATGGGAAATTGTTTTGAAAAACATTTGAAATGAATTCTTGATGAAAATATCCTTTCTTCTTCAAAATAAATTTCTTTTCACAAAACGTCATGATATTTTAAAAGAAATAGATTTTGTTGAAAATAGTCATGAAATATTTTGGAGGAAGCTTCATGAAAATAAGGCTTTATAAAACTGTAAAAATCTGTTTGTGCCGTATAAGTTAAAAAACATTTTTCTCGTACTTTTGCCGGAAAAGTCAAAAAGTACCTCGTAATAGAAAGATTCCATACATACCATGTAGTAAAAGTCAAAAATGGGTAAAAAGGACTTTAAACATACATGAAAACACTTTTATAAAACATGTACATTGATGATAGAAATAACCCCAGTAAATACTGACAAATAAGCAATCTTGGATAAAAATGAGATTTGCAAAATTATCCCTTACCTTATGTCCGATATGCTTCTTATGTATTCAAAACTCCTGTATAATGATTTAAATAATGTCATTGACTTATTAAAGAATCATATTCATTGTTATGATATCATATATGGTTCACTTATGACATTATATTACCCGTTCTTTTGTAAATTCCATGTTAAAGAGCGTTTTGGGTAAAATTGTTTCATTTGTCGTTCGTGTTTTGACTTTTAATTATTCATATGATTAATTAGATCATTATTACATAATTCCATAACATTATTTATATATAATATATATTCAGAATATACATATATTTAATAGATCGATAAATGGAAAGAAATACACCGTTCATGGAGAGAGTAGGTCGTACGTACGCATGAACACTGTTTTCATTTCCTTATTAAGTTGAATGGAATTAAGTAGATGACATACATATATATGTATATACATAATTCCAGTAGATTTATAATTTCATATATTTCATTATTATTGCTTATATATACATTATAATCATTCTTCAATGGTTAACATGGAGAATGAATCTCTTCGCGTCGTGGAGACGGTAGTCCGTACGTACGCACGAGTGATGATATCGCTCCCATAATTATTGAATTGAATAGGATAGTATGATAAAATATATCATAATCATTATGATTTTATAATAACTATGTATAGTTATTCTTTACACCATTATACCCATCCAAGTAAGGTGGTGTTGGAAAAATAGATTACACCACGGCGTGGAGACGGTATTCCGTACGTACGCACGCGCGGTGATTTCGTTTTTCGTAGGATTGATAGATGATGAAATAGGGTTGTTTCATACTTATAATAACATATCCGTATATGAGTGATACTGATGTTATTACTTCATAATGAAACAAATAAATAATAATAAGTAGAAGAAGAAATAATGTTGAAGGAATCGGTAACGGACATTACCTCTTCTTTGAAGCGCCTCTTTGAGAACTCCTCTTAGGGCACTAAAATTGGTCTTTGAAGAAGACCAGGACCTCTAGGATGTCTCTAGGGAAGTGGGGATAATAAATTGGCAGCGTTTTTCCGAGTTTGAAGGCTCAAAGTGGTGTGAGGAAGAGAGGGAGGAGGTGCCCTTTTATAAGGGAGGAGAGGGGCACCTTTGGAATAACTAAAAGTATTATTTTATTATAAAGTCAAATTAGGTTTTTAGTAGCTCAAAATTGATATATTTAGAAGATAAGGTGGGTATGGGTAGAAATCCTCTCATACAATAGAATTTAGACAAGTTTAGGTCATTATATTAACCTTATCTTTTAGTTTTAACTCTTAGTTAATTAGATTGACATTTACCATGTCACTTTGTATTTTTATATTATATAGTTAATAAACTTACCATATACATCCAAGAGACCCCCAAGTGGTCCATTAATGATAAATATATCATGATATAAGTATCTTGGCCGAACCTTAGATTTTTAGGAATAAAATAACAATCACTAATATAATATTTGTTTTAAAAACTATTTTATGCCAATTTTGACACTATTTAGTAATTTATTTTTGTGAAAATCATAACTTAATGATTAGTTCTAAAAATGTTAATTAAATCAATAATAACATGTCATATTAAATTATAAAATTAGTTTAATTCATAAAAAGTCTCAAATTACATTTATTTGGGTATTTATAACATTAATTATGTCAATATTTCATCAATAAGATAATTACTGCATCATCTTTGTGTCATAAATAAATTAAATAATTTAATGTCTAAAAATTACAATTAAAACTCCATTATGTAGGAAATAGTTTTATATTTCTAAGGTATATTTATAGTAGAATTTATCTTATTTATAACCCTATATTAAAAATTATTTACTTATTAAACTTTGATTTTAACTTTTTTAACCCTTCTTTAAATAAATTAATAATAAATGTCCTAATATAAACCAAGTGGGCCTAAATGGTCATATTTTATTTATAAGGTTGTTTTAGTCGAATTAAACTTATCCAATAGAATTAGGACATGTTTTAGGGTAATTATAATATCATTTGTACCCTTAATTACCCTATTTACTTTTAACTGTGGTAAAAAAAGTTAAAAGTTACTATTCACCAAAAATTATTTTCATCTCATTGAACAAAATTTTACTACTTGATAATAACCGTGACTCTCACATTTTCAAAATTCCATTCACAGAAGTGGTAAAAAAATTCAGTTTTTTTAACTATCACTTAGTGGTTTCACTATTCATCAAAAAATTGAAGCTTTTCTGAATAATGTCAAAATTTCACCCTAAGACATAATTGATATTCCGAATTCAAAAATTATTTCTATTTTAAAAAATACCAAACATATAAGTTGCATTAATTAATTTTATAATTAATTCTCGTTGTTACAACAAATATTGTGTTTGTAGGAAACAATATATATCAAAAGATTGACAATTATTTATGTCCAATTTCCAAGTGAAATTATGTACAATGACCAACATTGTATTAAATGGTAAAAATATATTCTAAATATACCTTAAAACCAATCAAATTCATAATTTATCAATATAAATTATTTTGATTAAAAATGTTGTTTTTAATTAAAATTTAGTAATTTTCACAATTCATCAAAATATAAATGTTATCCGAAAAGTTACAAAATTTCACCCTAACCTAATTTTGATATTCCAAATCCAAAAATGAAGTCCATTTTAAAAGATAAAATTTATAAAATTTCAAAAAGTGGGTATTTCTATTCATAATGGCTAGTTCATAATAATATTATAATAATATCTCGTTTAGTGAAACTCAGTATTGCGTACTAAACACGCTATCAAGGAAGGTCATGATTGCGTGTAATGCAAGGCAAGTCAAGTATGTGTGTTGTTCAATCTCCTTTTGGTGTAGCATACAACACAAGACAAAAATAAAATTAAAAAGAATATTTTTCATAAAATCTCGGGGTGTTACATCGTCTCTCTAATTTGTGCATCATGCAGGGTGGGTATCATCTTGTTTTCATGAGAAATAGTTGAACCATTAAATAAAGATAATTACTTGTTAAAGAACGGGGATGGAAAACCTGTTATGTTTATTTTATTTATCCTATTGATATGTTATGAAATGAATATGATTATGCCTACTGAAAATCACGGTTGTTGGGGGCCTTTGCTTGCGCAATTAAATGTTTCCCTATCTTTCTAGAACATTTTTGTGGATGGAAACTTTGTGGAATGTGGAAATTGGTTAATCACATAAAGTTGGCTGTTTAAAATCCAGAACCCTGGTGTGATCACCCCGATTAAAAAATGGAATAATGAACATGTGGGTGTTGGCTTGGATATGTGGCATGTGATGGGGGTGTTTTGTGGGTTGTTGTGGATAGGGTGAGCAGCGGGGATGCGGTTGGCTTGGTTGTGGTTTATTGTAAATGTTATGTTGGTAACGGGCAGTGGGGCTGCGATAAATAGTATTAAAGGGATAATTATGTACGGTGCAGTTATGGATATGGTGGTTGGCAGTGGGGCTACAGGGATGGGTGGAATGTGAACGGACTATGGGTTGTGAATAATAAATAAAAAGTGGAAGAGTTAATGAATGGTGGGTCATGGAAATGGAACTAGATTAATGATCAATGGGGTTGGTTGGTTGATAATAAGGGCTTGGTTGTGTTGCTTGTGTTTTCCTAACTTGATTTTTGGATGGCAGGGATATGTTTTTACGAACGATCGATGTGGTTGGTTGTGGATAGTCGCCCAGTAGTTAAGTAAATAAATAAACTAATTCTGATGAAACGTGAAAACCTAAATGGGGTTGGGGTTGTTTTTTGTATGCATGCTTCGTAGTAGTAGTACTGAGGCATGTCCTCAGTTTCTCTATTTAGAAGTCATAGTTTGGGCTGTGTGGTTGATATATATATCTGTATCTTTTGTGTTTTATCGCACCCCACCCATGTTAAGCACTTAGTGATGAACACTCCCATTTCATGGGAGAGGGTGTTTTCCCCTTAGTTACTAGCTCCTTCATGCTCTTTCTCCCTAGGCTGTGATGGTTTGAGGTGACCTTACACCTAAGACTCTTCGGGTACGTTTCTATTAAGGTGGATTTATCCCAAGACTCTTCGGGCAGGATCTACTATTTCCTAAGAACCTTCGGGATGAGGACTAGGTGTGTGCGGGTGGGATACGTGGTTGTGAGGACCAGGTGTGTGCGGGCGGGATACGTGGTTTTGAGGCCCAGGTGTGTGTGGGCGGGATGTGTGGTTTTTGAGGCCCAAGTGTGTGTGGGCAGGGAGAGTGTGGCAGCGTCAGGACGTTCGCCGTTAGGAAGAGCAGCTAACTACTGGGAAATGGTGTGTGGTACCCAATACTCTTTTTTCTTATATACTACTACCTTTTATGCTTGTGTTTTGGTGAGTGTGGCTGGTGAGGTTGGGTGGATAGAATTCCTTGCTAGGTTTCTTCTGTTGTTCTCACAGGACATTAGGATGTCTCCCCACTTGTGCATGAGAGCATTAGGTTTCCCTACTGAGTATACTTGTATTCTCACCCTACGTTTACTTTTAGGTTTCCAGGAGGACTACCAGGGCCGTGCATGACCCTACTAGTCGGACAGTTAGAGTTTTGTTGTTGTTGTACTCTTGTTTTCTTTTGGTATTGTACATTGAGCTCTCTTGTACTTGCACCTTGTTATAAAATTGTTTAAACAAGCATGTGGGCTTGGTTTGGGTTTATTTCTATGCACTTGTTCTTTTCCTTTTTGGTGGTTGACTTGTCCTATTTCCCGATCTTAAAATAATAAAAAGGGTAATGCCTCCAATATTTGTGAAAACTCAAACCCTAGGTGCTAGTCGCCAACCCGGGGCCTACTGGAGGCGGGAATCGGGGGTCATTATCTCCCTTTCACCATTTCCAGCTCAGGAGGGGCATCTTTGGTGGGAGGGGGTCGTGAAAATTATAATTTGAAAATAGACATTTTAGTTCAAAAAATATCACTCATGAAAAACTGATAAAACACAGTTGGATTTTCTTGATAAATTAATAAAATTATTTATAATTAATTTTGAATATTTAGGAATCGGTCTCACATTATACTGATACATGATGTGATCAGTATGATTGATAAATCATGTTTTCTATTTAAACTGACATTTTTGTAAAAGAGAAAATGGATGTACTCAAAACTGAGAAAATGGATTCATATTGTTTTGATACTTTATTAAATCGATCCATAAGTCATTTGAGATGTTTATGAATCATACTCTCCTCTATTTGACCCATGGTGTGGTCTGCATGAATCCAATTGTGTATTTTTATTTAAAATTGCCATCGATTTCTATAAAATTGAAAACTGGCCTACCCAAAACCGAGAAAACTCATTTGGATTTTTTTTTGAAAATTTATTTCAATGATCTATATGTCATTTTGGACATATAGAAATTGGCCGCACCACAATCTGACACAATTTGAGACCGATATAACTCTAAGTGTGTCTCTTTATTTAAAATTAACATCAATTTTTTTAAAATGGACAACTGACCTACTGAAAACCAAGTAAATGCATACACATTATTTTGATACTTTATAGAAATGATCGTAATATTTTTTTTATGTGTATTAATCATCCACACCACCAAACTATACACGATGTGCCCGTTATGACTCAAAGTATCAATAATCAGTTTAAAAGGACATTTTAATTTAAAAAGTGTCACTCACTCAATCAATACGCTACACTCATGAGGATTTTTCATATACAAATTTAATTAATTTTAAAAGAGATAATTCTTGAATATGAATAAGAAATGGTTTGATATGTAAGAATTAACCCCAACTCAATCTGATACATACTGATCCTGGTATGACTCAATGTTTTGTTTAAAATTAACACTTTTTGTTAATTAATTTCACTATATTATTACTCACATAAGAATTATTTAATAATATAGGTTCATTATATTGATCGATCATGGGTGGTGTTTTTAGAAATCCCATTATTTGAGGTCAGGATAGAAATAAAAATGAACATTCATGTTTTTGATTGTGTGTAATAATTTTTACTTATGTATTTGTATTAAACAATGTTTCAAATGTCTATAATATAGTTTTTTTTCAAGTATTATTGTGGTAAAATTCATTTCATTGAAATTATGTATTCGTACATGATTTTTTAGATATTTTTTGGTGTTTTAGAGTTGTGATGTGCTATTACAACACATTTCACTAGTGCTGCAGTGTGTTGTTATAGCACCCAATAGTATGCCCCTTTATCAGTGCTTTTTAAAGTGTTGATAAATGGGTCCTTTATTAGTTCTTTTTAAAGATCTGATAAATTGGTGTTTTATCAGTTTTGTCTAAATCAGTGATCAATTCATCCATCATCATCACTTTTTAAAGTGATGAAAAATTTAATTTTTAATCATGCTAAAAAATTATAGATAATGTGTTCCTTTATGGTTACTTTTTGGAACTGATAAAAACAATAATGGATTTTAACCTCAATCCAATAGTCATCACTTATCTAGCATAGAAAATCACATATTTATCACTTTTAATATCCTATTTTTTAGTAGTGTTAGGTACAATTAAATTCTTTTCAAGATCAGGAATCATAACCTCTATAGTAGCATGACTCGACTCCGCTTTCTAATTATTTAATGGATTTGACTCATATGAAGAAGTAATTGAAGGTCTCTTCACTCTATCCAAAGAGTTTGGTTTGGAAGGTTCTGGTGAAGGAAAAGTAAGGTAGATGGTTAGGATAAAAAGGGCCACAACAGTTCTCATGAGAAAAGTTGTGAGGGATAGAGCATTAGAATTAGACAAATGTCAAATTTATATCACTTAGGGTTTTAAGGGATTCATAAAATAAAAAAAATTAAATAATATTTGAATCTAATTTGGAAATTAAATAAATAAATAACTCATATAAATAAATGTTAAAAGGCATCTTAAAAATAAACTACAAGAAAAATTAACAAAATGCATGATAATTTCAATGATAATTTAATATAATGGTGTGAAATTCCAAGGGTGAGTAATTAAAATGGTGACTAATTCCAATGGTCAGAAATTCAAATAGCGAGAAAAAATCAATGGTGGATAAAACTCAATGGTGGGAAAACCAAAATGGTTGGTAGAAATCAACAGTGGGTAAAACTCATTGGTGATTTCCATAAAATTAAACATAACCAAATTTAATTAATAATAATTCATATTTGATGTATATAATTCTCTCATAATTCAAAGTATTAGTGAGTATATCAGCAAATTGATGTTTATTACCAATGTATTCAATAGTGATATCACATTTCTTGAAATAATCTCTCAAAAAGTGATGTATTAAATATTTTTTGTTTTGTTATTGAGTGAGAAAAAGGGTTCCTATAAATTTTTATAGCACTTGTATTATCACAATTTATAAGGACATGTAAAAATTGATATCTATAGTCTATTAATATGGGTTTCATAAAAAAAATCATCAAAAAAGCTACCTACAATTATGTATTCATCTTTAGAAGTAAAGAGTGTAACATGATTTTGTTTCTTACTACACAAAGAAACTACAAACTTTTCCAAAATGTGATATGTTCTAGACATCCTTTTCAATCTAACTTACAACCACCAAAATCAACATCTGAATAACTAACAAGATAAAATTCTTGTCCTCTTAAGTAAAATAGTCCTGAAATTGTAGTATACTTGAGGTATTTGAAAATAATTTTTACATCAATAAAGTGTAATTATTTTGTATTGTCATTAAAATTAGTACACATACACACACTAAACATAATTTTAGGTCGGAAAGATGTTAAGTAGTTAAGGCTACAAATAATACCACTGTAACTAGTTTGATCCAATGATTTTCCACCTTCATCAAGATCCAACATACATGTGGTACTAATAGGTGTATCACTGCTCTTATTTCTATCCAAACCAAAACATTCCAAAAGATCCATAGTATATTTAATTTTATTTAAATTAATTACTTCTTTATTTTGAAAAATCAAAAAACCAAGAAAGTATTCAGTTCACCTGTTAAACTAATTTCAAAGTAATTTTTTATTATTTTTGAAAAGTTAGTACATAAAGATGTTTTAGAAGCTCCAAAATATATATCATCTAAATAAATTTTAACAACTAAAACATATTTTGAATTTCATTTTTTAAAAAGGGTAGGATCATCTATACGTTTTGAAAATACATTTTAAATAAGAAAAGAGATGATCATATCATACCAAGCTCTGGGACCATATTTTAAACTAAATAATTCTTTTTTAAACATAAAATAATGATTTGGAAAATAATTATTTCAAAATCTTGGGGGATTTTAAACAAAATCATCCTCAACTATACACCAACTTAAGATTTCAATTTTGGAATCCATTTGATATTGTTTGAAATCTATATGTGCCACATAGACAAGTAGTATTCTAATGTCTTTAAGCCTAGTTACAGGTGAAAACATATCTTCATAGTTTATAACCTCTACTTTACTGTATCATTATAAGACTAGTATCGCTGTATTCCTTAAAATTGTATAGGATTCATCAACCACTTTCTAAACACCCATTTAAATCCATTATTCAGGATTTCTTTAGTTCTATCAACAAGTTCCCATAAATTATTTCTTTGAAATTGATTTTTTTCTTCTTGCATTTCCATTACCTATAATTCATTATTAATTGCATCATTTATGATCATAGGTTGAATTTGTGACTCGAATTATTGGTTTTCAACATGAATTCTTAGAGAATATCTAGTTTTTCAACCTCTATCAAAGACCCCAGTAATAGCATCTAAATGGTGGTATTTACGAGTCCTATCGGCTCTAGAAAAAGAAGGGTTGGTCACTTTACGTTCCCCTACAGGTTTATGATCAGGCAATTGAAGTCCCTCCAATCTCACTACTACAAAACGTGCCTTTAACATCACAAGAATTTATCAGTGCTAGAAATATTCAGAGAGAAAGTCCATCTTTATCCGCCCTAAAATAAGCCCTAATAAAGTGGGACCTTTATCAACCCTATATAAAAGAAATGATAAAGGGAACCTTTTATTAGAACTTTTTTAGCAATGATAAAATTAACCTTTATCAGTGCATTATTTTAGTGTTGATAAAGGTTATCCATTATCCTTAAATTATTTTCTGGGATGATAAAAAGTATCCTCTATGAGCGCTAAAATTAAAGCACAGATAAACTTTTACTTTCATCAGCACTCTAAAAAATTTCAACAATAAAATGAAATAATTAAACAAATAAATTAAAAAATCAAAGGTTTCATTAATTAAATAATTATTCTTAAAATATAATAAATTTAATATACATATATATAGATTTTAAAAATTAATAAATAGTATATATTAAATATATAGATATCTAAAATGAATAAAAATAAATAATTAAAAATTTTAAAATTTTAAATGTGTAAATTGGGAAAAATATTAAACATATTACTAATAAATTAATAATTGATAAAAAGGATAAATGTAATATACATATATATTTATTAAAAATATTGATAAAGGGTATACATTAAATGTAGACATATAAATGAATAAATAATTAAACATAAAAATTAAAAATGAATAAAATTAAAAACATATTTAAAAACATATTAATGAAAAGATTTTTAATAAAAAATAAATCATTATAATATATATATATATATATTATAAAAAGTAATAAATAATATATTTTTAATATAAATATATATAACACCAATAACATGTTAATTTAAAACATTTTAATGTCCTGTTTTTTTTAATTTTGTTTAATTTTTCACTTTTACATATATCAAATGTCATATGTGACATTGATTTCAAGTACAAAAATGTATAATTAATGTAGATTTATATACAGACACTCACACAAATATATATATATATATATATATATAATATATAGAAACACATTCACCTAATATTTATATCATTTATTCAAATTTTAGTGTATTTTATAATTTTATTATAACATGAAAAATTTAATATATTATGTTTTGATTTGGTCATTTTTATTTATTTATTTTTAATAATGTTACAGTCAGGGCATTCACTTTTATTATTATTTTTTATTTTTTATTTTTTTTATTTTTTTATTTTCTATTATTAATTTATATTTATTTATTTATTATGTTTTCGTATATTAAATATGTATTTAACTTACTTCAATATATATATATGTATATATATATCTAAATTTTTTAAATAATTTATATTTAATTAATAAAACTTATATATTATTTCGATATTTTTAAAATGTGCTAATTTTGACTTATTCAGTTTCCCTAATTTTTAAAATGCATGTTTTTAAGATTATATAACAACTAAAAATGTTAAAAATATATTTAAAATAAATATATTCTTAAATGTATATTTACTATATTTAAAAATTTATATATTTATAATTATTATAAATAACTAATTATAATTTTTTAAATAGGTTTTTATATAATTATTAATAAATATTTATATATAATTTATAATTATAAAATTATAAAAAATTTATTTAAAGAAATACTTTATTAGGGCTAAAAAAGTGCTATTAAAAAGAATCTTTATGCGGGCTAAAAATTTAGTGCTGATATTGATGTTTTGTATCAGCACTTCTTTAGTGGTGATAAATATAATTTTTATTAGAACTTATCAATTTAACGCTGATAAAAGGAAAATCTTATCATTATTTTTCTAAAATCGTTATCGAAAGTGTTCCAAATATATTTTATAGAACATTAGCTAGTACACAGTCAGTCGAGATTCTCAAGCTCTTGAAGAACTCTTCTGCTACTGGTGAGAGTCCTCTAAATTCCCTCAGACAAAAAAATCATATAATCCAATGTATGTTATTTACTAATTTTCCTCTATCCTTTTTTGATCTTTTGGGTTCCATATTTTGTGTTTTGTGTTTTGAGTTGTTCTTAACCATGATGAATCCGACATCTCATATCCTTGCCACTACTGACATAAATCCTCTATGTTCCCTTGGATGAATCATGGCTAGAATCGAATGTATTTTATTTTCTAATTTTTATCTATTGTTTTCTGATATTTTGGGTTCTATGTTTTTTATTTTTTATTTTGTGTTGTTCTTAACCATGACAATCCCTACATCTCATCTCCTAACCACTACTGGAACGACTCCTCTAATTTCACGTAAGAATCATAAAGATATACCATCACATTATTCCCTAGTTTTTCAATCTTGAAATTATGAAATTAATCATAGTATTTCCCTCTATATTATTTACCTATAATCCGGTGAAGGAGAAATACTAAAAATAAATAATTACCCTTTCAATACTTTCTTCTCCTATTAGGAACCGGGAAGAAATCAGGATGGATTTCTTGACCATTTTTCAAGATCAACTAAATAGAAAGATATAGTGTGGGTTATAGTGGATCGCTTAACTAGGATGAATAGAATATTACATATTATATAGGCTTCCTCAGTTGATGAACTAGATTAATTGTATGTCAAAGAGGCAGTAATGCTTCCATGTGTCCCATCTAGTGTTGTATCTTATTGGGATGTGATGTTTTTATCTTGGATATAGAAAGGAAATTAATTTTCAATGAGTTTAAGGGTTAAATTTTATACTATCATTATTCCATATAATAAAAGATGATGGACCCAAATGAAGAACTATGTTCAATAAATTTTCACTCTCCTGTATGTTGGATAAAAATAGAGTAATCTATTATGAATATCCCAAGCCTTGTCCAAGAAATAACAGACCGAGTGACGTTAATGCCAAATCATTTTGAAACTACTCAAAGTTAACCAAATTCCTACATTAAAAATTAGACATTTCCTTTATAATTTAATGTTAATGACCATGTGTTTATTTATGTTTCCATGTGCCGGGTTCCCTAGTGTATTAGAAAGAAGAGTAAATTAACCTCAAAATACACAAGACTTTTTGAATTCTTGTAAAAATATAGGAAATTTCTTAATAGATAATCTTACACATATAAAACCACAATGGTTTAATCTATTACGTCAAGAATCTAGTTGAATATTGTTGAGTATGAAATGCTTGAAGTTGTGGAGGTTTTAAATGCCCCATTTGTTCTAACAGTGTAGTCCCCTTTAATCTTAGTATCCTAGTCGCTTTTTGAGTGTATTTTGTGTTTAATGGGAGTTAAAATATGGTTTGTAGGATTTGATAGGATAGAGTGGTGAAGATATATATGTACCCTTGTGTAGTAGGAACTGAATACCTGATGGAATTGAACCTGGTACTAGTGTAATTAGGGACAGTATTTACAAAACCAATAACCTAGTGTCCTAGTGTTATGCATATGGTGGTAATTTTAATATTTTATTAGTGTTGGGGGTTGTTGATATTTTTAGACAATGTAAACTTTTATATTATGTAAACTATTTCCCACTACCATGTCTTCATATTAATCATGACTACTAGTTCTTCATTCTAGTGGTTTAGCATGAATTATGTCTTGTTTTGGTCTCGATTGTTGTGAGTAATATTTCAAAATGAAAACGATTTCATTAAAATGGTCTTGGATATGAAGGAAATGTGTTTTAAAGGAAAATGTTTTGGATTGGAAATTTTAAAAATTATTGGGGTTGGTGATAAAGTGGTATGTGTGACCCTTGGTATTTCTTATGATCGTTTTCATATGCGTGGGTCAGTTAGGAATTGATTCTAAACCCAATTTTAGGATTTTTTTTGTTATTTAGAATATACCACCCTAAAAGGTCCTCAAAGTTTCTAGTGGTTCTCACCCAGTTTCGAGTTCTCCATAGTTTCTACCCACCTTCTGTGGTAATCAAGGTTCATTAAAGGCAGTGCATTGGCTTGAGGAAGTTCATAATGTCATTAGAGTATTGTTAATTACCAAATACATTAGAGTTCAAATTGTTCTATATCTACTTGGGGTCCATATCTAGAAGAATGAGAGTTTTTTCACCAACGATGCATGTTGGGAACAAATAGGATGTCTTTAATTCCATCTTTGTCTGATGGTTTATACCTGAGGAGGTGATGATGTAGGAAAGGGAAGAGCTTGGGAGTTTCGAGCAAGTTCTTTGGATGAGGAATTATTCTCTTAAACACTTCAAATATCATGTTTCCTTTTCCCGAGAGGGGGTGTCTCAGGATCTGTTGAAAGCCTATCTTTTCATTTGGGGGCTTTATTTAGGGATCAATGAGCATTTCCTCTTCTCCATGGACGTCCATTTTGAGAAGTTAGGGGAGGAATCAGTTTTTGATGAGTTTTTATGAAACAAGAATAAAACACATTGGCTAAGTTGTTGTCTCCTGTATTAGAGAGAAGATGCTCTGAGTTTCCACATTTTTGTTTTGGGGATGTAGTAAGTTCATCTTTCAATAAAAAAGTCTGATGAAATAATACTTTTATTTTTCAAATGGTTTTTTAATTTTAAACATTAAATTCTTATCCTTTATTTAATTAGTTGCCATCTCTCTTTCGTTTCTGTTTGGATATGTCTATATTTCTTGGAAATCACTCTTTATACCATGTCTGCGGTTTATTTATTTGGTTTGAGAACTTTTGTTTTTTTATTTAAAAATTATAGTGTTGTATATAACTATAAAAATTTGTCTATGGAGGTGTGTAATTCGTTCACACTTAGGGAAATGATCCATATGTCATTTCATAAATGAAGAAATCAGATGCACCTCAATTTGACACACAATGTGACCACTATGACTCGATGTTTGATGCCTTTTCAAGAATCAGCCACACCTCAAAATTGACCAAACATATTTAAATTGTTTTGATACTTTATTTTAAAAAAATTCACTCACTAAAAACCGATCAAACATCCTCATATTTTCATGATAATTTAGAAGAACTATTTATAAGTCACTTGTGATGTGTAGGAATCTGTTTCATGTCCGACCAATACATGATGTGACTGTAAGGGTCAAAAGTGAATGTTTCTAGTTTAAAATATCATTATATTAAAATATAACTAATGTACTCAGAAATGATCAAACACTTTCAGAATGTTTTGATACATTTGTACAAGGATCCAAAATTCATTTGAGATGTTTTGTAATCATCCTAACCACAATCCAATGCACTGTGTGACCGGTATGACTCCAAATATATCTTTCTATTTGAAATTTACATCAATTTTAGTAAAATTAAGGATTTCTATTAATTTATTTCCATATATTATTAATAACATAATAATTAGTTTATTATACAGGTGTGTTATTTTTCTCAAGCAAGGGTGGTTTGTTCAGAAATAGCATAAGTCGAGTCAAGATTTAAAGATAAAGGAACATCGATGTTTTTGAATGTATATAATAATTTGTATTTATGTAATTGTATAAAAAAATTGATATGTCTATAATAGTTTCTTTTTATTTTGTTTGTGTTGTAAATTTAATTTCATTTAAATCCTTTATTGGAACATTTTTTGTTGATATCTGGTGTGTTTTTAGTGATGTGGTGTGCTATTACAACACACTGTAGAATGACCCTTTATCAATGCTTTAAAACGCTATTATAAAGGAATACATTATCAGTGTTTCTATAAGAATTGATAAATTGTTTCTTTAGATGTACTAAACTAAAGTGCTGATAAATTATTCCTTTATCGTCACTTTTAAGAGCACTGTTAAAGGTCCCATTTATCAGCTATTTTTAGTGCCAATAATGGGATCCTTTATTATTTGTTTTTCAGTGCTGATAAAATTCTAGGGCTTTTAACCTTGCTCATGTAATTAACAATTTTCAAGCCCTGATAGTGGCCATTTCTAGCTCTATTAGAGGTCTATTTTGTAGCAGTGACTACCTAATTTTTCTCAATTCTTTATAGAAAAATCAGATGGTTTCGAATTTAAGTTCAATGTAGATAAATCATACTTGAGGTTTTATAAATAGGTCTTAGGCTCATGTGGATCTATCTTATCAATCAATATATGGACAGACTCTTCCATGGTCTTGTTTAATTTGTTAAAAACCCTATAGGATTTTTTAGAAATAGATCGACCTAAGAAAATTGCTTCATCACTTTTGGGGGAAAATTTTTTAATAATACCCTTAGTGTTAAGAATAAATACTTTACAACAAAAAAAATATAATTTAATTAATCTTACCCTTCCTATTATTCCAAAGTTCATATGGGAGTTTCTTCAAGATAGGTCTAATTAAAACTCTATTGATAATATAACTGGTAGTATTCAAAACCTCTTCCCAAAAGTAGACTAGTAGTCATATTAATTATGTGTAGTTTGGGATATCTATTGAAGTGTTGTATTTATTATTTCAACAACTCCATTTTTCCTAGGTGGTTCTAGGAGAAGATAATTTATGACTATAGCTGTTTTGTGAGAAAAATTATTCAGAGTCTTTATCCTCAAACTCACAGCCATGGTAACTTCTTAAGTTCTTATTTCTATGTTCTCATAGGTCTTCTACATATTTACCATACTTGGTAAAATATGATTAATATTAACTTCTGTTAGCTAAAAAAATACCCACGTATACATAGAAAATTCATTTACTAGTACAAAGACATAGTGATTCCTATTTAAAATAGAAACTCTATATAGGCTAAACATGTCCATGGAAACCAACTCAATAGGATGAGAAGTTGAAACTTCTTTGTTTAATTTTAAAAAAATCACTTATTGTTCCTCTTTCTGATAGGGGTTTCAGACTTTTTCATTTGGGAATTTATGTTTTGGTAGATCCTTGACTAACCATTTCCTAGTAAGATTTAAAATTTAGTGAATGTTACAGTTCCCTGGGCTCATATGCCAAATCCAAGGTACTATATTAAAGGTAATTAAGCAAGAAACTTTTTTGATAAATCAATGAATTTTTATTAATATAAAATATAATCTAACTTAATAACATTCTAAATACTAAATCATTTTTAGAATTAAAAACATTAAGAAACTTTTTTTCAAACTTCACATGTAAACTATCATAAAATAATTGTGAGGTGCTAATCAGGTTATACTTTAAACCATCACCAAAATTTTCGTAATAAATTAAAACTGAGTTAGTGTTACCGATTTGACCATGTCTGATGATATTTTCATTATTATTTTCACCAAAGCTAACATAACCACCATAACCCTTTATGAGTCTCTTGAAGACAAATTAGTCTCCACTCAGGTTCATATAATTGATGGTGTCCAACTACCATAGATTTATATAGGATCTATTTAAGCAGCTTTCCAAAAAAAATTATACCAGAAATGATTTTGGTACTAAGATTTTATTACGTCTATATATGTAAGTGGTTAGGACATTTGGAGAAAATAATTTTTTAATAATTTTCTTATAATTAGTTTCAAAACTATTTAAAATAAAAATGTTATTAAGTCTATCTGATAAATAAATAGTAGTATAATTTCCTAAATTGGACTTCAAAATAAATTTGATCTTAAAATATTTTCTCATTCCTAGTTGAAAACCTATACCAATAATGTATTTAAAAGAAAATTATATTGAAAATATTTAAAGTTATATTTTCTGTTCCATTTGTGACTCTTTTTAGATATTTTAACAATTACTTATATTAAAATTTCAATAATGTATTTTCCTTCCAAAATTGAGCATTCATCTATTTTTAAATAGTGAGATCAGATTTGACCCTATAAAATAAAACATGTTGTTTATTTTGAAATTTATTTTAATTTAATCACATTAATGGAATCCTCAAGCATGTTTTAGTATTAAAACATTTCTTCTCTAGACATAACTTCATCATTTTCATTTTCAGAGTGATCAAAATTAAATATTGGAGATATAGTTTGTACCTCAGAAACATTTTTCAAGAAGCACATGTTAGCTCTATCAAGATTTTCTTCATGAGTAGAATCAAAGTCACTAGGGAATTCCTTGGACACACTCCATGTTTATTTCATTGTTTTCTTATTTTTTTTATCATTTTCCTCATTCTTCTTTGTTTCCTTCAACATTTTAGAATCTACCTTAACATTTTCTTTTCACTTACATTCATAATAGGAAATACCGTTTGAGTTTTGATCTCTATTCCATCCATTTTTTCAAGTTCCTCTATTATCAAACATTTCTTTACAGCTTTCATTCCTGAAGAAATTATTTTCATGTAAAACTTCATAAAACATCGGGCCAGATGGTCCATTTCCTCATAACTATCCACTTGTGATTTTTCATCTTAAGAGCTTTTATCGTATACCTTTTCTTTTTATTATTGGTTGGATGTAGTTGACTGGAAAGCTTCAAACATTATCATAGGGTCATCATACCCTTGAGGATTAACATTATGCTCTTCTTAATATATCATTAAATTAAAAATAAATTCCTTGACATGATGTTTAATGATGTCATAATATTCCCTTATTAACATAGTTGTCCCACTCCATCTCTCTGGAATACATTTCTACAATCTCATAATTTGGAATTTATCTAACACTCGATTCCCTAAGAGTCTCATTATATTGTCTATCTCAATGAACTAGAGATACATATAAGAAATTTGATCATCTGTTTTTATCTTAAAAGTATCACACTTAATCGTATAAGTATTCAATCTCATCTCTTTAACATTAGAAGTTCCTTCTTGAGAAATATCTAAAGTATCGAAAATTTCATAACCAGTTTCACTAGAGGTATTCTATTGAATTCATTATCTCCTAAAGAATGGTAAAAGGAATTCATATCTTTTGAATTCTTATTATAATCATGATTATTATAATCATCCCAGGAATTCCTAGATGTCTTTGGTAACTCATACATATATTCTCTATCAAAACAAATTTCCAAACCCATTCTCTCTATATATATTTTCATATTTTTTATCCACTGATCATAGTTACTTTTTTTAAAAGGAGTTCAATTGGTTTCAAAACATTATTTTATATTATGAATTTAATGAACTAAATATGTAAATAACATAAATTTAAGATCATTAAAACACAATTAAAATCATAGTTAAAAAGTTTCAAAAAACCCATTGACGCCAAATATTGGACGGAGTTGGTATCTCTATAGGGGGGTGAATTGAGTACCAAATAAAAATTTCTTTCAAACACAAGTTTAAATAAAATCCTCTACTTTAAATAAAAATAGCCTAATTAATCAAAGTAGAATATCGATATAATTATTGGTCTTTTAAATGATTTCTTAATGATTGATTAAGTCCCAATTAAAACAACTTTAAAAAATTGTACTAACTTTATAATTCAATTTTCTCAGTCAAAAAAATATATACACACACTAATTAATACTCACTATTTATGTTTTGTTTTTGTTTATAGTTTAAAACTAATTTAGTTTTAAATCATAAAAGTAAAAAAAACAAAAAAACACACAGTAGAAAGAATACAAGATGTTTAGTCTCAAGCCAAGAATTAATCCTCTCCACTTGTAAATCACCCACTACCAATAAAATTATATAAAATAATATATGTTCCAAAACCTATATTAGTTATACAATAGAATATATATCTATGTCACAGAATTAACTCTTCCAAAACAACTAGGTGAATAAAATCAATACAAGCCACATAGGAACCTATTCCACAACATGTGGGAAAACATGATAAAATAGAGTTTAAGATGATATATATTGTCTTCCTATTATGTCACTGGAGGTATTTTGTGTGTTAAATATATAGAATAAACACACTACTCATAATGTAATAAAAAATAAGTAGAAAAAAAATGTGTGTGTAAAGAATATATTATTTCTCAGTCTGATAAGATCTGAAGCTTGTGACTCCTTGGTTGTAGCTTGAAATGAAGCTCGGGTCGAGTTTAGGAAATTCAAAATAAAATTGAGTTTCATGGAATCTTCTTGTGATTCTTTTGGAAGTATTCATAGATTTATATGTGCTTCTATTCTTTTATAGTATATAATTAGTTAATATTCCTTATATAAGGCACATTTCACATCAATTTTCTTACAATCTTTCGATGTTGAGATCTATTTTCATTTACATGAAAATATATTCTAGTAGTGATTCAAACTAATAGTGACTCATCACGGTGTTTTTTCATTCCAACACTATCAAATTTCTATTCTGGCAGTAGGTCAACATCAATGGTGAATCGGATATGATGGTTGTTGTTTCTAAAACAAATCCAAATTTCCATAGGTCATCTATGAGGGTTGGTGTTTTCCAAACTTTTTCAAATTTCTAGTCCAATAGTGAGTCATAAAATGATGGTTATACTTTATCATTCATTTCTAAAAAACCATTATGGTGGTGATACATAGATGATGTTTTGTGATTCTAATATTTATCCAAATTTTCACTCTGGCAGCATCCTCAATTATAATACATGTCTGATGGTGATACACCCTTTTCGGTGACTCATCTTCAATAGTGATTGAAACTAAGCAAACTTTCTCCAATATAAATTATATTTTATAATTATAAATTATACATAAAACTCATTAATATCATAATAAACATGATTTTATGATCATTAAAACAAGGGTTCCAAAACATCTTTTTTGATTTCTCTAGCACATGTATTCCGAGCTTTGTGAATTCTATGGATTTTTTAGATCCCAAGTTTAATTTTCTTATTACCAAATAAGGCCAGTTCTCTAATTCCCCTAGTATATGAAATTTATTTCTAAACACTAGTCATAATTGATTTTTGTCCATGGGTCTCTTGTATAATGTGCTATATTCCCAAAGTGTGTGATCCAGTTTAATACTCTAGTCCCTTCTACTATTGATCGCTATCTTTTTTAGGATTTGTTTAATTCCCAATTTAAACAATTGAATTTCCCACTTTTTTTAGTATGGAGTTCTATTTTTATAAATAATGCCATATATTTTTATTAATCCCTTGATGGAAAGATTCAAAAAAATCATTCCCCTGATCACTAATGAGTAATTAGGGTAGTCTAAATCTTGATAATATATTTTTTATAAAATTCATGACCATTTTTCTGTTTCATTAGAGTTCCCTAAGCTTATACCCATTTTTTGATGTATTCAACACCAAACATGATATAGAAAATCCAATGAGAATTAAGTAATGGTCACATAGAATAAATCCCCCAAACATCTAAAAGTTAGACTTCTAGGATCTGATTTTTGGGAATTTAATTTTCATTAATTAAGGTTCTTGTCCATTGTTACTGGACATATAATTAAAAAAACCCCTTCTATCTTGATTAAGTGTGGTCCAGATATAATTAATTCGAAGGATTTTGGCCATGGTAAATTTAAGTCTATAATTCCCATATCTATGTGATGTATGACACATGTTCATCATGCTTTGTATTTCATCACCTAGAATGCAATGCGGCATTAATTAATCTAAAAAATACATAATTAGAAGGAAAAAATACCATTAGTAACGTGAATCATCAACAATGAACCTACTCCTTTATAAATTAGTGAGTTCGTTGTGGAGTGATCCCTTGGGGAGATAATTTCTAATATCCAAAAACAACGGTCGGGATTGACAATTTATTATAAATATTGTTACATCAAGGAATTCATCCATGATGTAAATATTATCATCATCTATAATATTGGGTGGTGGAACATTAAATAGATGATCAAAAATGATGTTTTCATACCCATTGGTATCTTTTATAATGATATCAAACTCTTGTATTAGTAGGATCAACCATATCATTCATGGTTTGGAATACATTGTACTCAGTAGATATTTAAATTTTTCATGATCATTGTAGACCATTATGTTAGATATGAAGAGGTATGAGTGAAACTTTTCAAAAGAATAGAATACTTCCAGAAGTTCCTATTTGGTAGTCATATAATTTCTTGTGCATCATTCAATGTGTGACTGACATATTAAATAGGATTAAATAAATGTCTGACTCACTGTCAGTTGATAGTCCCAACATAAAGGTTACTAGTGTATAATATCAACTAGAATTCCTTATTCCAATCTAGTGAAATGATGATAGGTGGAGCCAATAAGGTGTTATTTAGGGTATTTCTTTTTTATGAAATAATTCAGTGAACACAAAGAGATTTTTTTTTAATATTATGTGCGTCAAGGGGTGGGATACTTCATAAAATCCTTTTATGAAGAGGTGGTAGAATCTAGTGTGGACCCAAATGATCTCTATGCCTTTTACTTTTTTAGGATCATGATAGAATTTTATTGCTTTGAATTTCATTGGACCCACATTCATGCCTTGGTCTAAGATTTTATTTCCAAGAACTATTCCTCATTGGACCATGAAGTTTCAGTTTTCCTAGTTTTAGACCAGGAATTGTTCTCCATGGTGTTGTCAAAAAGGTTCAAAAAACTCAGGCACAACTCAAAATATCCTCCATATACCATGAAATTTTCTTTAAAGATTCCCATGAAGTCCTCTTCTATATCATAGAATACTTGTTTCATGCACCATTAAAAAGTCTCTAGTCTGTTAATCATAACAAATAACATACCTCTATAGTAGAATACATGAAGGAAAAGGTGAATGTAGTTTTGTAGAAGTCATATAGATCAATTTTGATTTGACTGTATTCTGAATATCCATCCAGGAAAAAATATAATTCTTAACATGATAGTATTTCCTTCATTTAATCTATAAAAGGTAATGGGAAATGATCTTTTCAGGTTGTTGTGCTGAGATTTGGATAATCAATGAAGACTCACCATCCAGTGATGGTTCAAGTGGAGATTTTCTAATCTGAAAATTTTTCAAAATGGTTAGGTATTCTTCCTTTTGGATGAATTATTTTTTACTGACTCATTCACTATCAATTATTGACAAAATTATCCCATAATTTATAAGTTTCAACACTTCATTCTTAACCACTTCTTTCATTGGTGGGGTGATTCACCTCTATGGTAGTCATTTGGGTTTATCATCATCTTTTGAAAACTAGGTTGTTGCAGTTGAGGTATTTTCCTAGTGGTAAGGCATCCCCACAATACTGTGTCAATGTAGTGATCAAATCCTAATCTTCTTCTAAAAATATCTTATGGGTCTATATTGTACGGTTGATCCCTTTAATGTCTACCACTCCCCAAAATATTGATTTTTTGGTCCACTAAGGTACAAACATTAATATTTCCTTCTATATTTGGGTTATCTATAATCTAATAATAACAGGAAGTGCATATTAAATTTCTATTAATGACTAAATGAGTGTTCTCAGAAGAGGGTTTAGTACCAATTTTGGTGGTATGATGATCAAGAGAATTAAATATTAGATATTGTTCCTTATCAATAATTTTATGTAATTATTATCCTCAGGATCACTTCCATCATCTTCATCAAGGAACATGAACTATCTATCATCCTTGAAGGCCTTAAATCATATCTCAAATCTGAAAGAATGATTGCATGATAGTAGAATGGTTTCATATTTTTTCTTCGAATCCTTCACTAAGTCAAACACAACTTATTCGTATCCTAATCTGAATATCATTGTCTCATAATTTATAATAAATATTTTCTTCTGAGGGTCTAGAAATGGTGTCATAAAATAATAAAAATTTCTCCATCTTCTTCTAAGTATAATATGAGGAAATATAGAGGAAATATGAATTTTCTGACTTTGAATATGAAATCCCAATGTTTTCCTTGAAGATACTTTACTGATTAGTCAAAAAGTTGTATTTCTACTCTTGTTGAATTTAGATATTTGATCTCTTGATTTTGGAATACACTAATAGGCGTGAGGTTAATTATTTCACCTAGATCGCATCATGGTCTTGTGATGTTTCACTCTCTTATAGTGCATGGAATTGAGAAACAACCAGGGCATGACGTCTTAGGGATAATTTTTTAATGTATATAAAGGGATAATTATTCATTTCAAGAAATGAATACTAAATCTTCTATCATCCTTTTTTGTAAGGTAGTTAGTTAAAGAATTTGTCATAGGTAGGCATATGAGTTGTGGATTTAGTGAAGGGGATGTTAATTTGTAGTTTATTGTACATTATTAGAAACTTATTATATTTCCGTTCAATCTATTCTTATATTATTTTTTCTTGGAAAGGAAATTGGGTTTCTAAGATGGTGATGAAACATGTACTTATTCCATTATATATTTCTCTTCTATCTGAGATTTTTTAGTTGAGGTTGAGTATATTTGTTTCCAGACCATCTTTCTTTGTACTCTCATTTTCATCATCATTGATGATCGTCACACATTCTTCATGTACCTCTATCTTCTTTTCCTATCCTTTTTATGGTTTCTAAAATTCCAACACTTTCCCACTCATTAGAACAATTTTCTTTTATACTTGTCTTGGGTGTGTCTTAATGTTACCGAGAAACATATCTGGTAGTCGGTTAGATAAGTTATTTTATATTTGTCCCATTTGATGCTCAAGATTGTGTAAGGTAGCTATTTTTTATAAATCTATTTCTCATTGTATTAATTCTTTGGTCTTCTTTTTAAACAAATGTAATGAGAAAGTTTTTAGGATTAGACTATGGAGGTGGGGCTTGTTATGGGGGTCTCTATGCAGTTGGATGAAATTGTAGCTACTGAGCAGTTAGAAATTATTGAGATTTATGAGAAAAGGTCATTGAGGTTAAAAAGATTTGTTTTAAGGGGGGAACACAGGTGGTCACTAATTTCATAGTGGTGGTTAACCACTACTTTTTTTATAATATCCATTATATTTTTTTGTGGATTTTTCTAATCTAATCTCTACTGATAATATTGTTTTTGTTGGTATTTTTGAGGTTGTTAGAATTGTTGGACTTGAAGATTAAAATTCAAGTAAATAATATCTTGGGATTGAGGAATCTCTATCCCTAACCTATAATTTTGGTATTGTTGTAAGCCTCTTAACATGTCAGAGGATTGTATTTCCATCATAAGATCATGAGGGTGTTGTGATGTAGTGGGTAACTGAAATGACTCGAGCTTCTTTATAAAAAATTCTACTTCTCTTCCTAGGTAGGTTCACTCTTCCACTTCATGTAGTCTACGTTGAGGAGGTACATGATCACTCATCCAAATATTTGATTTATGAGAGACCTCATCTAAAAGTTCTCAACTGACTTTATGAGTTTTAGAATTAGTATGCCATCAGCAGCTGCATCCCCTATAGTTTATACAACATCCTGGAGTCCATAAGAGAACAATTGAAGTTGAATCCAGGCAACATGTCCTGATGTGGGAAATTTCTAGTGAGCAATTTTAGATGATCTCAGTCTTCTCATACTGACTCTTTATCATTCTATGTAAATTACTTTATTTGATTCCAATGCCCACAAACCAATATTGGTAAAAAGTACTTATCTACAAAATTTATATCGAGATCATCCCAAGTCACGATCGACTCTAGATCACATATTTTGAGTAAATACATTTCCTGGTCATTCAAGGAGAATTAAAATACTAGTAATATTATGGAAGAATATGAAACACCCTAGTTTTTAATGGAATCACAAACCTCAAAAAATTGTAAATGTTCTCATGGGGGTCTTCACTTTGATGTCTATTGAATGGACATATTTTCTAGATCAGGTGGATAAGACCACGGTTGATCATAAAATTGTGTTCCTAGGAACAAAATTCTTTGAATATCACCACTTGTGTATATAAATCCAAAATAGTGTGCGCCTTTAGCACTGGTCTCTCCCTATAATTGAGGAGTGTCACATATTGAATGTTCTGGGTGTTTAGGGGAGTAATATTATTGTGCACATCCCTTTTGGATTAGCAGCTTTCAGCTAAGGATCGATTGATCATGGGATCGAACAAAAATATTTATTGAGTGGCATTACTCCATGATTGAGTTTGAGGGCCCTAACACATGCACTATATGAAAAAAAAAATATAGAGGATGTAGGTGTTCTCGAAGAATAAAACTATAAAAATAAGTGGCGGAAAAGAGGTGAGGTAATCCCAATTTGGATCTAAAGGTTACTATGCTAAGGAAAAGGTAATCCTTAAATACTGTTCCAAGATTTGATATTCCTAGAAGTCGTCTCTAATTCTACTGGTTTTTTATCATATTAGATATATATTGTACCCAAACTACACTTGACTACAAAGGCATAATAAAATTATTGTATGGGGTCAAACCCACTAGGAAAACTAGAGGACAGGAAACCTAACAATTCAAACCCAATAGAAGGGCTCCTCACATTCACTTTGAGTATTTGGTTTTACAAAAACTATATAGTTTTTAGGTAAATAAGATAGACAAGAAATAATTTTGGTCAATTTCAAGGCTTTAGGGAAAATATAATCTTAAATATGGATTGGGATAGTCTTATAGATTAGGTTGTGAAGTGGTAAAAGGGTTACTAATTGGTTTTTGGTCAAACTAATTAGAACTACCTATGCTACAACTAACCCTTAGTCTTGGTATAGTTACCAACCTTGACACATTATGCTTATCATCAATAGTAGGAAGAATCATAGGCTAATGATCAGAGCCTTCCAAACTCCAATTAGGTCAAGTTTGTTCAATTTCACCTACCGTAGTTAGGGCTATGTAGAAGAATGTGATAAATAGTTATTTTTAACCCAATTATTTGCCATAACTTTACCAAGGTTCAATTTATGTATTCATTGGGCTCCAAAACAACACTACTCTAGACCCCAAACCCTAAGAGGATTAGAATCAAATTATGGGATTGATCAAATTAAAAGGACTAATTAACATGATCTACAGAATAATTAAATGATTGATAAATATGAAATTCTTAATTAATACGAGTAATAATAAATTAAAAATTATCTATGTATGAAGAGACAATTAAGAACAGTGTAAGTTTTAGAGTAAAATAAGAATTGGTTTTGAAACATGCATTGAAACGAAAATCTAATTGCAAGGATCAAAGAATATACTAAGAACGCAAAGATATGAAAATAAATTTAATAAAATGAGAGAAGCAATAAATTACAACTAATTTTGGAACAAAAAATAAAGAAACATAAAATTAAACAACATAAAATTAAGGTCTATAACTATCTATGTGCAGAGGAAATTTTCAAAATAAATATTGCCACAAATATTTGATGACATGTAAAGCATTCACATCATGTATTTTCATTAAGTGGATTATGTCTCGATTTTTACATGAAGTGAGATCATTATATGTTATGTACATCAGATCCATACTATCCTACAGAAATCATAAATCATACTTGATCAATGGTTTGTATATTTGATTGGATGTTATCTCTAACTTTTTCACACCATGTAAATTCTAAACACCATGTATTTGTTTCATGTCTTTCACTTTCTACATGTTGTGCAACACTATCAAGAATTTTTCTTTAAAATATCAAGATTTGTAATGTATGTCCTTGTTGTGTAAATGATTCACACTATGTAATTTCTCACGATCTATCATTTAGTTCATAGGTATTCTGTGAATGAGTAATAAATTTCACGAAATCCATTCAAAATGAGTAAAACATGCCCTTTCAAATTTTCATCATTTCTTCCCTTAAGTTCAAAATTCCTAATTCATGTGAAATTAAATCAAAACTAAATGCTTTATCAAGTAAAACATGAATATTTCTTAGATAGATTTATTAGAAATGTGTATATAAATTTTAATTTTCAATAGTCAAGAGATCAAAGAAAGAATAGATATTTGGAACTAAGTATTTTTTTCATTAATCTTTTAATAATAAATTCATTAAATATCAATAATTTTTTAATACTTTAAAAACTCCAAAAAAATCCATCCCAAGGAAGTCCGAAATATTATATGATATATATGGTTTTATTGGTGTATTAAATGAGGGTTTATGGTTGTAAAATTTTAAATCATGTAATTTAATATCATAAGTATGGTTAGTCAACATTATCTACCTAGTCATGTAGAAAATGATACAGCATCCACTATCTAAAAATCCATAAAGCACAATTGAATTACATACTTTCTATCACATTGCATCTAAAAATTCTTATTCTCACCAAACTTGATCCACATGGAAAACACCCCATTTGGAATCCAAAAATTTCAAAAAATTTAATTATTTGAGGTCATATTGTAAAAACGCACGTAATGTTAAGATATTTAATTTTCATTGTTGATTAAAATTTGTTATTTGAATTTTATACCATTATATTAATTAAAATATATTATTTATTTTTTCAGTAAAAAGGAAAAAATGTTTTTTGTAACAGAATTGGGATTTCATGAATTATATTATTTTATTTAAAAAATAATTTTCCAAATGATTGAATTATAATTTTCTAAAATGAAATTCATTTTTTAATTCAAAATTTCAATAATATATTTGATTTATTTTTGGTAATTTTTAAAAAAAAATTGATTTCTTAAATGAACAGTGAAAAAATATTTATTTGTATTGAAAATTGTCTTTTCTTTTCATGTGTTTTATAAAGTCACAATATATTTTTTGATTAGATTTAAAATTCTATTAGTTCCTTTTTATTATAAAATCCAATTAGTTCCCTTGAAATGAATTTTATACCTTGATTTGGTACAAAATAATTTTCATACCTAAAAATAATTTTTCTAATAAAGAATTCATTATCATTTTTACATATTTAATTTTAAAATAAATTAATACAATTAAAGAAACTAATTCCTAAAAAATTTGTTACATATTTGGAATCATGATGTAATTTTTTTAATAGTCCTCTTTTATTTTTTGACATTATGAATAGTAACTATAGAAAATTTTGTTACCATGGAAAAAGTAAAATGTCTTAATTAGCATTAACATTGATGTTTTACAGATTTAAATTCATTCAAACATGAGATATTATTTAATTGAATGGGGTTAATTCTAACATATCCATCCAAAATATCGATATATAGAATTTTGGGGCCATTTTCCCTTGATAATGACATTTATATTATTTTAAGTAAACAAAATTTGAAAATTTCACTTATGTAACATTAATATATTTAAAAAATTGACATCCCAAAAATATGAATATAAGTTATGTTATAAATATTTATTTGAATGATTAATTAATTTTTTTTCATAGTTCTTTATTTTATATTTTTTGTGAAAAATATTGACCTTAAATACTTACACAAACGCTAACATGGTTCTTGTTCATGTAGTAGAAAAAAATTTATTTTTAAAACTCTAAAAGTAATATATTTTTTTCATTTATCCATTTATATTAAATTCTATGGCCCCTTAAATGTAAATAATATTAACATCACTATGATTGTCAAAAGGGTTTATGGGGGATTGAAACAAAGAGATCATGGTGAAAAAATAATTTAAACTTGTCCAAATATTATTTAATTAGTTTAGATGGACCCATAATTATCCTATATTCTATTAATATCAATTTGGATCAACATTAAAACGAAACTAATTTATATTAATTTAATACATTAAGAAGTCCCATTAACACCCCTCCCCTAACTTGTAAAAGAGAACATATTATAATCTATTACATAAACCATTTTAGCACTATATCTCTTCCAATACCTACCCAAATTCATTTCCTATATATCTCCACATGTCATAGTGGTCTTTTGTGAATAATACTAACCTTAGGAGACATTAGGTGTAAATGAAATGATGTTTTCTAAATAAGATGTATTACTTTTAACAAATTGTTTTTATTATAATTATTATTATACCTCATTAAAATATTATTCATCCTTAAAAATATAATAAAATTAGTATATAACATATACTAATATTATGTTATTTTAATTTTACTATATATATCAAACTCCTTTTCCATTAAATGGGAAAAGAAACTATCATTCCTGTGTTCATCAGACTACTACCTCACAAATAGATGTAACGCATATTCCATCATCACTTCCCACATATGGTTATAGTGATGGATTTAATGTATAAATTTTATATTCATGAAATATTTATAATTATTATATGAAATTAAATTACTTATTTTACTACATTTCCATCCATTTAAAAATGACATTGTCATCTGTACGTACATATGGATTTCCACCTCCATAAAGCGATGCGATTCATTTTTTTACAACATCACAAGGATGATATATATAAGTGAATTTAAAAGAGTGATATATATGATTTAATCATAATTATAAAAATATTCAATAATACTTACCTTCTTTCAATCATTTTTATTGAAAAAATGAAATGTTACTCAAGTGTATGTATGACCTACTGTCTCCATGAATGTAACGTAGCTCATTTTTCATAACCATCCTTCCTAATCGGAATTAAAGATATAATAAAGGATATAAAAAAATTTCATTATAATTTATTATATTTTAAAATAATAATCACTTGAACCATAGTTAACTTACCAAATTCATTTTGGACTTATGAGCTAGATATCATCAAAAGATATTACTTAAACTTAATAGATTAAGTAATTAAATATAAAATGATAATAAATAGATATATGTAATAATAAAGTTGGATAAAATTATTAATAATGTAAAACATTAACAGTATTTTCTTATTCAGGTTGATAAATAATGATTATAATGAGTCAGACTCAATGTAAGGGACATTTTACCTTTTAAACTAGATATTTAATGATTTTAAAGATTTATTTTTTGAATTTTTTTCTTGAATTTCCATACTCTTTATATTTTATTATTTATGTATTTATATAAACATGAACTAATTATATATGAAACTTTTGACTTTCTTAAAAAGTATTTCAAAAGTAATATTCTTACTGAACATTTTGAATTTCTTTACAAAAGACCAAAGAGATGTTCAATTTTAAAGTATATGGCATCAATAGTCTTTGCAAACACTAAAACAATTATTTTATGTTTTTCTTAATTTAAAATATTAATGTTTTAAATAAATAAAAAACTTTTATTCCCTTTTTTATAGTTATTTTAATTCTAATAATGGTTTTTTAAATGGAAAGGGTATTTTAAAATAAGAAAGTGGATTGAAAATGGGTTCAAAAGATTATTTCAAGGGAATTATGATGAAAAGGTGAAAATTTATAATTTTTTATTTGTGATATGTCCCTTGTAAATTGTTTATGATTATCAGGGAGGTTGATATATGTGAAGATGTTTGGTGGGCTTCATATATCTCAAGATGACATATGAGCATGATATTTCTCATTACGAAGGTGAGCGCAATATAGCTCTCTAATACCTTGGGTAAAGTATAATTATGATGAAAGTTTATCATATTAGTTATACCACATATAACTATTTTTGTAATGGTTCTATGAAGATGATTTCTCAATGAAACTTCATGATTTTTCTATTCTTACTGATGAGTTTTTATGGAAATAATTTGATTTAAAAAAGTAAGGTAATGATATTTTAAATGAAAAATTATGCCCTATTTGGGTTAATATTTATGTCATTATGAAATTTATTTCTTGGGTTCTCATGTTTTATAAGAAACTATCATGATTATGATTTTTCTGTTATGTTTATTATAAATTTTTTTATGAACAATATTTCGGTTGTAAAGCCAGTTTCATGTGTAAGTAAATGAATATTTAGGATTAAAGTTTATTAAATTAATGGTAAATTCTCATTTATGACCCCAAGGTTTTAAAATGTACTAATGGGTGTCTCTATTTATTTTAATATAACATGTACTGATTTTTTGTACTCATCGCATGCCTTCAAAAAAATAACATGTTTTAAGTATGGGTAAGAATAAGGAAAAAGTCAAGTTGAAAATCATAAGGATTTTCTAAGGAAATAAAAAGGGTTTTATATTAAAATTCTAGAATAGTTGGAAAATGTATATAGAGTGGATGTTTCCATCTTGTAGTGTATGATTTTTATATGTAATATTTGTAATGTATGGTTTTTATACGTAATAGTTATAACCTAATTTTCTATAACTCTAAACCGAAAATAACTATTAAATGAAAAAAATTGAATTATTTTTTAAATATTCAATTTACATATTATTTACGACTTGGTCCAAATTATTGGTATCAGAGAAAGGGATTAGATAATATTTTAGTATGGGATAATATAAATATGTACCTTTAAGAAATTTTAATTTATGTCTTTGACTATATCAAATTTGAATATTAACATGTTGCTTCATCCAATTATGTCTATTCAGAATGATTTTATTTTGAGGAATTATAGAACTTGAAGTATGAAGGAACACAGAGGACAATAAACTTCTAAATTAGAAACATGGAATGGTTATAATTGGAACAGAGTATTTTATTTATTTCATACCTTAGTTTACACTGAGTATAAATATTGGTGATATCCATGTGAGGGAGTTACTACGTTCACTAAAGATGAACATATCTATAGTGGAACATTTCATCAAAACACCATCTAGGATTCAATAGATCAACTAACCCTAAAATAGATGGAGTATGGGTAAAAGTATTGGAAAATATTTTTTAATTCATGGTTTTCTCATCTCATAAAAATTTCAATCTTTCAATTTTCCCTTTTAAAGGTGAAGATAATCAATAGTGGTCAATGGTTAAGATTACTTGAGAAAGAGAAGAGATTTACACCATTGAATTAGACAAATTTGAGGATATTTTCCTTGAGAAATATTTTACTAGGTTTGTTCTACTTAAGATGGAAAATAAATTATTATAATTGAGGTAGAATGGGGAAGATTCAGTGGTTGTTTATAAATAAAACTTCATCTGATATGAATTATTTGCACCATATTTTATCCAGGATATTGATAGTAAAATTAATCATTTTTATTCATGACTGAATCAAAAAAATCGAAGGGTTTTAGATTCCCATTAACATAGGAGTTATGATAATCATGTTTGATTTGATTAGATGAAAAAATGGAGTTTAACAATAATCATTTATTACATGAAAATAAGTAGAATTAAATTTCTAGATGGCTGGAAATGTGGAAGAATCCATAAAAATTTGAAGGTGAAAAAGTAATGTTTCTACGTTTGATATATGTGGTAAAAAGTACCCTTGGAAATTTTTTATTAAATTTTTATGTGTTTTTTATTTAATAATATTGAACATTTAACTCATTAATACAATGAAATTGATCATATACATATTTAAAAGTTTATTGTAAGATTATTTATTTATGATGAGATGGTTCATTATGTGAAAAAGAATTCACAGTTGTTGGACCATCCAATGATGTGGTGTCAGATACATTACTGGTTTTTCTAGATTATTCTAATATCTTGTTTTATTCAGGGTATACACTCATTCATTTCTATGAAATATTTTAATAAATTGGAAATTTTTATTCAATAATTGAAGCCTAAAAATTTATAAAAAAACCTGGGGGATGTATTGAGGAAAAATAAACTTATAATAATATTTCAGTTATTCTATCTGGAATAATTTACCTAAAAACCTTATTTTCATTCCCCTTATAGATTTTTTTTTATTCTAGGTACATATTTCCTCAATGGTAGATTTTTTGAAATGAAAAATAAATTTCATGAGTTTCTAGAAAAAGGTAGTATTATTCCTAATACATCACCATGGAATGCTCTTATTTTATTTTTAAAAAATAAATATAGTTCAATGATAATTTTCATTGATTATAGAGCCTTGAATAACATCACTTTTAGGAATAATTATTATTTCCCTCATATAGATGATTTGTTTGAACATCTCAGTAGAGAGAATTATTTTTTAATGACAGATCTCATGTCAGTATACCATCAGTTAAATGTGATGTATGAATTTATTCTAGAGGTAGTGTTTCGTATTAGATATTGGAACTATGAGTTGTAGTTATTCTCCTAGTTTTTAATAATACATTATCTATATTAATGGATCTTTTGAATAGATATTTCTATGAATATTAATATCATATTTTGGTTTTGTTTATTAATGATATAATATAATATTCCAAAATTCAAGATGATCATGAACGATAATGAAGGATTGTTTTTCAATCATTGAAAGAAAATAATATACATGGAAAATATTGTATGTGGGGATTCTGGTTGAATCATATTTCTTTACTCATGTATATTTTTTCCAAATATGAAGTATTTTTTTACCATTTTAAAATTAAGTGGTTGAATAATTTTCTAGACCAATAAATTTCATATATATTTTTACTTTTCTTGGAATAGTGTGTTGCTACCAATTTTTTTTAACTATTTTCAGTTATCTAGACTATTGACTAAGTTAACATGAAAAGGATTTAAATTCATCTGAAAAAAGTGTGAGATTCATATTTCTAGTAAATGAGAAAAGTATTGGTTAATAATACATTTTCTCCACTCCCTCTATAAATGCTTAATTTTTCATCTATAATGATGCTTTATTAAAGTGACTGGGTACTTTTATAACATATAATGATCAGGTCATTTCTTATGTTTCACGTCAACTAAAATATCAGGAATTATATTATCCTATACCTTATTTGGAATTATATTTTGTGGTTTTTTCTTTAAAAATTCTTAGGAATTATTTATATGGAGTAAAGTAAAAAATATAAGGTGGTCAAAAAATATTGAAGTGTTAATTCTCTAAGAAAGTTTTAAACATGTGGCCAAGAAGATGACCGGTACTGATTAAGGATTAGGGCTACATGATTCATTACCATCCTAGTAATTATTAAAAAAATATTTGATTATTTTAGTCTAAAAGGTGATTCTATATTAACTATGATACATTTGGAACATATCCCATTGTATAATGATTAAATAAATATTTTCCAAGAAGTTTTATTTTTTGGATCTTTTTATATTTTTTTCATGTTTTAGTATAATTGTCTATATCATAAATAATTAAACATTCTCAAAATTCGTATCATGTTTTATAAGAGAATGTGGAATATGTTAACGGAAGATTCCATAGTTTAATTTTAATGAAGTATCTGATATGAGATTCTGAAATGAATATATATTCTTAGGGATTCCAAGATAATGATAGAATTGTTTAGTGAATATTGTTGTTCCCGATATTTTTTTCACCTCATAAGAAACATAATATAGTAATACCATAGAGATTATTACTTATGGGATGGAATGACAAGGTATATTGTTGAATTTGCCATGAAATTTTTGAATTGTCTATAAGTTAACGAAAAATGAAAATTACAAAAGGAAAAGATTCCACCATTGTTATTTCCATAGTAGAAATAGAAGAATATATCAATGGATTTTTGGGTGATATTTACAAATACATATCATTGTAATAATATGATTTGGGTTATTTTTGATTGATTAACTTAATATACACATTTACGTCTTATTTGAGATACAATTTCATTAGAAAATATTTCTCAATTATAAAATGAGGAAGTAACCAGGTTATATGGAGTTCCTCTCTTAATTGTATCTTATTGTGATCCCAAGTTTAATTCTAATTTCTCAAAATTCTTTTAGAATTCAATGGGTACTGAATTAAATTTCATTGTACAATTTTATCCTCAATCTGATGCATATCCCAAGTGAAGTATTTAGAGATTTGAATAAATGATTTGTTCATTTTCAATAGATTACCATGGAATTTGGGATCATTGGTTTAATTTTCTTATAATAATAGTTCTCATCATATTTTATATATGGAACCATGTCAGACATTATATGGAATTTGGGGTTAGACTCTAACTATTACAACCCGACTTGAACCATTGGGTCTGCGTTAGAAGGTCACAAGGCAATATGTGAACCTCCCCACATACAAGAGGTTGTCTACTAGTATTAAGGGTGTGATTCAATTTTTGGGGTGACATACACTTAGTATCATGGTATAGGATCCAAAATAAATCATAAAAAATAAAAACAAATAACTAGTGTGAATATATGGAAACTAAAGAGTGGAATACATTTCATATAATAATAAGAATCTCCCAAAGTGGAAATCCTATAAAGTTTATATAATAAAAACTAAATAAATAAGTAGATAATGGGGTACTCTAGATTCCATCCCATTCTTCTGCCAACTTTTTTCTCCTATTTTCAATTGTTGACCACAAGTCATTTTCCCTTCGTTATTCTCTTTTCATTAAATCTATGAGCGCACATAAATGCTAGAAAAGTCACGCACAAAGAAAACCACCAAAAACCTCCCGTCGTACCTTTTTTGGATCCATGATAGAAGGATAATGTGAGGTTTTAATAGTAACCAAACTGGACACAAATCTAGTGAACCAATATCTCATATACCTCAAGGAATAATATGGTCATGCTACTCGGTTTCCTCTAGTCATCAAGTGTGTCATGCTATGCAACATCATCTAGTATTTAGTAACATGTTACTCATAAATATATCGTCTTCCTCAAGCATAAGTAAATTGATATTTATTAGGATTCCTTGAGTTCATTCACAACAAGGTCACCATATAATCCATGTAGCTCTACCTGGTGCTTAGGTCCCTTATCACCATCATCACAAATCAAGTTCACTTCACCTCTAAGGGACAAAAAATTTACCAAGCCCCACTACCCCACCCCCCATTTCGATAACTAAGAATGATACCTGAAAAGAAAATTAACCATTTAATAAAGGTATATAATACATGTTATGTATATCAATATGAGAGAAGATAAATAAAATATAATAATATGTGATCACAATCAAACATGGAAACAAGATACTCTAGAATAACTGATGGAATCAAACATCACAATGGGTCTCATGGGCTGCACACACATGTATCCAAAATCAATAAAAATCATCAATTATTCCAAAAAAATAATTATATCATGTAAACATGTATATTCGATAGCTTGGTAAGGTAATTAACTTCATACCCCATCGTTATCAATTATAATTTCAATATTCCTTTAAGGCGTCATCACTCGATCCATATTTTCACACCAAATGGTACATGCTCACATTACAAGGACTCCTATAAATTTTTACAATACAACATGAAATAGGTTATATAGTAAGGAAAGGAGAAAAAAATTTGGTTGTTATATTTGAGACTTATCGTAGGTCGATCTTCATCAAAAGGTTCTAAAAGATGGGTCAATGAAGGGCGGCGAAAGGCTCTCTTGAAAAAATGGGAGGATCCACTACATAAGAAAGGTTAGTATGGCTTAGAGGTGTTTCAAGAACAACCACCATGATATATTTGAATTCACTATGGTGAAATGGTGTTCCAAATAGAGTCATAAAACATATAATAAATATATACATAATGGCGTAGATGTGCATTGTAAACCACCACCATCGAATAGGATTGAGTTCGGTGACATGGACTGTACTAAAACAAGATATATATAGTGAAATTAGTAATATTTTGGTATTTAAATACATTGTAACTCGAATATTTTTGTAATAGGGATATATATATGCCATTAGGTTGTCTTTGTATCAATTTGGAGCCTCTGAATCGGTTCACACTAAAACGAAGGTTAGTGAATTTGGAGGGATCAATACTATATCGAATATCATCATTTAAGACTCGTTAATTCCATATTTAATTTCAAAATGAATAACCACCTCAATTTATAAATGGAATCATACATTCAATTCCTAACATCCCATTAAAGTATTTAAATCCAAAAGGCCAAGCAATGGACCAATGTGGAAATTTGTTTTATGGCATGATCTAAGATATTTTAGCCCATCCCTCTTAGTCGGAATAAATATGGAAAATGGTATAGTGTAATTCCATAAAACCACTCCTCCATGTCATAGTGACTTCTTCTTTTATTTTTCCTCAATCCAAAACATCATTAGGGTGCATCCATATCCCTTATGGTGTATTATCACCACTTTAGCAACAAAAGTCAATAAAAATCACCTTAACCTTTCTTAAGCTTCCAAAATTCAAAAAAACCTTACCCAAAAATGGTTCTACTAAAAAAGGATAAAAATTAGGGGAAATGGTTTTAACTTATAACCCCCTAGTTTTAATATTTTATAAATATCTCCCTTGAAAGACTTTTTGTCCTTGAGAAGCAGCTATAGTGCAGCTGATCATAAAACCTAGGAACTGAGCTCTAACATTAGTCTCTCACTACCAAGTCTCCTCCTATATCTATCCATGAAACCACAAAATCCAGATTATTGGTACCATATTCTCAAAATAATTTTCTTTCTTCATTATAATATCATTATTTTACTCTCCTCGTAATATGCACCAACCTCTATCTCAATGAACTCATTGTCGATAACATGTGTTGGATTATCCATAAACTCTGTATTTATGACACATGGAACACATTGTTCGTACCTTAGTCTTATAAAGGAAGATCCAAATTATATGACACTATCCCAACCCATTTAGTGATCTTCAAGGGTCCAAAAAAATATGGATCCACCTTGTCTTACTTCCTCTGATATCGATGCCCTAACTGAGAAATCAATCCCAAGAAAATTTGATCACCTATAAAGAACTACAAATGTATCCTCCTATAGTTGGTATATCATCACATTATACTCTAAAAAATTATTGATCTCTTCTGAATTAGCTGCACTCTCTCAGAGGTCTTTTGGACCCAATAGGGCCCCTAAACTATAGATTTATCCTCCTCATCCTATAAAGAAATAATGAACATTCCCTCCTATAAAGATCATGTTAGAGATCCATATGAATTGAATTATGTTAACTTAATTCATAGGTGAACTCAAATATGGATAAATGTTCATTCCATTCTCCACCAAAGTCTATAATATAATATATAATCATATCCTTTAATATGAATATATTATGTTGAATCTATCCATCTATCAGGGGATGGTAGGTTGTGATCAATTTCAGCTAATTCCATAGGTATGTCTACAAGAACTAAATAAAATGTGATGTAAAACATTTGTATTTTCCAAAATAATGAAAAAGGTAACTCTCTATAATCATATGATCTCATGGATGTAGATCTGTCCCATCTTCTCCACTAAAAAAGTCTCTTGGAGTAGTAAAAACTATTTTTCATCTGATCGACATTCACCAAGAAAGCGTAATGAATCCTATAGATTTGGGATAACCCAGTCAATAAGTCTATAATGTTGTCTTCCCATTTACACATGGGAACTATAAGTGGCATGAGAAACCAACCTGGATAATGGTACTCAGCATTTACCATGTGGTAGTTCAGGCATTTGGACACAAATCATGGGATATCCCTCTTCGTCCCTAGACACTAGAAATATTTCCTAAATTCATGGTACATATTCGTTCCTCTATGATATGATACCCATATATAGGTATAGTAATCCCTCTTCTCCTCTCTAATTAGTTCGAAAACCACTACTCTTCCAAGTACAATGATCACAATCTTTTCAGCCACAATACATCAAGGTATTGGGTCATTTCTAGCTAGTTATTCCCTTATCATAACACACTCTAGGCCTGACACTGATCCTATATTCACCCAGTCCACTAGATAAGATGTGGTCACTAAAGGATAACAAGTTATCAAACCTTATCCTTATGAATCATCCGTCATCTATTCAGTAAATATGCTCATCAAGTAACACCACTCCACTTGAGTTTTCTCATATAACTCTTTCTTAGCCTGTGTCTTATGGCTAATATCAACATCAATTACATTACCATTCACTCATGTATACATCATATCAAATTTGAAAGTATAAATATACTTGACTCATAATTTTTTATTAGATTTAAGTCACTCTATTTAAATAGATAGTGAAGTCTCTTAAAGTTAGTGTAGAAAAAACCCACTTTTTTAAGAGATAGTGTTTCCAGTACTTCTAATAATATACCACACATGCCAAATGTAGATCATGATTATGTTAGTTTCAGTACTATGGTCATAGCTAATGTAACACATAGGCTAAAAACATCTCATTCTATATCATTAATTATCCCAAACAAGTACCTGATGCATCAAACTACACAACATATCTAACCATAGGCTTAGAGAATATCATAACTAGAGTTTTCTTCAACCACTTATTCATCTAATGAAAAGCTTCTTCATACTGGTCTGAACATTGAGACTTGACTCCCTTATTTTTCAATTTAGTCATGGGTACTGATAGTCTAGAGAAGTCCTATATAAACAGTTCATAAAATCCTTCTAAACCAAGAAAACTCCTGATATCAAACACATTTTGGGGATGTTTCCAATACATAACAGCCTCCACTTTCATCGGGTGAATAGATAAACTCGTTTTGTACACAACAAGTCCTAAAAACATCACCTCCCATATCCAAAATATTCACATCAAAATATTAGAATAAAACTACGGTTCCTAAAACATACTCATTTCAATTTCAAGGTTCCTATAATGTTTCTCTCTTGTTGGTGAGTAGATAAGTATGTTTCTGATGAACACCATTACAAACAAGTCCAGGTATGTGTGGACAACTTGTTCATGATGTCCATGATCATTGTATGTGTGTTTTCAACACTAAAGGCATCATCAAGTAATCATTATACACATTTATACTCAAAAATACTATTTTGGAAATATCCACCTCTCTAAATAATAACTGGTGATAGCCAGATTGAAGATAAATCATTTAGAACCATTGGGATACCCATAACTTATTGATGATGTCATCAATACTAGGAAAGGGATATCTCTTATTCACTATCATCTCGTTCATAATCAAAAAAATTAAATTAATACCATATGCCTTCTTAGATAATAGTTCATGTCTAATCAATAGTGAATTACTCGCCCTAATGGTTTTTTGGTACAAATCATCCAACTGTACTCAGTGTTCCTTCAGTTCGGACGGTACCATAAGATAAGAGGCATTGAAAATGGATGTGTACTCATTATGAGATGAATATAAAATTTAACTCCTCTTTGAGGAGGGTGTACAATTATTTCATTAGAAAATAAATCCTGATAGGGATCCATGATGAGAGAAAGAGTCGAGGAGGATATCATTGATCCTTCCAAAAGAAACAAACCCACCAGCTTTTTGTTATCATCCCGAGAAAAATCAATTCTCGTCTAACTCCTCCTACTTCTAGTATACACACTCCAGCAATCAATCATCTCTATCTCTTTAGAAATGTAAAAAAATTCTTCTATAATTGAAATTAATGTAATATTAGAATCTCTTTAGCTAGTCCATGTTGAGAATCGCATAGAAATCATCATCTCTAGAATTATAAATTCCCACATATATCCATAAACTATGATAAATATATTGAACTTCAGGAATCACTAGATATGGTCAATTATTGTAACCAAATTCATATCAATGGATACAAATTAAAGTTCAATTTTGACTAATAGGTCAAGTATAACATCTACTTGGGTGAAATATAAAGGAATGGGAAGAAGATTTATCAAATAAAGTGATAGAAAAGGTGGATTTAATAAATATCATGCATCAAATAGTATATGGATCATCTCTACTATATGGTGTAGTACGATCCACTATGTATACAGGGCATGTATCGGATCTGTAGCCTTGTCCCTAGGCATTGTAAACAGTCTGAATTCACTACTGAGAACCTTATCCAAATGTCCAACTCCCTAGAAATGTCTTCCTCTACCACCTAATTTAATTTCCAGTACAAAATTGTTA
Organism: Viscum album; assembly: GCA_963277665.1. Classification (NCBI taxonomy): domain Eukaryota; kingdom Viridiplantae; phylum Streptophyta; class Magnoliopsida; order Santalales; family Viscaceae; genus Viscum; species Viscum album. The sequence continues at coordinate 1,688,523,969 of OY728119.1, forward strand.
AATATTTTCCATATTTCCACACTTCTGGAAGTATCTATATTGTAATTGGAATAAATTACTATAATGTATAAACATCCAATAATTAAATCACTATGAATTATCTCCAAATGGGGGAGCTAGACTATCCTATCCTGGTATTCTACCACTATACTATAGATCCAAGCTCTTCCTCTTCCTGCCATTGGATGAGGTACTCATGGAAGCAGTGGGAGGTCCACCTAGCTGAGTACTGAATGGTAGTAAAAAACTGACTACCATACCCTCCTCCAAAATCTTCATGATGGATATAACTTTTTATAGAACATACATGTATGAATCTAGGTCGAATATTTTGAATTTATGTCAAATTTTGGGTGATGTTTGATCTCTAACTTCCATGCCTTATAATCCTCATTAACGTCCATAAGAATAGCAACATGATGGACCTTAATAAAACATCTCCAGTAGGAAGATACTTTCATGTATGTCTACTATATCACTATGAACTATTTTTCATGGCTGAGCTTCAATAGTTAAGGAAATAACTACTTAAATAATAGATCAATGAAGGCCTCCCATGAGAGTCCCTCTTATCATATGGCCTGACCCACAAGACCCCACCATCATCAATCGGGTCCTTGAAACATGAGTGGTGGTTGCATCACCTACGTTCCTATTAGTATCTCTATGAGGTCAATGATTAAATCAATTATTTCCATCCATTCCTTGAAATCATTTCGTCAACTAGTTCCATGAAATTACTAAGGATGTCGGAGCTATAAATCCCAAGAATAGTGAACAGTAGATCTCAGTGGTGGATGGAATGGGCTTACTACATTCACTATTAGGGTAGGTGTGTAGATATTCTCTAGATTTCCCTACTCATCTAGTGTTCCTAGTAAATGACTTCATTGAATTATCTTATGAAACTGAATGATCATTAAGAACATAGAAATAGCCTAACCGGATTAGGGGATCACATAAGATTCTTATATGAGTCCGACCATAACAAATAAAATACCCCACCTAACACTAACCATAATATATATATTTTTATGTTAAACAAAATAATCATATATATACTAAAAAACATCTTTATTTTCTAAAATAATTGACTCCCATCCAGATATAACACAAAATCATGAAAACAAAGATATATCATGCAATCAGAAAAACGGTCCTCAATAGATAGCACAAATAAGGGAATTTAATTAGTGAAATAATATACAACACAATGAAATGTGTTTATATTAAATTTGAACTTACGTGTCTATCCATGAATTCTTAAACCCAACCTAAATATCATAAGTCACATAGAAACATCGTCTGTTTCACCCAAGGTGAATTTAATCAATAGTAACAGCATAACATAATTTAAACCTTTATGGAAAATAAGAGATCTATAACACAATATTGGAAATGAACTTCTATAGTTCCCTCTCCCAAGTTCCAACTTTCATCTCTTCTATCTACCAAATCATAAATCATGTAAAATAGAATAAATAAGTTATTTGGTGCTAAAATACAATTTGGTAGCATCTCGACCATAACAACTAGGTCTGAGACCTCATATATAAGAGGATAGTGATAAGAAGTTAGGGAATAATCCCATCTATGGGGAGACTATATCCTTAGTATCATTTAATAGTATAAAAAATAAATCATAAACAAAAAATAACTAGAGTGAACATATGGAAACTAAATAGTGATATACATTTTATAAAATAAAAAGAATCTCAAGAATTGGAAAGCCTATGAAGTGTATAAAGTAGTAGAAAAATAAATAAGGAAATAGTGGGCTCCTCTAAAGTCTATTCTGTTATTCTACTAGCTCTTTTCTTCTCCACACAACCACCAACCATAAGTCCCTTGACCTATATTGGTTCTATAGTCTTGAAATCAACTAGCACACCAAAAATTCTCAAGTAGGTCATGAGTACAATACTCATTAGGAAACCACCAATGCATCCTTAACCAAGTATTCTAATGTATACATGTGTATTCCATAATAACAACGAATTCATAATGAGAATAAAATTTACAATCCAAAGTCCAATGGTTGTGAACTAACAATTCTACGAAAAACCCCAGAAAAAATTCAATTGGCTTCATGTCGAAAGGATAATGTGAGGTATGGATTATAATCAATCAAGCCATAAATCTAGTGAAATAGTATATCGACTACCTCATCCTATCATACCTTCATTCTATCTAGTTTCCTCTAGTCATCAATTTTGATATGATATTGACATTGTAACACCTTGTGATTTTGTGAAATTAATTTTTTTCAAATAAATTTGATCTTTTCGAAATTTTATGTGGCATGCAACACTGAATTTTCTTTATTTTACAAATAACACTGAGTTTATCCTATGATTCATGAAAAACATAGTTTGGATTATTTTACACATAACACCATGTTTTCCTTGCATTACACGTAACATCGAGTTTAAATAAAATGTGACATGTTATTAAAATAATATTATAAGATAGTTATCACATAGTCATTGAAATGGAGGATATCTATAGGATTAAAAAAATTATGAAATATATATTTTAAACATGTATTTATAGTTAATTCTTGTGCAACCAATTTATCATAAATGAAAAAAATATATTTGAAAATAAAGTAAAGGATTTTTCTGAAAAAATATTCTATTATGAAAACAAATGTGTTCTATCTCAATAAACAAATTGGGGAATTATTTAAATTAAATTTATATTTCATTCATTGAATCAAATATTTAGCATTATAATTTCATATTTTCTATAAAATATATTATAATAAATCCAATTTGATTCTTAAAATAGTATTTTCCTAAAAACCATTTTAGTCACCTATTTTTGGCCCACTTATTATAGAAATTATTTATAAAATTTTTATATAATTAATATTAAAAAATAATTCATTTTTGAAATATGGATATACAAATTTTCTTAGGGTGAAATTTTAGTGTATTTCTAAAAATATTCATTTTTTATAAACAATGAAAAATACCAAATTTTAATTGTGAACTGCCTTTTCGTTTAAATAATTTATAATGTTAAATTATATCATGAATTATTTTTAATATAAAAAAATTATTTTTAAATCTATTAATCCAAATTTGGTCATTGGAATAATTTTCATAATGAATTTAGTTATTAAACCATTTTAATCTTTTGAAAATTTTCACTTTAAAACCCATTTTCTCATCATGTATGTTGGGTTAATATTAAATTAAATTCTTCAAATTTAGCTAATTGAATTTTGAAAAATAAATTCAATATTTGGAATCATAAAAATTTATATTTTCTAATAATTTCAAACTAATTTTTTACCAAAATTAATAGTGAATGTTGTAAGAATTAATTGTCGTAACTAAGGTAAAACTGGGTTTACCGGGGGTTAAAATAAAATTATAAGGTTAAAATAAAATTATAAGGGTAAAAATGAACTATAAATTTCTATAAAAAATATTTTATGGCCATATTTAAACCATTTCTCTTATAATTTTCTATATTTTACCATTTTTACCTTTGTGATAAATGATAAACGTGGGGCACTCAATTCTTTTCAAAAATACCATGTGTGTCCTCTCCACCTCTTAAAAAAGGCAAACCCTTCACCTCTCTTATTGACACCTTCAACCCCTTTGCTGCCAATACCTTCCAAAATAAATTCCTTAAATCCCCCAAATAATTTCATATGTCTTATTTAGGATATAAATCTAACCAAGTAATTATTTTCGCTCAAACCTACGGAGGATACCTGAAGAAGAGGTAATGTTTATTAGCAAGAATTTTTATTTTATTTCTTCCAAAACATCCTTCAAATATTATTATACCATGATAATATAAAAAAAATATGTATATTAAATATAATGAGATGTTTTTATGTTAATTTAAAGACCAAAACCACATCTATGTCCATCAAATGTGTTACGAAATCATCGTTCGCGTGTAAGGCGGATTACCGCCTCATGAACTGATGTCATTTGTTTCTCCATTTCAACATCTTGATGCTATAAATAATGATTGATATAATGTTTAAATACTATATATATTATATTTATGAATTTATTATTATTATATAATTATTATATCACACATACCTCATTATTTCTCATTTTTTAATATGATAATAGCGTTCATGTGTACGGAGGACTACCACCTCACAAAGTGATTTCATACATTCATGCTTTACATGGAAGGTATTAAGGAGGGATTTGATGAAAATATTTTATATATATTTCATAAAAATTATTATGTAATGATAATATATATCACTTACAATTCTTTCTGTCAATTTGATTTGAAAATGGAAATGGTGTACAAGCGTGCATACGGCCTACCATCTCTATGAAACGAGTATCTAATTTCCTATCACAAAATTTTATGGATTAATATACATACATATATTCGGAATAAATATAATATTTATATGTTGTTTTAAATTCTGAATATTATTATACCATTATCAAAACAAGAGAACCAATAAATAAAAAGTTAACACATATGGGAAAAAATGTTGTTATTGACATAAACATGATTTTAATAAGGAATTATTAATAAAAGAGTAATATAATGTCATAATAAAATCAAATATTTAATTATATATATTGTTATTTTTCCTTAATATATTTATAAAAAGACTTATATTTATCATACTTGAGGTTCTAACATTTATGGAGGAATTCAAGACTTATGGCGAGGGATTTATGTCTCACATTTACTTTCTATGAGACAAATTCCATATTCACCATAGGTTTCTATTATTTTGTGTATATAATTACTATGTATGTATTTTATGATGGTTCTATGTAATATTTGTTTATTTAAACATCAATTTTAGGATCTTTATTTCATGAGGTTTAATGTTCAAAACATACAAATCGGTAAAAGATTTTTGTTTCAATTTTCCTTCTTTGACACATATGTTATTTTATGAATATTTATTACTTTATAAGGTGTATATATAGTCCCTTTAACATTTAATACCATTAATATCATTATCCTATTTATATTTTTTATTTTATCAAATTACAATTCCTCAGGGGGCTTACGTTTCAATGTTACCAATGTGGTAGAAGTTTTATTTTAAAATCTCATCATTTATCAAGATTATTTATGATTATTATTCCAATGATGAAATTTTATGATATATATCTCATGAAAATAATTGTCCTTAATTCTATTAAGGTTATTTCATGAGAATACATGTTTTACCTGGATATTCCCCTCTATATATACTCAATATTTTAAAAATAAATGTTTTGTGAAATTTCATCATTTCAGTCGAAAACCCCTTTTTCTAGCAAATAAATCAAAAAATGTTTCAAAAATGTTTTTAACATTTATGAAAAAATATTATTAAATACCTTTCTACCAATATTTTAATTTTTAAAAACTTATTTTAAATGAATATTCATGTTGTTTTTAAAAACAATTCCAATTTGGATTTTATGCAAATTGGGAGAGGAATATTTTTTTTAATAAGTAAATATTGAGTAAAAATTATCCTACACATTCCATTTATTTTATATGATTATTACATTATAATTGTTCAAAATTATATTCAAATAAATGTATTTTTCCAAAAAAAAATTAATTTTTTTTCAATTTAGAAATTATATTTTCCTTAAGAAGTTCTTTAAATGATTCTTTGAATCCTTATTTATATGTTTTCAATGTTTCTTTGATAGATAATGATTTTGAAAATGTTTTATTTTTTGGAATTTAATTTTCAAATATTTTTTATTTTCTGAAATAAATGTTCCAAGTGATCTTCAAAATTATTTCCCATTTATGATTAAATTTTTTGATATATTTTTTACTTTAATAGTGATAAAAACAATAATATCATTCTTATTATTTGTTTGACTAGTTTCTATTTATAATGGAAAGATTTTTATTAAACTCATTTCTCCTCTATGAGTTATTCCATGATAAAACTCATATGAATCCCGCATTTTTTCATGGTTTATTCTATGAAGACATAATAAAATGATTATTAAATATGACTATTTTCCAATGGTTATGATATTGTGAAATGTTTATGAAAACCCTTTCAATTCATGGGTTTCATATGATGAATGATTTATGATCTGGTTTTACACATATATATGATTTTCATTATGTGATAGTGGTTATGTCCTAACTAAGGAAGGTGGTTACCTTATAACAAAGTACGGTGGGTACATTATAACCAAAGGCTAGGGAAAATATTTATATCTCAGGAGATGTAAAAGAATATAATGGGGAGTGAACTGATTTCAAAAATGGAAATTTTCTGTTATAATGGTCTAGGTATTATACCTTTACAACTAAGATGGTTTGGGAATGAACCCATTCCACTATGAGGAAAGGGTTTCCACTATGTATGGTGGTGTGTACCACCTAGGAGGTGTAGCTGCCCATTGTGTTCCCTTATAATTTTTATAAATGATCCATGAATACTAAGTGAATTATTTTTTATTATTATTTATATATCAAAAATATATATCTTATGAAAATTATATACTCATATGTCTCGTGTTATTTTATTTCCTTGTGATAAATGTCTCAAGAAATTCCAATCTTTATGTCATGAATCATGATTATGATTTTAGATATGCATGATATTTTTTTCATATGTTATTCTCATGTTCTCATTACCTTGTGCTCATATTATTCTTATGTATGTACATTTTTTATCCATACTGAGCATTTGATCTCACCCTTTCTTATGTTTCATTTTCCCATGTTATGAAAAAGTTATTTTCGTGGGAGTACAAAAGGGGAATACATTTATGGGAGAAATTGAGGATATTCCATGAATTAAGAATATTGTGTTTTAAGATTCCAAAGTCACTAAACTATTTTGGTCTTCGTGTGTGTGTTTGTGTAAGGTAATGAATATTAATCTAAAAATAAGTATTATCCTGGTATGATAACCCAATTCTATATAGTTTGTATTAGATGAATGTTTTAGTTACACATTGGAAACTAGGATGAGAAAAATGTAGTGAGTTCACTTGGGATATTTCTAAAATATATCTTGGGGTGTATCTGTGGATATATATACATATATGGATGAGTCAATGTATAGTTAAATGTCCTAGAATTTTGGTGAATTATATAGTGAGTGGTTTCCAAGCAATTAATTCCTTATCTAGATAATACATATAGATGTGGCTCCAGCACAACGGTACCCAGGGGAAATAACTTGGAAAAGGATTAAATTATCCTTACTAGATCACCACCTAGTGAATGATAAAAGGCCCTAATACCCACTTGGTTTGACACTCTTTGGGGATATGCTTTGTAAATTTACAAACACTTTATGAACCAACACAATGGATTTAAATGTAAGATGACTATGAATGACTTAGGATAAAAAAATGTGTCATATATTATAAATAATCTGTCATATTTTAGGCATCCTATTAGTTTTTTTATGATTATGTGGAATTCTTCTATAATTAATGTTTATCACTCTATAATTTTAGTTTCGGTCAATAATGTGAACTAGAAGTAACTATGATATCATTGAATGTGAAAAAAAATTACTGATGAGTTACTAAATGGGATGATTACTTGAGTGAAGGAAATTATTGTCATGTATATCAACTTTCAATAAACATGATTAACAACATATACCTTAAAAAACTTTTAGGATGACCATAAAATAGAAGGAAAAATGTCCACTTAGATTTTGGGTAGTGGAGACCATAAAGGAAATAAGATTCAGTTTCCAACGTGTCAAGAATGTGGGAAGATACACCTAGGTGGATGTCTTAAGGGAATAAGAAGTTTTTTTTAAAACGTAAAAGAACGAAACAATGAGATAAATTTCAAAGGGAAGATGAAAATTTCAGTTAATGTAATGGATGAGAATAATGGTATTCCTAATATATCATTAACTATCGAATTCTCTAAATGTGGAAAATATGGTCATTATACAAATCAATTCCTAAATGGGAACTCTCGGGAATTAAATTGGAAGGGTTCTGTAAGTAATGGTTATATTTCTGATGAACAAGAGACTAAAAATGAAATATGATAGGAATGTGGTATTAACGGATGAAATGAAGAAGTTTAGTTAATGGTTTCATAATCAATTGGGGTGAATGAAGTACTTATTTATTATAAATCCAAGATTATGTAATGCGAATCATGAAATATGTAATTATAATTAATTATAAGTTATTTGTTAAGGATTTGAAATAATATATTGAATTATTTTGATGGACTGAAATAGCCACACAATGTTAGGGTGATAAATTTATTATGCTATGGTAACCCTTAATATGTTCATGATGTTGGGAAAATGGTGTTTATTTTAGATAAAGAGACAATTTATATGGATAAATTAAATTAGATAGAATCGATGGCCTCATAACTGATAAAGGATTTATTGAAATGGTAGTTTATTTGATCATTGATGGAGTTTAAAACATTATTGAATCTATATAATATATTAAAAAATATGTACTTTTATTCCAGTAATGAGAAATAATTCCTATATTTATTGAGGTTCTATGGTAATTTTGGTTTCAAGATAATAAATTATAAGGGTATTCGTATGTCTGGTATGTGAAAATTGAGAACTATTTGGTGTTTTTCTGGTGATTAATAATAAGTTCTTTTTAAAAATTTATTTACATTCTTAATAAATATTTTAATTTTAATATTTAATAAGCGTTATAAGTTAAACAATTCATGAAATGTTTTATTTCGAACGTTAAATGTTGTTTTAGAGATTAATGTATTACTCCTCAATATTAATATTTATGAATATTGTATAACTTGTGCAAACCATTTTTTGTGATAATAAATAGAGATATATGGAATGAATTATCATTCTATCTATGGATCTTATGATCCATTATTGATTCAAGCATAAATATTCACCTTTATTTTTTGGACTGTGAGATTGTTAGGTCCGAAAGACTATAGTGATGGCACTAGAGGGGGTAAATAGGGTCCTTATCAAAATTTTGTGATTCTTTTGATTCACACAAACATAAGATAATAACTGGTATCATTTCTGTAATAGATGTTATGCAGTGGATATTAATAGAGAACAAATCACACCAATTTATATTAGTTCGGGGAACAATGATACCTTAGTTTACTACAACAATCACCCTCTCGTCAGGCTTGGAAAATTTCACTAATAATGGCCTCATATCATAAGATTGATCCACAACTGAGTGCTGGGATTTTTCACCAATACAAATAAAGGATTATAAAATAGAGCCTTCTGGTTCTTTTATAGGGAACTGGTAAAACAACAGCTTAGTGCGAGAAGCTGACACTACACCATGACTAAATACAAGAAGCCGAAACTCAAGATAGATAAAATGATTTTTGATGAGAAATAGATATATCCCACATTTGTTGTAGCACGCAACTGAAAAATGATGGTTCTTTATCATCTAAAGAATAATAATCGTGAAATATATTTTAAAATATCTAGTTTAGAAGAGATCTCAGATTTCAATAACAACAACAAAAACAGAGCATCGTGTTTCTAGATTTGAATATGTAAATATTCTTAATATAGTCCTTGTTTCTGAGATGCTTGATCATTGTAGCAGTAGAGTTCTTTTACCATACTTTTTCATTCTGGAAAATTTAAGTTTCTTATCCAAACGTAATTTTCCTTAAGCATATGTTTCTTAAAAGGTAAGGTATATTAACCACATTCATTGATCCTTTAGCATAAACGTAAGGATTGTTCAATACATTACTTTCTTCGATGTTTTGAATGAATAGTATTTCTAATAAATGAAAAACAGTTTACACTATTTCTAGAATACGCCTAAGGGAGTTCTGAATACTTTAATGAATATTTCTCACAAATAAATTGTTCAGTATTATTTCAAGATATGAATTATAATGAATTACAATTTCATTAAATTACTCAAAATAAAATCATTAGTAAAACAAACAAGGGTATTTTTGAGCATCAAAATCAATAATATTTATAGAGTATTATTGAGACAATACATTCCCAAAAATATCCCCCTTTTTGATGATCACAAAACCAATATGTTAAACTATATTCATGGAAATATAATTTAGAATTTTGTAAACATTAAAAGAAAAAATTTTGATTTGACAGAATTATTTCTATAAATACGAAATATCAAAAGTTCTCCCCCAAAGGTAAATCTCAACAAAATTTTTAAAGAATGTCATGTTATCTAAATTTCTCCCCCTTTTTATTCTATCAAAAAGAAAGTATAGAAACGGATTAAATGACATTTAATGTTGAATAGAATGAGAAGTGAATGATATAAGTAACTGTAATGAATAAAGAGAAATGGATTTTTTACTATTAGAACAAAATATAAAAGAAGAAAAAATAATGAAATAAATTATATAGATAGTAAATAAGTTCATTGATCCGTAAAGAGAGTAATACAATAAAGTTTGGGACTATGAAATAAAAATTGTCATAGTTTTCGATTAATGTTGGGGGGAAAGGCTTGGTATAGGATGGATTTGAATTATGAATGGCTTCAAAAATCTCCTTCAACTCAACCATCTATAATCTTGCCTCATCATCAAACTATCTCTTAGATGAATTAATAACATCCTAGAGTCATTACTGACATCCAGATTCTCCCCTATGATGACCTTCAGAAACTCATGAATAATTTCCACTTGCTTCATGAACAGCTCCAACTTTTCTGAAAACTAACTCAACATCAATCTAATTCTAATCTTTCCTTAAGTTAACTGATCAACAATAAATTTTTTATTGTCAAATAAAACTGACAAAGGTATATTTTTTCAATGAAGGTCCTGAAGACAGGTGATCATGTCTGCTATAACGGATGTAATGGCCTTAAATATTCTAATCAAAACTCGACTTGTAGTAGAGGTAGGTGTAGATGTACTAGCCTGATTCACTAAAACTTTTACTAATTCAAACTGACTTAACAAGTACCACTTTAAATCTATAAATTTTTTTTTTGAAAAGTTCTTTTAATATGATCTTACCAATCTCATTTAACATGTCTCTCTTGAAGGCATAAAAATCCCTTCTACAAATAATATTCTCATTAATTTCTTGAATCTTTTTATTTTGAATTTCAAGATCCTATAGCAGAGTGTTATTCTCTTCCTGTGACTTGTTGAATTTAATCACAGTTTCTTCAACTTGATGATAAAATGAATCATTTGTCCCCTCATCTGCATTCGTAGCCTAATTTTTCACCATTAGTAGGCAAAGGATCTACCACTGTTTTCATTACTCGTTCTTCACAAGAAAAATGAATGACTATATAAAACATCAGTCTGACCACAAGAAATATGATCTGACTATCCCATAGTCTAATCCATAATTAAGGGTTGAATTTATGTAACAGATTCCTGTAAAATCTGCTGTTTTTAAATAGATCCTTGTTCAGTAACATCTTCTCTGACAATATTTGATTGGAATTTTTTCATTTTAGTATTCTTTTCTTGAACTATTTAAACATAATGATCTCTTATACCTGATCATTCACCATAGGTACAATAAAAATATCAATAATTTCACTCTCTAAAGGAATTTCCTCTTCATTAACAGTTCCTTCCAAAAAAACCGAGCTTGTTTCTTCCCTAGAAGCCAACATTTTATCTTCAACTTGATGAGTATTTCTGTTTCTTGGTTTCATAACTATCCCCTCTTGACTCTATTCTTCCTCATATTATGTGTTAAATCTATGCCTCCTATGAGTACATTGATAAATTGCAACTTTCAATGATCCATCTACCCCCTCCTTTCTAAAACCTGATTTCTCCCCCTGAGCAATGTCTCCTGAGCTCCATTCATCGATAGTTCCTACAAGAAAAATATTTCCTTTTATTGTGGTCCAAAATAATTCAAGATATCATAACATTACAGCTTTCAAAACATTACTATGATGACATTTGGTTCATGAATCAACTATTCTGATCATGTCCTTCTTAAATAACATACTTGAAATTATCTGTCTATATGGATAGAAATTAATTCTTTCATCCAGTGAATTTCATTAATAAAGATACTGAAATAAATACTATGGAAAATTCAATTTTATATAACTTAAAAAAGAAACCTGATATACATTTCTGTGAAAAAAATTTCTCTATCTCATCCATACATGGCACTATTCTTATCTGAATAAAATTCAAAAGAATCTTATGGTCATCCTCTAAATCATTAACAAACATATTTTTTATGTACATCAAGTTGAACAGAAAAGACATAATGTCTTTAGAATAATGTTCTTTATCACCAATTGATTTATGATCAAAATGGAAAACTCCTTCATATGGGCAGTTCAAAATTTTTGTAACCTCGATAGATGAAATAGATAAATCCATATCTTAAATAGTAGAAAAATTAATATCCTATGAATCTATGAAAATAAAGTGTAAACTCTTATAAAAATATATCAGCTCTACCGTGTAAATAAATTCTGAGTTGATGTCATTAAAAGATGCCTCGAGTCCTTGAAATTCCAACACTTGTTCCAAGAGTAAGTTCATTTGATATATCCAATTCAGATCAACCACTTTTCCCTGAGGAATTTTTCTGCCTGAAACTCTTTATCATTTTGGGTCGTCTGCTTCTCCTTCTTCAACTCTCTTAGTTTTTGTCATTTTTAAATATTTGAAAATCCAAGGTTTTCATTTTCTAGGGTTTGGAAGTACAAATGGAGATTGAGGGTTTGGGGAAGCGATTTTTGGGTAAACAAAGGGTTTAGAAGACGAAGGGTTTCTGACTGATGGCACATGTCCTCATTTCTTGTGTCTTCAAGTAATTATGACAAAAAAAAGTTTAAAAATTACACATCATAAATAGATTTAAGATAAAATAGATTAACTAAATTATTTTAAGATAAAAATAAGAAAATAAAATAATATTTATATAAATAAATTAGACATAAAATAAATTAAAATAAACTAAAAGTGAATAAAATAATATAATTAAAAATTAAATAAACCTAATTCCCCATTAATAAAATCAAAATAATTAGTAGAAATTTATTTAGAAAACATATTTTCAAATTTATATTTAGTGTTAAAAAATTCTAAATATATATCCTTTTTAAGAACATGATCTATTAGAAAAATAATGTCTAATATTAATATGATTTATTCTAGAATGACTTATTGTATTTTTTTAAAATGATAATAGAACTTTTATTTTTAGATAAAATTGGAGTATTATTAAAATTAAGTCCAAATTCCCTTAGATTTTTTTTCATCCACCGTTCTTGTGCACAACAACTACTTACAGATAAATACTCTACTTTGGTTGATGATAGTGCAACTGAGTGTTGCTTCTTACTTGACCATGACACTAACGAATTTCCTAAAATGTTGTTGGTTCATAAAGTGATTTTTCTATCTAATCTTAATCCCCTAAAATATATACTTGAATATGATAATAAATTAAATTCATAAGTTTATGGATAATGAAGAGATTGAACAACCATTCTTTTTAAATATCTAAAAATTATTTTTTACAATAATAAGATGGGATTCTTTTGGATTTGATTGAAATCTATAATAAATACTTACTGAAAACACAATATCAGGTTTCCTAATAGTAATATATAGTAAACTTCCAATCATATCTATATATAACTTGTTATCCACTTGTTTTCCAGCATCATCCAAATAATTTTTCATATTAGTACACTTGGGAGTTTAATTTGTCTTGTTGTTTTCTTGACCAAATTTTTTTAATAAATCTGTAATGTAATTAATATGATTTAATACATTTTTATAATCTTTCTGATAAATTTGAATTCCTAAAAAGAAATTTAATTCTCCCATCATGCTCATTTCAAACAGTTTTTTCTTATGTTACGAAAAATCATTACAATTTCTTTTATTTTTTATATAAAAATAACATCATCAATATAGATTTGAACTAATAATAAATTTGAAAAAATTGTTTTCTTAAAGAGGGATGGGTATACCAACCAAACTGTAAAACCATTTTTCAAAATAAGTCAATTAATTCATTCAAACCAAGCTCTAGGTTCTTGTTTAAGTCAATAAATAGATTTAAGAAGTTTTCAAAAATATGGTTTTTGAGAATTTTCAAAACCACGAGGTTTCTCAACATAAAATTCCTCCATTAAATATCCTTTTAAAAAGGGATATTTAATATCCATTTGATATAATTTAAAATTCATATGAGATGCATAGTCCAAAATAATTCTAATTGCTTCTATTCTATATATAGGAGAAAAGGTTTCATCATAATCTATACCTTCTTCTTGATTATACCCTTTGGCTACTAGTTTTTCTTTGTTTCTATTTATAATACATTGATCATCTTGTTTATTAAAAATGAACCATTTAGTTCCTATAATAAGATAATTCGATGGTCTTTCCAATAATTTCTATACTTTGTTTCTTTTAAATTGATTTATCTCTTCTTGCATTTCTGACATCCAACTTTCATCTTATAAGGCTTATTCAAATGACATAGGTTATAGCTGAGATAGAAAAGCAGACAATTCCACTAGGTTTCCTACACTTTTTCTAGTTTTTATTCTTATGTATAGATCTCCTATAACAGTCTCTAAAGGGTGATACTTCAGGATTAAATACTATATAGGTTCATCAATATCATGTTCTTCTGAATTGGGCTGAATTTTATTTATATTTTCAAAATAATTTTTTAAGTTATCATGTCTCATGTTGTTAGAAGAATCATCAGCTTCATCTGTATGATCTTTCTCTTTATTAAAAGGTTTTGTTTTATTAAACTTCACATGAACTGATTATTCAATAATACTTTAATTTTTATTAAATACCCTATAAGCTTTAAAAATTACAGAATATCCTAAGAATATTCCTTCATCCACCTTTGGATCAAACATTCCAAGATTATCATTGCTGTTTTGGATATATAACTTGCATCCAAAAACCTTAAAGTACTCTACATTAGGCATTATATTATTCCAAAGTTCATATGGAGTATTTTTGAAAATAGGTTGAATTAAAAACATATTTGTAATGTAGTATGTTGTACTTACAAATTCTGCCCAAAAGTAGGTTAGAAGAATGTATTCATTTAACATATTTTCAGCCATTTTTTGAATAGTTTGGTTTATTCTTTCAGTAATTCCATTTTGTTGAGGTGTTCTTAGTGCAGAGAAGGTTTGTTTAATACCAATGATAGAGAAAAAATAATTAAATTATTGATTTTCAATCTCTCCACCATGATCACTTCTTAATGAAATTATCTAAAAACCTTTTTCATTTTCAACACTTTTACAAAAACATTCAAAAATAGAAAAATCTTCATTTTTTTGTTTTAAAAAATATAACCAAGTAAATATAGAATATTCATCAACTAAAACATATACAAATAATTTACCAGAAAAAATTTCTATTCTATATGGTCTAAAATATCTATATGAATAAGTTCTAGGGGTTTTGAAGTATCAATTTTGATATTATATTTGAAGGAATATTTGTGTTTCTTTCCAATATGACATGCATCACAGAATCTATCACTATCAAATTTGATACTAGGTAAATCAGAAACTAATTTTCTCTAAGATAACTTATGTAAAGATAAAATATTACAATGACCAAGTATTATTTATAAAATCCATGACTTGTTTATTATAGTAGTTAAAGAGTTCACTATCTATTTACATGAGGAATTTAAATCCAAAGTGTAGACATTATCTGTTATGGGTGCTCTAAATTTAACAAAATCATCTTTAAAATTAGATGATGAATTATTAGGAAAATGCACATAGTATCCATCACACAGAGTTGAGGATACTTATTAGATTGTTCTTAAATCCTTGTATATAGAGTAGTTTATTAATTAATAGGGTATCTGGATCTCCAACTGTTCCAAGTTCAATAATTTTTCCTACGTCATGGTCACTGATGGTGACTTAGCCTCCATCTATTTTAGTCAAAGTATAGAAATTTGATTAATTTTTACTCATATATCTTGAACATCCAATGTCAGTATACCATATATCTTTTCCTATTCTATGGAATATTACCTAAAATAAATAATTAAACAAAAATTTGTTTTGGTACCCCTATCATTTTGGGTCAAGAAGTGTTAGATATCAAAGTCTTGGAAATACAAATAGATTTATTTTGATCAACATTGTTATAAAAAAAACTAGATAATGATTTTGAATAATGAACAAGATTGATACCACCAAATTGAGGTTTTATTAAATAAAATTCATTATCACAATGCCCATTAATACCACAATAAAAACATTTAAAAGTAGACATGACTTTGCTATTAGAACCAGGAACAAAATAGTTTTTATACATTTTGGGTTTTTCACCCTTACTGCAAATACAAAACTTTTTTTTTAACATTTTATTTTCCAAGAAATTCATTCAGTTTATTATCTCCTTTTGGGGAAAAGAGCAGTATATTTATAGTTTGATACTTATTCCTATAGTGTCTTAATCTCACTTTCATGGGCAGCACATTTGGTAGTGGTTGAATTAAATTTTTCAATCATCTCTTGATGATGTTTTAGTAATGTATCTCTTTCACAAATAATATCATTGTTAATGTTTTTTAAAGATTTATGTTTTTTTAATAGGGAGTCATATCTCTAGTATAGAATAGTATAGTAGGCATCCATTTTATCATTTGAGTAACTAGAATCAAAATCAGATGAATAGTAGGGTTGTACCTTCTCTTCTTCAGCCATAAAATAAATATTATCTTTTAGGTTTGATTCTTCCTTCTTTGAACTAGAGATTTATGAGTTGTTGGACTATTCAGAAACCCTCCATGTATCCTTCATCACTTTTTTCCCTTTTTTTCATAATCATTATTCTTTAAATAATTCTTTTCTATCTTTCTTTTCTCTCCTTTCAATTGGGAACAATCAGGTTTTATATGACCCTATATTTGCATTCGTAGCATCTAACTTCCCTTGATTCTTTCTCATCCTTTTAAGGGTTTTCTGAATCCTCTCTTCTTTATATAAATTTTACTGAATTTTCTAGCTAATTGAGATAGCTAAATTTCTGAATTAGATAAGTATTAATTTCATTCTTCTTGTTTAATTTTTCTATTCTACTTTTGGGATGTAACTTTTAAAGTTGTGTTATAATTTTCATTAAGACTTTTTGATCTTCAACTTCATCTTGAATTTCAGCCTCATACATCTTCAATGTTCCAATAAATAATTTCATTATCAAATTCATGACAAGTGTATATTGGCAGATTAGAGCAGAAATTCCATCCCACTTCACAGGTATAACTATTAGAACTTTCAAAGCTTGATTAGGTTGGCAGATAGGTTCACCTAAAGATGTTATATTATTAACAATTTATGTCAGTATTCCATTCATCTATGTGATTCTCTCTCCATCGTACATTATGAAAGTGTGAAACTTTAATTTCATTATAGCATATCTGATTTGTCTAATATTTTCAGTACCTTCATATGCTACTATAATTGTTTGTCACATTTCATAGGCAGCTGGGCATTGTGATACACAGATGAATTCATCTAGTCCGTGACCGAAAATAATAGAATTCATTGATTTTGAATTCATATCATACTCAACCATTATAGTAGTAGACCAAGTTTCAGGTTTTCTAGGAATTTTGTAAGGAGTAACAATCTTATAGTATACTCTAAATCAAATACATTTTATGTATATTATCATTCAAGACTTCCAGCATCCATAATTCTCACCATTTAAATATGGAGCACGAACCATTGACATTATTTCATTGAGATTCTCCCTTGCCATCACTAATATGGATCTTATGCCTTTATCTAGTTATAGATCTGTAGAAAAGATCTACCTATGATACCAAATGTTTGGTCAAAAAAACTATAGCAAGGACAGAAGAGGGGGTGAATTATGTTATTTTCAAAATTTTACGATTAGGTTGATTCACACAAATAGTAGTTAATAACTACTAGCATTTCGGAAACAGAGTATATGCAGCGGATACGAATATAGATATAATCGCAACAATTTATAGTGGTTCGGGGAATAAAGATCCCCTATTCCACTCCAACAATCACCCTCTATACAGGCTTGGTGAATTTCACAAGTAATGTCCCCATATCATTAGACCGGTTCAAACCTGAGTGGAGGCATTTGTCACCCTTAAAAATAAAGGCTTATAAAACAGAGCCTTATGATTCTTTTACAGGGACCCGATAAAACCAAATCTTATTGTGAGAAGTTGACACTCCACCATGAATAAATAAATGAAGCCAAAAATCAAGATAGATAAGACTTAGTTGGATGCGAAATAGATATAGCTCACAGTTTCAGCAGCACACAACTAACAAAAGATGGATCTTTGTCTTCAGAAGAATAATAATCTTGAAATATATTTAAATAGATTCG
Organism: Viscum album; assembly: GCA_963277665.1. Taxonomy (NCBI): domain Eukaryota; kingdom Viridiplantae; phylum Streptophyta; class Magnoliopsida; order Santalales; family Viscaceae; genus Viscum; species Viscum album. The sequence continues at coordinate 1,688,542,287 of OY728119.1, forward strand.
GTTTCACCAGAGATCATTGATTTTAAGAACAATAACAAAAATAGAGCATCATGTTTCCATATTTGAATATGTATATCTCCAAAATTTTGTCCTTGTTTTTGATATGCTTGATCATTATAGAATATGGGTTCTTTAACCATACTTTTTCTTTCTGCCAAATGTAAGGTCATTATCCAAATATAATGTTACATAACCATACATTTTTTTTAGCATAAGGTTGATTAACCATACGTACTGAACCTTCAATATAAATGTATGGTTTTATCCATACATTACTTTCTCCGATGTTTTGAATGAATAGTACTTCCAGCAAATGAAAAGCACTGAACAGTTTTTCCAGAATATGCTTAAGAGTGTTCCTAAAACATTAATGAATATTTCTTAGAAATAAATATTTGAGTATTATTTCAAGATAATAATTATAAATATTACAAATTTCCTGAAATACACTCAAAATTAAATCATTATTATAACCAACAAGGGTATTTATGAGATCAAAATCAATAATATTTATAGATTATTATTGAGACAATATATTCCCAATAGATATGACATGGAAAATGATGAAGAAATAACAAAACGGTATTATTGTTCTTATGAAATGGAATAAAATATAGTTAGTCTATCTTCTCATTAAAATTCATCAAAATTAGGAAGAGAATATTTAAATAAATTGGTGTCATTTTATCATAATTATTTATGATATTAAATACCTATTTCATGCCTCTTTATTCTAGGGTTTTATGGTTACTATACTTCTTTATATCACCCAATTTCTTTTTATTAGAGACCTTTATCATTCTCTATAATTATTTTCACTTTTCTTTTATGTCCAAATCTTTACTTCCCACCTATGTTATCTTATTTGGAAACCTAATTATGAGTTAATTTAGGCAACCGTCATGTTTCAAAATTTCCATTTTAAGGGAATTTTTATTACTAAATTGTACAATTTAGGCTCATATGATGTAATTTTAAAATCCTAAATCATTTATGACTGATAATAATTTTGAGGTTGAAATTCATTTTAAGGTGTGTAGAATGTACCACAGTGAGACTTTGTAAAATTTCTTTTTTAAAATAAATTTAATCTTTTATATATTTTTTATGACATGGAAAACTAATTTTGGATTGTGTTAAAAGTAAAACTATGTTTAAAATTTTTTTACTTGAAAAAATTTGTTTGTCTTTTGTTACACAAAATACCATGTTTAGCTTGTGTTACACGTAATACTGATTTTAAAAGAAACGTGACATACTTTTAAAATATTATTATAATATAGTTATCACATAGCCATTGGAATGGATTTTATGTGTAGTATTAACTGAATTGGGAAAATATATATTTTCAACATTTATATATAATGAATTTTTTAATGATCAACTAATTATAAATGAAAATAAATACTATTTAAAAATAAATGAAATATTTTCTGAAAATGTTTTTTTATGCCAAAAAAATAATTGTAGATCAATAAAATAAAAAAAAGTTATAATGATTAATTATAATTATAGGTATATATTAAATATTTAATAAACTAATTAAAATTCATCTTATGTGTTTTCTATACAATAGATAATAAGAAATGCAATATTATGCTTAAAATGGCATTTTTCTAAAAACTAGGTTTGGCACACTTTTAAGGTGCAATTATTTTTAAATTAATTTTGGAAAAATTTATCAAATTTATTTCAAAAAAAATTATTTATTAAATTTTCATATAAAAATTATATTAAGGTTAATGTTTTGTATTTTTATGAAATATTTTGTTTTTTATGAATAATGAAAAATATTGAATTTTAATTAAGAACAACCTTTTCATTCAAATAATTTATAAAGTTAAATTATATTTTGAATTAGTTTTAAAGTAAAATTTATTAAATTTTATATGAATTTATCCAATTTAGGTCATTTTTATCATTTCAATGTGAAGTTTAGATATAAATACTTTGTAAACATTTAAAAACATTCCATTTAGAAATTCACTTTATCATCGCTTCTGAGAGATAAATTTTAAATTATATTTTCCCAATTATGTGAATAAAATATTGAAAAATTGATTGAATATTTTTATTTAGAATTAGTTATATTATCTAACAAGTTCAACTTAATTTTTGACCAAATTGAATAGTGAATGCAGTAAAAAATTATTACAATAGTTATGTTAAAATGGGGTTACAAGGGGTTAAAATAAAAAGATAATGGTAAGAATGAGCTATACAATTATATTAAATCTATTTTCTTGCTATATATATAACATTAAACCTCTATGTTTCTATAATGGTTTATTTTATTCACTTTTTAAAAAAAATCATGGGATCACTCAATTAGTTTCAAAAATACCTAGTGGGCTCTCTCACCCACTTATAAAAGGTCACACACTCTCTTCTCTTATTCACACATTAAGAACCATATGGTTCATACATTACACTCCCAAATAACTTCCCAACATACCTCCAATAATTCTATAAACCTTTTTTTACAATAATCCAACCCATGAAGGCTTTTATTGAAAAAATACTGATGATACCCGAAGAAGAGGTAACGTTCATCAACGAGTGTTTTTCTTTTCTATCTTCTTTAACCTCATTGAATTGTCATGATACCATGAAAATATAATAAAATAATTATATTCCATATACTTATATGTTTTTATGTTACGTTAATTAACTACAACAATATCCACATTCAGCAAATGGGTTACAAAATCAAATGTTTTGTGTGCGGAAATCTATCTCCTCGCGTTAATTTGTTTCTCAACTACCACCTCTTGAGGCTGGAAATAATTATGGATTTATTTATCATATATTATATATATTATATTTGTTATTGTATTATGATTTTGGAATTATTATATCACACATACCTTCATATTATTTATTTTTTGGGAATATGATAGTGTTGATAATGTGTATGGCGGACTACCACCTCACGAAGCGATGTCATTCATTCACGCTTTACATGTAAGGTATTAATTTGGATATAATGAAAATATGTGATTTATATGAAAAATAATTATTATTATATGATAATATATATCACATACTTTTATTTATTTCAATCCAACAAGAAAATAGAAATATTGTTCATGCATATGTACAGACAACTATCTCCATGAATGGTTTTTTCATTTCCTATCACAAAATGTTGTGGATTACTCTAAATACATATATACTTAATATATATGATATTTGTACCATATTTTACATTATTTTAATGAATAAACAATGATCTATGTAATATTACCAGTAAAAAATACGTTAAAACATACCTGAAAAACCAAGCAGTTATTTCATGAAACATCATTTTAAAAAAGGAATTATTAATAAAAGAGTAATAGAAGGTCATAAGAAAAGAATATATGGTATGTTATATATTTTTATGGTTCTATAATATATTTATAATATAGTTATATTTATTATAATGTATTTTAAAAAATGTATGAATGATGTCATGACTTAAGTTAAGGGGTTTGTGTCTGACTTATAAATTTTGTGTGACAAAAGACATATTCACCACAAGTTTCATTAATGTGGTATATATACTTCCAATTAATTTATTTTATGACACTTATTATTATTATTATTGGTATTTACATATCTATTTCTGTATCTCTCTTTCATGGGCTTTGTGATTCAAAAGTTACCACATCTATAATGAATTTGTTCCTCAATTTTCCTTCTTCATGATATATGTTTTTTTTACACATTTATTATTTTATGAGGCGTATATACAACCCATTGTACATGTGATATCATGAATTTATTTATTATAATAATATTTTAAGTTTAATTTAATATTATATTCTCATGGATCTTATGTTACAATTTTAATAATATGGTAGAAGTTTTATGTTATAATCTAATAGTTTATCATGATTGTTTATGATTATACTTACAATGATGAAATATTATGATATGTCTCTCAATAAACTCATGAATTTTATTTTCCTTTTATTATTTTAATATAATACATGTTTCCCTTCATTTTCCTCTACTTTTGTACTCCATTGTTCAAAAATAACGTTTTTAAGAAAAGTAATATTTTTTGTCAAAAACACCATTTTCTTACAAAACCATTTTTTTAGAAACTATTTCCAAAAAATATTTAAAAATTGATTTTAAATGATTTATTAAATAAATTTTTACCAATATTTTAATAATTAAATTATTTTTTAAAACAAATCTTCATGTTGTTTTCAAAAATAATGCATATCTGAATTTTACCAAAAATTTGAATATTTTTCTTAACATGTATAGCATGAATATAAATTACCATCACCATGACCATTATTTTCATTGAAGCTTCCTTTATAAATTTTATTGTTAATTTTGAAAGAAAAATATTTTTCATGTTTTTATGTTTTAAAAAAAATTCTAAGTGGAAACAATATTTTCTTCAAGCAATGTTTTAAATGATTTTTAAAAGCATTATTTATAAGTTTATTTTCAAATAAAAGGATTTTGAAAATTTTTTATGTTCTAAAAAGTGAATTCAATGAAAGGTAATTTTGTTGAAAAGATGTTCCAAGTGATTTTTCAAAATCCTTTTCCCTTTAAAATGAAACCCATTGATATAATTTATGATTTTCTTGGGGTATGAATTGAGGTTACCATTCTTATTCATTCTCAAACTGGTTTATATTTATGATGACTAGATATTTATTAAACACATATCTATTCTATGGGTTATACCGTGATTTAACTCTTATTAAATACACTTATTTTCAGGGGTTATGCTAAGATGAAATACTAAAATTATTATAAAACTTTTCTCATTTCCATGGGTTATGATATGATGAAATTTTTATGTATCCCTTTTCATTACATGGGTTATGATGTTATGAATGTATTGTGATCTTATGAAACACATATTTTTTATTTTCATTAATTTATGGTGGTTATTTTATAAATTAGGATGGTGGTTATATTATAAGTAAGGATGGTGGTTATGTTATAACTAAAGATGGATGGGACTTATATCTCCCTCGAATAAACAGGCTAATGATTTATATATCATGATATAGATAAGACTAGAATGATGAGTGAACTCAGATCAATAAGGGACATGGATTGCTATGATGGTCTTGGGAGTGAACCTTGACTGCTAAGATAGTTTTGGGAGTGATCTCATTTTAATATAAGTAAATTCCTACCACTTGGGACGGTGGTGTTTCTTTCCCAAGAGGTGTAGCCACCCAGAGAGTTCCCTTATATGTTTTGAAAATGATCCTTGACTACTAAGGTGATTATTTTATATGCTTATGGGTATATCAAAACACTATGTCATATTTAAATGTTATCCTCTCATGTCTTATTTTCTTTTATTTCATTATGATTCATGTCTTATGAACTACCAATGTTTATGTCATGAATCAAGATTGTGTTCTTTGATATGAAGTGTATGGTTTTTAAATGTTATGATCGTGTTCTCATAGACTTATTCTAATGTTATGCTTATATATCTCCATTTTTTATGCTTACTAATAATTTTATTTCACACTTTATTATGTTTCTTTTTAGAAGGTCATGAAGAATGGTTTTTAAGTAGGAGTATAAAAGAGTGAAATATTTATAGGAGATATTGAAGATCTTCCATGGATTAAAAATATTTTGTTCAATATTTCCAAAGTAACTAAACTATTACGGTATTTAGAAGTGTATTTGTGTAATTTAATTAATATTCATTTAAAAAGATGTAAAATTAATGTTTGAGAAACCTCGGTCTCTATACTTGGTATAATATGAATGGTTTATTTAACCATTGGAAACTAAGATGAGAAAAATTTAGTGAGACCCCTTAGGTGATTTTTAAGGTTATTTTTAGGTATGTCTCTAAGGATATTTATATGGATGTGTTAGTTTCTAAGAAAATGCACAAGAATTTTGGTAAATGATGGAGTGATTGGTTTCAATAAATTACATCCCTTTTAGGATACTGTTGGTTGGTCTGGCTCTAAAACATAGGTATTTATGTCTAAAATGTCTGAAAAGGGTTTTTTGATATAGACTTGATACTCATCTGTTGAATGATATTTGGCCTTGCTCCACACCTGGTTTGACACTCCTAAGGTATATGATTTGGAAACTCACAAACTCTTTATGAACAATAATTTTGAATTTAAATAGATTATGACTATGAATGACCTAAGTTAAACCTAATATTTTATAGATTAAAATTAATCTTTCATGATTTATACATCCTATAAGTAGTTTTTTCATGATTTTTTGTATTCATTATATTATTAGTGTTGTTAACACTATGATTATTTTTAACCGATTGTGGGAACCAGAAGAAACTGGGATAATATTGAATATAATTGAATTTTTTTTACGATCATCCAAATGGGATGATGACTGGAGTGAAGGATGTGGTGATTGTGCCTAAAAACATTTCTTGGAATAGTATCAACAATGCGATCCCTTAACAACTCTCAAACTCACTAAATAAGTGGAGGAAATAGTTCAAGGCGATTTTTAGTATTGTATACCATATAGGAAAGATGATTCAGTTTCTTATGTGATGAGAATGTGGGAATAAATACCAAAGTGGACATCTTAGAATAAAGGGAATATGTTTTGGATATGGAAAAGAAGAACACCAATAAAGTAATCCAAAAGTGAAAATGAAATTTTTGGTTAACAAAATGGATGAGAATAATGATATATATAAGATAGCATAGACAATTTAATTCCATAAATTTAGATAGTAAGGGAATTATAAAAAACGACGTACAAATATGAAATATCATATAGAAACTCAAAAAAAATTATGAGTAATGGTTATATTGCTGATGATGAACAGACTAAAAATGACATATAAAAGGAAATAGGTTTTAAGTAATGAGATAATTAATCATAGTTAATACATGGAAAAGTAAATGGGGTGAATGTAGTATTTTTGTGTTGGGATTATACGATTATTTTATATGAATCGTGAAATGTTTCACTATTATCTCATATAAGTTTTTCATTGTAGAATTGAAAGAATATTTTGAATAATGGTAATGGAATGGAAGTGTGATTCAACGGAACAATGATATTTTGATTATGGAGAGGTAACCCTTAATATGTTTCTAATATTGAGAAAATGGTGCTAAGTTTGGATAAGGAGACTATTGATATGGATTAAGTAAATCGAATAGTTATTTTGAAATTTGAATGGAAAAATTATTTTTTTGATAAAGTGGATTATGTGATCATTAATGGATTTTACAACACTATTGGATCTATGGAATATATTCAACAATCTGTGGTTTTATTCAAGAAATAATAAAGAATTTCTATTTTCCTTAAGTTTGTTTGGTAATTTCAATTTCAATAGAATACATAATGAAGGTATTCACATGTATGGTATGTGATAATTAATAACTATTTCTCTTTTTGGTTATTAATGATAATTTCATTTTGATAATTTATTTACCTTATTTATAATATTTGGGATTTTATTCTTTTGGAGGGTCCATAAGTTTAACGATTTATGAATTTTTTTATATTGAACATTGAATAAGGTTTTAAAGATTAACATATTTTTCAATCATATGAAGTAGTATGACAATGGTATAACAAGTGCTAACAATTTTTTTAATATGATAACTAAAATAGACATAATGACTTCTCATTATATCTATGGATCTTATGATCCCTTAGTTATTGAGGAATAAAAAATTCACCTTCATTTCTTAAAGTATAAGATGAATTAGAAATTGATCAAGGCATAACCAAAAGGGGATATTGTTCTTATGAAATGAAATTAAATCATGTAACTGTATATTCTCATGAAAATTATTCAAAATTTGGAAAATGATCTTGAAATAAAATGGTGTCATGTTATCACTATTTTCTGATGATATTTATGACCTATTTCATTTATCTTTTATTTATAGTTTTTTGGTAAATAACCTTATCTAGATTACCCTGTTTTTTATGATCATGAATATTTATCAATATCTATAATTATTTATACTTTTCTTTTATTTCTAAATCCTCAAATTGCACATATGTTCTCTTATGTGGAAACCTAGTTATGAGTTACATTATATAACCTTTATGTTTTCAAAATTCCCTTTTTAAGGGAATTTTTATTATTAATTTTTAAATTTTGGACTTTTATGAATGAATTTTCAATTTTTAAACATTTTATAACATATATGAATTTTGAGGGAAAATTTCACTTTAATGAGGGTAGAATGTTACTCCCCGTGATTTGGTGAAATTCATTTTTTCAAATAAATTTGATATTTTCTATATTTTATTTGTCGCAGAATGCTGAATATGGATTTATTAGTGACAATTAGTTCATATTTTTTACACAAAATAATTAGTTTGGTTTTTGTTACACACAATACTGAGTGTATCTTGTGTTACACATTACACCAACATTATAAGAAACATGACATACTATTAAAATATTATTATATGATAGTTATAACCTGGATATTGGATAGGTGGGTATGAGTTTGATAAACTAAATTATAAAAATATATAGTTCTAAAATGATTATATAATTAATTATTTTTGGAAAAATTGACTAGAAATGAAAATAAAAACTATTTGGAAATAAAGGAAATCATAATCTAAAAACTATTATTTAAGAAAAAAATATGTTATTACCCCAATAAAACAAAAATACCACCTTTGGTGAATAATTTTAAGGATATGTATTTATTATATATTCAATCAACTATTTATAATTCATCTTATTTGTTTTCTATACAAAATATTAGAATAAATCCAATTCTACGCTTAAAATAGCAATTTTCTGAAAATCATTTTTATTTCCTTTTTATGAAGCACTTGTTTTAAAACTATGTTTTGAAAGTTTTGTGAAATTTAATTTAAAAAAAAGACCTAATTTTTTAAATTTTCAAATCAATATTATCATAGGGTGAAATTTCTGGATTTTCATAATTTTTTATATTCTGATAAATTATGAAATAATACTGAATTTTAATTGAAAAGGGATTTTAATTTAAATAATTTATAAAGTAAAATTATGTATTTAATTAGTTTAAAATTAAATTTAATTCAATTATATATATATATATATATTAATCTAGTTTATTTCATTTTAATCTATTTCATATTGAATTTTTATTCAAAAAATGTATAATCTTTTGAATATTTTTAGTTTAGAAACCTAATTTCTCATTGCGTCTGTGAGATTAATTTTAAATTAAATTTTTTCACCTCTATAAATAAAATTTTAAAAACGGATAAAATATTTTTAATCAAAATAATTTATATAATATAATAATTCCAACATTATTTTTTTCCAAAAAATTAATTTTGAATTCAATAAAAATTAATTATCATGGTTAGGGTAAAATTTGGTTTATCATGGGATAAACTAAAATTATAAGTATAAACGTATCTAAAAACCATTTTATGACCATATTTAGACCATTACACCTTTTAGTCTCAATAATGTCCCCCTTTGACCCTTGAGACATATAAAAAATGTGTGATCACTCAATTATTTTCAAAAATATCTTGTATGTCCACTCCCCCACTTATAAAAGGCCTCCCACTCTTCTATCTTCTTCACATATTAAATCCCCATTGGTTTTGAAAATAGATATCCAAATGAATTTCCATATTCCTTCCCCTCATTCTTGAATAATTATTGTGTAAATATATTCATCCAATTAAATATTTTAGTGGAAAGTTAAGGAGGATACCTAAAGAATAAGTAATGTTCATCAATGTGTGTGTTTGTTTTATTTTACCCCCACCTCTTTAAATTATTATTATAACATTATTATATAATAAAATAAATATATTCCAAAAAATTATTTTATTTATGTTAAATTAATGTCCTATAACCATCTCCAAATTTGTCAAATGGGTTACTAAATCATTATTCTTGTGTGTGGTAGACAACCGCATCATGAACTGATGTCATTTGTTTCTCAATTACCACCTATTAAGGATAGAAATAATGATTTATATATTTTTTATATATGATATATATATGATATTTAATATTTTATTATGATTCTATAATTATTATATCATACGTCACTTCATGTTTTCCCTTTTGTGGGAATATCATAATGGTGTTCATGTGTATGGTGGACTACCACCCCACGAAGCGATATTATTAATATATGATTTATGTGGATAAAATTAAGGATGGATGTAAATAAAATATGCAATATATATTACATAAAAATTATTTTTGTATGATAATATATATCAATTACTTTTATTTCATACAACCTGACAAAACATTTTAAACAATTTTCAATTGTACGTATGGTATACCATCTCCATGAATGGTTTATTTCATTTCCAATCACAAAATTTTATGGATTAATATAATTACAAATATACTTAGTATATATGATTTTTATATCATGGGTTATAATCAATGGATGATGAAACCAATAAATAACAAGCTAAAATATACTTGAAAACAAAGCAGATTGCCCGAAACCCAACTTTAATAAAGATTTATCAATAAAAAAGTAATATAATTTTAGAGTAAAGTCATATATGTTATCATATATAACATTATATATATTTAATTGATTCAAAATAAAATTATATTTATTATAAAATATGTTTTAGCATGTATGAAAGAAATAACGACTAAAGGTAAGGGATTTTTGTCTCACTTTTACTTTCATTAAAACAAATGCTATATTCTCTACATTTTTCATTTATGTGATGTATATACTGCCCATGAATTAATTTTATGATTATTTTTAAAAAAAATTATTTATATATCCAACTAAGGATCTTTATTTTTTTGGTTTTTTCGGTTGAAAAATTACCATATCTGTTAGGTATTTTTGTCTCAATTTGTCTTCCTTGATACATATGTTATGTTATGAACATATATTATTTTATGAGGTGTATATATAGCCCTATTAAAAAGTAATTTCATGAATTCATTTAACCTTAATATATTTTATGTTTCATTTAATTTCATTCCTTTATGGGTTTTACATTTCAAATTACTAAAGTGGTATGATTTTTAGGTTAGAATCTCATTATTTATCGGGATTATTTATGATTATACTACCAATAATAAACTTTTATGATATATCACTCAAGAAAACCATTAAATTTTTTATCCTCTTATTATTTCATGATAATACATGTTTTCCCTTAATTTTCATCTCATTATGTACTCATGATTTCAAAAAGAATGTTTTGAAGAATAGTCATCTTTTCCCTCAGAACCCCATTTTTCTTCCAAAAATATGTTTTATAAAAAGGTTTCCAAAAATATTTTAGAAATTTCATTAAAATGATTTATTAATGTCATTTGTATCCATATTTTACTTTTAATAAATGAAATGAAAAGGATTCTTCATGAAATTTTCAAAAATAATTCCCATTTGGATTTTATTGAAGATGTGAAAGGAATCTTAATTTTAACATATACGCATGAATGAAACTTCTAGTTATCGGGACTAATAATTTATTTGAATATTAATTTATAAATATTCAATAATATGTTCAAATATAAGTATTTCTATAAAACTTTGTGTTTTAAAAAACTGTTTTTCAAATAAGAAATGATATTTTCCTCGAGAAATGTTTTATCTAATTTTTAAATAATTATTATATGTTTAAATGTTATTTTAAAATAAAATGATTTTGAAAAAATTTATATTTTAAAATTTTATTTTCAAAGTTTATTTCTTGAAGTAAAGTTCAAAATGACTTATCACAATACTTTTTCATCTATCATTACACCCTTTGATATAATTGATTCTTTAGTGTGGATTTTAAAAAAGGATATCATTCTTCTTCTTTCATTGTCATGTTTATGTTTATGATGGAAAGATATTTATTAAACTAATTTCTCTTTTAGTTGTTATACTATGATAGAACTCTTATGAAACCATATTCTTTCCATGGGTTGTATTTTCATCAAATGATGAAATTATTATGAAACCTGTCTCTTTTCCACATGTTCTAAATGATTAAATATTTATAAAACCATTTTCATTTCACAGGTTATGATATAGAGATTGTCTTTTGATCATGTGGAACAAATATGTGTGATTTTAATTGTAGGATAGTGGTTATGTTATAACCATCTTTGGGGGCTTAAATTATAACCCATGTCGTGGGTTATGTAATAACCGAATATGGGTGGGACATATATCACCCTCAAATGCATTGGGTAAATATTTAAATCACTTGAGATAGATAGGACTGGAACTCTGAGTAAACTTAGTTTAGTAAGGGACTTTATCTACTATGATGATCTTGAGAGTGAACCTTGACTACTATGATGGATTGGGGATTTATCATATTCCACTATGAAGAAAGGAATGTCACTAGGGATTTTGTTGCATCCCACCCAACTAGGGTTGCTACCCATAGAGTTCCCTTTTAAATTTTGGAAATGATCCTTGACTACTCAGGAAATGATTTTTTTTATGCTTAGGTGTATATCACGAATCTTTGTCTTGTGATAATTTTATGTTCTCAAGGCTCAGGTTCTTTGATTTCATTAACATTAATGCCTTATTAATTTTTAATATTTATTCCATGACTTAATAAAATGATATTTTATTTTCAGGATATGGTTTTCAAATGTTATGCTCATGTTCTCATACCCATATTCTCATAATATTCTTATCTATCTCCCTTGTTTACCCTTACTGATCATTTAATCTCACCATATCTTATGTTTCATTTTCATGAGTTATGAATAACTTTTTTGAACTAGGAGTACAAAATTGAGATATCCTTATGGGATAACTTGAATATCTTACATGAATTAAGAAGATTATGTTCCATGTTTCCAAAGGCACTAAAAAATTACATTCCTTTGGTGTTTGTTTTTGTAATGTTGTTAATATTCATCTAAAAAGATTTAATATCCAGGTATAAGAAGACTGGGTCACCATTGTAGTTATCTAGTATTGATTAACTTGTCACTCGACATTCACCAGGATACATTGGGCACAAGGTACTTGATATTTACTAGCCTTCCTTAAGTAATTTCCTGACAGGGTCACCATGTCGTCCTCATAGCTCTATCATGTGCTCAAGCCCCTCATTAATAGCATCAAAAATCATGTTAACTTCCCCTCTTAGGGATAAACATGTCATGATAGACCACAAAATCCAAGCACCAAGAATAATACCTCTAAAGAAAATTAATATATATATATATATATGGTAGATCATGCATTGTAAGCTCATAAAAATTATGTAAGAGAAAAAATTCATAACACCATGTCATCAAATTCAAACATAGTAACAAGATACTCTATATTCACTCATGGAATCAAACATCAAAAATGGGTGACACACACCCACATGTGATCACAATTCAGAACATTCATCATGTATGCCAATATAAATAAATATATCATGGAAAATTATATATTTGAGAGCCTATTAAGGTAAAATACTTCTTACCTGCTAGTTTTCAATGTCAATATCATGGTTTATCAGAGGTATCATCATATGAACAATGTTCGAAAACCAATCGATAGAAGAATACATGTCATGGACTCCTAAAACTAGTTCCAATCTAACATGTCATGGGTTATAGTGTAAGGCATAGAGAAACAAGTTAGAGAGGGTAGATTTGGGACTTAACCTAGGTCAATAATCACCAATAGGGTTGTTGAGATTAAATTAATAAGGGAGGATGACGAATCTCTAGAAAAAAAGGCTTCATAGATCAAGGTAGGTCACTCAGTTATGGAGGTGTATTATGAATAACCACCATAATGGAGGGGAATTGTCAATGGTGTAGTGACACACTAGAATAAGTTATACAGCATGGTGCATAGGTACACTATTAACCTCCACCACATCATAGGACCGAGTGTTGTAGTATATAGAAAACTAGAAAAATGATGTATGTGGATTGAAGAAGAAGAATTTTGTGTGAAACTATACACTAAATTGAACCATTGTGACTTAAGGATACATCTACATCATAGGGTTATCTCTAATACCCTTCGATGCTTTTAAATAGTTAAAATAAGGAGCAAGATTGTGGAATTTGGAGGGATCAATAGTTCCTGAAAGACCATCAATTAAGACTCATAAATTCATTACATGATTTTGAAATGAAAAAACGTGATTGTACCCTTTTCATGATTCTTCTGTAATATAGAATCCCAAATTCCCTACTTGGGGAATTAAAAAATTCACCCTATATTTTAAACCTACTGTCTTTTTTGAAAATAAAACCCCTATTCAAAAAAATATGTTTCTCTTTTATTTAAAAAAAACTCACTAAATTTCATTATAAAATATGTCACTTCTATAAAGTGCATTATGAGAGTAAAAATCCTTTTATAGGTAAACCATAATACTTGTTTTAAAATGAAAACTTATCAAAAAAACAACATTAATATTAGAAACAATCCCTAAGGCCTCATTTTAAACGAAAAAAATTCATAAAATACTCTTTTAAAAAAACTAACTATCAAAGTGCACACATAAATAAATTCATAACTCAAATCGTGAAACTAAATCCACTCCAACATTATAAAAACATCCCAAAAATTCATTTAACCCCTCTTTGATCTATATCCAATAATTATAAACCATTTTATGATAAATTTCAAATTAAAAAAAGGTCTAAAAATACAATGGGTATATTGAGAGACACGAAATTTGGCCACATGGGTAGGAAAGCCTTGTGCCAACCGTTTGATGGGTGATGTAAAGATTAGAGACCCAAATTTAATATGTTTTGTATGGTTGTAGAGATTTAACTACATAATCATGAAACTCTATTTTATCTATTATTTCTCCCCCAAAACTCAATTAATCCCAAAAATTATCTTATATAACTCTATGGGGATCAAAACAACATCATCTGAAATAAAAAAACATCAAAAATATTCAACATTACAATCCAAGTTCAATATTCAAATCCAAACAACCCATTCTAACTCTATTATTGTCATGATATGTGGTCATCATAAACCTATTCATGACCTACCACATAATTTATGAAAATAATATATCCATGACAACAAGATGAGTCCAAAATAACAAGAGGGGATTCTGATACTATTTTCTAGTGAACCAGTATGGGATACTACGACCTAATTCACGAGTTGATCTACCATATGGCTCGAGGTGAGTTATGGGTGACCTTGGTTTAGAAACTATCACCAGGGTGTAAAAATGAAACCATGTTTGAATGATTTCACCCTCAAATAATAGTTAAACAAGTAACAGAAACTATTTTAGAATCTGGTGTAGTGTTTCTATATATTTGACTTCCATGATAGTAAAATAATTAAGTACAAAAAAATAGTCAATCCAAACATGGATTAAAACAAAATAAAATCTGAAAATACATAATAAATAAAAGTGATTAATCTCTTCATTTAAAAATAATCGCAACAAAAACCAATATAATTTATAAAATCTAGTAAAATTGGATACAAATGGGAATCTAAAAATATAATGTAGCTAACCAAATAGGCTGATGCAACAATATTATAAAAATAATAAAAACAGCATAATCCCTCATTCAGATAACTCCATGTGAAATATGCTCACTCACCACAACCCAACGCATTCATCATTGAACCCAAAATAACAATCGTCGATATAAGATCAAAACATGGGAACCTGTATAAAAACATGAGAGTTGAACACACACACATTCAAAAGTGTACATAGGGTGTGAGCTGGACAAGGATGATGGGATTTCACAAAAGAGTTTAAGGAATTAATTTTATAAAATAGTTCATTAATTCTTTTTTGAGTATATATATATAAGGTGGATTTTAAATATGAATAAATGTATGTAAGGAAAATCACATCCTTAAAATTTTCTAAAAAATCCACACATTCCAAATATATCATTATTTGAACATCTATTTTATAAGAAAATTATTTTTAATATTTAAGAAAAATACATTGATTTTTTAAAAAAACAAGAAATTATTATTTTCTAAAATTTATTATTAAAACAACTTTTTTAACCCTTAGGAAAAAACAACTTAAAAAGGAAAATTCATTCCCCCTTCAAAAATAATTCTTTCAAAGCCATTTTTTAAAACTATTTTATAATTAAACCAAACATGAGAAAAATAATATACAAATCCATTTAGGTACCATAATATAAAATAACAACATATAATCAACGAATAATAAGTGGTTATTTCAAAAAGAAAAATGATATGTGTTGTATTTACGTTTGTGGTGGGAATCCCATGAATAGAATCATCCATTGTAGAATATAATTCATGGTAAACTCACTAGGTTATAATATTAATATATTACTGAGCCTTTCTTATTATATAAATAAAATATAATCCACTAGTCTATGTTAAAAATTTCAGGTCTGACTACCCAGGCATGCCCACATTGTCATCACTCGACCATACCCAGGCTCGAGCCGCAACTACCCAGGCCCGCCTCCATAGGCGAGTGGCTGGCGACCAGCGCCGAAGGCACAACAACTTGAGGATGAATTTGCCTAAGCACCTGAACACACCCACACGCAGCACACTCAATGCAAAGTACAGAGTAAAAGAAAAGACAAGTAAATAAAGGGCAACTACTATAAATAACTACAAGAGTGCATCAACCTCTAACAGTACAAGGTACAAGCTGAATGTAAACTGAAAAGGAAAAAGGGGAAAAACACGCACCCAACGAGAAAAGGTTCCACAACCCAGCAACAGGTAAACAAAAAGAAACAGCTGGCAGATCTCCCAACTGAAACCCGGCCACGACCACCGCACGCGGTCCAAGCTCCCAAGCTCCTACGCTCCACCGAAGTCACGCTCCACCTTTCCGTCGTCTGCAAGGGCACACCAAGTGCGGGAAAAGCCCAAGAAGGGGTGAGTATAAAAATACTCAGTAGGATACCCCAAAGGCTCGAGGGAGAAACAAAATGAGGTATCGAAGGGTGAGCGGTAGAGCGAACAGGAATAGTAGAGGAGTACAACTGAAAGTGCAGTAAAGAGTCTAGCTCAACCCAACAAGATAAAGGAAGTAGACTCGTCCAGGCACAAGGAGCTGGAAACAGTGAGAAAATGAACTTCTCGTCGAGTCTTCGGTACCTATAGCAGGAGTGTAGACTCATCCAACCACGAGAATCCATACACGGAATGCACGTGGAATACCCCGCGCGTCTTCGCCTCTCCTAGAGGGAGAGTAACAAATCCCAAGAAGTGGGTACTCGAACAAGGAATATACATATCATTATGCTCAATCAAGAAGCCCGAACAACATCGTAAGGGGATCTCCATTCCATAGCTCATCCCAAGAAAATAGTAGCCAACTGTCCCAGACATAACCATCATCTTCGCCCAGCATCCCACACATCTGCCCCGAACTACAATCCAAGGGGCTCAATCACCGCACTTCGACACTATCTTCTTTGGGCGGAACTGACTCACCCACACGGTTTTAGATCGCATCACAAGAACGTGTCTCGGTGGGGAAAGCGCCCCTCGTACTTGAGAGTTCTAGGAAAGTAAAACCACACCTCATCACTACCCTGCAGTCGAGAGGTCTCCTCAAAGTCAAGTTGTCACAACACTGACCCGTATAAACAAGGGTCCCGCACCGGTAACCAGAGAGGAAAGCCACGGGCTAGCCTAGTAGAAAGGACTGAGCCTGGAATGCCAACAGGTGTCCCACTGCCCAGCCCTGCTGGAGGGTAATTCATAATAGGATATTGGGTGACCCACTGCCTAGACCTACTGGAGGGTAGACCATAATACATTATCCGGAAACCCACTACCCATCCCCGCTAGATGGTAGACCTTAATATGATATTCTGTGACCCACTGCCCAGCCCTGCTGGAGGGTAATTCATAATAGGATATTGGGTGACCCACTGCCCAGCCCTGCTGGAGGGTAGACCATAATACATCATCCGGCAACCCACTGCCCAGCCCCGCTGGAGGGTAGACCTTAATAAGATACTGGGTGACCCACTGCCCAGCCCTGCTGGAGGGTAAACCATAAGACGTCATCAGACAACCCACTGCCCAGCCCCGCTGGAGGGTAAACCATAACACATCATCAGGCGACCCACTGCCCATCCCCGCTAGAGGGTAGACCTAGAATAAGTCGACAGGAGACCCACTGCCCAGCCTTGCTGGAGGGTAGACCTGGAACTAGATGACGGGCGACCCACTGCCCAGCCCTGCCGGAGGGTAGACCCTAAGAGGTCGTCGGGTGACCCACTGCCCAGTCTCTGCTGGTGGGTAGACCCTAAGAGGTCGTCGGGTGACCCACTGCCCAGTCTCTATTGGAGGGTAGACCCTAAGAGTGTTGGGTGACCCACTGCCCAGTCTCTGCTAGAGGGTAGACCCTAAAAGTGTCGGGTGACCCACTGCCCAGTCTCTGTTAGAGGGTAAACCCTAAAATTCAGTGAGAAACCCACTGCCCAGCCCTGCTGGAGGGTAAACCCAAAGAAGTCGATAAGTAACCCACTACCCAGCCCCGCTGGAGGGTAGAACTCAGAACTTCTCTAGCCATCTCCACTGGAGGGCACAACACTGGCCAACCGAACACGGAGTGGGTATCACGCAACCACCCAACTCCAGCACAACTCACCCAAAGGGGTTCAGCACCTGTTCCATCACGGGGTGCCACTAGCACCACTACTGACCGATCCATCGAGAACGAAACCAGGGGGAGGCCACTCAACCCTGCTGGTCAAACAAATGAGCACAGAGCCAGGGGAAAAGCTCCACCCTGCTGGTCAAACAGACGAGCACAGAGGGACCCTCTACGTCATGAGAGGTCAAAGTACGCAAGGCAGAACACGGCACGCACATGGGGCCCACACGACGTGTGGCCCCACGTCAACCCCAACTGAGCGCACAAACGTTATCAGGTACAAACCACACGTACCTCCATGCACTCCCGTATACTCCAAGAGTATACCTCGTTCTAGCCCAAAAGCTATCGTGCACACGACACCCAGCGTCAACGCGGAGGCGTGCCATAACTACTCCACCTCAAAGGCCCAGGCATGGCCAACCACATATCGTGAACCACTTACATCACTCTCCCAAGAGTGCACGATCACATGCAAAGGGCCCGCTACAAACAAGGTAGGGAGAACCACTACTAGAGCATCTTCCATGCTTCCACTTTTAACAAGATTGTGCAAGAGGCTCCACACAACCAAACGGATCGCACCACTGTAAAACCTCGCGGAAAAACACGTGGGTTAAACTACTTACTTGCCTCCAACGGATATCCGACGGAAAAGTCATCAAAACCGCCTCACACCCAAACGGCATCCCATGATCCCGAGCCTCGGCCCCGAAAACAATCGAGCGCATCGCACCATTGTGATCCCCTCAGGAAAACACATCAAAAGCACTACTCACTTGAGTGCCACAGATATCCGCAGAAAAAGGTGCATCCCGGCGCACCTCACTCGAGCGGTGCCACGTGGGACCCGCATCCCGGTCCCGAAACTCAACGAACGGATCGCACCATTGTGATCCTCTCGAAAAATTACACAACATGGACTATTCACTTGTCCAAAACGGTCGCCCAGTGATAAAGCTGGAAAATCACCGTCGACGCCCAAACGGCCCTCGTGGGCCCCGAACCATCGTGCGGAATTACAGCGGGCAGACTGCGCCAACGCGATGCCCTCGGAAAAACACCCAACATCGACTGCTCGCACGCCCCGAACGGACGTTCGAGGAAAAAGCCGCTAAAAGATGCACGCAGCTCAAAAGACGGGCCATGGGGCCCACGCCTCAACTCTAGCTTCAACGCCCAGAACCACCCTGGAAACCTCCTCCTCGACGTCAGGGTTCCAACGCTGCTGATGGCGCTTAAAATGGGCGTCGGACGCGCCCGCGCCATCCAAAACAAGTATTCCCGGGAAAAATGGCAATTCGATTAAAGACGCGTTGCGCCTTCGAGGACCCTCGTTTCGGGAATTAAAAATTCCCAAAACCATCTCAAAACATTCCTCTCATTTTAAGGGACGCATCGTCGCTGATGGCACACGAGACTGACGCCCGGTCTATGATTTATATAAAATAATAATAATAATAATAACATTATTATTATTATTTTAAACTTATATTTTATTTTCAATTTTCTTTTTTTTTCAAACCTGTGGCCCCCGTTTTTTTTCATCACTTCCCTTTTTTTTCCTGTCGCCTGCTTTTGCAGGTCGCCCCCGACAGACACCCGCTGTCGCGGGTCTCTTCTTCTTCACCAGGGTCGCGCGACCCTGGTGTTCCGGCGACCCCAGTACCGGCCTTGCGGCCGATCCTCCTACGCACTCCCGAGGTCGACGCCTCGGGCTCCCCCACTGTCCACACCAGGCCGGCACACACCTGCTCCCTCGCCCGGACGACGCCGCCTGCAGCCCCAGTTGACCGCCACCGCAGAAGGGAGCCGCTCCGGCGAAGGAGACCCCCGCCGCCGAATCACCCGCCAGAAGCCACCTCTGTCGTCCTCCTCTCGCCTTCTGTGAGCCCCGACCGATAGCCTCAGCAGACTGAGGCCGAACACCCCACCGCCTTGCCTCGCTCGCCGGAAAACACCCGAAACATCGGAAAAACACCTTGAAACCCGCTGTTTTCGGCGGATGACTACGAGCACGTCGGGACTCGAATTTTAAAACCGAAATATGCGTTTGAAAGATCAGAATATGTGCTACGCCAATAAGGGTTTCGTTTGAAACTTGAATAACATTTCAATGAATAAATTCGAATTCAAAGAGGGTGCGGAAATAGAATGCAATGAAGCCTACCTTGTTGGGCTTTGCCCGGCGCTTCAATGCACGATCCGACGCCGCCGCAATGCTCGGAGAGGAGGAGGATTAGTGAGGAGGTCTCCTTGGTTGAGCTCTTCTGCCAGGAGATGAACAAAGGGGAAGAGAGGGGGGGTTAATCTTAAATAGGAAGAAAAACAAATTAATTAAAAAGTTTTAATTAATTTAATCCTTCAAATTAACCCACACCCGAAACCCTTGGTGGGGTCGAGATTAAGCCTCCCCTAGGGTAAACACCACCTTATGAGAACAACGGCAATCTCAGAATTTGATTCCGAGCTTCTGTTTGGAAGTTATAAAATTTAACGTCTGAAGCCGCTAAATTACGAAAATGCCCCTGGGGCCATTTTTCACAGACGGCCCGCGCCCGCAAAACTTATACCCCTCCTAGGGTAAACGGAATGCTCCGAACTCAACGGTGCCCTCGGTTTTTCAATCCGAGCCACCGTTTAAGAGGTACTTTCGTTTCAACATTAAACGAATAAATTAATTTATTTATTTATCCGTTTAACATTCCAAAAGAGGGCGAGGGCTCCAAACGTCCCGCGCTGAAATGCTTTATGTCATTCCTAGGGTAAACACCCCATTACGGACCCATCCGTACACTCAAATATCTGATCCAGAACTCCTTTAAAGAGTTATCCCATTTATTTGGTGTTTCCAGTGTGAACGCACTGAAAATTTAATTCCGGGCACTCCAGGGCTCGGAATCGCACGTCGTCTGAAGGCGCTGCTCTGGAATATCATCAAGAATATTCCAAAGTCTTTCACAACAAAAACCGAGTTATTACACATATGGCCCCATTGGGTGACCAACTTCTCTAGTGTGATCACAATAATTATGATGGAACAAACTAGTGAGTAATATATGGTATTTTATAAATCATTCAAATATTCTTTTCAGTTTCTAAAGGTTTTCAAGATATCATTTGATCATATGTGAGTAGCCAATGATTCATAAAATAAAAATAGTTTTTAAAATAACACATAACAAATCAATCCAAAATATCAACTCCAAAAACATTTTAAGAAACAATCCATTTCACATAATTTTAGTGTCACAAAATAATTCAAATCAACCCATAATGATCACAAGTCTATGAAAGATATATTATAACAACGGGAAAAATTATGGGGGTATCACAATCCTTGATAAATTCCTTCTCATATTGTTCCAAATAGTCTCTTAAAATCCAAAATGGATTTCCAATTTATTTCACCAATATTATCAAACAAATTCATTATAACAACCTTTAGAAAAAATTTAAAAATTTCTACTTTTCTTTGAATCCCCCAAAAATTACATAAAGGACATCAAGATTCAAAAAAATTTAATAAAATAAAAAAACAATTATTTTTATAAAACAAAACCTTTTAAAACATAAAAAAAATCTAATTTAAAATATAAAAAAATATCCCACAATTATCTTCTATTTCAGATTCATTCAAAAATCCCTGGGTAATTTAATAAAACACGTTGCAATCTTAAGAAATATTTTTTAAAACCCAAAAACTAAATATTCCTAGAAAAATACTCTTAGATAAGGGAAGAAATCCTTTAAAATTTTCTACAAACCCATCATGGGTATTACATATATAATTAACCTGTTGAGGAATTATTTTTTCAATATAAAATCATTTCATAACATGTAAAATAATGTAATTATATAAAACTCCTACTTCCCTTCACTGGATACAGATCAAATTCTATAGAAAAAGCTTAACCTTGAATGAAAATGACCTCTATGAGACATGAACATTCAATTACCCAACATAGAAGCAACCTATATCCCAAATTCATCACTCAAGGCCATTAGAGTTTTTATGAGGAATAAAAAATAACAAAAAGGGAAGATGGGGGAAGAAGAAGAGAAAAATAAGAGACTCAAACATCTTATCTTCTTGTAAATAGGATTTATATAAGGAAGAAACAATGGATAAATCTACCCTCTAATCTCCATGAGTATACAAAATGAAATATTTGAAAAGGGAGGCTAAAATTCATAAAATTGATCATATGTAGTATCAAAAAAAATTAAGTGAATTCGAGTAGCTCAGGTAGTTGGGCCACATTGCCTACCATACAATTCTTTAACCATGTTTCCAAAACTATAATATAATTGAAACCATGTATAGTTTACCAACCCATGTTCCAACACCAAAGTTCCATCATAATCAATCTATAAATCTTATAATGTTCCCTTCCATGATTCCCCTAACCATTTGGTAACTAAACGGAAAAAAACATCTTTAAAAATTAAAATTTCAAATCTAAAACTCTCAAATATTAGAAATTATCAATAATTATATAATATTTAATACAAAAATAACATGTGGGTGTTGTAGTTACATTTCTATTAATTAACTTCCATCACCCTAATATTCTATACAGTAGTACCATGAATCTCAACGATTAAAACCAATATAGGAATTCTTGGGTGAGTATCATAGGATGTGCACTTACTATTCAAGAACAATAAATCATGAACATAATTGTGTATCATTTACCTGAAAAATTTAAACACTCTATATTTATATCTCATAACATATAATCCTTTCATCTTACTATTCACTTTATAAAAACATAAAAATATAACTTCTTCTAAAATAAACATATAATGTAATTAATTAACAATAAATAAAACCATGTATTTATAATTATCACTTCCACAAATACTCATAAAGATAAAAAAATTAAAATCTAATATTTTTGAGTTATATTAACTCAATAAAATAATTAAAATTAAATTATTTTTTTCTCCATATTTCTTAAATTCAATCCTTTTAAAATAATTTTTTACATCCTTTCAAAACACTATTTTAAAAACATCATAAACTATTTATAAAATTACACTTCTTATACATGTCTATTAAAAACCCAATATGAGTGTTTTTATTATAATGTATATATATACCATTATAATTCTACTATACATAAATAATTTACTAAAATAATTGTTTAAATTAAGAGGTTTTGAAATAAACAATTCAATTTAACATTTAAAACTGATAAGTGTTAAAATATATTAAAATTATTCATAAAATAAAATTTTTATTTATACATTAATTATATTTTACATAAAAAGTATTTATAAAAAAACCAAGATAAAAAGAAAGCTTCATTTTTAACACCTTTGTTTTTTCATATACATTATACAATTTATTGAAATAATTTCAAATGAATTTTTGGTCATTTGAATTTAAACACCTTTATATTTTCATATATACTCGAAAATTTATTGTTATCTTATAGAGTTTAAACAGGCATTAAGATCAAAATTTATTGTCATTTGAATTTGAACATCTATTTTCATTTTGTTTTTATTAATGTGTGACTTTATTATAAGGCTTCAAAAACTATCCACCTAATCATACATTTTCCACTATAACAAACTACATGATTTTCTAAACCATTCACCTAACCATACATGACCTATCTATTTTAGAATTTTGAAATTTAACTATTGACCGTGTTTTTCAACCAAACCATTCATTTTTCTCAAAAAAACTATAAATTTTATAAACATGTTCATTTGTTAGCCATTTTACATAATTTCAACTCAATAATTATAAGGGAGACTTAAAATACCAAAAACACTTTTTTATAGTGAGTTTTTAATATTACAATTGAGTTTCACCAAGAGTATCCCATTATATCTCTCCTTTTTCTTTACTTATTAACTTATTCTAAACTGATCAAATTTGTGTAGGCTTTTATAATTCTATCATGAATCCAATAAAACCATTAATAAATCATTCTAAAGGGGTAGTAAATGTGATTTAGATTTTAAACCCAATTGGGAATCAATAATACCCATAAAATAACTCATTAAATATCATCTCACAACATGTGTTTCCATTGAAAAACATTCCAAGGAATTATAACCAAACCAATAACACCTAAAACTAATAAACCCACTTATAAATCAAGAGCGAAATTAATGTAACACCATTAAAATTATTTTTTTTAATAAAACAAAATCAAAATAAGGTTTTAAATTTATTTAAAATAATATTAATTTCATCAAACAACCTATCAATCTAATATTAAATACACCCCCCAAAAATCAATTTTAAAATAAAATAACATGGGTAAAAGTGCACTTATTTTAAGCAATTTAAAATCTTAAAAAATAATATAAAATATCTCAATTTAAAATTAGTCCATTCATAAACCATAAAATAAAAAATCATGATAACCACATTCTTTATAATGTTTAGGCATATCCCAAGTAAGTAAAATAAAATTGATCAAGGTAAATTAATAGCCTAAAATAAAATTTTCATTTATTCATCATGAGAGATGACCCAAAATGACTTAAAACTATTTTAGATCAATAAAAACCCATTTTATTCATAAATATTTTTACCAAAAACGTATTAAATTTTGAAAAATTATGTTATTTCATTGGGTAAATAACATTATATTAAATCAATTCGAAAAATAATTTAATATATGGAAAACTACTAAAATTCATTTTAAAAAGTAACTTTGGTAACACATTTATCTTAGAAATTGATCAATGAATTGAAATCATATTATACCTTACATTATCACTAATAATACTTTGAGAATAGACCATTTAAAATACAAAAAAACTACATTTTTATAAGTCAAACCAATAAATATTGCAACCAGACATGGTTTTATATTTTTAAAAATGGACATATTTTATTTTTTGTAAATCACATTAAAATTAAAACCAAACCAAACAAGTATTAATACCCAAAAAATATATTCTTTTCTATTATATATATTTATTTAAAAATCTTTATAACCCATAAAATATTTAAGGTCAAACAAACATTTCACATTTATAAATAATTAAAATCAAACGAGTACATAAAAATCTAAATATAATTATTATCACTCATAGATAAATAAAACCCACATATTAATATCATTTATAAAACATCCCTTTCAAAATAATTCCTTTCTCGTTAATAAAATTTAAAGAAAAATCCACAATTTTCAATTAATACATGAACCCATGTAAGATGATTTTTATCAAAACCAATCATGTTATTTAATAATTAAGAATATTTTAGGTATCCATTAATCAAAACAAAGAATATTCATTTAAAACATAACCATCGTCATATAATTATCATTTAAAATTACTATTCTACAAGATATCCAAATAAAACATTCCCATAAAATAAAGTTATAATTATTATAACCCAAAAGTATTTCTACTTTTTCAAAAACTACCTTTATGTCAAAAGGTATTCTTATAAAGACTGTTATCCAACCAAAACATGGAATAATTAAACCTATATCAATATTTTTAAGTTGAAGTATGTCCCATTTATTTAAATATATCGTCTTGAAGAAAAATAGTTTGGATAATATCCAAAACATATTAAACAACAATTTATAAACCTTATTTCATGTAAAATTTATTTATTTAATTAATCAATAACTTTTAAATCAAGATAAAACTAAAAAAGGATTAATATATCAATAAAATGTATTTTATCATAATTAAAAACATTTGTAAATTTATTTAAAAGTCATTAAGATTATAAAAAACACATAATGTTCAATTTAGATATGGATAATTATTTTTATTTTCAAAAAAGGATGTTACACCAATTCATATAGAAAAATATTAAACAAATAACCACTAATAAAACAAATTTATATATGTAATCACTTATAAAATATATAAAAATAATTAAATTTTAGTAATCATGTTATCCTAAGGTGAATAAAAAACATTAATCTAATTTAGAAGCTACCAAAATCAACCATTTATATTAGGTTATACATTCATTAAATGGAATTTAAACTAGATTTATGTTAATCCCATTTTATAGTATAATACTACGAACCCTCCAAATATACAGTGTCTATTTTAAAATTCCTCAAGAGAAATAAAACTAGCTTACATATTGTCCAAAAATAATATATACTCAATCAATTAAAACAAAAAATATATAATGTTTTCCTTCATTTAACATGTTTTAAATCAAAAATTTATAATCATAACATATCATTTGAATTTTTTCACATAACCAAATTATAATTAAGAAACCAAATTAATCTAATAAGTATCTAATTTATTAAATGTGATAAATACTACATTTTATAATACATAGTCATTTTTCAATAAAATGTGGACTTTAAAACAGTCCAAATTAAAAACATATTTTACAAAAATATAATAAACCTAATATTATTACTAAATTGTATTTTTTTAATAACATTTTTCTTTAATAATATTTAAAAAAATTATAAAAATAGTCGAAAACACCTAACATATACTATTATTATTTCATCACAATCATTAAAATCAGTCACACAAAATAGAAAACAAATTTTCACATCTTATATACTCTTATAAATATATTATAATTAACTAGAAACAAAATAACCCATTACCTATCTCAGTAAATTATTTATATGGCACATAGCATTGGAAAAATGGAATTAAAACTGACCAATACAAGGGTGAAATGACATCGCACTACCATTGTAAATTCATAGTAACTAAAGTATAGTTTTATTGATGGTGATAATTCATTTGTTTAGGTACCTATAAAGTTATATCCAATTTATATATATATTTATACATACAATTTTAAATCATGATATAGTGAAAATTATCATAATACGGTTTGTGTTATGGAAGAGTATTTTATTGTGTATCCTAGTGTTCATTATCAATGATATGTGATATCATCTGACTATTGATCTTCTATTGGTTATCATACCAATGGATTATAATAAGTAGTTTTATGATTTATTAATGATTAAGAAAAATTTAAATCATATTATCAATCACTTAAATAAATAATGTGTCCATTTTCAGTAATATAATAATGGAATCCAACAGTTTATAGTTTTATAATATATAGATCATATGAACTTCAAGTGTATCATTTATCCAATGATGTAGTTATATTTAGGGGGAGTTCAAGGTCCCCATTTATATTGTAATTGTCACTCTTTTATAGTATAAACCACTTAAATATTCTCTACTCTTTCTTAGTATAGGAGGTGGTGCAAGAATGATATATGAAGGACAAGAGATATGACTGAATAATTCAATGATTTCATTTTATCTAGTCGAAACATTTAGGGAAGGATTCATGGTATAGCTTGTAACGGATACTAATAAGGATCATTATTATGGTAAACTTAGCATGTATGCTGAGGTTTTATTTATTTACCTTTTTCATTTCATTTAATCTTTTCCTCTCTTGAATTATCTTCTCTTTGGGTTTTGAATTTCCATCCATTATATTTTGGTTTAAAGAATCCTAAAAATAATCTAATTTTATTAGGTCATGTACATATAAAGAATTAATAATATGGAGATTTAAAAATGAAATCCAGTATAAAATTTTTCTAAATACATGGCCATGTTTTTTAAATTTATTTTATGGTTTAGAAACATATTCAACATAAAGGTGTTCTTTGGGGATAATGTCATGTTTTTATATAAAAATCATCATAAAAACACATTTCACATACTCGTTACTTCTGAAAGTGATCAAGGATCAAAGAAATTAGATTTACTGGATAAAACCACAACATGGAAAATATAAATGTTCTTGTTTCATGGTATGACCTTTAAAAATTCATTAGATAACAAGGGTTGTGTAGTGAAGCCATGTTTTTGTTCAAGGTGTGACCTTTGATAAATTTTACTTTAAAATTTTATTATATAGAGAAACAATTTGATATTTCTTATTTATAGTTTAATTGAATATTAAATAACCTTATTCTTGATATAATCTAGAATATTTTGGAATATATCAATAGTTAATTAAATATAATTTATCATTGTATAAAGATATAATATCTCATGGTAAGTATTTAAACTCTGCATTTTTTTATAAAATCCCTATTTATATTAATGTATATAAATTTTTTATTTTATGTTTTTTGGTATAATTTTGTTTAAATAGTTTAAATTTCTTCTTATAAATGTTATACCAATCATATAAGTGTTTCTTGGTAGGTTCAATATAATACTTAATTCATTCAACCAAGACTATGATTTATTATTTAGTTATGAATTTAATAATTATGATTGAATACTATTTATACATATTAAGTGGTAATATTTTATTGAAATCATAGTCTCTAATTAGTATTTATCTATGGATAGTATGATTTAGGTCAAACTTCCTACTAGACTAGGAGTTTAGGATCTTCCAAGAAATTGTGGGTTTGCAACCTATCCCACTATACCTTTTCTTTAGAATAATATTTTGTATTCTTATAAACCATTACCTATAAATATTTTATATACCATTTTCTTGAGATACATTTAAATATATATAGAGGTAATTTTTATTTATATTTAGGTAATTAGCACAAATCATTTTTTGTATAACATTTTATACATTAATATATTTAGAATATATTAATTCTGTTCAATGTCATTGAAATAAAAGTAAATTCATAAAATATTGTGTACATGTAAGAAGTTCATGAGATATATCAATCAATTGAGTTTAAATGATATAAGTGAGATATATATAGAATTAGTGAAACGAAAAAATCCCTGAAATAAAAAGCATGATATTCTTTTAAAAGTTTACAAAAATCAACACTTTAATATTCAAAATTGGTATGCTCAAGTTAAAGTTGGGATTCCATGGATTTTCTTAGGTATGTTATAGAGGATGTGGATAATCATAATATTAAATTAGCAATGTCCCCTTATAATAATTGGGTTACACTTAACTAATTAAATTTAATAGTTAGATGACTATATGAATTCAGTTATAAAAATTCATATAATTAATTCATAAAAGGATTTTTTTTCTATCTTACTATACCAGAATCATATGCGGTATGATTGGAATTATAGCCAACCTAAATAGATAAGTTTTTTAATCAACACAAAAGTATACTGAAAATTTAGAGAAATATAGATCTTATCCCACTAATTGATATGATATATTCATTTAAAATTTTAATATGAGTGCATTCAATGAATATATATTATAAATTTATATAAAAAATGTTACTCACCCAACAAATAAAAATTATTTTAATTAATAGAATACATCATAAAATAAATTTAAGGATTTTTATAGGTTGGGCCTATATTTTAATAGATTGGAATCCATGTTTTAAAATTATTACATAAGATAATAATTCAGAGCATAAGGATAAGAATTTCATAGAAATAAATTTATATAATTTAGTCTCATTTGTATTAGATATTGGTTATACGTTAGAAATTTTTTATAATGTTCACAAACCTTGAAATAAGATTTATATAAAAAAATGAGAAGTATAATTATGCATTTTTGATTGGAAATGAGTTCTTTAATTATAGGTAAGAACATATATTCTTTATCTTTCCAAGTATAATAATTTAATAATTTTAAAACTATAAATTTTTCATACCATAAATATAAATTTTAATTCAATATCATATTTAAAAAATAAAGGGATTTTTTTAATTATTAAGGAAAATATTTATTCTAAATACTTGAAAGAAATAATTTATGGAACTGAACAAATTTTGAATTGTATAAATATTTTGGATATGGATAATTGGGTCTATAACATTCAAGACATGAAGGTGAAGTTTGTATATTATAACAACAATTATCTTTTTCATTATTTCCTTGGTAATATAAATGAGAAAAATCCAACGAATTCATAGAGATGTATTGTTAGAATAATTTGATTATTATTCATTTGATAAATGTTAATATTTAATTAAGAAAAATGGAAAAATCAAAATTCACTATAAAATGTGATAAGGATAATGAAATATTTCACCTAATAAATTGTAATATATTTGGATCAATGAGTAAATGAGTAAGTGATGGGTATACATACTTTGTAACATTTTTTAGGAGTTCATTATGTATGATTATGAGTTTTGTATGATAAATAAGTTTCAAACCTTGGAAAAAAATTCTTATAGTTCATAAATGAGGTGTTGAATCTACTGGGAAAAGTATTAAGACTCATTCACTATATTAGAGAGTTTAATACTTGTGCTAAAAAAGTATTGATTATTTTAGTCATTGAAGAATGGTTTCACAACTCAATACTTCTATAAATAAATAATGTAATGGTGTGTTCAAGGGTATGGATCATACCCTATTGGAAATAGTTTGATTAGTGATGAGTCAATGTGTCCTTATTATAACATTCTAGGGATATTCTATAGAAAAACCCTAATTCTTACTACACCAAATTCTAACTAAAGTAATCATAAAGGAACAATATGAGATATAGAGAGGGAGGTAACCCAATCTATCTTTTATGATGGTTTTTAATTATAAAACACATGTATGATAGTCTAGTTTATAAAAAAATAACACTAAATTAAATAAATAAATTTTTCATCATCCCAAATAAAAAATGTTTTTTTATTTTTATAATCCATCAGAACACAAAGTTCTTATGTCACTATGTCATTTTCTACTTAATAATGATCACATAAATCAAGGTATTGTTTGTAAAAACATTTAATATAGTGATGTTAATGTCTAAAAATAATTTTATAACCTAAGATATATTGTAATCTGGTTCCATAAATGATTTTGGAAATTTAACTGACAGGATTTACATAATAACTTTAATAATCTATAGGGATTCATCAATATCCTGAGAGACATGTGTTTCTTATTGAAAATGGTTATTAATTAACATTAAATGATAATGAACATAATACCTAGATATACGAAATAAAATTTTTTTATGATAAGAAATGGTTTGAGTTCATGAGATTTAATTTGGAATCCATATAAACTAATAAATTTTGTAATTTTGTGGATAAACCAAAAGTGGAGATACCAAAATGATGTAAGTGGTTTTTTATTAAAAAATAACATTGATGTTTCAGTGTCTCCCTATAAATCTATCTTAATGAAAAAAATTATATAAATAAATTCATGGTATTGTCTATATAGATAAACTTTTACAAAAAATTATGATAAATTCCATTTATGTTTTACTTACTATAGAATCTCATTATTATGATGAGATACATAAAATTGATTTCAAAAACACTTTCCATACCCAAAATTTAGTCAAGGAAATACATATAATACAAATAGAAGATTTATGAGGATCATAATGGTGGTTCTAAGGTATTTAAGTATAAATGGATCATTTATATATTAAATTTAGATTCTTATAGATGGAATATTCAAATTAATGATGTAATCAAATAGAATTGTTTTATTACAAACATTGATGAGTATTGTATATACAAGTATGTTGGTGAGACAACTGTGGTAATTTTTATATTTTATTTACCTCTAATCCCAAATTTTTTATTTTTTTAAAAAATACTTTATGGTTAATTGAGAATCATAAAAATTACAATAGAATTATTTTACCAGAAAAAGAAGAAAAAAATAATAAACAAAAAAATCAAATTCAGAGAACTCTAAATGGTGCGTTTCTTAAATAGGATACAACTCGAAGAGGTGTGAAATAATATCCATTAGATATATGATCTCGAACCTAGAGTTATATAGAACATGCTTTATGCTAAATGAGGACCATTGGAATCATATCTCATCCCAATCAACATCATTTGATGCCACATGTAGCTATTTATCTAGAGAGTAATGAACCTAACCACCTTTCATATCTCAATCATTGTTATTTATCCACATCATGGACAACAACCATCGAAGAATATAACTACCATAAAACAATAATTGAATTAATAGAATGCCATAAACCAAATCAAAAGACACTAAGAACATGTTTTCAGGTCTATAAACATAAACCAGTCCACCACAAATAGGGTTCCAACCATCAAAATCATCATTTTATCTTACCACAACACCACTACCTCCTAAAGTTATCACTTTGATATGTGTTACCTTGTTGAAACCCCAACTAAAATAACCTATAGTATGTGATTACATTATTAAATTGGTATAAGATACAATATATTTCACCCTAAATGATCGATTATTTTAGGGGTTGTCGAAAACTAGATATATACACGACTTTAATAATATAGTGGAAGATAAAAAAAAGCATAAAGCATATTCTTATATCTTTGAAAATAATTTAAATATTCTATATTAATATTTTGGGGAATGGAAAAAAAATAGGGGGTTAGCTCAGATTCTCAATAATGTATAGTCTAAAATGTAAGCTATCATGAATATATAAGGCTTAAACAAAATGGTAGAGTAAATAATCAATATACATATTTTGTAATAAATAAAAAGAACCTAAAGATATATATACATGAAAAATAAAGCATTCACATGTATAATAATAACAAAAATTTAAATGAAAAAAATTAATTATTTAATATGTCGTGATCTTTCAATGAAGGAATCCTGAAAAGACTTCATGATCTTTATCATTAAGGTATTATACCATGACATTTTAAATACCTCCAAGGCCTTGTTTATAGACATTATTATTTTATGAGGGATGTTTCATTTATTTTACATTGTTTTAAACATCGTTTTATATATATTTTAATGATTTTATAATTTAAATGTTTTTAAAATATTATATAATAAAATTGTAGTTTTTTTACTGTTGAAATTGATAGTTAATCACATTTCTCTATAAATTTTACTTTTTATGTTTAAATAATAAACATTATTTTCCTTCAGTTCCTTTTTATTTTTAATTTTCTTTTTACATATTTATTTAATGTGTTTGTATTTTTATTTTAGTATTTAGGAATTTAAACCCTTATTTTTATTTTTTATTATTATTTTATAAAGTTAAAACATATTTAATATAACACCTTTTGCTTTTTTATTTTTAAATTTTTTTAATATTAAATGAAAAAAATTAATAAATAATTGGTTTTTAAATTTTAACTAATGGAATTTGAATAATTTTTTATTTTTTTAGTTCGTTTTAACATTTTATAATTTTTAAAAAATAATTTTCATATTAAAGAATTATTTTTATTTATTTTTATTAATTTTTTATTTTTTAATCTAATTCTATTTTTGTTTTAATATTTTTATTAATTTAAAATTATAAATTTTAATATATTTGTTAACCTTATGGTCCCACTGTGATTGTGGAGCTCAGGAAGAAATTATATTACTGCCAACAATATATTTTTATATCATTATAGTGCTACCTCTAAAAGAAATATTGTCATTGTACACTACTATCATTCGCCCTATCTTTTGACTATATTTATGATTCCACAACCATGTTTGTAGAACTTTCTATTGTTTCCTCCACAACCACCTTCTACCACTGCTCACATGCTACCATCCACACAAATATTCTTTCATTCCATATTTTTTTTACTGATCTCACCCTCATGGTACTACCCTTTCATTGTCTGATCCCCTACTACCACCACCATGCCTAAATTTAGCTACCAGTACCATGAGTAATTGACTTGATTTCATGACCATGAGATTAAACCAAGTTCATAGAAGGGGAGAATCATATGAGGATCGAAAAACCTAAATCAAAATTGAAAAGGGATTTAATATAAGGAAATTTGAATCTGATTAATGTTAATAAACTGATATTTCTAAAGTCATCCTAAGATTAACTGGGTTTCTTGTGAGTTTTACCTTGTCCATGACCCATGTTTGAATAGGACATTTTTATTTCCTCCATCAAAGGATGAACTGTATGATGATTTTTTTTGATTCTGAGTTAGCTGAAGAAATCGACATGCTAATATTTGAATTGACCAAAGGGGGTTGGAATAATTGAAGAAGAATAGAGGCTATTGATTAAAGAATTTGAACTATTTGAGAGATTTTAGAAAATATGAGGAAGGATTTTTATGTTGTTTTATTTATTTTAAGGATCTCAATTGTTTCTATCAAGGAGGGTGGGTCCTCAATGACCTCCAATGTTATGGTTTCAAAAAAAATGGACACATATTTAGTGATTAATGAAATGTCTCAAAGTGGCCGTGAAATATAACTAGGATGATTTTATTGAGATGATCAAATATTAGATGAATAATTTTTTATTTAATGACACTTTTTTTCTTTTGATGTTAAAGGATGTTGTCCAATACAAGGTAGAGTTGATAAAACCAATATTTCATTGAGGTGAGCTAATTATTAGGGGCTGGAGAAGATTGAGACTACCCATTATGATAATGAAACTGTGTTTGAGCTACTCAATTGGAATATTTCATTTTTTTATATGGAATGAATGAAGTATATGGAATCTAAGACAATCTATTTTTCGTGATACTGGATGAATATTGATTTGAGTATTTTTTTGGATTTTGGATTTATGAAAAAGACTAGTGATCCAAGGAGCTATTTTTGAATTAAGTAAATATTATTCTTAATAAATACAGGGATAATTGAATAAAAATATAGAATTTATGATAATATATACTCACTAATGAAGGAGGGTGGACCTAGATCTACCACCAAATATATTATTTTAAGGATTTAATGGTGTTGTACAAAACATATTCGATTATTTTCCTAAATGGATTTCACTGGGTTGTGCTGGTTATTTTGATTTGAGAATGATTCTATTTAAAAATGGAATAAGTGGATGTTTTTTGGAATTATGAGGTGGTGTGTTGTGGTGTATTTCATCCAGTATTTTTTTGTTTTTATTGATAATTTGGAAGTTTAGTTATAAGGCTCTGATTGAATTACCTATTACCAATTATTATTGTTTCTTGAAATATAGTAATGGTAATGCCAATAAAAATAAGCTAAGAAGATATTGTTAGAGTTTGGAAACTATTAGATGATCATAAGTCATGTTCAACAAATTACAATTGGAAAAGGACACTTTTCAACCTTATAAAAGTAGTGAAATATACCAAACTATGAATACATCTTGATATATTTAAATAGAGTTCATGTGATTTGTATTTTCTTTTTATTTTTAGCTCAATCTAGGTGTAGGTGATGGTGTACTAAGATTTAGGACCAGTCATTAGTGGTGAGGAAGTTCAAGACTCTAAGTCATTTATTTGGTGGATGGGGGAAGTTTCTTTAAAAAGATACTTCAAACTAACTTCTTGGAGACACCTACTAACAAAATTGTGGATTAAAGACATAACTGATTGGGAGATATCTTTATAGAAGAGGGGAAGAATAATATTTCATGGAAATTTAATGAAAGATCATCAATGATGTTGAATATAGAGGATCACAGATGGAGAGATAAACATTGACTTGAGGGAGAAGATACTATTTTTATCCTAATTGTTTCTTCTATTTAATAATTATATTTGTTCAAGTTTTATTTTAATTTTTTTTACCATATGTATTATTAATTGAATGATAGAAAACTAATTTATATAAACTGAATTCTTTTCATGTTCATAATATTTTCTGTTGAAATTGAAATCGTTCCTTCTCAATCATATATACTCAGTAAGAATGTGATGCTTAATAGAGATAATTTAACTCTTGATGGAGATTTGGAATCTATAAACAAAACTGATGCTTTCTATGATTAATCCATATTTTAACACATAAATTTGAATTGTTGTTTTGAATTTTTCTATAATTAATTGTAAAAACATGTCACTTATATTTAACATAGTTAGATTTAACATAAATAACATTGTATTTATCACCTTCTATATTCACAAATTAAACATCCAATTAACCATTATTTTCATTTTATTTTTTCTAGTTAGAATTTTAAATAATACTTTCAACATTTCACCCTACTTCCCTTGGGTTTGACACTTCACTTCTATGCTAGTACGCGAGTTATAAATTGTTTTTGATGGATGGGGAAACCTTTGTACCCCAATCAATGGGCAAGTATACACTAATAAATCCCCATTTTATTTTTTCTAATGAGACCTAAAAATACATAAAAAGATATATATAACTAGGAAGCATCCAACACTTTAATATATCCAATTAATTCTATATATATTTAATCAATAAAATAATTCATATTCAATATTCCTTACAAATTAATAAATATCTCTATTTAATCAATAATACATAAAATGAGTACATCCCCAATAAATGAAATAACTTTCTTAGTTATATTACTTCAACAAACACTGTATATTTAAATTTTATATGGTAAATAAAATATCAATGTAGTAAAAATGATAGTTAATAAATCTGTGATAATGAAAATAGAGGCATTGAGGATAAAAATAATGTCTTGAAAAATAATGTATAGTGATGGAGGAAATGATTAGAAAATTGAAGGATAAAAAGAGAAATTGAAATCCATAAATCAATAAATATTGAAAGAATACCATCAATTTATCGTAACTAAATGTTTGAAAGAAATAAAATTATTTAGTGAAATAGTGATGAAAATGGAAGTGAAACATTAATAATAACTTTCTATAAATCTTTTGTAACATTATTATAAAAATGAAGTAATAAATCATTTCTAATATTCATTTAATCCTTTTCAAAAATAATGTCATTTAATTCAAAAAAACATAAAAGTTATCATAATAATGGAAAAAATATTTTTTTTGAAAAATAATATAAATATTTAAATGAATGGTGATAATGAATAATAGATATGGTGGAACAAAGCGTCATTGATACCATATATGCTAAAAAGAACATTACTTTCAAACATTTAATGAAATTAAAAAATTAAATAATTGGAAAACTATTAAAATATTCCTTTATAAAACATTGAAAATAAATTCAAGTATGGATGAAAATTAATTTAAAAATACATTTAAAATTATAAAATAACATTGTAGGATCATTTTAGAAAATCTTTACATGGAAGAAAAATATTCATTTCCCAAAATAAGAAAAAAGGTCGGTTTTTATAACAAAACATTCTATTAGTATTTGAGTAAAAAATTGATTAAATATTGAAATAAAAACATGTAAACCCTAAAAATAACCATAGTAGAATAAATTATATCATGTTTAAAATAAAATGATCATATAAATTTTTTCATTGGTAATTTAATATAGAAAATCCTAAAATTAATTGATCTTGAAACATAAACACTTACAGATTTGGTAACTTTTGAATCATAAGACCCTTGAAAGAAATAAATTCAAATGAAAATTTAAATATAATTAACAATAATATATTCATTTATATAATATCAAATTATTGGTATATACATCAACTAAACATAACTAGGTTCATAACACGAAACATGACTCGATGAAACAATATTGATATGAAGAACCATTACATTGGATTCCTTCTTGGTTGGATGTGTTATCTACTCTTGAATAATAAACATAAATTTACTAAAAACATTATTAAGACCCATTTTAATATATATTTCATTTTTTTTAAATTTCCTTTAATAATCATTTTATATCTATTCATTGAATAGTATTTTCTTATGATGATCACTTAAGGTTTCTTGATCAATTTCTCCCCAATTAATTCAGTATATTGACTTTGGTTAAAGAAATTATGAAATGGATCCATTATCTAAAATATTTTAATAATGTCAGGAATTTAAATTTTTATTCATTTTATAGAGTTCTAAATTCATCCATGCATTTTAATATTAGAAAAAAATCCACATCACTTTGTGGATGTGGTAGTCCATAAATACGCACGAGCGGCATTATCATTTTCCAACATATGGAAGGGTAATAATATAGATGATATATTATATTTATAGAATCATAATATGTCTTAAAGATCATATATATTCATTAATTTCATCTTTATAACCCACCAATTAAAGTAGTAAAAAAAGAATTACACCACTCTATAGAGATGGTTGTCCATACAAACGCATGAGTGACGTTTTCATTTTTTATAGGATGCAAAGGGGATATAAAATAGATGTGAAAAAAGCATAAAAACATTAAAGTATTGAAAATATATTTATTTAATTATTTCTATATGGATATTTATTTTTTTAGGGGTTTTAAGAAGAATGGAACTTGGAATTTCTAGTTAATATTATTTACCACTTCTTTTGGTAACCAACTTTACCATACATGTTAATCCTTCATGAATATGGGGTTATCTTTTATAAGTGAGGGAGGTGGAGCACTTATAATTATCAAAACATTAAAATTATATAAGGTCACTTTCAAGGAAAATTGTCCCCAAATTGGCTCAATTTCAATGTTAGTATTATATTAAGTTAGAATAAATTCAAAAAAAATAGTTAGGCATGTTTCTATGATATTTTAATCCTTATCAGTTTTGTTAAACCCCTCACTAACCCCCATTTAACCCAAATTGTGGTAATACGATACTTAGTATTTAAGGATCAATAATGTCATTATAAATGGTAGAGTGCTTAATAAGTGTAAAATTATGGACATAATAAATTATATTCCATTCACTAAACTATATATAATATTTTCATTATTTTTAAAATAATTAACAAAATATTTTTTAACATAGAATATCCTTAAATGTCATTTTCAAGAATACTCTCATTATTTGTCTTTAAAAACCAATGATCAACTTGGGGATTCATATTTTTATGATTTTAAACATTAATTACATTTAATTATAATCCTTATAAATTTTATAACTTTAAATTATAGAAAATATATTACTTTTATTAATTAAAATCTATTTAATTTTACTTTTAACTCCCTTTCATGAGTGGTGATTTAGTGATAGTTAAATATTTTACATAATTATACCATTACCAAAAAATATTATCGTAAAAATAATTCATTCATATTTATAATAACATTTATAACCATTAATAACATTGATTTTTTCTTAATAAAACATATTAGATAAATTAAAAATAAAGAGAGTGACATTTTATACTTATTCTTTACTTAAAATAATATAAAAGGAATTATCAAAGAAAAATGGAACCAAATTAAAATATTTTTAAATTGAGGATTAGCGTGGTCAAACACAATCATATAATGAAAGAGAGATAATTGTATTAGAGATATTGTGACTTTATCCCACAGTTTTATCTAGAATTCACTTGTTTTCCCTTAACTAAGGTGATAGATATTTACCATGGTAACTATTCATTATGTCCAAAAATTAAATTCACCTCATTACCTGATATTAATTATTTTGAAAAAAAATTGAATCAATTTCACATGATTTAATTCCTAAATTTGTAACAAATTACATTTTATTTCATTTCAAAAATTTAAAGAAAACTCGTTTTCAGAAAAATGCATGATTAAGTAAAAAACAATTTTATACCAAAATAATATATAATATAGATTCAAATGGAATTAATTTGATTATGTTAAATCAAATGGTAATTCTTTTTATTTCATACCAAACTAAGACTGAATGTTATTTTAAAATTAATTAATTAAGTTGTATAAATATAGTAATTAAATTTTCAAAATCACAAACATAGATTTCCAAGCTCAATATTATATTCTAAAATACATTATATTAGTTCATAAATATATGTTTTATCTATAAGAAAAACTTCCTAAAATTTTAATTCATCCTTATATCATAATTATGGCATAAAAGTGGTAGTATTTTTAAAAAATTGAATTTTCAACTATTCACCTAAAAATCATCCTTTTTAGAAAAATCTAAAAAATTCTTCGTAAGTTAATTTTGATATGATGAAACCATAAAAAAGCCCTTTTTATCAAATTCAATTTCTAAAATTTATAAATTTTTCTTTTAAATGAAAAAATAAAATATACAACAAAACTTATTTTACGGAATAATAACAATTTTAAAAACTGTTTGTTCTTAACCTTATGGGATTTCATTATTAACATTCAAAATATATTACATATTTCCTAGAAATAAATAAATATATTTGTATTAGGAAAAAATTTATACAATATTTCAAAAGTTTATTACTTCTATTTATACTATCCAATCTAATGGATAGGTTGTAACGATAATAAGATAATATTTCTATAGCATATCGCAATTTGTTTAAGATCATTGTTTAGTACAACATAAATCATACATAAAATTCAAAAACTAAAGAAAATACAGTGTTACATTCTCTTATAATTAAAAAAATTACATCCTCACAATTTTAATTCCTTTTGATAACATCAATACATAATAATAGATTTTATCAATAATTTTAATTATTAGGTTGAGACTAGGGAAAATATTATTTCATAAATAAAATTTTCTTGAATAATATGTACTATATATAACACCTAGAAAAGTGATACATAAAACATTAAATGTTATTAAACATGTCAAAAAGTATTACCTTTATTTTATGGATCCTACCTAACTATAACTCCATTATTAAGTGTGAATATTTCATGAGTAGTGTTAGGATGAGTGACCACCTAAGAAATTTCTTAGGGGGTGTGTGAGTGAGTAAAAATCAAAATGAATGAATATGAGTTCGTATATGGGGAAAATCATTATACTGATAAGTTACCCCAGTGGGTAATATCCTTTTATATTTTAGGAAGGAAAAAAATGAACCATATGAGGCTCAAGGGG
Organism: Viscum album; assembly: GCA_963277665.1. Classification (NCBI taxonomy): domain Eukaryota; kingdom Viridiplantae; phylum Streptophyta; class Magnoliopsida; order Santalales; family Viscaceae; genus Viscum; species Viscum album. The sequence goes on from OY728119.1 coordinate 1,688,583,299, forward strand.
TCATTTGACCTAGTTTATAGACTAGCGTTATTGGGTTGTGAAAATGGTATCAAACCCAATATATAGTCAAAAGTGCAGTGGCACTATCAAGATTAGAGGATGGGGTTCTATAATGTGGTTGTTATAATTTAAAGTGTAAGAGAGTGTAACACCACTCTAAAATTGAGATATAAAATACTAAATTTTACTAATCATGTTAACAATGTTTTAATTTATTTTCAGGATCCTTCTTAATTATAATAACAATTTAAAGAAATTCTTGGCCTAGAGTAGCATTAGGATTGGTGGCCTCCTGAGAAGTGTCCTAGGGTGTGTGTGAGTATGGTAAAACCACACTTAATAAACTTTTGTTGGGTGTGGGTATATTCATTATTTAATAAAGTGAACCCAGTGGGTAATACCATTTAGTGTATTAGGAAGGAAGAAAAGTTATTGTGTGGTACTAATGGGGTTAGTTGATTGGGTTAATTTCTCATTGTTATTGGCTTATGATAAATGTTATCAGATCCAATAACAATATGAAAGTGTAATAGCATTATCTAGGTTCAAGGTGTGGGACCTACAATTAGGGTGTTGTTATTTAAAGTGGTAGAGAGTGTAACACTACTAGAAAAGTGATAATTAAAAGACTAAATTTCATTACCCTTGTCAACAAGGTGAAAATTTATATAAGAGATGATACATTATTATAATTACATAGTTATTAAAATCTTACCATGTAGTGGTTTTTGGATGGATAACCACTTGAGATGTTTCTTATAGTATGTGTGAGTGAGGAAAAAGAACATTTAATGAACATGTGTTGGCTTAAAGGGAGATTTATTGCTCTAAAATTTGTCCCTATTAGATAATAGTATGTGGTGTTGAGAAGGAAACCATGGTATTATAAGAGACTTGTTGGGTTAATTCACGAAGTACATGTCATGTTCTTTTCAGGTTGTGACATGTTTCTTTATAGTAATTATATTTGTGGATATTTTCCTATAAGTACACATTGATAGTTATGTAATACTTTAAACACAAATAGGAAATATTTATATTTAATTTTCAAGGGAATTATAAGAAAAAATATAATTATTGACTCTATTTTTCGGTTGTGATTCAATCAATTTTATACTTTTGATTCATCTCATATTAAAAATTATGAATGACCAAGATGAATTTTTCACTCTGGAAGCACTAAAATCAATTTTAAGGGATCATGACATCCATTAAAGTATAGTGTTATTCATTGTATACAATATTTTTTGACCTTTTATTCCTCCCAATTAAGTCAATTTACTAAGACTAACAAGGTTATTATAATATAAAATAATATTTAGTAAATTAAACCATAAAATAAATTTATAATGTGAAAAATATCAATAATAACATCCAACATTAAATAATAATCCCTAAACCATAAAACTCTCTATAATATGCTTAAAAATTAATACATGATAGTCATATATTCACGCAAATTTATTATAAGTATCCTTACATAAAAACTAATACTAACCCAAAATGTTATATAATACGGTAAGGTTAGGTGTTATCTTATAAAAACCAATAAATATTTTATCTTTGGATATAATATTTCTATGAAAATAAACATTCAAAAGTCAAGATTCACATATCCAAATTTTATCATATGGTTTATTTACTTCATTAGTATTGTGAATTTTTCACAAGTGATTCCCATGCACTTCAACAATTTTTTAGTACGCACATATAACATCAATAAATACCATAATGAAATTATCATGGTAATCCTTGATTCCTAGGGAATTAGTTTAAATAGTGCTTTATCTTCTTATAATAGAAACACTGAATATCAATGATTTATTAATTACCTTGAATTTATGTTCTATATTTCTATTTTCACTACACTTATAACAAAATCTTATTCCCTTTAATAATTTTCCTAGATGTATCTTTCAAAATTTACTATATGTTTGAAGTTATAACCTTCCCTTCTTCTCATTTTCATCATTTCCCTTTTCCATGTTGTTGATTCATCTTTTAATTCACCTGCTTTCCTTTGATGATATATGAATTTTCTAATTATTTATCTATCCTGATGGAACTAGATATCACATCATCATATGATCAAAATAATTGAGAGATTATTTCTCTTCATAGAATTATCTAAATACCATAAAACAAACTATCAATTTTACTTTTTGGATTACATACATAGTGTAAACAAATCCCTCTTAATCTCAAGAATTTTACCACATACTAAACAACACTTTCGACTTCCTTTTATATTAAAATATAGAAATTCAATTCCATTTCAACTTATTCTTATCTAGGAAAATATTTCTCAATTAAAATCAAGAAAAATAATTTACATTCCATTCCCTCTATATCTTCCTCCTCCAAATTATTCTAAATCAATGACCATCAGAGATCTATATATTATTTTAAACAATATACTACTAAAATAAATTTTTCATTTACAATACTCCCTAAAGCTATAAAAATATCTTCTCAAGGGACTGTATCCATTTCTCAAATACAAATGGATTATTATTTATACTAAAGTATAGATCCTTCTATAGCGTGAAGCAGTCCAACATTATTTTACTATGCTAATAACAAAAATTATTATCCCCATGGTTAAGTTTATTTTTTATAACCTAGGTAATTTACCCTAATATTTTCAATATATTATCAATTCCAATACCATTTTATTAACTTGATCATAAGGGAAATACCAACATTTATTATGGGTGTTTATATGATTTCCCTTTCATCCACTAGGATCCATATATAACAATAGAGTGCACATAATTATCTCATAACAACATTAATATTGAGACACAATATAAAAATCCTTAAATTTTATTTAACATTATACGGGTTTATCCTAATTATTTTTGTAGATATTTTCTATTAGATTCTAGTTCACAGGGTTCCAATTAAACAACCTTTGATACTAATAGAAAAAAACCCGACTCCGATAACCCACAACTGGTGATTACATTATTATATTGATACAAGATAAAAGGGATCTATCTATAAAGGATTTTTTTAGTTTATAATTATTTAAAAATAAGATACATACATGAATTTCATATTACATTGTATGGAAAAAACAAAGTATGACAACATTTTATCTATCCATGAAAATCAATAAAAGTATCCTTCTTTATATCCAAGGGAAACCTAAAAAATAAAGGGTGAGATCAAATTATAAGTAATGGAAATAATACAATAGAATTAATAATTAACATACATCATAACACCCAAATATTTTATATATGTATTTTCTCGTTTTAAATAAACTTGAAGTATTTGATAGCTTGCTTCACATGCAACCTTGAGTCCAAACACACCATGATATAGTATACCATTATATCCTAGTTATTAAATTGATGGTATTAATAACAATTATCAAATTAAGAAAAAATACTTAGAAACATCCTATATAATTTAAATATATTTATTAATTCATAATAAATAAATACTCAATTTTCAGTAAGGTCAATTAATGCTTCAAATATATGTTTTCTTCAAAAATTAATTGTATTTATTTTTGTGTGTGGATATTAAAATTAATTTTTCAAAATTTTAGAATTTTTTTCATAAATAATACAATTTAAAAAATTGTATTTTCTAAATATCTTAAGGTCAATTTTGTGTTTTCTTTTAATGATTGATTATTCAATGAATAGTGAAAAAATACTGATTTCATAGAAAAATGTCTTTTCTATTCAAGTATTTACAAATTAACATTATGTTTTTAATTAATTTTAAAATTTATTTAGTTAATATTTATATAAAATAGTCTAGTTAATTTAATTTTAATTTAAATAATGCTTAATTTTATTATAAAAACCATTTTCCTTTTAAAAGTTCATTTTTCTAGAAACCCGTTTTTTATCACATTTTGTGGGTTTGAATTTAAATTATTTTTCTCTGATTATAGAAATTTAATTTGATATAATTGAATACATGTTTTTATCATAATTTCCAAATATTTTAAGGGTTCCACTTTCTTTTTTTTCATAATGAATAGTAAAAACAATCAATCAATTTCCACGGTCACGGTTAAAATAGGTTTATTAGGGTTAAACTAAGATATAATGGTCATATTACCTAAATATTACTGTTTGAAGATATTTAAAACCTATATTATTATACCTTCTAATAAGTTTCCATTTCGATCCACGTTAACATGAAAATAACACCATATTATTTAAATATTTTATGTAATTCTTAGTGTGTCCTCTTGCTTTCTTATAAAAGGAAACCCTCCCTCCTATACTCTCTACATTTCAAGAGAAAATTATATTGGCCAATAAATGTTAAAATAATTTTATAAAAATCTTACACACTTCATATAGGTCCTTATTTTATCACAATTTTATTCTTTCAAGGCGTAAACTTTAAGTAAAAGGAGGTTTATCAACGAAGAGGTGTAACTCTTAACCAACTACTTTCAGTTTTATTTATTCATGTACCATATATAAACCTATGGTATCCAGTATAAAATGATGATCTAGTATCATCAATTTACTGATATGTTGTTATAATTATATAATAACCATTTTCTTCCTCCTTTCCAATAAATGGTAAATGAATGTATCGCTTATGTGTACGGGTTGACTATACCTCAACAAAGCGATATGATTCATTTTCCATCAACATAATTCATGGATGGTTTTTATGATGGATTTAATTACTATGTAATATATTTTAGAATTATTTATACTTTATTAATTAAAATATCTCTTCTACCTCATTACCTTTTCATCTGTTATAAAATATTAACATTGTTCATACGAATGAGTGGACTTCCACCTTCATGATGTGATGTGATTAATTTTTTACTATAAATTTTTATGAATAATAATAAAACTAAATATGGTGAATAACTAATATATTTATTTAATTATCAATGTTATAAATATTATTAATCTATGACCAAGGTGAAGATATAAAAACCATCAAACCGAAATATGCATGAAAAATGGGCTAATTTTCACAAGAATATTCATTTTTATGAAGAAATTATTAATAAAAAGATACATAGAAATTATAAATTATTGATAAATAATAAGTTATTTCTGAATTAAATTATTTAATATATTTATAATTAACCTATATTTATTATATTGTATATTTTAACTTTTATTAAGAATGTCTGGCCTTGAGGTAAGGGTTTACATTACAATCTCATTTCTTTGTGGGATTATCGATACAAAATTTCTTTTGAGGAAGATTATATAGATATTATTATAAAAACCTCATATATTTTATTCAATAATATTTATTACTATAATTATTATTTATTAGTACCATTTTTTATATTTAGTACATAAAGTGATTAAGAATATTTTTTCAAATAAAATTAAACCCTATTTCTTTTTTAGTCGATACAAATTTTCTTCCATATTCATTATCTTCAAAATTATTATATGAAAGTTATTAACTATACATGAAATTTTTTAAAAGGAAAATTTTTAATATCTTTAACATTATTTACAAATTTTTTAAAATGAATCGTTCTAAAATTTTTATGAAGAATTCATTTTTAAATTTTTACAAAGGTGCGAAAAAACATTTTCTTTTAACATATAAAGTATGAAAATATTTTCTCATCATCATGAACATACCTTGATTTGAATATATTTTTAAAATTTTACTTTTTTATTTTAAAATTAAATGATTTAATCAATATGGTAGTAATTTTTAGTTAAAATTTCATTGACGAAAAATGATATTTTCCAATGTTTTCATTGAAATTGTTTTATGTTATTAAAAAGTTATTTTTCATCTATTTCAGAATATTTTAAGGATATTTATAATTATATAAGGATATGATCATATGATATTATCTATACTCATTTTTAGGATATATAATGATGATGATGATGATTTAAGTGTGATTTTATGAAACTAGTTTCTTTCCCATGGGTTATTTTAGTTATGATACAATATTTAGGAAACTTGTTTCTTTTTAATGAGTTATACTATGTTGAAATGATAGAAAGAGACTTATTTAGTTTACACATGGTATTATATGATGAATTTTTGAATGTTTAACTTTCTTGTGGCACACATATGTGTGGTTTTCATTATGTGAAGTTTCATCTCAGAATTATATATCCAGCAATGCATTGGGTAAATATGGATATATCATGAGATAATAAGAACTAAAATGATGAGGGATCCAAATTCAATAGGGGAACGTTTACAATAAGATAATCTTGGGAGTGAACCATGACTAATGAAATGGTGGAATGGGAAGTCAAACTAATCCACTATGATAGTCTTAATAGTGATCCCTGACTATAAAAATGATTTTCTAAGATTATTTAAATGAAAAAAAAACTTATATGTTATTATTTATTATGATATTTTTTTCATAGATCATGATTGATTATTTATGATTACACAAACTTATGAATTATATATTTTTTATGACAAATCTATAGTCCATGATTTATGATTAATGATCTTTAATTAATTAGGTATGATTATTGTAAGTTATGATCTTGTTCTTATAAACTTATGCTTATCCTATGATTACTTATGACCGTTGATTAAAATCTATTATGTTTACCCTAATTGAGAATCTGGGATCCCCACTTTCTTATGTTTCCATTCCTTACATTATAAATAAATTTATTAATTATGGTTTGTATAATAAGTGACTTCACTGAGAGGAACTTAATAGAAGATGTTGAAGATCATTCATAAAATATGATGATTATATAACTAGTATCCAAAGACAAAAATGATTTAACATGATTGACCTTATTTATGGTAAAATGTATTAATTATTCATATATAATGATTTATTATTTATTTATAAAATTCTTTTTCTATCTAAGTTGGCATCATATCCAAGTTTAATATTTTTTGAGATTAGTATTAGATAAAAATTTTAAAAATCACTTGGGATAACTATTCGTATAGGATACCATTATAAATATTTAGTAAAGTAGATATTTTGTGGATTTAATAAAAAATAAATTTCTATTTAGATATTATAACTTCGATAAAGATGTGTCATAGATGCACCTAGGTGTAACAACTATGAAATGGGAATATTGGATACCAACTCAATCATCACTAATGCACAATGAGTAGTCCGAAGAATGCACACCAGGATTGAAACTCCCAGGGGATATTCTTGGGTTAATAAAAATTTCATTATAAAAAATTATGAAGGGGTTTAAATAGATGAGGACCATGGATAAAATAGAATAAATAAAATTTTTCATTGATTTAAATGAAGGAGTCATTATTTTTACATCCAATGAAGTCTTTCTTATATGATTGTTATCTATGATTATTATTTCTCAGACTTCAATTTTTGGCTTTATTTAATGGTCAGCCTTAGGAATAATCATTTTAATGTTGAATATGATATGAAATAAAATGAACATACTCTTGTAAATTCAAATGAAAATAGAGATAGTATTTGAAAAATTATGGATATTCTCACCCAACTCTCTCATGATATGAACGGTAATGAACGGTAACAAGAATCATGCTAAAACTCCAAATTAATGATGGAAGTAACAACACATTATTGAGTTTTTTTATAGAAATATCCAAATTCCATCATTGGTTCCAATGATCCACTTATATTCACAAAATAGATAAATCTTATAGAAATAATATTATTTATTATCAAATGTTCTGACTATAATAATTTTATTTATTCCATGTGTCATTTTGAAGGTGAAATAGATCAATAGTGGACTCATATCAATAACACAAAGCTAGAGGAGGAAATTCACGCCATGGCATGGGAAGAGTTTAAGAGCCTATTTTTAACAAATAATTATCTATATTACTTCACCCAAAAATGGAAATGTAATTCTTGGAACTGGAGAATGATGACGATGAATCCATTAATACCTATGAGGAAAACTTCACCAGACCTACATGTTATGAACCAATTGACAAATTATTTAGTGGCTTAAGACCAATTATAATAAATTTATTATATATAATAGACATTGACGTATATGAAGAAATGGTTTGATGTTCTCTTGATATGTAAATGGAAATTGGTGAGCCATAATGTTCTTGTGGTTTTTGGAACAATAAGAAAAAGATGTAATTTCATACAAATTCTAATAATAAATCCCTTGGAATAAAGATAATTAATTTACATCATGTCAAAACTGTATAAGAAAGCATGTATAAAATTTTCTTATTCAGTATGGTAAATTATTCAAATTTAGAAGAAACTTCCATCAAGTACATTAATGTTGAAATTATGTGAAGAGGTCATTAAATAAAAGGAATGATGAAATATCTCAACCAAATGTACCGACCACACTCTAGTGAATTAATTTCAATGAGTATTCAAATTATACCATTTAGTTTATAAATATTTGTGTTAATGATAATAATTAGAATTAGCAACTTATTATTCCTAAACACAATGGGAATACTCATGAGATCACAACTACTCAAGTGGGTAATGAGAATGAAGTAGAGAAAGGTGCACTATCCATCCACTTTAGAACCATAACTATTTTATAGGATTCAGGATCTAACTTCTCTTTTATACCTGAAGAACTTTTTATGTGTTTCACTTCAACACATCAGTGAATAGATGATTAATTATCAGTGAAAAAAATAAATGGTATGATGATCATGTGTCGAGTTTATAACTCCCCTCTAATAGAAGTTTATAGAAATATGCTTCCTAAAAATCTGGTCATTTACAATCAAGATGAATTTGATATGATTTTGGAAATGGATTGGATCTCTCTATATAGATCCCATATAAATTTCTAATGAAGTGAAGTTATTTTTGACATTTCAAATCATCCTATTATCGTCCTTTGATGTGAGTATGAATGGGAACTTCTAGTATAATTTCATTCAGTTATATGGGTCTTACAACCTATTCATGTGGTATATTCTTCTCAAATAGTTGGGGAGAAACTCATCATATAAGATATTCCTATTTTTTTATTATAATATTTTATTTCCTTTAGACTTGATGAGTCTTCCCTCTAATTATGAAATTGAGTATTTAAAATAACACATCCCTAGTGGCATGCTGATTTCAAAGAATATATATAGAATGTCCCTGATTGAGTTTAAAGAATAGAAGAATAAACTCTAATAGAATCATGATAAGGGATTCATGTCCTATATTTTATCAATATGGGTTATACCTATTCTTTCTGTTAAGAATAAATATGGTGCACTATCACTTTTCATTGATTATTGAGAACATAACAAGATCACTGTCAATAAAAAGTATCCTCTATCCCGTATCAATGATATATTTTATCATTTATGATAATCTCAATATTTTTCTAAGATTTATCTTTTATCTAGAATTCATAAATTTAGGTTAAATGTAATGACCCTAAAGGTTTCTTCATATAACAAATTAACTCTTTCCACTCAATAACTTTTACTATGTTTTACAACAAAATCCCCTAAAGAGAATTTTACATTTCAAATGAAGGTTAAACTTCATGAATTGATATGGAATAATATGGGGAACATTAATGATATAATAACAAGGATGATTAATACATTCACTAAAACAAACAACATAGGCTTTAAATCTACCAATAATATCACCCCTACAGTAATGATCGTAAAAGGGAAAATAAGAGGTAGGAAAAAATAAACATTATCAAAGGATGTGTGAAAACCTTTGTAAGAGAATTAGTGGGTAATTTTGAGAGTATGATATGATATTTATAGGTAGATATGAAAAATAATAAATAGATTTTTTGGCCAATATAGCTTGTGGAAATTATAAAAATTAATTAATAAGATGGTTGGATATTATTTTTTTTGTTAAGTATATTTATTTTTGATAATTGATAATATTTGATGATATAATTTGACTGTATTATTTTCTAAGAATATAAAACACATTTTATTAAAATAATTTATATGTACAAGTATTAAATAAAATATTATTTCATCTAATGATGTTATTAAATTATTTCTAAATGATAATATATTATAAGTAATCCCAAATTAATTTATATAACAGTCTGAATACTGATTTTTCTATTAAATTGTAAATTTTCCTTAAAATAATGATTTATTTAAAAAATTAAAAACTCATTATTAGAGAATTATTTTAAATGAAATAATTGTTATTCCTTAACTCAAAATATCACAATTAAATTTGGATTATTTTTTATGAATTTTATGACAAAATGTTTTTTTAGTGAAAAAGTGAAAATTTATGTTTCAAAAATCAATATGATTTTACGACATCATTATTAGGTCATCATTGCTAAAATATTCCTGAAAAATTTTATTTAATAAAAAATAAATTTTAATAATTATAAAAATATATTTAAAAAAATTAATTTAAGAATTTATACCTTTCATTTTGAAACCAAAAAATAAAATTTTAGTGATAAAATTTATTTTTATTGGTGTTCATTAATCGGGTTAGTTGCATTGTGTGGTTGGGTTTTTAATGAATTTATCTTCCAACCACCCTATAACACTCTTAAATGTTCAATAAATATCATTATAATTTATTATTTTCAAAATTGGTTGGCTTATATTGTAAAATAACCAATATTTTATCACTTAAACCCACCCCTCCTCATGAATAAATGTCATCCTTCCCCCTTCTCTTCAATCCATATTAAAAATTCAAAAAGTCATGAAAATTTACCTACCCCCCCCCCCATTAATAAACATACTCCAAATTGTTCCAATAATTTATACAAGGTCGTAGGGTTTCCCCTCTATGATTTAGGAAGTAACTTTTCAAGGTCATGGAAATTCTCATCTTCCTCTTTTTCATTCAAGGGCTTATTTTTTGTAAGTTTACTTAATGTAAAATACTCTTTCATTTCACTCACTTTTTATCATCCCCATACTACCAAGTAGTTTTTCATCAATTTTAGTACTCAATTCTCTCTCATTATGGCTTTCTCATAGTCAATGTTATGTACTGTTGTGGCATCGATATTTGGTAAGGAGGTTATCATATTCTCACTTTAATTCATATACTCCTCTTTTGTGAACCTTATAACTATAAAATATTTATTACTTTTTCCAAGACCTCTCCCTAGGGCCCGTGTCGTGATATACCCTATGCCCACCTCATGAAGGTCAGGGGTTGGCGACTAGCGTCAAAGGCATCAATTTGCAAGTTGGATGCATTTTCATGAGTACATGTATGCACACGCATGCCCACCCACATCCCCCAAACTGAAGGGAGGAAAACAAGTATGCTGAAAAAAGTGTTGAGTACAAGTACAACTGAAAATAAGTGGGCTCGAATACAAACCCAACAAAAAGAACTGAAAACAAAAAATTACAAAGGGACTAGGGTAGCCATCATTTGAAAACCCCACCAGATGATAAGAGAAGTATAGCTAATGGAAGCCAAGGTAGCACATCTCGTCTTCCTTGTCCTACTAGGGTTCGCCTTATCCTAGGACACTAAGTCCTCTGTTGAAACATCTGTCATCTACACAATACACAACACATGTGGGTGAAGACCGTGCAGGGGTGAGTAACACAATACATGGTAGGGGACCCGAGTCCACTAAGGAGAAACACCACAAAGAACCCATAAATCAAAGCCACAAAGGAAGGACATCTCACACCTGGTATATTCTAGAGTTGGAAAGGTTCATCGGTTTTAGTGAAAATGTGTTTTACTATTGAGGGACTCATCCATGATTAATCGATGCTCTTCAGTTAGAACATTGAGGATCCACATGGTTGTTGCTTGTCTTTCGAGCCACTATGGATCCACATGGTTGCTGCTTGTCTGTAGGGCCACTAAGGATCTACATGGATCCTACTCATCTCCTGGGACACTAAGGATCCACATGGATTCTTCTCATTTGTTAGGCCAATAAGGATCCACATGCCTTCTTCTCATATGACGGTCCACTAAGGATCCATATGGATACTGCTCATTTGTTGGGCCATTAAGGATCCACAATGTTGTTTCCCATCTGTGCACATGATCCCAAGAGAACTGCTCCTCCAAGCCACACATTTAAAGTCAACTTTCTTGGAAGTCTCCTAAGATAATACTACCATCTCTACCTTGTAAATAGGTTCCCAACACCGCAAACGGATCGTTAATCGGATTCTCGGTTGGCTAGTTATAAACGTTTTAGTAACCAGGGACCAGTTATGTCTGGGCCCAGTCGGACCTGGTCAGACCCCCCAACTAACCCGACCCATGGGGTCCCACATACCCTAATTTATTTCGATTGTCCTGACCTGACCTTGTTCGGGTTATGGTACGTCCGGTCCAGCCAGTCCAGTGGGCCTGGCCCCATCGGCCTCGATTGGCCTAGCCCAGGTTGGTCGGGGGTGCAGTCCACCGTGTCGCCCGGTTACCTAGTCTCATTGGGCCCGACCTAAAGGGTGCAGGTCTGGTCCACTAGTGCAGGCCCATCCCAGACTTCTAGATGGGTATTTGGATTGCTATCTAGAGCCCGGTCCGCCATGGGCAGACCGGTGGTGTGCGCCCCGGACACGGCAGCCGCTGCCCTGTCCCATCCCTATCTGAACGCGGCCTGCAAGGAGTGGTCTGCCCATTCCATGTGGCACCCGCCTGGTGCCACATCTAGTGCCTTCCATGAATGATGGTCTGCATCCTCCCCTCCACCACGGTCGTGCAACGGTGTCTCTCTTTGTTGTCAGGGTGGCCCGGATGCGGGTCACTGCCTCCACGCAGTGCTGGCAGGCGCCACTCTGCCGCCCCGCCACAGCCTCCTGGCACTGCAGTGCACCGATATGCTGCCACCTCCCTCTGCCTATGGCCGCCACTGCGGGCCATAGGAGTTTCTATGATGGTTCCTTTCTTTATCATCTTTCACCTACAGGCTTTGTAAGGCATCTCCATCCCAACAAAGGCCACAAACTTTCCTTACCGTCGTTTGAAAATTTATCTACCAAGAATGCACAAGGTGGAGGGGGTCGGGCATTGTTTGTGTTGACACGTGCCTTCCGCGTTGGAGGTTTAAAGTAGGGGTTCTTGGTATTGTAATTCAATCAATAATAAAATTTATCCGGGATAAAAAAACCAAATAACGACACCCTCCCACAAGAAGGCACAATCTATGGATTAACATGTTCATGGTTTAATCCATGTTTGTTGTTTAGAATAAGAATGGGGAAGAACATCAAAATAATTCGAAACCCCTACCATGTTGATTTTAATTATCTATTCTCTTCATTCTCAATATTCCAAGAGGTCAATGGCATTCTTCATTCTTCAAGGTATATCAATATCGATGATGTCCACCAGCATTCATCATTCTTCGTTGGGGAGGAAATCCATTAGAGGTTTCTTAGAGAATCCTCACAGTTTAATCATCATTCCACCAACTCATCAAAATCTTATAAAGATAAAAAGTCACAATATTTCTATTACGATGCAATGACGTGTCATTACATTGTTTCATTTATGAAACATCGTCATTGTTACATGTCATTAAAGAATCGTTATGATGCGTGTTAATGAGACATTAATGAGCTCCAATAATGTGTCTCATCATTGCCTCATATCTAAAAATAGCTTCATTGTGTCATTTCTCATTGGTGAGAAAAGAAATAAAATAAATTTTTAAGTTATTTTATTTTTTTTTCAAAATTTCTGAAAAAAAAACATTTCATTACTACCCTTGTCGGCCAAAGTTAAGTCCTTTCTAGGAGAATCCTGGCATTCTGAGTTCAATGGTGCCCTCATATTTGGGATCTGAGCAATGGTTGAAACGTTTGGAAAACCAGATTGCATGTTTACTGAACATAACTTAAAAAAGATCAAAATTTCATTCTGGGATCACCAAGTCTCAGAATCACATGCCTTTAGAGCATTCCTCCCCAACCAAATTTCTGCAATCCCTAATGGGGGGAGACCTGAATGAAAACATGGTCTCCCTCCTTGGACACCCAGGGTCAATATCTCTTTTCGGAATAAGACTTATATCTTCTCTGTACAGTCCACATCCGCTCCAAGATGACTTGCACCTTCTATGTGGTAGCTCGTACCAACTTTGGACCCATGAGTGTCGACTCCCCTAGTTCTGTCCAGTATAGAGGTGACCTATAAGGCCACCCGTACAAGGCCTCAAACTATGTCATTATAATGGTGGAGTGATAGATGTTGTAGTATGAAAACTCTACCCATGGCAGGCGGTCCTCGCAACTATGACCAAAATACAGGATGCAAGCACAAATAATGTCCTGCAAGATATATATGATCTGCTCTATCTGATCGTCCATCTAGGGATGAAAAGTTGTGCTCAAGTGTAGTTGAGTCCTGAACACCTCTTGTAATCCCTTCCACAACCAGGAGGTAAAGAGTGCATAGCGGTCTGAGACGATCGTCAATGGAACCCTATAAAGCTGCACTATGTTTTGGATGTAGAGGCGTCCCAAGCCCTCTAATAGTCCCTACTCCCATATGGGTAGGAAGTGATCCAACATGGTGATTCATTCAATGATCACCCGGATAGAATCATGGCCTCTGGATGTACGTGGTAGCCTTGTCACAAATTCCATCAATATATTGTCCCATTTCCACTCTGGTACCTCATGTGGATGAGCCAAACTTTCTGGAACATGATGCTCAGCCTTCACTTGCTGACAAGTGATGCATCGTGAAACAAACTCTGCCATTGCTTTCCCCATCCCTGGATACCAGTACTAACGTCTAGGGTCTTGGTACATCTTTGACACTCCAGGATGTACTGCCAAATGGGTTGTATGGAACTCCATCAATGCCTCCTCCCATAATTCCACTGGTACTATGGTGCACCATCTGAAATGTATGACGTGTTCCCCACCTATATAAAATCCATTAAGAGCATGTCCTAAGGATAACTGAGCACTAAACGCATCACAGTCAACATCCACCAACTGTACCTCCCTAACTCATTGTAATAGTGGGGGAGTAACAGTCATCGACTGAAGGTATGCGACTCTATTATCATCCACAAAGGATATCTACATCGTGGCAAGTTGCTCTATCACCTCACTCAGCAGCTGCAAACAGGTCCCCTACTAACCGTTCATGCTACCACGTTCCCCTTCTCGGTAGTATAGACTATCTCAAAGTTATAGTCTTGGAGGAACTCTATCCATCACTATTGTCTCAGGTTCAAGTACATTAGGAAGAAGATATACATGAGACTCTTGTGGTCAGAGTAAACTATAAACTGTTCAACCATCAAGTGGTGCCGCCAAGTATTCCAGCAAAAGATTTTTTCTCTTAAATCCAGGTCATGAGTTGCATAGTTATTTTCATGATTCCTCAAATTTCGTGAGCCATAGGAAATCACCGCTCACTCCTACATCAGGATACAACCTAGACCATTCCCTGATGCATCGTAGATAACTTCATACTCAACTCCCTCCTCTGATAGTATCAAGATGGTGGCACTAGTCATTCACCACCTTAGCTCCTTGAAACTATGATGGCATTTCTCCATACACGCAAAGGGTTGTCCATTTTTTTTCAAAGCATAGAAGGGTTCTTCTACTCTGTAAAAGTCAGGCACGAACCTATGGTTTTATCTGGAAAACCCAGAAAAACTATACACCTCAGTCACACTTCTGGTGGCTCGCAATAAAGCATTGCCTCTATATTTTCCGGATCCACTACAACTCCAACCTCTAAGAAGAAATATCCTAGAAAGTGGACATCCCAAATCCATAATTTTCACTTTGAGAGCTTACTATAAAGCGGGTTCTCTCAGAGTGTATCTAGGACTATTCATAGGAGTGTAGTGTGCTCCTCCTTTGGCGCTGAGTACACCAAGATGTCTTCAATGAATACAACCAAGAAATGATTTAGGTAAAGACATAATATCCTATTCATGAGTCCCAATAACACTATTGGGGAATTGGTCATGCCGAAGGGCATCATCAAGAACCCATAGTGTCCATACCGGCACCTGAAGATGGTCTTTGATACATCCTCATCCCGTACATAAAACTAGTGATATCTTTATCTAAGGTCAATCATCGAGAACCACCTCACTCCCTTCATCTGATCGAAGAGGTCATCACTCATCGAAAGTGGATACCTGTTCTTTAGGTTCACCTGGTTCTGGAACCGGAAGTCCACGCATAGCATCAAGCTTCTGTCTGCCATCTTGGAAAACAACACTGGGGTTACTGATGGGAAAACATTGGGCCTTACAAACCCCTTCTCATGCAAGTCCACTAGCTTTACCCATAGCTCGTGAAGATCTATAGGAGCCATTCGATATTTCATTGTAGATATCGGTGCCGTCCATGGTTACTAGTTGACAAAAAACTCTACTTCTCTATAAGGAGGTAGTCTCGAAACATCCTCAGGAAAAACATCATCATACTCATCCACCACTACAGGAAAGATTGGAATCCTCTCATCCACTACACCAAGGGTGAGGATAGCCAACTGGTGAGTGATTGGATGCACACTCCTCCGAGAATGTCCATCATGTGCTCTAAGGGTTTCCTTCTCACCGGTGAAGGAAAACTTGGTCCCATCTCCGCGGACACACTGCAATGTACACCTAAAATAGTTTATGTGAGCATGGACTATGGATAACCATTCCATACCTAAGATGGCATTGTAAGGCCTCGATGCTGCTACTAGGAGATCCCATTCAAAACTCTCACCTTCTAGAGTAAGGTCACACTATTGACATTTGTGTGTAATCATCGAATCCCCTACTATAGCAGTCTATATGTGTAAGGATTGATCCAATGGCTCCATCAGAATCTCAGAGATCTGAATGAGATTTTTGGCAAGGAAAGAGTGACAGGAACCTATGTCTATAATAACTTTATCTAGGGTGGAGAAGACATAGATCATACCTCGAATCACCTCCAGAGTACCGTGGTCATAATCCTATACTTCATGAAGCTAAGTTCTTCCTTATCTTCCTGCTCCCTGATGTCAGGGTGTACCACTTAGAGGTGGTGGAAGTAGTACCTTGAACTATCGCCCACCACCTACTGGTCGGCCTTCTCCCCTTCTACATCCTCTACCCTATGGATCCCATCGCTTGAACCTCTGCCTCTATACTGGCGGTCCCTCGACCGTCTGTGGATCATCTGCATGGTGGGTTGGGCAATCATGATCCATGTGTCCCTACCCACTGCACGAGTAGCACACCCTAATCCTATGTTGTCTCTCATTTTCCTGGAAGCCCCGCACCATTGATCCTGAGTCTTGGATTCATCCACTAGATGATCCGTCCTACTTAGACCACTACGCCATATGTTGGCTACCTTCCACATATGACTCAGCTACCTATGTCCTGGTGGTGGAACCCATTATTAGTGTCTACTCTATGAGTAATCTCTCTACTATTAGAGCTCTATCCAACAATCCATCCTCTGTGGGGATGCTGAGATACATCATCAATGCCCTAATCTCCAGCCTGAGCCCATGGTCAATGGCTCAATCCCTAAAGAAAGGTTCTTGAACAATGTCTTTAGAAAATCCGGAAAGCTTCGTGAACCTCATTGAGTACTCACCTACCATAATGCTTCCCTGTTGTAGGTAAAGCAGAAACTAAATGTGCACCGATCACAAAGTCACAGGGAAGAACTCCTCCTGGAAAAGCCGCTCAAAGTCCTTCCAGGTGAGGGTTGCCACATCATGAGTCGGAATCGTCTGACTCCACCATCTCCCTATCTATCCCTGAAGAAGGCTCGCAACTAAGATCGTCATATAATCAAGTAGCTTCATCACATAGCATAAAATCCACGTCACTACCCCTATCTAATCCTCTGCAACCTAGGTATCCAGCTCTCCCCTAAGCCTCGGAGTTATCTGTCTCTAAAACTCGTTTAGGGAAATAATTCTATGTATGTCCTTTTTCGGTAACACTAGTTGTAGATGCTGGCCAACGGGTGGTGGAAGCATTGGTGCACAACTCGGTGGGACCATCTTAAGAAATTGTTCCTCAACGGACTTCTCGTCACAAGGAAGTATGTCCTTCTGACCACGTATCGGAATCCTGGTTGGTCATCCTCATAGAGGCATGTTGAAATAGATCAATATGGTCTACAGTCAATAAAGTATACATGGTGATATTACTCTTATACAAATTAACATAAGGAGACACTTTCACAACCAATTTTTTTATCCATTGAGCCAAATAGTATAATTCAAGGTCCTGGTGAATGGATACGTCGGTCGTTGTACCAACACTGGACTCCCCAAATTTGAAAGTCGAACTCGCTACATTTAACACATTTTCCCCAAAACAAAACCAATAGACTCTCAGTATCTGAGGTATAACTAACAACCTTTCATACCACTTTTTCACAACCTGTCCCCGGGGGCCTATGTCGTGACATACCCCAAGCCGCCTTTTGAATGACAGGGGTTGGTGACTAGCGCTGAAGGCATCAACCTGCAAGTGGGAGGAATTTTCCAAAGTACAAGTATGCACACACATTCCCAATCATGTATCACAAACTAAAAGGGGGAAACGAGTATACTAAAACAAGTGTTGAGTAAAAGAAAAACTAAAAATAAGTGGTCCAGAATACAAACCCAAGAAAAAGAACTGAAAATAGCAAAGTGAAAAAGGGACTCTGGTAGCCATCCACTGAAAACCCCACATAATCATAAGAGTAGTGTAGCTACAAGAAGATGAAGTATAACATACCATTTTCTTGATCCTAATGGGTCCATCCTCCTCCTAGTCCACCAAGTCCTCCATCAAAATTTCGGTTGTCTTCACAAGACACAACACGTACTGGAGAATCCTGTGCAGGGCTGAATAACACAGTACTCAGTAGGGGAACCCAATACACTAAGGATAAACACTTAAAACCAACTAAAAAAGAAAATCCAAAAATCAAGGATAACTAACACCGGGTATATTCTAGATTATGGAAGTTTTATCGATTATATTGAAAATTTATCGTACTATTGAGTGACTCATACCTGATGAATCACTACTTATCTTTCGGACCACCAAGGATCCACATGGATCCTGCTCATATATCAGTCCACTAAGGATCCACATGGTTTCTCCTATTCTACTATGACACTAAGGATCCAAAAATATCTTGCTCATTTTCTGGTCTACTAAGTATCAACACGGTTGTTGCCTGTCTGTCGGGCCACTAAGGATCCACACAGTTGTTGCTCATCTGCGTGCCTGATCCCAGGGAAACTGATCCTCCAAGCCATATTTTTAAAGTTAAATTCCTTTTAATTCTCCATAAATCATACCAAAATATATTCCTCATCGAGAGGGTCCCAATTCCACAAACATCTTTTCAATCAGACGATCAGTTTGAATGTTATTCGTATTTTATTATCTAGCGGTCGGTTGCATCTAGGCCTGGTCCGACCCGGTTAGACCAACCCAACCAACCCAGCCGTGGGGTCCCACATACATTGGTTTAATTTGACTAGCTCGACCTAACCTGGTTTGGTTCAGGTTGGGTCTGGTCCAGCCTAGCCTGTGGGTCCAGCCCAATGGGCGCCATCCGGCCTGGCCGGAAGGGCGCGGGTCTACCACACTAGTGCGGGTTCAGCCCGGCCCACTGGCTATGGTGTGGCTCACATCTGGAGCCCATTCATCCATGGGAGGATCGGTGGTGAACACCTGGGGCATGGTAGCCTCCACCACATCCCCTCTCTATCTGAACATGGCCCACAAAGAGTGGGCCAATCCTTCTATGGGGCACCCACTAGGTGCCTTTTCCAGCGCCAGTCACGGCCGATGGGTTGTGGCCTCTCCTTCACTGCATTCAAAGGATTGTGCCTCACTAGGTCGCCTGGGTGGCATGGACGTGGGCCATAGCCTCCAAGTTCCTCTGACTGGTGCCGCTCTTTTATGCCACTATGGCCAGTTGGGCACAACCTCCTGCCCCTATGGCGGGCCGATGGGCACATCGTTTACCTCCACTGGAGTCCACTGCCGGCCACCAGTAGTTCTTTTAGGGACCACCAGATTTGCTCTGGTGGTCCATTTCTGGATCAGCCTATGCCTACATGCTCTGTAGTGCATCGCCTTCCCCACAAAGGCCTCAAACTTGGATATCCACCGTTCAAAAATTTATCCACCAGGAACGCACAAAGCTGAGGGGTTCAGTACATGTTTGTGTTGGGCCACACCCTCAATGTTATAGGTTTAAAACAAGGGAGGCTCGAGATTACAATTCTATCAACAATAAAATTTATCCCAAATAGAAATCCTAAAAATGACACTCTCCTACAACAATTCAAGATCCATGGATTAACTTGTTCATAAGTTTATCTATGTTCTTCATTTAGAATAAGAATACGGAAAAACATCAAAATAATTCAAATCCCCTACCACATTGACGTTCACTGTCGATTTTCTTTTTCCTCGAGGGTCTAAGAGGTCGATGGTGTTCATCATTCTTCAAGGTATATCGAAGTCGATGAAGTACGCTGGTGTTCATCATTCTTCGTTGGGGAGGAAATCCATCAAAGGTTCATCTGACAATCCTCGCAATTTAATCCCCATTCCACCAATGCATCAAACTGTTAAAAAGAAAACACATTGGAGCACATCTAATATGCTGCAACATCATGTCATTACATTGTTTCATTTATGAAATAGCTTCACTATTATGTGTCATTAAAGCATCATTACACAGCATGTCAACGAGCCATTAATGAGCTCCATTAATGTGTCTCTTCGCTACATCATCACTGTGTTGCAGTGTCTCTGTTTCGTCGCTCGTCGTTGAGAAAAGATTTAAAATAACCTTTTAAGTTATTTTATTATTTTTCTCTAAAATTCAAAAAAAACATTTCCATTCGGCCCTTTCTAGCCAAAGTTAAGTCCTTTCTAAGATAATCCTGGCATTATGAGTTCAACGGTGCCCTAGGATTTTTGATCCAAGCACCGGTTCAAAAGTTAGGAAAACTCACTCGCACCTTTTTTTAATGTACCTTAAAAAAGTTCAAAATTCCATTCCGGACTCACCGAGCCTCAGAATCACATCCATTAGAGTGTGTAGTCTCAAAATAAATCCATATAATTAAATAATATACATGGAAATTCAGAGGCATTACAATTTTTAGGGGATTTTTATCATACCCCTAATGAATAATTTTTTTACTAATGTGAGACCTCCAATCTCTCTCATTAGGATTTTTCTATAATCAATGCTATATACCATTATGTTGCCAAAATTGTTTCATGAATTGTTTCACTTTTCCATGAAAATATTTCATAATAAGAATACCTTGTCCTCTTCCATTTCAATGTGAATTAACCTAGATGTTAAAATATATTATTGATTCTAGGATTTACATATATGAAACCCATATTCCCTTTTTATGGGTGAAAAATGGAATTTTTTTAAACACATTAATCACTTTGTACGCAATGGTTTTTTTATGAAACTCGTTATTTATTCCCATTAGTTATTGATGAAATTATTTCCTTTATGTTCAATGTAGCTCACATGAATTAATTCACATTAAAGGTGTTCCAGGATATCTCTCCAATATATTTCTAAAATAATTAATCTCTACAAATGACATGTTTATGATACCTTGTTGAAAAACCTTGGTAATTATAATTTATGACACCTTGGGGATAGACCTTTGTGATAGGAATATGAATTTCCAATTTTCATATTATAACCACATTTACATATTATGATTAATGTTTTTTATATTATTATATTCCTCATTTTCATTTCATCATGCCTTAATTATATACCTCTTCCTCATATACTGAGTGTTTCCGTTGTGTATTCCCCTGTTGGGATTTATTTTCACACCTTTTTTATGTTTTTACCCAAGAGATTACCTAAAATGAGATGACTTCAGATGGAATAATAAGATGTCTCCAAAAATAATTGAATACTTATTTTATGTGTTATACCTATGAAATTAATGTAATATGTACCTAATGTTTAATTCCCTAAACAAACAAAAAAATCTGAATGAGTAAATTTTGTATCATGAAATAAATGATTTATGAAATAAAAAGGCAGTTTTCCATAGTTGGTATTAAATAAAGGTTTATTTATTTTTGTAAATAAAGCTTACAAAAAATTAGAAAATAACCTAAGGATAAGTATAAATATAATAAAAATTTCATGGTATTTTAGTAAGTGTAATGTATGTGGTTTCTGAGAAAATAAATCATTGTCTAGATATGAACAGGTGGATGTGGCTCTGGCATAGATGTACCTTGGGGTAACACCTGAAAACACTGCAATGATCTAGAATAGATTGGGAAATGGTGCACAAAATGATATTTTCTGTACTCCTCATTTGATAATCCCAGGGGATATTCTTTGGTAAATTCACAGGATCATTACAAACAATTAATAAGGGAAAACAATTCCCATAAGAGTATATTTTAGGAATCTGATTATGGGTAAAATAGATTACAAAAAAATATATTATTAATTTAAGGAATATACTAAATGATATGTACTTTAAAAGATTAAAGATATGATAAAATTGATGACAGTATATTTTACTTATTCTTGGGAATTTTCATGATAATATTGGTATAGTCATTTAAGGAATTCAGTTAAGAATATGAGAACACCCAACCTAAATAAAACTTAATTGATCCAATAGTGATATATGTTAACTTTAGATAAGACTAGTCTAATATTTGGGCATATTAAACATACATAATAATGATAATTTAAAATTAATATATCTATTCTCTTAAAATAAATTGATCACACATGATTAGCTATATTAATTTAATTTGAATAGTATAAATAAAAGGTAGCCAATTTCATTATAATTATTTATTGAGTAACTCATTTAATGTATTAATTATATTGTTTCAAAATGGATGGAAACAAGGAAGGAGGAATATCATGAACAACTCTTCTCTCTCTTCTAGAAGATCTACTTGCAATTAATATCATGAAATCATGTTCAGAAGACTTTGAAAAAATTTCCAATATACAAGTTACATGAAAACAACTTTATGAGGCATCGAATACCTCTATCATCGCCTAATTATTTCAAGGGTCAAGTATTTTTAATTAGTGAATCCTTCACTCTCAACCTTACTACCTTGCTATGTGTGGGAAGTACAATTAGGGTATTTTCAAATTCTTCTCTTTATTTCAAACACATGAAGAACTTAATGATCTTATTGAAGCTACTGAAGAGGGAACATCGAAGTAGCCTATATATATCTAATTTTATATATATTTTTGATTTCGGTAAATATCAGAACTGATTTATAAAAACAACATTTTGAAATATTTGATGATCAATTAGTAAGATTTCTTTATAAAAAACATGTTTAGAAAGATGTTTCAAAATTATATTTTAAAAATACTTTTTCAATTATTTATCGATGATTACATAGATTTAATACAACATACATGAGTTTTATTGGGATAAATGAAGTAGTTTATTTTGAAAATATCCTTAGGTACCATTGTGACACATGAACCCTCACTCCTTGAAGGAAATTCCAATGGGAAAAACTGAAGTCCAAATTAAGGAAATAAATAAAATAAAGAATAAAGTTTGAAAGGTGATATTTAGAGTCATCTCATGTATGTAAAATGTAATTTCTAGAGAGAAATTTATTTATTTGGAAATAATTTAATGAACCAAAATTTTTCTTCATTTAATGAAGTAACTATTTCCTCTCAATAACTTTTATTATGTTTTATAATAGAGTCCCGTAAAAATAATTATACATTTCATAAGAACATTACATGTAATGAATTGATGTGGAATAATATAATGAGGAACAATAATGGAATATACAAATAGAAAAAATAATAAATCCATTAAAACAAACTCTATAGGGTTGAAATCTAATAAGAAGCTTGCCTCTAATATGAAGATCAGAAAATAAAAAAAAAAGTGTTAGCAAAACAATAAACATCACCAAATAATTGTGAAAACCTTTATAAGAGAAGTAGTGAATAATTTTGAGAGTATGATATATTATTTATAGTAAGATATTAAATGTCATAAAGAGGAGTGTGGGCCAATATGAGTAGTTGGAATTATGACATTTAATTAAGAAGTTGGTTTCTAACTATTTTGTTGGTTAAGTGTTTTCATTTTCTATTATCGAGATTATTTAATAATATAATCCAAATGTATTATTTTCTAAGACTACAAAATATATTCAATTAAAATATGTTTTAGGTGGAAGTATTAAATAAAATATTATTTCATATAATAATAATGTAAAATTATTTCTAAAAGATAATATATTCTAATGAATTCCAAAGTAATTTTTATAATGGTCTAAATGATGATTTTTCTATTAAATTGTTAATTTTCATTAAGATAATTATTTATTTAAAAATTTATATTATGAAATATATATAATTATTTTAATCAATTAAGCCTCAATTTTTTGACTCAACACGTAAAAATTATCTTAGGATTTGTTTTCCTAATTTTATGACAAAATGATTTTTTTTAAAGTGAAAAATGTCATTTCAAAAATCACTACAATTTTATGAAATCATTCTTATTCCACCAAGAATAAAAATTTTATGAATCATTTTATTTAATAAAAAAAATTTAATAAGTATAAAAATTATTTAAAAATATTAATTTTTATTTAGGAATTTATAAATTCCTTTTTTGGAATAAAAACTTGAATTCTAAAGATATAAGATATTTTTAATTTTTCTATGTTAATTGGGTTTCCTAGAAGGTTGGTTCGGTTTTTGGAGGCCTTTAAAATAAACCTACCCTCTACCACACCTAAATAGACAATAAATATTATTGTAATTGGTTATTCTCATAGTTGATTGGCTTGTGATATAAAATATCCAATATTTATTCACTTAAACCCACCCCTCCTCATGTGTAAATACGACCCTTTCCCCATCATCTACAATATGAATTAAAAAAGACATGAATTTATTCCCATTTACCCTCTCTTAAAATATTACATAGTGTTCCCAATGTGTCTCCAAGGTCCTATTGTTTTCCCCTCCATGATTTTAGAAGCCACTTTTCTTGGTAAGGGAGTTTCCCATATCTCTATTTTTCATTCAACAAACCTCTTTTTTATAAGTGTACTTAATGTCAAATATTATTTCTTTTCATGAAATTGTTTTCATCCATCTACTTCCCAATAATTTTTTTATCAATTCAAGACCACAATTAATTCCGGTTATGTATTTTTCCAAGTAAATGTTAAGTATCATTATGCTCCTGAAATTTAGTAAGGGAATTATACTCTTATCCCTTTCAATAAAGTACTCATCTTTTTTGGATATTATATTTGTAAAAGATTAATTATTTTTTGGAACTTTTTATCTTAACCCTACTTATAAAATGGTTTTTTAAAAATGGGAGACCTCCAATCATTCTCATTATTGTTTTTCTATAATCCTTGTTGTATATTGTTCTGCCACTGAAATTTTTTCAAGAATTGTTTCTCTTCTTCATTATATATTTTCATAATATGAATACCCAAAACTCTTCAATTTCAATTCGGATTCACCTAAATGTGAAAATATCTTATTTATTCTTAAATTTATAAATATGAAACCCATATTTAATATTCATAAGTTAAAAAATATGTTTTGTAAAAACTTTAAGAACTTTGTATGAAATGATTTTTTTGAATCCTGTTATTTATTCCAAAAGATTATTGATGAATTTATTACCTCTATGTTCATTTTGTCTAACATTAATTAATAAATATTAATGGTGCTCCATAATATTAGAAATTTTGATTTATGACATCTTGGGGATGGACTTTAGTGATATGCATATAAATTTCATGTTTTTATATTGTTTCCACATTTAAATTTTATGATCCATTTTCTTTATAATATTATATAACTCATATTTATTTGATAATTTTTTATTTACGTACCCAATGCTCACATGGTAATTGTTTCCTTTGTTTATTCCCCTACTGGGATTTATGCTCAACCATTTTTTTCGATGTATATCCCCAATTGATTACATGTTGTTAAATGACTTAGGATAGAATAATAAGGATTCTACCAAATAAATTGAATAATGTTTTTTACATTATCCCTATTTAATTAATGTAATATGTACCTAATTTCCAATATTCATAATTTTTAGATGTTGTATCATGAAATAAAAGATTTATGAAATTAAAAATATAGGTATTCATAGTCAAGAAGGAGTATATAACCAAGAAAGCCTTCCATATGAGGTATGTTATTTATGAATTTATAGTGCTTCCATTTAAAATTATCAATTATCCTACGATATTATTAGATTTAATGAATAGAATACTTAGAGATTACATTGATTTGTTTTCTTATGTCTTTATTGATAAAATTATTATATAATTAATGAGCAAGGAATAACATGGAGAACGTGGGATGATTCTTCTGAAGACCCTAAGGAAGGAAAATCTGTATTCTAAATTTACCAAGTGTGTATTTTGGATACAGAAAGACCAATTATTGGGTCCTATAATATCAAATGATGGTATATCGCTGAATCATTCAAAGATGTGAGCTATATAATAATGTCCTATACCAACCAAATACACTAAGATTTATAGTTTTCTTGGGATAAAAGGATCCAGTCTATGCTTTGTGAGAGATTTCTCATACTAATATAATCTAACAACCAAAGTGACTTGAAAGGGAGAAATTTTCTTTGTATAGATCAAAATGAGAAAATTTTAAAGGAGTTGAAAAAAGGTCGGTTATCATAACTATTCTTATAGTACCATGTAGTAGGGAAGGGTATGTGATATATTGTGATTCATTGAATAAGTTATTGGGATGTTTCCTCATGTATAAAAATAGTGTGATTTCTTATTCCTTGATCCAATTTAAAATCCATGAGAAACATACATGAACCGTCATTTAGATTTAAAGGAGATAGATGTTTCACTCAAAAATATGGAGGTATTAAATTTATAGAGAAGTGTGTGATTTATATACTGATAATAAGTTTTTTAATAATATATTCATGACAATAGAGTTTAATATGTTCCAAATGAGATGATTGTAATTAATTAGTGATTATGAGTTCTCAATACACTACTACCCTGAGAAAGTGAATATGGTGTCTATTTCTTTTAGTTAGAAATACCTTGCTAGTTTTTTAAAAATGCAGATTGAATGAGATACAATATTTATCTCTTTTTATTATATAGTTCTTAAAATCATGAGGAAAGGGAATAAATTATATCTTTCTTAGATGAATTTTCAACTATCCATCCATGTGAGGATTGAACAGGTGTGTAAGGAGGATATGGAACTATAGAAAAATATAATGAATATTCCTGATTTCAACTTGGATTTTGTTAGAATTTATAAGGTTCATGAATAGAGTAGTATTCCCATGAATACTAGATCTGATAGAGTAGTTGGATAAAGATAGTAGTACATTATTCTATATTTATCATGGAATTATGAATATTTATGGAGATATTAAAGAGTATTTGTTTTCAAATGACATGAAAAGAGATATTGTATATTATTTATCTTGATGTTCATTATGTTAGAATGATAATTCTAGGAGAAATAAATATAATGAGATGTTAAAACAATTACCCATCCCAAAAATCAAAATGGGAAACCATTACCATGGATTTCATCATTGAACTTCACAAACAAATAAAGGGAACAAAGTTATTTGTATTATAGTTAATAATCTTACAAAATCAACATTTCTCATTACAATAAAAAATAATTTATCTCGTAATCATATTGCTAGGATATTAATTAAGGAACTAGGGAGACTTCATAGTATACAACTGTCAATTGTATATGATCAGGATTTAAGGTTTAGCTCAACATTTTGGAGAATTATTCAGTGGGATTTGGATACAATGTTTATGTTTGGAAATACATATATGGTTAGTCTAAGACTTCCATTAAAACCCAATAATGTATTTTGAGTGAATGTTTTATGGATTTCAAATGTGGTTTAGATCAATACCTTTCTCTAGTTAAGTTTTCTTACAGTAATTTCTTTCACTCGAGAATTTATATGGATACTTGTGAAGACCACTGTAAAAGGAAATGTAGAAATAAAACATTCTAGGATGATTTTAGAGAAATATAAATATTGGTAATAAATATCAATTAGAAAATGTTATAGAAGGTTAGATCTATTAAGAATCACATCAGGATATCTCATAGTTGATATAAAAGTTGTATTGGAAATTACTGTTGTCATATAGAGTTTGGAGAGAGTGATAAAGAATTTATAGGAGTATCAACTTAGAATAAGGTTATGAGATTTGGAAAAAATGTAAAGATAATATTTAAATATATCAGGTCTCTCCATTAGAAGAACACAATGATAGTTTAAAGAGAATATGACACACATATGAAGATCACACCTAAGGCCACGGGGTAATACCAACAATTCAATCTGGATTGACACACTAAGTTGAGGATTAGTTCCTGCATATTATCAGTCAGGATGATACTAAGAACTCCACCTATGGTATAAAGATGAGTTGAGGATCTCACTTCAGGCCTCTCTAAACGATTCCAAATGACTTTATCCAAGACATCATGTTTAAGAGATTGGTTTCCTAGTAGTTGGATATGATTACATACTAACCCTCATGGAAATAATAATGGGAAAATACCCTAATTTAACTTGTCCAAGATATGGAAGATAAGATATCCAAGACAACAGGTAAGGAGTACACAACATGTAGTAGGGTTACACACCATGTCCCTTGACCCTAGGTCAAGCCCGAGA
This sequence comes from Viscum album, assembly GCA_963277665.1. Lineage (NCBI taxonomy): Eukaryota > Viridiplantae > Streptophyta > Magnoliopsida > Santalales > Viscaceae > Viscum > Viscum album. The sequence goes on from OY728119.1 coordinate 1,688,611,905, forward strand.
AAATGGACCATGTATCAAGTCGTGTCTATGTCCATGTAGAAGTACATTAGGTATAGGCTACCCGGGTATTCTACCTATGTTATAGTACATGATTTTATTCCATATACAAGTTCCCATTTACCAGTATATGTCTTTTCTTGTGTACTTTGAATAGCATATCTTTGTGTGGGGGAGTACACAGCATGCTCAAACCCTTGTAATCTTACTCATGTCTCAATACACTATGTCGTACACGTAGAGTCTCTAAGGAGATACCACACACAGATTGATAGGGTCACATGTTGTGTGATACATAAGTTTCTCATTAAATCCTAGTTTCCATAAAGGGGGCTATGTGTCATGTAGATATAGTTTACACACCATATAGTGTTGGATTCTCCACAATCATAGATCTAGATCCATGCATCCTGGAAGTTGCTTTAGCCATTTATCTATTGACTTATTCACCAAAAAATATATATATCCAGCCTCATCGAGTCATTCTATCACCTAATCAACAAGATATGTTCCTTAGATTTGCTCAAAAAATTCCATTGTTCATCCTTCTTAATTATGTTCTGAAGAACACAAAAATCAGGTATTGACATCATCTAATCCACAACCATTTCCATCATTTCACCACAATCATTTCCTACCAATCCCAGATCTACGATATCTAATCATTTGTAGAATAAATAGGTTCGTAATAATTTATTTTTTCTATAAATGTTGAACCTCAGGCCAAATAAAGAATGCCCATGGTGAACAAATAAATCGAAGGATGAAATTAAAAGAACAATCAAGAGAAATGGACCTTGATCTATGTTTATATCTATCATTGTTATTTTCCACTAGAATGAAAATCAAAGATTCGATAATTTAAATTACAATGAAATTCACCTAAATCCTGAATAAACAAACCCATACCACAATAAGAACAATCCATGGATAAATATATTAGTTGTTTGATATGAGTTCATCATGAGAATCAAGAACGAGGATGAAATAAAAACAAAAAAACATCCTACCCTGATTTGGATTGTCCAGTGATGAGGAACGGGGATTCACCATAATTATTGGAGAGATCCTTTGAATCTGTTGTGCATCAATCATATATCCATGATCTAGTCATCATCCGATAAAGAGAAATCCTCCAATGCTCTCTCTAATGGCTCTCTAATGGTTTTTGGGTAATGTGGGTAACCCTATAATTCCAACATAAATACCTATTTAAATACTATTCAATCACTTCATTGATGGAATAAAAATAAAATAATTTTATTTAATTCTTTTATTCTTTTCATTGAGAGTGATTAATTTTTTAAAAATCACCCACACCGACCAAGGTTAAGTCATTCCAAGGGTAAAACCATCATTCTGAACTCAAATATGATCTCATATTTCTAATTCATGCCCTCATTTAGAATTTATTCGGTTTTTTAAGAAAATTATATGCATGTTCTATTTAATATATTTCAAACATTTATTCTGAGAACATTGAGTCTTGGAATCAGACTTCGTCTTAACACCTGGTCTTCAAAATAATCCATACAATATCCAAAAAAATCATGGAAAATATGAGTCATTACATATACCCTTTATCTTGGGATAAATTATCTTATGGGACCCTTTTCTTACGATAAATTCTCTCAAATTCCCATTTGAGCTCCTAATATATAAACATTACCAATGTATTAGAGGAAAATATAGGACCCCACCCATATTAGTCTATATATATGTTCCCACATCAAAATTAAATCATTAATATTATATAAAAAAACCATGAGAAAAAAATGGGTTTCAAAAAATTCCCAACAAGTATCACATTAAAACAACATGGTCACTTAATTTCAAAAAACATTATCTCTCATAGGGGTATTTAAAAAAGTAAAAATATAGGGTAATTTAGGTTCCATTACTATATTTGGGAATAATCCTTTTAAAACAAAAAGAAAAATCTAAAAAAATCAAAAATATTAATATCATCTCAAAAAGATATAATTTTCAAGTCACTTTCAAAAACACATTCTTTTCTAAAGGTTTAGATAAAAGTTCCTAATTAATTTATTCAAAACAAATTCCAAAAAAACAATAACTTTGAAAAAGAATAAGCCATATGTCAAAATATCGAGTATAAGGATAAAATATATGATTAGTGAAAGGAAAATCCTTTAAAATATTTGAAAACACATTTATTGAAAACCCATATCAGTCAAAGGATAAAAAACCATTATTTTTAAAAAAAGGGAAATGTAAGAATCATTGGGGATAAAAACATTTAAAATTCCAAATAGGTAAAGGAGAACGTTTATGGGAATTAAAAACATGGATATATAAAAAAATACTTTAAAAGAGATTCTAATCATTCTTAATAACAATGAAATTTCATAAAACAATTACATTATCAAGGAATAATACATTATTTCCCTATTAAAAGGTTATAAATAAAAAATAATATAATCATAGTATATAATAAATCATTTTGGGAGGATAATTATAAAATTTGAGTTATTATAGCCCAAAGAAATTATTTGAGTCATGAGAAACCTTACAGTTTGAGGAGAATTTAACATAGAATATATTTAAATAGAGATAGATTTAAATTAAACCTAAATTACCATGAATAAAGTGAATTACATGATATAGAATCTCAATTAGTAATAGTAAAAACCACTTGAAAGAAAATAGATGTAAAATAAAAAACAGTTCTGAGATAAAGGAATTTGATATTGAAAACCCCTACCTTGTATTCCCATATATTTGACTACTCTATAACATTCTTAGAGGCTAGAGTTTTCTTGTGGAAATGAAGGTCTTAAAAAACTAAGGGTGACCAGAATCATTCATAAAAAAATTCTAAGTAGTGGTGTGTCATGATGTGGTGTAAGTGTAACAATTTTATACGTGAAGGCCATGGTATTTTTGGAAGTAACCAATACATTTTCAATAATTTAACACTATTATTCAAAGTTCAATGGATCCAAAATGGAAAAAAGTCCCGGGGAAGTGTATGTGGGTAAATATTATCCACAAATACTCATTTTGGAGACAACCCAAAGGGTATTTAGACTTTTTTGATCTTTTTTATTTTTACCCTAATTTATTTTTACCTTGGTAATTAATTATTTAACCATATTAATTAATATTAATAAAAAAATTAAGATTAGAACTTTTTCCTCATTTAATACTTCTAATTGAAAATTTTTAATTCATTTTACTAAATAAACTTTATAATAATTTGAAATGTTAATTTAAAAAAATTCCCATAAAGTGCAAAAATAGTTTTTTATGAAAAAGTTAGTTATGATGATTCAAAAAAATTGTATCAGATAATATTATAATAGATAATAATTTTTATGACATAAGTTGGTTTATTATTAAAAAAATTGTGTATTTTAATTTAATCCAAAATAAAACATCATCTTCAAAACACTTAATTATAAGAAATGATAACAAATGGTGTTTGTTAAAGCAAAATTTTAATTTAGTTATAAAAATGGTGGCCATTTGATTTATTAGTTCAAAAAATATTTAAAAAAAATCCGTAAATAAAAATTTTATTACTTAATAGGTTTTTTAATCTTCTATGTCATTCTTATATAATGATAAAATCATAGAAATTATATTTTTCACAAAAACTGTATTTTTCGACTAAAAACATTTTGAAAAACACTCAAAAATTCATAATAGGAAACTTTTAGGTTCTAACTCTCAAAAAGATGTTACTTTTTACTAATTCAAGTTATAAATTTTACAAATTTTAATCAAAAAATAAAATAGAAAATTAAAATAAAATTGGATTTTATTAAAAAGACATATATTTTTAAACATTAAATATTTTAATATTATTTAATATAAACCTCTATTTTAAAAAATACTAATATTTTCCTTCATATATAATAATAATACAATAGTTTTCATGTTAATATATTGGGAAAAAATATAAAATACATAACAAAATGGTTCTTAAAAACAGAAATATTAGTTTTAAACAAAATATGCTTTAACGAATACCACTAAAACTAATTATTTTTATCCAGAAATGTAAATCTACTCCAATGAATTTAAAATTATAATTTTATATTTATATTTATATCATATCATATTTTAAAAATAGTATTATTAATAAATATACATATTACATAAATATATATATCATATTTGATATCATATTTTTTTCTATTGAGAGTTTTAAATGTACTACTTAATAATACTTGACATCAGTATGACTATTGGTCATCAGATCAATGACTATATTTATGATGAACGTATTTTTATTGACCATATTTTACCCTATATATCTGGGATTATTAAATATTTTGTAATTATACTCTCAATTCATAAGAAATTGTTCTTATTTTATATTATAGATTTTGAATAATGTTTTCTCCTATCATGGTAATCTCTCAAATTATATGTTTTGTTTATATATTATTTATCCCTATGGTTGAAGATGATCGTTATGATTTCCTAGTCAAGAATATTTTATTTATTTTTTATTTATTTTATCTTTTTGATTTAAACACTTTTAGTGGATGTATTTTATTCATAGTGAATAATAATCCATGGTATTAAAAACATAGTTTTTTATGTTTTTGTTGAGATTTTACATTTATAAATAAATAAAGTGTTTTTAGTTTTAATTCATATCCTATATGACTTATTTCTTATTCAATTTTTATTCCTTTAAAAATATGAAAAAATAATTAAGAATTATAATCAAATGGATTAGTAAAATAATTATCTTATCAAAATTTTGGTGCATTAAACATTGAGTGGGCCACTCATAATTGTAAATTTGGTTAGATACATTGTTAAAGATTCTCAAGTATAAATTAATGAATCATCATCTAAATAAATCATCACCATGTAGATTTGATAAACTAATAAACCCTTCAATAATTAGGAGTGAAAGGATTAAGGAAACGTAAGGTGACAGTCATCCAAACCCCACCTTATCTCCTAGGATGATAATTTAATAATCACTATGATAAATAATATAGACAATTATACACATAACACATTAAAATAATTTAAATTCTAACTTTAATTCCAATTCTAATTTCATTATAAATGAATTTGATTCACTGTATAAAATCTAACAACATATAACTATAGAGTACACTCCTAAAAATGAATTCCCTAAAATTAAGTAACATATTCAATGATAAATATAATAATCAAAGAAAATTTATTAATTATTTTTGAAATTTTTACTTTTATTTTAAAAAAAAACATAATTGTTTACAAAACACATATGATGTATTCAAATCACACCAAGGGTACATTCAGATACACCTACCTACAGTCGGAATTACATATCAAATCTTCGAGTGTAGTTTTCATAACATAGTTTACAAACACCGATGAAATTATAAAATCCCAAATTTATTTTATTTAACCAGATAATAAATTTATATCAATCCTTGAGTTAATGATAAATTATTTGGAAGGAGAGTCGTAATGAATGATATTCCAACAACCCTTGGATAGCTTGCAACAACGTCTTTGAGAACCCTATTATAAGTTCCCCATTTGAATATAGGATTTCTTTATGAATTGGATAAACTCTTAAATTAAGATCCCTAATTTGAAACAATTTGGGGATCCATGGTGGTGGAAAGATAAAATATGATGATGATGATGAAGAATAAGGAAGAATATTTACTTTTAACATAAAGTCTTGCCCTCAATAGGCATAACAAAGAGAATGGAAGAGGAAGGGTGAAAGATTTGGTATCCCTTCTCTTTTATTATAACTCACATACATGGTAAAAATAAACTACTTAGATAACCCTATAATTTATCTCTTCTAATCATGATCCATTTAAAAATACTATTATAATATTAATAATAGACTAATATTTTAATAAAAAACCTATTAAATAATAAAATTATAGTTCTTAAAAAACTTATCATATTAAACACCTTATATAATCCTAATATATCCCAATAAAAAATTATACCTAGACTTTGGAAATTTGGGGTCGAATAATGAAAGGTTAAGTGATTTTTTCATAATTACTAGACTAAAAAGATGGGGCATCTTGCGAGGTTCTCTCTCCACGGAAATGGATTCTAGGGTTTTGATGTGATGGCCTTAGATGAATATTTAAATCATACTAATGTCTTTGTTGGTCCTCCGAAGAAATCAAATGGAGGTTCTGGTTCGAAGCTTCCTCATGTACCTGCAGGCTCTGATTCGGGTAGGGCTTCTCGATTGAACAACCTACAGGTAAGGGGTTCTGACCGTTTTTTCCCTGATTCTTGAAGTGATGAGTTTACTACTACTAATTGCATTTCTAGAAATGGTGTGCTTGTGGTTGTTGAAGCGAATCCCTCATTCTTTCAAGAACTAATTGACTCTTGCAAATATTCAATCATTTCCTGGCTAAGCTCGATGAACTCTACATGGAAGGTTGAAGACCTTCGGAAACATCTTCAAGAGATTTGGGGTTTTAATGATTGGCGGATGGTTTCCATCGGTATGAATTTTTATCATTTTACTTTTGGCTCCAATGATTTGAATATGTGGACCTGTAGTCGTGGTTTTTTGAATCTTAATCCTGGGATTCTCAAATTTCCGAACTAGGACCCCTAGTTCGATCCCTTTAAGTCCAAGATTCCATATCCCAATCCTAGATCCAGATCAAAGGATTGAGCTGGGTATTTTGGCATCTGAATATCCTTTGGGATGTTTCTTTGGCAGTAGGAACTCCTATTAAACTTGGTAAGGAGACTGGATCAGTTGGGTAAGGCCATTTTTCTTGCATTCTAGTTGAGTTTGATATGTCTTTTCCCCTTGTTGAGATAGTTCTGTTGATTGCTGGTGATTTTAAGTTTGAGCTTGAGATTGAGTTTGAACATGTTCCTTCTTTATGTACAATTTGTTCAGTGATTGGGCATGTTAAAGAAAAATGTAATCGAGGATTGCGATGCTCCAATTTTAAATGATATGGTCATCTTGTTGAAAGCTGTAAGTTCAAATCCCAAGGTTCTCATGCTCCGTAAATTGGGATATAAGGGTCACATGATGGGGAGAAGGGTGTCCGGAATGGGTCATCATTTCCTTTGTCTACCTCTGATGGTGTGAAGGGAATCTCACCTTCGACCATCAAGGTGGATTTGGTGAAAAACAATCCACCCATTTCTAAGAAAGTGGGTACTGTTTCTTTTGCTGATGTTGTTTCTGGTAAAAGTCCCAGTGAGAGGCCTTTGAATGATCAGTAAGACAGGGGTGTTCTGTTTAATCCCTTGGGTGATAGCACACTCCATATTTCTGGCTTGCATACAATTGAGCATGTGGAACCCTCTAAATGGGGTGATATTTGTTTTGACGGTGCTGAAAGTGAATAGGAGATGGATCATGCTGATTTTCTGGAGGAGAAATACTTTGATAAAGGTAAGTTGGGATGTTTTTCATCTGGTTGGAAAGGATCCATTGATCACTCTATTTCACAAAGGGGTGTGCAAGGTTATAATGCCATTAAGGCTTCTGTTTCTCATACTGTTGCTCATACAGTAGGGGCCTTACTAGCCTCTGGTTCTTCTGTTGTTATTCTCACAACAGCTATTGTGTCGCCTGAACTAATGGGGGAGGTGAATGATGGGCAGACTTCCCATAACAATATAGCAGTTTCTTCTGATTCCCATGATGGGATTCTTTCTATCTCCCTGGGTGAACCTATAAATATTATTTCAGCCTCAATTGAGGCCACTTCTATGTAGGATTCTGTTTTACCTTCTTCAAATTCCAAGGCCTTCCATGCCTCGGATGCAGGTTCTTTAACATCTAATCGTCGGAGTTCTTTAGATGAACCTGCCATCACAATGGCAGTGACGCCTAAACATGGTGTTGCGGCTTTGAATGCTACCACTGGTGCTACAAACTTTTTTTCCATAATGGACTCAATGAATTCCCATGATTTTTATCTGCTCTATATGGAGACTTGTGAGAGGAAAAATCATATCACCATGAAAGGCCCTATTTCTAATGCACCTTCTTTGGTTGCATAGACCAGTGCTGAGCAGATTTGGTAGCCCAGTTCTGAAGAGCGCTTGGAGGATGGGGATAAAGGCACTGATGATGCTGACACTATGGATAATCTAGCTGATACTCATCATGATGTCTCTGATTATGGAGGTGCGGATGAGCAGGGTGCAGATTTTTAGATTCCGTATCAGTGGAAAAGAGGAAAAAATCCAAGAGGACGTGGTGGTCTGCGTGGAAGAGGCGGGAGAGGAGGCAGTACCAGAGGCTGACTATGTTTGTATTACTTTGATGTTCATCACATGTACCCCAAATCTTTATCCTCTTGTATGCTTGACTTTTATTTTAATAATAATTTTCTGGATCATGGATTCACCTCCATCATTCTAATGTTATGGCAATGACCAGTTACTATTCATGCAAACCAAACCATGAAATTTACTATGCTTCCTTCACTAGAAATTTTTTTACAATATTTGTTTAAGGTTCACATATTTCTAAACATGAACGTAACTATGAAATTCCCAAAATATTAAAAAAAATCAAAATTTTCACAAAAATAAGATATGAGTTTATTATATTTATAATTAAAAAACCAAGGTGCTAAAATTATTCCAATCATAAATGGTTCTTTTCTAAAATAAGTTATAGTATAATTATTCCAAATTTATATGAATTCTAAAAAAAAAATTTATTGAAAAATACTGATTATCCCCACCATGAAAGTTTACCCATAATGTTGAATCCATTTGAAATGATTTCCCAATGTGTTTTCAAAATTTTACTTTAAATTAATTATCAATCATTTTTAATTGTCACTTTATATCCATCCATATTAAATCACATACCATAATTTTTTTAAGAATATAAAAATATAATATAGTAATTATAATATATATAAATATTTTCCCTAAATATAATTTTGAAATCAGATGTTTTAAAATAAAAATTAAACATCATTTTCAAAATAAAATGTTTTTAAATAAACTAATGTTATTAAAAATATATACATTATTCTTAAATATTATATATTTTTCAATACTAATTTTAATTATTTATAATTGTGTTATAAATAAAATCATTTTTAAAATGAATAAAAACACTTTCATTTCTAACATCCTGGTTTTTCCATTTGAACTGGAACATTTTTTACCCCAATATAAAATGATTTTTAAAATAACATTATGACTTAATTTGACATCTAGAAACACATTATATGAGTATATCCAAGAAATAATAGAAAATTTCATTACATCATCAATGATTTTATATCTTAGAAAGATAAAATAGAAACTCAAAACAAAATTTATGACTGTTTGAAGTTAAATTTTTATTTAAAACTTATTTTCAGAAATGGGAGGCTAGGTGGAATAGTATGGAAAATAGTGGACTTAACTATTAATTTGATATTGGGACCAAATACATAGTTTCCAAAACTATGAACCTCAGCATGAATACCCCATGTATCTGTATCTATTTTAAAATTCTGTGAAGTGTGATATTTTGGAAAACCATTCATTTTTTTAAAAAAAGATTTATTTTCTAAAAAGACTATTTTAAAACCATTTTTAATAAATTAAAATCAAAAATTTCTTGATACACATGAAATAACCAAAAACATCTTGTTGTGGTGTGCTTTGACTCTTGATTAAATTTCATCTAGATTAACCCACCACATCTCTTATTTTCTTATTTATCTACTAATTAATTATTAACACAAGGAATCAAGGGAGACGTATAATCCTTTTACACAAATGTTTTCAAAACATTACTCACTATTCTTATTAAGTTTAATTAAAAATTATTAAAAAAATATAAACAATGTTTTAAAATGTTAAAACTTCAAAAATAATACACTCAAACTCACCTCACCACATTTCCTTCAAAGGATAAATAATCCATGTAATATATAAAAAACTAATGATATAGCAAACTAAAAAAATATTATAAATATTTTTGATATAATAAAATAACCTATTCAATACAATATAAAATATTCCCACTAAAAATCACATTTGAACCAAATTAACATGGTTAAATCCTTGTTTTTTCAAACCAATTTAAAAATAAATAATAACAAAAAAATTCATTTACAAATTATTTCATTACAAAATCAAAAAATAAATAATCTATTTGACCACATTATTTATAATGGCTTGGTATATCCCATGTAAGTAAAATAATATAAATCAATTTATATCAATAACATATATTTAAATTTAGCATTTTTCATCACCAAATATGGATTAAAAAGTAGAAAAACTATTTTAACTTTGAAAACACATTTTAATCTCAAAATTTAAAAACAAATAGTGACTTACTTTAAGAAAATTATTTTATTTAAATTTTTCAATCACTATACACTAAATCCAAACCAAAACAAATTATTTGATAATTATAAAATTGTTTAAATTTAGTTTAAAAATCACTTTTAAATTAAATTTTAGAGAAAAGACATATTGAAATGAAAAAAAAAATCACCCACTATCACCAATCATAAATTGAGTATAAAAATTTTAAAACCAAAAAAAAATTATTCTTGAAATCTAAATCAATATATATTACAAACAGACAAGGAATTATGTAGTAAAAAAACTTTTAAACTAAAACCAAACCAAACATAGATTAATACCCAAAAAAATTATTTTCCCAATCTATGTATTCATTTCAAACCTTCATAACCCATAAAATATAACATTGAAAAATATTTCAGATAAAAAAAATTATAATTGGAATAATTCCAATAAAATGAGTGTGTTAAAATTTAAACAAAATTAATAACACTCAAATACAGTTAAGAAAACAAAAATAAAAATACCATATAAACCAATTTTTCTTTTATAATAATTCATTTCATATTCCTAATATTTAAAGTAAAAAATGAAATTTTCAATAAATTTGTCAATCCATGTAATTAAATTTTAATCAAATCTATACATATTATTTTAGAAGTAAGTATATTTCACTAAATATTTTTCCCAAACAACTAATTATCATTTAAAATGGAAAAAGGAACTAAAATATTCTTTTATAATATATTACAATAAAAACAACCCTGAAAATAATGTTATACTTATCTCAATATTTTACTAAACTACCCATATTCCAAAAAAATCTTCCTAAACACAACATTATCAAAGTTAGTGATGGGATAATTAAACCAATGTAATTATTATTAATATAAATAATCTCCCATTTTATTTCAAAATATCTTCATAAATTAAAATATTTTTCATAATATCTAAAACACATTAGACTATGAACAAAATAAATTATTTCCGGTAAAACTTCTTTAATTTAATTAAAGGAACAATTTAAAAACAAACTCTAATAAAACAAGACTTCATATATAAATAAAACTATTTCCCGATTTCAAATATTTAAATATTTATGTTAATCCCATGATATAAATAAAAAGAAAATTTTCAAATTTAGAGAAAATAATTCTTCATGTTATCAAAAAATTTAATTACGAAATGTTTTTTTAACATCGGTTTTTAAATTTTATAAAACGAGATTCACATTAAGGGTAGTGAAAACGTGATCTCAATTAAAAAAAGACAACCAAAAATCAAGAAGACATATTATCCTTTGTCGAAATATCAATGTTTCCCTTTTATATATAGAAATTAATATTCTCTCTATAATTATGAGCAATAGAATTGGTACCTACACATTACAATCACCATTACAAAAAAAATCCTATAATAGCACTAGAATTTATCAGTGCTATAAAAATTATCTGATAAAATCCAACTTTATCAGTGCTGAAATAAGCACTGATAAAATAATCCCTTTATTAGTGTTTTATTCTCATTGCTGATAACAGTTTCCCTTTATCAATGCATTTTTAGCACTGATAAAATATTCCCTTTACTCGCGTTTTTAGCACTAATAAAGGTCTAAAATAAAATGAAAAGTGAAACAAATAAAAATAAAATGTGTAAATTGATAAAAACATGAAACATTTTATTAATTAAGTAATTATTGATAAAAATGAATAAATTTAATTAACATATCTATATATTAAAAATACTAATAAATATTATTTATTAAATATATATATATATATATAGTAGATAAGTATAATATATATAAAGAGTTAATTAAAAACATATTAATGGCTTATTCATTTTTAATATTGTTTGATTTTTCAATTCAACTTATATCAAACATCATGTGTTTCATTTATTACACACAAACATATATATATATATTCATTATTATACACAAATGCACACAAAAATATATTTACGCAATATATAGAAACACATAAACCAAATAATTATGTAATTTATTTAGATTTTATTGTATTTTAGAATTTCATTATAACCTGATACATTTAATATATATTATTTTTTTAACAGTTAATTTTATTTATTTGTTTTTAATACTATAGTTAGGGAATTCATTTTTAAAGTTTTTTTTTCTTTTTTATATTATTTTTTAATTTGATCATTTTCTTTTTTTTATTTATATTTATTTATTTACTATGTTTTATTTTTTTAGGATATATTTATACACTTATATATATCCATATTTTTTAAATAACATATACTTAATTAATAAAACTTTTCCATTTTTTAATATTTTTATAGTGTACTCATTTTGAATTTTTCAATATCACTAATTTTTAAAATTCATGTATTTAAGATTATAGATCCATTAGTATTGTTGAAAATATATTTTTAAATAAATATTTATAAGTAAATATATCTATAAATTTAAATTTACTGTGTTTATAATTATAATAAATAAATTATTTTTTTTAAATAAGTATTTATATAATTAAAAATAAATATTTATATATATTTAGATAATTATAAAATTATAATAAATTTATTTAAATAATTATAAAAATATAATAAAGTTATTTAAATAATTATAAAATTATAATAAATTTATTTAAATAATTATAATGTTATAACAAATTTATTTAAATAATTATAATTATAAAGCTTTTATCAGTACAAAAAAAGTAAAGTTAAAATATATATTTATCAGTGTGAAAACATTATCACTGATAAATATGTCTTTTATTATAACGTTTATTGCACTGATAGTGCTTGAGATTTATGAGGGCTTATTAATTTAGAACTAATAAAAGGGATCTTTTCATCACATTTCTAAAAGCACTATTAAAAGTGTCCCATTTTATTAAAAAAACCATAACCACGACTCTATCACTCATGATTCTCAAGATCTCGTGGAACTCCTCTACTATCAACATGACTCATCTACATTCCCTCATATTAATCAAGGCTAAAATCTAATGTATGTTATTTTCTACTCTTCCTTTATCATTGTTTGATGTTTTGGGCTCTACGTTTTGTGTTTTTCATTTTTATGCTATTCTTAAACATAACAAACCCTACATATCTTTTTATTGCTACTAAAATACAATGAGTGTCTTTTTATTTCATCATTTTTCTCCTTTAATATGTATAAGAGTGTCCAACACATTTCTCCCTAGAGACACACATTGATGGTTTACTCTACTCTTGACAATAATAAAAATACCTCTCATCCCCCCTCAATTTTCTCTTAATTTGAATAATATAGGGTTCCAAAATCTTGGTGGTTTCTAAAATTGAATTCATATTATATACTAGATTATATATTCTAAAGGCTTAATTATGATGGATTTTAAGGATTAGGGGATACCAAGTTGTGGCTCTCATTTATAGTTGATGAACATAAAGGGACTGACATAAGTATAAAAATCATTAAAACATGTTTTGTGAATTTTGGTTATTCATGTAAATTGTTATACCATGAAATCAGTTATTTAGATTTATTGTTTTGATGAATAATTTTTTATTTAATTCACTAAAATATTGAATTAATTATTCACATACCAAAAATTATTTTAGTGATGCATGTTGTGTGATTTTTTATAATTAATACAAGATTTTTATTAAACTTTAACCATGGGTTACAGAGAGTGATGGGGAATTTATTTTTTGATAAAGGCATGGTTAAAAAAATTTAGAAATTTCCTAGATTAGATAGGTTTGATAAATAATAAGGTAAATGGACTTATAAATACACAACAATATATAGATAGTGTATTTCCCAAAAGTAAGTGAGATTTCCTTGGTTTTATAGTCAATCAATAAAACTTTGAGATGTGATTTATTAAAAGATTTACTCATAAAAATAAATATGTTAGTAATTAATAGTATAAAAATAATTTAAAAAGTTATCTACCGTAGTGAATAACTGTAGAGAGAACAAAAATTGATTAAAATATAATTTTTATGGTTTGGATATTTTTATTCTATGACACAAGTAATTTATTATCCATGTCCAAAATGCACAAAATAGAGTTATCATATTTGATGATATCCTTGAATCATATAAGGTAATTTAAGCTTATATATACATTTATCAGAGGTTATGACATATGATCAACAAAGATTTCATTGAGGAATTAAATATATGATATTGTATGAATTAATTGGGATACTTATCCCAAATAGTTTCTCATCTATTATAAATCATAAGTATCATCACAGATGACTTGAAACATTTATTGAAACACTCAATAAAATAAGTATTCCAATGTGATGAAATTACCAGTTTCCATGAGATGGTGTTCAATTCTCAAGGAACACTATATTAAATAGATAATACATATATATTATCCCCCTATTGAAATTACTATTTGTTTAATTCCATAACCAAACCTCTCTTCTTATTTGATAACTATTTATTACTAGGTTAAGGATTTATCACTCCTTCAATGATCGAGGGTCCTCAATAATATTTTTATGATTGAAGTCTACAGTAATATCCTCAAAGTCTAGAATACTTTTTTGGGGGGATACCTCTCTCCAATACTTTATTTTAAAACCAATAATATCATTATCAGTCATAAATTAAAACATTAATAGAGGTAATTATAGATATAATTCAAACTATGTGGCATAATTTTCAAGGATGGTGAGTATTTATGGTTCCTCTAAGATTTTATGGTTATATATCATAATAATAAATTTATGATTTCGTGGAATATATTAATTTCATTTATAACAGTAAAAAAATTCTAGATCAATATTGAGCATAAGTTTAAAAATTCACCCTTTAAACTGATTTATGTTATTGGAGGGATCTTATTATGGATTATAAAATATCCAAAATTAGAAGGGGAGGAATCCTTGAGTAGACATAAGTTATTTATAATGTTTGTGGGCTGAGATTCATTTCTTCAAGACCATTAGAGTTAAGGTATTCCAATTCCTCTTCAATTAAGGATGCTTTTTGAGTGATTCTATTAGTGTAGGTTCCTATGACACTAATCCTTAGACTCTTGATTGACTTCCATCTCTTAATGATGGATGGGAATCCTTTAAAACTAGCCTTCCTCCCATCATTGTGGTTCCAAAGTTCATTGATGACATAAATCATGAACAATGATTGGAGGAATTCTAGTTTGGAAGAGGGAATGAATAGCCTCAAATACATCATTAAGATATGGAGTTAAATAAAATGTCTAAGGATAGATTAAATAATTCTAGTGAATGTTATTTGTACTTTAGTATTGAAGTTTTACATCTATATTAAAGATAGTAACAATTGTCATGAAAGATTCATGAAATTGTGGTCTTTTATGTACGAAGTCTATTGTATTTTTGTTATTAAAGACAATTTAAATGTTTGACTACTCATGCAAAAAATGTCTTGTGAACTAGAGGATGTTTCCAATCCCGAGAAAGAAGATAATATTGATGATGACCCTACAGATTTAGTTGGGGATCAATAACATGTTGATGAAAAAATGATTAAAAAAATAAGAACAATTAATTATCATAGTTTTGAAGAAAATTATCAAGGAAAGAAGTTTAGGTGTAAAATTTGAGGTTGGTTGGAATCAGCGCGACCAACCTATTAACCCCAACAAGTCAATATTAATTAGTTTTCTTGGGGTCCCAACAAGGATGAATGTATTGAGTGAAATTTATTCATGGCATGATGTCCAACATGTAATGAGGGAAATACTTTGGAAATATATAACAGTAATGTTATAATGTACTTTCCCTATTTTACTGAAAAATTATATAATGGAACATTGATTTAATTTTCATTATTAATGGAAAAATTAAATTTTTTTATAATATTTCCTTAATAAATTTTTCTTAATGGTCACAAGAAAATTCCATAGAGTCTTATAGACTCTTCTAACGAAGTTACATCATAGGGATGTTTTGGGGAAAATAAAGCCCCACCCACCACTTAATTATGCACACATTATAAAGTGGGAAACATGGATTTCATTCAGAAATTTTCTCAATGAGAAATCATATTAGGTGTTTTGAAATTGATAATAATTTATTTTCTATTATATATTTTACCAACTTGATTTAAAAATTTTAATTTATGAAACATCAAAAAAGTGCTTAAAATAAAGAGCGTTCATCAAACCCATTGTACCACTATCGCAAATGAAGGATAGGGTACACTTCATTAGAGAATAAATTGGTATGTATTTTAAATCGGTAATAAAGGTTTAATAATGTGATATGGAACAAAATATGTTCCTTTTTTATATGAAGATTGATGAATCAAAATCTGAAGCCACTCCCATCCCACATTAGGTTCAATGGAAGGTTGTTCGTAGAAATAATTATGGTATATTAGTTGATGAAAACACAAAATCGGTACGGGAAGCAAGTGTATGTATTACATAATTCATATTCATTGTAATTTATAAGAAAAATACATAAAATTAAATATGTTCATTTTTTATGGTTTATACACAAGAATCGGAAATGGTTGTACGATAAGAAACACGAATTTTAGTAGCTTTGATGTAGCCTAAACAATTTGATCACGTTAGAGGATTAGGTTTTGGAGTCTCTACCCGAACATATTTTAAGAAGATAAAACCACGTGAAGATACATATAATATAAGGAGATGAATATAGACATAAATAGACTCAATGCAAGATATTATTTTGTAGTTTTGTTTAGTAGACCAATGTATAATAAAAGATCAAAGTGAACCAATGGTGGAGAAAATATATACACATGAACGAAATGATCCCACTAGCATTGAGGTTATTTATTCCCCCAAATCGCATACCATACCTGAATAATTGATTTTTTCATTACTCTTTCTACTAAATTTTAATCAAAAAAACTTCATTTAACTTTATATTACTAAAATTATGTAGGGTATAGCTGTATGTGATTTTTTTAGGTAA
The DNA here is from genome assembly GCA_963277665.1 of Viscum album. Lineage (NCBI taxonomy): Eukaryota > Viridiplantae > Streptophyta > Magnoliopsida > Santalales > Viscaceae > Viscum > Viscum album. The sequence goes on from OY728119.1 coordinate 1,688,629,080, forward strand.
AGACCCATGTAGAACCGTGTAATGATGGGTACATTGTATAATATCCCGGGAGACTATATACACAATCAACCCATCCAAAGAAATCACATGAGAGTGGGGATTGAGGTAGCTTATGATCCGATTACAAAGTTGTTTTTTCTACTTGATGGTCTGGATATTACAAGGGTCAAAGATACTATTTGAGATTTCATAACATGGATATATAATATTAAAAATATATGTTAGGCACATATTTAACAAATTTTCTTATATGAAATTTTTTTTACTATTGACAATAAAAGGTCAGAATTGAGGTATGATATTATAGAAGGAAAAAGTTTTAGAGAAACAAAAGTTCGAATCAAGAATATCTATTTAATATACCAAGAAAAAAATGGCCTTCTAAGAGTACCTTATCCCCACTAGTATGAGAGAAATATTTATTACCATTATAACTTCTGGAAGAGACCATATTTAAAGATAAAACTATGTTTTTCATTGAATATGAAGAAGAAATATATGGAGATTCATTGACACAAGGAATTGTTCTCGAGACTCTAAATGAGATTATCAAGCATGAATATTTGGGGGTCTCGGTTGTGGATACATACATATGGTGCATTTTATTAATACTTATGTCTAAATAGTGAGATAAATATGTTTAACAACGTTAATAACTATTCATATTTTGTACTGGCATTTTTATTACAACTATATAAATGGAATATCATGAGAAGCATAAATTTAATTAATTAACTCATGTATTATTTCTACACTAGAAATTAATTTGAATGAGGAAGAAATTAAAAATAAAAAATACAAGTTACTCAAAGATTTTCCTAAAAAATCCACATACGATAGACTCTTTTTTATTACTTAATTACAAGGGTAAAACTCTACCATCTAATCACATAAAACATATTTTAAATTTTTTCATTACTTATTTGTTTTTTTAGGAATCACTATATGCTAATAGCAGTCAACATAGGCACCCCAAATACTTATTTTTTTGAAGTAATGCATGTATTTCAAACCAAAAAAAAGACAAAATATGTGTATTGTGAATATTTAATACTCTAAAATCAGCATTTTATAGACTATATAATAATTATATGTTTGGTATGTGTTTTAATGATAATTTTGATATGATAGTGAGGTTGTTAAATATAACCTAAACCATGTAATTAAGTCGGTGTTTGAATAGCTAAAGACTATGGATTGCTACAAATAGAAAAAAAATGTATATATAAAAATATTTAACTATCAAAACATTTCAAAAAATATTAATTTTTTTGGTCAATGTTTCTACAGTGTCCAAAACAAGATAATGCAATTCATTGTGGATATTCTGTTTGAAAATTTATGAGAGAATTCATAAAGCATGAAAATACCACCATCCCCCAATAGTTAATTTCTAGATGTAATTACAATTTCAATAAATATATTTTATAATAAATTTTTATCTATATTTTCTCATTACTATAAATATTTCAGACAAAAGAGTTACTAAATATAATAAATTAATTTTTTTGGATACGACTGGATAGTATATTTTTGGTCAGAATATTTTCCAATAATAAATTTAGGTGATTACGAGTTATGCTTGTTATCTAGTATAAGTTGTGACCTTCTAATGAAATTTTGGGAGTGACGCATTAGTTTTGGAATAATTATATATTATTTTTTATCTCTTTCTCAATAAGAAGAGTAATTGAGGAAATTAATTTATTTAAAATCATTGACCTGTAAATAATAAAATTTTTGGGAAATCACGGAGGTTGTGGGGGAGGTGGACGTAAATGTAGAGTTAGAGGTAGAGGCAGAGGTGGAGATCGATTTGGAGTCGGAGACCGGCAAGTAGGAGGAGGAAGAGGCAAAGACCGAAGTAGAGAATGAAGCATAGGATGATAAGAAGAACTAGCTTGCAAACAATAATTTTTTTGGGAAATGAAGTATAATAAGGATCATATCATGATTTTGTTTAAGAAAAATTATTTAAAAGTTCACACAACACCTTTCACATAAGACAAGATCCATTTTTCTTCTTTCCAGTTTAAAATGTAATTTTAGAAATAAATGTATCATACTCAAAACCGAGTAAATGAATTAATAATGTTATGGTACTTTAAAAAAATGATCCATATATAATTTATGATGTGTAGGGATCTACAACACCTCAATCTGATGCACAGTGTGACCAGTATGACTCCAAGTGTCTGTTATCAGTTTAAAATTGACATTTTAATAAAAAAATCATTACTAACTAAAAACTAAGAAAATTCACTTGGATTGCCTCTATAATTTTTTATAATGTTTTATATTTCATTTTTGAAATTTATGAATCAGTATCATCTCAAAACCACACATGATGTCACTCATATGGCTCAAAGTGCGTGTTTCTAGTTAAAAATGACATTTTAGTAAAAAATACATGTGGAATTCAAAAAACCAAGTAAACGAATTCAGATTGTTTTGATACTATAGAAAAATGATTTTATATTCATTTAGGACATTTATAATTCAGTCATACCAAAATTGAATTCATGGTGTGATCTTTATGACTCCAAATGTATATTTTTTATTCAAAAATTACATTAATTAGAGTGGAAAAAAACAGACATACTCAAAACTAAGAAAACACATTCAAATAGTTTTAGTGCTTTACGAAAATGATCCATAAGTCAGTTTTTATGTCTAGGGATCAGATGAACCTCAATCTGATGCAAGGTTTGACCATTATGACTCCACGTGTCTCTTATCAGTTTATAATTTTTATTTTAATACAAAAAAGTGTTACACAATAAAAATAGTGAAAAAACACTTGGATTGTCTTGATAATTTGGAAAAATGATTCATAATTCATCTGTGACATGTATAAATCAGTCACATGTTAAACCCACACATTATTCTACCTATATGGCTCAAAGTGAGTGTCTTTAGTTTAAAATGACATTTTCGTGAAAAAACACATGTGGAATACTCAAAACTGAGGATATGCATTACCATTATTTTGATACTTTATAAAAACTATCCATGAGTCATTTTGGAAACATTTTATTTAGTTTCATCTCAATCTTATGCAGAGTGTAACTGGTATGACACCATGTGCATCTTTTTTATTCAAAAATAAAATTAATATTAGTGAAAAAAACTAACAAACTCAAAACTAAGAAAACACATTAATATTGTTTTATTACTTTAATAAATTGATAAATACATCATTTTAGATGTGTAGGGATCATCCTCACCTCAATATGATGCACGGTGTGATTTGTGTTACTCCAAGTGTCTGTTATCAGTTTAAAATTAACATTTTATTCCAAAAAAATGTCACTCACTAAAAACTAAGAAAAAGTTCTCTCGTTCTCTTAATAATTACGTACAATGATTCATAATTCGTTTTTAATGTGTATGAATCAGTCTCATTTCAAACCAACACACGATTCTACATTTATGTGTCAAAGTTTGTGTTTCTAGTTTAAAATGATATTTTACTAAACAACAAATGTGACGTACTCGAAATCGAGGTAACGAATTCCAATTATTTTGATAATTTTGGAATTTGATACATGGGTCATTTGGGATGCGTATAATTCATTCAATCCTCAATATGATGCATGATGTGATCATTATGACTCTAATTAAGACTTATTTATCCAAAATTGACAATAATTTTAGTAAAAAAACAATTGGGATACTCATAACCAAGAAAATGAATTTGGATTGTTTTGGTACTTAAGGAAAATGATATGTATGTCATTTTTGATGTGTAGGGATCAAAAGAACCTCAATATGATGCACAGTGTGACTGATATGACTCCTTCTGTATCTTTTTATTGAAAACTAACAGTAATTTTAATCAAAATAAAACCCATAGACTCAAAACTGAGAAAACGCATTCTGATTGTTTTAGAACTTTAGAAAAATGATCCATAAGTCATTTGTGATGTGTATGAATCATTCATTCCACAATTAGACTCACTATGTGACTGGTATGATGCCAGGTAAACCTTTTTATTCAAAATTTACATTATTTTTAGTAAACAAACAACTAACATACTCCCTAATAGTGTTTTTTTTTTGCATTTATGTTATAAATTTTATTTCATTTAACTTCAGAATTTATATACTATTTTGGTAATTTTTTTATGTTTTTACTGATGCAGTGTGTTGTTGTAACACACTACACCTATTTGTGGTGATGTAGTGTACAGCAACATCACACTTGAGTTTTCACCTTTATCATCACTACTAAATATGATGATAAAGCTTCCCTTTACTATTGATTTTAAAATCATTCATAAAGTATGCATTTATTAGCGCTTATACAGGCGTTGATAAATTCTATCATTATCAATACATTAAAAAACACTGATAAATCATAATTTTATCGGTGTAAGTAAAAGAACTGATAAAATACACCATTTATCAGTGATTTTTAAAACACTGATAAAGGGTCTATTTATCAATACTATAGAAAATCATTGATAAAATTATGATTTATCAGAACTTTTATTTGCATTGATAAATATACCCTTTATTAGTGCTTTTTTAGAACAGATAAAAGACAAGGAATTTTAACTGTGCTAAGGTAGTCAACTCTCTTCTAGAACTGATAAATGTTGGTTCATGAACTATTAAAGTCATGTTTGTAGTATTGAATGTTATTCAATGTCATCTTAATCAAACCAATGTACCATATTATTTGGTGTTCTTTTTTATTTCACCATAATCATCTTCACATAATCTTCTCTATTAAGTATATCATATTGTTTCAGAGAAAAACAATTGAATCAATGATTTCATCTTGAGGGTGAACTTCTTGTATAAATATCCCTTGTATAATTTTTTTCATATTTTGATGGATTTCCACTTCTGGATATACTTTCAGATAATCTATTTAAGATACCTCCTAATATTTTCTAAGAACTCTTCCCTTTTAAAAATATCTTGAATCAATGTGTCATATAAAGTGAAACCCCGTATATTTGCCTTACCCTGTGAAGATATCTAAGATAATAATTAAATGTAATATCTTTTAAGGAATGACTTCCCTCTTATCTATATTGAATTTGGAGGATCTCCTTCTATTCCCCCCACCCCTACCTATGGACAGACATATATAGATAGGGGATGATCTGGCCCAAACCTACCTCTATACTTTGCTCTTACAATTTCCCCTTAACCTTATTTTACATTTTCCTTTTCTTCATTTTCTTATTTTTAATCAACTTTTTTCCTTTTATTATTGAAGGGAATGAAAAATATCCCTCCACTTCACAATAATTGATTTGAACAACATTATCAAACTTTATCTACTGAGGGGATGAGTCTCTCTCCTTCTCTAGATGAAACCCATCCCTCATTGAAGATCTCCCCTGGTGACCAATGAACAACCCTCTATCATTTAAATTGTGAATAATTATAAGATTATTCAAAATTATAGTGGCTAGTGAATTCCTTCCTTCTCGATCCTTCCATAGACTTACTATAACAGTGTCCATAACAAGTTATGGGAAATAAAGATAGTCTATCTTATATAGTATTTCATGGATATATGGATTATCCTATTCCTTATAGATCCTATGATTCACCTAGAAATGGGGAATATCTTTAGAAGATAGATATTAGGAGCCATTAACTATATGGTTTATAATAATACATGCTTGAGGATAAACCTCATCAGCAGAACAACAGGCAAATAATCTAACTGAAATACGGAATTTGATTTTCCTATCCATAGAATCATTTATCTACCCCGTAAAAACCATTTTCATTTGTTAATAAGTGGGATTTACTCCTTTAAAAGGTTTAGTATGGTGAGAGTATACAAATTATTTAAAATATTCATAAAAAGAAGTGGAAACCCATATGATATTTTAAAAAACTACTTTCTTAAACCTAAACTCCTTGGAGATCTCAATCCAAATTACATCTGGTGGAGGCTTCACTAGATTTATTTCAATATAGATACAAGTACATAAACCATAAAACTAATGGATATATGTAAAAATATATGAAAATCATAAAAAATCAATTCATATATGCAGAAAGATATCTAAACCATACAAACAAACAATTTTAATATACACACTACCAATAAATAGGATTGATGAAGTCCAATCAATCAGATTTCCACCATAATAAACCATTTAATTTAGGTAATATTGTCATTAATTTATATTTAAACATATCTATTCAAACATATAATGATTTTAGGGAAATTCATTAAGTTGAATAAAATCAGAAAATATCTAGAAACAAAATAATATTTAATAACTTAACTAAAACCTAAAAACCATAATTTCAATCTTGGTTTAAAATGTTTGAAATCAAACATTTATAATCATAAAACATCATTTTAATTACTTAAATATAATTATAATAAAATTAAGAAAACAAACTAAACTAATAGGCATCTAATTTCTAAAATAATTACAATTATAATATGTGGGAAAAAATAAATTACAAAACACAAAATCATTTTTCAAAAAAAACATGTCCATTAAAACATTTAAAGTAAATTAAAAAATTTTACTTTGAAATAATAAACAAAATATCAATAAAAATTTACCAAAAATTAAAATTTCTATTTTTAACATTTTATAATATTTTATACTATTTTATGAAAATGTTATCAAAATCCAGAACATATATTACAATCATTTCATCATGATAATTCAAATAAATCACACATAAGGGGAAATGATTTTTCTCATGTTAAATTATCTCATAAATCAATTATGATAAATGAGTAAAAAATTTGATTTCATATCCTAAATACTTGGTTATAGGACACTTATCATTGGAGAAAAAAAATTAAAACCAACTCATTCAAGGGCTAAATGACATCACTCAAACCACGGACATCCCTAGAAACTCAATTATTTATCTAAATATTTTTATAAATTAGTTTAATAGGCACCTCTCAATTTATAACCATCCTATCCCCTCGCCTAATAATAAATAAACTTCATAAAATGGCTCTGACACCATTTATTATTTCATTACTTTAAATATAATATTTTTATCTAGCACAATCATGTCACTGAGGATGAATCCCACGTCTCCTTAGTGTACTCCCCCAATCACCAATTTCTAATGAATATCACTAAGGGTATTGAAATTTCACTTTGAGATTGATTTACCATCTAAATTAAAATTTCAAATAAATAAAAATGTAATCATAATAATCCAAAAAATAGAAACAAAATTCCAAAAAATAAAACCCCAAATAATCCCAATAATTAACATAATGTCATACAACTAAACAAGGTATAATTAAATTCACAAATAATATAAAATTTTAAAATAGAACTTCATTAACAAAAATAAAATGTTGAAAACAACCCCATTTCATAACCTCCAATTCATCCTAAAATAATCAATATGATTCTAGTCATTAACTTCAAGCTAGATGGGATATTTTCTCAAACTTTCATAATGATGATTAAAATATATACATCCATAAGATGTGTTAGAATATTTTATGAGAATCAAATTAGTAAGAAAACATTAATTATACAAAATATCTCTTGGATAATAGATTCTTCATATTTGAATTGTTTAATTCCATATAATAAAATTAACATTTTAAAATATCATATATAAAATATAATCAAGTACTTAACAATACATAGTGACACCTTGTTTATCTGATTTATCCAATGATAGTAAAATATCATTATCTTTATCCAATAATTACAGAATAAACATATAGTTGAACACATAACATTCAAAAACACATGATAATATCTTATTATAGGAAAACTAATGGATTAGCTTAACACAAGGCCTAATTTTTATCAAATCCACACTCATGGATTAGCCAAACACATGGATGATTCGCTGATGTAGAAAAACTCATGGCTTAACATATATTATATCCAAACACATAGCCTCCAAAAATATAAAATAGTTGTTATAATATAAAAACATAACAATTTAAACATACCACACAATGATTTCTTAATTATTTTAATATATCGTAATATCTAAAAACCCATTTAAAATTTATTTAGCATTATTTAGAAAATAAATGCTCATTTTCCCATCTTTATAAAACAATTATAGTTCATTTAATGTTTCTAAAACTTTAATTTTGTTATCTCAAAAACATTATCCGTCATTTTTATAACAATATAATATCACATTTTCACCCAAGAATATCTTCTTTAAATCGATAATTTATTTTCTAATAAATAGTAAAAATATCACCAGTTAACACATTGTTTACATGATCATTTTCAAAATTAAAAATTCATAAATCAATAATATAAATCATAGTTGATATAATAGCACTAAAAACCTCCATTTAACTACAAATACTTAATTTAAATAGAAAATTATACCATCACACCATACTACACTAAATAATTTTATTAAAGAAAACAAAAAGAAAAAAGGTAATGAAAAAGGATCATGTTGGATAATGGAGGGTCAAAATTAAAGTATCATGAAGTCATCTCCTCTTAAAATATCCACAAAACGAGGTGGGGGTGACAAGTACTACTAAAGGAAGTAATCATGTTATCTTGGGTAGCCCTTAAAGAAATAGAATCTATAGATTTGTTCCCCTCACACCACATGTGAAGCAAATCCATCCAATTTATAATGTGGTTGTTGATCATAATCACTTATTATCATGAATTCATTACTAAATATCACTTAATCTTTTAGAATAATATATTCTTATCAAGAATATTATATCTGTATTAATCAAAATATTTAATTTAATCAATCTCACTTTAGATTATATTTCATTGTAATTATACCATATTTATTCATAGTTAAAATCTTATATGATATTATTTATATACATATTAAATATTCAATTATAATCAAACAAAGGTTTGATATTACCTACATGATGTACAATAAACAATACACATAATAAATGGATTCAATATTCAAATAAAATTATAAAGATTCAAGAAATTTAACAAACTAGAATGAAATAAATCAAATCTGATGAAAAATACAAAAAATAATTTAATAGATAAAAAAATAATAGGTATATTGATCCCCTTAAATTAATTAATCCAAAACACTTAACAAATCATGAATCCATAAATAAATAATAGGTACAGTTTCAAAATAAGATAATAGGTATTGAACGGATTATGAGAGAACTCATTCTGGTTACTTTTCATCGAGAGATGAAAATACCGATTTTAAAACATGAATCATAACTCCAAAATGAAAATAACACCCCTATTAAAATGTTTCTTTCCCATAACAATGGTATTTAAAAGGAGCCTAAATACATGATTTGTCTTGGATTAGATCACCAAACTCTTGGAATCCCCACTGGGTTCTAATTGGAATGAAGACAAAACCACCAAAGTCACTCAATATAGAGTTTAATAAGCTCCCAAATATTCTTAGTAAATCATAACTAGTATTAAAGGACACATTAAAAGTGATAAAAAAAATTCAATTTATCATAGAATCAATAAAAAATTAATACAGAGTTAAGTAATAGAAACAAAATGATAAATTGGAGAAGTATGGGCATCGAGTGCATCAACCCTACACACATAAATATTTTCTATAATCAAGGATTATGTTTAGTGGTAAAACTCAATGTAGACTTAAACATCCCATAATTTATGTATTGAAAAATTAATTTTTGAATCCAATAAAATCTGGGATAATATTTTAAATTTTAGATATTGAGTGGGTTATCCCACTTCAAGATGTGCCAATAAACAAAGGCATGATATGAAATAAGACTTAGATGAATTAGTTGATTCATACAAAGCATAACCGTAGTCTATGGGTTTGTGCGTGTGTATTATCATAAATTAAACATAAATACGTGAAAGGATTAATTTTCACTCCCATTCATTGATAAAATTCTTTAATGGATATCCAGTTATGTGTTTATTGTTTTCTTGATGGGTATTTTGTATATAACTAAATACCAATTAATCCAAAAAAACATATAAAAATTTTATTGTACATGACTGTATGGAACCATACTTACAATTACATTCATTTTTGGAATTTATAACACATCAGTGACATTCCAAAGGTGTATGATGCATATTTCTCATGATATAATAGATGAGTTTATTAATATATTCGTGGAATATTTTTTGTATTTATGAAAAATCATTTGAGATATGCCCAAAATATTTTTATATGTTAGTTAAAAGATATAAAGAGAAGTGATTAGTATAAAATTTTGAAAAGTGTTACTTCATGATGAATAAGTGAATAAACCTTGGCCACCATATATAAAAAAAAGAATTCTACGTTAACTTAGTAAAAAAGAAATACAATACTTACAGGAGCCTACCATGATAAAGGGGATATGAATATTTATTCTATAAATGGGTTTTTAACATTTAATTTGTAATGATTTCTATATGATAGTAAAAAGAGTCACAAATTTATTATCTAAGAATTTTTCATTTATATTTTATGGTATATGAAAGAAACACTTCCTTATACTAAAAAGAAATTTAGTGGCCACCCCGACCATAATATATACCAATTGGGAAAAACCCATTTGAGATTTTTTATGATTCAAGTGATTAAGTTATGGGTAGAGTAATTAGTTAATAGTTCAATCATACTTTTATACCCATTAATTATGTATGTAACACTATAAATAAATCCAAAATCAACTAAATTTTAAGGTAGAATGATATTTATAATGGAGGTTTTTTCTTTTAAAGGTTTAGATCATATCTTTTAATCATTAAAGTAGTATTTTTTATGTATTTTTTACACTATAATAGTTTATAAATGAAATGGATATGAAACCATGAATTATCTAGGAAATTTTACTCCTAAAATTATTTTATATCATCCCCAATGAAAATAATGTATTGGATAATGTGGAATTTTACCTCTTATCAAGAATTACATTAAATAATGTGGAGGAGGAATGGAACATTTATATTAATAATGAGTTATAAAATGTGTGGATATTTTATATTGACTTTCATTCTCATCCAAGTTATTAAAAAATCAACAATTATTTGGTAAAAAAATCAATTTATCCAAACATTTCTTATCCAGAAAATATATACTTTTTAAATAAATAACATATTAATATTGGGATTCCCCATTTCTTTTAAAAAAAATGTAGAGATGAAATTATTTAGTGATGTGTGAAAGAAAATTAGGTGACAAGAATTATTAATTGTATTCCTTAAATTTTTATTAAAGGAAATCATGGACCCAATTTCATGATGACCAAGATTTTTCAAAGTTTATTTCTTTAGTCCAATTTTTATAAGGATTCAAGGGACAATATATGAGTCTGTGATCATTTTCAAAAAATAAGTAATATCAAAGAGAAGATTAAGATGAATCAACACCCAATATTAGTGTTCAAAAAAATTTATTTATGGGGAATTGATTTTATGAGGCCCTTTATGAACTCTTTTATAAACTCATACATCAATGTTTGTGAAGATTATGTCTCAAGATTCCTAGAATTAGAGGATACATCAAAGACCATAAAAGGTTTAATAAGTATATTTTTTAGGTGTAATGTTTTTTATCAATTAGAAATTCCTCAATTACTAATTATTTTTTGGGGGTAAAACTTCATCAATATTTTTAAAATGGAATTTATAGAGTGATATAGAGTAAGATATTTCACAATAAATCCTTATCACAAATATAAAAATTAAGAAAATGGAACATTCAGACCAAGAAATCAAGAAAATGTTCGAGAAAACAATGATCACAAGTGGATAATATAGGTTAAAAAAGCTTGATGATACACTTTGAATATACCATATATATTTTAAAACACTAATAGATAAATTTAATTCATGTTAGTCAAGTCATTTAATGGTGATCGAATAAAACCTTAATGTTGTGACTAAATAAAAATGGATCATAAACCCTCATTTATGGATAATGGATAAATATTAAATCTACACATAAATAATTCATAATATTGGTGCATTATCTCACTAAATATCAACCAAGGACTCAAAGGTGTGTCTATTTTTGGACTCTAAATTATGTTTTGAGTGGGAGGAAACCCAGGTAAAGTTTTCAAAACCCAAAAAAAAATTACTTCCAAGGATAATATTAAAACATTTACAACTAATTAAGCCAGGTAATTTTTATAATCACCAATGGTAAAGTCATGGGAACCTCAAAACCTCTCCAAACCCTCAATATTTATAGGATAAATATATTTTATGTGTTAGACAATGAAATGAAATAAATTTTTTATGAAAAAAGACTCATATGATGAAAAAATCATAACATGGTAGAGAAAACCATATCCATGGTTTTGACTCAACTCAACCCTTTAGAAAAAAAAATTAAACCCATTACCAATTTAACCCAATAATTTACCCGGTCTACCCTAACCATATAGTGGCATGTTTTTATCACCAATATTAATTAGAAAAACATAACACAAACCAAGCCATGACTTGGTCCACCCCCTTGTTCCATATTTCATTTTTTTAAAAAAACTCAACCCAAAAACCACCACTAATCCAGCCTATCCATTTTCTTAGTCCCGACCTAAATATAGGTAAAATAATACAACCATGTCAAGGTAATCCCAAGTCATAACCCACATGTATTTTTCAAAAAAAACTTTTACAATAATATGTATTATATTGTAATTTTCCTTGGAGTATAATTATTCCTAAAATACTTTTTAAAATAAAAATTAATGGGATCCAATTTAATAAGATATTTTTAATAAATGGTATCCCTATTCTTTAATAAAACCATGGTGATATTCCATAATTTATATTCTTTATATTCTATTTTTCATTAATCTTCCCAACCAATGAACAAAAAGAACCCATGTCTAGGGATTTTCATAAAATAATAAAAGGACCACAACCCCCACTATAACCATGGGTTTTATCTTCTATTTTTTTCTTAAACTAAAACCAAATAATTAAATAATTTTAAGAAATATGTTATAGTGTTTTCACCCAAAAATAATTCACCCAAACCTCGAAATTTCTATGATGTAATATAAAAAATAACATTATGGTTGGCCACTATAATACATGAAATTCCATACCAATAATTGAATATTAATCTAAATAGAATCATGGTTTAAGAAACTATGTCATTGTTATTATAAAAATATAAATATTTGGTTTTAAATCAAAGACTCCACACACATTTTTCTCAAGCTCCTCTCTTGACATTTTACATGCCCTATAAAAATCACCCTAACTAACCTCCATTACATCCAAACTTATACCTTATCATTCCAAGAACCTTTAAAACCACTTTTTTCTAGAAATAATCCTAAATTATATACCGATAAATCACCATAAACCTTTAAATTTTAAACATTCTATTTAAACCCACTATTAACCCAATGTTTTCAAACATAAAAACTCAAATAACTTACCTGCCTCTAAAACTAAGTATGATACATATCATAGTAAATATGAATGCATTTACAAGGATATCATATAAATACTACCAATTCCTTATTCTAAAAAAATAGCATCTATCAAATCCACCTTATCTTTCCCCATATGGAAAAAGTTCCTTTAACAACCTTACATACTTTTGAATATCTCAATATCAACACTCCTCTACATGGCCTCAAAACTAAATTAATATACATTCAAAAACCTGTATCTCACCCAAAAATAATTATCAATAACATATTTTCCCTGGAATATTTGATATCGTTCAATAAAATGTGTTTGAATTTAAATTATTCTAAGTAAAAAAGATAACTTAATATGTCAACTATCCATAAAATAAATATTAGTAATCTACTAGATCCCTTAATTTTTACATGTTGTATGCCTATATTGTACTACTTGATGGCTAACAATCATAATATATGATATGTTCATTAGTATCCCTATATCATCAAATATATTTTTGTCATATAATAAAATATTATATCCATGTATTTTAAATTTCAAAAAATCTTTCACATACACAAAAAATCACATAAGTACTTTAAGACCAGACTCACAGCTCCTTATGAATCCATCCAAGACTCTTTTTGGATATGTTTTATCAAACATTATTCATTTTTTAACAAACACTTTTTCCAAAACATAATCCTTTTTGGAATCCAAATTATGTGACCATGTGATCCTTGGTAGCCTTGATAACAAATATGGAATCATAATTTCATAGATATAATAAAATATTATCCTCTAGAAAAGAATTAGTGCTACTCAAGATACCAGTAGGTGTGGTTTGATCTCAATCAAACATACTCATATCTCTATATGATTATTTACACAAAAATATATATCATATAAATCATGTTTATACCTATATAATACATTTTTCTATGACATCATGTGACAACTTGGCAAGGAATATATCAATTAATTATAGTTTATCATGTCATTTGATGATTCTCTAAAATAGACAGACCATGTTAATGAATACATCAAATTTTATTCACCTAATTGATGATTATATCACATGTCCTTAATACATGTAGATAAATACATCATATGTTACTCAACTAATCATGAAACTGAATTTACACAATATAATTTAACCAAGGGCCTGGAAATATTTTCTCGACATTTGAGTGGAAAAATTCCATTATGTTTCAAATCCATGCAATGAAATGATCAATAAAATTCCAGAACACCCCTAATTAGCTAAGCCTTAAGGATTTTTAAGAAATTTATCAATGTTTGAAGGTTATATTACTAAGGATATTACAAATATTTGTTAATATGGATTGATAGTAAGAATACAACCTTAAGTATATCAAATACTATATAAAACTCCATGAGATATACATTGTTGGTTCAGTCTAAGAAATAATTATTGACTTTTTTACTTCATGAATATGATATTTATATCTCATGTACATCCCTTTTTAATGAGTACAAGATTATATTCCGTATAACCATAGTGTATCATCAAATCCCATAATACTCTATGTTGATTATTAATTATAGATAACTCAAATTCATATTTTGAGGGAATATTACCATTATATTATTCTTTTGAAATAAATTAAAACACGCATGAATGAATGTTAAATGGATATTTACTTTATTTTAAAAATTGTGATACATTTACAACCATTATATTGAAAATCTTAAATATAATTTACAAATATATTTATCATGAACCTCCAATTGATGTTGTATTAATGTATTTGTTAATGGATTTACTGAATTTTCTTGTATAGCCACTCAAGAGATTATAAAATCATCCCTCCTAATGATCACTCATATGATATGATATTTGAGAAGGATGTGTTTGGTCATTTGGTGTCATCAGGGTTCCTTTCTCTAAGAAATGGTACCATTGTTTTTATGATAAATTTCAATTACTCCCAATATGATAACAACCACCTCAAGTTAAAAAGAATGAACTTCTTGATCTCAAAAATTATTTTATATCATCTTATGTAGTGATGTACACAAACTCAATTATTCTGCCCACTATGGAGGCTTGTTTGGAACTCGTCTAAGTGATAGGTCCATTATTCAGAAAAAAACAATATTCCTATCTCATATCATTTTATTAATATTAGAAACTATTATATATGAAACAATTTGTATAGATCTCATACTCTCCTCCAAATTATATGAACATAACCTTAGTCCTCACGTACTTAAAGGTGTTCTTCACAATAACTCGTAGACTATCACTAGGATTGGATTGATATCTAATGTTTATTATAAGATAATATGCAACCTCAATCAGATTACACAACTAACATGATAGTACTTATAAAAGATTCATTTGGAATTTTATCCATCCTTTATAACTATATTTAAGGATTTCAAATCAACCTAAGATTCATTCTGTGTAACTCTGGTAAAGACCCATTTTTCTAATTTTATCTATGATAAATCACTTTAGCACTTTACTAATGAAACTTTCTTGATTGTGTACAAGCTATCTCTTAGATATATCTCTATATATCTCCATACCCAATATGTAGGCTGCATCACCGATGTATTTCATAGAGAATCGTTTTTTCAACCACATCCTTATAGAGTATAAATTCAACATTTTTTCCAATTAGTAGTATTTTATCTAATAACAATATCAAAATAACTAAAAAACACCCCATAAAACTCTTATACACGCAATAATTAAATGAATTATTAATTAAATAAAACACTTTGATTACATAATCAAACCATATAGTCTACCTCTGAGAAGCTTAATTCAGCACATAAATGGGTTGTTATAACTTTCATACCATATAAGAGTAATTTGGTACTTGAAAATATATTGTCTATATCATATACACATCCTCTAATAAATTAAAATTAATGAAATAGGTTATTACATCAATTTGATATATCACATAATCAAAATGATAAGTTTTAGAAAAAATCATTTGAATCAATTTTATCACTGTAATAGTTGAAAAGGTTTCTTCATGGTAAATAAAATGATTTTACTTGTAACAGTTTAAAATAATTAATGTTTTATAGGTAGAAACTCTAACATCAAGTTAATTATTCAAAAAAAACACGTGTACCATGTTTCTCTCACCCCTTCATGTGCATCCACCAAGTTCAAAACGTGGTTAGAGTATATTGATTCTATCTCTGGTTACATAACTTTTATCAAATTCTTAGAATCACAACTCTCAATGGACTTATGGTAAGTAGTAGGTTTATCTCTAATGAACTTTACTTCATCATCATTTTCCATGAGGAATCCATATCTCTCGGGATCCTAAGGAATATTACTAAACCTTCTAGGTTCTTATGTAACTTGACTTGATTTTCCATCCCTATCTCTTTGTAGAAAAATATTAAGAACGCTTCTTTTTTATAGGTATTAAACTTATCCTAGTTTAATTTTCCCCCACTAACACCATTATAAATGTGATTTTTCTCAATAAAAACACCAAATCGGGTCATAACCACTTTGTTTTTAGTAGTGTTATAGAGATAATTTTCTAGAGATTCCTTAGGATAACTAATAGAAAACATTTTTCTTACTTAAAGAGAATATGAATTGAATCTAATAATCATTCAAGTTCTCCACACCCCTAAATTTTCTTGAATGAAATTTTGGGTTATATCCTCATCAATATCTCATTTTGTTTCTTCATGACTACTTTAATTGTAATGTGATTAATTAAGAATGAGTCAATCTCCAGATCATAACACCATAATGAAATAGGTAGGTCACATTGTCTCATCATTAATCGAACCATGTCAAACAGGTTATGTATCCACCTCTCAGACACTTTATTTGATTATTTTGTTCTAGGAAAAGTGAGGTTTATAATAATTTTTTGGTCCCTCAAATTATTAGTGAATTCCAATTTCATGTATTCACCACCTCGATTTGATCGAAGAATCATAATAATTTTTTCCAATTTATTATGTGATTTATTATAAAACTATTTGAACTTTTCAACGTTTTCATACTAGTTCCTCATCAGAAACACCTAACCATATCAACAAAATTCTTTGATAAAGGTAAGTGGAAACATAAAACCACCACTTTTTAATGTTATCATTGGTTCACATGAAACACTATTTATAAGATACAATAATCCCTTACACATTTTACCTTTTATAATAAAATGATATTTGGTCATATTTCTTGATAAAATAGATTCACATATTTTTAATGATTCAAAATTTAAAGGTTCCACGAATCCATCTCTATGGTGTCTTTGGATACGTTTCTCATTTATATATCCAAGTAAAAAATTATAAAGTAAAGTGGGATTATAATAAACCATGAATTTATTATTATTATTAATATTATATTAATAAATATCTTTATATATAATGTAAAAATCATTTAATATACTCTAGATTCCATAAAACATTTCAGTGTTATATATAGGGAAACTTTTGTTATTAATAGTGAATGAAAATCCCTTCTTGTAAAAAATATATAGAAATTAAATTTCTATTTTTTGTAGGAACAAAATAGTAGTTGGATAATTCTTGGACTAATCCACTAGGAAGACATAGATCATAAGTTTTTACTTCTAATGAATAAAATCTTTCTTAATTTCTAATATGAATATATACTTCACCCATTTTCAATTCCATATTATTTTAAAGTCATTACTTATCCTCACAAATGATTGATTCATACTCAGTATCTGATACATATGAGTCAAAGTTTTTGAAATTGATCTCTATTACATTCACATTCAAATTCTATAATTCTTGTCACTTAGAACACTTCTCAACACTATATTCCAATTTTGAACTATTTCATATTTCAAACCAATTAGATATCAAGAAACAATTATCCTCAAGTGGGAAAAATATATAACTAAAATATATTTTGGGTGAGTATAAATTTTTATATCATTTAATTGATCACTTTTAATGAAATTAATCCCACTAAAAATATTGTCCACATAAATTATATCAATTTACTGATCTAATACCCTTATTTTACAAATATGTGAGTCCAATTTAGTATTAAACCTATAACTTATCTATTTAGGTAATTAAAATATCCAATCAAAACAATTATGATTATTATATAGTTCTTTGGAAGATTCTTTACATGAATATGTCATATAGATACAACAAAATCAACTCTATTTCTCTCGTATCCTAACTTTTAGGGTTCCATAAATTTCTCCCAAATATCATAGCTGTATTTGGTTACCTAACCATTAGGAAAGTTCATTTCAAACAATCTTTATATAATAAAATCCATGGGAACCCTCCTTTTATTAAAAACCACTCCCTCAAATGATATTAGGAATGACACATTCTACTTTAAAAATGAATATTAAACTTAGTTTTTTAGTGGATTTTATTTTATAAGTCTCACAGACATAATATTCATCACATGCATATTAAATTCATAACTATTGTATCAAATGAAATATTCATCTTCTATTTTTCTACTCCTTTTTGTATGTAGTATTTTAATAATTTAGTTTTTTAATTCCTATTCCATTCACCAATTTAATATGTTCACACCATATTAATGTGTAACCATTTACACAACCCATGGTTTATGTTACTCACCCATATATATAATGAAAACATATTTATAAATATCCAAATGCATCATATTCTTTAGTTATATGAACCCTTCATGTAAAGGTATATAATTATATATTTGTGAATATATCTATATGAGTAATTCCAAATCCACATATAGCCAAACACCACATTTAAAGAACAAGGAATAGGCCTTCAAGCTAGTCTAAATTTTATCCCAAAGTCCCCCTAATCAAGGATACCTTACTAAATGTATAATCAAATTCATAATAATTATAAAACCAAATATTAACAAACTATATATAATAAGTAAATAAAATATTAAAACTTAAATTAAAAACTAGGGTAAATGTAGATAAAAATCAAATATTATGGAGACATTCCTAGAATATAATTAATGGCTATAAATTATATTATAAAAAATTTACCATATATATTAATCATTTACAATATTCACAATTTATTAACATTTATAAACATGAATATTCTAACGTAAAAAAATATAAATAAACTCTATTTATTTTCCAAGACATGATAAAAAAATGTGAACTTTTTATATTTAATTTAGGTATGAAAATGTCATATTTTCAATCCCTATTACTTTTCATTTATAAAAAAATATAAACTATAAGAAGAAATATCCATAATAAAAAATATTAACATGTTTGTATATATCATATTTTAGGACTAATAATAGGGGATTCTTAGTGATAAAATATGACTGATACATAAGTGTCTCTACTCATATCAATCATATCTTATGATATGAAAGCAATTGTCTACATTGATTTCTATCTCCACTTATGAAACATTATATTGTAATGCTTCAATCATATTTTAAGATATACATTATATCATAATTACATTAAGATACTATGCTTTCATGTAATAGTAGTTACTTGATTGCTTGAGGTATCTTATATCATAGATTAAGACACTAAACAAATCTATATTTTTAAATTATATCATACTTTATGAAATAAATCATTGGTATATCGGGAAAAATAAAAACAAAATTTTGACATCTGACATCTAACCACTCTATATATTATTTTATAATATGGATTCATACACACTATGATGTTGATGTTATTTGAAAAACTTGATGATTATCATGTTGATCTACTAAAGAAACTATCTATAATACAACTGATAGATTCTATGAGATCGTATAATGTCCTTCGTAGTGGAATCAAACCCATAGAAACCCTAATCTATCTTCAACAATCACAACATTCTTTTGGGGGAAAAGTCCATATCGAGCATACCTATAATGATAAGTTATCCATAATTTAATATTGGATGGAGAAAATATTATGGAGATTACCTAAATAGAATACAAAATATTCCTACCTTCAAGGTAATTACACTGGACATGGATCGATGATTGTATTATAAGGACCCTGAAACACCAAAATGGTTATAACACCTTCCCTGAGTGATAAATAGTGCTTTGGAATAAATAGTACTTCAGTTATAACATGATATTATATAGTATAAATCAATATAGGAAATTATTTCCTTTTATAGGCCCTCCTTAATGTTCTTCATTGAATGAATTAGATGGATCATCGAATTCTATATCATGGAAGCTGGTGTGCTTTACCCATAACACATTTCGATTCATTGAAATTGATTTTTTAAACACTTCAACCAATCTAGTGGCCATTAATGATTCAATATTCAGTGATTAAACACTAAAAACTATAAGATGGCAGGGAAATGGTGAATGCAATAAATATCACACATTTTATTCCCACTTCATAATCTATGATGGTTTAAAATCATAAGCTGGCATGTGTTCATTAGTATTCACATATCTCCAAAAATGATTGTAAAATATAATAAAATACAATATTAAATTATTTTTTATTTCTAATGGTAATCCCAACCACGGTATGCCATATAAAGATTTTAGTAATGTGATAATTAACATAGATAAATTATTTTTTATATCTCTACTAGAACCAATTGTTTCCACGCATTAAATTATCCTTACTATGGAGGTACCACTTGAGCATTTGATTACACCTCTACCTGCTACTATGGAATACACCGTAATTATGGAAATAAATATGATTAAGTGGTTATTTGATAAATCCAATTTATCCTTGTTAAGGAAGATGGGATATGATAAGTAAATAAATAAATATATCATATAAAAATGAAATTAAATAAATTGAGAAATGTAAGAGGAAGTGGTTCAAAAGAATAATGTTTAAATGGAATTTGATTCTAAGTGGAAATTTGTGATATTTCTATCTAGGTACTCATACATTGAGTTCCAATTACTTTAGTGTTAGAGGTAAAACAACCCTTTATTCTATCAGTAACCATCATGGGTTTCTACAATGCCAAATTTACCCATAATATTGGTTTATATTAATCAGCAACCTATTCATTTTAACAACATAAAACATAATATATATTTTCTGGATAAATTGAATAAGAATTATAATTAGTAAGGACAAAAATAAAAGTAAATCCTTAGGTTTTGCGAAAAGATATAGGAGGAAATAAAATTTGGGATATCCCATGGTTAGAACCAAATGAGAATTAGGATTTTCCAAGTTTTCTATTTTTTTAGTCTCTAAAATTTTGGGATACTCATGTATTTTATTTTCGTATAAAACAATTTCTTGTATAATATATAATTAATAGAAATATAAGTAGTACATGGATACATTTTGACCCATATTCTACTAAATTTCATAATTTATTAATGTGTTTTGTTAATATATTTATTTAGTCCATTAGTTTCGAAATAATACTATGACAATACGTTTTTTGACTTTTACGAGAAAGAGAATTCCTAAAACAAGTTATAGCCAAGGAAAAGGAAGCATGATTTTCTCAGAAGTTTGAATTAAAATTTTTTACTTTGAATATTCCTTATTGGTTTATATTAAAGAATATATTTTATATCTCTCAACTTTAATTAAAACATAGGGGAAACTTTATGACTTCAAGTGTAGAGGGGTCCTATAGAATTACCCTTTTTTTAATTCATCAATATGAACTTTTATTTAAAATTATATTTTAACTTAATGATAAATTTCAATTATAAGGAGGATAAAATATATTATATTATATATAGAAATAGTTAATTTAGTGTTTTTTATTTAATTATTGAATTTAATATTAGATTATTTAGTGATTATGTAATAGAATATTTTTTCATTTCAATTTTAAAATTCAAACAAGATAAATAATTACTACTTGGAGTATTTGGATATTAGATTATAAAGTATTAAAGATTTGTTTATACTTTAAAATATAAAAAATTAAACTATAGGTTCAAAAATAAAAAAAAATTCATGGATTAACCTAGGACTATAAATCATTTATATTCTTATTCTAACTATTATGGTTAGTTTCAACACATGACTAATGGTGTGGATATAGGTGTTATGTTTGGTACAAATTTAAAGGATATTTTTTAATATTTTATTAGAATTAACACTAAACCTATGATCATGTTATAACTATCAAAAATAGTTTGAGGGGATGATTAATAGAGAAATATTAGTGAACATGATACTTATTTTAAACATGAATCTCATTTTAAAAAGATTAAAAGAAAATAAAAAAATAAAATATAATTTAAGTATTTTCTTAAATATGGATTACAATGAAGATTGATGAAAATTATAATTTGAGTAAATAATTTAGGTTTTAATTATTAAAAATCATATTAGTATTTAAATTAAATTTCATTATATTTCAGAATTTTCATATTATCATAGAGTTGAGGAGTTTTAATGGTATACACATATGAATTTTAAAACTTTTCGATACGGAAATTTTTTTATATTAACTATAGATTAAAAGTTTCCAATATTAAAATAGGTTGATATCAATATTGATATTATTTTATTAAGGGAAAAAATTAAGTATGGGTACATTTAAAAATTACTTTAGTGCATATTTTTTGTCAATTTTTAGAATAAAACAAGTTTCTTTCTTTCAAATAAATAATGTTATGAATTTTAAAAATGATGATTTAACGATATAGAAATTTGGGATAAATTTATAGAATATTCAAGTTAAGATTCCATACAAATATGTAACAAAAAAATTAGATACTTGTTCTCATGTATATAAGAATTTGAAAACGAAAACTATCCAACCACAGTTGGATATAAAAAGGAAGGTATACAATTGGAGTAAATATTATGTAACATGTCATTATTTGACCTAATGATTTTTTTCTTAATAATGGTTAAAATAAATAAAACATGTATGAAGATATAAATATCCCATGTATATATCAATATTGGTTGAAAAATTTAAATATTTCAAGAAAAATAATGAAGATAAACATAAATTGTGTCATGGTATTACCACGAGGCTAGTATATAAGAATTAAAAAAGAGAAAATTTCACCATTTTCTAAGGACCTTGGAAAAGAGTAATTTTTTCATAAATGGATTGGTCAACTATGCCTTTGTGTACACTACTATATCTTATACTATTGATTTTGATAAATTAATGTGTTTTAGAGAGTTTTAGGAGGTTTTGACAAATATAAAGATTTTATTTATACTTTTTTATTCTATAGGAAAAACTTTTAGATTTTATTATTTAATTTAAAAAAAGTAATTTCCATTCAATATTTTGATCTAATAATTCAATTTTTTATTTCCAAAATTTATTTATTAAGTGTATTAACCCTTTTACAATTGAGGATCATTTATTTTTGAGTGGTTAGTCACTTAAAAAGTAAGGATTCCAGAGTATAAGAATGAATTCATAATTATTTAATCATGTTAAATGAAAAAAAAAATTATTAGGAATTATCTTTACAGTTAATTTAAACATGGTTCATCAATAATTTTTTAAAGGAATGTGTTTTTAAGGGAATATATACATGATTGTTGAGAGGATTAAATTATAAAAAAAAATTATATTCATATTTTTCTCAAAATTAGTGATCTTTAATATATTTTCTCTGTTCTTATTCTATCAACAACAAAGTTAATTTAATTTAACTAGTATCAGTGTATTTGGTCACACTGATATCAATTATTTAAAAAATCTAGTGATGAATTAATTTAATTTATTTTAGAATGCACAATATTACAAATTTTTATGGAAAATCCTTCCTTTGAATTTATCATTTATTGTTTTATTAATATTCTTTAATTTTTTTTAAAATTCAATAGTTATAAATTTAATTTTGATATATTAAAAATTGTGATTTGGGGTAATAATTAGATAAATAAATATCTTTAGGATTATTAATTCCTAATTTAAATTATCTTGGACTTATACTATACTACTATTTTATAGTTTTAGTATTGGGGAAGAGCATGTTATATCAAAAAATTTAACTTCATCCACTAGAATAAATAATTCTTTTAGTCACATCAAGTTTTCATCCACATTTATAGGGATGATTTAAAATAAATTTTACGATTTTTCTAGTTGATTAAACCATGACTTTTTTTATCTTTTTTTGTTTTATTACTTTTATGTATGGGGTTTATTTTCTTTTTCTTTCTGGGTCATAGGTTATTGAGTAGAACACCTATAACTTAATCATGGAGTGATGAATTCAATCAAATATTAGAATGAAACTCTAATATTGAGTTATACCTATTTAGTCCTCAGCTACCAAAAATGGATGTAAAAAATCATCCCAGTTTGAATGAAATTTTTATCAGAAAGTTTCTTAATGGTGGTCCCCAAATTGATGCTCAATAAGTTTAAAGACAAAAAACCATTATGGATTATAGTGTACCATCCATTGAATGTGTTTCCTCAAGCTTAATTTACCCTTATATTTAGGATAATAACTTTGACATTAACCCTCATATGATACAAATGATTTAAAACTAGAGATAATTTAATGGCATGAAATATAAGAATTTAAATGACCATTTTTCCAATTTTTAGAAAATTTGTGATATATTTCATCCCAATATATTTGGAAATTATACTATAAGATTGAGGGAATTAAAACTATTTTTAAATGATAGTGATAAGGATGGATTGTAAATCTACCAATTGGTTCCATCACTACTTGGGACATACTGGAAAAAAAAGTTTCAAGATAAGTACTTCCCACCGTAGAAGATAGTGAAATTGATAAAAAAATATGAAATTACAACCAAAAAGATGGGGTATATAATTTTTAATCTTGTGATATATTTAACAAGATGTTAATGAAACACCCACAACATTGAAAATAATATTGGCTTCAAGTGAAAACATTTTTATATGATTTAAAATCTAGTCTATGGGTCATTGTCACAATATTACAATGACATTCCTTATTATTTTCTCTATTTATTGATAACTATTGTTTTCCTAGGTTTTTGGGGAAAAAATATTTTGTAATTTAAATTCAAGGTGTACAATTAAGAAAGTAGTTATTACTCACCATATAGATACCTTGTCAAGGGTTTATAGTGATTAGCTATGTTTATTCCATGACTGCTACATGGTTTGGTAAACCATGTGACCTAACCTGTTATTTAAAAAGATAAAATTCATCATCTAACCACCAATGAAATTAGACACCACTCAGGTTACCTCCCTTTCCACTCATCTGAAATGCATCAAGGATTCCAAATGATGGGTATCCTTTTCTTCCCTTTCAATTTTTATCCTCATTCATTAATTTCTAGTGGATTACCAAAAATTTTGATGTCTATTTCTCTTATAATTCATTGTCCCTATAATTTCTTATTCTTTATTTACATTAGAAACATGTTGGTTGAACCCTAGGGTGTGGTTTTTCACAAATTTATTATGATTCTTAATTCTAGGACATAAGGATCATATATCTGGTCTGTGTCCTCTCATTTTCAATATTTTTTTGTTCTATACACTTCATTTGAGGTATGTCTTTCTATTCATTTTCCTTTTGTTGACATACCACACTGGTTTGATTTTTCTAAGATCTCTTTCACTAAAATTTAAAAGTCTTATGATGACTCTATTGTGGGACTAATAAAATATATATAATTATTTTTTGTTTTTAAATGAAAATTATAAATTCTAGGGGTTTGATAAATTTCAAAAATGGGACTTTGTAGGGTTTCTGTTATTTTAGTGGTTTTTAAAATCTTTATGATTATATGTTCTTTAAATTAAGAATTTGAGGTATTTTTTTACTTAAATTCCCATACCACGTAAATTTTCATGGGTTTTCATGTAAACCATATAGTTTTAATTTGTGACTTGGTATAATGAATTCTTATTCATTGTTACATGAGGAATTATCGATTTATATTCTACATAATTTATTTTTAAAATTTAAATTTTTGTTTCACATAACCCGAATGAGGATTTAACTTGATACTTCATTTCTAAAATAGATTTTAAATAAGGTTTTATAAAATTGGTTTCCTAAATAAAATAGTAAGGCCCATATAAAAATTAAAAATAAGTTTTCAAGTAACCTATATTTGGAAATGATTTTTCAATGGATTTTTAAAAAGGGATAAAAGTAATGAAGGGAATTTTTATTTCCCTCTGGTATAATCAAATATAATATTATTTTATCATAAAAAATACTGACAAAAAATTCATAGTAATACATGGTCGAACCCACAGAGAGTGGGGGATATAATAGATAATTCATGAATAATGTATATGTATCTTCAATTTTAGTTTATTCTATTAAACAAATTAAATGAAACAAATTAAATAAATAAAATGTAATAATAAGGAAAATAATGTATCGAGGTCAAATTTTGAGTAAAGGAAACATATAATCCAATGTTTAGCTTGAAATTGTCCTACCACTTACGCTATAAAGCGGTGAAAATGTCACCAATTAGTATTGGTCAACCCAATTGGATATACCTATGCTATAAATATCCCATGGTTAAGGTATATCTATCAACCTAGGTGCATTATTATTAGCTTCTATATATAAATAATCATAGGCTAATGGTCATAGTCCTTTTCAACTCTAATTTGGTAAGGTTCATTCAATTTCACTTCCCACGGATTAGGTTGTTCAAAAAAATGTGATGAAAAAAATATTATTAACCAAATTACTAACCAAAGGGAAACTGAGGTTCAATTTATGGATTCATTTAGCTCAGAATCACCCATACGTATATCCCCTAAACCTAATAGGATTAGCTACACATTGAAGAATTTATTAATGATATTAAAACAAATGGAATGATTAACATGTTGGGACTAAGTTGGTTGGAATATGCTTTTGGAATTTGAGGGAAGTTTGTGATGAAATTATTTTATTTTTTTTCAATGAAAAATAAATCACCTCAGTTTTAAAATATTTAAGATCTAACTCACCATTTAAATTATATTATTTGACACAAAATGCATAAGAAAATTCATCAGGTTATGTAGAATTTTTCAAGCTGAAAAGCTTCATCGGAATCACATTGGGTAAAGAATAAATGTTTTGATCATAATGAGGAAGTTTACTATAGTATGAATGGATCTATTGAAATATATGGTGATTCAATGATTTTTAATTAATAAAAGTCATAATTTTTTTGAGAAACTTTTGATGCAGAGTTGGGGAAAACAAGTATTAACAATAGGTTTGAGGTTAATTTAGAGTGATATAATATGATGAAAAAATAGGAAGTCATAATACATTCCAATGTAAGTTAGATGATGCTATTCAGATCCTAATTGTTCTCAAATTCATGAGGGAGTAATTATTATTGGAAGAAGTTTATAGAAGAATAAATCTTATGGAGTGAAAGATTTCATGTCTCAATTCATTTGTATGAGATCATCGGACATAGAATTATTTGAAGGTTGTGAAGTTTTTTTTGGAAACATGAGAATATAAATATTTTGGTTTTTAATCAGACTAATAATCCACAAGATAAAAATATTCAATGAAAGATGTTGGTAAGATTTGAAGTTGATGTTGACACTAGTCTATTGGACGTGGTGTGCCACCGACCATATGAGTAATCCTAACATTGATCATGTGATGCAATCATGATTGTAAATGGGAATCAAAGTTAGAAAATTTTATTAAAGAATATCTGTAAGTGGAGATTATTGAAACTGAAAATAAAATAGAATTAATTAGAACCGATAACAAATCTTATAAGATATTGATCAAAAATTTAGTCAACCATTTTCATTAGAATGAATTAGTTTATTTCAATTGGGTCAAGAATGAAAGAATAAGTCTTATTTAGTTTCATAAAATGGGTCATGATTCATCAAAAAATATGTTTTTATGACTACCAGACAAGAGGTGACACCGATCCTTCATAATTAAATATATACCAAACTACCAGGAGTTGGATGACACTGATAAAGGTAATTAGATTTTCAAATTTAACAAATATAGGATCATTAGTCTTAAGAAATTAGTAAAAGAAGAAATTTTTGGAATCAATTGAAAAATATTGACCAAATATTATCAAGGGAGTATAAAGCTAGTTCTAAAGTGTTTCCAAATAATTATTGATATATTTGTAAGTTTTTTCTTTGTTTACGGAAAAAATAAAGGATACTGAAGTTTAGAGAATTATAAACAATGCTTATGGAAGAATGGTTTCAATGTTTTTTATCTAAAATTTGGTGCGGAGAATCATAATGTGAATTTTTTTCTTTTAGTTGGTGCTTAGAACTGTAATAATAATAAATTTATTTTTCAAATAATTAATTGGTATGAATTAATGTAATGAAGAATCTTATATTGTACATATTCTTTTATCATAATAGAGAAATAAAAATGGAAATCATAATTGGATTGAATAATGGTTAGAAAGTATGAAGGGAGTTAAAGATGTGATATGATTCGATAAGTTTTAAGAGGAATCGAGATAAGTTGAGGATAATTGAATATGTAAAATATTTTACTAAAATGTATAGGATATTTAAGTTTTGGAAAATTTGGTTAAGTAGGAAAACATTTCAAAATCCCACATAAACCATTTTTGATGCACCTATAAATGGAGGATAGAACTTCTTACTTTTAGGAAGATTTTAACAATCTTCTCCTGTAGAGGAATAGAGAGAATTTATAAATATTTAGTGAAAAGGAGTTTATGGATAGATAATACATTGGGAATATTTCTAAATAGAACAAGAATAGCGAAGATCAGATTTAGTTGTTACAAGATCAGACCAAGCAATGGTAATGGGTTTTTCGGATTGAGATAGAAGTAGTTCAGAATTGTTTCAATGATATTCTGAAAGAGTAAAATTTCTAGATTGATCAATATGAATGAAATATCAGATTGGGATATTTTAATGAATATCGTTATGAATTAAAAAGAATTTCTTACCTATTTTTGAGTAGGGTAGTGAATAATGTTTTTGAATATTATATTTTGGAAAGATGACAAGGTATTATAGGAAAAAAAATTAATTAATTGTTGAAATTTTTTTAACTTGTTACAAAAACATTTATTACATCATTTCATTCTACTTTAATGAAATGAACTATTTTATTGGACATAGTACTACACAAGTGTAAAGGTATATCATACTTATTGTATCCACACAAAAGGATTTTTTTTCAAGTTGATTGTTTTGTATTGGATTATTTCCAAACCATAATAAGGATGCATCTACTCTTATTGGGTAGTGAACCTTATAAATTATTCTGATTCTATGTATGTATGATTTTGTTGTTTCCATAAGATTGATAAATCTATAAAAGGATGAGAAGGATTTTTCAACAGAATGGAAACATAAAGGAGAAAGATGCCACTGATTCAACCCCTCCCCCTCTCAGTGATACATTGATCCTGGATGGGAAATATCAATTGGTATTAGATCAAAGGTTCCCTTAATTTACTCTTTGCTTAAGGTTTTGAAGAGAATGTGTGGTGGAGAATATGAATTGTGTGAAAATTAAGGGGTTTCTAATCATCAATAGTAAGAAATATCATATCTATAAAGATATAACGTTTCTTTATCTTTTATATCTTGGGTATGATGTTCCTGACACTGAATATATAGATTTCCCCTATTGATTAAATAGTTCCTCTTACAACTTTTTACAAGAACATTCCTGAGAATGATGGAATAGTTAAGAATTCATTACTCTCATCACTTTCTGATAGTGATTTTACTAGAGAGAAGTGTGCTTCCACTTAAAAATGTATCTAGGATAAGTTGAAGAATGTATTTAATGGAAATATAAAAGTAGAGAAGGAAAGGTAAAAAATATTGATATTAAAGTATCAAGATCTCAAGATGGGTGAGTATGAATCAGTTGGGGACTTATTTACCGATGATTATGGCATTTTTATAAATTTTACAAGTCTTTGTGAAAATTCAAAAGATTTTTTTATTTTTTAAATGATCTAGATAATTTTTTCTAACATGTTTGATGCCAAAGTTTCATCGATGTAATATAGACATCCAGAAACATTATATTTGTATGATTTACATAGTACTATCATTACTTGTGAAATGAAAATGTATAAGGATATAAAAAGAAAAAAAATTGATAGAGAAATGTGTTTCTAGTCTATGAGGAAAGAAAATCATAAGAAGACTCTTGAAGAAGAAGCTAGAGATTCATATTCTGAAAATAAGGTATGTAAAAATCTTTATGAAATTTTATCCTATTTCTCTAAATATGTGAAAATTGGTATAGATAAATATAAAAGGAATCTTCCCTTGAAATGTTTTTATTGTAGAGTTTTTGAATTGCAGATAATTTTCCTCAACGAAATAAAGAAGAGTATAGTGTTTAAAATAAAATAATTATGAGAACGTTGTGGAACAAATAAAGTGAAAATGCTAAATCTTATTCCTAAGGTAAAGATAAAAATTTCTCCAAATTCTAAATGAGAAGTTTGTTGCCTAAATATGATGAATAATACGATATTGAAGATGAATTCAAAAGGTATACTGAGAATATTGGGGTGAATAATTTCTTTAAAACATTTATAAATGAATAGTTTGGAAGTATCAGTTTTGAAGAAGAAGAAGAGACTTGATTAGAATTTCAACTGAAATAAGAATTGAAAAAATTCTATATAAATATTGGGAGGATTTAAAAATAAATTTGGAAGCATAAAAATGAAAATTATTTAAAAAATAATTAATAATTTTTTCTAAATGATAAAGTTATGAAACTGTATAAAATTGATGACTTAAATAAATTTATTAATAAAGAAAAAATTGGAATTAAAATCTTGAAGTTAATTTGAAGGTAAAGGAATAAGAGTTGTAACTTGTTCAAAAAAAATCTAAAGTAAAACTAAGGGTTATAAGAATCAAGAAATCTATCTCTAAAGTTGGTGAAATTTTTGGAAAGGGTGAACCTGAGAATAATAAAAAATGACCTTATAACATTGAAAATAAAGTTGAATTGTTTTTGAGAAGTAGAAGATAGAAAAGTTATATATATAGACAAAACCAAAAAATTAGTTAATTAAAAAAAATTAATGTTTTGAGTCCAAAAAAATTTTACATTACTTCTGGTTTCGATAAGTCTGAGAATAAATTTTTCTTGAAAAATAATATTTTGTATTATAATAAAAAGGTTAGGGGAAACAATGTTTTGATGTTAAACATAATAAGTTTGTTGAGAAACATGCTTACAACTACATACAGTGTGGAAGTTATAGAGATAAATATTCTTCCAATGGATACTGCTGGTATTGTGGTGGATTCAGTCATATATAAAATATACTTTTCTTTAATCGAGAAAATTACAACTATTCCCCAAATTATAGAAGGAAAATTTTGAGGGAGAGTAAATCAACTCAAAGGAATAATTTTGAGGATGATTTGTTCAATAAATCTAATAAGGTGAGTGTAAAATTTGAAAATAGGTTCCAACCTCTGGAAACTATATTTTAATGGTGTTAACAACCTTGGATTATCACAAAAAGATGACTTGTTTTTCTAACAACATAAAAAAAATTATAACCATTCTTAGAAGTCAGATGTTAGGAAATATAAAGGGAAAGAAAAATATATTTTTCTAGAAACCACTCAAATATAAAAAAAGGAGAATGAATTTGGATCTTGGATAGTGGTTGTTGTTTTAATATGAAATAATACTTGAAATTGTTGAATAATATGAAAGACTTTAAAGAAATAATAGTATAATTTTGAAATAATGAATTCCTAAGAATCAAAGTTATTGTATCTACTTTTATTGGGGAAGAAAAGTTAATGTCCAGGAATGTTTTTTCTATTGCTGGCCCAAACACAACTTCCCAAGAGTTTCACATCTTTCTAATGAAAGTAAAAAAGTCCTTTTAAATAATGATGGGTTTTTTTGAATGTATAGGAAGATGGAAATATTGTTACAAGAGGCTAACGTACAAAAGGAAACTTATTCCAAGTTGGTGAGTTTTAAAACTCTTGTTACTTAAGTATGATAGAATAGAATCGGTTTTAGAATAAATGGAAAGGACACATGTGTGATAGAAACATAATAATGTTTTCAAAGAGAGATATTGTCTGTACAATTCCGAATATGTTAAGAGGAAGATATTGGTGTTACACAACTTCTCAAAAAAATTACAGACTCTGTGCATAATAAAGTTTATATTTTTTTTAAACCGCCCCCAAAACGTTTTCATTCAGATATCTATGTGGCAATGAGAAAAAAATCAACTCATGGAGATAATTACTTTATTACATTCCTTTATGAAATTACTTTCATTACTTGTTTTATGTATATGAAACATAACTCATATGCTCTGAAAATGATTTAATTTTTTATAAGGAAAGGTGGGAAGTAATGTGAGTATATAGTGAAGAAGATGAGTATAGACCGTGGTGGTGAATAAAATAATAATTAAATTAAATGTTATCTTAAAGAGAATGGAATTTGGAATGAGTTCAGTACACTTAAACTCCTCAAAAAATGGGGTTTCTGAGTAGAAAAATACAAGTTTGGTAGAAATGGGAGGAATTGTGTTACTTGAACATGGTTACTCTCATTACACTAGGATACAAGCCATGAGCACTACTATTTATATTCAAAACAAATATTTCTATTGGATAGGTTCATAAATGTCTCCATGTGAAATGTTTTATGAAAAAACACCAAGTTTGAAACACTTAAGAGTTTACAAGATTCTCTGAATCATAAATAAGAAATGTGTAAATCCTGTAATGTTTGATAAGAGTGGGGAAGAGGTAATTTTTCTTAGCTATTCATGGGAAGTAATATGAAATAGATGTTTCAAAAACTATTCAGGAATATTATTTGACTCTATTGATGTGAAATTTTTTAAAAAATATGAGGAATATCGTAAAAAAAACTTCTACAGATAAGGAAGATGAATAGGATGAAAGTGTTTTTGTTAACCATTTTGATAAGAATGAAAACAATTTTAATCATTCTCAAGAAGTAGAATC
Source organism: Viscum album (assembly GCA_963277665.1). NCBI lineage: Eukaryota > Viridiplantae > Streptophyta > Magnoliopsida > Santalales > Viscaceae > Viscum > Viscum album. The sequence continues at coordinate 1,688,662,268 of OY728119.1, forward strand.
AGACTCATCTATATTTGGTGAGGAAAAAAGAATCTAGAAAATCTCATCCTAGGATAAGGAATAAAGTGTAAGCTCACAAAATTATTGGTGATAAACATCAAAAGGGTCAAATAAGAAGAACATAAAAGTAATTACACCTACTTATGAATAAAAAGGTTGTGCCAAAAGATGTGAATGAAGGTTTTGAGAATCTGAAATGGGGTTAGGATCTGCGTGAAGAGTTGGATCATATTTAGAAGAATTATACATGGAAACTCATACATAATCCCAATATAAAAAATGTTATTGGTACAAAGTGGGTTTCCTGAAATAAGCTGAATAAATATCATAAAGTGATAAGAAAAAAATCAAGACTAGTGTGAAAAGGTTACTCACAGATTGAAATCATTAATTTTGATGATAATTTTACTCTCGTGGCATGGTTATAAACTATTATAATATTTCTTGTTATTTATTTATAATGAAATTAAAAAATATTTAGATGGATGTGAAATAATCATTTTTGAATAGTGAGATTGGTGAGGAAGTTTATATTAAACAACCATGTGGCTTTGTTGTTGGGAAGGATAAAGGTTATGTGTCTAAATTGAAAAATTCCAAGTATGTGCTAACAAAATCTCTGATGGAATGGTATTCTAAATTAGATACTTTCTTAAGAAAGATGATTTTAAATAAAGTAATAGTTTATAGTTTACTATATATCTAATAAATTCTGGAATTTCTCCTCATTGTAATTATGTATGTTTATAACACTATCTTTGAAAGGAATGATGAAAGAACTTGTGAAATGTTTGCTGAAGAGATGGAAAAGTTGTTAGAGATGTTCATAGTAGGTGAAATGAAATACTTTATTAGGGTAAAAAATTCACAAAATAAGAAGAAAATATTTCTTTCTCAAGTATTCTGAGGAACCTCTAAAGAAATTTGGCATGAAAAATTCAAAACCATTTTTCTCATAAATTTCTATGGGAACCAAGTTGACTAAAGATGTAGAATTCAAGGAAGTTGACTCTAGATAGTTTTGAAAGCTGATTGTAATATTTTTATATTTTACCATCATAAGACCTGATATTTTTTATCATGTTACCTTATGTGAAATATTTTCGATTTATATAAAATAATCACATCTATAGGCTGGAAAAATAATTCTCAAATATATGAAATGCATAATAAATTTCAGAATTAGGTATGATAGATTTGAAAGTATATAATTTTTTGGGGATTCAGATTATAATTGGAAATGTAATGTTGATAGTAGAATATCCACATTTGGTGGAGTTTTATTTCTGTGAAAAAGTTGTGTTAATTATCATTAAAAGAAAACAAATTAGTAACTCTTAGCATGGATGAAGTAGATTATGTTTCTATCACTCATGATACTACCCAAATTATGTGGATAGAGACACAATTTGAAGACATACTTGTTAAAGTAATGTTACAGTTTCTCTTAGGTTGTGATAATCAGAGTGACATCAACTTTACAAGAAATCTGGTACAAAATTATCTTTCAAAACATATTGATATAAAATAACATTTAATCAAAGAGAATTTGGAGAAGAATGAATTAAATCTAGAGTATGTTTCTACATTGGAACAAGTTTATAACATACTCACCAAAACTTTATTAAAGGAAACATTTTTTTAAAATAAAGATAAACATGGGTGTCCAACCTCTTTCTCATCAAGGTTGAGGTATGTGTTTTCTCTTTCCTCTCTAATCTGGTATTTGGATAGTGTTTTTAAGGGGAATAATTTCTTCATCAATCTAACAATTTATATTCATTATATTTTTAAGTAATCATGCATGTAGAGGGAGAATTGGGTAAGATGTGAACATATCATGTAATAATATGAACTATTATAATAGTTTTTTATAGTGGTTGTAGGAAACTTTTGTTTTCATAAATGTTGAATATGTGAAGAATGATGTGAAGAAAAGATGAAGAAATTTCTTAACTCACTACTTTTGGACAGCATGGTTTTTTTAAAAATATTCTTGTTTCCTACCAAGATTTTTCTCACATAGTCTTAGAGTTCATTGATAAGTAATACATAGCTTGAAGTTACAAAGTTCAGTGATTTATGAACCTTGTTTGACCAAAAAATACAAAGGAGGGTTTTTTGGACCATGTTGTCTAGAAGATGTTATTCAAAGTAGAAAGAAGTTTACAATAAAATTATTATCTTTTGTTTTCAATGAAAAACAAATCACCTCACTTTTTAATTGTTGGAGATCATACTCACCATTTTAGTCAGATGATCGAACTCAAAATGCTTAAGAAATTCCATTGGGTTGTGAAGAATTTTTCTTGGAGAAAAATTTCATCAGATTAGCATTATTCCTCAAATGAAATTTTTAATTGTAATGAGGAAGTGACTTAGAGTCTGAATGGCTCTGATGAAATCTGATGATGAATCAATAATTTTTAATTCAAAAAATTCTTAATTTTTTGATATACTTTTGGTGAAAGCCTTGTGAAATAATTGGGGATAATTAGTGTTGCAAATTGGTTTGAGGTTCGGTTGGAGAGAAAGAATATGATGAAAAATGGTAAGTTTTAATACTTCCCAATGTAATTCAGATGATGTTATGAAAATCATAATTGTTCTAAAATTGATGAGGAAGTCATCATTACAAGAAAAAAATTATAGAAAAATAAATTTTGGGATGTCAAAACTTTCCTATTTCAATTCATTGGTGTGAGATCACCAGAAATTGAATTGTAGAAAGGCTGTAAAGTTTTTTTAGAAATTTGAGAAGAAAAAGGTTCTAGTTTTCAGTCTGAATAATAAGCCACAAGATACAAATATTTGGAAAAATATGTTGGTAGGGAAATAAGTTGATACTGAAATTGTCCCATATGACACAGTGTGCCACCGATCATCAAAGTAATCTAGACATGAATAATTAGATACAATAATGGTTACAAATTGGAATCGAAGGAAAAAAATTGTTAAAGAAGATCAGAAAGTGTAGATTTATGAGACTAATGATAAAGTAGAAGTTTTTGGGACTGATAAAAAATGGTATCAGAGATCAATTAAAAATATAGTCAAAAATTTTCATTAGGATAATTTTTTTTGTTTTTATTAGGTCAAGAATGAAAGAAGAACACTAATATTTTTAATAAAATGTGTCAATAGTCATCATAAAACATGTGGTGCTGACTATTAGATAATTGGAAACATAGATCCATTAAAATGAAATTTATACTAACCTACCAAGTGCAGGCTAACACTGATAAAGGTTATCGGATGTTGGACTTCATTAGATGAAGGATCATCAGTATGAGGAAAAGAGTAAAAAGAGAAATGTCTTGAATAAGATGCAAAAATGTTGAAAAAATATTTTCAACTGATTTTAAAGCTGGTGGTGAAGTGTTTCCTAATAAGTACTAATTTATATAGAATTTGTGATTATTTTTATGGAAAAATAAAGGCAACTAAAGTCTAGTGATGTAGAAATAATGATTATGGTAGATATGTTTCAATTTTTTTATATAATATTTGGTTTAAAGTATCAAAATGAGAAGTTTATGTTTTATTTGGTACTCAGAAATGTAATGATAAGTAATTTATTTTCTTATGATAAATTTTTAGGGAGAAATGTAACGAATAATCTACTATGATATATATACTTTCATTATAATGAAGAAACTACAATGGAAATCATGATCAGACTAAAGAATGGTTATAAAGTCTATAGAGAGATGAATATTTTAGAATATTTTAGAATTTCTAATAAGAACCAAGAATATTTGAGAAGCACTAAATAAGTCAAATATGTATCAAAAATGTAAGGTAAATTGGAGTTTTGGGAAATTTGGTTAAGTGGAAAAACTTTTCAAAATCCTACTTAAACCATTTTTGGCACACCTATCAATGGAGGAGAGTACTTTGTACTTTCTGATGGGTCTAAACATTATTCACATGTCAGGGAAGAGAGAGATGTTCTATAGTTTTATTGAGAAGGAGTTTCCAAATAGATTTCTCCTAAGTAATATTTCTGGATAGAATGGGGATGAGGAGGATCATATTCAGTGGTTACTGAATTAGACTGAGCAATCTGGTTGGGATTTCCAAATTGATATAAACGTTGTTAAGAATTGTTTAAGTGTTATTCTAATATATTTATATTTTTGGATTGAGCAATCAGTATGAAGAATCATACTGGGATATGGAATTGAGTATCATTAAAAACTATAAATAGTTCTTACCTACTATTGTGTAGGAAGGTGAATATTTTTTTTCTGATTATATTTGTGAAAGTTGATAAGACTACATAGTAACTTTTTTTTTTGAAGAATTTTGTGAATTCATATGAACTTGTTACAAAAAATTGTATTACATAATTTTGTGCAACTTAGAGGACATACACTATTGTGTTGAGAATATTTCTACAAAAGTGTAATGGTATATCCTACTTATTGTATCTGCACAAAAGTATTATTTCTAGTAGATTGTGTTCTATTGAATTATTTCCAAACCATACCAAATACATATCTATTATTGTTGAGTAGTGAACCTTTTAAATTATTATATTCCTATAGATGTGTGATTTTTTTGTTTTAAATAAAGTAATAAATGTTTAATAGGGGAAGAAATTTGTTTCAAGAAAAATGAAACCTAAAAGAAAATATACCACTAATTCACCCCCTAGTGATTCATTTATCCTTAATGGGAAACATCAATTGGTATTTGTGTAAAGGTTCCCTTATTTTACACTTTGATAAATGTTTTGAAGAGAAGTTGTGAAAGAGAATATGAATTGTGTGAATAGTAAGTGGATTCTGGTATTTGATGGTAAGAACTATCATATCTAGAAATAAAGAATGTTTCTTTATCTTATGATTCTTTGTTATTATGTTCTTGAGGTTGCAGCAGATAAATTTCCTCCTATTGATGAAAAATTACTCTAACATCTGTTGACAAGAAGAAACTATAAAATGATAGAAGATCCTAGAATGACTTACTCTTATCGATTTCTGAAAGTGATTTTATATGAGTGGAGGATTTTTTTCACTCCAAATTTATTTAGGATAATCTAAAGAAAATTCATGAAGGCAAAACAAAATTAATGTAGGAAAATTTACAAATTCGGATATTGAAGTATAATAATCTCAAGATAGTGTGTGAATCGTTTGGGGACTTCTTTACTAGGGTAAATGAAATCGTTAGCACTATTATATGTATTCTTGAAAATTTGACAGATTCTACTATGTAATTAAAAAGATCTTTAGAATTATTCCAGTCAATTTTGATTCCAATGTTTCCTCATTAGAAGATAGAGATCCAAAAACATTATCTTTGTATGATTTTTAAAGTAATCCCATTACTTATGAAATGATAAGGGAAATGTTATGAAATAAAAAAACAAAGGTTAATAATGAAATGTCTTTCAAATTTTCCAAGAAATAAAATTATAAGAATATTATTGAAGAAAAATCTATAGATTCTAATTCTAAAACTGAGCTATACAAAAATCTTGAGGGATTTTAATCCTTTTTTTCTATAAATGTGAAATTGGGTACATGTAAATATAAATAGAAACTCCCCTTAAAGTGTATTTAATGTGAAGGTTTTGGGAACATTACAACTAATTTTCCTCAATGAATGAAATAAAGGGATAGTGATGAAGATTAAATAATAAAGAGAAGATTAGGGAATAAATAGGGTGATGAGGCTAAATCATATTCCAAATGTAAAGTTAAAAAAAATCCAAATACAAAAGGGGATGTTTTTTATCCAAATATGATGAAAAATAAGATAGTTAAACTGAATCCTACAACTATACTAAGAATTATAGAGATAATACTTTTCTTAAAATAGTTACCAATAAAAATTTTGGAAACAGAATTTCTAAAAATAGGAAACATGATTAGAATTCCATTTGATATAAGAACTCCAAAAAATCTTAGAAAGATTTGGAGGCTTTATAAAGAAATCATGAAGCTAAAAATTAAAAATTATTGAACAAAAAATCAATAATATTTTACTAATGATAAATTTAAGCCGCTAGAAGAGATTCATGACTTGAATAAATATCATGAGAAAGCAAATAAATGGAATGAACATCTTGAAGTTAATTCCAATCCAATCAAAAAATATCTAAAACTTGTTCAATAAAAATGTTATAAAGATAAACAGTGGGTTAAAAGTTTCAATAACACTATCTCTGAAGTTGGAGAAAGTTATATAAAAATAAAACCTAATAAGAATCAAAAATTAAATTAAAATTTTGAAAATAAAGTTGAAATTGTTTCTACAAATAATAAAGTTGTAAAAGTTATATACGTATCCAAAACCAATAAAATAGATAAGTTAAAAGTTTATAAATGTTTTGAGTCTGAAAATTTTTCTATTACTTCTCTTTATGATAAGTCTAAGAATAAATATGAGTTGAAAAAGAATATTTTGGTTGATAACATAAAGTTTATTGGGTAAAAATATTCTGATGTTAAAGAAAATAAGTTTGTTGAGTAACATAAAATCAACTACATAGAGTATGGAATTTATAGAGGTAGAAATTCATTCTATGGAAACTGCTTGTATTTTGGTGGATTTGTCTCTATGAGAAATATGTTTAAGTTTAATCAATAACATTACAACAATTCCAATAATTATAGAAGGAAAAAATTTAGGGGGAATCAATCATCTCAATGGAATAATTTTAAGAAGGATGTTTTGAATAAATCTTATAAGGTTGGTGTTATAGTTGAAAATAGGTTCCATCTTTTGGAAAAAATTAGTGAAATATGTAAACTACCTAGACATATTGAAAAATGATGTTTTATTTTTCTACAGGAAAAAATGTTTTATAATAATTCTCAAAAATCAGATATAAAGAAAGATAAAGGGAAATTAAAATCTCTTGTTGTAAACATTTCTCTCTAGGAAACAAAAGTTGAATGACCTTAGATATTAGATAGTGGTTGTTCTTCTCATATGATTGGATACTTAAAATGTTGGAAGAATGTGAAAGACTTTAAATAAGTAATAGTGACATTTGGAAATGATGAATCCCTCATAATAAAAGGTATTGGATCTTCTATTATTGGGTAAGAAAGTTAAAGTCCACGAAATATTTGTTTCTTTATGGGATTAAACAAAACATTATAATCATTTTACAACATTGTGATGAAGTCTATAAAGTCATTTTTAGTAAAACAAAATTAAGATAAGAAGATAAAAATATTTTTATAAGAATCCAACAAATAAAAGAAAACTTGTTCCAAGTTGGTGAGGTTCAAAACTCTTGTTACTTAACTATGATGGAATATAATTATTTGTTGCATAAAATTCATGGACACATTTTTTAGAGAAACATGACCATGTTGAGAGATAGTGTCTGTGGAATTCATGATATGTTAATAAGAAGATATCGATGTTTAATAATTTGTCAGAAAATAAATATTAGAAACATTGTGCATAAGAAAGTTAAAATTTGTTCAAATTGGGCTTTGGAACTTATTCATTCATATATATATGGGCCAATGAGAAACCAATAAACTCATAGAGATAAGTACGTCTTAATTTAATTGATGAATTTACTTGCATTATTTGTGTTATGTATATGAAACAAAACTCAGATTCTACGAAAAAGTTTAAAAGTTTTAGGAGGAAAGCTAAGAAGTAATGTGATTATTTAGTGAAAAAGTTGATTCCATATACTATTGGTGAATGTGATAATAAATAATTTTAGAGTTATCTTAAGAAGTATGGAATTCTTCATTAGTTTTATTACACCTTACACCCCTTAACTAAATGGTTTTTCTGAAAGGAAAAATAAAATTTTGGTTGAAATGGGATGACATATATTACATGAACATGGTCTCTCCTATTACATTTGGTGGTAAGCCCTGAGCGTTACTGTTTATCTTTAAAACTAATGTTTCTATAGGAAAAGTTCATATATTACTCTATATGAAATATTTTATGAAAAAAACTCCATGTTTGAGACACTTAATAGTTTTCATGAGTCCAAGCTTCATAAATAAAAAAGGTGTAAATCTAGTAAAGTTTGATCATAGAGGTGAAGCTAGAACTTTTATTGGTAATGCTATGGAAGTAAGTGGATATAGATGTTTCAACAAAGAGCCTGGAAGATCAGTTGAATCTATTAATGTGAATATTTTGGAAAAATAAAAGGAAGATTCTAAAAAACATATGCATATAAGGAAGATTAATATGAAGAAATAATTTTTGTTAACAATTTTTATAACGATAAAAACAATTGTAATATGCTCGAGTAGAATAATTAGACATGTAAGTTTCTAGTGATGAGAAAGAATCTAGAAAATCTATTCCCATATTGAGGAAGAAAGTGGAAGATCAAAACATTATTGGTGATCAACATCATAAGGTTCAAAAAATATTAACATCAAAAGTTATTACACATTCGTCTTTTGAAATACGAGATGAAAGATGTGAATAAAGCTTTTGATCATTTGGAATGGGTTAAGGATATGAAAGAAGAGTTGGATTAGATTGAGAATAATGATACTTGGGAACTCTTACCTAATCCAAATAACAAAAAAATATTAGTACAAATTTGGTATTCCAGAATAATCTTAATGAATATGGTGAAGAGATAAAAAAACAAAGAAAGATTAGTGTGAAATGGTTACTCATAGATTGAGGAAATTTATTTTTTATGAAACTTTTTCTCTGGTGGAAAGTTTAGAAAATATTATAATCTTTCTTTATATTTTTTCACAAAAAAGTTACAAAAAATTTCAGTTATATGTGAAATCATCATTTTTGAATGGTGAGCCTAATGAGGAATTTTATATTAAGCAACCTTGTGGATTTATTATTGGGAAGGATGAAATTTATTTGTGTAAATTAAAGAAATCGTTTTTTGGGATAAAATAAGATTTAAGGGTATGGTATTCCAAATTAGATACTTCTTAAGAAATATGGGTTTTACGAAAGCAATCATTGATAGTAATTTTTATATTAAAGAATGTCAGGAATTTCCCCTCATTGTAATCATTTATATTGATAAAATAATTTTTTTAGGAATGATGAAATAACTTATGAAAGATTTTATGGAGATATATAAAGTTGTTTGAGATTTCCATTCTAAGTAAAATGAAATACTTTCTTGGATTATAAATTTCACAAAATAATAAATAAATATTTCTTTCTCAAGAATAGTATTCTAAGGAACTTCTTAAGAAAGTTTTGAATAGAAAATTCAAAACTAGTTTCCACACCGATTTTAGTGGGAACCAAGTTGACCAAAGATAGAGAAGGTTGGGAAGTTGACACTGAAGAGATTAATAATATGATTGGAAGTTTTTTATATTTGACAACTACATCACCTAAAATTGTTTATGTTATTACCGTAAGTGTAAGAATTCAGTGTTCTCCTAAATAATGACATTTATTGGCTGGAAAAATAATTGTCATATATATCAAAGTCACAAAAAATTTTGGAATCAGGTATGATAGCTCATAAAGTATTGACATGTTTGGGTATTAAGATATTGGTTGGTCAAATAATGTTGGTGATTGAAGATCCACATATGGTGGAGTTTTTTGGGAAAAATTAATGTTATTTAGAATAAAAAGTGAAAAAATAGTAACTCATAGAACAGCTGAAGCTGAGTATGTTACTACCACTCATGCTTCTGCCCAACTTATATATATGAAGACTCAGTTGGAAGACTTTATATTTGAAGTATATTTACCCTTTATCTTCGTTTGTGATAATAAGTGTGCCATCAAACTTAAAATAAATCAAGACCAATATTCTTATTCAAAAAATATTGATATCAAATATCATTTCATCAAAGGGAATGTTAAGAAGGATGAATTAAAGCTAGATTATGTTCCAATATCAAAACAATTTTTTAACATATTCACAAAACCTTTACTAAAGGAATTATTTTTTTAAACTAATGATGAACATGGTTATCCAACCTATTTCTCATCAAGGTTGAGGTATGTGTTTTCTTTACCCTCTCTAGTATTTTCATTGGATACTGTTTTCAAAGGTTGAATTGTTTCATAAATATATCCATTGATATGTGCTAATCATTTTTAGAAATCATGTATATAGCAGAAGTATTGGTTAAGCTGTGAAATTAGAATGTATGTGTGTCAACTACTCTAATAGTTTGTTGGAATGGTTGTAGGAAAAAAAATTAAAGGTTACGAAGTTAATAAAGATGTGAAGAAAGGATGAAGAAGTTTAATGAGTCACAAATTTTGAAAAGTATGGTTTTTCTATCAATGAATCTTGGTTCCTAAAAAGAGTTATCCCACATAGGATTAGTATTCATTAAAAACTAATCCATAGCTTGAGGTTATAAATTTCAAGGATTTGTAAAACTTGGTTAACAACAAAATCTAAATAGGGAGATTATTGTGAGAAAGCTGGCTAGAATATGTTATTAGAATATCAAGGATGTTTATACTTAAACTATTGTCAATGAAAAATAAATCACCTCACTTTTTAATTTTTAGATATTGGACTCACCATTGTTATCAAATGGTCTAACACAAAATGATTTAAAAATAAAATTAGGTTGAGATGAATATTTCTGGAAGAAAAGTTCCATCATACTCACATTGGGTCAGTAATTAATGTTTTGATTGTAATGATGAATTGTATCAATTTATAAATAGATCTAAAGAAATCGAATGATTCTTCACTGATTTTTAATTCAAAAAATTCATATGTTTCTTGAGAAACTTTTGATGCAAGCCTTTTGAAATAATTAGGGAGAACAATTGTTTCCAAATGGTTTGAGGTTTGGTTAGAGAGAAAGAAGATGGTGAAAAATGGGAAGTCATAATACTTATCAATGTAGGTAAGATGATGCTATTCCAATCCTAATTTTCTAAAATTTGGGAAGTATTAATGGTTACCATAAAAATTTTGTATAAGAAGAAATTTTCTGAAGTATAATATTTCTGGTGTCAGTTCATCAGTGTGAGATCACCTAACGTATATTTGTTTAAAGGATATTATGTTTTTTTTGAAATGTGACAAAAAAAGATGTTGGATTTTAATAAGACCACGAATCCACAAGATACAAATATTTAGAGAAATATGTTGGTAAGGAAAAACGTTTATGCTAAAACGGGTCCATTGAACATGGTTTTCTACTAATCATCGATGTAACCCTAACACCAATCATCATATGGGGTGATGTTAGCAATATGGAATTATAGGAGGAAATTTTTTTGAAGAAGATCAATAAGTGGAGATTGCTGAGATTTAAGAGATTATTTAATTTTTTGGGACTGATACAAAATGGGATGAGAGATTAACATACAATTTAGTCATCCACTTTCATGGGGATGAATTGTTTTGTTAAAATTGGGTCAAGAAAAAAAATAACTCCAATTTGTTTTTATCAAGTATAGCAACAGTCATAAAAAAATGTGGTGCCTACTATCAGACTGGAGGTCACACTGATCCATCCGAATGAAATAAATACCAATCTACCAGGTGATGGCTAACACTGATTGAGTTTATCAAACTCTAGACTTCATTAGACACAGGATCATTAGTCTGAGGAAAAAAATAAATGTCTTGAAGTAGTTGAAAAATTTTCAAAATAATATTTTCAAGGAATTTTGAAGATAGTTTTGAATTGTTACTAAATAATTATTGAAATATTTAGAATTTGGGACTATGTTTATGGAAAAAATAAAGGAAAATAATTCCTAACGAAGTAGAAAAATATTTTATGGATGAATAGTTTCAATGTTTTATATCTAACAGATTGTTTAGAGAATTAGAATGAGAATTTTAACTTTCATTTGGTACTAAGAAATATAATGAGAAGTCATTTAATTTTAATAAGATTAATTGATATAGATTAATGTAATGAGGAATCTACTTTTGAACATATTCTTTTATCATAATGAAGAAATCAGAATGGAAATCGGAATCATACAGAAGAATGTTTAGAAAGAATGAAGATAGCTAAAGAGGAGAGATGATTCAAGGATTTTCAAGAATAATTGAGAAGAGTTTAGAAGATATGAATAAGTAATAGATGTATCTGAAATTTAAAGTAAATTGATGTTTTAGAAATTTTTTTAGGAGGGAAAACTTTTCATAATCCCACATAATCCATTTTTGGTTCACCTATAAAAGGAGGAGAGTTCTTCGTACTTTAAGACGGATCTAAACACTATTCACATGATGAGGAATAGAGATAAGTTCTAATTTTTTGTGAGAAGGAGGTTCCAAATAGATTTTCCAGATGAATTTTTATGGATAGAAGAAGAAGGAATATTGAATTCAATGGTTGAAAAATCAGACCAAACAATTATACTAGGTTTTTTATACAAAGATGAAGGGATTTTAGAATTATTTCATTGGTATTTTGACAAAGTTATATTTCTATAATGAGAAATCAAACTAACGAATCGGACTGGGATATCATATTTTGAATCATTACGATTTCCAGATAACTTATTACCTGCTTCTCGATAGTAAATTGAAGGATTTTTTTGAAAATTATATTTTTAAAGGTTGACAAGGAATCATAGTAACATGTCTTGAAGAAATTGGTGAAATTTTCGTAACTTGTTACCCAAATTTTTATTACATAAACTTGTGATACTTGAAGTACATGAACTATAATATTGAAAAAAGTGATACAAAGGTGTAAGGGTATATCCTACTTGTTGTATTCACACAAAAGTATTTTTTTATTGTGGATTGTGTGGTATTTGATTTCTTCCAAAATAAACCAAGAACATAGGTACCCTTTTTCAGTAGTTAACCTTGTAAATTATTTTGTTCCAATAGATGTGTGATTGTATTGTTTTCAGTAAAGTGATTAATCTTTAATATGAGGTAAAGGTTATTTCAAGATAAAGGAAATTTAAAAGAAAAATATATCACAGATTCACCCCCTTCCCCTCTCAGTGATACCTTGATCATGGTGGGGAAATATCATACATAATGATTAAATGATTCAAAAAATGGAAATATACAATTTAAATAATTAAAAAATGATTAAAAAATATCTTCAATAGAGAAACAATAAAGAAAACATTAATGGATGAATTAATGAGAAAGGGAATGGATAAATAAAATAGATTGGAATAAAACTTATAATAAAAAAATATTACATCAAAGAAGGAAAAATAAAAGAAAATAAAAAATCCTATATATGAAGAACAGTGGCTCAGAACACTACAGAAGCCTCTCAGTGGTTGTACCTCAATCTGAGAATATAATGCCTGAATATCTTGGTTGGAACCCATACTTATAATCTTTAATGTCATAAATGGGCTTCGATGGGTCAAATATATGTTCTAAATGAAAATATGGTCAAAATTATATAACCCTACATCGAATATATGCTAAAAATCAATGGGTTTATATTGTGTTTGACACTTACATGAAATGTAAATATTACACAATGTATAATCTTTAGGTCTTTAAATATTCACAACTTTCCAGAAAATGTGCAGCACTCTATAGAAAACATTTAAATCTGTCACAATGTGAAAAATATGTGTCATGCCATGACACACGTGAACTTAAATCTAGTATATTTTCTTTTTCACATACTATAAATGGTTTACACCCGGTATTATTGAATGTCTTGTAATTATTATATGATGTTTCTCTCTTTGAAAGCTACATTTTTCATAGTTTCTTCAGTTTTGTGCCTCTAGAATCTCTTTGGATTCAATATTCAATATCAACTTCATCAAATTCCTTTTTCTTGCCATTCTAATTCATTGCTGAGTATAAAGTGAATTTGTGTTCCTCAATATTTCATGTTTCTCTTTGTACTACTCCAAATGTTATACTTTTATAAAAATACACAATACCTATATATCTTCCATGAAAATAAAATTTAATCAATTAATATTCAATTCATTCAAAAATAAAAACCCATCAATATATAGATATAAAAAATAGTTATCATGGGATTACTAATTTTAAACCTTAGGTATCCTTTGGAACATTAAAAGTGGATTTTAGGTGACATTGGAATGGAAATATTTTTTAAGGTAGATTTGAAACAGGATTACTATTTTTGAATATTGAGGCTTGGTTTGAACCTTTTGAATAATTTTCAATAAATGTGTTACATCCTTAATGGAACCCCCACTATCCTTGGTATGTGTGATCTAAGGATTTTTGTTATTTGTGTTATCATAATCAGTTATAAATAGGTTCTTTCAATTAGTAATATCTAATCACAATGAGACTGAAATGATCCCCTATGGTATTAGGGGCCCTAGGGAAGTACCACCTTTGAGGATAGGATATAGAATCTTTTTGTTTATAATCCAAGGATTCATCGTTGTGTCGAAAGATGATTCTACATGAGTACAATTCGGATCACCAGGTGGTATTTCTGGGGTCTTAGTAAGAAAACTCATCTTTTATTATTTATGTATACTCCATTAAGCTTTATTATTATTCTACTTTACCATTATCACTTTTTTATGACATGTTTTACCAGTTTACAATTATACTATATTTCTAACTTACTTATCATTTCATACACTTCTTCTTTTGATTATTGGTTAAGTATTTGATTTTTTTTTACATTACTTGTCTACATTCTATTATCCTAATTAATTTATCCGGTTTTGGATCTTATCTATTCATGTTATATTTATTATTATATTTTTAAATGGTTGTCTTAAAAAAAGGGACTTCAATGGGTGTTTTAAATAGGTTTTTTTTTAATAAAGGTTTTAAATGTTTCTTTAAAAATATATTCAAGGTTTGAAAACTAATTTTGAAAATTTTTCTTATGCTTGTTATTATTTAAAAGGAAATAAAATAATTTTAACCTATATTTTCAAACAGGAAAGTATGTTTTTTAAGGAAATGTATGGACTCAATAGAGAATTCCTGCTCAGTTAACATGATCACACTCTACATGATCCACTCATCATTAATAGACCCAAACTTTTTGTTCATGTATCAGTTAGGTTTTTAGATCTCTCGTGGAGAGAGATGTTTTAGATGATCGACAGTGACCATGAGGTTATATGGAGATCATGTCAGGTAATTTTAGTTTTCCTTTTGTTTCACAAATGTATTAGATATGATGGCCTTTTAGATTCTAGATATCATTTTAGTTCTAAAAGATATTTTTATTTATTCTATGTTGTTATGGATATAAACTCTGGTTGTGTCTTGTTTGGTTTTTTATATTTTAATACCTCATTTTTTTCATTGATCTTAGATGTGTGGATGGTTCATGCTAAAAATCCAAGTGAAATATTTATCTCCCTTCTTTTTTTGGGGTGAAATCATTCCCTATGTAAGTACTTTGATTCCCAGGAACTAGTTTCCATCTCAAGGATATCGGTAATGCACCTTAAGTCATCACATGGTATGCCTTGGTATTCTAGATCAGGGGTGGACTAGGTCTATTTGTGATAGTCATTTTTAACACCTCCATGGATAGATGTTTGATTTCATAAAAATTAAATGATATTTCTTATAATTCTATCATTTGGAAAATTTATCAAGGTCTGTCAACGTGAGTTATTAATCAAGTGGAAGATACAAATCATTTGGTTACCCAATTGGAAGCATTACTAAGGAATCTTTTATGTGGGGGATCCCACACCTTCTATACTCACTACCTTTAAACAATATTGTGAGATATATAGAAGATCAAATGCTTTTCAAGAGTATAGATTTGGTTGGGAAGAATATCAATCACTTAATTTTGTCTTTAGGAACTATTAACAAGCAATCAAATATTTCAAAAAATCTTATAATTTTGGGAGAGTGAAGAATATGAATATATTATATAACTAATAAAATATTGGAAAAAATTCAACTGAAATAAAGGTCTATAAAAAGCTCATCCTTAAACAAAACTCTTAATACCGTTTCTATAAGTTTATAAAACTTAGAATCATTAATTTATTCATTATTCATAGAAACTGCACCATAAAAATAATGTATAAAAACCCTCTATTGTATATTTTAACACTTCTTATATTCAAAAATTGTATTAGTGGGTGAAAATTAAGATAATATTATTAACAATTAATAGTCCATTCACCACAATACTAATCACCAAGGGGGGAAAATTTTCAATTTTTTACTATAGTGATTACCTGATACATAGCTAGTTAACCCAAAGAAAAATTCAAGAGATGAAATTAAGGCAATAAAACCTCATAGTGGGAAATATTTGGAGGGAAATAAAACAATGACTATACAAGAGAATAATTAATGTAAAAAGTATGATAAAACCATGATAAAAGACAAAAAGGAGGAGGAAAACATAAATAAAATATAAAAAATGGAAAATCAAACAGAAAATCATAAAAAATAAAAGAATTTGAATCCATATATGCCCCACATTAACCCACAAAGAAGATAGGGAAAGGAAAAAACTGAAATTAAATTTAAAATGTTCCTAGATATTTTTAATAATCTCTTTTTCAATATACCATTCACCAATTTAATTTCAAAAAATTTAATGTATGCAAAATTTTCAAAATAGATCGGGTAAATATTGAAAATATAGAGGATCTCGATGTAATATCCCTTAGGTTGGATTTATAAACTATTGTTCAATAATTATTCATCCAAATCATATAGATCCAAAATGTTTCTCTATCTTAAAAACTATTAAATCATACCTATTTAGTAAAATAATTTACAATATTGGTGAAAGAATTAATATTATAACCTAAATCATATTTAAAAATTTGGGATTTAATGAAACAAAATTTGGGATTGAATGAAACAAAACCAATAAAATGAGTTTTTTATTGCAAGGACATGCACCAAATGGTGGTTGGGTGTGGATTATCACAACCTAAATATTTTATGTCTTGAATGGGTAATTATAAAATTCATGCTTTTTTTATATATCTTGTTGCACTATATAATTTTTTGAGAAATAAACATGTAAACCCACTCCTAATCTGATGGATTTTAACACTAAAATAATCTAACATCATTATCAAAAGTAAAATGGGATTAGACCATACAGTATCTGACCACTTCTAGTACTTTAGAAATTATGGAGGCGGAAGAGTGGATTGACATTAATGATGAGTTTTTAAATGAGAAGATCATTAATGGTGAATTTCAAGCTTGTTCATGGTTCTCCAACATTGAAATTATTTAAATAATGGAAAAATTTAGCCCCTATATACTTTACCTATAAAATAAGAGATTAATATAGGATAAGTCTTTTTACTATTGGGATTAAAAATTTCTTTTTAAGAAATTTAGAGATGAATTTATTCAGTGATTTCTGCTTGAAAATGTGGTGAGAAGTACTCTAGAATTTTTTCTTTCTTCACTTATCAAAGAACAATTTAAAATTAATCTAACAATGGACAATATTTTAAAAAAAATATAGATACTTTTGGACCACTATCTACAAGGATTCAAGGGAATATATAAGTGCTTGTTATCTTAACTAAAAAACAATGAATATCAAAATGTGGAATGATATTCCCCAATACTAAATAATAATGGTTAAACTGATCGATATATAAGTAATCAATTTCATGATCCCCTTTTAAAACTCTTTCAAAAAAATATAAATCTGTTTTTGTTTCCATTATAGATTAAAAAATCTAAAATATGAGGTGATTTTAAAGAAAAATAAAAGTATCGTGAATAAATTTTTTAGGAATAATGTTTTTTCATGGTTTAGAATTCCTTGTTTACGAATTAATGATCATGGAACACACATTAATAATAACATAGTAAGGTGATTCATATATTTATATAGAGTGAGATATAACATCAAAATTTCTTCTCACCCTCAGAAAAGTATGAAATAAAATTATCAAAAAATTTAACAAACAATTAGAGAAAATAGTGGAATAAAATTAAAAATATGGTGTAATAGTGCAATTCCCTAGCCCAAATCACACAATCCAAGATGGAGTACCAAATATTCTCATGCAGACCTCCCTGTATCCAAGATGTTGCAGACTAGAAGTGAGGTATTGAAAGGTATAGTGGGTATACTATACTCTCATTATTAAAATACATATATCAAAATCATATCAAAAAAGAATAACAACATCAAAGGGCACAATGGAAGTGAATAATAAAAAATTGATAACTAAATAAGTTGAAGGTAACTCAAGTCAGACAAAGAAATAAACCAAGGAACCCCAATGTGGTAGATCAAACCATATTATAAGTAATAAACGTGAAAATAAATAAATAATTATGTCACCATTCAAGATTCCATCTGAATATCATCTCTAAACACCATTATTTTTCTTCTCAACTCCCTATTTTTGGGCCCTTTCCCATGATCAGATCCATGATAATGAATTTTGTATGTGCATCGATATTCCCATGTAGAGTGTGATTATAAACCTATTACTTCACCACCAATGTGTCCTTAACACAGGGGTATATATATAGCTTCATATAATGATATAAAATAAATACATAAGTAAAAAATAAAACAATCAAAATTCAAGTTATTGTGTTCTAACAAAGATACCACAAACCTCTTCCCCACCTGATTCTGTGTTATACCAATTAAGATTCCAATTTTAGTCACTTTATGTCTCAGATCATTCCATGATGGCCACGTATCGGTGTAGTACCATATGGTTATCTGTTATATGTTCACTTTACACCTTTAATTAACACCTCATTCCCTACCCTAAGTTATCTATAAATCCTTGCATGATGGTATATCTACATGACATGCTTGATTAATTGGATCACAATCACCCTAGCATGGCCTTTCTCTCATGTCCTGGTTTTGAAATAGAGGATAAACTTCACCACAATATAGTCTACTCCCACATAAACTAAACATTTCACATTAACCACTCTCCCCCTTCAAAGGTCCATCTATCCAATTTTTATAAAACCATATTTATTGATACCTGAATAAAAGTTTCGTTGGATATACAACACCCACAACAAATTCATGTCATAATAAGAACAATTGGTTATATCAATAATGATTATTATATTGAAACACACACCCATAACCGACACACATCAAGTATGGGTCTCAATTCACATGATTACATACCATCATATCTTGCCAACATCCATATACAAGGGCCCCATGTTGTAAGGATCCTTATACCAAAAATGTGTGATTCCAATGTCAATGTTTTCCAAGATCCATTACCCAAATCATTCTACTACACCAATTAGATCAATCATACTCACCAAGGATTGTAACTATAATCACTATCAATGGTAAATATAGATATGGTCAAAGTAATGGTCCCTAAACTATAAAACATTGACCTTCATCATTCACTCATCACAGATCACACAGTTTATCTAGATTTCATCTATGAATGCCCTTTTTTGGGTGATGTATGGATTTAAAACCGACGAATAAGGGAGTAAAACCAAATATAATGAGAGTTTAACTCACTTTGAATCACTGAGAGTTGACTTACCAAGGTATGGGATGAATCCAAGAATTTAGGTGTTGAAAGTTCTCTTGAAGTTTCCCTAAATTCACCAAATTTTGGAGAGTAAGGGCAAGGAAAAGAGGAAAGTTTTAGGGGGCTTATAAATTTATTCGCAATCTATAAAAATAAGTATGATGACATCGCACATAGGGATATGTTGTAATTGGTCCCAAATTAACAAGGTCTATAGTGAAAAGGATATGGTCACTCTGTAATGGTGTCTAGTCAAAATCAGGTTGTAAATTTATGTCATGGTGACTACTGAGATCCTATAAACTAGGAAAATGGGCTATGACAGAACGGTCATCATGACAGTCAACCTCTAGTCCCTTATAAAAACACCATACTACAAACACCCTCTATGGTGAAATAATGATAGATTTTTCAAAATATCTATAAATCCACCTTTCAATCCTTCACATCATAACCAATGGTCCAAACTATAGCTTTGAAAAAACAATGAAAACCATAAAAAATTATTTCTATGTTCCACTACCCCAACCATACTGTAGACACACCTTACATGGAATAAAATATTTACCACACCTTATATTACAGTTCTAATAGAATAAATAGTTTTACTTCCCTTCTCCACCTCCAAAACCAACCATAGTATAATCCTTACAAATCTAGGGTGTCAAAAATTTTCCCCTTTAATGACTTCTCATACTCAAGTAGTGTCTATAAGATTCGTATTCAAAAAACATGGGATATTGAACCCGAAAATCATACTCTTTCTCCCACATCTCCTCTTGGATTCGTCCATTATACCATAAGACTCAAAAAAGTGGTATAATTTTACTCCTCAAAATCTTTTCACTCCAGTCTATAATTAAAATTGAGTTTTCCTCAAATGATGATTCTAGTTCTAAATCATTATCTTAATTGTCGATTATATTTTTAGGATTATACTCATACCTTGGATTCTTAGAGACATGGAATAATTTATGCATATCTCAATATCTTGGGGGAATTTCTAGTTAGTAATCTACTCATATGATATGATCAGGGATATTAAATTGTCCCACAAACTGTGGAGCTAATTTCTCTTTCCTCTAAAAATGAAGATTCCCTAACTGAGTCGAGACCCATAGGAAAACACATTCACTAAAAACAAACTCCAAAGGTCATCTTGTCTGGTCATAATATGATTTTTGTCTACTCTGAGTTGTAAAAAATCACTTATTAATCATCTTCACCCACTCATAAGTCTCTTTTACCATACATGTCCCACTAACAACTGCCACACCCACCTCATACTTATATAGTGGTGAGAGACATGACAAACCATAAAAATTAAAAGGTACCATCTAAATCAATGTCTAGAAATTATTATTTTACACAAACATCACTAAGTACATATAATCATACCATGATCAATTGAATTTTATAATTTTTTAAAAAAAATTATATCCTCTAAGATTTGGATCATCCTCTCCAACTGCCCATTGGTCTATGGATGGTACCATAACTGAGTCTCGAAATCCTTCGGTAATACCTGAAAATATATTAACCTAAAACAAGTAACCCTATCAAATATAATAATAGAAGTAATTATATAAAATCATATAATATATTGGACATAAATATTTCCCAAATCATCCACATAGTTAGTATCTAAAATTGGATAAAAAATTTATGCTTTTTTCATCCGATCAAAAATCATGCAAATATAATATTGACTTATTAAAGTTCTAGAAGACCTAATCTTTAAGTCCACCATCACCTCAAACCACTTCGTCGAAAATACTAGAAGTTTCTGAAGAAAACCTCCTGGATTTTGATTCTTGGCCTTACCTCTCTGATAGGTAGGATATCACGAGACAAAACATGTGAAATATTTCTTCATACCTAGTCACCAAAACTATCATATGATATCATGATACATATTTTTGAAAACTAGATGCACCACCCACCATAATTCATGGGATTCCCTCATATGATATTCTTTTATAGAAGCAATAATTATTACTCTCCTGTGGATATTGATCAAATTATCATTATCTAAGGACATCTCTAAAATGGGTCACTCTTTATTAACAACTCCCACAACACTATGCACTTAGGGTATAACTCATGGATGGCCTTTAACCAGCCCGCAAAGTAAGATTTAATGACCAAAGGAGAACATTTCATCACACATAGATCCTAAAATTTATCTATTGTCCACTCCTACTTCAAAATCATTAAGCGTCATTCCTCCTCTGAATACAGATCTCCCAGCTTTTTTGATTTCCTATTGAGAGCATCTATAATAATATTACCATTACCAGTAGAAAATTCATATCAAAGTTGGATATATATAGATACTCCACCTAATACCTCTACTATATATTCAATTCCAAGTAATAGAAGACATATCACATAGTCTTTTGGTCCGCATAAATGAAAAACCTATCACTAAAGATATAATGTTTCAAACACTTTAGAGTATGAACCATAGATGCTAACACCAAGTCCTGTGTACGGTTGTTCCGCCCATGGGGCTGAAACTTAAGTGACCCATAAATGACTAATCAATCCCTCTATATTAGCATATCTCCCAAATTAACACCTATTTAATCACAGTAGGTCGCATATCCAATTCCATTCTTAGGAAATGTCAGAATTAGTGTTGATTTCAATCTTCTCTTCAACACAAGGAAGGCATCTTCACACTTATTTATCCTCTTAAACTTAACCCACTTCTTGGTAAGTCAAGTCATAGCTGATTTAAAATGAAATATTTACTAAATTAATCATATATAGTATCCTACGAACCCTATAAAACTCCTGATATAAAAAGAAATTTCTAAGGAGTGCCTAATACATCACAACCTCTACCATCTCCAAGACAAAAAAAATCATAGATGAGAGATAACATGCCTAAGAAAAAATATATAAAGGATCAAAAATTTAATCTTTGATAGATTAGTATAGGTATAATGTTCACAAGGTGCACTCAACATGATCTTTAAGTGTTTATCATGCATCTCCATGACCTGTGATTATATGGGGATGTGATCAATAAACACCACAATGAAGGTGTCAATATATGGATGGAATATACTATTCATGAGATCTATTAACACTAATAGTTCATTTATCAACCTAAAATATATAAAAATATGATCATACAGTACATATCTACTCATGAACTTTATAATAGGAATATCATAATTTTTTATCTAAATTCAGTGGTTGTTGGATCATATGTCAATCTTGGAGAACCAACAAGATCCCAAAAACTAATCAAACAAGTCACTAATCATTAGAAATGGGTTTCTCTTATTCATGGTCAATAAGTTAAGCTTCTGATAGTCTATACATAATGAATGAGTAACATATGTCATCTTTGCAAAAAAAAATGGAGTATCCTAAAGAATGTGTTCAATCTGAAAAACACTTTCACCTTTAAACCCTCAAGATTCACTTTGAGTTCCTTTAAACTCCATTAGAACCATAAAATAAATATTAATCAATATATATTGTTCTCCTTTCAGGATTTTAATCCTGAACTCAATTCCTCTATCAAGAGGGAGTGCTGAGAAATATTATGAAATAGACATACTAGTAATGGTCCACCACTATAAGGAAAAATGATAGAGCTACCTTCTAGTCTATTATGAGAACCATAATTTCTCTTAGGGTAGTTTACAAAAGCACTTCCCAATAGATACACTATATACCAAGCTTTCATTCTTGAAGAAACTACTTATCACTATTGAATTAAAAATTCCCCACTAACATAAAGCTCATCCCCCGGCTTTGCATCCTTGTACAATTTTTTAACCATGCCACATTCCATGAACCATGATGTTATCCAGAATTACCTATTATTCTTCTGGAGTCTCCACTGGATGAAATACCCCCCCCCCCAAATTAATTTATTCAAGTCCTTAATATCATTAGGTCCTCCAATATCCTTGAAGGATATGGTATGAAAATGTGATAAATCCCATGCATAATTCACTATGTCTTGGAAAATACTCCACCTTGAAAGGGAACTATATCAAAGACTCTTGGTTATAGTGGTTCCACCACACAAACCACTAGAATAGATAAAAGAGCATGCTTAGTTGTATCCTCCAATATATATGGTGGTGGAATAGGATCATCCTCCATAATAGGACCATTCTGACCTGCTTTTGTGGGAGGTTTAAACAGATTCATTCTTGGTGGAATTGTCTTCAATGCCAAATGAATGCATAAAAAACATGTTAAATATTACTTAATAAATAAAATCAATCATTTTATAGGCACACATAATGTATATATATAGGAATACATATCCTAGGAGGAAACCCACAATGATACAGTGTGATCCTCCTAGAACTACCCAAGTCTTATTTCCCATATTGCATACCTTCAAATTATTCACAGTAATATATATACAACAAGAATGCTTAACTTGAAGTAATATAAATTTTGGAACATATATATTAAAAAATCACAAATTATAGATCATTAGATTTAGTTAAATTAAGTATCATGGATAGAAAGAAATAAGTATATATAACATGTGATCCTACATGCCTAATAATGATGCATCAATGTACCCAAATCCCATTAACTATAACAACAAAACATACTAAGGATCAACTTGAAACCGTAAATCCATGATTTTAATAGAAATATCGTTACTGATAACTCAGATGTCTTTCAAAAAAGTGATGGACAGGAACTTATGTGACTCCCCAAGCTGAGTCCCATAAAGCTAAACTCTTTTCTACCCTTCCCCAAACATAGTCAACAAGAAAATAAAATAATAAACTCCTTTGATACCACTTTTTAATTCCATAACCTGATTCACCTAGTATGTGCCAGAGTACCACATTGACTCATGTGTGCCTCTCCATATACAAGATTTTTTTTACTATTAGCGAGGGTCTGAATGATGTAGTGGAGTGAAAATATCATCCATATAAAAAGATATATATCAAAATATAATCAAGAAAAGAATAAAAAAATAAATATAAACAACATAAGTGAATAATAAAAATGTTATAAATAATGAAATGGAAGGTATCTCAAGCCATACAAAGAAAAAAACCATGGACCCTTAATGTGGTAAGTCAAACTAGATTTTAAGAAAGCAAAAAAATCAATAAAGACATTATAGAATAATTTTCGAGTCTATCCTAGTGCAATCTCTAATAAGGATATTTATATCCATAAATCCATGGTTCATTCATATTCCACAACCATGACCCCTTCCTAAGTGAAGGATGGAGAGAAAACCTATGAAAATGGGATGGAAACCAAGTATAATGAGAAAGGAAATCACCTATAATTTTCATGATTTCTTCCTTGAATATTATAGATAAATCCTAGAGTTTTGGGGTTGATTGTTCTCTTGAAGATTCCTTAAAATATCTGAAGGTTTAATAGGAAGGGTTTCTAAAAGAAAGGGTACAAGGTTCCCTAGGGATCTACTAGAAATATTCAATGTTATGAAACATGGTGCTGCATAAAGGTTTGCACCATAATGGGTCCCAAATTAGAATGGACGGTGATGCAAAAGAGATACCCACACCATAATGGTTCCTAGTCAAAAGTGTATTTAGAATCCAGGTTTTCATCAAATATGAGATCCTATAAAATAGGTAAAGGGACTATGGTGCAATGGTAAACACCACATTTTATTCTCCATGACCACACAACAACACCATAAAACAACTACCCTCTATGGTGAAACAATTCCATATTTGGAAAAACTACCCATAATCCACCTTCCAAGACATCATTCCATAGTCAAAGCTCCATGTTCTAGAATTGTAAAAAAAATAAAAAACCATCAAAAATGATTAATACACCATAATTCACCAACCACACCATACCCTCACCCTCTATAGAAAAAAATTTCCACTAATCCATAGAATCCAGTTCCAACTGAAAAAATAGGTCAACTTCCCTTCTTCACAAATGAACCCAATTCTAAGAAAATATTTGCAAACTAAGGGTGTCAAAAAAATATTGATAATGAAATCTAAGAATACCAAGAAACCTATGAATTATTGATAGGTAAATTGAAGGTATGTTGGTCAAGGCCTTTCATGCAGATAAAATTATATAATCATATGGAGAAATTGAAATATAAATTATAGATGAACCATCATCCGAGATTAATGGGAAAGGATTGAAGGGGGGAATAGAGAATTCATAAGAGGCAGGAATTATTTACTATAATTTTGACTAAGGACTGAAATGTATGTTTAACATTAGACTCTAAAAATAATTAATTGAGAGGAAACCCAAGTAAAGTTTAAAAGACAAAAACTCATTTTAATTTATATCATCATGTTATAATTTTATCTGTTTATTAAGATATAAATTTTTTAAAAATCTATAATGGAAAATCTTTGGGAACCCCCAACCCTCTCAAAACTCACAAAATAGGGAGAAGAAATATAGAAGAGGATTTAGTGAAAAAAAGGGAATTAAAATGGCGTAAAATTTTAAAAAGTCATAAATGGTGAACAAAGCATGATGTAGTAGACCAAAACAGTGCTCATAAGTTTGACTGAACTCAACCATTTTTCTCAAAAAAACTAAAAAACACAAACCACTACCAATTTTCCCATGTTTTTTACCTATATTACCCATACGATGGGAACTAACCATAATGGGTCCCATTTTATCCCAGGATTTATGGAAAACATATTACATAAGGAAAACCATGACTTGGACCACCCTTATGTTCTATACCTTATTTTCCCACACCTAAGACCAGTAACCACAACCAACCTAACCATGCCATTTTTCCAACCCCAACATAAAAATGTATAAAACCAAAAAAAACATTATCATAGTCATACCAAGTCCTTCCTTATGTGAATTTTGAAAAATTCACCCATCAACATGATGGGTATTACACTATGGTTGACACTTATATATTTTTTTCTTCAAATTATTTTTAAATTACATAGAAATGGAATCAATTTTGACCATACATTTTTATAATAATGTTACACTTATATTTAATAAAATCATAATGATAGACTACACCATAAATATCTCCATAACTATTTTCCCCAATACTACCTGAGCTAAACCCATAAAAAATATGTGGCCAGGGATTTTGTAAAACTTGTGGGAGAAATGGACCCCCAATAATGGAAATGTATTTTTACACTTGGATAAAAAAAATCTTGATATAATTTCAAAAACTGCATCATAATGTTTTTTCCAAAACCTAAATCCCAAAAACTCTACCTTTTCCATGATTTAATGGAACAAATCATGTCATGGTTGGTCATTATGGTGTATGAACTCTCAAATCCAAAATTAGATATAAATCCAAAAAAAATTGGTTTATCTAACCACTTAAAAGTTTTTTAATATTAAAAACATAAAAATAATAATCAAATGATCCATATCAATTTCCTTAAGAACCTATCAAATCCTTTCAACTTATATTATTATTAGAAGGTAGTATGTTATATTTTTTACAATCACTGAAGTTTTATAGTTATCGATGGTTCGGAAAGATGATTTTTTTAACCAATAGTATTTATATTTTAAAGTGGTTTTGAGAATTATTGGTTCACATTAAGATATATGGGATTTTATTTTCAATATTTTTAAAAATATTATTCAACTTATTCTAGTTTTGAAAGTTTTTTGAGTAGGTTTGAATATAGATTTAAGTAAATTATGATTTTCTTAAATAAGTTGAGATGGTAGTAGATATATTTTGAAGGTTTTGGTAGGAAAATGAAAAAATCATGGTGCAAGAATAAGGATCACACCATGAGTGAAGTTTCATATTACTAAGAATTTAACAAAGTCCCTTTATATATAAGATATTTATATCATGCATGGTATATTCTAGGATATTTAAATGTGATAAAGAAAAAATATATTCTTTTTTATATGTAATATTTTTTTAGTATAATATTAATTAAAAAATTTGTAAAAGACCTGTATATAAGGGTTGATACATAATATATTTTAGCCTATGTTCTAGGTAAATGAAAAATTGTTAATTTATAAGGATTTTCGAAGTTTATACATAAGATTATTCTTGAAAAGAATTGGATTTAAAATGGATATTTACCCATCATCATCATGATATGTAAGATCATGAATTCTTGGAAAATGGAAAATTCATAGATGTATGGTTTTCCATAGGCAAGTTATTTCCTTTATAAGATATATTTTTGAAGTGTTATGATTTTTACTTTTAAAAAAATATGATTGTGGTGTATGAAAGAATAGAATGATATTTCATAATTATTTACCATTATCAATCATAAAATATTATTCATAATGTGGTAAATCATATATTACAATATACATTATCAATTATAAAAAATCATAGATAATGTAGTTAGTCGTGGATGTAGTCACATTTAAATACAAAGGTCAATCCATGATTAAATGGATGCACTACAACATTTACACCATAAAAAATAACCATGGTCATGAAAGTAAATCTTTGGGTTGTTTATAAACATAATTCAAGGTTTATCACATTGTATTGCATTGGAAAATTTAATAAAAACTAATAAAGTAACTAATCTATCATTCCAAGATTGAATAAATCTAGTGAATTCAAACAGATTTGATCTTTTAGAACTTCATAATTGTTTTTTGGTTATGAAATAAAATTTCATATCCTAAAACGATTCCAATGACATATAGTTACTTGAAGATGATATGAGATAATAATTTAATGCATTGAAAGTTCATGGTAGTTAATATTTTGTATTCAAATTAGAAATTCAAATATCCAAACTTCAAATCTAGGGATATCACTAGAAAAAAAGGAAAAGATTTATTAAGAGAGATGAAATAAAAAATAGAGGAAAGGAACAAAGAGTTCCAAGAATGGGGGAGAAGAATAAATCTAGTCAGCAACATGGGTTTAATTTAATATATATATTAAATAATATTGATTTTTTGTAGGATTGTATTCCAGTAAAGATTGGTTTTGTAAATGTAGAGTTATTATAGAAATATATGAGGATTAGGAAATGGATAACTACTATGTTATAATTATTTTAACTACACTTATTCTATTGTGTAAAGTTTGTTTGAAGATCTTACTCAATACTTCTCACAAGGATTTGATTATATCTGAAAATTAAATTGGGATTTTTACATGTTATAATTTTCATTATCACATCTAGAATTAGGATCTGATTTTTATCAGTTCAACATTCTAATCATGGGGAGACCATCATATAGATAATAATAATGGTGTAACCCTTAGTAGTAATTCATATATTCCCTAAATTTACATACAGATAATGAGATTTGAAAAAGATTCACTTAACCTAAATTATATATGTAATTGTCCTTGGTGAGGATTGACTTCCCCTAAACCTTTTTTCCATCAGAATAATGAGTTTATAGAGGATTTATATCATACTAGAACAATGATAAGTGTTTTTTCCTTGTATATATACTAATGTGGGAAAACTAAGTAAAATATATGTGTCTCGGAATGTTTTAATTTATTCACATGTTCGTGATATTTGATGTGGGAACATTCGATAAAGAAATAAGTTAAATAGTATCCCTTCTAAAAAGGGGAGATACAAAGGTAAAAGGGTTCAGGTAAAATTGTTAAAATATAGTAACAACCTAATTAAACCTGTCCTACTAGGGTTTATTAAGTTATAAGAAGTAGTATTATATTCAATGCGTTATATTTTGAAATAAAATTGAAATAGCCTGAGAGGAATTTAAAGTTATTTAATATATGGATTCAATAATGAAAATTAATTTTTTTTTATGAAAATAATTTTTCTATTTTGTTTGATTTTATATCATATTTGGAAGTATGTGTTTGACTTACTCATGATATCTTGTTAAATGAATTTATTTTCTAAGTTGGAATAGAAATTTTTTTGATAAGTATTAGAAAAAATTAGAGGTTAATAATCTCTTAAAATATACCTTGGATATAAAGGTTTAATAGATGATAGTTTACTATAACAAAAAAAAGGATATGTAGATGAGATTAGAAAATTTTTATGGTAAAGAATATATGTCAAAATAAGAGAACTAGATTTATTCTACTAGTTTAAAATGTGAATCAGTTAAAGATCCAGTTATTAATTATATAAAAGAAGAATCTTATATCTCTAGATTCAAGAAAAACAAAAACAAGAAGAAGGAAACCAAACAAATTAGGTATTCATATTGAGTTGAACAAAATATATTCTATATATACATATAAATTGTAACACCCCAACATTTCACAGTACGTTTCTCTTTGAATAATGCAATAGCTAGTGTTGTACACAACTTCGAGTTCCAGCACACCACAGCCAATCAAACTAGCAATTATAAATAGTACTACACACTTTTTGAAATTTTATAAATTTTAGTTTTCAAAATTGAATTCATTTTTGGATTTGTAATATCAAAATTAGCTTAGAGTGAATTTTTGGTATTTTTCGAAAAACATTAAATTTTTTATGAAGAGTGAAAAACATTGTGTTATTGTTTAAAACCGAATTGTTTTTGAATAATTAGTTATTTTATTTAAATTTATTTTAGGTAAAAATAGATGCATAATACCTATATATGTTCAATGCGATTCATTGGAGTCATTTTATAATAATATTAGATATATAAAATTGTATTGAACTTTTAACGTCTTTTACCCACCTTCTAAGCACATTTGCAAATTTTCATAAAACGTAATTTTACCGCTTCTATGAATTGAATATCAAAAATCTGAGATACACAGTTTACATTAGTAAGTAAAATTTGGTTCAATAGGATGAAAATAATTTTTTGGTGAATAGTAATTTTTCAATTTTATTTACCATGGTTAAATGTAAAGAGGGTTATTAAAGGTAAAAATGATATTATAATTACCCTAACAAATATCTTAATTCTATTAGATAAGTTTATTTTGAAAAAAAATAAACCTTATGAATAAAATATGATCCTTTTGGTCAACTTGGATTAGATTAGGACATTTATTATTATTTTATTTAAGGAAGAGTTAAAAGTGTTAAATTCAAAGTTTAATAACTAAACCATTTTTAATATAAAGTTATAAATAAGATAAATTCGACTATAAATATTCATTAGAAATCTAAAAAATTTTCATTTATAATTGTATATGATTTATAATTTTTATACATTTGATAATTAAATCTATTTATGACACAATGATGATGATGTAATAACCTTATTATTTAAATATTAAAATAATTGATATTGTAAATATTAATATAATTGTAAATTTAAACATTTAATGTATTACACCAATTTTATAGGTTAATATTACATGTTAGAGTTGATTAAATAAAAAAAATTGAAGTGATAAAGTGGTTATGACTTTCACAAAAACCAAATATGAAATTGTGTCAATATTTACATAAATGAGTTTTTAAAACAAATACAATATAATTAACTGATATAATATTCCTAAAAATCTAAGGTTTGGCCAGAGGACTTATATAAGGTTATATATGTCAATAATTAACCACTTGGGGTTTCTTTTGTCTTTTTATTGTAAGTTTATTAACCATTTATTATAATAATACACGAATACATGGAAAAAGTTAAACTATTTCTTACTAAGAGTTAAATCTAAAAAAAAGGTTAATATGGTGACCAAAACCTATCTAAAACCTATCGGTTGAGCTTTTTTGGACCCAAGACCACCTTATCCTCTAAATAAATCCTTTTTTATCCATTATTAACCGAATATTATGTATAATAAATTAATATTTCAAGATTTTCCTAAAATGATCCTCACCTCTTTTATAAAAGGGTACTTCCCCTTCTATCAGAATCACACCTCCACATTTGTGTTTCTTAAAAATGTATTTCAGAACATTTTTAATATTTCCTAGAATATGGGTTAAATTCATTTATACCCTTGTTTTACTTTTTATAAAATGCATTCAATGGAATCTTTCTGTCATTTTCCAAACAAGGTCCTTTATAACCTTTTTGACAAAATTAAGGAAAGTATGTTTTTTAAACTTATACGGTGAGTGCAGATATTTTCCACTGTTATAACACCTTTGAAGCTTCCCTTAAAATTTTATAAAAAGGTTTTCAAAATAAAAGTTTTTTTTTATAATTATGTTACTTTAAAATTATTTCAAAATAGAATGAGATATTTTTCTCAAATAGTTATGATTTCATCTATGTCAACATCCTTTGATGGATTTTACACATATTTGAAGTTGATTTATTATGATACATTCTTCCCTATTGTATTGAATTTTTTGTGAAATGTTTAACTATTTATGTTTTATTTTTGTACCATTCATGGTTTATAGTTAAAGTATTAACAGTTTGTATGAAAGTTTTAGTACGAATGTTTATGTTATGTTTCAACCTTATCATATGAGGAATGCATTGGACATAGTAGGTGATGAGTGGATCCCACTATAGATTCTCAATGAATCGGTAGCTCTCATGAGACTAAATAGTGTCTTGGCACAAGGTCTTGACAACATCTTATTTGTAGTCTTGGAACGAGGCCTTGACTATGTGGTTATGATGCATCACATTGTGCATTCCTTCATTATGAAATTAGCTATTGATATTATGTGTGATTATTCGGCTAGTAGAATATCCATGTGAATAAGTAAATAGAATTATTTGATTTATCTTTTCCATATTATGCTGAAATTTGATTTTAAAAGGATTGTGTTTTAGTATTATACATTGCCTTCAATGTTTATGCTTATTTATGAAAGTTTTTTATATATTGTTATCCTTACTGAGCATCTGATATCACCCTTTTCTTGTGTTTTATTTTTCCCAATATGTGAAGAGGTATATTATGACTGATTTAAAGGGATAAGATAAGGGATATGATTGTTTTCAAAAGAGACACAATGTTGTTGTTTTTTATTTCATCATGTAATGTAAAACTTATGTATGTATCTAGAACTTCCAAAGAAAATAAACTGATCAGTCTTTCAGGACATGATTCCTTATATCATGCCAATGTTATGTAATAATGCACTGACTCTGGGTAACTAGGGTCGGGGTGTTCCATTTTATATCATAGGATGTTTAGTACAAACCATAGAAACTATATTTAGAAAAACATTGATTAGAGAACATTACCCTATGATAGACTTTCAAGATTAGTATAGAATAACTTCATATAATTTTGTTAATGTAGAGATTTTGTGTATTTTACAAGAAATACATCCCTGTGTGGATATGAGTAGGTAGAGGCGGATCTAGCACATATATACCTAGGAGTGAAAACTCTGACAAGGAGTTTTAGGCTTGACCCCGGGTATCCTAGTACACAACAACAGTCCTTGTTGCACTCTTGGTTACGACACTCCCAGGGGATATGCTTAAGAAAATTCATATTTTATTTATAAGCCATTATGAAGGATTTATGAGTAAATACTTCCTCAATGAAAACATTTTTATGATTATATATTATATGCATAAACTGTTGAATTTATGTTAGGTATTTTACTAGTTTGGAAATATGTATTTTGATTCATAAACTAATCTAGTATATGACATTGTTTATAAATGGATCCTA
This sequence comes from Viscum album, assembly GCA_963277665.1. Taxonomy (NCBI): domain Eukaryota; kingdom Viridiplantae; phylum Streptophyta; class Magnoliopsida; order Santalales; family Viscaceae; genus Viscum; species Viscum album. Next base: position 1,688,695,140 of record OY728119.1, read on the forward strand.
GTAGAAGGAATGAAAATTGTATCAATACACATAATCCATATAGGATTTTCCTCCTACTTAAGATAATTATAGTGGAGTTGGTGATGCAACTAGTGCTAAAGATCTTATAACTATAATGGGATAACTCACTCAGGTTATGAATAATAACCTTACCTATATGGAGCACCCTTATCCACAATGTGGAGGATCAATGTTAGACCACTTCATGAGGCAACAACAACCAACATTCAATGGGACTACAAATCCATTTATATCTGAGCATTGGATAAGTTACTTGGAGAATAATTTCATTCTTTGGGGAGTAGCGAAAGCAAAAAAAGTTTTCATGGAAGTTTATCGCCTCACAGGATAGGCAGATCAATTGTGGTCATTAATTCAAAACAAAAAGGAGGATGAAGAAGTATCAAATATGAAATGGAGGGAGTTTAAAGATCTTTTATTAGAAAAATACATTCCTCGTGACCATCAATAAGATATTTAAAGACAATTTCTGAGTCTTAGGAAAAAGGAGGATGAGAATTTCGCAAAGTATGAGGCTAACTTTACAAGGTCAGCAAGGCATGCAGCAGATTATATGCATAACCCAAGGAGTAATATTGGTCGATTATTTGATAGGTTATAACCACTTCTCCATCGAGCATTAGTCTCACAATCCTTTTCATTGTACGAATATATTTTCTCATTTTCTATCAAGACAAAAAAAGAATTCTCTGTGTCTTATGACATTAAAGAAAAGAAGGAGAATAAGAGATCTGTTGAACACTCTATAAATGGAAACAAAGGGAATTAGTTAAAAGTTTAAATTCCATCCTATAGTAAATAAGGTATGAAACACCATGGTACTTTCCTGAAGGGAATGAGAGACTGTTACAAGTGTGGTGAAAAAGGCCACCAAGCTTGTGATTACAAGGGAAAGAAATAGGTTGTCAATGTTGAATGATACAATTATAGAGAAATAGGGAAATATGTAAATGAATATCCTAATCATCAAGTAAACTTACCTAAGAAAAGGAAAAGGGAGCAAGGCTAAGCTTATGTGATCACTAATGATGAGGTTGAAGCTCCAAATGACATGGTGGCAGATAATTTAATGGTTTCCTAAAATTTATCCAATTCTTTATTTGATTCTAGATCATCACGTTATTTCATATCTTCCCAGTTTGCTAAGAAAATTAGATATTTTCATTTTGATTTAACAAAGGATATGTTAGTCAAAACTCCCAAGGGAAGTATCATTGCAACAAAGTTTTGTGAATCAAATCTCATTAGGTCATATAAACGTGCTTTATTTTCTAATTTCATCATCATACCCATGATTGAATTTGATATAATCCTTGGTATGTATTGGCTTTTAGACCATGATGCAAAAATTTATTGTAGGTATAAGGAGGTTACAATTTTTTATGGTGATAAGGAATACCTTATCTTTAGAGCAGAAATGTCTCCATTTTATTCTTATATAGATCCACACCCAGTAGCTCTACTAAATTCAATTATTGGGGAGGAAGAGATTGAAATAAATATGTGTGAGGAATGTAATGTTCAAATATAGTATGTACCTATTGTGCAAGAATATTTGATGTGTTTCCAGAGAATTTACCTGGACATCCTCTAGAATAAGAAATTGAGTTTTCCAATGATTTAATTCCTGGTTCAAGGCCTATATCGAAGACCCCTTACAGAATGGCCACTGTGGAATTAGTGGAACTAAAGATACAACTAGAAGAATTGATTAATTAAGGATTTATTCTACCTAGTTTTTCTCTTGGGGGATCCCCTGTTGTTTTTGTTAATAAGAAAGATGGATCTATGAAGTTGTTTGTTGACTACAGGGAGATCAATGCTATAACAATAAAGAACAAGTATCCCCTACCTCTCAATAATGATTTATTCGATCAACTTCGTGGAGCTTGTTGAACCCTCTAGGAATCTAGTTGCTTTACTATATTTTGAAAATCCCAATTATGCTTTATTATATGTTGATAATCTCAATATTGCTTATTTATAGTTTGATGATTCTTATTGTGGATAAATACTTACTTTAGTATTTGTGTACTTCAGACACATATTTATATGTTATGATAATTATATTATAATCAAAGAATTTGGTTAAGAAATTCTCTATTATTTTATGTTTAGTATTAGACTTTCAGTTACTGGATGTGTGTATACTATGACTTAACTCATTCTGCCAATAGAATGCTTAAACAGAATAGAGCTACCGATACAGAACAGAGATACCGATACAGTTAAGTCTACCGCTATGTGATAGATATCAGTACAGATTAGTCACCATTACACAAGTCTACCGATACATCAAAGTCTACCAATGCATTAAAAAAGCTACTGATAGGGACTTACCACTACTGATACAGACAAGACTACAGCTACTGATACAAGAAAGTCTACCGCTACCGATGCAGTTAAGTCTACCGATAGAAATTCTACCGATACAAGAAAGTCTACTGCTACCGATGCAATCCAGCCTACAGACAGAAAGTCTACCGTTACAAATGAAGTCTACCGATACTCAGACCTACCGTGACACTTACTGTAACACCTACCTACCGATATCCAAGGCTACCATTCTAGAGACAGAACCCGATGCTGCTTTAATTTCTTTATCATTATTAAATCTAACCAACGGTCATATCAGGTATATTTTAATACACTGACATTTATTTAATGTGTGTGTTGGATGTCAGGGAACCGTACCTCGTACCTGCAAAAAGAAATCATTTCTCTTGCCGTAGCTCGTGCTGTAAAAAGTCCTTGTTGCTGCACAATAAGAGACATAAACGACGTTATATACACACATGCAGAATACATGAGATATACACAAGAAAAAAGAAAACACGAATAAGAACATTCAAGAAGAGCTCAGAGAGATATACATGCATGATCAAGAAGACACAGAAGATCATACACATTCACGAAGATTTTGAAGAACTTCATCGACTACTTTCTCCTCTATCTCTACACCTAGAATTCAAGGAAGCAGAAGACACTCTATTTTTCAGACAAAAACCAAAAGAGGACTCAGAACCAATTCTGATCAATCCAAAGGAGTCCAGAGCTGCACTGCAATCAATAGAGCCATTCTAAACTTATTATTTACTTTTCGAGCAGTGTGTATCATCTGCTGTATTTTTACACACACACTATCACCTGAACATTAACTGGAGGACATTTAAATCCTCACTTAAACTTTTACATCTTCTATTTCCCACTGGGATAGTGGTAGAGGTCGTGAGTGACCTGGACAGCTGGTTTGCTGTTGTGTTTGTTTCCCATGAATAACAATGGTAGTGGTCTTAGACCTGGACGGTTGTATACTATTGTAATCCTCGATCCAGGGTGTGGATCACTTTTATATAAATTTTTTAGAGGACTAAGTCTCAGCTTGAGACTTAACCTCTTGGTTATATCTGCTATGCTTATTTCTTTTCAAAGTTATTTTTATTCCGCTGCAAACTACTTTAAAACCAAAAATTGTTTTAAAGTCACTTTGATAATTGAACTCGCAAGTGCTTATATTAGTTTTAAATCAGTAAGTTAGTTTAAAAAGTTAATCAACTCTTCTGATTTTATTAACTGGGAAATAATCAATCCCTTGAGAACCTAACAGAACCTTTACTTTGATATAAATTCACTGCAGCTTAATTCTGTGTTTTATTTGGGGGAATTTGGTAAATGAATTTTAAACAGAAATTTTAATTGGAACTCAATTCACCCCCCTCTTGAGTATCCACTCCGACCAACATTTGGTATCAGAGGGTATTAAAAGATTTTCTAAAGTACTCTATTTTTCAACTGTGATTGTAGTTCTATTTTAAAGTTCTTAAAATTTCTGTTATTTCTAAATTTTTATATCTTTAAAATTTTTATTTCAACCTAGTTATCATGGATAACAGACTTGAAGGTGTTGCTACTAATAGACCACCATTTTTTAATGAAAACAACTATGCTCAGTGGAAGATTAAGATGAAAATTTATTTAGAAAGCATGGGTTTTGATATTTAGACTGCCATAGAATCAGAATATGAAATTCCTACTACTGTTAGATCTACTTGAAATGAAGCTACTAAGACATCCTACAATAATAATTTCAAAGCTATGAATGCTCTGTATTGTGCTTTAGGAGATGAGGAATTTAATAGAGTATCTTCTTGTAAGACTGTACATGAAATTTGTGATACCTTAAGTGTTTCTCATGAGGGAACAACTAACATTAAAGAAATGAGATTGAACGCCTATACTATTAAATATGATAATTTTAAGATGAAGCCTGATGAACCCATTTCTGATATGTATCTCAGGTTTAACGAAATTGTCAAAACAATGATCTCACTGGGAAAAGATGTTTCATCAAAGGAGCAGATCATGAGAATTTTGAGATGCCTACCTGAAAGATGGAGGGGCACTTCTGTTTCAATTAGAGAATCTTGTGATATTGGTGAACTGCCAGTTAAGGAACTTATTGGTAAGTTGATGATGTATGAAGAAGAGCTTAAATTAAACAAGGAAGAAGAAGATGAACCAAAAAGGAAGTCAGTTGCCTTCAAGAATTCTACTTCAAAGAATAAGGATAAGTAGAAACTCTAAGCTATAAGTGATAGATCAAGCTATGAAGAAAGTGAAAGTGCATCTGACAGTGATGCAGAAATGGCTCACACAGCCAGAAGATTTAAGAAGTTTTATAGTAAGAAGAATTTTTTCAGAAAATCAAATTACAAAGGTAAGTATGACAACAAGGGACACTGGAAAAAGGACTGGAAGAATCTGGAAAATCTGATGAAGTTGTCTGCTATGAGTGCAAGAGAAAAGGACATATAAAATCATACTGTACAAAACTGAAATACAAGAAGAAATATGAGTATAAGGATAATAAGTATAAGAAATCCATGAAGGCTACTTGGAGTGCTTCTGAAGATAGCTCCAGTGAATCTAAAGCTTCTGAAGCTGAAATCAGAAATAAGGAAAACATGTGTTTTATGACAAAAAATTCTGAGGTAACATCTGAAACTCCTGCTCTAAATATATATTATTCTGGAGATGATTCTGAATCTAAAAATTTGTCAAAATCTGAACTATTTGAATACTGTGATATTTTGGAAGAAACCTATAATGATCTGAAAGAGAAATACAAAGGTTTAAAGAAACAGTATGCTTTAACTGTTAATAATAAATCTGATCTTGACATAGAAATAGAAAATAATGCTTAGTTACTTAAAGAAAACACTGAACTGAAATTGTCAAATGAGAAACTTAGGAAGGATTTAGAAAAGTTCACAAATTGCAAAGACACTCTTACTCAAATGCTAGGTAAGAAGATTTCACCTCGATATACTGCGGGTATAGGATACCAACCAGGACAAAGAAAAATTACCAAAACTATATTCATTCATAAATCTGGACAGAATGTGGTTAGTTATAGTTCTGGAAGTTCATATGATTCAACTAGATATAGTCATAGTTACGGATCTAATAAGGTTTATCTGTCTAAATCTATTGATTCTGCAAACCTTATGAATCCCAAAAGACAAATTTGGGTACCTAAAGTTTTATTGGCTAACCTGTCTGGACCCAAGAAAATCTGGGTACCAAAATCATTTCCTATATAAATATGTTTTGTAGGGAACCTGCTTAAAGAGCTCATGTAGAAAGACATGGTACTTGGACAGTGGATGTTCAAGACATATGTCAGGAGACTTTTCATGCTTTAAAACCTTAGTTAGAGTTGATGGAGGCTTTTTCACTTTTGGTGATAATTCTAAAGGGAAAATCATCGGCTTAGGCCGGATTGGTAACACTGACTCAATATTAATTTCTAAAGTTCTATTTGTTGATGGACTTAAATATAATTTACTATGTATTTCTTAGTTATGTGATGATGGTTTCAATGTTAAATTTGAAAATGATTCTTGTAATGTTTTTTTCTAAAAATACTTTAGTATTTTCTGCCTTGAGAAATTAAAATGTCTATGTTGTTGATTTAAATTCTTTATCTATGAAAAATATTACTTGTTTAAATGCTTTTCATAAAGAGTCTTGGCTTTGGCACAGAAGATTAGGACACTGAAATGTACATTCACTTAGAAAACTTACTAGGAAGAACTTAGTTAGAGACCTACCAAAACTTGAATTCCTAGCAGATAAAGTTTGTAATCCCTGTCAAAAGGGAAAGAAACATAAAGTTTCTTTCAAATCAAAGAAAGAAGTTTCAACTTCTCAACCTCTCGATTTGGTTCACATGGATTTGTTTGGACCTTCTAGAGTTTCTAGTTTAAGTGGGAAGCACTATGTTTATGTTCTAGTAGATGACTGTTCTAGGTATACTTGGGTATATTTTCTAGCTCACAAAAGTGAAGCTTGTTCTTACTTTGTTAAATATTCCAAGTCTGTAGAGAACCTTAGTGGACTTAAGATTAAAACCTTGAGAATTGATCATGGTCGTGAGTTTGAAAATCATGAGTTTGAATCCTACTTCTCACACAATGGCTATAGTCACAATTTATCTGCCCCTAGGACACCTCAGCAAAATGGTGTAGTAGAAAGGAGGAATAGAACCCTTCAGGAAATTTCCATAACCATGCTCAATGAGTATGACCTACCTATTTATTTTTGGGCAGAAGCTATCAATACATCTTGTTATATTATCAATAGAGTCTTGATCAGACATGTTCTTAAGAAGACCCCTTATTATTTGTGGAACCATAGGAAACCTAAGGTTAACTACTTCAGAGTTTTTGGTTGCAAAGTCTTTATTCTTAATACTAAAGATAATCTTGATAAGTTTGCATCCAAGAGTGATGAAGGAATTTTCCTAGGTTACTCTATTTCTAGTAAAGCCTATAGAGTTTTCAATAAGAGAACCAAATGTATGGAGGAATCTGTTCATATCAAATTTGATGAAACTGATCCACATGAACCTAAGACCTTTCTTGAAAATCTTGAAGATGATCTCTCTGTTTTTAACCTTAATGATAAAGACAGTGGACCTATAGTTAAAACGTCCAGTTCTGGAAATTTTCCATAACCTGCTTTTGTTGACTCCCAACCTATTGATAAACCTGAAATCTCTAGCCCTACCTTTTCAATACCAACTAGGATCTTAAAGAACCATCCTTTAGATGTTGTTGTAGGTAATCTAGATAGAGGAACATAGACTAGAGCTTCTCTAAGAAATCAGGTTGAACATCAAGCTTTTCTTTCACAGTTAGAACCTAAAAATATCAATGATGCTATCAATGATGAATTTTGGGTAATAGCTATGCAAGAAGAACTAAATCAATTTGAAAGAAATAAAGTGTGGGAACTAGTAGAAAGACCTAAAGACACTTTGACCATAGGCACAAAGTGGGTGTTTAGAAACAAAGTTGATGAATCTGGAAATATCATTAGAAACAAATCTAGACTAGTTGCATAAGGTTAAAATTAAGAAGAAGGAATTGACTATGAATAAACCTTTTCACATATAGCTAGATTATAGGAAATTAGGATCTTACTTGCCTTTGCATCACATCTGAATTTCAAGTTATATCAAATGGACGTGAAAAGTGATTTTCTAAATGGTTTTATTGTTGAAGATGTTTTTGTAGAACAACCACCTGGTTTTTCAAATCCTCACTTTCAAAATCATGTTTGTAAACTTTCTAAAACTTTATATGGTTTAAAACAAGCTCCAAGAGCTTGGTATGAAAGACTTACAAATTTTCTTATTTCAAAAGGATTTAAAAAAGGAATTGATGATCCCACTCTTTTTATAAAAAGAATTTCAAAAGATGTTTTAATAGTACAAATCAATGTTGATGATATTATTTTTGGATCTTCGAAAAATTCTTTATGTACTGATTTTTCAATGGTTATGCAAAATGAGTTTGAAATGAGCTCAATGGGAGAGCTTAAGTACTTTCTTGGATTTCAAATCTTTCAAACTAAAGATGGTATTATTTTAAATCAAAGTAAATATACTAAGGATTTGTTAAAATCTTTTGGTTTAGATAGTATTAAGGGAAGTGATACACCTATGAGTACCACCTGTAAATTAGACATTGATGAAACTGGGAAACCAGTAGATCACACTAATTATAGAGGTATGATTGGGAGTTTACATTATCTTACTGCTAGTCGACCTAATATTATGTTTAGAGTATGTATGTGTGCTAGATTTCAAGATAACCCTAAAGAGTCACACTTACTTTCTGTTAAAAGGATTTTCAAATATCTTAAAAATACTGCCAATTTGGGACTGTTTTACCCAAAAGAACAATCATTTGATTTAATAAGCTATTCAGATGCTGACTTTTCTAGATGCAAGTTATACAGAAAGAGCACATCTGGAACATGTCATTTACTTGGAAAGTCCCTAGTATCATGGTGTAGTAAGAAACAGAACTCAGTTGCATTATCTACTACTGAAGCAGAGTATATAGCTGCTGGTAGTTGTTGTGCACAGATTATGTGCATGAAACACACCTTATTGGACTATGGATTTGAGTTTAAACATGTTTCAATTAACTGTGACAACACTAGTGCGATCAAAATCTCAAAGAACCCTGTGTCTCACTCTAGAACTAAACACATTTATGTTAGACACCACTTTCTAAGAGATCATTATCAAAGAGGTGATATAACTCTTGAATTTATTGGCACTAAACTTCAATTAGATGATATTTTCACTAGGCCTTTAAGTTCAGAAAGATTATGTTTCATTAGACACGAATTAGGAATGATAACTTACTCTTAAACCGTTAGAGAATCCTCACCATTAGAGAAACCTCACCGTTAGAGAAACCTCGCTATTAGGAGACCTCACCGTTAGAAGACCTCACCATCAGGAGACTTTACCGGTATATCTTGCGCTGTTTTAAACTTATGTGAAGCCGAGACTTCAAACCATTTTTTTTAAAAAATTATTTTATTTGTGAATCCTAAATGATATTAAACCCAATATTAGACTTCACTCAATCTCACCGTGAAGTCATTTGTTCGAATCCCTCCAACCTCAACCTCTCAAGCCGAAAAACCCTAAACCTCATATCTGTAATGGCCCACGTTAAGAGACCTCAGGTTACAGATGGTAGTGATGAGCCGCAAGAGAAAAGATATAAGGTGACCGATGCTGATGCCAGTGTAAGCCGTGAAAGTGTAGCTCGAAGGAATCCAGTAAACCCGCATCTCTCAAGGCGAGAGATTGTCGTTGAGAAAGAGGTGTGTGTAGAATGGCTCATGGAGGGTAATTCCTTGGTTCTTAAGGTTTTAAAAAACAAGGTTGGCTCTAGTGCTTCACGAACAACAATGGACGTTATTATCTAAGACTGGTGAAACAGTTCTATGAGTTCGTTCATTTTGAGAATTCTGAAGAAGAAAACAATATGTTTTCTTATGAAAACGGTCACGAATTTTCCTTTACTTCGGTTGAATGGGCTGGGAACTTAAAAGTTCCACATGAAGGTTATTATTCTTTTTATTAAAAATACATACCCTCAACCAGTGACTTGTTTAAGTATAAAGATTCTTTTTTAGAGCTGACAGGGAATGGGACCCCTAAAAAAATCATAGCTGCAGAGATGGCTGGGGAAGATAAAATTCTTTTCAAGTTTATTCAACATGTAGTTAGTCCAAGGAGAGGGGAATTTTCTACACTGAGATTCCAGGACATCTATTTGTTACATTTGTTGAAGCATGGAGTTAAGGTAAATCTGTGTAGATTGATTATGATTCAGATTGAGGATATGACTAGACCGAAGTCTAAGTCAAATGCATTGTTCTTCTCAAAATTGATTTCTGTTATGATGAAATTAAAGGAGGTGGCTGGACCTCAGGATGAAATGATAGTAGTTAAGGATAACTTCTGCATCACCAGGACTGTCTGTAAATATATGAAAGTCAGGTGGAATCCTTGGAGAAAATCATGGGTGAATGATGAAGGAAGAATATATGATAAGTTAACACTAAAGGATCATCCCTCTAGACCAAAGAATGTGAGAGATCCTGGTCTTAGACCAGATGATCCAGAACCGGTCTACAGTGATGAGGAAGCTGAGGAGGAAAAGACATCAGTTGAGGAAGGAGGAGACCCTGATTTACCTCCTAGTCCTATGCCTCAAACCATTTCCTATGGAGCAGTTAGCCCTCCAAAAGAACTACCAAGGAGAGAAACTATTTTTAAGGACAATGATACTGAGACTGAGGAAGAAGAAGAAGAAGAAGCATGTCAGTATGTTGTTAAGGACACCTCTAAAGAGGATGAGGCAACTAAATCTGATCGTGTCATTAATGGAGAAAAGGAGGCTTCTGGTAAAGCAAATGATGAGGAAAATGAAGAAGAAGAGCTCAGTTTGAGCCTTCTGATAGGCAGTACATTCAAGACAGTGCCTGATCAAGAAGCGTAAACTGCATCTATTGATGAGAGAGTCATTGATGACTCAGAGCAAATGGCTATTGAATCTGTTGCAGTTGTAGAAGAAGCAGTAGAACTACATCAAGAAGAACAGTTGGAGGAGACACCTCAGGAGAATATTCCAAGTGAGGCGGAGCATCTTGGTTCAGTATCAGTGTTGTATGACATTAAAGGTTGGACATCAGATCCAGGATATATGGTTCTTGGAATTTCGTATGGAGATTCGGATGAGGAATACCAGCCCCAAATAGAATCTGTTATCCTACCTGCAGTGGCTGAAAATGTGGCAACAAAGGAGGACCTTGAGTCCTTAAAGGCTGAATTGAAAGAAGCACTGAGAGAGTCATTGGTAGAGTTAAAGGAGAGTCTAGTTTATGAAATGAGAAGTGTGGAGCAATCCCTGGAGCTATCTATGGGATGTGCTATTTCTAGTCCATTGAAAGGAATGATGGATGAAGTTAAGGTGTGCCATACTCAAATTGAGAGTTGGACAGGATCTGTAGTTGCTCTCAGACAATCGATTGCTTCATTGACTACTTTGAACAGTTCTCAAAACCCAAGTGCACACTGATATCAGATATATCAAAGTGGTAGTCAAGAAATTTGTGGACGTTTTTGAGGCTTTTAAGAAATTAGTCAAAGAACACTTGAACAGTCAAGATGAACTTGTCCAGAAGGTGGTTAGTAATCTGACCCAATCTTTCAAGGAGATAGTAGCTTTCTCAGTTAAACTCCTCCCCTCATCCAACTCCACTATCAACCTTGACCAGATCAGATCTGTTATTCAGGAAGATTTGGCTAAGGCCAGTGCCAGTGGCTCCTCAGATACTCATATCCTTGCTACCACTAGGGAAGTTAGTATTTTTGTTCGTGATCACCTACGGGCAGCTACTGCTTCTCAAGAGGCTATTAAAAATAAGGTGGATGCTTATTTTGAGAAGGTCTACACCAAGCATCAAATGACCAACCATTTCAATCTCTTGTTGGAAAATATGAAGTTGCCTCTAGTGTCTCAGGCCTTTAGAGAACAGGTTAGTAAGCTCAGGGAGCTTACTCCTGCCTTTGATAAATTCATTGAAAATCGAGATGATTTTGTGTCTGCAATGGAGAGAGGAGGGAGTATTGTTATGGATTTTAGGAACCTGTTGCTACTCTTCTTGCAGGTGGATGCCAGACCTATGATTGTACCTCCTGCTCTTCCTGCTTCTACCTCTGGGAGTACAACTCAGTTGACTCCAGTTCAAGCTATTCGAAGCTTGACACTTATGATTCCTCATAGGAGTACAAGATTTCAGATCCGAAACAGTTTCAGTGGCTGACCCTCCAGTTGTTCTTTCAGCTATTCCTAAGCCATCTACTCAATCTAAACCTACACCCTCTTCTGACCCTAATGGAAAGACTCCTGTTCAAGAGGATGATTGAGTGATTCTAGATCTTTTTGATAGGATTCACTTGTATTTTTGACCGTCTGATTTTATCAGTGTATCTCTTTTCCATTAATGAAATACCTCTTACTTTCTCTACTGTACTATGTTTCTATTACTTTGCTAGTATTTATCTTTTCTCTGATCCCTTCTTTTTGTTAATCACAAAGGGGGAGAAAAACATGAGTCCTAAGAGTTAACAAAGGGGGGAAAACCACAAAGGGGAGAAAAACACAAAGGGGGACAATGAGACCTAAGAGAATCTTGTAGTACATTTGAAAGAGGGGGGAATATGGAAGCTTTGATTTAATAAAAGAAATATTTTTTCTCTGATTCTAATTCTTCTCTGATTGTAATTATTTTCATTTTGGCATAAGTTGTGATTATCAAAAAGGGGGAGATTGTTGAACCCTCTAGGAATCTAGTTTCTTTACTATATTTAGATAATACCAATTATGCTTTATTATATGTTGATAATCTCAATATTACTTATTTATAGTTTGATGATTCTTATTGTGGATAAATACTTACTTTAGTATTTGTGTACTTCATACACATATATATATGTTATGATAATTATATTATAATCAAAGAATTTGGTTAAGAAATTCTCTATTATTTTATGTTTAGAATTAGACTTTTGGTTACTGGATGTATGTATACTCTGACTTAACTCATTCTGCCAATAGAATGCTTAAAGAGAATAGAGCTACCGATACAGAACAGAGCTACTGATACAGTTAAGTCTACCGCTATGTGAGAGCTATCGGTACAGATTAGTCACCATTACACAAGTCTACCGATACATCAAAGTATACCAATGCATCAAGGAAGCTACTGATAGGGACTTACCGCTACTGATACAGACAAGTCTATAGCTACCGATACAAGAAAGTCTACCACTACCGATGCAATCAAGTCTACCGACAGAAAGTCTACTGATACAAGAAAGTCTACCGCTACCGATGCAATCAAGTCTACCGACAGAAAGTATACTGTTACAAATGAAGTCTACTGATACTCAGGCCTACCGTGACACTTACTGTAACACCTACCTACCGATATCCAAGGCTACCGTTCCAGAGACAGAACCCGATGCTGCTTTAATTTCATTATCATTATTTAATCTAACCAACGGTCATATCAGGTATATTTTAATACACTGACATTTATTTAATGTGTGTGTTGGATGTCAGGGAACCGTACCTCGTACTTGCAAAAAGAAATCATTTCTCTTGCCGGAGCTCGTGCTGTAAAAAGTCCCTGTTGCTGCACAAGAAGAGACATAGACGACGTTATATACACACACGCATAATACACGAGATATACACAAGAAAAAAAACACGAAGAAGAACATACAAGAAGAGCTCAGAGAGATATACATGCATGATCAAGAAGACACAGAAGCTCATACACATTCATGAAGATTTTGAAGAACTTCATCGACTACTTTCTCCTCTGTCTCTACACCAGGAAGTCAAGGAAGCAGACGATACTCTGTTTTCCAGAAAAAAACCAGAAGAGGACTCAGAACCAATTCTAATCAATCCAAAGGAGTCCAGAGCTGCACTACAATCACTTGATCCATTCTAAACTCTATATCTTTGCTTCTGTGATTTATTATTTACTTTTCGAGCAGTGTGTGTCATCTGCTATATTTTTACACACACACTGTCTCCTGAACTTTAACTGGAAGATCTGTAAATCCTTACTCAAACTCTTACATCTTTTATTTCCCACTGGGATAGTGGTAGAGGTCATGAGTGACCTGGACAGCTGGTTTGCTGTTGTGTTTGTTTCCCACGAATAACAGTGGTAGTGGTCTTAGACCTAGACAGTTGTATACTTTTGTAATCCTCGATCCAGGGTGTGGATAACTTTTATATAAAGTTTTGAGAGGACTAAGTCTCAGCTTGAGACTGAACCTCTTGGTTATATCTGCTGTGCTTATTTCTTTTCAAAGTTATTTTTATTCCACTGCAAACTACTTTAAAACCAAAAACTGTTTTAAAGTCACTTTGATAATTAAACTCGCAAGTGTTTATATTAGTTGTAAATAATAAGTTAGTTTCAAAAGTTAATCAAATCTAATGATTTAATTAACTGGGAAATAATCAATCCCTTGAGAACCTAACAGAACCTTTACTTTAATATAAATTCACTACAGCTTAATTCTATGTTTTATTTGGGGGAATTTGGTAAATTATTTTTAAACATAAATTTTAATTGGAACTCAATTCACCCCCCTCTTGAGTATCCACTCCGACCAACAGAGCTCAATATTTTTCGAAGATTGACCTTCAATATGGATATCATCAATTGTGTGTGAAGAAGGAAGACATTCCGAAGACAGCATTTTGTACTAGGTATGGGCATTAAGAGTTTACAGTAATTCCTTTTGTGCTAACTAATACAGCCTTTGTCTTCATGGATCTAATGAATAGAGTTTTCAAGGAATATCATGATAACTTTGTAGTGGTATTTATTGATGATATCTTTGTTTACTCCAAAATCTATGAAGATCATGAAAATCACTTGCGCACTATTCAGAAAACCCTCAAAAGAAACGAATTATATGGGAAGTTTATCAAGTGTGAATTCGGGCTTCCAGAGATTTCTTTTCTTTGCCATATTTTTCTAAGGATGGAATTTTTTCGATCCTTCATAGACCAAGGCAATCCAAGAATGGCTATCACTGACAAGTATAACTGAGGTACATAGTTTTATTGGTTTATCATGTTATTATTGACGTTTCATCAAGAATTTTTCCCGATTTTCTAACCCATTAACAAAGCTCACACGTAAAGGGGTTAAATTTTTTTGGACAAAAGAGTGTGAATAATGTTTTGAAGAACTGAAGAGAACATTAGTCAATTCTTCTATCTTGACTCTACCATCGGGGAATGATGGGTTTGTTATTTATAGTGATACTTCAAAGAAAGGACTTGGTTGTGCCCTTATGCAGAATAATATAGTTATTGTTTATGCATCATGACATCTAAAAATTCATGAACAAAACTATCCCACTCAAGATCTTGAGTGAGAAGATGTAATATTTGCTTTGAAGATATAGAGACACTATCTCTATCGTGAAAAATGTGTGATATATACTGATCACAAGAGTTTGAAGTATATTTTATCACGGAAAGAAATCAACATGAGGCAAAGAGGATGGCTTGAAAGGCTCAAAGATTATGATTTCACTATAAGCTACCACTTGGGGAAGGACAATAAGGTGGAAGATTCTTTGAGCAGAAAATATCATGGAGTTCTGAACAAGATGAGAGTTTAAAGGGATCCTATGATCATGGATCTAGTAAAAATGGATATGGGAATAATCATGGAAGGTGAAACATCGATAATTTTTCAGATTTTTTCTAATCCATCTTTATTGTAAAGAATAAAAAGTTCTCAGACTGATGATGAGGAGTTTTGAAATAAAATTAAAGTTTTGAACGATGGGAGATTGATTAACTGCATATATGAAGATGGAATTTTGAAATTTGGGAAGATACTTTGTGATTCAGACATACCTAATCTAAAAAAGGAATTGTTGGATGATGCTCATAGCTCCAATTTCTCTATACACCCTGGTAGCACTAAGATGTATAGATATTTGAAGAAATATTTTTGGTGGGACAACCTGACGATGGATATTTTTGATTATGTGTCGGGGTGTGTGGTGTGTCAACAAGTGAAGTCTAGAAGACAACATCTATAAGAGTCGTGAACCCTCTTCATATACCTAAGTGGAAATGGGATGATACTACGATGGACTTCTTCATGGGGATAAAAAATACTTATAGAAGGAATGATGCAATATGGGTCATCGTTGATCGTTTTACCAAATCAACAAATTTTCTTGATATAAGAGAAGATTTATCACTTGAACATTTAGAAATACTGTATATTAATGATGTTTTAAGACTTCATGGTGTACCCCTATCGATTGTTTCTGATCTTGATCCCCATTTTACATTAAGATTCTGGAAAAGTCTTCAGAAGGCCCTGGATACTGAACTTTGTTTGAGCACTGCCTACCACCCTCAAACTGATGGACAATCAGAACAGAATATTCAAACCTTAGAAGACATGTTGAAATCTTTCTAACATGAATTTCAAGGTATGTGGGATTAATATTTAGCTCTGGTATAATATTCCTATAACCATATATTCCATTCAAGTATTCAGATGGCACTATATAAAGCGTTATATGGAAAGATATTTCCTTCACCAACTTGTTCGGATGATTTTGGTGAAAGAAAACTCGTAGACCCATAACTTGTTGAGGAAAAATGGAAAAGGTAAATATTATCCAAACCCGCATCAAAGCATCTTAAATTAGTCAAAAGAGAAATGCCGATAACTGAAGGAAGGATTTTGAATTTCAAATGGGATATCATGTTTTATTGAACTTACCCTCATGGAAGGGTGTTGTACGATTCGGTGATAAGGGTAAATTAAGTCCCAGGTATATCAGACCTTTCAAAATTCTAGAATGAATTGGAGTTGTATCTTACCATTTGTAAATTCCTTAAAGTATCTCCAAAGTTCATAATGTGTTCCACGTATCACTATTGAGAAAATATATGCCTGAATCAATGCATGTACTCACCTATGAAGAAATATAATTGGAACCCAATATGTCTTCATGTGAGGAGCCTATCAGGATTCTTGGTACCAGAGAACAAGTGATGAGAAATAGGACGACTTGTCTGGTAAAAGTTCTATGGATAAACAACTATATAGAAGAGGCAATGTGGGAACCCGAGGAACATATGATGAAGAACCACCTGAATCTTTTTACGTAATAATATTCTAGAAATTTCAAGGATGAAATTATTTGAAGGAGGTAAGAATGTAACACCCCAAGCTTCCATGGTACGTTTCTCTTTTAATAATTCAATAGCTTGCGTTGTACGCAACTTCAAGTTCCAGTACACCACGACCAATCAATCTAGTCGTTATGAATAGTAAAACCCATTTTGGAAATTTTATAAATTTTATTTTTCAAAATTAAATTCATTTTTGGATTCAAAATATAAAAATTAGCTTAGGGTGAATTTTTTTTATTTTTCCGAAAACATTCAATTTTTGATAAATAGTGAAAAACACTAAGTTATTGTTTAAAAATGAATTTTTATTTAAATAATTAGTTATTTTATTTAAATTTATTTTAGGTAAAAATAGATAAATAATACCTATATATGTTCAATGTAATTCATTGGTGTAATTTTATAATAATATTATATATATAAATTTTTATTGAACTTTTAACGTCTCTTACCCACCTTCTACGCACATTTACAAATTTGCATAAAACATAATTTTACAACTTCTGTGAATTGAATTTAAAAATCAAAGAGACACGGTTGGCATTAGTAAGTAAAAATTGGTTCAATAGGACAAAAATAATTTTTGTTGAATAGTAACTTTTTAATTTTATTTACCACGGTTAAAAGTAAATAGGATAATTAAAGGTAAACATGATATTATAATTACCCTAAAACATAGCCTAATTCTATTTGATAAGTGAATTTTGACCAAAATCAAACATAGTAATAAAATTTGATCCTTTTGGTCAACTTGTATTTGATTAGGACGTTTATTATTATTTTATTTAAAGAACAGTTAAAAGAGTTAAACTCAATGTTTAATAACTAAAAAATTTTCAATATAGGATTATACATAAGATAAATTAGACTATAAATATTCATCATAAAGGTACAAATATTTTCTACATAATGGTATTTTATTTATAATTTTTAGCCATTAAAAAGTTAAATTTATTAATAACACAATGATGATGCGGTAATTACCTTATTATTGAAAGATTAAAATAATTGATATTATAAATATTAATATAATTGTAAATTGAGACTCTGATGTATTCCAAGAATTATATAGGTTAATATGAAATGTTAGGGTTGATTAAATAATTTTTTTTGAAGTGATAGAGTTTTTATTACTTTCACAAAAACCAAATACAAAATAGTGTCAAAATTGACATAATTGGGTTTTAAAACAAATACTATATTATTAATTGATATAATATTCCTAAAAATCTAAGGATCGGTAAAATGACTTAGATAAGGTTATATATATCAATAATGAACCACTTTGGGATCTCTTGTCTTTTTATTGTAAGTATATTAACCATTTATTATAATAATACCAGAATACATGGTAAAAGTTAAACAATTTAACTAAGAGTTAAATCTAAATGATAATGTTAATATGGTGACCTAAACCTGTTTAAAACCTATTGGTTGAGAGTTTTTTGACCTGAACCCAGCTTATCCTCTAAATAAATCTTTTTTCATCCATTATAAAGTTAATATTATTGTATAATAAATTAATATTTCAATCCTTTCTTAAAGTGACCCTCACCTCTCTTATAAAAGGGTACTTCCCCTTCTCTCAAAATCACACCTCCAGAGCCTTTTGGCTCATCCAACCCCTGCTCCAATATCTTTACAACTACCATGAATTCAACCTCGAGTCCTTACATTTATTAGAAATCCAACTTAATGACCCCTTTTGATAAAATCAAAAATAAGCACCCGAAGAAGAGGTAATAATTTTGTCACCTCTTTCAAAGTTTTTTTCTTCTTCCACTTCCTCTTTATTTGTTGCTTCCATACCTAAATAGTACCTAAAGTACCTTATACATACTTTTATGTTTTTATAAATATGGTACAACCATATTCATTATTCTACCCATCCTATAAATGACAAAGTCATCATACGTGCCTACGTAAGACTTACCATCTCTGTCGTGGTGTAGTTTGTTATTCAACACTTCATTATTTAGATGGGTATAATAATGTGTATAATTGATGTTAATAATAAATATAACATGTTAATTATTATTTATATATGATATAACATCCAATTACTTTTGATTTTATCATCAATAGAATGATATTTTCGCTCGTATGTGGGTACAGATTACCGTCTCAACGAACGCGACGAAATTCATTCCCATCATAACCATTCGAGAATAATTTTCATTTTATGATTTAAAATAATTTTTAAGAACTTAATATCATTCTTGATATGAATCAAATACATCCTCTATATAACAAACATGACTTACGTAGAAAAACATATAATGTGAAATGAATCAGTTAACACCTGAAACGATGATACTACTGAAATATCATTAACAAAGCAATATTAGAAGATCATATATGATATCGTATTTATGTTTGTGGTTCTTTTATAATTTAATAACAATGATTTCACCATTATACAGGAGGTTAACCTACCCTCAACTAAGAAAACGTACAAGGTAAGGGTTAATTCTACAATCTATTTATTATTCGAGGTTTTTTATACCTGAGTATCTACTGGGACCTCTTTATCATCCACATCCTTGTTTCTTAAAAATTTATTTCAAAAAAAAATTTACTATTTCCTAGAATATAGGTTAAATTAATTTATACCTTTTTTTGAATTTTTATAAAAAATAATTGAAAGG
Source organism: Viscum album (assembly GCA_963277665.1). Lineage (NCBI taxonomy): Eukaryota > Viridiplantae > Streptophyta > Magnoliopsida > Santalales > Viscaceae > Viscum > Viscum album. The sequence goes on from OY728119.1 coordinate 1,688,714,452, forward strand.
AATCTATTCATATTTTTCCAAACAAGGTCCTTTACGACCTTTTCGACAAAATTAAGGAAAGAATGTTTTTTAACTTATACAGAGAGTGAAGCTATTTTCCACCTTTAAACCACCTTCAAAGAATCCCTTAAAAGATTATAAGAATATTTTCAAAATAAATGTTTTATTTTATAATAATGTGACTTCTAAATGATTTCAAAATATAAATCGATATTTCTCTCAAATAGTTTTGATTTCATCTATGTCAACATCCTTTGATGGATTTTTCACTTGTTTGAAGATGATTTATTTTGATACATTCTTCCATATTGTATTGATGGTTTTGTTATTTTTTTGAATATAGATGTGTTATTTTTATACCATTCATGGTTTATGGTTAATGTATTAACATTTTGTATACTATTTTTAATACGAATGTTTATGTTATGTTTTAACTTTTTCATATGAGTAATGCATTGGACTTAATAAGTGAAGGGTGGAGCCCTCTATTGCTCCTCGATGCATCGATAGATCTCATGAGATAAACTAGTTTCTTGGCACAAGGCCTTGACAAAATCTTATTTTTAGTCTTGGCACGAGGCTTTGACTATGTGGTTATTATGTCTAGCCTTATGAATTCCATCATTATGAAATTAGATATTAATCTTACATGTGATTATTCATCTAGTAGAATATCCATGTGAATAAGTAAATGGAATTATTTCATTTATCTTTACCATATTATTCTGAATCTTAATTTCAAAAGTCTTGTGTCTTAGTCTTATAAATTTCCTTTAATTTTTATACTTATTTATGAAAGTTTATACTATATTGTTATCCTTACTAAACATCTGAGCTCACCCCTTTCTTATGTTTTATTTTTCCCCGGATGTGAAGAATTATATTATGACTGACTTGAAAAGATAAGCTAAGGGATATGAGTGTGTTCCAAAGAGACACAATTTTGTTGTTTTTCAATTCACCATGTAATGTAATACTTATGTATGTATCTAGTACTTCCAAGGATACTAAACTGATCTGTCTTTCAGGACATTATTCCTTATATCATTCCAATGTTATTTAATAATGCACCGACTCTGGGTAACTAGGTTTGGTATGTTACATAAATATAACTATATTGTATATGTTATTTATAAATCTGAACATATAGATTATATATCACCAAAATTCTTAAAGGATAATGGTAGAAAAGAGGCAACCACATCATGCGGTAAATCAGAATATATTTTTAGTGAAAAATATATAATATTTATTCCATGATGACTATAGTACAATTCTTGGAGACTGGAGGTGAAAATAGATATTCTTACATAACATATTTGGATAAAAATACAAGAATTTTATGAAGGATTATATAGATTAAAAGGATTCCATTACAATAAAGATTAATAAAATAAAGGATAAAAATGATATACTTTAAGATAATGTTCATGAGTTAAATTTTATCTTAGAAAAATATAGACTTTATGAAACATAAACATCTTCCCTAAGAAATTAGTGTATAGTTAATGTGAAGATTTTATATAATTAAAATAATTCTTAATTTTACAATTTAGAAGAATAACTAAAGAATAAATATTTGAGGATTAAGAAGCTTAAGGGAGAGATTCATTATATGAGGAAGAAGTGAAACACTACATATTGTCACATAGAGACTTAAGTCGTTGGAATGGAAAACACAATTCAAGAATAATTATATAAGAAAAATACTAAAAATATTATTATTTAAAAAAGGAAAAAACCATGGAAATAGGCACTGAGACCATAGTTGTTGGCTATGCCCATAGTCCATATAGACCATATACACAATTTTCATTAGAGTAGGGTATGACTTAAAGTTGTAGTCCATGAATGGAGTTATAGATAATCTGAGACAATGATATGTGATCATGTTCATAGATCATCTACAGACACGATCACTAATAATAGAAGTAGATTTTCTAAGGCCAATGTCAGGGAATATGGCTATAGCCATTAAAAAAACACAACCACAAAGGTTTGATCCCACAACCTCCTCTATATTTATATAAGATTATACCACAAATATTCAATGAATTATATTTATTTATATACATATATTATCATATAAAATTATTATTATTATAATTTTAAAAAAATATAATATTTTTTGGGTTGTGGAACAATGACTATGATACACATGGACTGGGGTCATAGTTCGAATCGTAGCTATAGTCAACCTTAGACATGGATGTATATCCCATATATGGCCACAGTTACATAGAGCATGGTCATAGATAGGACCTATAGCTATATCCAATATTTATAGTGGATATATCCTAGACTATGGCCATTTTACACATGATGTGTGGTCATAACTGTTTTACTTTCTCTTCCCATGAATTTCCTATAAAACTAGTATGTTTCTCACATCCACCTACCACTATATACCCACTTGACTATGGATGTAGATAGTTTTATAGCCATAGTTCACATCAACCATGGATATATGACGATGCTAGTAGGCCAACATACATAGTCCAATAATGATCAAGATAGTAAAATACCATGTGGCCATAATTCTAATGACTGTAGTTATAAAGGTATGATACCCCATTTTAAATTCTAAAAAATGGATTTATAAAATTCCAAAAAACTAAGATATGATTTTGACACCATTTTTACTCCAAATTAGGATTTTTTACCACATGTACTTCATTATATCAACCTGTATAACTTGATCAAATTTTTATTTTTCATAGTGGCTACTTGATATCACCCATTGATCATGTTTGTCTTGATACCACTATTTTGTATGCATCACTTCATACATCTACAACTTTATAAATTTTCTCATTTCAATTTCTCTCACCCCACTTATTGTGTTGGATTTTATTTTGACATCCATATTGGCATCTTCCAAAACCACTTATTGTATTTTATCTAATCTCGCTAAAATTTTCCATTATTAACTCACTCACCTCCTTTCAATGCATACACATCATGGATCCAATCTCACCCATAATATCATATCACCAAAATCATCAGATATAAAATTTAAGTGCATGGGGAGAGTGGTAAATTTAGACATTATCGATTAGAATATATTTTCTAGTCATTAATAACTAACCCTAGACTTGTGATCTACTTCAAATATTTTATCTAGATAATAATAGTAGTAAATAATCTCTTAATGTTTAGACCATGATTATTCTTCTTACAAAACTTGGTATTTTTATCCTTTATGAGAATCATCTACCTAGTGTAAATTTAATACTTTAATGCACTATCTTGTATTCTTTTCCATGATTATTTATCTATGCAAAGAAAACTAAACCATTATTTCACTCAGGTTTTTTAGTGGTATGGATGAAACCACTTAATCATGAGTCATGAGTTTTTTCTTCAATTTTTGAATATACTTTCTATTTTTTTATCCTTGATGATATTTTATTTTAAAATCCATTCAAATTATATTCAGTGGGGTAAGTCTATTTCATGTTCCATAATATCTTATTATCTCACTCTGATGGATACTATTAATAACACGTGAATGATACCTATTATATCATCCATTTCCATGACACTTCATAATAATCCAACTCCATGAATTTGTTTTCGAGAATAGAAAATTATTCATTCTTCTATTATTTTATCTTTTTCATATGAGTGGGGAATCTACTCTTATCACCACCGATAATTTTCTAATTACTCTCCATGTAACCATATATGAAAAAATATATCAAATCCTATAATATTCATATCATTCATAATACTTCTATGGATGACATGTATCATCAGGATTCCTTTGATTACACATCTCCAATTTCTCATTACATAATTCAATTATGTACCTAATAGTGACACAAAAATAGTACTTCCTCAATACTATAATTTGATAGTTTTTCTTTCTAAATAATCTATTCATATTCTACCATTATTAGAAAATTTCTTTATATAAACAATCTTAAAACTACATTCATTAGAATGATGGCCACATGGTATCCTACTATCTTGATCATTATTGGACTATGTATCTAGGCCAACTAGCATCATCATATATCAATGGTTGATATGAATTATGGCTATCGGAACATCTACATCCATATTCAAGTGGGTTCATAGTGGTAGGTTGATGTGAGAAAAATAACTGTTTTATAGGAAACGCTTTGGAAGAGCACAAGAAAGGGTTATGACCACACATCATTTAGACAATGTCCATAGTGCAAGATATATCCACAATAAACATAGATTATAACAATAGGTCATATCTACGACCATGATCCATGTAACTATGGCCATAGAAGGGACATACATCCATGGCCTAGGTTGACTATGGCTATAGTTGGAACTTTGACCATGTTCCATGTGTATCGTAGTCATTGGTCCCCGACCCACAAAATATTATATTTTTTAAAATTATAATAATTATAATCTTATATAATTATATATATCTATAAATAAATAAAATTTATTGAATATTTGTGTAAGAAACTTATATAAATGTAGAGGAGGTTGTGGGATCAAACCTTTGTGGTTGTGTTTATTTTTTCAATGGCTAAATCCATATTCCATGACAGTGGCCTTAGAAAATATTCTTCCATTATTAGTGACCATGTCTGTAGATGATCTATATACAATAGTTAAAGTTTATCATGTAAAAAGATAAACTTTATAAAACATAAACAAATTCCCTAAGAGATTAGTGTAAAGAGAAAGTGATGATTTTATATAATGAAAATAATTATTAATTTTAGAATTTAGAAGGCTAACTAAAGGAGAAATATTTGAGGATTAAGAACCTTAAGGGATTGATTCATGTTATACGGAAGAAGTAAAACACTATATATTATCACAAAGAGACTTCAGTTGATGGAAAGAAAAACACAATTCAAGATAAATTGGATTTTTTTGAAACTCACTAAAGTTTAATGATGATGGATGGTTGTAAGAGATGATTTTTTTAACCAAGAGGTTTTTTATTTATAATAGGTTTTAAGAAGGATTTATTGACATTGAGATCTATGGGATTTTATTTTTATGATATTTAATAATATTATTCAATATATTTTGTGTTATGAAGTGGTGTGAGATAGTTTTATGATGTATGTAAGTATATGAGGAAGTTTTCAAAAAAATTGAGATACCTGAATATATTCCTTAAAAATTATGAAAGATACATGAAAAAATCATTGTACAAGAAAAAGTATCACGTCTTGAGTAAAGTTATAGGATAATAATAATTTGATGAAGTCCTTGTAGGCATAATGTTTTTAAATAATGTGTACTATCTTCTAGGATGCTGAGATTATGAAAAGTAAAAAACATATTCTTTTTCTATATATAGGGTTCCTATTGTCAAAGATTTCTAGAAGAATTGGTAAATTTTTCTTCATAAGACTTGATATTTATTATATTTAAATCTTAATTTTAGATAAATAGAATATTTTTTGATACATATTGTTTTTATAGTTTTATACATAATTGTATTTCGGATCATACTATGCTTGAAATGAAAAATTACCCATCACCTACATGATATGTAATATTTTTTGTTCTTGGAAAAATTGAAAAGTTATACATGTAAGGTTTTCAATACAAATATTTTTTCCATATGTAATATATATTATCTTATGTGTGAGTATTTTTTTACTTTTCCAAAAATCAAGTGTGATGGACTGAAGTAGTAGTTAATATTTTATTTGTATTTAACAATATCAAAACTAGAATACAATTGATAATTTTTCCAACCATGGACTATGTTATACATTATCAATCGAAAAATTTTATTGATAATGCGGACATTCATGGGTGTAGTCATGTTTTAATACAAAGTTCATTTCATGATAAAAGGGGATTCACCATGACATTTAGACAATGAGGAAAAAATTTAGGTCGTGAAAGTTATGCTTCATAATGTAAAGAAAGATAAATCATGGTTGATTCATGTAACACTCAACAACATCATTTTGAAAATAATTTTGAATTCAAAACTAATGAAGTAACCCATTGGTTATGTCATGATGAAATTTTTCATGTCATTTTTACTAAAATATATAGAATTTGTATAGAATTGATCCATTGAAACTTTACTACTATTTGGTGGTTATTAAATAAAATTAAATGACCTAAATAGAGTTTAACAGTAAATATTTACTTGAAGATACTCTGAGAGATAAATTTGAAGTACTGTAAATTCAAGGTAGTCAACTTCTAGAAATTGAAGTTTCAAATTCAAATATCTTAACTTTAAATAGAGGGAGATGGATTGAATAAAAAGGTGAAATTTTATTGTAAAAACTAATATAAAAAATATAGGAAACGAATAGAAATTTCAGAAAAGGGGAAAGGAAGAATATGGTATGTATTTTTGAATCATTGGATTCATTAAATATTATAATTAGATTATATTTATTTTATGGTAGATTTGTTTCCAATGAAGTTTTTTTTTTGAAGTGTAGGGTTGTTGTTTATATATTTGAAGATTAGGGAGTGGATAATTCATATACTATGATTATTTTATATGGAATTTTTCTAATATGTGATGTTAATTTGAATATAGAAGAGTCAATTATTCTCATTAGGATTTGACTATATCTAACCCTAGAATTAGGAGTACCACACGATATAATTTGTAGAATTACATTTGGAATTATGATGTTGTTTACTTTAGGCCTACATGATAATCATGGTGAGACTGTCATGTCTATAAACATGGAATAGGCCTATGAGTTTATAAATTTATATCTTATATATTATATCGTAGAGGATGATAAGGGAGTGCCCCTTTGGAGATAATTATCTATTACTTAAATCATAATACATGCATTGAGCATCAGTGATGAGTTAATTCAACTAAATTGCATTGGAATTGAGCCTTAGTGAGTGATGAATTCACATAAAACTTATATTCACAAAAATTATGAGTTTATAGTGTATTTTTAGTGCACCAACACGATTTTGAGAGTATTCTCCTCGAATGTTGCTCAGTGTGGGTGAACAAGGAAAAATATGTGTGTCTTTGAATGTTTTACTTTCTAAACATTTCCATGATATTTTATGTGGGTTTATTTGATACAAATATGGGTTTTATGGGGTTCCTTATATCTATGAAACAAGATCCAAAGGGGATATGTCTAGGGTGACAAAACTAAATTTGGTAACACCAGTGTCCACCTCCATCCCCCTCTTAATATGTCTTGGGTTTCAATAGATTCCATTTCCAACACCTCCCTAGTCTACCATTATTTTACCAAAAACATATACCTTTTCCTTCAATTAACATTTCAACCATCATTTATCACTATATACCTTTCATATTTACTAAAACATCACCATAAACCTTCTCCATTTTACCTTTTCCTTTTAAACCCATCATAATCCTTATTTTCATCCTAGAGCATTCAATACTATACCTATGGATAAACCTAATGATTTTATATAATGTAGGATGTCTAAAATTATTTCTAAAATTAGAAATTTTCAAACTCTAATGCTTCATACAAAGAAATATAATCTATCCAAACTACCTTATCCCACCCCCACCAACCAAAAAAAACCATGTACCAAACTCACTTAGTTAAGTAAATTCCATGTTCAAGCATATTTTTTAGAATCTAAAACCCAAATAAAAATTGAAACCCCAATCCGCCATTTACCTACAATAATATTTGAGTACATAGATCCCTCGTAATTTGATCCATCATCCATTCACTTATGATTGAAGTTAAAATGTTCCAAGTAATATAGAGAATTGTACATAATAGATTCCCAAAAAAATTGAGGTTGGTATTATATTGGTCCCTCTATATTTTTTTTAATTATTTAGACTAGACTTTAAAGATTCACTAAGGAAACTATAATTGGAAAATTTCATCGCAATATAGGAAGATAAATTTTACAAGATTTCTTTGAAATTATTGAACACTCTATGGTTTGATCATTATATGGTTGAGTACTTATTCGGAGAAAGGTCAGGAAAATTATGTTATTTGAAATTTTTAGTCTATACTAGAATTTATTTTTGAGACTTTTTTATGAGAAATATAAAACTTTATTATATAACCATTAATGAACATAAATTTTTATAAGTAGAAAGTGTTGGAAATAGATCTCATTTCAAACTGTGATCCATCAAAATCTATAGCATAAATATTCAGCAGTAAGGGTTATTAATCAAGGAATTACTACCTATTGGATACTCAAGGGGGATATTCAAGGGGTTATCAACCTGGTATACTCCTGTATTTTAAATTCCATTTGGTAATATCAATAACCAAATATGGCTCAAATACTTATTGTACATTACTAGTTGATGATATATAAGATAAAGGGAATAATTAAAAAAGGTCATATCTTCACCATCTTAGATGAGGACATGTATTTTTAGGGATATCCCAAAACTTGACATTATTGGGTGAAATTTAACTCATTAATTTGAAAACACTTTAAAAGATGGGTATGGTTGTGAAATGAGATAATAGGTATTTCTTAAAGGATATAGTACAAACAACTTCATAGAAAAATTCCCAGCTATCATAGGGCCCTACATTTAATACATAAGGTCCTTCTTATAGTAGGTATATAGTGCCTTATATTAATCCTACTCTGCTACTATAAATTCTATAAAATTCGATAAAGTTGTGTTTATTGTCGAATACATGAAAGAGATTCCGGATTATAAATTGGAGGCAATGAAACTTAAGACATATGAATTTGATATTGAGTAATGATATCGGACCTTTCCACCTTATTCACCCTATCATGTGATTACACAACTATATTTTCATAATTATATAATTAATTTGGTTTCTTAATTATGTCTATCTCTACCTAAAACAATTATTTCTACACCTTTATCTACCCCTACTATAGAGGTACCACCACTTGAGCCTAAAATTTCACCTCCACTAGCTATTAAAAAAACCACCATTAGGTGTATGTAAATAAATTAAATCATATTTTTTATAAAGATACATCATTCATAAATAATGAGAGGAAATATGTGGAAGAATGGAAAAACGTAATTTCATGAAGAATAAAAGAAAATCCCACGAAAAAAAGATATGATAATATAATTCCAATGTATAAAATCTAGAAGAATGAAAATTTCAATTACCTTGAGATAAAGAGGAAATCCAAAGTTTCCATTAAGTATCCTACTTCGCAAGTACCAATACATTCATATCTAGTTACATTAGTTATAGAGGTGACACGTCATGTGATTCCTCTTATACAAGCATACTCCATGTAACATCCTGTTACTATTTTTCCGGTATTCCTAAACCCCTCTTTTTGAGATTTCTTTGGTTAGGTTTGGTTTGGGGTTAAATCAGGTGGAATTTAGAAATTGTTTGAAGATTTTTTTCTAGTGCCCAGTTGGCGCATGGATTTCAAAATTGTGTGACCTACTATAACATAATGGAAAACATTGCATAGTGGGGATTCGCACATCTTTCACATGGTTTAAAAAACTATGCACCATATCTAGAGAAATGGGGGGGCCCATTTATAATAGGCAAGTGTCTTGCACATAGTTTTACTAAACCATGCACCACTACCCAGGAAACTATGTGAGTGGGTTTTTCATTAATCTGATATTTCATTAACAATTCACAAACACCCCATTTAGATCCATGACAGAACTACTTCAACCAAAATAATTTTATTCCATCCATGGATCTCCCAAGAAGAATTTTTAATCCCTAGGATCCCTAATAGAAGCAATCTAAATCTTTAGGAATAGACTTCTATCTTCTCATGATTATACTCCTCGTCTCAATCTCATTTTCCAACGGTATCTCTTCTTCTCTTTAGGGTTCTGTGGATCCTCCAATTGATTTATGAAAATAACACCCTGTGTTTTAGGATCTCAAACCTATGTTTTATTACCATTTCCATGATCATAATTCTTTGTAGAAAAATCCTGATTAGGGTTTGGTGTTGTGAGATCCATCGATTTCAAAAGATGGTTATGTTATGATGCCTTGTTCATCTTTACCAAAAATTGTTATTTTAAATAAAACTAATGATTTAAATGATATTTCAAGATTAGTATTAAATTTATTTAAAAGTTTTTATTAAAAATTAAATTCCATTGAATTAGGGTTTTTTGGAAAAAATATGTTTTTGACATGAAATTGGAAAACTCCCAATTCCATTGAAGTGGTTCTGTTATGATGCCCAATTCATCTTAAACATAAATTATTGTTTTAAATTAAATTGATGATTTAAATGAAATTTCTTGATTAATAATAAATTTCATTCAATGGTTTGATTAAAAACTCATCTCCATTGAATTCGTGTTTTTTTGGAAAAATAGGTTTTTGGCATGAAATTGGAAAAGTCTCAATTCCATTGAATTGGGGTGTTTATGGGAATTTGTGGAATTTAAAATTTTTAATTTAAATTTTTTTTTTTGATTTAAATTGATTTAATAAATTAATTGGATTTAATTGTGTAAAATTTATTTGATTAAAAATTGCGGAAAACCCCAAATCAATTTAATTGGGGGTTTATTATGAAATTAATGGAATTTGTTAGAAAATTTAATTTTTTACATTAATTTTTAAAATTGGATTGTGAGATTGAATGAATTAGTTTTAAATCATTGTTTTTTAAAAATGGATTAAAATTTTTTTGATTGAAACCTTAGATTTTTTTCTTGGTGATAATATATATTTTTTATTAAAACCTCGTTATAGTTTTTAAAGGGAAATTTGGAATATTTGAAATGCATAATGGGATTTAATTGTATTTTAAGAATTCTTAAAAATAAATTACCTATATTTTTTTACTTGATAAAATGAAATCTTTAAGTGGTTAGTGAGTCATTTTGGGTCTCACTTTATGACTTATAACATTTTAAAAATTCATATCTTTACATCACATACCATAGGAAATAGTGGTGAGGCCTCTTTTCCTTATGCCCAAAAGGGCATATATACATATATATCATTTCATAGTGTGAGTTGCCTACAGACTAGAACTATCATACCTATTTTACACATGATCATGTTGGTCTCATTTTTGTATTTAAAATTTATATGTTCCATTGTTGTACTGTTTAACTTACCATGTAAATTTATTTAAACAATTTTATATAAAATGTTTATTTAATCCATTTTTTGAAAAGTTCCATTTGTGTAAATAACCTTTTTTTTAATATAATTCCATAGTTTGAAATTTATTTCCATCATTTAAAAAGTGAATCACGAATTTATAAAGTACTTCCATCTTTTGAATTGTAAATCATAATTTTTTAAATATGATTTTTGAAATTCCGAATCTATTTTTTTTTAATTTAAAGAACTTTATTGGTTAATTTAATATTTGAATCTATTTTGGAATCTTATAGTGAAATACTATTTTATTTGGCGCACACCATACTTGTGCCTTTGGGTGTTTGTAGATTATCTCCTTCTAGGTTCGAGCAATGGAATGGGATCACTTGGAGGTGGTTCTAGTTGTTGAACCGTGGACTTGGTGAGTTGTATATGATTTGAGACTTGGGAAGTTTTTATCTTCTATGGTACTTTGTTCTCATACTTGAGCTTGTTTACGCATGTTTATCTGTTGGTGCATTAATCCAAGTGGAGGTTCCTTTTATAAGCATGATATCTTTTTTTTCATTCATTTTTTTAGTAGAAAAATGTTCCCTCTTTTTTTTGAATGATTACAGGTGTTAGTTGCTGACCCATTCATATTGGGAACTCCCATCAAGATATGTCATGGATTGATCGATTATTGGGTTTTTAGGTTACCTGAGATGGTTTATGGAAATCCATTACCTCATATAAAATTATCATCAGTGCCTATTGATCACTGGGATTCTCTACTTTAGAGAATGCATCTCGATACAGATTTTTTGGATAAATTTCTTAGCAATTAAGATGATTTTACGGAGAAAGTTATGTAGTTAAATCCTTATTTTACATTAGAGGATAAGGGAGAGGAGTATATTTAGGAGATACTATAGACTGAACCAAATAAAAATTGGATTTTCTTTGTTTTTTTATTTTGACTTATGAAATTTTATGGTACTCATGTATGTTCTTATCATATTCAATAATTTCATGTATAATATTTTTAAACTATAATGAAATAAATATATTTCTCTTTACTGAGTCGTGTGGAATAAAAAATTATTCATTTAAATAATTTTTTAGAATAAATTTATTTATTCCACTATTTTTTAAATAATAAATGGAGAACAAGGAATGAGTCTTATCATATATAAACATTACATAAAAAAATAAAAACTGAGTAAAAATGATGAATATTTTTCAGGGTAGTTTACAAATGGATTGATTTCTAATGGGTATCTTTTTTTGTGTTTTTAGGTGTTCGAAACGGAGGAGTATGTTGTGGAGTACAGTTTAAGGTGAATTTCTATCTAATGTGAAAATAATTTCATAATGGGTTACATTATACTGTAATCTATTCCAGCCATACATAATTTTACTTTGTGTTAAAGCTGTAAAAGGTATCTCCACTAGAAATTAAGACCTAGGCATTGAATTATGATATTTATTATTATGGTTTGGTTGCTTAAATCATGTAATAGTGAGTTGTAGAATATATTTAAGTTTCATAGATAGAAATTTTAGGGAAATTGGTTAGGTTATAGCACTATTTCATGGTTTTAATGTGAATTATAAACCCTTCAATAGTATTTATTATTTCATGAGAAATTTTTGGTAGGTTCAAATTTAATATGTGAAATTGTTGAAGTTATTAAGGTTTCAAAAATCTTTATGTCATATAATTCATATTGACTCTTTGACTGGGGATATTATGGAATGATGATGTGTATTATTCAATAATGTGTTAGAGGTTGTAAAATTGTAAAGAAAATGCTTAGTGATATCTTAGGAGGGATGTAGTTTTTAGTGAAAAGGTTTTTATATCCACATTTTATTGACTAGTATTATATCATAATGAATTACATTATAGTATGATTTTTTACTTTTAATTTATTTATAAATTTTGATGGGTATCTACCTTTTTTTTAGTTTATTCTTTTTTAGATTACTATAGATGATAATTATTATTTCTTATATGCCCTGCAATACATTTTTATCAACATTTAATTTTTTTCCTTTCTCAATAAGACCAATTATATACAAATCAAGGTACCCTTTTATTGATTCTATGTCATTCATCACATAATTGTGTATTTAGGTGTACTCATAAATAATAATTGGTGTGTTGATGTGATTAAGAATTTATATGGTGTTGTTAGATTATAGATCTTGAGAGGGTTTGTGCACCAATATATTTTATTTAATGATGTTATGATTCAAGCATCGGTTGGAGTGTGTGATTTAGGAACTCTCTCTATATTTTATCTTTTTTGATGTGTAACTACCATGTTTTAAATTCTTTAATTAGATTGATTAGATTGATTTATTCGTATGATATAAATAGGAAATATAAGAGGGATGTGTAGTTGTTGTGATATATTTTATACTTTTATAATATTTCATGTTTCTTTGATAATGGATTATAGTGGATATTGGGGTAATAGTAATAATTAATATTATGAGTTACGTATATAGTAGGATTGATGTAGTAAAATTGGGAATGTTAATTATTCCATGAATATGGAAAGAATTAATACATGAATAAAGTAAAGAAAAGGGAATAAAATGGGGTATGTGACATTAAATTATTTAATAGGATCCTAGAATTAATTATATAAAGTGTTAAATGGATTATATAATAAATTGGTAAATAATATGATGTAGAAAATTTTATTTGGTAATTTTCTAGACTAAAAATTATGTTGTTGTGTGATGAAGTTGTTTTTCCCCAAATTAATAAGTTTTAATCATATGATAGAGATGATATATTTCATGTATAGAAATATATAACCTTGATATGTTATAAAACCTAGGTAGATATGTTTGATTCAATATATGATTCTCTATTTTTTCATACACCACTACTCATCTTGGACAACATAATTGGAACTCATGTGGATTTGAGTATTGTGTGAATGCCCAATATCTAGGATATTATGGACTTATGTGGGTGCTTACTCTCCATATCCTTCTCTCTCTTCTATTGGTTGTAATATGTTTATGGATTTGTTGTTGTGTTATCAGGTAGACGAAGATGTGATTGTGGAATGATGAAATTTTGATTATGGGATAAGGTAGTATGTGAACATGGGATGGTATTAGAGTGTCTAGATAATTTATGATAGGATATAACGGTCATAATATTGATATGAAAATGGGTGTGGGGTAAGTTTGTGGCTATATTTGCCTAATTTAACTATATTATGTTATTATTATATTTTCCAGAGTTTTTTATGGTAAGTGTCATTGTAGATGAACTAGGATGAGATATCCAACTAACTTTTACTATTTATTAACTAAATATTTAGTACACATCTCCCATATTGACATGAATGTTATTAGGGATTAAACTACTAATAATATATTATACCTATATCTTTTTCAATTTACTATATTTTAATTTTTTAGGATGGTGTTGGGGATTGGGAAGTTCCTTTCTTGCTCATGATTTTTGGGGGTTGTAGATATTGAATTCATTGTTTTCTTTTGGGGTTTTCTAATTTTCTTAGTACTATCTTTGTATTTGTTAGGTTATTTTATGTTATATGACATTACATTCATTTTATATTGCATTTTTTGGATTATTAGGCATATTTTTCTATTTGGTTGAGTATTGATTGGTGGATTAATTTTACTTCCAAGTATTAAATAGGGTATTTCATCCCATATTTCATTTTCATACCCTTGATTCTAGTCACCAACTCATGGTTTATTAGATGTGGTCTTCATAGGTTGTACTTAATCTTTCCATCGACTCAATAGGGGCCTTTATAAGGTTTTGGTCACGATAGAGTGTTATCAATGACGGTGTTTCTTTTAGGCTAGTTTTTTTGAATAAAAACATTAAGTATTTTCATTAGTTTGGTAAGGAAAAAATATCATTTGATACTAGAATTTTGTATATCCCCAGGATACTAGATAATATATAGAAGGCCTCATGTGATCTAATATGAGGACCCTTATATCTTACCTAAAATTCTTAAGAAATATTATATAGATTGTGTGATAAAAACATAGGTGTGGTACATGAAATATCCTTCTCTCGTGTGTTTTTGAATTTGAGAAGATTTTTTGGGTATAAAAATGAATTTAACTAAAATACCATAAATTAATTTCATATATAGGTATTAAGAGTTTGTACACTTATAAAGATACATTTTTCATGATAACCTCGCATAGTTTATGTAAGAGAGGTGTAGTAGGATTCTCAAGAAATTCATAAATGGGATGATCAGGGAGAGGATGATTTATAAAGGATAAACATTAGTGAGTTTCAATGATAGACTCAACCAATGTATGATGGAACCATTTTTTATTAGGGTATGGAATGATAATTAAAAAAAGTAAATATTTGTTTAGGATAATTCAAGTATTGGTGGAGTGTTGCATTTTCTTAGTCCTTTTTTGGAGTGTCTTGATAGTGGTAGGTTTTACATATTGGTAACCCTAATAATTCAAAGGTCACATGGGATAAGTTTATATGGTTATTTTTGGATGTTTATGGTCATTCTTAACTTCTTGGTGATTTTATCCATTCTTAGTGCTTTAGATTCTATTTTTTATGTTTGATGTTATCTACAATGATTGTAATTCAATTATTTTTCACTAAAAATCCCTAGTTAGTGGCGGTTTATTAGGGGTGGTTCAACTAACACCTGCTAAATAAATTTAGTTTAAAAACTTATATTGTGGCGGTTTCTTCAAACCTTTGTAATATTTTTTTCCTATTTTAATAGTATGTGGCGGTTTCCAATAAAATGCTACAAAATGTTTAAAAACCCCAATTTCCTCCCCCTCCCCTACTCTATCTGCATGACCTGCCCCTAACACATATCCTCCCCCGCTGCCCATTTGAACCTCGCCCCACCCCCCCCCCCCCACACACACACACACCCTCTAACTTCCCTCTCCCCAGCAGCGATGTGACCACCCCCCCCCCCCCCTCGCCCCTCATACATCCCTCTTCCTAGCAGTGATGTTGAACCCCCCTATTGACCTCCCTCTCCCAGACGATGATGCACCCCCCCCCCCCCACCTCTGTACTCCCTCCACTGTCCTTAGTAGAAACCCTGGCCCCCGTAACCCCCACCCAACCTCTGACCCCCCCTCCATTGTCCTCGGTAGGGACCCCCCCCCCCCCCCACTACAACCTCCATCTTCCCAATAGCGATGTAGAACCCCCCTCTGACCTACCTCTCACTGGTAATTCCCCTCCCCAATGGCGATAGAGACCCCCCCCCCCTCCAACCTCCCTCTCCCAAGATCGATTCCCCTCCCCCTAGCCTCTTAAGGCTTCTTTGGCCTTGCGGTGGTGATTTAGTGTCCCATGTTGTGTAAGTGTAAGATTAATGGTTGGTTTTCTCTATTTCATAGCTCATTAAATTAACAAACACTAGTTTCTTACCTTTTTTATCTAGGTTTTATATTCCTAATTAAAATATTATATGTTTATATAAATCTATTTTAAAGTGAAATCATTTTTTGCTTCTTTTCCACTGAATGTTAAGGTTTTTTATTTAAAAATATCTTTCTTTTTCAACTAAAATTCACACCTAACATTTTATAAAATAGAAGAATGTATTTTTATTATGTGATTTCATGACTTTAAAAAAAAATTTGGTTTTTAAAATAATTTTTAATGGAAGCTCAAGGCTTCCAAGGGTGAGCATGGATTTTTAAGAATCAATGTTGGGTTACCTTGAATATAGTGACTTTATGATGAATGGGTATTTTAGTTTTCAAAGTAAATTTTATAAAAAAGTATCTAAAAGTGTATTATCTTATGGCCTATGTCCCTAAAAATTATTTTATTGGTTACAATATGTGTAATTTGAATCTATTTATTTATCTTCATTTTTTTCATAATAATTGGTGGCACAATGAAACTTGGTTATACCCATATACTTTAATGTAAATTTTACACCCTGAGTGTAATTTTCCTCAGTTTTTCTCTTTTCATTACTTATTCTACTCTATGAGATTGATTAACCCCATTCATTTAGTCTTCATTAATTTTTCTTTCACAATAAATTTTCAATCTTTGGACTGTAGTTGAAATTTTATTTCCTGATTTAATAACTTTCTCTTGAGTATAATATTCATGGATCAACATTTTATAATAAGAAATTACCATTATAAAAACACCAATCCTGAAGATAAAAAATGAAAAAAAAAAAAATGGGTTGAGAAATGACATGTATTATTATATCAAACATAATATTCCACTAAGTTCACTAGATTCCAAGTAATAGCTCAAAAAACAAGACTAAGTTTCATGAATCATTACATATCAAATTGGTATAAATTTTACAATTTTAAATATTTTTCTTTAAAATCACCAACTAATAAGGTTTATTATGTGTCTATTAAAATTTTTCCCTCTCAAAATAATTTTTCAGGAAATTTATGTGCACATATAAAATGAACATAAATTTTAGAATGAAGTATAAGCATATATAACAACCTAAAACATCTATGTTTATCCATTTTAGCCATCCAATAGTTTATGATATATTAATAAAATATACTTTGCATTCATATTTTTTAAGGGGTTCTCTTGGTCTTAGTTAGACCATCAGAAACAGTTCTAATATTGATAAATGTAGTTAATTTTTCAATGGAATGAACCCTCCTTAGTTACAACACTAAGGTAGAATACACCATAAATTTTTATCCCATAAAAATAATATAATATAAATATAACATATCAAAAATTGATACATCTTTATCATCTTTAATGTAGAGGTTGCTTTTCAGACTTCCATCATTAAATATTAATTGTTTCAAGCATGTATATAACTTCAAGTACCATTATCTTGAGTCATATTCTAACATGTATAGATTATTCATTAATTTTTATTATAAATATTTGATTAAAATGTTATATATTTATATTTGAATGTATAGGTAGAATACAATACAATACCTATGGATAAAATTTGGATTAATGTACCTCAAAACAAACCTCGTTATGACAAGGGATTGAAATAATTTTTATATTATGAAATTGCAACCGAATAATGGATGGTAGAATAAAATGTTTATGTAATGATTGTAAATTCAAGAGATGGTTGATATAAAATAATTATATGAGCATTTGATATTGAATCTATTTCCTCCATGATTTGTATGTTGGATTTGGAATGGTGAATAGAATGTTATGGAGAGTCCAAAAAATGAAAATACTATCAATGAAATACAAAGTGACCTAGTAGAGGATAGTTTAGTTCAAAATTTGTTAAATAAAGTATTTGGTTTTACAAAATACAATGCCCAAGATTTCAATAGATCAATAGAACCATCATTTGATCCTGAGTAGGTAAATCTTGCTCAGAACATCAGTGACCAAAAGATGATTTTTATGAATTAGTTAAAGACTGACAATAAGAACTATATGAAGGGTGTGACAAGTATTTGAAGTTGTATTTTCTACTTAAGTTGTATCATATCAAGTGTCTCTATATTATTGATGACAAATCAATGTCCATGATTTTAGAGTTACTTCATGAAGAATTTAGTGAAGCTAATATCTCGAAATCATTATATGAGATGAGTAAATTCATAAACAAACTTGTATATGATAATACAAAGATACATGCATGCCCTAATGATTTCATGCTTTATTGAGGATAAGAGGAAAATAAATAATAATATGAAAGATTTAATATGAGCGAATCGTAGTCAATGAACAATAGTGAGAGTATAAATCAATGCAACACCAGGAAGAAATAGAAGAAGAAAACTCTTGTAACCGTATTGCACTACTTTCCTCTAAAACCATGCTTCTAAAGATTATTCATGTCATCTAAGGTTGTATATAACATGAAGTGGCATGGACAAGATATTAACAATGGATTGATGATACATCCAAAATATTAAACATAATGGAAGAGTTTTGACTCGCTATATCCAAAATTTTCCTTGGATCCTATGAATATATGTTTGGAATTAGCCTCTGATGGTTTTAATCCTTTTGGTACTTTATGTAATAATTATAGCATTTGGCCAGGTTTTTTGATCCTATATAATCTACCTCTATGGATGTGTATAAATAATAATTATTAAATTATATTTTGATTATTCCTAGAAATCAAATGCCTAGAAATGACATTTATGTATACCTTCATCCTCTAATAAAATAATTTCAAGAAATAGGGGATGATGGCTTGAAAACATATGATTCTACAATGAGATAACTATTCAAAAGCCATGATACTTTAATGTGTAAAATTAGTGACTTTTGGGACTAGGAAATTTATCTAGTTAGAACAGTCATAATTTTTTGGCTTCTTTATTTTGTAATTTTGATTTTGTACCTCAATGATTACCTCAAAGAAGAAAATGGTGTTTTATGTGCCATTATTGATTTCTTGATGCTTCTCATAAAATTAGTCTTAACAAGACATGTTTAAATGGAGATATTAAAATTTTAAAGTAACTTAAGGTGTTATCTGGTTTATAAATCTTGGGAAAATTAATGAATTTCAATAAATAATTTGGAAAATTTCATTAGTTTAAAAAAGGGGGAAATGGTATGAGGTAAAGTATCCAGAGAAGCTGGAACACAACAATGGAAGAAAAGGTATATATTTTTTAAACTTCCTTATTGGTAGTTTAATTTGATACATCATAATCATGACGTAATACATATTGAGAATAACATTGGTGACAATCTGATTTTTATAGTGCTTAATAAGTAAGGTAAATCGAAGAATTGCCTTAATACTCGTAAGGATTTAGATTCGGTGAATATAAAGCATAGTTTTTGGGAAAATGAGATTGAAAAGTATCCTTCGACTATTTATGAAATGAAAAATCATGAGAAATATGTATTCATTTCAACTAAAATAATGTCAAAGTTTCAGATGGATATTCAAGTAACATATCAAGGTGTGTTGACTTGAAATAACAAAATTCACATGGATTAAAAATTTATGAATCACATATTTTTATGGAGAAGTTTTTGTCATTTGATTTACAAAATACTTTACCAAAAAAAGAAACTATAGTTATAATTGATTTTTATACCTTTTTAGATAGATTTTTGGAAAAACTTTACATCTAATTGTGCTTCATAAACTTCAAGAAAGAATTATTTTGACACTATTTAATTTGGATATGTTATTTCCCCCTTCATTATTCCCAATCATCATTTATTTGACTGTTCATTTGGTTGAAGAGGATAAACTTGGTGGATCGGTACACAATTGATGGATGTTTCCAATTGATAGGTATGTTGATATTTTTTTATTTTTATGGATGAATTTTATTTTTTAAAATAATTACGTAAAATTTTTTAATATGTTTCTTTTTTTCATTAGATACATAGGTCATATGAAATCATATGTGAGGAATAAAACTCAACCAGAAGTCTCTATTTCTAAAGGATACATAGATAAAGAGTTCTTGATCTTTTTTTCTAGGAATTTGGATGGGATTTAGACTATATTCAATCATTTAGACGTGTTATCGACATCTCCACTAATTCTAGTTCAAAAAAAACTATTCTTTAGTGTTTCCAACTATTAGACAAATAATTGAAAAGGGTTTAAATTTTACACTGACTGAATTGGATTTGGTACAAGAACATTGATATGTTCTACTTAATAGTATCATAGAAGATCTATTTATTGATGAATTTTGACTTCAAAAAAGTGTCAATTAAGAGGTAAAGCTAGAAATTATCTATTATTAATAAAAGTTATTAATAAAGAGCTTGTAGAATGGTCATCCCATTATGTAAGTATATACTCATATTTATATTATTTAAGTGTAGTTATTTTATCTCTCTTAAAATTAACAACTTATATATTTTTTTCTAAATAATGAATGTTAACAATTGATATGTGATATCAAATGATTTGAAGTTTTTTTCTTGATGTCATCTAAGGAAGGATGAGATATTTGATGCCTATAATATTCATGGCTTTAGTTTTTGTACAATTCATTGTGAAGAAGACTTGAAAATTCAAAATAGTGGTGTATTTACATTTATAGAGGTGGGATACAATATGAAGCTGATTGATACAATCAAATTAAACTATCATGGATAGTTTCAGTTTCCTTATTCAAAAGCAAGTGGGTCCACAGTGATAGGGGTATAATGAAATATTTGTTACATTTTACTTCTTTAAACTTCTCTTGAAAGATGGATACCAATGATCATAAAGAGCATGATCCATTAATATTAACTTCACAAGTGAAGATGGATTATTATGAGGATGATAGAATACATGAAGTTTGGAGTGTTGTTGTTAACATAAATTAGAGAGACTTATATGATATGGTCAATGAAGATCAATTGGTGTTTTTTGATAGTGAACCTCATCAACCACAAAATATTGAAAAGTTATATCCTAACTATATTGAAATGGTAGATCTTGCATGAGAGGATGAAAATCAAGGGATCGTCATAATTGAGGTTAATAATATTGAAGATAATGAAAATGAATCTAATTGAATGTATAAATTGGAAATGAAATTATATTATAATTTATCATTGATAAGTATTTTTTACATATATATACATTATTCTTGATTTTCTTTTTTTTGTAAAAAGATTTTTGTTTTGAATTATTTATACAATCAATATACCTTAACCATTTGAAATGAAATAATGCTAAGAATATATGGGAATATTATTGGGTAGCTTGATTTTTAGATAATGATCTTTCTCATTAATCATAATGATTGGAGGAATATTCCTACAGATTGGAAAAATGAGGTACTTAATACTCAAGTAAAGGTAATATTAATTTTATATTCCTTGATAACTAATTTAAAAGATTTGAACAAATTTATTAATATAATTATAAAGTGTTATGTTTTTTATTTCTATATGTTTTTTCATTTTTATGTCATTGACTCTGTTTCACGCTCATGGACTTTTCAAAGAACACATACAATATCCATAAATAACTAAAATGAAACATTTATATAAGAAACATGAATTTTGAGTTATACCAACCACGTATTATGTCATATTGACATGTGGTTGATTCCCACACATCAAAAATAAATTATAGATTGTTATTCATATGATTGAAAACAAACTGAGCTTGTTTTCATGGTTTTGACTCAGTAAATAGTTATGAATGGTGAAAGAGCCTTTAAAAACAAGTTTTTGGGGTAAAAATAAGTAAAACGATGTCAGATTTCACTAAAATCAGTGAAAAATATAGATTTAATTATAAAATGTAGAAACTAATGGCATTTCATTATAACTGACGATTTTTCCATTATGGTCATAAATAAGTTTTTAGTGTTTTAAAACATGCATGGAATGGTAAAACTCAAGAAAATGATGTTTTATTTTTCTGAAAGTAGGTGACAACCACCGTATAATTAATTTTAGAATTTAGGAATAAACGGAATTCCATTCCAAATGACGGTTTTCCAATTATGACCGTAAACACATTTTTATTGTTTTAAAACACTAAAACAAGTGTTTGGGGATCAAAACTAGAAAAACAACATCATATTGTCCTAAAATCAGGTTAAATCACCATAGATTTAATTTTTAAATGTACAAACTAACGATACATCATTTTGAATAAATTTTTTTCCTATTATGATTATAAACATGTTTTTAGTGTTTTAAAACACTAAAATGTGCATGGAAGGGTCAAAACTATAAAAATGATTTCATATTGCTCTGGAATCAAAGTAAACCCACCATATATTTAATTGTGAAATTTAGGAACCAACAACACATCATTCTGAATGGTATTTTTCACATTATGGGTGTAAACTCGTTTTTAGTGTTTTTAAACACTAAAACGTGTGTGGAATGGTCGTAACTTGGAAAACGATTTCAAATTTCACTAAAAGTGGGGTAAAATGACCATAGAGTTAACTGTGAAATGTAGGAACGAATTTCACATCATTCTGAATGATGGTTTTCCTATTATGGTTATAATCATGTTTTTAGTGTTTAGAACACTAAAACAAGTGTCATGGGGTCAAATATAGGAAAACGATGTCAGATTGTCCTGAAATCAAGATACAAACACTGTAGATTTAATTTTGAAATGTAGGAAATGATGACATGTCATTCTTAATGACATTTTTTCTTTATGGTCATAAATGTGTTTTTAGTGTTTTAAAATACTAAAATAAGTGTCTTGGGTTAAAACTTGGAAAATGATGTCATATTGTCTTGAAATTAGGTGGAAACACCATAGATTCAAATTTGAAATGTAGGAAATGATGACATGTCGTTTTGAATGTAGATTTTTCTGTTAAGGTTGTAAATGTGGGTTTAGTGTTTTAAAACATAAAATCAAGTAGTGGTGGGTCAAAACTAAGAAAGCGATGTCAAATTGTCTTAAAATCAGAGGAAAACGACCGTAGATTTAATTGTGAAATGTAAGAACTGACGGCACATAATTCAGAATGACGGTGTCTTGTTATGTCCATTAACACATTTTTAGAGTTTTAAAACACTAAAACGTGTGTGTAATAGTCAAAACCTATAAAAGGATGTTGTATTTCCTTGAAATCAGGGGGAAACCACCATAGATTTTGTTTTCGAGATGTAGGAACTAACAGAACTTCATTCTGGATGACAATTTTTCAATTATCTCTATAAATGTGTTTTTAGTTTCTTAAAACACAAAAATGTGTGTAGAAAGGTCAAAACTAGGAAAAAATATAATATTTCTCTGAAATCAAGGGAAAATAACTGTAGTATTATCTTTTATATATAGGAATCGACACATGTCATTCGGAATGATGGTTTTACTATTATGGTCCAAAACATGTGTTTAGTGTTGTAAAACACTAAAACAAGGGTTAGGGGTCAAAACCAATGAAACAATAATGTATTGTCCTAAAATTGGGTGAGAAACAACCATAGATTTAATTTTTAAATATAATAATTGAAGACTTGTCATTCTAAATGACGGTTTTCCAGTTATGGATGAAAAGGTGTTTTTAGTGTTTTAAAACACTAAAATAAGTTTCATAGGGTAAAAACATGTAAAATGATGTTATATTGTCCTAAAATTATGGTAAAATTGCCTTATATATAATTTTTAAATTTAGGGATTAATTTCATGTCATTCTGAATAATAGTTTTCCTATTACGTCCATAAATGCGTATTTAGTGTTTTGAAACACCAAAACATGTGTGGAATGGTCAAAAGCAGGAAAATGATATTGGATTGCTCTAAAATTAGGGGGAAACAGTCATAGATTTAATTTTCAAATTTATCAAACAATGCCACATCATTCCCAATGATGGTTTTACCATTATGGTCATAAATGAATTTTTCGTGTTTTAAAACGTTAAAACAGGTGTCGGGGGGTCCAAAACATGAAAATAACATCTTATTATCCTTAACTCATTGTAAAACCATTGTATATTTAATTATAAAATTTAAAAACTGTCAACACATAATTCTATATGACATTTTTTCATTATGTTCGTAAACATGGTTTAATGTTTTAAAACACTCAAACATGTTTTGGGGGTTCAAAACCAGGAAAACAAATTTGGATGGTCCTAAAATTATGGGAAACCAATGACAGATTTAATTGTGAAATGTATGAACCGACCACACATCATTATGAATGATGGTTTTCTTGTTATGGACATAAATACATTTTTATTGTTTTAAAACACTAAAATGTGTGTGGAATACTCAAAACCAGAAAATCGATGATAGATTGACCTAAAAACAAATAAAACTACCATATATTTAATTTTGAAACATATGAACCAACGATATGTCATTCTGAATTATGGTTTTCATGTTATGTCTATAAAGGAGTATTTAGTGTTTTAAAACACTAAAACATGCATGGAATGGTCAAAACCTGGAAAAAAATGTCATATTTCTCTGAAATTAGGAGAAAATTATTGTAGATTGAATTTTAAAATGTGGGAATCTATGACACTCCATTTTGAATGATGTTTTCCATTTATGTATGTAAACACGTTTTTAGTGTTTTAAAACACTAAAACAAGTTTTGGGTGTTAAAACTAGGCAAGAAACGTCGAATTTTCCTAAAATCAAGGGAAACCCACTATATATTTAATTGTGAAATGTAAGAACCAAAGACACATCATTCCGAATTACTATTTTCCCATTGTGACAGTAAACACATTTTAGTGTTTTAAAAAACTGAAACATCCTTTGAATGGTTAAACCTATATCAAATGAGTTCATATTGATTTGAAATCATGAGAAAACCACCACTTAGTTGTTTTAAAAATATGGGACATGTTGTGATATCAAAATACATAAAAAATTATTAAATAAATTTCAAACACACTCCACATCGCTTTAAAAATAAATTAGAATATTTACTTATCCCCTTTCATTTTAAGTGTTGAATCTAATCTTAAATGGGCATGTTTCTATCTTTAAAGAGTTTTACATTATATATTATTATTTTTATGTTAGAATTTCTTCTGTTTGATTAAAAAAATAACTATTTTTATGTGCAGTATTCTGAATATATTCTATGTCTTTTCTCTTTCAAGTTTCTTTTCCTAAATGTGTTGGTTTACATTGTAGGTAGTAGATACTGAAAGTAGGTAGGAGGTTGACCATTCTGATCCACTAAATTGTCTAGAATGATATCATGATGGCTCTTAGTTTCCATGTTATGTTAAAATTTTATCAATTATTCTACTATAATTTTGATTTAATACGATTAGTTTTAATTTTTTTCATTTTTTGTTATTGATGATGAGATGACATTCTTGATTTTATTTTATGAGATGTAGCGGCAGATGGATGTAGTGTAGGTCAGTACATTGATTTATATTGGGCATGGGTAGTTTTTAGACATGTTTTATATTTATATATTGTGACCTAGGTATTGGTTGATGTATGGGGTGACTCAAAATTAAGTTATTTTGATTATTGTTGTATGTATATGACTGTGGATGTGTTATGTAAGAATGATGGGGTTTTATCATATATTTTTTTCATTCATATAATTTTTTCTTATAGTTTTTTATTAAAAAATTATAAAAAAACAAAATAAATTTAGCGGCGTTTTGTAGTAACCGCTGCTAAAATTATAATATTTAATATATTTCATGGAGGTTATGAGGAATAATTTATAAATAT
The DNA here is from genome assembly GCA_963277665.1 of Viscum album. Classification (NCBI taxonomy): domain Eukaryota; kingdom Viridiplantae; phylum Streptophyta; class Magnoliopsida; order Santalales; family Viscaceae; genus Viscum; species Viscum album. The sequence goes on from OY728119.1 coordinate 1,688,740,577, forward strand.
AACCGCCACTAAATTCTTCATAGCATTTAAATTTATTTTATTTATATTCATAGTGGAAATTAATGAATCACCTATAATTAAAAATAACACGGGTGGTTAATTCTCCAAAGAACAACACTTATAAAAACCAATGTTAAATACCATAAACCACCACAAAATTACTAGTGATTGTGAAATATGTGACGGTTTTAGAAACCACTATGAAATTATTAGGCAGTGGTTTAAACTGCCCCTAGACCACAAAAAAACTTCCATGAATGACCCATTCTTTTAGTTTTTACTGGTTAATGTTCTCTATGGTTATCAAAATGGTGTGTCTTTTCAGTTGGTGTACGGTTTTTGGTGGGTTTTTATCATCCAAAACAGGTGGAAGTGAAGAGGAATGAAGGAATTAGGTGATGAAAAGCAAGGTTTTCAAGCATGACACTAGGATCAAGGATGAAATGGAAGAGATCCAGTCTACATCAAGGGATACGCTTGAGAACTTGGATTTCTATATGAATTTTTAATCTTTTTGGGTTTTTTATTATGTTTTTCATAATTTTGTGTAAGTGGTTGGGGTTGGAATATGGCTATTTGGATTCTCACTCAATATTAAAAGTGGTATTTATTCTAAAATCAAAAAAATAGTTTTAGGATATAGTTATTATTATCTACAATAACGGTGGGGAAATGGAAAGAACTACTCTCCATCTTATTGGGGAATTCATGTGTATGTGAGTTCAGGGTCAAATTTCTGAACCTCCTACAATATTCTCTAAACCTTTTAACATATGAGGATATGAAGGTCTGAAATTTCAAGGTACATCTCTATCTATTGATATAGTTCCTTGTTATTCCCCTTACTTTGTCAACTTATACTAAGGTGCTTATGAAATAAAAGGTGATTGGGAATTCTCTAGAATAAAAGGATTTTCATTAAGTTGAGAGTCATCAAAACCATTCTAGGAGTGAGTTTTCAATAAGGAGTTCTCATTTATTATTAAATGTGAGGTTCTAATATGTGACAGGTTTCCATCATCCCTCATTCTTCAATTTACCAAGAAATATTAGTACATTAAATTCTATAAGAAACTTAAGGCATTGTGTGTTATTTCTATGGTGTATGAGGAAATTAGTAGTATATCTGTCTAACATTTATTATTAATCATTATGGATTCAGTAGTATGATAATAGATAGACCCCAAAAGTTTCATATACCACCCTAATATCAATTTTCCCATCAGACACATTCATAGTAGCCAATATATTAGACCTTAGGATCACCAATGTTTGATGGAGAAAGGAGAGGATAATCAAGGTATGTTCAATACCCAAAGGCACCTAAAGTTAATAATGGAGGGGGTAGTGGTTGACATCATAGGTGATGTGGTGAAGGTTTAAGATAGGTAAATATTCATGTGATTAAGTTTAAATTCCTAAAATTATTGCAAATCATTCAAGGTATCATATTATTATATTCTACCATTTCATTAGCACTAATATACAAAAACGAATCACATCCATTTATTATAATAGCTTTATTTAGGGAATTAGGAATAACGTAAAAAGGTTTCCTAGAAACTTGGTGTTAGATATAGTAATTAGGCTCAGTATAGATTAACTGAAGTGTGTCAAGGGTATGAGTTTATGATAGGGCGGTGAAAAATAATTATATATATTTTATTACTATAATATAACGATATGATTTAAACCTTAGAATGAATTGGTTGTACTTTGGTAACACCTTCATTTATTTTTATCGAAAGTGAGTGTAATTTACTAGTATTGAAGGTAAATATGTGATTTTTTTCTGTGAGTGAGATTATCATATGAAAAATATACATTTGTAGTTAATTTCATCATTGTTGGCACCTGAAAATTGTGTATCATTCACTTTTCTATGATAACCATAACATCATATTCACTTGAATAAAATGAATTAAATTTAAGAGAAAATATTATTGAACTTTATATATAAGAAACCAATGATATCTCCAGGTTCTATATGACTTCTCAAACATAGAGGGGTGGAGACCCCTAAAAAACATTACCCTATCAAGGGATGTGGTGCAGAACCTCCCTGTTAAATGTAAGACATGAATTTCATCCATTTTCAAATAAATGGTTTCTGTTGTATTAAAAAAAATTATCGGACTTTTTTAGTCCTGAAAAACATATAATATAGTCAAGATATACATCTAGAATTTTATTTTGTTACATAGACTCTAATTTAATATGTTTTTGGAGCCAAAATGGACATATGGATAAACATTTATGGTTGTCTGAAGTTGGAACAAGTTTTACAAAACCCCTCTCAGTTCATACACAGAAGAGGTATTTTATTACATGCTTAGGTAAGAAACCCCAAACACCCTACCTCATGTTCCCCACCCCCATATTCCCAACATGGGTTCTCATCCTCTCATGCAACTCCTTGTGCACCCATCCTTGTTCTTAGTCGCTCGTTCCCAGGCATGTACCTATGATCCCAAAGCAATTATGAGTGGCTACAACACATGGTCAGGCACCCATTCTTTGTATTTATTATAAAATAATCCTATGACTCCCAATTTTATAGACAAAGTACAAAGTACACATAGAAAAAAGACCAGAGAGTTAAAGCACATAAGAACACAAAACCCTCCTTTAAGTGATTTTTGCTTCCAAATATATGGATAAGGGAGAGAAAATTTTATGCCCAATCCCTCCTAATTGGATTGTCACCCTAGACACTAACTAGAGGTTGTTTTTCACCAGAGGACCAGTCCACCTGGGTTCTAAATAATATAAACACTTACCACCTAGGAACCAAACCACAAAGATATTGGAAAATTGGGCACCATCCACCTATGTGTTAGACGACCTAAGCACTAAACCACCTGGGCACTGAATCACAAAATCTATTAATATTTGGGTGATAAACCACGTAAGCATTGGACAACCAATACACCAGACCACTGAGGCATCGGACCACCTAGTCACTGGACCACTTCGGTGTCAGTCCACTAGGTCACCAGACCACTTGGGCACTAACTACCACTACTCCAAATCAGGACTTTAACAGCACAAGTAAAATATATTTATCATCACTATAGATGCACTGATAATGTAAGTGATGTTAAAGGGTTATCTTTAACAGTACTCATAAAAAGCACAAATGAAGTCCACCTTTAGAAACGCTAAAAATTGATGATAAAGCCCCACTGATGAAGGGTTTAAATTTTTTTCACCCCCCCCCCCATTATTAATGCTTCTCACACTCCTTTATTAGCACTTTAGATAATATCACCCTCAATTCATGACCCTACCTCTAACGAGTTTCGAACCTGATACATTCATCTTATAGACCAACACCTTTTCCACTCCCCTATACTATTTTGTTTTACATTTTATGATATATCTATATTTTTTTATATTTTTTATATTTTTTATCTATATATTTATATATTTTTATATATATTTTTATATATATAATTATATATTTTTAAATATGTATTTTTTTATATATTTTTTAAAATAGATATTAACTCCAAAAACCCTTAAAACACATAAAAACATTAAGAAACTCCAAAAACCATTAGATGATCATAAATTATGATCTGAGATTCTATTTTAGATACAAAACCACTCAAATATAAGATCATGAAATGAGATTTGATATGATTTGTGTTACAGTCTAAATGGACTCCCAGATCGAAAGTTATAGCAATTTTGAATATTAAGAAATTGGGTTCAATAATAAAAAAACTCAGTTTTAGAGGTCTTCTAGTCATTTTAGAGGTTAATAAGGTAAAATGAATTATTAAACCTCATTTTGAGACCTTCTGTATAATATATATCATTACATGCTTCAATTTGATATGTGGTAGATCCCAAAAAGACACCCAGATCAAAAGTAATGGTTTTTTGAAGTTTGAGTTCATCTTCTGCCTTTTTTAAAACTATAATATAAGTTATTCCTTTTATTATCACACAATTTAAATTTCATGTGGTTTTGGGTAATTTTATAAGCTTCTATTTTATTGTTTTTGGGGATGAAATAGACTCTTAGATCAAAATTTATGATCTTTTTAGGGTTTTTAGGTTTTTTAGGGTTTTTAAGGTTTTTAGGGTTTTAAAGGATTTTCCACATTCAACAGTCTTTCAAAAGGCCATAACTTCTGAACCAGGTGTTCTTTTTTACTCTACCACATATCAAATCAAATATTTCAATGATATATATGACTTAGTGACCCATTGGAATCCTCATTCACTTCTATTGAGGCCAAAATATCCTAGAAGGCCTCCAAACGGGTAGAAAATCTACTATGCGTGTCTGTTAATGAAATATTTTTTTTTTTTGAAATAAACTATTTATTAGAACTAGTAAATAAACACTAATAAAGGTGGGGTCTATATCAGTGCTTCTAAAATATCACTGATAATGACCACCCTTTATCAATAATTTTTAGAAGTGATGATAAAGACCCCACTTTATCAATGCCTTTTATAAGCACTAATAAATTCCCATTTTATTAGAATTTTTTTCTACCGTAGATGAAGAGTGCATTTATAAATGATTTTTTACAAGTGATGATAAAGTTCCCCCTTTAACATTTCTATAAAACGTACTGTTAAAGGCCCCCTTTATTACCACTTAGAAAGGGGGTTTAACATCACTTTTAGTGAGCACTATTAAAACCCAAGAACTGGATAAACCTGGTTTTGTAGTATTGTACCAAGACACCAACAACATAGTAGAAAAAGTACCTAGGAACTGATACCGAATAACCACACTACCTAGTAATAATACCACTTGGGAACTAGAGTACAAAGGTACCTAACCACCTAAGTCCTTATTACCAAAGCTAAGTTTCACTTCACCGAAATCACTTATATGTGTATCCCATTACCAAATTAACCTTCCCATTTGACCATTCACCTAGTTAACCTACCTCAGTTCCCATTTTACCATTTCTTATACCTATACACCCATTGGTCCATATCACATGTGATCTATCCTTTCACCCTCAATTAGGATCAATGGTGACTTATTGTCTGTGTCTATTGGACCAATCCATTTTCTATCATCACTCACACCCATGAAAAATCAAGAGTCATGTTTAGTACTTTCTAGTCCATGCCAAACATGGTTTTGGTTGTAATACATACATCCCCACCTTGATCCCAAATATACCTTGATTTGAGATACTTCTCTTGGTTTTCACATATTCATTAACTCAGTATACTCCTCTTGGTTTGCACATATTTCTTGAGTAAAGATACTATAATTTGTTTCCTCATTTTCCTTTATTTGGGATACTCCTCTTGATTTCCCTATATGCCTTGAGCCAATATTCTCTTCTTGGTTTCCTCATATTCCCTGAGTCAAGATTCTCCTCTTAGTTTCTCGTGAGCCTCAATTCATTATTCTACTCCTTGTTTTTTCATATTCCTTTAGTTTAAATTCTCCTCTTGGTTTCCCCATATTCCTTGGATCAAGATTATCCTATTAGTTTCCACATATACATTGAGAAAATGTTCTCCTCTTAGTTTCTATGTATGCCTTGAGTCGAGATACTCCTCTTGATTTCCTTATATTCCGTAAGTTAATATTCTTCTATTGGTTTCCACATATTCCTTGTATTGATATAAACCTCTTTGATTCTTCAAATACATTGAGTTGAGGTACTTCTCTTGGTTCTTAATATTCATTCACCTTACACAAATATTTTGGTAAATATGAAAGGTCCATTTGTATGTAAGTCCCACACCAACCCAATATTTAGGTGCCTTTCACCTAGTAGTCCACAAAAAATAACTTTAATCTGGTTAAAGTTGGTCATGGATGCATAACCTAAAAAATCACTATTGTGGTCCATGTCACTTGACCTTAAAAGTTATGATATGTCTCATTAAATGGAATTAAACTACATATGTTCTGATTCACTATATAGGGATGCATAGGAATCCCCTTTCATGGGGCTTATCCCAACTCCACAACACTTCTAACCTCCATTCAAACAATTCTAGCACCTATCTAGCTAGAAATAAATTCTTGACTTCATTCGTATATGGATCTAAATTATAGAGTAACAAAATACATGGATCAAATGAGAGATAATATAATCCTCATGCATAGTGTCCTCTTAAATACATATGTTAGCCAATAAATTTCACCACTATTATAACTTTGAAGGATTTAGGATCATGATTTGAATCTATAAGAGAGTCTTGAACTAGGATGTAAGACCCCTTATGGAATGTTCTGACCTCCCATCCTATCATCCAATAAATGGTGTTTTTATTACCATATTGGTTAATCAATAGGTATCCTACCTTTGGAAAGATGGAGGGTTTAAAAAGGCTTTAAATAACAAAATAGGCCCATATGGAATGAAACCCATAAAAAATAATCACAGTTGGTAGAATTGGTATTGATATTGATAGGGATGTGATACAGGAGATAATGTGATTCATAGATGATATCTTGGATGTTTTTACTAAAGTGTTTCTAATAATACCCAATAAATAAGATATCAAGTTTCGAATAAGGTTTCAACTTAGAGTATCTTTTGTTTTTATTTATCCTTATAGGATGTTGCATTCAGAACTTCAGGAGTTTCAAATATAGATTTATGATCTATTGTGAAATAAAATTATCTAACCTAATATGTTTCATTATAGAGATCTAGTACTATTTATGAAGAAATATTATGGTGGTTAGAAACTTTGTATAGATTATATATTCTTGAAATATGTGGTGTTGAATAATATATATCCACTTCTAAAGATTAATAACTTGTTTCATCAGTTTAATGGGGATAGTTAGTTTTCAAATATTGATCAATTTTTCAGAAACCATCAGTTGTGGGTGACCTTGGAGGACATCTATAAAACCAAATTCATTTGTCCCTATAGGAAGTTTAAATTTTTGGTGATTACCTTTGGATTCATGAATACACCAATTTTATTCATGTGGTTGATGAAATCTATGTTTCATGAGATCTTACATTAGTTTATGGCGGTGTTTATTGAGGAAATATAGGTATATTCAAGAACATAGAAGGATTATGAACAACTTTTGAGGAATATTTTAAAACTACTTGATGAAATTGGTTTTTTGTAAATTTATCTATGTGAAACTTCTAAATGCATGAGGTGAATTTCCTTAGGTATATCATGTCCCAATGACGCATAGTAATTGATACTATTAATATTTAAAAATTAATTCCTTGGAGTGTAAAAAATGACATTATAAAGGAATTCAATTTTCTAATTTTGATAGGTTATTATAAGATATTTGTGTCCAATTTCTCCCAGATAATAGCACTATTGACCACTTTGACCCAAAAGTTTATATATTTTGTATAGAAAAAATAAATATCATGTTGTGTTTAATTTCCTAAAGTAGATGCTCTTCAATTCTCTCACTCATAATTATCTTTATAAAAGAGTCATGTCCAATGTTTACTATAATGATTCTCATATTTTTCTAGGTTTTTTGTTAAGATAAAAGTGGGCAGAGATCTATTATAGTACAAGGAAGTTACATCCTTAGGAGAGTGAATATTTCACTCATGAACTAGATCTTATAGTAGTGGTTTTTTATTTAAAAATTTAGATGTATTTCCATATAGGGTAGTGTAATGAACCAACCTGACTACCCTATCAAACTAGTAGTCGACCTAACCCACCACATACCCAAAGGGTATTCTCGACCCCCACAGGTAGGTTTTTTTAAAAGTTTGGGGCCAAAGCATCTTTTTATTATTAAATCAACACAAATACCTCTTTTAAATGGGTAGAGGGAGACCCATTAAATATCCCAAAGGCCCAATGGGCATGTAGCCCATTACATAGCCCATAGGCCCAAATTTTTATCCCAATGCCCATTTTGTGAATAGTAACCCGCCTGCTACAGTGCCCGCATAGTACCGCCGAATCTATAGTACCTTGACACCACAACAGTACCCACCGATCTACAGTACTGCAGCTGCTTCAGTACCACTATAGTATTGTTATAGTAACCTATGCCCAATGGGTTTTGAACCCCCATTTTCCATATAGGATTACGGGGTGCTTACCACAAAGCCAAGAACCCAATAAACAAACAACAATAAAAGGGAATTATTTTTCCCAAAAAAAAAAATTAAATGGAACATATATACAACAAAAACAATAAAAGAAGAGATAAATATATTCCATAACTGAAAATAAATAGTAAAAACCAAAAAACCAAATAGTATAAACAATATCCAAGTACAATTACAACCATAAAGGACAAATAAAATAGTATAAACCATCTAATCCATGTGATAGCATGGGAAAACTCCCACCATAACACCACTAGTTACTCAACTTAGCTGACAGAAAACCTCACTGCCTCATTTTAGCGCCTTACCTTTCCTTTCATCAAAAGAAAAAACCTCGTCTACATACTGTAGAAGGGGTATACAGGGTATGAGCTAATAGGTTAAGTAGGGTCTCATCCAGGAATTCCATATCAAGTCCTTGAACAATAGTCCTAGAATTATCAACTTTAAAAAAACAATGCATGATAACATTTTAACAATTTTTCTATCAAAATCATAGAAAATAGATTAATTTCCCCATTTCCACATTTAAAAATAAATCAAGTAATCTTTTTAAAATCATTTTCTAACCATATATCACAAAATATATCACATCTAAAAACAAATATAATCATGTATCATATCTCATATCAAATCTATGGTAGTACAATCAAAATAGTACAAACCAAAAGCAGAAGCATAGGTAACATCATGTCAGGGATCGCACTAGGTCAGGATATCTAGGACACTCATACCTAACATATAAAATCATGAATGTGTCAAGCCACTAGAAATATGCGTCGATTCTAGAGAGTATAGAAACACCCCAATAAATGAACCTCCCAAAAGGTCTAATAAGTCCCTAGAACAATGGGCCTAGTGATCAGAGAAAATCCCCTTGAGCAAACCCTCGGAAAATGGATGAGACCTATTATTATACATTCAACCTATGCACACAAGTATTCCCATGTAATCTACTTTCCAAACCAGTTCATAAATCAATTTTTATCAAACCACATTTGAAAACCATTTCACTTAAAAATAATTTCACAATTCTTTGAAAACCCTTTTCATTTACCAAAACTAGGGAAAACCCATATTTCATAAAAACCCAATTCCACACACACAAATCCAATCAGTCAATCATGCCATTTAATTTAATAAAAAATTATCAAAAATATGAGAAATATACTTCACTAACACAGGCTAAATATGGAACCACCTACCTTAAAACTCGGTGTCACACATGACCGTAAAGGATCCACCAACATTAGGATCGCAACAATGAAAATTGATTACCTAGAATCAACTAACACATATTATAATTGATTCAATCTATAAAAGGGTTATCATAAAAGATGAAACAATACATACCTCCAAAACACACACTCATATCATCAAAACCAATAAAGGAAACATCCACTAGAACAAGATTACACAACAAATCTAGAAGGAAATAAGGAGAAACATTACACTGGATTAACGTATCCAATAATGAAACACAACAGTACTACCACGATCAAAGAAATGGATAAGAATAAATGATTACTCAATCAGAGAGATAAAATACAACCAAAATGGTGATCAATAGAAAAACAAATCAATATGGATCAAATAGAGGCTCCCAAAATCACTAGAATAGAGCTCTAGGTCAAGAGCAAGGAGGGATACCGAAAAATGATATAACAATCAATCATTATATCACCCTAAAATCTTTTTCCACAACATTTACACAATGTGTAATCATTACATGGTGTATTCTTACTCCATGCTATGAAACAGGTTCATGGATTCAACCCTGTAGAACTTACCATCTTGTACTCCCATTATAAGACATGCATTTCTTCTGTAGACCACAAAAAATATAGATTCTTTACAAAAACATCAAACCAACTTAGGTATTCTCTAAACTCATGGAGAACCCCTCAAATTCATTAACACATTTATACCTAAACACCATAAATTCAAACAAAAAAACCTCCCTAAACTCTAGGTCATTTTTTCATCAAATTTTCTCCATCATAAAAAGTTCCAAGACACTCCCAATTAAAGAGGAAAACAAGAAAAAGATAATACCTAAAATATGGTAATCGTATGCTACAAACTTCTTACCATAATAATTTCTATCCCTGGGAACTCATGTGAAAAAATGAAGTCTGGTAAAGAGCTAAGGCCAATGCTCCCCCATCAATGACTCATTCTCCCAAGTCTCGTGAGAATCTAATCAGTTCCAAAATAACACTCTAAACAATAGAATATACTTACCACACAAGACTTTCACTTCAGATTCAACAATATCAATTGGAAGTTCAAAAAAAAACATTTGTCTCTAACTCAATATATTTTCAACAGAGAATGTGAGAGGGGTTAGGATGACAATTCATCAGCTATGATATATTTAAAACATCTTGAATTATTTTAAACTAAATAAGAAATGTAAACTGATAAGAAACCTACCCAATCCACTCAGTGACCTCAAATGGTCCAACATATCTCAGAGCCATGTTTTCCTTTTTTCTAAGACAATAGTGACCCAACCAAGGATAAAATTTCCAGAAAACCTGGTCACTTATAGAAAACTCGAAAGGATGAAACAATTGATATGAATAATACTTCTAATGACTTTGAGCTATAACTAGATTATAATATATATCTTGAATACTCAAATATGTCTCCTAAAACAAAATGTGGTCACACTAAATAAGCTTCACCCACCTTTGCTCATTTAAGAGGTAATCTAAAAGGGTGACCATACAAAGCCTCAAAAGGATCCATTATCATCAACGAATGATAATTATTGGTATAATAAAACTCAACAAATATTATATATCTATCCTAATATCCACCAAAATCCAAGACATAGGCATGAATAATATCCTCAAAATTCTTAATGAAACACTCTATTTGACCATCTATCTATAGATGATAAGTTGTACTCAACTTGAACTAAGTCCCCATCACCACTTAGATACTTATACAGAATCTTGAACTAAACCTAGGAACCCTATATGAGACAATAGAAGAAGAAATCCCATTTAACCTTAAGATTTATGTTACATATATCTTACTCGGATCTTCAAATTTTTCAGTGTATTTGATCGGAATAAAATGAGATCACTTTTTAAAATGATCAATCACCACCCATATAGAATTATTCTCTCATTGATTAAATGTAAATATAAAAAAATTATGGATACCTCATCCCATTTCTAAATCATCTCAAAAAGATGCTGTAGAAAACCAGAAGGTTTTAGATGCTCTACCTTAAATTTTTGGAAATTCTAACAGTGGGACACATAATCAGCAATGTTACATTTCATACCTAGCCACTAGAATTACCATCTCGTGTCATAATACATATTCTTAGTAACCATTTGAACGGACCATGAAGTACTTTTAAAATCAAAAAAAACTGATCTCCTCACTAAACCTGGGATGAAAAACTGATCCCCAAAACTGAGAATACCATCTAAGGAGAGGGACCACCCCAAAACGGTCTTCCCACAATAAAGGGTTTCTCAAATTCCAATAAACACGGATCATGTTGTTTAATTTGTATAATAGACTCAAATATAGATGATTTTAACTAAACACTGGTTAGAACCATACCTAAAACATCCTCCTGACCATTTAGATGCAATTGAGAAAAAATCTCCATAAGGTTCCACTCTTCCGTTGCTTTCAAAATATATTGCGATAGAACTTTCCTATTAAGAGTGTATGAGAAAACATCCCCTTTCCATGAGTTATAAGTGATGTAAAATTTAAATGTATAAAGTTATTTTACCCACCACCTATATCTAAGATTCAATTATTTTTAAGAAAAGATATCTCTCAAGCCTTTATGATCAGAAAATATTTTGAACATTTCCCCAAAAAGATAATGCCACCAACACTTAAGAGCATTAATAACTGAAGAAAGTTATAAATAATGAGTGGGGTAATTGTTCTCATGTATTCAAAGGTAAATATATCCATAAGGAACCACATTATCATCTTGTATGAGCACACAACCCAAACCAGTACCAAATGCATCATCAAAAACTACAAACCCCTTACCAAGCTCAGGTAAGATCAGAATAAGATCTGATGTCAGAAGTCCTTTCAGCTCCTTGAAATAAGATTGAAACTTTTCACCCCATATGAATTTCACCCATCTCAGGGTAAGATCAGTAAAATTTGATGCCAAATTTGATAAGCCCTTGATGAACCATCTATAGTATCTAGAAAGACTAAGGAAGCTCTGAATCTTAAAGGAATTTTATGGATCTTCCCAAGAAAAAACATCCTTAACCTTCTCAGGATCAACTAACAATCCATATTCAAAAATAAAATATCCTAATAATTACACATATTGAATCCAAAAGTTTCATTTCAAAATATTTACATACAATCAGTGACTCTACATGATTTATAAAACCAAACTCAGATAGTACTTATGATCATGCTCAGATTTTTAATAAGATAAAATATAATCCATGAACACTCCCACAAAAGTGTCAAGATAATAATGGAATATATGATTAATCAAATCCATAAAAACTGTAGTATAATTTTTTTGACCAAAAAATTCACAAGATATTTATAATGGACATAACATCTCCTAAAAGTCATCTTTACTATATCAAACTTCCAAAATTTGAGTTGATGATAACTCGACCGAAGATCAATATCCAAAAACAATTTCCCACTTTAAATAACTAAAAAATAATCAATACAAGTAAAATGATAATTTTTATTAAATTTTACCCAGTCAACTATCAATAATCCATACATAATCAAAGTCAACTACCTGCATTCTTAGAAAAGATAATCAAGGCTACACAAGGAAAACACTAGGGAGAACAAAACCCATTTCCACCAAGTCATCCAACTAAATCTTGAGATATTTCAGCTCTGATGGTTCTATACAATAATAAAGTATCAAAATCATATTTGTACCTGGAATGAGTTTAATTTTAGGCTTCACCTCCCTCCCTGGAGAAATATTAGAGAAATTGTCTAGGAAAATTTTAGGAAAATATCAAACAACGGTCAGAAGATTAGAAAAAAAATAATTGTCATCAGGAATAACTAATACAATAGAAAACAAACTCTTGATCTCTGGGAGGAATGGTCCTACACAACTAGACCTTGTATCCCACTCTCCTTTAAACACCCATGAGATTCCATAGGTCGTACGAAATGAGACACGCTGATAATAGCAATCAAACTCAATTTGATGATCAATAATCTAATCCATGATGATAATGAGTTAAAAAAAATCTATATTGAGAATAATAAAATCCCAGAATAGCTTTGTATTAGCTATCGAAAGCATACAAGACAAACACCAAAATCCCTACACTTTCCTATTTCAGAGAGGTATCACTAACACCATAACAAGGGACATGAGTTCCATTGTATGGTTAATCATATCAACAAAATGACCAGATATAAATGAGGGGGAAGCAGTAATATCAAATAAAGAAATCACTATTGAGGATGAAAAAAAGATGGAACCTATCACAAACACTGGACCCATGTCTAACTCTACTGGAAACTCATCTATAATGTGAGTATGTTTCACTCTTAAGGTCTGTGGCTGGATCCCTATAGTATTTTAATCATTTGAATACATCGTAGTGTCCTTTGGAGTCAACAATCCCAGACCATATCATGGTACAATCATAGCCTAACAGAAACACTATAGAATAACATAATGCCTGAAATTATTATACAGATTTGCAGGTCAAGGATAATAACTTCTTGTGTTACCTCTCTTTCTACACTGATTGTAAGTCAGAGACACACCAATAGCTACAACTGGAGGAGAAAAAGAGGCCTATTTTTGAGAAACACCTCCACCACTCCTGTAATGATATTTCTACTTCCTCTTCTTCTCTATAATTCTACTGAAGAAACCACTAGGTGGAAGAGAAGGGTCAAAATAACCAATTGTGCCTATCATATTCATTTCTACCATTAAATCCCTACCCACTATCTCTATACAGGTCGAAAGATTCAATATAAATATCTGATATCTGATATCAAATCACAAACCCTACACATACTTATGATCTTTAATCTAGTCATTCTTCACAACCTCTAGTGAAAAAAACTAGTTCGATAATCTTATTGGTGTATACGGAAACCAAACTCTCCCCCTAATGAAAATAGAGGAACTCTAGACACTTCCCTATCATTAGTGACTCTGAAAAAATTTACTGGAATAAGATATTCTTGAAACCCTCCCAACCCAAGCCCATTTTCGTATCTACCTACACCATGAAATCTCACCAACACTTACTAGAACCCTCAAGTATGAACATTGTGCACTTCACCTTGATACTCTCAAGTGTATCTAGGAAGTCAAAGATATGATCAATCTTGTCAAGCCAATCCTATGCCTCTTGAGGTTCATTATTCACCATAAAAGATAGCATCTTCTCTCAAAATAACTATTTTGATCAATCCATTTCTCATATAGATACAAGTTATACCTCAACAAATACAATATAAGCTTGTGGAACATTCTGTTCAACATCATGAACTACTCATGCAATAGCTTCGATAAAGTTCATATACATCGGAGGATTTCCTTGAGGAGAATCAGTTGCACCATCCTGATGAACTCGCAGAACACAACTCAGAGGCATACTGCTACACATGAAAAAAATGATAAGACAATAGAACAATCTCAGTTCAAAGATTAAAACCCATAAAAACTATGATTAACATAAAGAACTCAAAATAGGAGACATGTATCCCAACATCCCATGGTAACATGAGTCTCATCATGGCAAGAGTTTTCCAAGAACTCACCAAAATATACATATCAAGTACTGACAATCGTATCTTTAGTCTACCAAACATCCCAAGACAAGGTCTCTTAAGGATAGAACATCCTTAATACAAATTATAATGAACTTACCCAAATACCCTCTCAAACTAGTACCCAACCCATACTGCCACATACTTGAAGGGAGAACCTAATCCCCATGGGTTGGAAATTAGAACCCGGGCATCATAAAACAACCAGAGTGAATGATTTCACCCAACTTTAAGAAAAAACACGGACATATACACAATAGAAATAACAGTATAAGAGAAAAATATATTCCATAACTGAAAACAAACAGTGGAAACCAAACAACACAAGAGTAGAAATAATCTCCAAGTATAAGTCCAACCACAAAGGAAAAATAAAATTGGAAAAACTATCCCTTCCATGTGATAGCTTGGGAAAACTCCCACAATCTCACCACTAGCTACTCAACTCAGTATATATAAAACCTCATTTCCTCGAAACAGTGCCTTTCATTTCCCTATATTGAAAGACCTAACCAGGTCTATATACAGAATATGGGGTATGTAGGTGTTGAGTTAATAGTATTAGTAGGGTCTCATCTAGGTTTTCCAAATCAAGTCTCTAAGAAATAATCCTAGCATCCTCAACTTTAAATAAAATAGGGAATGATAATAATTTTAATAGTTTTTGTATCAAAATCTTTGAAAAATAGTTTAATTTCACCTTTTTTCAAATTTCCAAAAAAATAAGATAAATCATTTTCAAATGTTTTCATAGAAATATATCATATCTGATATCTTGTATAAAAACAAATCAAATCATGTATCACATATCATATCAAATCCACGATAGTACAACAAAAATGGTACTAGCCATAATCAGAAGCATGGGTAACATCATGCTAGGGATCAAACTAGGTCAGGATAGCTAGGAAACTCATACCTATGTAGAAAATCATGTATGAATCATGCCACTATACATATACATCAAGTATAGATAGAAAAATAACACCCTAGAAAGTGAACCTATCAATAGGTATCACAAGTCCAAAACAAATAGGCCTAGGGAGTATAGGAAATCCACATGTGCAAAACACCTGATAGCTAAAGATTCATATTATTATACATTACACCTATGTATCCATGGCTTCTCATGTGCTTCATTTTCAAAACCAATTCATCAAACCATCACTTGAAAACAATTTCATAGAAATACAATTTCACAATTCTTTGAAAACCATTTTCATTTACCAAAACCTGGGGAATATCATATTTTATAAAAACCCAGTGCCACACACATAAATCCAATCATTAAATCAAGAAATTTCATTTATTAAAATAATTAACCAAAAATATAAGCAAAGAAGTTCACCAAAATTGGCTAGAGATGAAACCACCTACATCAAAACTTGGGCTCACACACACCCACAAATGATATTGTTATGTTCTTCTCATACAAGATTTACTCTAAAATCAGTGGAAACTAACTATATAGTCATTATTTAATCTCTTAAAAGGAATATAAATACTCCATGGTCCATTTAATATATCATCCTCAAATATAGAAGATTCCTCAACTCTTGAGTGGGCCTTTTCAATACTTGGTGGGATTGTAACAAAGTGCCAGACTCCCTCACTTATTGGGTGGCTAACTTGAATCAATGGTCTATATTTTATAACTTAGGGTCCCTTAACTCTGAGTGTGGTAGTATTTTCCAAGAATATTCCCTTAGTATCCACTATTTTATACCATTGTGGAATTGTTTTGTATTGGGCCTTTTCCCGATTTGCAATAAAATTTTAACGTTGGATGGACTCAATCCAAAAAAATGGGTTAGTGGAGAAGAGGAAACCACACATACCTAAAGAATACACACCCACTGCACCACAACCAATAATGTAAATAGTCCCCAAAACAATATCATATAATGGATCTATAAGGAAACAATAAAAAACATCACCATAGATCAACGGATCTAATAATGAATTGCAATGGTGCTACCATGATCAAAGAAATGAAGAAGAAGAAGAAGAAGAAGAAGAAAGAATTACTCACCTAGAGATATGTAATCAAACTAAAATGGTGATCAATTTCTTAATAAATCAATAAAAATTGAACGAATACTCCAAAAATCATGAGAATATATCTCTAATTAGAGAATAAGTAGGGGTTCATAAGAATTAAATAACAATCAACTGGTCCAGTTCCCTAAAATCCATTTCCACAACATTTACATAGTGTGTATTCCATTTACACATCATGTAATCCATAGGAATCAGATATGCCAGAAACCCCATAACTTATCAATTAAAAATAAATCTTTTAGAATTATTATAATAGTATATTTACATAGTGTGTGATTAATTCACGTTGGGTACTAAGTTCTTAGAATATGTCCTCTAGAACTTACACATCATGTACTCCCATTACACAGTGTTTATTTTTCCTAAATATTGTAAGAACTACATATTCTTTATAAAAATATTAAACCAAAAAATAATAATTCTCTAAACTCAGGGACAATCCCACAAATCCATTAACACATTTATACCCAGACTCCATCAATTCAAACAAACATAACTCCCCATAATTTATTTTATTTTTCTCGGAATATGTTCTCCATACTCCAGAATTCCAAGACACAACCAATTAAATGTGAAAATAAGAAAATAAAATGGAATTACCAAAAAGTGGGTAAGGGGGTGTTACATTTGGAGATTTTTGGTCTTTATGAATACCAAAATCCAAAAATATATATTTCCCAAAGTAATATAAATATGAATCAGTAAAGATGGGTAGATTTGTTATAGGATTATGACTTCAAGATCTCAAATAATCTATGTAAATTTAATGTGGGGGTTAATTATATGAGTATGATGATGTATGGTGATGTTTCTAATGAGGTTAGTGGTAAATAGATGATGATAGATGATCTAGAAACATTGCATATAGATAAGAAGTAAGTAAATAGTGGAGTATACTTGTACCAAATGACATCAGACTTTATATTATTTCAATAAATAAAGGAATCTAATCTAGGATATTATAATGAGAAGGTTTGGATAGATCACATAATTCATAGATATGATTTTGATGAATTAATAGAGGATAATTTATATTGATTATTTTGTTGAGGGAAGATTTTTTCCCTCAATTTTTTTAAAAGGTTGTTTGTGAGAGTTTCATAGTGTACCTCTGGCAGTGCATCCTGGAATTTCCAATATTTATCATGTTTTAAATAATCATATTTGGTTTCCCAGTATAATGAGGTCAAATGTGGAGTTCATATCTAAATGCCTTTTTTTCTATTGGGTAAAATATTAGCATTGAGTTTTATCAATTGTTTGATAACCCATAGATTTTCTACAATGGAAATTAAATGATATATCTATGTAATTTTTGACAAGTTTCCCTTGAGAATTGGTAATGCATACTATTATCAAGATTTTATTTGATCAAAAAAATAAGTCATATAATTTTATATTAATTAAAGAGTTTAGTGTTTTTGATTCATTAGTGAATATTTATATGTAATAAGTGTTCATAATTCATAATTTTTCAAGGATAAGAATTTCATTTTGAGGATCTTACTTTAATTTATGGGTATTAAATGGATTGAAACGTAATATTTCTACATTTTTTCTTATAAAAACATTTTATCTCTATATTGACTAGAAAATGGAGTGAAAAATCAATATATTAGAGTACATTTTAGGAGAATATTTCTTTGATTTTGGAAGATCTTAGGAAAATCATTAGATTTTGGTTGACTTTAACTATAATAAAAATTGTCACTCATCCATCGATATATAACATTTCTAGGCATTTTATGGGTTCATAATTTAATCACCTTTATGCTGGATAAAGGTCAATGATAAACTCATTAGGCTAAACTTGGGAGAAATTATGATAGAGAAAGTGTAGGTGATTTATGAGTGAATTAAAGCTTCACAAGATCATTAGATGTATTATAAAAAATAGAGGAGAAGGATTTAGAGTTTGAATCCAATGATCATGTGTTCTTAAAGGTTTATATTCCTCATGGGAATCATAGGTATATTATTTGTAGAAAACTTTATCTATGATTCATTAGACATTTTAAGGTATTGGGGTTGATTGGTAAAGTAGTGTATGGGTTAATGCTTCCACCATAGATGGATCTAATCCACAACATCTTCTATGTGACACAGTGTAAGGTTCAAATCACAATGAAAGTTGTTTGATCCTATGTACAATGACGGTTTTTTGTTATATTTAATGGACAATATATAAAAACGTGATGAATAATAATCATGTCTAATTAATAAAATTAATTAAACTAGATGAAAGTAATTCTAGAACGCATGGAGGATTTTTTCCATATTAAATTTAAAATTGATTTAATAACAAGAATTTCCCTAGACATGAGGTTATTTCTTCGATGAATATGTAAATCATTTAAATCACATTCAAGTTGTATCTTAATTATGCTAAGAGGACCCAAAGTATAATCCCTCTAGCAGTGATCCACATGGGATACACAATATAAAATTGACACTAATAGAACTCTAGTTGATAACTCATAGGTACTAATCATCTTTCATTGATTAACTTTGATTAGAATAGAATCCTTTGGTTTTAGGAATTTTTTATCTTACCCTATTAATATTAAGAGGGAGTAAGGTTGTGGAGAAATTCTCTCAGTCTTAATAGGAACCCTATATATGTTCTTCATTGAGATAGTTCTCTAGATAAAAAATATGTTTTACCTAACAAATGATTTATCTAAGTCCTCTAAAATTATATACGTTGGTATATATAGAGATAGGGTTTAATATTGACAATTTCACAAATTCCATTAATTAAATAATAAAAAAAATTCCTCATGATAACAATAATAATATAATTATTATATAATGGCATGTGTTCACTTGTGAAAATATATATCATTTTATAAAATAAATAATTCCTTATTTATTTAAAAGATATTTAAGATTATATCATTTCCATTACTAGGCACATAACTTGGCCCAACCAACCTACTTGGTGTTTACCAAACCTCTAATAATAAATAGATATTATACATTCAATATATAAATAAATATTAAATTCTATATCAAGTAAATAAATATTTATTTAAATATTTAAAAATAATTAGTGACTGAATAATTACTATGAGTGAAACCTAAAAAAATATTATTTCCAATTCTTGATAATAATATTTATTCAAACCAATATAAATAGATACACTAAGTGTGTAACCCTATAATACTCTTCCTTAGTGTAATTAGTTGGGATTTTCTAAATTTATTGATCAACATCTAGCAACACGCCAATCTACCCATTGAGGAAGAAGTTAATTTCGCGACAACCACAACCATAACTCTCACTATAAAATATAATACCTTTATTTGAATATATAATCAAGAAGGTTTCATACTTATTTTATCAACCTCTATGAAAAATATGTCTTTCTTTTAATTATATAAATAAACTCATCAATCATCAAGGTCATGGATTTTAATTAAATAATTATATTTAAATTAAATCTTCAAGAAATCATCTTCCAGTTTTGGTCGGGATGAATCCTTTGTTGACTTATTCATTAATTCCAAGTCACTCATGAAGCACCCAATGTATCCAAATTCACCACAAAAATAGGTATTCATGGTTTTGGGAAATACGTCAAAGTACACAATTCATGATATGAATTAATTGTAGTCTATATTCTAAGGACCAATACTCACATTCACATACATGAATATCCAATGACATGAAAACATGTGGAATTCCTACTAGAATGGATACCCTTAAAATCTAACATCTTATAGATTACCAAAAATCATCATGATATGAAGCCTTTTCCTATTAGAAGAATTAAGAACCAGATAGTTTGTATCATCTATGTCTCATCAGATGACATCATTCACCCATATGACTTATATAATCTGGAATATAATCATATCACATGAAGGTTATCATCATAGTGGATAACTATTATGACCTTTAGATGTGAAAAATACACTAATTACTTTATAACATTAAATGATACATATAATAAAAGTAAATATTTTATAATAAATTTATTAATATTCAAATATTTGAATATATAGGTATTGTGAAGTACAAAATAGTTGATTCCAGGGAACCAACTCCAACAGAATATCACTTTTACTGTATCCAACTACCAAATAATTTTAGTCTAGTATCTATCACAAGATATCCATGCTTCTTATGAGATGGATATTTTGTTAATGGTTTGGATAACTTCATCTCTATGAAAAAATATTTAATCTGATCTAACCTCTCTGAGGAAAATCCTTCAAGAGATGATACTTTAATAGTATATTCTTCATCTGATTTTGAAAACTTAGCTCCTAGAAAAGAACCATCATTGTAGTATTATTACAGTATAGTGTAATAGGAACTTTTCTTTTAATCACCACATCAAGATCCTAGATTAATTTTTGTATCCACACTACTTCCTTAACAATATTAGTAGCTACAATATACTCAGACTCTACTGTATAATTAGATACCATTTTATATTTTGATCTATTACTTCTCAAATCTTCTCCATTGATGGTGAATACATATCCCAATTGTGATTTTATATCACCATGATCTATTTTGAAACTATAATCCATGTATCCCCTAATGACTAACACCACATATCCTCCAAAACCAAGAGCATATCCTATGTATGCATCAAATACTTTAGGATAGTATTGAATTATATACAATGGCAGTCTCTTGTGTCTACTCATATCTGAATTCCATTATCAAGGTGTATGAAACATAAAACTTGATACATTTCATAGAATACATGATCGTCCTTAGTGATAACATGTAAGAAATATGGGTTATCCACAGTCTCTCCTCTTATGTCAGATGACACATTTTCTTGGAGAGATTAATTCCATTTGAAATTAGTAAAAATACCTCTTACATTATTCCATAGTGAATCTCTCCAATTCCTTGTCAATATGTGTATCTTGACTAAGACCAATAATCCTATTGTATATATCATAGAGGATTTTTTCCATGAATTTATATTGATTTAGCTAATTATTTCATAGATAAGTATGTTTTCAACCACATCTTAACAAACAATAATATTGGTATCTTTTTCCAATTAGTAATATGTCATCAATATATACTATTTGGAAAATGGTTTCACTCCCACTAAACATAATGTAAATACAAAGATCAAATTAATTCTTTATGAATACAAGTTCCCTTATAGCTTCATCAAAAATAATGTTCCATGGCCTGGATGCTTGATTTAATCCATAAATGGATCTTTGTAACTTTTATACCTTATTGGTATTTTTAGAGTCACAAACCCTTCTAGTTGTTCCATAAAGACATCTCCCACAAGCATCTCATTAAGGAAATCTATTTTGATATTAATTTTAAAAATATAATAATTATGGTCATATGCTATAAAAATTACAATTTTGATGAATTTTAACATGGTAACAAGTGAAAAGATTTCATCATAGTTAATAACTTGGTACTATTTAAACCCTTTTGCAATCTATCTAGACATATAGGTACTAAATATACCTTTTTCCTAGTTTCTTTTTGAATATCCATTTTAAGACAACAATATTTACATCCAATGAAGGATATAAAAAATTTAGACTTGGTTTTTGTACATGGAATCCATCATAGAATTTTTGTCATCTTTCCATCTAGAAGCTTCTATGCCACTTCATTCTTCCTTATAAGACACTTGTCTATTATTATCAACTAATAATGATTCATAATACTAATTGTCTAGAAAACCATACCTATCAAGTTCTCTAAACTCTCTAGTGTTCTTATATAGTATTTTTGTCTCTAGAACATCATCTTCTATAGGGATTTACAGAATATTTTACTGTGACAACTCTTTTACATATTGAACCTTGACTTCATCAATTTTTATCTTTCTACCACTATCACTTTTATAGATTTTCTCTCTCTTAGAAAATAAGTTTTATCCTGATAGTATTAATTTCTTTTCTGGGGGACCATATAGTTAATACCCTTTAGTTTCCTTTATATTTCCTATAAAGATACACTTAGTTCCTTAAGGTGAAAATATGTTTTTAAATTTTTCATTAACAAATGATTCACATCTTCGATCATGAATATATGACATAACATGTTTATTTTTAATCTATATTTTGTATATAACTATAGTTTTTGGTTTATTTAGTACTTGGTTTAGAGTGTATGTTATTTCCCATAATGTGTATCCCCAAAATGATAACGAAACCCTTTTAAGTATCGTTATTGATCTCACCATGTCTAAAAAGGTTTGGTTCCTCATTTCACTTATACTATTTTATTATGGTATATAAGGAGTATTTATTTAAGATAATATCCCAAACTCACAAATATAATCAATGAAATCTTGATTAAGATATTCTCCACCATAGTTTTGGTGAAGTTTCTTTATCTTGTTGCTAATTTAATCTAAAAATCATTTTTATACTCATTAAAATTATCAAAAGAATATAACTTATACCTTATTTAGTAGATATATCCATATCTACTAGAGTCATTTGTGAAATTTATGAAGTATGATAATCTTTCCCTTACCTAGGAAATGGTCCACACACATCTATATGAACGATTAATAAATATATATGGCCCTTTCACCATTTCCACAAAAGAGAACTTAAGTCTTTATTCCTTGTAAATAGTATTGATACATTCCAAGTGTTTTTAGTTTAAATAAATCTAAATACCCATATTGATATAATTTTTTCAAGTGATTTTTATTTACATGACTCGTGGGTCGATTTTAAAGTTGAGTGTGATCCTATTCATGTGAACCAAATTCGTTATCAATTTCACACACTTAGTTTTTTATTCTAAAACATAATAACCATTATTAATATGTGTTATACCAAAACATATTCTAGCATTGTAGAAGTAGAATACTTTATTCCAAAATTTAAAAATAAAATCATTCATATCAAGACTATATATATAAATAATGAATTTGGTAATACTTGGAACATAATATTAGTTCTTCAAAACCAAGATCAAACCTATGAAAAATGTGAGGTGGTAGTCTCAAATGGACATTACAGTGAGTCTTACTCAATTTATAGCCTATATATCCACCTCAACTTTTGAAACTATTATAAATTTACTTGGTTCCTATAGTTGAATATAAGTGTGATCACAAAAATCAATATATAATACCCAATTATAGAAATTTAAAGTTTTCACTCAATAATGAATACACCAGAAGTTTTTTCTTACTTATCTACCATGGTGAAATTCATCTTTCAATGGCCCTTATTAACACATTCATAACAAATTGAATCAAACTCTCTTTCTTACCCCTTTATCTTCCTATTCTTTTTTCATAATTACATAAAATAATTTGAATTAGTGATAGTCGTATGGTTTTTCACCTTTCACTTCCTCTTATTCACCATAAGTATCAAAGAATTGTTAAACTTATTGTCCTTATCTACCTAATAATTTAGAGTAAATATATCTTGTAGATTCTTATAAATAATTTTCATATTAAAATTTACAACAAAGAGGGAGAAGAATTGATGGAGTGAATAAAGTATTATATTAGTGTGCAATTCATCAGAAGATTAAACACCATAATATATAAACGCTCAATATATCCAAACATCTTGACCACATGAGGTCAAATTGGAGAACCCTCTCTAATTTTACATTTAAAGAGTTCCTTATAGATCTCAAACTACACATTTCAAGATGTATCATAATAAATATCATAGAGATGTTTGAGTATAGTATATGCATCCATGTTTTCATGATACTATTGGAGTTCATCAGACAAGGATGGTAATATAAAATATTGGACATCTAATAAATAATCCCAAGTGTTTTATGTATAGATTTTCTACTTCTTCACTTACCACCATAGTAGGAGGATCGAGAACTAGATCCTCCATAATTTAAAGCTCTCTTTCCTCATGTAATATAGTGTAAAATCAACTGTACCACTTCTGGAAGTTACTACTGAAGTGGTGGTTTTATTTATTTAGTATAGATTGAAAGTATAATGATGAAATTTCTATTTTTATATAACAAAATAAAAAAAATTAGTATTTTATATTTATTACCAAAATATATAAAATGTGTCATTTTTTATTATCTTAGTAGTATCTCACTATTTTATTAAGTCTAAATATCCCTCACTATTAGACTCAGAATATCTTTTTGTAAGGAATTTTTAATGGTAAGGATCCATATTTCCCCTCTTATAATTGATACTTTGGAATGAAATACAATTTAAAGTCATTTAGGTATTATTACTTACTAACTATTAACTCGTATTTTCTTGATCTATTAAGTGGACTCCCCAATACAAAAAAAACATGACTCTGATTTCCTCAATTATTTCCTCTATGTTTCTCCAAGTACTACTTCAGTATTAAACCATTGATAATAAATTAGTTAAAATTATCCAAAAAATTTAGTTTAGAATTCCATGATAATTTAAATCACCCTAAAATTGGCCAAACAATCACATTGAAATATGGTTCTCTTCCTAACTCAAGTAATGAAAGGATTTTTTGACTTAATATTTCTTTGAGGGGTTTTGTTTATTAAGTATAAATTACCTTATTTTATCTTTCAAAATTATTAATATAACATGGATTTTACATAATAAATTAATCATGTTATGGTAAAATATTTTTTTATAATCCATTTATTTTTCTTTATCATTAATGTCTTATTATGTTATTTAATTTTTTATGATTCTGTTTAATCATCATATAAACAATCAAATACAAGATCAAATAAATAACAATTCCCTTGAGAAAATAAAATAAATGAAGTTACTTGAGCATGATATTTATCATGGTTAATTTTTCAATAAGGTTATAAATTAACCTATTACCCTAGGGGGGAAACATCTTTAGTAGGGCTTGGATGAAGTTGTCATATTCCACTATCGACCATATTGTCTTCTCGGTTGGATTCACCCCAACTCAGGATATGAAACACCTTATTTCCTTAGATATTCATCTGTTATATATTTTATACTCACACATTTATTAGGTTAACTAGGGATATAGGATACATAATATAAAATATAGAGACACATATCCTACATAATAAAGGGGGTGGGATGACACATAGGCCATCATATTTAATTTAAAAAAACTATATCAAATATAAAAAAACTTGAAATAATATTAAATTAAACATAATCCCAATACATACATTGTTAAATCAAACTCATGATTAATTGTAAAATCCTAATTTTTTAAAAGGGAAAACTATGTTCAATAGTGTATGTGACACACAGTGCTGAACCGAAATAAACCATGATTATTTAAAAATGATTATTATTAACTAGCTATTAAATTAGATAGTATTAATAGGATTAAATTATTTAGAAAATATATATAAATTTTCAACCCAATTTATATATTATTTGGAATTAAGATTATAATTTTTAATAAAGACATTTATTATTAAAAAAATATATTTTCTTCAAAAATAATTTTCATTGATTTTTATGAGAAAATATTATAATTAATTTCTTAAAATTTTAGAAATTTTAAGTTATAGAATGAAAATAATTTTTTAAATCCTAATATTGATATTAAATTAGGGTAAAATTTTGTTGTTTTTTGTAAAATATCAATTATTTATTGAATAGAGAAAAATACCATTTTTTTATAAAATTTTCATTTATTTTTAATAAATTTCGTAATTTAAAATTTACATTATTTTTTAATATGATTTAAAAGTAACAAAATTATTATTTATTTATATTATATAAAATTAATTATATCTAAATAATCTTTATAATGGATTTTTATATGAGTTTGTTTTTGGATTTAAAACACATTTTTCTAAAAAGTGTTTTAAAGTTCATAATATCTCTTCAATTTTACTAATTAAAATAATCACTAATGAAGAATGATTGAAATTAAATATATATTATATATATAAACATTAAATTAAATTCATTTAATTATTATTAGTTTTGGTACAGTTTTTATACGATCGTCTTATACTTGAAAAATGCAATTCTAGAAAAGACATTTTTTCAACACATCTCCGGGTTTGCTTATAAATTAAATTATGCCATTTATATGTATTTAATTTGAAAAAATGGATTCAATATTCTTAATTATAATAATTAATATTATATAATAATTTAAGCATTTTTTCTTCTTAAATAATAGTAAAAACATTAAAAATTAATTAACACGGTTAAAGTTAAAACAGGTTTATCAAGGGTTAAACTAAAGAGATAAATATAATATAATGTTTAAACATGTTTATTTTTAATTTTTGAGGTTTTTATATGACATATCTAACCTAAAAACTTTTATTTTTTAATTTTGGATTCTCTTTTCTTGACAGTGACTTCCCATTATTGAATAGTTTTGGTTATTTTTAAGAATGTCACTCCTCCCCTGCAAAAGAGAATCCACTCTCCTCTCTTTTAAATACATTAAAAACCAATTTTTCAGGAAAATACTACCCAAATACCTTCCTTACTTCCCTTACCACATCCTATTGGCCTTTTTTGATTATATATCCAATCTAGTGTTTCTTTAGGTGAAATCTTAAAGAGGTGGTCTGAAGAAGAGGTATCATTCTTAACTGAGCATATTTGTTTTATTTCTTCTTCTACATCCTTGAAATATTTATTAATAATTATTATATAATAAAAAATTATATTCCATATACTAATATTTTATTATGTTAATAGAATATCCTAATTCTATCTCCACTTCCATTAAATGATAAAAAACCCATCGGTGGACTACCGCCTTAGGGACCGATGTAATTCATTTTCCATCATCACCTCACATAGATGTTTGTGATGATGGATTTAATTTTTATATATTATCTTAATTTCATATTAATAATTATAAAAAATTAATATATCATATAATTTATTACCTTACCATACATTGAAAATTATAAAGTTGTTCGGGCATAAGGAAGACTTCCGCCTTGTAAAGTGATGTGATTTGTTTTTTATTATTGAAACACATGGATGGTATATGTAAGTGTATTTAAAGAAATAATAAAATATTTATGATACAATTTTCATTCTTAAAATCTAAAATAACACTTAAATTCTTTCTGTCATGATAATTGAAAATGGAAACATTACTCATGTATACATACGGCTTACCATCTCCATGATTGTAACATTTTTCGTTTTTCATAACTATCTTCAATTTTTGGTTTTAAATGTATAATTTATGTATAGAAATGATAATTATTTCATTATTATGATTCTTTATATTAGATATTAATAATATCTTTTACCTTAGTAAACTTTATAAACTGATTTAGGACATATGAGTAGAACATCGTCAAAACATCTGACTTGAACCTAAAAGAATAAGAAATTAAATATAACATGATAATAAATAAAATAAAATTAATAATAAACTTGAAAATTTTCTTGAGAAATTAAATATTTAAAATAATTTTATTACTTAGTAAGATAAATAACGCATGTGGCGAATCGAGCTCAAGGTAAGGGGTCTCACTAAACCACCCTTTCCTTTGGATTATGACCATTCTCTCTATAACACACTTTATATCTCTCTTTAATATTATTAAATAATTATAAATTTTTTATATATATATTTTAAATATATACCTATATTATTTTACCTTTCATTAATTATTCAATACATGCCCTATATTAATTTTTTAAATTCCATCACTATGAAATTTCATCTGATTATTATATGAGGCGAGATTATGAAACTCATTTTATTCCCATGGGTAATTCTTATTTCATGAATTGTGATTGAATTAATTTATGTGTAATAAAAATTTTGAACCCATATAGTGCTCAAATTCATTAGGTAATGTTTTAGTCTCATTATATGTCATGTATAGGATTAGGGAGTAAACCTAATTTATTATAGGACTTTTTCTTCCAAGAGATATTATATATGAAGTTATCCTTGACTAATGTTTATGTCATTTTTTGTTTTAATACCCTAATTTCTATGTTATGATGATTATATGATGTCATGTTCCATATTTTATGATTCCATGTGATTACTCATGATCCATGTCTTTTATGATATCATGTTATACCTTTGACTCGTATGTTATGTTTCCATGTCATGTTTATTCCCATACTAGGATTTCTCGAAAACCCTTTATTTTGTGTATGCCCTATGTTATACTATGTAGTTTTAGAAGATCTAATTGATTTATGATCCCATTATAGTGAATTAAATAAGGATGTCATGTTTTGGTTTCCTTTTGATGTAATATGAACCTAGTCTTCCAAATAAACTAGGCCTCACGATCAATGGGATGTACTAATTGGTTATTTATAAATAAAAATAATGTAATAATATGTTAAAACGTATAGGGTCACTATATCAATCCCATACATCCAACGATATCACATTCATACATGTTAGTATAATTTTAAGATCACTCTTTTAATTAAGAAAAAAAATTCTTGAATTAATAATTACTAGTATTATTATTTATTTATTTATTTATTTATTTATCTAAAATATTAATCCAAATTTTCCTAAAGATACAAAAGATTCTAATACACTGTAATTTTAAATAAATAAATAATTTAAATTAATTTAAAATTAATTAACTAAAAGACATGTACATTGAGGAAACATGTTGTGTTCCTGTCTGAACTACATAATTTATCATTTTTTCCTTGCGTATTTCATGGTGTGTAGTTACATGTGTCAATATAAGTAGTAAAATCAGTATGTATGACACATAGAACATGTTAATATTCATGGTCTGTACCTCCATTAATGATCATGTGAAGTACATAATGAGTAAAATGATCATACATGATGTGTTGTTCTAAACTAATGTGTAAATTAATTAGAAATTTAATATTCTATAAAACCCCATCACGCAGTGTGTACACTATCTAAACTCCATGAAGTTTGGTTTTAATACCACAATTAATTGAATTCTATGTAATTAATTCTATATGGTGTACAGTCTGTCTTAGTTTTTACTTCTTATAAATAGGTATTCACTACACTATGTGTACATCATACTATACATCATGCACAACTTTATGTGTCTATCCATGATACATTCCTAGGGTATCAACATGTAATATGAATGAAATAAAACCACATTACATAGTGTGTATACCAGCTATATTTCATGTAATCATAGATAGTCTATATTTCTTGGTTGTAAATGAATATGTGGAATCTTTATTTATTACACAACAAGTGTGTTAACCACATAACCACCACATCATATAGTGTTACTCGATGTGTACATCTGTTACATGCTACGTAACCCAACAAATCATGTTCCACCCTGACAATTTGTACATTATGTAATTAAAAAGTGTTTAATTAACCCCCTCATGGCCATCCATGATTGGGGAAACCGTGTTGCTATGTGGTTGACTGAGACTTCACAGTGTGTAACTTGGTACATGATGTGCAATCTAGTCATTCAGCTAGAATATTTGACGCCTCCATAGGGTATCTTCATAAGTTATTCACATATTATTGGTCATATTATAGTGAATTAACTCATTATATCAACTTAATGGATTAATAATGAAAAGAAAATTGAAAATATTCCATAAAATCATAATATTGATCAAAAAACTAAAACATTATAAATTTTAATGTGTCATATCTAAAACCACTTAAAGATTATAAGAGTAGAAAAATCCAATCATGATTATTCCTAATATGGTTTTTCATTATATTTAAAAAATAATACGAAATAATATGATGAATAATCAT
The DNA here is from genome assembly GCA_963277665.1 of Viscum album. NCBI lineage: Eukaryota > Viridiplantae > Streptophyta > Magnoliopsida > Santalales > Viscaceae > Viscum > Viscum album. The sequence continues at coordinate 1,688,771,131 of OY728119.1, forward strand.
CATCTCTAATGAATATAACTAATGAAATTGGACAAAATGAATGCCAAAACACAATGACGATCTTTTCATGTTAAATTTATAATTAATTAATAAAAATAATTACATTAGTATTAATATTCATTATTTGATGAATATGTTTATAATTTAAACCCAAATACTATTTTATTGTCGTTGATCTAAAATTATTTAATCTATAAACCATTTAGCAATGATCCATTAATGTTATATAATATTGGAGTGTAATTGATGGAACTCTGAGTGATAGGTCAGAGGTATCAATTATCTTACATCACTCCCATTTGGATAAAATACAATACTTTAGTTTGAGGATTGTCTCCCTTATTCCCTTAATATTTATAGAGAGGAAAGAGGTGGAGAAATTCTATCACTATTAAGAGGAACTCTATATATTTTTTCATAGATAAATTTCTCTCGAGTAGAAATTTGGTGTGCATAAAAAATTATTTCTCTATATCCTCTAAAATTATATAAGTGAGTGTATATAGAGCTTGGGTATAATTTTAATAATTAAAAAAATTACCTTAAACAAATAATAAATATATCCATGCCAATAATAATAATATATTATTATATAATTTATTATTCTTAATTATTAAAATAAATATCATTTTATGAAATAAATAATTCCTTGTTTATTTATATGATATTTAAGATTATATCATTTCAATTATCGGGAACATAATTCATCCAAACTACCCTCCTCAATGTTTACCAAACCTCAAATAATAAATAAATATTATAAATTCAATAAATAAATATTATATTCATAGTCTTTTGAATAAAAATTTATTTAAATATTTGACTCATATTTATATTCTGAATCAAATTTAATTATTGACTGAATAATTTTATATAGTTAATCCTAAATAAATATAACTTCTTAGTATTTTGAATAATATTTATTACAAATAAGATCAATGAATAAAATATGTGTGTAACACTTTAGACCTATTACTCAGTGGAATTAGGTGAGATTTCCTAAAGTCCAATATTAGTATCTAGTAACATGTCTGGGATCCCTTATAGGAATAATTTAATGTCACGATGATAAGAACTATATATAAATTCTCACTATATAATATAATCCATTTATCTTGATATGTCATTGATCAGGTTGAATACTCATGTCATCAATCTATATTCTCAATCTATATTTCTTTGAATTCCATAAATGAACTCATCAATCACCATGGCCATGAATTTTAATTTAACAGTTCTATTTTGACAAAGATTTGAGATATCATATTATAGTCATAGAAGGGGAAAATCCGTTGTTGTCCTATTCATTAATTTCATTTCACACATAATGCACCCATCATATCATACTTCACCACAAACATAGATCATCATGGTTTTAAGAAATATACCAATTTATTCAACCCATGATATGAATTAATAATAATATCTTCTCCAAGGACCAATAATCTCATTCATTGGCATGAATGTCTAATTACATGAGATATTATGTAATTTCTACTTTAATGTTTGTCATTATAATCTCCCATTCTAAAGATTACCAAGTTATAACTTCATAAGATGAATCATAATCTTCTTAAAAGAATCAAGAACCTAGTTTTATACATAATATATATCCCATAATATGACATCATTCGACTATAGGAATTATATGTTATTGAATATTGTCAAAGAACTTCAAGGTTCTTATCATAGTGGGGAATTTTTATGACCTTTCAATGAGAAAAATACTCTAAGTACACTCTCATATTAGATGTTACTTATAATAATGATAAATATATTATATGAAATTTATAAATATCTTAATCTTTGACTATACAAGTAATATAAAGTACAAAGTAGTTAGTTCTGGGGAACCAACTCCAACAATAGGTTTGGATGAATCTTCATGATTACTTTCAAGTCAACGGGTGGGGTGATTTGAATATTAAGGAGGACATGATGTTTATGGAATGATTCATTAAAATAAAAGATCATTTTTAGAATTTATTGTCTGGTGAATCATTCTATTAGTTTAATTTTTTTAGGAAAGTTGGTTTGGAGGAATGTATGTGGTCATGAGAGTCGCATATGTTGATTCAATAAATGGAGTTGTTTTTAACCCTAATCTTTATAGTGAAGTCGGGATTTGATAATTATTTTTAAGAACTTTTTATTATTGATCCCCTTTTATTTTTATGTTATGTTTGAGTCCATTTAATATAGTGGATCTTGTTTTAGAGGTATTTCACATGACCTTTGTGTTTTGTGAGAAATTAATTGTTCAGTTAAGGTTTTTCTTGTGTTCTTAAGGTTAAGAATCATTTTAGAACTATCTAATTATAAGTCTCTTATTCCAATTTGTAACTATATTTGTGTGTTTTGGGGATTTGGATTAGATGTGGTTCTATAAATTGGATTTTGAGGTTAATTTCTAAATGATGTGCAATTTATTTATTTCATTGCACCATGATTTTCTCAAAAAATGATTTATTTTTCTTATATATTGGAGTTAAAGAAGTTTTTGTAGCTATATATTAAGTAATAGGTATTATACCATGGTATTCATTATAATATAAAGGTATTTCAAATCTCATTATGATAAGTTATAGAGTATATATTAGTGTCATGGAACATGGTTGTGGGGAAGGATGTTAGACCATAGCATTAAGATGTGATTTTTTATGGAATTGTAAACTATTTTTTCATATATTTATATGTTATGAAAAATTCTTAGTAGATTAAAATTTAAAGGGGAAAATATATTATGGAATTTAGGATTCAAAAAACACTATTCTATGAATTTTGGACTGAATCTTTGACCTATGATATTATGGTGTGATAATATAAATCACATTATATGTGTTAGAGGTCATTAACTTTTAAAAATAAATAGTCAATGATATCTTAGGAGAGATATCGATTTTGATACTATGATTTTCATATACCCATTGGACCAACCAACAATAAACTATGATTTTTGACTTCTTTATTTATTTAAAAAAATTATATTGTTTACCCCCTTATTTTAAATTTTTCTCTTGGACTAATCTTAGAGATAGTGGTGGTTTCCTAGGTATCCTAAAGTACTAATTTAGTGTCCTGTGATGTTTTCCCTTCCTCTATGTGATCGATTCTAAAAAGATAAAGGTTCTATTTATTTTATTCTTCTTCCTTTTTTCCTTCCTTTTATATTATTAAGGATTCATATATAGTGGTTGATGTGTTGATGTGATAAAGAATCTATATGGAGTTTATGGATTATAGATCATTGTGAGTTCTACAGGAGGACATGAGTACCAAGATATTTTCTTTGATAATGTGATGATTCAAGCATCAGTTATGGTAGGTTATTTGAGAAATATCTATTTTATTTTATTGTTGATATAGAGTTACCATGCTTATGATCATTTGAGTTGGTTGATCATATTTATTTAATCATATGAAATAAATTGGAAATATATACCGGATTTTAAGTTGTGTTGATATATACTATACTTTACTATTATTTCATATATATTTTCTGAGGGATTATATTGGATATTTTACTAGTGTTAATTGTTTATATAGTGATATGGGTGTGTAGTGAGGTTGATATGGTTATATTGGGAAGGTTATTTATGCTCTAGATAAGGAAGGAATGAATGAATAAAGTATATAAAGAGAAGTAAAATATGGTATATGAAATGAAATGAATTAAATAGATGCCAAAATTAATTACATAAATTGAAAAATGAATTATTTTTTAAATTGGTAAATGATTTGAAGAGGAAAAATTGAAATGGAAATTTTTTTAAAATTGAAAATTATATGGTTATATATAGAAATTCTAATTTTTGTTTAGATTAAGAATTGTTAATCATGTGACAGATATGGTGTATTCAATGGATGGGATTGGATGAAATTTATAAGATATAAAACCTAGGTAGGTATATGTGAGTCTATATATTATTTTTTATTTATTTCTACACACCACCACCTGATTTGAAAAAATTAACTAGAAATCATGTGTATTTATGTACTGATTATCCAGGATGACATGGAATGGATGGTAAACTACTATACCTATTATTTTATTTATTATGGATATTTTAACAAGGTTTCTGTTTAGTTGTTGTTGCATTAGGTGTACATGGATGTGGTTAAGTTATAGTAATGTTGTGGTTGTGGTAAAATGTGGTACATAGATATGGGAAAGGATATGAGCACCAAGTTGTTTTCTACAAGTCTGTGAGGGTAAATGGATCAGTCGGTTAGCGAGTACAGGATACCCATGTGGATATATTTTCATATTTTTATAATATTAATGTTATTCTTGGATTTTTTAGAGTATTCTTGTACTAATATGGGTTATAGATAAACTAAGATGGAATATTCAGTTAATTTTTCTATTTATTAATTTAAGATTTAGTATAATTCTCTATTCTTGGAATTAGAGTAATTAGGGAGGAAACTAATAATTATATGTTATACTCACCCACACTCCTATATTTGTTTTTCTTTTTATATTTTTCGGATGGTACTATGGATTGGGTTTGACCTTGCCCACTTATGTCTTTGATGGTTAGTGGATATTGGAAGAGTTGTTGTTTTATTTAAAAGATGATTGATTTTTTTTGTATTTAAAGTGTCCAAGGGTTTTGTTGATTGTATTTTTTTTAATGAATATATTAATATGTATGTTTGGTGAACATAGGTGATGGAGTGATATTCCACTCGTAGAAGATGAAAATACAACCCATGTAGTGATAGAGAAAGATATAAATGTCGGTTTCCATTTAATATTAGAAATAAGTCTCATTCATATAATGTAAAAGTAAATATATTAATTTTTATACCCTTGAATACTTTGGTGGATAACTTTAATTGGGTTATCCAAACATGAAATGATTGTAGAGTTTATCCTAATTCCAATGAAAAGAATTGATGTTGTAAGAATTTTATACATATTTTAGGAATGTTGAGAAGCTATAAATAGGGAGATTAAAGATCTAATCAAAATTGATTGAAAAATATAGCTTGAAGTAATATGTAACATTCAAGGAGTACTAAGCTTCAAGGATAAAAATTTAATTGAATTATATCACTTCGATGAAGTTTTTAGAAGAGTGGAGATAGGATGAATTCATTTAAAGTGTCTAGGAAATGATTTAAAGAATTCTGGAATTTATAGTTGTTGATGAATTTGAAAAATTCCATAAATTCATAAGGATTAAGATTATGAACAATAAGTATGGACCTTGTGGTATTTAAGGATGATTTATATGAAATATAGGGATGATTTCCATAACCTACTTAAACACCATTTTTCAATTCCTAAGGATCATCCCCCAGTGAATAAACATCAAGGGAAACTATATAAGAATCACATGTCTATGTAATCATGTATAAAATATACATAAGAGTCATTAATGTAAGAACGAATTTTTGCATAAGGATCATCTCTGAGTGATGTAAGGATTATAGTAAACTATATAATCATCATATATCTATATGTAAATATTATCCAAACTGTGTAATAATGGCTTATATACTTCATAAGGATAATTATAATATGTTTAAGGATCATTTAGTAAGGTTTATTTCTTTCATAAGCATCCTAACATAGAGAAATTTTATATTGGTACTAAATAAAAAACATAAGTCTTCCATAATTAATATTCTAAATAATGATATAATCTAGATGATAAAATATCTTGTACATATTATTTTAAACATCAAAAACACTCAAAATTCGTGTGATTCATGCCTAGTATTGATAACAAGATGGTCCTTAAGATTTTAGACAAGAATATAAAATAAATATAATAGAAATGAAAACAAAAAAAAGAGTTTATAGAATTTATATTCTAGAGAAGATTCCATAACCCTTTTTTCAAAGTTATTCTCTTATTATTAAGATATCATAATGATTGGTGAATCCATAATTAAATATTGAGATGAGGATGATGAGATTAAATGATATTAGATACTTTTTCTCATTATTTTATGAATTTCAAATGAGAATATTTTAAATTCAGTATTGGGGACCCAAATGGAGTAAATTTTGTAAACAAAATCAGATGATGCATGCACTCTTACCCATGTTTAAAATATCAAAACTAAATTGTAATTCAAGATAAATAACTAATATATCTAATATTGAAGACAATAGGAGTAAGATTAGTATAATATAGAAGGTTTCGAATTTAAATCACCCATAAATGAATAACTTCCAAATTTAAATAAATCTATAAATGTAATTAAAAAGTAAGATGATTGTGTTGTGCTTCAATTTTTGAAATTTCACAAACTAAATTGTTATTTAAGATGAGAATTATAAGAATAAAATTATGAAGAGAATTTATTATTAGTTTACATATTAATACTGTATATTCATAGGTTTTAGGGAAATTTATCATACAATAATGAGTTTTTTCATTTTACAAACATGTTTAATATGAGAAGCCTCATCCCATGAGTAATTTTATGTATATTTTTACACAATTTAAGAGAATGATTTAGATACAGATTTTTTAGATATATATTTTTAAATAAAGGAATGAGATGATTCTGAAAAAAATAGAATATCTAATCAGATTAGATAAAGATAAAAATTATAAAATGAGAAGAAATAAAAAACGGGTTCTCTAATAATTTTACTCAAACCAGACATTTCATAAAAAGGTGTTGAAATCATGAAGGATCTAGGAGTGATTTTTTTCTTGCACATAATTAAATATTTACAATTTTACCAATATAAAGAGGGGGCCAAAATAAAGTGTGGGAAGCATGTGTAGAAGTGTTTCACGAGCCATTCGAGAAAGTGAAATCCATCAAATAGAAATATATAAATCTTAAGAAAAATAATAAATTAGTAGAGAAACTAAGAGAGAAAAATAGATCTCATAAAAGAAAAATACAATTCAGTCTGGTGTTAAAGTAAATAAACAAAAATATTATAAAATTTGGTTTTTTATATCATTTTTTTTTATATTTTATATGAAAACATTTTTGGAAATTTCTATGAAAGAGGTGTAGTAAAAAAAATTAATGTTAGTTATAAACATTGATATTAATTAGGTATTTTTATGATTTTTCAGGCCTTTTTTCAAAAAATGGTATAAAAATCCAATTTTTCACTTAATTTTTTAGGAAACCAATGTGAAAGACAATTTTTAACATTGTTTTTTAAAAAAATGTGAAAATAATGTTTTGAAAAAATTATATTTGAGACTGTATAACCTTACAAACAGTTGTTTCAAGGAATAAAAAAACAATTATAGTTTTTCATGAAAAAATAATTAGTTTATAATTACATGTTTGAAGAAAATATATTTCAATAAAATATATAATGATAATAAAGAAAAAATATATATTACAATATCATAAAAAATATTAAATGAGAATAAATGAAATAATTATAGGTATTTTTTCTCTATGCAATGTTCCTTGATAAATCACAATGTTGAAATAAATTTCTTTATTATTTCACTCATTAATTATATAGTATCCATATTTAAAATGGTTAATCAATCCTTATTTTGAATATATAAATGAACAATCGAAGGAGAAATGAATGTTTCATAGGGAGAAAAAAAGTATAAAGGGGAGAAATCAAAGTTAGAGAATGAAGTAGAAGAAAGATTATCTAAAGTGATATCTTTCTAAGTGGGAGTTAAAATTTTATTGTGAAATGAAAAATGGAAATTCACATCTATATATTGGTGAATTTATAAGAAGGAAGGTTAAATTACCATGTTGAGGTATAAAAAAACAAAATCTCTATCTCCAAGTTTGATTTTTAACATCAGTTATTGAAATAACCAACCATAAAAATACTTTATAGAATATTTTTTGCATCAATTTTATAAATAACCCACATTAAAAATGTTTTATAGAGTATTTCTAATGTCATTAATTTATATAACTGATGTTAGAAAATTCCTTATGATATTATTAACATTGATTATTAAATAACAAATTCGAAAAAAAAAATAATGTCAGTTATTTAATAATTGATATTGAAATATAGATTTTATAAATAAATTGTACAATCATTCCATTTTGGTATCAAATAATAGAATATGAAAAAGAAGAAGAAAAATAGTTTTTATATTAGTTCATGTAATACAAAGTACGGTAGAAATTTGAAAAAAATAAAAAATAGTAGAAGATTTATGAGAATGGAATATGTGTATGAGTTTTATAGAATATTAACTCATAGATGTGAACTATATATTTTTGAGTTGAGAGAAACCTGGTGATCATTTTTAGAAGAAAAATTGGGAGAAATGACAAAAAATAAAGATCAATTTGCATGTGATCATTCTTGAAGGTCAATAAGAAGTTAAAAACTCTAATTGAGTGAGGAAGCATATCTGACTTTATGGATGTAGTGGCATCCTATTATTTGGGGATATCAACTTAAAAATTTTATAAGATGAGAAAAAATAGTGATAATCAAGTTTAAATAACCAATATAATACATCTAATCTTTTCATTTGTAATATAGGGAAGACTCATTGAAATAATATGGAGAGATTGGGTCTAGATGATAACTTCCCCCAACCACTTTTAGACGATGAAAAATTATTAGTGTATGATTTATGACTTGGTAAACCCTAATCGCATCAATGATTAGGTTTCCCAAAATGGGGATGAACCTTATAAAAACACATATTCCATACTTTACAATTTTATTTCATTTCATATGGTTTATAGGATTAGGTACAGATAAATAGATCTATTTACTTCCAAATATGTGTAAGAGGTTCAAATACCAAATGGGGTGCAAATAATATTACTTTAATTTTGAATTTGGGAAAAATAATTTGCAACACTTGATTCACCCCAACCCCTTAGGTGTCTTCACTAATCATAAGGGGTACTTTAATACTTATTAGGGAAAATATTCCCACCGATTAGATCTATAGGTTATTTTCCTAGATCTTTCTACCTAAATATATATAAAGTTCATATTTGCAGAGTATTTAGAAGATTCTTATATGGAAATATGATATTATATTTCTATTAGTTCATATTTATAAGTCTTAGTGAAGACTCTAATAAACAAGAAAAATAAATATTCTAAACATCTTAGAAAAGGTTCACATTGAAGTTATCACATACATATTTTCTTATATCAAGGGAATATATGATGAAAAATCATAGTTATAAAAGGAAACATATGCAATGGAAGAAGCATTAGTTAAAAAGTTGAGCATATGCAACACACTCAAAAACATGGTTGAAGCTAAGGATGAATCTACTTTAATTTAAAATGAAAAATTTTCAATAATTGATGAAGAACTACAAATAACTATTTTTGAAAAGGTTTTATTTGAGAAGGTTATAAAATAAGTGATTCATGAATTATAGAAACAACACAAAGTATTCATGAATTACATGGATTCCCAACTCAAAGTTAAATAAAATATGTTAAAATACCTTGATATTTATTTATAAGAGAAAAATCGGATGCATGTGGATCAAATTAGAAAGATGAAGAGATAGTGTAAATAAAGGGATAATCACTTGAATTACATAATTACATTATCAAAACTAAATATCGAGGGTTTTAAGTAAACATGAGAAATTTTAATATCAACTAAGAAAAATATATACATTAAGGTGAGAATATAATTGTTTCCACAAATGTTTCTAAAATGGTTCTATATTCTAATAAGACTTGAAATGGTGGGAAAATGAGATGGATTTTATTTCATGATGAACCCTTAACTATCTCATAGAATAAGGTAACCCCTAAATCTATTTTAGCTGGTTATATAAATTTGAAATCAAACACTATACAAATATAGAAGGATAAAATTCTAAGATATTCACCAAATCATCAAGGTTAAAAGTTTTCACATCCCAAAAAATAACCCCCTAAATAGATCCCTAAATATGGGGTTTCTATCCAAAAATATAAATAAGGATAATCTATATAAACAATATCAACTTGAAAATGAACTAGATTTATTGGGTATTGTTATGGATGATAAATTTATGGACACAAATTTTTTAATTTTTGGGATAAAATCTCAGTTAATGGGACTTATAGAAGGCCTAAAGAAAGAGTAATCAAAGTTGAAGTCAAGAATAAAAATTCTATAAAAGGATGGAATTCACATAATAAGAAAAACATGTCATTATGTATTATATTTGAGAGTTTTGATAACTTATGTGATTTTGATAACATAGACGGTCACTATTATGAAGAGTTTTAGAATCAACCAACACTGTAAAAAACCTATGTTTCTATGAAGAGATGAACACAATAGAAAAATGGTTAATTGATGTAAGAAGATAGGTCTACCTTGAGGACAAAACTAAAGAAGAAAGTTATTGAATCAACCACACTTAAGAAGTTATTAAAGAAAGTTATTGAGGATGACAAAACCAAAAGGATAAAATGATTTTATTATGGTAAGAGAGGAAACAACATATAAAATTTCAATAATTCCGTGTATTTTTTAAGATCATGCATCCTTATGAGTTGGAAATTTTAGAAGGAATTCTAATTTCCAATTACTGGGTAACTCTAATATTGATGAGAGATTCAGAATGGAATTATAAATTTTATAATGCCTCAAAGTGATGTTTTTATACATGTAATGAGACTTTAAATGTAGTTCATATGTTTTTGGATCATCATAGTGGTTTGGGTTCTAGATTTGAACTTTTAGAAAATTACATCTTAGAGAGCATTATTGACGCACGATTAATTCGAATCGTGTGGCCTAACCGTGCATCCTAGATTGTATAGGCTCATGGGTAGGAATCATATGGAGGGCCAAGGTAAACCATGTGGTGATCTATAATTAATTGAATTCATGTCTCATGGTTGGTTCATAGTCTGTTAAACCAAGTGTTGTAACCATTCATGGTGTGTGTGCCTCAAATAGTGGAGGCACATAGTTGGCATACGATTTGGCCAACCATGTATCCAAACCATAAAACTAGTTAAAATGGGTAATTTATAATTTTATCCCTATTGTATTTATGAGTTAAATACCATATTTTCTTACTCCCTCTCACATGAATAACCTAGTTATCCCCCTCATCTTCATCCTTTCTCCCCCCTTAGATTTGGGGTGTTCTTAGTGGATTTTGAAGTTGTTCTCTAGCGTTTCGTGTAAATTCTTTCACTCCATTAGATACCACTCACATTCTCCCTCATTTATTACTAATTTTATGTTTTCTAGTTTGGTTTTCTTTTTATAATTCCAAAAAATCATTATAGAATAAAATATTGGTTATGGATATTTTTCTCTTCCTAGGAAGAAAGTGACCTTGGAGGTCGTATGCACTTTACCATGTACCATTTCATTGGGGTATGTTTCCATAGTGATCTTAAAATTCATTAAATCTTAAATTAGATTTTATATCTATTTTTGACACTTTTAATTAGGTTTTATTACCTTTTTAAGGTTAGGGACACACTATGGGTTGTTGGAAACCATTTGGTCATGGTTCTAGTGCGGTGGGATCGACCAGTGAGGTTTTTGAAATTATGACTTTATAAATAAAATTTGTTTAATTATTTTTAACTTATTGAGGTTAATTAATTAACAATAATATAATTATAATTAGTTAACCTTTTCTAATTTTGTTGAGAGATAGAACTATTTATGTCTTGGATGAGCTGGTATGGGCCTTGGTAGCTATTGTCAGCATTTAGAAAACAAATGGAAATATTTTATGAGGTGGGTGGTATGATGTAAATTACCTATAGAATTTATGAATATTTATGGTAGTATTTGGATTCTCTATTTCACCCCAGATATTGATTCCCCTATTTAAATTTTTTTAAAGATTTTTTTAATTAAATAGTTTTGTAAAAGTTTAATGGATGGACTCCATGGGTCACCAACAACCCTTATGCGCTAGCTTCAAGCCTTGGTCTTGATTGTTGAAACCAAGGTCTTTGAGACACCAATTAACCTCCAAACCACCTTTGAGGTGATGATAGACCCATTGAGTTAAGACAACCCTTATACAGGCCTATATGGATAGACCTTAGGAAAACCAAAACTGGGTTGGGTATAATATCTGGTTACCCTCTTTTAGATATTTCCCTTTTCTTTGCAAGCCTTCCTCTTTAATTGGGTGAGTTTTGGGAATCCTAAGGATAGTGATAAATGTTTGATAAAAATGACCTAATTTTTTATTATTTATGTTTTTTTGAATTAATAGAGTATAGGTATAAATTTTTTAATGGATTTTTGGGGTTCTCCATGAGTATAGAGAACACCTGAGTTAGTTTGGGGTTTTTGCAAAATAAACTGGCTATTTTTTTGTGTATTGGGAGATTACATGAAGTGTACTTGGTCTCCATACACAATTCATGAACTATGTATATATTTTGAAATTATTACACATCTTTTAATGTTTACATGATGTGTAATATTAAAATATCGGGTTTCAATAAAAATGATTCGGGTTTTTCAGTGTACATGAGCCCCATGGATTTCATGATGTGTAAAGGGGATACATGTCATGTAACTATTGGAAAGTTAGATTTTAGGGTTCTATATGGACTGTTTTTTCATTCATTATTCCATATCCTTCCTTTATCTTGATCTATCACCCTTTTTTAATGATTTTGGGAGCCTCATTTCGATTCAGATTAATTTTTTCGGTGATCGATCACTGTTGTGGTAGGGTTGTGTCTCTAAGGGTAAGAAATATTTTCTTCTTTATTTCCTTTGATCACGGTATTTAAATTTCATTTCACTATTGTATTTTTTGATCCATGGTGATCATTCTTCTTGTTTACTTCTTTATCCATTATGAGATCTCATTCTGGGGGCCAAACCTTGTTGGTTGTGTGTTGTGGCGGGTGTGCGTTATTAAGGTTTGTGATATTTTCTCCTATCTACCAACCCTTTTGTTAAATTTGATCAATTATAAGATGTGTAGATAGGTTTTAAGGCCTATATTGTTGTTTTTTGTTCTTCTTCATTATTTTATCTCTTTATGGGAATGTGAAACCATGAGTTTTGAGGTATGTGGTTTTATCTCTATCTTGTTTTGGTGAACTTCATTACTTCTATTTTTTTATAAATTGTTTTATTGAATTAAATGGAAATATATGACTAATTTGTATAGTGTGTGTTTGGATCTGGTTTTTTATAAAATATAGTATTCCCTAGGTTTTGGTAATTGTAAAGGGTTTTAAAAGCATTATGAAATTGTTTTAAAATCATTATATGATGAAATAGTTTGATTAATTTATTTGTAAAATAGAGAACATGGGAATATTTGGGTAATTAGGTGGGTGGTTTTTTAATATGTATCATCTACTACCAATGGGTTTTCTCATGGGGATTTCCTCTACTCCCAAGGCCCTTTGTTCTATGGACTTGTTTGACCTATTACGGGGTTTACTTGCTGGTGTGTTCCTATACTATCTTAACTCATTGAATTTGTCTAGTGGATTGATTTGTATGTTATTTTATATGTTAGGTAAAAGTATCTTTGCTATCCTGGCCTAGTGGGATCCCTGAAATGATGTTACATGTGCTTCTGCTTTTGGGTTGTACAATTTTTTTATACATACATGGATTTGATATGATCTATGATACATGCTATTTTTGACATGATATTTCTGTTGTGATATATGGTTATGAAATTATTTGAAATGGATTTACATACATTATTTAAAATTTGTAAAAAGGGTAAATTAAACTGTATTTCTATGGTTTTGATATAAAAACTATTAAACTGTTATCATGCCTTATTTTCATTAATTTTTAGGATTCTTGGATTATTGATCAAATATTTTATATGAAACACATGGGTGGTACCCTACTGAGACTATTTTCTCACACCTTGTGTACCCATTTGGCATTGGGTAGACCTAGTTGTGTCTTTCGACAAAGTAAGTGTGAAGGAAACACTGTGAGGTAGTGAGGTTTTCTGTCATCTAGGTTTTGGATGGTGGTGAGACTGTGGGAGGTTTCCCATTTTATCTAATATATCTATTAGTGTAGTTGTTTCGTTTTGCAGTCCTTTATAGTTGTACTTGTCACTTGCATACTATTTTCTACCATTTTTAGTTTTATCTCTTATATTACTCCTTATCTATTATAAAATATATTTATATCTTTTGTTGTTTCTATTTATTATTTGTATATATATTCCATGTTGTTGTTTAGGTTTGGGTGAAATAATTCCCTCTATTTGTTATTTGATGCCTGAGTGTTATTCGTCAGCCCATGGGGATCCGGAACACCCTTTGGGTATGTGGTAGATCAGTTCGGGTGCCAGTTTGAGAGGGTATTTGTGTCGGTTCATAATAGTTTCATATCAAATGTGGTTTTTCCTCAAGATTCCTTATCTTCATATGTTTGGTATACTGGAGATAAAATTTCCAAGACTTGAGAGTTATATTGCAGTGAGTGAATGGCCATCTCTTACCATGATGAGACTCAAGTTATAATGTGATGTTGGGATGTGTATCGCTTATCTGGGATTTTTACCTTTATTTTATTTTTTTTACACAATTTCTTGTTTGAACAATGATTATTTTATTGTATGATCATTTCTTCTATTATGTTGTGCATTAGTATGCCTCTGAGACATGCTCTATGCGTTCCTTAGGAGGGTGAAACTGATGATCCTCAAGGAAATATTCCTATGGATCAGAACTTTATTGAGGCCATCAGGAAAGTAGTTCATATTATTGACCATAATTTTCCACGATTTCAGAACATATTTATTGAGGTACATCTAGGCACTATAGGATAAATAGATCAATCATGGGATTTCTTCTGTGGGAGGCCACCATCATTTAATGGTATGAATAAACCTCAAGAGGAGGACTAGCTAGACAAGATTGATCAGATCTTATACTTCCTCGATACACCTGAGAGTGTATAGGTAAATTGTAAAATGTTCATACTTGAAGTTCCCAGTAATAATTGGGGTGATTCCATGGTGTAGGCAGATAGGGATGTGGTCTTGAACTAGAAGTGTTTCAAGACTTTTTATTCCAATAGTTTTTTCTAGAGTTACTGATGATGGTGGATTCACTGGAGTTCATATCTTCGCAATCAGTAGAGTATTTGGCGTCAGCATACACAAATAGGTTTACTAAGATGGTTCATTTTTCCCCAAATTTAGTGAAGAATGACTAGATAAAATCTAGCAAGTACCTACAATATTTGTGATCGGATATCATATCCCATGTATTTATGATGAAACATTTGACCTATAAGGAGAAATTAAACATGTATATGATGTAATAAATGAATATGTCAGGAAACTTTGGATATTCCATTCCTTCTATTCCACATATTGGAAGCTTTAGTGGGGTGCCCAGGAAAAGGAGGATGTGGTAGGATCATCGCAGGAGTGGTAGAGGTGGTTCTCTACAACAGGCCTCTTCAGCACCTCCAATTGCAATTAGTAGTGTGCCTCTAACTTTCTATCAGTGAGGAAATTTCTAACACACCCAGTATTCTTTTCCTTAACCTAATAAGAAGTTTAATAGTTTTTTATGTTATGGGCATCTGTAGTATTTCTATCAGGCTAAGTCTACACCTTAATCTGGTTTGGAATCATCTGCTCCAAAGGCTGTTGTGGCACATTCAAATGCTTCAAATACTATGGGTATCCAACAATAGGCCTCACTATTGAATCACCTTCACATGGTATATGATTTTCCATTGGAGGTATATATGGGTCCAGTGATAGTGAGAGTTATCATCTTTATTTCTTCCCATATAGATATTTCTTTATTTGATACTGGTTCTTCCCACTCATTTATATCTGGATTTTTTTATATGATTAATCTTCCAACAGAGCTTATCTACTTTATTATGGAGTTATTGATTCCTCTTGGTAATAATATTGAGTAGGGGTTTTGTTTCCCCTATCCACTATCGATATCTAATGCAGAGTTAGTCCAGGATTTTATCATTCTCGATCACAATTTGTTTGATTCCATCCTTGGGATGGATTAGATTATTGTCATTCATGATGATGTTGATTTTTATCATCGATGTATCTATTTTATTGTGTATTGTGGGAGCTCATGGGTGTTTCCAGGAGAGTGGGATCTGGGGTCTGGTCATGCAGTACTTTTCCACCTAGAGCTCAAGAGTTTATTGTTTGTTGTTTTAGATGAGCTCGATTATGTTTCTTCTTTTGTTTATCTTCCCACTATTGTTAATGATTTTATTGATTTTTTACCATATGATTTGTCTAGGATTCCTCCATAGAGTTAGGTAGAGTTTGTTATTGACCTAGTTCCAGGTATGTAGTCTGTTTGGATACCTTCCCATTGTATGGCACTAGTGGAGCTGAAAGAGCTCAAGATTTAGTTGGACGACCTAATGGAACAGGGTTTTGTTCACCCTAGTGTCTCACCTTGGGAAACCCCGGTACTCTTTTCCAAGAATTCAGATGGTTCAATTCATTTTTTTGGGCTATCAGAAGTTAAACCAAGTAATATTTAAGAAAAACCATCATTTTCCTTCTGTTGACGATTTGTTTGATTAGTTAAAAGGGAAAAGTGGTTTTTGAATATTGATATTTTGTCGAGTTATCATCAGCTCAGAGTTCGGAAGTATGATATATCTAATATAGATTTTAGGAGCATGTATGACCATTAAAAATATGTTTTGATGTAATTTGTTCTAAGAATGATCTTTTATATTTCATGGATTTGATTAATTAGATATTACATTAGTATCTCAACACTTTTGTGGAAGTTTTCTTAGATGATATTTTAGTTTACTTGAGAAAACATCATGAGCATGTGAACCATCTAAGTTTGATTTTTTAAATCATAAGGAGTCTCTTTTTGTATTGTAAATCTTTTCAAATTTACTTTCTAGATTTTATATGTTAAGTTCTTAGGGAACATGATTTTAGAGCATGGATTTTCAATTGATCCTAAGAAAGTGATGGTTGTCTTGTCATGGGAAGAACCACAAAATGTCTTTGAGATTTATAGTTTCCTTATTCTTGCTAGATATTATTGATGTTTCATCAAGTATTTCTCAAATTTTTCATCACATTTGACTTGTCTTACTAGGAAAGGAGTTAATTTAATATAGGATACAAAGTGTCGGGCTTCTTTTAATGAGCTAAAAAAAACTTCTAACATTTTCTATTATTCTATGCTTACCTGAGCTTGGTAAGGTTTATGTGGTTTTTTATTCTTATGGTGTTGTTTTGGGTTGTGTGATCATATAGGATGATAATGTGATAACTTATTCCCATTTTTAGCTTCGACCACATGAGAAGAATTATCCCACTCATTATTCAGATCTTTCTGTGGTTATAAATGTGCTTAAGTGTTGGAGGCACTATCTATTTTGGGAAAGGTTCAAAGTCTTTTCTAATCAAAAGAGTTTGAGGTATATCTTTTCTCAAAAATACTTAAATCTTAGACCAATATGAGGATTGTAATGAATTTGGATGTTTGAATTAGATATCACCTACACCCCCAGGGAAGGGGAATATCATTGTAGATTCTCTCATCAAGAAATTACTAGCGTAAGCTATTTTGGAATAGAAATAAGTGTGGAACCATATATGGAATTTTTATCAGTTTCACCTGGATGCTCGGGAGTTTTTTTAGGAATATTTTTTTACCAGTGTTCTGTTATAATCATCTCTCCTTGATTCTTTTCAATAGAGTCAGTAGAAGGACTTTGAGTTAAAAGAAATTTGATAACCACAATATGGTAGGGGACCATTTCAGGTTGGTCTCTCTCTTCAGATGGAATTCTCAATTTTAGGGATTAGTTTGTAATCTCACCATATGTTAGGATCTTGGTTTTTTTATTGTCATATTTCATAATGGTTCATTCATTAGAGCACTATGAAAATGTATTATGACATGATATGGAAATTATAGTGGTCATCTATGAAGTGTGACATTGTTGATTATGTGTCCCATTATTACAACTAATAATAGATAAAGGTAGAGAATTTTAAACCATCTGGTTTTCTTCAGCCTCTTCTGGTACTAGTTTGGAAATGGGATGAGGTATCCATGTATTTTATTATTGTATTACTATAGACCCTGATAGAGGAATTCTATCAGGTTGGTGGTTGATTGGTTGAGAAATTTAGTTCATTTAATCCCACTCAAAGACACCATAAAAGTTGAAGATCTAGGTAAGATTTTTGTGAAGAAATGTGTGAGGTTAAATGGGTTCCCTTCTACCATTGTGTTAGATTGGGATACTAGGTTTACTTTTAGGTTATAGAGGGGTCTCCAAAATGAGATGGGGACTTAGATATAGACAATTACAGCTTTTCATTGACAGATATATATATATATATGGTTATACAGAGCATGATATTCATATTATAGATGATAAGGTATGTTATTCTGTCTTGCATTTTTTTGGATCCTAATATAGCCATCTGGGAATAGTTGAGTTTTATTATAACAACAGTTATCAATCATTGATTATAATGTATCCTTTTGAAGATTTGTATAGTCGCCCATGAAAATAACCAATTTGTTGGGAAGAGGTGGGAGAATCTTCTTTGGTGGGACCAAGTTTGGTTCAGGATACTTCTGTGAGGGTTCAGTATATACATCGGCATCTATTTATAGCACATATCAAGAATAAGTATTATATGGATCAATGGAATTTTCCTTTGTATTTTTCTACAGGTGAAAAGGTTTTCTTAAAATTTTCTCCTCAGGTGGTTCACTATAGGATTGGGAAACAGGGAAATTTTTCATTGAGATATGTTGGACTACTTGAGGTCATTTAGTAACTTGGGAAAGTTTCTTGTCAGTTTTCATTATCAGATCAGTTGATAGGAATTCATTACATTTTACACATATCAAAACTTAGTAAATATCATCTTCGCCCCTCTTATATTGTGAGTTGGGAGGATATTGATTTAGAGCCATATATTTCTATTATTGAGAAGCCAATTGAGATCATTGACTCTCAAGTGAAATTCTTGCATGGGAAGTTTATTCTGTTGGTCAGAGAGTTATGGTAGAAAAAATTGGATTCTAATGATAAATGTGAGCATGATTTTTTATGATGGATTATTGACCTCACCTCTTTACTAGGATTCATTCTTGCGCATAACTTCTCAAGGATATAAAATCTTATGTTGGGGAGATTGTAACATCCCATTACCCACTATTAGGTATTTACCTTCTATTTTTTAGTTTTTCTCTTTAATTGGGTGTGTAATGAGACTCCTAAGTATGGAGAACATTTTTTGAGAAAAATAAACTAAATTTTGCGGATATATGTTTGTTTTAATTAACAGAGTCTGTTTATAAATGTGTTAATTGATTTCTTGGGTTCTCCCTAAGTATGGAGAATGCCTGAGTTGGTTTGGGGTTTTTTTGAAAGAATCTAATTTTTTTCTTTGTGTTATGTGATTACATAATGTGTAAAGGTGTTAAAAAATGTATAATTGGTCTCTAGAAATAATTTTTTAACTATGTACACACCATGAAAGGAGTATTATCTATGTAATGGTTACACTATGTGTAGTGTTAAAAGATCAAGTTTTAATAAAAAGGCATCGGTTTTTTTGGCGTACTTGAGCCCTGTGTATTTCACAATGTGTAAAGGGTTACACATTGTGTAAATACCTTGAGTTCAGATTTTAGGGTGTTGAATCAACTTATTTTTCATTTATTCTTCTACATCCCTCCATATTATCAACATAGATCCCTTCTCTAGAAATTTTAGGAGCCTCTGTTCGATCTGGATTGATCCGTTCATTAATTGACCACTGTTGTGGTAGGGTTGTGTATTTGTGGGTATGAAATACTTTATTCTTATTCATTTTATTTAATCATGGTAGCACCACTGCATTTTACTATTTTATTTTTTGATATGTAGTGATGATACCCCTTTTTTATTTATATATCTATTGTGTGATCTTATTATGGGGGACAATACTTATTGGGTGTGGTGCAGCGGGTGTGTGTTCTTGAGGTTTTTGTTGTTTTCTATTCTCTATTGACCCTTTTGTTGAATTGAATCAATTATAATATGTGTATATTGGTTATAGGGCCTCATTTTTTGTTGTTTTTTTTGTTATCTTCCTTGTTGGTGGATTCCTTTGTGGGCATGTGCGGCCCCGAGTTTTGAGGTGGGTGGTTTTGTCTCTATCCTGTGTTGGTGAACTAAATTTCTCCTATTTTTGATAAAAATATATATATCAAATGAAATTGTATGATATGACTATTTTTTATGTTTGTGGAATTGGTTTATTATAAAATATAGTTTTCCCTTGGTTTTTGTAAATGGAAGGGGTTTTCAAAAAATTGTGAAATGGTTTTGTGAAATGGTTTTCAAATAATGAAATGATAAAATGTTTTGATGAATTGATTTGGAAAATAGAGCACCTGGGAAGCCTTTGGTACATAGGTTGAAGGTTTTTTAATAAGTTTAATCAAAATTCAAAGGGTTTTCTCATGGGGATTTCCTCTGTTCCCAACGCTCGTTGTTCAAGGGACATATTAGATATGTTGGGGGGCTCACTTACCGGGGTGTTACTCTTCTATATAGACTTGATTCATTTTTATAGTGGCTTCATTTGTATGCGGTTTTCTGTGTTTGGTGTGAGTGTCCTAGCTATCCTGACCTAGTGTGATCAATGGTGTGATGTTACATGTGCTTATACTTTTGGATTGTACTGTTTTTTTGTACTGCCATGGATTTGATATGATATGTGATGTATGATTTGTTTTCAAATGATATATATATATATTGTGATATATGGTTATGAATTTATTTGAAACCGATTTACCAGATCTATTTATAAATGTGGGAAAAGGAGAAATTAACCTTTTTTCCATGATTTTGATATAAAAACTATTAAACAATCATCATGTCTTGTTTTCTTTAAATTTGAACATTATTGGATTATTATTTGGTGACTTGATTTGAAACACCTAGGTGGGACCCTTCTGATACTATTATATCACACTCTATATACCCCTGAGATGGTGTGTAGACCTAGTTATGTCTTTTGATGTAAGGAAAGGCAAGGTGCCACATTGATGCAGTGAGGTTTTCAGTCAGATGAGCTTTGGGTAGTTGGTGGTGAGATGGTGGGAGGTCTCCCATGTTATCACATGGAGTTTTTGGAGTATCTTTTTGGTTTTATAGTCCTTTATAGTTATAATTTTTACTTATAGAGTAGTTTCTACCTTTTTCAGTTGTATCACTTTCGTTCTTTCTTATTTTATATATAATATATTGATATGTTCTACTATTTATCTCTATTTTGTGTATATATATGCCATTTTTCATTAGGTTGGGTGAAATTGTTCCCTTTGTAGGTTTTTCAATGCTCGGGTGTTACTTTTTAGCCCATGGGGATCAGCAATTCCCTTCAGGTATGTGGAGTATTAGTTTGGGTACCATTTTGAGAGGGTATTTGGGTCAGTTCATTATAGTAGACCATCCCAGAGTGGCCTTGGGCACCGAGATGGGTCATGACCAATATCCTAAAAAATATGGGAGTTGTAAGATATAGTGTAGCAAGTATGTTTGTGCTACCATATTCATGATTCCATGGGATGTGACATCCTGGTGTGTCTGGTGTTGATCAACATCATGATCATAGACATGATGATCATAAGTGGGATGCCTCCACTTCCTTACTATTTTAGACGGTCCCAAGAGGGATGCCTCTTCCATGTATTGATTCTTAGGATCCCAAGAGGGGTTTCTCTTCTTATGTACTAACTAAGAGGTTACCAAGAGGGACACCACTCAACTGTATTGACTTAGGGGACCCCATTGGGTACCCCAGTTGTTGACCATCCCTAAGAGAGTGTGTTATAGGTTTGGGTAATGATTGTAGAGGGTGTCTCCTAGGAACCCATGCCAAACATGTGATCTTGAGTGGATATGGAACTAGAGGTGGGTTTAGGCATTCTTCAAACCCCTCACTTATTTATGGTATTTCCTAGTTACTATAGATATAGTTATTAATTCTAGATGTACATCCTATAATTCAATCCATGGGTCTGGCATGATTTGATGGCATGGTGGGGAAGCTTATAGTTATTCCTTGGGATGCATATTATGATCCTTATTTGATTGAATGCTACTGTTTCCATAATTCCTAGTGTCACTGGGATTCCTCCATACTTAGGGATTACAAATGAGGTTTTCAAGTTCATCTTTGAACCCAACTTAGTTTGTATGTTTCCTAGTATACCTAGCTTTCTAGGATCTAAGTAGATCCATATATTTATGAGTGGACACATTTTCCCCAGAGCAATGGATGCTTATGTCATACCAGAGGATTGATGATGATATCCTCAACCAACACCTAAGATGATCCCTAGGATCAGGTGGACGCACCATTACTGAATTTCCCAGAGCTTTCTTGGAATGATATATTGAGCTAGTGATTGAATCATTTCGAGTTATTATGTAGAATTCAGAGATTGTTCCTTATATATCACCTAAGGTTCATCCCCCTTAGAGATTTATCCTATTTCTAGTGTCTTGATTTCCTACAAAATAATACCTAAGAATGTGATATAGAAATAGATTAGAGAATGTAGAGATGTCATCTAGGTTCCACAGGTTACTCATGGATTGAGTGGTATAGTTAAGATTCCTAGAATCTATCTTTATGCCTTACTCACTATTTTTCCAGCTAATACTTGGAATCCTACTTCATATAGTGGAGGAAATTATGAGTAATCTCAGGTCTAATACTTATATCCCCCTATGGTGGCATAGATTTCTTAGAGATATTTTAGTGTTGGCTAAAGTAGGAGTTGTCAGACCAGGGCAGCCAACAGGACCTTGATATGATAATGATTGGTTAGTTTATTTTCAATAGTATATATTCTTATTTCAGTCGAGTAGTTCACATACACATAATTTGATTTTATTGACTATGTACAGGACTATGTTGGTGAAGAAATAGTGATTTTTTTTAATCACACCCTACTCAAGACTCCATTATAATTTGGTACACAAGAATACATTCACTTGGTTATAGACATGGGATGGGTTGAGGCCCAGGATAAATTTAGCAAGATAGATCATATGTGTACATGGAGCTGGGTACGTGGTATGGCTTGGTGTGGGTAGTTCAACCATATACTTTTATTATTTATTTATTTTTTTCATATATATTTATATACGGTAAAACCAATGGGAGATCAATGTTTTATGTATAACATGGATGTTTGGGCCTTTACTTCATTTTATTTTATTACATCCATGGTTATATTTATTACTGATGTACTTTGAATATTTTACTATTATGGATGATTTTTTTTTGCTATTTTATTACTCTGATAATAGGTAATAGTCTTCCCATGGACACACACTATGACCTCACTGCTAGTCCATAGACTCTGGCATGTGGGGAACCATGATTGAGGCCTAGTCGTGAACCAGTTCGGATACTATTCAAAGAGTATCCTAGGCAAAGATGTGAGAAAGTGGTATTAGAGGATTTCCTTTACTGCTATTTTACTATTTTTTTCATGGTAGAAAATAGTATTAATAAGGTTTCAGAACATGTGATGTATATTGAAATGGTTCATTGATAACACTTTTTTTGGTAAGATGTCCAGGTTTCCAATGTTATGGGACCAGTATTCTTAGTTTGTGATGTTATGGGTTAGTATGATTTTCACTTCAACTGATGCACATGTGGTGTGTATTTTATGTTTTATTATATATTTATTACTCTTTTTCCATTAGAATGAGTTTGGTGATTGATTTTAACTCTTTTTTAGCAAAGGCAAGAAATATTTGTTCATGCATCATATTTAGAATGTAGGGTGTGCATGTTATAATCCATCTAGTTTGTAATTTTTATGATGAATGATGAAAACTATTTAAAGTTTAAATAATAAACCAAATAGTGTTTTCTATATAGGTTCTTTTTTTCATTATACTAAGTTATAATTTCTTGTTTTTGTTCCTTTATGATAGGTCGTGTGCACTACGTTATGATGTGACTTGGCAATGGTGATGTGGATACAATACCTTCTGCACATGAGGTGTAAAAACCCTTAATAGGTTATAATGGGTACTTAGCATCTCATTAGTACATATGATATGTTTTTTGGGGAATTTGATGCCTTATATAGTTACCATTAAGAAAACTCTATTGACTTAGGTAGCTAACACCCTTTTAGTATACCCTTTGTGGGTGTATCCTTTTTAGGTATGGTTAACTAAAGATTCATAAAAACCTATAAAGTGTTTTTCCATCTATATTGATAATAAATTTTACTTAATAAACCTTTATTTAAGGTTATCTAGTATGATTTTATAGTGAAATATTCATTAGTATATATACATTTATAGTGAACTGAAAACTCGATGTGGTATTACCATATACGGATTCCATGTGAGGATCAATTCATTATCTTTCTTCCCTTCACACAATGACCCTCCAGGAGCACTCCCCTATGAGTTTTCTCAGAGAGGATCAGACCTTGTTAGTCTGATTCTTGGAATTTTATGCCTTAAATGTTTAATAAATTATAATCCTATTTTAAGTTAATAGTTACCAATAGGTTGCATTTAAATGAGTTTCTAATTACAACATAAAGGGTTTTTTATCTATAAATATAAATTGAAACTTATATAATTGAGCCCATGTTGATAGGTTTTGACCCTCATTCGTTGATGATATTTTTAACTACCTTAATTTTTACCTCTTTTAGATAGGGTTGACAGGTGCGATAGATATCATGTGATAGTTGATGTGGAAATAAGGATGTTCCCAATGCATTGAAAATAAATAGGGATATGGTTATTGTTTGAGATGCATAAGGTATTGGTGGTCGAATATAGTGATGCTGACGTGATACCTGAATAGTAAGGGTGGTTGGAAGATCTAGAGGCCATTAGTTTCAACTTGGATCTTATTGAGTTGTTGGTTAATATATTATAGGGAAACCAATGAGAGGGTTTAGCCCAGGTTGGTCGTTTCCTTTAAGTAAAATCACATATATGAGCTTCAGTGTACGAGATTGATGCATGTAAGGTTGTTATGTGAGGGGAATAGGTAGGATAATGACTTTGGTTTCTAATAAAAAAACCTAGGGTACTAGGGTATCAAGACTAAGTTCAATGGTTTGTATTATTCATGTGCATATCCATGTTTACTAGTGGTTGTGTGGTTGATGTTTTAATTTCGAAAATGAAGCTAGTGGTAGGCAGACGTTTAATGAGGCATGACATGAGTAAGGAGACTGATTTTTAAGAAGAGTTCCTAGGGAGTTCCAAGTTTTTTTATACTAATGTTCCATGGATCATGGCCATCTTGGAATTTCTATCATGCTACTCATGGGATCATGAGTTGTATGGTTCAAGTTTGTACACAAATGGTTTAGATAAAATTTAGTTTACACCAGTTTTTCATGGTAGTAGTTAAAAATTGAATGTTAGTGAGTATTCAGTTGTGAGATGAGGATCGATGGTTTAAAATGTGATGCATGTGGGTGTGGGGACCCAAAGAATTTAGTGAATTAAAGTAAGTTATGGGTGATAAGTCCTATCTTGGAAATAAATTAGGTGGCATGAAAAATTGACCCAAGGGTGGATCTTGACCTTCACTTTTCGAAGACGTGGTGTTAGGGTCTATCTAAAGGCAAGTGAGGCCAAGATTTATGTGAGTGTATCTTATTAGAACTAGCACACATTTAAAAGTATATTATTCTAAGGAATTACTCAAGTTTGGTGGTCCCATTATGTGTCCGAACTCAATGAATATTTTGGATACCATTCCTATGGATTTTGGGATGGTTCGAACATTTACATTAGCATTTAGGAATGATCATGTTTCTATCCATTCCATTAATTATGTGTGAAAATGGATAGGGAATTATCTATGATGATTGGGAATACATTTGGACGATGTGATGAAAAGGATTATCCTAAGGTGGGGAGTGAGTCATTGGTCACTAGTAATTGTACCTCATTTTAACAGTAACATGTGTGGATGAGACTAGTCATTGTATAGTCATATTGGATTTTGTACTGTGGCTCGACAATGAAAATTGGAAGGGGATGGTTCATCCATGAAATGTAACTAGAAGTTAGTTATGGGATTTTTTATCCATTCTTGTAAAGATCTTGGTGTTCCTTAGGATAAAGTAATTGGGATTGGGTTTTGGTGATATTATGGTTGTGGAAGTCAATCATTTTCAAGAATAGCCAGTTTGAGGTGGTTTGACTTGAGTTCTCTCAAATAGTTCAATGCGGTCAATGAGGAACTACATCATCCACAATACTGGGATAATATTGGGGCAGTTCCTATGTTAGTGAGGATTTTAAAGGAAAATACAGCATGACTAGGTTGCGCTTGGTAGAGTGGAATTCAACCATTTCGAATCATAATTAAGGACCAGGAGAAGCATCCTTAGGTGTGATCAGGTTCAGTAATTTGAGAAATGTATTGAGATGGTTGTTAAGAAGCTTGGGTTATGTTATGTTAGGAAATTTCAATGGTGTTAGTATTTTTTATCATAATTGTTCATTTAAATAAAGAACCTATGTGTCAAGATTATTGTTAGGATGCTTAGGTCTTTTTCTGTTAGGAAATTTCATTGGTGGAAGTATTATGTATCATAATTGGCCATTGAAATAAATAACATATTAAAGGGATCCCTATAGTATGGTTGAGGAGTCTGATGGTAATGCGGTCATGGTTCATCTTAGACAATATTAGGTAAGTTTTGTCTTAATGAATTGATAGTGGTTATTATAATTGGCTTTATTTTTGGAAAATTAAGCTTCATATGTCTAATGTGGTTTTTAGAAAAACATTAAGAATTCAGAAATGTAACGTGGACATTTGAGCAAGAATTCATGACCCTGGTAGGTTGGTTTTTTCAGTTGTATTATCACCAAGTCTTCTTAGGTATGATAACTCCTAATGGGAGGAGGTTTTAAAATCTCGTGTTTGGGGAATTATTCATTTATACATAAAATTTGTTTGATTTTTTATAAATTATTGGGATTAATTAATTAATTATAATGTAATTATAATTAATTAGATTCTAGTTATTTGGTTGTGATAAAGGATCTTGAATTTCTCATATGGGTTTGGATGGGCGTTGGTATTTATGGTCATCACTTGGAAAATAAATGGAAATACTTTTATAATGTAGGTGGTTTTTCATAATTTACCTACATACCTTATACAGTTTTATGGTAATATGTGGATGCTCAGTCATACCCCTGAGAGTGACACCCCCAATTCAATTTTCATTAATTAAATTATTTTTGTAAATTATAATTAATGGACTTTAGGTGTTATTAACAACCCTTGTGAGATAGCTTCATGCTTTGACCATGATGGCCAAGAATGAGAACCTTGCGACACTGATTTGCCTCCAAACCTAGTACGAGGTCAGGATAGACCTGGTCAAATGTTACATACCTTACAAAAGATTAGGTGGATAGACCATAGGTATACCAGGATTGGTTTGAGTGAGTAATCCATCCAAGAGTTACCTTAGGAACCATGATGGGTCATGACCCATCTTATGATGGTTGCAGTAGTGGTAATACCCTATGTATCCACAATGCCACACTTCCTTGTTCATGATTTCATGGTATGTGATGTCCTAGTGTGTTCGGTATTGAAAAAGACCATGATCCTAGCCTATAGTATCCCAATTGGGACTCTTATTCTTCTATACTATTTTCAATGTTCCTAAGAGGGATTCCTCTACTATTTACTAATTCTGAGAAAACCAAGAGAGATACCACTACTTATGAACTGACTCACAGGATCCCAAGAGGGACACCTCTCTATTTTATTGACCTAGGGGACCTCATTGGGTTCCCCAATGGTTGACCAGCCCTAAGAGAGTGCATTATGGGTTTGGTTAGTGATGGTAGTCGGTGTCAGCCTACAACTTGTACAGCACATTTGATCATGAGGGGTTATGGTAGAAGATATGGGTTTAGGATTTACCCAAGCTCATAATATCTTACTTATGATCTTACCTAGTTATTTTTGATGTGGATAAGAATACCATATGTGATTCATAGTATTTTTCATATGGGTATGATGTGATATTATGGCATGCTGAGGATGACCAAAGATATTTCTTAGAATCTATTTTATAACCCTTATTTGATTGGATGTTATCATTACTTGAATTCCTATTGTCACTAGGAATCCTCCCGACTTAGGTTTTATATAGGTGGATATTGAGTGCATCATGGTACACCTCTTAGTTAGTGTGTCACCTAGGATGCCTAACTTACTCAGATCTAGGTGATTCCAAAGGTTTTTGGATGGCCTCATTTTCCCTTGAGCATTGGATGGTTGTTCCAACCCTGAGGATTTATTATTATATCCTAAATACATGCCTAGGATACTCCATATGGTTGGGTAGATGCACCATTACTACATTTCCCAAAGTTATATGGGAATTTTCCATTGAGATACTAATTGAATGATGTTGAGTTATTATCATTGATCCTTAGTGTATTCCTTACATATCATCTATGTTTCATCCCCCTTAGGGATTTATCCTATTTATAATGTATTTATTTCCTATGGATTGTGACCTAAGAATTCAACATCATACTAGATTATGGAATGTCAAGATATCATCTAGGTTTGACTAGATACTCATGGCTTGATCGGTATGCCTAAGACACCTAGCATCTAGCTCTATGACTTATTTATAGGATTTCCATCTAATACTTGGAATCCTAATTCATATAGTGGGGTTGTATATGGATGATCCCAGGGATAGAATTTCTATCCCCATATGGTGGCATAGCTTTCTTAGAGACATTATGGTGCTAGGTATGGTCGGACCAGGTTATCTATCAAGCCCTTAGTATGATAGTGATTAGTTAGTTTATTTTTAGTAGTAGATATTCATATTTCATTTGAGTAACCCACATACACATACTCTAATTTTACTATCTATATATGATACCATGTTGGGTATTCCCTAATTATTTTTTTACTCGCACTTCTCTCAGTCCACCATTGCACTGGGGTACCTGAGTAGATGTTCACTTGGTTGTAGGAACATTATGGGTTAAGGCTTAGGACTAATCGAGAAGGATAGATTGGATGTGTACATGGATCTAGGAATGTGTTATATATTAGTGTGGGTAGTATATCCTTGTAATTTTAATATTTTTTTCTTTTATTCTTGCGTGTATATATGGTTGGATCAGCTGGCAATCAATATTGTATATATAACATGGTTGTTTTGGGAATTTACCTCATTTTCATTTATTACAGCAATATTTATATTTATTTCTTCTAAAGTTTGATTATTTTACTACAATAGATGATGTTTGGATATTTAAGTTATTTTAATACTCTAATATGAGGAAATAATATCCCCACAGACACACCCTAGGCCCTTAATGCTAGTAATAATCATCTGTCATATAGGTTGGCATGCTTGAAGCCTTGTCGTAAACCAGTAAAACTAATATTCTTAGAATGAGACGAGATGGGAAAAGAGAGATATCAAATTTAAAGTAAACAATATAGAAATAAGAAAAGAGTAAATTCAAGGGAGGGACATGAAAATTGTATATTTGACACTCTAAATTAAGAATAAAAATTTCATAAGAGTTTTTCAATAAGCGATAACCCAAAGACTATTAAAGATGTGTGTGGAAGGTACATCAAGTTAGGATATGTATCTATTAAATATATGAATGTTTTTACAAAATAATTTAAGAACATGGGGAAACCACCATTAACTTATTTTAAATAAAATCCTACTAGTAAATAATAATCCATTCCCAATAATAAATCTAAGAATTTGAAAATGTAATTATTAACCATATGGATAACCGAGTTGGAAATAGAAAAGAAGATGGATGGGGTTTAAAAAATAAAATTTCTCTAATTAATAAAGTAAATAATATCTTTACATCTAAGAAGATAGTTGAAAATGGAATTAATACCATGATTATCAAATATTTACATATTTTTAAAATCAATGGTAAACAATAATGAAGAGATCTAGACACTTTAGATCCTTAAAGAAAGGATTCTCTAGATTGTGAACATGTCTCATCCCTATTTCTCACTTTATAAAGTTAATGGAAGCAATATTATTCCTATATTTTGTTGGTTGTTCATTTTTGGAAGAGGTAATTAAATTTGAATCATAAAAGAAAATAAATAGTATATGTTGTAATGTATATACAGCCTAAATAAAGTAATCCATCGTGGTGAATATTTCATTTTGTATCTTGGTATATCCTTGAAATATGTTTCTTTTCAAAAATCTCAATTGGTATGAGCCATCTAAATTAGTATTAAAATTCTTAGAGCCTATTTATTGAATAAGGATCAAACATGGGGAAGTTTAAAGATAATCACTTAATGGGGGATATCAAGGAAGGAAATATTACAGAGATTTATTTTGTTATTGTTAAATCTTGAAATATAATATTTTTGTTCCTAAGTAGAATTAAGACCACTAATAGGGTGGTGAATCAATGGTTAATTTTTATTTTATAATAAATTTTATTAACTTCTTTAGCATAAAATTATTAACAAATGAAACCTGTTAAAGTTACAATCCAATAAAATAAAACTTCTCAACCTTACCTTTCATATGAAACAAATATAAAGAGAAGATAACACATGATATTCAAGGTTCAGTTCAAATACCTTCTCCTATCTATGTTGGATAGTCTCACCAACATGGATTATTTCACTATCTTTTTTTTGGAATACAAAGGCACAATAAGTGAACAATTATACAATACAAGTAGAAACTTTTCTATTATAGTTGGTTATACCCCCAATTATTCTTTTTAGTATCTTCTTTCCCACAACCAATTATACACCCTACAAAAACATACCTTTTTAGAAACTGGTAAGTATCCAAAGTTACAAGATTCATTTTCCTTATTCTTTTCTAATTCAATTCATAAAGTCTTCAATTCCTCCACAAGTAAGCTAAATCAAACTTTAACTATATAAAATCTTAAATAATATCAAAAAATCTCTAAGTAACTTGTTGGTAATGACACTTCTTCCAAAAACTCAGTCTGAAAATCTTCCTATAAAAATTCATTCAGATCTTCCTTAGTTCGGTAACCTCTATCTGACAGGCTCCATTAGATTGGTATTGGTTTGATTCTCCTTCTGTACTTCCTTATTAAATTGAATAAGAACTCAATTAGCATCTCACAATTCCTCTATATGATGGAACTCTATCTGATTAACCTTTCTCTGATGGATGTCACTCTGATGGGCTTGCTCCTATGGACTTGCTCTTATGAAGCGTCGCCTTTTGGAACTTTATCTGATGATCGGATTGAACTTACTCTGATGGAACTTCCTTAACATCAACCTGAAAAACAAATTATAGTTTGAAACTCAATACCTAACAAAAAAAAATTTAAGTTCTTAGTGCATGTTAATAATTAATGTTTAACACACATTATTAATGTACTAGTATCCCCTTTTATAGTCACACTAGAATGGAAAAGGCGGGAAAAATAATTTCACTTCCCTAACAATGAAATTCATAATCCCAAATTTATCATTCATTTTAGTCTTCATAATTGACTTCTTTAAATCTTCTCAATCCTTCTGGGAGCTTCTCAAATATTCTTGAATATACTCAAATCTTTAGACTTATTCAATTTTACAAACATTTATTCAGTCTGATTCTTCAAAATGATTTTTCATTTTGATTCTTCATTATGATGAAGGCTAAAGACGGTCCATTATGATAACCTTTTATAAACACTAAAAGTCTTCTCACACAGATTCTCCATACCAATAGTTAAATGTAAGAAACTGAAAACAGTTCTGAAATATCTTATAATTATTTCTCTTTTTATTAAATTCATTAGACCAATGATCTCATGTTAGATGATTTTATCAGTTTCAATACACATCTGATGGATCGGTCTTGGCTCCACTCTGATAAACATTATTATTTCTAGTCTGATGAGTCTTCACCTCTTCTTAAGAAACAATCAATACTTTTGTTCTTTTTCTCTTAACCCAATTTTAAGAAAAAAATGTATTAATTTTTGTTTTCTTGACCCAGTTTAATTACAATTAAACCTTCCTCAACTATTATACCTCCAAAAAAATCTGCATATGATATATAAAGGATACCAATAGTATGAATCGATGTCAGAATATATTAAGATGGATTGGTGGAATATCATATCCTATAGAATGGTTTCAGCATCTTTGACTTTAGAAAATTAATATCTTCAATGATTATGATACACACCACTTATTTATGTAAATATTTGTTTCATGTGTTTAATTGGTATGACTGAAAACCATCATCTTTATAACTTCACATCTTGATCAACCTTCTAATCCTTCAAAAAATTATTTTTCCAGTGATATCACACTAATATACTAAGACCATAAAACTTTTAAATTTACAAAATTTTATTATTCCAAAAACATCAGCTAGTATCATGAATTCCTCATGTATTTTTAGAACTTTAATATCAAATTCAACATTTTATAGATTAAAATGGAAGTTATTATAACTTATCATTATTCCAGCAACAACTTTCTTTCTAATCAATCATAAATACAATTAGAAACACTAGATTTCCTTATCTTCATTCCTTTATAAGTATTGAAAAAAAATTCTCTAGAAAACTTATGACTTTTGTGGATTAAAAAAATTATAAAGCCTTGTTAGATTTAATACTTGGAAGTTCTATTACTTCCCAACCTTTTGATATGACTCAGCATCTTCTGACACTGATTCCTAACAGTCTATGAATTATATTTATGATCAAAGCTTTCATTCTAGACTCAATAATATTTCCAATATCTTCTGACTTTTTAACAACATCAAAATTTAATTGATCATATTGACTCATTCTGATTTTTTGGATCCAATTATGATGTTGATGGTCTAGATCCAATTTCCATACTGATGGTTTTGGATCCGATCGACAACTTCACACACATCATTCATCAATCTGGATTTATATTACCTTCTCAACATACTTTATTTCTTAAATATAATCATTATATTGATCTATTGACAAAAAATACAACCAAAATACAACTTGGGACTAACAATACCACCCATTGTTTTTGTAGTCAATACCCACTTCAACCACTTCAAAATAGTACAACCCATTTTCTTTTCTAAATTTTTCTTCACCCTATTTCTTTATTGCTCGCCCTATTTATTTTTTATCCCCATTTCTATTATCACTCCCCCTTATTGAAAATCAAATTCAAAGGCTCCATCGTGAAAACTTTCCCCCTTGTTAACAAATGATCTCATTTCTAAGGGTTGGAACTTTTCATCAAAAACATGAAATTCTTCTTGAGGAGAACATAAGTATCACATGAGTTTACAAATAATGATCCATTAAATAAACAAATCTAAGTCTACATAGGTGAACCCTATGTATAAAAAAAGTCAATAATTAGGGTTTTCAATGTTTTCCAATGCACAACTTTCATGTAATACCCTTTTCGTGTTTCTTTCAACATTATTATTTCTATGGTAATCTTTAAAGGATTTGTTTAATATAAAAGTAACTTACACCCATATCAACAAATATATTAGAAATTTTAGGTGTATAAATACAACTTTAAAACAATCATATTTTGTAACCTCATTACTTAATTTTTAAATAATAGTAAGATAATCATCAATATAATCTTCCTTATTTAAAATCCTTTAAATCCTAAAAAGTTAGTACAAATAAAAATATTATTGGGAATAATTTGGAACAATATATATTGATTTGAAGCATATTTTGGATTGATATTCCTCCCATACACTTACCTTTTTCTTCTTATTGTATTTTTCATTGGATGTATTTTCTTCCTTATATTTATCCTTCTTAGATTTTGTAACCAGTTTCTTTTCATCTGCAAGTTATTCAGATAAGGATGTCAACATCTTTTCTTCTATTAAAACCCTTTTGTTAAAGTGAGTTTGTAACAACTCTTTCATGAATTCTTCATCTTTTATAAGGATATTCAAACAAATTTTAGTAATATACCCTTTTTTCTCACACCTTTTTCACATTTTAAAATTTTCAAATCACCATCTATTGAAAAACATTTATCAAATCTGTTCTCAACTTCAGAAACCTTTTTATTTACCTTTTCTTTAAATTATTTTTGTTCTTCTTATAAAATTTTATCCACTAAAATGTGTTCTTTAAAAATAAATAATCACCCTTTCTTTTCAGACTTAGCATATTCTTTTTTCTCCACTTTCTTATCATACTTAGTTTTCTTCACCTTCTAAGTTTCCCTTTTTGGTTCCATATAATTTTTAGGAACATTTGATCTTCTTTTATCATCATAGATCCCCTTTGATTCATACATATTTCCTAGTAGAGATATATTGTGCCAACATGAATAAGCTCTATGTCCAAAAACTCAACAACACTAGCAGTGACCTATGAATATTTATTTTTTGGACTGATAGTGAACTTGCTCAAAACATTATTGTTGTTGTTTCTTATTCACAAATCATGGATAATATTGCTCAGGAAGATACTTTCTTGAATAATTATTGTCTTTATTTATGAAATTTTTTTCTCACAGACCTACTTTTGTAAACCTTTAATTTAACCTTCTTTAGAAGTTTCACCTTTAACATTAAGTACCTTGGTGAAGTTTTCTCTCATATTTCTTATCTCACTTTGTGTTTTAAGAAATATTAATTATGTTTCTAAAAACTCATCTTCTTTCTCATCCAAAATACTTTTCAGAAAATCTATGATTTTTTCAAATTTATCTATCTTTAACTTGTTTTTTTACTTTCTTAAATAGGAGTAGATTCTATATTATTGATATTTTCACTTCAATATGACTTATCTTCATAAATTTTCAGTTTTATTTCAAGATCACCATTCTCCAAATTTATGTCTTTAACATATTAATGTTACTTATTTCTTTCTTGAGTTGAGTATTTTGTTCAAGTGCATCCTTCAAATTCCTTTTCAGAATCCATTCCATTTCTTTCATCTCATCATAATCATTATCACTACTATATGAATTACTTTCATTTATTACTTGAGTAATAAAGTTTATTTGATAATCATTTTCATCACCGGATGAGGAATTTTCCCACTTTCTTCTGATTAGATAACTTTTCTTCTTCTTGTCATAAAGAAATTTGTCATTATTTCTTCCATTTTTGTTTTTTAGATTTATCATCATATTCCTTATAATCATACTCTTCAATTTTCTTCCTAGGACAATTCTGTGAAAAATTTAATTTCCCTTTACTATTACAACATCTAAGGGTTTTTCTTTTCCACTTTACCTTATTGTATTTTTTAGAATTTAGGGAAACTATTGTAGTGAAATCCTCATCTTCTTCCTCTAATTCTAAATCAATTGATTCTTCTTTGACTTCTTTATCTTTATTTTTTTCTTTTAATAAATATTTGAAGGATATTTCTTGAACAACCTTTTATTTACTTTTCATAACCATATATATCTCATT
Organism: Viscum album; assembly: GCA_963277665.1. NCBI lineage: Eukaryota > Viridiplantae > Streptophyta > Magnoliopsida > Santalales > Viscaceae > Viscum > Viscum album. Next base: position 1,688,806,520 of record OY728119.1, read on the forward strand.
TCATAAGTAATAGTGGTACTATTAAGATCATTGAAAGATATTGTTTCAGGATTTCAATATTCCAAAGATGAAACATTGGCATCAAACTTATTAGGAATAATTCTCAAGATATTTTCAACAATGAGTGAGTATTCTAGTATTTCGCTAAGACATCCTATGATGATAACAATATCATTTACCATTGTAAAGAATTCACCAACAGATTCATACTCATCAATTTATAGATCTCCATACTTCAGCCTCCAAAGTTGTAACTTTTCCTTCTTAAACTTTTTATTTCCTTTATAAATGTTTTTCAACTTATCCCTAATACCTTTGGTAGTTCCAAATCCCTTTTCTCTATAAAACTCTCTTTCAGTTAGTGATGAGAATATAGAATTTCATTTCTCTTCCATCATTCTCAATATTACTCTTATCAGCAATAGTAAGAGTATCTTTCTCAATATTAGGAGTAAATCCATATGTTGTAGCTTCCAAATCATCATATCCAAGAGAAATAAGATATAGAAGCATTCTATATTTCCAGATATGATAGTTCCAACCATTAAAAATTGGAATCCCTTTATAGTTCATGGAATTAAAATTCTCCATTCTCATAGATGGATATTTTAGAGGGAACCTAGGATCTGATACTAATTGTTGTTCCCAATTAGGATCAAGACCATTGAGATGGGGGTGAATCAGTGGTTACGTTTTCTTTTATAATAATTTTTCTTAACTTCTTTAGTAAAACTTTATTAACTTCTAAAACCTATTAAAGTTGTGATCCACTCAAATAAAACTTCCCAAAATCACCTTTTATATGCTACAAATGTAAAGATAAGGTAGCACATGATATTTAAAATGTTAAGTACAAAGACCTGTACCATTCCATGTTAGATAGTCCCACCAACATGGATTCTTTCACTATCTTATTTCTGGAATACAAAGGCACAAGATGTGAAAATTTCTATAATACTAGTAGAAACATTGCTACTATAGTTGGTTATACCCCCAACTATCCTCTTTAGCATCCAATTTCCCATATATGGCTATATTACCTAGAAAAACAATCTTTTTTAGCAACTGGTAGGTATCCAAAGTTAAAAGCTTCACTTTCCTTATTAATTTTTGATTCACTTCAGAAAGTATTCAATTATTCTAAAAGTAATATAAATTAAACTTTACATACGTAAAATCTTCAAGAACATTAAAAATTTTCTAAGGAACTTATTGGTCTTGAAACTTATTCCATAAACTCAGTTTGGAAATCTTCTCATCAAAATTCTGTCTGATCTTCCTCAATCTGGTAACCTCTATCTGATGGGATCTTTCTGATTGGTCTCAATCAAATTATACTTTATTATTCCTTCTTTATTTGACTATGAACTCAATTATAATCTCTAAATTCCTCCAACCAAAAGAAATCGGTCCAATGAACCTTTATATAATGGATGTCACTCTGATGGGATTACTCTGATAGAATTTCTCTGATAAAGTGTCACCCATTGGAACTTTACCTGATGATCAAATTGAACCTTACTCCGATGAACTCGTTTCAATGGAACTTCCTCAGCATCAACCTAAAAAACAAATTCTGGTTGGAAACTCAATACCGAAAAAAATTCAGAGCTCTTGGTGCACGTTAACAGTTCAAGTTTCGCACACTTTCTTAATGTATTGTCCTCTCCTTTAATAGGCACCACAAAATAGAAAATCCAGGAAAAACAATTTCACTTCCCACTCAATGAAATTTTTAATCAAAAATTTCTCATTCATTTAAAAATTCATATTTGACTTCTTTAAATCTTGTCAATCCTTCTAGTATATTCTTGATTATTCTTGAATATACTCAAATATTCAAACTTCTTCAAGTTTATAAACATTTCTTCAAAATGATTCTTCAATATTATTTTCCATTATAATTCTTCATTATGATGATAACTGAAGATGGACCATTATGATGACATCTTGTAAACACTGAAAGTATTCTCATATAGATGATCTTCACCAACTATTAAATGTAATACATTTAAAACCATTCTGAAATATCTTCAAAGTATTTATCCTTTTCTTTAATTCATCAGACCAATGATCTCGTGTTCAATGATTTTATCAGTGTTAGTATGAGTCTAATGGATTGGTCTCAGCTTCACTCCAATGAATGTTATTAGTTTAAATCCAATGATTCTTCGCCTCTTCTTGATAAATAATCAATAAGGTTTTCTCTTTCTCTTAACCCAAATGTAAGAGAATAAAGTATGACTTGTTGTTTTCTTGAAACAATTTAAATACAATTCAACCTTCCTTAACTATTATAACTATGATAAAACTTTTCATATGATATATAAAGGATACGAATAATATGAATCAGTTTCAGAATATATTATAATGGATCAATGGAAAACCATATCGAATGGGTAGGTTCCAGTATCTTCTAATTCTACAACTTATTTTTTCCTTATCTTCTTATGATACACATCACTTCTTTCTCTAAATATATATTTCCCATGGTTTATTAGTCTAACTGAAAACTAGTATCATCATAACTTCACATTCTGACCAACCTTATCAACCTTTAGATAGATTTTTATCCATTTATCTCACACTGATGGAATGTGACCGGAAAACCTTGACATTTACAAACGTTTTTTCTTCCAAAAACTGTATCTTGTATCATAACTTCCTCATGACCTTTTAGAACTCTAACATAGTCTTCAGCATCACCATAATTATAATGGAACATAATTTTAATTCTCATTCCTCCAATAATATCTTTATTTCCAATCAATCCTCAATATGATTGTGAGCACCATCTTTCCTTTTCTTCTTTCCTTCATAATTCTTTCATCAGAAGTCTCCAAAAAAACTTATTACTTTTGTGAATTTAAAAACATAAAAGCATCATCAAATTTAATACTTGTAAGTTACATTACTTCCCAACCTTTTTTTCTCACTCAGCATCTTCTAAGACTGAGTCCCAGCAGTCTGTGTCTTCTCATTACGATTAAATATTTCATTTTGGATTCAATACGATTTCCATCATCTTATAAAGTTTTATCTGGATACTAATTCTATGGATCGTATTGACTCATTCCAATGTGTTGGATCCAATTATCTTTCCAATAGTCTAGATATGATTCTCATTTTGATGGTTTTGGATCCGATTGAAAACATCACACACACTATTCCTTAATATGGATTTACATTACCTTCTCAACATTCTTTCTTTCTTCAGAATAATCAATATATTGATCTATTGAAAACAAATACAACTAAAACACATCTTATTCCTAAACAATATCTACTAAAACTCTGAAGGATATGGTATGATTTTTACTTTTCCATCACTTTTATGTTCTATATTTTATTTATATATAAAGGGGGTGAGTGTCTATCAAAAGCAGGAGAAAAATATATTTAACTTTAAATTTTTTAATATTTTTAGTAAAGTTATCCCCAAAGAAATTAAACTTAGAGTTAGTATCACATTGTAGTTTATTTAATGGAAAATCATGTTATATATATTAATCAACCTTGTTTTTTACAATGGGATACCCTGAGTTGACTTAGGTTTGGTAATATTAAGGAACATTTCTTAGAAAAAATGTAGTTCCACCCTTCTCCTATGTAATTAATTAAGTATCCAAACAAAGAGGAAAAATCAAGGGGATAATATAGTTTTATTAAAATTAGAAAAGTGAATAGGGAGAATATTTTTCCCCATAAAGACCTCCTCTTATATTCAAGGAATCTTAATAAGTGATAGAAGACCATACTTTTCTAGTTTCATTTATTATCAATAAGGGAGAGAATGAATATTGATATTTATTAATGTTTGAATTAGTTTATGGGTATTAAACACAAACACAAATTGGTATATTGAAGTGCCCAAGGGTGTTTTTTGGTTGTATTTATTTTCAATGAAGATTTCAATATGTGTGTGTGGTGATGTTGGGTGATGGTTTGAAATTCAACCCAAAGAAGATGAATATGTTTCCCATGTAGTGATGAGAAAAAATATGGGATTTTCTTATCATTAAATTTTCAAAAAAAGTATCATTCTTATAATGAAAATGGAAAGAGGTTGATGTTTCTTCCCTTGAATATAATGTTGAATAGATTCAAGTTGGAAGCTCAAGAATAAAATTATTATAGAGATTAACCAAATAGAAATGAAAAGTTTTTATGTTTTACATACAATCTATAATTGTTTCATGAATATGGAGAATCTATCAAATAGGGAGATTGAATATCTTGGATTAATGGAGTGAAAAGGATAGCTTTAAGTTGTCAGAAACCATTTAAGAAGTACTAACATTAAAGGATACTAAATACATTGGATTATTTCTTTTAGATAGATTTTTTAAAATATTGAATATTACTTCAATTCATTTAAAGTGGATCTGGATTTATTTTAATAATTCTAGAATTTATATGTGTTGATGAATTAGAAAATGTCCAAAACATAATAAGGATAAATTTTATTCACCATAAGGATAAACATTGTTATCCATAAGGATTAATCCATGAAACATATGGATTATTTCTATTACCTATGTAAATATAATTTTTCACTTAATAAGGTTTATCCTAAATTGCATAAATAACATGGGACACTATGTAAATATGAATCCATGTGTGCGTAAAGATGGTAGTGACTTCATATAGATCATTCCACTTTGAATAATTATTTTTGAGGTTATTCATAAGCATGAATTGGGGTTGTGTAATAATTATTCATGTGCTTCATAGGCATAATATTCTTTTTAATGATCATCTTTGAGAAATATAAGGGTGATGAGAAACTGTGTAAAGATCATATATCACTATCTAAACATCATCCATACCACATAATCATGGTTTGCAGAATTCATAAGGATAAATTTGATGTACTTAATGATTATTCATTAAGTTTCCTTATGATTCATAAATATCAACACTTATATAAGTTTGGGATTGTTTTTGGATAAAAAACATGATTTTATTAGAATTAATATTCAGAAGAAGAATATAATTCAAATGATGAAATATTTTTTCTTTATTATTTTAAACATCACAAACAATCGAAGGGTTTGTGATTTATAACTTGTATTAATGATATGTTGATCTTCAAGAATTTATAAAATAATATTAAATTAACAGAAGAAAAATGAATACTGAAAAGTGAGTTTTTATAATTTATATTTTTTAGAATATTTCTTACACGATGTTTCCAAATTTTGTCTTTCATGATCCAAACATCATGATGCTTAGAGAAGAGATGATTCAATATTTGAATGAGGATAATGATATGGGAATAAGATAGAATATCACTATTTTAAATTGTTATGTGATTTTTAAATGAAAATATTTGAAATGTAATATTGATGATCTAAATGGGGGAGATTATATAAAACAAGGTGATGCATGCATTGTTATTCATTGTTTAAAACATCACAAATCAATTTTTATTCAAGATGATTAATTAATATAATTTATATTTAATCTAATAAGAGGAAGGAAAATTTTATATGGATTTTTGGAATTTTAAATATCCCAAAAATTCTCATCTTCTAGATTTTAATAAATATGGAAATTCACTTAAAATAATGATGTTTGTGATGTGATCCAATGTTATAAATTTCAAAAAATGAATTTTGATTCATGATGAGAATGAGAATAAGAATATTATTATGAGATTCTATTTTTATTTCATAGATTCAAGCTAGATCTATTTCGGTTTTATGAAAATATATCATGTAATAATGAGTTGCTTCATGTCGCAAGCATGTTGAAGATGAGAATTATCATATATAAAGTTATGTCACTATATATTTTTATACAGCTAAGGAGAATGATTTAAAAGTAAATTTTTTCAATGGTGTATTTTTGAGATGAAAGAACCAGATCCTTATAAAACAAAATAGAAGTTCTATTTAGCCAAGACAAAGAGAAAATTTAGAAAATGAAAAGAAATAGAAAAAAATGTACTCTGAAAATTTCATTAGAGACAAACATTTGAGAAAAAAGTGTGGAGACCATGGAGGGTCATGGGGTGATTTTTTTTTATTTCATGGAATGATATATTTCTACTTTTATAAATCGAAAAAACATTACCCAAAAATAAAGTGTGGTAAAACACATGCAGAGGTGGTTAATGAGCCTCTTGAGAAAGAGGAAGTCGTCCTATAGAAATATATAACTCTCAAGAAGAAGAAGAAGACTTTAGAAAAGAAACTAATAAAATAGATATCAAGGAATAATTATTCCTATTTTTAATTATAAAACCATATGGGTATTTAATAATAGAAGTAGGAGGAGAAAATAGGATTTCATACCAGTTCTTGTAATACACAGTGTTGCAGAAGTTTTTAAAAAAGAATAAGAAGAAGATCAAAGTGAAAGGACTATATGAAATATTTATCAATAAAATACAAAGTCTCAATCATAACCCTTTCTGTTTTAAGTTAATAGAATCCAGGTGATTAGTTTTCAAAGAAGAACAGAGAGAGAGGTAGGAAAAACAAAGATTTATTTTCATGTGATTTTCTTTAAATATCATTAAGGAATCAAAGACTCTAACAGAGTGAGGAAAAAATATAATTTTTTTATGAAATGAAATCATTTTCATTATATAGATCTACTTAAAAATATTTGAGGATGACAAAAACTAGTGTAATTCCAGTAAAAAAGAACTTTTGGTTTGCAGTTCATCTTTAATTTTGTAATATAGTGAAGACTCACCTGTGTAATATGTTGAGATTGGGTTAGGTTGATAACTTCCCAAGACACATTTAGTTGATGACAAAAATATTATTGTATAATTTTTGACTAACTGAAACTTGATTATAGAAAGGATTAGATTTCTTACATCAAGGAAAACCTTGGAAAACATATGTTCCCTACTTTATTGTTTTTTCTACCTTTCATGCGGTGTATGTGATTAGGTAGAGATAAATAAATACATTTAAATTCTACCAGCTCGAAGAGGTAAAAGTAAAAATGTGCTGAAACTATTATAAGTATATATAATAATTTTATATAAATAATTTAAAACACTAAATACACCCCCCCTGCTCAGGTGTTTGTACCAATCATAAGAGGAATTTCATTATTTAATATTAAGATGTTATATTTTCTAGGTTATATTAAATTACATATATTTTATATAAAATTTTTTGGGTTATATGAAATATTTATTTATTGGGTTGTGTGTCTAATAGTGGATTTATTTTCTTTATTTAGATTAAAAATGGAGGTTTCTCTCATATTTTATTTTTAGAATGTTGGTGCTAGTATCCAACACATTTCTTGTTAGAGGATAACTTTGGGGTTCACTCATAATATTGTTTCTTACTTGAGGGGGGTCTTACTGGGTTATGGTTTTGAAATGGTTTACATTAAAATATTTACTAAAAATGATTTTTCAAATATATCCACATATAATATACTATGATGATTAAATGATTATTCAATAGAAAAATGTTAATTTCAGTTTTGTAATTGAAACTTGACAAATAATGATCACTAAGAGTTTCTTTAAATTAAATTAAAATATTAATGTTTTGGGTTATACTTTAGGAAATTAAAAAATCAAAATATGTGGTGAACAATATGTAAAATTTCATTATATTAACCCATGTTTATCAGTCTTCCCACTTCTTGTTCTAATAATTAAAATTAGTGTCTGAATGAGAATAATAGTGGATATATAAGTGTTATTCTTGGTTTTATTTCCGTGTATGCATTGGAAGATTTCAAAATTATTCACACTCAACCATTGATCAAGTTTTAACTATGACAAATAGTATCAAAGGTTATCAACATAAGAATATTAGTGAATGTGAGAATTATTCAAAACATGTATTTATTTTTAATTAAAGTTAAAAAAATAGAAAATTTTAAAAATAGAGAGAATAATTTCTGAAATATGGATTAGAATGGTGATTGATAAAAATTAAATTTGAGTAAAAATTTACGGTTGTTATTATTAGGAATCATATTAATAGTTAAATAAGGTTTACTATATTTCATATATATTTTATTATATATTTATTCAGGATTTGAAAGGGTATTCACATATAGATTTAAAAACCTTCTGGTATATAAATTTGTTTATTCACATGATTAATTAAAAGTGTCTACTTTAAAAATATCTTTTGAAGGGATAACTGTTGATATTTTTTTCTTGAGGATGAGGAAAAGTTCATGTTAGGGGGAATTTGATACATAATTCTAGAACATTTTATTTTGTTGATTTTTAATGTAAAAAAAAGAATTTCATATTTCAAAATATATGATTTTTTTAATGTTTTGATGGTATTCTGAGCCAATTAAAAAAATTATATAAAATTATAAAATTTTCAGGTAAATATCCAAAAACCATAATCTGGAAGTACATGATATTAATTTTAGTTCTCACACTTGTGAGAATTTCAAATCCACCATTTACCAATGATGGTTATAATGATAAAGTGAAAAAATATACCATGTTCAAAGTAGATATGACTCACTACATCATGGTTTGAGAAAATGAATTAATTTTTACTTTATATTGGTTTAGAAGAAATAATAGATATATAAAGAAATGAAAATCTCATTTTTATATCAATATTTATTGATAATTGTTAATATATAATGAAAAACATTTAAGATATGCTTAAACCACGTTGTGAGGTCACCACGTGTCCAGTGGATAGGAATTAAAAATGAGAATATCTCCCTATTTTTTTAGGACCATGGAAAAGAGTGAACCTATTTTCTTAGATATGGAGGCCAACCCCATTGTGGTTTACACCACTACATCATGGTTTAATGATTTATATAGATAAATTTAGCTAAGAAATTTTTAGAGTTTTTTATGAAATATAGAGTTTTGTTTTATAATTTTTCATTCCAAAGGATGTACATGGATATTTTATTCTATAATTATAGTAATAATTATTTCTATTTATTCCTTTGATCAATATAGTTTAACTATTCCATTATTTCATTATTAAATTTATTTCTTAATATTATTAACCCATTGATTATTGAGGATCATTCAATCATGATTTTATATTATCTTAAGAAGTAAGTAGTCAAGAGTAGAATATTGGTTCCCTAATTCCTTTATCAAGTTCATTCTTGAAGAATTTTTTTGATCGAGTATTATCATGTGAATTAATTTGAATATTATTCCTTATTAATTATTTTAATGGGGGTCTATTAAGAGAGGATATCCAATATAATTGAGAAGATTAAATATCTGAAAAATAATTTAGATTCATTTGTTTCTTAAAATGTATGAAATTTATTAAAGTTGCATTGATTTGATTATTTAAATGGTGGATTTAAATTAAATTTAGTTTTATCAGTGGATTTGATTTTATAGAAATAAATTATTTTACATAACCTTATAAAAAATTAATTTAATGTATTTATCAGTGAAAAAAGGTTATATATTTTTACGGAAACCCCATTATTTGAAATATATTTATTATTCTTTATTTTATTAAAAGTTTAAAAATTGTTTAAAAATTCAATATTGAAAATTTTAATTATGATATACAAAATATTTTTATTTGGGTTTATGATTAATTGATTAAATACCTTTAGTATTATTGAGTCCTTTGTGGAACTATCTCAAACTTGTGTGTACTACTATTTTACCATTCTGGTTTTGGAGAAGAGTAAATTATATTATAAAATTTAAACACCACCCATATGAATCAATAACTCCTATGTGAAATTCAAGAATATAGAATTAATATAACAACCCCATTGGTCTTAATTCCTTTTCTTTACTTACTAACAAGTAAGGTAAATAGAAACAAACCCAACAGTGTTTCTCTTCATCCTTAAACATAAAAAGTGGAATCAAACACCATGATACATCTTGTTAAATCAAATATTAAATACCCATAAAAATATAAAAAACACATATAACCTATTCTTAAATATTCAAGGTAACCATCAGTCATCCATGCATATACTAGATAGAGTTCTCATAGAGATATTATCCATGTACCTTCTCCCCACTGTAAAGCTTTTCTCAAATAACATATCCCTTAGAATCTAAACTTTGGATATATTTCCATAATTATATTAAGGATGAAGTAATAGTAAAATTTACTAAATTTACATGTCTCTACTCCTCATATACATCATAATATAACTTTTAAAAGTGACACTACTTGTAAAAAAGTGGTTCTTTATGTTGGGTTTTTTAGGTTTTTAATGTTGTTTTTCTAGGTGAAATTATTATAATTGATGTAGTAAACATATTTTAATATAGGATATTAAAAAAATAATTAAAATAATTATTTAAAAAGATACTTTTTACATTGGTTTTATTATTATCGATATCAAAAGAAACTTTGGACATCAGTTTTTATAATAACCAATGTAAAAAATCCATTTTTGAAATTGTTTATAAAAAAATTGAATAAAATATGTCACTTATAAGAAACTGAAATTGAAAGTATTAAATTTAAAAAAAAACATATGTATAATTTGGTTACTATCATGGATAAAAACAAAGTCAAGAAACTTATAAAATTGATAAATCTAAAAGAAATTTTGAAGAAAAAAAATCTTAGCCATTATTTTCTTCATTGTTGTGATGTCGTTCAACTTAATTTTTAGTAGAAGAAAGATTTCATGAGTCATTTAAATATTCACTTTGTAAAGAATTATAAAATACATCTTGGGAATATCATGTGGAATATTTGAATTTTTTTCATGATCCAAATGATTATTCTTCATCATAAAAAAAATTCATTAACAAGAATATCGATTAATAAAATTAATATTGAATAAATGAAATAATTTGATAAACTTATAAATACCATGGTGAAATCATTTTCTAAGAACCTATGGAATAAATATCTAAATTAAAGGATGATTTTATCAAAATGAGTAAATATAGAGTGTGAAAACTTATAAACGATACTTATAAAGGTTTTCCACATCATTATAAATTTTAGACCGGATGTGAAAATTGAAATGTGTGCTGTGAAAAAATTGAAACTTTATTTTTTCACATTCTGTAATTTTTATTTTAATGATGGTTATTTTAATAACCAATGTTAAAACTCTCAATCAAAATATTTTTCATGTCATTTATGTATTAAATGGTGTAGAAAAATGATTATTAACATCATTTATTATATAACTGATGATAAAACAACCTTGGGAAAAGGTTTTCACATTATTTATTTATGTAACCATCATGAAAAACATTTTTAACATTGGTTATTAAATAACTTATGTTAAAAATATTAAGTGAAATCCATTTTTTCTACTAGTGCACATGAGTTTCCATTCTTCTTTAAATTTCTTCACCACTACCAACTAATATTTATAGATTGGTACATATGTTATATCATTCCATTTACCTAGAGTATACATCATATCAAATTTAAATTTTTTAAGATGCTCTACTTATCTTCTATCTTTGTGATTAAGGTCTCATAGTGAAAAAAATATATACATTAAAACTCTTTCAATTAGTGTAATCTATATATCTATCACCAAATAAATATTTTCACCAACACTTAAGCATAGATATTAATAAATCTAATAAAATATTATGATTAGGTTAATTCTAATCATGTGTCTTAAGATATAAAGGGTTATAAGACACAATACATTCCCATTATATTCAAATTTTAATGTCCTACATATTTTAAAGATATTGTATTTTGGAGGAATTTTTAATTTTGATATGAAGTAGAGGTAGTTCCTTGAATTAGGATTCGAATTTAGAATTTTAGCATTAAGATATCTCAAGGAGATGTTTTGGATAATGAATGAGGATTGAATAGTGGTTCAGGTTCTCAGGGAATCATCAGAGTAGTGTTCGGATTATTGGACATTGAATTTAAGTAGACTATAGAAAATCACACCATAAACCAAGAATTTTGTGCCATGAATGTGGCTTAGAAGAGGGATGTCCCTCTTTCTAGCGGCCTTTTCATCTGGAAGGGTGTAGGATATGAGGTTTTTCACCTTTATTAAGTAATTCAATTCCTCTTTCTTTACAGATGAGTGATTTTCACTGCAAACCATATTAATTCTATAAAGATGTTGGGAGAAGGTTTCCTTCGGGCTATGAACCCCCTATTCATGTTGTGAATGAGGATTAGGTTTATTTTTTTAGAAATTTGATATGGGTAATTTACCATTTGGATGTCTTGGTTATTTAAGAATTATGCGCATAAGTAGAGGGACATTTTGGATGGATATCACATTTCCCTTCCTATAATTGATCTCCCAACCTAGGTGATGGTTTTTAAAGTGTTTTAGTGGTGATTCCAAGTTAGTTCCTTCCTTTTTTGTCCTTCATATTTTTTTTGTTCATTAAACACCAAATTAAGTGATATCAGCTAGGGTTTGAATGGATTTTAGTATGGATCATGGTGAAATTGGGTGAGGATGATGGTTATTTCATGTCTTTAAAATAGAGTGGGTCTTGGGTGGTTTATTACATGATGTTGGAAGTGGTTTCAGTGAAGCAATAATGCATGGTGGGTTTTTAAGAAAAAAAAATTTTAAATTAAGTTGAGTAATTAATTAAAAAATTTATAATTAATTATATTTTTTGTATGACATGAGGTAGATTCTCATGATCATGGATGGACTTATACAAGGCTCAATGGGTCTCTATGAGGGGTTAAATCCATGTTCAAGGTCAGTGGCCCTTATAACACAACATTAGGTACATGACTATTTATGAGATAGTATGTCAACATAATTACATAGTTATGGGTGTTAGATTTAGGGACTGAGGGTGCCCTATATAGATAAAATATGAATGATCTAGATTGTTCTAAGTTTCCTTTATCACTTAAGGTGATTTTTATTACCTAGTAAATACATCAAACTTATTTGATTTGAGGCCTTAGGTAGGTTTACTGGTACAATTAGTCATGTGGGTAGCCTAGGTTAGCTTCCCTATGCATAATGATTAGGCATGTGGGCCTTGGGGATATGTTTTGTCTAGCAAGATGGTCATACATCTCATGAGTGGAGAGGAACATCCTCCTGTGGTTGTAGGAGAGTCTTAGTGAGAAGGGTGAGTAAGTAAAGTCCCTTGGTACTTTACATGTTTGGGGGAGAGGGGTTTCCTTCCAACTACCGACTGATAGATCTAACTTTGAAGGTGTGAGACAGGAATCAAGTGTGGGTCTTGAATTTTTTTTGGGGACTTGACGTAGAATTTACAAGGGTCTTAAAGAGGAATAGTTTTTGAATGGTCCCTGGGTAGTGAGACGAAGTTGTGATGTAAGAAACAGATAAGGTACAGACCTTTATTATTGAGGCTAGGGTGTGGAAGATCTTATATACTATGGAGTCACCATGGGGTGACCAGGATCAATTAGTATTGATGATAAGATATTAGAATGGTCTGAGGAGGTTATCTTGAGTGTCTATATGGATGTTTAGGTGTGGATTAGATGCAAAGATAGGTTATATTATACTATAACACTATAATAAGATAGTGAGAAACATGACAGGTTTTACACCCTATTTTTTATTCCATGTGTGTTTCAATGCTTGTGATAAGTGATGGTCCCGATGGGGGAGAAGATCCTGAGGCTTGGACCTACCATGAGTGAGATATAATTCCACAAGATGGAGTACTTGTGAATGACGTCAGGCTATGCCATGAGTGATAATTTCATGGTTGTATATGGGGCCTTACCTTGAGTGAGAAGCTCTAAACCACAAAACCATGAGAGAGAAGTCATGGGTTGATAGACGGTGGGACATGGGACCTTCCATGAGTGGTCTTGGGTCGAGGATAGCTCATTTGGGGTTGGGTTATAATGATATGTGAGATGTGAATAATGGGATCCAACTTGAGTGATAAGGTAGTGGATTGAGATGTGGATGTATGATTTTACCCTATCTCTTTAAGTAGTTAGTTGAGGTCTTGGATGATGCCCTACCCGGAGTCTTTGGGAATGATTAAGTACGTGTGGTATAAGAAGACTATATTGTATCATGAAACTAAAAAAGGTATGTTCTGGCATCATGGTGTCTTGGATGGCACATGGTGGATTGATGGGTGTGTGTATCTCATTGAGTTTCATAATAACCTAGTAAGCACATGATGACTCAGTGATAATGTTTATTTATGTATTTTTTCTTCATGTATACCCCTATATATGGAAATTTATATTAGGGGTTCTTAGTTATACCCTATTGATTTATATTCTATCACCCTACATGGGCACTCTGGTGCATGTCCATAACTTATTTATACTTTCAGGTTAAGAATGAGATGTGCAGTGGATCATGCAAAAGTAGCTCGATTGGTATTTAAGGACATGGTTATTGGGGACTGGGGGTAGAAGTAGGGTTTTTTGTGTTTTTTTTATTTTATATGTGATAAGCCTAGTGGGTGATCATTTGATGTGTATTTCATGATTGTGGTTTTGTATTGATGTATTCTTTCTCATGAAACATTTTATATAGCACTAATTTTATTGATTTATGCGACTCTGATTATTTTTTAAATGATTTTTTAGTTATTTTACATTATTATATGAGTTTAATTCAAGGTAAAAGTCACTTAATTGTATATATTAGTCCCTCAACACTATTCGGAATCTTCTATTTTATAGGAAGGCGCGCTTGAGGCTATGTGCAACTCTAGATAAAATGGGAATTCTAGACTGGGGTGTCACAAAATTATATGATAGCCTTTATTTTGACTTTGGAATGTGTCAGATCTTGTGATGGACCTCATACTAGTGTTTCACAAACACCTTTCTTGTTATAATTCCTTATTAATAATGTTTTGGGATTGATGTTTTTTATTTTCCCTATTATGGTAGGGATCTTTTTTAAATATTATGTTTTTATTGGAGATGTTTTTTACGTTTTTGTCTCTTAGGTCATAGGTAAGAGGATTGTGTATATGAATCATTATTAGTGTTTAATATTCGCATGACATACATGTTATTATGTGTGATTATTTTACTGATGATAGGTTTATCTATTTAAAGTTTCAACAATAACACATACATAATTTTCCCATATATTTTTTTGGTGTCATTCTACTCAGTTAGACCAATATTTCACTTATGAGTGGATTTATGATTACAGACCATGTGGATCTTGTGGTGAGATATTCTACGTATATGTTTATATTTTCTCTTTTATAATGGACATACAGTAACCTTTGGTGATTCTATACTATCATTGAGTTCCTGAGGGATAGACTAAGGATGGTCTTGGGTTTTATTGAGGATGCGGTTTCATTTACTTAATGTGTCAAAAACAACCTATATGGTGTTTTCCTATATATCTTCTTGGTGGAACTTTACTTAACTAAACTAGGTGGTTGAGAAAAGTCATGATAGGTACCTAGGGATTAAATTTTAATATATTAGATATTTTTTTGGAATCAAGAATGATTTTAGATGGCAGGATTGATTGAATGATTAGACCTATGGGTTTTTTATGCACTTTTGGGTAGCGTGGTCTAATCATGGATAGACACTTGTAGTTTTGGGAATGAAACATTTGTGGTATTTGGACATGTGGTTATCATTGGTGTGAGTTAGATGCCTTGGGTTGTGCATTTATTCTGACATGCATGAGAACCATGGTCATTAAGTTAGTCATATGATCCAAGGTTTAGCGACAAGCAACTCATTACTGCATGGGTCTTGATTTTGATATTGGGTTGTTTAGGATCATGAATTTATTAGGTCTAGGTGAGACTTAGTAGGATAATGTGATATGGAATATGATAGGGTTCTATCGGGATCACTATGCCTTTGGTTTAATTGAGTGAGTGTTAGAGGGGATTTTAAGTAAAATTCATGGTGTGTGAGGGATGGTGTGCAAGGATTGCACGTGGTTCCCATTTGAGTTGTGGATCAGTGAAAATGACATGTGTGAGTTTGTTAAGAAATTTTTAGTTTAGAAATAAACATGAGAAGTGTTGTGGATATATTTTGGTTGTGAGATTCCTGCAAGTATGGCAGCTTGGGGTATCATGTGAGTCAGGGGATGCCTCTCTGTTCTAGGAGTTCACATTAAAAATGGATTGGGGTGTCATGGTTTGGTCAACCCAATGGTTTACCCTAATAAGTACTATTATGGAGGTGTCAGGATGGTACATATTTGGTTCATTTCTAAAGGAGCAGGATACAACAAGACACAAGGTGGGATGTGCACCATTGGTTGTTGGGGAATGTCATTCTTGGTAAGTCAATAATGGGTAGTAGTTGGTTTTTTGTGTTGGAAACTAGGTATGAATAGGAGGCCCATGTATAGTCATTGAATTTAGTGATGGGAAGAGTGTGGGACTTATATAATGGACATTTTTATTATTTGGGGAAATGATAATGACACTCCTATGGTATCAGTCATGGGTGTATGACCCTCATGTCGGATTGGTCGTGGGTGTAGTGATATTGGTTGGTGAATTGTTGAGGTGACATTAGGAATCTGGTGTGCAGGGAAAATCTAATTTTACCTAGTTACTTATAAAATACTAAAAATAAATGTTTGAAGGTGGTGTTGAGTGGATTTGGTGCATTATCATCAGGATTAGGGTAGATTTGGTTTGATTCGAGAGAGATTTGGATTGGAAGGATGTTGGTGATCGAGGGGAGAGCATGATGTTTAGTAATGTGGTTAGTGAACCAACTATAGAATTACACTGGGATTCAGGATTAAAATTTGGGGTGGTAATCTATATAATCTCATGATTCCTTCAATAGTTAAGGTTTCATAATTCGGTGGAGGTGGTCACACATCAATGGGTGAAATTGAGCGTTTTTTGGTAAAGTCAACCATAGGGGAACCAACTAGTTTTTTTATAGAATTGGATATAGTGAGGTATAAACTTCCTTGGGATTGTTGTTTGTAATGTGGTTTAGGGATCAGTGGACCTCTGGGGTTGTGTTTTCAATAGATCATTCCTATGCTGGGGTGCACCATAGTTCAAAATCAAACTTCATGAGTGGAGACTTAAAGTGGGAAGAACTATAATCTTTGGGATGAATCATCTAAAGACACTGAGGTGTATTAGTATATATGATTTTAGTGATATTCATCATGGTTTTGTCACTATTTGTGAGCAGGTGGCTCAACTTCTGGTGATTAGTGCACTTGGTGTTTGAAGTTATACGACAGAAGTGAGTTTAGTGTTCAGATATGGAACACAGTGAGTTATTGGTGAATTGATGGCCATGGAAGGTTGGTAGATGTGGTTTTAATAAAACCATAGCTTCTTAGATATGATAACCATTATGTGGGTAATTTTGGAATTCCCCCATAGATTTTCATATCCTTAGGTCTTGAATGAAGTTTTAATTTTTGATCTGGAGTAGTGGTTGTTCAATAAATATAGACTCAAATCATGAATCCAACCATTGGTAATTAATAAATAGATATTTTTGGATGAGTAATGAGGATCTAATTTTTGTCGGGGTGATTGGGAGATCATCAGAGTAGGGATGGGCTGGTCGAGTGCTGAATTTCAGTAACCTATAGAAGATCACTCCATGAACTAGGCAGTTTTATCTATGAATGAGGCCTAGATGATGGTTTTTTATCTTCCTAGTGTCCTTTATATCATGAATTTTTTATGGAATGAGGTTTCATTCCATAAATTAGGTAGGTAGTTAATCATCCTTTGTGGAGGATTTATTAACACCATGAATCCTATTCACACTATAAAGATATTTTCTGAAGGTGCACTTCACACCGTGAACCCCATATTTTGATTGAGAATGAGGCTTGGGTATATTTTTTTAAGATGTAGACCAGTAATTTATTTATCAAACTCCAGAAAATTTTTGGAACTAGGGGTTTCAGGAGAGGTCCATTTCGGTCTGGTCTTACTTTCCCCCTCCCCCCATGGACCCCTCATGTAGAGGGATGGTTTTTAAGGTGTTATAATGGTGATTCCAAGTTATTTTATCCCTTTTTTGTCTTCTATATTGGTTTTCATTCATTATCCACTGATTTAGGTTATTTTATATAGATTTTTAATGATGATTCTACCGAATCATGGTGGAATCGGGTGAGGATGATAGGGCTTTTGTATGGCTCGTCTGGAGGAGGTCTCGGGAGGTTAATCGCATGTCATTAGAAGATTTTTTGGTGAAACAATGATGTGTGGTGAGTATTTAAGAAAATTTACCGATTTTAATTAATTTTAATAATTAATTATAATTTTTTATAATTAATTATGTTTTTTATGGATTAGGTAGTTTCTCGACAGTATAAAAGGGCTTGGATGCGGATCGGTGGCGCACGATGAGGGGTTCACTCCATGTTCGATATAGGTTTCCCTTATGATACAAAATCATATGCATGTTTATTTATAAGTGTACATGTATATGTAATTTGAAAGTTATGTTTATGAGGTTATGGACTTAGGGTTCCTTGGGTTGAAGAAATAAGATGGTGTGAGGCCTCTTATTCTTGGTCTAAGTGATCTTAATCACTTGGGTTACTTTTTATCACCTGTAAACTATTTTTCCAAGGTGAGAGGGTATTGGTTGAGTAAATAAGTCCTTATAGATATATCTATATATTATTAGTGATATGGGTATCCTAGGTTGGTTTCCCTAAGACTAGTGGTAAATCATAAGGGTCTTGGGGATGATTACTGATGGGTGAGACGGTCAAAAATCGTGTGAGTAGATATGAACTTCTTATTGAGGTCATTGGAGAGTCTTGGTTGGTGTGGTGTGTAAGTAAAGTTTTTTAGACATAATATGTGTGGTATATAGGTACTTCATCTTGGATATGGGCTAAGAGATCTCCCTTAGGATATGTGCGATGGGACCCAAGTGTGGGTGGTGGATTTTTTTGGAACATGAAATTGAGTTGAAAAGGGGCTTAGAGCAACGTGTATTAGGGAAAATATATGGGTAGCAGGACTAGGATTTTACATAAAAATTATATGATTCTTATACCCCACCTCTTAAAGATATGGATTGGAATATTATATAGGTTGTGGAATCACTATGTGAAGACAAAGATGGGATAGAATCAATTAAGAGGTACTAGAATGATCTGGGTAGGTTATCCTGAGTGTCTAGATAGACACTGAGGTGTGGTTGAGATATGGGGATAGGTCCTTATAGATTATAACTTTGTAAGAGATGGTTCTCAATATCATGGGATGTGTGCCCTGATTATGCTTCATGTGTGTGTTGGTGCTTGGGATAGGAAACAGACCTGGTGGGGGGAGGATCCTGAGGCCTGGAACCACCATGAGTGAGATGGTGTTGGTTGGACTGCCATGATATATAGTCCTTGTGTATGAATTTGGTCCCTACCTTGAGTCATAGGGTAGGGATTATAGAAGGGGCCTTACCTTGAGTGATAAGGTTTGATAAACCATGTCTTGAGTAAGAAGGTGTGAGTTGATGGATAGTTGGACATGGGACCTTTACTTGAGTAGGATTAGATCAAGGACCTCCCATGTGGGGTTAGATTTTGATGATAAACGATATGTATATAATGGAATATACTTTTAATGATAAGTTAGTGGTTCAATATGTTGATGTATAACCATACACTATATCTTTTGGTAGCGAGTCAAGGTCTTGGATGACACCATACATTAACTCTTCAGGTATGGGTCGGTATGTGTGGCATGAGATCAATGGATTCTGACATGACATTGAATTAGGTATGGTCAGAAATCATGGTGTCTTGGTTAGCACATGATGTTTGGATAGTCATGTTTATCTCATCGAATATCATGGTATCCTAGTTAGTTCATGACAACTCGATGAATATTTTTATTTATGTAATTATTTTCCTTGTTCATACACATACATATGCTGGCATATATTAGGGTTACTTGGTGAGACACTATTGAGTTATATGATCACAGCCTTTAAGGGAACTCGGGTGTGTGTGACAACCTTATGTCTACTTTCATGTTCATTATGAGATATTCATTGGATCGGACTGAGGAAACTAGATGGTTATGTGGAGACAGGGTTATTGGGGATTATGGATGGCAGTAGGGTCAGTATGTATTTTTTATTACTCTTTTTCACTTGTAAAAATGATCGGACCAGTGGTTGATTAGTTGATGTATATATCTTGACCATGTTTTTGAGTGACTATATGTTTCTGCATTATATTTTTGATGTATCATTATGTTAATTTATTTAATCATACTATGATTATTGTGTGTATGATTTTTTGTTTCTTTTGATTTTTGTGTGAATCTGATTTGAGGGCATTGTCTCCCCAGTGTATTGATTAAGAAATTTTCCCTAGTCATCAGCCATCAGTATATAGGGAGGAATGCTTGAGGCCACATGAAACTTTAGCTCAAATGTGAATTTTAGATTGGGGAGTCAAAAAATGCATCCCAAACCCACACCATAATCATCGTAGTAAACCTCATACCTTATACCAAATATGAGTATGATAAGGATAGGTGTTGGAATTATTCTTATTTTAAATTTCAGAAATGCATCATTATGTCACTCATCCAACTAAAATTCCACCCCTTTCCTGGTCAATGTCATCATTGGCACTATCATCTGAGAAAAATATTTAATAAACCACTGATAATAGCATATTATTCTCTGATAAAATATAATCTCAAAGTCATTATTTGGTAATTTTTATGAAATCATTATCATAACCTTCTCATGATCCAATAAAATCCTAGAATTTGATACAACATGCTTAAGGAATTTTAACTCTCAAGTGTAGAAATGAAATTTCAACAATTTGGATTAAATTTTATGCTCTCTTATATTCATTTAAAACAATCAGATACTCAATATGATCATCTTGTGATTGTAAATATATAAAAATATCATCAGTAAACCTAATCATAAAGTATTCCAAATAATGATGAAAAAATTTGGTTCATCAATTGAAAAAGCTAGTTGTAGAATTTTTTAAAGCAAAAAAAATCATGAAGAATTCATAATTCTCATATTAACTCCTAAGGGTTATCTTTGAAATATCCTTAAACACACCCTAAGTTGATGATAACATTAATAAATAAAAATATTAGAGAATCAAAAATATCTCCTCAATGGATCAAACAAATCATATCTCTAAGGTAATGGTTACTAGATTTTAATAGTTTATTAATTTAGCATTAAATAATTTATACACAACATCAAGATCGTATTTTATATCTTAAAAAATAACATTGGAGTTCCCTAAGGAGAATTAATATACTTGATAAACTCATTAAAATATAGATCATATAACTAAATTTTCAACTCTCATAACTTAACTAGATTCGTTTGATATGAAGGAATAGTATAATTATTCATATAATGTTTCAAGTTTATTATAAAAACTCTATCATTATTCATAGGAAAGACTCGAAAATATTTAGTAAATACATCCTAAAAATAATCAACAATCAGAGGAAAATTTTCACTAAAATCCTCTTCAACTAAGCCGAGAACCACTCTTACTATTTGATTATTAATGGTTATTAGTTTCCCTTTATCAAAACTAGTTCAATTTTGAATATAAGTACCATTAAAAAATGAAAATAAAAGAAATATTTGAAAAGTAAATAAAATCACTCACCACTAGTAGAAATCAATACAATCCCAATAATGTGCAACCCAATACATTCCCAAAATCACTTTAAAGGTAAAAATATTTATTTTATAGAAATCCAAAATATTTCTATACCCACTAAAAATGGACATACATGATACACACTTTTTAGTGGACTTTATCTTCTTCCCTAACAAAGTATCGAATTTCATCTACCTATAAAAAACTCTGCATTCAAACCCAAATCATAAATAAGGTGAAAAGAAATAAAGAAATGAGATAAACCCATATCAAATATAACACTCTATAGAGTATATTTTAGTTGTATTATACCTATAATTATTATATATACATTATTAATATTTATTTTCACCTAATCCACTACAAAAAACTAACTGGTATCTAATCTGTGATCCTAACCGTGGGCTACATGTCTGCCTTGAGCCACACCACCTTATTGAGGTTGTCCCTACAAACCACTATTACCACCTCAACTAGATCTCCCAGAAGACATATGGTTACAACTTTACTAAGCTTCTCCCATCTAGGTAAGAGATTCTTAAATTGAATCATAACCTTTTCTATTATATCACTATCATCCTCTATAATAAAAATACTAAATATTCTATAGTTTATCGCAATTTATTCACACCTTTGGTTCACTATGATACAAAAATCCAGAATTTCATTCATCACAACATGTATAACTCTCAAAAATTAGTCCTTCCACATGAATTAGGATAAGAAAATATTTTCACTGGCATACTAATTTCTCTTCACTATGGATTATTTCTCTTCCAACAACCAGTTAATACACTCGTCCATATCACTAACCTTTAGCTAATACCTAGATATTTCTCTACTATGTGATATTTTTTTACCACCTTCATATAGATAGGAAACCAAAATAGTCTCGTGTGAGCTTGAATTTATAGGTATAAATCATACTCAAACCATCAAGCCTTAAAAGTATCATTACTTACCATAGTTAAATAAAATAAGAGTAGATTAGTGAATTGAGTTATATAATCTAAACCAATCATATTAGCCAGTTTCAATTACATGAACTTATGAACCTTATCTATCTTATAGTCTTGTGATAAAAAACAAATAAGAAATTCTGAAATGTATCCAAAGTAAACTCCTCAATCATTTTCACCTATAGAACCTTCAAACATAAACACAATTAGATTCAATTTGTGATTATTAATAGTATCGATTAGTTTGATTATTTAATAAATTATTTATATCAATTCCCCAATACCTTACAATCCAATATCTTCTATAAATATAGAAGGATGTTGTACCTAAAAATCCAGAGTAATATCTGATATTTTATACTCTTCTCCACATGGTATAACCATTTATAAATTATTAATAGCCCTAATAAATTTTCTTATAATAAATATATTCATAGGATCTTCAAAAAAATCCATAAGTACAGTATGTTCTACATCATCCTCTCGATGATCATCTACACTTTACTCCCAATTAACCCCCTCATTCTCAATTCCCCCAACATAACTCTTAGGTTTAATATCTCAATAAAACCAAAAATAAATTATCCCTAAAACCATAATTTTTTATTAAAATCAATAAAACAAATCATTATATTGAAAAAATTAATATCAATATCAATATATTAAATTAGTTACATTATCATACTCATATAATTGAATTTATTCATGAAATTCACCTTTAAAAAGCTAATCATCCAAACATTGAATAAATTATTGATGATGAAGTAAGTTAACTAAAATCAATTGATTATTTAAATATAAAATCAAAGTGAAATTATATGAACTTTAAAATATTTCATATACTTATATACCAAAAATGCTTCATGATTACTTCATTATTCACCCTAAATATATCTAAATTTAATAACCATAAAAACTCATTTCATGGAAATCACCAAACTATAACTTATTAAAACCATAACTTTAATATTTTACTATCATGGTTACTTAAACTTCTACTTTGAATATGATGGAAAGGCACATACACATAGATTTTATTTCAAGATCCAACCAATAGGAAATTTTATACCATTTTCCTAAATATCAATTTCATATAAAATAAATAATCTTACTCAAATACCATATTATAACATCATACCCTAAATAAATCAAATCATTGAGGAAAAATATCATATAGTCATAAGGGAAGTACCTGATCACTAGAGGCTATATATTATTATCATTTGAGTCATTTCTTAAAATTAAATCTTCTAAATCCTTATTTTTATGAATCACAGTACACTTTTTATGTTTCAAAAAAGTTTACTTGAAGTATTTTTAACTTTTTTATAGAAATTTTCCTTCAAATTTATTGTTCTTATGAACTTCACACTTTTTAAACACTGGTCATTCTGATACTTCATAATACTTTTTATGAATCAATTGCAAATGAAATAAATTTTTATAGGTGCACCCAATGTTTTTAAAAAGATTTTTTGAAATATCAATATTATCATAAAGTTAGTTACAAATGAATTATATTAATATATACTCATACTTGAGGATGATGAACCAATGTGTTGTTGATCAAAATCTATGTTATTGAGAGTAAGGGAATTTTTCTTCTGTTTATTAGTTATGTCAAATTTTTTAAGTTCCTATATTTGAGAGAATTCATTGTAAAGGAACAATATTTTATTATTATAATTTTTTTACTTCAAATATTAATTAATTGGAGAAGTCTGAGGGTAATTAATTACTACTTCTAATCTTCGGTTGATGAATATTTGGGAATAAGATATTGGTTTTTTCAATCCTTTAATCTAAGAGGTTCTATCTTAGAATATGGTACACTTGTATTATGTTTTTTTATTATCCTTGAACTTTGAGTTAAAAGAGTAGAATTTTTTGTGATAGGAATTTAGATATCCTTACTTGATAAAATGTGTTTTGGGACCTTTTAGATTATTTATCTAAACCCCGTTGTATTCTTACTTATTATACTTTATGATATTCATTATTAAATTTATATATTGTTAATTTCGAAGTGTGAAAATATACTAAGAATTGACTTTTTATCATTTTGTTATTGATTTAGATTTATGAAGTCCATACTTACCTTACTCTAGTACTTATAAACTATAACCCTTTAAGAGGGAATTTATTTACAATATTTTTAACTCTTGAATTCAATCCCCCAATTGAAGTTGTCTATCTGAGAAAATAATTATGAGGGTATAGATGTATCACTTATAGAGTGATTTACCCTCTAAAATATTATCTCTAATAAAATATAGAGTAATAAGATTAAACACTAAACACAATAGAAACAATAACTAAAATCAAAAAAATAAAACCCAAATAATTCTCGTAATGTCATACGACCAAAAAAAGTACATTATAAGGCACAAATACATGTAACAATGTGAAATAAAATTTAAATATCCAAGATAAAGAAAAAAAAATTGCCACATTATATAACCTCCAATCCATCTTGAAACAATAAAAATTTCTCACTCACCAACTCCCAGCAACATATAATTTTTTACCTTACCTACATGACAATGAGTGAAATATGTTAGGATGTGTTCATATAGGGTGTGAGGGTAAACTTAGTAGGATTCCACTGGAGACCCTAAACATATCCTTCATCCAAACATATTCATATACATATTATTTAATGTCATTTGTTTTATTCAATAGTCAAAAATAGCACACATAAAATATAATTGAGTGCCTAACAATCCACCTCAACACCTTAATTACTTATTTTTAAAAATTCTAATGAATCCTTAGTATCTCTATCGGATCATATCATTTAAAAACACAAGGATTCACCCATAACATATCTAAACACGTTATCATTTCTCATTATATACAACTTATGGGATAGATAAACACATGTCCTACTTATCATCAAATATAAACTCATGGATTATCTAAACACATGGATTATTCCTCATCATGAAAAAACTCATTGAATACCAAGTATCATATCCAAACACATGGAATTTGGAAACATCAATTAAATTATCACGATATATTTAATAATCTAAATTAATATACATATTTTGGATGCATTTATTTAAAGTTTTATCATAATTTATTTGATAATACATTGGGTTTTGATGTGTTTTCACAAGAATTGTGAATTCAGGACTCAAAGGAGGACATGCTGGAAAATGAAAAAAATCAATATTACATGTCAGGAATTATAAGTACAAAATGTCTATTCCTTGAGAAGACCACATTCTAGCTGAATCACAAGGCGTGAATCCAAAATACAAGGCGTGAACTAAGTACAAAATGTAAATACATATTATATTTTGTGAAAGACTTAAATTTAAAATATAATGAGATACATGATCGAAGATCAGTACACGGCGTGCAAACTTTGAAAACCTAATTGTCGTCAAAGATAGAGCAATGAAATCCAAAAATACAAGATATTCATAGATTATTATGGATATGAAGTACACGGTGTGAAATAACATTACACGTCATGAAAGCCTAAATGTAGAAGCCACTTAAATCACATACACAATGTGACCATTTACACAATATGTAACTTTCAAAGTCAATATATATGCATCATCCTCAATACACAGTAGAGAGCTTTAAACACCCAAAATCATTTCCATCATTATTCTTCATTTCTTTCCCATTTCCATTCTATTTTGAATATATTTCTTTATTTTATTGTTTTATTCATTTCTTCTTTTTTCAATTTCAATCCCAATACTCATTCTTTGTGTGTTGATCTCCAATGCTTGAATCCAATTTTTTTTCTCTTTAGACTTCATCTACTAATGTGTTCATCATTGTTTCTTTATTCAAGTTATAATTTGATTACTTTCATATGATTTCAATTGTGGATTAATTTTATTTAAATTCATTATTAATTATTTCAATAATGTTTCGCATTTCCCTTATTTCATTTAATACTATTATATGTGGCTAATCCACTTAGGGTTAGGGTTATTTTGTAAATACCCTGACCTTCAGAGTTTCAATTGATGGACCCTGACCTAATTGGATCTGATAAGGTTAATATCAATAGCCAGTGATTCTTTCTTCCTAGAATCTAAGAATCCTACAATTAGAATATCGTCTATCTCTAGACCAAGGATTAGTTTCTATCCTAGGTAGATCTAATCGGTGACCTTTTCACTACTTTTTAATATAATTCATAGGTATATCCCATGATATATTTAGAATTATATTTTTCATTAACCCAAAAATTGACCTTAAAACCTTCTTTTAATACAATTAAAACCCAAGCTAAATGGTTCTTAGAAAACCCAAACTCAATAGAGATCATTAGCACTCCTTCCAATAATTTCTTACCATTGGGTTTCTTGAATACAAGTTTTCCCTATGGGTTCAAACCCTAACTTACACTCTACTAATCCTTTGTCATTAATTTTAGTGTGGGAAATATAAATTCTAATCTGATAAATGCCCATGTGTAATCAATGATGTCATGTGGGCCATTCAAATTTTGGCGTCGTTTCTGGGGATATCTATTGTTAGGAATAGTGACCTATGATATCATCCTAGGATTACCTCTTCCCCCCCCCCCAACTCTTTTTCTTCCCCTTTTCTTTTTACAATTTTTCACATATATATTTGAAACTAAATATTCTTTTCATTGGCTTAGTGCATGCGTCAAGGTCCCCTAACTCGTTCTAGGAGCATGGATGGACCCAAATTAGAAGATTTCGATCCTAAAATCAAAAGATCTATTTTTTCATATTGATGCTTAAAATGGATGAACATAGTAACCTTACATACTATTAACCTCCAATAAGCTCCACCTGAACTTCAGGAAGAGAGGATAGCACTGCAGGAGTGCACCATCATGTATTATAGATTTTTTTTCATTAATAGTGACATGCCTAGCATTTTTAACTCTCTTATTTAGGAATATTATTTTCTCAATAAAACCTAGACTAATCTATATGATCCAAAACATGGGAATTTTAGTGGAATTAAAATATAATATCCCCATTTGAACATATCTAATTTCCTAGAGGTTTGTGACACCTTTCGTAACCAAGGCATATCATCTGACACCATCTGGATGTGAGTCTCCCTGTTCTCCTTACATGAACAAGCCAAGGATTGGTTTAAAATATAAGTACTCAAGTATATCATGACTTGGATCAATTCAGAAATAATATTCCTTGATAAATATTCCTTACTGATCTGAACCTGGAAACTCTGGAATGAAATCCAAAATTTCAACCAGGAAGACGGAGAATCAACTTGGGAAACCTATGATTGATTTAAGGAACTGAATCATAAATTCCCATATCACAGACTCCATGTTTCGCTAAAATCTAAAACCTTATACCAAAGAATCCAACTGGATATGTGCACTATTGTGTTGGTCTTCGTTAATGGAGGGATTATTCTAAAGACACCTAAAGTTAGTAGAACATTGTTATTTTATATTTCCAACAACGATATTCTATGGAAAAGTGATAGAGTACCACCCTAGAGTGGAATCCATCACGTGGAAGAGAACACCCACCTTGCATCCCAAGTTGAAGCCCAAAAAATCTTTAATTATTTCAGATACCTACTCCATCACCACCACATCTTGCCCCTATTATGGAGACACAATAATATAAAATGTGCATAGCTCTACATCCATATCAGGATTATATGGAAGGAATTGAGGAGCCTTAAGTCTAATATTTTAATTATGTGAATTATAATCAATAAAATTAGTATTTTTCAGAAACCCCAGCCATACCAACAGTAATATTAACAGAAAAGTTCAGCTCAATAGTAGTAAAAGGTAAATCAAGGTTATTATCAATACAATAAATGTAAAGTTTCGCCATGGAATTAGGGACAATCTAGGTAGCCTCCTCATATTCCACCTTCTTGACCATATTAATAATTTCAACAACATCATTTTCCCTAAGATCTCATCAGTTTCCACCCACTCAACAATAGCAGTTTTAGAAAGCTCTAATGATACCACCACAATAAGTCATTCCTCTATAATCAAATCTTAATAACCTACTCACTTCATTTTTCAAAAAAAATAGACCAAAGGATGACTCCCCAAGATGTTAAAATGGAAAACCAAAGGGGTTCCCTATGAAACCTTGAGCACTAAGTGGGAGAAATCTCAAAGAACTTATTAGATAATTACTAGGTACTTTTTTGGTACTACTGAAACTCATATGAAATATGAGGCTAAGGATATGGTTCTTAAAAGTGTAAAAATGATGGATTTTTAGAAATCATATATAGATGAGGGAAAGAATCCAAAATATCCTGAAAATGTTCTCCAATCATTAGTGAATATGGTGATTCTATAAAAATAATGTTAGTCAGGAGAAAAATCTAGAATCATAGAAAACTAAAAAAGCTCCAATTAAATTGATACCAAAAAAGAAAGAATTATATGTGGAACCACTGCCATAAAACCCCCTTTCCACTTTCTAGAGAAGATGAGACAATATAAAAGATAAGGGAAATATAAAGAAATAGAAATGTTTAAATAATTTCCCACTAACATTACCTTTGCAGAAGCGATTTATCAAATTCATATGTATGGAAAGTTTTTGAAAGACTTTCTCTCAAGAAAGTGAAAAATGGAAGACCTAGGAGTCATATCCTTGAATAAAGAATTCTATACAGTTTTTCAACAGAATATCCCTCCCAATATTCGATACCCTAAAAGTTACTCTATTACCTGAAATATAGGGACATGAAATTTCAGAAGATCCTTGTGCGATCTTAGAAGGAGTATCAATCTCATGCCTATGAAATTGTTCCAAAAAATGGGGCTTGAAAGAGTTAAAACCAATGAGAGTAGCACTTTAACTGGCTAATCGATCAAGTCAATTACCCTTGAATAATTCTTAAGGATATCTTAGTCAAAGTTGGAAAATTCATTTTTCCTATGGATATCTTTATCTTGGACATGGATAAAGAGGGAAACATTCATATCATCCAAGGGAGTCCATTTCTCACCACTAGGAAGGAATTTATTTACATAAATCAAGGATGAATAATATTCATAGTTGGTGAAAAATTGGTAATTTTTGACTTAGAAAAGGCCTCTAAACAAAGCAATGACTCATTTGACTGTTAATACATATTTATTTATAATGATAAAGATGGTTATATGGTCATTGTGAATAATATAGATACCCATTCTTTAGATTAAGATTCATTTACTGACTACTGGGGAATAAATTACACCAAACCTATAACAAGGGGTATTTTCCCACCATTCATACCCTCATTCATCATACCATGAATGCTGGAGTAGAAACATTTACCAAGCACACTAAAGTATTTTTTTCTTAGAAACATAAGTTTCACATCTAGTTATTATCACTGAAAACTAAGTTAAATTAAATAAGAAAAACTCATTTAATTCCTAAAAATTCCTATAAATTCAATTTCTTGGTGAGTTTCAAGCATTAAAGAAATCAGTACCATGATATGAAACCAAAAGAATTTTTTATAAGAAGTGGTTAAACCCAAAAATAAACCCCAGAGTAGACTCACCCCATGAATTAAATAGGTAGTCAAAAAGGAAGTTTTTAAAATTATACACTGGGATAATATTTTCAATCTCTCATAGCGAGTGGGTGATCCCATCGTATGTTTTCCCAAAGAAATATGGCTTGATTATGGTTAAAAATGATGTAGATGAGCTAATTTCAACTCGATTCATCACTAGGTGGAGAG
This sequence comes from Viscum album, assembly GCA_963277665.1. Lineage (NCBI taxonomy): Eukaryota > Viridiplantae > Streptophyta > Magnoliopsida > Santalales > Viscaceae > Viscum > Viscum album. The sequence continues at coordinate 1,688,836,678 of OY728119.1, forward strand.
TTTGTGTTGATTATAGAAATATAAACATGGTAACTCAGAAGGTTCATTTTCTTCTCCATTTCATGGATCAAATACTGGAGAGACTAGTCAAAAATCAATTTTATTTTTTCTATATGTATATTCCATATACAATAAAATTGTATTAGACCTAGTAAACTACTCAAAAACAACCTTTACATGTACTTTTGTAACCTTCACCTATAGATGGATGTACTTTGGAATGTTCAATGCATCGAAAACTTTATAGTAATGTATGAAACATAGAATTAATGATATGGTATAGTTTTTAAAAAATTTCATGGATGATTTCTCCATTTATAGATGGTCTTTTGAATTCTTCTTATGTAATCTGGACCTAGGCCAACAAAGATGTGCAGAAAAATGATTAGTGGTAAATTGGTAAAAATGTTATTTCATGGTCTAAGGAGGTATATTCCTTGGAAACAATATCAAAGAAAGTCGTGGAAGTCAATAAAATGAAAATCAAAGTAATTAAATATTTACCTGATCCCACAATAGTGAAAGGTGTAAGAAGTTTTTTGTTCCATATATGATTTTATCACCGCTTTGTGAAAGACTTTACAATAGTTGCCTTCCCAATAACACACCTTTTATAAAAGGATACTCCTTTCAATTTCACTAAAGTGTTTTGGAAGGTGTTCAACATTGTAAATAATTTCCTAGTGGCTACTCATATTATAATATTACCATATTGGGATAAATATGTTGAACTAATGTGTGACACCAGTGATTTCACCGTAGGTGTTGTCTTTAGAAAACAGGTTGGATATATCTTCCTTACCATTTATTATACTAGTCATACACTGAATGAAGATCATGTTGACTATAAAAACATAGAAAAATAACTACTCACATTCATCTATGAATTTTAAATTTTTCAATCATACCTCATGTTGTCTAAAGTAGTGGTCTATACTGATCATGCAGTACTCAAATAATTATTGAGTAAAAAGGATTCCAAACTGCAGATGATATGGTGGATCATACTATAGTATAAATTTGATATAATAATTAAGGATACAAAATGGACTGATAACATCATTAATAATCACCGATCTAGACTCCCAATTCCCATCATTAAGGATGATGATAATCTAGATAATGGGGAGGACGTTTCTAATGAAACAATTTTTAATATAAATAGACAATATCAAATGTGGTTTTTTTATTAAAAACTATTTTTCCATGGGAAAAATTTACCCCCACTTCTCCTACCAACAAAATAATAAATCCTTGGTCGAGGCCTCACACTATTATTGGGATGAACTACTACAATTTAAACAATGTGTTGATGAATTAATGAAATGTTGCATCCTTGAAGATGAGTTTCAAAGTGTACTATAGATGTGTTATATGTCTCTAGTTGGAGGAAATCATGGTTTTGAATGCACTATGGATAAAATATTACAAAATAGACTATTCTATCCCATACTCCATCATGATACAAGGATTTTTGTTCACAGCTGTGATCAATGCCAATAAATAGGCACCATTGGAAAAAGAAATGAAATTTCACAGAATCCTATTCTAGAATTAAAAATCTTCAATGTATAGGGAATTGAATTTATGGGTTCATTACCAAATTATCATGGAAAATTTTACATCCTAGTCGATGTGGATTGTGTTTTAAAGTGGCTGGCAGTCAAGGACACCACCCATGAAACAGTTGTAGTGTTCGTAAAATTATTAAAGAAAAACATTTTTTTGAGATTTGGATTTACATGATTTCACATTAGTGATTAGGGAACTCACCTTTCAAATAATTCCATGAAAGTATTTCTTAAAAATTATGGAATCCATTATAACACTAAAACTACCTACCACCTAAGGACAATCGGGCAAGTTTAATTGTATAATAGGAAGATTAAAAAAATCTCTAAAATATAGTGGCTAAAAGTATAAAGGAATGGAGTAAAAATTAGATGATGCACTTTGGGAATATCACACAATGTATAAAACACCCATAGAAACTCCATCCATCTTATTTATGGGAAGAAATTTCACTTTCTAGTTTAATTAGATCATCAATATTATTGGGAAATTAAGAAACTAAATTTAGATACTCAAAATCTAGGGAATTTAAAATGATACAAATCCATGAGATGGAAGAGATAAGAATGGACGCTTATGAAAATACTTATATTTATAAATAAAAAATGAAGAAATGGAATGACAACCACATTGTGTGATGAATCTTCACACCAGTGTATAAAGTTATTCTTTTTAATTCTTTATTGAAACTCTTCCCTAGGAAGCTAAAATCTTGATGGTCGAGTACCTTTATAGTTTTCAAAGTGTTCACCTATATGGAAATAAAAATTCAAGAAGATGAAGGACCACACTAAAAGGTTAATGGGTAGACACTAAACATTTATTAATAACCATTTCACAAAATTTGTTTCCTTTATTTAGAGTTCATTTAATTTTTTCATCCATCCATCTAGATAATGATGTCATAGTTAGTTCTTTATGAAAGGAAACCCATACTTTTTGTTTTATATATTTTCATTATGTACTTAAGACCTTTGTTTTTTATTTTATAGTACTTTTTTGTTATTCAGACATCCAAAACTTCATTTTAGCCACTTCATTCATTTATTTGAGTTATTTTATCTTAATATTGATTATGTGCACCTATCCATTTTTCTTCTTACATATTGATTAACCCCTATGTATTAATGGTTTATTTAGTGTTGGTATTTAATTTCTAAAAAAAATTAGGTAGCCCAATTTCAAATCACCATCCAACAATTTCCATCATGGAATGATTTTTACAATAGGTATCTCTCAATTCCCTAATTGTAAATTCATAATTTCCATTTAAATATGTTTATGATTCTATTGTTATCTTTCCCACAACACTTTCCAAAAAAAATGTGGGAATTGTATCATTTTAAGTGTGGGGGAATCATTATTGATCTTTATTGTCAATAAACTTGTTTTAATGTCTGTTTTAAGTAGTCTATGAGACATTTTTAATTGAAATCATGATTTAACATGAAATATCATTGCACCCATTTATATTAAAGACAAATATTTGTTAGAGATTATTGAAATACTTTTTTATTAAGGTTTATAATTTTAGCATGATTTCTGAGTTGATTTGTTTAATTTTAATTCTATATTCTTGAAATTTCAATTAATTCACTTATTACGGGATAATATGACCAGATTGATTACCCATTATTTTAAATTCCCATTTCCAATAGAATTCTAGACCTACATTGTCATATTTTATTTTGATCATATTTCTTGAGAGATACTTAGGACATGTAAACCTATCAGGACTTGCATTGAGATCTAATTGAGGCTACAACTAAACAAATACACTATTAAAATGATTGAGGAAATATTTTGTGTTCTATTTATCCTGATACCCACTTGTACATTTATCCTTCTTTATCACACAATATCCATGAATAACCTTATTAGGATAGATCCATTTCAAGCATATTATTCCTTCCTACCCTACTCTTGGTATTATTCATGATTTTCTTCTGAACAAGTGTGGGGGATTTTTAATCTATTCCATATATAGGATATTCTTTTTTGAGGAAACATAAGGTGGTATGTTCACTAAATTTATATGAAATGGTTCATGATTACCTTCATTATATGATATGTATACCCTGTTCCTTTGAAAAATAAATAAATAAAAGGGTTGTGTCTTGGGAAGGTCAAAAATCATCATTAATAGACTCATGAATCTTATGAAGGATTTTATGTGGTTAGGTTATAGATGTAAGATCTATCCTAGACATGAATTTTGAAAAATAAATAAAATAAAATAAAGATAAAGGAATAGAGAACATTATTTATTCTTTCTTAACAAATTCAGGGGCCTGCTTTGAGTTGTTTGTAGCACGGAGATATTTTTTATAGGAGTTATGTGATTTTACTATTCATGATTATCTTACATTACACTATATATATTAACCTCCTTTTAATCTTTATTTTTATCTTCTACCCACCTATCCTCGGCCTCAGATACATTTGAGCCTTATTGATAAATCTCTCATGGTTAATTTTGTATTTGTCTTTACAAAGTGGAGTTGTTATAAGCAATTCAATATTATGGTTAGGAACATGTATTCAAGGTATGATCATAAATCCAATTTTATTTTAATTTGAGTGATGATATAATTTTCATTTTGAGGTAAATTGAAAAATGGGTATAGCTTTTATGGAACAGTTGAAAAATTATAATTAAAGGAAGAATGAATCTGAATAAAGAACATAACTATGAGGCATGAATAACTTTCTATATAGGATTTCTTCTAGAGGACTGTCTTTTCCCACTTTCAATTAGTTTTATTTTCCTGGTTGTAATGAATGTTTCATATTTAAAATTTCTTTGATTTGGAATCCTTATTGAGATATTTTTTTCTTGGGGATAAGAAATTGTTCAAGTATGGGGGAATTTGATAATCCAAATTCATATAAATCTTTTGGATACATTTATTTAATGTTTAATCATGATTTTTTAGATAATACATTTAGTTTTGATTTTTTTTATAAGAATTCAGAATTCAGGACACAAAGGGGGAATGTTGGAAAATGGAAAAAAATCAATATTACATTTCAGGAATCTTAAGTACATGACATGTACTCCTCGATCAGATCATCTTCCAGCTGAATCACAAGGTGTGAATCCAAAATACAAGTCATAAACCAAGTACATGACGTGAATTTAGTTTACACATTTTGAAAGACTCGAATTTAAAATCTGATGAGATATACAATGTGAGCTCATTACATGACGTGAAAAGTTCAAAAACATAATTTCAACTAAAGATACAATCCATGAAATATGAAGATCAAATATATTAAGATATTATTATAGATATGAAGTACACAATGTGAAAAAAACCATTACATGTTATGAAGCCTCAATGTATAATCCACTTAAATAACATACTTGAAATGAATTATTTAAATTTTGTGTAACTTTAGAAGTCTATATATATGTAGTAAACCAGAAAAACAGTACAGAAATTTAGATTCCTAAACTCCATTCCTCTATTCTTCTTCATTTCCTTCCCATTTTCTTTTCAGTTTATTTATATTTATTTATTTTATTATTTTTTTCATTTTTTCTTTTGATTACAAGACTCATTCATTTTATCTTATTTTATAATGTTTGAATCCAATTTTTTTTCCATTCAAACTTTAATTGTTGTTGCTTTCTTCATTTTATAATTATTCAATTTAGTATTTGATTGTATTTATATGATTTAAATTGTGTATTTGTTTTGATTTAAACTGTTTATTCATTATGTTAAGAATGTTTCCTATTTCCTTGATTTCATTTAATACTATCATGCACAGCTAATATGCTTTGGGTTAGGGGTTGAGAAAAGGGGGTATATTCTAATGTAATTAATCTTTGAATCAAAATCCGGTAACCTTATGGATATTAATTAGGGTTAAAAACAATTTTCAATCTCATTCTTTTTCAAATACCCTTACAATCATAGGTGTAATCGAAGGATGCTGGACTAATTAGCATTGATTAGGATAGGACCAATAGCTAATGATTCTTTCAAACTAGAAGATAATCTTCCTGCACTTAAGTTTTCAAATATCAATGGACCAAGGAGTAGTTTCTAGACCAGGTATATCTAACTAGTTTTACCAAGACCAACCGGATACCTTTTTACTACTTTTCATTCTAAGACATAGGTTTATACCAAGATAGATTTAGGATTATATTTTTCATTAATACTAAAATTGAACCATACCCTTTTAAATCTGATTAAAACCCGAGAAAAATGGTTCTTAGAAAACCCAAACAAAAGAGAGATTGTGAGAAATCCTTCTCATAAGTTCTCACCACTGGGTTGCTTTCTTAAACTTTTTACCTATGGGTTCAACCCCAAACAACCATTGTGTTATGCCTTTATAGATGAGTGTAGTTTATAAAATATAAATTCTAATCAAATAAATTCCCATGCATAATCAATGACGTCATTCAGGGTATTCAATTGTAAAATGTTAATAATAATTTTATTATACCACATAATTCTTAATTATTTTAACATATTTTAACATCTAAAAACACTTTATAAATCATTTATTATTGTTTAACAAACACATTCCCATTTACACGTCATTATAAAACAACTACAACACATAACTCATTTCAAAAAATTTGTTTTAATTATAAAAAAACATTATCCATAATTTATATAAAAGTTAAATATCACATTTTTACTTAAATATGTATTATTTAAATTACCAATATGATTTCCAACAAGCACTAAAAATATCACCATGTAAACCAGAATTCACATGTTTATTTGAAATTTTTAAAATTCACACATTATCAACATAAATCACATTAATCTCAAAGCATCCAAAAAAATCCATCTAAAATCAAACCATTAATTTCAATGAAAAAATCTACCATATGATATTATCTTCAACTATAATAATATCAATTCAGTACTTAATATCACTTAATTATTAAAGATAATAATTTTTTTCCAAAAACTAAAATTTTAATCAATTTATCATGTTCTAAATATCCAATTTCATCATTACATTTCATCTAATATATCTCTCTATATAATGTATTTTATTTAAAGTTATTCAGTCTACTCATGCATGAATTTATGACAATAAACATTAAATAATAAATTAGAATTAAATAAAGGTTTGATATCACAAACAAGATTTCTAATTAACAAACCACATATGCAACAAAATATTGATTCCAAGACAATCATTAAAAATCAATAAATCCTCCAAACTAGATCTAGAGAGGATTTTGATAGAATTCAATTCAGCTATTATTCATCTAGAAAATAAAATACCAATTCTAAAATATGATTCTTAACCTGGAAATGATAATGTACCCCCCCTCCCCATTTAAAATGGGGTTTAGTTCATACCATTGATATTTTTGTGGTAACTATTAGATTAATAGTATCATAGATAATGCTCAATGACTCATAATTGGGATTTAGGTGGTTCCCAAAGACATGTGGTGTATCAATATGGTTCATCATACTCCCTATGATCATAAATAGGTTTATGATAACTTATAAAATTCACCAAAAATAAAAAAAATTATTATAAAACTCCAAATAACTCTTTTATTCATTCAATGATCTCAAAATAAGATCAAAAATAATTTAATTAAATTCAAAAATATTGATATTAAATTCAAAACGTATGTAATAAATTCAAATTCGTTCTATATAATACCCTATTCATGAATTCAAAATGTCATTTACCTCCAACATGTTCCCAAAAATCATCATAGAATATAAACTATCAATGAGAGTGAATCCAATTTCTTAAGGAAATGGTTTCTATAAAACCATCATCAGAGAAATATTTAATCAAAATATTCATTTTTAAATAATTAAAGACTTCTATATGGATTGCAGATCTTACACAATCAAAGTAAACTTTACACATGTATCTCAAAAATAAATTAGAAATTATAGAATTTTATAAAGGCTTATATGGATAACATTAATTACCCAAAAAACACCTCTCATAAATCTCTCTAAACTCCAAGGGATATCTAATCCTATTACCAATTCCAACAGTGACATCCCATGACAAACCTATAACTCCATTAATAGAGGTTTCATGTTCATTGAAGTACACATTCAGCAGGTGAGTAAAACCCTCAATAATATTTCCCTAAGTACTCCAATAACACCCCATAAATAACTAAAACCACATGCATGTAAATGATTTTTTAAAATAAATAGGTGTGACAATAAATAAATAAATAGTAGTAGTAATATAATTCATATCAATTGTAATGTTACTTTATTTAATTTAACACATGAAAAATAAACATAATCTATTTAACAAATTTATAATCCTCAAACAAAAAATTACATAAGGAATTTTGCTTTTCAATATTTTTTTCAAGTTCTTTTTAGGGAGATAAGGAATCTTTATATAATCCATTATTCCTTGTCAAAGTAAAATCTATATACCATCCCCCACTATTAGTGGCCCGCTCATGAAGTTAAAGTAGGAAATACTCATAGATCTAGATCTATGAGTGTAAATAAAAGTGTCACTATCAAATTGAAATTTCATCCAATGGATATAATATGTTATAAACCCTCAAATAACTATGATTGGGAGGATAAATTTCACATGGGTAAATGCTCATTTTTTTCATCCCCTAATCCCCAAGGTTAATTATTTAAAAATCATTGTGATCAATAATCAACACACATTTGACTAAAATACATTTAAACAATTTAAATATGATCCTTAAGTCAAATATAAAACACCCCACACAAAAATTGGTTTTACCATATAATAATTGGTGAGAATGAACCTTTGTAATTCCCCAGAATAAGCCTTCAATTCTTAGAAAAATTTTAAATTTCTACTGGATAAAAAACTCAAGTTTACATATTTCAAATGAGTTGATGGAATTGATTTATAATGATGAAAGATTTGTTCAACCATGGTCAATCTAATGACCCAAGCATTACTTACATGGACATTACATTTATTTTGAGGGATATTTAATTAATTTCACAAATAGAGGCCCAAATACCGTATTAGTTTATTGTATTTGGAAACTTAGAACACATTCTTCTAGCTTAGTGAAAGATCTTCCACATTTCCCATAAAGATCTTCCCCACTAGTTTTCCCACCTAAAACCTTTAATTATATATTGGGGAAAAGATAACATATGAAAATGGTGAGATCAAATACTCAGTAAGGGTAAGCATAGTAAACATCATACAAAAAATAAACATGAGAATGTAAAAACATGAACATAACTTTTGAATATCAAAATCTTGAGTCATAAAATAGATCTTGCAAATACATAAGGCATAAATCATAAAGGAATTTTAACCTTGATAACATAGCATTGGAATAAAACATGAACTTTTGGAAAACTCATAAGCATATAAAATCATTTTCATATTATCCAAGACTCATAGACTAGACCATAATAGTGGACAAAATCCATTACTGAACTGAGTTCACTTATCATTCCAATCTTGTATTACTAAATCGGATATACTTGTAATTTCAGCCCTGTATTACTAAACTGGATTTAATTGCCTTTTCAGTCATGTCTATCTCATAAGATATATATCTTTACCCAATGAATTGGAGGGATATATAGGTACCACCCATCTCATAATGAAATCATTCTTAAATGATTCACAAAAACATAAATCATTCATTGTAGCATAACCCAATAAATAAAATCGGTTTTTTAAAAACCATTCCATTATAAAATAATAAATATAAAATATCCTTCCATAATTAACACAATCAAATCATATTAATAATATAGATATAAACATAACCCTATATAAAGAGCTTCATCTTAAATGGAAAATAATTTTGATAAAACACTTGAACTTAATTGTTGAGGATAATATCCTTTCCTCTTCAAAAACGTTTTATTTTATCAAAATGCCACAAAATTTTAAAATTAAAAGAATTTAGTTTAAAATAAACTTAAAATCTTGTAGATTAAGCTTCCTGGAAATAAGGAATGAAAATATGTTCATGTCGTATAACTTTAAAAAAACATTCTGCTTAAACTTTTGCCAGAAAATTCCGAAAGTACCTCATATGGTAAGTGAAAGAAAGATTTCTTCCAAACCATATAGTAAAAGTATAAAATGGTTAAAATTTATTTTAAACATACATAGAATAATTTTAAACATTTTATTAAAACATTATTATAAAACATGGACATGGATGATAAATATACACCCGGTAAATAATTACGTATAAACAATCTCGGATAAAAATGAGATTGCAAAATTATCCCTTACCAATTATAATCAGTGAAATCCTATACCTCATAAAATAAATAAAATTATATGAATATGTAAATATAATAACCTTAATAATAATAATCCTAAAAATTCATGGTAAAAATAAACACTATACAAAAGAAATAGGTGGTGTATAAGGCATATGTCCCACAGAAATAAAATTGAGACAAAATAATCCCTTACCTTAGGCCTTTTATCCTTTATGTGTATCTGAAACTACTTTTTAATGATTTAAATAATTTAATTGACTTATTAATAAATCATATTCATTTTTATGATATCATATATGATCATATTTTCATTCTTTTGGTAATAATATTTCATTATTACTCGTTATTCGGGTATAAACTATTTCATTTTCTTATGCATGTTTTTTAGAATAAGTTCTGGTTCTCCTTATTAGGTAATATTTATATCATTAAAAAATTATATTAACATAATAAATATCATATTTATTCATTATTTATATTTATATAATTACTTTTTAGTGGATACCTTGTAGAATGAATCACATCGCATCGTGAAGACGGTAGGTCATACGTACGCACGAGCGACGATATCATTCTGATAATTGTGAAATATTACGGAAGTGGATGGAATATAAGTTGTTAAATAATCCATATCATGTAATAATAATAATATTTAGTTATTATTTACATCATTATATCCATCCATGTAAGGTGGTGGTGAAAAACATATTACACCACTGCGTGGAGACGGTAAGTCGTACATACGCATGCATGGTGATTTCATTTTTTTAGGATGGATAGAAGGTGGAATATTATTATTTTATAATTATAAAAACATATCATTACATGAGTGATAATTATGTTATTATTTTATAATTAAATAGATAATTAAAAGGAAGAAGAAGAAGAAATAAGTTTGAAATAATTAGTAGAAGAGATTACCTATTCCTCATTGTGCTTCCTCTAAATCTTCTCTTAAAGGGACTAGAGTTGGTGTATTGAGAATACCATAACCTATATAATTTGAATAAGTAAGTTTATATGGAAATATTTCAGTGGATTTATGATATTGAAGGCTAAAATAGAAGTGAATAGGTGAGGGAGGATGTTCCCTTTTATAATTGACATGAGGGGAACCATTAGAAATTATTAAAATATTAAATTAATATAAATTAATTTTTTAATAAAAATGATTCCAAATTAAAATATGTATAATATAATATGATTATAGTTCTAAATAATATCATATAATTACTATTATACATGTATTTATTTTATTTTAAACACTATATTTTTAGTTTTCCCTTAATTTTTCTCTTTTAATTTTAATTATGGTAACAACATTTTAAGTATTAAGAGGTTATAAATTTTACTTATATGAGGTGAATTTCCCATAATTTTACACTTAATGAACTTTTAGACCTTATAATAGTCACTTTATGATTTTAAAATATTTTTATGATTTTTTAAATAATTTACTAAAATATTATTTTTATAAAATATCAATAGTGTCAATTTCTACACTATTAATTTCATTGAATTTAAATAAAATTCATAAAGAGAGATAAATTTTAAAAAAAACAATTTAATAGTATTATAACATGTCATATTCACCTATAAAATCCTTTTATGACATAAATTATATCATATAATATTTATTTTATTGTTTATAATATCATTTATTTGATATTTCTCTTAATAAAATAATTATTGCATCACAATTATTTCGATATATATGGTAAATATTTAATCTCTAAAAATTATAAATAAATTTAAGTGATGTAGATAATTTCATTATCTTTCTTCATACTACTTATTTTTATATTTTCATTAATTTTATCACTACATTAAAAAAATTACTTATAAGAGATAAGAGAGTGACAGGTTGTCACTTTCTTTTATTTAAATAATAATTACATCACTTTCATAGAAAAAAAGTACATTAAAGGAATCAATTTTTATCCTTAGTTGATAAGGGTCTACTTTTATTCATCCAATAATATTTTTTCTGGATTTAGGGTAATTTTTTTGTCCTTATCATATTATTTTTTATCTTAATTTACCTGATTTACCATTAACCATGGTAAATAAAAATTATCATAGTTACTATTCATTATAAACAAAAATAAAATGGAACTATTTAAATAATTTGGACATAATTATTCCAAATATGTAATAAATTTTTCCAAATTCAAAATAAATAATTGGTATAAATTAATTAAAAAATTATCCCTGTTGTCAAAATGAGAAAACGAGTTTTTTAAAATATATATATATTAAAATAATGACTTGCGATTATATCTAATTTCAATGTAAAATTACTTCCAATGAACAAAATTGGATTAAATGATAAAAGAATAATCTAAATATACTTTAAAAATAATTCAAAATATAATCAAACTATATAAATAAATTATACAAGAAGACAGTTTTGAATTAAAATGCGGTATTTTTTCACTATTCATTAAAATATGAATTTTATCAGAAAAATACAAAAATTTCAACCAAAATAAATTTTAATGTCCCAATTCCAAATAATAAGTTTATTTAGTCAAAAATAACTTATAAAAGTTTAAAAAACTATATTTAAAATGGGTTCTCTATCAAAAGGTTGTAAAACTTTATTTTTTTGGAAAATATTTCCTTTATCTGAAAAAATAAATTTGTTCGTATATCATGTGTAGAAAACATATATTATTAATTTAAAACATTACTTTTAATATATTACATATATATTTCATTAATATAATCCATAAAGAGTGATAGTATTATTTTTTAAACTCACTTATTTTAATTTGAATAGTTTTTTAGAAAAACATTTCCTTTTAATTAAAAACAATGTTTTATTTTAATTTATAAATAACTATTCACAAAAGAATTAATTAAATACATTTTTAAACAATATTTTCATAAATAAATTAATATTATTTATTCCCTCTATTTTAATAGCTAGGTTATAATAATATTTAGTTGTTCACTTATACCCGGTCTTGCATGAAATGAGTTATATCAAAAGAACTTGAAATTGTGTGTAACACAATCCAAGCATTGTGTTGTGTATATTACAAGATAATACGATGTTCTGTATAGCACAAGATAATCTTTGTGTAGCCTATACCATAAGACAACAAAGAAATTAACAATAATATATCTCATAAAATCTTGGGGTGTCGCATTCTACCCCCCTTAAAATGAAATTTCCCTTGAAATTATTCAGGGTTATAAAAGTTTTACTACATGAAAGTTTCTTTCATAGAAACTGACATCGTAAAAAGGAATGATAAAACTTCATTTTAAAAAATAAATTTAAAAACATATCAGTTTTCCAAAATAACTCATCACTTACACATAGGATAATATAGGTGGGAAGTGAAAACAAAGATATGGAAAAAATCTACCCATCAAGTTATGATGGAGAGTGATAGAAAACAAGGATATGAGAAAGTTAACAATCAGAAATCCATGAATATAAAATTATTTAAGGGACCATCTTATTCATAGGATAAGAAGGTTCCAGGACAACATTTTTTGTTTTTAGGATCCTTTTCTTAAATTTGGGTAACCTAAGAAAAATACTTACTTGATTTCAGTACAATATCATCATTGGTCATGCCTTGAACAATTTCCACTTCATCTCTTATTCAAAAAAATGAAGTGTAATTTTTCATTCCTGAAGTGTTATCAAATCATACAATCCATAAATTGAATTATAGGTCATTCCATCTCTCTTTATCATAAAAATTTTTAGTACAAGTTATCAAACATGCATAAGTCTATATAAAGTGAGATAATATTTTATTCTAACAAACTTCATACGATGTTTAACTTAAAATTTCCAAAAATTTAATAACCTTATAATCCTTCTAAAAGATGAAAATCCAAAACTATAGAAAAAGTTTCACAAACACGACTTAACATTTATCCCCCATATATCATAAGATATCTCTGGTTGGTCATATTCCAAAAATTTGAACACCTTCATCATGTATTCTCTTGAGTCAGGGTAATAACTTGAATTAATAGATATACTTATTAAAAACATACATGTTTCCTTATTCAAAAACTTATTGGATATATTCCTTAAGTACCAAAAATTTTTATACTACATCCATGATAGCATAACCCTCTTGTAAACTACTCCATAATTAGTTCCCAAGAAACTAGCATCATCCAATTTACTTATTCAAATCCAAAATATCTGTATCCAAACATAATTATCTTAACATAAGGGATATATTAAGGGTTTTCTTTACCTTAATCATGTGTTCTTAAAGTATATCATCTTACCCTTAAATAAATTTTTTGGATCCTTAGAACTATTCAACATATCCTTTCCAATCTTTAATGAAAAACTTATACTGAAAGCACTTATATATTTCATGATTCATATAACATATTATTTGAATTCTAAAATATATGCACCTCAATCATCCAACTTTATTCTTAAAACATTAATTTAGGATCCATCATATTCGTCTTTCCAAAAATATGAATCATGTATTAATATTTCTCAACCTCAAGATTCATAGGTTTAATGTAAAAAATACTGGAAGAACATCACATACCTTCCACATGTCATTTACAATATCTTTATCCTTAGCAGTATGACCAATACTCGTACCATCATCATGATTATCTTCATGATATTTCCACTTAGTAAATAAATCTTCATAATTCTCATAATTTCCACATCTGAAACATTCAATGGTTAACTATGTTCTATGTACTTCTATCTATTGACTAAGACCAGAAAGAAAAGTGTGAGAAATACATATCAGAGATTAGAAACACATAAGTGAGGTAAATTAATTATAATATTTCAATCTATGATATCATCGATTTAACCCTAGGTTCTTCATGGTTATCAAAAAAACCCTAGGATTTTAACCTATACCTAGACTTATCCATAGTAAATTCATAAACATATCCTTAGAAATATATCTAGGGATCTCACTAAAGTTTTCGTACCCTAGCTTCCAAATGTTGACTAAACCTTCACTCTAATACCAACTCTAAGGACCTGGGATTGAAGTACATGGACATTGAATTTCTTTTTCGGAACACTTAATACATTATAAAAATAGACTCCCAAAGACCGAATTATTTTAGTGTCATTGGAGACTCAGAACACACTATTCTATCGTGGTAAAAGATCTTCAACATCTCCCATAAATATCTTCCCCATTAGTTTTCTTACCTAAAACCTTTCATTATATCCTGGTGAAAAGAAAACATATGAAAGGGTGAGATCAAATGCTCATTAAGGTTAATCATGGAAAACATTATTCAAAACATAAACATAAGAATGTAAAAACATGAAAATATCTTTTGAATATCAAAATCTTGAGCCATAAAATAGATCGTGGTAGTATGTAAGGCATAAATCATAAAGTAACATTAACCGTGACAACATTGAATTGGAATAAAACATGAACTTGTGGAAAACATATAAGCATATAAAATCATTTCCATATTATCAAAGTATCGTGACCAATATCATTATAGTGGAAAAAGTCCATTACTGAACCAAGTTCACTACTCATTCCATCCCTGTATTATTGAACCATATATACTTGATGTTTCATCCCTGTATTACTGAATAGGATTT
Source organism: Viscum album (assembly GCA_963277665.1). Taxonomy (NCBI): domain Eukaryota; kingdom Viridiplantae; phylum Streptophyta; class Magnoliopsida; order Santalales; family Viscaceae; genus Viscum; species Viscum album. The sequence goes on from OY728119.1 coordinate 1,688,852,065, forward strand.
ACTTGTCATTCCAGTAATTTCTATCTCATAGGATATAAATATTTACCCAATTAATTGGATGGATTTATAGGTCTCACCCATCTCATAATGAAATCATTCTTTCATGTACCATAAAAACATAAATCATTCATCATAGCATAACCCCATAAATAAAATGGGTTTTTGGAACATCATTCATCATAACATAATACATATAAAATATCATTTCATCATTAAAAAAATAAAATAATAGAAATAATAGTGATAAAAACATAACCCTATTTAAATAGCATCATCTTATATGGGAAATAATTTTTATAAAACACTTGAACTTAATTCTTGAGGATAATATCCTTTCTTCTTAAAAAACATTTTCTCTTCTCAAAATGTCATTCAATTTTAAAAGAAATTAATTTATTTGAAAATAAACTTGAAATAATGTAGAGGGAGCTTCATGTAAATAAGTCTTAAAAATCCACCAATGTCGTATAAGTTAAAAAAACATTATCCTCATACTTTTTCCAAAAAATTCATAAAGTAACTTTCATGGTAAATGAAATAAATATCCTATCCAAACCATGTTGTACAAGTAAAAAATTTGTAAAAATTATTTTAAACACAAATAGAAGAATATTAAACATTTTATGAAAATATCCTTAGAAAACATGGACATTGATGATAAATATAACCCGAGTAAATACTTATGTATAAACAATCTCAGATAAAAATGGGATTGCAAAATTATCCCTTACCAATTATAGTTAGTCAAATCATATGACTCATAAAATAAATAAAATTATATTCATATGTAAATAATATAACCTTAATAATAATAATCTTAACACATTAATGGAAATAATAAACACCACACAAAAGAAATAGGTGGTGTATAAGGCATATGTCCCACAGAAATAAAAGTGAGACAAAATAATCCCTTACCTTAGGTTTGTTATCATTTTTGTGTATTTGAACCTCTAGTATAATTAATTAAATGATTTCATTGACTTATTACTGAATCATATTCTTTTTTATTATATCATATATGATCATATTATCATCTTTTTTGTAATAATATTTCATTATTACTCGTTATTTGGGTATAAACTGCTTCATTTTCTTATGCATGTTTTACCAAATAAGTTCCTATTATCCAAATTAGGTCATATTTATATCATTCCAAAATTATATTAACATAATAAATATAGTATTTATTCATTATTTACATTTATATAATCATTTTTAATGGATATATTTTAGAATGAATTCTATCGTATCGTGGAGATGGTAGGTCGTACGTACGAACGAGCGACGATATCATTCTGATAATTCTGAAATGGTATAGAAGTGGATGGTATATATGTTTCTCCATAACCCATATCATGTTATGATAATCATGTATAGTTATTATTTCCATCATTATATCCATCCAAGTAAGGGGGTGGTGAAAAACATATTACACCACGGTGTGGAGATGGTAAGTCATACGTACGCATGCGTGGTGATTTCTTTTTTCATAGGATGGATAGAAAGTGGAATATAGTTGTTTCATAATTATAATAAAATTTCATTATATGAGTGATAATTATGTTATTAATTTATACTTAAACAACTACAGAAGAGGAAGTAGAAGAAGAAACAAGTTTGAAATAATCGTTATAAGAGATTACCTCTTCCTCGACGTACTTCCTCTAAATCTCCTCTTAAAGGCACGAGAGTTGGTATTTTTGAGAAGAAAAGAACCTATATAATGTGAATAAGGAAGTATATAACTTAAATTTTCAGGGTATGGTTGTTATTTAAATATCAAAATTTAATTTAAGATGTGATGTGGGAGGTTTCCTTTAATAATTGAGGTGGGGCCACCAATGGATATTCTTAAAATATTAAATTAATATAAATTAATTTTTTAATCCAAATTCTTCCAAATTGAAATATATCAAGTATATTATTATTATAGTTGTAAATAGTACAATCCAATGATTTTATACATGTATCTATTTTATTTTAAACCTTATCGTTTTTGTTTTCCCTTAATTATTCTCCTTTAATTTTAAATAGGGTATTAGCATTTTAAGTATTAAGAGGTTAAAAAATATAATTTAATGGAGTAAATTTCCCATAATTGAAAAATTATTGAACTTTTAGACCTTCTCATAGTAATTTTTTATTTTAAAATATTTTTATGATTTTTTAAATAATTTGATAAAATGTTATTTTTATAAAATATCAATAGTGTCCATTTTTATGCTATTCATTTCATTAAATTTAAATAAAATTCATAAAGATAGATAACATAGAAACAAACCATTTAATAGTATTATAACATGTCATATTTACCTATAAAATTTTTGGATGGAATAAATTAGGTCATATAATATTAATTTTAATATTTATAATATCATTTATTTCATATTTATCATAATAAAATAATTATTGTGTCACTGTTGGGTTAATATTTATGGAAATTATTTAATCTCTAAAAATTATAAATAAATTCACATGATGTAGATAATTTCATTATATTTATATATAATACTTATTTTCGTTGTTCCATCATGTTTATCACTACATTAAAAATTTTATACTTATAAGAGATAAGAAAGTGACATGTTGTCACTTTCTTTTGTTTAAATAATAATTACATCACTTTCAAGGAACAAAATTCATTAAATGAATCAATTTTGATCCTTAGGTGTTAAGGGTATACTTTTATTTATCCAATATTATTTTTGTAGGTTTTATGGTAATTTATTTGTCCTCATCATATTGTTTTTTACCTTAATTTACCCGATTTACCATCAACTATGGTAAATTAAAATTACTGTAGTTAATTTTCATTATGTCCAAAAATAAAAGGGATATATTTAAATAATTTGGAACTACTGATTATAAATATGAAAACCATTTTTCCAAATTCAAATCACATAATTTTTATAAATTAATTACAAATTAATCCCTGTTGTCAAAATGAGAAAATGAGTTTTTTTAAAGTAAAAACCATCAAAAGATTGACATGTATTTATATATAATTTCATTATGAAATTACTTCCAATTACCAAAATTGTATTAAGTTATAAAATCATAATCAAAATATAATTAAAAAACAACTAAAAATATAATCTAACTATATAAATAAATTAGACAAAAAGGCAGTTTTGAATTAAAATGTAGTATTTGTTCACTATTCATTAAAATATGAATTTTATCAGAAAAAAACCAAAATTTCAACCAAAATATATTTTTATATCAATATTCCAAATAATAAGTTTATTTTGGTAATAATATGTTACAAAAGTGTAAATAAACTAGATTTAAACTGGTTTTTCCCTTAAAAGGCGGTAAAACTATATTTTTTCAAAAAATACTTCTTTTATCCAAAAAATTGAATTTGTTCTTATAGCATGTGTAGAAAAAATATGTGATGAATTTTAAACATTAAATTGAATATATTTCATATATATTCCATTGATAAAATCCATAAAGAGTGATTTTTATTGTTTTTAAACTCACTTATTTGCATTTAAATAGTTTTTCAGAAAAATGTTTCCATTTAATGAAAAAAAGTTTTTAATTTCATTTATAAATAATTTTTCACAAAATAATTAATTAAATACATTTTTAAACAATATTTTCATAAATAAATTAATACTATAGGACCCTGGGACACCCTGAGAGGGGAGGGGTGAATCAGGGTGTCAAATTTTTCTTCTTAAAGTTGTGGATCTTGTTCCCACGTTGGTAGGAACTGATTAAACCTGTATGATGGATATGATCAGTAATGAAACATTCACATGCAATGAGATGACACAGTTATTTTTACTTGGTTCACCACAAAGGGCTACGTCCAAGGAGAATACACTGACTGGTTGTCGGTCGTACCAAAATCCACTGTGCTTCACTAGCTGTAGATTATAAAGGTTCGGGCACAGTCACTCTATCCCAGGCTCACTACCTTTACAAACATTCAGGGATAGCTCACTACGTCCCTCGGGTCACTCCCGTTGACTCCCCCTGGCCCACTGCTCTTGGTGAAGTCCCACTCATTTTATAGACGTGAAGGTCTCTTCAATAGATTTTCATTGAAGTCTTTGTCTCCTTTTCAGCATGAGACAATGCTTGCATCAGAGTACTGAGTTGATGCTCTTTTGTATTCAATCTTCTCCTTTAGTGCAATAACTGAATGCACTAAATCTTCTTTTTCTCTTCCTTTGATTCCCAATACTAACACCTGAGTGTATTGATATGTTCACCTCTTTCTGTGCAGATCTGAGTTTAGTTGCACGAATCATTCTTCTTCTCTTCGCAAAGCACAACGAGGGTGTTAAACACCAGTCTTGTGTGTGCAGTACTAATTCTCTTCGTAAAACCAAATGTTTCACTGTTCTTTTGTCTTCACAAAGAAGATTTGAGAGTGCTAAGAACCTGTCAAAGGCCAGTGGGACACCCAAATTTTTCACGCACCCTTCCTGGTGTCTTGTGCGTAAAATTCAAACCTTGCGCGTAAAAATACCTTTTTGGCGTGTAAAAGGCTTTTCGCGCAAATCTTCTTTTTCACACAGAACTTCCCTTTTTCGCGCAACACCTTCTTTTTCGCGCAACCCTTTGGATTTTCGTGCAACACTCTTTACCTAAATTTTTCCGCATGTCATATCTCGGGATTTGTATAAGTGTCGAGCCTCTACGAATGAGAGGGTTTCATCCCATATTTATAGGCGTTTTTGATCCTACGTGTAAAACCCCTTCCTGTGCATAAAACTGTCTCTCAGTTCTTTGAATTACATGCACCTTCCTTTTATTTTCGCGCACCACCTTGGTTTTTCGCGCATCTCATTACTTCTACATTTTTCATCATTATAAACATGAATCCTCTCTTGCGCGTAAAACTTCAAACCCACATTTTGCGCACAACCAACTTTACGCGCACCCGTTTGATTTTCCGCACACATGGCGCGAACATATCTGATTTTTCGCGCGCCTATTTCCTTTGCCAATTTTCTGTTTTTTCAATTCGATACACTGATTGCGCGAAACATTCACCCAGCTATTCTACACACAACATTTTTCACGCACATTCCCATTTTTTCTCGCACAGCTCTGGTTTTTCGCGCAACCCATGCCTTTACCATTTTTCAATGATCTGATTCTGAAACACTGTTTGCGCAAAAAACTTCGCTCCACTTATTTCGTGCACCATGCTGTTTTTCGCGCCCAACTCAAGAATTTCATGCACACCCCTTATTTTCTGCACACCACTTCCTCTTTGTGCGCACCTACTTTTGTAGACAATCTATATCTTCATTTTGCGATTTTGAGGCCCAAAAATTTGGCAAACATTGGGAAATAGCGCCACCTTGTATCTGCTCTTTTTGTACCACCTCCAAATCATTCATTCCTTTGTCGATGTTCTCTAACCAAACATGGATCATTTACCACATCCCTTGAAATCGACATGCCACCATGGAATCTCTTTTGTCAACAAATTTGTATGTCATTTGTTTTCTTTGTCAACAAGCACGATCAACTCAAAAACACTTCTTCTCAGTGATCTGTATCCTTCAGAAACTCTTCTGCTTTCATCACAAACTCCACTATTGTGATATGTATTCCTTGAAGGAACAGCTTTAGCATCATCATCTTCTGTGATAATGTGATGTGAATGGCCATCTCATAATTCCAATCCCCTGCACATTGTCTTCTTCTTCAACAATAATCATCTACTTCATGCAAAACATATGATTCAGTTCTTCAAGAATTATCTTGCATGGTTCTCATGCAATCATGAATAATTGCATAGACTTCATCAAAACCCCATTCTTCTTTAATCATCCTCAGATGTATTATACCTCACTTCTTCATTGTTGTAAACAATGTATCACCTTCGACACATGTTCTTTGAACTTATGATCAGTACAAAAATCATCTGAATTTACATTCCTCCATTTCATTGGAGTACTTCTTGATCTCCTCCATTTTGATCTTCATTGACACCTATTGACAACAAATACAACCTTATACACAAAGTGGTTCCAACAATCTCCCCCTTTGTATTTTGTTTTCAATACGTTATACATCTTCTGAAATGAATTCGTCAATGTCAAAATGAGAATCGTCTCTTCAATCAACTTTTCTTTTCAAACTTTCATTTCACTTTCTCTCCCCCTTATTGACAAGAAATGCAAAGCACCTAGTAGAGAGGGTATCGGCCTATACTTAAGAAATGTGTCATCAATCATTTCACTCTAAGTCTACTTAAGCAATGCTCGGTGTAGAAAACAAGAGGATTTGATTTAGACAACAAGGCTTTTCATTATTCACTGGTCATGATACCATATGAGATGAGAACTCATGTACATTGTCTTCAAGGGTTTTCCACTTTCATTTTAGTTTAAAGAAATAAAATGTGATAGGGAATAATCAACCCGAAACTCATGCACTCACATCAGCAAAGAGATCAAAAACATTCAAGTGCAATTGGTAGGATAAGTGTCCTTGGGGCACTTCCATTCTTCTTATGTCACTGATCAATTCAGTTACTCTCCCTTTGTATAATGATCATTGTTCTGAGTAACCAAGGGATAGAGATTGAAAAATGACATACCTTCTCTAATGACATGTTCTTCACGAAAATTACAGAGTAACTGCATTTAATACCAACTGGAGTTGATATTCATTGAAACAGTGATTTTGGAAGCTTCTTCATTTTTCTCCCCCTCAAGGGAAACACTCATCATCTTCATCATGAGTGATACTTCATCATCTTAAACATTGAAAATCACTTGAAGAATCTACCAAGGATGGAAACTTCTTCATCTTGGCTATCAAGAGTTGACAGCATTCACTACTTCTCAGGTTCTCCCCCTTAGAGAATGCTTCACCTTCAATTCCCTGCATTATTAGCACAAATAAAATACACAAATGATTAAGGGAATAAGGTGGTTCCTCCTTGATTCATCAACATGAGCTGCATGGTTGAGGTTATTTTCTCAACCAAGTTCCTCTGTTCACTCCAGTCTTCATGCCTGCACATTTGAACATATGTTCTGACATCTATTGGTGTGGCATGGCTTTCTTCACATTCTCTTCTACTTTGTGTGGGGAATTGTTCTGCTTAATATCCATCATGAATGATACATTATTACTCCTCTTAAGGACAGCTTCTTGATCTGGTATTAAGGTTAGGCAACCTTTTGGAATGTGACCAGATTTCTTGCATCTCTCACAAAGAACTTCTTTGACAGGTGTGATTCTCTTGGTTTGAAATCTCTCCTGTACTATGTCTTCATCACGTGAAAGTTTTCCTTTTCCTTTAGCACTAGCCTTGTCCTTTTCATCTTCAAGTTTCCTCATTATTTTCAAATCATCTGTCCGGATGACCAATATGTCATTTGGAATTGTTGTAGCTGATTTGGGTCTTCCACATGGGTTCATCTGAGTTGCATCCCACTTAGTGTTTCTTTTCGATGAATGACCCTTTAATTTCATGGATCTAAAATCTTGGGTCTTCTCATCTTCCCAACTTGAGATCTTCTTGGGGAAATATGTGTTCACAATATTCTTCTGATTTCTTCCCAAGGAATAATCTTCCTTCTTAGCTAGATTGTGTGGTCTTCTGTTCTTGTCAGCTCTGAATATCTATTGACATAGGCATGCACTATTCTTGTGACCACTGCCGCTGCATACATCACAGATGTTATCAAGCATTCCAAATCTGTTTTCTGTAAATAGATGCTTCTGGACTTGCATATGTTGCTTTTTCTTCTCTATATTTCTTCCCTTTCATACATGTTTTCTTTGTGCTTTTCCATTAAAGGGATTGTACCAACAATCAAGTGCACAATGCCCAAATCTGTTGCAGCACCAACAATGACCCACAAATCTTTTCCTCTTTGTATCTTCTGTATGAGGTTGTTGGGTCTTTTTCTTAATCTTTTGTGCTCTATTTTAGGAACCAACTTCCTCCTTTTTCTTCTCATCCACCCTAGCCATGGTGGTAGGTTTCTTCTTCTCACCTTTCCTCATCCATACTTGTTTAGAACTTTTCTTCCAACCTGCACTGATTGTAGGAACATATTTAGAAAAATGGGTACAATATGGTTTGGATGGTACCTTCACTTTCTCAGTTGCTTGTGATAGATAAATGAGTGAAGTCATGATCTTCTTATCAAATTTTAGAGGTCTTTCAACAATAGAATCCTCCAGTGAGCATTGAGTACCAGTAGCAACGGATTCGTGATTTTGATAATCAAGAGTTGTCATAATCTTCTTGTCAAATGTTGGAGGTATTTTTGCTTTAGATTCCTCCAACGAACATTGAGTACAGGCATCACTCATTTCATTCTTTTGTGAAGTCTCAATATGTTTATTCTCAATCTTAGTCAACTGGGCTTCTAATTTTTGACCCTCAATATTGAGGATGATCTTCTGATCTTCAATCATGATCATCTTCTCTTCACAAGTCTTATTCAATATTTCAACCTCATCTTCATGCCTCTTAACTTTGTTTTGTAACAAAGAGTCAAGTTCCTTGAATTTCATGGAATTTTCTTCCAAACAAAAACTCTTGACTTCAGTGCTCTTCTTCAGCTCAACTTCAAGTGCATGGATCTTTTCTTTTAGAGTCTTATTGACTTCCTCGTTTTCTTCTAATACTTTAATCTTTTTGGGGAGCTTCATACTTTCCAGAACTTTTCTTTCCAACCCCTTTTCCATATTGTCAGCTTCTCTTTCTAATCGAGTGATCTCAACCTGTATGGATTGGAATAGGCTACAAATAATAGAAACCCTTTCTTCAGGAATATCATGCAGATATGTTTTGATTTTTTCTTGAAATCTTGAATTAGGGGTGTCATCCTTTCCTCTTAAAGAATTATGAACCACTTGCTCGATGATTTCCAAGCCTGATGTTTCTTCATTATTTGAATGGCATGGAGAACAAGACACTAGATCTTCTTTGGATATGAGGGACTTTTTCAGCTGCTTCTTCTCTTTCTTTTTCCTGTTTGTCATGGTCTTTCTAGATGTAGACTTCTTCTCAGAAATGACTACGTCATTATCAAGACTGCTCTTCATTGTTGACTTTAGGAAAGAAAATCAAATCCTCTTATGACTAGGATTATTGTAGTATCTAACATACGTTAACCTTCCTCTAATACCACTTGTAGGACCCCGGGAAACCCTGAGAGGGGAGGGGTGAATCAGGGTGTCAACTTTTTCTTCTTAAAGTTGTGGATCTTGTTCCCACGTTGGTAGGAACTTATTAAACCTGTATGATGGACATGATCAGTAATGAAACATTCACATGCAATGAGATGACACAGCTATTTTTACTTGGTTCACCACAAAGGGCTACGCCCAAGGAGCATATGCCGACAGGTTGTCGGTCATACCAAAATCCACTATGCTTCACTAGATATAGATTACAAAGGTTCAGGCACAGTCACTCTATTCCAGGCTCACTACCTTTACAAAATTTCAGGTATAGCTCACTACGTCCCTGGGGTCACTCCCGTTGACTCCCCCTGGCTCAGTGCTCTTGGTGAAGTCCCACTCAATTTATAGATGTGAAGGTCTCTTCAATAGATTTTCATTGAAGTCTTTGTCTCCTTTTCAGCATGAGACAATGCTTGCATCAGAGTACTGAGTTGATGTTATTTTGTGTTCAATCTTCTCCTTTAGTGCAATAACTGAATGCACTAAATCTTCTTCTTCTCTTCCTTTGATTCCCAATACTAACACCTGAGTGTATTGACATTTTCCCCTATTTCTGTCCAGATCTGAGTTTAGTTGCACGAATCGTTCTTCTTCTCTTCGCAAATCACAACGAGGGTGTTAAACACCAGTCTTGTGTGTGCGGTACTAATTCTCTTCGTAAAACCAAATGGTTCACTATTCTTCCGTCTTCGCAAAGCAGATTTGAGAGTGCTAAGCACCTGTCAAAGGCCAGAGGGACCCCCAAATTTTTCGCACACCCTTCCTGGTGTCTTGCACGTAAAATTCAAACCTTGTGCATAAAAATACCATCTTGGCGCGTAAAAGGCTTTTCGCGCAAATCTTCTTTTTCGCGCAGAACTTCCCTTTTTTGCGCAACACCTTCTTTTTCGCGCAACCCTTTGGCTTTTCACGCAACACTCTATACCTTAATTTTTCCGCACTTCAGATCTCGGGATTTGTCTAAGTGTCAAGCCTCTACAAATGAGAGGGGTTCACCTCATATTTATAGGCGTTTTTTATCATGCGCGTAAAACCCCTTCCTGCGCGTAAAACTGTCTCTCAGTTCTTTGAATTACGTGCACCTTCCTTTTATTTTCGGGCACCGCCTTGGTTTTTCGCGCATCTCATTACTTCTACATTTTTCATCATTCTAAACATGAATCCTCTCTTGCGCGTAAAACTTCAAACCCACATTTTGCGCACAACCAACTTTACGAGCACCCGTTTGATTTTCCGCACACATGGCACGAACATCCCCAATTTTTTGTGCGCCTCTTGCCTTTTCCGATTTTCTATATTTACGATTTGATACACTGATTACGCGAAAAATTCACTCAGCTATTTTGTGCACAACATTTTTCGTGCACATTCCCATTTTTCCGCGCACTGCTCTGGTTTTTCGTGCATCTCATGCCTTTACCATTTTTCAACATTCTGATTCTGAAACACTGTTTGCGCGAAAAACTTCGCTCCAATTATTTTGCACACCATGATGTTCTTCGCGCCCAACTCAAGAATTTCGCACACACCCCTTATTTTCCGCGCACCACTTCCTCTTTGTGTGCACCTACTTTTGCATACAATCCATGTCTTCATTTTCCGATTTTGAGGCCCAAAAATTTGGCAAACACTGGGAAACAGCGCCACCTTGTATCTGCTCTTTTTGTACCGCCTCCAGATCATCCATTCCTTTGTCGACATTCTCTGAACAAACATGGATCATTTACCACGTCCCTTGAACTCGACATAACACCATGGAATCTCCTTTTTCAACAAATTTGTATGTCATTTGTTTGCTCTGTCAACAAGCACAATCACCTCAAAAACACTTCTTCTCAGTGATCTGTATCCTTCAGCAACTCTTTTGCTTTCACCACAAACTCCACTATTGTGATATGTATTCCTTGAAGGAACAGCTTTAGCATCATAATCTTCTGTGAAAATGTGATGTGCATGGCCATATCAGAATTCCAATCCCCTACACATTGTCTTCTTCTTCAACCATCATTATCTACTTCATGCCAAACATATGATTCAGTTCTTCAAGAAGTCTCTTGCATGGTTCTCATTCAATCATGAAGAATTACATGGACTTCATCAAAACCTCATTCTTCTTTAGTCATCCTCAGATGGATTATACCTCACTTCTTCATTGTTGTAAACAATGTGTCACCTTTGACACATGTTCTTTGAACTTATGATCAGTACAACAATCATTTGAATTTCCATTCCTCCATTTCATCGGAGTACTTCTTAATCTCCTTCATTTTAATCTTCATTGACAACTATTGACAAAAAATACAACCTTATACACAAATTGGTTCCAAAAATCTCCCCCTTTTTATTTTTTTGTCAATACCTTATACATCTTCTGAAATGAATTCTTCAATGTCAAAATGAGAATCATCTCTTCAATCAACTTTTCTTTTCAAACTTTCATTTCACTTTCTCTCCCCCTTATTGACAAGAAATGAAAAGCACCTAGTAGAGAGGGTATCAGCCTATAATTAAGTAATGTGTCATCAATCATTTCACTCTAAGTCTACTTAAGCAATGCCCGGTGTAGAAAACAAGAGGATTTGATTTAGACAATAAGGTTTTCCATTATTCACTGGTCATGATACCATATGAGATGAGAACTCATGTACATTGTCTTCAAGGGTTTTCCACTTTCATTTCATTTTAAATAAATCAAATGTGATAGGGAATAATCAACCTGAAACTCCTGCACTCACATCAGCAAATAGATCAAAAACATTCAAGTGCAATTGGCAGGATAAGTGGCCTTGGGGCACTTCCATTCTTCTTATATCACTGATCAATTCAGTTACTCCCCCTTTGTAGAATGATCATTGTTCTGAGTAACCAAGGGATAGAGATTGAAAAATGACATACCTTCTCCAATGACATGTTCTTCAGGAAAATTACAAAGTAACTGCATTTGATACTAGCTGGAGTTGATATTGATTGAAATAGTGATTTTGGAAGCTTCTTCATTTTTCTCCCCCTCAAGGGAAACACTCATCATCTTCATCATGAGTGATCCTTCATCATCTTAAACTTTGAAAATCACTTGAAGAATCTACCAAGGATTGAAACTTCTTCAGCTTGGCTATCAAGTGTTGACAGCAATCACTACTTCTCAGGTTCTCCCCCTTAGAGCATGCTTCACCTTCAATTCCCTGCATTATTAGCACAAATACAATACACAAATTATTAAGGGAATAAGTTGGTTCCTCCTTGCTTCATCAACATGAGCTTCATGGTTGAGGTTCTTTTCTCAACCAAGTTCCTCTGTTCACTCCAGTCTTCATGCCTTCACATTTGAACATATGTTCTGACATCTATTGGTGTGGCATGGCTTTCTTCACATTCTCTTCTACTTTGTGTGGGGAATTGTTCTTCTTAACAGCCATCATGAATGATACATTATTACTCCTCTTAAGGACTGTTTCTTGCTCTGGTATTAAGGTTAGGCAACCTTTTGCAATGTGACCAGATTTCTTGCATCTCTCACACAGAACTTCTTTGACACGTGTGATTCTCTTGGTTTGAAATCTCTCCTGCACTTTGTCTTCATCACGTGAAAGTTTTCCTTTTCCTTTAGCACTATCCTTGGCCTTTTCATCTTCTATTTTCCTCATTATTTTCAAATCATCTGGCCAGATGACCAATATGTCATTTGGAACTGTTGCAGCTTATTTGTGTCTTCCACATGGGTTCATCTGAGTTGCATCCCACTTAGTGTTTCTTTTGGATTAATGACCCTTCAATTTCATGGATCTAAAATCCTGGGTCGTCTCATCTTCCCAACTTGAGATCTTCTTGGGGAAATGTGTGTTCACATTATTCTTCTGATTTATTCCCAAGGAATAATCTTCCTTATTAGCTGGCTTGTGTGGTCTTCTGTTCTTGTCAGCTCTGAATATCTGTTGACATAGGCATGCACCATTCTTGTGACCACTACCGCTGCATACATCACGGATGTTATCAAGAATTCCAAATCTGTTTGTTGTAAACAGATGCTTCTAGACCTGCATATGTTGCTTCTTCTTATATGTATTTCTTCCCTTTGATACATGTTTTATTTGTGCTTTTCCATTAAAGGGATTGTACCAACAATCCAGTGCACAATTCTCAAAATCTGTTGCAGCACCAACATTGACCCACAAATCTTTTCCTATTTGTATCTTCTGTATGAGGTTGTTGGGTCTTTTTCTTAATATTTTGTGCTCTATTTGAGGAACCAACTTCCTCCTTTTTCTTCTCATCCACCCTAGCCATAGTGGTAGGTTTCTTCTTCTCACCTTTCCTCATCCATACTTGTTTAGAACATTTCTTCCAACCTGCACTGATTGTAGGAACATATTTAGAAACATGGGTACAAGATGGTTTGAATGGTACCTTCACTTTCTCAGTTGCTTGTGATAGATCAATGAGTGAACCCATGATCTTCTTATCACATGTTGGAGGTCTTTCAACAATAGAATCCTCCTCTAAGCATTGAGTACCAGCAGCAATGGATTCTTGATGTGGATAATCAAGGGTTGTCATAATCTTCTTGTCACATGTTGGAGGTATTTTATCTTTAGATTCCTCCAATGAACATTGAGTACAGACATCACTCATTTCATTATTTTTTGAAGTATCAATATGTGTATTCTCAATCTTGGTCAACTAGGCTTCCAATTTTTGACCCTCAATATTGAGGATGATCTTATGATCTTCAATCATGATCATCTTCTCTTCACAAGTCTTCTTCAATATTTCAACCTCATCTTCATGCATCTTAACTTTGTTTTGTAACAAAGATTCAAGTTCCTTGAATTTCATGCAAGTTTCTTCCAAAAAAAAATCTTGACTTCAGTGCTCTTCTTCATCTCAGCTTCAAGTGCATGGATCTTTTCTTTTAGAGTCTTATTGACTTCGTCTTTTTCTTCAAATACTTTAATCTTTTTGGTGAGCTTCATACTTTCCATAACTTTTCATTCCAATCCCTTTTCCATATTGCCAACTTCTCTTTCTAATTGAGTGATCTCAACCTACGTAGATTGGAATAGGATACAAATAATAGCAACACTTTCTTCAGGAATATTGTGCAGATATGTTTTTAGTTTTTCTTGAAATCTTGAATTAGGGGTGTCATCCTTTCCTCTTGAAGAGTTCTGAGCCACCTACTCGATGCTTTCCAAGCCTAATGTTTCTTCATTATTTGAATGGCATGGATAACAAGACACTGCATCTTCTTTGGATATGAGGGACTTCTTCAACTGCTTATTCTCTTTCTTTTTCCTGTTTGTCATGGTATTTCTAGATGTATACTTCTGCTCAGAAATGACTACGTCATTATCAAGACTTCTCTTCATTGTTGACTTTTGGAAAGAAACTCAAATCCTCTTCTGACTAGAATTACTGTAGTATCCAACATACGTTCACCTCCCTCTGATACCACTTGTAGGACCCCGGGACACCCTAAGAGGGGAGGGGTGAATAAGGGTGTCAAATTTTTCTTCTTAAAGTTGTGGATCTTGTTCCCACGTTGGTGGGAACTGATTAAACCACTATGATGGATATGATCAATAATGAAACATTCACAAGCAATGAGATGACATAGGTATTTTTACTTGGTTCACCACAAAGGGCTACGTCCAAGGAGCATACGCCGACAGGTTTTCGGTGGTACCAAAATACACTATGCTTCACTAGTCATAGATTACAAAGGTTCGGGCATAGTCACTCTGTTCCATGCTCACTACCTTTACAAAAGTTCAGGGATAGCTCACTGCGTCCCTCGGGTCACTCCCGTTGACTCCCCCTGGCTCACTGCTCTTGGTTAAGTCCCACTTAGTTTATAGACATGAAGGTCTCTTCAATAGATTTGCATTGAAGTCTTTGTATCCTTTTTATCATGAGACAATGCATGCATTAGATTACTGATTTGATGCTCTTTTGTATTCAATCTTCTTTTTTAGTGCAATAACTAAATACACTAAATCTTCTTCTTCTCTTACTTTGATTCCCAATACTAACACCTGAGTGTATTGATATGCTCCCCTCTTTCTGTGAAGATCTGAGTTTAGTTGCATGAATCATTCTTCTTCTCTTCGTAAAGCACAACGAGGGTGTTAAACACCAATCTTGTGTGTGCAGTACTAATTCTCTTCGTAAAACCAAATAGTTCACTGTTATTCCGTCTTCGCAAAGAAGATTTGAGAGTGCTAAGCACCTGTCAAAGGCCAGCGGGACCCCCAAATTTTTCACGCACCCTTCCCAGTGTCTTGCGCGTAAAATTAAAACCTTGCAGGTAAAAATAACTTTTTGGCGAGTAAAATGCTTTTCGCGCAAATCTTCTTTTTCACGCAGAACTTCCCTTTTTCGCGAAACACCTTCTTTTTCGCGCAACCCTTTGGCTTTTCACGCAACACTATATACCTCAATTTTTCCACGCGTCAGAGCTCGGGATTTTGCTAAGTGTCGAGCCTCTATGAATGAGAGGGTTTCACCTCATATTTATAGGCGTTTTTTATCCTGCGTGTAAAACCCCTTCCTGCGCGTAAAACTGTCTCTCAGTTCTTTGAATTACGTGCACCTTCCTTTTATTTTTGCGCACCGCCTTGGTTTTTCGCACATCTCATTACTTATAAATTTTTCATCATTCTGAACATGAATCCTCTCTTGCATGTAAAACTTCAAACCCACATTTTGTGCACAACCAACTTTACACGCACCCGTTTGATTTTCCGTGCACATGGCGCAAACATCTCCGATTTTTCGTGCGCCTCTTGCCTTTTCTGATTTTCTGTATTTCTGATTCGATACACTGATTGCGTGAAAAATTCACCCAGCTATTCTGTGCACAACATTTTTCACGCACATTCCCATTTTTCCGCGCACAGCTCTGGTTTTTCGCGCAGGCCATGCCTTTACCATTTTTCAACATTCTGATTCTGAAACACTGTTTGCGCGAAAAACTTTTCTCTACTTATTTCACACACCATGCTGTTTTTCGCACCCAACACAAGAATTTCACACACACCCCTTATTTTCCATGCACCACTTCCTCTTTGTGTGCACCTACTTTTGCAGACAATCCATGTCTTCATTTTCCGATTTTGAGGCCCAAAAATTTGGCAAACACTGGGAAACAGTGCCACCTTGTATCTGCTCTTTTTGTACCACCTCCATATCATCCATTCCTTTTTCGATGTTCTCTGACCAAACATGGATCATTTACCATAGCCCTTGAACTCGACATGCCACCATGGAATCTCCTTTTTCAACAAATTTGTATGTCATTTGTTTGCTTTTTCAACAAGCACAATCACCTAAAAAACACTTCTTCTCAGTGATCTGTATCCTTCAGCAACTCTTCTGCTTTCATCACAAACTCCACTATTGTGATATGTATTCCTTGAAGGAACAGCTTTAGCATCATCATCTTCTGTGACAATGTGATGTGCATGGCTATCTCAGAATTCCAATCCCCTGCACATTGTCTTCTTCTTCAACCATCATTATCTACTTCATGCAAAACATATGATTCAGTTCTTCAAGAAGTCTCTTGCATGGTTCTCATGCAATCATGAGAAATTGCATGGACTTCATCAAAACCCCATTCTTCTTTAATCATCCTCAGATGGATTATACCTCACTTCTTCATTGTTGTAAACAATGTGTCACCTTTGACACATGTTCTTTGAACTTATGATCAGTACAACAATCATCTGAATTTCCATTCCTCCATTTCATTGGAGTACTTCTTGATCTCCTTCATTTTGATCTTCATTGACAACTATTGACAACAAATACAACCTTATACAAAAATTGGTTCCAACAAATACTATTCATTTCCACCATTTTAATAGCTAGGTTATAATAATATTTAGTTGTTCAGTTATACTCGGTCTTGCGTGAAATGAATTATATCAAAAGAACTTGAAATTCTATATAACGACATCCAAGAATAGTTTTGCGTATACTGCAAGCTAATATGGGGTTTAATATAACTCAAGATAATCTTTGTGTATCATAAAAAATAATACATAAAAGAAATTAAAATGAATCTATCTCATAAAATCTCAAGGTATCACACTCTACCCCCCTAAAAATGAATTCCTGCCTCAAATTTCTTTACGGTTATAGAATGTTTACTATTTGAATGTCTCTTTCATAGAAACCCACATCATAAAAAACAATACTAAAACTTCATTTTAAAAAATAAATTTAGAAACATAATGGTTACCCAAAGTAACTCACCATTGGGTTTCCACATAGGAGAACATTGGTAGGAAGTGAAACATATATATAGAAAAATTTTAACCATCAAGTTCGGATGGAAAGTGATAGAGAACAAGGTTAGGAGAAATTTAACAATTAGAAATCCATGAATCTACTATTATTTAAGGGACCATATGATTCATCAGATAAGAAGGTACTAGGATAAAAAAATTTGGTTTCTAAAAACCTTTTTCCAAAAGTTGAAGAACATGAGAAGAAATACTTACTTGAATTCAGTACAATCTCATCATTGGTCATGTCACGAACAATTTCCACTTCATCTCTTATTCAAAGAAAGTATGTTGAATTTGTTGTTCCTGAAGTGTTATTATATCATACGATCCATAAATTTAATGATAGGTCATTCTATCTGTCTTTATCACAAAAAGGTTATCAAAAGTTATCAAACATGCATAAGTCCATGTATAGTGAGATGATACTTTATTCTAACAAAATTTATCTGATGTTTTACTTAAACTTTCCAAAAATTTGATAACCTTATAATCCTTCTGAAAGATTAAAATCCAAAAATATATAAAAGGTTCACAAACTTATCTTAACATATATCCCCCATATATTATAAGATATCTCTGGTTGGTCATATTCTATAAATGTGAACACCTTCATCATGTATTCTCTTGAGTCATGGAAACAACCTGAATTATCAGATATCCTTATTGAAAACATGCATGTTTTATTATTCTAAAAATTATTGGATATATTCATTAAGTACCAAAAAGTTGTATACTTCATCCATGATAGCATAACCCTCTTGTTAACTACTCCATATTTAGTTCCCAAGAAACTAGCATTATCCAATTTACTTGTTCAAATTCAACATATCTTTATCCAAACATCATTGTCTAAACATAAGGGACATATTAAGGGTTATATTTCCCTTAACTAGGTGTTCTCCAAGTATATCACCTTGCCCTTAAATCAATTTTTTGTCTCCTTATAACTATTAAACATATCCTTTCCAATCCTTAATGAAAAACTTATACTGAAACCACTTATATATTTCATGATTTATATAACATAATCTTTGAATTCTAAAACATATACACCTAAATCATCAAGATTTAGTCTTAAAACTTTAATTTAAGATCCATCGTATTCATCTTTCCTAAAATATGTATCATGTCTTAAGATTTCTCAACCTCAAGATTCTTAGGTTTATTGTAAACAATACTGGAAGAACATCACATAACTTTCACATGTCCTTTACAATCTCTTTATCCTCAGTAGTATGACAAATAATCGTACCATCGTCATGATTATCTTCATGATTTTTCCACTTAGGATGTCAATATTCATAATTCCCAAAATATCCACATCTGAAACATTCAATGGTTAACTATGTTTTATATAGTTTTGGCTATTGACTAAGACTAGAAATAAAAGTGTGAGACATATCAAATATTATAAACACATAAGTATGGTAAATTCCTTATAATATTTCAATCTATGATATCTTTAGTTTAACCCTATTTTAGTCATGATTATCTAAAAACCCTAGGATTGTAACCTATACTTAGACTTATCTTTATGGAATCCCTAGACATATCCATTGAAATATCTCTAGGGATCTCACTTAAGTTTTCGTATCCTAGTTTCCAATGGTTGAATAAACCTTTGATCTGATACCAATTAATACAACCCAAGCTTGACGTACATGGAAATTACATTTATTTTTTGTAATACTTAATAAATTAAAAAAATAGAATCCCAAAGACCGTATTAGTTTAGTGTCTTTGGAAACTCAAAATGCATTCTTCTAGATTGGTGAAATATCTTCAACATCTCCCATAAAGATTTTCCCCTTTAGTTTTCCTACCTAAAACCATTCGTTATATCCTAAGGGAAATAAAACATATGAAAATGGTGACCTCAAATGCTCATTAAGGGTAATCATGGAAAACATCATACAAAACATAAACATAAGAATGTAAAAACATCAACACAACTTTTGAATTTCAAAATCTTGAGTCATAAAATACATCTTGGTAGTACATAAGTCATAAATCATAATGGAACATTAACCATGATAACATAGCATTGGCATAAAACATGAACTTTTGGAAAACACATAATGATAGAAAATAATTTCCTTATTAGCCAAGGTTAAAATCCAATACCATCATAGTAGACAAATTCCATTACTGAACCGAGTTCACTCCTCATTCCAACCCTGTATTACTGAACTAGATATACTTATTGTTTCAACATTGTATTACTGAACCGAATTTACATGATTTTCCAATCATGTCTATCTCATTAGATATAAACTTTACCCAATGCTTTTTAGGGAGATATAGGTCCCACCCATCTCATAATGAAATCATTATTACATGTTCCACAAAAACTTAAATCATTCATCATAGCATAACCCAATAAATAAAATGGGTTTCTTAAAAATCATTTACATCATAACATAATCAATATAAAATATCATTCCATTATTAAAATAATAAAATCATAGTAATAATAGGGGTAGAAACATAACCCTAATTAAATATCATCATCTTAGATGAGAAATAATTTTAATAAAACACTTGAACTTAAATATTGAGGATAATATCCTTTCTTCTTCAAAAAACATTTTATTTTCTCAAAATGATAATAAATTTTAAAATAAATGAATTTACTTGAAAATAAACATGAAATATTGTAGAGTAATCTTCAAGGAAATAAGTCATAAAAATCCATCCATTCCATATATGTTAAAACTCATTCTCCTCATACTTTTACCAAAAAGGTCAAAAAGTACCTCGTATGGTAAATGAAAGAAAGATTCCTTCCAAACCATGTAGTAAAAGGAAAAAATTGGTAAAAATGGTTTTAAACATATATATAAGAATAATAAACATTTTATTAAAACATTATTTGAAAATATGGGCATGGATGATAGCCCCAGTAAATACTTACGTATAAATAATCTCGGATAAAAATGAGATTGCAAAATTATCCCTTAATAATTATAATCAGTTGAATCATATGCCTCATTAAAAAAATAAAATTATTTTAATATGTAAATATCATAGCCTTCCTAATAATAATCCTAAGACATTCATGGGAAACAGAAACACCACACAAAATAAATAGGTGGTGTATAAGGAATATGTCCCACAAAAATAAAAGTGAGACAAAACAAGCCCTTGCCTTAAGTCTGTTATCATTTGTGTGTATCTGAAACTCCTTCATAATGAATTAAATTATGTCATTGACTTATTCCAGAATCATATTCATTTTTATGATATCATATATGATCATATTATCATCCATTTTGAAATAATATTTCATTATTACTCATTATTCGGGTATAAACTGCTTCATTTTCTTATGCATGTTTTGCTGAATAATTTCTGGTTCTCATTATTAGGTCTTATTTATATCATTAAGAAAGTATATTAACATAATAAATATCATATTTATTCATTCATTACATATATATAATCATTTTTTAAAGGATATCTTATAGAATGAGTCACATCGCATCGTGGAGACGGTAGGTCGTACGTATGCACGAAAGATGATATCATTCTGATAATTGTGAAATGGTATGGAAGTTAATGGTATATATGTTGTTCCATAATCCATATCATGTTATAATAATCATATATAGTTATTATTCTTGTCATTATATCTATCCAAGTAAGGTGGTGGTGAAAAACATATTACACCACGGCGTGGAGACGGTAAGTCGTACGTACGCACGCATGGTGATTTCATTTTTTCATAGGATGGATATAAGGTGGAATATGATTGTCTCAAAATTATAATAACATATCAGTATATTATTGATATTAATGTTAGTACTTTATAATTAAACTACTAATTAAGATGTAGTAGAAGAAGAAGGAAGTTTGACAGAATCGGTAGAAGAGATTACATCTTCCTCGACGTGCTTCCTCTAAATCTCCTCTTAAAGGAACTAAAGTTGGTCTTCTAAGAAGACCAGAACCTTTATAATGTGACTAAGTAAGTTGAAAATGGAAAAGGTTAGGTGAGGTACATGCTTGATGTTAGTTACACTAGGTAGAATACCCTAAGATTGGGGTGAATAAGGGTATAACATATTAAAACATTCTCCCATTCGAATCTTGTTTTGTTATTAGAAAAAACTCAATCCTCTCTTCCTCCCATAGAAATACAAGAATAGATATGAAATCATTCATAGGAAATAGTAATTTTTACTTGGTTCACCCTCACTGGGCTATGTCCAAGGAGAATACAATGATGAGGTGTTGATGTACCAAACTCACTAAGGCTCACAACCAATAATTAGTACAATTTTCAGGCTAGATCTTTTATGCCCAAGATCACTACCTTTACAAAGTGCAGTGTCTGCTCACTGCATTCCCAAGGGTCACTCACTATGCCCCTTTCTCTAGATCACTACCAGTGGAAAGGGTCATTGTCTTCCTCTTCCTTCTCTTACTGCTCTTGAAAAGGAATCCACAAACAGTTTATGGACTTATAGGTCAGACACAGTTTCTGGACATGTAGGTCCCTTCATTTTCATTAATTCCTTTATCCTCAAATGTAGGTACATGCTCTGTTGAAGTTCATTTTTCACCCATAGATGAATTCTACCTTTCCAGATATTGTTAGATACTGGAAAAATACTTTTTCAAACTGATTGTAGTCTTTTTCAAGCTTTCTAGTGTGTTTAAAGAACCACCTTCTCCCCATACAGTTTCCTCTTCCACAAACTGCTATCGCCTCTTCATATTGTTGCCTTCATTCCATCTATGTGAACTACCCTCTATCCGTGAACTTTTCTCTACTCACAAACTATCTTTTCTTCCACGTACTGGAGCTCCCCCTCTGCATACCACTTGCGGAACTCTCCCTCATGCATACTGGAGATTCCTCCTCTGCGTACCAAGTCAAATCCTTCCATGTACTAGACTTCCTCCTCCGCATACTAGACTTCCATTACAGGTTAAGAATCTCCGCAAACACCTTCACCGTAATTAATTCTATGTGAACCACTTTAGCTTTCAGGGAATTCTTCCTTGTGAACCTCCTTCAGACTTTTCAGAAATCCCAGATCAAAAAGATGTTCTAATGATATTCGATCTCAATAGTAATTGGTTGGATTATAAATTATTATATAGGAAAGGATATCCACAAAAACTGTTAATCCAAGATTTACCAAATCTTCAATCCAACCTTCACCGCGTACTAATCCTTTTACCACTGCGAACCACAAGTCACCCGTGAACCGTTTTTCCTAACCAATCTGTATACAATCTTTGTTCCTATGTGTTTGATCACTTCTGCTAACATCAAGGCACCCATGTACGGCATCTTTTTCCACCTTGAACCATTTTCGGTTTCACAAACCGCACCCACGTACCGTTCCCGCTTCCTGGTACGCGGTCGCGTACTCTTCCAAAACATGGTACGCGATCCATGTCTTATCCTCCTTATTTCTCTTTTCCGACTTTGTTTTCCTCTCCTCACACAAATTCCTGATTTTGAGGCCCCAAAATTTGGAAAACACTGAGAAATTATGCCACCTTAAAAACCTATCTTTGGAAAACACGAATCATTCTCATTCACGATCATCTATCTTTTTCAACAAACATAATCACACACACAAAAATTATGAGGGGACACCTTGAGGGATTTTTTCCCAACAATCTCCCCCTTTGGGTTTTTTGACAACTCTTCTTAAAAAAAATATTTTCATTTTGATATCTCGTTAAAGCTCCTTCCATTTTCCACCATCATTAGCATCATGAGATTAAGATAGTGATCAAGGATTTACTAAACACATACTCTAATCCCACATGATCCATGATCAGCGTGAGAAATAAGAGTATAATGAAAATTTCATCAATGAACCACTTCATTTCTAGTCACCAACTACTGATATCATACTAATAAATGTATACCAATGAAATTATTTCATCATAAACCTCGGCCTTCATGATATCTAATCATTGATCGATCACTTCTAGCATCGTCATATTTAATGATACCCCTATATTATAGCTCTTCCAAAAAGCTTCAGCTCATCTTCAACTCCCCTTTTGTTGCTTATCCACTTAACAGCTTCTCCCCGTGTCTTTTCTCCCCCTAGAATAGTCACACTTTCTCCCCCTTTGTCAACGAACCCGAAGGGAACTTAAAGGTTGTCTACAACATGGTAAAGAACACATATAAGCATATTAGAGAAAAACACATCATAACTCGGTGAGAGGGGGTCCCATATCCACACTTTTTCAAGTATGGGAATTTGACTGGACTCCCAAATCCAATCAATTCATTTCAATTGCTTATTTGGTAAGGCCTTCTTAAGAATATCTGCAACTTTTTGTTCTGTAGGAACATACTCAAACTTCAAAAGACATTTCTCTACCTTCTCCTTGATTAAATGATATTTGATTTTAATGTTCTTTGTCCTTGAGTGATGGACTAGATTTTTTCTAAGATTTATAGAACTTAAATTATCACAACGAATTCTGATTGAATATTTCACTTCAATTCACATATCGTTAAGCAGTTTCTTCATCCACAATAGTTGCGTATAGGATTGAGTAGCCACAATATATTCAACTTCTTTGGTGCTTAATTAAATTCAATCTTGTTTCTTTCTCAACAAAAAAAATACACAATCCTCCAAGATAAAAGGCACCTTCTGATGTGGATTTCATATCATCTGTTGAACCATCCCAATCTGCATCTGTATATCCCAATAACTATGGCCGAAATTTGTCATTATATATTAGGCCAAAATCCATTGTGCCCTTGATATACTGAAGAATTATTTTTACTATAATCATGTGGATCTCTTTGGGATTTCTTTGATACCTTGATACTTGGCAAGTGGAAAATACAATATTCGGCCTCGTCAATGTCAAATACAACAGAATTCCAATGATTTGCCTATAATCTGTGATATTAACTATCTTGCCTTATCATCTCATGACAATTTCAACTAGGTAGCAATCAGAGTCTTCATCTATTTGGAATTATCCATTCCAAAACTTCTCAAAACCTCCTTTTAATATTTATATTGATAAATAAAAGTTTCATTCCTTCCTTGTGTCACCTGTAAGCTAATGAAAAATTTCATCTCACCAATCATCGACATTTTGAACTCACTTTTCATTAATTCAGAAAATTGTCTGCATTGTGCTTCATCTGATCCACCAAATATTATGTCATCAACATAAACTAACACCATTATCCTTTGAATGTTTCCACTGTTGAAATATAGATTGTAATCAAATCCACCATGTTAAAAACCAAACTTCTTTAAAAACTGATCAACCCTTGAATACCATGATCTTAGTGCTTGTTTCAAACCATATAATTCCTTTTTCAGCTGACAAACCCTGTTCTCATCTTCATGGATGAGAAAACCATCTATTTTATCATTTTATACTTCTTCTTCAAGAGAACCATTCAGAAATACTGACATGACATCCATCTGAAAACCCTTAAACTTTCTTTGCACTGTTATGGCCAAGAATAGTCTAATTTTCTCCAGCCTTGCAACAAGTACAAATGTCTCATCAACATAAATACCCTCTATTTGTGAGTACCCTTTTCACACTAGTCATTCATTGTTTCGAATGACATTACCATCTTCAATCATTTTGTTGTGAAATACCTATTTTGTTTCGATGACATTCATGTTTTCTGGTCTCGAAACAATTTCCCATGTCTAATTCTTCTCAATTTTTTCAATCTCTTCATTCATTGCCTAAACCCAATTCTCATCCCCAGCTGCTTCATCAGAGAATTTTGGCTCCACCTATGATAAGTATAATTCTTGATGTAGATACTTCATCCTCCTTGTATTTACTGGTGTTTTCTAATCACTAATTATATTATGCCTATCAATTTCAGCTCTTCTCAATGGTCTTTGGGCAGAAACTAATTTATTTTCATCGTCTGATTCTTCTTCTAAAACTATATCTGGAGTTGGAGTGTCTCCTGATATTCTCATATATTCATCACTATCCACTTAAGTCTGATCATGTATTTTTTCAATATTATTCTCATCCTCCACCATGGTCACATCATGACTTTCAACTATCTTTCCCAGCCGCTTATTAAAGCATTTATATTCTTTTATTTTCTTTGAGTACCCAAGAAATACCCCTTCATCTCCACAGGACTCAAACTTCCAATGTTTCTCCTTATTGAGAATGAAATATTTACTTTAAAAGACTCGAATGTACTTCAATGATGGCTTCATTCCATACCATAACTCATATGGAGTCTTCTCCTCTTTTGGACAAATTAAAGCTATGTTTGAAGTGTACACTGCTGTCATTACTGCTTCTTTCCAAAATTTCTCTGGAAGGTCTTTTCCAATGAACATTATTCTGGCCATATTGTTGAAAATTTGATTTCTTCTCTCAACTACTCCATTCTGATTTCGAGTTATTACTTCTAAAACTTGATTCCTTATCCCATGTTTTTGAGATAATCATCCACTTGGATATTTGTGAACTCTGTTCCATTACCTGTTCGAATCATCCGAATTTTCTGACTAAGAATCTTTTCATATTCTCATTGATATCTTGTAATACAACTGAACACTTCATATTTGTGGATGATTATTGAAACTCATGCTATTCTTCTATAGTCATCAATGAAGAGAACATAATATCGCCTCTCATCAATAACCCTTAGCTAAATTGCCCCACACACATCAATATGCACCAACTCAAGCAATCTTGTTGAATTTTTCTCCTTTTTCTTATATGTCTTTCGAATGATCTTCCCTTGTTGACAAGCATCGTATGCATGAGTAAGATCACGTGATAATCTAGAGATATTTTGAGATGCGTCATATTTCACCAGATCTTTTAAAAAACCTTGGATTATGTGGCCAATACGCTTATTCCATAACTTTTTTTCTTCATCCTTGGACATAAAGCACATATCCTATTCTCCACTCACAAGGTATAGATTTCCTTTTGTACGCTTTCCTTGAAACACAACAGAATCATACTTTTCTTTGATGATACATAATTTCTTGGAAAAGCATAGGGAATGTCCTAAGTCACGCATTTGACTAACACTAAGCAAGTTGTGACTAATCCCTTGAACAACCAATACATCTGCTCATATCATTTCTTTTCCTCCAAACTTTTCTTTTACTGGATCAATAATTTTCAGGCCCTCATCATTACTGAATCTTACAATAAATTATTTATTGTAACTAATTCTGGTCACTATATCATTATTTTACATCATGTGGGAAGTTCATCCACTATCAATGATCTATATCCCAGTTCAATATGATGCCTTGAATGCAATTTTTGCAACCACCACTTGCTCACCCATTTTCTTTTTGACCCGCGTCATTGTCTTCATACCCATCATGGAATGATAATCTTAATATTCCTCAGCATATGATGGACCAGCTTCATCCTGCAGATCTAAAAATTTATTTTGAATTTTCATCTCTCTTGAAGATACATTTTGCTACTTCTTATGAAAAAATTCATTCTACCTCGGTTCACTTCACTGCATTATTGATGTGAAATATCTTTCTATATGTCTGAGTCCTTTACACCTAAAACAAAGACCATCAAATAATGACTTGTAATTTTGAGCTTTGTATGACCACTTATGTTTGTCTTGTTGCCTTTGGTACCTCTTTGCTATGGAACATAAATTTTGAGAGTACCCCATCTTACTACAACAATAGCATCTTAAGTGAGGTACATTCCTGTGTGACAATGATGCACCATTAGTTGTGACTTGGGTTCTTTGAATCTTATGATTCTACATTATACCCCAATCAATCTTCATTCTTAGAGTGGATGATTATGGTGTGACTTAAAACATAACTAATTTTTTTAGATCAAGCCCCATACCATCCTTATTATTTAGAGTTGATTGTTGCTCCTGTTTTAATGGATCACTCTGCTCAAATACCATCCTATTTGTTGCTTGTATGATCTTTTTCTTTATATCGAACCTAGAGTTAATTGTTTCTACTGATCTTTAACTATTCTTCATAGACTGATGACTTCCTCTACTCATTCTTTGATACGTTTTATTTGATCTCTTCTAGATTTAGTCAAGCTTTTGATTTCTATTTTCTGTTCTTTAATTTTGAGTTTTTACTCAACTAACTTCTCTGAGATTTATGGCATTGAGAACCTTATATTTTCAATTTCTATATTAATCTCATAATTCTCTTCTTCCTATTATTGAATATAGATTTTGGCATCATGAATAGCTTTGTTAGATTTATTTGTTTTGGATCTCCAAATATCTACCTCTTCAAGGGAAACTTCTAATTCAACCTGATAATCAACTCTTCCTTCAATTTATCCTTATTAATTGTTACTTTCTTCTATTGTTAAATAATTTCTAGAAACTACCACCAAAGAATATACTTTATAATCTGTGCATTCATCCAACCCTTCTTCATTAGATTCTTCTGAACATTCATCCTCTCTTGAAAGCAGATTCTTCTTTTTGAATAACTTTCTCCAAGTACTTATCCTTACTTTATCATTTGATGAATACTTATTTTGGGGAATTTCATAATTTTATTCATTTTTGTCATAAAACTTCTTAGGACACTTTGTTGAAAAATTACCAATCTTTCTGCATTGAAAGAATGCAAATGGAAGTTTACCTTTGAACTTACATTTTCCCATTTGCAGATTGGATGAAAGAAATGACATGACATCATCCATATTGTCCTCCTCATGACTATCTTCAATAGATATATTCTTTATGACCTTTAATTACACTTCCTTAGACTTCCCCTTTTCCACTACATCATTATTATCGTTTCTCAATTCATATGCTACAAGGGTACTGTATAGGTTATCTAGTGTTATCTCTTTCGGGTATTTGTCTTCTAACAATGAAACTTTCGAATTGAACCATGGTGGAAGTTTCATAAAGATTTGATTCACAATATTTATATCTTTAATGACTTCTCCAAGACCCCACATGTCTTCCATAATAATATTTATCCTATTAAATAATGCATCAACAGTCTCATTAGGATTCATTCTGAGATCATCATACTTATTCCATAGAACCTGTAGCATTTCTTCTCAGACTTTTCTGTCACCCTCATAAACGGTTAAAAAAAATTCCCACATTTCATGTAATGTTTTATAGGACATCACCTTCATATAAATTTCATTTTATAGGGATCCCCCTAAAGCATTTAACCCTTTAGAATCATCATCCAATTCCCTTCGTTTAGCTTCTGATAGAGCACCATTATTAATGTCAATTGATATTCCATGCATAGCTGCTGTGAAGACATCAATCCCTACTGATCGGAAGTAGTGCTGCATCCGATTCTTCCATAGTTGAAAATTATTTCCATCAAAGATAGGAATTCCTTTATGATTTACCACCTCCATTTATGTTTCTTGAGAGAGAACCACTAACTTTCAACCTTTCCCTCTGATACCAATTGTTAGATCCACTAGGTCGAATACCCTAAGAGGGGGGGAAATCAGGGTATAACAGATTAAAACTTTCTCCCGTTCAGATCTTGTTTCATTGTTAGACAAAACTTAATTATCTCTTCCTCCTATAGCAATATATGAATAGATATAAAATCATGCACATGACACAGCTATTTTTACTTGGTTCACCCTCACTGGGATATGTCCAAGGAGAATACAACGGCGATGTGCCAATGTACCAAATTCACTAAGGCACATAGCCAATAATGAGTACAAATTTCATGTTAGATCTTCTATGCCTAGTCTCACTGCATTTATAAATTTTAAGGTCTACTCATTGCATTCCTAAGGGTCACTCCCTATGCCTCTTTCTCTAACTCACTACCAGTGGAAAGGGTCATTGTCTTCCTCTTCCTTCGCTCACTACTCTTGTAAAGGAATCCAAAAATAGTTTATGGACTTGTAGGTCAGACAAAGTTTATGGAAATGTAGGTCCCTTCATTTTCATGAATTCCTTCATCCTCAAATATAGGTAGATTCTCTATTGAAGTTCCTTTTTCACCCATAGATGAATTCTACCTTCCTAGATATTGTTAAATACTAGAAAAATACTTTTACATATTGATTATAAGTTTTTTAAGATCCATAGTGTGTTTCAAAAACCACCTTCTTCATTCACGTACTGTGTATCGGGAAAGGTACGCAGACCACCTACTCCGTGTACAGCTTCCTCTTCCATGAACCGCTATAGCCTCCATGTACCACTTCCTTCGTTTTGCCTCTGTGAACTACTCTCTATCTATGAACTATTCTCTGTTGGCGGACACTCTTTGCTTCCACGTACCGAAGCTCCCCCTCCATGTACCTATTGCGGAACTCTCTCTCTTTTGTACTTTAGATTCCTCTTCCACATACCGATTCAACTCTTTTCGCATACCATACTTCCTCATCCGTGTACCGGACTTCCTTTGCGGGTTAAGAATCCCCGCAAACACCTCCAGCCGAATTACTTCTACGTGAACCACTTTAGCATTTGCAGAATTCTTCCTCGTGAACCTCCTTTGGACTATTACGAAATCCCATATCAAAAAGATGTTCTAATGATATTTGATCTCAATAGTAATTAGTGGGATTAGAAATTCTTATATAGGCAAAGATATCTACAAAACCCGTTAATCCAATATTTACCAAATCTTCAATCCAGTCTTCACTGCGTACTTATCCTTCTGCCACTGTGAACCCCAAGTCACCCACAAACCATTTCTCCCAACAAATCTATGTACTATCTTTGTTCCTACGTGGTCGATCTCCTTTATTTATTTCAAGCCATCTGCATACCACATCATCTTCCGCTGCAAACCATTTTTGATTTCCGAAACTACACCCGTGTATCGTTCCCACTACCTAGTACGCGGTCGCGTACTCTTCCTGGACATGGTACATTATCCATGTCCCAGGCTCCTCATTTCTCTTCCTTTTCCAACTTTGTTCGCCATTCTTCACACAAATTCCCAAATTTGAGGCCCTAAAATTTGGCAAATACTGGGAAACTATGCCACCTTAAAAACATGTCTTTTGTAAACACTAACCATTATCATTCAGTATCATCTGTCTTTGTCAACAAACACAATCACACCCAAAACAATACGAGGGTACACCTTGAGGGATTTTTTCCAAACACTTGAAGGTTCAAATTGACGTGAAGAGATGAGGGAGGAGGTGTCCTATTATAAATGAGGTGAGGGGCACCAATGGAAATTCTTAAAATATTAAATTAATATAAATTAATTTTTTAATCCAAATGCTTCAAAATTGAAATATGTTGAAGATAATATCATTATATTTTGAAATCCTATCATCCAATAACTATTAGACATGTGTTTATTTTATTTTAGACATTATCTTTTTGGTTTACCCTAAATTATTCTCTTTTAATTTTAATTGTGGTAACATCATTTTAAGTATTAAGAGGTTATAAATTTTACATATATGGGGTAAATTTCCCATAACTGTATACTTAATAAAATTTTATACCTTATCATGGTAAATTTTTTATTTTAAAATATTTTTTTAGATTTTTTAAATAATTTAACAAAATATTATTTTTATAAAATATCAATAGTGTCAATTTTTACACTATTCATTTCATTGAATTTAAATAAAATTCATACAAAGATATAACTTCAAAACAAAACATTAAATAGTATTATAACATGTCATATTCACCTATAAAATTCGTTTATGGAATAAATTATGTGATATAACATTTATTTTAGTAATTATAATATCATTTATTTGATATTTCTCTTAATAAAATAAATAATGTATCATTGTTGTGTCAATATTTATGGTAATTATTTAATATATATAAATTATAAATAAGTTCACATGATCTAGATAATTTCATTATATTTCTGTAGACTTCTTATTTTCATAGTTTCACCATTTTTATCACTACATTAAAAAATTTATACTTATAAAAGATAAGAGAGTGACATGTTGTCACGTTCTTTTGTTTAAATAATAATTACATAACATTCATGGAAAAAAGTCCATTAAATGAATAAATTTTGATCCTTAGGTGTTAAGGTTCCACTTTTATTTATCCAATAGGATTTTGGCAGGTGTTAGGGTAATTTTTGTGTCCTTAACATATTGTTTGTTACCTTAATTTACCTGATTTACCATTAACCGTGGTAAATGAAAATTACCATAGTTACTATTCATCATGTCCAAAAATAAAAGGGACCAATTTAAATAATTTTTACCAACTGATCCCAAATATGGAATCCATTTTTCTAAATTCAAAATACACAATTGGGAAAATTTAATTAAAAATTAATTTCGGTTTTCAAAATGAGAAAACAAGTTTTTTTAACTAAAACCCATAAAAAATTAACATGAGTTTATATCTAATTACAATGTGAAATTACTTCCAATGACCAAAATTTGATTAAATACTATATAAATAAATTATACAAAAAGGCAGTTTTGAATTAAAATGCATTATTTTTTCACTATTCATTAAAATATGAATTTTATCAGAAAAATAAAAAAATTCAAACCAAAATATATTTTAATGTCCATATTACGAAGAAGAATTTTATTTAATCAAAAAGAACTTATAAAAGTGTAAAAAACCAGATTTAAAATGGGTTCTCCATTAAAAGGTGGTAAAATTGTATTTTTTTGAAAAATAGTTCTTTTATCCGAAAAAATTGAATTTGATCTTATATCATCCATAGAAAACATATATGATAGATTTTAAACATTAATTTGAATATATTACCTATATATTTCATTAATAAAATCCATAAAGAGTGATTTCATTATTTTTTAAACTCACTTGTTTGTATTTAAATAGTTTTTCAGAAAAAACGTTACCTTTTAATTAAAAAAGGTTTTATTTTCATTTATAAATAATTTTTCACAAAATAATTAATTAAATACATGTGTAAACAATATTTTCAAGAATAAATTAATATTATTCATTCCCACCATTTTAATAGCTAGGTTATAATAATATTTAGTTGTTCACTTATACTCAATCTTGCGTGAAATGAATTATATCAAAATAACTTGAAATTGTGTGTAACACCATTCAAGCATAGGATTGCATATACCACAAGCTAATATGTATTTTCATATTGTTGAATATAATATTGGTGTAGTGTAAAACAGAATACATCAAATAAATTAAAAATAATCTATCTCATAAAATCTTAGGGTGTCACATTCTAGCCCCCTTAAAATGAATTTCGCCCAAGAAATTCATCGGGTTAGAAAAGGTTTACTAATTGAAAGTTTATTTAATAGAAACCCACATCATAAAAAGGAATAATAAAACTTAATTTTAAAAAATAATATTATAAACATAACAGTTACCCAAAGTAACACATTACTGGGTTTCCACATTGGAGAACATGGGTGGGAAGCGAAAACATAGATACGAAAAAAATCTTACCATCAAGTTACGATAGAGGGTGATAAAGAACAAGGTTAAGAGAAAGTTAATAATCATAAATCCATAAATATATTATGATTTAAGGGACCATATAATTCATAGGATAAGAAGATACTAGGATAACATTTTTGTATTTCAAGATCCTTTTCCAAAAGTTGAAGAACATGAGAAGAAATACTTACTTGATTTTAGTACAATCTCATTGTTGGTCATGACTTGAACAATTTCCACTTCATATCTTATTCAAATAAATGAAGTTTAATATTTCATTCTTGAAGTGTTATCAGATCATACAATCCATAAATTTAATGATATTCCATTCCATCTTTCTTTATCACAAAAAGGTTCACACAAGTTATCAAACAAGAAAAAGTCCATATATAGTGAGATAATACTTTATTCTAACAAACTTCATCTGATGTATAAATTAAATTTTATACAAATTTGATAAACTTAAAATCCTTCTGAAATATTAAAATACAAAACTATAGAAAAATGTTCACAAACTTGGCTTAGAATTTATCCCATGTATATCATAACATATCTATGGTTTCTCACATTCCAAAAATGTGAACACCTTCATCATGTATTCTCTTGATTCACAGTAAAAACCTAAATTATCAGATATCCTTATTAAAAATGTTCTTGTTTCCTTATTCCAAAACTTATTGGATATATTCCTTAAGTCCCAAAAAGTTGTATACTTCATCCATGATAGCCTAACCTTTTTGTCAACAATTCCATAATTAGTTCCAAGGAAACTAGCATCATCTAATTTACTTATTCAAATACAACATATCTTTATCCAAACATCATTATCTTAACATAAGGGATATATTAAGGGTTATCTTTCCCTTAATTATGTGTTCTCTAAGTATATCACCTTACTCTTAAATCACTTTTTTTTTCTCCTTAACTATTCAACATATCTATTCCAATACTTAATGAAAAACATATAATGAAAAAACTTATATATTTCATGATTCATATAACATAATCTTTGAATTATAAAAAATATACACCTCAATCATCCAACTTTATTCTTAAACCATTACTTCAGGATCCATCATATTTGTCTTTACTAAAATATAAATCATGTCTTAAGATTTATAAACCTCAAAATTTCTTGGTTTAATGTAAACAATACTGGAAGAACATTGCATACCTTTCACATGTCGTTTATAATATATTTATCCTTAGTAGTATGACCAATAATCATACCATCATTAGGATTATATTCGTGATATTTCAGCTTAGGAAATCAACCTTCATAATTCCCATAATTTCCACATCTAAAAAATTCAATAGTTAACTATGTTCTATGTAGTTTTGGTTATTGACTAAGACCAGAAAGCAAAGTGTGAGAAAAACATATTAGAGATTAGAAACACATAAGTAAGGTAAATTAGAAATAATATTTTGATCTATGATATCTTCAGTTTAACCCTAGGTTAGTCATGATTATCAAAAAAACCTAATATTGTAACCTATACATAGACTTATCTTTAGGATATCCCTAGACATATCCTTATAAATATCTCTAGGGATCTCATGAAAGTTTTCACATACTAGTTTCCAAATGTTGAGTAAACCATCGCTCTGATACCAACTCTAAATACCCAATCCTGACATATATAGACATTACATTTCTTTTCTGAAATGCTAAATAAATTACAAAAATAGATGCCCAAATACCGTATTAGTTTAGTGCCTTTGGAAACTCAGAACACATTCTTCTAGCTTGGTGAAAGATCATCAACATCTCCCATAAAGATCTTCCCCATTAGTTTTCCTACCTAAAACCTTTCATTATATCCTGAGGAAAATAAAACATATGAAAATGGTGATCTCAAACCTTCAGTAAGGGTAAGAATGAAAAATATCATATAAAACATAAGCATAAGAATGTAAAAACATGAATATAACATTTTAATATCAAAATCTTGAGTCATAAAATATATCTTGGTTGTATGTAACACATAGATCATAAAGGAACATTAACCATGATAACATAGTATTAGCATAAAACAGGCACTTATAGAAAACACATAAGCATAGAAAATCATTCCCATATTAGCCAAGGCTCATAGACAAGACCATAATAGTAGACAGAGTCCATTACTAAACTAAGTTCACTCCCCATTACAGCCCTATATTACTGAACTGGATATACTTTTCATTTCAACCCTGTATTACTTGACTGTATTTACTTGTCGTTTTAGTAATTTCTATATCAAGAGATATAACTCTTTACCCAATGAATTGGAGGGAGATTTAGGTCCCACCCATCTCATAATTAAATCATTCTTACATGTTCCACAAAAACATAAATCATTCATCATAGCATAACTCAATAAATAAAATGGGTTTCTTAAACATCATTTCATCATAACATGATCCATATAAAATATAATTCCATCATTAACATAGTAAAATCATTAAAATAATATTGATAATAACATAACCCGGTTTAAATACCATCATCTTGGATGGAAAATAATTTTTATAAAACACTTAAACATAATTCTTGAGGATAATATCCATTCTTCTTCAAAAATGTTTTATTTTCGTAAAATTTCATGCATTTTTAAAATAAAATAATTTACTTGAAAATAAATTTGAAATCATATAGAGTAAAATTCATGGAAGTAAGGTGTAAAAATATGTACATACCATTTAAGTTAAAAAAACACTCCCCATACTTTTGCAGAAAAAGTCAAAAAGTACCTCGTATGTTAAATGAAATAAAGATTCCTTCCAAAATATGTATTAAAATTAAAAATGGGTAAAAATGATTTTAAAATTACATATAATAATATTAAACTTTTTATTAAAACATTCTTAGAAAACATGGATATGGATGATAATTATACCCCCAGTAAATACTTACGTATAAACAGTCTCGAATAAAAATGAGATTAAAAAATTATCCCTTATCAATTATAATCAGTCAAATCATATGCCTCATAAAATAAAGAAAATTATATCCAAATTTAAATATAATAACCTTCATAATAAGTATCCTAAAACATTCATGGGAATCATAAACCCCACACCAAATAAATAGGTTGTGTATAAGGCATATGTCCCACAGAAATAAAAGTGAGACAAAATAATCTCTTACCTTAGGTATGATATCTTTTGTGTGTATCCAAACCTCCTGTATAATGATTTAAATGATTTCACTGGCTTATTCCAGAATCATATTCATTTTTATGACATCATATATGATCTTATTATCATCCATTGGGTAATAATATTTCATTATTACTCGTTATTCAGGTATAAACTGCATCATTTTCTTAAGTATGTTTTTCCGAATAAGTTTTGGTTATCCTTATTAGGTCATATTTATATCATTAAAAATGATATTAACATAATAAATATCATATTTATTTATTCTTTACATTTATATAATTATATTTTACTGTATATCTTGTAGAATGAATTGCATCACATCGTGGAGACGGTAAGTCGTACATATGCGCGAGCGACGATATCATTTTGATAATTATGAAATGGTATGGAATTGGATGGTATATATGTTGTTCCATAATCCATATAATGTTATAATAATCATATATATTTATTATTTCCATCATTATATCCATCTACGTAAGTTGGTGGTGAAAAATGGATTACACTACGGCATGGAGACGGTAAGTTGTACGTACGCACACGTGGTGATTTCATTTTTCATAGGATGGCTAGAAGGTGGAATATGGTTGTTTAATAATTATAATAATATATAATTATGTTATTGATAATTATTTTATTACTTTATAATGAAACAACTAATGAAGAGAAATTTGAAGAAGAAATAAGTTTGAAAGAATCGGTAGAAGATATTACCTCTTCCTTGACGTGTTTCCTCTAAATATCCTCTTAAAGGCACTAGAGTTGGTATTTTGAGAAGAAAAAACCTCCATAATGTGACTAAGGAAGTTAATAAGATAAAATTTCAGGGTATGGACAATATTTAAGGCTCAAATTTAAGTTAATAGGAGAGGGAGGAGGTTCCCTTTTATAGTTCAGGTGAGGGGCACCATTGAAAATTCTTAAAATATTAAATTAATATAGATTAATTTTTTAATCCAAATGCTTAAAAATTGATATATGTTAAATATAATATGAGGATAGTTCAAAATAATATCATCCAATAATTTTTATACTTGTATTTATTTTATTTTAAAAATTATCTTTTTGGTTTCTCCTTAATTATTCTCTTTTAATTTTAATTGTGGTAACAAAATTTTAAGTATTAAGAGGTTATAAACTTTTCTTATATGGGGTCAATTTCAAATAATTGTAAACTTAATAAACTTTTAGACCTTATCATAGTAACTTTTTTATTTTAAAATATTTTTAATATTTTTTAAATAATTTAATAAAATATTGTTTTTTAAAAATATCAATAGTGTCAATTTTTACATTATTCATTACATTGAATTTAAAGAAACTTTATACATTGAGATAACCTCAAACCAAACCATTTAATAGTATTATAACATATAATATTCACCTAAAAATTTCATTTATGGCATAAATTATTTCATATAAAATTTATTTTAATATTTATAATATAATTTATTTGATATTTATCTTAATAAAATAATTATTCTATCATTGTTATGTCAATATTTATGGTAATTATTTAATATATAAAAATTATAAATAAATTAACATGATGAATATAATTTCATTATATTTATGTAGACTACTTATTTTCATAGTGTTGTCAAGTTTATCACTACATTAAAATTTTTATACTGATAATAAATAATAGAGTGACATGTTGTCACTTTCTTTTGTTTAAATAATAATTACATCACTTTCATAAACCAAATCCCATTAAACGAATCAATTTTGATCCTTATGTGTTAAGGGTCTAATTTTATTCATCCAATAGGATTTTTTTCTAGTGTTAGGGTAATTTTTTTGTCATTATCATATTGTTTTTTACCTTAATTTATCTAATTTACCATTAACCATGGTAAATAAAAATTACCGCAATTATTATTAATCATGTCCAAAAATAAAAGGGACTATTTTAAATATTTTGGACCAAATTATTCCAAATATTTAATCTATATTTACAAATTAAAAACACATAATTGTTATAAATTAATTAAAAATTAATCCCTGTTATCAAAATGAGAAAATTAGTTTTTTTAAAAGTAAAAACCATCAAAAGATTGGCATGCGTTTATATCTAATTTCAATGTGAAATTAATTCCAATGATCAAAATTGGATTAGGTGATAAAAAATATTATAAATAACTTATTAAAGTGTAAAAAACTAAATTTAAAAGGGTTCTCCATCAAAAGGCGGTAAAACTTTATTTTTTTGAAAAATACTTGTTTTATCCAAAAAATAGAATTTGTTCTTATATCATGTGTATAAAACATATATGACGAATTTTAAACATTAATTTTAATATATTACATATATATTTCATTAATAAAATCCATAAAGAGTTATTTTATTATTTTTTAAACTTACTTATTTTCATTTATATAGTTTTTCAGAAAAAAAAAATCTTTTAATTAAAAGGTTTTATTTTCATTTATAAATATTTGTTCAAAAATAATTAATTAAATACATGTGTAAACAATATTTTAATAAATAAATTAATACTATTCATTCCCACTATTTTAACATCTAGGTTATAATAATATTTTTTTGTTTAATTATACTCGATCTTGTGTGAAATGAATTATATCAAAAGAACTTGAAATTGTTTGTAACACAATCCAAGAATAGTGTTGTGTATACCACAAACTAATACAATGTTGTTTAAAGCATAAGTTGATCTTGTTATGGCATACAACATAAGACATAAAAGAAATTAAAAATAATATATATCATAAAATCTCAGGGTGTCACAATCTAAACATCACAAACATCAAGAATAGTTTGTGATATATGAATGAGATAATTATATAAAAGCTAATTTTTAACCATGGAAAGGAAAGATCAGAAAAAATATAATAAATAGAGATGAGAACCTGTGTAAACATATTTGGGGACCTATGTAGAGTTAAAAAATATTTGTAAAAAGTTTATCCTAACATGTGTAAAGGTATCCCTTGGTTTCTATAATGTACATGAAGTTCATATTAACCTATTTGTGGGTAAAAAACAAACTAGAGGCTATATAAAGGTACATTGAGTTTTAAAAAAAAATTATTCTAAAGAAAAAGTAAATGGGATGATGTAAATCTTGTTCGTTCTTGATTAAAAAATCCTAGAGCTTTGTAAATCCATGATAAATGCTGAATTTGATAATCTTAAATCTGGGGGAGAAAATTATAAAAGTTTAAAAAAAGGTATAAAACATTAAATTTTTTTAAACGAACTTATTGTATTTTAAAGAATAATATAGATTTAAATCCATCATAGCTCAAGATTTTATTTAAGGCCCAAATCTATATGAACTGAACTAAGATGAGTTGATAGGAAGAGTGTTGAGATGGTACTATTTTCTATGGACTCAAACCTAGTTATGTGCAGTATTTCATAAGGAGATCTCACACTAAAAGAATAAGTCTCCATGCTACAAGAGGAATAATATATGTCACAAGATACTATTTTGTGTAATTTTTATTTATCATGTGAAGAATATTTAATTGTATATTTCATTATAGATATTTTAAGTCAAAGGTAAACATAAATATGAGCCTATTGAATGATAAAATAAATAATATATTCAACTAAGTTTATTAAATTAGTAGCTTAAATGAGGGTATTCTTAGAATATCCCTTTAATTAAAAAAGGAACACATGTCATATTGTGGGAACCAAAACTAAGTATTTTATTATATTGATTTTGGATAGAAATAGGTAATTCTTCTTGGTATAAAATTTGGTTAATTTAAAATAAATGATGAAATATAATATAGCATCCCATGGATGTGAATAAATTGAGGATATTGAGTTAAAATAAGAGATAAGAATAAGTAAGAGATGATTATGCTTTAAGATAGTGAAAGTGAGCATCTGGGAGAACTAAGAATCTATCAATCACAAAGAAGAAGATAAGTCAATATATGTTGTAGTAAATAAGATAAAAGGATCTGAACTAGTGTTAATGTTTTACACCAAATGGGCTTCAAAGAATAAGTTTTAGACTTGTTAATATTAGATATCCACAATTAAGGAAGAAGAAGAAAGAAGTGGGATGGCATGTATCTGAGGTTGTGTTTATTTGAATAATTTTTTATTCCTGATCTAACAGTGTTGAGTTTGAGAGAAGAGGATAATCAGGCCAGTAAAGGGTTCTATTTATAGTATTTGATTTAGAGGCCAAGTTTCATGAACCTTGTTTAAATATACAAAGGAATTAAAATAATCTTTTGTTTGATGAAGGATGTCTATTTTATGAGTATAGTGACATCCCTGAATGTCCTCTCGATCTACTCCAAGAGTAGAAGCAAAGTTGTGTAGAACCGATGGGATTCTAGTTTGAAGAAAATTTTTTTGATGTAGAAAATGGTTTTCATGCATAATAATTAAAACCCACACCTATTTAATATGATTTTTATGATTTAGGATAAAAACCCAACACTATACTTGTAATTGATAGCAATATTTTAGTGTAGAATCCATGACTTGGAAATCCCAATCATGGCAAAGAGTAGGATTCTCAGGAGGGTTATAACCTTATAAAAATACATGCTCCACTTTACTTTTAGTTTTTTCATTACATTAAGTGTTTTTTAGGTTAAAATATAAAAATATCCAACTTTATTATCTATAATTAGAGGATCAAGTCTAAATGGAATGTAAAAGTTTGGAATTTGGTAAAAATCGGTTCATGCATGATTCACCCACCATCCCCCCTCCTCTCTAGTGTGTTTGGACAGTCCACTTGAAATATTAATTGGTATTAGAGAATAAGTTCCCACTGGTTTTTATCTAGAGTTCAATCATAACTAGAATCAAAATTACAAATCTTTCCTCTAATAATTTTTATATTTTTACCACTTATTATTAATTTTCATATATGACATGCATATTTGAAGTGAATTTCAAAGTACCTCATATAGAATTATCTACTTCCACCCCTATCAAGATAGGTTTGTATGTCTCAAAAAATACCTGAGAAATATTAAAAAAAAAGAGGCCATAAAGGTTAGAAAAACTTTAAATAAGTAATAGGGACAATCTACATAATTGTGTTTAGAGTGGAAAACATTTTGATGAATAAATTGATTTTTATTCCACTAGTGAAGAAATTTCAAACTATTATGATGGTTTCATTGAATATGTTAAATACCTATATCTTGATGTTAAATATTATGTGAATTGTTTCCCTATTAAAGTGGTGGCCAATATATTCAAATTCCTTAAAGGAATTCAAGATGAGAATTCATAGCTAGAAGAAGAATTTGATTCCATGGAAGAAGCATTAGAAAACATTATGAGTTCTTATAATACTATAATAAATCATGTAAAATTAAAAGAAGAAACTATTTTTCTTTTTAATGATGGAATTTATTTAGTTAATAATTTAAAGAGATAAATGTGAGAAATCAGTATTTCAAAAGGTTGTTATGGAATTATTCCATTCCTTGGAAAAAATATATAATATTTTTATGATTATCAAGGATGCACAGTTAGATGTTAAGGATAAAAAGATAATAAACCTTGATAATTATCTAAAATAAATTAGAAAGATTCATGATGATAAAGTGGGAAGGATAAATAAAGGTTGGTAAGATAGATTTAAGAACCCTAGTTTTTGGAACAGGTCAAGATCCCAACCCTGTTTGAATTTTTGACTTGTTTCTGAGAAAACTAGGAAAATATGGAAAGTTCTAGAAAAATCAATATTACACATTATGTACTCCAAATTATATCCCATTTATGGGTTAGGTGTGTACCAACCTCTTTCTCAATGAGTACATGTTGTGTGATTACTGTGTAAGAATTTCCTACAACACGGCGTGTAGTGTTTCTTGACACACCGTGTATTTTTTCTTTCATGTATCGGCTGAGTCCTAGACGTGTGTCAACCTATGTGGAACGTCCAACTTGTGTGGCTACCTTCTCTTAAGTCAGAGTAAGAACAAGGCTACTACACAACGTGTAGTTCTATATACAAACCATGTAGTCCTTTATACATTCCATACAAGGGGCAGTTGCTCAATTGGGGAATTTTGGATTAGTATGCCAAAATGTGTTAAAATGAATTATTTTGATTACACTAATGAGTTCAATTTTTTAAGGGATGATATGAATTTTTAGAGGCTTCCAAGACCTTGGTGTGGGTATGGGACAACACATAGCTAGTCCAATTAAACTTTTTAGTTTGTTTTTCCTGTTTAAATTATTTATTCTGATTATATATATGTGATGTGTGATATTGCATATAATGGAACCTTCAGGTTGTATTGGGAATGACCTGGGTCTTTTTGAGTGATGCTAATCATAGGTTATTCTTGTACCAGGTTACATTGGGTGGTTTTGACCACAGGATTGGGCATTATGGACATCCGTTTGAGGCAGTGTGACTGTCAGGATGGGCATGGCCTAGGTTACTTAGATGGCAAGGCCATTGGACTAGAGCGACATTGTCGTAAGGGCACGATGTGTCAGAGATGTTGTGTCTTGGGAACTTATTTTGGTGATTACCGCTCACCCAGAACTTTGAGTAGTGTGCACATAGAGAGACTCCATGATGAGGTGGTTCTAACCACTCATGTGGGTAGAGGACCCCGTTAGTTGTGGTTTACATACTATTGGTTTGGTGGTGCTTGTTTTAGGGATCCATGTTTAAGGTGAGGAGCCTTCAGGGGATAGCGTTGAGGCTATCGGGTTGGGGGTAGAGGCTCCTCGTGGTTTGAGGAAAGACATCATTTTCCCTCAGGTTACTGATTTGAGGTAAGACATCATTGTCCCTCTGGTTACCTTATTGAGGGCAGACATTGTTGTCCCTCCGATTACTTATTTGAGGATAGGCATCGTTGTTCCTCTGAGTTACTTCTTCTTGGGCATACCTTCGGGATGTTGGTACTTGAGACACGCGATGTCAAGGGGAACATGGTGTCGGGTTACATGATAGAGAATCTAGTTTTGGCCGAAGCATGTGACACTCCATAGTGGCTGCTGATCACCAGTAAAGTTTGTGTTTATTTGTCCATCTAATTGTTTACTGTTTTCCTTAAAAATTCATGTCTTTTTAAACACTTATATTAAGTACACATTGTTGGGTAGTATTCTACTGAGATTCATCTCAAACCCTGCATGGGCCCTTCGGGATACATGTAGACTTTATGGATTTACATGCAGGAAAGAGACCATCTTCAGGAGATGGACTGTTTTAGCTATCGCATGGAGATGGTAGGGACCTTGAGGTCTTGCCTAGCTGGAGTTTACTTTGTTTTGCTTTCTTTACTGTAAAAGCATTCTTACCTTATTTATTTTAACTAATTTTGGTTATCCATTGGCACACTTTTATATATTTACTTGTTATGGATGCATGATTTGTTTGTTCTAGTAGTTGTTACAAGTGGTTCAGCATGTTGTGTTTACATTCTGCTGTTGTGGTTTATATTTTTTGCTTCTGATATTTATTTCTATTGATTGTGCTTCCGCTATGCGGGTCTGGTTTTATTCTTTAAAGCCTTATAATTTTATATTATGCTCAGACCAGTACCATTATTATCCTACAAGAGGGTATAGCCTCCCCACTATACCTATAAGACCCTCGCTGCTAGTCAACAGCCTTTGGAGTTGGGGGATGTGAGCCTATGGTAGTAACACCCAACCCATTTAGCACTGTTTGTTTGGATGATCGGGTCTAGGATGTTATAATATATTTATTTTAGTTGATTCTGATAATTATAATCTCTATATGAAGTTCCTAGAGATATAAGTGAAATTGAAAAATGTGGAAGCTACACATTCTAGAACTTCCTAATCTACTAAGAAGAAAATTGATACCATAAAATTATCTAAGATGTATTTTTCCTAAAAAGTGACTCACTCTGGTGTAAAAATAGATATTTAGAACATATTTAAAACCCTCCACCTGAAACTCATAGAAAAAAAGTATCCCATAACTCTAAAAAATCAGTTTACATTGAATCAGTTTTTTTTTTTGCAACTATGAGAAAAAAAATCTATAAATTTGGAAGTGAAAATAGGTTGGAACATCCACCAATGTATCAAGTAATGATTTAAGAATGTATAATAAAAATATTCCCTAAAATAGAGCCTAAAATGGGTTTAAATAGTCCAAACATGGAAATCATGAAAATATGGAATGGTTGCAGATACTGGTAATAGAATAATATTAATTCGTAGAAGTTGGTGCTACTGGATTTTTGGACACAAATACATTTATTTTGGGAATAATAATTCGGTATATAGTAAAAGTATAATTTCTGAACAAAGGGGTAGTATAGATAAAACAAAGAAAAAACCTGCCAGTTTAAAGAAGATAATGCAGAAAAAGAGAAATTTGTCCACACTAAACATATTTGATATCTTTGAAAACTTATGTGAAATGAGAAACATTATATGTCACTTATATGATGTATACTAGTACAAATCTTCTACATATCATTCATATACTAAATTTAATGAAGGACCACCATAAAGTACAAATTAGGTGAAGTAAAAAAGAAATTCTATCTTGGGAGTTAAATCGGTAGAGAAGAGTACTCCCAATGATACAATGAAAAATGACAATTAGGATTTTCAACCTATATGGAAGAAATTATTTTATTATGTAAATAGAGTCAGCGTCATAGAACATTTTATGATATCTATGAATCACAAAAAATTAAATGGAAACAATCTAGAATCCAAAAGGAAAGAAT
The DNA here is from genome assembly GCA_963277665.1 of Viscum album. Classification (NCBI taxonomy): domain Eukaryota; kingdom Viridiplantae; phylum Streptophyta; class Magnoliopsida; order Santalales; family Viscaceae; genus Viscum; species Viscum album. The sequence continues at coordinate 1,688,896,747 of OY728119.1, forward strand.
CTATTTGAGAAAGAGATAGGAGGATTAACATGGTGGTGGATATCCCTGATGAAGAGTAATGAAGGGTACCCAAAAGTGGTACTCAAAATTTTTAAAAAGAAGTGTGTGTAAGGGGAAATAATTAAGGACATGTGGTCTCCAAATTTATGATTTTTCTTCCAAGATAAGTGATAAACAAAGGGACAACAACAATTACTTATAGTGATAAAAGTGATCTAGCTAGAAAGGAATCCACCCCTAAAGATAAAGATAATAATATGCCTAAAGATATATTATTCATATGGACATAATAGATATAATATACTAAGATGATAGAGAAATCTGATAAGAATCGAATTTCTTTATTTTCTAAAGTTTTGAAACCCATTCTAGGTCAAAATAAATTTCAATATTTAAAGAATCTCATGTTATCCCAAGTCAAAAAAACTTGTAAGGATAATAATGAATAAAGCATGAAGATGTATAGACACTTTATACCCTCAATAAAGTATTTATTTGGTTTAGAAACAAGTCTTAACCCCACTACTCCAACTAAGAAGATGATCGATAGTCCACCTTATTCTCAAGTCTTTTGTGCTTGTGTTCCAAAGTTAAGGAATTAAAGGGAATGAATTTTGGAGAGAATTCCTTAAGGGGAGAACTGAAGAGGTGATTCTACCATAGATTTATCATTTTTGACTAATTTATACATCTGGTCATCCACTTTAATATTGAAGGAAAAGGTATGATTTCATTCTCCCATCATTGTTTTAACTTCAATATTTTGTTTACAAAGGGGAGTGATTATCTACCCAAATATGGAATTACCTTTTTCTTTAAATCTTTTGATGTGTGTTCTCAAATGAAGTGTTGGTTCTTGAGATATCTCAAAAATATATAAATACAAACCCTAGAGAAATAATGACAGTGCTGGTATCACATGGTGTTCTAACTATGGATAGCCATGTTATCTAATATTGTCACTATTGTTTTTTACAAAGGTTTAGATCATGTAGACTTATATTTGATGAGTTTATGGATTGTTTCTAATAATATTTTATGCCTCCCTTCTCTCATGTAATTAATTATTTACTTAGAAAGTGGATGGAAATAAAATGGATAGATGGTGTGTTTCATAAAATTAGAAGATTTTTTTGGAAATAATAAAACCCACCTCCCTATAATGTCATTAAAGTGGGAGAAGAAGACACATATTCCTAGTATACTGTGTCAATTTGGGTGAAAATAATTTTTCCATTTTTAATTATTGTAAATTATGGAGAAAATAATTTCATTGACTCGTGAAGTTTTTTTGGAATTGACAACAAACACAAAGGGGTGTATTTAAGTTCTTAAAGGTTTTTGGTTATATTTTTTTTCAATCATGATTGTTTTTAATAGTATTTTCAATATAATGAAGATAAATATATTTATTGGGTGATAGAGAAAGAAATCACCCAAAGTAAGTGAAGAAGATTCCCTTGAATAAATAGATGGATTGATTCAAAGGGAAGCCCATAAATCTGATGATTTTTGATATAATATTAATGTCTATGACAAGTAGTGTTGAGGTCTAGATAATTTTTACCATTTATAAGAATTAAAGAGTTATAAGAAGAATATGGACAGACAAAATATTTTGGATATCATGGTAAAGTTTTATTTTAATGTTTATAATATATTTAAGGTGTTTGTGAGAGATAGCTGAAGTTAGATAAACTATCCTTGGAGTAACTTGCAGTTTAATAGCTATAATAAGGATAAAAATTCCTTTTATGAAGTTTAGAATGGTTTGGATAATATTTTGAGACGCATGGAAGTCATTTAAATAAATTTTTATTTTTTGGAGTTTGCTGAAAAATTGGTTAAGTTTGGATCATATAGCTTTAGGAAGATCATAAGACTCCAGTGTAAGTCTTTGGAGAAAATTATATGAATATTTATAATCATAATAATTGATTTTATAACTTTAGGTTTATTGTATGGCTTTGGAGTTGGCTAAAAATTTGACAAATGGAGCGTATAACTTCTAAAATTGGTTGTAATTATTCACCATAATACTTTATCATATAACTTCGATGGAGTGTATATATTCAACATTAAACTCTGAGAATGGGAGAGAATATATCTTTTAATGAAATTAAAAATCATGTAACTTTATTTCAAAGTGTAAGACTCTGGATTATATGACATCCCAAGTCATATGAAATTCAAGTTGGCACAAAAATTGTAAAAGGCATGAACGTGTGTGACTTCACAATATGACTTTGATTAGATCATCTACAGTGTAAGTTTTTATCATAAGACTTCCAGAATCATAATATTCATTGATTTTAATTCTTTTTAAATCCCCAACGTAAGACTTCATCACTAATCAAAACTTCAAATCACTAGTGGAAGAAAAATTCAAGTTTCTAGATTTCAAATATGAAGATTAAATTAATTTGGGATGTTGAAAGAGAAATTAAAACATGATATAAACATTAAAAACACTAATAATGGTGAGTGATCCAAGAATTATATAATTAGATATAAGATACCTTCAACCATGGAAATTAAGGATCAAATAAATATGAGGAATGGAGATGGGCAACTACATAAAGGTAAAAATCATTTGTGTAATGGTCATCTTGACTTGTGTAAAGGTATCCTATAGTTTTTAAAAGATATTTAAAGGACATATGGACCTACATAAGGATAACACAAAGAAACCAGAGGTTTTGTAAAGTTATATTGAGTTTAAAAAAATCTTAATTCTTGATAATAAGTAAATGGGGTGATTCTAATGTTCTTCATTCAAGATCAAAACATCATAGAGCTTCATAAATCCTTGATTTTAATAACCCATAGTTTATAAGTGATATTTATTTTCTAAATAAATGTGTTTTATATTATATCATATATAGTATTATATACATGTAGGATTGAAATAAGTATGTTGATGCTCAGATACAAGAGGGGTGAATTGTAAGTTTAAAAACTTTTGTTTTTAACCTTTAAGGAAATTATTGTTCAACAAGGTTAAACAAATTGGATTCACTAAAATATCTTTTTCAAGGTAAATGAAAAACACATTAGGTTTAATAAATATGTGTATTGAAATAATCACATAGGTATACTTAAACAAGATTCTACCTTAAAGCGTATATAATCTTATATCAGAGTTATTACAAAAGTGAAAGTATAAGAAACACTTTCTATTTGTAAAAAGATGAAGCAGAAATTTGATGTACATGTAAAAGAATAAGAATATTTTAACCCAAAGAGTAGGGTATCCAAACACCTTGGATAAAGGTCCCTTGATTTATACTTTCATGAAAGTCTATCTAATCACACCAGAGTAATCCCTTGATCCAAGAAAGATCGGATACATCTTATGTCCTACAATCCCTACAAGCCCTCGATTAAGTAGGTAATTTTCACCTATGTATTCCTTTAGTTGGAAGACCTCGATTAAGTGGGTAATTGGGACCTATTTCTTCCTTTAACCTGGAATCAATCAGTCATAATAACAAAAGATTGGTGTTATATAAATAAAAACAAATCTTATCGAATATTTAAAGTATGTTGAACAAATTGTTCACAAATTTATCACTTCAAGGATTTCATACAAAGAAATTTTGGAAGATCTCTCATGTGTCTCAAAATCCAAAAGTGTGTAGGTGTATTGAGATCATCCAAATGATCAGGTATTTATAGGTGATATCTCTAATGGTCGAATTTTCCTCCAACAGTCAAATTTTTCCTAAAATTTCAGAGGGACTGGTACAGTTGGAACTTACAATGGTCATATAATAACAGATTAGAAGACATCAGTTAGTAAAATCAAATATCATGAGAAACATTAAGTGTGTATGAATCCTATTATATTAAACATTACATTAAGTAAATATAGTAACATTATGAAATTTATAAAATTGTATCCTTAAACAAAAGGGAATAAAATAAGGAACTATGAGAATTAGATCTGAAAAAATATTGAGAATCAGAATTGAGAAACACAGTAAATCGAATTCACAAATCTGTCTAAATCAAAATTGAGGAAGTGAGAATCAGATTCAAAAAATTAGATGATTCTGAATTGATAAACCATGAATCAGATTCTCATTTTTTGAGTGAATCGGAATTGAGAAATGTAGGGAATCAAATTCATAAATCCAAGAGAATCGGAGTTTAAGGAACTGTGAATCGGACTCGAAATTTTGGTCGATTTAGAATTAAGAAACATAGGAAGTCGGATTCTATATTTTGAGAGAATCTGATTTATAATTCTGAAGGAATCAAAATTTAGAAAGTGAAGGATTCCACATTTTAGTAAGGATCTGATTTTTTCTAGTAGACATTGTATCTGAAGAAAAAAAATTATACTTAGATATAAAAATGGTTAAAGAAAATGATTCCAATTGGAATGTGATTTGTATATAAATTTCCTTATAGATATAATGTATTATTAATGAAATGTTTTTGTGATTTCCAAAACATAAAAGAATGGAAAAAATCATAAGGAAACTTTTGAATTAATAATATCCCCCTTTTTTGAAATCATAAACAATCGATTTAAGAAAAGAATATTAAAACTAAAATACTTAATATTTGAAATTAAAAGAAAAAATTATCCCTCCCTTAGTTTATGACTCCATATTAATACGATTAACTCCCCCTTAGGTTATGAAATCCCTCTAAGGATCGTATTCTGACTTTATATATTTGTCTTCCATTATTAAAAAAGTATATCCCCTTTACTTAAGGATGTATTCTTTAAGAATTCCCCTCATTATGTTTTCCTCCATAGACTAATATTACTTTTAGATCATTCTCCTCCCCCTTTTTTATTTACAAAAATGAATAGGGAAAAGTATAATGTACCTAAAAAAATTAGGAAACATGTAAAAAATAGAAAATATAAACATTACTTATCATTGAAAAGGATTTTTACAAAAAAAATATCAGATTACAAGGAAACCAATCCTTATTTGGTATTAAGGCCCTCACCATAGCCTTCAAATTCTTAAGCTCCTTGTGATCATCTTGAAAATTTACTAAGAGCACTTATTGATCCTAAAACTTATTCTCAAGGTTTTGAATCTTTTCTTCTTAGCTTAGAATTTTTTCCTCCTAATACTTAATCTTTTCATCCTGAGACTTAAGTTTTTGAACCACCTATTATTTTTAAGCCTTCACTATTTTCACTTTATCTATGAGAGAATTGATTTTCCCATATAAGTATTTTTCTTATTGAAACCGAATGCCCAACTCTTCCTTCATCTTTTTCGAAAAACAGTTTGAAGGTTCTTAAAGGGAATCTTCTGATTCTTTTAAAGCATTCCTGATTGAGTCAGAAATATCATCAAAAAACATAAGATCAATATTGATCTATTTTGACCACATTTTCATCTCTCTACATGATTTCTTATGAGAATCATAATTTAGCACAATGGTTTTTAATTCTGATTCAAACATTATCAACTTCTTCATGAAAAGGGTTATTGAATTTGATTTCTAGTTTACTGATTCTTGAATAAGCTTACATCATGACTCAATGTTTGGGAAATATGGAATTGAGTTCACCAAATTATTAAATGAGTGAACAAGAAAATCTTCTCCTAGATATGAGTAAGATATTTATGATTCTGATACAACTTACTTAGATATGCCAACAGCTGCTCTCTCCCCTTTGTCTTTCACTATGGATGATTTATATATCCCTTTATTTACTTTCCTTTTATCAAAAACTTTAGTAATATTATCATCATCCTAATCACTACCATAATCTTATTTATTATCATCATTACTACCATCATAATTATCATTACCATCATCAGAGGTAAGTTTTTTATCATCATTTTCTAAAACATTGTCTTTCTAAGCTGGATTTTATACTGAAGAAAGCTTGGATGAGGAGGCTTGAGAGGTTCTTATAGATAACTTATCAAATTGAATATTCCTCTAAGTTTCTCCAATTTTTTGTATCTCATCATCTCTTTCTTTTACTTGGATATTTTCTTATTATTACTCTTCTTCTTTATACAGTTCATGAACAATCAAAACTAATCTTGGAACAACTTCCTTTACTTTTTATGTTGGAGTAGCCTCTACTTCCACTTGTAGTGATTTTTGGGAAAGTTTGGTTTCTTATAGAAAAGATTATAGAAAAACAATTTGTTCTAATACCTTTAATATATCTTTCAACAGGGCTTGAATTATATCTAATTCTATTAGCTTTTTCTTAAGCTTCTTATCATTTTCTTGTTTTTCAAGCTCTTGAGATTCCTAAATCTTTAAATATTTATCTTTAGCTAGATCTAACCCAAACACTAGATATCATTCCTTTCTTTTCTACTTGCCTTGTCTCTACTTTGTTACTACTTCATCTGGGAAGGACTTCTATTTCATTGTCTTTAGTGTTTTGGAAGCTTAAGTTATTTTCTATGGTTCCAAGGCCTGAGAATTTATTTTATTAGGCTCGACTAACTGTTTCTTAGAGATTTCTCCAAATTCCCCTGATTTTCTAGATAAATCAACAAACTGATTTTTCTTATCACTAAAAGAAAATTTCATTCTTTTAAGTCGGCCGTCACTTAAAAGAATAATCTTGAACTTCATTGTCTTTGAGTTGAAAGGTACATTACAGAAAAGTGATCTTTATGAAATCCTAAGGATTTAATTTTATTTAAAGAATAATATTTCTCCCAATATACACCACTTTGACACTTAGTTCATTATGGAGCACTTTTAGGAACAAAATAGTTGTGATTGAAAACTGGTTTTGAGTGAGAATAACCAAATCTATAACTATTCTTAAGAGGATGAATTTGTGAATAAATATTATCAAAAATTTCTTTACCAGAAGTAAAATCTGATATAAATTTCTTTAAGGAAAATATTTCACATTTTAGTCTAATGAATAAATTCTTATCCTCATATTCTTTTGCTTTATAATTGAGTTTAGTCTCTAAAAATATTTCTTAGAAATAACATTTTCAAAATCCTTAGAATGTTTATCCTTTTCAAAATTAACTTTATCAAGGTTTTTTGAAATAGAAGTAATTTCTAAAGATTTTGTATCAAGATCTTTAGAAAGATATGATACTTATATTATCAAAAAAGTGATTTGAGAATTTTTCTTTTCAAGTTTCTTTTTATCTTACTATTTTCTATTTCGAGAAATTTGGAAAACCTTAATACTTCTTAAAAAGAAAGTAAAGAATTTTCTTCTATTGAGTAATATTCTTCATCTATAGATATAGAATGTTCTTCCTAGAGATAATTAGTACTTAACGATATGTTATTTAAGGATTCAGCAGTGTGTACCTTATTCATGAAACATTGTTTGTTAATAGGTATTCTGGTAATAAGACCAATATTCTTCTGTTTAAAAGATTCATTATTTGAAGATTCATCAGATGAGTCTCCACCACTTTCACTACAAGAATAATTTACCTACAATACTTTCTTTCCTTTAGGATTATAATATCTTCTCTGATTTCTTTTATAATTTCTATCTTTCATATCCTTTCTTTTCATCTTAGGATAATTAGGTCCGATATGTCCTGATTTATGACACTCATATCATGTGACTTATGAATCTTTCTTATCATTCTTATCCTTCTTCTTATATCTGTATTGCGAATCCTTCTTTCCAAAAATCTTTTTCATCCTTCAAGAAATATTGGATAATTTATTCTATGAGTGATCAGTATCACTTGAATCTGACTAAACTGCAACCTTCTTTGTCTTTGTTGAATTAACAACTTTCTCAGGAGTTTTGTCTTTTATCTGATTTGAATTAATAGTAAAAAACTCCCATTATTCTTATCTACATTCTCATTATCTCTCTTTAATATGTTCTCATGCTGTAATAGAGCTCCAAATAATTAATCAAGAGTTATAGGTATGACTTTCCTTAACTCATCAATTGTAGTTATCTTTGATTCTAATTCATTAGGAATGATATCTAAAATATTATCTACAAGCATCTCATCATATAGGCCTTTTTCTCCCATTAATTGTAGACTATTTATAATAGTCATAAATCTCTATTGAAATTTAACTATAGGTTCTCCATAAGGAAAAACAAAACCATGATAATATACTCTGATCATGGCTCTTCTAGTCTCAATAACTTTAGAAGTAAAAAAATTTGTAACTTCTAGTTTCTTCCATATGTTGTTAGGTGCTTCACTAGAAAATATATGGTTGTATATATTCCTAGACATAGAACAAAGAAAATTATTGTGTACCATATAGTTTAGCTGATATTATTACTTCTCTTGATTAGTATAAGTTCTAACTTCCTTGTCCAAAATTTTGTAATCTCTAGTAAGGATAACAAAGTTATCCATGCTAGTATTGATAACAGAATCCTTAATTCTATCTCTCTAGTATTCATAATCATTCCCATAAAAGATAGGTGGTCTTTTGGGATTCAAATTGTCTATGGATTCAACATTTATTCTTTTCATCTTTAAATTAATAAAAAAAATATATTTTTCCCAAATACAAGTTTGTGTAGTATGTATTTATAAAAAAATTATAAAATAAATTATAAACAACTTGCAGAATTAAATAAAGAGTAAGTAAACTGAGTAGTGAAAATCTTTCATTGATACCAAGTATAAGTACCAATATCATATAGATCTGATTTGATACCAATTGTAGGATTGAATATGTACGTTGATGCTCAAATACAATAGGGGTGAATTTTAAGTTAAAAAATATTCATTTTTACCTTTTAAGGAAATATTTATTTAACAAATTTCAACAAATAATATTCACTAAACCCTCTTGTGTAGGGTAAATGAAAAACACCTTAGGTTTGATAAATATGTGTAATGAAGTAAGTAAAAAGGTATACTTAAACAAGATTCTACCTTAAGGAATATAGAATATTATATCATAGTTATTACAAAAAGTGAAAGTATAATAAAAACTTTCTATTTATAACAAGATTCGGTGTCAATTTAAACTAAACATAAAAGAGTAAAAATATTTTAACCCAAAGAGTAGGGTATCCAAACACCTTGGATAAAGGTCCATTGATTTATAATTTCAAGAAAGTCTATCTTACCAACACCAGGGTAAGACCTAGGTCCAAAAAATATCGTATGCAACTTCTATATTTATATCCACACAAGCCCTCAATTAAGCAGGTAATCGCACCTCTATCTTCTTTCAGCTGGAAGCCCTTTATTATGCAGGTAATCACACCTATGTCTTCCTTCGGCTGGAAGCCCTTGATTAAGTAGGTAATTGGAATATCTATCTTCCTTCATATTTTAATCCCTCCATTGTGATCACAAATGATTTTTGTCTCATAAAAAAATTATTGAAGATTTCAAGTATGTTGAATAAGTTGTTCACAACTTAATCATTTCAAGCCTTTCATGCAATGAAAATTTGGAAAATCTCTCATGTGTCTCTAAATATAAAAGTATGTATGTGTATTGATATTTTCTAAATGACTGGGTATTTATAGGAAATATCTTTAATGGATTAATTTTTCTCCAATGGTCATATTTTTTCTGAAATTTCATAGGGACCTGTACAGCTGGAACTGCTTGCACCGCAATTCATTGTTTCATTTTCTCCCTTACACCACTATGATAAACTAGTTTTGTAATGAAAATTATAAAAATAATAACAAATTTCACTTCATGTTTGATTCAATTATTTTGTTTGTATCACTATTAAATAAGGTAATGTTACTTGTCTTGATAAATGCATTGTAGGTGGAGTGATTTGGAGGGACCTTGATGATGTTCAAGAAAAATGAGTCAAAATACGCAGGATCCATGCACGCCATTGGACCCAACTGCATACTTCTACTGAAACGTGAATCCAAATGAGATTAATTTTTTTCAGATCGTCCAAAATTCATTGGGATACATTTTATAATAAGGAACCCTAGCCAAATTCTTCCACTAAGATGCCCATCAGAACCAATCTATCCAGCACACTGAATCTGCACGAAGTAAAAAGTGGTGTGATGTGATCTATCCATATCTTGAGATGTTGGTGTCTAAATGAAGCCAAACTTTAAATGTAGATAGTAATAAGGTTAGGATATAAATTTTTAGTTTTTTTTAATCTATATAGGTTTGTCTGCCCCTAGAAAAAAATGGACCAAGTGGTTTTCACAATCTGTGTGCCGAAACCCACCTTCCATTTCTCCTATAAAATGATACCTCAGGTACCCCATTTTTAAGTAAGTCCAGGAGGTAAATATCTAGTATTTTGGATACCCAAAGAATTCTTATCCTCATCCAATAAGTTCTAGAGTCCCCTATCTTTATAGGGGGTCAAGGATGAAGCTGAAGTTCAACCCAAGCCTCCTCTCGAGGGCGAACTAAACGGTGCGCGGTCATTTCGAGGGAGCTACAGATACTTGGGAGGGATTTTTGAAACATTTTCATATACTAGTTTTCTATAATTTTTTTGTTCAATATTTCACTTATGTTTTATCTCAAAACCATAATCATTTGAATGATTTTTTGGGTTTAACTAAGTGAATCACTTTTCATTTCAACATCGATTGGGTTGACATTTCAAGTGGGAATCTTGGGTTGTTCCGATTAGGAAACACAAGAATCCTCTTTATCTCACACATACATAAGATATTATTATGATTCTATAGAATTATCTTTATTCTTGAGGTATAATACTTGACAATACAATTTTTGTTTCAGGGGTTGGTACTTTGTGCAATGATTTAATAGGAAATAGGAGAATCAAGATCTTGACAACCCTGAATGAAATAATTAAACAAAACCATGTGTATTTTTCAGAACAATTAACTATCCAAGATGTGTAGTGAACTTTAAATGACCTACTTCTCTCATAATTCTTAAAAAACCACCTTAATTTATCAACTATTAAACTCTTTAAATCAATTTATTTTCTTAAAACTATTTTCTAAACCACCCCACTTTTTAGTACTTTTTATTAAAAACACATACTCTAAACCTATCAATGCTCCTTGAGTGGTGAACTAGATTATTCCATATACTATAAATAAACCTTAAAAACATAATAAATTTGACATTTCATGACAACATAGTCAAATTTTGGTTTCATTTTCAGGGAGCGTTTTGGTTTTTAGTGCATTGTTTTATAATATTTTTGAAAATTTTGTGAATTTTTATTTATTTTATCTTATAACTTTACCTATATTTTTGTATTTTGATTTATTCCTTGTTTATTTTATTTGAATGAATCATTCTATTATGGGTGGATTACCACATTTCAAACTAGAACTAGAGAGGTTCCTACGTCAGCGACACCAAGATGCACAAGAGAACCCTTTGAAGGAGGACACACAAAACATTGACACAATTCTTGATCCTTATTCTTCCTCTGAAATCCATGTTAAAACTGAATTAAACTTGTATAAAACGGATGAAAATAACCTAAAATTAAAATAACTATCCTCGTCTGATATTGATATCCAACCCACTTACATTTAAATACAAGGCGAGGCACCTGATTTTGAACTACAATCTGGTTTAATTCACTTGTTACCAAGATTCCATGGACTCACAAGAGAAGATCCACACAGGTATTTAAAAGAATTTCATGCTCTATGTTTAACATTAAAACCTACTAATGTGTATTAATAACAATTAATGTTTAGGGAATTATAATTTTCATTAGAATATACTACTAAGGATTGGCTATATTATATTAATTCCCCAATTAGAGGTTGGGTATACATGAAATGCCTTTTTCTTGAAAAAATATTTCCCAACCTATCAAACTGTAACAATAAGAAAAGAAATATGTGGTATAAGACAATCACAAGGGTAAACACTTCATTAATACTAGGAAATATTTAAAATCATTTTTTCAAGTTTCCCACACCACCAAATAAGTGATCAACTTTTAATTCGGTATTCTTATGAAGGTTTAATTCCTATTGATCAAAATATGATTGATGTTGTTTTCAGTGGTGTGCTAGTTGATAAAATGCTGATTGCTATAAGAACCCTAATTGAGATCATGGTTCAGAACACTCAACAATTTGGTTCAAGATCCAATGTACCCATTTAGGGTGCCCATGAGGTGCAATCATCCAAATTTGATAAGGTGGATAGGAAATTCAAAGAGGTAAGTAACCTTCTTCGAAAACTTGCTCTTTTCCAAGGGAAATCTCAATCTAATCCTCCCATACATTGTGTTATATGTTCTTCTTACACCCACTACTCCAACAAATGCCCCCAAATGAGGGAAACTTCTTAGAGTTTTAATACAATCTTTCCAGACCGCCCTTATAACTAACCCTTTAGGTAAGAACCATACTATCCATCCAAACATGGGTGGAAACACAACCAAGCCTATAGGCAAGGGGGTATTAAAACCAACCTCAACAACCATAAAACCAACCAGAGAAGAGTAGTCAACCACCACCACCCATAAATCCTCAACCACAATAAAGGTCTTTCCAACAATCCCCTCCAAAATCCATGTCTAGCCTAGAATACATGATGAAACAAATGGATGCCAATAATCTTCAATTACAAAAAACCACCCAAGCTACCATACAATATCTAAACCCCAAATTAGTCCAACTCGATAACTCTGTGGGAAAATTCAAATTCATGGGTCAGGTAAACTACCCTCTCAACCAGTAGTTAACCCTAGGGATAAGGTAAATGTTAGTTACGTCACCCTTATAAGTGGGAAACAACATAAAACCCAAATTAACTCTCTATTAGAGTCATATCCTCCTTAGGAAACCACCATCCCAACTTCTAAAAATGGTCCAAGAGTAGAAAATCCTTGTCTTGAGAGAATCCCTTCCAAATGAAATAGTGTGTTTGTTTATGAGTCACCTATTCCAACCATTCCTCTTCCATTTACCCAAAGGGCCACCCAACCAAGAAAAAAAGGAAACTAAACTTCATAATGAAATATTGGAAACTTTCAAAAAAGTAAAGGTTGGCATCCCCTAGATTGATGTTGTGAAGAAAATTCTAATATATTCCAAGTTTCTAAAGGAGATATGTACACATAAAAGGTGACTTCAGGGTGATGAGAGGGTTATATTAGGGAGGAACATCTCAGTATTGATAGATACATCACATCCCACCAAATGAAATGATCCGGGAATATTCTCAATTTCATGCACCATAGGGGAGTATTCATTTTCCAATGTTATTCTTGATTTAGGTGCCTCTATAAATGTGATGCCTCACTCTATTTACTCTTAATTACAGGTCAGGGAATTTAATCCCACTAGAATTTTTGTTCAACTAGAAAATCATATTACAAAACAACCTTCTGGTGTGTTATTGGATGTTCTTTTTAGGGTTTAAATTTTAATCTTTCCTTCTGATTTTTATGTTCTAAAAATGGAAGATGATAAGATGAATAGACATTCCCTGATAATATTTGGAATGCCCTTCTTAAAAACTGCCAAAACCATAATTAATGTCCACAATTTTAGATTATCTATGGATTTTTTGGGTGACATTATCCACTTCAATATCCTTGATTCCATGAAGCACCCCTTAGAGGAACATTACTCTCTCTCTATTAATTCAATTAATGTACTCCATTTCCCTAAAAACATAATTTTATACCATTGATCTCCTTTTTGAGTTTTCTTCATTAATTTAAATACTAGGAAATGAATCATGCATAGAATTTTGTATCGGTCTAGAAAAATTCCATGCATGCTTGTTAATTGATGATTTATTGAACACTGAGGATCACATGACCATCGATGATAATACTAAACTTTTAAAAGCTCATTCCTCATATAAAGATGATATCGTTGAGTAGTTAGATGATATTAGTGACCTCTCACTTTCACACACACTTCCATAAATCCAAAATACCCATGAACTGGAACTAAGACAACTGATTCAAGATTTAAAATATTCATATCTTGAGAATGGAAATAAGTTGCCAGTTATCATTGCTAGTTCACTCCCTCATGAGCATAAATTGTGATTTCCTGAACATTTGAGGGATTATAAACAATATTTGGAATGAAAACTTTCTGAAATTTCTAGTATTAGCCTATAAATTTTCACAAATCATATATTGTTAAATTATGAGGCTAAACTAGTGAGTCAGGCACGGTGACGACTGAACCCAAACCTCCTAGATGTTGTTAAAAAGGAGGTAACAAAATTATTGGTTGCTAAAATAATTTACCCCATATCTAATATCCAATGGATCATTCTAGTCCAAGTAATTCCTAAAAAAACTGGTCTTACAGTAATTAAAAATGAAAATAAGGAATTGGTTCCAACTTGTGTGCAGAATAATTGGAATCTCTGTATAGATTATCTCTAATTAAACAAATTCACTAGGAAGGACCATTTCTTATTTCCATTCATTGATCAAATTCTATAGAGGCTGGCAGGGAAGTCCCATTACTGTTTTCTTGATGGGTATTATGGATACTTTCATATCCATATTGGTTCTGAGGATCAGTAAAAGACAACCTTTACTTGCCCCTTTGGCACATTTTCCTATAGGAGGATGTCATTTGGTATGAAAAATTCTCTAGGTACTTTCCAGTGATGCATGGTTAGTATTTTTTGGATTACCTATAGAATTTCATGGAAGTATTCATAGATGATTTCACTGTTTATGGATCCTCTTTTGATGAATGTTTGAGTAGTCTTGGTTTTATCCTACGTCACTATATTGAAAATAATCTCGTATTAAATTATTAGAAATTCCATTTCATGGTGTGAAAAGGTATATTTTTTGGAAATTTCATTTCTAGGGATGTTATTCAAGTAGATAAATCAAAACTGGATGTCATTTCTTCCCTACCATTCCTCAAAAATGTAAGGGATGTACGGTCTTTCCTAGGTCATGCTAGATTTTACCGTCATTTCATTCATAAATTTTGTAAAATTGCACTCAACCTCTCCTGATTTCTCCAAAAAGAAAAGGAATTTGTTTTTGATAAAGAATGTGAGGAACCTTTTAATAAGTTAAAATACATTCTAACATCACCCCTAGTAAACCAACCACCTCAGAGGTATTTACCATTTGAGCTCATGTGTGAAACCTCTAAATGTGTA
Source organism: Viscum album (assembly GCA_963277665.1). NCBI lineage: Eukaryota > Viridiplantae > Streptophyta > Magnoliopsida > Santalales > Viscaceae > Viscum > Viscum album. The sequence goes on from OY728119.1 coordinate 1,688,911,767, forward strand.
GTTGGGGTAGTCTTATCACAAAGGGTTGATTGAGCTTCACATGTCATTATCAATAACTCACGTACTTTGGACCCTACCCAAGAAAACTACACCACAACTTGAAAATAATTTTTTTCCATTATGTTTACCTTGGATAAATTCAGTTCATATCTTTTAGGGTCCAAATTCATTGTGTTCTCAGACCATGTACCCTCTGGTGTCTCTTTAAGAATCCAGAAGCCAAACCACATCTCATTCACTAGATGCTCCTCCTCTAAGAATTCCATTTGGAAATTATAGATAAAAATATAGTAGAGAATGTGGTGGCTGATCATATCAGTAGGATTCACCCATCCTCAAACATTGACTCATCCCCCTATATTCCCATAAATAAAATGTTTCCTGATGAGAAATTAGACTGAGTGAAATATGTTATTCCTTTGTATTCTAAAATTGTAAATTATTTGGTAGAATCTTTAATTCCTACTAATTTCAAAAAAAACCAAGCAGGTCATCTAAAACATGAGTCCCAATAGTACATTAGTGAGGACCACTACCTTTGTCACACATGTAGTGATTAAGTCCTCAGGCATTGTGTTCCTAATAGTGAGCTTCATTCTATCCTTAGGTTTTTACACACTCTTTCTTGTGTGGGACACTTTGGTCCCCAAAAAAGTGCTCACAAGGACCTTGATTCTGGTCTCTTTTTGCAAACACTTTTTTGGGATTCCAATGATTTTTTTAAATTCTTTCCTCACTATCAAAGAATGGGGAATGTATGTAAAATAAATGAAATTACACAAAAACCCTTTCTCTTCAATGAAATATTAAATGTTTGAGGAATTGAATTTATGGAACCATTCACCAATTCATTTTGGAACCTTTACATTCTTTTAGAAGTATATTATGTTTCAAAATGGGTAGATCCATGACCTAAAAGGACTGATTATTCTAAGGAAGTTTTGGAATTTTTGAGAACCCAAATTTTATATAGGTTTGGATTACCTAGGTTCATCATCAGTGACCAGGGTTCTCATTTCTGAAACTGAATAATGAAATATCTTTTGTGTCGGTATGGGTTCAGGCATCGAGTGTCTACTTCTTATCACCCACAGACTAATAGTCAAGTTGAGGTTTCGAATAGAGAGGTAAAACAAATTCTTTAAAAAATGTTCAACCCAACAGAAAAGATTTGAGTCTTTGACTCAATGATTCCTTATGGGATTACTGTACTTCCTTTAAAACTCCCATTTTAATGTCACATTATAGACTTGTGTTTGGAAATATTTGGAATCTCCCCATTGAGATAGATCACAGGGACTATTGGGCCATTAAATAATACAATTCTAGTATTTCTAGTGTAAGTTATCAAAGGAAGTTAAAGATTCAAGAGTTAGATGAAATGAGAATAGATTAACATGAGAAATCTTGGATTTATAAGGAGAAAACCAAGGCTATCCACAACTATCTCATACTTCATCGTCAACTCCACATTGGTCAGAAGTTCCTCCTCTACAATGCAAGGATGAATTTGCATCTAGGTAAGCTATGTTTTGATTGGTTTGGACCATACACTATTTATAAAGTTTATCTATTTGGGGTTGTTCAGGTACAAAATTAAGAAATGAAAAAAAAACCTTCACTATCAATGGGCAGCAGCTTAAGCACTTTCATGAATCCCTTCTGGGGTTCCTGATGGAGAAACTCCAAGTTCAAGAAGCAACCTACCAATAACACCCACCAGGATTTATCCTTCCTTCCCACATTATATTTTATTAGAGTGAAGAAACTGCACACTCTAGGTGTGGGTGGTGGGTATATTTCTAGGTTAGTTAGGAATTTTCATCATCTTTCTTCTTTTTCTCTTTTTAGATTTCTGGATTGTATTGTCACTTTCTCCACTATTTCTCTCCCCCCACTTTTGTGCCAGAATTTTAATTTTTGATACCCACTTTATTATGGAAAATCATTATTACTTAATTATAGAAGTTATTGAAAATACGTGAGGAACTTATCTATTTCAATTTGTTTTAACATTCAAAAAAATTGATGAAATGTGCATTTTAGCAAGAATTAAATACTATGGTGTTAATTTATCTTGAAATTTGGTTGTTTGTCGATGATATAAATGGTTGTATAATTTTGAAACCTTTGAGAATAATGGTAACCTTTGTGTGAATAGTTTAAGGGAAAATTGTTTCACTTAATCTCTCCACACATATTTACACCAAACCATGAAGTGTGAAAATTTTTACTTAATATAAGGTAAATATTTGTTAGGTTAATTTTTCTCTACCTTAAAAAATTATTTTTCCATACATTCGTTCCTTATCCAGTATATTTCATTACTGTACCAGATTGTCCTATCTGTGTGTACCTATTATCTAACTATTGTATTCCATCAAAAAAAAATTTGTATATTGGGTAGGTCCAAAACCACACTTCCTCAACTTTTTATCTTGTTATAACTATTACAATTAGTGTCACGAGTAGATCAAAAAAAGGTTGAGAGAAGAGTGTGAGATTTTTTCTAAGTAAAACTTTTGGAAAAAATAATAAATGATGGGAGTGATGAAATGTAAAAAATATGGGTATATATAGGTCAGGAGATTATATTTTGAATTATAGGAATTCTTAAGTGAATGGGTCTTGAAATTTTATTTCAAGGGATGTAGGGAGGGTTCAATGGAAAATTTTATTTAAGTAGAAATTTTTTAAAATAACTTATATTTACTTGATAGAAATTGAAAGGAATAGCATGAAATGGTTGTCACACACACATGGATATTAGTGACATGATTAAATTTTGAATTATTTTCTTCGATTGGTATCATGCATCAGTTATAATTTCATTCAAATGTAATTTTTGAGACATCTTTTTCCATGATCATTGAGAATAACACCTCGGTGTGATTTTTTGATTTGATCACATTTCTATTAGGAATTAAATTTTAATTGAATGTTAAATCATTATGAAGTTTGAAATATCTACATTCAAAATTTTTGTAAATAATAATTTTCCTAGGAGTAAAAATGTTAAGGTGTGGGAGAGTGATCGCACTGCGATTCACTGTTTCATTTTCACCCTTACACCACTATGATAAAATAGTTTTTTATTGAAAATTATAAAAATACTAAAAAAAATCGCTTAATGTTTGATTAAATTATTTTTTTTATCACTGTTAAAAAGGGTGATTTTAATTTTTTTGATAAATTTATTGTAGGTGGTGGTGGTTTGGATGGACCCTGACGATGTTCAAGAAAAATGGGCCAAACTGCGTAGGATTCATGCACACTAATGGACTCAATCGCATAATTATATTTAACCATGAATCCAAATGTGATTAAATTTTATAGGATAGTCCAAAATCCATTGGGCTAAATTTAATTTGAAGGAAAGCAAGACAAATTCGTCCACTAATATGCCTATCTAAATGAATATTTCCAGAACACCGAATCTGCATGAACTCAAAAGTGGTGTGATGTGATCTATCCATATCTCAAGAATTAGGTGTCAAAATGAAGCTAGAATTTCGTTTGATATGGTGATAATGTGGGGATACAAATTTTTAGTTTTTTCCCAATGCTATATAACACTTTCTACCCATCAAAAACAACAGACCAAGTGGTTTTACAAAATATGTGTGCCAAAAACACCTTCCACTTTGCCTATAAAATGATACCTTGGGCACCTAATTTGTAAGTTAGGATAGGAGGAAAATATTTGGTATTTTGGAGACCAAAAGGAGTTATGTCCTCATCCAATAAGTTCTGGAGGCCCTTATCTTCATAGGGGATCAAGGATGAAGGCGAAGTTCCACCCGAGCCTCCTCCCCCTCTCGATGGAGAGTTAAATGGTGGATGTTCATTTCGAGGGAGCTACACATACTTAGGAGGGAGTTTCATAACTTATTTATCTACTTTTTTTCTTTAATTTGTGTGTTAAATATTTCATTAAAGTTTTATCTCAACACTCTTCTCTTCTGAATTTTTTGTTTGGGTTTAACTAAGTAGATCACTTTTCATTTCAACACCGATTGGGTTGAGATTTAAAGTAGGAATCTTGGGTTGTTCTGATTGGGAAACACAAGAATCCTCTTTCTATCACACATAAATAATATATTAGTATTCTTTGGTATACTTATCATTATTCTTGGGGTCCAATCCTTTACAACATGTTTTTTATGTCAAGGGTTGGTACTTTGTGCAATGATTTAAGAGTCAATAGGGGAATCAAGATCTTAACAACTCCGAATGAAAGAATTTAAAAAACATGTGTATTTTTTAGAAAAATGAACTTTACTAGATGTGTTGTGAAATTGAAATGAAATCCTTCTCTCATAATTCTTAAAACACCACCTTAATTTATCAACTATTAAACTCTTTAAATCAAGTTATTTTCTTAAAACTGTTTTCTAGACCAACCCCCCCCCCCCCTAGTACTTTTCATTAAAAATACATACTCTAAACCTATCAACACTCCTTGTTATATGACCTAGTGTCTTCCTTATACTATAAATAAACCTTAAAAATATAATCAATTTGACATGTCACAACAATGCAGTCAGGCACTTACAATGGTAATATAATAATAGATTGGATGAAATTGTTTAGTATAATCAAATATCATGAGAAACATTAAGTGTGTATGAATCTGATTATATGAAAAATTACATTAAGTAAATAAAGTAACTTTAAGAAAGTTATAAAATTGGATCCTTAAACAAAATGGAATCGGATAATGAACTATGAGAATCAGATCTAAAAAATAATGAGAATCAGAATTGAGAAACATGGTAAATTAAATACACAAATATGTGAGAATCAGAATTAAGGAAGTGAGAATTAGATTAAAAAAATAGACGATTCAGAATTGAGAAACTGTGAATCATATTTTCATTTTTGAGTGAATCAGAATTGAGAAACCTAGGGAATTAGATTTAAAAATCTAAGAGAATCGAAGTCTAAGGAATTGTGGATTAGACTCAAAATTTTTGTCGATTCGGAATTGAGGAACATAGAAAATCAGATTCTATATTTTGAGAGAATTGAATTCATAATACTAAAGGAATCAGAATTGAGAAAGTTAAGGATTCTGAGTTTTAGTAAGGATCTGATTTGTTCCAGTAACTATTGTATCTTAAGAAAAAAATTAAACTTGGAAATAAAATTTTTTAAAGAACATAATTCCAATTGGGATAGTATTTTAGTATAAATTTCCTTATATATACAAAGTATTAATAAGTAAATGTGTTGGTGATTTCCAAAACAAAAAGGAATGGAAAAATTCATAAGGAAAATTTTGAATTAACAATACCTACAATACATAGAGAAACTAAAAACACTTTATTTTAGAGATAGATATTATTACATTAGTCAACACTTGAACCAATAAAAAATTTATACATTAAAATGATAAAAATATATATAATTAGAAAAGTGGAATGGGAAAATTTAGATATTTTCAATCTATTAGAATCATTGCATCCATGAACAACACTATAGAAAAGAAATAGAATATTAGTAAATCAATCAGCATCTTATATAAGGAAAACATAAAACTTTGGGATAAATTGTAGTAAATAATGAATGAAGGAATTAAGTATTATTCATCAGAGGTAATGTGACTGTTGTAATAGTAATGAGATCATTGGAAAAGTAACTTGGCCATTGGTAATAGTAACATGACCATTGGGAATAGAAACCTGACCTTTGGAATAGTAATTTGACCACAAAATAATAAAATTTAATGTAAATAATATTTATCTTGAGTTATTTAATAAAATATAAATATTATAATCCCATAAAATAAATATCATGATTAAAAACTCAAAGAAAATATATTCACATTTTTAATAAACTGTATTTTAATTTTTTTGTAATAATCACTATTTTTATATAAAAATTTAAAATTTCCTTTGATAGAAAATTATTTTGATAAAATTTATTTCATTTTAAAAATAATCACATCGAAATTTTCCCAGGGTGACTTTTTGGTAATTTTCTAAAATACTTCAATTTTTAGGTGAATAGTAAAAATGTAGTTTTTTCAATTCTATAAATTTTGGATCGACCAAAAATATACTTAATTTTATTAATGAGTCATTTAAATTCAAAAAACATGTTTTCAAAACCTAAAATGTACTTCCCAAGGTTTAATGTCTAAAGTATTCCATTAAAATAATATTTTTTAAATTTTTTCAACTTTCCTTTTGATTAAAATAATAAACTCGAATTATACAGAGATTTAAAGTCTTAAAATCATGATATTTATTTCAAATATATTTCATAATTTCAAAAATATTATTATTTAAAGGTTTACCTTGGTTATAATATTTTATTCAATATTATAACTCAAAAATATACATCCTCAAGTATAAATTACCCATCACCCCTCCCTTGGAAACCCATTCATTCCTCACTTAAGAAATAAAAATATCTTCCCAAATCCTCTCCATTAATCCCCTTATCACCTTTAGGGTCATTCCACTATAAATTAACTCTGATCATCAAATGGATTTTAATGTCGTTTAAGAGAAGAAACACTAAGAAAAGAGTGAGTTTTTATCAACTCTTCTCTCATTTTTCTCTTCTCTTCCCATTTTTACCAATTAATTTAAAATAAAAAATAGTATAATATTAATTAAGTAATGTTTTAAAATTATATTAATGATTTTAAACTACTGTAATTATCATATTCATGACATGATTATATATCAAGCTTTTCTTTCCTCCACTTTTGACAATTCCTCGTCAAAGGTTGGTTAACCGCCTACGAAAACATTGCCAACTATCTTACCACCACCACCTTCATGGATATATAGAATGAAATTTATATAATATATAAATATTTAATTAAAATTATTCGAAAAATCTGAAATTAATTTTACTTACGTATAAATTACCTTGAAAAAATCAGGAAATCGAAACAAGATGGGGTAATTTAATGAAAAAAATGATATCAAAACAATTTATGTTTTACAAAGAATATTATAAAATATAATCCAATAATTATAACAGATAAATAGTGAAATAAATTAACATAATCAACTTCTGGTTTCATGTTTTACCAAACCTAATTTTATTATTCATAAGGCAGGAAAGTGATGAAATAAAGCAGGATTTAAGGTAAGGTGATTCTCAAACCCCAACTCATTCTTTAGGGTTATCTTCTCTTTTATATTGTTTCTATATGAATGATATTTTAACATACTTAAAATATCCTTCCACTATCCTTTACCTTTTATTTTTTGGATATAAATGTTTCTACCCTTTTGAAATTTTCTAATCCATCTATAAATCCTTTTCAAAATGAATTTAATTTCCAAAAAAACATCACATTGACTCCTCTTGTATTATTTATTATCCACTCAATATTGATGATGTTTTATGAAAAAAATATGCTTTCCCTTATTCATTTTAGAACCCAAAATGTTATTCAGGAAAGTATGATTTAAAAAAACTTTATGAAACCCATTCATTTCTATGGGTTTATTTCAGGACTTCTATTATTATGCATTCTATGTGGCATGCATGATTATGATCATTTTATGATATAGTAGGTAGTCCTGAAATTAATATCCCCCCAATGCATTGGGTAATTTGATATATCTCATGCGATTATGTGTATTATGTGTGAACATGAGGATAGCTTTCTTCACAATTATGATGTAATTATTTACGTACATATGTGATGTATGAACATGATGTTAGCTTTATTCACAACTATGTGTGGTATTTTACCACTATGTTATAATGTTTCGTTATTATTAATATGCCACATTCCATGAATTTATCAAATTTTTCCATCATTATTATGATTATGATATTATCATTATGATATGATGGTGTTTATTATGTTCACCCATGTGTTATTGATTCATGTCTCTTATTCCTCCCCTTACTGGGCTTTTATCTCATCCATTTCTTTAAAGTGTATCCTTAGTGAATATATTTAATAAAGATATCATGAGATTTTTTTAAATGATAAAAATAAATATTTAAGTAAATGTTTAAGTTTTAATATGTTCAAGTGATGTATGATCCTAATTTACCGAAGATATTAAACACTTTGATCCGTGGATATATTGCTATTATGTTTTTTATCTTAAAAATGATGTAATAGTCATGTAAGAAAAAAAATCACAATGGTTGGTATCATAGGTACATTTTAGTTAATTTTCTAATTAGGATTAGTAAATTTTAGTGAAAACCGTAATCATGAGTTTATGTATATGTAAACATCCTAATATCTTTTGAAGTATAAGAGTGTTTGTATTTTATGTAATCAAAACTCAATCTGGATACTACAAGTGGATATGGATCTGGTATAGTTAAACCTAGGGGTGATAACCCTAAAAAGGTTGCATTGGGTATTGACTTAATCATCACCTAGTATATGAAAAAAGGCATTTAATCACCCCTGGTATGACACTCCTAGGGGATATGCATTAGTTAATCATGAACTCTATACAAACCAATTTGAAGGATAAATAAAAAAATTAATTATTCCCATTAATTTTAGAAAAGTATTAAAGTGCGTGACCCTGGAATCATAATTTGAGAAAAAATATAAACATATGGGTCCCACAAGATATGAATTTAAAATTAATTTTTTCATAAGAACAAATTATTTATTCATTATTTGTTTAATTGTATTTGTTCAAAAAATCTATTTTATAACATATTGGGAACTAGGAGAAACCATACTGGTAGACCATGTGAGGGGAAATTCAATAATTTTCCACACGAAATCCCCAATTCCATGGGAGGTGGAGTTCAAAACTTCATGGAGATTCTTACCCAACTATATCGGTTTTTGAATAATAACCTGAACCATGTGGAATTTCTGTCTTCACCCATGATGGACCAACTAGATATAGAGTCCTTTATGAAACAACGACCAATGATATTTAGAATATCTTCTGATCCACTTATTATGGAATAGTGGGATAACTCAATAGAGAATATTTTTTATCTACTCTATTATTCTAATAATGAGAAGGTGATTTGGGCCATCTATCATTTGGATGGAGAGGCATATCAATGGTGGGTATTGATAAATAATACCAATCTAAATGATTAAATGAAAGAAATAGAGTTGAAATACCTTAAGAATATATTTCATAATAATTATTTCTCTCAAAATCCTCAAACAAATATTGAGATATAATTTCTAGATCTTAATCAAAAGGAGGGTGAATCTTTTACAACTAGCGAGGAAAATTTCACAAGGATATAAAGATACACCTCAAGTTTTGTTATCAACAATGATAGAAAAATATATTGATTTTTAGTGTTTTAAAACCAAAACTTCAAAAATATATAGATATCTGAGACTTTATGAGTTATAGAGTATTAGTTAGTTGTGATATCACAGTAGAAATAGATTTTGGAGAATTTTTCCATAGTTATAGAGATAATAAATGAAAGATGGAGTTCCATTCTATCAAATAAAATGATAGTGGAAAGGAGATCCAACCACCTACATGTCAAAAATGTGGGAAAAATAATCAAAGTAATTTCATCAAAGTGGTGGTTAAATGCTTTAAGTATGGGAGATAAGGGAACCAAACTCATGAATGTTGAATATATGTGAATAAGTTGTCCAACATGATATAGTAAAGGAAGGAACCTATCAATGCACCACCAATGGTACAATACATCCACTATAGTGATAAAGAGAACTATGAAAGCCAGTGCACTAAACTGTAGGTCCTAGAGGGTAATCAGTATCAGTAACCACCAAACCTAAATGAGTAAGGGAAAGCTTATTCCATCACTACTGATGAGGTGGAACATGAAAATAAATTCATATAAGGTACACTTTATATTCACTCAAGAATGGAAAAGGTTTTATTTCATTCTATTTCTACTCCTTCCTTTATATCATTCAATTTTCTATAATTTTTGAATAAAAAATGTGATACTATTATGTAGAGATATCTATGAAAATACCTAGTGGTGCGATCAGTGCAACCTAAGTGTAGGACTCTTTTACTATTAACATTTGTGGGAAGATTCTTACAATGAATATCATAATTCCTCCCATGGTGTAATTTTATTCTATACTAGGAATGGGTTTTATCTCATTATATAGAGCTAACATAACTGTTGAGAAATGTAAATCACTTTCTATATTCTAAACTATACCGTTCTCCTATAAAAATGTAAGTAAGATCATGAATTTCCTTTCGAAAATCCCTCAATAGTGTGAGTGTTAATACCTAAAGAAATGGTCGAGTCAAAGAAAGTAAAAACCTTGAGTAAATTTCCATTGTGAGGTAATAAACTTATGTATTTCATGAATATTTACCCAAAATTTCCCACATCATGAGGTAGAGTACTCAATAGAATGTACACCCAGAGCCACTCCTATCTCCAAATGACCCTATAGGATGAACCTGATAAAACTGGAAGATTTAAAAAGGCAGCTATAAGAGAATTTGGAAAAGGGTTTCATATTCCCTAGTTCATTTCCTTGGGGTGAACTGGTGATATTTTTCAAGAAAAAGGTATAGATCAATATATATATGTAGAACAAGATAACTATAAAGAACAAGTATCCCCTTACAAGGATTGATGACTTGTTGAATCAATTACAAAGATCTTAATACTTCTCAAAGGTGGATCTTAATTCTAGATATCATCAACTAAAGTTAAATAAGGAATATATTTAGAATACATCCTTATATACAAGGTATGGACACTATAAGTTCATAGTGATTCCATTTGGAATTTCTAATTCCCCTAAAATCTTCATGGATCTAATTAATAGTCTTTAGAGACTACCTAGATAAATTTTCGTAGTCTTTATCAATGATATTCTCATTTTCTCCAAGAATAAGAAGGAACATGAAAAACATTTAGTGATTGTTCTAAAGAAATTAATAAAGGATAAAATATATTCTATGTTTAGTAAGATTGACTTTTGGATACATCAAGTCACATTCTTGGATCACATGATCACAAATAAGTGAATTTATGTGGACCCTTCAAGGACAAATGAAATTAATGAATGGACCAAACCCTTAAGTTTCATGGAAATTCATGGTTTTATTGTATTTTCTAGGTACTAATGATGTTTTTTGAGGAATTTCGTACAATTTTTTAGCCCTATAACTAACTTAACTTGGAATGGGGTCAAGTATGTTTAGATGGAAGAATGTTAAGAAATATTTTGAGGAGATAAATAATAGGCTAATAATTTCACCTATACTCACACTACCATCTAGTGGAGAATATTTTTTGATATATGGTGATTCTTAAAAGAAATTATTGGATTGTATACTCATGTAAAATGATAAAATTATAGCCTATCCCTTATAGCAACTGGATATCCCTGAGAAAAACTACTTGACACATGATATAGAGTTAGTAGTTATGATATTTTCTTTGAATATTTGGCAAAAATACCTCTATGGTGATAAGTGTGACATATATTTAGATCAAAAGACTATAAATTATATATTCATGCATAAATATCTTAGCATGTGACAATGAAGATGGTTAGAGATAATCAATAACTACAATTTCTCTATTTACTACCATTCGGAAATGGAAAAAAAGGTAATTAATGCTCTTATAAGAAAATAACCTACTACTCTATCTATAATGTGGATTGAGAAAAACTCTATATTCATGGATATGAAAAGGACATATTAGGAAATCATAATGGTTGGGAATATATCCTATATTTCCCAAATGATTTCCAAACCAAGGATCTAAGAGAAGATTAAGGAAGTTCAAAGGGATGATCTAGAGCTTCAAAAGAAGATGGAAGTAGTAATGGAGTGGAAGATTCATGAATTCAAAATTAATAAAGATGGTTTCATTCATTTTTGAACTTTAATTTGGGTTCCTTAATCACATGAGATAAAGAAAGAGTTATTGGATAATTCCCATAGATCATTTTTCTTCATTCAGTCTAGAAGCACCAAGATGTGTCGTGATCTTTGAGATCACTTATGGTGGGGAAATATGAAGAAGGATATCACTAAGTACACATCAAAGTACTTGATATATTAGAAAGTTGAAGAAGATTTGTAGAATTCCAAGGGGTTTATATAACCATTTCCCATACCCACATGGAAATGGGAAAACATCACCAGGTTCTTTTTCACTCCTCTCCTGAATATATCCAAAAGAATCAATGTAATATATGTTGTGGTGGAACGAATCACCATGACTTCCCAATTCATTACTATTTGAGAATATTTCTTGACTGAACAACTTGTTAATACATACATGAATTTGTGAGACAACATGGGTAATGACTCTTAATCATATATAATCATGATCTAAGGTTCACTTATAAATTCTAGAGAAGTGTTCAACATGCTCTAAATACTTAATTTAATTTCAGTATGGTATATCACCCACAAACTAATTTCCAATCTAAAAGGAACATTTAGACACTTGAGTATTTTTTTGAGAGCATCCTCAATGGAATTTAAAGGAGGATGGGATCAATATCTACCGTTAGTTGAGTTATTATAAAATAACATCCTCCACTCAAGTATTCAAATGGATCCATATGAAGCTCTGTGTGGGAAGCGATGTAGAACTGCTTCTTGTTGGGATGAAGTTAGTGAAAAAAATATAATTAGACCCAATATAGTACAAGAGATAATAGAGAAGGATCAATCCATCCAATACTATATAAAATATTCTAAGAGTTAGAAAAAGATCTATGTTGATAACCATCAAAGGTAATTGGATTTTGATGTTAGAGTTAAAATTTTCCTTCAAATATCACTATGGAAAAGTGTTATTCATATTGGAAATATATGAAATCTTATCCCTGGGTAAATTGGCCCCTTGTATATCTTTGATCACATAGAATCAGTGGAATGTCGACTAGCACTTATACCAAACATGGATCAAGTTCATTTTGTGTTCCACATATCTCTCATGAGGAAGTACATACTTGATCCCTCATATGTACTAAATCTGAAGGTGGTAAAACTAGAGAATGAAAACTCTTATGATGATAAGTAAGTGAATATCTTAGACCATAGAGACAAATTTCTATGCAATAAGACAACTCACCTTGTCAAAGTGTTGTGGAGGAACCATAAATATGAAGAGGTAACATGGTGACCGAAGGAAACAATGAACCAAAAGTACCCTAATTTATTCTCAACTGAGAATATAAGTTGAAATTATAGGAAGGAAATTTCAAAAGGGAGTATAATTTAACGACCAATATTTTATAAGTGATATTTTTTTCCAGGATAAATGGGTGTTATATTATATCATATATAGTATTATACACATACAATACATAGAGAAACCAACAAAACTTTATTTCATAAATAAATATTTTTACATTAGTCAATAACTAAACAAATAAAAATTTCAAACTTTATAATGGGACAAAAAATATAAGATAAGAAAAGTAGAATGGGTACATTTGTATCTTTCCAATATTTTAGAATCATCGCACCCATGAATAACACTATATAAAAGAAACATAATATTAGTAAACCAATCAACATCTTAAAAAAGGAAAATATATAACCATGGGAGAAATTGTAGTGAACAATTTATTAAGGAATTAAGTGGTATTTATAGGAGTTAATGTGATCATTGGAATAGTAATGTGACCATTTGAATAGTAACTTTGTCATTGAGAATAGTAACCTGACTGTTGGAATAGAAATTTGACCTCAAAATAAAAAAATATAATATAAATAATATTTATCATGAGTAATTTTATAAAATATAAATATTATAATCCCATAAAATAAATATCAAGATTAAAAACTCAAAGACAATATAATCGTAATTTTAATAAACTATATTTTAATGTATTTTAAAAAAATAATAATTTTTATATTAAAAATTAAAATTACCTATGATAGAAATTTATTTTAATAAAATAAATTTAATTTCTATAATTACCAAATCAAAATTGTACAAGAGTGATTTTTTGGTAATTTTCTTAAATACTTCAATTTTTAAGTGAATAGTAAAAATACAGTTTTTCCAAAACTGGTGTATTTTAAATTACCTCATTCATGATGTAATAATGATATAATAAATTATATAAATGTTGGATTAACCAAAAACGTATTAAATTTGATAAATGAATCATTTAAATTCAATAAATATGTTTTCCAAACATAAAAAGTACTTTTCAAAGTCTAAAGTTTAAAGTATTCCCTTAAAATAATATTTTGTCTTTTCCCCACCTTACTTTTGGATTAAACTGATAAATTGAAATTATAAAGATTTTTAAAGTCTTAAAATAATGTTATTTAATTAAAATATATTCCATAGTTTTAAAAATATTACTATTTTAAGGTTTTCCTTGGATAAAATATTGTATTCACTGTTATAACTCTAAAATACCACTCTCCTTGGGTATAAATAACCCCCCGCCCCTCCCTTGGAAAAAAAACTCTTTCATAACTTTACAAATCCAAATATCTTCCCAAATACTATATCCTAATCCCATTATCACCATTATAGATGTTATTTAGTAAACAAACTTCAAGCATCAAGGGATTTTAGTTCCATACAAGAGAAGAAACATTGAGAAAATAGTGAATTTTATCAATTCTTCTCTCATTTTCCTACTCTCTTGCCCTTTTTCCCAATTCCTTTAAAAAATATTCTAAGATTAATTAAATAGTTTGTTAGCATTATATTAATGATTTTAACCTTCTGAAATGATCATATTTATGACATATTTATATCTAATGCTTTTCTTTTCTCCGCTTTTGAAAATGTCCCATAAATAGTTGGTTAACCACCTATGAAGACATTAGAAAATATCTAACCAACATCGCATGCATGTATTTATAGTATAAAATATATATAATATATAAATATTTAATAAAATTTATTCTAATATTATAATATTAATTTTAATTATGTATATATTACTGTAAAAAATAGTGAAATCAAAACAATACGGGATAATTTAATGAAAAAATGATAGCAAAACAATTTATTTTTAACAAAGAATATTATAAAATAGATTAAAAGAATTATAATGTATAAATAGTGACATAAATGAAAATAATCCACTTCTGGATTCATGTTTTAATAAACTTGTGTTTATTATTAGGTGGGTGGAAAAGTAATGAAATAAAGGGGGATTTAAGGTAAGGGAATTCTTGAACTCAAACTCTTTATTTTGTGTTGTGTCCTATTTTACATTTTTTCCCATGTATATGTTCTTAAAATGTCCATAAAAGTCCTTCCACTATACTTCCCATTTCTTTTTAGGTATATACAATTTTCTACCCATTTGAAATGTTTTCTAAGCCATTTATAAAGCTTTTTCAAAAAGACTTTAATTTCCAAAAACATCACATTGACTCCTCTTGAGTTATTTCTTATATATTAAAGATTGATGATGTTTTATGAAAAAATGTGACTTCCCTTGTTCATTTGGGAACCCTGAAGTTTATTCATGAAATTATTCTTTATGAAACCTTTATGTAACTCATTCATTTCCATGTATTTATTTCATGACTTCAATTGTTATGTGTTCTATGTGGCAATCATGATTATGATAATTTTATGATATGATGGGTGGGAATAAAATTATATATCCCTCTAATTTATTGGGTAATGTGATATATCTCATGAGATTATGTGTATTATGTTTGAACATGATGTTAGATTTGTTCCAAATTATGATGTTATGATTTATGCACATATTTTATGTGTGAACAAGATGCTATCTTTATTCACAACAATGTGTGGTATTTAACCACTATATTATGATGTTTAATTGTTTTTCATATGAAAAGTTAAATTCCTCTATCAAATGTTTCCCTCGTAATTATGATGATAATTTTTTCCTTATGATATGATGATATTGATTATGCTCACCCATGTAATATTGATTCATGTCCCTTATTCCTCTCCATCTGATCTTTCACCGCACCCATTTAATTGATGTATATCATTAGGTGAATACATTTACTAAGGAAATAATGGGAGATTTTATAAGGATAAATAATGATTATTTAAATAAATTTTTATTTTTTATTATGTATAAGTGATGTATGATCCTAGTTTTCCTAAGATATTAAACCCTTCGATCCTTGAATGTATTAATATTTTGCTTTTTTATCTTAAAATTATTTAATATTCATTTATGAAAAAAATTGGTAGTTATAATGATCTATGATTGAGTTTCCGATCTTCAATTCAAGGGGGAAGAAGATAAAAGTATGAGTAAATGTCTATAATATCAAATGTTTTTAAATGAATTTATTGGATTTTCAAGAATAATGAAGATGAAATTCCATCAAATATTGAGTTGTTATTTAAGTCCTAAATATATATGAACTGATATGACAAGATTATAGAGTATTTTTTTTTAGGAAACTACTATTTTCAGAATCAAATCTCGTTCTATACATAATTTGAGCTCTCATGCCACAAGAGGAATAGTCCATGCTACAAGAAACTATTGTTGTGTATTTTTTATAAAACTTATAAAGAAGATTGAAGTGTGGATTTAATTAGAGATATTTTGAGTTAAAGAATAATATTAGGTTGAGCCTACTGAAGAATAATTAAAATAACATATTCGGTTGAGTTTTAAAAATTAGAGGCATTAAATGAGGGTATTATTGGAATATACATTGAGTTGAAAAGAAGCATATAAAATTTCATGGAAACCCAAGATGGGTATTTTATTATTTTTCTTTTGGTTAGTAGTATGTAAATATTATATGTATAACATTTTGGGTAATTAAAAATTAAATATAACATTTAATATATCCACTGATCCACGTGATAATATTGAGGGTATCGAGGTAAAAAATAGAAGAAGAAGGAAGAGATATTTCTACTTCAAGATGGTGTAAGTGAGAATCCAATATAACTAAGAATCTCTCAATAAAAAAGGATAATATAATTCACTTAGTGATTTAATGAAATATAGGTGAATCTAAACCAATGATGAATTTGTAAACCAATTGGGTATTCAAGAAGAAGAAGAAGAAGAAATATCTGACCTGTTAATATTGTATAGTTATAGTCGAGGAGGAAAAATAAAGAAATAGGAGTGTCTATAGCTGAGGTTATGTCTATCCAAAGAACATTTATACCCAGTATTGAAGTGTTTAGTTTTTGAGAATAAGATAATCATGCCAGCAAATTGTTTTGTGTATAGTAATTTATTCAGAGGTGAAGTTTCATGAGTCATGTTTGAAGATATAAAGGCAGTCAGAGTCTCTTTTATTTGAGGAAGAATATCTATTTTTTGGGTCTAGAAACATCCTCAGACATTTTTTATGGTCAATTTCAATAGGAGAATAAAATATATTAAGAACTAGTGAGATTAAAATTTGAAGGAAAGTTGAGGGATATAGTAAATGGTTTACATGAGTAATATTACAAACCCTCACCTATGTAATATGGTGTGTGTGGGTTAAAATAAAAACATCACATACTCAAATTGTAGTTTATAACAAGATTTTAATAGATAATCCATGACTTAGACATCCCAATCGTGATAAGGGGTAGGATTCACAAGAAGGGATAATGTTTGTAAAAATATATGTGCCAATTTACTTTTATTGTATTTATTAAATTAGGTGTTTACTAGGTTAAAAAATAAAAATATTTATCTTATTTAACAAGTATTAAAGGTTTAATTCCAAAGTGGTTTTAAATTTTTTAAATTTGGTAAAAATTGGTCCACATTGAATTCACACCCCCCCCCTCAAGTGTGTCTTCACAGTCTACTGGGACTCTCAATTGGTATCAAAGTGTAGGTTCCATATGATTTGGATATAGAGTTCTGTCATAATTTTAATTAGAATATAAAAGGTTCCATACGATAAGATTTTAATTTTTCCTAGTTTTTCATACATTTTATATATGAAGTCCATATTTGAAGAGTGTTTTTAAGTAACTCAAATAGAATAATATTCTTTCACCCCTATCAACACAAATTTAGAGATATCAGTAAATACTTTCAGAAAAAAGAATAAAAAAAGGCCAAGAAGATAATAAAATATTTAAATAAGGAATAGTAACAACCAATAGCTGAATGTGTTCAAAGTGGTAAATATATTTACAAATCTATTGATTTTCATTTCTCTAGTGAAGAAAGTTCAAGTTATGATAATGGTTTCATTACATCTATTAAATACCTCTACCTTGAGATTTAGGATTATCTAAAGGATTAAATTATTCAATTAGTGACCCAAATATTCAAATTCATTAAGGGATATCATGATGATAAGTCCCAATAAAAGGAAGAAACTGATTCCATTAAATAAAATTTAAAAAATAAGATGAGTTCCTATAATTTTATCACAAATCTTATGAAATTAAATTAATAATGTAATTTACTTTATAATGAAATAATTTCTTTAGCTTATGAATAATTTAAAATATATTAATGTGAGAAAGAAGTATTTCAAAAGGTTGTTATGGAAGTATCCCTTTCCTTGGAAAATATACATAATAAATATAAGAGTGTCATGGATTAATAGTCGGATTATAAGGCTAAGAAGATAATATAAATTCATAATTCAATAAAGGAAAGTATAAATATTAATGCGGATTAATTTTAAAGGATAAATAATAACTAGGAATATAGATTGAGTTTAGTTTATTTTGAGAATTATACTCTTCATATGAAGTTCCTATAGTTGGAAGTGAAATTAAAAAATTTAGAAGCTACACATTCTAGGTATTCCCAATCTACTAAGAATAAAAGTGATACCACCTATGTATATAAGATTTTTTTCACTAAAAATAGAATCATGATGGTGGTAAATATATATTGGTAACATATAGAGAACCCTCCACCTCAATATCATGGAAAAAAGGTGTCCCATAACTATGTAAATTTTGTTTACACTTAATCTATTTTTCTACAAGTGCAGGAAAAAAATTATAAAAATGTGGAAAAAAATACTAGTACATACACCAATATATCAAGGAAGGAGGTGAGAATTTCCATGAAAATTTTCCCTCTATATAGATCCCAAAATGTGTTGAAATGGTCCAAGGACAACAAGCATGAAAATCAGGATATATTTCATGCATTAATTTGTAGATATTGGAATTATTGGAGGTTTATAAATAGGTCCATTTATTTATTGAAAAAAAAATCATTATATGGTAAAATAATAATGCCTAAACTAAGGGGTAATATGTGAGATAATTATGGAATCTTTTGGAGTAAAGAAGAAAACATACAAAAGGATAAATAATTTCATAGGGGAAAAATTGATATCTTTAAAAACTTTTGTGAAATGATCAAAATTGGTGTCCATTACTATGATTAATGTTAGTACAAACCTTATAGGTATTATTCATATACTGAAGAGAAGAAATTACCACCAAAAACTGAGAAATGGGTGAAGCAAGAAAGCTTGTCTGCCTTGGGAGACATTTTAGTAAAGAAGAGTACTCAAAATAAGTCAATGAAGAAAGATAAAAAATATGTTCAACCTATATGGAAGAAGTTATTATGTTATAGAAATATAGGTCACATCATGTACCATTAAAATATGTCCATGAATGATGGCTCCATTCTCCCCTGGCCTTCGGTGCTCTTGCGCCTCCATCTCTATCACCTAGGGTTTCTCCTCCTCTGTCGCTTCCCCTTTCTCTCTCTTGGTCTTCTCTCCTCATCCTCTTTTAGGGTTTCACTTCAGTGCTCTTCCCTTTGTTTTCTACCTTATGGAATTCGAGCTGTGGGTTCCCTCAGACGCCCTAACCCTGCTCTGGCCTCAGGTTTCTCTATGCCTCTCCTAGTTGGATCTGGCACGGTGGTAACCAAGAGGCTTTGGGTTCTGTGGTTCAGCAGACAATGGGATTCAAGGTGCTTCTGGTGTCGATTATTTTTTCTTGGTCAGGTTCTTCCCCAGAAGCCTCAACCAAGCTCTGACCTCATATTCCATTTCTCTTTTCTAGGTCGGATATAGAGCGAGGGATATTCTGTGGTTTTGGGAAATCAGTATGTCGGTCGTGGGTATTCCCTTTTTGGTTTCATCCCCGGTTTCGTTCAGGGTTTATCCTCAGTTTCCTCTTTTTTTAGTCCCCTTTCTGGTTTCATTTCCAGTTCTATTCCTACCTTCCTTGGATTTTTCTTGATGGAAGTCATTTCATTTTCGGCTTTTGGCTGTTGGTGGTGGATGTCTATGAGGTATCAATGTTGGCATTCACACCAGTGATGAGGATGAAATTAGCGATGGTGGCAAGATGGTAGGACGACTTTGTTGTTTGCAGCATCGATCTTGGTGGTGCGATGTTTGCGACAACGGCAAGGACGATGAGGTTATGTGCGATGGTGGCGATGGCTATGGCTTCATCAATGGTGACGATGGATTGGAGTTGTGGTTCTCTGGCGATGTGATTTTTTTCTATTGGATTGGCTGCTTTTTTGGTGATGAGTGCTGCTTGGTAAAGGGCTTCAGGTTCAGTGATGTGTGGCTTGAAGTCCGGCGATGGTGATGATGGTGAAGTTTTGAGAGATCAGTAGGGATGTGTTGGTGAAAGCGGCGATGTGATGATGGTGGAAATGTAATGGTTGATGAAGTGGTCACGACATATTTTAATGCAGTTTTATGGCTCGAGGCATTGATATTGGCCTTTGGTTTTGAAATTTTAAACAGGGTGTATGCGGATGGTTCGAGGCACGTTGATCTTGGTTATTTTGGATATTCTGAATTTTGAAATATGTATGGCTATCTTTGTTTTGTAGGGTCCATGTATGGTTCCCACTTTTCCTTAAAGTGGTTTTTAATAAAAAAATGAATTGGAAAAATATGTCGATGAATCTCAATAAATTAAATGGGAGTCTTCTAGAATCCAAAAGAAAAATAATCAATCTATGAAAGAGATATTAGGATTCGTATGGTGGTGGACATCCCTAGTGAAGAGTATGAAAGGGTACCCGAAAATGGTACTCTAAAGGTCAATAAATAGGTGTTTGGAAGGTTCAAAAAGGTAATACATGTGTCCGCTAAATTTATGATAGTTCTTCCAGGATAAGTGAGAAACAAATGGAAAACACCAATTACTTCTAGCGTTAAAAGTGATCTAGCAATAAATGAATCCATGCCTAAAGAGAAACTTAAGAATGTGAATAAATATATATTGATCATATGGTTAGAACTTTTAGAATATAATAGTAGGATAATTAATTTGAATAGAATCAACATTCTTTGTTTTCAAAAGTTTAGAGGTTCATTCCATATAAGAAGAAAGTTCAAGAATGAAATAAACCCACACTTCCCAAAGTTGAAAAAACTTGGAAGGTTAATAATAAAGTAATAATAATGAGGTTTAGACACTTTATACCATCATATAAATGATTCACTATGTTTATAAATAAGTCTCAACACTACTACTCTAACTGAGAAGCAGATAGATAATCTACTTTATTCCCAAGTCACTTTTTCTTGTGTTCCAATGTTGTGTAATTGAAGGTGATAAAGTTTTAAGAGCCTCCCTTGTAGTAGAACTCCTAAGGAGGTGGATTTTATAAATATTTACAATTTTATGATTAATATTTACATCTATAAATACCCTTTAACATTTAAGTATGAGGTATGATTTCATTATCCTATCATTTTTCTAACTCTTATAGTTTGTTTCCAAATGGGGGTTATTATCTAACTAGAAGGAGAATTAACTTTCACATGAAATATTTTAAAAGTTTGTTCTCAAGTGAAGTTTAGGTTCTTGAAATATATTAAAAATATATCGATACAACCTCTAGAGAAATAAATGTAGTATTGGTATAACATGGTGGCCTATCTATGGATAGACTTGTTATTTAAGCTTGTCATTCTTGTTTTCTACCAAGGTTTATCCCTTTAGACTTAGATTAGATGAGTTAATGGAATATTTATTAGAATATATAGTGCCTACCTTATCTCATGGAATTAATTTTTGACTTGTAAAGTGTATATAATTACATTGACTCATGGTCTTTATTTATAATTAATGTTGTTATCATGACCATATTTCGATTAAACCACCAAAAGAAACTCCATTGAAACTCCACTTGTTGAAGAAAAAATTCCAGATTGAACCCCATGTATGATGCCTGAAACATGGAAGACAAGTTCACCCAAGTCACCACACCCCAATATAAAACCACCAGAAAAAATTCAGGCTAGGACATCATAAATAATGATTATAATAAAAACATAAAAGGTAAATAACAACACAAAAGGATTACGTGGTCTGGGTTTTCACCTTAATCAATTGGGGAATGTTGCTTCACTTTATTCAAATAATCAGGACAAAATATAACAATATTCTTGATCTCGCAATTCCATGTGAAAATATTCTTCACATAGTCACTGAATACAAGTTCCCCATCCTAAATTTTATATCAGAGTCCTTCTGATGTTTCCGATCATCATCTCAATCTGATTTGGGTAGGCTAAATTTAACCTTCTCTAATATATATGGAGTAACCCTTTATTTTGGCCTAATATTTCCACTCTCTTGACTTTCCCATCCAGTTGATTATTCCTCTTTTTATGATATTTCATATATGAATGAGTATATATTCAAATGGGTAAACTTCAAATGGAATAAATCCTTTATACCAGTCTTTAACTTCTGATGATCTAACACTTTTCCACTAATGATCCAACTACATGTGTTTATCAGAAATAAGGTTATCATATTTTATCCTTTCAATGATCTTACATTCCTCCTTTCAGAAAAATAAATCTCACACCCCAATAATATTTTACTTGATATTTATTTTAGTCTTTTAAAAAATCCCTCCATGAGCTCTCAAATAGACTTCCTGCTTAGAATTTCATAAAGAAACTGCATGATTCCCCACCATTCCTTCCTAACCCAAACTTACTGAGTCACAACACCACTTTATAACTTCCTAATTTACAAACTCTTTTCAACATAATATAGATTCTACATCCCTTTAATCATCCATAGTTACAACACACCTTCCTCCAACAACATCTAGATGAAGTGATACATTAGCTGAATGTGATTTATTTGAGAATGAAACAACAAATTTCTAACCAATTGAATCATGATTTCTGAGTTGTAAAACAACATCCCAAATGTTATTGCTTTTTTGAGATCCTCTAGAAACAACATCATCCAAACCATCTCCTTCCTTACTTAAATCAAATCTATGTACTCTACTTCATTTATAGAATGTACGGCCACCGATTGAATTTTAGATATCAAATTAGTTGTCATTCTATTAAAGGTAAACTCATATCATGTAGTACTATTCTATGAAAATGAATCTATACCAAAGTAAAAGTATGAAAAACCTTATAGAGGATTATCTATTCTGAAGGAAAGTTCCACATATTTGGAACCCTTCAAATATTAGAGGATCCATTTCATATCCTCTTAGTGTTCCATTCTAGGGTTTAACATGAACCTGTTGACAAGTCCCACTACTTTTACAATGTACATATGGGTAAAAAAACATGGAATTCATCAAAATTGTGATGGATAATTCATATAGAACCTTTTTTATATACTCAAACTCAGATTATGTTCATGGTGACTTATCCTTACTTAGATTGAAATGTTCAGCTAGTGGTATGGTCATGGGTTTTGTTTCTGACAAACTAAAGATTTCCACCACCTTTTGAATATATTCAACCTAGGTCAGGTATAATGTAATTGAACTTTAGTCTCATAGAATCATATTGTATATATTTAGATCCTTCATCTCAATGCTTCTAGACAACTCATCTTTTATATCATTGATCCATTATTTCACCAAACCCACTATTAGGATGTCACCCAAAAAAAGTAGAAGGATGGTGAAACTCTCATCACTAAACATCTTCTGCTAATAGTAATAATTAGCACTTCTCTGAGTGAACATTTATTCCATAATGAAATCATAGAAATTATAATTTCAACACATAATTACTTTCTTCAAACTATAAGTATATGTTTGATATTACACAAAAAATTTAGTTTCATTGGTCCTAGAAACCAAAAGGCCAATCCATGTAGATATCTTCATTTAAATCTCTATGAATAAATGTTTTCTTCATGAAAACCTTATCCAAATTAAGTTCTTCTAATGAAACTATACTTAACACCATTTAGAGAGTCAAATTATTAACTTTTGAAGAAAATATTTTCATATAAATCTACTCCTTCCTTCTATTGAAATCATTTTATAACTGGATCATCCTTATACTTTACCTTATCATCTTCCTCTTCTTTTAACTCATCAAAAAAAATTGAATTTTCTTATTACCAAAAGGAATCTCCATCACCTCCCATGTTCTAGACACATAGATGGACTCAAGTCCATCTCTCATGGATAAAAACCACTATTTTAGATCATTTATTATCCTTTCATCCCCCAATTATTTAGGCTCTCCATCATCTGTTATAGCTACAAAATGAAAATTACTCTCATACCTTTTCACTTGGTACCTTTCCGTAGTATATATTTGTAGTTTTCCCTATGGTCAAGATTCTTATGGTAATAAAATATTTGGAGTATGAACTTTTAATTATCAAGAATATTCATACATTGAAAACTCTAGTCCTTCAGTCCTGGGAAACACCATCAGAACTTGACCCCCCCCCCCACCCTCCAGTAAATCTACCATATAGACTAGTGTTTTATGAATTGTTGTTATTTATAAATTTGATAAAAGATGTGTATATTACATTCATCTATCCTGGTGAACCTTTTATTTTAATAAAAAAAAAATCACTATAATTTCCTTCAAGGTTTCAATCCTTTTGTTGGATCTCCTTATTGAAGATCACACTTTGACTTCAGATAAATTTCTGAGAATCATTATCCCAGAGTTGAAATCCAAATTATTCATCACCAAATCCTTAAAGTTAAAAAGTTTTGAACTTATCCTTAGACTTGCATCATTCCTTTTCATTACATGATAATAGTAAAGTGTGTCGAATACTTTGATGTTTCTCAAATCAAACTTTTTTTTGAACCATAAATTCTCCAAAAGTTTATACCCAAAAGGTGATGATGGACTCCAATTGACTAAGTATTCCATATGGTTCCCTATTTCCACCTAAAAATATTAGTTATACTTTAGTGAATCCTCATACTCCAAGACCTATCCACCAAATTCATATTATTTCTATTTGAAACTCCATTCTACTCCAGATTCCCTAACATGGACTTTTCTAAAAATCCCTTCCCATTAGCACAACCTCTAGAACACCCTATTTTCATAATCACCACCATTGTATGACTATAAACTCCTCAATTCACTTCTAATATCCTTATCCAACATTTCCCTCCATCAAATTAAAGTATCTAACACCTCATACTTGTTCTTGAGGAAGTACACTCACACTTTGTGTGTGGATTCATTGATAAATTCATATAGTAGAGTGAATCCCCATGAGAACATGCCAAAACTGACCCCCAAACATCCTTGTAAACCAACTCCAACTTTTGGTGCTTTGGAATTTTTCCTTACATTAATAAGGAAACCTTGCACTTCTTAATAATTATTTAATATTCACACATTATATACTTCATTATTATAATCATCAATAACCCTTTATTAGTTAAAATATTCATTCATTTCTCACTAAGGTGGACTAAATAGTCATGCTTTAGTGGAAGTAATTTATCTAGTATACATTGCTTCTTTCAATGAACATGTAAGGTATAAGATTTATTCTTTAACTCCCTTTACTACAACCATGGTTACATGTGAAATCTTCCATGTTCCATCCATTAAAATTGTATAGAACCCTAATTCATATATTTTTTCCATTAAAATTAATTTCTTACTTAATATAGGGATGTTCCACACACCTTGAAATTTTAGAAAGATTTTTTTCCTTTTCCAGATGAAGACATCTCTCGTGAAAATGATCTCAAGAGATCCTCTATCTTCTAGATGAACTCTATTGAATATATTAAATATATAACTTTTTCATATTCTCCCTATTATATGTTGAATGAAATAAATATTTTGTTTCTATCACCCATTAATCAAGTGAATCTATAGTACTTAGGAGAAAACCACTCATTTCCTCTAAAACTGGATTCACAGAATCACTTTAAAAAGTATATCTTATATATTTCTCTATCTAATCACTACAATAATTTTTAAGGTGAAATTTCTTCCCAAGATACCAATATAGGGGAGTACCACCATTGAGATAATCCTATTTTGTCTCCTCTGACATTTACCTTTCTAGTGGATTTTCTATCCAATAGTACACCCTCTTCCTTCAATGTTTTACATATTACCAGAATATATTGGAATATTATTCTAATTAATTTATTCATTCAAGATCAGGTCATGTACATCCATGAACTTCAAATCTATCTTTCCACTAGAATCACTTACATTTATCACCATTGCATCCCATGAATTCGGAAGGGAAAAAAGTTACAACAATTCCCAAACAAAGTCTCTAAATTATACCTTTACTAATTTCATATAACTTCTAATTACATTTAAGTCATTCAGATGGTGGTTTTCAGACCTTCTTTCTAATATTAACATATTTAATAGTCTCCTCATCAATAACCCTTAGTTTATTATCATGGTATTTCCATACATATCATCTAAGGTATTCATGATTTTTGATTCAGTATTCACTTCTTGGATATTGAATGGCACATTATAGGTAAGTGACATATACATTATCCCAATTAATTTCTTATCTATACTCTATCATTCTTCCTTTTTCATTGTTTTGTATTATCTTTAATCAATGGAAGATCAATGTATTTCTACAGAATACAATCCTCTATATGTATTTTCCAAAACCAAATATTTTCTCCCTCAATCTTATCCAATTAGATCTTTCTATCAACTAATTCCATCCCACTATAAATTCTAAACTCCTACTACTTTTAATCAATATAAAAGAAAGGGGGTCAAGAACTACTTATTGATAATCTATTAAAAGTAAAAGGGTGGAATATTTTTACTAAACTGAGCTCTGAAACACCTTAACCAGGTAATTATCCTATATAATCACTCCAACCATGAGCTATAATACTACTTTTGGGGCCTATGGTCAGCTTACGATCAAACCACCAGAAGAAAATCTATAAGAAATTAACTTGTGGAAGTAATAAATCTTGAATTTACCCCCAGATAATACACCTAGAACTCTGAAGATGATTACACCAAATTTAATAAATGACAGTATAAAACTACTATAATAATGTAGACTAGGAAATTGGAAATAGTGATTGGAATAAAAACATAAAATCTAAAGAACAACATAAAAGGATTATGTGGTTCAAGATTGAATCCTAATAAATGGGGGAATGTTTCTTCACTTTATTAAAAGAATTTGGAGAAAAATTTTCAATAATACTGATCTCATATTTGCATGTAAATCATCTTCATGTATTCACCAAACACAAGTGACCCACCCTACCTTACATAGCAGAGTCTTTCTATTATTTCCAACCACCACCACCATCTAATATATATGGGTTGAATTCCACATCCTCTAAAATACATGGAGTAACCCTTATTATTTTCATATCTTTCCACCTCCTAAAATTTCCCATTTGATTAACTTTTACTTTTCTAAAGATATTGCATATATGAATTGGAATATCTTTCGGTGAGTGAACTTCTAAAAGAATGACTCCTTTGTGGAAGTATATATAGTATAGTGATCTAACACTATGTTTTTTCTTCTCCATCACCATAAATTTATTGTAAATATGGTTATTATATTTTCTCTTTTTGGTGATCTTAAATTCCTTATTCTATAAAAATTAATCTCACACCTTAATAATTGATAGGAAACACAAAGGGGGTATTCAAGTGTCCAAAGGTGTTTGGTTAAATTTGTTCTCAATAGTAGTTTTTTCGTTAATATTTTCAATGTAATTAATGAAAATTATTTTTCTTGGTTGATGTATAAATAAACCACCCAAATAAATTGAATAATCTTCTCTTGAATACCTAGTTGGATAGATTCAAAGGAAATCCCAAAAATCTGAAAATTTTCGAGCTAATATTAATGTCCATAAAAAGTTATAATAAGTTCTAAATCACTTTATACACCATGTAATACTTCCATAATTTTAATGATTCATGATAATAAGCCTTAATAAGTCCCTAGTGTAAGCCTAAAACACATATCAAAATTTTATATTTCTTCTAGATAAAAAAATAAAGTTTTGAGATTTCAAAACTAAATATGGAATTGATTTTGGATGATGCAACAGTTATTCAACTATGATATAAAAATTATAATACTAAGAAATGTGTGTGGCCCAATCATGGGAGAATTATAGATATCGGGATATTGAACCATGGAAATGGAATATCAAAATAAGATAGGGAATGGAGATGAGCAGCTACATAAAGGTATATGAGAACCTATGTAAAGGTAATAAGAATCTATGTAATGGTTATTCTGACTTTTTTAAATGAACCCTCTAGTTTTTATTATGCATGTCAAGCCCATATATACCTATTTAAGGGTAAAAAAATGGAACAAAGGATATTTAAAGGTATATTTAGTTTCTAGAATTCTTGATTCTGAATAACAAATAAATGGGACGATGTTAATGTTGTTCATTCATGATCAAAAAATCATGGAGATTCTTAAATCCATGATCTGAACCTAAGTTGTTGACCTTGAATCCCAAGGAAAATAATATAAAAGTATCAAAAAATTCCTGCAACATTAAATGTACTAAAATTAATTTACTATATTTTCAAGAATAATACAGATAGAAATTCATCAAAACTCAAGTTGTTCTTTAAGGTATAAATCTATATGAACTCAGTTAAGATGAGTTGAGAGGAAGAGTGTAAATATTTTATTTATATGTAAAAACTCAATAATGGTTCTTTATATTATTTACTGAGGATATCTCAAGCTATGATAATAAGTATCCATATCATAAGAGGAAGCTTTCATTCTGCAAGCTACTATTATTGTGTAATTATTATACAACCTATGAGGAATATTGAAGTGAAAATTTCAGTGTAAATATTTTGATTTAAATAATAGGATGAAGTTGAGAATATTTAAGAATAAAAGGAATAATATAATTAGAAAATCTTCAAAAATTAGAGGCATTAAATGAGGGTATTCATGGAATATCACTTGAGTTTAAAATGGAGTGCATGAAATATCATGGGAACCTAAACTAGGTATTTTATTATTGTGCCTTTGGTTAGAAGCATATAATTCTTCTCAGTATTCCATTTGGGTTAATTGAAAATGAAATATAAAATTTAATATAGTATCTCATGCATGTGAGAAGATTTAGGATATTGAGGTCAAAGAAAATATAAGAAGAAGGAAGAGTTTTTTCTACTTCTAGATGGTTCAAGTGAGAATCAAAGAGATTTGAGAATCTCTTAAAGAATAATAATAGAAGTCATTGAATGATATATAAAAGAAGATAGGATAACAAAAACCAATGTTGAAATTGAAAAATAACTCGGTTTAAAATAAGAAGAAAAAGAATTATCAGGCCTACTATTATTGGACAGTCACAATCAAGGAAGAAGAAGAAAGAAGTAAGAGTGCTTGTAGTAAATCTTGCGTCTATTTGAAGAATTTTTTTATATCCAAGCTTGCAATTCTGAGTTTAAGATAATAAGAGAATACTATAGAAAAAAAATATTTATAAATTTTATGTTTTTACATCAGTTATTAATAAACTGATGTTAAAATACTTTTCACATTAGTAATTTAATAACTGATGTTAAACTTAGCATGTAACTATTTTTAACATTTGTGATTCCAGTAAATGACGGTAAAAATAAAATATGGATATGGATAATTTTTTTTTCACACTGTTCAAATATAATTTAACCTTCCTGACTATAAATTCACCCTATTAAAAATAAAAATTTCAATTTTTTGCATCACACTAACATTTTCATTCCAACCTACAAATATATCAATCCAAAAAATCTTTATTCCATTTCAATCTCTAAATTTTATTTCTTCTTCTAATAATTTTGTTTTTCCTGCTCAAAATTTCACTTCCAACTCAATTAATCATTCTTACATTCTAAATCAAGACTTAATATCCATTTTTAAGATGGAAACCATGGTGTTTGTAAGAGAAACAATGAATAAATTTGTTTCAATGTTATAATTTATCAAGGAACATTTCATAGAGATAAAATCCCTTAAATGATTTCATTTATCCCTGTTTAATTTTTTATGATATTAAAATAAATATTTTTTGAAAATTATAATTATATATTTGAATGGTCGTTATTTTTTTGAGCTCTATAATTTTAAACTACTTATTTATCATGTGAAACTATAATTTTTCTTATTGATTCTCCAAAACAATTTTGTGTTAGGTTCTACAGCCTTAAATTTTTTAAAAAAAATATTTTTCAGATCATTTTTTTTAAAATGATGTGAAAATTAAAAAAAAATTAACAATGGTTTTAATAACTAATGTTAAAAATATATACAAAATTTTGATTTTAAATATGTCCCCTCAAAATTGATGTTAAAAACATAAAAAAAACCTGACATAAAAAAACATTTTTTATTCTATTGAGAAGACCATCATAGGGTTCTATGTGTAGTAAGTGATTTAGATATTGAATTCCATGAGTCATGTTTGAAGATATAAAGGTAGTCGATGACTCTCGGAGTAGAGGAAGTAGATATATTTTTTGGGTGTAGAGACATCCCCAAACACCTAATCGATATACTTCAAGAGGAGAAAAAAAGTTGTGATGAACTAGTGGGGTAAAGTCTAAAGAAAATTTGTGGGATGCAGAAAATGGTTTGCATGCGTAATATTACAAACTCACACCTGTGTAATATGGCATACATGTTGTACCCCCAGACCCATGATTTAGAATCTAGTACCGAAAATACATAACTTACAACACTATCTTTGTTACACATCTACGATTATAATATCTATCTCACATTTACAAAACAAGGACCTTTAATTTAGTGTTTTAGAGAGTTAGGACAAAGTATAAACTATTACCTCTAAAGTATTATAAAAAAATGGTCACTTTTTCCACTATATAAAAAGTTATTAAATCCATAATGGGTATTCAATATCACATGAAATTTATCCACACAACATACTCTTCTAGTATTAGCATGCCTAATACTTTCTTTCATAACCTGCAGAAAGGGAAACATATGAATGGGTGAGCTCAAATGCTCAGTAATGGTGAACATGAAAATAAATCATAACATGAGAGATGTAAATCATAACATGATATCATAATGAGAATAATCATAAGATTGAGAGCATGGAATAAATAGATTATATCATAAATATATGGATTAAAAAATTATCATAATATAAGAGTATGGAATCATAGGAATTTGGAAACAAAATAAGCATGATATCATAAGAATATGCCAAGGATTACTCCCTACAACATCATCATCATATGCCCAAGATTACTCCCTAGGACATTATCCTTATATTACCAGGATTAATCCCTAGTCCATCATTATCATATGCCAAGGATTACTCCCTATTCCATTATCATATGCCAAGGATTACTCCCTAGCCATCAAAACAGATAAGGTTTACTCCATAATCCCATATATAACCTCTCATGAGGCATTAACATTACCCAATGCATTGTAGTGCTATATGGGTGAACCCATCATAATGAAAAATCATACATATGTATTCCAGATGATTTTAATGAACATATCACAAAACCCCAAGGTAATAAAATAGGTTTTATATCATTGTTAAGTGGTTCCCTATAGAAGGATTCATTATTTCATTAATAAACATGGCATTATAAACCCTTATAAAATAAATGGGTATCCAATGACTTTAAGCATCATTATTGGTAAACACCACTCAATAAATACGATTACACATATGATATTTATACTATATAGGAAATTTACATATGTTTTAGAAAACAATTTCTCTAATCAATCGATGTATTGGGCATCCTGGTGAACACCCTTCAATCAAGTAATGGAATATAGAAAATTCATATAGGAAAAAATGGAAAGTAAATAATGCCTATACTAATGGATAATTGGGTAATAAAATATTAGTGATGGATCATTCCATAGATTTAAAAGATAATTTCACAAAAAATATAGAAAAATAAGGTGCAGGGTAATATTTGAGGTATACTCTTGATCAATCATACAACATAAATAAATAAGGCTCTTGAAATTATTAGGAAACTTTATTTGAAAAAAATATTTCCCATTTCCTTTGAAAAAAATAAAATGGAAGATTTTATAAGATCATGTGAATAATAATTTCCTTTTTGAAAACATAAAAATATAGATGTAAATTATCTTATAAAAATAAAAAATTTAGTAGAAATATACGTTCACACGAAAATATGTAAAAGAGATTCCTTATGGTTGAAAATGACCCATGAATAAATATTTAAAAGATTTAATTTTAAAAAAATAATAATAAATTTAACATAGTTTAAAATAATTTTTTTAAAATAATATTTAAAGAAGTAATTTTGTAACTTTTAAAACATTACTTTAGAAGAAAATAATTTTGAAAACTAATCATGAAAAAACGTTTAAAATATAACAAAACTATTTAG
The DNA here is from genome assembly GCA_963277665.1 of Viscum album. Classification (NCBI taxonomy): domain Eukaryota; kingdom Viridiplantae; phylum Streptophyta; class Magnoliopsida; order Santalales; family Viscaceae; genus Viscum; species Viscum album. The sequence continues at coordinate 1,688,944,238 of OY728119.1, forward strand.
TGAAACTTACATCATAAAAATGATATTAAAAAATTGATAATAGGTGAATAAAATTATAAATTTCACTCCAAATATTATATAAAATAATTTGTATAGGTAAAACATGTACATGAAATAAAATGATTTGTGTGCTTAGGTTGGGAATCATTCCTTTCACTAGTGCATTTTGAAAGAGAATGTGATCCCAAAAATTGAAAGAATTTAATAAAAGGTATTAATTTACTAAAAGTGAAAGGAAATAAAACATATTTAAAATTAAATAGTATTATAAAGGAGACTTATAATATTAAAGTCAATAATATAATTCATGACTCATAAAAAAAGAACTTGAGTCGAGAAAACATTTACAAATTAAGTAATATTTTGATCAAAACCCTTGAAGGATAAAGAGATTGAAAATGAATCTAAAATTACATGAATAAATTATATTTAATTATAACATATTAATTGGGTATCATATACACCATATAAAAGTAAATTGGCGCATAAAGGAAAAATGGGTCTCAATGAAGGGAGTTTGAGATAAAAATTCCTTACGACTTAAGAAAATTATAATAAAACCCATTGAAATAAGGATATATTGATGATTAAGTTAAAATACCATGAATAATGATAATAAATTATATTAAATATCTAATTTAAAGTATATACACCATTTAAAATAAATTAGGTTCATAAAAGAACAGGTGTCTCAAAGAAGGATGTTTTTAGTTGAAACCCTTACCATGTTTCCCTTCTTAGTCGGATGTAATCTATGATCATGTATAACAAACATAAATATTTTAATTAATAATTTAAGTAAAATTTAATACCTAAATATATTTATAATTTCCATTTATAATCATTATCTACATGTATATTAGTTAATTTTTTCCATATTTTCTCACACCAAGTGTTTATAGTTTTGATCCTTTGTAGTAGTTTCATATGAGATGTATCTATATTTGTTCCTCTTAAAAATTTAATAATCCCAAGTTCATTAAATTTATTTTAATGTATTAATTATAATGATTTATGAATTTTAAATTTCCTTCCATTATTAATTTAATCTTTATCCTAAAAGATGAAATCCACCGCAAACAATTTTCAGTGATTTTCAACCTACAAAGGGTGTTTTTTTATTTATTGAGTTAAATATTGTTGTATCCTTTTAAGAAATAAGAAAAATTAATTATTTATATATTTATATCATATTATACAATTAATTAAGTATTTATAATCATCAATTACATAATTTCATAGCATTTTTCATGTTGGTGGTCAAACTGATCTAAACTTGAACATGCTTTAACTCGATTTGTGAGTATGGTTAAGGAGGTGTTTATTTTGACATAATATCATTATAAAATAATAATAATGATATTATTATTATTTTTTATGATTTTGATAAATATTTTGATATTTTTGGATAAATAATAAAAAACTATCAGAAAATGAAAAAATGATTCTTCGTGGAGGTGGCAGTCCGCACAACCCACAATTAGCATTTTCCTTAACCAATAAATGAGAGGGGTGAAGGTTGATAGTATTTTATAATTTAAGAATCATAAATATATTATATAAATAATATTTATTCTTTAATACCATACTTAATACTATCTAAGATAGGTGGTGACAAAAATCAAAAAGTATCACTTCATGGAGGTGATAATCCGCACACACAAACTAATGACGATTCTTGTTTTTATAAGTAGGTGGAAGTGAATAAATAATGGTTTTACCATTATTATAATAACATATCAAAAAAATTATTCTTAATTTTTTATTGTACTATGGTTATGGTTGCCTTAGAAAAGAAATAATAAGAAAAAATATTAAGAAAGATGTGATACCTATGTTGAGACCTTAAAATTACTCTTGATGAAGGCCTTATATTTGAGGGAATTAGGATAATTTTTTGTGAATAGGTTCATTATGGAATGTAAATTAATTAAATTATAGAAAAAATAGTTTTTCAAAGAAATTTATAAATATTATTGGGTTATTTAAAGGGTGGGAGTGATCCCCCTTTTATAAGGGAGGAGGAGGTATGTTTCCCTGGAAAAGAATGGTAAGTAAGGGGTAATAATGAAAAGGGATAAAATTTAGGTGAGTTAGGTGTTGTGTATTTGTTTTTTATTAGTTTATAACCTAAAAAGGTCTAATATAATGCATAAAGGTCAATTAAACTTTTGAAATTGATCCACTTTAGATTAATCATTTAAACACTTATTACTCTTAATTAAATATTAATCGTGTCAATTAATTTATTTTTAAAAATATAAATAGACCCTTATTACCAAATTTCAAAAAAATATATTAATAATTTTGGATGAATTTAACTTATTTCATTTCATAAATCTAATAAAATATTATTTTAAATTAAACACACATAACAAGTAAAAATTGTTTTTTAAAACTTTAAACTTACATATAACATAAGTTTTTTATGGTTGTGGATTTTTATGATAATAATTAATTAATTATAAAAATAATTCATGTTATGTGACATTAAAATCAATCCATGATCAAATTTTAATAAAATATTAATTAATTAAAAGAAAAATATAAAATAATTTTCTTTATTAAAGTAACCTTTTACTTTAGTTTCAAGAATGTTGGGTATGGTTTATTTAAGTTAAAATAATATTTTAAAATGCATAATTTTATTCCTTAGTTTCATATTTTATCAATTAAATGGTTTTATACCCTTATAGGTCATTCTTATATATTGATAAATTCATGAAAATTATAATTTTCATAAAAATCATATTTTTGACTAAAAATGATATTTTCATAAAATGATTAAAAATTCATAGGAATTAAATTTTGATATTATAAATTTAAAAAATTATTTAATTTTATCAAAGTATATTTCTAAAAATTATTTATTTAAATTTTAATAGAGAATAAAAAATATAAAGATCAACCACTTTTATTAAAAAGGGCCTTCTTAAATATTAAGTCTTTCTTATGTTATTTTATAAAAATCTATAATTTAAATTATTTTAATATTTTATATCATATATATATATTATTATATCATAATGATATTTTAAATATAATTATTTTAATTTATTATTGTATTACGACCTTTATTTTAGTGTGTGTGAAGAAAGATATCACACTCTGAATTATTTAAAGTAATATATATATATATATATATATATATTGAAATCTTGGGATGATACATTCTATCTCCCTTAAAAAAATTGTATCCTCACAATTTTTTTAATAAAACGTTAATTAAGGATGTAAAAAAATTATAAATAACTTAAGATAGAATTTTAAATGAAAATTACACATTAATATCTTAAGTAAAACTAGAAGGAATATATTCCTCCTCTATCAAGTTACTTAAAGGGTTAATTTTTCCATGGTATCTAGATGATTTATGTCTTACTTTTCCATAAATAAAACATTTTATAGTTATTTTGAGATATTATATAGTGTTTTTCTTCCCACATTTTTTATATGAAATAAATTGTATCTTTTTTCCTTCATCATATTCATCTCCCAAATTTTCAGAAGACTTCATCCTTCTCTTCTTTGGTGGGATAGGGAATTCAACAATGTTCACTTTTTTAATCATAATTCATGATATTTTATTTAGAATAATAATAATATTTATAATCCTAGTTATTATCACAATAGGTTGTAGGTCAGGAGAATCATGGAATTGTCCATTGCATCTATTGTTAGCTCATTTTCTCCTTAATCCATTCATTATATTAAAATAAATTTTAGGGATGAGAATAATTAATTTCGTAAATTTACAAATGGAAAACTATGATAATAAAAGAAATAATTCATAAATATTTTTCATACCCTAACTTATTAGATTTAGATTCAATCTAGGTTATCCATGGTGAAATACAATTAGGTTCTCTAATCAAGTTGACTTCCATAAAATAATATGTTCAATTCCTTTATAATGGTTTGTAAATAGAATTTTAATTAACCCAAAAAACATCCCCTAAGATATTTAAATTTGGTGTGTGGTAAGGGATCATTCACCATGAACTAAAATGATGCTCAAGATATAATAAACCAACTCTTTTTAGGGTTATTACCCCTAGATGCATTTGTGCCATAACCAAATCTTCTTATTGTATCCATACCAGAATGTATTTCTAGGAAAAACACATAATATATACTTTATAAAATTTCATGACGTTCTTTTAGTCTTAAACTTAAGTTTTTCACTAAATTTGTCTTATCCTGATCCCTAAAAAATCATAAAATATTCAACACTTCCAACCTAAAGGTTTATTTATACCATTGAAACTAATATCATCCTTAACCCATCAACCATGTATTTCATTCATAAATCTTCAATAATTATCACCAATAACATTATAACATATAAAGATATCTAAACACTCCTATGATACCAATTGTAGTCCCCCCCAACCCACACTCCTGAATCTGATGTTGAAAACACATAATTTACAACACTGGATTTATTACACATCTATGATTATAATATCATTATCACATTTACAAAATAAGGAACTTTAGGTTTAGGGTTTTATAAAGTTAGGAAAATAATAAAATATTAATTCTCAAATATTCTCAACAATGGTCACTTTTTACACTATATAAAAATTTCTTATATCCATAATGTTTTTTCAACATCGCCTGAAAATTCTCCACATAAGATAATCTTCTAGGCTTAGTATACCTAATAGTTTCTTTCATAACTTGGGTAAAGGGAATCATAAGAAGGGGTGAGATAAAACATTTAATAAGGGTAAACATGATAATAAATAATAACATGATATACATGAGGAATAACATGATATCATAATGAGAATCATCATAATCTTGAGATCATGGAATAAATAGATGATATCATAAATACATGGATTAATAAATGTTCATAACATGTGATCAAGGCATCATAGGAATGTGGAAACAACATAAACATGATATTATAAGCATATGCCAAGGATTAATCTTTAGTTCATCATCATCATATGTCAGGTATTACTACTTAGTACATCATCATCATATTCTAAGGATTACTCTTTAGGCCATCGAAATGGATTTGGTTTAATCCTTAATCCCATTCATAGATTCTCATGATATATTAACATTTCCCAATGCATTGAAGTGTTATCTGGGTGTACCCATCATAATTAAAAATCATACATATTTGTTCCACATAAATTCAATCAACATATCATAAAAATACAAGAAAATAAAATGGGTTTTATATCCTTTTTAAGTGGTTACCTAAGGAAGCATTCATCATTTCATTAATAAACATGACATGATAAACCAATCTAAAATAAATGGTTACCTAATGACTTTAATCACCATTATATGTAAATACCACTCAAAAAATATGATTATGCATATGGTATTTACACCATATAGTAAATGGATATATGACTTAGACAAAAATTTCCCCCAATCAATCATTATATTGGGAATCTATGTGAACGCCCTTTAATCAAATAATGGAACATATAGAATTCATATGGGAAAGAATTAGAAATAAATAATTCCTATACAAATGGATGATTAGGTAAGAAAAAATAATTAATGGATCATACCATATATGTAGAAGATAATTCCATAAGTCATCTGTAAATAAAAGGTGGATGGGGTCATTTGAAGAATACCCTTGATCAAGAATACAATATAAATGGTGAATAATCATCGAATCATTAGGAAAATTTATTTGAAAATAATAATTTACATTTTCCTTTGAAAATTTTTAAAAAGTAATATCTTATTAAACCATGATAATAATAATTTCCATGTTGAATACTTGAAAATTTAGAGAGGAAGTCTCTTATAAAATGATAAAGGAGGCATAAATATACATTCATACTGAAATGGGTAAAAGAGATTCATTTTGGTTTAAAATGACCCATGTAGATACATTTAAAATATTTCATTTAAAAAATTAATAAATTCAAGGTAGTTGAAAATTCCATTTTTAAAACAATTTGTAAATAAGCGGATTTGGAATATTTTAAAACATTACTTTAGAAGAAAATATTTTTGAAAAGTAATCATGAGAAAACATTTTAAAATATGTTAAAACCATTTATTAAAATTAAAATAGTTAAGATAATTATTAATGTTTCTTGAAATATTATAGAAAATAATTTTGATAGGTAAAACATGGATGTGGAATAAAAAGAGTTGTGTGTTTAGGTTGGGAATCATTCCTTTCACTGACACATTTTGAAAGACAGTGTGATCCCCGAAAGAGAAAATTTTCAATTAAAGGGATTAATTTTATTAATATGGGAATTAAATCAAACATATTTAAAAGTAAATGGTATGATAAAAGATACTTGTAAGATAAAAGTCAAGAATATAATTCAAGTTTCGTGGAAAAGGAATTTGTGCCAAGAAAACATTTTTGAATTGATTATCATTTTGATAAAAACTATTTACTGGTAAAGAGATTTAAAATGAACCTAAAATAATATGATTAAATTATATTTTATGATAACATATCTATTAGGTATAATATAGTCCATATAAAAGTAAATTGGTGCATAAAACATAATGTGTCTCAATGAAGGGAGTTTAAGAAAAAAATTGTTTATGGCTTAAGAAAATTCTAATAAAAACCCCTTGAAAGAAATATAGATTGAAGGTGAAGTTAAAATACCATGAATAAGGATAATTAATCATATTAAATATACAATTGGTATTATATACATCATTTAAAAGAAATTAGGTGCATAAAAGAACATGTGTCTTAAAGAATGAATTTTTGAGATGAAAATATTACCTTGTTTCCCTACTTAGTCGGATTCACTCTATGATCATGTATAACAAGAATAAATATATTAATGACTAATTTAAGAAAAATATTTATTCCTAAAACTATTTATAATTTCCATTTATAGTCATTTTTTATATGTATATTAGTTATTTTTCCCCTATTTTCCCACATCGGGTGTTTAAAGTTTACACCATTTGTAGTAGTTTCATTGGTGAGGCGTCGATATTTGTTATTATTCAAAATTTCAACATTAAAATTTAATAAATGTTACTATAATTTATTACTTATAATATTTATTAATTTTAAATTTACATCCAGGATTACTTTATTCTTTATCTTGGAAGATGAAATTGACTAAGAACATTTTTCGGTGATTTTCAACCCTCAAAGGGTAATTTCTTAATTAACAGGTAAATATTGTTGTATACCTTTAATAACCAAGATAAAATAATTATTTACATATTTAAATCATATTATAGTATTGATTAAGTTTTTATAATCAACCATGACAAAATTTCATATCATTGTTCAAGTAAGTGGTCAAACTAGTCCAAACTTGAACATGTTTTAACTCGATTGGTGATTATGGTTAAGGTGGTGTTTATTTTGACATAATATAATTGTAAAATAATAATAATTATGTTATTTTATTTTTTTATCATTTTTAAACATATTTTAAGATTATTTTATAAATAATTAAAAACTAGAAGAAAAATGAAAAAAAAATCAAGGAGGCGGTAGTCCGCACAATGTACAATTAGTGTTCTTGTTACCCAAAAAATGAGAGGGGTAAAGGTGTATAATAAGTGATAATTTTAGAATCATAAATAAATTATATAAATCATATTTTTTTATTAAATATCATAACTAATACCAGTCATGAGAAGTGGTGATGAAAACTGGAAAGTGTCACTTCGTGGAGGCGGTAATTCGCGCATGCGCACGAATAATGATTCTTATTTTTCTTAATAGATGGAAAAGAATGAATAATGGTTATATAATTATTATAATAACATATAAACACAAAAATTATGATTATTTTTTCATAATTCTTTTTTTATGGTTGGTTTATAAAGTAAATAATAAGAATAACATTGTGAAAAATGTAATTCCTACATTGAGACCTTAAACTTCCTCTTGATGAAAGCCTTAGATTTCAGGGAATTGGGATAATTTTTGGTTAATAGTGACATTATATAATTTAAATTAATTCAAGGAGAGATTATTTGGGCAAGTTTTTGAGGTCATTTCAAAATAGGAGTGGAGTATTGAAAGGGAGTAAGTGATCCCTTTTTATAAGTGATAGAGAGGGATTTTCCATGGAAAAGAATGGTAAGTAAGGGGTAAGGATGGAAATGCATGAAAGTTAGGTAAGTTCGGTGTGGTATTGTTTTTTATAAATTTGGTTATTAATTTAAAACCAAATAAATGGTTTATATAAGTTCTAAAGTTCATGTAAATGTAGGAAAATTTGAGTCACTTTAGATTAGTCATTTAAACACTTATTACTATTAATTAAATATTAATCATGGCAACTATTTTATTACTAAAAATATAATTATACCCTTCATGCCAAATTTTGAAGTGTTTATTTCTAATTTGGGCTCAATTTAACCTAATTAATTTCATAAATATTAGAAAAATATGATTTTAAATTAAACACACACAACACATAAAAAAATTTAAATAAAAGAGTGTTTTTAAACTTTAAACTTATATATAAGATAAATTTTTTATGTTTATTGATTTTCATGATAGTAATTTATTTATTATAAAATAATTAATTTTATGTGACATTAAAGTCAATCCATAACCAAATTTTAATAAAATATTAATTAATTAAAATAAAGTATATAAAATAGATTTCTTTATTAATGTAAACTTTTAATTTAGCTTTAAAAATGATGGGGAATGGGTTTTATAGGTTCAAATAATATTTTAAAATGTATAATTTAATTCCTTATCTTAACATTTTATCACTTAAATGGTTTTATGACCTTCTAGGTCATTCTTATAAATTTATAAAGTCATGAAAATTATAATTTTCATAAAAACTGTTTTTTAGACTAAAATTTTATATTTTCATAAAATGCTAAAAAATCATACTAAGTAAATTCTGATATTAGAAATTCAAAAATTAAGTTAATTTTATCTAATTATATTTATTAAGACTATTTTTTAAACTTTTAATAGAAAATAAAAAATATAAATATCGAATTCATTTATTAAAAAATACATTTCTAAACATTAGGTATTTTTAATATTATTTCATAAAAAAATAAAATATAAATATTTTATATATTTTATATCATATATAGATATATTATATGTTGTAATATTTATCTTTTAAAGATCAATATTTTAATTTAATTATGTTTCATGACCTTCGTTTTAATGCATGTGAAAAATGATAGTGCACTCGGAATTATTTAATGTAATATATATACTGAAATCTTAGGATGTTACATTCTCTCCCCCTTATATAAATTGCATCCTTGTGATTTTTTAAAAAAAATTAATAAAGGATGTCAAAAAAAGGATATAAATGACTTAAGATAAAATTCCAAATGAAATGTTTTCATTAATATATTAAGTAAAATTTTAAAACAAATCTTTCTCCTCTATCAAGTTAACTGAATACTTCATTTCCATCTATAGTTAGATGATTTATGACCTCCTTTCCCATTAATAAAACACTTTCTAGTTCCTTTGAGACAATACCCAGTATGTTTCTTCCCACATTTTTAACATGAATGAAATTGTATCTTTTTTCTTTCATCGTCTTCATCACATGAATTTTCACAATACTTTATACTTTATTTCCATGGTGTGATAGGGAATTCAACTATGTTCAATTTATTAATCATAATTAATGATATTTTATTTGGTATGATAATAAGATTTATAATCTCAGTTCTTGTCCCAATAGATTATAGGTTGGTACATTCATTGTATTTTCTATTTCATCCATTGTTAGCTTAGTTCCTCATTACTTGATCCATTACTTTAAAATAAATTTTAAGGATGAGAATAATTAAATTAGTAGATTTAAAAAGATAAATCTATTATCTTAGAAGAAATAATTCATAAATTATGTTCATACCCTAAATTATGTGTTTTTAGCTTCAATCTAGGTTATCCGTAATCACTTTCCTATTAGGTTATCTAATCTATTTAACTTTCATAAAAAAATATGTTCAAATACTTTATAATGTGTTGTAAAGATAATGTGAATTAACCTAAGAATATCCCCTAGGAGTGTAAAACTAGGTGTGAGGTAAGGGCTTATTCACCATAAACCATAATGATGGTTGAGATATAATTAACCAACACACTTCAGGGTTATTACCCCTAGATACATCTATTTCAAAACCATGTCCAGTTGTAGTATATAGATAAATATGTATTGCTAAGAAAACCACAAAATCTATTATTTACCAAAATTTTATGAGTTTCTCTATAGTGACCCTATTTTTTCCTTCTAAGACTTTGAAATATATTAAGGAATGTTTTCAGAGCCATCCATTAAGATGGTGTGAGATTCCAAATCTCAGTATGCCTAGAATTGATGTTATAAAAATATTAAATATATTAGTATAATGTATATAAATATTTTTAGAAATTATGAAATATATCTTGAGTGGAGCCTCGAATCACAAATATAATACTATAGTTGAATCTGGAATGTGGATTTTACCCTATGTGTGACCTAAGGTTGTTCGAGGTTGGACACTCGGTTGAAGCAACCGTTGAAGGGAGCATTAAGTGAATTAATTAATTTAATTTAATTATTTATTTAATAAACCTAAACTAACCCTACCTCTATAAATACGTTTTTAGGTTGATTTTATAGGGTTATCCACATAACCCTTTCTAGATCTAAGAGTAGGATGAGGAGAGATTTATTCATTGGTAGATCAATATCGGATGAAAAATAGTGATCAGATCGAGGTGTATCGAGAGGTAGTGAACACAACAGGTCTTCTCCATCACTAAAGAACATGTTTTTCATCAATGATCGATACATAATCAAGGTAGGTATTATAAATTGTGAATTTTTTCCTTTTGATTAAATTATTGAGCATGGATATTTATTTATCATCTTTTAAACTATGTTATATGTCCATCGCATGAGTTTGTTTTAATAATTTTATTGTTTAAATTAAATTTTGATTTTCAAAAATTTCTATCACCCATGATATCCTTTTATGTGATCTTTGACCAATAAAACATTTCCAATGAAGGATTTACTTTATTCTTATAAATTTATTCCCACTTTTCTTTATGTTATTCATTATTTTCCCATGGGTTTGCAGTTCGATGTTGCCATGATGGGTTCAGGTGTGATCAAACCCTCAGATTCATGGTGGATTGGAAAACGTTGATTGGGATAATGATTTATAGATGGATTGATATGGGTTATGGGATGTGGATTAGGACTCCATGAATCTAGGATCTAGATCGGTCATGTAAGGTGATGGGAGACACATTGGGCGGCACTGCAGGCATCATGCAGATGGTTGGATTCTAATTTCCGATCATTAAAGGTCAAGAAATCGATTTTTGGTGGTGTTACCTTTGATTTGGGTATATTTAAAGTGGTCAATCGGTAGGAATTTTGGGGGATAGTCTAGATCTAGATAACCACATGGATAAATTGATTTTATGCAAAAAAAACATTACTACAAAATGTGTAGTACAAGAACACAATCCATGTACCTTCCCTGGTTGCAGTGCTAGGGTTTGGGGGGGATAATAAGACACACTATGTGGTCGGGTCCACATGTCATGTGACCCTCTTCAGGTTTCCAATTCATGTACTAGTTTTCACATGCCCAAGACCCCATGTGGGAGGACACTCCATGTACTCCAGGGGTACACAATCTTGGTTCAGTAACTGATTACGGTTAGGTACATGGTTGGGAACACTGGTACAGCCTGAAGAACATGTCCTTGAAAAGGAGAACACGGACAGGCCCTAGGTGGCTAAGACACACTGTGTGGACCTTGTACATGCTGTGTATGGTGACATTATTTCCCAAACATGTTCATATGAGCACATGGCTAGGAAGTGATGAAGGACCACATGCTGTTTTGGCCCTATAAACGCTGTGTAGTTCCCTCTAGAACTTATTCCTCTTATATCTTGGATTTGGATTTTGTCCCATGAGTAGCCTATCCTGATAATTTTTCTATATAGTACTTGATGGTATCCTTTTTAGTGACTTTTGTGATATGATTTGGAAGGTTCCAAGTGTGATTATTTGTTAGGTGATGCTTGATGATGGTAGTGATTAGGTAGGATCATCAGTGAGGGGGGATAGGGTTGGAAACCCACCTATCATACCAGGGTGTAGGTCCCCCATACTCCTTACACTAGTTGAGATGTACCCCCTGATGTAGTGGGGTGTGTATCCTCCATACTTTGATTGAAACCCCTCTTATTCACTAGGGAGTGGGTCCTCTATCGACGTCTACTAAGTGCCCCCTGATGCACTAGGGTGTGGGTCCTCCATAATTTGAGTGGAACCCCCTGATGCACTAGGGAGTGGGTCCTTTATTGACATCTACTATATAGAACCCTTGAAGAACTAAGACATCGATCCTCTATACTTTGAGTGGGACCCCTGAGGCACTAGGTAATGGGACCTCTACCTATATACTAATTGAAATCCCCCTATCGTACTAGGGTGTGGGTCCTCTATTGGAGATCTTACCCTTGGGATATGAAGTAGTGTCGAGGTGAGATTCCTCCTCATGACTTCTTCAAACATGCATGTGATATGTTGGGTATTAATAATGGACCTTTGGGGCTTTTAAAAAAACCATCCTCCTAGACTAGGCTATGAGATAGAGATCCCCTATATCTCTCATCTAGGTTTATTTATGATCATATATATGTTGTTGGATTTAATTTCCCTCTTGATTTGTATTAAGCTGATTAATTCTATCTTATCTCTCTATTTATCCCTTTTTGGTTTTTTGGGCATCCTACTGAGTATGTATATACTTACCCCTACATGGGATTTTTTCACGCATTTCATGTCTTATGAAAACGATGGATATTTCAATGGTGACATTGGTGGATCATAGTGATTCTTTGATGTAAAGGCTACATATGGTAGTTAGTATTATAGATCAGGATCAAGGCTCTCTCAACATTAATTTTCTTCCTATTGTTGTCAGGTTGGGACTTCACTTCCATTTGGGAGTGTATTTTTTCCATTTTTATTTTGGTTTTATTTTGTTTTACCATGATATATTCCCTAGAGATATTTCATGTATGGTTTACTCTATATTTTTTTGTCCTTTATTATTATTCCTCTGTAATATTTCATGGATATGGTTGGGTGTGTGCATATAGGTACATTAGGCAAAGTTATCCCATTTTATATTATTCCTTCTTGCACTTTTCATCAGCCCCTATCCTATTGGAGGTGGGCTTGGGGTTGTGACGTCTCGGCCTTATACTGGTCAGGCAGGCCCCGGTGGGTTGGGTCATTATAGAGTTGTATCAGAGGTGGTTAATCCTCAGTTCATTGTAGAAATTGACCCATTATAAGTATTGTTTGTTAACTTATGGAAATAGTGTCAGAGTGTCTCGAGTGCGGATTCCAAGCTAGGGAACCCAGTTTTTCTATAACAATCGATATATCCATACACCAGGAATCTAACTACCAACTTATCTACTTGTTATACCGAGACATTGGTTGTTGGGAACAATGGTACATGCATTATATAATATTGTGTCCTATGACTATCTTTCTTGATTCATCTCCCAATATATATATATATATGTGTGTGTGTGTGTGTGTGTGTGTGTGTTTATCTTATTGTGGTGTGTCTTGATCAATTTTGGGATGCCTTTGTGAATGCATTCAACCAAGTTATAGATTTAGGATCATGATGATGATTTGATGAGTGATGAGGCCTCATTTTAGGGGTCATATTGTGGGGAGTTTCCTCTAAGTGGGAAGATAGCAGCACCCCCACTTGTTTATCAATAGTTAATACCAACAGGGCGGTATGAGGATGCGTATAGGCTTAGCACACTATACGAGTTCCAGTGGTAGAGGCCATTGAGGTTTTGTGGGGATACAGATCCCTATATAGTATAGTATTGGCTTAAGTGGGTGATCTAGGTCTTCAGGATCATGTGGACCCTGACTAATTAGATGGTTGCACTGACAGCTAGTCTTTTCCATGGAGTAGCTAGGCACTAATGGATTTTATTCATGTAGACTTGTGATGAAACTATTCTCACATAGACTGACTTCCGGTATATTTTATATGAGTAGTATTACCCCTCTTGTTGGTGCTCAATTCGGATTTAGGAGGTTCTTGAGCTGTAAAAAGGTTGTATGATAGTTTTTTAGTATGTCATGTGGTTCAATAACCTTATACTATACTCCCTTGACATGGTGTGGGACGGTTACTTCTGGGCATGGAAGTTCTAGTAGGGTCTCCGTAGAGACATTCGTACTAGTGTGATTCCCTTATGAATTCCAACCTATGATGGAGTACTAGAGTGGGCACTGATGATAGAGAGGTTCCTTTTTTAGGGACTTCAGGTAGCTAGAGATAGTAGTGGGTGTCATGGGAATGAGTTATCTACATCAATGAGTAGGGACCAATTGGTAGGATCTTGGTGTAGGATACCTCCCTGCGGTCAGTCTCAATCACATAAAATTTCAACACAGGATTCACATATATGACCAGGTCATCCTGGAGAAGGATAGTGTTATGCCTATGATGAGAGAGGTCACATGGAACATGATTTCCCAACCTGATGTACTAAGGAGGTAAAACAGTTAGTGGATGGACTGCTATAGTAGAGGCAGCGCCATGATCAGGGTTCAACCAGGCATGGCCAGGGTGTCTCCCAAGGAGGAGATTCTAGTAGATGATTAGGTAGATCTCTAGGAGGAGGAGGAGTTGGTGGAGGGAAATTTTATGAGTTACTTCCATCACCCCCACCAGGTAGCCCGCGTTGGGATCAGGGAGATGATAGTTTGGGCTACAGGTCATGGATTCTTATAACCCATCAACTCACAAAATGATACAAGGATGATCTATCCTTATTATACACTTTCTTCAGTACTTGTAGACACAAGTTTGAGTCACTCCATTGTTTTTGTATCCCTTGTGTGAGAAATATATCTCTGCATTGAGACCTTAGAATAGAATCTTTTTCTAGATGTTTTGAATGGGTGTGATTATTCGATATTGTGTTTCTATCAGAAGTGAAAACTAGTGCTTGGTGGATAGAGTTTATTTTGGGACCAATTCATCATCATTATGAAATATTATGACATTATCTTGGGTATGTACTAGTTTTCCACAATTCAATCCTAGATTAAATGTCATTGTAGATGGGTTAGGTACCTTCAAATAGATGGTATAAGATTATCCTTTGGGAGAGAGAGATATCATGCCTAATAGAGTGGTACTTGTGTGCAGGAGGCTACATCCCATCACCCATCATTTGGTGAGTTTATCCCTTAGCACAGTGAGATCTTCAAGCATTTGGATACCTTGGGTATTGGAGGAATTTATGTACATCATCCCTGAGGATGTTATGGGACTAACTCAATGGCTAGATATGGACTTCTGCAATGATTTTTACCTTAATAATATACTAATATCTTCTAAAGCATATTGGATGGCCCCTACTAAGCTCTTGGAAATAAGGGTTTAGTTTAAAGACATTCGAGAGAAGGGTTTTATCAGACACAGTGTGTCCCCCTAGGAAGATCTAGCTTTATTCTTGAAAAAAGAAGATAGGGTATTGTGGATTTGTATTGATTGTCCTATCCTAAACTAAGTAATGATAAAAAAACAAGTACCCCTTTCTAAGTATTGACGGCCTCTTTGATCAATTTTGAGGCGTGAATTGGTTCTCTAAGATCGATCTCAGGTCCAGCTAACACCAGTTAAGGGTTTGTGATGCTGATATTCTAGATATGAAATTCTAATGTCTATATGAACACTACGAGTTCCTGGTGATTCCTTTCAATTTTATGAATTCCCCCACTATGTTTATGGATTTGATGAACTAGGTATTTCAACCATATTGGACTGATTTGTGGTTCTCTTCATTGATGACATCCTCATTTACTCTTCATCAAGGTAGGAGCATACAGAGCATCTGAGGATGGTCCTAAACTTATTCTGGGAGAACCATCTTTATGGTAATCTCTCAAGGTTCCAATTTTGGATCTACAAGGTTCACTTTTTGGGGAACGTCATTTTTTAGCATGGATTAACTATCGACATGGTGAATATTGATTCAGTTCTTTCTTGGAATCCACTGAAGATCATGACATAGGTGTGGAGTTTCTTGGATTGGTGGGGAACTACATGACGTTCATAGAATAATTCTCTAGGATTGTATCCTCTTTGAACACCCTGACATGGAAAGGGAAGTCATTTACCTGGACCAATCATTGTTAGAGGGTCTTCAAGGAGTTGAGGTTGAGGCTGACTAGTGCTCCAATTTTGAGACTACTAGAGGTGTGTATTATATAGTGTGTTGTGATGCCTCTAGATATGGGCTCAACTGTGTGTTAGGAATCGATTTCATATGGGTGGAGGCAGTTGAGACCCCATGAGCAGAACTATGTGACTCATGAACTAGAGTTGGAAGTGGTAGTCTTCACTCTGAATGTGTGGATGTAGAGACCTGATTTATTCCTTGTAAAACTTTGAAATGTTTCTATATATATATTGAGAGCTAAGAACTAAGACGGCGTGCAATTTTGAGGCCCGATGTGGCCAGAATTAATTTTATAAGAATATTAAATATATTTTATATTGTTCACGCATGATACCTCATAGAAAATGGGATAACTCTTAAACGGATGATTGGATCAAAAATCTGAGACCCCAGTTGAGTCCAAAATTTGGTGTTTTCCCTATGCCCAACATAAAGTGAGTCAGCATGGGATGTTTGTACCCCTTGTTCATTAGTGGTGCATTCAAGAGGATTAGATTAATTAAATAAATTAATTGATTAATTCCTTTTAATCTAAAATGAGACATTATAAAATCATCTCTAGGGAAAACTATTCCAGGGTTAGATCATAATTTTTGGAATCATCGGTGAGATCTACTTCCTCCTCCCTTTGGTCAATCCCTTGGAGAATAATGAAAAATTCTTGGATCAACATGAATTAAAGCACAATGAATTAAATGGATCTCCCTTCTACATTGAAAGAAACATTCTTCATCAGTGAGAGATCCAATTTGAGGTAGGACTTGTCAATTGGTGTTTTTACACCCTTGATTAAATGATTGAGTAGATCGTTTGTTCTTTATTCAATTTTTGCTACTATTACAGCCTTTACATGAGCCTAAGTATTGAAATATTACTTTGTTTCTATTTTTTTCTAATCTAAATTGTATTTTCTTGATCGATTGGATAATAACTCTTGGCCTTGATCAATTGACCTTTGTTATTGTGTTTTTTTTTCTCTGTTTCTTCACATTCTTCACCGGTTAGATCCCTGAGGTCTCGGTTCGAAAATTTTTGAGTGGCCCAAGCTCGATTGGGCACTTGGATCCACGAGTAATATACAAAACGTGAATTTTTTTTGAAACAAGCATAGATCTAGGATTGTTACGAAGCAAGGACGCTCGATTTATTGGTTAGAGAATAGGTCGGGGATGAATGGAGGTGTGGCGGTGTGCAGAACGATTAGCAAAACCCTCATGGAGAGAGGAGGTTGATTCATGTTGAGAAATTACCAAGATCTTCTCATGTCCAAATCCATAATTTTTGGGTTGTTTCATATTTTTATATATGGTAGAAAGTCATGATTCAAGGTGTAACTCTAAATCTAAAGTTTCTTTGGAAAACCCAACTACATGTCATGTTCTAGGATAAACACAAGGTGTATATCCCCCTAAGTGGAAGTGCTAGGATTTTTGAAATCTTAAGGTTGACACGGCGTGTAACCCTCCCTCACATGTTTTCTACCCTTCCTCAGTTGTACAAACCATGTGATGGGTCACATCAATGGGAACCTTTGTGGTGATACATGGGGTCATGTACACACCCATGTACTCTGGTACATGGACACGGCCAGTAGAGACACTGCCTAGGTCCTAGTTAGCCTGGACACACCATGTAGTCCACCTAGACAACGTGTACCTCCACACAAACTTGGTTTCATATACTGGTTAGGGACACATCTAGGTTTTTAAGTGGGGCCACACACTATGTGGGTCCCCTCACACGTCGTGTACCCCTTGAGCTCTTCTGATAAAACATCCAAGCTTTGTATCTCCTTATTTGGAACTCATATTTTGGCCTGTGAGTATAATATCCTAAGTTTTATTTATATAGAATGTGTTGGTTCCCTCAGTTGTAGCTTTTTAGATACGATGTGAAATGTTCTGGGCTTATCATGTACTGAGGCAACACCCAATGATAGCAGTGATCATGCAAGATCCCCCGAACTTTATAGGAATTACCCTCTAGCAAAGGTGGGTGGTGGAGTACCCCGAGGACCCTTTTGGGGAATTAACCTCTAGTTAGGATAGGTAGTGGGGTTCCCCAATAGCTTCTTCTAGGCATTACCCTCCAGTAGGGTTGAGCAGTGGAGTTCACCAATATCTACTTTTGAGTGTTACCCTTCAGCAAATCTAGGCAGTGAAGTGCCCTGAAAACATTCCTGAGCATTACCCTCCATAAACACTAGGAAGTATATTTCATTAGTGATTACCAGAGTGGACCCCCCCCCCCCATTTTATTAGTTCATGGGTCCTCTATCTAGGAATTATAGCCCCTTGACTATGTGGCACAGTGAGAGGACATGGTTGGATGTGGATTTGAACCCACAAGGAAGAGAGATGCTTTCCCCACTGAGATGTGTTTTTATGACACGACCTAAAACCATGTGGGTGAGTTAGTTCCACCCCAAGAGGATAGTTTCGTGGTGTGGTAAACGAGTCCCTTAGACTTGGGTGTTCAGGGAAGATGTGTGAAATGTTGGGCATCATATATGGACTTTATTTTGGAACTTTTGGCTACTATTTTTCTTGGTTTGAGCTGTGAGATGGATATCCCCTTACTCTCTTGTTTGGTCTTCTATGATTGAGAATATATATACACACTTTCTTCTATAACCACCCCTTAGATTTGGATGCTCTCCTTCTAGAAGAAGTGAAGATGTGCGGGGTATGCTACATGCTTTTTGTTTCTATATTCTCATGGTTGGATGAGCCTACTCACCAACTATAAGTGGTGAAGTCTCTATGGGTATTTCATCTAATCATTTTGTTTATCCCCTTGTGTTTGGATAAGGTTAATCCCACTCTTTATTAGGTTGAGATATACTCTTTTACGGTATCTTTCATCTACATTATTTCTCTTCCATTGTATCTCTTACTTCTCCTCCTTCACCCCTTTTTGGGGCGTTCTACTGGGTATGTATATACTCACCCCTGCATGGTTCTTTCCCACATGTGTTGTGTCTTTTTCAGATGATGGATAGGTCGATCATGACTTTAGAGGAGATTAAGGATATCGGGTGCTTGGACCTCGTATGGTGGTCGTAGCTTGAGATTAAGAAGTGGGGATCTCTTCAACAGTTTAACTTTCTAGTTTTGTCTGGTTGATACATATTTCTGGGTAGGCATGTATTTTTTCATTTTTTCAGTTTACACTATCGTGATTTGTACAATCTAGAGGTTCATGCATGCTTGGTTTTTAATAGAGGTGTTTCATCTTTATTTATCTCCCTGTGCACTTTTTCATTGAGTTTTATTTGTGTGTATATATGGGTACTTATGAAAAGTCCTCCCCAAGTTAGTTATGTCTTTGGTGCTAGTCACCAACACCTAGCCTATGGTGGAGGGATTAGGGTAGTTGCGGCTTGAGCCCTGACATGATTCGGGTCATGAAAGATTGGTATCAGAGGTGATTCATTCCTTGGAAAGTTGTTTGGAAATTCCCTAAAAATGATTGGTTAGGATTTAGGGAAACAATGTCAAAGTGTCTCGAGTGAGGCTCTCAAGCCAGAGAGTCTAGTGATGGTGCGGCAGCTGACGTATCCATTCACTAGGAACCTGACTACCTGATTTTTGACTCAGCGTATTGGGAAATTTTTTGCAGGGATTAATGGTACATGAATCGTATATGATTGAGTCTTTGACTATCCTTCTTGAGTAAGCTCACCATTTTTTGGTTATATATATATATGCTCATATGATTTTGGTACTCCTTAATAATGTTCAGGATGCCTCTATGATGATAGCCAGCCAGGATACCAGCTATGGTTTATGATGACAACCCTATTAGTGATGAGGCCGTAGTTTAGGGTCCATCCCATGATCTCCTTCCTCCAGGTGGGTAGTTAGTAGCACCTCTACCTTTTGAGAAGCATATCATCCCAGATAAGCAGGTTGAAGATGTGCGTAGTCTTAGCACACTCCGTGAGTTCTGGTATTAGAGATCGATGAGGTTCTGCGGCAAGCCAAATCCCTAAGTAGTAGAGGATTGGTTAGATTCAGTGGTCTGTATCTTCAGGCTTATTCGTGCCCTCATGGATCAGGTGGTGGAACTGGAAGCCATCCTTTTCCATAGAGTAGCTAGGTGTTGGTGGAGCCTGGTTACGTAGATGTGCGATGAGTTGACAATCTTGTGGAATGACTTCCAGTATCTATTCTGTGAGGAGTAGTATCCCTATTATTTACAATTAGTCCGAATACAAGATATTATGGAGCTTCAGTAGGGAGGGATGATGGTGGTTGAGTGCATGATGAGGACCACATAACTTATGCACTACTACCTTTAAATGATCCAGGATAGCTACTTCCGAGCATGGAAGTTTGAGTAGGGGCTCCACAGAGATATTTGAGCCAGAGTAGTGCCCTTGTGTATCACCACTTATGTCAGGGTGCTGGAGAAGGCACTGGTGAAGGAGATAATTCTATTATAGGGATACTAGATAGTTGGAGCTGTCAATAGGTGTCCCAGATCTGAGTCATCTACAGTAGCTAGCAGGCACCAGTTGACGGGATCTCGGAGCAAGAGACCCTTCCTTAAGCAGGCTCAAACACATAATTGCATGGGAATGAGATAGTGAAGAGTAGAAGGGAAAGTCAGAGAGAAAAATTACTTTAATTGTGATGGGCGAGGTCACATGGCATGGGACTGCCTGACTTGACATGCTGAGCAGCCTAGGAATATAGCTGATGGACCTTCATGGTAGAGGTAGCACTGTGATCAGGGATCTCCTAGGTGGGTAAAGGTTGGTCCCCAAGGAGGTATACCTGGAATAGGATTAGGATGATCTATGGGTGGTGGACGCTAGTATGAGATCCCCCCACCACCACCACCAAGTGGCCCACTTCAGGCTTAGGGATCTGGCATCCGGGGCTACAGATAGCTACAGGATTTGGAGTCTTATGACCCCGTAGTGCATGAGATGATTCCAGGTAAGATATTTATTTATTATAATCTTGAATCAGCACTAGTACACACAGGTTCTATCCATTATTTTATCTCAATAATCCTGATGCAATAGTTTTAACTCCCAGTAGAGGTGCTAGTATAGTAGATTTTACTTAAGGTTCCTATAGGGAATGGTTCTTATATATCTTTCATCTTCCAGTAGTGTGTGTTATCACTTAGAGGAGAGAGGTTCATGTGAGGACTTTTTTCCATCATAATGGAACCCTATGACATCATCTTGGGTATGGATTATATTTCCATGGTCTGAGCCCATATTTATTGTCATCGTAGACATGTTAGATGCTTACGCACTGATGGGACAAGATTCTTCTTTTCTGAAGAGAGAGATCATATGGTAGGGAAAGTGGGTTTTGTGAGAAGGAGTATGAAACCCATCACCCATCAGTTAGATAGTCTAGCTCTTTTTTTATTAGGCCCTTCAAGCATCTGTTTTCCTTCAGTTGTGAAGGATTATATGGAAATCTTTCCCAAAGATGTTCTGGGACTACCTTAGAGATGGGAGGTAGAGTTTTTCATTGTCTTTCATCTAGGTAAAACTATGATATCTTCTATGGAATATTGTATAGAACTTAACAAGCTTCGGGAGATGCAGTTATAGTTGGAGGACCTTTGAGAGAAAGGTTTCATCAGACCTAGTGTGTCCCCCTAGGCATCTCTATTCCTATTCATGAAAAAGGCAGACAGTATATTGTAGATTTTCATGGATTATCATCACTTAAACTAGGTCATGATAAAGAAAAATTACCCCTTTCTGAGGATTTAAGACACCTCTAACTAGTTACGAGGTGTAATATGGTTCTCGAATATCAATCTTAGGTCTGCCTATGACCATTTGATGTTTCTAGAGTCTAATATTCCAAATTTGGCATTCTGATGTTGCTACGGGTATTATAAGTTCCTAGTGATTTCCTTTGGTGTGACAAATGCCCCCACTATATTTATGGATTTGATGAACCAAGTTTTCCAGATGTACTTGGATGAGTTTTTTCTTGTCCTCATTAATGACATAATTGTATAATATTCAATAGTGGAAGAGTATGTAGAGCATTTGAATATGGTTCTTGACTTGCTTCGAGAACACCATATTTATGGAAAGCTCTAGAAGTTCTAGTTCTGGATACATGAGGTTCACTTTCTGGGGAATTTCATTTCTAAACAAGGTTTAGTCATGGATCCAACAAAGATCAAGGAATTTCTTGCTTGGGATCCACCCAAGAATGTGTCATAGGTGTAGATATTCCTTGGCTTGGTGGGTTACTATAGTATATGTGCATTTGACTTCTCCAGAATCACAGACCCTTTGACCATCCTAACATGGAAAGGGCATCTGTTTACCTTGTCTTAGCAGTGCTATAGGGCCTTTGAGGAGTTGAGGTAAAGGCTGATGAGTTCTCTAGTGTTGATACTACCAGAGGAAGGTGTGGATTTCATAGTATATTTTTATTCCTAAGAAGTTGTTCTCGGTTGCGTTTTGATGAATCAACAGGCAGTTATCACATACAAGTAGAGGAAGTTGAGACCCCATGAGTGGAACTATGCAAATCATGACCTATATCTATAAGTGGTAGTCTTCTCCCTGAGGATTTGGAGACACTATTTTCTAGAAGATTGCTTTATGGTTTACTCAGACCACCAGATTCTCAAGTATGTCTTCACTCAGAGAGACCTGAACCTAAGACAGTGGCGCTGGATGGAGTTTCTACAAGACTATGAATTTGAGATATTCTATACACCATAGAAAAGAAACATTGAAGAATATTCCCTTAGAAGGAAGTCCTAGTATTTCTTATTGTAAGAATATTTGAATAAATTAGATTCCCTACAGCTTACCCTGGTGGTGTAGGAGGATACAACTTTTCTTCATTCGATGGTGTTGAATTATTTGCTTATAAAGTGTGTGAGAGAGTCTCAACTATGATACATTGACTATGATGTTTTCATGACCATATATTCATAGGCAACTCACCAGATGTATATTCTGAAGGAGGGAATCATGTCATCTTGTTCTAGGGGCAAACAGTGGTTCTAATCATGATGTGGGATGAGGTGATGTGGGAGTTCCACACTTCTCCCCTAGTTGTACATTCTATTGTGGGGAAGATGTATAGAGACCTCCAGTGGTAGTTTTGGTGGTTTGGAATGATATGAAGCATAGATGATTTCATATCTTGGTGCCTCACCTATCAACAGGTGAAGGCTGAGCACCGAGTCCCAACAGGTGTGTTACATCATCTTGAGATCCCAAAGTGGGAGTGGGATGGAATATCCATAAACTTTATCACTAGGCTCCCGCACACAGTAAAGGGCCACGATTCCATCTGGGTGATAGTTTATCAACTCAAAAATTTGTTTCACTTCCTTGCTATTAGGGAGTAAGAGTTTGGTGGAGAGTTTGGGGTAGTTGTACGTACGGTAGATCATTCACCTTCATAGGGTGCCCTCGATGATTGTCTATGATCATGATGTGTAGTTTACATCATAATTGTGGAGAGGATTTCAAGAGTAATTTGGGACCCAATTGTGAATGAGTACATCCTTTCACCCCCAAAAATATGGGTAGAATGAGCTCACTATCCAGGTGCTCAAGGATATACTAAGAGCTTGTGTGTTGGAATTCATCTGGAGTTGGGAGGATCACCTTCCCTTGGTAGAGTTTAAATAAAATAAAAACTACCACTCTACCATTGACATGGAACCTTTTGAGGCCATATATGAGAGACCATACAGGTTACCCCTATGTTGGACAGAGATTGGTTAGTCATATCTTATGGGACTAGAGATGATGCAGGAGATGAAAGAGAAAGTCCAGCTCATCTGTGAGTGGATGAGGATAGCCCAGAGCAAATAGAAATCCTACATAGACCACCACCATAGGCTCTTGTATTTTGAGTATAAATACCACATTTTCTTGTGAGTCTCTCCACAACATGGATTTTAGAGATTTATTCGAGGGGTAAGTTATCCCCAAGGTTCATCAGGTCGTTCGAGGTCGTACAAAGGGTTAGTGAGGTTGCTCACCACCTCACCCTACCACCACAGCTGGAGAGGGTGCACAACATCTTTCACATGTCATAGATGAGGAGATAAATGCATGATTCTATAAACATTATCAACTAGGGAGAGCTAGACATTGAGAATAGATCCACCTTTATAGAGCACCTAATGGTGATTGAGGATCGGAAGAAGTGGACCCTATATGGACGGACCATCACTTTGGTTCGTGTGATGTGGAAGCATATAAACATGTAGGAGAGTTCCTGGGAGTAGGAGAGCTAAGTACAAGCTCAGTATCCTGAGTTTTTTTCCTAGTTTTTTATTTTTAAGGAATAAAATATTAAAGTATGGAATGATGTATAGAGCTAGTTTTTTTCTTTTAATACTTTGAAATATTTCTATATATATTTCCAGATCTAGGTGTAATATGACATGTGATTCCATTCTCGGTGTGCCTGGAATTAATTTTATAAGAATATTAAATATATTTTATATTTAATGTGCATAATACCTCAAATAAAATGGGATAACTCTTAAACGGATGATCATATCAGAAATCTAAGACCAAAGTTGTGTTTAGAACGCGGTGTTTACTCTAGGCACGACATAAACTAGATCGAAGCAGGATGTATGGACCCCTCGTTCATTGGTGGTTCATTTAAGAGGATGAAATTAGTCAATTTAATTAATTGATTAATTACTTTTAACATAAAATGATACATTATAAAAGTATCATCATGGGAAACTTTTCCAGGGTTTTCTCATAATTTCTAGAATCCTCGATGAGAGATCATTTCTCCTCCCTTTGGATAATCCCTTAGAAAACAATGAAAAATCCTTGTGTCAACATGAATTGAAGCATGATGAATGTAAAAGATCTCCCTTGTATGTTTTAAGACTCTTTATTCATTAGTGAGTGATCCAATCCAAGGTAGGACTCATCAATTTGTGTTTTTATAACCTTGATTAAATGATTGAGTAGATTGTTTGTTCTTTCTTTGATCTGAACTACTATTGCGGCCTTTTCATGAGCCTAAGTATTGAGATATTACCTTGTTTTAATTATTTTATAATCTGAACTTCCCATTATTGATCTATTGGCCAAGAACTCTTGGCCTCAATCAATTGAACTTCTTTCTTGTGCCTTTTTTTCTCCGTTTCTTCGCATTCTTCATCAGTTGGATCCCTAACGTCCCACTTCAACAATTGTCGAGTGGCCTGAACATGATCGGGCACCCATATCCACAATTAATATACAAAACATGAATGTTTTTTTGAAAATATCATAGATCTGGGATTATTATGAAGTAAGGATGCTCTATTATTTGGTTAGAGAATAGATCAGGGTTGAACGGAGGTGTAACAACATAAGAAACGATCAAAGAAATCCTCATGGAGAGTGAAGGCCGATTCATGATGAGAAATGGATAAGATTTACTTTCCATATCTAGATCCAAAATTTTAAGGATGTTTCGTGGTGGAATCTAAGGTGGAAAGTCTTGATTCAAGGTGAAACTCCAAATCTTAAGTTTCTACATAAAACCCAACTACATGTTATATTCTAGGATGAACACATGACATGTATCCCCCTCAGTAGTGATGCTAGGGTTTTGGAAATATTAATGGTGACATGGCATGTAACCCTCACTCACACGCCGTGAACCCTTCCTTAGTTGGAAAACTCATGTGATGGGTCACATGGATGTGAACCCATGTAGTGATACATGAGGTCATGTATATTCCTGTATACTCTGGTACATGGACATCTCTAGCGGAGACACGGCTCAGGTCCCAGTTCGCCTGGACATGTTGTGTACTCCACCCACATAGCATGTACCTCTACACATACCAGGTTCCATGTACCATCTAGGGACAAGTTATGGTTTTTAAGTGGGGCCACAGACTGTGTGGGTCCCCTCACAAACCGTGTACCCCTAGAGCTCTTCTAAAAAAACTTCCAAGCTCCGTATATCCTTCATTTGAACTAGGATTTTGGACTGTGAGTAACCTATCCTGAGTTTTTTTCATGTAGAACATGATATTTCCCTAGGTTGTGGGTTTTGAGATACTTTGTGATTTTTTTTGGGCTTGGTAAGAACTGAGGAGACACCCAATGATGGTAGCGATCATGCAGGATCACCAGAAATTTCTAGGCATTACCCTCCAGTAGGGTTGGGTACTGAAGCTCCCTGAGGACCCTTTTAGGGAATTACCCTCTAGAAAGGTTGGGTAGTGGAGTTCCTTGATGGGTTCTTTTGGGCATTACCCTCTAGCATGGTTGGGAAGTAGAGTTCCCTGACACCTTTTTCTAGGCATTACCCTCTAGCAGGGTTGGGTAGTAGAGTTCCCTTATGACATTCCTGAGCATTACCCTCCTATAGGAATAGGCAATGGAGTTCCTTGATGACTACTAGAGTGGAACCCACCTTTTGTATCAGGTAATGGTTCCTCCATCTAGGAATTGTGTCCCCTTGACTATTTGGCATATTGAAGAGATGTGATTGGATGTGGATTTGGACCCACAAGGAATATGGAAACTTTCCCCACCAAGACATGTTTTTGTGACATGACATAAAACAATGTGGGATATTCAGTTCCACCCAAACCAGATAGTATCAAGTTGTAGCGAATGATTCCCTTATACTTGGATGTTCAGGGTAGAGACGTGAGATTTTGGACATCGTAGATGGACTTTATTTTGGAACTATTGACTACTCTTTTTCTTAGGCTAAGCTATGAGATGGAGATCCCATTACTCACTTATTTGGGATTCTTTGACTGAGCATATATATATACAATTTATTTTGTATCCACCCCTTAGATTAGTATTCTCTCCTTATAGAAGAGGGGAAGATGCACGGAGTATTCCACGTGATTTATGTGTCTAGATTATCATGGTTGGATGAGCCTACTCTTCTGCTATTGGTGGAGAAGTCTCAACAGGCAGTTCATCTACTCACCATGTTTATCCCCTTGTATTTAGATGAGCTTACTTCCACTCTTTCTTGGGATGAGATATACTATTTCACTATATATTTAATCTATTGTCTTCATCTTCCATTGTATCTCTTAATTCTCCACCTTCACTCATTTTTAGGTTGTTCTATTGGGTATGTATATACTCACCCCTACATGGGCCTTTCCCACACATGTCGTGCCTTTTGCAGATGATAGACAGGTCAACTATGACTTCAGAGGAGCTTAGGGATACTAGGTGCTTGGACTGCATATGGTGTTCATAGATTGGGATTCAGGAGAGGGGATCTCTTGAACTGTTTACTTTTCCAGTTTTTTTAGGTTGATACATATTTTTGGGTGGGTGTGTATTTTTCCCTTTTCTTTTCAGTTTACTCTACCATACTTTGTACTGTCTGTAGATTCATTCATGCTTGATTTTTTTATAGTGATGTTGTATCTTTGTTTCTCTCCCTTTGTACTTTTTCATTGATTTGGTTGTGTGTGTGACTATAGGTACTTAGGAAAAGGCATGCCTGAGTTAGTTAGTCCTTCATCACTAGTCCCCAAGCCCTGACCTATGGAGGTAGGCTTGGAGTAGTTAAGTATTGATTCCTGACATGGGTTGGGTCATAATAGTTGAGGTGCTATCTTCTGGGATAGAACTTTTCTTTTTATGCAGACTATCAAATTCTCAAGTATATCTTCATTAAAAAAAAGATCTCAACCTAAGAAAAAGGTAATAGTTGGATTTATTGTAAGACTGTGACTTTGAAATAGTGTATAATCATTGGAAAGGAAATATGGTGGAAGATTCCCTTAGCAGGAAGTCTCGTTCTCATTTGGTGGAGGAGGTGTCTGAGTAATTGGCTTCTTTACAGCTGACCTTGATAGAGAATAGGGTTCATATTATCGTCAATCGATGGTTTTGACTCCTCCAATTCTCTAGTGTGTGAGGTTGGCTTAGTTGGGAGACATAGAATATGAGGTTCTTCAGGATCAAATATCTTTAAGAGATTAAGCAGATGGATTTTCTAAAGTAGGGGAACACATTATCCTTTTCTAGGGAAATACAGTGGTTTGAGTCATGATGCGAGAGGAGATAATAATGGAGTTTTACACTTCCTCTTTGGTTTTACATATGAGAGTGGTGAAGATGTACAAGGACCTTAAATAGTATTTTTGGTGGGATGGAATAAGGAAAAATGTATCTGAGTTCATCTCGCAGTGTCTCACATGTTAGTAGGTGAAGGCTAAGCACCAGGTTCTGGTAGGTTTGACACAACCTATTAAGATCCCAAAGTAGAAATTGGATGGAATATCTATGGAATTTGTTACAAATATTCTGTGGATAGTGAGAGACCATGATTATATCTAAGTGATTGTTTGCTAACTTAAAAA
The DNA here is from genome assembly GCA_963277665.1 of Viscum album. Classification (NCBI taxonomy): domain Eukaryota; kingdom Viridiplantae; phylum Streptophyta; class Magnoliopsida; order Santalales; family Viscaceae; genus Viscum; species Viscum album. The sequence continues at coordinate 1,688,972,800 of OY728119.1, forward strand.
TTTAGCACACTTCCTTACCATCAGGGAGTAGATTTCAGTGGAGAGTTTGGTGCAGTTGTACTTGAGGTAGATCATCCATCTCTATGGGGTACCCTTGATGATTATCTCCATCTTTGATGTGTGGTTTATGTCATGGTTTTGGAGAGGCCTATAGGAGGAATTTGGGACCCATTTTTGGATGAGTACATTGTTTCACCCCCAAACGGATGGGTAGACCAAGCACACTATCCAAGTGTTGGAGGATATGTTGAGAGGTTGAATTTTGGACATTGGTCAGGGCTGGGAGGATCACTTCTCATTGGTATAGTTTACTCATAATAATATTTATCACTCTACAATTGGAATGTAACCTTTTGAGGCCTTATATGGGAGACCATTATAGTCACCCTTGTTTTGGACTATGATTGGTGAGGCATCTCTTGTTGGGCTAGAGATGGTGCAGGTGATAGCGGTGAAAGTTCAGGCGATCTACAAGAGTATGAGGACATCCCATAACTGATAGAAATATTATGTAGATCGATGTCGTAGGCCCTTGGATTTCAAGTAGGGAGAACATTTTTTATTTAGAGTCTCCCCATGAAGCATATTTTAGAGGTTTATCTATGTAGGAAAGTTATCACTAAGGTTCATCAGGACATTTGAGATACTATGGAGGGTTGGTGATATTTCTTATTACTGATACTTTCACACAAAGTTAGAGTGGTTTCATGATGACTTTCATGTGTCACAACTGAGGAGATATGTTCATGATTCTATACACATTATTAATTTGGGAGATCTGGACATCGTGGATAGATCCACCCACATGGAGTACATGGTGGTGATTGAGGGTCAGTAAGAGATTATATTGTGAGGATGGACCATTTCCTTATTTCATGTGTTGTGGAAGCATGGGAGAATGCATGAGAGCTTCTGGGAGCGTGAGAGCCAGATGTGAGCTCAGAATCCCCACATTTTTGTTTAGAATGTGCTTTTCAGGGATAAAAGGCCTTAAAGGGGGAAATAATGTAGTGACCCTATTTTTTCTTTTTAAAATTTTGAAATATATTAAGGAATATTTTCATACCAAAACATGGAGATGGAGTGAGATTCCAAGTCTTGGTGATTCCAAAATTTATATTATAAAAATATTAAATATATTAATATCACACACACAGTTTTTTAAAAATAATGTAATGTATTCTGAGAAAATCCTCCAATAGGAAATTCGATAGCATGGTTTAATCCAGAATTTGGATTTTACCCTAGGTGTGACCTAAGGTTAGTCGGTGTCAGAATTTTGGTTGTGGAAGATGTTGTAAAGTGCAATAAGTGAATTAATTAATTTATTTAATAAAAATGAAATAACCCTACCACTATAAATATTTCATTATGAAAATTGTACAGGGTTAGAATCATAAACCTTCATATATCTAGTAGGAGAAGGAGAGTGTTCTTATTTGTAGGATCGACATTAGACGATGAACGGTGATCGAATCGAGGTGGATCAATAGGTAGCAAACACAATAGATCTTCTCCATCTCTAGAGAATGAATTTTTCACCAATGATCAATCCATAATTGAGGTAGGTCTATTCAATTGTGAATTTCTACCTTTTGATTAAAATATTAGGCATGGATATTTATTTACTTTATTTTGATTTGTGTTATTTGTTCATTGCATGAGCCTGTTTCAATAATTTGACTATTTAAATTAAATTATGATTTCCAAGCCTTGTTATCACCCCTAATATAACTATTATGTGATCATTTTCCAAGAATTCTTGGCCAATGAAGTATTGACTATATTCATGTGTATTTCTCCCCACTATTCTTCATGTTTTTCGTCATTATCCCATGGGGTTTTGGTTTAACATTTTTGGTATGGGTTTGAGTGTGATTGAACCATTAGATTCATGGTGGATTGGTGATGAATAATGGGATAATGATTTATAGATGGATCAGGACATGTTGCAGGATTTGGGTGAGGCCTCTGTGGATCCAGAATCCATAGAGGATATGGAAGGTGATAGGAGATGCATTGGGCAGTGCTATTGGCATCATGTAGGTGGTTAGACTCTGATTTATATCCATTGGAAGCTAGGAAATCAACATTAGGTGTTGTTACCTTCACTTTCAGGAGATTTAAAGTGGTTAATAGGCGGTAATTATATCATAGAGGCCATATCTATATAACCACTTGGAGATCTAGAGTTTCTATAAAAAAACTCAACTAAATGACATATACTCCAAGAATAAACACTATATATCCCCTCATGGCTATGGTGCTAGGGTTTTAGAGAGGATAAGGATCACACATCGTGTGTCAAGGCCCACACACCGTGTGACCCCCGTTGGGTTTCCAAGATGTGTTCCAGCTGGCACACTCCTAGGACCCCATGTTGGAGGATAGATCATGTACTCTAAGAGTATATAGGAATAGGATGGTACTCGGACTTGGCTAGGTATATGGCTAGGAACACAAGCATGACCCGAAGAACACAGGCACAGCTATGAGCACATGGGAAGGCCCCAGTTGGCTGAGACACACCATATAGACCACGTACACTCCATGAACAGTGACATGGTTTCCAATATATGTTCATAGGAGCACACATCTAGGTAGTGATGCGGGGCCACACATCATGTGGGCCCCATACACATCGTATTATTTCCTCTTGAACCTCTTCCTCACATATATCCTTTGTTTGTGATCAGATTTTGGTCCGAAAGTATCTTATCCTAATAAATTTACCATGTATAATGTGATGGTATCCTTCCTAGTGGATTTAGAGTTTCAACGTGAAATGTTCCAAGCATGATGCTTCTTTAGGTGATGCTTAACAACAGTAGTGATAAGGGTGGATCATCAGTGAGACATGTCAGGTTTGGAAACCCCTTGTCATAATAGGGTGGGGGTACCTCGTACTCCTTACACTAGTTGAGTGGAACATCCCTGGTGAACTAGGGCATGAGTCCTCCATACTTTGAGTGGAACCCACCTAACACACTAGGGAGTGGGTCATCTATCGACATTTACCGAGTAGCACCCCCCTGACGCACTAGGTCATGGGTCTTATACCTATCTACTAAGTAGAATCCCCCTATCGTACTAGGGTATGGGTCCTATATTAGAGATTGTTCCCCCTTGGGTTATGGAAAAGTGGAAAGTTATAGGTCCTCCTCGTAAGTTTTTTGGATAGACACACGATATGTTGGGCATCAATGATGGACCTTTGGAGGTGCATAGAAAATCATCATCCTAGGATGGGATGTGATATAGAGATCCCATTTCTCTCTCATCTAGGTTTCATTATGATCCTATATATATTGTTGGGTTTCATTTCCCTCTTGCTTTGGGTTGACCTGACTACTTCTATTATATATCTCTATTTCTCCCTTTGTGGTTTTTGGGGCATCCTACTGGGTATGTATATACTCACCTCTACATGGGGTTTTCTTGCATGTGTCATGTCATATACTAACGACGGCTAGTTTAATGGTGACATCAGTGGAGTGTAGTGATACTCGGGTGCATAGACCACATATAGTGGTTGGTACTATACATCAGGATCCAAGCTCTCTCATCTATAATTTTCTTCTAGTTGTTGTCAGGTTGGGACTTAATTTCTAGTTAGGAATTAATTTTTCCCCTTTTTACTTTGTTTCTATTCTTCTTTACTATGATATATTCCCTAGAGGTATTCCATGCATGGTTTAATCTAGATATTATTATCCTCTATTAATATTCATTTTCACTGTTTCATGGAGATGGTTGGGTGTGTGCATACAAGTACATGAGGAAAAGTCCTCCCATTTTATATCATGCCTTCTTAGTGCTTGTCTCTAGCACTGGTCTATTTGGGGAAAGCTTGAGGTTGTGATGAATCAGACTTTCACAGACTAGGTAGGCCCTGGTGGGTTAGTTCATTATATTCTCTTAATCTTATACTTAGGGTTTTCACTAAATCTCTCCTATCATGATCCCTAAAAAATTATATAATATTCAATACTTATAGCCTAATGGTTTTTCTATACCATTGAAACCAATATCATACTTAACTTTTAAACCCTTTATTTCATTCCTAAATGTTAAATAATCAACAACCAATAATATCCTAACCTCTAAATTTATCTAAACACTCCTATGATACCAAATGTAGAGCCCCCAAACCCACGCTTTTGAATCCAATGTCAAAAACACATAACTTACAATATTGAATTTGTTAAAAATATTTGATTACAATATATTTCTCACATTTACAAACCAATGACCTTTAATTTTAGGGTTTTAGATAGTTAAAATATAGTATAAGATACTAATTATCAATTATTCTTAACAAATGGGTACTTTTTTCCGCTATATAAGAAGCTACTAAATTCATAATGGCTCTTCAATGTTTCCTGAAAGTTCTCCACACAAGATACTCTTTTAGGCTTATCAATCCTAATACTTTAGTTCATAACCTGGGGAAAGTGAAACATAAGAATATGGGATAACAAATGCTCAGTAAGGGAAAATATTATAATAAAGAATAAAATTAGATATGTGAGGCATAACATGTTATCATAATGTGAATGATTGTAAGATTGAGAAAAAGGAAGAAAGAGATGATATCATAAAGGCATGTATTAAACAATGATCATAACATAAGAGAATGGAATCATAGGAATGAGGAAACAACATAAACATGATATCATAAGCATATTCTAAGGATTACTCCTAAGGACATCATCATTATATTCTAGTAATTACTCCCTAGGATATTATCATATGTCAATAATTACTCCCCGGGCTATCAAAATAGATTAGGTTTACTCTCTAATCCCATACATAACTTCTCTTGAGAAATTACCATTAACCAATTCATTAGAATGCTATATGGATGCACCCATCATAATAAAAAATTATACATATGTGTTCCATAGTATTTCAATCAACATTTCATAAAAACCAAAGTAAATAAGATGGATTTTATATCATTTTTAAGTGGTTCCCTAAGGAATAACTCATGATTTTATCAACAAACATGACATGATAAATACATTAAAAATAAATGGTTATTCAATGAATTTAAGAATAATTATAGTTAAATAACATTCAATAAATATTATTATTCATATAGTATTTATGCCATATAGGATATGGATATATGGTTTAGACAACAATTTCCTCAATCAATCAATTTAATAGGCATCCAAGTGAACACCCTTCAATCAAGTAATAGAACATAGGGCATTCACAGAGAAAGGTATTGGAAGTAAATCATGCCTATACAAATGAATTATTAGGCAAGAAAAAATCAGTGATGGATAATACCATATATGTAAAATAGAATTCCATATTTCATCTAGAAAAATAAGGGGGGTGGTGTTATTTGAATAATACCCTTGATCAAGTATATAATATAGATAAAGAAATATCTTAGAATCATTAGGAAAATTTATTTTAAAATAATGATTTACCTTGTCCTTTAGAATTATTTAAAAGGAAATTTTTATTAAATATTGAGAATAATAATTTCCTTTTTGATAACTTTAAAATATAGAGAGGAAGTCACTTATAAAATGACAAATGTGGTGTAAAGATATGTTTACATGGAAACATGTAAAAGATACTCATGTTGATTGAAAATGGCCCATATAGAAACATTCTTAAAAAAATTAAAAAATATTTTTTAATAAATTTAAGGGAGTTGAAAATTCCATTTTAAAAAAAAATGGAAAGAATTCATTTTTTAATATTTTAAAACATTGCTTTAGAAGAATAAAATTTTGAAAACTAATCATTCATAAAATGTTTAAAATACATTAAAACCATTTAGTAAAAGCCACATAATAAAAAGGATGTTAAATCATTTTATTGGTAAGAGGTGAAGATAAGTATGAAGGTCACTTTCAATATTATAGAAAATTCATTTGATAGGTAAAACATGTATATGGATGAAAAAGAGTTATGAGCTTTGGTTGGGAATCATTCCTTTCACTGAGGCATTTTGAAAGGGGTCATGGTTCCTAAAAGAGAAAACAATTAATGGAAGGGATTAATTTCATCAAATTGAAAGTAAATAAGACATATTTAAAATGAAGTGGTAGGAGAAAGGATAATTGTAATATCAAAGTCAATAAAAGAATTCACGACTCATGGAAAAATAACTTGAGTTATGGAAATATTTTTGAATTGAGTAACATTTTGATCAAAACTCTTGAAGTAGAAAGAACTTGAAAATGAACCTCAAATACCAAGAATAAATTATGTTTCATGATAACATAAATATTTGATAGAATATAAATCATATAAAATTGAATTGGTGTATAAACAAAAAGGTGTCTCGACAAAGGGAGTTTGAGACAAAAAATATTTTGCAGCTTAAGAACATTCTAATAAAACCCATTTAAATAAATATAGATTGAAGATTAAGTTAAAATAAATTAAATAAGTATAATAAATTATATTAAATATCCAATTATCAGTATATAAACAATTTAAAATAAATTAGTTTCATAAAAGAACATGTTTCTCAAGGAAATGATGTTTTGAGACTAAACTCTTACCGTGTTTCCCTGCATAGTATAATGCACTCTGTGTTGTGGTATAAAAAACATAAATATCTTAATGACTAATTTAAGAACCATATTAATACCTAAAAATATTTATAATTTCTATTTATAATCATTATCTACATATATATTAGTTAGTTTTTTCCCTATTTTCCCACATCGGGTGATTATAGTTAATACCGTTTGCAGTAGTTTCATAGGAGCGGTGTCAGTATTTGTTCCTATTAAAAATTCCATCATTAAAATTTCATTAAATTTAAAATAATTTATTTCCTATAATTATTTATGAAGTTTAAATTTCCTTCTATGGGTACTTTAATCTTTACCCTAGAAGATGAAATCAACCATGAACATTTTATGATGATTTTCAACCTATGAAGGGTGTTTTCTTAAATAATGAGTTAAATATTATTATGACCTTTAAAGAACCAAGAAAAAATAAATTTTTAAATATTTTTATCATATTATACCAGTAATTAAGTTTTCATAACCATTATGATATAATTTCATAGATTTGTTCAAGTAGGTGGTCAAACTGACCCAAACTTGAACATGTTTTAACTCGATTGGTGAGTATGGTTAAGGAAGTATTTATTTTGAAATAATATCATTATAACATAATAATATTGATTTTATTTTTATTTTTTTATTTTTTTATTTTTTTGAACCATATTTTAATATGTTTGGATAGATAATGAAAAACTAGAAGAAAAATGAAAAAACGGTTATTTATGGAGACAGTAGTCCACATAATGCACAATTAGCATTTTCATTACCCAATGAATGAGAGGAGTGAAGGTGGATAATAAGTGATAATTTAAGAATAATAAATAAATAATATAATTAATATTTATTCTTTAATACCATCATTAATACCATCCATGAGAGGTGGTGATGAAAACTCAAAAACGTCGCTTCATGGATGTGGTAATCAGTGCACACACACTAACAACGATTCTTATTTTTATTAGTAGATGGAATATAATAATTAATGGTTAAAACATTATTATAATAACTTATCAACACACTAATTATGTTGAGGTTATTATTATAAAATTTTTATGGTTGTTTTAGAAAATAAATAATATGAAAGAAATGTTAAGAAATATGTGATACCTATGTTGATATTTTGAACTCCCTCTTGATGAAGGCCTTATATTTGAGGTAATTTTGCTAATTTTTTGTGAATAGGGTAATTAAGGAGTGTAAATTACTTCAAGGAGATGAAATTTGGGAATGTTTTCAAAGAAATTTAGAAATATGAGTGGGGTATTGAAAGGGTGGAAGTGATCTCCCTTTTGTAAGTGGGGAAGAGAGACATTTACATGGAAAAGAATGAAAAGTATGAGATAAGAATGGAAAGACATGAAATTTAGGTGATTTGGGTGTGTTATGGTTGGTGATACATTTGGGTATTAATTTTTAACCTAAAAAATGGTTTCTATACGGTCTAAAGGTCAAGTAAACTTAGGAAAATTCGATCCACTTTAGATTAGTCATTTAAACATTTATTGATTTAAATTAAATATTAATCATATCAATTATCTTATTACTAAAACTATAAGTGATCTTATTACAAAATTTTTGAAATTTTGATTCTTAATTTTTCCTCCATTTAAAATAAATCATTTCATAAATACAATAAAATGTTATTTTAAATTAAACACACATAACACATAAAAATGTTTTCTAAATAAAAGTGTTTTTAAACTTTAAACTTATATATATGATAAATTTTTTATAGTTTCTGATTTTCATGATATTAATTTATTTATTATAAAACAAGTGAATGTTATGTGACATTAAAATAAATTCAAAACCTAATTTTAACAAAATATTAATCAATTAAAAGAAAATATATAAAACAGATTTCTTTATTGATGTACCATTTTAGTTTAGTTTTAAAAATGTTGGGAATGAGTTTTATAAGTTCAAATAATATTTTAAAATTAATAATTTTATTTATTAGTTCCTTTTTTGATCACTTAAATGTTATTATGACCTTATAGATCATTATTATGTATTGATAAAGTCATGAAAATTATAATTTTTGTAAAAAATGCATTTTCAACTAAGAATTGATATTTTCATAAAATGATTAGAAATTCATACTAAGAAAATTTTGGTATTCTAAGTTCAAAAATGAAGTTAATTTTATCTAGTTATATTTATAAAATTTATTTATTTACATTTTAATTTAAAATAAAAAATATAAAGATCAATAGATTTTATTTAAAGAGACTCGAAACATTAAATATTTCAAATATTATTTCATAAAAAATTTATAATTTAAATAATTTTAATATTTTTTATCATATATGGATATATTATATGTTCTAAAAATGATCCATTAATGATGATTATTTTAATTTACTAATATATCATGACATTCATTTTAGTGTGTGAAAGATATCGCACACCGAATTATTTAAAGGAATATATATATATATAGTAAAATCTTAGAATGTTGCAGTGAATGTTTTTTTGTAATAGTGGGTTCCCTATATCCAACTAAACAGTGATTTTGATTACCATATCATGTATACAGTCATATATACATTATATATTCTTACCATTATAGTGTAGATATTTTTTTATCCACTATTTAATAGTAATGTCCATTGGTTAATTGTTGTACCAAAATGTTATAGTAGATCCCAGTCTATAATAAGAACCTAAAGATACTATGAAATTAGTCTTAAACAAAGGTCATATGGTCTAGATTCATATTACTAATTGGACATATAAAAATTTTGACTATCGGGTGTTAAGGACTCATACGCATTGATAATTCTTCTCATGAAGCTCATACTTGTTGATCTCTAGTAGTGAGATCATGAGGACAGGCTCTCCTATAGAAACAACACATCTTTTAGGTGTCATTTGTTGTTCCTGTCCATGGACATGTTTATTGGTCTCCTGACTTAATATCATTACCAATGTGTTCCATTTTATTACATACATTGATGCAAGTAAAACCCATGATAATGAAATCGTGGTGAGGTAGCTTATATTGGGTGTGTCATTGGTGGTATGACATTGGTTGAATGGTCAAGAAAGGATTTTTCGCTTCTGAGTTGAAGAAGTTATATATCTAGAGCATTTTTTATCATAATGGTAGTACCTTTATAAATACTTGGTCAAGTTAGTTGAAAGATAAATCCATCATGTTAGATCAATGAACAATAAAGCAAGAAAAGGGAGATAACACAAATGTGTGTCCTACTTTATGATATATCTAAAGAAAAAGAGATTATAGTACATAGTGTGTGTTTGTAGGTTGGTTGTTGATACTATGACAATATTTATCTCTTTAGGGGCCTTGATGGGTTTCTAAACTCCGCTCTTGGTATATGGATTTTATTCACTGCTATAGAGATAAGGTTTAGAGGGTCACACACAATAGCATATTCAAGAATCCACCCTATTCAGTTGAATAGGTATATAGGACTTGGTGGTCCACACCAAGGGGTCTGAGTGTTGTCCAAGTTATCAATCGCTGATAGATAAATAAATTCATATTATTCAAGTAAAGAATAATTGGTATTTAATTTATTTATTAAATTTATTTACAAGTAAATTAAATACGATAAAATATTATTTGAATGAATATTAGTTTAATATTCCATATTCATTTAATATTAAGTGGGAATTACGAGTCGAGTTAATGACTTGGATTTTATCACATAATATATTTATATATATTATAATAATGGGATAAAATAATAAATAATATTTTTGATATATTTTAGTTAGTCAATATTATTTATTTACTACGTATTTAGTGGATGGTATTTTTCCATGGGGCCGGGGAACCCATCCAGGTATTTTTGACTCCCACTATATAAGTAGGAAAGGAGAATCTCTTGATTATCTATTAATTCACCAAGAATGAGAGCTTATCTATCCTACCACCTTCTATAGAGAGAAATCCTCTCTCTGAGAATCGATCCAAGAACGACTTCAAGGATTGAAGGTAAAAGATCACACTGATCATCAGGATGTTGAAGTCATCGTCAGATCATCACGCTAGCACCCTAAATTTGACAATTGATGTTCCCATGGATTTTTGAGGTGTGTTAGGATGATCTAGAGGGATACCACTATGGATCCTTCAATAAATGATCATCGACAACAAGCAGATTTTGAGAGAAACTTTAGATATGAAAAAAAGGTATGTTTTTCATTTTTATTTTTAGTTATCTGATTAATTATGTGAGATCCTCAGACCATTACTGAGACTTGAATCATCAAAGATGATAAGTCTCATCATCCCGACGATGAACATTTTTAATATCCTCATCCCACCAAATTATTTTGAGACTTTGGTGCCTTTAATTGGTATCAAAGGGATCGTGTAAATTATTTGAGTCAAGGAATGTTTATTTTCATTTAAATTTAGTAGAGGGTTTAATTTTGGTCTCATCGGTTCTAACCGTGATACAATCCCAGGTAGGATGACCAAGTTATGGTTATCTAAAAAAAATATGAATCATTTTTGGAATGATCACAGGTATTAAAAATTTAAAAAAATTCATATATGAGTGAATGAATATATTTTCGATTAACACAAGAGATTTTCATCCAGAACAATTATTTTTGGCCAATCTTTTTCCACTAGTTTTGTGGATTTTTATAATAATAATAATTCATCTCATTTATTATTATATTATAATTATTATTATGATTTTATTATAATAATAAGAATTATTTTATTATTATTATTATATTATAATTTAAAGGGTATTGATAGACATTGGAAACCTTTTGGGGGTGTGAAAATTTTTAAAAAGTGGGTGGTGGGTGGACTTAATGAAAGAAACAAAAAAATCGAAGGACCCTTTTTGGTCTGCTTTCACATGGGTGGGGCCATATGTTGCCCACCCTATTGCTATTCGAGCACTGCCATGCACTAGCCTACAAGCCCCTCCATCCGAGGGTGATCGGTGCCGACTCTACCTCCCCAAACCAAATTTCACCCTTCCTATGACCGAGAAATCCCCACCGGCGAGGCCTGAAACCCATCCCCCTTTAGTTCGACTGCCTCGGTGCTTTTCCGGACCACCATCGTCAAGCCGCTCGGAAGCACCGTGACCCTCCTCTTTCCAGTGGCTACTGTACCCCCTCAAAGACCATTCCTTCAACCTCACCAGACACCATGTACAGATCATGGCCAGATCTGCCTTATACAGCCCCTTTATCATGGTTGTAGTTGGTCATCGCCAGGTGAGGTCCCCGATCGAGTGAGCCTAGGCCCCTCTCCAACTACTTCCACAGTGCCTCCTTCCTACCGACCAAACACCCCTACACATCCGAGAGCCCTAGATCTAGGTTCCCCACCTCAACATCACTTCCTAGTCACCTTCCTCCCACCGCAAATTACCCTGGTAGCACCTCTTCCACTTGTGTAAGATCCGGTCACCACCTAGATTTGGACGGTCGATGAACTCGCCATCGACCAACGCGCCCAACAGACGTCAACCCCATGAGGTAACTCTTAATTAGGTTTTACTAGACACAAATTACCCAAGATGTGGACTGAGCGGGTCTGACTAACCTGGTATGGGTTTGGGTAGGCCTGCCTAGCCCAAAATGGCCTAGCATAGGCTTTTCACAGTCCAAAACAAGTCCACATAGGTACTGCGTGACCTGCTTTGGGCCGGTGAGAGGTTTTCGAGGCACAGGTAACCAAAATTAATTTAATTATTTAATTTAATTTAAGTTTTAAATTAAATTATTTAATATATTAATTTTGGTTTAAAAAATTTAATTTTAATACCCAGATGAAATTAATTCGATTTTGGTATTAAATTGAATTAATTAATTAATTAATTAATTAATTTTTGACATTAAAATTAAAATAATTAGCAAACTGAAAATAATTAACTTGTTTGAATTATTTTATTCATTTAATTTAATTAATACCCTCATGCTTTATTTAATGTAATTTAATTTTAATCGCACTTTTAGTTTACCCATTTATTGGTCTTGAGCACTAAACTGTGTATGTTTGCATTTAATTATTTAATTAATTATTTAACTATATACAATGTTTGTAATTAATTAAGACATTTTTCACACCATTGTTTATTTTCGGTTAATATGTATAAGGTTATGCACGTCCAATTTCATCTCATGTACATCGCACCCCCAGTCTCTCTCTCCTACGAGAGAGTATTCTTGTACTTTGACCTAGACGATGCAATACGTGACATGGAAAAATCCAGGTTGAGGTGGTACTCCAAATGTGATGTGAACCCTTCCAAGATGTGGATGGTGTAAGACACAGACAATGCCAATTCAAGGTGATACTCCAGACGAGAAGCGGATATACTTGATGGGGGAAAGATGCATTAAGAGTCAAGCGACGAATCAGGTATGATTCCCCTATATAGTTTTAGATTCTCAAGACCAATTGGGTGGTTGATTAACTTTATGCATTTATTTATTATTTTATGCATTTCATAAGAGCGGGAAAATACATAAAATAATAAATAATAAAATACAGAAAGAAGCGATGAATGTTTTTATATTAATGTTTGGTTGCGAGCACGACAAAATATATGAACAAGATTAATAGAAATGGATTAGATTAATTGAGATAAAAACACAAAACCCCTCAAAGAAATATTAAGTCATAATCTCCTTCCATCATTAAAATTTTAACAAAACCGGTTGTTTGGGGTGCTCATCATGCCAAATATGAGGGTACCTCTTACTACTAGGGAATTCTTATGAGAGTTATGGGTTAAGTTAACTAAAGTTGCAGTAAATAAGTATTCAAATCTATCTTGTTTTAATTTTATAGGTGAGTGTTGATACAATCAAGTTTATGATTTTATAAGCTGGGACTTCACTCAATAGATCAAGGAACTGCGAGTTAATGTGGTTGGTCATTCAAACACCAACCTTGAACCCTCCAAGTAGTGGCATAGACAAAGCTTGTAGACTGTGAGAGTAGGTTTATGGATTTTTTCCACTAGAACACTCAACCAACAAATTATTTCAATTATAGCACAAATATTTCCTAGAATTTTATAAAATAGTGAGAGATATTTAATGATTAAATAATCAATAAGTTTTAATTCGGTAATTAAAATAAAAGTATTAATCTTCTAAAGTTTTATTTTTTATAGAAAATGGAAAGTAATACCAAAATAATACTATGATAAATAATGGAAAAAGTAAATTTCCAATCCGGCATGAATTTCAAAGTATAATACAGGTTCTTGTGTATGATACTACTATATCGGAAATTCAAGGTGTTGGTGTCTCAATACCTGTTAAGAAACCTTGGGAAGAGAGGGTAAAAATTGTTTACAGGAGACGCATGTATAAAGAATATGATGGCTAAGTCATAATGTTTTCATAAACTTCTTATGTTTGTTGTGGTTACAAAATTGGGACCTACATGATTACACATGTTGTCTCATCTCTGAGAATATTACGAGTATAAAGTGAAGCAAGATATGACTACATAATAATTACATTGGCTTTGTGTAAATATGAAAAATGGATCACGGTCTTTCAAGGAATCCCACTCTTATACCCAAATAATATAGTTTCTTTTATGGTTAAAAAATGAATAGGATGGAGTAAATTCTTCATTACCTATTTAGGTAAGGTTTTCCTAGTAAATAAGAATATAAAAGATAGATTAATCTTTAATTCTTATGGCGAATAAATTGAAAGGAAAATTGAAAAGATGGATGGAAAGTATGATGCCAAAGACACATTTACAATTTCTTTCAATAAAATGAGGTTGGTTAATAAACAAGAAATTATTTTCATCACATAACTTGAAATAAATATATGGAAGTTTAATTGCAATGACCTGAATTAAAGAAGCAAGCTATCACTTCTTTAGTGAATACTAATCAAAAGTAATGTTTTGGTCATGCTTATTGTGTATCAAATATAATATGTGTATCAAATATATATATTCAAATACAGTAAACAAGTAATAGAAACATTAATAGAAGTAAGGTGTATTCTCCAACCAACTAAGAAAAGGTAATTCCTAAGTCAGCAGTGAGAAACACATAACTTCTATTTTCTAAGTTAATGATTTAAGTAAAACTATTATTGAGTATAACCAAAAAAAATTATCTCATATGTCCATTGGACACTATGAGACATTATTCCAGGTTCAGGAATGAATATTGTTTGTGGTGTCTCATACTCAATTAATAGTTAAGTGATACTTGAATTATAGGCAATAAGTGATGACTATAAAATGTAAGACTTTTACCCAATGGTGGCAAGATAATTCTTTATCAAGTAAAACTAAATGTGCATGTCAAGTTTATACTTATTTTGGTTTTTATACTTGGTATAGTTAAGTACATTTGGTATTATTGGTGTATTTAGTTTGGACAAATAATCCTTTATAAATAAAGGTATTCCACGAAGCATTCAGAATTAGTTTGGATAGAGAGTGTGAAATATTAAAAGGGTAAGATAGTGGTAAATATACTTCATAATATTCCTTTAAGTAATTAAGGAATGATAAAATTAAGTGTGGAATATGAATGGTTAGATGATATGAGTTCCTTCGGGCCGTCATGTCGAATAATATCTTGACCAAGAAGTCATCAATTAATATAATGTAGTATGGAGTAATTCCTAAATGCATATTTTCTTATCTATATCATAGAATTGATTTTAATGAGGAGGATCGATGATGAAGTCTTACATTTTAACATTTATCAACAAAATGTAGCATGGATAAATTCCTAAACGCACATTTTATACATAAGAGTTATGATGTAAGGAGTATCAATGTTACTACTTGTAGAAACTTCCATTATATTTCAAGTTGTGATTTGAGAATAATGGTGATATCCCATAACTATATGCCAACTATAATGAAAAATAGATATCATATGAGTCATAGTATGATGTAAATCCATAATTTCATAGGATATGTGTTTATATTCAAAGATTTTGTTAGGATATAAACAAACTTGCATCAAGTAAAACACAAAGTACATCTAAGTAATTATCCTAATGGTCATATAGGATATTATATAAATCCCTAATATAGAATAATGGTAGTCAAGAAATAGACTACATTTCTATATAAGGGTTCACATCACTATTAGAGATATTTGGAGCAATATTGACTTGGGTTTAGTCAATGTTATAGATGCACAAATAGTTGTTATAAGAACTAGTTCCACAAGAGATGTGGAACAGGTATATTCCAGAGACACATACTATGTAGGAAGGTTAAAACCATAGTGATGGTTTTATACTCACCATGGTCGGTGATACATTATTCAGTGAGAATAATAATTCCTACAAGTTGGCATTATATGGAAACAAACTAAAATTGACAAGTTAAACTAAAATTCAATAATGGATTCCATGTATCAAAGTGAAAAGGGGGATATTATATTGAATACTGTGATGGGTATTCAAGTGATTTGATACATGGGTGGTATAAGAATAGTACCAATAAGTCACGATTGGTTATACCAAGCTAGTATTCCTAAATCCATTAGAATTTTACTTGTCATATCTAAATTTTAAGATCATTTAATTTTCCATTGGATGTCAAGATCAACTTTCATCAAAGGTGTCTATATAATGCAACCAGAAAGAGATGATGACACCATTGGATGCCAATAAGGGTTGTAAGTTTCTCAAATACATTTTAGGATTAAAGTAATCAACTAGATCTTAGAGAATTCATTTGGAATGAATCTTTTCCAAGTGTCTACCTGAGGTTATATGGAGAGCCATTTTTTCAAGTAAAATATGTTCATCCACATATGGAAGATAGATGTTGGTCTTACAGTTAGCTAAGACTAGGTTCAAATTATTTCTCCAATTATTGATTAAATTAGTAACCTAATTTCTAGGGAATATAATCTAATGAGGTATATCTAATGGTTTCATGAACCTAGTCAATCAAACATATCATGACATAGTATTTAAAAATATAAGTTGGAACAATTCAGGAGAAGAATTGTTTCCAATGTCACATGTCATAAATCCCTCCAAGTTGACATGTAATTTCAAAGGAATGGATAATGGTGAGTTGAGTTCATAGGCTTTTGTGATGGATCAATCACATATGTTGTGATATGTACAAAATATGATATTGCCAATATATAATTTATAGTAGGTAAATATCAATTATATCTTGAATTACTACAAGTGATGTAGTCAGAACTATCTTGTTGTACTTCAGCATATATAAAATATCGGTACCTAGTAAGTGGAGAGGAAAGGATACTAGTTTTAGTGGGATAGAGACTAGTCTTTCTTTGGATCAATTTGATCTAGTATCATAGTTAGGCTAAGGTAATGAGAAAGAAAAGCACATATAAGCTAATGGTATCCATACCTACAAAAATCAAATATGTTGCAGATTTTGAGGTAGCTAAGAAGAAGTATGAAATGCAATGATTTGTTCCAATTCTTGGAATCTCACCTACCAAGTAAATTTTGATCATCGTGATAATTTTGTTTATAGTACTATCCAAGATGTCAAGTTATGACAGTTTAAAAAAGGATATACTTGGGGATACCATCTCTTGAGAAGTTTTTACTCATGGAGATGATGTTTCATATAGCATAATTACAACATAGAGGAAACATTCCAGACCAATCAACTAAATCTATTACTTAGGAGAAACATGATTTTTAACATGTGAGAGCTAACAAGTTTTGTTAGCAAGTTGGATCCAGTGCAAGTGGGAGTGTTATAATAGTGGGTTCCCTAGACCCAACTAAAAAGTACTTTTGATTACCATACCATGTATACAATCAGATATATATGATTTATTCTTACCATTATAGTGTATATATTTTTTCATCCATTATTAATGGTAATTTTTATAGGTTAATTATTGTATCAAAAGGTTATAGCAGATCCCAGGATATGATGAGAATCTAGAGATACTATAACATTAGTCTTATAAACAAAGGTCGTATGGTCTAGATACATCTTAATGACTAGACACAACAAATGTTTTACAATTAGGTGTTGTGGGTTTATAATCATTGAGACTTCTTCTCATGAATTTCTCACTTGGTGATCTATAGTAGTAAGATCACGAGGACAGACTCACCATAGGAACACCACATGTTTTAGGTGTCATTGGTTATTCCTATCTAAGTACATGTGTATTGGTCTCCTGAAATGAGATCATTGCCAATTTGTGTCATTTTATCGTGTACTTTGATGCAAGGAAAAAACCATGATAATGAAATTGTGGCGAGCTATCTTGTGTTGGGTGCATCATTGGTAGTATGACATTGGTTGAATGGTCAAGAAAGGATTTGTCACTTCTGGGTTAAGGAAGTTATATATCTCAGGACTTGTTGATTAGAATGGTAGTACCTTTATAAATCCTTGTACAATGTAGTTGAAAGGTAAATCCATATGTTCAAATCAATAAACAATAAAGCAAGAAAGGGTTGATGACACAAGTGTACATCCTAATTTATGAGATATCTAAAGACAAAGAGATTATAGTACACAATGTGTGTTTGTAGGTTGGTTGTCATTACTATGACAAACCTTATCTCTTTAGGGGTCTTGATGGGTTTCTAGACTCCACTCTTGGTTAGTGTATTTTATTCACTACTATCGAGATAAGGTCCTAGAGGGTCATACACAATAGCATATTCAAGAATCCTCCCTATTCAGTTGAATGGGTATATATGACATGGTGGGACCCACCACGGGGTATGAGTGTTGTCCAAATTATCCATCATAGATAAATAAATAAATTCATATTATTAAAGTAAATAATAATTAATATTGGATTTATTTATTAAATATATTTACAAGTTAAGTAAATATGATAAAATATTATTCGAACGAATATTATTTTAATATTCCAAGTTTGTTTAATATTAAGTGGGAATTACGAGTCAAGTTAATGACATAGATTTTATCATGTAATATATTTATATATATTATAGGAATGTGATAAAATAATAAATAATATTTTTTTGGTGCAGTTTAGTTCGTCAATATTAATTATTTACTACTTATTTAGTGGGTGATATTTTTCTGGGGGGTCGAGGAACCAATCCAAGTATTTTTTTACTCCCACTATATAAGCAAGAGAGGAGAAGCTCTTGGTGTGCTATTCATTCACCAAAAAATAGAGGTTATCTCTTCTACCACCTTCTAGATAGATAAATCCTCTCTCTGAGCACCAATCCAAGAACGTCGTCAAGGATCAAAGCTAGAGGATCACGGGGATCGTTAGGATGTCAAATACATCGTCAGATCGCTGTGCTAGCACATGGAATTCGATGATCGATGCTCCAAAATATTCTTGAATCATGTGTGGAAAATCTATATAGATCCCATTATGGATCCTTCAAACAATGATTGTTGGTGACAAGTAGATGTTGAGTGCGACTTTAGATCTAAAGAAGGTATGTTTGTCAGTTTTATTTTTAGTGCTCTCATTAATTACGTGAGATCCTCAGACCATACCAGGGATTAGATCATCGGAGATGACAAGTTTCATCATCTCGATGATGAAAATTTTTAATATCCCTGACCCACCAGCTCCCACTGTAACACCCTGATATTTTTATGAGATAGATTTTTTTTAATTTCTTTAATGTCTCGTGTTGTACGCTACACCAGGGTAAGCTTGTGCTATATTCAATACCGGATTAGCTTGCAATATACGTAACACTATTCTTGGATTTTGTTACAAAAAAATCATGAAAGAATAAGTATAAGTGAACAAAAAAAATATTATTATATTTCCTTAAAGCCTAGTCATTATAATGGTGGATATGAACAATATTAACTTTCATCTAAAAAACTATTTAAATGAAAATATGTGAGTTTATAAAATAATAAAATTGCTCTTAATAGATTTTATTAATTAAATATTTGTTTAATATATTCAATATAATGTTTAAAATTTATCTTATATGTTTTCTAACCATGATATAAGAACAAATTCAATTTTTCGGATAAAAGAAGTAATTTTTAAAAAATGCATTTTTGCCGCCTTTTGATGACGCACCCATTTCAAATATAGTTTTTGAAACTTTTATATATTCTATTTAATAAAATAAATGTTTTATTTATAATTGGGATATAAATTTACTTTGGATGAATTTTTGATATTTTCTGATAACTTTCAAGTTATGATGAACAGTAAAAATAAACTAAATTTTAATTGAAAATGACTTTTTTCATCAAAATAATTTATATGGTTAAATTATATTATTGAATGTTTTTAAAGTATAATATAATATATTTTTATTATTAAATATAATTTATGTCATTTTAATTAATTTTAGATTGAATTTAGATGTAAAAACATTTCAATCTTTTTCATTGTTTTAACTTTTAAAACCAATTTTTCATTCTGAAAATGGGATTATTTTAAATTAATTACTACAAATTTTGTTTTTTGAATTTTTAAAAATTGATTCCATATTTTTAATCAGTAGGTCCAAATAATGTAAATATAATTCTTTTATTTTTAGGCGTTATGAATAATAACTTCAATAATTTTTATAAATACAGTAAAAGGGTAAATCGGGTAATTAAGGGTAAATATAATATTATAAAATTACTCTAACACTTTTCCTAATGTGATTGGATGAGTTATTTTTTACCTAAACCATCCTTGGGTCCAAATTATATCCTTTGAAGCCACTTGTATGAGATTAGGACATTTGATATATTTTATTTAAAGAGAAGTTAAATATATCTTACTCAAATTTTAATAACTAAATCATTTTAATATAAGGTCATACAAAAGATAAATTTCATTATGAATACACGTTTAAAAGATAAAATGTTTTTATTTATCATGGAAATTTATTTTTAATTTTTATGAAATAAATATTTATCATGATAGCTTATATATTGATGATGTAGAAATCATTTAATTGATGAAAAATTAATAAAATAATTTTTATTAAAATGATAATAACCATTAAAAGACAATAAAACTTGACCAAATATTATTGGTCGGGTATATATCGACCATAATCATCCAAGGGTCGATTTATTGACTATTTGGAGCCATATGGAATGGATTATGACACTTAAAATATTTTATTTAAAGTGGTGTTAAAGTTGTCACATTCATACTTTAATAAATATAATATTTTTAATATATGATTTTCCAGAAGATATATTCGACTGAAAATATTCATCTGAAATATAGAATAATTATCTTCATTTTGGTATTTTATTTTTAATTTTTATTCAACAAATAAGTATATTAAATAATTATACAATGCGGATGTAGTAATTATTTTATTAATAGAAATACCAAATTAATGTTACTAAAAATATTAAAATAAATATAATTTGGGATAATTAATATATCAAAAGAATTTTATAGATTACCTTGAACCCTTAGGGATATAATAAGAATATTTTTTTTGAGGATAACTTCTTATCTTGTTATTTTTAAAAATCAATAAATTGAATAGTGTCAAAATTGACACTATTGATTGTTTATCAAAATTATGTATTATTAAATTATTTAAAAATCATAAAAAAAATTAAAAAAATATAGAATAATTTTTATATGGTCTAAAATGTTCTAAAGTATTCATTTATGGTCTAATTTACATCAAATAAGTAAATATTACACTATTTTAATATTGAATAATGTGTTACCTTAGTTAAAATTAAAATAGAATAACTAAGGGTTAATTGAAATGATAAGGTTTAAATTGATGGAAAAACTTGTCTAAAATTTATTTGTTTATGATATTACAAACTTATATCATTCTATATTTAAATAAATGAAATTTTGGTTGTATTTGGATTGAGATATATTTTATTATAATTTAATATTTTTGGAGATTCCAAAAGTTCCCCTCACCCCAATTATAAAAGGGAACCTCCTACCTCACTTCTTCAATTAAATTTGAGCCTTCAAGTTCGTCCATACCCTTACCATTTCCCTTATCAACTTACTTAGTCACATTATATAGGTTATGGTCTTATCAAAATACCAACCTTAGTTCCTTTAAGAGGAG
This sequence comes from Viscum album, assembly GCA_963277665.1. NCBI lineage: Eukaryota > Viridiplantae > Streptophyta > Magnoliopsida > Santalales > Viscaceae > Viscum > Viscum album. The sequence goes on from OY728119.1 coordinate 1,688,994,336, forward strand.
ATCTAGAGGGAGCTCGTTGAAGAATAGGTAATCTCCTTTACTGACTCCCTCAAGATCATTTCTTCTTCTACTTTATATTCCTTTGTTATTTCCATTATTAAGTAATAAATACGGTATCACATATATACTTATATGTTATTATTGTTATGGAAAAATCTTATTCCACCTTATATCCATCCTATGGAAAATAAAATCACAACGCGTGCGTACGTACAGCCTACCGTCTCCACGTCGTGGTGTAATCTATTTTTCACCACCACCTTACTTGGATGGGTATAATGATGAAAATAATAACAATATGTGATTATTATAACATGATATGTATTCTGAAACAAATTATATATCATTCACTTCCATACCATTTCACAATTATGGGAATGATATTGTCTCTCATGTGTACATACGACCTACCATCTCTACGATGTAATATGATTAATTATACATGATATCCATTAAAACATGATTATATAAATGTATTGAAAGAAAAAATATTATATATATTATATTAATATCTTTCTGTAAATGTTATAACTATAATCTAAGAAGAGGAATAATAACTCATCTGATGAAACATGCGTAAGAAAATAAAGCATTTAATACTCGATGAATGAGTAATAATGTTATTAACAAACATATGATAATATGATCATATATGATATCATAAAAATTAATATGATTCTGTAATAAATCCATTAAATTGTTTAAATCATTACACAATAGGTTCAGATACATACAAAGGATATCGGACCTAAGTTAAGGGATTATTTTGTCTCACTTTTATTTTTGTGGGACATATTCCTTATACACCACCTATTTATTTTGTGTGTTGTTTATGATGCCCATGAATATTTTTATGATTATTATTATTAAGGTTATGATATTTATATATGCATATAATTTTCTTTGTTTTATGAGGCATATGATTTTACTAATTATAAATTGGTAAGATATTATTTAAATATAAGTATTTACAGGGGTATATTTATCATCCACGTCTATGTTTTATAAAAATGATTTCATAAAATGCTTTATTATTCTCTTATGAATGTTTAAAGTCGTTTTTACCCATTTTTGACTTTTTAAAACACATTTTGGAAGGAATAAATTTTTTTTCAAAATGAGGTACTTTTTTACTTTTCCGGCAAAAGTATGAGAATATTTTTTTTTAACTTATACAGCATGAATAGATTTTTACGCTTTCATAAATCCTCACTTCCATGAAACTTCCTTTACAATATTTCAAGTTTATTTTAAAATAAATTATTTTTATTTTAAAATTGTGTGGAATTTTGAGAAAATAAAAAAAAATTGAAGAAGAAAGGATGTTTTCCTCAAAAATTAATTTCAAGTGTTTTACCAAAATTATTTTTCATCTAAGATTACATTCTCTGAATAGGGTTATGTTTATATCTCTATTATCACTATGATTTTATTGTTTTTGTGATGGAATGTTATTTATGAAATACATTTGTTTTATATGTAATATGTTATGATAGAATGATATTAAATAAACCCATTTTATTCCTTGGGTTATGCTATGATGAATGATTTGCGTTTTTGTGGAACACATAATAATGATTTAATTATGAGATGGGTGGGACCTATATCTCCCTCCAATGCATTGGGTAAAGATTTATATCTCATGAGATAGACATTATTGGAATGGAAAGTAAATCTGGTTAACTAATACAGGGCTAGAATAGTAAGTAAATCTAGTTCAGTGATATAGGGATAAAATGGAAAGTAAACCCATTTCTACAATGGACTTTTTCCACTATGATGGTCTTAATAATGAGCCTTAGATAATATGTAAATTATTTTCTATGGTAACGTTTTTTCCAAAATTCCATGTTTTATATCAATGTTAATTTCTCATGGCTTGTGTTCCTTTATTATTTATGCCTTATGAACTACCAAGGTTTATTTCATGAATTAAGATCTTGATATATGTTAAATGTGGTATGGTTTTCAAATGTTATGTTCATGTTTTTACATTATTATATTTATGTTTTATATGATATCTTACATGCTTACCCTTACTGAGAATTTGAGCTCACCCTTTTCATATGTTTTATTTTCCCCAAGATAAAAAGAAATGTTTTAGGTATGAAATATAAAGGGGAATATCTTTATGGAAGATGTTGAAGATCTTTCATCAAGTTAACAGAATGTGTTCTTAGTTTCCAAAGACACTAAACTAATATGGTATTTGGGTGTCTTTTTATTTCATGTATTAAGTATTCGTCAAAATTAATGTAATGTTTATGTACGTCAAGCTATGGGTATCTATAGTTGGTATTAGAGAAAAGGTTTAGTTAACCATTTGAAACTAGAATGAAATTTTTTTTAGTGAGATCCCTAGAGATATTTCTAATGAATTTATAGGGATTTACTAAGGATATATCTAATTATAGGTTACAATACTATAATTTTGGTAACGATCATGGATAACATAGGATTAAACCTAAGATATTATATATTGAAATTACTTTTTCTTGAATATGTTGTTTTCCTAGTAGGATTTTTACCTCTCACGCTATTCTTTTTGGGTTTTAGACAATTGATGGAACCCATAGGAACCATGTTAATGATAAATGAAATGGGAAATGAAATTATTTTCCTCCTAAATAGACAAATGTTATGGGATATGGAATGAATAATCTTATCACTCTTCTTACACAAGCTATAAATCATTTTGGACTTCCAAATGAGCAAATAAGGGGACAAAATTATATTGAGTCCTTCATGAGGCAACGTCTACCTTATTTTAGTGGGTCTTCTAATCAACTTGTTGCTGAACAATGTATCAATAGCATTAAAAATATAATTTCTATCCTTTGATGTTCAAATCATGAAAAAATTATTTTGGTCGTTTATCATTTAGAAGGTGAAGCGGACCAGTGGTGGACTCTAATCAAGAATATGAGGCAGCAATATGAAATTGAATCCATGGAATGGGATGAGTTCAAGAACTTATTTTTTTAATAAGTAATTTCCTCTTATTATTCAAACAAAGACATAAAATCAGTTCCTAGAGCTTAAGAAAAATGATGATGAATCTATTGGTACATATGAGGAAAATTTTACAAGACTTACAAGGTATGATTTTGGAATTATCATCCAACCTGAAAGTAAAGTTGATCAATTCTTCAGTGGCTTAAAACCAATTCTTTGAAGGGAATTAGATATAATATACTTTAGTGGCTATAAATAGATTATGCATTGTGATATCAAGGTAGAAATGGAAGTTGGTGTTACATATAAATCTAACAGTTTCAACAAGAAATGGAAGATGGAGTTCAAGGGAAAATATCAAAAAAATAGTGAAAAGAAGATGAGCCTTTCATTATGGTCAAAGTGTGGAAATAAGCATGGTGGAGATTGTCTTAATGGGTTTATTAAATGTTTTAAGTGTGGAAAAAAAGTTATAGGGAAGTTGAGTGATGAAGTAATGGAAAAAAAGTAGCTAATGATGTGAATAAAGAAAAGGATACATAGAATGAACCTCCCACACATCAATGTTACAAGTGTAAGTAAATGGGGCATTATGTTAACCAATGCTCTAATCCAAGGGTTATCGATGATGATCGACATCAAAAACCTCTTAAGGCCAAAGGAAAAGGTAAATTGCATGTGATCACTATTGAAAATTTTGAGTATGACAATGAAGTGGTGGAATGATTGAGTGTTTATATAATGGGATCCCAGAATAATGTTATAGAATCTCTTTTATAGTATTATGGAATATTAGAATATCTATGTAGTGGTCTACTTTGGTTTTCCACATGTATTTGAAAGTATATGCTGAGTGGTATTGGTAACCATGAAAAGTGATTAAGATAATAAGGTGATGTTTTTTGAAAACACGTGATTAATGGAAGAATAACCCTTAATATGAGCATGATGTTGAGATAATCATATTTGGATAAAGATATGTTGGATAATAATTAGTAAATTGGATGATATTAGTTACCTTGGAACTGGTTAAGGATTTATTGACATGTGGGTTATGCTATAATGGATGAAGTTTATAGATTTTTAGATTTAAGAATAAGGAAACATGCATGTTTTCAATAAGGATATATGATAATTTAGGTTATTACTGTGAATCAAGAGAATAAATGATGAAGGTGTTCACATTTTTAGAATGTGACCAACAAGAGATACCTTATGATATAGGGGGGATAAATGTTTTAATGAGTTAGTGAACCTTTTTCTATAGTTTTGGATTTTAAGCTTTTAGAAATATTGTAATGTTATCAATTTATGGAAATTTTAAGTTAAACATTGGATGGAGTTTGTTAGAATAAAGTATTATATTACCATAGGAAGACTTATGCATATTTGATTACTTATGCTAACCCTTTTTGTGATAAAGATAGATGGAATGACCTATCATTCTATTTATGGATCGTGTGATCTTATAACACTTTAGGAATGAAAAATTCAACTTCATTTCTTGGAATAAGAGAGGAATTTGAAATTGATCGAGGAACAAGGAAATTATGAGATTATACTTAATCAAGTAAGTATTTATTATTATTATTAAACTCTAGGGAAAGGATCTTAAAACCAAAAATGGTACCCTAGTACCTTCATTTATGATGAATCAAATGGCCCCTTAAATCATCATAGATTTATGGATTTCTGATTATTAACTTTCTCCTAAAATTGTTCTCTATCACTCTTCATGAGAACCTGATGGTTAGATTTCTCTTTCATATCCATGTTTCCACTTTCCACATACGTTCTCCTATGTGGAAACCCAGTTATGAGTGACTTTGGGTAACCATTATATTTCTCATATTCCTTTTTAAAAGGAAGTTTTAGTATCCATTTTTATGATGTGGGTTTCTATAAAAGAACTTTTAAAGTATTAATCCTTTTATAACCCAGATGAATTTCGAGGGAGAAATTCATTTTTAAGGGGGGTAGAATGTAACACTATGAGATTTTTATGAGATATATTTTTTTTAATTTATTTGATGTCTAGTGTTGTGCGCTACACCAAGGTAATCTTGCACTATACGCAACACTGGATTAGCTTGCGGTATACGTAACACTATGTTTGGCTTGTGTTACACACAATTTAATGAAAAAATGAGTATAATTGAACAACTAAATATTATTATGTTACCTTAAAAACTAGTCATTATAATGGCCAGTATGAACATCCATCCAACATCTCGAAGGCCTTAAAATTTTTATTTTTATTATAATAATGAACCCCCTTTTAAGGGAATAAGGGGAGAACCCAGACATCAAGGACTTAGGACATTACAGGACCCAAAGGTCAATGAGATAAAAACTAGACAAACAACATGGAGCTGCCCCACCCCAGCATATGATTGAAATGAAGCTCTCCACCTTTGCTAGAAAGTTCAGCAGGAAAGTGCCCTATGTCAAAGAATATTCCTGATCCGATGGCTGACACCATACCCTATCAAACAACCAAATCTTAAAAGCCTTGCAAAGATGAACCGTCAGCTCTGTATCCTCCTTTGGGCATATTCCATGTGGTCAAGTCCAGCTGCAGCACCAACCCACATGCTCGAAGACCAGAATGAGCCGGCTAGGAACAGAGGCCCCCAACCTTTCAGGGCCCTGAATCTTCTACAAAAACACCCTACACAGCCTTCAAGCCAAAAACCAGAAGCATCTCGGGAACCAATCCTCAATCCCCACACAGTCAATGATCCAATTAACCAGAAACAACTTGAGAAACAACCATCAAGTAGCAGCAACTCATAGAATAGGAACTAAAGACGAAGTTGGAAGCACCCCACTGTAACCACTAGGCATCTCCAACCTCATACACAACAGCCCGATGAGGAAGAACAAATTCCATTTTTTGGATAAAAGAAGTAATTTTTAAAAAATGAAGTTTTTCCACCTTTTGATGGCATACCCATTTTAAATCTAGTTTTTGACACTTTTATATATTCTATTTAACAACATAAACATGTTATTTATAATCGGGATATAAAAATTTACTTTGGATGATTTTTTTATATTTTTCTAATAACTTTCAAGTTTTGATGAATAGTAAAAATACACTAAATTTTAATTGAAAAAAACTTTTTTCATCAAAATAATTTATATGGTTAAATTATATTATTGAATAGTTTTAAAGTATAAATAAAATATATTTTTATCATTAAATATAATGTATTTCAGTGACATTAATTTTACATTGACATTAATTTTACATTGAATTTAGATGTAAAAACATTTCAATCTTTTGTAATGTTTTAACTTTTAAAACCTGTTTTTCATTCCGACAAAGGGGTTAATTTTAAATTAATTACTAAAACTTATATATTTTGAATTTTTAAAAATAGATTTCATATTTGTAATCAGTATTTCCAAATTATGTAAATAGAATTTTTTTTATTTTTAGGCATTATGAATAGTAGCTACAGTGATTTTTATTAATACGGTAAAAAGGTAAATTTAGTAATTAAGGGTAAATATGATATTATAAAATTACCCTAAAACTTGTACTAATGTGATTGTATGAGTTATTTATGGCCTAAACTATCATTGGGTTGAAATTATGCCCTTTGGAAGTCAAATAGATGAGATTAGGACATTTAATATATTTTATTTAAAAAAAATTAAATATGTCTTACTCAACTTTTAATAACTAAATTGTTTTTAATATAAGGTTATAAAAAAGATAAATTTTATTATGAATACTCATTTTAAATATAAAATTTTTTTCTTTACCATGTAAATTTATTTTTAATTTTTAGGAAATAAACATTTACCATAATAGCTTATACATTGATGATGCAAAAATTATTTAATTGATGAAAAATCAATAAAATAATTTTTATTAAAATAATAATAACCATTAAAATACAATAAAACTTGGCAAAATCTTATTAGTCAAGTATATCTTGACCATAATCATCCAAGGGTCTATTTGTTATCAATTTGGATCCATATGGAAAGGATTATGACACTTATAATATTTTATTTAAAGTGATGTTAAAGTTGTCACATTCATGCTTTAATAAATATAACATTTTTAATATAGGATTTTTAGAAGATATATTTGACTAAAAATATTCATCTAAAATCTAGAATAATTATCTTCATTATTGTAATTTATTTTTAATTTTTATTCAACAAATAAGTATATTAAATAATTATACAATATGAATTTAGTAATTATTTTATTAATGGAAATACCAAATTAATGTTATTAAAAATATTAATTTGTGATAATTAATATGTCCAAATAATTTTTTATATGACCATGACCCCTTAGGGATATAGTAAAATATTTTGTTCAAGTATAACTTCATATCTTGATATTTTTAAAAATCAATAAATTGAATAGTGTCAAAATTGACACTATTAATTGTTTATCAAAATTATGTAATATTAAATTATTTAAAAATCATAAAACATTTTTTGAAAAATATAAAATAATTATTATATGGTCTAAAATGTTCTAAAGTGTTCATTTATGGTCTAATTGACATAAAATATGTAAAAATTACACCATTTTAATATTGAATAATTTGTTACCTTAGTTAAAATTAAAATAGAATAACTAAGGGTTAATTGAAATAATAAGGTTTAAATTGATAGAAAAACTTGTCTAAAATTTATTGGTTGATGATATTAAAACATTATCTCTTTCTATATTTGAATAAATGACATTTTTTTGGTATTTGGATTGAGATAGATTTTATTATAATTTAATATTTTTGAGATTCCAAAAGTGCCCCTCACCTAAATTATAAAAGGACACATCCTCCCTCACTTCTTCACTTCAATTTGAGCCTTCAAGTTCATCCATCCCCTACCCATTCCCCTTCTCAACTTCATTAGACACTTTTTATAGGTGTCAATATTCTCAAAAGACCAACCTTAGTGCCTTTAAGAGGAGATCTAGAGGGAGCTCACCGAAGAAGAGGTAATATAATGACCCAGGCTTGACATTCATGGATATTACATCATTTTAGATGTATATTGAGTACATTACAATAATACATTCCTGAGAACCATAATATTTTAGTTTCTTTGGAAACTTATAAAAAAAATCTTCTATCCTGGTGAAAGATCGTCAACATCTCCCATAAAGATCTCTGCCTTTAGTACTTATACCTTTAACCTTTCTTTGTAACCTGGGGAAAGGAAAAATAAGAAATGGGTGAGCTCAAATGCTCAGTAAGGATAAAAAAGGATACATATAAGTATAAATATGAGTATAAGGGTATGAGAACATGATCAAGAAAAATAGAATATCATACCCTGCATATCAAAGATCATAATAGAAATCATGTCATAAAGACTAGCAGTTCATATGACATAACCCATAATTAAATAAAGAGTATAAGCCATGAAAACATAACACAAAAGTAAGACATGGAAGTTTAGAAAACACATAATCATATAATTATTTCCATAGTAGCCAAATCATTGCTGCCAACACTATCTTAGTAGTATGGGTTCATTTACCATACCATCATAGTAGCATGAGTTCACTCCTCATACCATCTTAGTAGTCATGGTTCACTCCCATGGCCATCATATTAGTCAAGGTTCACTCCCAAGACCATATTAGTTTATCTCATATGATATAAAACTTTACCCAATGAATTGGAGTGAGATATAGGTCTCACCCATCTCATAATGAAATCATACATACATGTACCACAAGATCATTAAAAATCATAACATAACCATTGAAATGAAATGGGTATCGTAAACATGTAATCATATCATAACCTATGAAAAGAGACAGGTTTCATAATCATTTCATATTAAACATAACCTGTGAAAATAATCTGGTTTCAAAAGCATATAACCTGTGAAAGAGAGACAAGATTCATAAACATCATGCCATCAAAACATAATCCATTCAGAGAAAGAATAAGAATGGAAACATTGAATAATTTTCGTATAAAGGCATGATTAACACCAATGGATGTTATCTTATATGGAAAATAATTTTGATAAAACACTTGAAATTAATTTTTGAGGAAAATATCCTTTCTTCTTTAAAAAAGTTTTCTTTTCTTAAAACACCGTGCATTTTTAAAAGAAAATAATTTATTGGAAAATAACCTTGAAAACTTTTAAGAGAAGCTTCATGTAAATAAGTCATTATGAAAGAATAAAAATACATTCATGCCATATAATTTTAAAAAACATTCTTCTCATATTTTTGTTGGAAAAGTCAAAAAATACCTTGTATGGAAAACGAAAGAAAGATTCCTTCCAAACTGTGTGGTAAAAAGTCAAAAATTGGTAAAAATGACTTTAAACATCCATAGGAGAATAGTAAAAAAAATTATAAAATAATTTTTATAAAATATGTACATGGATGATAAATAAACCTCGGTAAATGCTTATGTATAAACAATATTGAATAACAATGATATTGTGAAATTATCCCTTACCTTGTGTCTTGACCCTCTTCATACTCACACAAGATTCCTATATAATAAATATAAGTTTATTATAAATATTTTACAGAAGCATATTCTTATACATAATATCATATATGGTTTGATTATAACCTTATATTACCCTCTTGTTAACGATCCTATGTTAAGGTTTTACTTCGGGTAATATTCACTTTGTTATTCGCATGTGTCTTAATTTGTTATATCATTGATCATTATACTTATATCATGATTATAGAATGTATATCATGATATAAATATCATGTATATCTAGTATATGTATATTTTAATAATATATAATATAAATAATTACAAAATGTAATACATCGATCATAGAGACAGTAAGTCGTACATACGCATGAACATTGTTTCCGTTTTTAATTATCATGTTGAAAGAAAGTATGTAAATGACGTATGTATATATATGTATGTATATAAATATATCATTATTCCAGTAGCATGATTATATCATAAATTTAACACTTATTAATAATATATATTTTTATAATCATCCTTGAATGGTGAATATGGAAGATGAATCTCATCGCGTCGTGGAGACGGTAAGCCGTACGTACGCACAAGCGACGATATCATTCTGTATTGGTAAAGGGTAGGAAATTGGATGGAATATAAATTATAAAGAAACAATATTATTTCATATTTATTATTTACATCCTTTATATTCATTATCATACCCATATAAATAACGTATACATAAAAAACAGTTTACACCACGGTGTGGAGACGGTAAGTCATACGTACACACGCATGGTGATATTGTTTTTCATAGGACATGTAAAATGAGGAATATGGTTATCCCATAATCATAACAAAATCTTAGAATATATAAGATGCTCGAGTTATTACTTTGGTATGGAAAAACATAGAAAGAGTAAGTATAAGAATAAAAGAACTTTGAAAGAGGTGATAAAACAATTACCTCTTTGCTGGTATCTCCTTTTGATTTGCACAAAAGGACTCCTTAGGATGGATTTCTTCCCAACGTATAGCCTCTATAATGTAGTGAGGGAAGTTGGGAGAGGAAATGGTTAGGGTTTTTCTGATACAAAAGGCTTTAGAGGTGTGAATAAAAGAGAAGGAGGGGTTCCCTTTTATAAGAGGGAGGAGGGGCACTTTAGGAAACTCCAAAACTATTAATTTATTATAAAATGATTTTCGATTTAGAATAGCTCCAAAGTGAGTTATTTTGAGGTTAAGATGATTATGGGTTGAAATCCCCTCATCCAATGAATTGGGGACATGTTTAAGTCACAAAATGAACCTTATCTTTGGGCTTTAACGCTTAGTTAAACAATTTAACTTTTACCGTGACAACTTGTCTTTTTAGACTATATGGTTAATATAGTTACTATAAAATTTCAAACAACCCCCAATTGGATCATTTTTGACATCTTTGACAATTTACAAGTTATTTTGGTGAACCTTATATTTTTATGAATTTCATAAAATTTAATAAAATATTATTTATCTTAAAGTATCATTTATGTCAATTTTAATACAATTCAATATTTACATTTTTTAAAATATCAAGCCAACGTGATAACTTCGAACCAACACTTCCAACATGACACTAACATGTCTGAGTTATCTATAAAATTTTTTTATGTAATTAATTATGTCAAATTATATTTATTTTAATATTTTTAATATCATTTATTTGATATCCCAATTAATTAAACAATTACTTCATCGTTATTATACAAGCCTTTAATTAAGTTATTTCTTCTCTAAAAATTTAAAATAAATTATCATGATGAATATAAATTTATTATATTTCAAATTAATAATTATAGTCAGAATTATCTTATTTATAACCCTATATTAAAAATAATTTAGTTATTAAATTTTGAATATGACACTTTTAACTCTTCTTTAAATAAAATTTAATAAAAGTCTTAATCTAACACAAGTGGCTTAAAAGGATCATATTTTTTACCTAAGGTTGATTCGGATTGAAAAAAACATATCCAATGAAATTAGGACAAGTTATAGGGTAATCTTATATTATTATAATATTATTTTTACCTTTAATTACTCTATTTACCTTTAATCACGGTAAATAAAATTTAAAAGTTACTATTCACCAAAAATTATTTTGATCCTATTAGATCAAATTTTTCATACTGATTACAACTATGTATGTCCATTTTTGAAATTCAATTCATAGAAGCAGTAAAATTATGTTTACTACTAATCCTGAAAATGTGGCTAGATGGCGAGTTAAATGAACATTCAAAAGTTCAATTATTTTTTTATATCTAATTTTATTGTAAAAATGATTTCAATGACCTACATTGGATTAATATATGTATTATTTATCTATTGTGACTTTAAAATCAATTTAATGTAAAAATAAATATTTAAATGAAAAATTCGATTTTTAACTACTATGCAGTATTTTTCACTATTCATCAAAAATTGAAACTTTTCAGAAAAATACCAAAAATTTATCATAAGCTAATTTTGGAATTACGAATTCAAAAATGAAGTTTATTTTATCAAATTTAATTTCTAAATGTGTCTAAAATTACTTTCATTATTAGAAGTGGTTCATTCGAGAAAATGATGTTTTTAAAACCAAAAATCATATCTTTCATTATCAATATGTTTTATTTATATAAAACAATTATAGACAATATTAATATTCATATAATTATTTTTAACAACTAGGTTATAATTATCTAATTTAATTAATTATATATATATATATAAAGATAATTCATAGAAACTCGGTGTTGTGTGCATGGTACGTGTAAAAACTCAGTTCTTCATTTTGAGGTATGGGTCTCTTCCTTTCCCTTTTTCCTTAAGTGTTATTTTAAAAAAAGGAAAATGGGGAAAATCCCAAATTTTGTGGGTACACGCTGTGTACTCTTCCACACGCCGTGTACTTTGGCCGTGTGGGATGAGTACACAGGGCGTGTAGGCTTGTTGGCAGTGAAGAGTGTAAAAACTGACTACACGCCATGTACCTTGTATTTACATGTCGTGTAATCAGTCAGTAGGTAAATAGTAAGGCAATGGAGGCAGCCGCCAGTAGAGCGACAGTACACACCATGTAATCAGGAATACACGTCGTGTACCTATGTCGACGGATGAACAGTGCCATGGTGGAAAGAAGCCGCCAGAGGAAAAATTAAAAAATGAAAAGTACACGTCATATACTTGAGAGTACACGCCATGTAGATTGTTTTTTTCGCTTAAAATGGGCAGTATCCTCCTCATTCGGCAGAGGAGGCTTTGAGTTCGTTTTAGAGCCGGGAGAGGAGGTTGGAGCTTCAGAGCTTCAGAGATCGCCTGACCGTACACCGGGAATTCGATTTCTTCTCTGATGGTCTCGATTGAACCGCGAGGGTGAGTTCTTCCCTCTCCTTGTGTGTTTCTTACCAATTATTTCCTAAGGGAGAGTTATTTACATTTGAATGGGAATTCTTTTATCCCAGATCTACGTCCTTCTTAGACGATTCGGGAGGCATCGTTCACGTATACCAATCAGTGACGATTGAGGTAGGTGGTTTGATGTTCCTATCAACTGTTGTGTTGAAATTGTATATCGTTGTGCTAAGATACCATGGTTGGGGTATCGTATGGCTGAGGCCTTTGCTGAAAAGATATCTAGAATTGCATAGATAATCTAATGATAAGTTTAAAACTGTTGTTTGGGATCACTACTTGGATCCAGGACCACCTCGGGGGTGCGTTCCTCTATTTAGCCGTTTGGCCAGGATACCCAAGGGTATGACATGATAATATTGTGCATTGCAGTTTCTTGAGAGAAAGTTTATATAAATTTTTGTTATGATTTGGTCTTGGCCCTGTTCCTTTAGCCCGAGGGCAGTGTTCTATTAGCCTGAGGGCAGTGTTTTACTTAGCCTGAGGGCAGTGTTGTTTAGCCAGAGGGCAGTGTTTGGTTGGCCTAAGGGTAACCTTTGTTTATGCCTGAGGGCAGTGGTTTCTGTTCCTGAGGGAAATATCATGTATGACTGAGGGAAATGATCGTTATGCCTGAGGGAAATCACCTGCGGGTATTGATTCTGTTACCTGGGGGTAAGGATAGTATGTCTGAGGACACGACTATTTAGAATGATTTTCTATTTTGTACCTGCCAAGCTGAAGCACAAGCTTGGAGGAGATAAAAATAATTAAAAATGACAATGAAAGCTGGTATTGATTGTTACTTTTGAGTACTTACTAGTTTGCTGCATTTACTTTCACACACTGATGTTGCACTTTTTCACTGACAATTGGGCACAGGCCTTTGGTGGGTGCCTACTGGGATTTATTTCTCACACCCTGTTTGGGTCATGTCTTCGGCCCAAACAGACTATATTGTTGCAGGTGTCGACAGGGGAAAGGGTCCCTATACAGGTACATGATTATAGCAGAGGAGTAGGAGAGCATGGGACCAAGCTTAGGCTTGTGATGCTACTGCATTTTGTTTACTCTACTTTGTCGTTTGGTTGTACCTTGTACTCTAAGTTGTATCATATTGTATTGCAGTGTATCCTATTTTGGATGCTTTTGTATAATTAGTGACATGCTGCATTTTTATATATATGACTGTTGGTTCTCTTTACTTCAGTTATCCATTTCAGTTGCATATTTTTTATTGCTTCTGTTATTGCATGTTATTTATCTTTTCCGATGCGCTACACTTGGACAAATGATGGCATAGTTTCCCCACTATCAGACCCAGGGTCTCGCTGCTAGTCGGCAGCCTCTGGCATTTGATTAAATGTGCTTGAGGTCATGTGACCAACCGGGTTCGGGGCACTCGTTGTGTGACTTCCATATCCGGGATGTTACAAAGTGGTATTAGATAAGGTTTCTTATCTTTGACTTACTGTTTGGAGCCTTATTCAGGGATAGGACGGAAATGGTAGTTGGTAATAAGCTATGCCTAGGAGTAGCTAACCCGTGTACAGGGAAAAGCCAATCTACCTCGTTGTTGCAATTATTATTGGTTTTGCAATTTTACAGTTGATATGATTTTCACTATTGGGTGACACACTTGTGATTGTGCTATTTATATGTTATACATGGGTTCTATTTAGTTGCAACCCGATGAGATGAGGGTGTGCCATCTCATTCATCATTTAGGCACATGCTAGAAATCACATGTCATGCATTCCTTTCTTGCCATGTAGGTGCATTAGAAATTGCATGTTGTTGTGATAGTTGATGTGCTAGAAGAGCATGCTGTTGTGATAGCTTCTTTGGTAAATACCTATTTTTGTTAGGGTATTGTTGTGTGAGATTTTGATAGAATGAACACCAAACTCTGGTTCTTAAGGATTATGGGCCCTCAATGACCGGAATTTGGTGGATCATTAATGTTTTTTCCTTGTTATAACATGTATAAGATGTCAGGATTTGATTCACGGGGAGTATGGGCCCTCACAGATCGGAATTTGGCACTTAGGTGTTAGTTTCAGTGTTTTTCTGGGTTCCAGAGTAGTTTTGAGGCTTACTGTCCGGAAAAAACCCAGCATACACGCCGTGTAGTTCTATGGACACACGTCGTGTGTTCTTCTATTCGGGAAGAAATGAAAACTTTTAAGTACACGCCGTGTACCCTCAGTACACACCGTTTAGTCTCTTCCCGTGTCATAGGTCGTGTGGGTGAGGACATGGGGTAGGGAATGGCTAGAAGAAACACACCGTGTACCGATTGTACACGCCATGTAGTGTTGACCTGGTGTCTGCCCATGTAACTAACAACACGGATGGAGGAAACCTTAAGACATACATGTCGTGTCTACCTTGAACACGCTGTGTAGTCTGACCCAGGTACTTGGTCGTGTCATGAACAACACGGGTCGGTGTTATCTTTCCTAGTACACACTGTGTCCACCCTGAACACGCCGTGTAGTGTTAGTCATGTAGTCGGTCATGTAGTGAGAAACACGGGTCGGTCTGGGGCGTCTTTAAACACATTGTGTCTTTTTAGAACACGTCGTGTAGTGTGACCTGGGTACACAGGTTGTGTGACGAATGACATGGGCCGATAAAATCTTGTAGCGTACACCCTGTGTACCTGTGGGACACACTGTGTAGGTTGGTTTTAGGAGATCTGTGTGGCCTAGCCATGTGGAAGGACTCGGACAGGGAAGAAGGATTCAAGTACATGACGTGTGTTGGGACAACACGCCATGTAGTTGGGGTGTTACACGACCAGTTTTAGCTAGAGTACACGCCCATGTGGATGACCTGTGATAGCATGTCGTGTAGTATTTATACACGCCGTGTAGTCAAGTTTTGGGAAACTTGAATGATTTTCTTCTCGTGTTCCCTTCTTACACCCCTTGTTTTCGGTCCTTGATAATCTTGATCTAAGGTGTGTGTTTGACCTTGTAGAGTCATGCCACCGAGACGACCACTGGTTTTTCACCAGGAGAGTGGCGATGATTATACTCTAGAGATGGTGGGCTATGGGTTACCAATAGAACCTCCAGTAGAGCTAGATGTGGCGTCATCCATTGTACTGGACACAAGCGCGGAGGCACAGTTCCGTGAAGGCTTCATGCGGTTTATGAAGACCTTCTAGGGAGCACCGTAGGCTGCCACATCTATGGAAGAGCTGACGCGTATCTTCCAACAGCAGCATCCGCCTAATTTTTCAGGGGATGGCAGACCACAGGCTACGGAGTCTTGGTTGGATTCGATGCAGACGTTATTCAAGCATCTGGAGATGCCTCCTGGGAGGAGGGTCAAGCTCGCTACATACATGCTGCGTGATTCCGCCAAGAGGTGGTGGGATGTTACCACCCAGTCTGAGCATCACCGAGACATGGCGTGGGAAGATTTTCAGGCATCCTTCTATGACTTCTTCTTCCCGGAGACGCTGCGGGCAGATCGAGCTCGAGAGTTCATGAATCTGCAGTGGGTGTCATGTTAGTGATGGATTATTCTGCTCACTTCACCGAGCTTCAGCATTTCGCACTCGTTCTAGTGAGTGATGAGGCGTTGAGGGATAGATGCTTTGAGGATGGTCTTTGGTGTGACATCCGAGAACTGGTGAACGTTTTCAGGTTGCCTACTGTGTATCCTATTGTGAACCATGCACTGATTACAGAGTGGAACCTGTGTGAGGCTAGTGGTGCAGGCCAGGGCGGTTCGGTATCAGTTACAGGTACTATTTCTACCGGTAAGTGGAAGAGACAGATGAGTTTCTCTCATGGTGGAAGTACTATAGTCAGCTGAATTCTTCAGGTGTCCAGGTCATTTGCTACCAGTGTGGTAGAGAAGGGCACAAGAGGCCTCAGTGTCCACGAGACCCAGTGGAGTGTCGAGCTTGCGGCAAGATGGGTCATTTGCAGTGCTTTTGCAGGGCGTTTCTACCAGCGGCTAGTGAGAGGGGTTCTGTGCAGACTCTGCATGCGGGAGGAGGACCAGCAGTTTCTTACCAGTCAGGGAACTGGAATACGTCTGGGCGTGCAGGACAAAATGGTGGTCATGACCATGGTAGCTAGAGACCAGGATCTCAGAGGCAGCAGGTCGGGATAGCTTAGGGTAGTCAGGCTGTGTCGTAGGGCCACGGCACTGGATAGGCATATGCAGTGCAACAGACCCAACAGAAGCAGGATCTCGGACCTTCCACTGTCAGAGGTACTATCCTGGTTACTTCTGTTTTATCTTCTGCACTTTTCGATACTAGTGCTACACATAGTTTTATATTTGTGGCTGTTGTGGAGAGCATTGGGCTCTTTGTTTCTTCTTCTTCCGATATCATGACAATAGATACTCTGTTGGGGACTAGAACGGCTAGTTTGCGTCAGTGTAGGGAGTGCCCCCTAGAGGTTGGTGGGTGTCACTTTCTATGGGACCTCTATGTCTTAGAGATGACAGCTTATGATGTCATTCTCGGGATGGACTGGTTGGTTCCCTTTCGAGCCTTTGTAGATTGCTATCGCCGCAGGGTGAGTTTCACGTCACCAGAGGGCAGAGAGTTTCTATACAAGGGCGAATGGGATGTCCATGTGAGCCGAGCTGGACCCGAGCATCGTGGGCAAAGTGGTGTGACAACCCAGATTGCGATCTTATATCTGGATGATCAAGGAACTTGTCAGAAGGATTTCCCTCCAGTAGTTGATCGTTTCAGGGATGTCTTCCCGGACGACTTTTCAAGTCTACCTTCAGAGCGTGAGGTGGATTTCTCTATTGAGCTAGTGTCAGGAGCGGCACCGGTGTCCATTCCTCCTTATAGGATGGCCACACCTGAGTTACAGGAGCTCAAGAGGTAGTTGGAGGAATTACAGGCAAAGGGTTTCATCTGACCCAGTACTTCTCCTTGGGGTTCGCATGTCATGTTTGCTAAGAAGGCGGACGGTACCCTCAAACTTTGTGTGGATTATCGGAAACTGAATCAGTTGACGGTCAAGAACCAATATCCCTTACTGAGGATTGATGATCTTTTTTATCAACTTCGAGGAGCACGAGTGTTCTCGAAGATTGAATTGAGATCCGGATATCATCAGTTACGCGTCAGACCATCCGACATACCACTTATAGCTTTTTGGAGCAGATATGGTCTATACAAGTACTTGGTGATGCCGTTTAAACTTACAAACGCACCAGCAGTTTTCATGGCTCTGATGAATCGCGTGTTCCATCCCTATCTGGATTTTTTCGTGGTAGTCTTCATGGACGACATCTTGGTGTACTCTCACACTCAACACGACCATGCCACCCATCTTGAGATCATACTGAGTACGCTGAGAGAGCATCAGTTATATGCTAAGCTCTCAAAGTGCCACTTTTGGATGGACCAGATTCACTTCCTGGGTCATATTATCTCAAAGGCAGGAGTTGCAGTAGACCCAGATAAAGTGAGAGCAGTAGTTTCCTGGGAGCAGCCTAAGAACGTGTTTGAGATACGGAGTTTCTTGGGGATGGCTGGTTACTACAGGCATTTTATACAGGACTTCTCCCACTTAGTAGTGATGTTGACAGGTTTGACTAAGAAGGGAGTGAAATTCGTTTGGTCAGAAGCTTGCGAGACAGCCTTTCAGGAGCTTAAGGGAAAGTTGACATCAGCACCAGTCCTGATACTTCCAGAGCAAGGGAAGAGCTATATAGTTTACTGTGATGCATCAGGTATTGGGCTGAGAGCAGTGTTGATGCAGGGCGATCGAGTTGTTGCGTACGGGTCTCGGCAGTTGAGGTCACATGAGAGGAATTACCCGACACATGACCTCGAGTTGGCTGCAGTTAACTTATACAACATGAATGGATTTTTACGCTTTCATAACGCCTTACTTCCATGAAACTTCCTTTACGAGATTTCAAGTTTATTTTCGAAGAAATTATTTTCTTTTAAAATTACGTGGCATTTTGAGAAAAGAAAATGTGTTTGAAGAAGAAATGATATTTTCTTCAAGAATTAATTTCAAGTATTTTACCAGAATTATTTTTCATCTAAGATGACATTCTTTGAATTGGGCTACGTTTATATCTCTATTATCACTGTGATTTGATTGTGTTTATGATGGAATGTTATTTATGAAATCCATTTGTTTTATATGGATTATGTTATGATGGAATGATGTTTAAGAAACTCATTTTATTCCTTATGTTATATGCTATAATGAATGATTTACGTTTTTGTGGCACACGTAAGAATGGTTTTCTCCGATGCATTGGGTACAGATTTATATCTCATGAGATATACATGACTCGAACGACAAATAAATCTGGTTCAATAATACAGGGGTGGAACAACAAGTAAATCTGGTTCAGTAATACATGAATGCATGACAAGTAAACCTGGTTCACCAAAAGACTTTTCCACTATGATGGTCTTGAAAATGAGCCTTGACTAACATGTAAATTATTTTCTATGATTATGTGTTTGCCACAATTCTATGTTTTATCTCAATGTTATTTTCTCATGGCTCATATTATTTTATTATTTATGTCTTATAAATTGTAAAGGTTTATTTCATGAATCAAGATTTTGACATATGTTAAATGTGGTATGTTTTTCAAAAGTTATGTTTATATTTTTACATTCTTGTGTTTATGTTTTATATTATATCTTACATGTTTATTATTATTGAGCATTTGAGGTCACCTGTTTCATTTGTTTTCTTTTCTCCATGATATATAAAAAGGTTTTAGGAAGGAAATATAAAGGAGAAGATCTTTATGGAAGATGTTGGAGATCTTTCATCAAGTTAACAAAATGTGTTCACAGTTTCCAAACACACTAAACTAATACGGTATTTGGACATCTATTTGTATCATGTATTAAATATTCCTCAAAAATAATGTAATGTCTATGTACATCAAACTATGGGTCTCTACACCTGCTGCGACCCCAGTACCTTCATGGTTCAGAATAGAAACTATCTGCACCCCACTTGTAATTTATAACAAGATTTTAGGGGAGAATCCATGAACATTCCAAGCATGTCAAAGAGCAGGATTCCCAAGAGGGCCCGAACCTTGTAAAAATATCTTTGCCGCTTTACTATTAGTATATGCATTGCATTAAGTGTTTGCTAAGTTGAACTTCAAAAAAAAAAAAAAAAAAAATCTTAATGACACTTGTGTATGGGCATACAATCCATTACATTTCATGAGTATATGCACGGTCCACAACTCCCCCCACCCCCACGACATCAATAAATTCATTATTATTAAGAGCACAAAAAAATAAACAATTATGATGCATATATGACACGTTGTGCATCATTCAATATCAAAACATATACTAGACAACAAAAAAATCTTGATCACACATATTCAACCCATCTTCTCTCTTACATTATAATAGGATATTGAGGCGATCTATAAAAATCTCACCATTCAATCCGTAAAAGGAGAAATATTATTCAAACAAACATTTACAAGAAAAAGAAGCACTTTCTTCTATATGGACAAATGGTCAGCACCTAGCAACTGCTAAAATGCATTAGGTAAAGTCCGCTCCTATCCTAGCACAACTCCTTCCTCAACCTCTGGGTGAAGGGCCTGCAAGCGTCCATGCTCAGGTCAACGGCAGCAGCCAACGCCACGAACGCCGCCGCGTCCTCCATGCACATCACGTGCTGCACCCCGATCTCCACCGCGGGCCTGCTGCACTTCCCCTCCCCTTCCACCGTCGCCGCCATCACGAACCCTCTGTACATGCAATACGGCCACAGCCCGTGCCCGAAGTCCCCGCTGCTCCTAGGGCTACAAGCCGGAGAAGGGGCGCCGCAGGGAAAAGCCCGGCCGTTCGCGACCGCGGCGTCGGGGATCGATCCCAAGTCGATGACGAATTTCCCTCCCTTACCAGAACCGATGGTCGATTCGGCCAGCACAACGCCGGCGGCGGCATTCGTGTCCGGGATGAGCTCGAAGCGGTAACCGAGGCCGTCGGAGCTGCCGTGCTCGCGCCACGCCTCCAGGCGGCCCCAGGGCTTGCAGGTGCCGCCGCCCAGTCGGAGGATCAGCCAAGAGCCGGGGTTGGAGCGGCTGACTCGGTCAGAGCCGGGTGACGGGACGAAGGGAGTGACCATGGACGCGGCGGCCACCGGCGATCCCGAGAGGTCGTGGACCGTGATCGACCATCCCTTCCGCTCTTTCCCTGGCCGCTCTCTCTCGCTACCGAACCTTAGCCAACTAGTGGGGCCGCTCGGTTCCGACTGCAACGACGACCTATCGATCCAAATATTTTGCAGATCATTCATCAAGAGAGCCCAAGATTGATGAAGAAGACAGGAAGGGGAAAGAGAAATTTGAAAGAAAATGGATTCTGGAGAACAAACCTGCAAGAATCCCGACTCCGATCGCCGGTGTTTCTGAAACCGAACTTGCAAGTGAAAACCGGTTGGCGAAGGCTGCCCTTGATCTGAAACACCTGGGGGCTGCACTCCGGCTCGCCGTCGAACTGAAACACAAATCTCGGATCCGGCTCCGCCTTCACATTGATGTGCAACTGCGCGGACGAAGCCCGCTTCGCGCCCCTCCCGATGGAAACCCAGCCATTGTGAAACACGGAGGCCCTGGTCTCTGCTCCGGAAAGATCCAGGGGCACCGAAACCCTCCCCAGCAGACTCCCGGAGCTCAGGCCGCAGGTCGTCCCCCGGCGGCCCGTGTAGATAGCGACATGCAGGCAGAGGCCGCTCCGCCCGAGGAGGGGGTAGTTCACGGCGAGTCCATCCAGATCGACCTTGTTGAGGTGGAAGCTAGCAGCGGGGGCGTGGGACTGGCCATTGGGGAACTGGTTTCCCGGCTCGACGAAGGGGACGGCGGCGGTCTGAGGAGGGAATTTCTTCAGCCTGATCTCGCAGAAGCAAGGCGAGGAAGAGGGATGGACGGCGGAGCTGGGGGGCTTGGAGGCTACCGGGATCTTGAGGGCGAGGTCGGCTACGATGATGCGAACGAAAGGGCATGGATCCATGAGACGGGGGGTTAGACCAGGCCAGGGACGGATCCCCTCCCACCGTCGCTCTTCAACAGGAGCGGCAGCGGCAGCGGCAGCAGCAACAGAACGCGAATCCGACTCCCCGTCCGAACGCAGATCGACGACGCGTTTTTGAAAACGACGAGGGACTCGCCGGGAAAAGAAACGGGGGAATAACAATCCTACGGCGTGTGGGCGGCAGCTGCGCAATGGCGTAACCCCGGAGGCGGGTGCAGATAAGTGGCTAAGCGCACCATCTTCTCCGGCCTCGAATTCCTCTGCGTCCGCGTGACGGGTAAGGTTCACCTCTCTCGCTTTCTGTGCAACTCTCGGCAGAGCAGGCAGGAAACAGATGCAGCGTGCGATAACGACGCAGGAGAGTGGTGATGGAGTCCAGCTGTGAACAGGCTGTTTCCCCGGCCAGCCAGTTGATTTCTCCCTTCTCTCCTGCCAACGCCTGCCACGTGGAACGAAGGTGACTTGCAGACCGGGTTCGGATCTCCGGATTTTTATATATTATATGTTCGGGTCAGGGGCGGTCGCCCTGCCCCGACCCCAACACACGTATCTGGTATATTTATATCAAAGGGTCACAACTTAGTTTTTAGCCCTTGTATTCTCCTTCATTGGTTACATAAATAAATAGATGAACCTGGTTTTGTTTTTGGAAAAATGACAGTTACATACCAAAGGAGATGAGTAATTCGGGTTAAGGACCAAATATTTAGAAAATATCAAATGGAGACCTCCGGTTATTAAGCCGGGTATCCAAATGGCGATTATACCCTTAAAAATTTTTCCTCCTATTACGGCTCCCGCTGCTCCCCATTGCGCTCAGCTTACGTCGTCGCCCTCTCCCTCCTCGTCGCTCGTCTCTCCTGAAAACCCTAGTTCGGCGTCGCCTCCTCCGTGCCACCACCCTCATCTTTCACGGTCGTGGCATCGCTCTCATCTCCCGCGGTGTCGTAGTCCTCTCCCAAAAATCGTAGCTCATTGTTGCCTCCTCCCGCGCACTGCTCCCGCTACGCATCCACTCCTGCGCGCTGCTCCCGCCACGCATCTTCTCCGACGATCGTCCTCCACCCCCGCGCGTCGTTGCCCTCGTGTTTGTCGCGTCGCCACCCTCCACTGCTGTGCAATACTCTCCACTCGCGGACCGTCCCCGGGCTCTTGGGAAAACCCTAGCCGGCCATTGCCTCCTCCTGGTATGTACCTCCTCCCGCTATTTGACTTTTATGTGACATATTGATATCATATCCCGGTGTTTTCCTTCTACCATAATATTGCACTCATTCCATACATCTTTGATAATTGTTTTACAGTTTTGTTCCTTGGTAGAAGTTCTAGGACATGCAACGGAGAGAAAGTGATCATCAGGATTGACAAAATTTAGGTATGATTTTATTTCTGGTATGTTTTAATTTGTTCTAGAAAATCATGTTATACTAAGGTTGTGAATGAATTTTACTTTCTTTTATAATGTGCAGACAAATTATTTTAAAGAAAAATAAAGGTGTGTATAAAAATGTCAGGGATGCAAATTCTGACATAATAGATGTTTGGTCAAAACTTTCAAAGCGTCAAAAGAATAAGTATAATGATATGAAAAATGATGAAAAGGATGCTTCACTGGGTCAAAAAGTTAGACCCCAAACTATTTTAAAATGTAGATGTTCTCCAAATCTATTTAAAGATGCTGATTTCGTTGTTAGTCATAAGAAGCAAAAACAATTGGTCATAGAAGTGAGATTTGGTACGTTGTTGGAATTTAACTTTCAATGCTTGCTGAGATAAATATGTGAGAAGATTGTAGATGCCTTTGATATTCCAACATGCACGATGACATTTAGAGGAAAGGAAATGATGATTAATGCCGCAAATGTTAATTACATGTTAGACATTCCTTCAGGAGGAAGAGTTGTCTGTCTTGAAAGGGACAATGATGAATATAAAGAAATAAAAAGGCATTATATGGGAAAAAAGTTAACTGCGTTGAAGAAGATGATTTTTGAAGGCTTGGTTGGAAAGGAGTTTTTGACAACCTTTATGTTGTTTACCTTGGGGACATTGTTAAATCCCAGCTCTAGATCTTCTGTAAATGAAAGAAATATTAGGATGTTGTGTGGTTGTCAACAAAATCTTGGAGAATGGGATTGGTCCCGGTTGGTGTTGATGGAGCTTGTTAGAGAAGTAAATATCTACAAGAAGTCGATACAAAAAGGACAACCGAAGAAGCATGTTGGTGGTTGCCTGGTTGTCTTATTGGTAAGTTTTGAAAATGTTTAACCATGTGTGATTTCTTTATTAGTTAGTAAATTTATTTTACTAATAATAACATGCTGACATTGCACTGTAGCTGTTTTTCTTCATCCACTTCCCCATTGGAGAAGTTCGTAATGTATGTAGCGAGAACGTTTTGCAATTTTGGAATGAAGATAATATTCAAAGGCGAGTGAAGTTGGAAAAAACAAGCAAAAGAGGCATCTTATATGCACCTCCTACCCCATCAAGGAGTGGGCTGCCTGATCAAGATGTGTTCACCCATCCATTAAGAACATCATCCTCATCTCTATATTCATGAAAGCTTCCTTTAAAAAGTATCATGTCAAAATTTGAAATTGAAGTGTTAAAATATGATTTTTTTATGTTAACTTGTTCATGCTCGGTGTCAAAATGTGTTTAGATGTGTAATCATAGTGGTAAAACCCTGAAAATAGAGAGTTACCATGTGGGGTTTTAGTGGTACCTACATTGAAATGGTCTCTAGAAAGTGTTAGTTTTCATTTATTAATAGATAGTGTCAAAAACCAGAGGATGAATGTTATAATCTGGAAGGTCTGTGTTAGTTTCTAGAAGGTCTCTGTTAGTTTATGTTATTTTATTGATTTTCAATGTTAAAACATGGAATGAGAGTGTTAAAAATTTGTATTTTGGTGTTAGTATCTGGGCTGTTAAATTAAAAGGCTTCCTGTTTGAATCTCCCACTGTTAACGATAACATGTGGACGACGAATGTTAAAACCTGGATGCTGGATGTTAATTTCTTGTAGATCAGTGTTAATTTATGGTAGGTTAATGTTAAATTCTCTGTAATCCTCTTTAGAAATGACCATGTGGTTATATGTGTAATCATAGTGGTAAAAACCTGAAAACAGAGAGTTACCATGTGGCGTTTTAGTGGTACTTACATTGAAATGGTCCTAAGAAAGTGTTAGTTTTCATTTATTAATAGTTAGTGTCAAAAACCAGAGGATGAGTGTTATAATCTGGAAGGTCTGTGTTAGTTTCTGTTATTTTATTGGTTTTCAATGTTTAAACATGGAATGAGAGTGTTAAACATTTGTATTTTAGTGTTAGTATCTGGGCTGTTAAATTAAAAGGCTTCTTGTTTGAATATCCCACTATTAACGATAACATGTGGACGACGAATGTTAAAACCTGGATGTTGGATGTTAATTTCTGATAGATCAGTGTTAATTTTTGGTAGGTTAATGTTAAATTCCCTGTAATCCTCTTTAGAAATGGCTATGTGGTTAGATGTGTAATCATAGTGGTAAAAACTTGAAAATAGAGAGTTACCATGTGGGGTTTTAGTGGTACCTACATTGAAATGGTTCCTAGAAAGTGTTAGTTTTCATTTATTAATAGATAGTGTAAAAAACCAGAGGACGAGTGTTATAATCTGGAAGGTCTATGTTAGTTTTTGGATGGTCTGTGTTAGTTTCTGTTATTTTATTGGTTTTCAATGTTAAAACATGGAATGAGAGTGTTAAACATTTGTATTTTAGTGTTAGTATCTGGGCTGTTAAATTAAAAGGCTTCCTGTTTGAATCTCCCACTGTTAACGATAACATGTGGATGACAAATGTTAAAACCTGGATGCTGGATGTTAATTTATGGTAGATCAGTGTTAATTTTTGGTAGGTTAATGTTAAATTCCCTATAATCCTCTTTAGAAATGGCCATGTGGTTAGATGTGTAATCATAGTGGTAGAACCTGAAAATAGAGAGTTACCATGTGGGGTTTTAGTGGTACCTACATTGAAATGGTCCCTAGAAAGTGTTAGTTTTCATTTATTAATAGATGGTGTCAAAAACCAGAGGATGAGTGTAATAATCTAGAAGGTCTGTGCTAGTTTCTGGAAGGTCTGTGTTAGTTTCTGTTATTTTATTGGTTTTCAATGTTAAAACATGTAATGAGAGTGTTAAACATTTGTATTTTAGTGTTAGTATCTGGGCTGTTAAATTAAAATGCTTCCTGTTTGAATCTCCCACTGTTAACGATAACATGTGGATGACGAATGTTAAAACCTGGATGCTGGATGTTAATTTTTGGTAGATCAGTGTTAAATTTTTGTAGGTTAATGTTAAATTCCCTATAATCCTCTTTAGAAATGGTCATGTGGTTAGATGTGTAATCATAGTGGTAAAAACATGTAAATAGAGAGTTAGCATGTGGTGTTTTAGTGGTACCTATATTGAAATGGTCCCTAGAAAGTGTTAGTTTTCATTTATTAATAGGTAGTGTAAAAAACCAGAGGATGAGTGTTATAATTTGGAAGGTCTGTGTTGGTTTCTGGATGGTCTGTGTTAGTCTCTGTTATTTTATTGGTTTTCAATGTTAAAACATGGAATGAGAGTGTTAAACATTTGTATTTTAGTGTTAGTATCTGGGTTGTTAAATTAAAAGGCTTCCTGTTTGAATCTCCCACTGTTAATGATAACATGTGGGCGACGAATGTTAAAACCTAGATACTGGATGTTAATTTTTGGTAGATCAGTGTTATTTTTTGGTAGGTTAATGTTAAATTCCCTGTATTTCTCTTTAGAAATGGTCATGTGGTTAGATGTGTAATCGTAGTGGTAAAAAATTGAAAATAGGGAGTTACCATGTGGGGTTTTAGCGGTACCTACATTGAAATGGTCCATAGAAAGTGTTAGTTTTCATTTATTAATAGATAGTGTCAAAAACCAGAGGATGAGTGTTATAATCTGGAAGGTCTGTGTTAGTTTCTAGAAGGTCTGTGTTAGTTTCTATTATTTTATTGGTTTTCAATGTTAAAACATGGAATGCGAGTGTTAAACATTTGTATTTTAGTGTTAGTATCTAGGATGTTAAATTAAAAGGCTTCCTGTTTGAATCTCTCACTGTTAACGATAACATGTGGATGACGAATGTTAAAACCTGGATGCTGGATGTTAATTTCTAGTTGGTCAGTGTTAATTTTTAGTAGGTTAATGTTAAATTCCTTATAATCCTCTTTAGAAATGGCCATGTGGTTAGATGTGTAATCATAGTGGTAAAAACCTGAAAATAGAGAGTTACCATGTGGGGGTTTAGTGGAACCTACATTGAAATGGTCCCTAGAAAGTGTTAGTTTTCATTTATTAATAGATAGTGTCCAAAACCAGAGGATGGGTGTTATAATCTGGAAGGTCTGTGTTAGTTTCTGGAAGGTCTGTGTTAGTTTCTGTTATTTTATTGGTTTTCAATATTAAATCATGGAATGAGAGTGTTAAACATTTGTATTTTAGTGTTTGTATCTGAGCTGTTAAATTCAAAGGCTTCCGGTTTGAATCTCCCACTGTTAACGATAACATGTGGACGACGAATGTTAAAACCTGGATGCTGAATGTTAATTTCTGGTAGATCAGCGTTAATTTTTGGTAGATTAATGTTAAATTTTGGATGTCGTTATGTTTTCATTGGTTTTTTTCCAAATTCTCAAAGGAGTTTTCATGGAATGTTTTTATAGCAATATCCTCACACTTCCATAAATAGTAGGTATTAGAAGAAATTTCAATGATGTTTTTATCAAGAAATGACCAAAGTTATTTTGATGAGATGATTTATTTTGATTTATTAGCATTTATAAATAAATTATATCATAATTTTATCAATGTTTTCAAATAATTTAAGACCAATATGGCATTGAGGAAACTGTATATCATTTTTCTCATACCCTAATTGTTATACCCCTTATGAAGGATTATGTTATTATTGAATGGTTTTATGGAATGATGTTTATGGATACATGAAGTGGTTATTTTCATAAAGGGTTAACATGTGCTTTGATGTGAGTTTAAATAAATGTTTTCATTTGATTATTTTATGACAAGATGATAAAAGTGTCAGTTTTCATTTATAAACCGGAGCCTAAGTGTTAAAATCAGGAAGGTTTGTGTTAATTTCTGCTAGATTATTGTTAAATACTTTTAATTCTTCATTTCTATTATTTGTTACTAACATTTATCTCTATTATATATTTTAGGATATCAAGGTTTTTTATGATAGGTATATGAAAGGTGTCAATGAGCACCGACATGAACTCCTTCAAGTTCAAGGGAATTTGTTAGTTGAGGCTCTACTACTCAAGTGGATAGATTTTATACAGTATTCGATGAAGAAATAGAGTCTGTTGGAGAGTCGGAGGAGCATACAGAGGTCTTTGAAGAGGAAGTGGAAGGGGTAGATGAAACCGAGGAGGTGAGGGAAGATAAAGAGGGGGAAACTTTGTTAGAGGGAGATGAAGAAAGTGATGAAGAGGGGGGGGGGCAGCAGACGGTGATGAGGAACTGGAAGTGGAAGCAGATAAAGGTGTTTTTGAGCCAACATTGGGAGAACCATCTGTTGGGATGGCTCCTAGGAGATCATAGTGAAAAAAGATGGAAAAAATGGTCACCCTACGTGCAACAGCCTGTCAAAGGCAGAGCCGACCTTAAAAGGAGGGTTTATGAGTTGTGCACATCAGGAAGGATGCATGGTAGAAAAGAGCGGTAGGCTATACTTGTATTCATATTTTGAAGAATGGTACTGTATTGAAATGTATTTCATGTACTTATGGGCTGCGATTTAAATGCAGAGTTGTTGTTGAAATGCATAATTACTATTTGACTACACATGAGTGTGGATGTTTGGGTCCTATGGAATGGGTCAACAACAAGGTTAGTAAATGCTTCCTTTATAATCAAATATTTTATGATAAATAATTAGTTGAATATGAATGACAATGTTGGAATCACAGATGATGACCATGATTGGAAGAACTCTAGTGAATGATAAAAAATCATTCAGAACAGTGACTAGACACATCTTTGATCCATTATTCATGGTACTTATTTTAGGCATATATTGATGTACAAAAAAACTTTTTTATTATGTTTTATATTTTTTGATAATCTAATTTTGTAGGATAAGATTATTTTATGCAAGGAAGAGTGTAAAGTTGCTGATGTTTTGATTTATGTGATGCCTAATGTTGTTGGACACAACATAGCAAACTGACGACTTGTTTTTTTCCCAACGTTGGTGAATTTTCATTGGTTTTGCTATTACACTGACTTAAAGACAAAGAAATTGCATGTTCTAGACTCTCTTGGCACTAATTCCACTAATAAACAACAGAAATAAGTTTCTGCATTGCTGGTACTTAAGTTTCCCTTTGTCATCAGTTGGTTTTTTGTTAACAACCCTAGTTACTGATTTAGATTGTACTAATTTATTATATATTTTGACTTTCATATAGGGTGATTGTCTTGTGGCCATGTTGCGACATCTATCACGATGAGACTTTTCTTTCCCATTTAAATTTGAAGTTGTATATGAATCTGTTTATCTTCAATCTAATTGGTAGAAAATTTTACTCACTGCTTTATTTTCCAAATGTAGTTATGTTATCTAATGGGTGTGTTTATTTTTCAGTAATGATTGTGGCATTCACTTGATCAGATACCTACAAGAATGGGACCACATAAAGAATATGAGAGACTATACTCATGTAATTATTTTACACCTATTTATATTTTTTTCCTTAATATATAGATAGTTTTGCATTATATGTTCGTAGATTTAGCTTCAAATGAAAAGGGTTGATTTACTATGGTGGTCGGTGAATCATGGGTGCAATGCAAGGAGGACAAAGTTTTTGGAGGATTTATCCAGTTAAAAATAGAATTTCTGGGGGAAATGGTTGTAAAGAAAACTGTTATTGAGTTGCTGGCATTTGGTTGATGCTGGTGGGCGTTTGGTTTGGTTCTATTGTGATTGTATTTGTTGTATCAATGATGTACTCTCGTATGGGCACTTTTCATTTTTTGTTGAACCAATGGAATATTGAATCTATAGTGTCATCAATTTCTTTACAATAACAAAGTGTGTTATGTAAAATTCACACTGTTATTTCACTTTTCATGAAAACCAAATAAAAAAACAAGCAACAGGTCTGTTAAAAAGAATTCATGGGGATTAAACACTAAAACTCCACAAAAAAACATATTTCTTTCCTCTTAACATTTACATCCTTGCCCTCTCTAACATTCCCTTGTTTCAAAACATATTCGGCATCATACGTAAACTTGGATTGGGATTTCTACACCTTCTCGTGTGTCACCAACATCTTTACAATGACAAAGACAACTCTTCCATGGCAGAAAATACGTTTCACCATTTCGTTGATATATATCAACACATTAAACTGCAAAAAAGTGTTACAATCTATATGTAAAATTCACAGACTGTTATTTCACTTTTCATGAACACCAAATCAAAAACCCGCAACAGGTCTGTTAAAATCTAGAGCATCCGCGTTAAAACCTGGGAAGTCATTATTAAAATCTTCAATTTATACCATCTAAAGATGTTGAAATGATTAATATTTTAGAATGTCATACACCTTCCACAATGCATCAATAACATTACAAACACCAGTGATTTTTCAAAGATCAACATCATTCTAAGTGACACAT
The DNA here is from genome assembly GCA_963277665.1 of Viscum album. Lineage (NCBI taxonomy): Eukaryota > Viridiplantae > Streptophyta > Magnoliopsida > Santalales > Viscaceae > Viscum > Viscum album. The sequence goes on from OY728119.1 coordinate 1,689,024,917, forward strand.
GACCAAAATTAATAAGAATTCATGGGGTTTAAACACCAAAACTCCACAAAAAACATATTTCTTTCCGCTTAACATTTACCTCCTTGCCCGCTCTAGCATGCCTTTGTTTCAAAATATATTTGGTAGCATACATAAACTTGGATTGGGGTTTCTACACCTTCTCGTGTGTCGCCAACATCTTTACAATGTCGAAGACAACTCTTCCATGGAAGCAAATACATTTCCACCATTTCATTGGTATATATCAACACATCAAACTTTAAAGAAGTGTTAAAATATATATGTAAAATTCACAGAATGTTATTTCACTTTTCATGAACACCAAATCAAAAAACCTGCAACAGGTCTGTTAAAATCTGGAGCATCCACATTTAAACCTGGGAAGTCACTTTTAAAATCTGCAATTTATACCATCTAAACACGTTGAAATGATTAATATGTTATAATGTCATACACCTTCCACAATGTATCAATTACATTACAAACACCAACTTTTTTTCAAATCTCAACATCATTATAAGCGACACATGACCAAAATTAATAAGAATTCATGGGTCTTAAACACCAAAACTCCACAAAAAAACATATTTATTTCCTCTTAACATTTACCTCCTTGCTCGCTCTAGCATGCCCTTATTTTGAAACATATTCGGCATCATACAAAAACTTGGATTGAGATTTCCACAAAAAAACATATTTCTTTCCACTTGCAGCAGGTCTATTAAAGATGTTGGCGACACACGAGAAGGTGTAGAAATCTCAATCCATCGCACACCTTAACCTTAGGTATTATGCGGCTATTTTAAGGGGTTATGTAACAAATAATTAGTACTATGTTCATGTACATTATTTTTTTGTATATAATAATGAATATAATTTCTAGTCATTTTTGATACATTGTAAATAGTTTTTAAAGTACAAATAGTGTTTTTAGTTATTATTTAATTAAGAATTCTATTTTAATGAATTAAGGGATTTTTTAATTAAATAATATTTTAATAAAATATTATTATTATTATTAAATTAATTATTATTAAATATAAATGATCTTATAATTTTATGAATGCAATTATAATTTTTATTAAGGTTTGAAATCCATTTCTGTCAAAACCCATGAATTTTCGATAAATGTCAGTTTTTATTTTAAAAGTGAAAATTAATATATTTAGAAAATTATTTAGATAAAATAAATGTTATTTCTGGAATCAGTACTTCGAAATTATCCAACGGTGAATTTTTCATAATTTTCTGAGATAGTCAAATTTTTGGGTAAAAATTAAATACCGTTTAAATATATAATGTGTTTTATGACATCATAATGACCCAATAGTTATGTAATAAAATACTATAATCTTTATTTTCGGCCAATATATGTTTTAACATTAAAATAATGTGATTTTGGGTTTGTTTGACTTACTTTTCAAAGCATTAATGGACCCCTCAAGACTTATTAAACACCTTGTCTTTTTAAATTAATTTCCATGGGAGTGTGACTCACCTCCACATAAGCAACCTCATTATTTTAAGAAGTTATGAATTTGACCTTATAAAATATAGTTTTCCTCTTCCCTTTTCCAAAAACTATGGGAAAAACCATGGGATGGTTTGTGGTTTGGATTAATTTAATATAAGGGGTCCCAAACCTAAATAATAAAGAATTCCCTCACCTTTCCTATATAAACCCACCCAAGCTCCCACTTCCTCCTCACTCAAAACCTTTGGAGTTCGTCCAACCTCTGACCTACTCTCTCTATAATCCACCCAAGGTACCCCAAGCTCCCAATAAGCATCTCACAAGCCTCTCTCTAGCCTTTGGAAGCACACTTCCAAGTAAGGGTTTTTTCTTCCATTCTCATTTTTGTCCAATTTTCTTTATGTTGTTTTGACCTTTTAATTTCAATTATTAATGTTGGGGTATGGTTTATCACCTCCCTCATACTTCCTTCTTTATGTTTTATTGATGGGAGACCCCTTTCTCTCTCATTAAATGCCTCCCATGTACACCCGTTACTATGCCGAAATTCCGAAAGGAACTTCTCTCTCCTCTTTTACATTCAAGCAATACTTTTGTATCATGAATCTAAATTCCATTAAAATTGTTGGTACATGTATATATATGACCTCATTACTGTCCATTACATGTAAATATGACGAGGAACCCATTTCTCTCTCATCAACCATTTTTTATGAATTCTTATGTCACGCCATTACGTTGCTGAAATCACACCGATTTTCTAAGCCAATGTCATTGTGTAGTAAATACCATGCTCATTTCTCCATCAAGGGTATTCACCTTTATACACATTTACTTTTTGATTATAAAGTTTCATGTATGAATTCCACATTCCTTTATCGTGGAATAAATGATTATGTTTTATGAATCCATGTTTTATGATCCATGTGGCACACTTATGCATGAAATGAAATGTTTAAGAAGGGTGCGCCCTTATAGCGCTCCAATGCATTGGGTAAAGTATAGTATCATGATACGTCATGTGCAATGAGTGTTGAATAATGATAATTCAAGTGCAACGAGGGTTTACTCGTGCTTTATGTGCAATGAGGATTTACTCATGCTCCATGTGCAATGAGCCTTGGCTCATGCTAATTCCATGTTAAGTGTTGTTGCCACATTTCCATGTAATGATTATCATGCTTTATCATGCCTTTATGTTCATGTTTCTTTTATGCTCTATTGATATTCCTATTGTCTAACATGTATTTTACTCCTCATGTTATTCCATGTGTACTCCCTTACTGGGCTTTATAGCTCACCCTTTTCTTATGCATGTCCTCAGGTTATCCCATGCAATGCTAAGTATGAGGGAATGTAGTGGTCATGTAAAGGAAGTTTTCAATAAAGATGTTGTATTTCATGTTTCAAGTTTTTATGTAATGATCCTAAGCCCCAAAGACACTAAACCTCTCGATCTTCTTTGTTGTATCAAGTGAAGTTTTATGTAATAAATCATGTTTAAGTTTGTAATAAAAGAAGGGTTTTCATAATAACCAGTTGAGTAGAACCTATAATTTATTTTATGTTGATTAAAAACCATGTCCAATCATCATATGTTTCACCCCCAACAATTGAATATACCAATGGAAAAGGTTGTCATCTGCATCATATGATGACGCTGTCAACAAGGTACCTTTGTAAGGACCACTAAGGTGACACCCATCCACAAACAACACAGGTCGACCGCCTAATAATAAACCATTTATGAAACACCCATATGCAATGAATAATCTTTCAAATCTACCATTTTCTGACGATACCCACTTCGCTACTATTTTCAGATCAACTTCCATTAGTCTATTGCATATCTACGGGATTAACATATATGACTGCTCTGGAACTCCATATATTCCACCAACTGCTTTTTTCCTTGGCTCTTAATTCTTGAAGGTATGTAAGTGATATACCATAGTCTCTGTACAAGTCAAATTTAATTTCATTGGAAGATTTTTCCACATTATACTTCACCTCATCAGAAATGATAGATGACACTAATGATGCCATTGATTTGTGACTAATTGCTAGTCTATCTTGGGCTGAGTTCATATGATCATTTTGAAAAGTTTTAACACAAAGAAATGGAGTCGAGTTCCCCAAGACATATGCTCTTAACTTCCACATGAAACTCTCAACTTTTCATTTTTCAATAATCTTTTGAGAACTATTTCTGACATATTCATAGTCAAACCCATGTGCAATGTTGTACTTGAAAATCGTCTCCATCGGTTCTTTGGTCGAAGGAAAAATTTGGCCAACATCCACCAATAATTCATTCTACTTTGAAGTATTTAACTCTGGGATCAAACATAGAACACTACTAATTTCACAAGGTAGCACTTGAAGATCACCATCGGCTGATAAACTTTGTTCTGAATTTCCACCAACAAATTCAACACTACAAATTAAATATAAAATGTAAATACATAACATGTAAACAAAATATTATTATAAACAATTTTGACATGTAATTACCTTTTATCTACATATAATCATTGATTTATATCCATTGTCGATTGCAAGCATTCATCCAACCTCAAAATAATGTATACATAAGCAAAATTGTCATTGAATCTGAACAACTGCTCAACTCCTTCATCATCTATAAGGTCTAAAAAAGTACCATTGTCAGACTTTAACATGTATTTTAAATATAACGATGACCATCACACTTTATAATCGACCATGCTAATCTTGATATTTCATCAAATGAAATTACTTCTATTAACACTCTACCCATCGATCTTCCACCTTTATAATGCATTTTTCCTTGTGAATCACCAACAAGTGATCCATCAAAATGAAAATAACAAAAAATTTCTTCTTGAAAATAATTTTACATCATCTTCTATCAATCAACCTACAACATTAATGAATATAAGATCCTAAAACTCATTCACAGTTCATATTTACATCCATTAACAAAATAAATCAACCAAAAAATACATAGCATACAATTTACAGAAAATCTGGTTTCTTGGCGCTAGGAGAAGGGGAAAACTGATAGAATGTTGCTAAAACTGGAGACGACTTGGGGGAGCCTGGGGGAAGATGCGCCTGCTGGACGACCGCTGAATAAGATGCATTGTGAGAGTAGTGCTTGGGAGTGGATGCGTGGCGTGAGCAGTGCACGGGAGGAGGCAACGATGGGATACGATTTTTGGGAGAGGACGACAACACCATGGGAGATGAGTGTGATGCCACGACCATGAGAGATGAGGGTGGTGGAATGGAGGAGGCGATGCCGAAATAGGGTTTTCGAGAGAGACAAGCAATAAGGAGGGAGAGGGTGATGGCACGAGCTAAGTGCGACGGGGAGCAGCGGGAGTGGTAATATGGGGAATTTTTTTAAGGGTATAATCACCATTTGGATACCCAGTCTAATAATAAGAGGTCTCCATTTGGTATTTCATAAATATTTGGTCCTTAAATAGAATTACCCCTCTCATTTGATATGTAACTGTCATTCTACCTTTGTTTTTTTTGTTTTTTTTGTTTTTTAATACCCAACATTAAAACATCCACAATGAGAAATAGACATTTAAGAAATAAATAAGTAATTATAATGAGTCTTACATTCATTATTAATGAATATAGGAAAATGTTTTGTTTAAAAACATTGTTTTTACTATATATTATACATGTTTGTAGCGGTTCGTACCTTCCCGATCCATTACTTTGCTGGTTTTGGTTGTTGGAGGTGCTTGGAGAATATTCGGAAGGAGTCTGAATAAGTTCAGTTGCTAAAGGGTGAAAGTAGAGAGATTACACATCATGTAAGTGGATTACATGACATGAAAGTTAGTTTCATAGTTTTACAGGTTTCACGGTATGTAAATATGTTACACGGCGTAAAGAAGTGTTTCATGGCGTGTAATATATCAAGGTTAGAAAAAATAAAATAAATGAAGATGAGACGCGTTTTTTTTGTAGAAACCGAACACTGGGGATGTCACGGCGTGAAAGGGGATTACACATCATGTGATCCTCTAACCTAATGCAGTTTTAAAAAAATTATTTTCAACTGAACTTTTATTCATTTGGTCGTGCTCTCTTTTTTCTCTCGTTTTGGGAAAATCCTAAGCACCCTGAGGTGTTCTTTGAGCCCTTATTCACCCCTCTTCGATATTTTGATCCCTGTGGATGTTCATCGATGATCCGTGGTTGATCTATGGTGATTTCTCTTCTCCTAACTTATTTTCTTCCATTCTTCTCTCAGGGATCCACTGCGGTGGTGTTTCCTTGGTTTGGGGTGCACGTTGGGTTGCGTTTGATGTTCTTGAGATGCGGTGTAGATTGATCCATGGTTCCTCATGGTGCGACTGTTGTTTGTAGGCATTCTTTCTTGCCCTGTGGTGTGAAGTAAGTTGAAAAGCTTCCTTAAGCTAGGATTTTCGTCATTTCTCCTTATTGTGTAACATGCGGGAGGGGTTCTACATTTTTTTATCTATGGATTATGGTTTTTCCAACTTAATTTAAGATAAAGAAATTGGTTAAGTTGAAATTGAAGGGTAAAGGAGTTTGTTCACATGTTTTTACAACTTTATTTCTATTTGTGATGTGATGGATTGTATGTGCCAAATGCCCCATTGAAAATTCTGGTCATCGATGGTTTTGTTTGCAATGTTTGACATGTGTTGTGGAACCCTTGTTGTTGTGCTTGTTGTGGTATCACCCTAAATGGAAATTGATTAATTACTTATACTAGGATAATGAATTGGTTTCCCTAGGATTTTTGGTTTGTGTGATACTGCCTCTAAAATAAAGTGAAATGTGATAAAAAACACTCTCGTAAATCTGTGAAAATGATCTTGATATGTTGTGATGTTTGGACATGCTTGTGGGAAAATGATGTGTGGGTGAAATGGGGTGTTGGGTGATATGTGGTTTGTTTGGCCATTCCTTTGGGGTGAAGAGGGGGTAGATGTTTGGTCGTGATTTTGGGGTGGTGAGGTGATAGTTTGTTGGTCGTGCTTTTGGGGTGGTGGGGTTGTATTTATGTTGTGTTAGATGCCTGAGTGGTGATGGAATAAATTGAATAATTTTTTAATAATGTTTGTAATGATTAGGGTTGGTTTGGTTAATGAGATGAAAATGGTTAATGGTTAATTAAATGATGGGTTGTGTGACTAAACATGGTAGATGCTAAATAATGAAAAGAATGGGTTGATTAAATGAAATTGGTTGGAAATGTGAAATGGGGTTTGTGGGTTGACGTGGGGTACTATGCATTTAGAGGTGGCGACAATAGTGACAGGTGTTGTGAGTTGGTTTGTTTGGTTGTGAACCCATAGGTTGTGCCGAAGTGTTTGATAATATATATACTTATATATTCTTGTGATTTCTATACACACCACACCCATGTTGAGCACTACGTTAAAAACAACCTCATAGTCACGTGTGGTGTGTTTTTCTTAACTTTAAGTGGGGAGCATGGATGGATGGTTACCCACTCTTTATCACTCTCTCTTCTAGGCGAGCTAGGTATGACACAAGCTATGATGGTCAGAGGTGTGTTAGTGCTTTAGATGGTGGTTGTGATGACCCAAGTGTCTTTAGACGAGATGTGATATCCTAGGTGTTTGTGGGCGAGGTGATATGAGTCCCATGTGTCTTCGGGATGAGGTGTGATGACCTAGGTGTTTTCGAGCAATACATGACTGTGGTTGTGGGGTAGCAGCCCAGGTGTTTTCGAGCGAGATGTGTGTGACTATGCTTATGGGGCACGCGGGCCTAGGTGTCTGTGGGAAAGGTGTGTTGTGATCGTGCTTGTGGGGTGGTGTGGTATACAGAAGGGATGAGAGTGCCATGGCATACAATGTTGGGATGTGAGAGCGACATACTAGTGGGAAAGTAGTGCAGGGTACCCTTATCAATGTGATCAATTTATATTATATTACTCGACCTATTTGGTGAGAGTGCCATGACGAGACTAGGATGGCTAGTATACCTGTCTAGGTGCTGTTTAGTTCTGCTATTTTCTCACTGGTGCATTATTATGATTCTTTCACATGTGAATGAGAGACTTTGGTTTTCCTACTGAGTATACCTGTATGCTCATTCTATGTATATAAAACTGTTTTCAGGTTTCTAGGAGGTTTTTGCAGATTGTGCTTGACTTTACTAGCTTGGATCCTTGATAGTTTCTATGTCACTGCTTTATCTTTACTTTTGATTATTTACTTTGGAGACTTTTATTATATCAGTTCTATTTATACATACATGTGGGATGGTTTGAGTTTATCTTTTATACAATGACTTGAAGTTGTTTGTGTATGATTCATTCTATCTCCTGATCTTGTTTCTTATAAAGGGTAATGCCTACTATATTGTGAGATTTGTACACCCTTGGTTCTAGTCACCAACCTGGGGCCTATTGGAGACGGGACTCAGGGGTCATTATCTCTCTCCCCTCATTGTGTTATCTTTGGAGGGAGGGGTTCATGACAGAGTGGTATTAGATGTTATAGTTGGGAGATAAGATGAAGTTTGGAGTTAGGCATAGTGATGATTGCATGGGGTGATATGGTAACAGTTCTAGTTGAACTTGGTGCATGACATAGGCTAGAGAGACTAGCTAGGACATGGGATTTTAGGCCCCCCATGATCCAATGCACAGACTCTGATCTTATTGAATGACCAAGTGAGATGGACCTGCTTGCAGGGTAGAGACCTAGGAAAGGTACATGCATCATAATGACTTGTGTTCTTGTTTGAATTGGGTTGTTTTGGTAAGGTTGAAAAGAATAAAAAATTAATTAAATGAGTAAAAAAATCTTAATAAAATTCTATACTACTCGGGCTTAGGAAATCCTTATTTTCTTTTTGGTTATGACTCTCAGTCATCGTCTGTGTGTGGCTTAGGCAGTTGAGGTTCATTAGGATGATCTGATTGATTGACATAGGGTTGATCTGGTTGAGGTGGATAATCAGTGGAAGAGGACATTATGCACTTTCCAGTTACATACTTTGGGAAAGTACGAAGGTAGTGTTTTAGATGTGGAGATGGAGAGCTGGCTGGAGGAGCTTGATATTGCTTTCAGTTTGATCTGAGCCCTGATAGAGTACTAGGTCCCTTTGGCAGTTAGTCAGATGTGGGGAGTTATGCATCAGTGGTGGACACTATATCTAGGAGAGTAGAAGGAGGTGGATATTTTGTGGTTTGAATTCCAGAAGGGGTTTCTGTCAGAGTTCATTTCATCGACCATGAAGGCAGTGAAGAGGCATGATCTTCTTTCCCTTCAGCAGGGGAGCATGTTAGTGTGGGATTTGGGGATCAAGCTCAAGGATCTTCTATGTTTTCCCCTATATATTTTTCCATATGAGGAGTCTTGTGTGAGACATATTGAGGAGTCACTTCGTCCTTCTATCTAGTATATAGTTACTCCCTTTATGTTGCTGATGTACTTGGAGGTTGAGAAAAAGGCATAGGTGAATGAGTGGATGCACTCATGAGGAGATTTTCCATGGGAGGGGAACCAAAATAGTTTCTCGAGGAGCAGAGTTTTCAATGGTAGGTATTAGGCACCATGACCTTCAAGGTTTTGAATAATAGGTAGTTGATCTCAGCAACTTCTTTTCTATCCTTTTGGTGCCAATGGTTTTCGTGATTTTCTAGGGATCTTTATGCCAGTGTGTTTTGGTTACGGGGTTTGTGGCCATCACCAGAACTAGTGCCTAGTGGTCACCTGAGCTTAGTTTGGTGGAGGTGGATAGGTTCAGTGCCGACCTTAGTAGTAGTTGCTGGTGAGACCATTTAAGCAGTAGGGGTAGTAGGTTTTTGCTCCGCTGAGGGGAGATGGAGTCAATAGAGGCCGAACTCAGGATGTCCCTCGTGTTCAGGGACTGTGACACAAGCATGGTCATGGAAGTGGTCATCAGTAGAGTGGTATAAAAGCTAAGCATGGTTAGTTTCACGTAGTGGAGGCAACAGTCCCAGAGGTTCCAGAGATCACCAGAGGTATGATCAGTTTGTTTAGTACCCTTGTTTGTGTCTTGTTTGATTCAAGAGATTCATACTCCTTTGTTGCACCCGTTCTAGCCCATGTTATGAGAATAAACATATAGAGGCTTCCCATTCCCCTGGTGTTGACTACACCAGTTGGAGGTTAGACCATCTTGTTTGATGTGTGCCAGGGGTGTAGACTGATGATGGGACCATATCAGTCCAGTGAGGATCTTTTATTGCTATAGATGCAGCCATACAATTTCATCCTCAACATCGAATGGTTGTATTTTGTATGTGCTGTTATCGACTGATTTCATAGGAGAGTCATGTTTTCATATGTGGATGGCCAGTTTGTGGTTTTAATTGGTGAGTGGAGTTTTTAGGTGGGCAATCGGCCTGTAAATCCCTTTATTTCCTTGTTGGTTGAGTTGTTGGTGGAATAAGTAAATTCTAAGATAGTGTAGGTTCCCCAATTCATTGGAGAGTTCCTATATGTTTTCCCTGAGGAGGTTGTGATGATACCCCCTCGATGTGACGTTGAGTTCGAGATAGACTCGCAGCTCAGTGCTTATCCAATTTCGATGGCTCCTTATTGGATGACACCTTCTGAGTTGTGGGAGTTGATGATTCAGATAGATGATCTAATACAAAAGGGTTTTATTTGGCCCAACATGCCATGGGGTTCTCTAGTGTTGTTCTCCAATAAGGAAGATGGTGGCCAGAGTTTGTATATAGACTACTGGAGGTTGAATCAGGTGATGGTCAAGAACCATTATCCTCTTCCAAGGATAGAAGATCTTTTCGACCAACTAAGAGGGGCGAGTTAGTTTTCTAAGATTTATCTTCGGTATAGATATCACCAGTTGAGGGTGAAGGAGGGAGATATCTCGAGGAATACCTTCAGATGTAGGTATGGGAACTTCAAGTTTGTAGTCATTCCATTTAGTGTTACAAATGAACCAACCGTGTTCATAGGTATTATAAAATCCATGTTTCATGAGTTCCTAGATCCCTTCGTCATCTTATTCATCGATGATATCTTGATCTACTCAAAGTCAAAGGAGGGGCATGTCAATCATCTCAAAACTATCTTGCATGTTCTTCGACGCCACCAGATCTATGGGAAGTTGTCCAAGTGTAAGTTCTAGACATGAGTGGTGCCTTTCTTTGGGCATGTAGTGTCTCAGCAGGGTGTGATAGTAGATCCTCAAAGGTTGAAGTAGTTGTTTCTTGGTAAGAACCCAATAACATGGTGGAGGTTCACAGTTTTCTTGGTCTTGTAGGCTATTATCAAAGGATTATTCTTGATTTCTCTCGATTTATAGTCCCATTGACATCTTTGACTAGGAAAGACCAAGTTTTTGTGTGGATTGATCAGTTCCAGGTAGTGTTTTCTTACCTGAAGGGGAATTTATTCAGTGATCCAGTGCTTCAGCTGTAGAAGGAGGATGTGTTGTTTGAGGTGTTTTGTGATGCTTCCCATATGGTCTTGGGATGCGTGTTGATGGAGTAAAAGACAGTGATCTATTATAGGTCTTTTCAGTTATTCCCTCATTAACATAACTATGCCACCCATGATTTGGAGCTAGAAGGAGTTGTATTTGCGCTAAAGTTGTGGTGACATTACCTCATTGGGGAGTGCTTTATAGTCTTTACATATCATAAGAGTTTTAGGTACATCTTTTCCTAGCAAGATTTAAACTTATGATAGTATAGGTGGATAGAGTTTCTTCAGGACTATAATTTTTTGATCTTCTATACCTCAGGAAAGGTAAATTTTATGGATAATTCTTTGAGTAATAAGTCATGGAAGGGTGTTGTTCGGGAGTTAGGCATAGTGAATGATTTGTCTAAGAGGTACGTGGATGAGGTGGTACAGTTGCATGGAGTTACATGGTCCATTGTCTCAGATCGGGATGTATGTTTTACCTCACGATTTTGGAGGGGATTGCAACATGCTTTTGGAACCTAGTTATGCATCATCACTTCTTTCCACCCACAGATATATGGGAAGAAAGAACAAACTATCTAGACATTGGAGGATATATCGTGGGCATGCATCTTGGACTTTGGTAGATCTTGGGCACAAAAACCTTCCCTTGGTAGAGCTTTCTTTAATAATACTTATCAATCTTCCATTATCATGGCCCCATTTTAGGATTTTTACGAGAGACCGTGTCATTCTCTATTGTGCTGGACAGAGGTTGGGGAGACAGTTGTTCTTAGTCCTAATGTGGTGCAGAGTATGATAGAGAAAGTTATGCTCATTTGTGGGAGGATGAAAGCAGTGGAGGACTAAAAAAAGTCTTATGCTGATTATAATAGGAGGCCCTTGGAGTTTGAGGTTTGGGATCATGTGTTTTTGAAGGTTTCCCCTCGATGCGGGTAGAAGATGTTTGGAATAAGGAGTAAGCTTTCTCCTAGGTTTGTTGGACCCTTTGATGTGTTGGGGTGATTTGGCAAGGTGACATATCGGTTGGAATTTCCCCCATGATTAGAAAGGATCCATGAAATATTTCATGTCTCTCAGCTTCATCGGTATTTTCATGACGACTCCCATGTCCTTAACTAGGGAGAGTTGGATATTGAGGATGTCGCGATGTTTGTGGAGCGACCAATAGAGATCCAGGATCTCCAAGAGAAGTCATTGCATGGACAGACCATTCCTTTGGTTCGTGTGTTGTGGAGGCATGGTGGCCTAGAGGAGAGTACTTGGGAGTGAGAGACGCAGATGAGTGCCTAGTACCTGGAGTTATTTTGAGTTTTTTTACTCTGTTTTTACTTGTGATGTGATGTTTGGATCCTTTTGTTTTATGAGATGATCTATTTTCCTTGGTTTGTGATGTGTGTGGTGTTATATGTGATAAATTCCTGACATGTGAAAAGGGGAGGACCATATTCCTAATCAAGACACATTAACTGTGATGCGATTAAACTCATATGGGAAAGTCAGTACCACCCAGAGTGAATAGTATCTTGATATGGAGGATGAAATTCTTTTATTTGTGTGTTTGAGATGGTGAATTTTGTTGGTTGTGTGGCAGTGCAGTTTTTTGGTTGTGCAGTGGTTGTGTGTCAGTATGGTTGAGTGAGAGGAGATGGTTTGCAGTTGTGGTTTCGTGGTGATGAGGTTGTGCAAGATTTTTGTGGTTGTTTAGTTTGGTGTGTTTGGTTGGTAGTAACGTTTGAGGTATGGTGAGATCCTTGAGAGGTATCTCATAGGGTGGTTGTTCAAACCCCTTTCCTTCTTGGTTTGATTTTGGATTCTTGAGGGAGAGAATCATTTGAGAGGTATCTGATATAATGGTCCATGCCTTCCTGATCCGTTACTTTTCTGGTTTTGGTTGTTGGAAGTTTTCGGAGAAGGCTTAGAGGGAGTCTAGAGATGTTTTATTGATAAAGGATTAAATTAGGGAGATTACACACCATGTAAGTGGATTACATGATGTGAAAGTTGGTTTCACAGCTTGATTAGGGAGGTTTCACAGTGTGTAAATATGTTACATGACGCGAAGAAGGGTTTCACAATATGTAATATATCAGGGGTAGAAAAAATAAAATAAATGAAGTGGTGACGTGTTTTTTTGTAGAAACCGAACACCTGGGATTTCACAACATGAAATGGGATTACACTTTGTGTAATCCACCAATCTAGTGTAGTTTTAAACAAATTCTTTTTGTATGGAATTTTATTCATTCATTCCTGCTCACTTTTTCCTCTCGTTTTGGGAGAACCCTAGGCACCATGAAGTGTTCTTCGAGCCCTTCTTCACCTCTCTTCAATACGTTGATCCCGGTGGATATTCATTGGATATCTGTGGTTGATTCGTGGTGAGTTCTCTTCTCATTCTCACCCATTTTCTTCAATTATTCTCCGGAGGATTTGCTATGGTGGTGTTTCCTTGGTTTGGGGTGTGTGTTTGGTTGCATTTGATGGTCTTGGGATTCATTGTAGGTTGATCCGTGGTTCGTTGTGGTGCGATTGTGGTTTGCAGACATTCTTCCTCACCCTATGGTGTGCAGTAAGTTGAAAAGCTTCCTTGAGGTAGGATTTCCCTCATTTATCCTGACTGTGTAACATATGGGAGGGTTTATACTTTTTTTATCTATGGATTATGTTTTTTACTGCTTAGTCTAAGATAAAGAAATTAGTTAAGTTGAAATTGAAAGGTAAAAGGGTTTGTTTGTATGTTTTTATAGCTTTATTGTTATTGTGATGTGATGGATTGTATGGGCTAAATGCCCCACTGAAATTGTGGTCGTTGGTGGTTTTATTTGCACTATTTGACATGTGTTGTGGAACCCTTGTTGTTGTGCTTGTTGTGGTATCACCATAAATAAAAATTGGTTAATTACTTATATTTGTCTAATGAATTGGTTCCCCCCAGTATTTTTGGTTTGTGTGATAACACACCTAAAATAAAGTGGAATGTGATAAAATCCTATTGTAAATATGTGAAAATGATCTTGATATGTTGTGATGTTTTTCCGTTCTTGTGGGATGGTGATGTGTGGCTACAATGGGATACAGGGATATATGTGGTTTGTTTGGTCATGCTTTTGGGGGCGGTGTGGAGGTAGTTATTTCAATGTGCTTTTGGGGAGGTGAGGTGATAGTTTGTTGGCCATGCTTTTGGGGCGACGAGGTGATAATTGGTTTGGCCATGTTTTTGGGGCGGTGGGGTTGTAGTTATGTTGTGAAATATGGTCGAGTGGTGATGGAATAAATTGAATAATTGTTTAATAATGTTTGGAATGACTTGGGTTGGGATGGTTAATGGGACATAAGTGGTGAATGGATAATTAAATGATGGGCCGTGTTGTAACGACATGAAATTTTTGAATGATAATTATTTTATGAAAATGTGTGTTATATTTTTACACAACAAAACTATATCTCATTAATAATAAAGTAAGTATATTTTAATGTAACCATCGGGTTTTGACTGTTATATTACCGTTGTTCAATTATGACCATTGGTCAATATGACCGTTGGAAACTATACTCATAACATTATGATTATCATTTATAAATAGAAATGACAATGGTTAATTAATGCAGAATAAAGAAACAATGACCTCAACTAGTAGAATCAGTCCATACAAAACCCATTTGTTAGAGCTTGGGAAGGAAGTAGCATCATTTTTCTTCACTCTAGTCCAAGACCAATCCAATCTTCAACATGTTAATCTTGAATGAAATCACCTATGGGAGAAGTTCAAGTTAGTGGAGATTACCACTCAGACAATGTTATCCGAGCCACCCCAAGAGTCCATCACCATCACACACCTTACCCTTAGGTCATATGCAAGTGTTTTATGGGGTTATGTGTTAAGGAACTAGTTACTTAAAATTTAGTCCCTTTTTTTAAATAATTTTTTTTATTTCATCATTCTTTTTTTAAGAATAGTTTTGCTTAAAAATTGAGATGAAATTTGATAATTTGATTTTTTGGGTAAAAAGTGTACTTTTCAAAGAGATATAAAATATTTTATTAAGCTAATTTTTTATTAATAATGTTTATTTTAATTAAGTAGTGTTATAAAAAACTTCTTTTTAATTACAAATGATAATTTTTTTTTCAAGTGTCGAAAATTTTACTATGCAGTTTACTATGCATTTTATGTCAGATATTATTTTTAATAATTAAGTATTTTTATATTTAAAAGTTAAATTTATCATATTTATAGAATTACTATTATGAAAATAAATTTCATTTTTTTAATTCATAAGGTCGGGATTAGGTTATCATGAATTTATGATATTTTTATAAAATATTTTGTTTTTCAGTGAATAATAAAAATATAGTTTTGAGTTTTCGGTATGTTTAATGACATCATTAATGATATAATAATTCTGGTAGAATCTTAAGGATTAAAATATGATATGAGTTTTCCCAAGTGTCCAATACCATGGGCAAGCCCATGGTATTTCAAATACCACTAATGGAGTGTCCTCAGAAATTAATATAAAACTCCCTCTCTTTTACTATAAATACCCACAAATTCCTTCATTTACTTTCATTAAAAAATAACCCCCCTAAAATATATGATATTATTTCATCCCAAGAAGTAATTCCATGGTGTCCTCAATCCCCCAAGGTCCCGATCTTAGAGTATTAGAAGTTACTCTTCAAGGTAAGGGAATTCTCAACTTCTCTTTCACTTTCAAGTTCGCTTTTATGTGTTATGTATTTAAAATTTCCATAGCACGTTCTTATTTACATTTTATTCTATCCCTATATTTTATTATAAGTCTTTTATTAATGGTTTAACATTTTCCCCTCTATTTTTAATGCTTTATAAAACCATGTTTCATACTCGTTATGCTGCAGAATTTTCGTCTCAAAATCTCTCTCTTTTTATCAAGAAATTATTTTATTTTATTTATACGATTACCCAAAACTCTTTCATTTCAAGGTGTATTCATCAATATATAAAAATTATTTATTTTATTCTGGAATTTATATACATAAAACCATCATTCCCTTTCTTTGTTTTATAAATGACATAAAGATCTTGTTTTTAAGCACTTTCTAAAACACCATGATTTTGAAATGATACCCATTTATTTTATTCTCTATGGGTTATTTATGAGATGTTTTATTGTGATGTATTTGTATTAAATTAATTAATACATATTAAGGGTGTTCCCTAATATAAATCCAATTCATTAGATAAAGAAATTAATCTCTAGAGATGACAAGTTTTACGATACCTTAGTGAATAACCTTGGAAATTTTTATGAAACCTTGGGGATGAAACTTAGTGATATGCTTATGAATTTATAAATTAAACTTTGTAGCCACATTTTCAATTTATGATTAAATTTATTATTGTTATTATATTCCTCTTTATCATGACTTTATGAAAATTCATCATGTTCTTATTAATATCTCTCAAGTTCACATATAAATTGTTTACCTTGTTTTTCCTTACTGAGCCTTATGCTCACCCTTTACTTTGATGTATTTCCTAAGGTTATGAGTTTGTGTAATTGTAAATAGTATTAACAAATGAATAATCCTTTCAAGTGGATTAAAATAAAATTTCCACTTTTTCATGTATTATATACCTTATTTCCAAGACACTAAACTTTAAAGATCCTTTGTTTTGTAAAATATAATGAAAAGTTATGTAATAAAAAGGTGGTATGCCATAGTTATTATCAAAGGATAGTTTAGTTATTTGTAGAAATTAGGATTTGAAAAATTTAGGAATAACCATAAGGAAAATTTTAAATATAGAAAAAATTCCTAGTATTTTGGTGAAATATCAAGTAAGTGGTTTTCGAATAAAGAAATCCCTGTCTGGATACGAATAAGTGGATATGGATTTGACACAAATGTATCTAGGGGTAAAACCAGAAAACACCACTTTGAGATAGAATCGAATAGGAATTGGTGCACAAAAATGGACCTTACTACACTCATAGTTTTACACTCCCTAGAGATATGTTTGGTTAATCACAAACTTTTTATGAAACCTTATGAAGGATTTGCATTAAATGTAATTGTTTTTAGAGAATAAGATATTTAAGAATTATGTTTTAAGACATGAAATTCCTTTAGAATTATAATATTATTAAATGAAACATGTTTCCCACTATGTTTCTATTATTTTAGAAAATGGCAGGAAATAGGAGGAACTGTGTAAATGGTGAGCGCAACAGATCATGCGCCGACAACCCTCTGATGGAAGCCAGAATGGAAACCTTTATGAGAGTGATGAATCAACTAACCCAAGTTATGGAAAATAACTTGAATCAATCTGAGAGACCGATTTCAAAATGCAAGGAACAAATTTTTATTGAGTCCTTTATGCTTAAACAACCACCAACGTTAAGTGGATCTACCAACCCATTGATTGATGAGCAGTGGATAAGCTCAATAGAAAAGATATTTTTTGTACTTCATTGTTCAGAAAAAGAGAAAGTCACTCTAGCTATTTACCTTTTAGAGGGAGAATTTGATCAGTGGTGGGAATTGATTAAAAACATGAGGCCAAGAGGGGATATTTAATCTTTGGATTGGTAAGAGTTCAGGGTAATCTTCTTCAATAAGTATTTCCTTCATTCAATGAGAACAAAAACAGAGAAGGAATTACTTAAGATGAAGCAAAAGGATAACGAATCTATTGGAATCTATGAGATAAACTACAAAAGAATTTCCCATTACATCTTTAGTTTTTTATGGATCCTAATGTGAATTTTGATAGATTCTTTAGTGGAATAAGACCTCATATATAGAAGAATTTATCCAACTGAGACTATAACAGATATGAGGACATCATACAGAGTGCTATGAAAGTTGAAATGGAGTTTGGTGAGATGAAGTGGTTGCATAAGTCAAATGAAAAGAAGAGATCAATAGAGACAATATTGGAGAAGATATTTTATTGGGAAGAGGGGGAAATAAAGTGAAACTCTCCACATGTAATAAATGAGGGAAGAAACATTCAGGGAACTACCAGCTCAGAAGCAGGAAGTGTTATAAGTATGGAAGAGATGGCCATATCACTTAGAATTTTCGTAGTGAGGTGAAGCCTCAACTTCCCAACACTAAAAAAAATGGAAGATGGTGCACGACCTAACTAAAGTCTAATGATTCAAGTGTGGATAGCTAGATCACTTTTCTAATAACTGTCCAAATCTAAGGTCATTGGAGGGGAATCACCATTAGCCTCAGCATAGGAAAAGGGAGAAAGGTTATGCTTTTACTATCACGACAACTGAATTTGAAGCTCCAAATAAAATGGTGGTAGGTACTCTTTTTGTTCTCTCAAATATATCAAGTAATTTGTTTCATTATGGTTCTACTCATTCCTTTATTTCCTCTAAGTTTGCAAATAATTTAGAATCAACCCCCAAATTTATAAAAGTAGAGTTATCAGTAAAGACTCCTGGTGGGATTATCCAAACATCAAAAGTGTTTAGAAACTATAGTATTTACTTTAGCGAGCATAATATCATCACAAATCTAGTTTTCATTCCCATGATGGAGTTCGACATTATACTAGGGATGGATTGGATCTCAAAGTATAATGCTAAAATCAACTAGAGAAGTAAGGAAATCTCAGTAGTCTTGAGTGGACGACATAGAGTTATCTTCCAAGGAGAGATATATCGACCTAATATTTTTCTATAAGAACCTACCAAAGCCTTATTTATGGATTTTATCGGTGAAGAAGAAGAATTAAATGAGAGTATAAGGATAGAGAATGTCCCCATAATTCAGGAATACATTGATGTATTTCCTGAGGAGTTACCTAGACATCCCCCAGAATGAGGTATAGTTCTCCATTGAACTCATACCTAGATATCTTCTGATATCAAATACCCTGTATATAATGGAAAATGTGTAGCTGGAGGAATTAAAAAAACAACTCCAAGATCTTTTGGATAAGGGGTTTATCCGACCGGGTGTGTCTCCTTGGGGAGAGCATGTTCTCTTTGTAAAGAAAAAGGATGGATCAATGCAGCCATGCATTGATTATAGAGAACTGAATGTGATCATAATGAAGAAAAAAATACCCTCTTCCAAGAATTGATGACTTATTTGACCAACTTCATGGGGATCAATTATTCTCTAAGATTGATCTTTGATCTGGTTATCATCAATTAAGGGCGAATAAAGAAGATATTCAAAAAACTGCCTTTTGATTGAGATATGGGCATTATGAGTTTTTTGTTATTCCCTTCAGATTGAATAATTCACCTACTATATTTATGGATTTTATGAATAGAGACTTTAAGTAATACCTTGATAATTTTTTTAGTTTTTATTGATGATATTATGATATATTCCAAAAGTCATGAGGAGCATGAGGTTCATTTAGGGGTTATTTTTCAAACTCTACAGAAGGATAAGATTTTTGGAAATTTTAGTAAATGTGAATTTTGGTTACAAAACATTGATTTCTTGGGGAACATTGTAACCAATTAGGGAATATAATTTGACCCTGTAAAGACAAAGGTTGTAGAGTAGTGACCTCATCCTACAATAATAACTGATATTCATAGTTTCCTTGTATTAGAAGGATATTATAAAAGGTTTGTGAATTTTTTTCATGACTTTCTAATACAGTAACCAAGTTAACTCAAAACCAATTAAAGTTTATATGAACATAGGAGTGTAAAGAAATTTTCCAAGAGTTTAATAAGATATTGGTTACTACACCCATGTTAACTTTACCTTTTATTGAAGAAGGATTCGTTATTTTTAGTGATGAATCTTTGAAAGGGCGTGGGTGAGTCCTCATGAAAAATGAAAAGTTGATTGCTTATGCATCTCGACAGCTAAAGACTCATGAGAAGAATTATCCTATGCAAGATCTGGAGATGGCTGCATTTGTTTTTTCTATAATGATATGGAGGCACTATCTTTATGGGGATAATTATGATATATACATAGACCATAAAAGTTTAAAGTATATTTTCATACTAAAGGAATTGAACATGAGACAGAGGAGATGGTTAGAACTTATTAAAGGCCATGATTTTTCAATTCATAATCACCCTGGAAGAGAAAAAAAAGTCCTTGATGCATTAAGTAGGAAAGATCCTAATGTTCTGGCAATGACGTGGATTCAAAGAGATCATTTGATCAAAGACCTAATAAAACTAGACATGGGAATCGTAAGGGAAGAGACATCATCAATAATATCCCAAATTATTTCTCAACCATAATTACTAGATAAGATCAAGACATATCAAAGATATTATCCCTTGTTATAAAATAAGATAGAGGCTGTAAAAAATGGGAAGTATCCCGAGTTCAATATTGATCAAGAAGGTGTACTAAAATTTTGTACAAGACTACGTGTTCCATCTATTCCATAAATAAATAAGGAACTGATGGATGAAGCTCATAAATCTATATTCTCTATAAATCATGGAAGCATTAAAATGTATAGGGACCTTTGTGATCATTATTGGTGGGATAACGTGAAAAGGGAGATTGTAGACTACATTACAAGGTGCCTGGTGTGTCAGTAAGTGTAGACAAAGTGACAAATTTCTAAATGGGTATTAAAATCACTACCCATACTAGAATGGAAGTGGGACAATATCACTATGGACTTTGTCACTGGTATCCTGATAACTTCTAAAGTAAACAAAATATGGGTTATAGTGGAAAATCTCACCAAGAATACCCATTTTATATCTATTTAGGAAGATTTATCTCCTGATCAACTTTCCAAGATTTACACGAAGGAAGTGGTGAGGTGGCATGGGGTACCAATTTATATCATATCTGATCATGATCCAAGGTTTACATCAAAATTCTAGATAAGTATTCTATGTGCTATGAGTACCAAATTGAATTTTAGTACGACCTATCATCCCCAAACTGATGTCCAATCTAAAAGGACTATTCAAACACTCAAGGACATGTTAAGAACATACTCAATGGAATTTAAAGGTGGATAAGATCAACATCTCCCATTAGTTGAGTTCTCTTACAACAACATTTTCCATTCAATAATTCAAATGAAACCCTATGATGATTTATATATAAAGAGATGTAGAACTCATACTTGTTGGGATGAAGTTGGTGAGAGAAATATTCTTGGGACTGATCTTGTGTAAGAGAAGACCGAAAAAGGTTCATGCCATTCAACAACACATTAAGGATTCTCAGAGTTGGAAAAAGATCTATGTCGACAACTATTAAAGGGACTTGGAGTTTTATATTGCTGACAAAGTCTTATTTCAAATTTCTCTATGGAAAAGAGTCATGAGGTTTGGAAAGAAAGGGAAGCTCATCCCCAGGTACATTTCCCCCTATGAAATCCTTAATCATATAGGAGCAATGGCCTATCAGATTTCACTTCCTCCAAATATAGCTCAAGTTCAGGATGCATTCCATGTATCCCTCTTGAGTAAGTACATACCTGAACCTTTAGATGTACTAAATTTAGTGGGGGTACAATTGGAACATGACCTCTCTTGTGAGGAGAAGCCAGTGGAGTTCTTGGACCGTAGGGACAAGGTTCTACACAACAAGACTACCCACCTCATCAAAGTGTTATGGAGGAACCACATGTATGAAGAAGAAACGTGGGAACCCGAGGAAACAATGAGATAGAATTACCCTCACCTTTTCTCAACCAAGGGAATGAGATAAAGTTTTGGGGTTGAAATTTCTTAAGGTGGGAAGAATGTAACGACTTGAACTTTTGGAATGATAATTATTTTATGAAAATGTGTGTTATATTTTTACACAAAAAAACTATATCTCATTAATAATGAAGTAAGTATATTTTAATGTAACTATCAGGTTTCAACTATTATATGAACATTGATCAATTATAACCATTGGTCAATATGAACATTGGAAACTATACTCATAATGTTATAAATATCATTTATAAATAAAAATTATACTGGTTAATTAATGAAGAATGAAGAGTCGATGGCCTCAATGAGTAGAATCAGGCTATACGAAGATCATTTGTTGGAGCTTGGGAAGGAAGTAACATCACTGATATTTTCTCTAGACCAAGCCCAAGCTGAGCTTTAACATTTTAATCTTGAAAAAAATCTCCTATGGTAGAAGTTCAAGTTAGTGGGAGATTACCACTCAGGCGATGTTATCCAAGCCACCCCAAGAGTTCATCACCATCACACACCTTACCCTTATGTCATATGTGGGAATTTTAAGGGGTTATGTGTCAAGGCCCTATTTACTTAAAATGTAACCCCTTTGTTTAAATAAAAATTGTTATTTCATCATTTCTGTTTTAAGAATATTTTTGCTTAAAAATTGAGATGAAATTTGATAAATTGATTTTTTCGGGTAAAAATGGTACTTTTAAAGAGATATAAATTATTATATTAAGTTATATTTTATTAATAATGTTTATTATAATGAAATAGTGTCATAAAAAAACTCACTTTTAATTAAAAATGATAAAATATTTTTTTCAAGTGTCAAAAATTTTACTATACAGTTTACTATGCATTTTATGTCCGTTATTATTTTTAATAATTAAGTATTTTTATATTTAAAAGTTAAATTATCATATTTATAGAATTATTATGATAAAATAAATTTACTTTTTTAATTTAGAATATTTATATTAGTTTACGGTGAATTTATGATATTTTTATAAAATATTTTGTTTTTCAGTGAATAGTAAAAATACAGTTTTTGAGTTTTCGGTATGTTTAATGACATCATTAATGATTTAATAATTATGTAATAATTCTTATAGAATCTTGAGGATTAAAATACGATATGAGGTGTACCAAGTGTCCAATAGCATGGGAAAATACCATGGTCAGACCCATAGTTTTGAAAATACCACTAATGAGGTGTCCTAAAAAATTAATATAAAACTCCCTCTCTTTTACTATAAATACCCACACATTCATTCATTTAATTTAATTAAAAAATAAAACCCTTGAATATATGATAGGTATTACCTCCCAAGAATTCCTCACAATGTGTCCTCAAGCCCCCAAGGTCCCGATCTTAGAGTATTAGAAGTTACTCTTCAAGGTAAGGGAATTCTCAACTTCTCTTTTCCTTTCAAGTTCTCTTTTATGTGGTATGTCTTTAAAATTTCCATACCATGTTCTTATTTAAATTTTATTATGTCCATATAATGTATTATGAGTCTTTTATTAATGGGTTACCCTTTTCCCCTCTCTTTTTAATGTTTTATAAAACCACATTTCATACCTGTGATGCTGTAGAATTTTCATCTCAAAATCTCTATTTTTTCTCAAGAAATTATTTTATTTTATTTTGTACAAGACTATGTGTTCCATATATTCCATAAATAAATAATTTTCTGATGTATGAAGCTAATAAATCTACATTATAACTAAATCATAGAATAAATAAAATGTATAGAGACCTTTATGATCATTATTGGTGGGATAATGTGAAAAAGGAGATTGCAGACTACATTACAAGGTGCCCGGTGTGTCAACAAGTGAAGGAAAATAGACAAATTTCTAAAGGGGTATTACAATCACTACCCATACTAGAATAAAAGTGGGAAAATATCACTATGTAATTTTTCACTGGTCTCCTGAGAACATTCAAAGAAAACAATGAAATATGGGTTATAGTGGACCAACTCACCAAGAATACACATTTTATCTCTATTAAGGAAGATTTATCTCTTGATAATCTTTATAGGATTTACATGAAGTAAGTGGTGAGGCTTCATGGGGCACCACTTTATATCACATCTGATCGTGATTCAAGGTTTACATCAAAATTCTAGAGAAGTCTTCAATTTGATCTGAGTACCAAATTGAATTTCAGTATGACCTATCATCCCTAAACTGATGGCCAATCTTAAAGGACCATTCAAACACTCAAGGACATGCTAAGAACATACTCAATGAAATTTAAAGGTGGATGGGATCAATATATCCTATTAGTTGAGTTCTCTTAAAACAACATTTTCCATTAAATCATTCAAATGGAACTCTATAAAGATCTATTTGGAAAGCGATGTAGAATTACTACTTATTGGGATGAAGTTGGTGAGAGAAAGATTCTTGGGAATGATCTTGTGTAAGATATTACATAAAAGGTTCATTCCATCCAACTACACCTTAAGGATTCTCAGAGTTGGCAGAAGATCTATGCCGAAAACCATTAAAGGGACTTGGAGTTTGATGTTGGTGATAAATTATTCCTTCAAATTTCTCCATGAAAGAGAGTCATGTGGTTTGGAAAGAAAGGGAAACTCATCCCCAGGTACATTGGCCCCTATGAAATCCTTGATCACATAAGAGCAATAGCCTATTAGATTGAAATTCTTCCAAATATAGATCAAGTTCATGATGCATTCCACATATCTCTCTTAAGAAAGTACATACCCGAACCTTCACATGTACTGAATTCAGAGGTGGTATAACTGTAACACAACCTCTCTTATGAGGATAATCTAGTGGAGATCTTGAACCGTAGGGACAAGGTTCTACGCAACAAGACTACCCACCTTGTCAAAGTGTTATAGAGGAACCACATGTATGAAGAAGCAACATGGGAACCAGAGGAAACAATGAGATATAAGTACCCTCACCTTTTCTCAACCAAGGGAATGATATAAAATTTCAGGGATGAAATTTATTAAGGGGGGAATAATGTAACAACTAAATCTTTTTGAATGATAATTATTTTATAAAAATGTGTGTTATATTTTTACACAACAAAACTATATCTCATTAATAATAAAGTAGGTATATTTTAATGTAACCATCAGGTTTTGACCATTATATGACCATTGGTCAATTATGACCATTGGTCAATATGACCGTTGGAAACTATACTCATAATGTTATAATTATCGTTTATAAATAAAAATGATAATGGTTAATTAATGTAGAACAAAGATTCGATGGACTTAATGAGTAGAATCGGGCCGTACGAAGCCCATTTTTCAGAGCTTGAGAAGGAAGTAGCATCACTGGGATTTTCTCTAGACCAAGCCCAAGCTGAGCTTCAACATTTTAAGATTGAACAAAATATCCTATGATAGAAGTTCAAGTTAGTGGGAGATTACCACTCAGGCGATATTATCCAAGCCACCCCAAGAGTCCATCACCATCACACACCATACCCTTAGGTCATATGTGGGTGTTTTGAGGGGTTATGTGTCAATTTAATATTTACTTAAAATGTAATCCCTTTGTTTAAATAAAACTTGTTATTTCATAATTACTGTTTTAAGAATAGTTTTGCTTAAAAATTGAGATGAAATTTGATAAATTGGTTTTTCAAGTAAAAATTTTACTTTTCAAAGAGATATAAATTATTTTATTAATATATGGTTTATTAATAATTTTTATTATAATGAAATAGTGTTATAAAAAAACTACTTTTAAATTAAAAATGATAGAATAATTTTTTTTCAAGTGTCGAAAATTTTACTATGCAGTTTACTATGCATTTTCTGCCCGCTATTATTTTTAATAATTAAGTAGTTTTATATTTAAAAGTCAAATTATCATATTTATAGAATTAATATGATAAAATAAATTTAATTTTTTAATTTAGAAGGTTGATATTATGTTATGGTGAATTTATGATATTTTTATAAAATATTTTGTTTTTTAGTGAATAGTAAAAATACAATTTTGAGTTTTCAGTATGTTTAATGACATAATTAATGATTTAATAATGATTTAATAATGATGATAGAATCTTTAGAATTAAAATATTATATGAGGTGTCCCAAGTGGCCAATACCATGAGAAAATACCATGGTAAGACCCATAGTTTTGCAAATACCACTAATGAGGTGTCCTCGAAAATTAATATAAAACTCCCTCTCTTTTACTATAAATACCCACCCATTCCTTCATTTAATTTCATTAAAAAATAACCCCCCTGAATATCTGATAGGTATTACCTCCCAAGAAGTCCTCCCAAGGTGTCCTCAAGCCCCCAAGGTCCCGATCTTAGAGTATTAGAAGTTACACTTCAAGGTAAGAGAATTCTCAACTTCTTTTTTCCTTTCAAGTTCTCTTTTATGTGGTATGTATTTAAAATTTAAATACTAGGTTATTATTTAAATTTTATTATGTCCATATAATTTATTATGAGTCTTTTATGATTGAGTGGCCATTTTCCCCTCTCTTTTTAATGTTTTATAAAACCATGTTTCATACCCGTTATGCTGTATAATTTTCATCTCAAAATCTCTATCTTTTATCAAGAAATTATTTTATTTTATTTATGTGAATACCCCAAACCATTTCATTTCTAGGGGTATTCATCAAAATATAAAAATTATTTATTTGATTCTGGAATTGACATACATGAAACCCTCATTCCATTTCTATGGTTTATAAATGACATAACGATCTTTTTTTAAGCACTTTCTAAAACACCATGATTTTGAAATGAAATACATTTCTTTTATTCTCCATGGTTTATTTATGAGATGTTTTATTATGATCTATGTGGATCACATTAATTAATACATATGAAGGGTGTACCCTGATAGTTCTCTAATGCATTAGGTAAAGAAATTAATCTATAGAGATGACAAATTTTACGATACCTTGGTGAATAACCTTGGTAATTATTATGAAACCTTGGGAATAGAACTTGGTGATATGCTTATGAATTTATAAATTAAATTTTTTAGACACACACTAATGAAAAATGACCATTTCGTGACAGTTTCAAAAAACCACCACTAAATTGTGTGTCATCATACAATACGCGGTGGTTTACTCGATTTAGTAGCGGTTTATGGTAACCATCGTAGTGGATGCATTTAGTGGAAATTTTCTCATTTAAAATGATTTTTTTAGTGGCAGTTAAAATAGCCACAAAAAAATCATTTCCTCTAGGAAAACCGCCCCCAAAACCTAGATAACCACCAAAAAATAATAAAGGAGTATGAAAACTATTTAGCGGTGGTTTTAACCATTGCGAATAGAAAAATACTAAAATTTTAGCGGCAGTTAAAACCACCGCTAAATATAATACATTTATTTCATGGTGGTTAAAATCACTGCTAATGCCAGATTTACAAAAAAAAAGTAGATGATTCTACAGCTCTAGTACCAGTGCCCTAAAAAGAGAAACCATTCCAATTTCACATGCACATACATCCCACATCCAAAAGAATAACAGAAGACTAACATTTTCATAATAATAACATGATAGATACTTGAATAATAGGTTTGGCATGATTTGGGTACATAAAATTTTATTCTAAGTACATGAAGTGTCACTTTTGTATATAGTGGTTTCATAATCAGGGATAGCAGTTTATCTCAAGTATGTTGATGTATTTGTGTATCTTTAATAACCGAGGAATGTAATCGATAGTTGATGTTTTATTAGATTGTATGGGAATTAAATGAGAATCATTTTGGAGATCTCTCACTTAGCATTTCAAATGACCACAGTTACCAAGAATGGATTCACATTTAACTGTACATACTAGTGTGAGGAAGTTTCCATAGTGTTGAAGAAGTGGTTGTTGTCAGCTCTGATCCTAAGAATTCTTGAGCCTAACATTGGACATGTAGTGAAATGTGAGGCATCTGGTTTTGGATTAGGATATGTTATGATGTAGAATGATAAATTAGTCACTTTGGGTTTCATCAGATTTTAAACCACAAGATGAAATACTCTAATCTTGTATTTTAGTTTATAGTTGTGGTCTCTGCATTGAAATCATCATGACATAACCTCTTGGGAGAGAAATTTGTTGGGTACTTTGGCACCTAGAGTGCATATAATATTTTCTCACTGCATGGACATAATATTTTTCAGATGAATTTCATAGAGTACTTGTATATGTTTGACATCAATACATAGTATTCAACTAGAAATGAAAATGTAGTGGTAAATGCATTGGGCAAGAAAATGTAGGAGATGGGAGAAAATATTTCATTAGCTGAATAGAAGATCTTATCTTCACTGTAAGACTAGTTGGTGGGTTTAGTTGAGGGTTTAGGGGAAGCAATGTGGGAATCCTTAGAGATAATATCTTCATTGGTTAAACAAGTAAAGAAAAGTTATAATATTGTTCTGGAATGTATCATGATGTGTGATAGGTTGGAAGAATGTGAAACTATTTCAGGATTGAATTTTGATATACATGGAGTGTTTATAGTTTGTAGCATGGTAATGGTCACATATTCCATGAGAGATGATGTTATGAGATCCTATAATGCTTTGAAGTGGGATGTTCACCCTGGGCCTACCATAATTTATAATAATGAAAATTGGGTATTCCAGTGGCCCTCCATAGTAAATTATATGGAAGGATTTGTTTCCCATTGATTGAATTGTCCAGAAATTATCACCGAGTTTCAGAGTTGATAGTTGAAGTGGGATGTTCACTCAGGGCTGACCTGTTTTACCTTATAGTTTTGGTAATTATAATAGAATTCTATGAGTTTATAGTTGTAGTTGTGTATAAACTTTTATCCTCAGATCGATGAGCAGTCAGGAAGGATGATCCAAACCATATAGGACATGCTTCGGGATTGTATTATAGATTTTACCCACCAGATTCATCTTTTGGGAAGATACAAATTTTGGTAGTGTAAGACACTCAAGTGTTCAATAGATATTTGTAAATTCTACTATTAATAAAGTGGATAGTCCCTCTACCTTAACAGGATCAAGACACTCAAGTGTTCAACAGATATTTGTAAATTCTTATCAAAACTATTTTGAATAAGAGGAAATCATAAGTGGTAGTGATCACATGATAAATATAAAACATGAGAAGATAATACTATAACATTTTAAGAAAGAAGGGCTATCTATTAAAAACAAGTTGAAGGGAGATACAAAACTAAATATTCCCAAGAAAATCAATAAGAAGGTTGATCGTTCATCCATGGGTAACAAACCTAATAAATTTAGGAAAAATGAATCATAAAAAATGATTCATGACAATAAATAATTGACATATATGGTGAATACCACACTCAAGAAATCAAGACATAAAAGGAAACATCAAAAATCAATAAAATACATAAAAGGAAACATGAGAAATCAAGAAACTGTTAGGTCATGAAAATGTTTGGTGGCAACTATGTGCCACACATGATACATATACAAACTGACTGTTATCATATTTGTCCAACATATCAACAATACAACTAATCACAGTTCGATGATGAACACAACTCATCACCTTCTCTACCTACATCTCTACTTACTACTACCACCTATAAGAACATTATATAGAAAATTAAATATTGTTGTATATTTATATTTAAACTTAAAAACAATAAAAGTTTTCAAACTAAATGATTTTGAATTTTTTTGATTTACCTGCTCACCACCAGTCAACGCAATACCACTGGGGGCAGATCCAGTCGTCTTCTGGTATAAATCAATCAATGCTTTCTACAAAGCAGATATCTGAGCCCCCTGGTCTTGAACTGTGTTTCGTAGAGAAACAATCTCTATCTGAGTATCTCAGGGTATGGACTGACTACAACCAAAAGTAGATGCAGTTGCAATCCCTGGTGGCCTGCCAAAGACCTCATATGGTATGAATCCCAAACCCATCCCATGAACTCTACCAGGATGCTCCTTCCTAAGGACTTTAGCAACCGGGTCATCCTGGGAGACTGAGTAGGACTGCACAGGATTGGCATCCCATAGTTCATTAATTTTTACCTATAAATCAAATAACAGTCATATCAAAAGCATATGTATTAACATATTAATGACTGATAATAAGTTATTAGAATGAAAAATGAGTTCATATCCCATCTTCTTTGGCAGGCTCATTAACAAAATTTCCATCAAATTTTTGGTGAACATTCAACCACACTTCTGTTCGGGATACTTCGTGCCCTAAACTCTGTGACTATATTAACCAAGAATAAATCAACAATTTAATATATTAAACAAATAATATTGTATTATAAATATTTAAACTAATGAAAATATTACTAGAGCAAATCATCTTCTAGAAAAAATCTTTGACCCCACAGTGTGAGGGATGAACTGCTTAGCCCGGCTTGATGCATTCTTTCTTACAAGATCTAGAAATAAATAAAATACAATTCTAATAGTAATGTATTCAATTTCATATCCTCTTCATATACATGTATAAATGTAAAATGATATTAATATAGTAATATATATTTAAATACCATCTTCTTTTCATCACAATGTCTGTCAACAAAAACTTTCCATTTCCCTTTGGGTACCCCATCGGGTAGCTTGTCATATATCTGTTGGGCGGTCAATGAAGTATCATTGAAATCATCCCACAATCTCCATTTAAAGTCTTTCCATTTTTTCCAAGATTTTTCAATGTCCACTTTCGTGCCATCACATCAGCAACTGTAAAGTGGAAAAACATCTATACACATAAATTCATTTTGAAAATATTAATAACATGACATTCAATTACACCATAATGTATTAAAATTACCTTTATTTGGGAATAAAAAACTTCATTTTTCCAACTTGCAATCATATGCCTCCAATCATCATACGAAATAGAAAAGGAAATGGGATCCACATCCAGTTGGCCTAAAATCTAGCCAAGTAATCCTACGGCGTCATCTGTAGGGACCCCATATGAATCAAATGGGACAAATATCTTCTCTCCAGTTAGATTACATACATCTAAATTTTTTATATTTTTCTCCACACTTGCATTGTTTCCATCTTTAACGAACAAATAGTTAATATAAAAAAATTGCAATAAATTTATTCATATTAAAATTTATACCTATATCAGTCACCCTCCAGTATCCCCATGAAGAACTAGAAGTGGCACGTTGCTCCCCTACTACTGAGGCTCCTGAAGTGGGAGGAGACGACTGAGTTACTGAAGGGACACTCACAAAGGGTGTGAGAGATGGTGTAGGGGGGAAAGCAGATGTTGTCTCAGATGCCGTAGGGAGGGAGACAGATGGATAGTCATCTATCATAGTGGTCTATGAAACAATATATCACTTCCTCCTTGGCATTCCTATTATTGAATCAAATAAAATTAAGTTCAGAACATATATTTCAAAAAATTTATGCAGAAAAAAATTTAAAAATGATAACAAATTCACAGTAATAACAAAAAAAATATACATAACAATGATAATGAATGATTGCACAAATGAAATAAGTGGTTTCTAAATGAATGCATAACTATTCATACAATCATTTTATCCTTCAATCATGTCAGTTTACCGTTCCATTACTTCATCCACTTCATTCATCCTTGCTAGACTAATATTTTCAACATCATGATGGAAAAATAATTCCGATTCTTGTTGTTGATGAGATTTAATGTTAGAGGTCAAATCTTCCACTTCATCACACATATCATACAAATATCTTTGTTTTATGTGAGAAAATAC
Organism: Viscum album; assembly: GCA_963277665.1. NCBI lineage: Eukaryota > Viridiplantae > Streptophyta > Magnoliopsida > Santalales > Viscaceae > Viscum > Viscum album. Next base: position 1,689,056,204 of record OY728119.1, read on the forward strand.
ACTCCACCTTTCATCCACAACATCATTCACATAATATACCATTTTTTATTACGATGATATGATATATGGATCATGCAGTTCATGATCACCAACATTCATCAAGCGAGAGAAGTTCACAGAAGTAAATTTCAAGGAATCTCTTTTAACACCTCTGATAATATCGATCCAATTTCATTTGAATAAAACAACTGAAAAATTCCCATGGTAGTTTAATTCAATAATATTAGTTAGCTTTCCATAGTATCCCACTTCATAAAATATAAATATACCACTATTATGTGTTTTCAAACCCTCTTCTCAATCGACTGTATGAAATCTAAATCCATTCACATTGTAAGCGTTGTACTTTCTAACTTGTTTTAGAGGACCTTGAGTAAGAAACTTCAAATCTTCTGACAATTGAGTATCAGTATTCATGATCTAAAAAAAAAGAAATATACTTTATTAGAATTAAAAAATACATGTGTCAACCTAATATTCATATTTATTGTAATATTTATGAACTTACACGTCATGCAAACCATTCTAAAAGCTCATTATTAACATATTTCATTATATCTTTCTCATTTAGTGTTCGACCTCTCATTAATCTCTTTTTTTGTATCATAAACTCTCCAATAAATGGATATGAAATTTCACTATTCAACAGCACATATCTATGTGCCTGTAATAATTCCATTTCTATCAGTGTAACATTTGAGGTCCTCCTAACTGATCGCCCAATAACAGGAAATATTTTTTATTTTCTATGTATTTGAGATTGAGTTGATGTGTCTTCAACACGTCCAACTCGATTAAATCTTGTCTCAATATCATCCAAGTATTTAGAAAAAAAGGTAAGACACTCCTCTTCCAAATAGCCATTAGTAATAGAGCCTTCTGGTTGAGATTTATTTCTCACGTATGATTTCAAATACCCAATGTCACGAACCAGGCCGGGTCGCCATTCGACCCGGTGCCCGACCCGGTTCACGACATGGACCTAAGGGAATTACTGATCCCCACGGGCTGGCACAAGTGCCCAGGTATCAGAATAGTATGTGGGAATGATTTACCCGAAACAATAAACAGAAAAAAATTAACAAGATAAATAAAATGAGACTGGAACAGAAAACCAAACACGCTTTTAAACCATAAACAGGTCTAAGTATACAAATCAAATAAAAACCCAAAGTGAACAACAACAAGGATAGAGAACTAAACTCTAATACCAACCTCCAAGAAGCACGAGAAGCCGCATCTCCAAGCTACCAACACCAACCTTCATGCGAAAACCAACAACATCCGAACCACCATCACTGAGCAGGATGCTTCAACTTGGAATACACAAAGAACAAGGTCTACATAAACCCCAAGGTGTATGTAGGGTGTGAGCTAAGAGCCCAGTAGGATTCCATCGGGGGAATATTCCACGCATAACCATTTAAATGACGAATACATTTTCCAGTAAAATAGATAAAAGGGAAATAAATTCTTAAATAATATTTAATGAATTTTTTTAATTATAAATGATTTAAATGAAAATGAATTTAAAGACAACAACATAAATTAAGGAGAAGAATTAAACACTCGCACACTTTTAAAGAAAACAGGATTTATGAAAAACTGTTTCAAATAAAACAGATTAAATTAAAACACACACACACACACACTTAGTTTTTAAGATAACCAAAGTGTCACACCGATGGACGTAAAGTAACCAAGGAGCACCAAATATGGGAGAGGCCTCATGGGTGTTAGCTAGCTCGGGTCCCTAGATCTTCGTGTCTTGGTGAATCATGGCTTAAAAACCATGAACCTCAGAAAACGTGGCTTAGAAGGCCACGAACCTTAGAAAACGTGGCTTAGATGACCACAACCATTAGAAAATCATATGTTTAGTTAGTGTTGCAATCGTCAGTCCTTCCAGTGAAACCGAGTTGAGTCACCTTAGGGACACTAGCCCACTAGTCCTAGTTTACCTCCCTAGCTACCCCGGCTTCCCGCTTTGTGCTCAACAAATTTCAAGATCATAATAGGTGCACATCACATAAGCAATCAAAGCAAAACACCACGCATGACAAGATACCATTTACAACATCAATCCTACTTTTAAAATTAAAGATCATTTCAAATGTCAAATTTATGCATAAAAGCCAAACAGATTACTTACACACACTGAACCATCATTTTCACACCCAAATACCATTTTGAAGTATTACGCACACCCAAATACCATTTCAAAATGTTACACACACTCAAATACCATTTCAAAATATTGCACGCACCCAAATACCATTTAGAAATATTCCGCGCACCCAAATACCATTTTGAAATATTACGCACACCCAAAATATATTTTTTGAACTCAATCCGCATCACTCACACCATCAATTAAACCACTCGCAATCTTAAAGAAAACAATTTTACACTTAGACAACCACCAAGAGAATTTATTGGACAATTTCAAAAAAAATGTGTCGCAAGATTTTAAACACCAAAACGCACTCAAAACCTCTTTCATGACAAAAATCACTTTGATGCCACACCCAAAACACACACTGCAACTCTTTCACATTCAAACAAACTAAATGCACAATCTTGAGAACTCTGATAAATAGCTTAATGTAGGTTTTCACAACAAAACACATAAACATCACATAAACACTTGACTAACAAGACAAATGCACAACAAGACTCAGTCAAAATCACTTTCACAGCATGTAAACTACTTAAAAAATTGTGCTAAATTAATTTAAATTAACACACTAGTACACAAAAAAATTTATGAAACGATTTTCAGAATACGCCGCATGAGTCAAAATATTATAAATTCAACTAAACAGCCATATATGACTCAATGCATATTAGCATTAAACCAAAACACAATCTACGTAGTTTTTAAAATGAAAATAAACAATTCGTCATGGTTGTTCATAGAAAACACACGTGTACCATGTACACATATCAACTTCATTTAAAAACTAGATTCTCATTAAAAAAACTAATGTATAAATATTCTAAATTAATTTAAGAAGAAAATTAATTCATCAAATAACAGTTAAGTGTAGAACCACCTACCTCACTGTTGAAACCTCCAAACTTGGGTGCGAAACTCCAATTGCAACAAATTTTCACCACAAGGAAACCAAATCGAACCCTAAACAAGAATACGATCAAAACCAGGATTAAAAAAAATCAACCAATAAAAGATACCTCACACTTGCTGAATGGACAATAACTCAAGAGGAAAAAAAATAGAAGAACCAACCAGAGAGGGGGCTGCTCGGGTGGGAGGCAAAGCACTGGAGGTTGCGCCAATAGGAGGGGCAGGGGTGATGCAGCAAGTGTTCGAGGGGAGCGGGTGGTGCGACGAAGCAATGGTGTTCGGCCAGGGGTGTGTCACGGTGCAAGGGAGTAAGGGTTTCAGTGGGGGTGTTGCGTAGGACGATGGCCGGACAGGAGAGGCAAGGAAATCCATCGGAAAAGGTTCCAGGGGTGCGACGGGTCTGATCTGGGAGGCATTAGAAGGCGGATGGAGGGGCGCCAGAGGGTGAGCTCGAGGGCAGAGGGGCACTGGTCGGGAAGGGTTCCAGGGGTGTGATGGGTCTGAGATGGGAGGCAGTAGAAGGAAGCTGGAGGGGCACCAGAAGGTGAGCTCGTGGGCGGCGGGGCGCTGGTCGGGGTTCCGGGGGGGGGGGGGGGGTTGCGCTTCGAGTTGGTATAGAGGGAGGGTGCGGGCTGTCCGGTGCAACAGTTGCCCGAGAGATAAGCGGCGGTGCATGCAGCCAGTCAGGAGGGGGGCACGAGCTGAGTCTAGAAAGCCGGTGAGGATGGCATGGGCCGATGTGGAGTCCGGTGAGGGCAATGTCGGATGGGAGCCGAAGGGTAGTATGGGGAGTGCGGTAGGATGGGAAGGGGAACTAGGGGGTAGCGCAACCGTAAGTTTAAAGAGATAAAGAAAAAAAAACAAAGAAATAAAATAAATAAATTAACTATGTAAAATAATAGTAATAATAAAGTTATTAATATTACATAATATTAACTATAATAATTATTATAACAAAATTAATAAAAATTTAGTAAATTTTATATCCTTAACTCCATTAATAATACTATTATTATTATTCTCAAATAACATTCTTATTATTATCATTAAAAAATTTATTAAAGTTTATTAAACTTCTTATTTTCATTTTATTTCTGTTTCATTATTCATTATTATTTCATCATCCCATTATTAATCATTTTGAATGTCGGGCAGACCGTGCGGTCTCAAACCCGCACCCTACCCGTGTGTCCGGTGACACAAAACCCAAAACACTCATAAAATAATAATAATAACAACAACAAAAACATAATAACATACCTAATAACCTAAATAATAAACTATACAATGATAAACTTAATAAAATTCTATTAATAAAAATAATATTCTCAATTAAATTATTATCCAAGAAAATAATAATATTCTCAAGTGACATTAATATTATCATTATTATTAAAACCCTTCTTAATTCATCTTATTTCATTAGTTGACTATCGGGCATGACTTGTGGCGAGCTGGGTGAGGTCGCGCGACGACCCAGGCGAGGCCGTGTGACTTCGACTACGGTGCGCTGGATGCAACCAAGGGAAAAACATTCATTTCTAAATAAGAGCTCAAAAATTTTAAGTCGGGCCTCGAACCGAACTATCTAATGCCCAATAAAAATAATAATAAAATAATAATAAAATAAATAATATAAAAAGGGCGGGTGTGACAATTCTCCCCACCATAAATCTTTCTGTCCCTGGAAATCCACAACTAAGGTTGAGACTCATAGAAGAAATAGATACTCCACTAAGGATCAAATAGGATTCCCACAATCAACAAGCCGAAAGAGGCAAAATCATCGTGCTCAGAGAAAGTGACTCAAATACAACTTCAAGAAATACGTAAAAGGACTCTCTAATACGTGTCGCCCGCCCCAAAGATCTAGAACGCCTCCAGTTGATTGATCAAAGAAAGGAACTCTCACACCCATGGAAACCAACTTCACAAGCCGAAACACCTCAATCACTATTAAATGAAAACCACACCATTTGACTGATACAAACAAATAAGACCAATGACGTCATTTGACTGGAACAAACAAACAAGATCAACCACATCTAATGATCACTCTTATCACCTATCACTAAATCATCTCTTGGAATAGAACTAAAAGGTCAACATGGGGAAAGACCAAAGGGGATCCCCACCATTATAAACCTACTAACGCCCGAGAAAAGATTGGAAAACCGACACAGGGAGGTTCGAGCGGACTCCCCATTGTTATGGAGATGGAAAACACTAATTCACTCCAGAGACATTTGAGCGAGACCTATCACGGGTCTCCCCACCATTAGAGCCGATATAAGATACAAAACCTTGAAAATTTTCTGATGGTGACCAAACACCCCACCACAAGGGGAGGGGAGGGAGGGCCTAACTACTGGGGCATCAAAACCATGACCCAAGACGAACCAACATCTCCACATCCTTGGATGATCATTATTCAAATTTGAGACTGATTTACCCGAAAGACTCCCATACGGACCACTAAATCGATTACATCCAGTGGGACACAACCCCCAGAACATTAAGGCAACAAGATGAACATGCCTCCACATCGTCACTGAAACCTTACACACCCAAATGGTTCATTTGGAATGGAACAACCACATAAAACAATTTAAACTTCTTTCACCTCCAACACTGATGAGAAAAATAAGGTCGGGGTCCCATACACTCCTGGGATTCCTGACTACACACCAACTTCACTCCGAGGCCTATGGCTGGAGCCCTGATGTTTGAAGCATCTCCTGCCTCACAGTCAGGTATTGAAGACTCCTGAACAGAGCTTCTCCTTTTGGTGTCACACACAACCACACCGCAACTGAGACAACACCAACAACTACAACACACCACGACGTCCAACTACTCACTCACAGTATATCCACCAAAACAGGGGTTTAGATGGTGCACATGCATCGACTCTTCATCTTAACCAGGAAACTTATGAAGTGAAAGATGCACAAAAACCACTCCCCTTTGAATAGAAAAATAATTAGAACTACTCAAGAGGAGGACACACCCCTATGAAAACCGGGATTCCTGAAGGATTCCATAAAATCCACCTTTACTCTTCAAGAGAACTCACACTACAAGATGTCACCAAACATGAAACTTGCATCCAATAAAAGTACCACAAATCCCTTCAAGACACTGGTCAACACTAATAATTCCGAACCGCCTTCACCCTTCCCTGTTGGAACTCTTTTCATCTCTTATAGGGGGAACCTTCAAACACAATGATGTCAAACTTCATACCTGACAACTAAGACAACTCAAAGAGACCGAAGATCCTATCAATTTCCATCATGCCTGTCATCCCACTGCGAGAGGATCCACTTAACCAAAAAGAAAAAGGAATACAGTTAGCACTATCTCTCAAAAGGGAGAATGATTGCTTTATCAACTGGAGGGTCAGCCAATGGAAAATTACCCATAGCTGCACTTCAATCACACGTTAACTCTTTATGGGGGCATACACTAGTTGAGAAAGAAAACCATGGACCCAACCAAACTGGTCTAGTGGTCAATACATACCACAAGCGCACACTAAACATGCGAGGGGGGGGACCACTACAAGGGATTCCCGAAGAACTTTCAAAATAATTCACTAACTACAAGAAAACATACCAACTTATAAATAATAATTCAAACTCAGGACAAAAATCATTTAGAAAGGATCCTCAGATCAAAATGCCTCACATCCTACATTTCCAAAACACAAGGACACACCACAAAATCACCGGTTATTAGAACACGGAATTCCCATTTAACAAAACTTTTTGAAAATAAGCAAAGCTAGTGGGTTGCACAGACACCAATGGTGTCCCATGGGCCTCACACATGCATGGTCCCATGCCACACCAGCACCCACCTCATATCCATCTAGGAATTCATTCGCTTGTGTCATTGACCATTTCTCTTTCTATATGCACTCATGCATGTGGTTGTACAGGAGAACACCAAGGATTAAAACCAGACCTTTCCATTTTTTTCAAAACCAAAACATTCAACCCACACTTTTTAAATCTCACACATCATTTTCTTTTTAAAGTGCTTCATTTCAAAACATTTTCCACGACCAAATCATTTTTACTTAAAAACCAGATTTCCATAAATCCAAAACAAATAAACGGGGAACAATGAAAGAGAAAATTAGTGTCAGCGGGTGATTGGAACATATGGTTAGCGACCATACTCCAGTCACGTCACCGCCATAGAGGGTATTCTAGGACAATGTCCCCGGCTCCACATGGATTGCTAGACCCTGTGAGCTCACTAGGACCCCTGACCCTACTTCTTTTTCATTTTCCCTAAACAAGATTAATCAAGAGGACCAAAGACTCGGATAAAACACAACTTTGGTAACTCGAGTCTTTCCACGAGGTGTGCTGGCCAAGCACCTTGCTCGTAGCTAGAACGTCGAGTTCCGAAAACCTTAATTTGGGTCTACTCTGACTCTATCTCAAAAGAACACGACCCAAAAGAGAAAACCTGCTCTGATACCATCTTGTCACAAACCAGGATGGGTCGTCATCCGACCTGGCACCCGACCCGGTCCGCGACATGGCTTGAAGGGTGTTCCCGTTCCCCACAGGCTAGCACAAGTGCCCGTGTATCGAAATAGTACATGGGAATAATTTACCTGAAACAAGAAACATAAAAACAACTAACAAGATAAATAAAATGAGAATGGAACAGAAAACCAAACACGCTTTTAAACTATAAACATGTCTAAGTATACAAATCAACTAAAAACCCAAAGTGAACAACAACAAGGATAGAGAACTAAACTCCAATACCAACCTCCAAGTGGAACGATAAGCCACATCTCTAAGCTACCAACACCAACCTGCACGCGAAGACCAACAACATCCAAACCACTATCACTGAGCAGGATGCTTCAACCTGGAATACACAAAGAACAAGGTCTAAATACACCCCAAGGTGTATGTAGGGTGTGATCCAAGATCCCATTAGGATGCCACCGGGGGAAGATTCCACGCATAACCATTTAAATGATGAATACATTTTCTAGTAAAATAGATAAAAGGGAAATAAATTCTTAAAAAATATTTATTGAAAACAATTTTTAATGATAAGTGATTTAAATGAAAACGAATTTAAAGACAACAACATAAATTAAGGAGAATAATTAAACACTCGCACACTTTTAAAGAAAACGAGATTTATGAAAAACTGTTTCAAATAAAATAGATTAAATTAAAACACACACACACACACACACTTACTTTTTAAGATAACCAAAGTGTCACACCGATGGATGTAAAGCAACTAAGGAGCACCAAATACGGGAGAGGCCTCATGGGTGTTAGCTAGCTCAGGTCCCTAGATCTTCGTGTCTCAATGAAGCATGGCTTAGAAACCACGACCCTCAGAAAATGTGGCTTAGAAGGCCACAACCCTCAGAAAATGTGGCTTAGACTACCACGACCCTCAGAAAATCATATGTTTAGTTAGTGTTGCAATCGTCAGTCCTTCCAATGAAACCGGGTCGAGTCACCTCTGGGAAACTAGCCCACTAGTCCTAGTTCACCTCCCTAGCTACCTCGACTTCCCGCTTTGTGCTCAAAAAATTTCAAGGTCATAATAGGTGCACATCACATAAGAAATCTAAGAAAAACACCACGCATGAAAAGATACCATTTACAACATCAATTCTACTTTTAAAATTCAAGATCATTTCAAATGTTAGATTTATGCATAAAATCCAAAAAGAGTACTTAAACACACTGAACCATCATTTTCACACCCAAATACCATTTTGAAATATTACGCACACCCAAATACCATTTCGAAATATTACGCACACTCAAATACCATTTTGAAATATTGCGCACACCCAAATACCATTTTGAAATATTGAATGCACCCAAATACCATTTTGAAATATTACGCACACCCAATTTTTTTTTGAACTCAATCCGCATCACTCACACCATGAATTAAACCACTCACAATCTTAAAGAAAACAATTTTACACTTAGACAACCACCAAGACAATTTATTGGAAAATTTCAAAAAAAATGTGTCTCATGATTTTAAACACCAAAACACACTCAAAACCTCTTTCATGACAAAACACACTTTGATGCCACACCCAAAACACACACTACAGATCTTTCACATTCAAACAAACTAAATACACAATCTTGAGAACTCTAATAAATAGCTCAATGTAGGTTTTCACAACAAAATACATAAACATAACATAAACACTCAACTAACAAGACAAATTCATAACAAGACTCAGTCAAAATCACTTTCACGACATGTAAACTACTTAACAATTGTGCTAAATTAATTTAAATTAACAAACTAGTTCACAAAAAAATTTATGAAACAATTTTCAAGATACGCCGCATGAGTCAAAATATTATAAATTCAACTAAACACCCATCTATGACTCAATGTATATTGGCGTTAAACCAAAACACAATCTGCATAGTTTTTAAAATGCAAATAAACAATTCAGCATGGTTGTTCATAGAAAACACACATGTACAATGTACACATATCAACTTCATTTAAAAACTAGATCCACATTAAAGAAACTAATGCATAAATATGCTAAATTAATTTAAGAAGAAAATTAATTCATCAAATAACAGTTAAGTGCAGAAACACCTACCTCGCTGTCGAAACCTCCAAACTTGGGTGTGAAACTCCAATTGCAACCAATTTTCACCATAGGGAAACCAAATCAGACCCTAAACAAGAATATGATAAAAAACAGGATTAAAAAAAATCAACCAATAAAAGATACCTCACACTTGCTGAATGGACAAGAACTCCAGAGGAAAAAAAAGAGAATAACCAACCAGAGAGGGGGCTGATCGGGTGGGAGGCAACGCGCCAGAGGTTGCGCCAATAGGAGAGGCAGGGGCAATGCAGAAGGTGTTCAAGGGGAGCGGGTGGTGCGATAGCGCAATGGTGTTCGGCCAGGGGTGTGTCGCGGCACAAGGGAGCAAGGGTTTCAGCGGGGGTGTTGCGCAGGAGGATAGATGAATGGGAGAGGAAAAGGTAGTGGTCAGACAGGGTTCCAGGGGTGTGACGGGTCTGAGCCAGGAGGTAGTAGATGGCGGCTAGAGGGGCGTTGGAGGGTGAGCTCGAGGGCGGAGGGGTGCTGGTCGGGTAGGGTTCCAAGGGTGTGATGGGTCTAAGCCGGGAGGTAGTAGAAGGTGGTTGGAGGGGAATCAGAGGGTGAGCTCGAGTGAAGAGTGGTGCTGGTCGGGAGGTCGGTGTTCCAGGGGGGGTCACGCTTCGAGTTGGTCGAGAGGGAGGGTGTAGGCTGTCCAGCGCATCAGTTTCCTGCGAGATCAGTGGCAGTGCATGAATCTAGTCGGAAGGGGGTCATGATTTGGGTCGAGGAAGCCGGCGAGGATGGCGCTGGCCGATGTGGAGGTCAGTGAGGGCGATGCCAGACAGGAGCCGAAGGGGAGTATGGGGAGTGCTGTGCGACAGGAAGGGAAACCAGGGGGGGTATTGCAACCCTAAGTGTAAAGAGATAGAGAAAAAAAACAAATAAATAAAATAAATAAATTAACTAAGTAAAATAATAATAATAATAAAGTTAATAATATTACATAATATTAACTATAATAATTATTATCACAAAATTAATAAAAATTTAGTAAATTTTATATCCTTAACTCCATTAATAATACTATTATTATTATTCTCAAATAAAATTCTTATTATTATCATTAAAACAATTTCTTAAACTTTATTAAACTTCTTATTTTCATTTTATTTCTGTTTCATTATTCATTATTATTTCATCTTCCCATTATTAATCATTTTGAAAGTCGGGCAGACCGCACAATCTCAAACCCACACCCTACCCGTGCGTCCGGTGACGTAAAACCCAAAACACTCATAATAATAATAATAATAATAATAATAATAATAATAACATAATAATATACTAAGAAACCTAAATAATAAACTATACAATGATCAACTTCATAAAATTCTATTAATAAAAATAATATTCTCAATTAAATTATTATCCAAGAAAATAATAATATTTTAAATTGACATTAATATTATCATTATTATTAAAAACCTATTAATTCGTCTTATTTCATTAGTTGACCATCGAGCATGACTTGCGGTGAGCTGGGCGAGATCGTGCGGTGACCCAGGTGAGGCTGTGCGGCTTCGACCGCGGTGCGATGAACGCAACCAAGGGCGAAACATTCGTTTCTAAATAAGAGCTCAGAAATTTTAAGTTGGGCCTCGACCCGAACTATCCAATGCCCAATAAAAAATAAAAATAAAATAATAATAAAATAAATAATATAAAAAGGATGGGTGTGACAATTACTAGTGGTACTCGTTAATGCTCTCGGTTGACTGTTAAGCCTGTGGTCGCCTGTTCGAGTTGTGAGGGAGGTGAATTAAATCCTCGTCAGGCATGGGATAGTTCCTGCCACGTGTTATCTGGGACAGTCTGAGGTGGGGGCCTGTTATCTGCCCAAGGGTGGGGGTCTGCTATCTGCCAGAGGGCTGGGCTCGGGCGTGGCTGAGTTTGGTTGGGCTTTAGGCCTGCCGGGTTCGTTACATCCAAGATATCTGTGAAATAAAATAAAAAAACATAATTATGTATTTAATTAAGTTCCAAAAATTGTTTACTTAACTGAAAAACATATAAATAAATTACCTCTCAATTGGATACATCCATCTATAATGAATGGGGCCTCCTAATTTAGCTTCCTCAACCAAATTCACAATTAAATGCATCGTGACAGTAAAAAAATACGGAGGAAAGATCATCTACATTGCACAAAGTGTCAATAAAATCCTCTCCTGAAGGTTTTAAAGCTCAAATGGATGTAGATATTTCTCACATAGTTGTCTGAAAAATGTACATAATTGGAGTACAACAACAATAACTTTTTCAGGTAATAATGTACATAATGCTAATGGTAGTAACTGCTGTAACAAAATATGCGAATCATGAATTTTCAATCCATGTAACTTATAATTATTTAAGTCAACACACCTTGATATGTTACTTGAATACACATATGATACTTTCACATGCTTTAAAATTTAAATGAATGTATCTTTATCCCTATTTTTTATTGCAAAAAATTGTTGGAGCATACTTTTCATTCTCATTTGGCCAGAGATCATGTTTTATGTTCATTACTTGTAAGTATTTTCGAGCATTGAGATAATACTTTGACTTTCCATGCTCATTAATCAATGTGAAGATCAAATTATCACAAAAATTCTTCTCAATATGCATCACATTAAGATTATGCCGCAACAAATTAAATTCCCAATACATAAGTTTGAAGAATATACTTTTTCTTCTATTGTTGCGTTCTGATTTAACTTGAAGATGTACTTCGAACCCATTTTTCGCTACCATTCAAAAGATCAATCTTTCCAAATTCTGTTTCAACATTTCCAAGTTGTTTCAATATTTTAAAACCAGTTAATAACTTTGGAGGTGGTCTACGATCTATGAAACTATTAAATTTTGATCTGTTCAACCAAAATCTATGAGATGCATTAAGAAATATTCAATGGAACAAGAAGCACCATTTTATACTATGAGGTATCCATTTGGGTTCAAAATCAAAATTACGAACAAGACAAGCCAAAATCATGTAATTTTTCCAATTAAATAAATTCCCAAGCCTAGGGAAGTCACTAATGGTCCACATTAAAGCAGCATGCATTTTGAACATTATTTTAGAAGAATCATCAAATGTTTCAACACCGTTGCTCCATAACTCTTATAATTCTTCAATTAAAGGCTGAAAGTATAATCAATATCATTTCCAGGCATTTGTTTTCTAGGAATAATCATCGAAATGATAAAAGACATTTGTTTCATACACATCCACGGAGGTAGATTGTAAGGGATCAAAACAACTGGCCAAATTCTATAACTAGTACTCAAAGTCCCAAATGAGTTGAATCCATTAGAAGCCAATCCCAATCGAACATTCCTAGGATCAACTGAGAAATATGGATGTAATTAATCAAATGTATTCCATGATTGTGAAATTTTAAAATCTAAAAACTCTTCCAAACCCTTAACATACTGAGGTGTGTTCCTCAATAATGTGATCTAGATTCTATCCATGTATATCACAATGTTCCTACACAATATTAAAAAAAATAAAACACATAACTATTAATAAATAGGGAAATTGATTCATATATACTAGTTGAAAATATATATAAATATTTTAAATAAGGTTTTCCTATATAAATACATATGGTAAATAATGAACCCACCCACTAGAAAACCAAAGCATGCAAATTAAAAAGATCCATAAAAGAATATAAAGATATCCTAAGTGATTGGCCCATTTTTTAAATTGGAATTAACCATGTAGGTGATTTCCCCTTTCCCCAATGACATTTCCTAAGTGACCCATCGAGCCAATCTCTATCCAATTATAGCATGACTTCAATCTTATTATAGATGACCCAAAATACTATTAGTGTAAACCATGAATATTAAATCACAACAAACCTAATTGTAAACACACCTCCAAATATCATACGTGGATCAGATTTTAGCTTCCACTCTAAATATCATACATGAATTCTAAAAAAAACACACCTAATTGTAAACACACCTCCAAATTTTGAGCTTGGTATGTGGATTATTAATGCCTTGAGAGGCTAGCTGAGAGCTAATTCCAGGTTGTGATACAAGGTGTAAATATAGTATTTTATATGTTTACAAAATTTTGTGTGTGTTTAAAATATGATCCTATGTATGTTGTTTAGGCATATGAGCCAAGTTTCTACGGGACACTACTCATGGGAGTATGAGCCTTGTTATATCATTAGGTGATATGGAGTTGTACGAATGTTAAATTTGTATGAGATCAATATGGATAGTGTATAAGAACCTGAGTGAGATTTATTTCCATAGATCAATTCTTCTTGGAAGGGTAAGAGTGAGTGTTGGTATGGAACTTCAAGAAAAGTCTTAACATGTGAAAGAAACTATACATTGGTTATATGGGATTCCTGTTTTTTTTCTAGATTATTGGAGTGGACAACCCACCCCCTCCTTGGATAGCCCACACCCCCAATACCCCTACATCCCCCTACCCCCTCGCACCCCCTGGATAGACCCCCACCCGAAGATCCCCCCACCCACCTGGACATCTCACCCCCACCCCCGCATGGACAACCTCCCTCCTCCATGGACATCCCACACCCCCCCACCTGGACAGTCCACCCCACCCCCTTGAACATCCCACCCCCCGGGAAGCCCACATCCCTCCCCCACCTAGACAGCCCACCCCACCCCGTGGATAGCCCACACCCCCTCCCCAACACCCATGCATCCCCCTACACCCCTGGATAGCCTACCCCCCACCTAGACAGCCCCCACCTGGAACCCCCCCCACCTGGATAACCCCCATCTAGACATCCCCGCACCTAGATAGCCCACCCCCACCCCCACCTGGACAGCCCCCCACCCCCACCTGGGCAGCCCCACCCCCCACCTAGACATACCCCACCCCACCTGGGCAACCCACCCTCCCCCACCCCCACCTGGATATCCCACCCACCCCCACCTAGACAACCCCACACCTGGACAACCCACACCCCTCCCCCACCTAGACAGCCCACCCCCACCCCCTGGACAGCCCACACCCCCTCTTCCACATGGAAAACCCACCCCACCCCCTAGACAACCAACCTCCTGGACAACCCACACCCCTCCCCCACCTGGACAGCCCACCGTGACCCCCCTGGATAGCCCACACCCCTCCTTGGATATCCCACACCCCCTCCCCAACACCCCTGCAACCCCCTACCCCCCTATATCCCCCTACCCCCTGGACAACCCACCCCCACCTGGACAACCCCCTCCACCTGAACATCCCCCTACCCCCCTGTATTCCCATTAGGGTAATTTTATTTAAAACCATTTTATTCATTAAGAAAGGCTATAGAACCTAAAAAAGAAAACCATAATATTTTTATATATCGAATGATGTATATAGGGTGTGAGAAAAACTAATCCCAGTAGGATATCAACAAGGATTTTGTGAAAGTATTTTCAAAACAAATCTCATTTATGATAGTTTTAAATATAGTTAGAAAGTATATTTTTATTGATAATCACATGAAAAACCAAATATCACCTTAACATCCATTTTATAAACTTCTGTTTTCTTCTTCTTTAAATGAAAATAATCATTTTAAAAATATTACTTAAAAACTCTTACATTCTTTAAAACCACCTATTATAGTTTCAATTTTAAAAATACTTTAGAAACAACCTTTTGAAAACACTCAAAAATAATTTAATGAAACAATCTCATTCTCATAAACTGTAAAAATAAAACACCAAGTCACCACGTCATAAACGAGATATGAGTAAACAAGGAGAAAAATTCATGGTTCCCACCACATTAATCAAACTAGGAGACACAAGGAATGAGAGTACCCAAATGGAATCCATATAGTATCATGGGAAACAAAAAAGGTCATAAAGTAAGATAGTTCTAGACCTTACCAATACACGATACCTACCAATGAAATATGTTTCATCCAAACAACACAAGTCACTTGAGTATCCTACACCTAGCATCATAGGGAGAACTCCCCACTAGCCATGGTATACAACACAACTAGGGGACTCCAATAGTGTGTGACTATCTAGTGTAGCATAAATATATACCTCTCTCTCAGTGCCTAGTGTACCCATGATAGAAATAATAGGAGACGAGTAATCAAACAAGTTACATGATTAATGCAACAACATAATATAAATCTAACCACACCTCCAATACCCTTGCAATAAAAAACACAAAAAATATCATCCATTTCATAAAAATACATCTAAATAGAATGGGGAATCATTGAGGGTATTACATACATTATAAGTAGTTCATTATGAAATTTAAAAATGAAAATTATTAAAATAACCAGAATTCAAGGTCACATTAATCCTCTTTGAAATCCAATTTCAAATAATTCATTAAAACTAACCATTTAAATACTTTATTGACATATGAAATGGATGAATGTCTCTTAATTATACTCATACTATAGAATATCTAGTGATCAAAATATTTTGGGGTTTAAAAAGAAATATGAAACCTAAATATATAATAGTCCAAGAGGAAAATGAAATAAAAAACATGTCATTTGAGGATCTATATGGATCTATAATGACCTATGAGATCATAATGAAGTTACATGATAATAAAAAATCCAAAAAATCCAATAATAAAATAATGTTTTCTTTTAAAGAAATTAATGATGAAACTGATAATGATGATGAAATGGCTCATCAATCAAAGAATATGAACATATTATTCAAAATAAATAAATCATAAAATTGTTAAAATAAGGTGGATAATGATAGAGAACAATAAGTGATGTTATTCCAATGAAAAAAAGGAACACATAAGGCCGTAATTCTATATGAGTAACAAAAGGAACAAGGGTAATAATAAAAAAAATCAAGGAAACCTTCAATGTTTCAACTTAGTGTGTGAGAAATGAAACCCTCCTATAAAGGGAATCAATGTAAAACTGTTCCTAACATCTCATGACTAAAATAGAGGTTAGTCATGATGTAAAATCTAACTCTTATTCATCTTCCACTAAAGATTCCCCCTCTCCCTCTTATTCTTTATCCAATCACCTATTCTATAAAAATATAAAATAAGCTTGTTGAAAACATGATGAATGTTTTTCAAAACTGAATTTAATATAGAAATATCATAAAAATAAGTATAATCAATCCCTCAATGATATGTAAAAACTCAAAATAAAAAAAAATGAATTATCAAAAATAATGATCAATATAATGTGATGAAGTTACAATGTAATATTTATTATATCAAAAAACATATTTTGAAATTCACCAAAGTCTAAAAAAAATTATATAAAAAATTTGGTTTACAATGTTTTGAAAATAATAATATTCTTTGGGATTTTCAAAAAATGAATGTTCTTTAAAAATAAAAACTATTTATTAATTGATCTAATAAAAACTGTTTTATAATTACTATCATAAAATAGATAATATAATTTAAGAACATAATTAAAAGAATGGTATCCAATGAACTAGATGTTTGGGGTGAACTTCTATGGTGAAAATATATTTTCTCAAAGTTTAATTTGATGGTGTGGAGGGTTTATAATCATATACTTCCAACTGATGAAAAAATCATGTGCATGTGAGTGAGTATGGAATCTAGGTGATACTGTTATAACTAGAGGATGGAATAATAAGAATAAGGATTATACTGAGGGGTGGCGAGAAGCATTGAGCAGTGCCACAGGTTAGGACCTACAACGGGGATGCAAGCTAGGGCTTCGAGGGGGGGGGGGGTCGGCGACAATGGGAGACGATCTGCACTGAGGGGAAGTGATGTAGAGAGGCATGCCTGAGGGGATGCATAGGGATTCCGGGGTTGCCAGAGGGGGGTGGGGGGCTCTTGCGGGGGTTAGGGGGGGGGGAGAAATGTCGGTATTGAAAAAAAAAACAGTTTAGCGGTGGTTTTTAATAAACCGCTGCTAAATCATTTATAAAAAAAGTAACGGTGGTTTACTAAAACACCGCTAAAAAACCTCCACAAAAGTCTATTTATGTTTTAGTGACATTTTCAAGTTATGATTCAAGTTCTTATTGTTATGATATGCCTCTTTATCATTCCTTTATGAAAATTCATCATGTTCTTATTGATATCTCTCAAGTTCACATGTAAATCATTTCCCTTGTTTTCCCATAACAGGCCTTATGTTCACCCTTTCCTTTGATGTGTGTCACCAGGTTATGAGTTTGTGTAATTTTACATAGGATTAAAAAATTTAAGAATCCTTTCAATTGGATTAGAATAATGTTTTAATGTTTTCATGTATTATGTACCTTATTTCCATGACACTAAACTTTTAAAGATCCTCTATTTTGTAAAATGTAATGAAAAGTTATGTAATAATAAGGTGAGATTACATATTTTTAACTAAACATGGTTGATTCTAAATAATGAAAATAATGGGATGATTAAATGAAATTGGTTGGAAATGTGAAATGGGGTTTGTGGATTTTTGTGTGATGTTATACATTTAGAGGTGAAAACAAAAGTGATAGGTGTCGTGAGTTGGTTTGTTTGGTTGTGAACCCATAGGTCGGGCCTAAGTGTTTGATACTATATATATATACTTTCATGTTATTGTGATTTTTATATGAACCTCCCCCATGTTGAGCAGTATATTCTGAACACCTGCATTATCACATGGAGGGTGTTTTTCCCAATATCCAGTGGGGTGAAAGGATGACTGGGTACCCACTCTTTCTCACCCTCTCTTCTAGGTGAGGTAGGTATGACATCGGGTGTGATGGACGAAGGTATTTTAGTGCTTTAGATTGTGTTTGTGATAGCCCAGGTGTTTTTGGGCGAGGTGATATGTGTCCCAGGTGTCTTTGGGATGAGGTGTGATGGCCCATGTGTTTTCAGGCATGACGTGACCTTGCTTGTGGTGTGGTAGCCCATGTTTTTTTGGGTGAGTTGTGTGTGTCCATGCTTGTGGGGAAAAGATCCTATGTGTTTGCAGGTGAGGTGTGTTGTGATCATGATTATGGGGAAATGTGGTATACAGAAGGGATGGGAGAACCAATACGTATAATGTTGGGATGTGAGACCGACATACCAATGAGAAAGCAGTGTGGGGTACCCTTATCGTCATGATCATTTTATATTATATTACTTGACTTGTGTTATTTAGTGAACGTGACATGGTGAGGCTGGGATGGTTAGTATACCAGTTTAGGTGCTGTTCAATTTTTCTATTTTCTCATAGGTGCATTAATATGATTCTTTCACATGTCCACGAGAGACTTTGGTTTTCCTACTGAGTATACTTGTATGCTCATACTATGTATATAAAACTATTTTCAGGTTTCCAGGAGGATTTTGCGGATCATTCTGGACCTTACTAGCTCAGATCCTTGACAGTTTCTATGTTGCTGCTTCAGATTTACTTTTATGTATTTACTTTAGATACTTTTATTATATCAGTTCTATTTATACATTCATGTGTGATGGTTTGAGTTTCTCTTTTATAAAATGACTTGAAGTTGTTTGTGGATGATTCATTCTATCTCCCGATATTGTTTCATATAAAGGGAAATTCCTCCCATATTGTGAGATTTGTACAACCTTGATACTAGTCGCCAACCTGAGGCCTACTGAAGGCAGGACTCGGGGGTCATTATCTCTCTCCCAAGATTGTGGTATCTTTAGAGGGAGGGGGTCATAAAAATGTTTTATTTAAAAGATATATTTTTAAATTTTAGAATTTGAGTATGATAAAATAAACTTTCTTGTTGGATTTACATTTCCAAATTATCTTAAAATATATTTTTCTAAAAAGGATAATTTTTAGATGAATAGTGAAAAATATTATTTTTATAAATATCATAACTTTTATGATATCATAATGATATAAATGTGATTTGAAATTTTAATAAAAATTTGGCTTGACCAAATATGTATTTAAGGAGTAAAATAAAGCATTTAAAATTATTATGTTGAATTTGGAAATCTATATTTTACATTTTGGAACCTAAGTGATATTTTATTTGTAACGACCCGACCCATCGGGTCCCACCTAGACGGCAAAATACCAGGATTCCACAACCTCAAACCCTCCTCCATAAGCGAGGGGGTGGCAATAAACATAAAAATACATAACTAAAATAGGAAAAATTTTCCTAAAGTACCTGTATGCACGAACTCAACCATATCAATGCACAAGTGTAGAGAAATAAAAAAAACAATAACATTTAGAGTAAAAATCATGCATGTAATAACCTATAGGGAATACAAAATATTACAACAACCTGATATCAAAAGTAAAGGGAAAAATATACACTCAACTAGAAAATATGAATTAACCTGACAATAACTAGAAAAAAAACAAAGATGATAGAATCTTAACTCCTAATATGTAAGACCGAACACCATGCACATTCTATGCACCCTATTATCCCTATACTCTTCTAAAATCACCATCGACCTGTTTATCATCTCTATAAGACATGGCATGTGTGGAAAAAGTCCATGTAGAGGTGAATATATACATACCCAGTAGGTCACCTCAAAAACTAAAGAGGGATAAATATAAGACAAAATAGAAATAATCATCTCAATTCAACGTAAAAGGAAAAAAAACCCAACAAAAATGATATATGCTCATATAAGAAACCTAGACAAGAGAGAAAGAATATCTAAAACTCACAGCTGATCCTAGGATGATAAGTCTGCCAACAGCTCCAAAGGTCCATCATTGATGCCCAACATCTCATGTGTCTATCCGAAGAAGTCATGAGGATGACCCACACCCTAGTACAATAGGGAAATGCCATCTCTATATATGTGCATAGAATATGTAGGACTCGAGCCCTAGTGCGACATGAGAGTATCGTCTCCATTGATAGAAGACCCACGTCTTGGTGAAACAGGGAAGTGTTGCCTCTATATTTTTACAATGAGTATGGATGAACCCCACCCTAGTGTGACATAGGAGTTCCATCTCCCTGGATAAAGGACCCATGCCCTGGTGCAATAAGGGAGTGTCGTCTCTGTATTTGTATAACGAGTATGGAGGAACTGTGTCTTGGTGCGATAGGGGAATACCATCTCTGTGGATAAAATACTCGCACCCTAGTGTGACAGGGGAGTGTCACCTTTGTATTTGTACAACGATTATGGATAATTAATGCCCTGATGTGATAGGGGAGTACCGTCTCTGTGGATAGAGAACTCGTTCCCTCGTGTGACAAGGGAGTGCTACCTCTATTTCTGAACTCTCTGATGATCCTACCCGTTCACTATCATCATCAATCATCTACTAAAGAAGCGTCATTCTTGGAACATATTGCATCGTATATCAAAAGTCTCTATGAAGGCTACCATCATGTTCTACACGAAAAAATAATCAGGATATGCTCCTCATAGGTCATAATCTGAGTCAAAATTAAGGATATATGAGGAGTAGAAGTTTCAGAAGGAAGTGCACAATGTGTAAGAGGGGGGGGGGGGGGTCACACGGCGTGTGACTTGACTTGACCTCATGGAAGTTTCCTCTATAGTACACTACATATTGGACATGTAGTGATACACAATGTGTAAGGGTATCACACAACATGTATTAGCCTCTCTATGATGTCTCAATATGGATTCCACTTAAATTTTATGTGCCTCCCCATATACTAAAGGATGATGAATAGTAGTGAGAGCCTATGGTGTATCTGTGGGGAGACTATGCCCTTTGGTATGAGTAGCATAATAGTGAAGTAGATATATAAATAGTGGAAGCATATTAATCATAGAAAAGACAACGAAAGTAAAAATAAACATTCAAGCATTGAATGATAATCAAAGTAGTGAAATGAATCATATATAAAAGATGATGTTGTCGGGTTTCTACAAAATCGGGAAAACATGTATACATGAAAACATGGAGTCAATACAACACATGACATACAAAAGGTACAAAAAAAAAAAAAAATCTATCCAAGCATCTTGAGCTCCAGCCCAATTATATACTACCAATATACCATCTTAATTCATGTATCCATAAGTGGGAGTTTCACCTCGTTTACACCTGTAAGAATATAGTCTACCTGGGTACCATTGGTGGACTGAATAGAGTGTGAGATAAACTCAGTAGGCCACTACCAATAGTGTCTATAAATATTAAGTCAGTGAATATAACATGACAATGTGAAGATATAATAATGAATAAAAGTAATAAAAACTATTAAGGGTCAGCTTTGGCTCCTGAATAAAAACCAAGCTGACACTACCTACTTCGGCCCATGTCGGAATATCTCTGAACAAGTATCATTGGGTGCAATGACCGATATCACAAGAATAGAGGATTCCATTCCTGATATCACAGTAGTAGGGATGCCATTCCTAGTATCATAGTATAGGGGCACCATACCCATCATCACAGTAGTAGGGACCCCATGCCTAGTATCACAGTATGATTCATCATGACCGTATATAACAATAAGGGTCATAATTCTTAGTATCACATTATAGGGTTATCATGCCTGGTATCGCAATATAGGGTCACCATTCCTGTATAACATATATAGGGATGCCATGCCCATATCACAAGAATAGGGGACACCATGCCCAATATCACAGAATAGGGACGTCGTGCCCAGTATCACAAAAATGGTGGATGACATGACCAATATCACATATAGGGATGCCTTGACCATTTATCACATAGTATAAGGGACTCCATGCCCATATATATATATAACATGATCAAGGATCTTCATGCCCATTTACCATAATAAAAAAGGGTCATAATTCCCATACATCAAAAGTGATAAGTAATCACTGGATTTAATATGAGCTAAAACATAATTCATAACTCATTAATATTTAATAATAACATGGGCATAACCGTTGTTCCATTTAATTGGGTGATATAGTCATACCACTCAACTCCATTCAATTCAGCTTAAAATGATAAGTGTGTTAGCTATGCTATACCACAATGATTAACCATTTCATTTAAGATATCATAAGTTGAGCCACACCAAAACCATATAGATGATGGTTTTTCCATTTAGGCATTTATAACAACCACAAAAAATTAGTCAGAATAGCTAAAGAAGTAGAGAAAATCATAGGGGACCAAGAAGGTCATAAGGATCTCATTTAAGACAACAATTTAAAGTCATATTAAATTTAGGGGCAACACACAACAAACCAAAATGTAGCACAACAACACATATTATAAAACATCTCAAATTTGAGGGATAAAAACTAGACCACCTACCTTATGCCTATAGTAGATGATTCATCCAGTATCAACCTTTGGTTTGGTCTTGATCTAAGGAAGATGAAAAAATAGACGAATGCCCTAAAGATAGGGAATAAGAGCCTGCATCAAAATAACTCTACTGAGAAAAATAAAAACAATGACCAGAGCCTAATGAGTGAAGGAATTATTGATGCACTTATAACATGATAGACAAATCTGAAATCAGATTCTAGATGGAGAAGAAACATTAAATCCTATATTTAGGCTTAAAGGGGAGATCCCATTCGAGGGAAGGGAGGGGTGAGGTTTTTTTGAAAAATAGAGGGCCTGTCTTCTTATTTTAAAACCCAACCTTGGGAATTTACACGGCGTATAAACACTTTACACATAGTGTAAAGCTCAAATCCTTTCCACCTGGGAAAAACCCTTTACACATCATGAATTTTACTACCAATTCCATTTCACATCATGTATTTGTTACACATCATGTAAACCAAATACACATTATATACTTGGCCTACAACTATCTTTCAGCCCTTGATTCCTTCTTTTCTAAATATAAACCAACCATTATAAAGGTTCAGTTTTTTATTTAATCCAAAAAGAACCTCAACAAGGGTTTAAATGAAAATTAAAAGAATTTGTACCTAAAAGAAAATTTAGGATCTTATAGTCTTCCCCCCTTAAATGAAATCATCCCCGAGTTTCCCTTCTAAGGGTGGTGAAACATCACCTGTGAATAACTCCAACCACTAAGCACGTATGACGACCTCCTACTTACAAGTCTCATCCTATACCCATTTGTGCTACCATATCACCCATAAAAAAGGTACAAACTGGCCTTCAATATTCTTTGTGATTTGATAAATGATGCGTATAGGACACTCCTAAAAAGAATCATCAATATCTAACTCCACATCCTCATGATAAAAATTATGAGATGAGTCAACATGATATTGATGAAGCTGTGATACATAGAAGACATTGTGCATGGCATGGTACCTCTAAGGTAATAGTAAACAATAGGCTACCGACCTGACTTTATCTAAGACCTCAAAAGGCCCGACATAATGAGGTGATAACTTACCTTACCTCTGTATCTATCTATGCCAAAGTCTGAGTGATATCTATAAGAAAACACAATCCCCAACCTCAAACTCTAGAGGTTGTCGATGATGATCGACATAATATTTTTGTCTATACTTAGCAATAAACATCTATTTCCTAATAATATGAACCTACTTCGAAGCCTCCTAAATGAAATGAGGACCCAATAAAACTTCCTCTCCTACCTCTAACCAACATAGAGGTGAACGAAACGGCCCACCATATAAGGCCTCATAAGGATCCATCTAAATCGTCTCCTAATAAATGTTATTGTAGGAAAACTCTATGATAGGGATATGATTCTCCTAAGAACTGCCAAAATCAAGGATTCATGCTTTGATCATGTCCTCCAACACCTTTATAGTCCATTTCAATTTTCCATTGGTCTGAGGGTGAAAAGATGTGCTCAAAGAACCTATGTACCCATAGCCTTATGAAAACCCTACCAGAAACTCGATGTAAAACAAAAATCCCTATATTAAACGATAATATGAGGGACCCTATGTATCCATATGATCTCATAGATATAAAATATTCTTAGTTCATCAATCGATAATGTCTACCAAATAGGAAGGAAGTGGGATAATTTTGTCAGTCCATCCGTGACTACACAAACTACACCGCTACCTCAAGGAAACCTCAGTAAGCTGATGAAAAAATCCATCACAATATCCTCAAATTTTTATTCTAGGATTGGTAATAGCTGTAACAATCTAGCAGACCACTAGTGATTTTCCTTCACCTATTGATAGGTGTAACACCTAGTGATAAAATCTGTTATCTGATGCTTCATCCCTGGACAACAATATTGTCGGCGCATATCATGATACATCTTGGAGATACCCGTGTGAACTAACCACTCTAAATAATGCAAATCATGCATCAAATCCTCTCTCATATCTATGGGAATCCATATATACCCATGTGTACCCATGATGTCATCATTATCAATAGACCAATTTGGAGGCGGGTCCTCACCAGAAATTCTCTCTCGTAAGACTAAGCCTTTAGGATCTAAAAACCGCCTCATCTTCACTCTCTCCAGAAGTGAAGAGTTCACTAATATACATGAAATCACTGACTATACATGATGTTCTTGCACCTCTATGTATATCTCAGAAAATATATCCATGATATTCCATTCGCTACTAGCCTGCTAAACTACCTGTGTCTGAGTCCTCCTGCTCAAAGTGTCAGCAATAGCCTTTCCTTTTCCAGGCATATAGGATAGCTCGAAGTCAAAGGACTATAGGTACTCAACCCACCTTTGCTGCCTCATATTCAGATCACACTGTGTAAAAATATACCTAAGGATTTTGTAATATGTAAATAGAAAAAAACACTCTTTTAGCAGGAAATTCCTCCAACAATGCATGGCGTGAACAATAATGACTAACTCAAGAACATGTGTCAAGTAATTCTGCTCATGAGGCCTCTTCTCCCACAACCCTTATATAACGAATCTATCTTCCTGCATCAGGATTGCTCCTAGCCCGATACCTAATGCATCATAATAGACTGTATAACTATAGCACCCCAAGTTTTTAAAAATAAATTGGAATTAATGATTTTTTAAGTAGATATTTATAACTATCCTTTAAACATAATTTTTTAAATTCTATATTTTTAATTTCAAATAACAACCATCTATAATTGTGATTAGTATGTTATTTGGAGTCTAATGGAACCAACTTGATTTTTGGTGAATAGTAACATTCCCTTGTGAATAGTAATATGAATAGTAATATGTCCATAATTAATAGTAAATTGTATTATTATTTTATTTTCTTAAGGCTTCAAGATAATGACAAGTTGATTAATTTTTCAAGGTGTTAAAAAATGAGCTATAGATTTAAAATTGTTATTTTTGAATAAATTATGATTTTATTTAAAAATTAAATTAATAATATTTATAAAAATATTTTAAAAAAATGGAGTTCATTTTTTAATTCTACATGTCGAAAAATTTTTAGGGTGAATTTTTGGGATTTCTATGAAATTCTTGAATTTTTGATGAATAGTGAAATATGGTAAAATAGCGTATATTCAAATTATCAGTTAAATACACTATTTATGACATCATAAGTGATGTAGTCCTGCTGAACTCACATGCCATTATTACTATTTGGGGTCACATTAATTAATACTATTCATAGTATTGATAAAAAATATTATAATAATGATTAAAATAATGAAAAATACATCCTCTCCTCTACTATAAATACCATCCTCATTCCCCACTTCCTCCCACACCTCTCAATACTTGATACTTACCTAATTTATGCCCAATAATCCTCCCAAGGATCTTCCCCACGTACAAGACCTTCTAGTCTCACCAAAAATCCAAAATCAAGGGCCTTAAAAAGGATCTCAAGGTGAAGCGATCAAGTGGTAAACATCCTCTTTTGTTTTCTTTCTTTTCTTTTCATTTCCTTTTCTATTCTTCTTATTTAATCACTTCCCCTTATCTAAGAGGCATGAATGATCCATTATCTTACATATTATGGATTTCATCATGTTTATGTAAGACACAACATTATACTTATTCTCCTCTCCCACTTATTCAAGAAATTAAAACACCGTTCGTGATGTGTCAATTTACCGACATCGTGGATGATGTGATTAAAATTTCTTTTCCTTAATTAAAGAGTGGTCATGAATCCATTTTTATGGTTGAACCAGATTATAATTTATGTATTATATCTTATATAAGGTTCTGGAATCATTTTGTACATATTTTATTAATTTATAAAATAAAATGAGTTCTTTGCGATCGAAGAATCACCAAAATGACCTAAACAAATATCAATAATGTTTTAACTTATGAGTCATCCTCATGTAAGAATAAAAAATGATAAATGGTATAATTCATGGTTCTATAAATATTTAAATACCACTCCATTCCAATTCTGTATTTTCACTTCCAATCGACAAGAATATCCATCATGAACCGATCATGGAAATCATGTAAATAACACACCCAAAACAATGCAAGGAACAAAATACTAAAAATTAAATGGTGAAATGATGCAAGGAAATGATCATATAAGGTATTATAAAGATAAATATTTTTCTTTAAGATATTAATAACACACTTTTAACCATTATACAATAGATTTAAACAAGTTTAAATTAAGACAAACCTGAGGTAAGGGAATTGTTAACCTAATTTCCATTCTTTGGGTTAACCATATACATCATTATTTATGTGGTATTAAAATTGTTTGTGTGATGAATTTTGTTTACATTATATTTATTTATTTTTATTTACTATGTATATACATATTCCATCCACTATATTAAGTCTCACATCAATTATATTATATTTGTAAGGGACTTTCTTTTAAAATCCTCTTTTAAAATTTTGTTTTACAAAATTCAAAAGCAATGTTTTTATGAAATTATTCATTTTGTATGATTATTTTATGGTTATTGGGTATTTTTTATGATGAAGTGTGGGACCTATATCTCCCGATAATGCATTGGGTATGTGTAAGTTGTAGGTCTATTGTATGGTTACTCCAAGTGTAACTGCGATGATCACACAAATTATAAGGTAGTCGTGAGGGTTACAAATTATAAGGTAGATGAGAGGGTTAAAAAATTATGTAAGTAATTCCCCAAGATAAATTTATTGTTCTATTTATGTTCTATATGTTTTGTGGAAATCTATTGGAAATACCATGTTTCACAAAGTAAGTTTATATGGGTGAAAAGTATGTCTTTTGGAAAATGATTTCATATGTTACAATTATTCATAGACTAATCTATTATTTCCTACTTTTTATATACCTTACTGAGATTTTTGTGCTCATCCCAAGTTTTTAAATGATTTTCATAGGTTATAAGGACGTGTAATATAAATAAGGAATCCAAGTTAAATGTTATGAATATATGTCAAAGAAAAAATGTTTTATTTGAAAAGTTTTATATTTTAGAAGAAATAGATTATATTTTTGTGGTATATGATCTATATGAATGTGGAATGTAATGTATGTATTATATCCCAATTCTATAAAACTTAAACTTGGAAAGATCCTTAGTATTAAAGTATGTAAGTTCTTGACTAAAATTCAAGATTATGTAATGTAATAAGTACGGGTCCTTATAGTTGGTATCAGAGGATGGTTTAGATAACTTTAGGGGTTAGGATAATGTTAATAGAACTCCATAAATAATTTTTATCTAGGGTTAATTTGAAATGTTATAGAATTTAATTATTAACATGTTACTTAAACTAAGATATGTTTGTTCATAATGGATTTTCATAGAAAAA
This sequence comes from Viscum album, assembly GCA_963277665.1. Classification (NCBI taxonomy): domain Eukaryota; kingdom Viridiplantae; phylum Streptophyta; class Magnoliopsida; order Santalales; family Viscaceae; genus Viscum; species Viscum album. The sequence continues at coordinate 1,689,084,484 of OY728119.1, forward strand.
ATTGGGAAACTTAAGAGGAGAGGCACCGACAGAATGATATCCTTCCGAATCTGTAACTTGGAATAGTAGGGATTGGAACCGAGAAGTTTTTGACAGTAATGGATCAGCTAATGCAGGTAATAAATGGTGGTGGCATCCATGCAAGAGAAAAACCAGAGGTACTACAAAGGAACATGACGATAGTATAATATTTTATGAGACAACACCCTCCTTCTTTCAATGGATATTCTGACCCAGTAGGGGCTGAGGGATGGATTAATGCCCTTGAAAAGATGTTCAATATTGTGGGATGTTCAGATAATCAAAAGGTAAGTCTTTCCATTTATCGTTTTGAAGGTGAAGCTAATCAGTGGTGGTCAATGGTCAATAATACTAGGGATAGAGAGGATGTTTATTCCTTAGAGTGGGATGAATTTAAAAGTATTTTCCTTGAAAAATATTTTCCAAAGGTGGTTCGACTTAGGATAGAGAAGAAATTCCTTAAATTGAAGTATAAGTAGGAAGATTTAGTGGTCGTGTATGAAGTGAACTTCACTCGACTAGTGAGGTATGCTCCAAATCTTATTCTGGATATTAATATAAAAATCATTTTCTTTTAATTAGGATTAATTCCAAGGTATTGAAGGGAATTGGACTCCCATGAATTCAAAAGTTATGAGAAACTTTTTTGATGTGCTGAGAGGGCAGAGATGGAGTTTTATGATGATCAATTGCACTATGAAAATAAGGAGAAGAAGAGTTTTATATAGAAAGATATGGTAAAGAATCAATCAAATATATTTTATGGTAAGAAAATCTAGTTTCTAGTTTGTGAAAAGTGTGGAAAGAATCACCCTAGGGAATGCCTTACCAAAACTGGGTAGTGTTTTCGATGTTGTAAGTTTGGACATATGGCCCGAGATTGTAATGAAAATGATCTTAAGACTAATCCTGGTAAGAAAACTGTAAAGTATTTTAAATGTGGTGAGATGGGTCATTATGCAAATGCCTTCCCAAAGAGAGATCCAAATGATGCAAAGAATCCAAACTATAAGCAGAAAGGTTTAGTGGGATCCTTTGAGTCTATGTCAGTAGATTTCGGGTCATCCAATGACGTTGTATCAGGTACCTTGTTTGTTTACTCAGATTTTACTAAAGTTTTGTTTGATACAATGTATACACATTCCTTTATTTCTGAGGAATTTTCTGGTAAATTGGAAATATCACCTCAACATATGAGATCATATATTATTGTCAAAACACCGAGAAGAAATATTATAGAAAAGAGAAATTATAATAATCTTTCTATTGTGTTCTGTGGAAATACTTTACTTGAATTTTTTTCCCTTAGTAGAGTTTTATTTCATTCTAGGAATGGATTGGATTTCTATTTATCATGCTAAGATTGACTATAGAGCTAAAGAAGTTTTTTTCTCAGAAAGAGTTTCAGTTTGTATACAAGAACGAACCCATACAATTGATAACATATGAGGAAGCCAAGAAACTATTGAAAGATTGGAATGAAAGTTATCTTGCTCATATTGTTGAAAATAAGGGAACTATTCGGATTAATGAAGTGCCAGTGGTAAATGAATACCTTGATGTTTTTCTTGATGAGTTACCTAATGTTTTACCTGACCAAGAAGTTGAATTCATAATTTACTTATTTCCTGATGCTAATACAATTTCAAAACCCCCATATAGAATGGTTGAAATTGAATTTATTGAATTGAAAAATCAATTACATGATTTTCTTGATAAAAGATTCATTCATCCTAACACTTCACTATGGGGTGACCCTATTTTGTTCGTTAAAAAGAAAGATAGTTCCATGAGACTTTTCATTGATTATAGAGCCTTGAATAAAATCACCGTTAAAAATAAGCATCCTTTGCCTCATATCGATGACTTGTTTGATCAGCTCCAGGGAGATCAGTACTTTTCCAAGATTGACTTGAGATATGGATACCATCAACTGAAGGTGAAGGAGGATGACATCCCAAAAAATAGTTTTTCATACTAGATATGATCATTATGAATTTTTTGTTATGCCGTTTGGGTTATAATGCACTTTATATATTCATGGACCTTATGAATAGAATATTTCACGAGTTCTTAGATAAATTTTTGGTTGTGTTTATTGATGACTTTCTGGTATTTTATAAGAATAAAGAGGAGCATGAAAAATATATAAGTGTTGTTTTGAAAACCTTAAAGAAAAATAAACTGTATGTAAAATTCAGAAAGTGTGATTTTTGGTTGCAATAGATTTTTTTTCTTGGGAACATTGTAAATAAGGATGGAATAAAAATTGATCCTACCAAAACAAAAGTTGTTGATGAATGACCAAGACCTAAAAATGGTATAGAGATTCGTAGTTTTATTGGATTAGTAGGTTATTACCAAAGATTTTTTAACAAATTTGTATAGTTATCTAGCCCACTAATTAACTTAACGCGAAAAGGGGTTAAATTTATTTGGACACAAGAATGTGACGTTTTTTTTCAGGAACTGAAGAAGAGATTGGTGAATGCTCTAGTTTTGGCCTTACCTTCCCAAAATGGTGATTTTTTCATATACAGTGATGCTTCATTGAAGGGAATTTGTTGCGTTCTGATATAGGATGATTAGGTAATTTCTTATGCTTCAAGACAACTAAAAACTTAAGAGTTAAATTATCCCACACTTTATTTGGAATTTATAGCTATGGTTTTTTGCTTTGAAAATATGGAGTCATCATTTATACAGATCCAAATGTCAAATATATACTAACCATAAAAGTCTGAAGTATATATTCTCTTAGAAGGAATTAAACATGAGGTAGAGAAGACGGCTTGAGCTGATAAAGGATTATGATTTCTCGATCAATTACCATCTAGGAAAAGCAAACAAAGTGGAAGATACCTTGAGTAAAAAACATCATGCATCGTTAACCATGTTATGTTGAGAACATGATTCCTTGATTAATGATTTGATGAATTTTTTCTTAGAAGTTGTTGGTGCAGGAAATACCTCTATTTTGTTTCAGGTTTTAGTGTTGTCATCATTATTAGATAGAATTAAGAAAGTGAAGAAAGAAGACCATGAGCTACAAAAAAGGTAGAATTGGTTAAAATGGGTAAGTTTCTATAATTTAACCTTAATAAATATTGTTTTTTAAGATTTGGAAAAAGGTTGTGTGTGCCTTGTGATTCCCATTTGAAGAAAGAATTGTTGTGTGAAGCTCATAGTTATCCATTTTCAGTTTATCCTGGAAGTACTAAGATGTAAAAAGACTTTCGAGAGTATTATTGGTGGGATAGAATGAAGAGAGATATTTCTGATTTTACCATGAAATGTTTGACATGTAAACAGGTTAAAGTAGAACGGTAGTTACCGAAGGGGATAACTCAACCTTTTTCAGGGCTAGAGTGGAAAAGAGAGAATATATCCATGGACTTCATGGTGAGACTACCTAATACTTCTCTAGGTAAAAATGTGATTTGGGTTATTATTGATCGGCTGACTAAATATGCACATTTTCTTTCTATTCGGGAAACAATACCTTTAGATTAGATTTATCGATTGTACCTCAAAGAGATTGTCATGTTACATGGAGTTCCACTTTCCATTGTATCTGATCAGGATCCCAGGTTCACTTCTAACTTTTGGAAGGGCCTTAAAAAGTTGTTGGGCATAGAATTAAATTTCACTATAATTTTTTATCCTCAATTAGATGGGTAGTTAGAATGAATGATTCAGACTTTAGAGGATATGATTTGATCTTGTTCAATAGACTACTAGGAAAGTTGGGATCAACATCTTTCTTTAGTTGAGTTTTCTTATAATAACAATTTTCATTCCAGTATACAGATGGAACCTTTCAAGGCATTATATGGGAAGTGGTATAGAACTCCATATTTTTGGGATGGAGTTGGGGAAAGGAAGTTGATGGGACCAGAATTAGTAGAGGAAGTGGATGAGAAAGTGATGATGATCTAGCAACACATGAGGATAGCTAAGAGAAAACAGAAAAGTTATGCAGAAAATAAGAGGAAAGACTTTTCTTTTGAGATAGGTGATCAAGTTTTTCTTAGAATCTCACCATGAAAAATTGTTATGCATTTTAGTAAGAAAGGAAAGATAATTTCATGGTTCATTGGACCTTATGAAATTCTGGATAAGGTTGGACCATTCATCTATAGAGTAGCATTTCTTCCATGTTTTTCTTAGGTACACAATGTTTTTCATATTTCGATATTGAGAAAGTATGTGCCAGATTCATCTCATGTCTTGATCCTAGATGTAGTACAACTGGAAGAGAACCTTTCTTATGAAGAGAAACCAGTTCAAATTATTGATCGAAGGGAACAAGTATTTTGGAATAAGATAATCCACTAGGTAAAGGTTTTGTGGAGAAACCACATGGTTGAAGAAACAACATGAGAGTCTGAAAATTCTATGAGGGAAATGTACCCTCACTTGTTTAATAATTAAATAAAATTGTGAGGACACAATTTTCAGAAGGTGGAGCTAATGTAACACCCCAAGTTTTTAAAAATAAATTGGAATGTATGAAACTTTGTTTTAAGTAGATATTTATAACTAGCCTTTAAACATTTTTTTGTCACTTATATGTTTTGAATTTCGAATAATGGTCATCTACAATTATGATCAATAAGTTATTTGGAGTCTAATGGAACCAACTAGATTTTTTTTGTGAATAGTAACATACCCTTGTGAATAGTAATATGAATAGTAATACGACCCTAATGAATAGTAAATCATATCATTATTTTATTTTCTTAAGGATTAAGATAATGAAAACTTGATTAAATTTTCAAGGTGTTAAAAATGAGTTATAGATTTAAAATTGTTATTTTTGAATAAATTATGATTTTATTTAAAAATTAAATTAATAATATTCAGAAAATTATTTTCAAAAAATGGAGTTCATTTTTGAATTATACATGTAAATAAATGGTTAGGGGGAATTTTTTGGATTTTTCTGAAATTCTTGAATTTTTGATGAATAGTGAAATACAGTAAAATACCATATATTCAAATTATCAGATAAATAAAATATTTCTGACATCATAAGTGATGCATGACCACTTGGTTCGAACTCACATTCTATTATTACTATTTGGGGTCACATTAATTAAGAATATTCATAGTATTGAGCAAAAATATTATAATAATGATTAAAATAATGAAAAATACCTCCTCTCATCCATTATAAATACCACCCTCATTCCCCTCATCCTCCCACACCTCTCCAGCCTTGAGCCTTACCTAAGTTATACCCAATACTCCTCCCAAGTCTTTTCCCCACGTCCAAGACCTGATGGTCTCACCAAAAGGCCAAAACCAAGGGCCTTAAGAAGGATTTCAAGGAGAAGAGATCAAGAGGTAAACATCCTCTTTTGTTTTCTTTCTTTTCTTTTCATTTCCTTTTCTATTATTATTCTTTACACACTTCCCATTATCCAAGAAGAATGAATGATCCATTATATTAAATATTCTTTATTTAATCATGTTTATGTAATACACACCTTTATACTTCCTCTTCTCTCCCACTTATTTAAGAAATTAAAACATCGCCCGTGATGTGTCGATTTACCGACATCGTGGATGATATGATTTAAATTTCTTTGACTTCCTTAAAGAGTGGTCATGAAACCATTTTTATGGTTGAAAAATATTATAATTTATTTATTATATATAAAATAATTTTCTGGAATCATTTTGTATATATGTTATTAATTTATAAAACAAAATGAGTTCTTTACGATCGAAGAATCGCCAAAATGACCTAAAAAATATCAATAATGTTTTAACTTATGAGTCATCATCATGTCAGAATTAAAAATGATTAATGGTATAATTTATATATTTTTAAATATTTAAATACCACTCCATTCCTATTATGGATTTTCACTTCTAATCGACAAGAATATCCATCATGAACTGATCATGGAAATCATGTAAAGAACACACCCAAAATAATGCAAGGAACAAAATACTAACAATTTAAGGGTGAAATGATGTAATGAAATGATAATATAAGGTATCATAAAGATTAATATGTTTCTTTAAGATATTAATAACACTCTTTTAACCATTATATATGAGTTTTAAACAATTTTGAAGTAAGAAAAACCCGAGGTAAGGGAATTCTTAACCCAATTTCCATTCATTGGGTTAACCTTCTACATCATTATTTATGTGGTATTAAAATTGTTTGTGTGATGAAATTTGTTTATATTATGTTTAATTATGTTTATTTACTGTGTATATACATATTCCATCCACTATATTAAGTCTCACTTCAATTATATAATATTTTTAAGGGACTTTCTTTTAAAATCCTCTTTTAAAATCCTGTTTTACAAAATTCAAAAGTAATGTTTTTTTTGAAATTATTCATGTTGTATGATTATGTTATGGTTCTTTGGTTTTGTTTATTATTAAGGGTTGGACCTATATATCCCTCCAATGCATTGGGTATGTGTAAGTTGGAGGTTGTCTGTATGGTTACTCCAAGTGTAACTGCGATGGTTACACAAATTGAAAGGTAGTTATGGGGGCTACAAATTATAAGGTAGCCAAGAGGGTTACAAGATTATGTAATTAATGCCCCACGATACCTTTATGGTTAGATTTATTTTCTATATGTTTTGTGGAAATCTCATAAAAATCCCATGTTTTACAAATTAAGTTTATATGGGTGACAAGTATGTCTTTTTGAAAATGATTTCATACGTTACAAGGATTCATGGACTAATCTGTTATTTCATTCTTTTTATGTCCCTTACTAAGCTTTTTTGTGATCATCCAAAGTTTTTAAATAATTTTCACGGGTTATAAGGGCGTGTAATACAAATAATGAATCCAAGTTAAATGTTATGAATATATGTCAAAGAAAACATGTTTTATTTGAAAAGTTTTATATTTCGGAAGAAATTGATACTATTTTTGTGGTATATAATCTATATGAATGTGGAATGTAATGTATGTATTATATCCAAATTCTCTAAAACTATAAACTTTAATAGATCCTCATTATTAAAGGAAGTAAGTTCTTGACTAAAATTCAATATTATGTAATGTAATAAGGCTGGGTATTTATAATAGCCCCTGCCCAACTCTAGTAGAATCAGGATCAGCATTGAACTCAATCTTACTTTCATCTCCTGAAAGGCTATCTAATAAGATTTATACCATATAAACTTCCCACCCTTCTTATTGAAGTCTGTAAGAGGTTCTTCTAAGCATGAGAAGTGCTGTATAAAATTCCTGTAGTAACCAACTAGCCCTAAGAACCGTCATTTGTCAAAGAAGTTCTTAGGATGCTCCCAAGTAACCACAACTCTCACCATCTTCAGGTCAAATGAAACTCTTGAATATGAGATAATATGATCTTATAAGTAAATCCTGTCAATATAGAAGTGACATTTACTGATATTATAATACATTTGATGCTCTCTTAGTGTATTTAGAACGATCTCAAGATGAGTGGCATGGTCGCTTCGAGTATGAGAATACACCAAGATGTCATCTATGAAGACCACTATAAAGGAATATATATAGGGATGAAAAATACTATTTATCAAAGGCATAAATATGTCCGGTGAATTTATAATACCAAACAGCATAATGAGATACTCATATAATCCATACCGACTATGAAAAGCCGTATATAGAATATATAAAGTCCTATCTCGAACTTAATGATAGACCAATCTTAGGTTGATCTTCAAGAATACCCTCACTTCTCTCAGATTGTCAAAAAGATCATCTATGAGAGGTAAGGGATACTAGTTATTCATTATAAGATGATTTTAATTTATATAAATCCATGCAAATACTAAGGGTTTCGTATGCCTTCTTGGATAAAAATGACCAATGAACCCCTGGGTGATGTACTAGGCCATATAAAACCCTTGTCCTCTAAATCCTTTAGTTTCCTCTTAAGATCATACAAGTTAGTATTATTCATCCTATAAAGATGAATGTATACTAGTGTAGCTCTAGACACTAGTTATATAGTTAACTCTAACTCTCTCTCATGAGGTAGTCCATAAAAGTAGTTGAGGAAGACATCCTTGAAACAATCGAATATAGGTGGGAACTCAATCTGATGTAATTACGGATCCTCTATATAATGGTTAGAAATATAGGTAGTAACTCCACCTAGCCCAAGATTATCTAGTCCATATCTATTAGAATTTACATCCCACTTTCCCTTATGAATGTAAGTTCTTCCCTCTAGTGATGTAAATAAAACCCTCTAGCGATAAAAATTCACATAGGCATGATAAGGAACCAACCAGTTCATCATGAGAATGAAATCAAAGCCTGTCATATCAAGGATAAATAGGTTCCATAAGAAACAATGACTGCCTACCTTAATAGGAAAGTCCCTGTACTGGCGTATACTCTTTGAATGTATACCCAAAGGTGTATCAAGTCTCATAAAACCATTAGAAAACTGAACATTGAGCCTAAGGATCTCCACAACATGCACAAATATGAAGGAATGTGATGCACTGATATAAAATAATGAAGACATGATAATAGAGTCTACTAGAATAGCACCTAAAATAGTAGATTACTCGGCATCCTGATCCTTTGGTATAGGTTGTATTGAATAAATTTGGCATGATCCTTAACCCTATACTACAACCTGACTACCTGTAGTGGGTCCGCTCTGCTGATGCTGTATATCTAAATCCTGGCTACCATGACCATAAACTCCTCCTCTACATGTATATCCAGTAGTAATTTAGATACCTTCCTAGTGAGGTGTTATTGAACCTTCTCTCGAAGGAGGATCTAGCATGGATCCTTACCCATTCAACACAGATGGGAAGGTCCTATAGAATCATTGTAGATGCCCCAATCTACAAAAACCTCAACAATCAACAGGGTCTCTAGGATAACAGGGATTCTTATTCCTAGGATTCCCACACTGGTGATATACCACGTAATTATCTATGGGTGTCAATAGGATTCTGCTGATTATATGTGCAGTCTCAAAGCACCACTTCCGACCACTAGTCGAACCACTATGTAGTATGGGTTTTGAACCGCCCTAGCTCACACTGTCTACTTCCCTTAAGTTCCAATCGGTGATAAGGTTATGGTTTAATATATTAGATATGGTTTCCAACAATAAAAAATTCACTAGATAATTAATAGGATTCTGAAGCCCATCCTCAAATCATCTCACTTTCACCGTCTCATCATCAGTATAGATTGGAGAAAATCATTAAAGCTTTGTAAAATGAACTGAGTAGTCCATAACTATCATATAAACCTACCATAGGTTTATTAATTCCCTAGAATGATTGTCCCTTAGGGTATTGGGGAAGAAATAATCAAATAAGATCAAATAAAAGTCCCTCCAAGTCACTTCTTGATACAGACCCTCCTGGTTCAGAATATCCCACTAGCGTTTGGAGGATCCTAGAAGAATATAAGTAGAAAGTTTCACTCTCATATCAGGAGGTGTTTCTAGATGATAAAATATATACATAACCATATCAATCCATATCTTTTCATCCCGTGGTCCTCCATCCCATGAAAACATGAGTGGATCCTGCTGCTAGAACTCCCAAGTCAACTCTAATATAAAAGGGGTAGCGCGTAGAGCTCCCTGTTAAGTCTTCATAAGCCGCAAAAAATCTCCTCAAAACCAGGTATCATTTCCTATGTCTAGAATAAGAATAGGTTCCACAGGAGGCACTATAGTAGGTATCACAAGCGACTCATGAACCACCACCTTTGGATCATGTTCATCACCACCCTCCCAGCGTACGATTAGAGGATGTCATGGTGAAATTTCTCTATAGATGCCAAAAACACAACTCAAATAAAAATTTGATAATGTAATAATCCAAAAATAAAGAAACATAATAGGTACAAATCCTTTCTATGATAAACAAACCCCTATGATTACTCATAAATATAGGTATGGGCAGTAAAAACATTATATAGAATGCCAAAGACACTACCTTCTTCCCACTACTAATGTTAGGTCTGGGTCAAGCTCTGTGTTTTTCTTCTTTAATTTAATTTAAATTTCATATTTGTATTACATTTATCTTTGAATGGTTGAACTAAATGGGTCACCACTTCTAATCCATACAGGCCCATACACCTTATGAACTAAAGTGTAGTGTCCACTTAATCCATACCATAACACATTCCAGTCCATGTGAAAAATGGTATAAGACTCAACGTGATATAGTTGACTACTTAGGGTTTCTGTTATAGCCTAAGTAGGAAAGAACTATTTAGGTTATAGTAGACATTCTAAGTACCAACTATGTTTTCTCAATCCTATTCATAAAACATTAGTCAATTTAACATCTATATCTCATAAGGCACAAATAACAATGTCATGTAATCAAGAAATTCATCATATATAGCATGGCATAATGCATGGAATATGAATTCAAACATGTGACTAAGATGATGTATGAGATGAAATTCCATCATCTCATCAGAACATGCTAAAATAAAATCCTGAATCATAGAAATAATAATATCATGATTCAATTTCATCACCCAATAGTGGAATCAAATCAACTATAATAAGAATAATACAGAAAATAGTAATTTACTTCCATGGTAATTTAGATTTTCTCTGTACATGGGTTAGCTACTCTTAGGAAAAGCTCATTACCAAATCCCAATTTCTTTCCTAATATCTTGAAAATTGTCTCAAAATAGTAAATAAATAAAATAAATATCCTTTGATACCAATTTTTGACATCCCAACCTGGATTCCACTTAAATGGTGCCTCGGGCTGGTGGACCACATGGCCTCAATTGGGACTTCCCATATACCAGAGGCTGCCGACTAGTAGTGAGGGACTAGGGTGTGTCCGTGGGGAGAATATCCCATATGGTCATAGTAGCACAATAGTGAAGTATATAGATAAATATATGAATCATAATAATCATGGAAAAGATAGTGAAATCACATATAAACATCCAAGAACTAAGTGATAATCAAAGCAGTAAACTAGATCATGTACAAAAGATGATGATTTTATGAATCTAAAAAAAGGGAAAACATGTATACATGGAAGAAGGCAGTGAATACAATACATGATACACAAAAGTTATAAAAGGGACAAAAATCTATCCAATCACCCCGATATGCATCTCGATCATATATTACCAATCTCCCATCCAAATTCATGCAAGAAGTCACACATCCAAAAGTGTAAATTTCCCCTTTTCTACACCTGCAAGCTTATAGTCTGCGCGGGTACCATTGGAGGCCCATATAGGGTGAGAGATAAACTTAGTAGGCTACCAATAATGGTGTCTATAAATATCAATTCAGTTCATATAAAATGGAAGTGTTCATATATAATAATGAATAACAGTAATAAAAAATGTAAAGGGTCGGCTCTGGTTGCTGAAGGAAAACCAGACAGACACTACCTGCTTCAACCTGTGATGGAATATCTCTGAACAAGTATTAAGGGACCCAATTCTTGATATCACAATAATTGGGGATTCCATACCCAGTATCACAGTAGTAGGGATGTCATGCCCAATATCACAGTATTGGGGACACCATGCCTAGTATTACAGTAGTAGGGACACCATGCCCAATATCATCGTAAGGTTTGTCATGCTCGTATATAATAAAAAGGGTCATCATGCCTGGTATCACAGTATAGGGTCGTTATGATCAGTATCACAATATAGGGTCATCATGCCCAGTATCACAGTATAGGGTTTCCATGCCTGTATCACATAAATGGGATGCCATGCCCGTATCATGAGAATATGGGATTCCATGCCCAGTATCACAGAATAGGGATGCCAAGTCTAGTATCACAAAAATGGGGGATTCCATGCCCAATATCACATATATAGGGAATCCTTGGCCATGTATCACATAGAAAAAGGGATTACATTCCCCCCCCACATAACATGATCAAGGGTCATCATTTCCATTTACCATAATAAACAATGATCTTCATGCCCATACATCAGTAGTGATAAGTAATCATTGGCTTTAATAAGAGCCAAAGCATAATTAATAACTCATTAACATTTAATAATAACAGGGAAATAACTATTTTTCCATTTAATTGGGTGATATGGTCATACTACTCACCTTAATTTAATTCATCTTAAAATGATAAGTGTGTTAGCCATGCCATACCACAATGATTAACCATTTAATTTAAGATATCACTAGTTAAGTCATGCAAAAACCATACCGAGGATGGTTTGTCCATTTAGAAATTTATAGAAACCATAGAAACTTAGTTGATACACCTCCAGGGGTGGAGATAATCGTAGGGTCCAAAGAAGTTCATAAGGTTCTCATTTAAGACAACCATTTAATGACATACTAAATTTAGGGGAAACACACGGTGAACTGGAATGCGAAACAACAAAAAAATTATAAAACATCTCAATTTTGAGGGATAAGAACTAGAAAACATACCTTATTCCTATATCATATTCCTTGGCCAGTATCTACCTTTGTTTTGGTCCAGATTAGAAGAAAACAATAAAATAGATGAACACCCTAAAAATAGGGAATAAGAGCCTACATCAAAATAAATCCATCAAGATAAATACAAATGATGAACATAGCCTAAGGAGTGAAGAAATTACTGGATCACTTATAACATGACATAAAGATATAAAATCAGATTCTGGATGGAAAATCTAGATCAAAGCATAGCTTTAGGATCAAAGGGGTGCTCCTGCATGAGGGAAGGGGGGGGGGTGAGGTTCTACAAAATATTGAGGCCTTGCCTCCTTATTTTAAAAATTGACCTTGGTAATTTACACAATGTTCAAATCTATAGGTATTTACCCTTGGAAAAAACCCTTTAAACATTGTGAATTTTCCTGCCTAGGCCATTATAAGTCGTGTATTTGTTACATGTCTTGTACTTGGCCCACAACCAGATTTCATCCCATGCTTCCTTATTTTCAAAAGATGAACCAACCAGTATAAAGGTGCAGTTTTGGATTTAAGACAAAAGGACATCAATAAGGGTTTAACTGAAAATTAGAAGAATTAATATCTCAATGAAAATTTGGGATCTTATACTCTTGGGGCCGAGCCGTGTTCTTATAGTTGTGCCCATGTCCATCAAACCGTGCCCGTTTACTCTTAGTGTACATGGTGTGTACTACCACATGGGGCCCTAGGCATGTACAACTGGAATATGACCTGGATTCTCAGGGATAGTCCCATAGCATGTGGCTCAGCCACATGATGTGTTATCCTTATCTTCCCCAAAACCATAGCTGCCGTAGCTAGGTGGGGCTACAAAATGTGTGTTCATCAGACTACATGCAGTGTAGTCATGTTTTTCATAGAAAATACAATTTATTTACACATTCTCTAGACCTGTATTTTCAATCATTGAATCCACCATTTTAACACCCAAAATGATAGTAATTGCCTCTAACCATCGATTTTGAACCTCTGTTGGACAGAAATCGAAATCTGATCTTTCTTGGTGGTCCTTCATACGTCCCACACACCTCCCATCACTGTCAATCTGTCTTAGATCCTATATCCATGATAATCATCACCCAAATATTAAAAATATTATTGAATTGCTCTTAAATCACTATCTTAATCACTGTTCACCCAATCACTATGAATTTGGGGGTTCAATCACACTTGAACCCACCCCAGAAAAGTTAAACCAAGACCTGTAGGCCAACGATGAAGAACCCAAAGAACGATGAGAAAAAATAACCATAAAAAGAGTGATAAACACCAGTAGACATGTGTTCTCATCCAATGAATACAAATTGGGGAAAACAAGGTGAGATCATGTCATAATAAGGATTATAAATTGAAGAAATAATTTAATTCAACAAAGGGGCTCATGCAAAGACCTTGAAATCACCAATAGGTGATAATAAAATCAAATTCATTCTTTAAAAATTTAATAAATATGGAAGAAACAAAAATTAACAATTACTGCATCAAGATTGGATTTATTTTTGGTGAATAATGTGTTTGGAAATGATGGGTAAGATCTAATGTGTTCATTATTTGTCGATTCACCTTGATCCGATCACCGAACATCAGTTGATCTCGATTCACCAATGAAGGTCATTAGATATCATATCAAAAACATCCTAGAGTTATGAAAATAACCCTAAAGAGATTTTATAATTAAATATTTATAGAGGATTAGATTTAGGTCATTTAAATTAAAATAAATAAATAAATAATATATTTTAATTTAAACACACCTGCCAATGGTTGCCTCATTCGAACATCCAATGCTGACCAAGGTTGTGCCTAGGAAAAACTCTACACTCTAGATTTAACTATGGTATCATATTTTCAATCCAAGACTCATTTTAAGAGATATTCCATTATTTTTGAAAAAATTCATGATTGTGATATAAAATATATTTAATATTTTTATAAAATTAATTTCGGGATCATTGGGTCTTAGAATCACGCATCATCTCAGTGTCTGGCTCTAAAAATATTTCTTAATATATTTCAAAGTCTTACAAGGAAAAAGAAGAGTGTCTAAATTATTCCCTCCTTTAAATATATTTTCCCCGAAAAGAAAAAACAAAGAAAATAGGTGGATATACTGAGTCCTTATCTAGATCTCCCACTCCCAGGATCTCTCTTACATACTCTCATGCTACTACAACAAATGAACTAATGGAATGATCTATCCATGCAGGATCCTCTCTCGTTGATCCTTGATCTCCATTGGGTACTATGTGAAGAAGGATCCATACTCAATTTATGGCTCTTCCCAGTCAATAATGTGTATTGGATTATACACATATCTCCTAAGACATGACACATGGAAGATGTCATGCACCCACTCCAATTGTGGGGGTAAGGCGAGGTGGTAAGAAACCTAACCAACCCTTTACATGATCTCGAACAACCCAATGAAACTTGGGTATAACTTACCCCCCAGATGAATATTCACAATCCTCATCTTGGGGAGACTCTTATGAAAACATGGTCTCTATTATCAAACTCTAAGGGCCTATGACATCGATCTACATAATATTTCTACCTTCTTTGAGCTTTCCTCATCTGCTCTCAGATCACCTGGACCTTCTCTATCATCGCTTGCACCATCTTTATCCCAACTAGAGATGCCTCAACGATCTCAATCTAGCATAAAGGTGACTTGAAGGGTCTCCCATAAAGAGCATAAAAAGATTCCATGATGATGATATGGTAATATATATTATTTTAAGCAAAATATTGCAAAGTTAATTGATCCTCACAACTCTGATTGAAGTATAAAACCTGATACCTTGAAATATCCTACAACAAATAGATATTGTGATTGATTTTATCATCCTTATGGGGGTGAAAAGATTTACTCATCATCAAATGGGTCTATAATTCCTCCTATAGCCCGATCTAAATCCATGATTTGAACCACGCATCACGATCGAAGACAATCCTCAAGGTCACCCAATGAAGGTGGATGATCTATGTACATACAACTTCCCAAACTCTCCATCAAACTCTACTCCTTGATAGTAAGGAGGTGATACAACTTTGTAAGTCGGTTAAATATCAACCAGGTAACATCATGGCCTCTCACTGTCCATGGAATCTTTGCCACAAAGTCCATGGATATGATGTCTTATTTCCACTCTAGGATATCAAGAGGCTATAAAAAACCTATCAAAACTTGGTGCTCGGCCTTAACCCGCTAACATGCGAGACATCAAGAGATAAACTCAGTTATGCTCCTCCTCATGATATACCATGAAAACTACCACTAAAGGTCCCCATAAATCTTCCCTACACCAGGATGTATAACCAAAGGAGAAGTGTTAAACTCCCTTATCACCACCTCTTGAATTGTGATCATAACCACCATCCATGCCTAAAAATGTATAATGTTATCTCTCCTTTAGAGAATCCATTTGGTAAATATCATGAGGATATATAGTCATGTAAGAACTCACAATCAATGTCTCCCAATTGAGTCTCCCTTAGAGAAGTGGAGGATTCAACACCATAAACTAAATAAAACTACACCCTCCTCCTCTACCATGGTAATCTACAATGAAGCCAACTTATCTGATGCCTCCTCCAACAAGGGAGACTGGGAATTCCTTCTGAGGGAATCTTTCACCATATTTCCTTTCCCATGAGTATAGACTATATCAAAGTCATAGTCCTATAGGAACTCCAACCAGTAATTTTGTATAAGGTCAGATCTCTAAGCATGAAGATATACATGAGACTCTGATGGTTTGAATAAACAAAAAGTATTCTCCTAGAAGATAGTGTCTCCACATCCTCAGAGTGAAGATCACCACTATCAAATCTAGGATGTGAGTTATGTAATTGTGATTGTGGGGTCTCAACTAACTCAACCCATATGTGATCACCAACTTCCTCTACATCAACACACAACCAAGACCGTCTCCATAGGCACCACAATATACTACATACTCTAAGCCCTCCTCTGGTAGTCTCAATATAAGAGAAATTCTCAGCCTTAGCCTCAACTCCTCAAAGGATATCTAACACTACCCAGTCCATGTTAAGAGAGTCAAATGGGATGTAATCCAAGAGAATTCCACCATGAACCTCTTGTAGTACCCAACCAAGACAATAAAACTACACACATTTGAAACACTCTTAGGTGGATCCCAATAAAGAACTACATCAATCTTCACTAGGTCTAGAGCTAATCCATGCTCATAAATGACATGTCCTAGAATGTGAAACTCATAGATCCAAAACTGGCACTTCGAGAGCTTAACATAAATCTAGTGCTCCTAAAGAAAGTCTAGGACCATCATCATGAGATATTCATGATCCTCCCATGACACAGAGTAAATGAGTATGTCATTAGTGAAGACAACCACAAAATGATCCAAATATGGTTAGAAAATTCAATTTATCAGATCCATAAACACTGTAGTGGAATTTGTCACATTGAAATTTATCATCAGGAACTCATAATGTCCATAGAGACATCATAATTATAGATTCATAATATCATCCTAGCGAACCCTCAACTGGTGGTATCTAGATCTGAGATCATTATTTGATAACCATCTTGTGTCTCACAACTGATCAAATAGGCCATCAATACTCATTAAGGGGAACTTTTTATTTATTGTGGCCTAATTTAGGCAATGATAATAAATAAAAATCCACAAGATCCCATCCAATTTTTCCACAAACAAAACCAGAGATGCCCATGAGGACACATCGAGTCTAATAAAACCCTTATCTCAAAGGTCCTCCAACTACACATTCATCTCTCAGAGTTCAGTAGGGGTCATCCGAAATTCTATATAAGATATAAGAGTGGTCCTAGGGTGAAATATTATGAAAAACTCCATCTACTACTTTGATGGTAGTCCCATAACATCCTCAAGGAATATGTCCATATACTCCTCCATGACTGAAAAACCTAAATTATTGAAGTTTCCACTGCACTAAGGGATAAAATTGAAAATTGATGGGTGATGGGTTTTAGATTCCTATTTGAAATACCTACTCACTTAACTATGAGATATATCTCACCCAAAATTGAGAATATCATCCCATTATTCTGAAGTCATCTAAATCATCTTCGGTGAAAGTTGATCTGGGATTAGAACATAGGAAACCAGTCCATAACCAATATGATATCATATGGTTTCATTGTGATGACCAAGAGGTCCCATAATAAACTCTCTCCACCAAGAGATAGCTCACACTGCCAATAAATATGCGACAATGAAGAAGAATTCATTGTAGGAACCTCAATTCGAAGCTACTAAGCTAAAGTCTCAATTGGTAGCTCTAGATATCTCATTAGGAGTAAAGATATTATGGAATGAATTGCACATATGTATAATAGTACTAAAGAAATATTAAAATATACATAGATTATACCTCTAATCATCTCATGAGCATCCGGTTCATAAGTCTCCATAGCCTAGAGCTGTCCACAGCCCTGGCCGCCAGCTCCCTGAGCCTGAAGTGGGATAATTGGGGGTGGGGTGTTAGTGGCGGTGGTGGAAGTGTCTCATAATAGCTTCCAACAATATAATATCCTCTCTTCTAAGTTATGCCTACTCCTATTCCAGCACCGCCTCCCTAGGGGCTTCCCTATCCACACCTGGGAGAACCCTGATCATGGTGCTGCCTATGTCGTGGTGGTCCATCCACTACCTTCCTTCCCTCCTTAGCACGTCAAGTAAGGAAATCATGTTCCATGTTAACTTTACCTTCACATGCATAACATAACCCCTCTTCGGGCTGCCCTGGTCCTCTACATTGTCCTTGAGCTGTATAACCACATACCTGAGCCCGATCATGGGAATGCCTCCTATGCCTTGAAACCTATAATTTGTATGATACTATATATAACTCATCCCTAGGATTAGAACTGATGGAACTATCTACATGGAACCCCTCAGATATGAATCTCTCCATCACCATCTCATGATCCATCACCCTAACTTACGTGGGAATGCACAGGGGTAACACACTGGCACAAATGTATCTATGAAGGCCCTACTTGAACTTTCATTCCTAGAAGTAACCATCCTAAATCATGTCTAGGGAGTACCATGTAAGGTCAGTAAACCTTGAAACATAGTCATCAACTACCATCTCTCCCTACTGCAACTCTAGAATCTATTGAATCCAAACTAAACACAAGCCTGAGGGGTATTACTCCTCACAAAATAGCTGATAGAATTTGGAAAATGAGAGTACCAACTCATAATGTGTTTGTGTGTCTAGAATCAACCATCACCCAACTACTATGTGGAAAATACTAGTTTCCAGTTCAATCATATGATTAGTTGGGGTCCACAAAAGTATATAAACTAGGATCATCGACTCAAGACAATCCTTCGCTGCATGGGACCTATCTCACTATAGAACCTCAACGGCCTCTGGTATTGGAACTCATAGAGTTCACTAAGACTACGTGCATCCATATCCTACTCTATTGGTATAATCTGCTTCTCAACTAGTGGGGGGTGTTTCTACCTATCTCCTTGGAGTAAATATCTCATGAGATGGCACTTAAACTGAGGCTTCATAAATCATTGGATCATCATCACAATCCTAAATTGGTAACCTGGATGTTTGTCTTCATAGAGGCATCATAAAAACCAATCAAGACATACCAATATCATATGATCATATATATATGGGGAGTTGACTCAAGAAGGATAGTCAAAAGACTAAATCCTATATAATGCATGTAACAATGTTCCTTATAACCAATGTCTCAGTATACCGATTCAACATGTAGGTAGTCAGAATTCTGGTGAATAGATACATCGGTCATCACACAAACACTGGGTTCCCTAGTCTGAAATTCTCACTCGATACACTTTGAAATTATTGTTCTAAATTCCTAACCAAACCTCATAAGTGGAAAAAAATCTAAACACCATCATGAGGTCAACCTGCCTTTGATACCAATATGTAATGACCTAACCAACCAGGGTCCACCTAGACGGTGAAATAATGGGCCTCCGCAACCCTAATCCCGCCTCCATAGGACAGGGGATGGTGTCAATCATCGAAATACATAAAAAAAATGGGAGTCATTTTCCTAAATCACATATATTCACACACCCAACATATCCATGTAGAAGTGCAGATGAATAAAATTAAAAGACAGTAACATATAGAGTAAAAAACATGAATGTAATAACTTATAGGTAATAAAAAAGAGAACAAAGACCTAATATGAAAATTAAAGGAAAAAAATACACACCCAACTAGAAAATATGTATTAACCTAGAAATAACTGGAAAAGAAAGAAATATGAGAGATCCCCGACTCCTGATCTCCAAGACCAACCACTGTATGTGGTCTATGAACCCTAGTATCCTTATTATCCTATGAAATCACCGCTGACCTATCTGTCATCAGTAGAAGAGATGACACATGTGGGAAAATCCCATGTAGGGGTGAGTATATACATACCCAGTATGACTCCCCAAATAACTAAATAGGGAACAGTAAAAGGCATAATATAATTAGTCATCTCAACCCAAATAAAGAGGGAAAATGAAACCCAAAAAAATATATATATGGTCATATAAGTAACCTAGATAAGAGAGAAAAGAGATCTAAATATCACAACACAGATCAGGGTGATGAGTCTTCCAATAACTCCTAAGGTGCATCATGAATTCCCAATATCATGCATGTCTGTCCAAAGAATTCATGAGGAGGGCCCATACCCTGGTATTATAGGTAAGTACTATCTCTATATTTTTGCACATAATATGGAGGACCCATGCCCTAGTTTGGAAAGGGAGTATAGTCTTTATGGATGGAGGAAACACACCCAAGTGCGATAGAGGAGTATTATCCCTATATCTGTACAATGAGTATGGAGGACCTGCGCCCTAGTGAGATAGGGGAGTACAGTCTCCATGGATAAAGGATTCAAGACCTAGTTATACATGGGAATTCCTCCTCTATATATTTAAAATCAGTATAGAGGACTTGATCCCTGGTGTGACATGAGAGTACCGTCTCCGTGGATAGAGGCCCCGTACCCTGGTGTGACATGGGAGTGTTGCCTCTGTATATGTACAATAATTATGGAGGACTTGCACCCTATTGTGAAAGGAGAGTATTTCCTCTGTATCTGTATAAAGAGTATAGAGGACCCATGCCCTAGTGCGTTAGGGGAGTGCCGCCTCTATATCTTTATAATGATTATGGAGGAACTGCACCCTGGTGTGGCAGGGGAGTACCGTATCTATGGATAGAGAACCCATATACTGGTGTGATAAGGGAGTTCCACATATGTAACTGTACAATGATTATGGAGGACCTAAACCCCTATGCGATAGGTGGGTATCATATTCGTGGATATAGGACCCACACCCTGATGCGTTAGGATATCATCGTCATTATTGAGCATCGCCTAAAGAAGCATCATACTTGGAATATCTTTTATCGTATCTCAAAATCTACTAATAAGTCTACCATCACATTTTATATAAAAAAAACACTCAGTATAGGCTACTCATGGGACAAAATATGAGTAAAAAAAGAAGATATGAGAGGTATAAGTTTTAGAAATAAGTACACAACGTGTAGTGGGGGGGGGGGATCACACAGCGTGGGACCTCACCTGATCTCCTAGATGTTTCCTTTATAATACATGGCTTTTAGTCTATATAGTACTACATGACATGTAAGGGTATTAAATGATGTGTCTCAGCCTCCCGAGGTCGAGCCATTTTCTCTTGGCCATGTTTGTGTCCATCAAACTGTTTCTGTATACTCACAGATTACAGAGCATGTAATCACACATGAGATCCTAGGTATGTTCATCTAGAACATGAAATATATTATTGGAGAGGTTCAAATGGTGTGTGCTCCTTATATTCCCCAAAACCCCAGCCACCGTAGCTGGGTGGGGCTACACTGTGTGTGTTCATTAGACTACATTCCATATAGTCACATTTTTTTTGTAGAAACTCCAATTTCTTCATAAGTTCACTAGATTCAGATCTCCAGCCACTGAATACTCTATTTGAACACCTTGAAATGGAGGTAATAGCCTCCGACCATCAATTCTGGACATCTGTTAGCTGGAAATTGAAATCTGATCTTCTTCAGTGGTCCTTCGCATGTCCTGCATGCCTTCTGTCCCTACCAATCGGTCCCAAATCCCAAATCCAAAATAATAACCACTCACACCCCATAAATAACCTCAATACATATTCAAATCACCATACCAATCATTTTTCACCAAACCACTACTAAGGGGTTTCATCGCGCTTGAACCCTCCTTGGAAAAGTCGAACTGCGATCCCATAGGCCAACGACGAAGAATGTGAAGAAATATGGGGGAAAACACCATAATAAGGTTGATAAATACTATTGAAAAAGAGTTCTCAAACAAAAAATTCAAAGTGGGTAAACTGGTCTGAGATCATGGCATATGAAGGATAATAAATTGAGTAAACAATTTAATTTGACAAAGGGTCTCATACGAAGGGCGTGCAATCGCCAATATGAGATAAAAAGATAAAATTTATGCTTTAACTATTTAATCAAGATGGAATAAACAATAATTGATGAGTCATACCTCAATATTGGATTGATAATTGGTGAATAATGTGTTTACTAGCAATATTAAAGATCTGTTGCATTTTATTTCTGTAGATTCACCTTGATTTGATCATCGAACATCATCTGATCTTGATTTGTCAACGAAGGTCATCATATATCCTCTCAAAAACCTTATAGTGTTATGAAAATAACCTTGGTGAAATTTCATAATGACATATTTATAGAGGATTATATTTAGGTCATTTAAATTAAAATAAATAAATTAATCATTTATTTTAATTTAAACACACTCGTCAAAAGCTGCCTTATCCAAATGTCCGTCATCAACTAGCATTAGGTCACACCTAGGGTAAATCACACACTATGGATTCAACCATGGTCTCACATTTCCAATCAGAGACTCTATTTAGGAAATATTACATTTTTTGAAAAATTATCCACGCATGATATAAAATATATTTAATAGTTTTTCAAAATCAATTACAAGATCACTGGGCCTTGGAATCACACTCCATCTCAATGTTTGGCTATGGAAATATTCTTTAATATATTTCAAAGTATTACAAGGAAAAAAGAGTCTCTACATTATTCAAACAAAAAAACTATTTTTAATTATTTTAATTTCATTAAGTATTTAGAAAGTTCCATTAATTTTTTTATGTCTTTGAAAGTCATAAAACTCTCAATTATTTAATCATAGACCAATAATTATCATGATAATCAATAATATACATGATTTTACTGTGAATTTATTTTTATACTTAAAAAGTTCATTTTTATAATTTTTTATTGCATTAAACATACTTTAATTAAAATTAATTTTTACCACTAAAAATTGAATCTTATAAAATTATTTTCATATTTAGAATTAGAATATTCAAATTAGGTAATAAATTTTGTTTCATTTTTAGATATAATAATAAGTTATTTAAGAAAGAAACGAGTTATTATAGTAAAACTAAATTTTGATAGAAATTTAAATTAATAGAAGAAGAACTGAAATATATCAAAATTTATCTCTTATTTGTGAAGTTGAGAGGTGAATTGACCAAGAATCATATAATTTTCCATTATTTTCCACTTTTTTTGTAGTAACTCTATTTTATATTTTTAAGGATTTGGAGTATATTAAAGAATATTTTTGGAGCCAGGCGCTGAGTCATCGTGAGATTCTGAGGACCAGTGAGCCCGATATTGATATTATAAAAATATTAAATATATTAATATCAAACGAATGTAGTTTTTCCTAAAATAGTATAATAACTCCTGAACGATGTTTGAGATCAGAAATCTGAGAGTACAGTTGAATCTAGAATGTAGGGTTTACCCTAGGTGCAACCAAAGGTTGGTCGACATCAGACGTCCGGTTGAGGTAGTCATTGGCGGCGCATTTAATTAAAATAAATAATTAAATTTATTTCTTTTTTTTAAATTACCAAGAACTAAAATAATCTATATAATTTCTATTATATAAATTCTCCAGGGTTATCCATATAACCTTAGGAGCTTTGAGAGGATCTCTGAGCATTCTTCTTTGGCAGATCGCATCAGAGGACGATGAGTGATCAGATTGAGGTGAATCGAGAGGAAATTAATACATCAAGACTTTTCATTCACTATAGAACACATTATTTATAAATTATTGATCTAAATCAAGTAAGGACTCATTAATTATGGTTTCCTCCCTCTTTATTAAATTGTTAAATCATGGATTTTATATAATTTATTTTTGATTGATAATTGTTTGTTCTTCATATGTGTCCACCATCTAAATTAAATCATTTAATTCAAATTATTATTTATTATTATATGTTATCAATATGGATATTCTATTTTCATGATCATTAGTTAATATTTCTTGTCCAATGATGGTTACACCTTTTTTATCGTGCTTTTCCCTAACCCATTCTTCGCGCTCTTCATTGTTGGACCATGGGGTCATAATTTGAAATTTTTGGGGTGGGTTTGAGCATGGATGAGTCCATAGATTCATGGTGGTTATGTGAACAATGAATGAGTTGATATTTTTAGATGAATTAGGATGAATTTTAGGTGATTCTTCATGGATCTGAGATCTACGAGTGGCAACTAACAATGAGAGGCGCATGAGACACGTGGTGGCTTCATAAAATTTATGGATTTCATTTTTTGACCACTAGAAGCTAGAAAAATGATAGTCAGATGTGTTTTACTTCAATCTTGGTCAGTCATATGATGATATTTATGGCAGTGGAAGCAGATCGGGAAACCATGTTAAGAATATGTAGATTCTATTAAAAAAGTGACTACACATCGTGAAGTTTGGAAGAACACATAGTGTGTTCTTCATATTTCATGAAAACTAGGGATTTCATCTAAGTTAAGGATCACACACTATTGGGATGAGCCCAAATTCTCTGTGAACCTACTTGGGTATCCAGACTGTGTGCTGTCCGCACACACCTAGGACCCCATACGGGACAATACGTCGTGTACTCTGGGAGTACATGGGCACGAGCCGACACCCAGGCATGGTCAGGTACACAACCCAGTACACGATCATAACCTGAAGTACTCAAGAATTATTAGGAGAACATAATTAGTATAAGGGACAAAATTATTGTATCCTAACCCTTTTCATGTTTTCGAGGCTAGTGGAGCCTAGAGGAGGCTTGAAAGTGGTTTGGAGGGGTTTGGCTATAAAATTATAGACGCATAGAGATTATACACTATGTAATCCTTACACAAAGTGTATGTGAGGTTCATGACTTGTGCAGGGGTGGTTCATGATTTATAATTAATCAAGTTTAAATAATAAAAAGGTGATTCATTTTTTAGTGAAAACTAAACCCTGAGTATTACACTACATGAAAGGGGATTACACATTGTGTAAATCCCTGATGTTGTGTATCTTTAATTGTTTTAGCTGCTAGAGTATTCTACAAACCCTATATCTACTCTCATTACAAGTGACAAGAAACTTATCCCCTTCTAAAATTCAAGATCCGTTCAATTGAGGATTGATTCTAGCCTTCCACCTTCGATCCGTAGTGATCCATGATGATCTAAGGTGCATTCTTCCTTTAATTTATAGTGATTTCTCTATGTTTGATCTTATTTCCTCCCATATATTATCTCCATTCTATGGTGTTTTATCTCCCATGTTTCTAATAGGGGTTATCTTGGTTTTTGTTAGTGTGGTTGTGCCAGGGAATAATTAGATGGAAGCGGTTTTTGTGGGAGAAGTGATTAGAGATTCGTAACGTGATCCATTATTATGCGAAGAACGTTGATGAATTTTGAAGTATGTGACTCATTACTTCTCTTTTATTTATGTGAAATCTTAAATTTATCATTCTTTAACCCTTTGGATATTAATTTAAGTAACATAATAAATATTCAATCAAATTAAAGAAATTGGATAGTGATCATATGTTGGAAATGTTGTTTCTTTATACCATGAGATTAGTTGACCTCATGATTTTCTAGATAGTGTGATATCTATGCCTTGATTTGTTAGTATGGTTTTCATGATGTAAATTTGTAAAGAATGTAAATCTATAATTAACTAATAATTAATTGTATTGAGAAATTAAATAGACATGTTTATAATTAGGTGGTTAATGTAATTTAATGATAGTAAAATTAATGAAATATACATGTTTAATTGAAAATAAATTTCCGTATGATTAAAAAAATTGATAAAATTTGTTAATAAACCTAAAGAATGATATTTTTTTTAATAATAAATAAATTCATGTTAAACAATAATGGTACTTCTCTATATTTTTCGAAACCAAAATAAATTCTTAGAGCATGTTTTTCCTTTGATAGCTTGTTATAGATTGATGGCTTAAGATCCCCATAGTTGGAACCTATTAATAATAAATTGGTTAATTCAATATGGGGTAAGATAAAATTGTGTGATAAAGATAATTTTTTGTGGAATGAGTTTCTCGTTTGCTTGAGAAGGTCAAGTGCCTTGTTTTGGACCTCTGAGATCTTGTTTTCATGAGAAGAATGAATGCCTTGTTTTGAGGGCCTATTTTCCCTATTGATTGATTATTTGTTCCTACTACTTGTGATGTGATATGGATACGAGCCTTATGATTTGATATTTATATGGATGATCCTGGAGGGCTGATGTTTGACATGGGGTAGGGAGACTCAAATGTGATGTGATCCTGGTATGGCTAAGCCTAGGATGACTGTTGTGATATGTGGAAAGGGAGGCCCATATGATGTGGCAGTAGATAATTCTTGTGATGGTGAGATGCATTGGTATATGCATATGGAGGCCAGGGATGACACCAAAGGTGATGGAATGGGTTAAATATAGGATTACCTATTGATGAGATGTTGATATGTGTTATAATCTCTTAAATACGTTTAATGTCCATTGGACACATTGCTTGTTTATCTGCATTCTTTTCCCCACTGCTTGAGGTAGGTGGAGGTTCTTGGTTTCATGTTTCCTCTTGATGGTAGTTTAGGATGGTTTTCCTAGAGTTCCTAGATATTAAATGATGATAATAATGAATTGAATAATTTTTCAACCCATGAGGTTGGTTGATGATGGAATGTAATGCTTAAAATATATTAATCTTGGTAAACCAAGTCCTTGGTTTATAATTATGAATGTAGTGAATTGAATTTATTTCAATTCTTAATGTAATTAAATGTAAAGTAATGTGTAATAGTGTTAATGGTTAATTAATGTCTAATGAATTAATTAACATAAAGTTAATTTCTTAATTAAAGATGTAATTTATGTAGCTATTTTATATTATTGTGTGCTTATAGGATATCTGGTCTTAGTAATGGTAGATGGGAGTCTGAGCGATGTTATCTACAGTTGAGTCTAAAACTAATTTATGCCCATAGTGTGGTTGTGATCTATATTATATCATGTATATTATATTTTTTCATATGCTAACCCACCTGTGTTGGTTAGGGAAACTTACACCCAGTGGAATCAGGGAGGGAGTTTTTCCCAACACCCTAGTGGGAGGATAGATGATTGACTACTCCCTCTGGCCCCACTCTATTCTCTTGATAATTACTTGTGCTGGTATGGATGACAATTAGTTTCCCATGCATGTGTGTAGAGGGATGTGATTACTTATGGTTATTTCATAAACATGTATTACTGGATATAGTATCCAAAGGATTATTATAGGTATGATGATTATAGGTTGTGATGGATTGAGGTACTTAATTGGTTAATGGATTGTAATAGATTGAGTTATAATACATGGTGCTTGATATACATCGTACATACTATGGTGGCTCTTGAAAAATACTTGTTTACTATTTGGTTATGAAATGAGATGGTGTGGTTATGTTATTTATGAGGTGTATGTGGGGATTCCTTTCCAAAGTATTTTTGAGCCATCTTAATTTTTGAGATAGATTCTAATGACTTGCGACATTGGGGCATAGTGACAAACCAGTGGGGAAGCATAAGCGAGGTAAAATTTATGTTTTATTATTATATTATATTCTCTCTTGTATGCTTTAATTGGTGAGAGTTATCCATAGTGTGTCTAGGAATTTAGTATACCTATTTAGGTGATGAGTTAGTTTCACCGTTGTTCATTGTGATTTAACATGCTTTATTTATCTTTTGCACAAGAGGATCTAGGGGGATACTATCCAATATACTATTATACTAACCCTATATATATATAAATTATTTTTCAGGTTAGTGAATAGGTTGGTGACTGGGCTGGTTATTACTAGCTCAAGGGTTTAACAGGAGCTGTTTGGGCTTCATGGTCACTACTATCTTTAAATTTTTGGTAATTCTAGTTTCCTTTAAGTTATTTATTATTGTATGAATTTTCATGTTATAATTTTGTTTTTTCCTTTATATATATATGTATGAGAAAGTGTTGGTTGTTATATCCTTATAATCTCTCTCTTCCACACATTTCTTTTAGAGGGTAATGCCTCCCATATGCATGTTTACTATACCCTCAGTGCTAGTCACCAACCCGGGTCCTACTGGATGTGGGACTTAGGTAGTCACCATATTTCTCCCCTCATTTTGGTATCTTTATGAGGAGGGGGTCATGATAGAGTGGTATTAAACGTTTAGGTTTGTGGGATAGTATGGATTTTGAAGTTAGGCATATATGAGGTTTTATGGATTGGTAGGGAAACAATTTCAGCTATGTTTATTATGAAATGTAAACACAAGAGACTGGATGAGCCACGAGTATTTTGGCCCCCCTATGATCTGATGCATAGACCATTAAGTTTACTAAGCCTACTAAACTAAGTGATACTAGTTGCAGGGTATAGACCTAGGAAAGGATCATACATCATTCTTCTTTGTGCTTATATTTTAAATGGGTAGACCTTGGGATTGGTTAAACCTTAATTAAGATAATAAATTAAATAATTAATGTTAAGTATTCCATATTATAGGTTTAAGATCTCTAAAAGTTTGTTCTTTTTGTTGTTATGGCACCAGGTCTACATCCTTTTCAGGTTTGCATTGAATATGTTCAACAAGATGTACCAGCAGATCACCATTGAGTAGAGGTCGATAATGATGAAACTTCACTCTGAGATTTTCAATCCAAGATTCTATAGAAGTACGAGGGACCTACTTCAAATAAAGTAATAGAGGAATGGTTGGATGAGTTTGAGATAACTTTTAGTTTGATCTATACTTAATAGGAGTACCTAGTTTCATTGGATATGATGATGCTGTGTGGAGCAATGAGATAGTGGTGGTTCTTATTCCATGAGGATCGTGAGGAGTCCATAGTCTTGTGGGAGGAGTTCCGAGACTAGTTTAGAGAAAAGTTTATTTCTTTGTCCATGAAGGAAGCTAGTCACCCAGATCTGCTTACCCTTTGGTAGGGGATCTCTAGTGTGCAAGAATTTGATAACTATTTCAAGAACCTTTTTTGATATTCTTATAACCTTTTTATAGATGAGGAGGCTGGATAGAGGCATTTCGATGAGTCTTTTCATCTAGAGATCTAGTTATAGGTCACCCCATTTATAATAAAGACATATCTTGAGGATTTTGTGAGATAATATTTTATTGATAGGATTCTAGATAAAATCATATCATCACAAGAGGGGAGTTGTCAGGATTCCTCAAAAAGCAGAGATGTAGTATGAGGTTCCCAGTTATTAGGACAAAATATTTTTTGGTCATCCAGGGGTAGGTCCCACCCCTCATCATATCATTTATCTAGGGTAAGTGTATCTCATACCTATGATAAGGGATAAAATGCATGTTTTTCTTGTGTAGGATAAGGTCATCAGTAGCGAGAGTACCCAAAATTTCTGAGCAGTTAGCGTGTTCCAGTTGTTCCACTTCAGGTTCCTCTGTTGATGTATTTTTAACCGCAGCAACAACAGTAGAGTTGTCTAGTTTGGGATCAATAGAGAGGAGATGGGGTAGTAAGAGGATAGCCCTGAGACGCTCCTCATCCTTAGAGATCAGATCATGGCCTTGGAGGTGGTAATCGGTATGGTCAAAAATGCCATGGAATAGGTCATGGTCAAATTTATACTTTATTATTACTAGCTCCAAGTGAGCCAGGAATCATTTGAGGTACCCTTTGCTTGTTTTCTAATTGGGTGTATGCTTTTTGTGATTCAGTAGTGTCAAACTCCTTTATATCACCTACCCTCATCCATGCTTTTGGACTTGATGTAGAGAGTCTACTAATTCCCCTAGAGTTAACTACACCAATTGGATGTCGAAATGACTTGTATGAAGTATGTAGACATCATGAGATAGTTTTAAGGCAACACCACTCTTGGTGATATTTACTTTGTTTATGAATACATCCATATGACATCATCCTTACCATGGATTAGTTATATTTTCTTTAGGCTATCATGGATTTCTTTAGGAGGCTGGTTGTGTTTTATAATGCTGATAGAGACCAACAATTTTTGTTGGTGAGTGAGACCCTCAGATGGGTTAGAGGTGTGTTCTATCCTTACCATCTTTTATGGTTGGGTTAATACTGATTTTGGTGGAGGCTCAATAGTTGGTGTTTCCCAAGGTTGTGGAAGAGTACCCTGATGCCTTTCTAGAGGAGGCTGTCACATTACCTCCTCGACAGGAGATCGAGTTTGGGATTGAGTTATATCCAGGCATGTCGCCTATCTCGATGTCTCCATATAGGATGGTGCCTTCCAAGTCACAAAATCTATGAGTAAATCTCGATTATATGTTACAGTGAGGTTTTGTTTGGTTGAGTGTGTTACCATGGGGTGCACTAGTTTTTTTTCATGAAGAAGGAAAATGGAAGTTTTTGGATTTTTATTGATTATCATTGTTTGAACAAAGAGATAGTGAAGAAACTATATCCTCTTTCATGGATTTATTATTTATTTGATCATATAAAGGGAGAAATTTATTTCTTAAATAACGATTTGCGGCTTAGATATCATCAGATGTGGGTGAAGGATGATGATATTCATAAGACTACTTTCTATTGTCTTTATGAGCATTATGAGTTCGTTGTGATGCCATTAGGTGTGAAGAATTCTCTAGCTATATTCATGGGTTTGATGAATATAGATTTTAAAGAGTTCCTAGATAAGTTCATGGTGGTTTTCATCGATGAAATCCTTGTGTAATTTTTGTTAGAGGAGAATCATGCAGAGCATATGCATGCCATTTTGGGAGTTCTTCATCATGAGAAACTATTTTTGAAGTTTTCAATATGTGAGTTATAGGCCCGTGAAGTCTATTTCTTATGTAATGTGGTATCCTAGTAGGGAGTAGCTATGGATCCTTTGAATATAGATAAAGTTGTGCATTGGGTGGCCCTAAGGAAAATGACAGTGGTTTGATGTTTACTTGGTTTTATAAGCTATTACAGGAGGTTCATAGTTGATTTATCTCAGGTTGTGAATCCTCTAATAGCTTTGAACTGAAAGTATCTATTGTTCTTATGGATTGAATATTATAAAGAAACTTTTGAGTACCTAAATGAAAAGTTTTTCAGTTATCCAATTCTTTATTTTCTAGCTGAGGGGGTTTAGTTTCAAGTTTTTTGTAACACTTCACATCTTGGATTGGGATAAATTCTAATGTAGCAAAGATCAACTGTTTCTTATGGGCCTCAACAGTTATGTCTCCATGAGCATAACTATGTTACCCATGATCTTGAGTTAGTGATAGTGGTGTTTGATTTGAAGTTGTGGAGACATTACCTCATTGGTAAGTTTTTTTTGGTTTTTACTGACCATAATATTCTGAGGTATGTCTTCTCCCAACATGACTTGAACTTGTTCCAACATCAGTGGATGTAGTTCCTATAGGATTTTTGAATTTTAAATTTCATATATGCTAGGAAAGTGAAATGTTATAGCCTATATTCTTAGCAGGAAGTCACATAGTGATGCTGTGTGTGAATATAGAGTTTCTTGGGGAGTAATGGAATAACACTCTATTAAGAATCTTGATATGGGAGAGGTTGGAGGTAGAGGTTGTATTTTCCAGAAGACAATGAAATCATCCTTGGTGTAGTAAGTGTAGGAGTCCAAGTTGGGGGATTTTGCAGTGGAGGTCTAGAGAGACCGAGTTTTTTGGTGATTCCCCTAATGGTTGGTCTAAGGATGGACATCACTGGGTGTTGTTTTAGGGAAGGTTTTTCATTCCTTTAGTGACGCGTGATATGATTCTATATGATTTATATGGTTCAAATTTGGAAGTACATACCGACATGACCTAGATGTACTAAGTTTTGAGAGGTCAGTTTTGGTGGCCTGAGTTGAAGCATGAAGTTGTATAGTTTGTTTCTCGATGTTTGGCCTGTTAGAAGGTTAAGTCCAAGCACCGTGTTCCCGGTGATTTTCTATAATTTTTAGATATTCCATAGTGGAAGTGGGAGGAAATATCAATGATATTTTATATCAGTTTACCTTGACCTCAAGAAGGATATGGTTTTGTATGGGTGATAGTGGATCATTTGATGAAATCAGACCACTTTATAGTGATCAGTGAGTTGAGCTTAGTAGAGGTTTTTTTGAGGCAGTATCTGGAGGAGGTGGTGCAAATCTAGGAAGTACCGAGGATTATCATTTCTGATTGAGATCCACATTTTAACTCTATGGTTTGGAGAGGCATCCATCATTTTTTTGGTTCACAGTTATACCTTAACACTACTTTTCATTTGTAAACAGATGGTCAGACAGAATGGACTATCCAGAATCTTGAAGACATGTTGCACTCTCATGTCCTATATTTTATAGTTTCATGGATGAGGCACCTAACCTTGGCTGATTTTTATTTCAATAATATCTCATACTCTACCATTGATATTGTGTCTTGTGGTGACACAGTGGTATAAAGAGGAGTACCTAGTAATGTGAGTCGTAGATGCGCACTTAGTAACCTGAGCTATTTGAATTTTATCTCTTCTATTTTAATTATTTTCTCTTGTGGATGTTGATCCTTTTTTGGTTTATGATATGGTTTCATATTTTTTATTTTTGTGTATTTACTCCCATTTGATATATATCTCACATGGGAGAGTTTTTAGGAGATGGTTGTGGTTGTTTTGTGAGTTTTCACTAGTTCCCCTAGTGTGGTGGTTGAACTCATGTGGTGGTGAGACCTTTGAGAGGTATCTCATGGGGTAACTATTAGGATGACCCCCCTTTAATTTTCTCTCTAGTTTGGTTTTGTAATATATAGTATGAGAATTATTTGAGAGGTATCTAATATAAGGGATCATATCCATGCATCCTGACCCTTTGCATGTTTTTGAGGCTAGTAGAGCTTGGAGAAGACTTGGAAGTGGTCTAGAGGGGTTTGGATGAAAAATAATAGAAGTAGGGAGATTACATTCCCTATAATCCCCGCACACCATTTAAGTGAGGTTCATGACTTGTTCAAGGATTATTCATGGTGTATAATTAACTACAGTTAAATAATAAAAATGCGACACGTTTTTAGATGAAAACTGAACCCTGAGGATTATATTACATGAAGGGGGATTACGTGTCACGTATATCCTAGATGTTGTGCATATTTCAATATTTCATCCACTTGAGTTTTCTATAAACCCTATGGATGCTCTCATTCCAAGAGACAAATGACTTCCCCCTTCATTATTTTGAGATCCCTTTGACTTGGGTTTGATTCTATCCTTCTAACTTCGATCTGTGGTGATTTGTAGTGATCCAAGGTGCATTCTTCTTTAATTTTATAGTAGTTTCTCAAGGTTTGATCTCCTTTACTCCCATATATTCTCACTGTGCTATATATTTCGATCTTACATGTTTCAAGTAGTTCCTCTCTTGTTTTTTGGTGTGGTTGTGCCACAACATCATTAGATAGATGTAGTTCTTATGAGATAAGTGATCAGAGACCCATAACATGGTCTGTTATCATGTAAAGAACGTTGATAACTTTTAAGGTAGTGGATTAATTGATTCTATTTTATTTACATGAAATCATAAATTGATCATGATTTATACCTTTGGATAACAATGGAATTAAACTAATAAATATTTTACTAGATTAGAGAAATTGGATAGAAATCACATGCTGGCAATGTTGTTTCTTTACACCACAATAGCGATTTTCCTCATGAAATTTTAGATAGTGTGATATCTATGCATTGATTTGTTAGTATGTTGTTATTTATGGAAATTGGTAAAGAACATAAATCCAGAATTAACTAATAATTAATTATCTTGAGAAATTAATGACGCATGTTTGTAATATGATGGTTAATGTAATTTTATGATAATAAAATTAATTTAATACACATGTTTAATTGAAAATGATATTTCATATCATTAATGTAATTGATAAAATTGGTTAATGAACCTATATCCTGATAATGCATGTTGTAATAATAAATAAAGACATTTTAAATGAGAATGGAACTTCTCTAGGTTTGTCGAAACCAGAATAAATGATAATAACATGTTTTTCCTTTGATATATTATTAAATATTGATGCATTATGTTTCCCATATATATAACCTGTTAATAATGAATTGGTTAATTAAATATGTAATAAAAACTAGTTGTGTGATAAAGATATTTTTTTGGGGCATGAGTTGCTTGTTTTCTTGAGATAGCCAAGTGCCTTATTTTTGAGCTGTGTGATCTCATTTGCATGAGAAGGCTGAATACCTTGTTTTTTGGGCCTAGTTTCCTTATTTATTTATTGTTTTTTTCCTACTTCTTGTGATGTCATCTGGTTATGATCCTTTTTATATGAGCCTGATATGGATGATCCTAGAGGGGTGATGTTTTATGTGGGACAAGGAGGCCTAGATGTGATGTGAACCTGGTATGACTGATCCTGAGAAAACTGTTTTGATATGTGACCTGGATGACATGGAAGAAGATGAAACATGTGATGGAGAGATGCATCAGTATATGCATATGGGTATCAAGGATGGAATTGGAGGTGATGGAACTAGTTAAAGTTGGGCTTACCCATTGATGATATTATGAGAGTTGGTATTCACACATAAATCTATTTAATGGACATTGGATGGGTTTCTTGTTTATCTTCATTATTTTCCCCACTACTTTATGTAGTTTTAGGTTCTTGTTTTCATGTTTCATCCTGGTGGTAGCCTAGGATGGTTTTCCTTGAGTACCTAGATATGGAATAATACTAATAATGAAATGAATATTTTTTTAACCCACGAGGTTGGTTGATGATGGAATAAAATTATTAAAAGATGTTAATCTTTATAAACCAAGTCCTTGGTTTGGAATTATTCCTAGAGTGAATGGACTTTATTCTGATTCTTAATGTAATACAATGTAAGGTAATGTGGAATAATATTAATGGTAAATCAATGGATAATTAATTAATTAACATAAATTGAATTTCTTAATGAAATAAGTAATTAGTATAACTCTTTTATATGATTGTGTGCTTATAAGATATATGGTCTTAGTAGTGGAAGTCAAGAGTCTGAGAAACATTATCTACAGTTGAGTTTAAGACTATGTTATTCCTATAGTGTGGTTGTGAGCTATATTATATCATTTATATTCTATGTTTTCATACGCTATCCCACCCATGTCAGTTAGGGAAACTGATACCCAATGGAATCTGGGATGGTGTTTTCCTTAACATCCCCATGGGAGGATGGATGAATGACTACCCCTATGGCCCTGCTCTATTCTCTTGGTAGTTACATGGGCTGGTATGTACTGCAGTTGGTTTCCCATATATGTGTGTAGAGGTATGTGTTGTACTCTGGTTATTTCACACACATGTATTACCAGATATATTATCCAAAGGAATATTATAGGTATTCCATGTAAAAGATGTGATGTCTTGAGTTATATACTCGGTGTATGTGCTGTAATGGATTGAAGTATAATACTCAATGTTTGATATACATCATTTGAGCTATGGTAGATCCCATAAACTACTTGGTTACTATTTGGTTGTGATATGGGATGGTGTGGTTATGTAATGCACAAGTTTCATGTGGTGGTTCCTTGACCATGTTTTTTCGGTTTGGTTAATTTTTGGAGAGATATTCTTAAGATGTGCATTGTTGGGGATGAGCGGAAAACCAGTGGGGAAGCAGGAGCAAGGTACCCTTGATATTTTATTATTATATTATGTTCTCTATTTTATGTGTTACTTGGTGAGAGTTTTCAATGTTGAGGCTAAGAATGTAGTGTAACTATTTAGGTGACGATTTAGTTTCACTATTGTTCACTATGATTTAGCATGATTTATTTAAATTTTTAATGAAGGGATTCAAGGAGGATCCTACTGAATATACTTTTATGATCACCCTACATATATATAAACTTTTTTTCAGTTCATCTAGAGAAAGTTGGTTATTGGACTGGTTATTACTTGCTCGAGGGTTTAACAGGAGCTGTTTGGGCTTCGTGGTTGCTTCTGTCTTTACCTTTTTGGTATTTGTAGTTTCCTTTCATCTATTTATTACTATCTGATATTTCATGTTGGAATTTGGGTTTACCTATATGTATATATGTATAATAAGGTATTGGTTGTTTCATCCTTATTATCTCTCTCTTCTGTAAGTTTCTTTTTGAGGGTAATTCCTCCCATATTCTTGTTTATTATACCCTTGGTGCTAGTCACCAACCTGAGGCCTAGTAGAGGTAGGACTTAGGAAGTCACCATCTCCCCCCCTCATTGTGATATATTTGTGGGGAGGGGGTTGTGATAGGTAGGTCCCCATGGGTTGAGGCGCACTGTGTACCACCTGTACATGCTATGTATGGTGAAATGGTTTCCAATCCATATTCGAAGAGAATCATGGATAGATAATGAGGTGGGGTCACACTCTATGTAGACCCCCATAAACAGTGTGTATTCCCTCTGAAAATTTATTTCTCTCACATATCATTCTCCAAGGCTCATATTTTGGCCCTCCATTAGCCTATCCTAAGTGTTTTCCACATAGAATGAAATGGAGGCCTCCTTTGTGGCATAAAAGATGCTATATGATGTGTTCCAAGCTTGATTATTCTTTAAGTGATTCTTGATGATGGATGTAATTAAGAAAATATCATCATAGACTTTCTAGTGTTGGTACTCCCCTTTCTCACCTGGGAACGGGTTCCCCATACTCTTTATACAGATTTAGATGGTACTCCCCTACACTGGGTGTGAATCCTCAATCTATAGAGTGATAATCCCCCATATTTGATCTCCAACGATGTGAGATTCCACCACAGGTGTTTTCTCACCCACAAATATAGAGCATAATAGTGAGGATAAGGCCCCTCCACACACTTTGGTGAGGATGCATTTGATGATGGGCATCATTGATGGACTTTTGGAGTTGTAGGCAGACTCATCAACTTTAGCTTAACTATGAGACAAATATACCCTTTCTCTATAATCTGAGTTTATTTATGAGAATATATATATGTATATATATATGTATTGGGTTTAATTTCCCTCTTATATTGGGTTGGTCTAACCTCTTGTTTTATCTTTATATTACCATATCTTCTCTTTTTCGGGCATCCTACTGGGTATTCATATACTCACCCTTACATGGGATTTTCCCACACATTCTATGTCTTCTACAGATGAAAAAATATAAATGGTGACTTTGGTGGATCATAGTGATACTAGGGTGCATTGACCACTTATGGTGTTCAAGACTTGAAGATTAGGAGCTGAATCTCTCAATTTTAATTTATTCTAGTTGTTGTCATGTTGGACTTCATTTCGAGTTAGATGTGTATTTTCCCCATTTTTTGGTTTATTATGGTGTACTCTAATTTATTTCATAGAGATTATTGAAAGCATGGTGTAAGATACTATATTTTTATAGGTATTAACCTTTTTTCTGTAGAAGACCCAAGGAATTTAATTCACGGATTTAATTAATTCTCAACCTAAAAAATTTACACCCCTTGTAAGTGGTTTTCGCCATATAAAGACATGTCATGAAAGTAGATTACACCCCTTATAATTATCTTTTTCCACATGTCAACATGTTACAAAATTAGATTACACCATGTGTAATATTTAATTAATTTTTTTGATGGGTTAACGGGATTTCCTGAGGAAAAGGGGAAAACAGTTAAAAATCATTACATGACATGAAATGAAGATTCAAAACATGTAATTATCATGATAAAATTTTTAAAAATGCCTCTACAACATCACGTAACCCTCATAACCCCATTTTCTTGGCTGTAGAAGCTCCACACACCACCATTTTCGACCCAAGACATCCCACACACCTCTATCTTAGGCCGAAACTCCCACACGCACCGCAATATTCGATTGAAGAACCTCTGCACACCTCCCTCTTTACTACGAGTATTCATCCCTTGATTTTCAGGAGTCTTATTCGATCCAAAAGTGATCTATCATTAGATTTTGTTTATCTTAACCTATATTTTTAAGAATCCAATTAATGTTGAAAACATAGGGTCTTTGTCACTACTTCCTCCTCTTTTAAGGAGTCAGATCTAAATCCTGTTCTTTGAGGAGTTCTTGATTTATTATGCTTAATTTGGGGATATTCATTGGAAAGAGTTCTTCGTCACCGATCTCAAGGTAGGTGGTCTAAACTTTTAATCCCATAGTCGTGATTACAATTATGTGTATGTAATTGTAGAATTTATATTAGATGTTTATAAATTGAGATCTTGATTAAATTAATTAATTAAAAAATATGTGAAATTGGGATATTGGGATTTTAGTTCATGAATAATTAATTGTTAAATTAATTACGAGATATAAAGATTGTTTAAATTGAATAATTAATAGATGAATTATTTATTATTATATTGAATTTGTTGAAATAGGATAATTCATTGTAGAATTAATTATTAGAGATTTTTATGATTATTAAATTGATGGAGATAGAACAATTAATATACGAATTAATTGGGGATATTGAATTGATTAAGATATAATAATTAATTGAGGAATTAATTGGGTTTATTGATTTGATTAAGTTGGAATAATTAATTGATGAATAAATTATGTGGGTTTTTGTGATTGTAGTTTTGAATTAATTAATTGATGAATTAATTAATGTGGTCAATGAGATTATTTAATTGTTGAATTAAATAAAGGGATTAATTAATTGATTAATTAATTAATGTGAGAAAATAGATTATTTAATTCTTGAATTAAATAAAGGGATTAATTAATTAACGAATTAATTAATGTGAGTAAAGAGATTATTTAATTAT
This sequence comes from Viscum album, assembly GCA_963277665.1. Classification (NCBI taxonomy): domain Eukaryota; kingdom Viridiplantae; phylum Streptophyta; class Magnoliopsida; order Santalales; family Viscaceae; genus Viscum; species Viscum album. The sequence goes on from OY728119.1 coordinate 1,689,123,182, forward strand.
TGAATTAAATAGAGTGATTAATTAATTAATGAATTAATTAATGTGAGTAATGAGATTATTTAATCATTGAATTAAAAAAAGGATTAATTAATTAACAAGTTAATTAATTTGAGAAAAGAGATTATTTGATTATTGAAATGGGGTTATCAAAAATCAATAAAAATGAAGGCCTTTGGGCCGTTCAGGTGGGCTGATTATTAAATTAAATAAAGAGATGAATTAATTAATGTGAGTAAAGAGATTATTTAATTCTTTAATTAAATAATAGAATTGAATGTGATTACTTAATTGTAGAATTAATTAATGATAATGGTTGGGATTATGAAATTGTGATTTTGGATAAATAATTTTTGAATTAATTATACCAAGATAACGATTGTTGAGATTGAATAATTAACTAAAGAATTAATTATTGTTGTATTGAAGTTTTTGAATGAGGATAATTAATTGTTGAATTAATTATTAGAGTTTGTTAATGATTATTAAATTGTTTTAAATGGAATAATTAATTGAGGAATTAATTGGGGTAATTGATTTAATACAGATAGAACAATTAATTGATGAATTAATTGGGGTTATTAAATTAATTGACATGGAAAAAATAATTGATGAATTAATTAGGGTTATAGAATTTTTTAAGTTGGGAATAATTAATTTGTGAATTAATTAATGGGAGTAGTATTGTTATTTAATTGTTGAATTAAATAATGGGATTGAGTTAGATTAATTAATTTAGAAAATTAATTAATATAATTAACATGGAAAATTAATTAGTGAATTAATTGAAGGGTTTGAGTTAGATTAATTAATTATGGAATTAATTAATATTGATGATTTAGATTAATTAATTGGGGAATTAATCAATGGATGTAATGTTATGATTTCTGAGTTGGATTAATTAATTGGTAGATTAATTAATGGGGATGGTTGTGATGGTTCAATTGAATGAATTTGATTAATTAATTATTAAATTAATTAATTTGGATTAATGGAATATTGAATTGATAAGATTGAATAATTAATTGTTGAATTAATTATGGGACAATACGATTTGTATGTTAGATAATTTATTATTGAATTAATTATGGGATATTAAAAATGATGATTTGAGAAAATTAATTATAGAATTAATTATGAGTTATTGAGATTATGAATGATATAATTCATTATGGAATTAATTACAGAATATTGATTTTTGAATTGAGATAATTAATTGATGAATTAATTATGAGATGTTGAGTTTGGAAATTGAGATAATTAATTGATGAATTAATTATGACTAAGTGATTAATTAACGGTTGGCTTAATTAAAGATATTGATACACTTAATTAATTGGGAAATTAGTTAAGGGGTTTTATGTGAAGAGTAATTATTGAATTAGCAATGAGGATGAGATGATTAATTAATTGATAAATTAATTAATGTTATATTGTGGTAAGAAGTTTAATTTTGATTAATCCTTCTTGATGTGATGATGTTATATAGTTGGTAATGGGGCTAATGTTGATTAAACTTCATAAATGAGATACATGTAATATATATGAAATTGTGAATGGTAACATGCTCATTCGACCATATGTTATGAATTGTAACATGCTCATTCAATTATTTATTATTAAATGGTGAATGGTAAAATTCTCATTAATACAAGTATTAATAATGGTAACATGGTCATTCAGATTGTGTGATTAAATGAATAGTAATATGGTCATTCATTTGTGAATATAGGATGGTAACATGGTCATCTAAATTGTGTGATTAAATGATTAGTAACATGGAAATTCATTTGTGAATGTAGGATAGTAACATAGTTATCCAAACCATGAGATTAACTAAATGGTAACATGGTCATTCATTTGTGAATATAAGTATGGTAACATAGTCATTAATTTTTGAATATAAGTATGGTAACATGGTTATCCAAATTATGTGATTAAATTAATGGTAACATGGTCATTCATTATAAAATAAGGATGGTAACATGTTCATCCAAATTTTTTGATTTAATGAATGGTAACATGACCATTCATTGTGAAATAAGAATGGTAATAATGGTATTAAGATATGATATTACCTATGGAACATTTTGGGCTCCATCATGAGCCAAATCTAGTATTAAGGTAAGAGTTTCCTCAGGAACCCTAGATTTAATGTGGTTAAATAAATAATAAATCATAACGTGATAACTATTTATTTATTAATTGTACTTATTTTCTTATAGAACTGAATACACTTGTTATTGATTGGTTTTGTTTTTGGCACTATTGGTGGTGGCCTACTAAGTTATACTCACACCCTATTAGGGCTGCCAGATCACTACCTGAATAGGATTTGTGTTTTTTGGATGGGTTAAGGGAAAAGTACCTGCATTATATAGCTAATTTAGGATGGAGCACATATAAGGGAACTAGATGTGGTTCGTGACCCTCTTGGGAGTTTTTGGTGTCTTTACTTTTGAGTTTTAATTTCAACACTTGGCACATACTTACCATGACATATCTACTGTTTAGTTTTGACATTGTATTTCATGATTTGGTTATTATGAGATATTAGTGTTGTTTCCCGTTATGTTTATAATTACGCTATTGTTTATTATTTCCTCTGATGTTTGCTCTTATAAAAGAAAAAACAGGGTATAGTATCCCTATGACTGATAATAGACCCTTTCTTCTAGTTGACAACCTCTAGCATACGGGGAGGCACACCTGAGGTCATGAAGTAGTCTAGCTTGGGGTATCGATGCGTGGAACTCGGGACAAGACATTACAAAGTGGTATCAAAGGTATTTTTTTTATTTTCTTCTTATTTTGACTAACTGTTTGGGAAAGGTAGATAGGAGACTAGGAATAATTAGGGATTGGTTATAATATCATCTATGGGAGTAGCTACCCTATGTTCATAGGAGAACCCAAGTACCCAAGGTGGGATTTTTGTTATTATTGTTTGTTGTTACAATTTAATACTATTTCACCTTGGGTGACACACTTGTCATGTGATGTGATTATTGCTTATAAGATTTGTTGAGATTGACTCATGACCCGAAATAACATGATAGTTGAGTCTTCATGCATTATTCTAGGCACTTAGGATTATTTTGTGACATACATCATTTTAGGTACACATGGGAAAACGAGTTATGGATAAGTTTTTGAACTTGAACTATTTTTCCTTGCTTGTGAAATTGAAATGAAAATGGTGCGTAACATGAAATTGAGAAAGATTATAAAATTATAAAAGATGAGAATAAATGGGTTTCTAAATGATAAAATTGAATAATGATAATGTGTATACCCTTATTAACTAGGACCTAGGTGTAATATGGTTAAGGGTAGAGATAATGCCTCAGTTTTGATCGTGTGACAAGAGAAGGGGAAAAGACTTGATATGGTGTTATGTAAACCCCTCTTTTTAAATTTTTTATGTTTTGAATTAAAAATTACTTGTTTTATTGTTTATCCCTTGATGTGGGTAGTTTGGGTAGTGATAATTCCCTAGTCTGAGAACTCGATTATGGGTTTTGTGAGAGACTATTTGGTTTTGGATTAGTGTGGTGAGATGTTGGTAGGAAGGGAAGCCCAAGACATTCGACATGTTAATATGTTTCTATAGTGGGAGGTAACATCGATAATGAATTATTTTTAATGTTGATTTATCAACAAATTTTTAGTTTACTTTTAATTAGTGATGATCATGTCCCCTACCTTGACATAGCCCCTGATACACCGAGAAAGATCTGAATTTATTACTAGCTACCTAAATGTATTTTTGGTTAGATATGGGGCCCCGTGGGAGTTGTTCTCATGAAGCGGTATATATTTGGAGCTGGATGGTGCGAGGTAGGCCATCAAAAGTTTATGAATGGGTTTTTAAGGATGGACCGAAGGTTGAAAAATACTACAGGCCATGGTCTATGGTGTTTGAGTTACTTGAAACACGATGTTTTCAATGTTCTAAATGTAAGAAGTGGTATTTTGGTAGTAGATGTGTGGAGCAAAACTAATGTGGAATTCCAATGAGAAACTATAAATTTCATGTTTAATTTTTTCAGAGAAAGGATGGGTGGGCCTTGGAGGTGGTGGATGAATTTATTTTATATGCTATTTTGATGGTGAGGATGAGTGCTAATGCTAGATTGTGTTAATGTGGTTGTTGTGAACAATGATTTGGGAAAGTCACTGGGTATTTTGTGGAAGTTGATCTTGAGACTAATGCATCCTTTGAGAAGCACTCGACACATGTGTTGGGTTACTATGGGAAGTTCATGCGAGAAAACACAGTGCCGATAATTTGTATGTCGTGGAAACTTGGGAATGTGCAGGGGGAAATGTGGGAGAGAGAAGCAGATGTACGGGCTCAGTGGTATGATCCTTTTTACCCACAATCTTATAGATTAATGGGAGTATAGCTCGAGGATGAGCTGTTATAAGGTGGGGAGATTGTAAGAACCTGACTTTTTCTTGGAGATACTTGGGAGTACAACTCAAGGATGAGCTATTATAAGGTGGGGAGATTGAAAGATCCCATATTTTTTTAGGTATGAACCTTTTTTTGTGGCAAACTATGTGAATTTAATTCATGAATTAAATTAATTCTCAACCTTGAAAATTTACACCCCCTATAAGTGGTTTTCACCACATGAAGGCATGTCACAAAAGTAGATTACACCCCCTATAATTTTCTTTCACCACATGTCGACATGACACAAAATTAGATTACACCATGTATAGTATTACACCATGTGTAATTAGATTACACCATGTGTAAGATTACAACACATATAATTATATTACACCATGTGTAATCTTTAATTAATGTTTTTAATGGTTTGATCAGATTTCCTTGGGAAAAGGTGAAATCGGTTACAAATCATTACATGATGTGAAATGGTGATTCACATCATTTAATTTTCATGAGAAGATTTTTTAAAAATTCATCTCTAGTGTTGCGTAACCCTCATAACCCCATTTTCTTGGCTGTAGAAGCTCCGCACACCACCATTTTAGACTCAAGACATCCCCCACACCTCCTCTTTGGACTAGAACTCCCATGCGCACCACAATATTCGATCGAAGACCCTCCGTACGTCTCCATATTTACTACGAGTCTTCTTCCATTGATTTTTGGGAGTCTTCTTCGATCCAGAAGTGATCTCGCATCAGATTTTGGATATCGAGACCTATATTTTTAAGAATCTGATTTTTATTACAAACATAAGTGATTTTCACCACTTCCTCCTATTTTAAGGACCTAGATATAAATCCTATCATTCTATGTGTTCTTGATTAATTAAACTCAATTTAGGGATATTCTTTGGCGAGCGTTCTTCATCATTGATCTCAAGGTAGGTGGTCTAAAATTGAAATCCTACAGTCTTGATTACAATTACATGTATGTAAATGTCAGATTTCTATTAGATGTTTAGCAATTGAGTTCTTGATTAAATTAATTAATTTAGTGAACTAATTAATTAAAAATTATGGGAAATTGGGATATTGAGATTTTAAATCATAAATAATTAATTGTTAAATTAATTATGAGATATAGATATTTTTGAAATTGAATAATTAATGGATAGATTAATTATTGTTATATTTAATTTGTTGAAAGGGGTTAATTAATTGTAAAATTAATTATCAAAGATTATTATGATTATTAAATTGATGCAGATAGAACAATTAATTTATGAATTAATTTGGGATATTGAATTGATTAAGATATAACAATTAATTGCGGAATTAATTGGGGTTATTGTTTTGATTAAGTTGGAATAATTAATTGATGAATAAATTATGTGGGATTTTTGTGATTGTAGGTTTAAATTAATTAATCGACGAATTAATTAATGTGAACAATGAGATTATTTAATTTTTGAATTAAATAAAGGGATTAATTAATTGATGAATTAATTAATGTGAGAAATGAGATTATTTAATTATTGAATTAAATAAAGGGACTTATTAATTAACACATTAATTAATGCGAGTAAAGTGATTATTTAATTATTGAATTAAATAAAGTGATTAATTAATTGATGAATTAATTAATGCGAGCAGTGAGATTATTTAATTGTTTAATTAAATAAAGAGATTAATTAATTGATGAATTAATTAATGTGAGAAATGATATTATTTAATTTTTGAATTAAATAGATGGATTAATTAATTGAAGAATTAATTAATACGAGTAAAGAGATTATTTAATTTTTGAATTAAATAATAGAATTGAATATGATTAATTAATTGTATAATTAATAGATGGGAATGATTGGGATTATGAAATTTTAATTTTGGATAAATAATTGTTGAATTAATTATGATGATATAGAGATTTTTGAGATTAAATAATTAATTGATGAATTAATTATTATGGTATTGAAGTCATTGAATATGGATAATTAATTATATAATTAATTATTAGAGTTTGTTAGTGATTATTAAATTGTTTGACATGGAAAAATTAATTGAGGAATTAATTGGGGTGATTGATTTAATAGAGATAGAAAAATTAATTGATAAATTAATTGGGGTTATTGAATTACTTGAAATAGAAAAATTAATTTATGAATTAATTGGGGTTATTGAATTTTTTAAGTTGGAAATAATTAATTATTGAATTAATTAATGGGAGTAGTGTTGTTATTTAATTGTTGAATTAAATAATAGGATTGTGTTTGATTAATTAATCTAGGAAATTAATTAATGAAATTGAAATGGAAAATTAATTGGTGAATTAATTGAAGTGTTTGAGTTAGATTACTTAAATATGGAATTAACTAATGGATATGATTTAGATAAATTAATTGGGGAATTAATCAATGGATGTAATGATATTATTTCTGAGTTGGATTAATTAATTGTCAGATTAATTAATGGGGATGGTTGTGGTGGTTCAATTGAATTAATTAATGTGGATTAATTAAATATTGAATTGATAAGATTGAATAATTAATTATTAAATTAATTACGGGACAATGACATTTTTAAGTTAGTTAATTAATTGTAGAATTAATTATGGGATATTGAAATAGATGATTTTAGAAAATTAATTTTAGGATTAATTATAAGTTATTGAGATTGTGAATGAGATAATTAATTGTGGAATTAATTATAGAATATTGAATTTAGGATTGATATAATTAATTGATGAATTAATTATGAGATGTTGAGTTTGGGAATTGATATAATTAATTGATTAATTAATTATGATTAAGTTATTAATTAATAGCTGGGTTAATTAAAGAGATTAATGTGCTTAATTATTAGAGGAATTAATTATGGGGTTTATGTGAATAGAAATTGTTTAATTAATAATGAGGATTAGATAATTAATTAAATTATAAATTAATTAATGTGATATTGTGGTAAGTGGTTTAATGTTTATTAATCCTACTTGATGTGATGATGTGCTATAGGTGATAATGGGGTAAATGTGGATTAACCTTGATAAATGAGATACATGTGATATGTGTGAAATGGTGAATGGAAAAATGATCATTTAGACAATTTTTATGAATGGTAACATGCTCATTAATTTATGTATTATTAAATAGTGAATGGTAACATTTTCATTCAGCCAAGTATTAATAATGGTAACATGGTCATTCAAATTGTGTGATTAAATGAATAGTAAATTCTCATTCATTTGTGAATATAGGATGTTAACATGGTCATCCAAATTGTGTGATTAAATGAATGGTAACATGGCCATTCATTTGGGAATATAGGATGGTAACATGGTCATCCAGAGTGTGTTATTAAAATAATGATAACATAGTCATTCATTTGTGAATATAAGGATGGTAACAAGGTCATCTAAATTGTGTGATTAAATGAATGGTAACCTAGCCATTCATTGTAAAATAATAATGGTAACATGGTTATCCAAATTTTGTGATTTAATGAATGGTAACATGTTCATTAATTGTGAAATAAGAATGGAAATAATGGTATGAATATATGATATTACCTGGGGAACATTTCGGGTTCCGGCATGAGCCAAAGCTAGTATTGAGGTACAAGTGTCCTTAGGAACCCTAGAATTAATATGGTTAAATAAATAATATATTATAATGTGATAAATGTTTATTTATACATTGTACTTATTTATTTATATAACTACATAAACTTTTTTTTGACAGGATTTGTTTTATACACCATTGGTGGTGTCCTACTGACTTGCAGTCACACCCTATTCAGGCTTCCTGATCAGTACCCGAATAGTTCTTTTGTTTTTTGAATAGGTTAAGGGAAAAGTCCCTATAATAGATAACTATGTTGGGATGGAGAATGGATGAGGGAACCAAAAGTGGTTCAGGACCCTCTTGGGAGTTGTCAGTGTCTTTACTTTTGACTTTTCATTTTTAAATTTGGCATGTACTTATCATGACATATCTACTATTCAGTTTTTACATTATATTTCATGCTTTGGATATTATGAGATATTGGTATTATTTATAGTTATGTTTATGCTTCCGATATTGTTTATTATTTCCATTGGTGTTTACTATGATAAAAGAAAAAAATAGGGTATATCTCTTTATGATCGATAATAGACCCTTACTGCTAGTCGGTAGCCTCAAACATATGGGGAGGCGCACTTGAGGTCATGTGACGGTCTCGATCGGAGCACCAGTGCATGGAACCTGGGTTGGGATGCTACACATGGTTTGACTCTAGATGTCAAAGTCTTTATTATATTCCTCTACACCATTTCATGGAGATGGTTGGGTGTGTGCGTAAAGGTACATTAGATAAAGGCATCCCGTTTTAGTTATGCCTTCTCTATGCTAGTTACTAGCCCCTGGCTTATTAGAGGTTGACTTGGTGTTTTCAAGGATCAACCTTTCATTAGATAGGTAGCCCTAGTGGATTAGGTCATGAAAAAGTGGTATCAAAGGAGGTTCATTCCTTGGGATAGTGTTTGTAGTTTTCCCCTTATGTGGAATTGGTTAGGACTTAGGGAAATAGTGTTAGAGTTCCTCGAGGGTAGATTTCAGGCTAGGGAACCCAATTTTGGTGCGACAACCAATGTATCCATATACAAGGATTGAGTCCTTTGACTGCCTTTATTGAGTCATCTTCCCATATATATGCTCATCTAATCATGGTACATCTTGATTACTTCTAGGATACCTATGCAAAGATAGCCAGATAGATTACTGATTTAGGATCATGAAGACAACCCGATGAGTGATGAGGCCTCAGTTTAGGGCCATCCCATAAGGTGTTTTGTTACAGACCAAATGGGGTTAACCAAACAATACACCTGAGCCAGGTGTCACATGGTGGGTGAAGTAAGAAAATTGAAAAACTCTTGAATATAAAAATATCAAGACATATGATCAGAGTATAAAGACTAAAAAAGGATATGAAACCATCCATACAACCAAGCCAATAGGATAAATTGGAAATGTATGAATCAGAAAATAACACAAGTCCCCCTGTGACCAACATTCACCTCCAAACCAACCCAAACTAAAGGTAAAGACCAAAGTAGAATCTTATATGCTACAATACGCCCTTACCTTTACCTATATCATACAATACAACATATAAAACCACCAAAGGGAAAAATTAGGGTGTGAGAACAAAGCATAATACGATACCACCATAGATTCTATACAAGGTTTAATATCAAGAATACATCAATTCTATCTTTTAAAATAAAAATAGTTTTTCAATGCATTTTCATAAATCCAATTATTTTATAAATAATTTCCAATTCGGTTTTCATAAAATCCTTTCATATTCTAAAAACCAAAAAAATGACAAGTAGAAATTTTATAAACATGAAAACATATCCATGCATCAAGAGGTCAGAAAGTAAACACATATTTATGTAACATCCTACCATGAAAATCTATATGACACAACCTCATATAAAAACCCATGAGCAACAATCCATGATAAAAAAAATCATGTGATAAATAAACATAAATGAAAAATCACATCATAATGGTCCCTAGCCTATGGGACAACACATACTAGACAATGAATATCCAAAACATGAATAATGTTGGATCCAACCAATATCAAGTCCTTACAAAGTCCATCGATATCTAAAAATTTTACCTCCTATTGGTGCCACACACACTAAGGATACCCATGTCTCTTTACTGATGCTCCCATGGTTCCCAAAATGCTGATTTTCAAAACACATTTTCAAAACCATGACCACAGTTTTATAAAACATTTTCAAAGACAATACAATATGCTTCGGTGTTTTAAAACCCATTTCCAAATTGAGAAAATATATTTCCAAAGAAATCCCCCTATTTTGAAAACATTTCCCCTTTTTAATAAAATTTTAAAAACATATGTTGCTTCTAATAAATGAAAAAACCAAAGGAATTTATCTATAAAATCAATAAATTCATTACATTAACCCACTGTATAGAAACAACTACCTCAAAATGGTATAAACCTAGATGCCTTCGATAATGGCGGTTGGAAACCATGAGAACGAACTTTGAAGGACAATGCATGCCAATAAAATTAAAGGGATTGATATAAAACACTATCTGATCACAATTATAAACCAAAAATGTATCCAACACAGTTGTTATGAAAAAAGGAAGGAATAACCAGAAGGAACACTTATTGGAGAAATGCACCACAACTACAACAATGATTAATCACCAAATGAAATGATCCGGAAGGGTTGGAGGTCACCAAAATTTCCCCTGAGAGATTATAGGTTGATAGGAAGAAGGGATACAAATGAATAAAATGAAAATCATCCATGTATCACCCTAAAATATTAACTTATGATGATTACATGGTGTGTAATCCCATTACACGTCATATAATCCATGAATCTCAAGTACATAAAAAACCCATCTCATTTTTATTAAGAACCCTATTTTTGATAGTACATGATGTAAACCCATTAAAATACCTATAAAACCTTCATTCCTTGAACTTGTTTTAGGGAATCTTCATGGTGAACATTACATAACATTTAATTTCTTTACACAACATGTAAACTCCCAACAGACTGTAGAAACTACAAGTTTTAAGCAGAAAACTAAACGACCCCACTCCGAGCATTCTATGAACTTGGGAAGAACTCCACTAATTCTTTAACATGTTTATACCCACAATCCATTAATTCAAGTAATCATACATCCCTGACCTCTATGTAATTTTACCCAATAAAGGATCTATATCCTTGAGAAGCCTGAAAATGCACCCAAACAAGGATGATATTCAAAACACAAACAAGGGAGTACCTAAAAATAATAACAGGGTGAAACAATATCCCCACTATAAAATATTTCTACCCAGAGAAATCCCTCAGATTCTTGTAATCACAAAAATTAAAGGCCACTTCTACCTCATAAACAATTCCCTCTCCTACATCTTATAGATATCCTGTCTACACCACCGAAATACCTAGACCATAAGAATTATTTTACCACACAATACCATCTCTCAACAATCCATAATATAAACTATATGCTTAAACAAAGTGGTTTTGGTCTCAAGATCAACATCATCCCATCTAATCATATGGGAAGGATCAGATATATTCTTCCTCATCTAGGAAACATGAAACATGTCATGGATAGAAGTCAAACCAAATGGTAATTACAACTAATAGGAAACCTTCCCTAGTCATCCAATAATCTCAAAGGGGCCAACAAACCTTGGTGCCAACTTACCCTAATTACCCAACCAATGATGTCCCAATTGAGGCAAAACTGTAAGGAAAACCCAATAACCAACCTCAAACTCCATAGACCATCGTCGATGGTCCATATAATATTTCTAATGACTTTTTTTTTCATGATCAATCTTTTCTAGATCAATTTCACTATCTTCATCATCTCTTGAATGCGACTCAACCCAATTAGGGACCGCTCTCCCAAATCTTCCTAGCATAAGAGGGATCTACATGAACACCCATAAAAGGCCTCAAAGGGATCCATACTAATTGAGGAATGATAACTATTGTTGTAGAAAAAATATACCAGAGGAAAATGATTTTCCCTAGATCCTCCAAAATCAAGCACGCACAAGCCTGAAGCATATCCTATAGAACCTGGATAGTTCTCTCTGTATTTCCATCCATATATGGATGATAAGTATTTATCAATATAATCTTAGAACCCATCACCTTCTGAAAAACTTTATAGAAACTAGATTTGAACCTTGGGTCCCTATCAGATACAACCGTAGAGGGAACCCCATGAATCCTCACATTCTCTTAGAAATACAAGTCCCCAAGCCATTCCACTTTATTCATCTTCTTGACAGGTAGTAAATGCACCGATTTTTAGGATTTGATCAATGATCACCCAAAATTCATCATTCCCACTAAGATTATATGGAAACCTAATGAATAAATCCATGTAAATATCATCCCACTTATATAACGGAATGGGTAAGGGTTGTAACAAACCCACAGGTAATTGGTGTTCTGCCTTAATTATCTGACAAGTAAGACACCACTATAAAAATACATAATCAACCCCCTCATCCCCTACCACCAATACTGAAATCTCAAGTCATAATGCATCTTGGTATCCCTAGGGCGTATAGACCTACAAGATCAATGTCCACTGTCTAACAAATCCTTCCTTAGGGAAAATGGAACAACCAACCTACCACATAATCACAAAGTGCCACTAGGTGACCGAGAATACTCACATGAGGTCTCCCCACAATAAAGTATTTAACTAAAGCATTATCACTCGGTGTATGTCACCTTCTCGTGATGAACTTGCTTATCTAATGATGAGTCATCTTTTATCAAATCCAAGAACACCTTTCCACTACCTCCTCCACTCCCAAGATTATCACAGCAAAAAAATCATCATAGACCACTGATCAACTGATCCCTTCATGGATTGTTTCTGTAATTTTATGCTCAATGAATTAGAAACCACATATCCTTTACCAAGAGTGTATGAAATATCAGATTTAAAATTCTAAAGATACTCTACCCAGAATATCTATCACAAGTTCAGTTCCCTTGGAGTAAAATTATATTTCAATCTCTTATGATTTGGATACACCGTAAACCGTTCCCTAAAGAGATATTTATGCCACATTTTGAGTGAATTCATAATAACTTACAACTAAATACCATGGATAGGGAAGTTCTTCTTATGAGGGAATAACTGGCATGATTTATAGGCCACCACTAGTTTCCCTTGCATCAAGAAAGATCCCAAATCCATACATGAAGTATCACATAAAAAAACATAACCGGAACCTGGTTTCGAAAGAATAAAAATGAGTGCTAAAGTCAACATCATCTTCATCTCCTCAAAAGATATCTGAAAATTTTCATTCTATTCAAACTTTACACCCTTATGTGTTAAAGCAGTCATCAAAGATGCGAGGTTGGAGAAATTACGAACAAACCATCTATAGTATCCAACCAAACCCAAGAAGATCCATATCTCAAACACATTTATAAGCTTATCCTAAGAAATCAATGCCTATATATTTTTAGGTTCCACTAAGAAACACCTCTTAGAAATCAAATTCTCTATAAATTTTACTTCTCGGATCCAAAACTCACACTTGGAAAGCTTACCATATAGATGATGTTCCTTTAAGGTTCAAAGAATGATATCAAAATGGTATTTATGATCGTTCTATGACTTAAAGTAGAGAAAAATATCACCCATGAACACAAAAGAAAAATTATAGTGACCCAGGCTTGACATACATGGATATTACATCATTTTAGATGAATATTAAGTACATTAAAAAAATACATGCATGAGGACCGTAATAGTTTAGTGTCTTTTGAAACATGGAAACAAAATATTCTATACTGGTGAAATATCTTTAACATCTCCCATAAAGATCTCCACCTTTAGTAATTCTACCAAAATATTTTTTTCCTAACTTGGGGAAATGAAACATAATAAGGGGCGAGCTCAGATGCTCAGTAAGGGTAAATAAAGGAAATGTGTAAGCCTAACATGAACAAAGGGTATGGAAATTGGGCATAACATTTGAAGATTATACCCTGCATATTATAGATCATAATAAAGATTGGAAATTCATAATACATGGATCATAATAAAATTAAGATCATAAGTCATGAAAGCACAACATAGAAATAAAACATAGGATTATGGAAGACACATAATTATATAATATGAGTTGCATAGTATCCAAGGCACGACTGCCATGACCATATTGGTAGTATGGGTTCACTCCCCATACCATTTTGGTAGTCATGGTTCATTAACATGGCTATCTTAGCATCATGAGTTCACTCCTCATAACATCTTTCCAGTCATGGTTCATTCCCATGGCCATCTTAGTAGCACGAGTTCACTCCTCATACCATCTTGGTAGTCATGGTTCATTTCAATGTCCATCTTAGTAGTCGAGGTTCATTACCAATACCATATTAGATTATCTCCTGAGATATAAATATTTACCCAATTAATTAGAGGGAGATATAAGTCCCACCTGTATTATAGTGAAATCATACATAAATATTCCATAAGATCATAAATAATCATATCATAACCCATGAAATAAAATGGATATTATAAACATGAAATCATATCATAACTTATGGAAAATATAAGTTTTATAATCATTTAATCCAAATCATAATCTGTGAAATATAAATAGATTTAATAAAAATATAACCTGTGAAAGAGAAAAGGATTCCATAAAAATATAACCCATGAAAGAGAAATGAATTTCATAAACATATAACCTGTGAAAGAGAAATGGGTTTCATAAAGACCATGACATTAAGAATAACCCATTAATAGAAATAATATGAATAAAACCTTTAATTAATTTCCCATAAGGGCATGAGTAACATAAACAGATGTCATCCTAGATTGAAAATAATTTTGAAATATATTTCAAAAATGTTTATTGAGGAAAATATCTATTATTCTTTGAAAAAATATTTTTAATACATAAAACCATTTGAAAATTATTTTCATAAAAAAATAACTTGAAAACTTATAAATAATACTTTAAATCATTTTTGAAAACCATTTACCTTTAAAACTTATAAAATAAGCATCAAAATATTTTAAAAATCTTTTTCTTTGAAAACAATTTGAAAATATATAAGGAATGCTTGAAAATATTTTGAAGACCTTTTTACTTGAAAACATATGAAAGAAAATTGAGAATGATTTGAAAACAATTTCTTTAAAAATAATTTGAAAACATATAAGGAAATATTTAAAATGTTTTGAAATTTTTTTTACATGAAAATACTTTGAAAATTTATAAATAAGTCTGAAAACATTTTGAAAACAATTTTCCTTGAAAACTTATAAAAGAAGATTGAAAAAATTTTGAAAACAATTTCCCTTGAAAATTAATTTTAAATTTTTTTCTTAAAAATTAAACTTTTAAAAATGATAAGAAATATTCAAAGAAATTACGGTGGATAAATCCGTACATTCCATACGAGGTAAAAAGAATATTCCTTTTGCACTATAAAAAGGTTTGAAAAATTCCTTGTTCGAGAAGGGTTGAGAAGATTCCTGTAAATATATTGGTAAAATAAAAAAAGGGTAAATATGCATTTTAAATATTAAAGTATAATGGTATATTATTCTTGGAAACCCTTTTTAGAAAACATGGTTTTGAAGGATCATATATTTCTAGCCTAAGAGAGGGTAAAGTTGGGCTTCTTTAAAAACAGTTTTTTAACAATATTATTACCAAATAGTGGAATAAATGACACCAATATATGAATAAATCATTAATAAACATAGGATAATAAAATTCATAAATATTCTTGAGAGATGGATCATAATATTTCATCAAAGTAATCATAAACAAAAACAATATTGAAAAGTAATAAGATTGTATCAATAAACTCTTATAACTTGGTAACTTGGGATAATACTCTCCATGTAAGAAAATGAAATTAAATAAAGCTTAAAATATCATGAAAATAAGTTAATTTATGATATAAAATGTAAAAAAAGTATATACACCTCGAAATGGAATTTAGTTTCATAACAAAATATGAGTCTTAAAGAAGTAAAATCGAGACAAAACTATTTCACCTATTTGGTAACTTTTGAAACTTATACCCCATAAAAGAAATATCATAAAATTTATATGTGAATACCCATAAATTTAAGTATATAATATATATATATATATGTATATATAATACAATCATGGGTAGTATATACACCACATAAAAATGAAAGAGTGGCAAACATAACATGTATCGCACAGAAATAAAAAGTGAGATGAAATCCCCTTACCTTCTATAGTAACTATCATTATACTCATTCAAACCACCTATTTAATAAATATAAATTTATTATACATATTTTACATAACCATATTTTTATATAAAATACCATATATTTTTTATTACGGCCATATATTACCTGCTTGTTAGCCATCATATGTTATGGTTTCACTTTGGTAATATTCACTTTATTATTCACATGTGTCTTAATTTGTTATATATTTGGTAATTATACTTATATCGTGATTTAAAGAATGTAAAAAATGATATAAATTTCATTTATATACATTATATGTGTATTATAATAATCTATAGAATATATAAGTATGAAATTAAATACACCGTTCATGGAGAAGGTAGGCCATACGTACACATGAACACTTTTACCATTTAATTGTTGTATTGAATGAATGAAAAGTAAAACACATATATATGTTTTTATATATATATCATTATTAAAGTTTCTTTATGATATCATATATATCATATATATTCACTAAAACTATCCTTAATACAATCCTTGTAGTGTATGAATGAATCATATCTCTTTGAGGGGGTGGTAGTCCACACTTCATCAAATGAAATTATCATATTAACACAAAATAAAAAGTAAAAAGAGATGTGTTATAAAAAATAATACAGAAGTTTAAAGACATAATAAATATAATATATTACATATATAAATATATTTTCCATCATAATGTACACCATGATATGTGGTAAGGAAAAATTTAACAATCATCATTTTGTAAGGCGGTAGTTCACCGTACACATAAACAATATGTTCGTTACCCATTAGATAGAGGTGTGTATATGTTCAGGTTGAATCCTAGCATAAAAAAATCAAAGTATATTGAAGATACTGGTATTGTTATACAATAATGGAATAAATAGAGTGGAGTGTGTGGATAATGAAAATAATATAAAGGAGTTTGAGAGAAGGTGTTACCTTGTCCAAAGCTGCGCCTTGGAGATTTATAATGGATGTTATGTTCATCATAATCTAAGAGAGGCCAAATTTGCTACTAATGCCCTTTCTTAGGGGATTATTCCTGAGGAACTCTTGATGGTTTTCTCTAACTTGGGGTCATTACCTCAGGAATGAAATGTTTTTTTCCAAGGGGATTCCCTAGGGCTTAATCACTTTATACCTACTTGATCTCTTGTATTTGAGAAATGTATATTTCCCTATTTTTGAATAATAATAAAAAAATCAATTTTCGATCGATCAAGGTAACTCATTTTGGTTTGTGCCAAAAGGCTTCCTTGGGAGACTATCTACCCAAAAGGAGGATTCAAGGGGTAAGGGAGGGATGTTGGGAAGTGGATTGGGTATATCTTGGCTGAACCTAAGTGGTTTGAGAGGTTTTAAGAAGAGGGAGTGGTGGTGGCCTTTTATAGGGAAGGAAAATGACACACATGGATTTTTTGAAATCAAGTTAGGTGTACACTTGTTATTACTTAAAAAAGGTCATACAAAACCAACACAAATTAATAATTGAAGGTTTATAGCCTAAATATAGACATAAAATTGTTTTTGGAAAAGTGTCTAGGTTATTTAACCCCTAATATTAAGTTTTAGTCCCTAATTAAGCTTAATTTGACCATAATCATTGTGATTAATCTTAATCACTTTTACTAATATTTTTGGTAAAAAATTACGTTGATATTATTAGAATATAAATACTATACTTATTAAAATGGTGTATGTTGGTTTTTAGAAATTAAATTCACAAAAGTGTCAAAATTAAAATTAATTCTAATCCTGCAGACGGGATGAAATTACGGGTCTTTAAAGTAGAAATAAGTTCAAAAAGTTTATTAAGTTTTTATATTCAATTTCAAAGTGAAATCTATTTAATGACCTAAATTATACTAATATATGTATAATTGATCTAATTTGACATTAAAATTAATTTAAAATATAATTTAACATTAATAATTATTCAAACAAAAAAGGTATTCTTTAACCTAAAAGCAGTATTTTCACTATTCATCAAAAAATGAAGTTTCTTAGAAAAATATCAAAAATTTACCCTAAGATGATTTAAGCATTATAAATTCAAAAATTATGTTTATTTTATAAATTTAAATTTCTAAATGTGTCTAAAATTAATTTTATTATTAAAATATGTTCATTCAAGAAAACGACACTTTTAAACATAAAATGACTTTACTAAAAATCATATCTTTCATTATCAATACATTTTATTTATATAAAACAATTATAAAAAATATTTGAAAAGTAGTTATTACTACTCATATTACCATGTTTAATAGCTATATTATAATTACACCATTTTAAAAAAATTATAATAAAATGATGCTTCAGAGAAACTCAGTGTTGCGTGTAACAAATTCCTAGTCGATGTTGTGGGTAGTGCAAGAAAAATTGGTATTGCGTGTATCACAAGCCAAGTTGGTATTACATGTAGCACAAGACAAGTCAGTGCCGTGTGAAATTAATTTTTGAATTAGTGTTTTAGTCTATATATATATATAAATACATATATATATATATATAACTATTTCTAGCATCACATGAAATGAAAAATATAAAATTTATAAATTAATTAAAAAAAATTATTCACAAAATATCAAGCTATTACATTATACCACCCTTAAAACTAATTTCTCCCTTGAATTTTTTTTTGGTTTATCAAATGTTTAATACTTGAAAGTTTCATTCATAGAACCCTACATAGTAAAAATGAATACTAAAACTTTATTTAAAAATGGAATATTCGAACCATAACTGTTACCCAAAGTAACATATAACTATGTTTCCACATAGGAGAGCATAGGATGGGAGTAAATATTTGACATGGAGGAAAAGTGTAGATATTTATAGGGAGTGATTGATGCCATCAATCACAAATAATTGAATGATCCAAGACAAGTTGAGGGACTCAAATTAATAAATCTGTGATGATTTATAAGGCCATTGTTTCAACAGAAATTAAGGTAATAGGACAACACATTTTCTTTTTATCATTATCTTAACATTGAGTAATTATTTTATTGACCAAGAATATAAGGAAATATACTTGATATATTTCTATATAAAACATTTCATTCTTTTGTTGTGCTTTTATCAATTTACAATTCATCCATTACTTCATGTAATGGACGTACAAAAATTAACTTTGATGCATGAAGTGATAAAATACAATTTTAGTAGATCTTAAGGCCCATAAAAGAATGAAAATCATAACTATTTATCTATAACTATTCTTAAAAATTATCATGGTTAATAAATTAATCTCAAAACATAAAAAGTAACAATATTCTTTCATCATAAATAATTATTCATTAAAAATAATTATACATTAACCATGACATCATATAGGCCAGTGGTATTTGTGAAACCCTTATCATCCTTCATTCATGGGTTAATAAACCACTTCCTTTCTAGACTTGATTGGTTTTCACCTGACATACATGATTTCCTTTTCTAAAACCACACTAAAATAATTTCCAAAATATAATGGACATCCTTGAAATACGGTTAATAACTAAATAGCATTTTAACTATGATTTTTAATAAAAACTTAGTGCATAAATAATTTCTCTGAAGTTTAACTTAAACTTATAATGAATGGTTAACATTATAACCCTTCTAAAAGATGAAAATAAAAAATTTTAGAAAGAGATTCATGGGATCATCTTAGCATTGATCCCCTGTATATCACAAAGTATATTTTGGTTGTCACATTCTAAAAATGTGAATACCCTCATGGTAAATTATCTTGAAATATGGTAACAACCTAAATTACCAAAAATTATTCTAGAAAACATGCATGCTTACTTATTCCATATGCTACTAGATATATTCCATAAATACAAGAAGTTGTAAAATTCATCTATGATAGCATAAACTACTTGTAAATGAGTCCTTAATTATTTCCATGGTAATCAGTACCTTCTAACTTATTCATATCCCCCATATATTTATCCAAATAACATTATCATAACATAAGGAGAATATTAAGGTTTATCATTCCCTTAATAATGTGTTTTACAGGGAAATCACCTTACTAATATATCACTTTTCTATTCCATCATAACCATTCAACATGTTCTTGTAAATATATAGTGAAAAACATAAACTGAACAATCCTTATACATTTCACCTTTAATATAAAATAATTCTTAAATCCAAGTACATAAAATCTTTTATTATTACACTTAATTATTATGAAATTATCAAGGATACCTCATCCTATTACATAATACCTCTTTCCTTTCACATTTCATTTTTAGTCTCTTCATCATCAACATTGTAACCATTACTTGTACCATCTTGATGATCCTCTTAAAGATCTTTCCTCTAGGTACATTGAGTTACATAATGAAAATTTACTCCACACTTATAACACTTAACCTTCAATGATGTATTATAGATTCCAATATTCCCATACATTTCATTAACCTAGCTCTTCATTTGTACCTTGTAGTCACTTGATTTGTGTCTTTATTTTCAAATGTCAAAACATATTATTGTTCCTCTAAGACATTAAATTAGGTTATTATTTCCACATTCTTGACATAGAGGAAACTGAATCTTCTTTCCTACATGTTCTCCATTACTCGATATCTTAGTTAAATCCTTCTTTATCTTCCTTGATGATTTTGAGAGTTGGTTAAGGTACACATTTTTAATCATGTTCAGTGAAAACTGATTAGGAATGATCACAATATATTTCAATCCAGTGAAAATCCCACTTGACTTCTCATTAACAAATCATCCATCAAATTTAACATTAATCCAGTTCCTTTTATTTCCCACCATTGACTAAAACCAGAAGCATAGTGTGAGAATTACCTATCATAGAAGAAAACCACATAGTCATGAAAAGAATTACTTAAAGGATGTCTAAATCATGAAACATTCCTTAATATAAGACACCCTAGGTTCATCCTAGGTTATTCATAGCCAACTTATATTTAAATCCTTTATGATGGTTCATGAAGAGTTTGTGAATTCCCAAAGAAAATCCCCCATGAGTGTCGAACCAAGTGTGCAACAAGTCTTGTTGTCGTGTACCAGATTACCCTGTGTCTGGCTCAGAACATCTTTTCTGAGTAGTTACCCCTAGGTACATCTATTACAATTCCACATTCACTTTTATTATCCAGACATGGATTTATTTCTAGGAAACCACTCACTCAATCCTTTACCAAAATTCCATGACATTTTCCTAAACTTTAACTCATACTTATACTTATCCTTAGAGACATTACTAAACATATTATTTGAAATAAACATAAGGATCTCACTAAAGTTTTAAAATCCTATTTTACAAAGGTTGACTAAAACTTTCCTTTGATACCAACTATAGAGATCTAGGCTTGACATACATGGATATTACATTATTTTATATGAATATTTAGTACATTATAAAAATACATGTTTGAGGATCGTAATAGTTTAGTGTATTTGGAAACATGTAAACAAAATATTCCATCCTAGTAAAATATATTCAACATATCCCATTAATATCTCTTGCTTTAGTAATTCTAACTAAAACGTTTATTCATAACCTGGATAAAGGAAACATAATAAAGGGTGATCTCAGATGCTTAATAAGGGTAAATAAAGGAAATGTGTAAGAATAACATGAAAAAGGGTATGGGACTTGAGAATAACATTTGAAGAACATAACCTACATATTAAAGATCATAATAAATATTATAAATTCATAATACATGGATCATAATATAATCAATATAATAATTCATGGAATTATAACATAGGAATAAAACATTGAATTGTGGCAGACACATAAGTATATAACATGATTTCCAAAGTAGCCAGGACATCACTGCCAAGACCATCTTGGCAGTACGGGTTCACTCCCCATAGCATCATAGTAGTCATGGTTCACTCCCATAGCCATATTAGTAGCATGATTTAACTCCTTATACCATATTGTTAGTCATGGTTTATTCTTATGGCTATCTTAGTAGCATGAGTTCACTCCTCTTACCATCTTGGTAGTCATGGTTTATTCCCATGGACATCTTAATAGTCAAGGTTAATTCCAAATACCATCTTAGTCTATCTCAAGAGATATAAATATTTACCCAATGCATTGGAGGGAGATATAGGTCTCACATGTCTCATAGTGAAATCATACATACATGTGCCACAATATAATAAATAATCATATCATAACCCATTAAATGAAATTGGTTTTATAAACATGTAATCATATCATAAAATGTTAAAAAATAAAGGTTTCATAATCATTTAATCCAAAGAATAACTCGTGAAAGAGAAAAAAATTTCATAAACATATTACCCATGAAAGAGAAATGGATTTCATAAACATATAACTCATAAAAGAGAAACAAATTTCATAAACATATAACCCGTGAAAGAGAAAAAAGTTTTATAAATATGATGACATTAATCATAAACCATTCATATAAATAATATAAATATAACATTTAAATCATTTACTATAAGGGCATGGGTAACATCAATATATTTAATATAATATAGAAAATAATTTTGAAATATCTTTCAAAAACGTTTCTTGAGGAAAATATCCTTTATTATTTGAAAAATGATTCTTAGTACATAAAACCTTATGAAAATAATTTTCTTAAAAAAAAATACCTTGAAAACTTATAAGGAAGACTTCAAATCATTTTTTAAAACTTTTTTCCTTAGAAACTTATAAAACAAGCATCAAAATATTTTTAAAAACATTTTATTTGAAAAAACATTGAAAAAATATAAAGGGAACTTGAAAATGTTTTGAATTTTTTTTACCCGAAAACATATGTAAGGAGATTGAAATTTTTTTGAAAAAAATTTCTTTGAAAATACTTTCAAAAAATATAAGGAAATCTTGAAAATGTTTTGAAAACCTTTTTATTTGAAAATACTTTAAAAACTTATAAATAAGCCTTGAAAACATTTTGAAAACAATTTTCCCTGAAAACTTATAAAAGAAGGTTAAAAACATTTTTAAAACAAATTTCCTTGAAAATAAATTTTAATTTTTTTTTCTTAAAAATAAAACATTTAAAAATGAAAATGAATCTTCAAATAAATTATGGTAGATAAATCTGTACATGCCATACGAGGTAAAAAGAACATTCCTTTTACACTATAAAAAGGATAGAAAAATTCATTGTTCAGAAAGAGACAATAATATTCCTTTTAAGAGATTAGTAAAATAAAAAAGGTTAAATATATATTTTAATGATTAAATTATAATATTATATTATTCCTGGAAACCCTTTTTAGAAAACATGGTTTTTAAGGAACATAGATTTCCGACCGAAGAGAGGGTAAAGTTGGGCTTCCTTAAAAACACTTTCTTAACAATATTATGTACCAAAGAGTAGAATAAATGGTAAAAATATATGAATATATGATTAATAACCACAGGATAATAAATTTCATGAATGTTCTTTAGATATGGATCATAATATTTCATCAAAGTAAGTATAAACATAAACAGTCTTGAAAAGTGATAATATTATCTCAATAAACTCTTATAACTTGGTAACTTGAATTCATACTCTCCATGTAAGAAAATAGAATTAAATGAAGATTAAAATATCATGAAAATAATTTAATTCATGATATAACTTGTAAAATGGAAGTATATACACCTTGAAATATAATTTAGGTTCATAACAAAACATTAGTCTTAAAGAAGGAAAATTGAGACAAAACTATCTCACCGATTTGGTAACTTTTAAAAATTATACCCCATGAAATAAATATCATAAAATGGATATGTGAATTACCATAAATTTAAGTATAATATATATAGAATAAAATCATGGGAAGTACATACACCACACAAAAAGTAAAGAGTGGAAAACATAGTATGTATCACACGGAAATAAAAAGTGAGATGAAATCCCCTTACCTTGTGTATTGAATCTCATCGTACTCTTTCAAACCACATGTATAATAAATATAAATTTATTATAAATATTTTATAAAACCATATTATTATATATAATACCATATATTGTTTGACTACGACCTTATATTACCCACTTGTTAACCATCCTATGTTAAGGTTTCACTTTGGGTAATATTCTCTTTATTCTTCACATGTGTCTTAATTTGTTATAACTTTGGTCCTTATACTTATATAATTTTTTCTAGAATGTAAAACATGATATAAATATAATTTATATACAGTATATTTTTATTATAATAATCTATATAATATATAAGTATGACATAGAATACACCATTCATGGAGACGGTAGGCCATACATACGCTTGAACGCTATTCCCATTTAATTATCGCGTTGAAAGAAAGAAAAGTAAAAAACATATATTTATATATATATGTAATTATTAAATTATCTTTATGAAATCATATATATCATATATATTCCTGAAAACCATCCTTAATACAATCAATGTAGTGTATGAACAAATCATATCCCTTTGAGGGAGCAGTAATCCACACTTCCTCAAATTAAATTATCATATTAACAAAAAATTGAAAGTAAAAAGATATGTGTTGTAAAAATAAATTCATAAGATTAAAGACATAATAAATATAATAAATATAATATATATATATATTTTCCATCATAATATCTACAATGAGATGCGGTAAGGAAATATTGAACAATTATCGTTTTGTGAAGCGGTAGTTCGTAATACACATAAACTGTATGTTCGTTACCCATTAGATGGAGGTGTGTGTAATTGTAGGTAAAAAATTATCAAAAAAACATACTATTATATTTAAAATACTGGTATTGTTAAAAAATAATGGTAATAATAGAGTGTTGGTGGTGGAGAAGGAAAATAATAGAAAGGATCTTGAGAGAAGGCGTTACCTCTTAACTGGGTAACTCCTTTTGGTTTATGACAAAAGTCTTCATTGGAATACTTTATACCAAAAGTGAGGATTAAAGGATGAATTTAGGGATTATAGGAAGTGTATTGTTCATATATTTTCAGAACCTAAGTGGTTTTAGAGGTGTGAAGAAGAGGGATAGGTGGTGGCTTTTTATAGGAAAGGAAAATGTCTCACTTGGAATTTTTGAAAACAAGTTAGGTGTACACATGTTATTACCTAAAAAAAGTCATATAAAACCAAAAACAAATCAATAATGGAAAGTTTATTTATGAAATATTTCCAGAAAATGGGATTTGGACAAGTGTATAGGTCATTTGGGCCCCTAAGATCAAGGTTTAGTCCCTAATTAAGCTTAATTTGACCTTAATTGTTGTGACAAATTTTAATCACTTTTACTAATATTTTTGGTAAAAGTTATGTTAATCTTATTAGAATCTAAATATAATACTAATTAAAATTGTGTATTCATTTTTTTAGAAATTCAATTCACATAAGAGGAAAAATTAATATTAATGCTAATCCTGTAGACAAGATGAAATTACAGGTCTTTAAAGTAGAAAAAAGTTTAAAAGTTTAGTAAGTTTTTATATTCAATTTCAAAGTGAAATTAGTTATAATAACCTAAATTGTATTAATAGATGTATAATTGATCTAATTTTACCTTAAAAATAATTTAAAATATAATTTTACATTAATAATTATTTAAACAAAAATGCATTTTAACCTAAAATCAGTGTTTTTCACTATTCAGCAGAAATGAAGTTTCTCAGAAAAATATCTAAAATTTACCCTAAGATAATTTCAGAATTATAAATTCAAAAATTAAGTTTATTTTTAAAAATTAAATTTCTAAGTGTGTCTAAAATTAATTTTATTATTAAAAGCAGTTCATTTGAGAAAACGATATTTTTAAACTTAAAATGACTTTACCAAAAAGCACATCTTTCATTATCAATATGTTTTATTTATATAAAAAAATTATAAGAAATATTTTAAAAGTAGTTATTACTATTCCAATTTCTATGTTTAATTT
The DNA here is from genome assembly GCA_963277665.1 of Viscum album. Taxonomy (NCBI): domain Eukaryota; kingdom Viridiplantae; phylum Streptophyta; class Magnoliopsida; order Santalales; family Viscaceae; genus Viscum; species Viscum album. The sequence continues at coordinate 1,689,149,286 of OY728119.1, forward strand.
CTAAGTAATAATTATATCATTAAAAAAATTATAATAAAATGATGCTTCGTAGAAACTTGGTGTTGCATGTAACGTACACCCATTCGGTGTTTCAGGTAGTGCAAGCCAAGTCGGTATTGTGTGTAGCACAAGATAAGTCAGTATTGACTATAACACAATCCAAGTTGGTTTTGTGTAAAAGGAATGTTTGAATTAGTTTTTTAATATATATAGATATATAAATATAAATAAATATATATATATATATATATATATAAATAACTATTTACAGTGTCACATGAAATGAAAAATATTAAAAAGGTAAATTAATTTGAAAAAAATATAATTTAAAAAATCTCGATCTGTTAAAAACTGAGTCCAAGAACTAATGAAATATATGGATCATTAAATCTATAAACACCACATGAGTGTTATTCAGACTGAAAGGCATAACCAGAAACTCAAAATTTTGATACCGGCTCCTGAACATTGTATTAGGTATATCCACTTCTCAGACCCTCAACTAGTGGTACCCTGAATGAAATTAAATATTTAAAAACCAACTTTACCCTCTAATATGATAAAAAAAATCACCAATCATAGGTAAAATTTTTTTTTTCTTAATGGTAACCTAATTTAACTTCTGATAGTAAATACAAATTCTTAGTCTCCCATACACCTTCTTACCAAAGAGTATAGGTGAATCCCACAGTGACACTCAAGGAAGAATAAATCCATTAGCCTCTAGATCCACAAGTTGGACCTTAAGTTCCAAAACATCAATAGGTACCATTCAATAAGATGACATAGAAACAAGCATTATATGAGGGAGTAGGTCAATAGTAAACTTGACCTTTCTCTACAGTAGTAAACCATAAAAATAATCCAGAAAAACCTTAGGGTATGCACTCACCACTATAGGAAGCCGAACAATCAAACAAGGGTCAACTGCATCAAGAAACATATCTAACAATTGAAATGATATTAACCCTAAATAAGGATCAAAAGTCCCTTATCTTCTTAATCTAGAGTCCCAGTTACCCTAAAATAAATGAGTGACCCCATAAGAAGATAAGAACTGTACCCATTGGTGATAATAGTCTATCTGGGACTTAACATTAATAATCCTATACATGATGATAATAAAGTAAAATATGTCAAGATAAATCACCAAGAAGTCCCATTCTACCTCAAATTCGGCTATCATTATCCGATATGAGTATAACTTGAAACCTTGTTCAGAACTCTTTCCCAAAGGTGTGTAATGATCCAACAAGTATATAATAAGATCTGAATTCAATCCCAACACTTCAACTAACTTTAATGATATAAAAGAATGAGTATAACATGTATCAAACAAATACAACACCATAGAAGATGAAATAAACACCATACCTCTAACAGTATCTAGCCCCACTTCAGATTCCTCTAGTGCATACTCTACTACATAAAGAAATCTGATTTTTCCACATGAACACCCCCTTTACTTAAGGATTTAACCCACCACCCTTGGAAGTATTAGTAAAAACCTATAAACCCTTGGTGAGAGTATATCCCACCTTACTTCCCTGGTATATCCTTTTATTGAAACTCTTCATATGGACTAATAATCTGAAATGATGACAAGTTTGAGGAGCCTCGATATAGTTAGGCTTGGTATGACTCGACCAACCACATTGATAGAAAAAAACATGTTGTTGCCTTAAAGAATCCCCTAAAATTGGTCATGAAGAGAACTGACCACCCTTACATTTCTTTTTCTAGCTATACGATACACCCTGACTAACAACTACACGAATTTAAGATCCACCCAAACCTATATTCCCAGCCATGTCTGTCATAGCCAAAGATGCTTTATCAATTACCTCCACAAATGTTGGAAGGAACATAAAAATCAATATCAATCTAATATTATGCCACAGTCCCAATTGAAACCCACCAGCCTTTAGGACCTCATTATTGAAAAGATATGGTGCTAGATGAACCATATCAACAAAAAATGTTGACTACTCTAGAATGATACACTCCCCTTGCTCCAAGATTTGAAACTCCTGATTCTTTGTTGCACGTAATATCTTAGGGTAAAAATTCTGATAAAAGAACTTATTTAAAGAATAAAAGTTAAGGTATTTATGAAAATTGTCTTGCACAATAGGGTCCCCATATCTCATTCTGAGTCCCTCAAGTACATATATGAAAAAACCCACCTTTGAGTACTCATGAGTCTTCAAGAAGTTGAAGATCCTTTCAATATTCTCAAATCAATTCCTAGATTCCTACAGTACTTTGTCACTATAGAAGATGGGTGTATGGTTCTTAGTAAACTCATATCTATGATCCACCACACAAATTGGGTTCCCAACACCCACTTTACCCAAAGTTTGAATGGTGAAGATTATTTCTTCAACCAAGGAAGGGTTCATTGGAGGATTCACCTACGGATCCCATCTCATAGATTCCTCTCTCAATTTTGGAAGAGATATTCTTAGAGGCATTATCTAATAAACACAATACAATAATCAATTATATCATGAGAAAATTAAAAAAATCTTAGGACCACTTTTCAAATTCAAATCAATGATTTAAAACAAAAAATTTAAATAAATCAAGAATTATTATTGAAAAAATACATTACTAAAATTAATATTCAATTTAAATAAACTTCCCATATAGTTCATTAAAATGAACCCAAACTCTTAGTATGAAACCTAGTAAAAGTCCCTAACCACCCATGGTAACTCAATTTTAGTGGTGAAAGTGAGCTGGCCAGGCTCTATTTTTGCACTTACTATCAGAATTCCAATGGTCCTAACTCATGTCTACCCAAGACACAAAACCAAAATCAGGGAATTTTAAAATAATTTAGGATGATCCTTCACTTTGATAAAAAATTATAATAGAGGAACCTTTGTAAACCAAACTATACACTTGATCTGTCTATCATATAGTGAGGTGAAGCAGGAAAATAGAACAAGTTTCCAATAAAAAAAATAAATACATAAAATCAGAGTAATAAATTGGAAACAAAGGATATAAAACCATCCATACAACCAATCCAAGAGGATAAACCATAAATTTTTGAATCAGATAAGAACAAAAGTCCCCATGTGACAAACAATCACCTCCAAACCAACCTGAACTGAAGGAAAATACCAAAGAGTAGCCAAAATTCTATAAGATGCCCTTACCTTTACTTATATCCTGCAATAAAAAATCTACAACCACCCAAGGGAAAAAGTAGTGAGTGAGAAAAAATCCCAGTAATATAGCACCACATAGTTTATACAGGTTATAATATCAAGAAATAAATAGTTCTATCTTCTAAAATAAAAATATTTTTTCAAATTATTTTCATAAATCCAATTATTTTATAAATCATTTACCCTTTGGTTTGCATAAAAGTATTTCATATTATCAAAAACATAAATATTATAAGTATAAATGATATAAATTGGAAATAATATCCATGAATCAAGAGGCAAGAAAGTAAACACATATCTATGAAACATATTATCATAAGAATCTATTTGATACAACCTCATATAAAAACCTCTGAGAAAAAATACATGATGAAAAAAATCATGTGATAAATAAACATAAATAAAAAAGCACCTCATATTGAGACTTAACCTACGGGACAATATGTATTAGACACTCAAGAGCCTAAACATGATTAATGTTGGATCCAAAAAATATCTAGTCCTACCACAGTCCATCAATATCCAAAAAAGTTACCTCCTAGTGGCGCCACACACATTAAGGCTAATCATGTCTATTTCCTGATGCACCCAAGTTTTCCAATGTACTAATTTTCAAAATAAATTTTCAAAACCATGATCATAGTTTTATAAATCATTTCCAAAAGACAATCCAATACCCATTGGTGTTTGAAACCCCATTTCCAAATCAATAAAATCTATTTCCAAATAAAAACCATTTTTAAAAACATTTCCCCTTTTAATCTATCCTTTAAAAATACATATCAATTATAATCAATGAAAAACCAAAAGGAATTTATCAATAACATCAAGCAATTCATTATATTAACCCATTATATAGAAACACCTACCTCAAAATGGTATAAACCTAGAGTCCATCGACAAAGGTGGTGGGAAACCATGAGAACGACCTTCGAAGGATAAGGAACGCCAATAAACTAAAAGGTATTGATAAAAAACATGATCTAATCACAAATAATAACCAAAAACATGGCCAGTGAAATTTATACATCAAAATTATGGAAGAAACAAAAGGAACACTTACTTAGAGAAATTCATCACAACCACAACAACAATCAATCACCAAATTAAATGATTTGGAAGGGTTGGAGGTCTCTAAAATCACCCCTGAGAGCTTCTAGGTTGAGAGGGAGAAGGGGTGAAAATAAATGAAATGAAAATCAGTTGTGAAACACACTAAAATCCCAAATCATGATGATTACACAATTATTAATCCCATTACATGTTGTGTAATACATGAAGCTAAAGTACACCAAAAAACTCACAACCTTTTTTATTAAAAACCTGATTTTTGATAGTACATGACAACAACCCAGTACATGGCATGTAAACCCCTCACACCATAAACCTGTTTCATAGAATCTTCCTTGTGGAAATTATATGACATGTATTGCCTTTACACAATGTGTAATCTCCCAAAAAATTGTATAAAATACATGTTTTATGAAGAAAAATTAAAGACCCCCACTTCAAGCATTCTTTGAACTTTAGAAGAACCCCACTAAATCTTTGAAATGTTTATAGCTGGACTCTATTAATTAAAATAAACATACATTCCTAAAATTTTGGTTATTTTCACCAAAAAGGCTCTCTATCCTTGAGAATCCCAAAAAAGCATGAAAACAAGGATGATAAACAAAACACAAACAAGGGAGTACCTAAAAATCATAATGGGGGTGATACATGTTTTCTATAGGCAGAAATTTATAATCACCCCACCTGTTGAGTAGTAGTTAGTACCAATAGTTCAGGATGATGATGAACATAGGCTTAGAACACTCCATGGGTTCCATTGTTAGAGACTGTTGAGGTTCCATAGTAATCCAGATTCCCAGGTGGCAGAGGATTAACATGAGTTGGATATCTGAGTGTTCAGGATCATTCAAACCCTAACTAATCATATGGTTGTTCTAACAACCAATATTTTTCTTGGATTAGTAGGGAAATGGTGGATTTTAGTTATATAGATTCATTATGAGATGACATTATCATGGTATGTCTTCCAAAAGCTATTTCATGAGGAGTATTACCCCTTATGCTTGCAATCAGTTTGGATCCAGGATCTTCTTGAGCTATAGTAGGGTAGTATAATGGTTTCTGAGTACTCCATGAGGTTCACCAACCTTATTAAATACTCCATTGATATGGGGAGAGATGGATTATTTTGGGTGAGGAAGTTCGAGTAGGGTCTCCACAGTGATATTTTTTTCAGTGTAGTCTTTTTTTGTCTCTCTATTTATACGGGAGTACTAGTGAAATCTCTGGTTACATAGATCTTCTTGGTAGAGATTTTCTAGGTAGCTGATGATAGTAGTGGATATCATAGGACTGAGTCATTTTTAGTGGTTATCAGGTGATAGATGTTGAGTTCTTGGTGTAAGAGGTATACTCATGCTCAGACTCAGACATGAGGGTCCACAACTCATGAATTTTGCATAGGATCCAGTCATCTTATAGAGGGGTGATTCTATGCTTGTGATGGATGTGGTCACATGGATCATTATTTCCTAACCCGTCATACTGAGTAGGACATGAAGAAAGAGGATGGACCTCCATGATAGAGGCATCGTTATTATCAGGGATCTCCAAAACATGGATAGGGTGTCCTTCAGGGAGGCGATTCTAGAGGAGAAGTAGGATCCACTCTAGAGGGAGGATAATTTAGTAAAGGGAAATGCTACAATATTCTACCACCAATACCACCAGGTGCCCCATGTTAGGCTCAGGGAGCTGGTGGTCGGGGTTGTGGATAATTGCAGGCTATGGAGAGCTATAACCAGGATGCACATGAGATGATTCAAGGTATGATATGTATTTATTATACTATTGACTTAGTATTAGTAATCACTAGTTAACGTCATTCATTTATCTCCTTATTATTGGTGTGAGAGATGAAGCTTCTAGTTGAGACTTTATCCCAAAAACTATGTCTAGAGGTGTCTTTGGGGAACATTTATTCTTTATCACATATCTGTCAGTACTACATGATATCTTTTAGTGGAGAGAGTTCTATTTGGGATATATTGTTCATCACGATGAAACCTTATGATTTCATCTTGGGTATGGATTGGTTGTCTATGATTCAAGACCAGATTGACCATCTTCATAGATGAGTTAGATACCTTCAGACATATGGGATGCGATTCTCCTTTTCAGGTGATAGATATCTCATGGTGGAGTGAGTGGGTCATATAGGCAAGATGTTATAACCCATCACCCATCAGTTAGAGAGATTATCGCTTGGTAAAGTGGGATCTTCAGGCTTCTGTATTCCTTCGGTCAATTAAGAATATATGAATGTATTCCCCAAGGATGTTTTGGGACTACCTCCATGGTGGGATATATACTTCTACACTTACTTACACCTCAGGACCGAACTGATATCTTCTGTGGAATATCATATGGCCCCTACCAAGCTCTGGGTTCTAGTCTTATAGTTGGAAGAACTTTGAGAGAACTATTTTATTAGAACCAATGTGTTCCTATGGTAAGCTCTATTTTTTTTTTTAAAAAAAGTCAGATAGGATCATGAGGTTTTTTGTTGATTATCACCACCTGAACCAGGTAATAATAAAGAAAAATCACCCTTTTCCGAGAATTAGTGACCTCTTTGGCCAATTTTGAGGTGTGAGATAGTTCTTGAAGACCAATCTCAGGTCCATTTACCACCAGTTGAGGGTTTGAAAGGATGATATTTTAAAGAAGAAATTCTAATGTTTCTATAGAAACCATGAGTTCATGGCGATTCCTTTTAGTGTGAAGCATTCCAAAACTTTTTTTATGGCGTTGATGAACTAGATATTTAATCCATACTTAGAATTATTTTTGTTTTTTTTCATTGATGACATACTCATTTACTCTATAGTAAGGGAGGATCATGCAGAGCATTTGAGCATGGTCCTAGACTTACTATGGGAGCACCAAATTTATAGTAAACTCTCAAAGTGCTAGTTTTGGATCCACAAGGTTAAATTTCTAAGTCATTCTATTTTTGAGCACGGTTTAGAAATATACTCAGTAAAAATTAATGCAATGATTTCTTGGGATCCACCTAAAAGCATGTCAAAGGTGTAGGTTTTTATTAGATTGGAAGGGTATTATAGGAGGTTTATGGTAGAATTATCTAGGATTACATCCCCTTTGACTGCCCTGGAAATGAAAGGGAATCTATTTACCTGGACCTAGTTGTGTCAAATATCCTTCTAGGAGTTGAGGCTAAGTCTAACTAGTGATACTATACTGGGACTAATAGAGGAGAGAATGGAGTAAGAAGTTTTTTGCGATGCCACAAAATCTGGGTTCGACTTTGTACTGATATAGATGCAGGAAATGTTCACATATGGGTCAAGGAAGTTGAGAAACCATGGACATAACTATGAAACTCATGACCTAGAGTTGGAAATGGTAGAATTTTCTCAAAATATGTAGAGGCACTATATTTTGGGAGATATTTTTTTGTATACTAAGACTATTAGAGTCTCAGGTATATCTTCATGTAGAAAGATATAAAAATGTTATGGAAGAATTTGTTGGAGTTCCCACATGATTATGACTTTGAGATATTCTATATTCCTGGGAAGGGAAATGTGATGTAATATTACCTTAGTAGGAAGCCCCATTCTCACTTGGTATAGGAGGAATATGAGAAGTTGACTTCTCTACAATAGACCTTCGTGGAGGAGAGGGTTTCAACTTTTCTTTAGTCAATACTGGTGACTTGTTCTCTCCTTCAGTTTATGAGAGAGAATATTTGGGATACATAGACTATGGTGTTATATATGACCAGATATCCTTAGTGGATGTACTATATAGATTCTCTAAAGGAGGATAACATGCCATACTTTTATGAGGATGGATGGTGGTTTAGATCGTGATGTGAGAGTAGGTGATGAGGAAGTTTCATACTTATCCTTTAGATGTATATTCAAAATTGGTGAATATGTACAAGGAAATTGAGTAGTATTTTTTGTGGGATTTCATGACACAGAGAATAACCGATTTCATCTCTCGGTGTCTCACATGTTAGTAGGTAAAGGATGGGCACCTGGTTCCGACCTATTTGGTGCAACCTCTTGAGATGTTGGAGTGGAAATGGGATGACTTATCCTTGGATTTTGTGATAGGTATTTCATGGATAGTGAGAGTCCATGATTACATCTAGATGATATTTGACTAACTTAACAAGTCGATGCATTTTCTTACTACCAGGGAGTAGATTTCGGTGGAGATTTGGGGGTAGTTTTATGTGCAATAGAATATATGACTCCATGGGGAACCCTTGATGATTTTCTTTGACCATGTAATTTATAAAGGATTATTATAATTAAAAATATGAGAAATAAAAAACATCTATATTTTATTCATGACATAATTACCTTTATTAAAATATACTATATATATATCATTTTTTATTATCCTTTCACATACTAAAAAGTGATAATTTCGGTCGTGGACATGCGGACTACCGTCTCCTCATCATGATGTGATTCCTTTTTCATCACAAGATTTATATTTATGAGTATATATGTTTAAATAATACGTTATTTATGATATAATTATCATTCTATAAATATTATTGTTACTTTCCTTCATTCCAAAATGGTCACTGAAAAATGGGAACATTACTCATGTGTATGTATGACCTACCATCTCTATGATTATAACATTGATTCATTTTTTATAACCATATTTAATTATTGGTTTTTAAATTTTTATTTATGTATTAATATGATATTTATGTCATAATTATTATTCTAGAGATATTATATAATGACCCATGTTACAATAGTTGATCTACGAATTTTTTTTGACACATAAACTATTTTTTTTCAAAATAATCGACGTAAAAATAATTATTCATATAGTTTTATACAAACTAGTAATAAGTGAAATTAATGTAAATATAAAAACGAAAAATATTTTTATGAAAGTAAATAATTAACATAATTTTATTATTCAGGATGTTAATGTACATTAAACCAAAAGGATACCTAAGGATAGGGATTTTCATCTCACTTTTTATTTATGTGATATAACTGTCATGTTCACAACATACTTATTTTGGGTAGTGTATTTACTGCTCATTTTTATTATATAATATCAAGAATTAGTTTACATTCATTATATTTAAAAAATGCATTCAATATTATTCCTTAATGAGGATTATGATTTAAAATGTTTCAAAGTGGTATGAGACACTTTGTAATGTTTAAAGATTATTTTACTCAACAATAATGTTAATGATCATTTGATGGTAAATACATTCAAGGAAATTATATAATTTTTTTTAATTATAACTTTAATTTTATCTCCACTCTTTATTCATGATCATTTACAAGTATTTGTACAATATTTCTACGCTTTGGTACTCAAAATGTATAGAAAATGTTTTTTTATGGAAAACCTAATTTTTCTTCTCTCATTAGTAAGAGGATATATAATTTTTTTTATAAATCAAGTATTATTAAAATATTTTGATAAATAAATTTAAAATGAATTGTCAAATAATTTTTTTCCTTTTTTTCTTTTACCAATGTTTTAAAGGGATTCTTCTTGTCGCTTTCCGAACAATGAATTTTTCTTTCTTTTAACCATGAAAAAGGAATGTTACTTTTACCTCATACATATTTTATGGATTTTCCAACCATAATTTATTTGAGGAATATATTTCATTTTTAAAATGTTACATTTTAAAGGATATATTATGAAAATAGATTTTCAATGAAAAAGTTTTTCCATGAAAAATGATATTTTTAATGGATTTTCAACACAAATGGATATTTTCCCAAAGAATTTTTTAAAAGATATTTTTTTTATGTTTCCATTACTCGACGAAATCAAACCATTATTTTAATCCACTTGGGTTATGTTGTATTTATACCATCCATAATCTTCCTATAGATGGATTATGATTGTTTTGTCTATAGGTATTATTCACATTCACTTCCCTGATTCCTTTTAGTCTCCTTCAAATATTAAATTTCCAATGATCATTTGAATTTTAAATTCCCCTAAATATTTATATCATTTTACATGGATATGATTATTTTCTAGACAATATACCAATTTTTATACAATTTTTTTTACTTTGAAAGTTATTTTTTAATTTTTGGAATTATTTTTAAATTTATATACTTTATTCAATATGAATATTTTATTAGGAATATTATTTATTCAATATGAGGGGTATTTTGGACATGAAATACATGATTTTGGGACCGTTTAAGGAAATCTCTATAGGTTGGGGACTAGTTAATGAAATCCCCTAGATGAATTTGTTGTCTTATGTAATAATATTTGGTTGAAAAAACACATCATGTTTGTAAACAGTATGTTTCAAACAATCTTATGAATAGTCATGAGAGTATGGTTAAGGTTGGACAAATGAAATCAGTTTTTAACCTGTATGTTTGAAACTTTCTTGTGAAAGGTCTTAACGATAATGATTCTATATTCCAAGGAAACATGGTATCCCACAATTCATAATTTACTACATTTAGTTTTTGTTATTATTCATCCATGAGATATTGTATTGGAATATATATGGATACATTTCATTATTATTTCATTGACTAAATGGAATATGTTTCATTTTCTTACATTTACATATTGATTTTTCTTTTTCAAGTTATTTGAATGGAATGTGTTTTCACTAATTAGCATTCCATATTATTTATGCACTTCCTTCCCAGTTTTTTGATTACATGGTATGTGTATTCAATTATTTACCATTCAAAAATTATTACTCTTATTGATTCATTATTTCTTCCACTATATTTTACCAGTACTAAAAATTTGATACCACCCTTATAATTCTTCATTACCTAGGAATCAAATTAGTTTACTATGAAATATATTCATGGATTTACTAGATGAATTAGAGTTATCCATGAAGTTTTTTATTTATAATGTATAAAAAATATATTGTAATTAGTGTATTCATTTTTAATATAAGTCTCATTTATATATCTGGGCTACCAAAACTACTAAACTTATTGGTCATTCAGGGATTTATTACTTGTAATATTTACTATGTAATTGATATAGAAAAGCAGATCTGGGTTATATGTGGGCGGGTCACTAAAATCTTGACATCCAACCAAGTGCACTGAGAAGGATCTAGATTTACACCTAGTGACATGTCTGAATTTTCATTGGATATAAGGCATCTTATAGGTTACACTCTTGTGGTGGAATATTTAGAGTCATTTGGTGGGGAGTTCACTATCTACCGGTTGTGAGAGAGGTCCTCAAGATAAATTGGATTTTATCCAATGCTAGGGTGTTGTTTACAGATGCCGATAATGGGTAGAAACTGATGTCACTCTTGTTCTTCCAAATAAGTTGGATAGAAACATCTATGTTTTATGTTCATCTTGTGATCGATGCATGAGATGAGATGGTTGGAATTTTTTTTTGGAATTAGTGATGACTATACTCCCAAGGTGGGGAGTGGTATGTCAGTCATCAATGAATGGAGAAGACCATGGACTGGATGTAGTGGCATTAGGATTCCAAAGAGAAGCCTATAATGGAATGATTCATTTTTTTAGGGATTCCCTGGTGGGCCTAATTGTGAGGTTGGATCATGTAGGGTGATGGACCTAGGCTCAGGATAGTTTTAGAGGTGATCCAAGTGTTTGATACAAGGTTCATTGTTGGGTGTTGTAGACCTGATAACAGTTACTCAGAAATGGATGATATGGTGGTGATGTTTTACTCGATGTCATGGATGGACTCCAGTATATATGACTAGATAAGGGAGGTATTCCCTAGGTGAGAATATGTCATGTACAGGTAGAGGGGATACATGCCAATAGTTGATTTTGGGAATCAACAGATTGATTTAACCAGATGTCCCAACTCTGTTGGGAAAAAGGGAATGGATGTGGCGGGTTTTACACTAACTTAGGTTAAATTTTTGTTGATAAATGAAGTAAATCATGGAAAATGTTTTTTGAGGAAGAACCTAGTTGAAATTTGTTGAGGTATAGACAATCGAAGTGTGGACGATCTAGATAGGTTTGATGGTAAGGATGGGTTATAGAGTTGGGTAGATTTTATTGGGATTTTTTGGTGTAGTGAGTTATAAAACGTGTTAGGTATGTTGAAATATTATAGTTGAGGTGTTTTTGGTATCCTTTTAGATGTTGAAGGTTCCCAAAACAATGTGATAGTAGTGATGATATAATGTATATAGTGTGGTACACCATAGTGGGCTTCTGGTCAGTTAATGATGTGAGAAGTAGTATGAGTTGGATAATTTTAGTTTGGAGTCATCATAGGAAAGTTGTGTTGGTGATAGGAGTTAGAATAGGTTATGAATGGGTGATTTCCTTGATATAAAGGTTATGATTTGGTGTACATTGGATGTTCATAAATGGGGTGATTCTTTTGGTCCTTGAGTTTCAGAACAATGTAGGTCGGGGAGTGTGGTTGGGATCTTTATATCCCTTCAGTGACGTTGATCGTAGGTCATCTTTAAAATTATGTAAACCATGTGTGATGGATCCTAGTGTTTTGGGCCATGAATTCCTAATATTACATGAATGAGGGATTTTTATTGGCCCAACAAGGATAATGTAGTAACATGTCAGTATCCTTTTGTGTGGTGGCCCACTATTGTAACCTGGACCTTCCTCTTGTGTTTGATGTTGGTAATGATGAGTTTTAGGTAGTTATATCTTTGATAAGCATTGTCTCCTAGTTGTTGTGTACAATGGGCGATGTTTCTTCAGGATATGACTATTCATTTTACCAATTATGGTGATGGAATAATCATTCTATAGAGAAATATTGGGAAATTAATGTTGACTTTTGAGCCCCATGGCCCGACCTTTGGTCTTATATAATCAGTAAGGTTAGGAAGTATATCTTGAGTACGAGCCATTATACGGTGGGGAGGTTATATGATCATATCCTTTCTTGAACTCATGTACTTGTTTTATTTTTGGATAAAATTCCTTTTTTTTGGAGAATGAAGTGGTTCTTCAGTATACGAGATGTTTTGGGGGGTATTTTAAGGGAGTTAGACATTAAAGGAGGAGAAAAGAGGCCGAAAAATGTCTGGTGCATGGTTGGAACAAGGTTAAAGAAAACTGTGCGCCTAGACTGGGAAACCATGTGGCTTGGGGACCCCTTTCGAATAGTGGCTAGAACATGGTTACCAAATAGCTTTCCATGCATTGTGGGGGATCTTAAGAAACTGTGTGGCATGGACCTTCTTTGATAGAGAGAGTCTCACTGTGGGTGTGCGGTTTGGAAAAACATGTGGCATAACCTTGAAATATTTTAAAAGTTGGTTTTTACTATTTTCCCTCCTAATACTATTTCCTTCTCCTGATTATTCACACCATTCGACCCCCTACAAAAAGAGAGATGAACCAGCTTTCCCTTTCTCCTCTATTGGTATTTGTCCTTATATTCTTTGGAATTTGGAGTTATATTTGGTACGAATTGAATATTCATGCGAGTTAAACAATCTTCCTTTCACTATTATCAAGATTGGGGACTCAAGAATCTCTCGTATTCTTTTGAATCCCTAAAATCCGTGGATTTCCATCATATTATATGTTTGGGATTCAAAGGGTGTGTGATTTTGAATCATGGGATGTATTTGGACTAATAATAACCTTTTATAATGAGGTATGTGGTATTTATGACTTTTCCCATATTCTTGATGTTTTATATGTTTATGTGGTTTTTCCAATGTGCATCCTTATTGTTTTTATTTGTCCTTGATTATAGAATTGGATTTGGGCCTAATATTGAGGATTGAAACCATCCACAAACCCTATTGGTTTTATTGGTGATGTGAGACCAAACCTAGGGCTATTCTTGGGATGTGTCGAACCCTCAAAATGGTGAAATAATGTAGATAACATTGAGATAATAGAATTTTGAGAGTGACGGGTTGTGAAATTGTAATCGAGTATGTGGGGTTGGTTAAAGGGTAAATTGATTTTATAAAATGTTATATTTAATAAGTTATGAAGGGTATTTTAAAAATGATTTAAATATGTGTTTTAGGTTTTGACCTGACCATGGTTTTCAATTACGAAATTTTTGTTTGGTTCTGGGAAGTGTTATGAATGGACTTGTTGCCCTCAAATGTTTTAAAGAGGGGTTTATCAATTGATTTCAAATGATGATTTGAAATGGGGGTTTGGACCCATCTTTTCAAAAATACTTAGTGATTGTTTTGAATTTGTGAAAATGGAAATTAAATCCTCAGGTAATGATTTTGTTTTCCAAAGAGGAATAAAATTGTTTTAATATGGGTTTCAAAATGATTTCAAATGTGTATTTTTAATTGTTTTTATTTCCATGATGTGTTCTGAAAGGTATGATGGGACCACAGTAGTTGAAATGATATAAGGGTTAGTGATATAGAAACCATATCAATTATGTTGGCATGTTAACATTATCTTGAAATTAACTAAATGACGAATCCTCTTAGTTGAATATATATCATAATGGGGTGTTTGGAATGATGTGAAAAGGGATTAAATGGAATAAAGTGAATATGTCAAAAGTCTCATGAGTTTATAATTGAAATTCACGACTGGGTTAATGAATGTGAATTGGTAAATATGATAGATGGTCTATCATATGGAAAAGGGAAATGAGTGAAATGGGATAAGAAATGTAAATTTTAAATGTGTTAAGGGGTTAAGGATTGAAGATGATTCGTATGATGTATGCAATGTGAATTGTTAATGTTATGTGTACCAGTTGTTCATGTTTTGGGATATAGTATTTGTGGTAAATATATAAATAAGAATGTGCACATGGCTTAGTGGTGTGTGATGAAGGAATGGGACTCCTCCCACTGGTCGGGATAGACTAAGGCTCTAAACCCACCCCTAGAAAGAATAGGTTTGGGAGTCAGAAAGATGCTTTAGGCCTAGAATGGATACATTGGATGAGACTACAGGGACTAAGGCTCCAATGTAAATGTGTTGTATTATCTATGAAATTATTATCCCCTTTAAGATGGGGAAACTGATTTATTTCATTATTCATGGTATTTGATCAGAATATTCCATAGTTTAAAATATGTAAATACCTAAGACATGGGATAAATGATGAAAATAATCAATTGGATATTGTTAACTAATTTTTATGTGATATTTTATTATTATTGAACACCCCTTGTGGTTAAAACCATTTATACCCCTTTTTCCTTGTCTTATACTCCCAGCGTGACCTGAGTTAGTTTTTATTATTGGATGAATCTTGAGAACTTAATGGATGAAATGGTTAATATTTAATTTCATAATTGTTTTCTTGTTACCCTGGTAATGTAATACACTCGATCATTTTCATATAATATTTAACTAATTGGATATTTCTTATTACCATTGGTGGTGGCCTACTGAGTTGTACTCATATCATTCTCAGACCATCATGAAACATGGGAACCTAAGTAGATACTACTTTTTTTCTAATAAAGGTTATAGATAAGGACCTGGGGTTTGGTTGTAAGGGGATATCGGGTCAGAGCATGGGAGATCAGGACTGGGTTTGGACTCAGGTCTATGTTCTCGGTCTTTTACTAGTTTTGATTATGGTTTATAATTGTATAACTTCCAAAAATGTAGTTTATTCATCATACTCTTATAGAGGGTGTTTTCAATTTACTAGTCATAATTGTTGCACAATTTCAATTTATTTTTTAGTACAAGTTACTATACTTATTGATATTATTTATGTTCTATCATTAATATGATTAATGGATATATTCTGCCAAATGATTCTCCATAAACCCACACTGCTAGTCAGTATCATATGGTGTATGGGGATGTATTTCTGAGGTCATGTAATGATCTAGTTAGGGGAACTATATAGTGGCCACTAGGTTGGGGATGTTATAAATATTGATTCAATGTATCCATATAGAATATTTAATCAAATGATAGTTGTGAATTATTATCCTCCACCATGGAATTTTTCTCCAAAATTTGGTAAGGGGTGATTTATCTTTCTAAGATATAATTATGATAAGTTTATTAATGGAAATTGATTAAGGATTAAGAAACCCAACACACTAAATTTTCAATTAGTATTAGATGTTTGAAATTTTAGTGATGTTTATGGGATTTTGAATTAACTAATAATCCTTTTGGGTATCATAAATATTATTTTTTAACTCTACCATGATGATTATATTTTATTCATTTATTGAATATAATTACAAATGTAAAAGTAGATTTTAATATCTTATAGACTGTCTTAGGATGGTGTTATAGTTTGTCAAGACCACTAATTTTATGAGAATATTTCTAAATATGGGTTTTGTACTTTTGAAATTCAAATTATAGGTTATTAAATTTCAAATATTTGTGTCCTGATAGAACAATTGAGGGTTGAGGTAGTTATTGATGGATTATGTTTTGAGTCAAAAGTCTTAATGTGGGATTACATAGTCGATGTGAGATAAATTGAAGGAGATATACCTATTTACACTTCTTTCCCATGGTTATATAGAGGTTGGTGAGAGGTAATATCAGTACAAAATTAGAGTAATACTGTCATTGGTGTTGAAATATATATTTCTTAGCAGATATATTTTGAGGTAGAGATATGGAAGGTCAAAAATGTGAATCCTTATTCTTTTAATGGTTGGTTTTTTGATCAAAATATTTAGAAAATGTTTTATAAAAATAAGTTACTTGTTTCCCAATGGAATTTGACTAATGATATTGGTATGGGTATCATTGTTATTCTATTACAACTTATCTGAGTATTTAAGGATTTATCATATATTTAAGAGGTATTTTTGGTTTCCTCAGATGAGGAAGTTGGTTATATATATTTTTTCATTATTTTTATGTTCTAGTTAGTGCATGTATGGAAACGAGTTCTAGTATTAATGTTTTATATTTGTAAAATTACATACTGGATTTAATGATACTATATTTAACATCGGTGATGAAGATCATTGAATTTTATGGAATATTACATCCAATCATAATTTTCAATTTAAATCACAAATGTATAATATATATTATTATTTCTTAAATATAAAATTATTCTTTAAATACATATTTCATCAATGATATATGGTCGAATTGGGTTAATTATTCAGAACTCTTAGTATATGTTTATTGAATGTGTATTGTATTTTTCAGGATCACATGACATTACTCAACCTACTAGGAACCTTCTAAGATGTTCTTGGTCTAGTTTTCCATTCATATCTTATCTATAATAGTGTATAGTCTATTTACTAGAACCATGCACACCTTTCCCTCAATATGAGATTCCTTAGAAAAAATTACATGTGAACACACACCAATATGCATACCAAAATCATTAGAAGCTGTAAATATGATAAATAATGGATGTAGAAAATACATGAAACAACCTATATGAAACCATATATAAATATAAATACATAAATCATAACATAAAGGTGTAAAATACATTCCTACTAGAAAAAAGGAGTCCCATCCTAAAAACTAATTGAATGAAGTTCACTTATTAGTTGCCCCAAATATAGACACCATCAGCCCACACCAACCCCAAGAATTTCTATACTTTACCAACTCCTAATCCACCTAGATTTCAACTGAACTACCTACACTTTATAATATAGGACATGCATATTAAATATCCTTATGTAGGGGTTCATATATGAATAACCACAATGATACCCTGAAATCCATAAGGAAATATAAAAACACTAGTTTTCTCAAAATGTTAAATTAGAGTGAATACGAAATGATGAAACCTAATTTCTCAATGTAGAATAACTATAGGAATTTAAAGATGACTTAATAACCATTTCATTTTTTTGGAGAAAATTTAACTAACAATCTTATATTTTTATCTGTTCAATGGTAACTCATCCATAATTTCCTCTAAAAAATATAAAGGAGGATCCTAACCACCAAAACTATTGTGTAGAAATATTATTTGTGATGGAGGATCATATGCCATCATAAGATCCTAGATATGTGAAATAATGACTCCACAAATAGAGGATAAAAATCCAATAAGATTTTTTAAAATAAAAACTTCATCACATACATAGGTAGAGGATCCTATCCCCATAACCAAACAGGAGAAACACTACTACTACTAATATATGGTGATGGAACATATATATCGATCAATATTTGTTAAAGAGACTAAAAATTGAATTTTGAAATTGAAATTAATATCAAAACATGTCCCATTCATCAGCTAACCAAATTAGAAGGGATTAATCATACTCAAATGAATATACAACACAATTCTTATGTCAATTTACTATTCACCATTACACTATAAAAGTAAGAACACCCAAAATACTTTATTTAATTTTTTTGAGATGAGTTCTAAGATTGGGAATATGAAATGGCATGGATTATAGGAGGTGTGTATATTATGTCATTTAGGGTACATATTATGTATATCCAATTAAAATTTAAATATATGTATTAAAAATCCACATGGAATGCATAAGTCACCTACATGGTATGTATGTTGGACTAAATGTAAATTCATGACCATCGAGTGTAAATGGCTAGTACTAACACTACCTAGGTAATATCCAATGGATAAATGGGGTGTGGTCATGTTTGATACAATATGTAAGAACAAATAGAGATCCATGAAGGTAAATCTAGTACATTCTATGATGGTTAAATTAAGATATTTGGAATGTTAGTTATTTAAGATGGTGGATGATATTTAACACTCTTGAAACCCTATCTTCTGCATAATTCGATGTACAAAAAACCGTTTTTATTAATTTAATATTATTTAGTTTGGAATATTTAATAGGATAATAAAAAATATCCATAACATTCATTTTCTAATGATCTCACACCCCCAAACTCATCTATATATTTATTTTCCTTTCCATTAATGGAAACATCCCCACTAAATATTACATTATGGGTATTAGTATCTAGTATAAAATTTTATGTTAGATCCTTATTATCTTAAATTATCCCTCTAAAACAACTAAAATTATCAACTGTTAATCATCCTCCATCATCTAGTGATACACTCGTTCTCCAAGGTATGCACTATCAACTAAAACAATTCAATAATGGATCTATGATTTATCATGACATGAACAAGAAAATTTGATTTTAGGAATTATTTTCCAAATTATTTCTAGTGATGAACCAATGAAGAAAATAGGGAATAATTCATTTAAAAAATTAATATATCACATTAATTTTTTTCACTCATCAAAAAAATATTGGTGTGGATATTGAAAATAATTTTGTTAGAACATTCATCTTTCATGTGAGAGAAATCTAAATTAAAATTTTAAAAAAACTAACTAACTTGATAGGCTTGTAACTATATTGAATAATTGGATAAAAATAATAAATCATGATATTGAAATCATGAATAACACAGTGAAAGTCAAAATCAATAATTCCTTATGTTATGATCAGATATTTCATTAGTGATGAATTCACTAATGATGAAATCATTGGTGATTCATCTACATTCTTTATAGATTCCATGAACTCTCCATGGTAGACCCTAAATTATTCTCCCTCCATTGAATTTTTTGAATAATATAGGCTCATATATATAACATTTATGGTTTTCCTTAAAAAAATTAATATTGGTATTATAGATTATAAAAATAAATTATCTGTTTACTTTATACTCTTATAATTCTTCCTAATACTATAAACCATCGTAGAACCAGATGCAAAAAATTGAATCTTCCCTAGGGAAAATCTCATGTTTCAGAATCAAATAAGATCTCATTTTTCCCATATGAAACTTTTCATAGAAGGAATTTCATAAATCTCATACATGATTAAACACAAGGTAAATAATGAAAATACATTATTTTTAATATACTAACATCTTATCTACACAACATCTATATCACTATGATAGTTTTGTGACTAGACTCAAAAATATTATTATAAATATTATAAGTTTTTAACTAAAATAAAATATTGAATCATTACATTCTAAAAATATTTGGTATTTTTTTCAATGAAAAGCACAAACTATTTAAATTGGTGATGGTACCTAGCCTGCGTATGAATATCACACTTTAACAGTCTCTTCACCTTCTTCTCATGATTTTAGGGGATGTGAAACAATATAATATCTATACTATAAGGGTTAATCTCTAATTTTTATACAATAACCAATAGGTGACTAAATATGTTTTCTTTTTTGTGATACCTATCTCTTTTTAGTAAATAATGTCAGATGAATCATGTACATACCACCTCAATTGCTATAAATATAATATTTCATGCACCTGTACCAACTAAGGGAACAAATCTATGTATTATTCAGCCACTCCCAACCAACAAAATATCCTAAACATATTAATTAATCAAAGTGATAGTGTAAAACCTTGACTATTTTTATATAACACATTTCATATAATTTTCTTTAGAAATAAAAAGTGTCCCTCCTCAATCACCAAATACCTCCATCTATGGTATTCATAGGACATGTAATGCATCTGAATTGGATTTAAGTTCTATTATATAACATTTACATTCTATATAAATGAAATAACCAACTATATACCCTTGAGATATGACCCTCCTGGATCATTAAAGCATAAGGGTGACTATAATGGTCTCATGTACAAGGACTAGACTGATTGCATGGAGGTAGTGGAGTGACAATCCTTTTTTTTGGGAACACTTGAGAGGGAAAAAGGTAATTCAAGATCTATATGTTGTTTAAAATGAAATCAATTATAATATCCAAATATACCTGAATGGTTTAGTTTCTCTAACCATTTTCCTAAAGACATAAATCTATTCCCATCTACAAATAGTTATGAAAATATAACTGAAATAATCTCCATGACTGGAATGTAAAATGATCATCATTTATGGAGAAAATAATCAATTGGAACCCATGAAGGCGAATAATATAATTTAATTATATGAACCCCATATTATCTATTGAAAAAAATCCTAAATGGAATAGGAGTGGGAAAACATATTTAATCAAATTATAATCACCTGAAGACATTTAATGCCTCCTGTAGATCACAAAATCTTTATCATCAAATCCATAAAATATACTATCCCATATGAAAATTTTAACCTCTAGGTTTTTAGATAAACATGTTTAGATTCAGTGATTTTTTATTTCTAATTGATATATGAGGTTTGGGAAAAATGATCTGAGTAATTTATCAATAACCATGATATAAAATTAATGGTGATGTGTGGAACTCCCTCAATACCTCATCATATTGCACGATTTGTACTATCATATATCATTTAAAGAGGATGAAATACAACCCACCTTCAAGGAAACCATTAAATGTATCACTTATGATCATTTGATCATGTATCACAAAAAAATAAATGTGTATAATATTACCAATATTTACATGATAAATAATTGGAGCTGTAACTAGCATAGTTTTTATGTATAATTTTCCTTTATTATCTATAAATGTTAAATTAATTGAGACAATATTTTTTCTTCCTTTCCCAATAATTTATAATGAGAATTTGAGCTAAATAAATCTTTAAGAATGTTACCATTCCTTATATTATAGGCTTTACCAAAGTCATAATCCATGATGGAATATATTAATATAACATGTAGTAGGTTAATATATATAATATTGAAGATATATATGAGACTCTAGTGGTCTATTCATAATATAAATTTTGAAATAAGAATTTATTTCTTTTATATTTACAATGTGAACACTATTACATTAGTTTTTATGTTGGGGGTTGTATAACTCTTCATATAGGTTATTATTT
Source organism: Viscum album (assembly GCA_963277665.1). Taxonomy (NCBI): domain Eukaryota; kingdom Viridiplantae; phylum Streptophyta; class Magnoliopsida; order Santalales; family Viscaceae; genus Viscum; species Viscum album. Next base: position 1,689,171,226 of record OY728119.1, read on the forward strand.
TTTATGAACTATAGGTTGTTCCCACCATTGTTTTTTATCAAAAAATATCTTATTGAGGCACTAAATTTATCATATAGGACCACCAAAACAATCCACTCACCTAGTTTTCAAAAAAAAATGTATCTCAAGTCAATGTCTTCCTAAACTCCTGAAAATCCCTCTAAAACCATAATAAAAAATAAATGGATCCCCATTTTATTTTATAATTGTATATAACTTTTAAATTCATGAAAAATATACCTTTAACCAATATAAATACCAAAAAATACAATGTAGACTCCTCCATAATGGCACACACTTAATCAACACCTAATCCAGTATACTCTTAATATTTGTTAGGTAAAATTCGTAAATAGTCCATGAGAATATCTATCCTAGGATGTAATCATATCTAGTATAGATCTACCACTTTGAGATCATATATTAAACACAATACTCTTGGTTTATGTCTTGGAGAATGCTTAGATTCTTTCGGTGTTTGTCACCCAAGTTCAAATGAAAGAGGATTTGATTGATGATGAATAAAATGAACCAGTTAAAGAAGATATAAATGAACCAGTCCATTAGACCCATGAATATATGATTGTATTTCATCATATAAAATCAAATAAAAAATAACCCATTATTTATGTAGAAATATTAGAAGGTTTATTTAGGTTATCTTACTCATAAACATGTATATGATGAAATCCAAAACTCATAATGTTATTAAAATCCAATATGACCCCTTAAACAAGTCAAATAGATCATTTATCCTTTGAAAGTGGTATTTTTTTACCTAAAATAGATTTATATGGTCATATTTAGTAACAATCCTTACAATCCAATCTTATTTCTTATATAACTATGCCAGAACCTCCCCAGCATTACATTGGTCCTAATAAAACATTTATCTCAACGGCCCCCCAACTAATTCCCATGGTCATGATTCTTAGAGTGATCTATACAAAAATCCATAGGATGAATTATTATAACCCCATGGCGTTGAATGATACAAAATTCAACCTCTATAAGAGGAGGTAATATAGGTACATATTCAGAAAAGATGTCAATGTTCTCCTCCACTTTAGGTAACATCTAATTTTTTACTATATATTCTTCACCATGTTTTAAACATTATAACATTTGATTTATCATATATATACTCCCATTATTGAACCATGCTCATAACAATTTAAATTTCCATAACCAATGAATGAAAACCTTGTCTTGTAATCTTTGAGGCACCCTGCCCTTTGAGTAAAAAAATATATATTTGAATTAACTCTAGATATTCCATCTATACTAATTATTACATTAAAATAATTCATAGAAACAATTATTATATACCCTATGAAATAACCTCCAATGGGATTGATATTGTATTACTGATGGATGTGCATGATCAATAGAATAATCCATATAAGAGTTTATAGACACATGGTTCAGTTTAAAGCTCATATTAAACCATAAGAACTAGGAAAAGGGATAATCTAGTGATGGAATGGTTTGTACATTTTTTTATGAGAATAGGTTACAAGGTAGAAATAATAATAATAATAATAATAATAATAATAATAATAATAATAATAATATAATAAATAATGTTATGAAACACCATATAATTGCTCTCTTTCACCTATAGATGACTATGAACATAACCAAAAACCCTTTGAACCCTTCTTGGTGTGGGAGTTAGTGGTGTATGTGTGTGTATTGAATATAAAATGATTATAATAATTATAAAAAAATAATTTTGAATAGAAAAAATACAATTTGTGGCTCTTTTTTCATTATTTTATGTTTTAAAATACACCCTATTGAGACACCACATTACTGGGGTTGTTGATTGTATTTAGATATTTGATTTGATGGATTATTGAACCAAGAACACATACTAATTGAGATTTATTGTATATTGATGTTAGATTTCATAAATTGAACCAAAAGATATAAATATCAGGAAATTTTAAGTAGTTAACATGAATTGTAGTTGTGTGAGTCTATAAAAAAAAGTTTTCTCCAACTATATTTTCATGATTAGGCATGATTTGGATTGAAACTGATGTTAGAGAATGTTAAAAATATATTGTTAAAATATCAAATTAGTCTTGTTTGAACCATAATATATGGACTTATTATACTAACATAGTAACCCATTATTTAGAGGAAGCAATGAGATGATAAATTTTAAGCTCCAAACTCATGAATTATCATGACCCATCCCACTATGGCCATCCGAGTTGACTGTATATTGAATGTGACTACCCTAATCCCAATTCTAGTATAGAAGGGGTTAGAGACCAGTTCCAAATATTCATAACACTCAAATGAGAGGACTTTTACTTAGGTTACCTTAAATAAACACACAATTAAAAATACCCATGAAATGTTGGTAAATTAAATAACAACTAATACCAATGCATTAATATGTCTAAAACCCATAATCAGAGTAAGATGAATAAAACTGGAAAGCATTAACTGCCAAATACAATCCCATTATGAACTGTAAAATAGTATAATCTTCTAGAAAGAGGGGACTATAGTCAAATGTGACTCATGGTATGATCCATGGTATATGTAGCCCTATTTTACCTCTAAATGTTCCTATCACATGAATAACATCATCGAATGGCTAGTCATGTACAAAAAACATGACATTTGTGTGTAGATACTATAAAGGGATGAGAATCAAAATTCCTAGTAGGCAACCCAAAATCAAAAAGCATAATGTTTCAATATTGTATTCCTCTCATCATAGTGATATAACAATCGTAATATGATATAAATAATGAAACATATTGATACAAAAATTGTAGACACTAAGTTTAAAGGTAAGTTCCCAACCACATTTTCAGAAAAAAAATACATCTAGAGAGTTTTTATAAACAGTCAACTAAAGCAACACACTCAATATGCCTGATAGAAACTAGTGTAATCCTTATAACATGTCATAATATTTGGGTCTCTCTATTAGGAGGAAAGTGATATATGTATGAAGATCAATACACAGATGGAGGGTCACACCTAAGGCCATGTGGGTATACTGGTAACCAAATATATATTAAGCCTCTGTGTTGGAGATCAATGCTCTTATATGTTGTTCATGATAATTTTTGAAACCCCGCCTAGAGTAGAAGATAATAGTTTATTTCACCCCATGCCTTACAAATATATTTCAGTAAATCCATATGACACTACTCCCATATATGGGATCAAAATAATATACATAGGATATAATCACACACTCTAACATTAAGGGATGATATTGAGGGACATCACCCCAAGTAAATTGGCACACACTGAAGATGAAAGGTTCCATAAAACACTCTAGAAAATGTACATGGAATGTACTTATAGTACATGACATGTATTTTCTACCCCAATTCTACCCATGTTCCTTATCCTTTTATTGTATACTCTAGTATATGCTTATGTACATAAGGTTGTTCCTATTTACTAGGATGTGTTAGGGTACCTGGAAGTGTTTGAGTACTAGGAATTTCCCAGGCAGTTTATCCATGTTTTTCCCATGTACGTTGAAAATACATGGAGAGTAAATGGGTTGAGTCTTAGGGAATTTGACATGTATCTCATGGATTTTGGTTCTTTCATTTCTACAAAAACCCTAGAACCACATCTAGGTCCCCACATTGTGTGTATCTCTAGATTAAACACTTTATAATATAGGATTTTCTAGAACCCATGAGTCTTTAAATTTTTTCAATTCCACCCCTACCACCATCAATTTCCACTACCAATATCACCTGTATGAAATGATCTTGGATCATCATGCCCTTCCATCACTAGTGATAGGATATCAATCATCCTATATTCTTAAGAGACAGTCCTATTAAATCCTCATGGTTTCATAACACACAAGCACACATGAAAATATCTAATCTAGACCTAATATATCATTATCAAGGTGGTAGATCAATCTCAGGATTGGATCTAAATCCCTATATAAAGTATCAATATAATGTGACATGAATGGGTGTTCAATTATTCATTATCATGTATTTGTCTAACCACTATAAAAAATTAAATGGAAATGATAATAACTCAATTAATAGTAGTATGAAACCAAAAAATATATAGAATGTACCATTAAAAAATTTCATATATTCATTGATTACTCACCATTATACTAATGAATAAATATTTCAATTATTAAAAATAAAATGATTTCTCCAAATTCTATATGTAATCCCCCACCTACAAAATTATCAATTTGAAAATCCATTTGTTTATTGATTTGATTTTCATTTTTAAGGGATAATCTATAGGAAAAATAATAAATAAAAATTCATAAATTGTGTTTGGATTTTTTACTGATGAAGAACTAATTTTACTCATTATCATTGGGGAAATCCAACTCTAGTTTTGTCATTGGCCATCCTTGTGGTAATATGATAAATGATTCACGGTCTCATTATTCCCCATGCTCCTCCGAGATCTCATATCAATTTCAATTATTGTTGGATGACCATAAAATTGTATATAATGATATTAAAAAAGTATAGGTTTAAGTCTCTACATTCACAATGACAATATATAAATTTATTTAATTAACTTATTATGTTATTATCTTTACCCACGACATCAATTTACCCAAACACATGAGGCCAACAAAGTTTATGTAATTACTATTGTAAAACCCACATTACATACTCAAATGTGTTCTCATATTTCTAGTCTACAAAAAAATTATAGTGTTATTACAATTATTGGGAAAACAATGAACATGTGTTATTAATATCTTTAATATTTTTAAAATATCAATTTTGGCCTAACCGTTCCTCTGATGGTCATACCGTCTCATCACATGTATTCAAAAATATTACTAGATATTTTCCAAATAATTACATAGAAAAGAACAGATACAATATATAAAATGTGGTATTTTATGATTTATGCTATATTAAAGACTTCTATAGATAGTCATAGTTGAGGATATTGTGTAAATTGACTAACAAGTGTACTTAAATGAATTGGATAAAGATTTAATGGTTTCCACACAACTCCCTTTCATAGAGAACATATATCACACTATATAATACAATCATTTGATTACTATGGTTTTCTGAAAACCTCAAAATGTGTGAAAACTACTTCATATACCTCTATAAAAACCATATATGCTGGAGGCCATTATCTCATTAAAATTTTAAATTCATGAGAATGATTACATGAATGAATCTCAAACTAGGGATCCCACATCAGTCATCCATTCTACATATCTTTTTAAAAAAAAATTAGATACCCATATTCACATGATTTTGGTTCACTCTAGGGCATTCCATACGAACAAATAGATTTCAGGAATATCATACACAAACCAATTTTTACCATGTGTAGGGTTGGTAGTCTCATAATTTTTGGCCTATTTTGATTAAAATTTGACCTTAGAAAATTTACACTAGGAATGTGTTGGGAAATATACATCCTGACACATGTTAGGTAGTCAAGTATAGGAACAATTCCCAATGATCACCTAACCACAGAGAAGCACATTTTTTATCCTACAGAGTAATGAAAAAAATTATATGTTGTTTTATCTCCTTTAATCATTCTTTCATACTCACAATATGACGTTAAATGGAATGTCTATGTCTTGTGACATTTACTAATACTTTTAAACTTGAACAATATGGGTTTTAATTTTTGTTTTCGAGTTGGGTATATAGGAATCCTCCTTATGGTACAATCCTTAGATAACCAAAATTATATCTCCCCTTAGGGAGGCATAACCACCAAACCTTGATCATCTTAATGGAGTATAAAAATGGAGTACCAAACATTCCAAAACCCTTTATAAGATTCTAAACTACTAGGAGGTCCCACTAGCTGGTAAATACATTCCTACCGCTTCTGTGATATTTATATGAGGATATATCTATAATTGATGTTATCCTTTGTAGTCCCTTAGGTGGAGGGAAAATGTGGATCCATCCATATTTTAATTTTTATTATGCATACCTTTAGGTCATGAGACTACACAAATATGAAAAAATCTATTATATTGGTACCAACTACCATTTCTATCACATTAACTTCTTTATTTAATGTTGAATTACCCCCACCCCCACTATTCTCCTTATTCACACTAGATGTCATTATGGTTCCCCTATAAAATGATTAGTTTAACAACATCTTTTACTAATAATCACTGGGGATGTTCTAAATTAATGAAGTATTTCACAAACAATGTTAAAAAATTCATTAATATAAGTTTTATTTTCTATCAAACATTGTAAGTTTCATGATATTAATACTTTTTATTTTTCATGTATTAATGGATACCCCTAAGATAATGGAATAATTCTATTAAGGACAACCTCACATCCAACATATTGATCCTAAAGGAATATTAGAATAAACTTAACTGGTTATATGATTCAAAGAAATAGAATATGTTTAATAATTATTTTTTTCTATATATATACAAATGTTTTAATGGAAATCAGGCCTCATTTATGGCCAGAAGTTATCCTCATCCCATTTCCACTCTATTTTGGTTTAGATCCATGTTGATATGATTTATCTATCCTCAAGAAGTGTTCATTCTGGTAAAATTTAAACACCATATGTATTTCTACATGATTAATTCCAAGATATTGTAAATTTAACAAGGTTATATAAGATATATTTCTTTCAATTCAACGCTTTTATTGGGTCACTATTATTAATCATTGGGATATTTTGACACTGACCCATTTGAATATTTCATGCACCCTCATATGACATGTATAATATTATCCTACTAATGTTTTACGATGTAGATAATATGGTGACCCAAAAAAATAATAGAAATATGTAAAATATTATTATATGAATATTAATTACATTTTATAATGATCCAATACAAAATCATGTAGTTCTACTAACTATGGGAACATGGATACATAAATAATTGATTCATAAGTGAACCACATCACCTCTAACTAATTTCATCATAAATAGAACACTTCTAAGAAATATTACACATAATATATTTCATTATATCATAGGGATAAGGAACATAATAATGTCTAACATCATACTCTCAATAATGGTAAATAATGGAAATATCAATATAACATGAGAATAAGGGTATAATAACATGAGAATTAAATATGAAAACCATGAATTTCATATCGTAGATAGTAAACATGATCCCTTGGATAAATCATCACATTTCATAAGATATGAATCAAAAACAAAATCATAAAAAAAAGGCCAGGAGATCATATTATAATCATAAGACATAGATTGGTTTCCTATAAATATTTATAGAAAATCACATAATAAGGATACCCACCCAGAAATTCATAACACATTAGTCTTGGGCTAACCACCCTTGTACATGATTTGGTAATGGAAATACCTCACTTGTAATCTATTTTAGGTTTATAATAAGATCACATATACCCTCTTTTGGGAAAAGGATAACATCCCATGTACCCACTTTCAAGATAGGGATAACATCTTCTGAACCTTGCTTCAGGTATGGGATAACCCCTCATTTACCCTTTTATATAATTGAAAATTAATTATTATCCACGATATTAGAGATATATAGGTCCCACCCATCCCATAATCCATAATTTTTTGGTCCCAAAATATTATATAAAATTTATCATATCATACCCCATAAAGAGGAAACTGATTTTAAAATAAATACTTCATAGCGGAAACCATAGATAGAAAATGGATTCTATAAGTGTTTCATCATAGCATAATCTATCAAAACGAAATTGGATTCATAATTATATCAATAGGATTTCATATCATAATCCTTAGAAAAGGAATGGGTTTCATAAACGTATATTTGTTATAATGATAAACCATCTAGAGAAAGAATAAGGATTGTACAATTGGATCTATACCTAGAAAAAAATAAGCACCAAAAATAGTTATTGTGGTTAATAAATAAGAATAAATTTTAAATATCATTAAAATTTTCTTGAGGAAAAATACCATTTGTATTTGAGAATTTTTTGAAATCTCCAAATATCTCAAATATTAAATAAATAATTTCATGGAAAATAATATTAGGAATATTTAACCAAAATCATTAAATCGGTGATCATTCATCATGGTTAAAATTACCGTTCATGAAATACAAGATAAAATGAATATTTCTAACATATATTTGTAATAAAATTCAATGGGTAACTTGTTTGGAATATTTCTGGAATATTCCTTTTCTATCATTTTGAAAAAAGAAAATAATAGTTAAATATAACATGAAAAAATAAAAGTGATTAATTTTTTAGGAAACCTGGATTTTTATTAAAAAAAATATTTGACCATATGGAGAAATAAATATGAGTTTCTTAAAAAAATTCTTTCTATCTTTTGTGTAGTTAAATGGTGAAAAATGAAATGAAACCATGTATTCTATAGAAATAAATAAATTAAAAGAGGTGACATGGGTTTCTTTATATATAGATCATATGATTTCTTAATCAAAAGAACAATCATAAAAACTCATATCAAAAAATCATATTGTTACATAAAACACTTAGTATGTTGGTAACCTTGGAATCATAGCTCTCATGAAATACAGAACATTATATAGATATGTATATACATATAACATTCATTGGAATAATCATAAGATAAAGTAATTTATGATTTAAGAATTATAGAAAGGAAAAAATTATTGAATATCGAATGTGTCTCATATAAATAAAATTTAGTCAAAAATCCCATTCCATAACTCTCGACTTCCTTAGTACAAATTCGAACCTCTTTCTCAAAGAAAACCATACTATGGGAAAATTTTTATGGAACCTGAGATTGGTATTTTTGAAATAACATTAGATCTTGATATTGAATAAGTATATTTTGGAGAGTATGATAGTTCTTGGTCATGCCAAAGGTAATAAGTGGTGTGATAATTGAGGGATGAAAGTACCCTTTTATAATAGAGGAGGTGAAACATTTTTAAGTTATGAAAATTATTCAATATTGGGAAGTCAATCCTACCTAAAGTTCTTGAAAAATCGCTAAATAAAGTATTTGAGGGAATATATAGTCATTTCACCTATCCACCATAAGAAAAAAAAATCCCCAACCATTTTTTTACTTATTTTAACCATTAATGTTTTCACCACGGTAACTAGTTTTTTCCTTCATTTACCAAGGTAATTTATCAGATAATAATAACAATAAAATGTTCCAATTTATAGAAAATGGACCCATTAATTATAAAATATGAATTCCAATTTATCAAATAAAGATCCTATGTTTGAGGGAAATTAATTTTCATATAGGCATTTATAATAGAAAAAACCTCGTTTTTACCTTAATAACAGTAATTAATTTACAATCAATTTATTTTTCATTATGACAAAAATTAAATTATCCTTACTATATAATATTAATAATGATGATTCTAAATATTTAATCCAATTTAACAAATTTAATTAGTATAAGAGGATTAATTTAATTTAAAATTAACCACATATACTTGTTAAAAATGTTTTTTATGATGAAAATGTTTTCATATGAATAAAAGGTTTTACTATCAAAATTCAATATTATATTTAATAAAATTACCTAAATTTATGTTAATATATATATATATATAATTAAACTCATTTTAAATTTAATCCCAATTTAAAATAAATTGAATCTCTTAAAGGCATTAATTGAAAGGCAGTTTTTAATAAAATTAACTACTTTTTACTATTTATTGATGAATTAACATTTCCAGAATATTATAAAAAATTATCTCAATGGGAAAAAATTTACATGGATTTAAAAGTTTTATTTCTTTTAATTTTTTTTAAAATTGGAAAAAATGATTCTATTATTTTTTTAAAAATTATAATGAAAATCAAATTTTTAATGAAATATATTTTTGAAGTATATAAATTCTTTACCAAAAATTAATTAAATAATTTCAAAAATATTTTATTTATATAAAACCATTATACATAATTTTAAATGTTTACTTCATCCTATTTATACCACTATTATTAACATCAACATTTTAATAGTTTTGTTTTAAATAATAATATTAATATAGTGTCATGGTTTGTTGAAACTCGACGTTTAATATAACACAATCTATCAAAAAATTAAAATTATTTTGAAAATAATTCATAAAAATTCACAGTGTTACAAACATCACCACATAAAATGAATTTCAGTCATGAAATTCCTCAATCTTACAAACAAAAATGGGGATAATTAGGCTTCGTCACATCTTTAGGTTCCATGTAGCATCATTATGATGGTGGTGTCTCCATCATACCATGACGATAACTGTGGTCTTATTTCATAACACTTTATCTCAATGATCGAGAATATCAATGGGTTAAAATTCATATTAAATATCACGCTTTAGTGGTATGACCTCTGAGTTCAATACATATGAATGACGAAGTGTATAATTAATCAAAACAGATACATAGAACACATTATAGGCTTGATAGAGGTTCGGTGGATGATTAAAGAGATAAGAAACCTTCTCTAATCAATAAAAAATCTCATAAGGCCCAATATACATCGGATTCATATTTATTTTCATAAAAAATATTATAACATTATTCCATAGATAAATTCATAGTAAGATCTTCTCACTAACATCAAATTCAATATAACTCGGATGGTTTTCAATATAAAGATTTAATCAACTCTAAGCTTCATTAATGTACAATTAAATGGATATGACATTATCTTATATTTCCTCAACTATTTCAGGTCTGGATAGATTTCATTCTCTATGTTTATCCGATTAGGTTTGTGTTTTAAATATCATTCCACAATGGGCTTCATAAGGAGACATCTGAATTCTTTAGTGAACATTATGGTTTTAGAAGACTCAACTAGAGGATGGTGTTAGTCCTAACAACCTTTGAACTTTAGTGAAAATGTTATCAACATATCCTTTAGGGATTTAATATTTATCTCTCAATCACCATCTGTATGAGTACGATACACAGTACTGAGACACAAATCTATATAAATTTCATACTGAATACTTCACTCAAGCATCGATTTAATCCTTTGATCATGATAAAAAATTAAATTTAGTTCTTCATGAAACCATACCACTTCTTTAATTTATCACCAAAAACCCCAATAGCTTATTGAGAGGGTATTAATTATTACATTATCATAAGATACAAAGAATAATTCCTAGAAGGATGAAATATTATAGTATTCTTAGTATACTAAATTCATACAGGAAATTAACATTAATTAATAAATCATAAAATACACAAATTATTTTTTGTTTATAATTCAGTTTTTCCCATTAGTATATCACTACATATTAATAAAAACAAATATTAATAACATAGGTAAAACATAATATAAGAAATGGGTGATCTCATATGATTAGTAATGGTATGTGTATAATGGAATATATTAACAAATATAGAACAACAACAATGGAAAGGTAAAAAATTGAATCCCAATACATTTAATCAACTACATGTGCTTAATTTATTAGTAATAAATGATGATCAAATAATGTAATATATATAGTCACATGAGCATGAAACTAAACTATGGGTATTCAATCTAAAATAATAATCATTTGGAATATCAATAACTAAAGTCATAACGATGGAAATCTAAAACATATTAATGAGACCATTTTCAAATACATCTAAAACCATCAAGTCCATATTATGTGACATCAATATAAATGGGTATGGACATATCCAATACCCAATATATTTTTTCTAATGATAACTACCAATGCATCAAGGGGATATAGAGGGTATAAAATATAATATAAATTGACAAATTCATTCCACATATGTAAGAGGTGAAACATATTCAATATAAAAATTATTATTGAAAAATTAGCATATGAAATGTTAATAAATTCCCCTATCAATATACATAATCATTATCCATCCAGAGAAAAATGTTAAATGGTAATAAAATTTTACATCCTCATTCAAAATGATCCTAAAAAATCCTCATAAAAAATAATCATGAAATAAATGCAACATATACTCAGTGTATCATAAGTTTAGAAAATGGTTTAAGTTATTGATGAGAATAAATACCATAAAAAGATCATTAAAAACATTTTTGAGGAAAATAAAATTTTTACATTGAAAATAATTTTAAAACTAAAAGTTCAAAAAATATTTCAAATAAACTATTTTCTAAATTAACCATTGATAACATGAAAAATAATTTTTAAAACATTTATTTTTTAGGACATTAGAAAATTATATTTATTTTATACATTTAAAAAAAATGATTCCCTTCACATTTTTAACAAAAGACAAATGAGAATTGTTTTTAAAACAACATGAAGAATCATTTGAAATTTATTTTTAAAATAGTAAAAATTTGACAAAATATCTTTAATAGTTAATTTTATTTAATTATTTAAAAAAATCAAACCATTTTAGGAAAACATGAGTTTTAATGAAAGTGGATTTATAACCTAAGAGAGAAAGAAAGTCTGATTTTGTTTAAAAAATCTCAATAAATTTATTAAATAAAGTTTGTAAAAATGGTACTATTAATTGAATAGTTCATTAATAAAATGTGGTTCTAAGAATATATATATATATTTTAAAAAATAGAAACTAATACCTATAAGTGATACATAAACCTAATCTATATCGAATTATGATGAGATTTTGTAATAAACTCTTACCTATTCGTTATCTTATAAATAGTAAGCCACATGAAATAATATAAATCAAATGAAACCCAAAATTGAATTAAGATTAATATGTTAATTATATAACATATCACATATAAGTTTTATACACCACATAATGAAAATATCGAGTCAATATGGAATGTGTCTCATGGAAGTAAAAGTGATATTTGAATCTCATACTTTATAGAATGAAATTTTAAAAATTAAAAATGATATAGTTACTATAGAGGTATAATTAATATCTATATATATATATATATATCAAATATATTTTTTATATCCATCATCATACACAACTGTGAGAGGGGGTAATGGAAAAACGAACGGCATCTGTTCGTGAGCGGGTAGTGCATTGTACACACGAATGAGTATTTCATGACCCATTTATTAAATGTAGGGAAGGCTTTACATTATTAACATAACATAAAAACTTCTATGTATATGTATGATACATGGTATATTATATCATCACCTATTAAAAAATCAAAGGAGGTGGAGGAGGAATTAAAATAAAAAATCTTGTTGGAGAACACTACCTCTTCTTCGGGTATCCAACTTATGTTTGCACCAAATTACATACTATAATTGATTTATGATAAAAATTAGGCTTATAGGATATTATTAATTAATATTGGAAGGTATTTTGAAAGTATTTTCTTATTCAAAATGGTTTTGTGGTTTTAATAATAGAGGATAGTGGGTGGGATTTTATAGGTGAGGTGAGTGGAACACTTGTAATTTTTGAAATAGAATGGTGTACACATTTTTTGCCCTCTAAAAGGGAAAAAGATTATTATTATGTATTAGATATAATAAAGCCTAAATAATTCACTCAAATACATTTATACATATTTAAAGGTCATTTTAAAGATTATATTTTTTGTTTTACCCCCAGTAAACCCATTTTACCTTAACCGTGGTAATTTTTTTTACTATTTTATATATTAATTGTGGTAAAAAATTAATATTTTAATTTTATATTATATAAATAATTTTTATTCAAATTATTGAATCCAATTTTCATAATTCAATTCATATAATTTGAAAATTTTAATTCAAAATTAATCCCACAAACGCGATGATAATGAAGGTTTTTAAACTGAAAGTATCCCGCATTTTAGGATGTTTTTATGTAAAAAATAAATATTTAAGTTATTCTAATGAAATTAATTGTAATAATGTATATATAATTTAATTATTGTTAATCTATAGTCAATTAACAATGTAATTGATTATTATAAATTATATAAAATTTATAGTATTATTCATTTCAAATTCAATAATTTTTAATATTTATAGAAAAATGAAACATTTCATAAAAAAAATATCAAAAATTCAGACCAGGACAATTTTTTATTCTAATTTAAAAAACTAATTTTAATTTTATAAAATAAATTTTATACTTGTGGTAAATATTAATGTCAAATTTATGTGAACAAACTGTGACTAAACTATGTATTAGATTTTTTTTAGGAATAATTTATCATTATTTTAAATGATTGTTATTTTATCTCTAATTATTATATAACCATAAATTTAAAAAATAATATATTAAAATTCTAAAAAAAAATATAAATGTTAGGTTATAACAATATACTATATTATCGTTCATGTATATATGTTAATGCATGTTCCACACGCTATCAAAGAGATAAAATTTATGGAAATATATTTCATGGGTTGTAGAAGCTTATTGATGTGTGCCACATAAGAAATTAAATAAAACATTATTCTTATAGAACATTATGTTCTCACATTATCCCCACATTAAAAAATCATTTTTATAATTTGATATTGCATTTATAAATAAAGGGTTTTATATTATACAATTCCTTTATTGAAAACACACATTAAAATGTTAATCAAATATCATCTTAATAAGGGTGAAGGTAATTACAATGGTCATATGCAATGACACATAAATAGGTTTCTATGTAATTGGAAAATTTTGAATGTTAATGTGTGAAAATTCATGAAAATCATAAATAATTATATATAATGATAGATGTTATTGAATGCAAGAATGTAAATGATAAATTAAAATTTATAGACCTAAAACCTATAAATCTATATTGATTTATAGGAAAATCATACACTGAAAATATAAATGAAATATAATAACATATTTTTTCTAGATCCTTTTAATAATGAGTAAGATTTTTTAATATTTTATGAATATAACTAATTATATTTACTTGATATGCTTATATTTTATAAGCATAATTTCATCCTTTGGATATGGTTCGATCAATTCCTAATTCATATATTACTACCAGAAATGAATTAACAAGTTGAATATTTTATACCTAAATCAATAAAATTCATATTAAATTTATCTCAAGATCCATTATTGAATTATTTTTCATTCCATCGATCTCTAGTTATTATTATAAAAAAATTGTTAGCATTGTTTATCCTATATGAATAAATATCTATAAGGTGAAGTGATAAATTTATCTCTAAAACCTCATCCATAGATCAACACAATACATTTCTTATATGGTTAATCATATGAACCTTACAAAATATTAGGATCAAAATAATTAGAAATAAAGTGACTAACTTTTAGAAATTAACATATAATAAATACCCCAAAAAACATGAAATATCTCTTAATTGTCACATACCATACACATGAATACCTTAATCAACTATGCTAATAAAAATTTTAATAACTAAACATAACATAAATACTTATTTATTACATGATGTCTTAAATATTATTTAAATAAAAAATTAATTACTTGATATATTCCATAAATCCAATAATCTCGTTAACTCCCTCAACTATAACAAAAATGGATTTTCCAATAAATCATTAATTTTATCCTAGGTGGTTTGTACTATCTAATTTACATTATCCTTATAAACCATCTAATTATCCCAACATCAATATATCAACATCAAGAATTTATTATGGGTTATATTTCCTTCAATAATTTGTTTTATATGAAGACAAAAATTCCACTGAATCATTTTTCTTGGTAATTATTATTGTTTAACATACACTTTAAAATACATAATGAAAATGTACTAAAGTACAATCCATAAACATTTCATAATTATTAGGACTGTTAAATCATTGATAAAATTCCAAAATTACACAATTATTGAATCCAAAAATAAGTATAATAATATTTATACATCCTCTATGGTAATGGAATAATCTTGAGCATGATCCAATAGATAATTTTTAAGTATATTAATTTGATTCTTGTGGCATTCATTTAGGTAGTAAAAAATCATTATAGTTGAATCATTGAAAATTTGAAATGCTTTTCTTATAATTCATATCATTATAATTTTGACCCTTATCTCCATACGTGTAGTAAACTCCCACTAACTTTATAGAAGTACCAAGGTGTTTCTTTTTATAAATAACACATATGGGAAAATCCTTCTTTTACCTTTTCCATTTTTACATCTATTTCTTCACCATAATCTTCTTCTATTTCTCCTTTCTATGAAATAGTACATATATAATTCCTTATCAATCATATTATCACAAAAAACTATGTCCTCATATGATGAAAATGTCTTGGATGATTTTATCCTTCGAAAAATTGGCCTCATATCATCAAATAAAAATTTATTCATACGTAATTGATTATGTTCATTGATAAAGTTAATGTAATGACCCATGATTTTTAATTTAATTTTTATTTTCTTAGAAATTGTGTTATATATTTTAGAATACTATACATGAACCAATAAAATTTTAAATAAATAATAGTAATAATTACATTAATCCACAATGAAATTAATTATAATTGAAAACAAAACAACTGGAATAAAAAATAAAAAATAGATATTCAAAAAAGGGAAAATATGGATTGTTATAATCAATTAGAATATTAAACCCCATGTAAAAAACTAATAAATTAAAAAAAATATGTAATATAATTAACATCAAAGAAAATGAAAATATGTAACCTTGGGAGAAGTGGTGGTGAATTTTGAGGGAATTAATGAAGTAATATTTATAGAGTGAAGGTAAATGTGACAATTGGGATATGATAGTTATAGGACTGTTGGTCAATATAACCACTGGAAAAATTGAAAATTGGGAACTATACCCATTGGTTATAGTTTTATCATTATAAATAGTTTGTATATTTCACGTTGACATTGGATAATTAATGCATAAAGGATAATAAATGGGATAATTTTATGTTAGTGGAAATTACCACTCTATTGATGTTATTCGAGCCACCCCATGAATCCATAACCATCGCACAACTTACCCTTTGGGAATATGTTAGTTTTATAACGTGTTACTTTTCTAGGACTTAGTTATATAAATTTTAATTTCTTTGTATATATAAAATTTTTATTTTATCAATTCCATATTAATAATACTTTTTCATAATAAAAAATATGTTTAATTGTGATGAATTTGAAAATGTTATTTTTTTGACAAAATTTATTATTTTTAGATTAATTTTTATAAAATAAGTTATTTTTCACAATATTTATTCTAATTAAATAAAAGTTCAAAACACTCTTATGTTAATGTATATTATAATAAATCTTTATATTGTCTTAAGAATTTTTTATAAGTGTCATAATTTTGATCATTCCTTAAAAATGCTATTTTGTTTAGTAAAAAATGATATAAATATTTAAAAGTTATAGTTATCATATTTAGATAATTCTCCTGATAAAATAAACATCAGATTTTAAATCACATATCATAATTAAATTAGGGTATATTTATGATAATTTTCTAATATACTTTAATTTTCATTAAATATTAAAAATTATGTTTTGAGTTTTCGGTAAGTTTGATGAGTTAATATTTATTTCATATTGATGTAATAAAAAATTAACCATATTCCATGTCCAAACAAATTATTTTATGAATATTATTTATTTTAATATGTTTTAATCTATTTACAAAACCTATAAGTGACATTTGAAACTCAAAAATGGAAACATTGACTTTATAAACATTACTTTTTTGGAAAAATTGCTTTTCCCTTAAAAAAAGGAAATAAAAAATTAATCATGGTTCTGGTGGGTTAATATAACTCATCATTTGACCTTAATTTCCAAACAACATGAAAAAACAATGTTTATGCCAATGGTTTTTCATTTTCAAGAACCTTGTTTTCTATGACATATATTTGAAAATTGTTAAATAATTCATTGAATTTTTATATAAATAGCCACACATTTCATCATTTTCATTCACTACAAATCCATAATACATGATGTTATGGTGGTTTTTCCTCCCAATATGACTGCCTAAGGTGTCCTCAATCCACTAAGGTTACATTCGTATTGATTTAGGAGTGACTCTTCTATGTAAGGGAATTAACCTTCCTTTCTATTCAATTAAAGAACCACTTTTTTTACACGTCTTCTAAACATATTTTTACTCACATTTATTATAATTTTGATTATACCCTTAATTCCATTTTTTCTTATATATGGTAGAACCTAGATCCCTCACATTTTACCCTCTTCTAAAAACACGTTTTATACCTCTAATGTTTCCATATTTACATCTCACACTTCACTCTCTCTACAATAATATATATATATTTTTATTTTTTGAATATATAAACCACTTTATTTTCATGGGGTATTTACAAATATATAAATATTATTTATTTTATTTAGGTATTTACACATATAAACCAATATTCCATTTTCATGGGATAAAAAAATATGTAATTTTCATATCATTAATCACTTTCAAAACAACGTGATTTTGATAAAAAAAAACTCATTATTTATTAACAACAAGTTATTAATGAAAGGACTTATTATGATCCGCGTGTTTCAAATTAATTAATAAATAGGATGATTGTTCCTGAATAGCACTGCAATGAATTAGGTAGATAATTTAATCTCTAAAGATGACATTTTTTACATTACCCTAGTGAATAACCATGGTAATTTTAATTTATGACACCTTGGCGACAAACCATTGTGATATGATTAGGAATTTATAATTTCAAAGTTTTAGCAAAACATTTATGTAATGGTTTATGTTTATTTTTTTATGATATTCCTTTTGATATCTTGTTCATTATATATTGCTATAATGTGTATTTTTATTGATATTCATCATGATTACATGTTAAATATTCACCTTAATTATTCCCATAACGGGATTGATGGAAAACTGTTTCCTTTGACATATGTCCCTAGGTCATTATGTGCATTAATTTTAACATGGGATGAATCTATTATGAACCCTTTGAAGTGTATTGTAAGAATGTTTTATTTTTTTATCTATTTTGTTCTCTATTTATACATAAATAAACATTAAAATATCCTTTATTTTGATCCATGTAATGAAAATTTTATGTAATAAATAGGATTGTTAAATAGTTATACCAGGTAGGTATAGTTATTTGTTGTAATTTGGTATTTATATCTTTATTATAAACACTATATAATGGTTTTAATAGGGTAAAAAACCTGATATTTTGGTGAAATATTATGTAAGTGGATTCCAAGAAAATAAATCCATGTCTAGATACTACAAGTGGATGTCAATTTTGAATATATGTACCTAGGGATAACACCTAAAATCACCACATTGAGAGATACTCACTTGGGAAACAGGTAACAATAATAGGCCTTGCTCCACATCAAGTTTGACACACCCGAGGGATATTTTTGGTGAATTAAACAATTTTTTATGAACCATTATGAAAAATATATAGAAAATGTAATTATTATTAAAGAATAACAAATTTAAGAATAATTTTTTTATGAAATAAAATTTATTTATAATTACATTATTGTCACAAGAATCACATTTCTCATTAAGGATTTATTCTTTTAGAAAATAGAGGGAAATAAGAGGAACCGCCTAAATTATCAGTGCAATGAATGATGCACTGACTACCCTCTAATGGAAGAAGGAACAAAAAACATAATGAGAATGATGCATCAACTATATAAATATATGAATAATAACTTGAAATAATTTGGCCATTCTGATTGGCCTCGAAGGGAACAACACATCATTGAGTCCTTTATTCATTAATGACCACCTTCATTTAGTGGATCTACCAAATCATTGATTGTGGAACAATGTATTAGCTCAATAGAAAAGATCATTAATATAAATTATTTTTAAGAGGAATAGAATATCACCCTATAAGTATACCGCTTTGAAGGAGAATCTAATAAGAGGTTGAAATTGATTCAAAACATGAATACAAGAAGGGGGATTAGTTCTATGGAGTGGGAATATGTTAACAGAATATATTTTTTTTAAAATATTTCCTATTTTTTTGTGAAAAAATAGGGAAGGAATTCCTAAAAATTAAGTGGAATTAAAATAAATCAATGTCAGTCTATGAGAATAACTTTATAATAATTTCAGTATATAACTCTATCTTTTATATAAATCATAATAGAATGGTTGATAGGTTCATTGTTTTAATAACACCCTATCTGCAGAAGAATTTTAAAATTGATACTATAAAATGTATGAGAAGACTTTTTTGAGTTCTTTTAAGGTTGAATTAGAATTTGGGGAATAATAGTGGACATATAGGT
Source organism: Viscum album (assembly GCA_963277665.1). Classification (NCBI taxonomy): domain Eukaryota; kingdom Viridiplantae; phylum Streptophyta; class Magnoliopsida; order Santalales; family Viscaceae; genus Viscum; species Viscum album. Next base: position 1,689,191,363 of record OY728119.1, read on the forward strand.
AAAAATAAAATAATAGATCTATGGATCCAAAATCAAGGAGAAAATTTCATCATTGAAAATTGAGAAAGCAATAACAACTTACTATGTGAAAAAAATGTGGGAATAAGAATTTGGGGAACTGTTTTCTTGGGAGTATAAAATGATACTAGTGTGGAAGAGATGACCATATAGATCATAACTGTAGTAGTGAGGTGAATCCTCAACTTCTCAACACTCTATAAAAAGGGGAAATTGTATAATAATGGTATGAAGTTAAATTATTCAAGTGTGTACTTCTTGGGAAATTATTCAGTCAATATCCAAATTATATGATAATGGGGGTGAAATGCACTCATCCAAAACATAGTCCAATGGAGGAATATAGAGATTTTTATATCATGACAGATAAATTATATGCTCTAAATTATGTTATGGAAGGTACCATCATTATTTTATCAATGATAGGAAGTAATTTTCTTGATTCTAGTTCAATTAAATTCCTTTATTTCATCCAAGATTGTAATTATTATTATAACAATACCTTATATGTTATAAGTATAGTTATCATTGACAACTCTATGAGGGGTTATATATGATTCAATAGTATATAGAGACTATAGTATTTCCTTTGGCAAGCATAATCTCATCTAAAATATATTTGGGATTCCCATGGTGGAATTTTATAATAAACTAGGGATAGATTGGATATAAATTTATAATGGATATATCAATGTATAGATAATTAAATATAAGTATGTTTTAATGGAAAAACCATAGTTATTTTCAAAGTATAGATATCCCAACCTGAGCATTGTCTAGAAGCACCTTCATTATCCAACTTTATGAAGATTATTGGTAAAGAGGAATAAGGAAATGAAAGTATAAGGATATTAAATGTCTCTATTTTCTAGGAATATATTGATGTATTTCTAGAGTATATTCTCAGATCTCTCCTAGAATGAGATGTAGAGTTATCCACTGAACTCATACATGGATCCAAGACTATATTGAAGGACCTAATTAGAATTGAAAATTTGTATCTAGATGAATTTAAGAAACCAATTCAACATCTTTTGGATATGGGATTTTTTGGACCTAGTGTGTCTCAATGGGGGAGGATACGTTTTACTTATAAATAATATGGATAGATCAATGCATATTTCCATTGATTATAAATAACATAATGGTATCATAGTGAAGATAAATTACCCTCTCTTAAAGATTGATGATTTATTGTCCATTTTCTTAGGGATTAATAATTATTCAAGATTGATCTTTGATTAGTGTATCATCAATTGATGGGGAAAAGTGAAAATATTCCAAATACATCATTCTAAAAAAATATTGTCATTATATGTTTTTTATTACCTTCTCCATGACTAATTATACAAAAATATTTCTGGATTATCTTAGTAGCGAATTTACGGACTCTCTTGATTAATTTATAGTAGACTTTATTGATGATATTATGAGATATTCAAAAAGTCATGTAAACTATGAGGATAATCAAAAGGTTATATTAGAATCTCTGAGGAATTATAAGATATTTGGAAAATTCATAAAATGTGGATTTCAGTTACAACAAGATCCATTATTGGGAACATTGTAACTAATGAATGATTCACAGTTGACCCATCCAATACAAAGGTTGTGGAGGAATGGCCGTATTATACAACATTGATTGATATTATTAGATTCAATGGTTTATCAGAATATTTTATGATGTTTGTGGAAATATTTTCATAAAATTATAATCCACTAACCATGTTAACTCAAAAAAGAGCCCAGTTCATCTGGATAGAGGATCGTGAAGATTGTTTCCAATAATTTAATAATATATTGTTTATTTCACATTTTTTAACTCTAATCTATATTTAATAAGTTTATTTCATTTATAGTTATGAATATCTAAAATGTAATGGGTGTGTCCTCATGAAAAATGAAAATTCGATTTCTTATGCATTTGGATAGCTAATTCCTTATTGGCAGAATTATTCAACATTTTACTTTGAGATACCAGTGGTTATTTTTTCTCAAAAAAATTGTGGAAATATATTTATGGTGTTAAATGTTATATATACCAAGACCACCCAAGATTCAAGTATATATTCACTTAAAATGAATTGAACATGAGACAAATCAAATGGTTGTAACTTATTAAAGTCTAAAATTATTTTATTCATTTTTTCCCTAGAAGAGTAAACAATGTTTCTTATTAATTACATATGAAAGACCACAATCTACTAGAAATTATGAGAATTAAAGGAGTTCCATAGATCAAATTCCTTGAATGTTTAGATAAGGGAATTATGCTAGAAGTGATATAATCAATCATATCCTAAAAGATTTATCAACCATCACTACCAAAGAAGATCAAGGAATCTAAAAGATAAGATCCATTATTAAAAAATAAGATACAAGATCTAAAGAATGGTAAGATTCCTGAGTTTAATATTGATTATGAAGGTGTACTAAAATTGCATAGAAAGATATGGGTTCCATCTATCCCAAATATAAATAAGGAGCTTATGGATGAATCTTATAGCTTGACATTCACCATAAATCATGGAAGAACTATAATGTATACTAATATTAATAATAATTATTGGTGGGATAATATAAAAATGGTTATTTTTAAATAAACATCAAGGTGCTTGGTATTTCATCAAGTGAAGTTGGAGTGACAACATATAATATGGGTATATTAATGGATACCCATACCAACATCGAGGATGGACAATATCACTATGGACTTGATCATTAGTCTCCCATGAAAATACAATTTAAATAATGTGATATGGATTATACATGATCAACTCACAAATGCATCCCATTTTATCGTTATTTGTTATGACTAATCTCTTGAACTACATTCCAATATATATGTAAAAGAAGTGTTCAAGCTAAATGGGGAGACATATTCTATCATTTTTTATTTTGATCCAAGGTTCATATATAAATTTAGGAGAAGTAATAAACATGATCTTAAAATGGAATTTAATTTCAATATGATATATCACCCAAAAAACAATTTTAAAGGACTGTTTAGACACTCTTGGAAATACTGAGAACATTATCAATGTAATTTAATGGTGGGTGGGATCAAAACATCCCATTATTTGATTTTTCATATTGAAAAAACTTCACTCATGTATTAAAATGGAACAATTTCATGATCAATAAGGGAATAGATTTAGAAGTCCTACATTATGGGATGATGTTGCTAAGAGAATGTTTATTTGGTCAAATCTTGTGAAATAGATGAAAAAAAGTATATGTTATCCAACAACATATAATGGAATCTTAGATTTGGCATATAATCTATGCTGATAACCATCGAAGGGACATGGACTTTGATGTTTTGAAACTAAATCCTACAAATATCACCATGTAAGAGATTCATGCAATTTTCGAGGAAATGGAATTGTAACTTCATGCACATTGGTCCCTCTGAAATCCCTGATCACATAGGAGAAGTATCTTTTCAGATTCCAATTCCACCAAATATATCTAATGTTAACGATATATTCTATATGTATCCATTTAGGATGTAAATACTTTATTTATCACATGTATTGAATCTAGAGGTGGTAAAACTAGAAAATACCTCTGTTATGAGGAGCATCCAGTAGAGATAATTGATAAATTAGACAAGGCTATACGCAATAACAATAAACTCGTTGTCAAAGTGTCATGGTGGAACCCTAAGTATGAATAGGCAACTTAGGAACCATGGGAAACAATGAATTATAATTACCATCACAATTTACCAACTGATAATATGAGTTGAAATTTCATGGATGAAATTACTAAAGGGGGAATGAATATGACAAACCATGATTTTTTAAATAATATTTTCCCCCAAAAACATGTTTTTTATGTTTTATTAAAAAATTCACAAACCAAAAAACCTCATATCATTAATAATTATCCTTAAATTATTCATCGATGAATCCAATTCAAATGAAAAACATTACTACTGAACCAATAATATAAAATAGAAAATAAAAATTGGGAAAATATGGATTTTCTTAACTTGTTAGAATCATCACCCATATGTCCAACACTATAGAAATAAAATAAAACAATCATAAACCAATCAAAATCTTAAAAGATAAAAATTACGTAACCTTATTTTAAGTAATATAATATTTTGGTATTTAATTATTATAAAAGAGAAATGTGATAGTCTGTATTTTACAATTATATTACTATTGGTAAAATATAACCATTCTTCAATATACCCATTGCACAATTTGACTACTGGTAACTAGAAACATTTGTAATAATATTAATGGTATAATTAGTGTTTATGAGTAGTGATGAAAAATGATAATTAATGAAAAAATTAAAAGTGATGGAATCAACCAGTAGAGTCATTCCATTTGTAGATCAATTATCAGAATATGAGAGGTAGATAGTGTCACTAAGGTTCTACCTTGATGAAATCCTAGGCTGGCTTCAAAAATTGAATCTATAATGGAATTACTGGGGCTATAAGTTCAAGTTCTTGTAAATTACCACTCGGTCGATGTTTGGTGATCCACACCATGAATAAATCAAAATCAAACACCTTACCATAAGGTTGTACATAGGTTTTATAAGGTGTTATGTGTCAAGAACATAGTTACATAAAATGTTATTAGTTTGTATAAATAATTTTTTTTCTATCAATTCAATTTTAAGAATAGTTTTCCTTAATAAAATATATGGTAAATTTAGATGAATTTAATGAATTGGTTTTTTAGAAAACAAATTACAAAACAAAATAATTTTTTTTTGTAATGATAATTATGTTAATTAAATAGTATTTTAAAACAATCTTATTTAAATGAATAATGTAAAATAATTTTATAATGTCTTAGGAATTTTTTATAACTTTCATAAACTTCACCAAGACTTAAAGACTAATATTTTGTTTAATAGATAAGGTATTATATATTTGAATGTTTAAATTATCACATTTAGAGAATTTTTATAATAAAATTAACATTATAGTTGGAATCATCACATTAGAATTATGTTAAGGTGAAATTATGAAAATTTTCTAAAATACATTATTTTTTATGTGAATAGTAAAAATACAGTTTTGGGTTTTTGGTATGATTGATGATTTAATATTTATATCATGTTGATGTAGTAATAACTTAACAATAATACAGAACATAAAATATTTTATTTTTTAAAAATATTTAAAATCTTAATATATTTTAATCATTTTCCAAAACCTATAAGTTACTTCTCGATGTCTAAAATGGAATATTTGACATTAAAAACATTATTTTTTTGGAATAATTACTTTTCTATGAAAAAATAAGTAACAAAAAATGATTCTAGTTAATTACTGCGTAAAATAACATAAAATCTCACCCAAATTTCAAACACCATGAGATAACCCCAAGTGTATTCCAATTGTTATTCATTTTCAACAACCTAGTTTTCCATGTCCAATATTTGGAATTTATTAAACAATTATTTAACATTTCCTATCAATAACCACACATTTACCAATTTCTGTTCACTCCCAAGACATCCTCCATGAATTTCTTGTGTTTTTTCCTCCCAATGATTCCCTCTATGGTTTCCTCAATCCCTCGAGAATCCATCCTCAATATTTTTGAGTCACTCTTCATAATAATGAAATTATCTTTCCTTTCTCTTCAATTAAAAAACCATTTTTTTCTATGTCTTTAAAATATTGGGTTTACTCTACTTTATTACATAAATTTTCATACACTTATAGAAAAATTTGTTTTATAAATGGGATAGCCTTGTTCCCCCTCATTTTTTCCTATACTCAAACCATGTTTTATACCCAGCATACTACCGAATTTAATTATCAAATTTTGATCTAAAATTATGAAATCCACTTTAGTTTTTTTGAAAACCCAAAGATCTTTATTTTTTTGGAGAATTCACCTATATGTAAAAATAGTTTTACTTGAGTTTTTTATTTACACATAAGAATCCCACATTAAATTTTTGTATCTAAAAATGATGTAATGATCATGTTTTTAAGCCATTTTGAAACACCATGATTTTGATAAAAACCGAATCTTTATTCTCCATGAGTTATTTATGAAATAATTAATTATGATCTATGTGGCTCAACATAATTAGGACATATTAGGGGCACACCCAGATAACACTTCATTGAATTGGGTGAATAATCTAATCTCTATAGATGACTTGTTTTACGATAACTTGGTGAATAACCTTGGAAATATTCATTTAAAATACCTTGGTGAAAAACCATAGTGACATTCTTATGAATTAATCATATAAACTTTTTATCTAAATTTATGTTTTTTGGTAATTTTTTTATTTTTATATTCCACATGATCTCTTGTTAATTCTATATTTTTATTCCACGTGTTCTTATTGATATTCCTCATGATCACATGCTAAATTTTTTTATATATTATTCTATTACTGGGCGTCATGCTCATCCCATTCATTTGATATAAGTCCCCAAGTTATGAAATGTAGTAAACATAATATAGGATGAACCAATGAAGGACCATTTCATGAGGATTAAAAGAATGTTTTATGATTTCATTTATTATGTTCCTAATTTCCGTGAAACTAACTTTAAAAGATCCTTTATTTTATTCCATGTAATGAAAACATTATGTAATAAAAAGAAAAGATACAATAGTTCCCATTACTTCTTATAGTACCCATTTATAAATAATTTAATACTCAATATTGGACAATAAAATTATGAATCATAAATTATAACCCCAACACAAATGATATAATAAATGTAAATTGAAGAACTTATTCATATATAATGCCATTATCATAAATATGGTTTCCATACTGTGATTTATGCTAATAATATTCATCATGAGTGTCAAAATAGGTGTGAATTTATTCTGGTTTACATATATTTGGTGATGAATTGGTTAATCCCAATTAAACATTTTCATAGTTATTACACTTGGGTATATCTGTTCTAGAATAGAATCTAGTTTTAGTAAACACACATAGATGAATTTATTATTAATAACAACACAATATCTTCAAATAAAAATAATTAGAATGGCCTTCTCAACTTATCATAAAATTCTATAATATAGTTTTGTTCCTAAATTTAAGTTTTCCTATATCTAGTTTCTAGGGTTCTTACTAAACTATCATTGAATATCATTTATAGCACCACATACCCTAGTAGCTCATAGTTAGTGGCTGATCTATTAAATAGGATTAATATAAAAGGAATCACATCCCAAACGATATAATAGTTCAGTAGTATTGGTAAACTGTATATATACATGAAATTCATATTATATTTTAATACATAAAATAAAAAATTAAGTTCCATTGAGGATTACATTGTTTCTCTTAGATTATATTGGCATATCAATCACAAAACACATTCTCATATCATGCAAAAAAATAAAAAAAAATGGGTGAGATCAAATGCTCGGTAAGAGTAGAAGTAATGAAGAAACTATGAATAAATATGAAATTAATGTGTATCTAAGTACTCAAATTAATTGGGTTAAACATAATCAAAATTAAATTTAATATTGAAAAACTAGTATATGAAATGTTAATACTTTTCAAAATCAACACACATAATCTTAAATCATCCCTATGGATATGGTGAATGGAAATAAAATTATACATCATTAATAAAACTGGTCATAGGCCATCTAAATAAATAATAGGGATGAATATAATAAAACTTATCCCCGATATATCATAATATTAATAAAGTTTTAATGTTTTTATAAGTAAAAATATGAAAAAAATTTCATTAAAACATTTTTGAAGAAAATAAAAAATTCACATTAAAAAAAAGGTAAAACTAAGAGTAAAAAAATATTTTCAAAAAACTATTATTGGAAAATTACATTTTAAAAATTCTAAAATAAATTTTAAAGTCATTATTGGTGATAACGGTTCAAAATTATGTCCATGACATACATGTTAAAACAAATATTCCTTCCACATTTTTTTAAATCCAAATTATAATTGTTTTAAAAATGACATGAACATTCCATTAGAAATTTATTTTAAAAAATTATAAATTGTAAAAAATCCATAAATAAGTCCTTTTTGAAGGATAAAAATATTTTTTAATTTTTTTTATAAAACATGGGGTTCAATGAAAAAGGAATTTCGACTGAAAGGATAAATAATGTAATTTTAAAAAAAACTATTTATAGATCATTTTTAAGTACCAAAATGTGAAAAAATTGTAATATTACACTAAAAGTTCATGAAAAAAAATATTGGAAGATAATATGTTTAATATGAAATATTAATATCAAATAATTCCTACATTATCGACTTAAAAATAACCAATCCCAAATAATAATTACAGTGTATAACACAGGCTTTCCACTTATGTAACATCAGAATAATATGCCTCATAAATGAAATGATATAAAATAAAATAATAAAAACCATAAATAAAAATATTTTCAAGATATAACATACCAAAAGGGAATTATATACAAAAAATAATGAAAATCACTTCTTAATGTAGCATAAGTCTCACGAAAGTTAATGTTAAAAATGAAACCCATACCTTGGGTTTGAATCATAAAGTTCTTTTTTTATCATCCTAAATAATAATTTTTTTTAATTATTTACTTCCTTATAAAAATTTTAATTTTTATTATTAATTTTATTTCACTTATTACCATGTTTTATATTATTACATAATAAATTATGATTACATCTAATGATTCAAATATATTCGGATTAAGTGTCAAAAATAACTTTGTTAGGTTGAATATGGTCAAATAGGTACTTATATAGACATATCTAGAAAAATAATTAGGAAATACTTTTCAATTTTATGCATAAATTTTAATTTTAAGCATAATAATGAAATAAAATTATAATAAAATAAACTATTTTATAATCGTGGATATGGTAGGTCATACATATGCATGAGTAACATTTCCATTTTTCAATGATCATTATAAAAATAAGTTAATTAAGAATTTATCTTTACAGAATGACCATAATTTCATATATATCATATTATTTATTTAAATATTATAATATATTTAATCCATTTGGTGTGATGATTAAAATAGATTTGCATCTCTTCATAAAGGAGGTAGTTCACACATAGTAGAATGACATTAACATTTTTCATTTTAAGATAAAAATGATACACTATAAATTTATAATAATAAATATATAATTATTATACAAATTATTTAATTTATATAACTTATATTTATTAACATTATCCTTATTTAATTTCTTGTAAATAGTTAGTTAAAAGTGAATTACATCACTTTGTGAGGTGGAAATCTACCGTACATATGATATTTGTTATTGTATCATCTATAGAATAGAATGTACACATGTATATATAAAATAATAATAATTGAAAAATAATTATGTTATTAATATCATTTATATATTTTATATCCATCATCATACCCAACCAAGAGATGCAGTAATGGAAAAAGGAATGACATCAGTTCATGAGGAGGTAGTGTTCTGTATATATGAATGATAATTTTATAACCCATTTGATGGAAGTGTGAATGGATGTATGTCATGGACATAACATAATAAAATATCAGTATTTAATATTATTTGGTTATTATATTGATATTTTTTATTTATAATTGTATGAGGTGGAGGAAGAAATAAAATAAAAAATCTTATTGAATAACCTTACCTCTTCTTCAGTAAACCTCTTTAGTTTTTCACTAAGATCTTTCATGTGATGGATTTATGTGAAATATATGGCTTCAAGGATGAGTTGATGGAAGTTTTTAAAGTATTTTTGTTGGTATTTGATGAAAAAAATGATTTGGTTGTGTTAATAAGAGAGGAGAGGGGTGGCCTTTTACAAGTGAGGTCAGTGTAACCCTCAAATTATTGGAAAATAAAATGGTGTACCATTGTGTTTCACATGAAAAAGGGTAAAATAGATTAGTATCAAGACTTATACATTATTTGGTAAACATATGGTTATGAAATATATTTTTGGCCTATTTTAGGTCATTTTAACCATTATCTGTTTATTTTAATCCCTCTATAAACCCATTGTTTTCTTAACCATCGTTATTATTATTTTTATTTTTAAATATAATTCAGGTAAAAAATTAAATTTACCTTATTAGTAAACATAAATTATTCTAGATCAAAATAATTATTCCATTTTTTGAAATTCAATTAAAATATTTGGAATGAATTAATTTAAGATTAATCACGCATGGGCAATGAGAAATCAGGTTTTAAAAGGGAAAATGTTCAAATGTTTACAATATTTTTATATCAAAATTCAATATAAAGATTATTCCAGTGAAGAATATTTCATTAATATATAAATATAATATAACTAATGATACATTAAATCCAATTAAAAATATAATTTAACTTTTTCAATAATTTAATCAAAATGGATGTTTTAAAAAGAAATTGAGTACTTTTAATTGTTTTTAAAAAACTAAAACAATTCATAAATATCACAATACATCACTATAAAATAATTTTAATAAATTTATTTAAAAAATGAAGCTCATTTAATCAATTTTTTATAATATTAGGAAAAATAAATTTAAATTTTGTGTGGAATGACCGACTAAACCATCTTTTAGAATAACTACTATTTTTTAGAAAACATTTATTTTTCTTTGAAATGATTCATATTTTATTTCTAATAAATATGTAATCCTAATTTTCATAATTTAGTTATATATATTATTAAACTATAATTTAATGGTCATGTTATAATGGTATATTATATTATAGATCAATTATTCTTAGGGTTGTGTGCTCTATATCTATCGAAGATATTGAATTTAATGAGCAATACTTAATGAGTTTTTTAAGATCAGTATTTTGTGTCACATACAAAATCGAATACAATTTTATTATTTTGTAATTTTGAGGTATTAAATTTAATCTATAACTAGGATAAAATATCTATATTTAAATCTTATCTAATAACGATTTTGTGTACTATCTTCACAAGATGATTGACTACAACCTATTTTTCATTATTTTCTTTAGATGTTTTTATGAGGCTGATCATAAGATACATAGTGATTTATTCCCTAATCCAATAAAGTATAGTTAAGGGTTGTAATATAAAATTATAAATTATTTTCTTTTCATTAACTTGTTGAAATGGTAAGAACCAGTATACAAAATCTTTAATATATCTCCTCATGTCGACCCACTAGAAATACTCTTTAAAATATCTATACATCTATGTAAAAATACAATAAATAAATAATGATTCACTATTATAATTCTATAAAAAAATCCATAAAATCATGTATTTATATGATACATATTCTCTCATAATCAAGATTAAACTAAAGAACATTACTCACCATCTTCTATAGATATTCATCTTCCTTCTGTACATAAATAATCACCACATGGCTTGATGGTTGAACACCCATATGTGAAATATATGATTTATTCACTTCCTTTAATAATTACAAATCAAGACTTTGCATATGAATAAAAATCAACACTTATTTTTTCTTCATCATCTCTATTCTAGCATGATCATTTCATCTCTAATAATTTAACATCTTATTCAATTTCCATATGTGGTAATGTACTGAGAAAAAATAATCCTTAATCATTTCCAACCATCTTCTCTAGTGCATATAAAACTCCGTTTGTGTGAATATTTACATTAAAACTTTATGATCACTATATAAATCACAAATTTCATTGTAAATATAATCCATCCATATCAATAATTCAAAAAATAATATAGGTAACATAAAATCATGTTTTGGGTAATTTTTCTCATTATCCTTAAATTTTTATGAGGCATAAGCTACAACCACATCATTTTTAAGTAACTTGGTTATCTCTATGATAAAAAAATGTTAAAAAATAAATATAATATTTATCTATCACATCATGTATACTATCAATGATATAACATAATGTTGTGGTAGTCTTTTCAACCTTATCAATCATCAATTTGTTTGTTCAATCCCTATAGCCTTGGTGAATGTTATTGGTTTTCATTTTAACTAATAAATATTAATGTAATTCTTATAATGTCCTTATATATATTTTTACAATTGTTAAACAAACCACATCCCACAACAGTCATATAAAACCTTAATGTTATCAACACACTTAAGCTTATTAAAATATCGTAATACCTCAAATAATAATTAATGTTGAACCTAATAGTTGCATATACCTTATTAAAATTAAAGAATCTCTAATATTTTATAAGTCATATTAAAATACCATACCATAAAACCTAAAAATGGGAGACTAATATTTTAAGTTTTGATCAACCATAAACACATAAACCCAGGATTTTATAAATAAACTCATATGTTTATTTTACATGAATAAATATATGATTCCAAAATTAACATAATCCATAGATGATTCATGATTAGTATAATAAAAATTTCATTTTTAATATAGTTCTAAATCATAATTCCAAAATCAAAATACATAAATACTATAAACATTTTTACTATGATGATTTAGTATAACATAGGTCCTTCCATGGACTATGTGATAACCCTTAGTTTAGGGAATTAACTTATATAATTCTGAACCACCTCATATATAAGTCACTGAATTTTAGATCAATTTGTTGCACTCTTATAGTCATTTACAAAGAGAAAACAAAATTCCCTCTGTTTTATATATTCTTCTATGTGATATATCCCACCTTGTTGTCATGTAGTATGAAAACACATCTTTACACTGTTTTCATTACCAAATGATTTTTTATAAAAGTAAATCTTCTTCTTATTTTAGATGTTAGGAATCACATTGATGTTCACATTGTTAATCATATGTTAGAATTTATCCTTAGGAAAAAAATAAAAAATACCATTATATTCATTAATCATACAATTTCATTGATCATAATGATTGAATTTACCATCACATTTTGTGTTAATATGATTCCACCTAGTTTCATACATTGAATAAAAACAAAAATAAAATTATGAATAATAACAATCATCTTGTGAAACAAAATAATTATTAAATTTAATTCATATTATTTATTATATAATAAAATGTTCAATTCATTCTATGAAAACATATTTTTAAACTAGGTCACTTGAGGTCATATTCTATTCAAATATTTCATAATGGGTTGTAAATAGTTTGTGAATTTCCAAAACATTTACCCCAGGTGTGAATCGAGGGCCTTTTTTACGAACCTAGTGATTATAGAGTCCAAATTAGTTCACCATTTTCGGTGTAATTACACAGAGATAAAACATTTCCAATGCCACATATAGTTGTAGTATCTGGATAGGGATGCAATTACATATACACCACATTTTCTACCATTCAAAAAAATTCTATGATATTTTCAAATACTTTGACTCATACTTATAATTATCCTTTTACATGTATCTAGAAATATCACTAATGTCCCTTGTTTTGAAAGGTTAACTAAAACATACTAGGATTCCTACTATAGAGCTCCACACTGTTCATGCATATATATTAAATATTATTAGATGAATATTCCATTCGTAACATAATGATCAATTCATGAATCATATAGGAAATGCAACATTGGAAAAATTAATACAAAAAATTTATTCAAAAGTGAATGACATAGTCATAAAATAAATTCTTTATAACTAGAACCCACATTATAAATATCATATAGAATAACTTTATTCATAACATGGGGAAAGGAAACATAATAAAGGGTGATCACAAATTTACATTAATGGTAAATAATTGAGATATAAATATGACATGAGAATAAGGGAATGATATCTGAGAATAAAATTTGAAAACCATACCTTCAATATCATAAATAATAATCTTTAGTATTCAAATAAATCATGGTATTTTATAACACATGAACCAAAATGGAATCAATTAAAAACAGCCATCAGAGAATAACATTGGAATAAAACATAAATATTTAGTGTAAAAATAATATTATAAAATATCATATCAATGCTAGTTATCAATAAATTCTTAATATTTTGGGCATCAGTTATCCACTAATGTACTTATTTAGTCTTCGGATAACCTCTCATGTAAAATATTTTGGTATTTGGGTTAACTTTCCATGTAACCTATTTATAGTTTTGGGTAACATACCATGTACCCTCTTTTAGTCTTTTCATACCTTCCTATGTTTCCTCATTCGAGTTAGTGATAACCTCCCATATACACATTGATAAAAAATAATATTAATCATTACACATTACATTGGAGGGAGATATAGGTTCCATCCATCACATTATCCATACATCTATGTTCCAAATGATCACTAAACATTCATAATATCAAATACATAGATAGGAAATGTGTTAATCAAACATTTCTTCATTGCATAACCCATAGAATGAAGTGGGTTTTAGAAGAATTTCAACATAGAATAACCCATAGATTTGAAATGGGTTTAATAATCATATCATTAATTCAACATAGTTGAACCCAAAAAAAGGAATGGGTTCAATAAACATAACTCTATAATAATCATCATCCATATAGATAATGAATTGGAATTTAAAATTGGATCATATCCATAGTGAAACATAAGAAATATGAAAATTTAACTTATTTAGAAGATGATTGAATGATAAATTTTATTTTCTAAAATATAAAAATGGTAAAAAAATAATTTAAAAAAAACATTTTAAAACCTTCTTGATTTTTTTTAGAAAATATGGAATTGGATGAAAAGGATTGTTGAACAAAAAGATAAATAATGGTGATTTCATAAATAGATTATTTAATTCTATTCAGTTTGTAAATAAAGGAAATGAATGGAAATAATTTATTATATAGAAATAAATATATAAGAAAAAAGTATATGATACTCTTGTAAGATGGTTCTATGATATCCTGAACAGAAGAAAAATCATAAAAAATACAACTAAACAATTAGATTGTAACATAAAACCCTTAAAACATGGTATCCATTGAATCATAAACCCCATAGAATAAGGAACCTCATATGGATAGTTAAGACCCCATAAAATTTATTATAAGAATCAAAAATTAAATTCATGTCTAGTATATGCTATATAATAATAAAATTATTATCGAATATTGAATTTATCTCTTAGAAATAAATGTGAGTCAAAATCCAATAACTAATGTCCCCCCTTCCTTCATATATATTCAATCCTCCTTTATGTGTAAAAATTCATTTGGATATCTTGTCAAGGATCCTAGGATTTATATTTTGGGAGGAATAACACCAATAAAATTTTAATAAGGATTTATTTTAGTTATTTTGAAAAGGGTTGGTAAAACCAAAGGTATTCAGATGTATGAAGAAGTGAGGGGAGAACATTCCCATTTATAATTGAAGAATGTTCTTTTGTAAATACCCAAAAATATAAAAATTTAAACTCAATCAAACTCAAGGTTCATTATATTTTTATTAATATATTAGTGTTGGGAAGATATGTTTTAGAAACACCTCCATCATATGAAAAATATCACGGTTTAATGTCGTTATTCCTTTACTTTTATGTATACTTAATTTTACCATGTTAGTTTTCACCAAGGTAAGTAGTTGTTTTATTTATTTACCAAGGATATTAATCCCATAATAATAAATATAAAATGATATTTATTATATAATATGAACCCATAGAATCAAAATATTTATCCCAATTTATCATATAAAATTCTTATCTGTGAGTATATTTAAGTTTATCACAGCTGCATATAATGTGCAACAACCCCTTTCTTATTTTTAGTTGAAAATTTTAATTTTTAATGTATTTAGTATTCCTTATGAAAAAAATTAAGGTAGGATTATTATATAATATTAATTAATCTGATTACAAATATGGAATTAATTTTACCTAATTCAATTAATGGATATAGTGTAATTTACTTTAAAATTAGCCCCATAAATATGAAAAAGGTGATTTTCCAAAGAAATGATTTTTATATGTATAGAATATCTTAATATGAAATTTAAATATGGAATTTTTACCCAATTAAATAAATTGGATTAATATATATATATATATATATATAATTTAATGAACATTACTTTTAAAAAAGTTTGATATAATATAGATATTATAAAGGCTTTTAATGAAAATGAAGTTTTTAATAAAAATAGGTATTTTCTAATATTTATATAAAAATTAATTGTTTGAAAAAATAATAAAAAATTAAAGTAAAATTTAGACAATTTGTTTTCAAAATTAACGATTATTTTTTCAAATATATTTTATAAAAGTGGAAGAAATTTATTTTATTATTTTTTTTACAAAATCAATGAAATATATTTTCTAAGTATATAAAGACATTACCAAAAATTATTTTTGTATTTAAAACTATATTTTATTTATAAAAAACTATTATAAAAAATTTGAAAATATTTTAATTACTATTAATACCCCCATGACTAATGGATATTCTATTATTTTGATGTTTTATATAATAAAAATTGTAATATATTAATGTTCATTAAACCTTGTTCTTGTGTATAACACAAGTTATCGATGCAATTAAATTTATTTGAAAAACAAATCATATAAAAATAAGTTTGATAAATTATTCCCCCATTAAAATGAATTTTTTCCTCAAATTGTTTCACTCAGATACAAAAAAGGGATACATATTCCTCACCATATCATTAGTTTCCAATACTGCTTCTTCAATTTGGTGGTTTCAACTTAAAACATTCACTACATGACTGGTATTATTTCATAGTACAGTCCCTCAAAGATAAAGAATCTCTATATGTTCCTTTGATAATGTGATGTAGATAATTAATCATGAGATTAATTATAGAAAGTTGACATTAGAATTATATAATTATTTCTGTAAAATTAATTATGGAATATGAATCATGATATTGATTAATTAATTGAAAAATTAATTAATGGATTAATCCAAGTAGTTAAATATTGAGTTAACTAATAGAATCTATGTTTTAACTAATTATTGAATTAGTAATGGGATTGGGGTGGATAATTAATTGGTAAATTAATAATGTGATAAATAATGGGAACATGTGAATTCTAAATTGAGAAGTACAAATGGTAACATGGTAATCATATTTATGGTTAAGAGAATGGAAACATGGTCATTCTAATGTCAAGTATACATCGTAACAAGTTCATTATACTTATGTGTAAATAGAATGGGAACATGCTTATTCTATTGAGGAGTAATCATGGTATCATGTTCATCACAATTATGATTGTGATATTAGTAACTTTGGAAATGTGGCTTATAAATGTGAAATTAAAGAATTGAAATAATGGAACACCGCGTTATGGCCTCACATGATAATATTCAAACTATAGAGTGAGTCAAATCAGGTACTGAGATATCATATAACCTTGAATACTTTGAGCTTCATCCAGAAGCAAGTATTTAGATATTGTATTACCTAGGGAACGCTTTGGGCTCTGGTATGATATGAAGTTAGTATTGAGGTACATATATCCTTAAGAACCCTAGAGTAAACATAGTAATATAAGAATTAATGAAAATGTGATAAACTATTTATTATTTAATTGTACTTATTTCCTTATATAACTAGATGCACTATCATTTGACTGGACTTTTTTTTGACACAGTTGGTGGTGGCCTACTGAGTTATACTCACACCTTATTTGGAATTCCTGATTGGTACCCTAATAGATTATATTGTTGTAGGAATATATAAAGGTAAATTCCATAGTATAGGAGGATGATTGGGGACGGATCTCTGAGGAGGTAAGTGGACATGGTTTAGGACTTGTTTGGGGAGTCTTAGTCTCTATATTTTTAGTTTCACATTTTACACTTGACACTTATATTGGCATAAAATGTTTTCCCTTTCTGTTGATTATTGTATTTACTATATGGTTATCTTCTAAAATGTTTATTATTATGGTTATATATGCTTCCTCATTGTTTATTTATTTCTCCTGGTGTGTTAATTTGATAAATGAGGGTATAGTCTCTCCATGAATGAATTATCAGACCCACACTACAAGACGGTAGCCTCTAGCGTAAGGGGATGTGTGCTTGAGGTCATGTGCAGAACTGACTTAGGGAATTTCACCTAGCTCCTAGATTGAGACTTTACAAGAATCCACCCATCAGTAAGGTTTATTTGGAACCATATATAGAAGTGGTGTGGTTTAATAGGATTAATTTTATCTTTTATTTCCTTGGCACAACAGGGGATATGATTCAAGATGGAGATGTATATATTGGAGGATCTTGTATTCCAGTGGTGGGATTTTTCTATTCAGGCTAAATTAGATGAAGGCCTTTAATGGGATGATTTTTAAGAATTTTTCTACAAAAAATTATATCATTACACTTTCAAAATTCAATGAATAATAAAATTATTAAGCTTGAATTAGGACAATATTTCTGTCACGAAGTACGAGGATAAATGTAATAATTTAGATCATTTTGCACCCGAAGTTGCTAATAGTGAATCATTTAAGGCACATATATTTAAATGATGGATAAAAAATCTAATTCAATCAAATATTACTATGCTCTATATAATGGATTATACATAGATTATCAATAGAGAGATAGTGGAAGAATGTGAAATCTCAGGGGCGATGGGAGGAGGAATCATGTTAATACCCATGGGAAATGGTAGTAACTCTAATTCTGGGAGAAAGCAGAAGAGGGACACCTATTTTCATGGAAGTTAGATGGTTCCAAATTAAATGATAGGATCAGTAAATTCTCCTCCAAAACAAAAGATCCAGACTTGATGTTTTCAATGTGGTTCATTCTACTATATAAAGAGACAATTTATTACACCACTTAGATCATTCCAAAATATCAATCTGATGGTGATTATTTAGTGTTATTATCTTATTTCTCTAAGGTCGGGTGTTCAGAAAACTTCTCATGCGTCATAGGCATCGTATCCTTCGAAGGGGTGAGGTAAGAATAATACCTTTCATTAAAAGAATTGAGTTATACATGTTGATTCAAGGAATACCATGACTCCTATGTAAGTTAAATATCAAAAAGGAAAATGGATAAAAGTGTCATGAGAAAGAAATTATATGGAGATGAGCATGATATTGTGGATGATCAGTATAAATCATTGATGGTGTGATGTATGATTCTTTTGAATTATACCCTTATGGGTGTTTTTTATATGGGTAAATCCCATTCCTTTATTTATTTTTTATTATTGATTTTCTAGGTTTAAAATATGACATAATCCCTTTTGTGTTAAAACTAAAAAATCATATTATTTCAAGAGAATGTCGAGAATTTATGTGTATATAATGTTCTATAATTTTTGATGGAGCTGATATTATATGGTTCTTTTCTATTCTAGATATGGATATCTATGAAATAATCCTAGGTATGGATTGTTTGACAATGTTCAAGGGTCGCATTGACGGTTATACTATAATATTTAGTTTTAAAACTGATGATAGTGTTGAGCATATCTTTTAAGGAGACTAAAATTTAGAGATTGATACAATGGGATTGTTTTCACTATCAGTTAGAATAATCTCATGCCATTTGGTAGCATTGAAATTTTCATCTATGGTATAGATCGAGAATTGAAAATTTCTAGAAATTATGGATCAATTTATGGATGCATTTCCTAAAAATTTCATAAGGTTATCACCTATAAGGGAAGTGGATTTTTTGATTGGTCTACCTCTATGAACCATCCTTATTTACATTTTGTCTTATTAGAGGGAACAAAAAGTTTTAAGGAAATTAAATATGTAGTTAGATGATCTCGAAAGAAAAGGTTTCATTTAGGGAAGCACGATGTAGTGAGAAACACCAATCATGATTATCTAAATGATAGAATGAAGTATTCATCTATATATAGATTATCATAATCTTAACCAAGTTATTATAGAGAATAGGTTTCCACTTCCATTCATTGATGATCTATTCAATCATTTGAGGGGATATTTGTGGTTCCCTAAAATTGACTTTTGCTTAGTATATCACCAATTGCGGGTTTGGAATGAGGATATCCCAAATACATCTTTTAGAAGAAAATATGACCATTATGAATATGTGGTAATTCCTTTCTATATTATGAATACGCCAAAAGTTTTTATGGAATCGATGAATCATATATTTTAGAGGTATTTGGATTCATTTTTGGTTGGGTTTGTGGATGAAAAATTGGTGTATTCGAGGAAAAGGGATGATCTTGAGAAATACCTGACAATAGTGTTGGGAATATTGAGGGATCATATTTTATATGTATGACTATCAAAGTGTGATTTTTGGATACAATAGTTATTTTTTATTAGACACGTAATCTATGAAAGAGGTGTTTATATAGATCCAAAAAATATAGAGGTGGTTATATCTTGGAAACAATCATGGAATGTTTTCGAGATATGAAGTTTCATTGGTCTAGCTATTTTTTATTGATGATTTTTTTCATCACTTTTCATAACTAAATCCACCTACGAAAGATGTGACCAATAATAATGTTCCATTATAATGGAAAAAATAATGTTAGAATTATTTTTATGATCTAAATATTTCCTTACATCAGTACCAATGATGATTTTTCTAGAATCAAGACAAGGGTATGTGGTTTATTGTGATCCTTCCTGATCAATTTTGGGATATTTTACCTTGCAGGGAGATCATGTTTTTTATTATGGATCAAGGACATTATGATTTTATAATAATAACTACCTAATAAATTATTTGGAATTACCTTTTTTATTCCATGCCTTGAAGGCTTTTCTTCATCACCTCTTAGGTGATAAATTTACTATGATTACAGATCATAAGAGTGTGAAACATATTTTGTTACATAGGTATTTTCATATGAGAAAAATAATATGGATAGAGTGTCTCAAAATTTCTAAATTTGACTTGATTTTTACATTGGGGAAAGGAAATATGGTGGAAGATACATTAAGCAGAATGTCACATGATCAGTTGGAAAAAAGAAGCTTCAGATGAGAGGTAGTTGATGTCGGTCCTATCATACATTCACTTGGATTATGAAGACCGAGAGAGTAAAAAAATGTTATTTATAGTTTTGATGGATCCAAATTTGGTGGATATGGATAAAGAGGCACTAACTTATGATTTATAATTCATTTCTTTGAGGTCAAAACTCAATCTTGGGGAGACCATTGAGGGATGGAAGTAGAATGTGAGTTCATTTTTTTGTTCAAAAATTAGATGGTTGTTCCTATGAACCATCAGAAAAATATTCTTCATGTTTACCACCAATAGATATGGGTTGTTTATCCAAGAATACAGAAGATGTATAAGGTGTTGAAAGCACAGTTTTTGTGGGTCGGTATGAAAATAATGGTAGCTGAGTTTGATTCAAGATGATTAACTTGTCAACAAATTAAGGAAATGCATTAGCGACCAGCAGGTCTGTTGTAGTCTTTACCTATACCTATCTAGATATGTGAGTATATATCAATGTATTTAGTAATAGTTATCCTAATAATGGTTGAAAAACACAATGCTATATGTGTGATAGTGAAATGACTCAAAAAATTGGATCATTTCATTCCTATTCATGAATCACATGTATTGGTGGACTTATCAAAAATCCACATTAGAGAAGTGGTAAGGAGGAATGGAATACTAGTTTCAATAGTGTTAGATAGATATTCTAGGTTTATGTCTCATTTATGGAAATCCTTAAAAAAATCATTGTAAAATAATTGACTATGAGTATGGTGTATCATCCTTAGATGTATGGTCAATCTAAAAGGTTGACCCAAACATTATAAGACGTGTTGGGGGGGTTGTGTAATGAATTTTTGTGGCTCATGGGAAGAGAAAGTGTCATTAGTTATGTTATTTTATAAAAACAGTTATCATGACATGATAAATATGGGTCTTTTTGATACATTGTATGGGTGTCCTTATAATTCTCCATTTAGTTGGGTCGAAACTGGTGAGACTTCAATGGTTGGGCTGAGCCTTGTCCAATAAATAACCAAGAAGATTCAGTTGATTAGGAAATGAATGGAGGTGACTTAGAGTCATTATAAATCACATGTGGATCATCGTGGATGGCCATTGTCGTTCGAGGTGAGTAATCATGTGTTCTTGAGGATTTATCCATGGATTGGGAATGTCATTTTGGGAAGTAGGGAAAGTTGTATCCTTGATATATAGGCCCTTTTCAGAAACATGAATGGGTAGTTTAGGTGGAATATTGGTTTTATTTTCCACCATTGTTTAGTGGGGTGGACAATGTGTTTTATTTATCTTAGTCGGAAAAGTATTAGCTTGATCTTGACCATGTGATTTGATGGGATCATGTTGAACTAGAGCTGGATTCTAGGTTGGTACATATTCCCAGTGTAGATTGTGGATAGGAAAGAGAAATTATTTCATGAAAAAAGCATCAGTCTAGTGTGGGTTTTTGGGGAAAAATTTTTATATTCAAGAAGATAAAAAGGAACTTGAGTGTGAAATGTTCGAGAGATGGCTTGAATTTGTTCAGGATTCCTATGGTTTTCAAATTTCTAGATATGGAAAGACAAATGGTGGGAAGAATGTAGCACCCTTGATTTCATGCAGGAAACCCTTTATTAATTATTTTTATGTTTTTAAAGTATATGAGTGATGTTCGGGAGGGTTTGGAAGAATTTTGGAATGTTTTTGTGGACTTTCTAAAGGTGAACGATTGGTGAACTATTTGTATAAATTGTGAAAATGCTACAGAAAACCATGTACAATGATACAACAAGTGCTGGTTTGGAACATTGTTTTGGGGAAACGTTTGGCCAAACCATGTGGCCACCTAGTAAAAATCGTGTAAAGTGGGATACTAGCAATTTTTATGGATGACACATGGTTTTATAACCCTGTGGTCCAATTATGAGAGGTCCCATTTAAGGCATATGCTAGCACATTGTTTAAAAACAAGATCCAAATAAGGGGATTTAGGTTGATACTATGTTTTTACCCCTTGTGTTTTACCCCAAAACAACTGTAACTTTAGATTTATTCCTTTTAAATGCAGTATTGAATCCATATTCTCATAGTAACTCATCGTTTATAGTGGTTTTCCTTATTTTAACATAGATATACTTCTATATATCTCTTAGTTTCATAGATATATGTCTTATGTGGATATATATATATATAAGGTAGTTGATTCCAAACTTGATTAGATTGGGATTTTTTTGATCTTATGGGAAGAGATATAAGGCCTGTTTTTGGAGTTTCAATCTTATTTAATAGACATTTTTCGTATTGTTTATCATTTTTACCAAATTTACATGGAGGGGTGGCTTCACACTCAACCCCTCTATTTATAATATGAATTATTAATTTATTATTTATTATTTTGATTTAATTTTTTTTGTTAAATTTTTGTGAATTTAATATTGTAAACTCTCTTTGGTGACGTGTTATAGAATTGTTAAAATTGGGCATTTTTTGTGGAAATTGAAATTGGAAACTTGAATTTAAAATGATGATTTTAACATCATTGTTTGGATTTATTGAATGGAAAATGTTTTCAATAAAAGGTTGGTTTTATTTAAATGGTTTGTTTGAAATGTATTCAATAAAAGGTTGATTTTTTAAATGGTTTGATGGAAAGGTTTTCAATAAAATAACAGTTTTATTAAAATGGTTGAAATTGTTTTTTTGGAAGTGTTTTTTCACATAATGTTTGTGTGTGTTAATGTGAATTCAGGATGGATAAGGGTAATAAGTCTCACCCATCATTAGTGGGATGGATATGGATAAGATATTTCCCACTTTAAATGGTTCATTAAGTGTCAACTTAGTGAATGGATGAATCACAACTCATGTGTATACGGAGGTCCAAGATACATGCATGGTTGGATGTGTAGAGATATTTAATGGAATTAGTTGGGCCAAAATAGAACTTTTGAAAAGGTTCTAATGTATTATTTTGTTGTTTTCCTTGGAAAAATGTCTTTTTTGGAAATCATTTTGACATATAATTTGTTTTGTATTCTCAGATAAACTGTTTTTATAAAAAATTCATATAAATTGTTTATATTAATTTTTTTACATTATATATCCTTGTGAAGTGAGTAGGTAAGTCATTGGGGAAAGCCTACTAAGTTTCAACACTCACCCCTTCTTTGGAAATTTGGTACTTTTGTAGATATTGTTTATCTAGACACATGAAAAAGTAATGTACCATAGTTTTCTAGTGGTGTATAGTTATACTTATTTTATTTGTGCAATTATAGCATAAAGACTTTTGGAACTTGGAATTATGTGGTTTTATTTTAGTTTTTTTGGTTTTGTAGTCTTCCTTTGTGGAACTCCTTATTGTTGATTTTTATATAAATGGATTTCATAAGTTTTATTTCGTTGTTTTCATGCATCATGAAGTGGTTTATTTGGTTATGGAATGTATGGTAAGTCATTTTATTTTCAAAGGGTAAATCATCCCACAATTTTTGAGGAAGTATGTGGTATTTATTTCTATCCCTCAGAATCTTGGGAATGTCAATTAATTCCAAGTAATATTCATCCTCCTTCTCAAGAAAATGAGGAGGGGTGGGAAATTATACTTTATACTTTTTATGGAAAATTTTTGTACATCATTTTATCCTTATTCATCTATCGTAATAATTCCTAAAATATACCCATTCATTTAATATATTATATATCTTACTGATTTTCTCTAGTAATAATTGTAAAATTCCCTTATTAGGTGCTTGAAAATAATACATAACTATTCCAATATAAATAATACCCCCACCCCAATTCTATTTATAAAAGTGTAAGAATATAAGATTATTTTGGTAATAATCTAAGAAATTGATCATTTTAATATAGGTCATATGATCTATAAAAATTCCATTTAGGGAGGCTCTAAGTGGTGTTAATACATTACAATGGACTTGTCACCTAAGATATATTTTAAAAATCAACTTTCCTCTTTTCAATGATTTCAATTCCACTAAAACAATTTATTTTACATAATATTTTCCTAGTTCTAAATCTTGATCATCTAGGATTCCATTGTGATTTATTTTTCTATTGAGGAGATGGTTGAAATAATATATAGATTTTAATTTTACCCAAAATAATAAAAAAACACACAATAATCAATTAAAATCTTGAAGAAACTATAACAAATATTTACAATAATCAATAATCATCCCCCATATAACTTTTTTTAAGAAGATATTCATTACTTGTTTATGAAAATGATAATGAAAATATTCATATGAAAGGAACTATAAAAAAAAGTCCAAATAATGGATAAAAAATTGTTATTCTTCATTGATATCTATGATTAATTTCCCTTCCATAGGTTCATCAATAAACATATACTAGAAAAGAGATATTATATTTTTATAACATGTGAAATAAATCTAACAGAATGAATTTTGGAAAATAATTCTATAATAAAACAATATAAGAGGTGTGGTTTTTTTATTTCTAACATATTGATAACTTTAGGGTTATCGAAATTCAATAGGTGTATTAACCTTCTTTGATTAAAAAAATGAAATTTTTTTCACCCCCTTTATCTTTACTAATTCCTGTATCCCCTTGTGTTTCCCTTTATGAAATTATCCACTAAATGGACTTGAAAAAATTTATTAGGAATCTATTAGTTCATCACCTGGTGCATATTTCTCTTCTCTAAAATCACATTAAAATGAGTTAAATCTATAACATTGTCATCATGAATTTTATATATCATATAATTTTCAATTTAATTAGAGAAATGATAATCAAATATATCATTGTGTCACTAGATATTTTCATCTTCTTATTCCTTTTATAAATGTGTTTCCTCTATAATATATTATTTTGTAGGATATAGTGAGTATTAATTCTCCTCTAACCATTAATAAATAATTCCAACATTTTTATATTAATATTAAATTTCAAGTGACTGTAAAAAATATTCTCATAGGGGGATATGAATAAATAGAAATTTTCTTGAAAAACAATATTGATAAAAATTTAAAAAATAAGGGAAAATAAAATTAATCTTCCTCAATTTTATCTACATATAATGTATCTTTGTTCAATGTGAAGGTTCTATGGCGAAAACAAATTCAGTCATGCCCATAACCATAATTTTTCATCAACTCCTTTAGATTTATACTCGAAAAGACATCATATAGAAACATCATAATATATGAGATTGTTTTATCTCATATAATTTAAAAATTATTTAGTTCAGGATAAAAATTTATCTCCCTTTAGAAATCATTCTCCATTGATGATTTAGTTGAGAAAAATTTTTGTGCCATTACTTCTTTATGGGAATAAAGGGATGATACACTCTAAGTGTGATCCATATACATTACACATATCACCGATAATTACTCATGAATTTTCATATTTCTAGCATGGATTACTTTTTCACATATCTCAATCTTAGTTGATCATAAGAGAATTAATTAGGGTGAGAGGAAATTTCTCGAGTTTTCTTTAAAATCAATTATGTAATGGTGGATGAACTATATCTATTCCTGATATCCATATAGAAGTATAGTACTCTTTGGATTGAGAGGATTATATTTATGAATGATTTTTCAAAATGGTTTCTAATCCTAGGTAGCATTATAAAATTATTTATCTTGGACTTTATAGACATGGGTTTTGAGAAAAAAATATCACGCAAGGGCCCTTTTTATTACCTTTATCCCTAGTAAACCCCATATCAAAGAGATAATAATAATATTATTATTTAATTTACATTAACTAAATTCATGGATAAATAAATATTTTATTGT
Source organism: Viscum album (assembly GCA_963277665.1). Classification (NCBI taxonomy): domain Eukaryota; kingdom Viridiplantae; phylum Streptophyta; class Magnoliopsida; order Santalales; family Viscaceae; genus Viscum; species Viscum album. The sequence continues at coordinate 1,689,217,975 of OY728119.1, forward strand.
TTAATATATACATTAATTTTTACTCAAATAACATTTAAAATATCATTTCCCTCCAAAAAAGTTATTCTTTATCCAATAGTACTCCTTAACATTTATGAGACTCTAAATAATTTATAATTACTTATATAAATTAATATAACAACATCATATATTGATAATTAAGTAATTTTAAATTAATTAAAACAATTAATAAATATTTATTTAATGTTCACATAACCAAATAAATATATTTTTTGACCTTGGGAATATACTAATGACAAATAAATATTATATATTCACATAAAAAAATAAAAAATTATCCATAGAATAATTATTTATCTAATACCCATCTTACAATGTATTTTCAAAAATAAATAGTTAATGAATATACTTGATCAACCTAATATAAATAATTATTAAACCATATATGTGAATAATATTTATTCAATACATTAAATTCATATTGAATTTATATGAGGTTATGGACACACTTATATTGTGACACTATAGGACCCTTTTTAGTGGTATTAGGCTACACCACTGATATTCTAGGTTTATCATCTAGAAACATGGTAGGTATCCCATATATAAATATTTTGATATAGCAATAATATAAAAACTCAAATGAATGAAAACTATCCAATGTTATCCATATGTATCGATATCACTAATCAAGTAGTTTTCATATTATTGTCTTCAGCCAATGTGTTGGAAGTCTCTTTCAATGAATTTCCATAAATGAACATAACTATTGAATACCATACCCAATGATTTAACATTGTATTTCATTCCCATAAAAAAATTTGAGATATCAACTTATATTAAATAACAATTGGGGTATATCCATTATCTTCTTACTCATTAATGAAATATCATTCATGATGAACCCAATGTGTCAAACATAATTATGATAATATTTTTTCATGGATTATGGAAATACATCAAAATAAACTCATGATATGTCATAGAAATTATATTTTTATCTACTCACTATTAAACATTTTCATATATTGTATTATCCAATAACAAATTTAATTTTGGGATTAATTTTTGTGTTTCTTTTCCTCATAACTATTTTATCAAAGAGATTAATACTAAAAAAATTATTTAGAATAAGTCCCAATGTCTTATGATCCCCATATAATTAAAAACTATTACCATTTAGGTCAAATAAAAAAATATCATCTAGTCATAAAACATGTATTTAAAATTAATTTCATTGATATTTCACAATCTCATTATATCATAGAACTTATATGGATATTTATTATGACACATACCATTAAGATATTTTCAAATAGATGTCACACAGAAGAAAAATAATCACATTATAAGATATAAATTAATATTCATCATTTTTAATATTATAATAGTTGAATAATTTTTTATCCTGGGGAAACTACTCTAATAGAATCTGACAAAAAATAGGGAAAACTACTAAAAGTATAACATTTATCATTTGATGAAAAACATGGTTCTGCTGAGATATAGATGTGGCTTATAAGAACACAGTCCTACATATTGTAATTTTGGTTCCTATGGCCTCATATATATGAGAAAATACATATTATGATTATATCATCAATTTTATATCATGTTTCCTCCATTATTTCAGATATAGTTAAAATTTATCAAATTTGTTAGAAAATTTACTATATGGGTATGACTGAGACATCTGAATTAAATCTTTTCTAAATATGATTATTAACCAGTACAATAAACCACAATGTAGTTGGTATAATGAATATTTTGAAACTAACGGATATGATATTATCTTAATCTTACTCTAATAGTATATCAAATAGATAATATTCTCTTCACTTTACTATGATACTAGATCAAACAAATATAAAAATTATAATTTTATATTCCATAAAAAAATTCCCATTTCTCCATTTTTAGGTATCTCATTTAATTTTTTTCATAAGAACGATCAGATAATTATGACGTCCATCTAATGAATTTCTATTCATCTCTTTTTGTAGTTTCATTCCATGTTTTATGCATGTGAAAGAAAAATCATATGTATTTTTCATGGTTTGTGATATATATATATGAAAAGTAATATTAGGAATATATGTTAAATACATTAAATTAAGACCATATAACACGAGAAATAATTTAGGTGTAGTGTTCTATATTTTATTTTTCAAAACCACTTCAATTGTAAATTATTACATGGACTGAGAAATAGCTATATATATTCTAGAATGTTATGTCCCCTATAACTTCAGTTTCATCTTAATTCATTTTTGTATAAATTATTTAGCCTAATATTACCATTATATTATTCACATATATCCTATATATTATCCAAAAAACCTTTTTTATGATTTATATCACTCTCATTATCTTCTGGTATACACATTAATTAATTCCATTTAAAATAAATATAATATGATAGTTATTAGTGCTTCAACCGATAAATGGATCCAAAATACTAGTTATATGTGTTGGATTTTGTTAGTGTCTACTACTTTTCTAGTTATCTAATATAGTCATGTTCCATTATTTTACCTCCAATAAAGGTGTCCCTTCCATCTTATGAATAATAAAATGTCATAGTATGCATGAAAAGTATATTTAAAATATATTTATGCATGATGGAATACTATAACTAGTAAAGTTTTATTGGTTCATTGCTTATTTGATCCATTTATTATTTCTATTGAATACCCACTAATGGATTTATATCAAATTAAAATAAAAAATATTATTTTGTTTGAAAAAATCCAACATTTAATTAATAAAAACATTCCATTCCTACCTATTTAAATCTTATAACTCTATGTAGAATTTATTATTTTTTTAAAATAATAAATCACTCACCATGTTGAATATAAAACCAAAATTGTGGTTTTAACCATCCTATGTGGTATGTTTCTTTGGAAAAATTCTCCCCAGTAACAATTGTGGTGTTTATTTTTCATATTATGTTCTTTTATCTAGAGTGAATATTTTATAAAAGTCTTTATTTCTCCCACTATCTCAAAAGAGATATACATCCCTCATTGAAATAAAATTTTACGATCAACACCTTTCCTATATTGGGTATTTTAACATTCATAGTACTAATATAATAATTAATTGAGATGAACATTGTGTATTTATATTTTACTTTTGATGTTTTCACCACCTTTACAAATGGACCCCATTAAAATCAAATGAGGCTATGAGATAACTGATTTCTTTAATATAAATACATTATAATATAAATATTTTTCACTTTTTTAGAATATGGTAAGTTTTTAAACAAATATTTATAAAATATACATGGAAAACAATCACGATAGAGTAAAATACATATATTTTACTCATTTTTTATCATACCTTAATTATCAATTGGAATAAGTACATGTGATTTTTAGATATCCTTCAACCTAAATTAAATGAACCTTGAGTTATTAGTTATAATGTAATATATCATGCTTGAAACTAAAGAATAAAATATCCTTTAATAGGTGGTTTTATTACATCAATGAACATTCCAAATATTTATAATGGAATCTCATGGAGTACATGAATTTTTACTCTTGCTTATACTTATAATATTCTACACTATCTACCTGAAATAACTCCAGAAACATTGTTTTTTCCTTTTATATCTAATATTTTCTTAGTCTAGAACCTAATTATGTAATATACCTAATATTTTTCACTCTTATGATTCTAAAAATAATAATGGATACAAACATCACAACTTATAGTTTTATTGGATAAATAATTATCTTTCAATAATTATGTATAAGTCTTATAATTATATTAATCATTTTTGTCAATTCTGGATATTTATGATTCAGTTTTTACTAAACTACTATTCTGTTATAGTTTACCATAAAGAAATTAATTTAAAAAAATGGCTCATTGTGTTCAATAAAAAATAAGATAAATGTTTAATAACAATTGAAACAAATAAAAATTCAACTAGAAATAATACATTGACCATTAATAAATTATTTTTTTTTCTCATTTTGGACAAAGAAATCCCCCTTTATCAAAAAATATAAAAATACCTTACATATGAGTGAATTGTTTTCGCATTACTGACATAAGAATCACCAATTATATGGAACTAAGAAATAATGAATTACTTATTATAATAATTTTATGTTCTTCTAATTGATTATATGGGAATCACTCATTTATAGACACTATGAAAATAGACCATACTTATGTTTTTCTTATAAAAACATTAATTTCTATTAAATATCAAACAAGTGAGATATAAACATTTTATAATATGGGGAATATATACTTTATGTTTTTACAACTAATGGATTATTCTTCAATTGATTGAATTTTATTTTAAAATGACCTTACATTCCACGTTAAAAGAAAATAACAACATGTTCACTGCACTGCATCTAATCATTTTTAGTGAAATTCAATGTAAATACATTGTTTACTATAGAATAGTAATGTAATTTTCAACCTTTACATTAATTTTTATTGTTAAAATGGTTTGGGATTTGTTTTTAATAAATGAATTTTTTAAATTGTTAATATTTTCCAAATGATTCCTAATATTTTAATTTATACTATTGAGATAATTGGTTGAATTAGGAGAACATAGAATGTAAGGATAATTTACTGAAATTAATGGATAATTTATTATCTTTATAAAATACGAAACATCAAAAAATAATCAATGTACATTGTTATTTTAAGACATCATCAATTTCAATGTCATATATTTTTGTTTACACAAGTATTGAGTCATGAAAATATCATTTAAAAATTTTATCTCTTCATATGACTTTAGAAATTTTATCATAGAAATACACATAATTATATTTTAATATGAATTATTCCAAAATAAATGATATTCTTATACAATGGGCAGTTATAAAATCCCCAAGTACCTCGTATATGAATCCTTCACATCTCCACTTATTTTATGATGTATCTTGAAAAGCATGATGAATTTAGGAACCTGGTATAAATTTTATAATAGTAATTTAGTGTGTGAAATAACTACAAAAAACAATGAAATTATGAGTCTATAAGGACATGAATTCTATATTTTATAATCAATGTGTTATGATGAATTCTCTTTCCATAATCTACATTAATTAATCAAATATTTTAATTCTAATCATTATTTTAAAAATAGTTTATGTATTTAATTTAATTTAATATATTAATCTATAACTATTTTTTGAAATACAATCTCGCTCACTATTGGTTTTAGAATATCCAAACAGATGTATGTTCCAATGGAAGTGATCCATCAATTCCTTCACATATTGCATAATATTATCAAGAAATTTACATGAAGAAATTCAGAGAGGCGTAACACTTTATCTTCATTAACCCATGAATCCTTGATCTTTGGAGTGGGATCCCAAATCCCGAAATACTAGACTTGAATAATATAAATACTTGACTCTAAAATAGTATTGAAAAAAATCTATTTCACTTAGTACCAATTTTTTTAATTTTACACAAAACCCTCATATGAATTCCCAAATAAAATAATGTGTCCAAACATTGACAATTCAAACACGTTGTTCTGTGGTTCAATTCTAATTCATGTGTTTGAAGTCATGTCTATTTAAATTTTTCTTTTGATGGATTTTTATCATCATGTGTAAAATACCAATTTTAAAGTGTTACATTATTGTAAATATTAAGTGTATTTTACATAAGTGGTTAACCATGCACAAATAAATATTTTACATACAATAATTTTATTTCAATTATACCATAAATAATTTTTAATTAAAGAATTTAATAAAAAACGTAATAATAAAAAAACTGATTGAAATAAAATATATAATTTTTAATAGACATGACTATACAAATTTTTATCTTATCTAAAAGATGATAAACCATATGTTGACACTAAGAATAAACTCATCGAACCATTATTGGATTGAGTTTCAATAATCTAACTATGATCGTATGTAGCAACTAGATTGGTTTTAACACATCTCTAAACATGAATTACCTCCACTCTCCTAGGGGATACATCCATTACAAATGATTAAACCATGTATATGTGTGGGAAAAAAATGAATATATTATAGGATTCTACATATATGAAACCAAAGACACACATGACCATATATAATGATATAGGCGATGACTTATAGTCGATTATTTTAATTTAATAAATTTTTACAAAAACCATGAAATAATAATACATTAAGCAAACCAATCACATAAAGAGGTCAATATAAGACCATTGGATTCTACATAAATGCTACGAATACATATTTATACATTATGTAATAATCTAAACCTTTTAGGTCAATTAATTTTTTTTCTAGAAGATATTGGATGATGATTGATTATAATATAGGGGGATTTAGATCTAAAATATCATCGGGAGGTAGATCTTTTTGTCACGACCCATCCTTGGGGCCCGTGCCGTGACTACCCCAAGCCCGTCTTCCATAGGCCTGGGGCTAGCGACTAGCACCAAAGGTGTAAAACCCTAAGACGGGAAGGCATTGACTTTATGAAAGTAAACTAACAAAATATAGTATGAAACAGGAAGTAAACACTAAATAAAACTGAATACAAAAGAGTGTGCTGGAAAGTAAATGGGCCAGTATACATACCCAACTGAATAACAAGTACAAGTAAAGGGACATATAGCTGAAATTAAAGAGCAGCTCCTGGGTTGTCCTCCGAAGATTCCAACCTGAAGGGTAGGTACAAATGGCCACCTCAGTACCCACATCCGTCATTCTCCACCATGTGCCGACTTGTCGCAAGGTCCACCTCCGGGTACTGTCCAGTCGTGGCACTCTCAGCATCTGTTAGCGTTGTCCGTCGTCTGCATCCAACACAGCGAGGTGCATGAATAGTCCATGCAGGGGTGAGTATAAAGATACTCAGTAGGGACCCTGAGACCCACGAGGACTCACAATATCCACTAAGGATAAGAAAAAGAAGGAAGATACAACCACAAAGTATCAACCAACCCTACTTAGGTATATGCCCATACATATACCTAAGTTACCAGTCACAGTCCGACTCCAACTCACGAGCCCAAGCATAACTCAGTCCACACAAAAAGTAAAGTCAAATATAATGATGGTAATGGTTGAAAGACATGACTTGGCTCACACAGGTATTCCAAAATAGTAGAGAGATTAGATGATCAGATGTATCCACTAGATCATCTAAGCTGTCAGATCCACACAGGATACAGTCCAGCTAGCTGTCAGACCCACACAGGATACAGTCCAACTATCTATTCTAATCTTTCGGACCCACACTGGATACAGTCCATCTATCTTGTCTAAGCTATCAGACCCACACAGGATACAGTCCAGCTATTCTAGAGTAATAGAGATGATCAGATGTAGTTACTGATTCATATAAGCAGTCAGACCCACACAGGATACAGTCCAGCTTCTCTGTTAGATCTATCAAACCCACACATGATTTTGGTATAGTTTTCTTCATCGTTGAACCCACGGAGGATTCCAGTACAATAGTCGTTGCTGTCGAACCCACACAGGATTCCGGTACAGAAGTCGACGTAGTCGCAGCCAGGTCTAGGGTTCCCGCACACAACACACTCGATTTCGGGAGGGTCTGCTCCTCGATCAAAGGGTTAGATACATCAAATTTCATGAAGTCCGAAGTTGATGTATCCCGAAGTTCCTTCTCATCAAAAGAAACTCAACGCGATAGATGGAGCGTCAATCAGACGCCCAGTCTGAGAGTTATTGGCTTTTCCATTCCAGGGACCCGGTTGGATTTAAGCTCGTTCCAAGCTGGTCATTTTCCAAAGTCATTCAAAACTCATTTAGAGTATCTCAAAAGTACCGCCTCATCACAAAGGGTCCCAGTGCCGCAGACGACATGTCGATCAGATGCGCGGTCTAGAAGATATTCACGTTTAAGCGAAACGGGTCCGGCCCGTCAAGCCCAGTGGGCTGGCGGGTCGGGCTGACCCAGTTTGGCTGGTCCAACTCAGCTGGGGTTCGGCCCGGCCCGGTGGAGCGCAACCCACCTAGGGACCCGGCCCGGTGGGTCTGACATGGATAGGGGGTCAGCCCGGCCCGGTGGGGCGCAGCCCACCTAGGGACCCGACCCGGTGGGTCTGACATGGATAGAGGGTCGGCCCGGCCCGGTGGGGCGCAGCTCACCCGCGGACCAGGCCGGGGTCGCGGGCCGGTCTGGCTCGCCCGACGACGCTGCCCCTCCTTGCTGCCCGACCGACCAAAGCCATCCTGTTTTTCCAGCGCGAGCGGCCCGCAGTTGCGGGCCCCAATTCCTCAGCATGCGGCACCCTTAGGTGCCGCGATTTCTTCCGCCCAGCTGGCCGGTTCGTCTTCCGAAGCGACCTGCCCAGCACGGGCTGCAGTTCCTCTACAGCACGGAACCAAGTGGCGCTGTGGTCTCCTGCCTAGCCGTCCGTAGCCAGCCGGTTCATCCAGCAAGTGGCTCGCAGTTGCGGGCCGCTATTCTCTCTTCCGCACGACACCTACGAGTGTCGTGGTTCCCAGTAGGCTGGACGGTTTGGCCAGCCAATCTATTCACACGGCCAGCTAGTAGACGCCACTTCCTCCGGTTTCCACCGCCTCCGGTCGCCACTGACTTCAGCCGTCGTTGCCTTGTCCAACACTACCTCCATCGCCAAATAAAACCAACAAGTATGTGGGAGGTTCGAGTCGTGTTCGTGTGGCCCGAACCCTCCTCTTTATGACATTAACAGTTGGAAAATTTACACTTCGCAATTAGAATGATGAAGTTTGGAAAATATATGAACAACTCTAAACAACCTCCTACCTCGATTCAAGGTACGTTGTCGTAGTCACGAAAATCGGCGTCGCGGATGACGGTGTCGCGGAAGATGGTGTCGTTCCATCAACGTCGGAGGAAGAGTTGCTGTCGTTGGTGGCGTTCCTCACGGGCGATGTCTTCTCCCTTGATGTGGAGGAAGAAGAATGAAGAAGAAGAAGAAGAAGACGATTGAGGCCTTGTGTTCTTCGTTGGAGAGGGAAAATGTTCTTCGTGGGAAGAAGGCCTTCTCTATTCTCCAAGGATCCACCAACACAACATGTGCCAACCCCAAAAATAATAGTTTAGGCTATTATTTTATCCTTAACATGAATTTCAAATTAATTCAAAAGGTTGAGATAATTAATTAATTGTTCATTAATGGGAGCGTGTTGGCATCTTAATGTGGGAGGGTGGAATGTGGAGAGTTTAAAAAATAAAGAGGAGAGGTGTCAAATTTATTAAGGGGAGTTAATGGGGGAGTTTAAGGGGTTAGGTGCTCGTGTGGACCCCACCACACATTATCCACTCATGAGATGTTATGTGGGGTGTGGGACCCACCTCCAACTCCTCTTTGGAGGAAATAACCACTACTTAAAAATAAAATTGTGTAACACAACAATTTTTTTATTTTTTGAATCCCCAAATTATAACTTCTACTCTCAACCAAACGCAACTGCGGTAAAGGTCTCCTTAGGCAGATACCGGAATTGTGAGTTCATTGGTGTCCTCGTATTTCAACTCCGAGCACCGGTTCAAAAGATAGAAAAACCCGCACGTACGTTTACTGAACGTACCCAAACAAAATTTCATAAATTGATTCCGGACACACCCGACCTCGGAATCAGGCGCCGTCAGAAACTGTGGACTTGTGAAATTCCAAAGAAATTAAGAAAAAAAAAATCTTTGAAATTTCCAAGTCTTTACACTTTTTATGTAGTGATTAGTTTTTTAGAATAGTGTCATCCTTTATTGAGTTTTTTAGATCATGCAGTGTTGGGATCTAAGGATTTCATGTTTTGGTAGCTCTATATATTCTTGAAATGTAACAGAGTGAATGTGTGTTGCAGAATAGTTACCTAGATGGGTGGGTTTTGGCTTATCTATTGATCTGACATGTGTTTTAGTAGAGTATGTTATTGAAATATTGTGGGTATAGAGTTGGTTTTCTTATATAACTACTGGATCCCCAATGTATTGGAGGTTTCATGGATTGTTTTTGGTGTCTATGGATTTTTTTAAGTGGTTTTGGAATGGTATGTGGGCTTCACCATAGCCAATATCTAGGCTTATAGGATGTATATGAGATCTTCGGAAATGATTTCATAGGCTAATTTATGGGGGTGATTGTGGCATAGAATTTAGACTGGCCCTAGGGTTGGGTGAACCATACTCATTATGTAATGGTTAGGGATGTTGATTCATTATCCCTTCATTAATTTATTAGGAATAAATTTCTATGGGCCCTTAAAAAATCACCTTTCCTCAAAATTCTTCCTTTACTTTTCAGAAACCTATATATATATATATATATATTATATATATATATATTCTCCCTTTTAGTGTCTTTCATCCATGAACTTGGAAAATTGGTTCTTGACATTATGGATAGTTCCCCTCCACTACCTTCACATTCCATTCCTTTTCTCACTCCAAATTAGTTTCCCTTGTGAGAATAAATGGTTTGGTAGTTTTTATGTCCAGATCATTGTGTGGGATTTTGTTTTCATAGTTTTTAATAACCTACTTATGAAATTATGATCATATGGGAGTATCTCCTTTACTATTACCTTTCATAATGAATCAGAATTTTTTTTTGGGGTAAGGTATACATGTTATCTCCTTATTATTTGTCTATATGTTATTCTATAATTCTTGTAATAATTTTTTGCTATATGGTATGTTAAATCTAATGATGATAATTAATCCATCTAAATGAAACTAATGGAGAAGGTGTTAAGATTGTTAGTGTTTATATTGTTTAATGATTTTACTTCTGAAATAATTCATATATTTTTTAATGATTGAAACATCTAACATTTTTAGCCCTATGTTTGATATAGATACTATATAATGTGATCAATTACTATACTTAATAGTTAAAATTTAGGTTCATAAATAGTTAATAACTTTTACATGGAAAATCCAATTTTTTTAATCTAGAATTCTGTGAAAGAACCCATGATAGATATTATGAAATGTTTTGAAATATCCATTGGAACTGAGATATTTGTAATTATAGAAGTTGAAGTACAATATTGTGTGTTTGGTGTATTTTTTATCTTGTTTTTATATTGTTTTGGGAATCTTACCAGGGATTGTGAGGTAATGGTTATCGGAGGATCAGATTCCAATATGTTAACATTGTGGGGATTTGGTTTTTTATTGTGAGATATGTTTTGGGTTGATTTTTAGTGGTTGGTTCATTGATATTTCTGTGAATTGTTTGAGCACTAGTTAGAGACGACGAGTGAGATGATGTGTTTTTTTTTCATGATATCAATGAGCTATTATATTGTATAATGTGTGGTATTTTCTAGGTAGTGATGGGATGAGGATAGTAATGATGAAATGGGAATGTCATGGGATTCAATTAAATAGTATTGATGAAAAAAATATGTGGCAATGGATTAATGAAGTTAAAGATGATAATTAGAAATGGTTGAATTGAACATGAGGTGTTCTTTAAAGGTATTTATAGATTTTTTAAATGATAACATATTATTTTTTCTTAAAATCATCTAGTGATAAATTTTATTGGTTGATGAGGTAGATATGTGTGATATATATATTTTTATATGAAACCCTAGTTTGGGTATTGAGTGATCATAAATATTATTGTATTTTATTTTTTACATATATAAACATCTCACTAGTATCAACTATTATGTACCAGCACCAAACAAATTTGGGTATTATTTTGTATAATATAGGATACTGAGGGAATAGATGGATTATTTTCACATATTCCACACTCTTCCTTTAGTATGAGTATATAGCAACATTACCCAATTAGTGGTGAGTACCCACTCATAGTGGTTCCTATTTGTTATGTATCGACTAATGATGAAAAAATGAGTGGTTATACCTATTGATGGGAGGACATGATATGTGTCAGGGTTCATTCATGGTATGAAGAGGTCACATGGTTGGTGTTATTCACATTCACGATACCTTATATCCCTATTCATATGGTGGAATGGATGATGGTTTGGAATAAATAGGTTCAACAACCCACATCATTGTGGGTTGTAAATTCCCAAGGTAATGTAAAGTTTTTTTGGTGAGTGTATCAATTTTAGAGATGGGATTTAAAGTGTGATTATGAGTTATTTAATTCCCATGACAGATTTTTTTTGTTAGTTTTTTTAGTGAGATGGCCCCAGAGTGCCTGGAACCAGTGTCTACAACTATTATATAGGCATGAGTACAAGGAATAAAATTTCAAAGGACCAAATAGTTTAGTACTGTGAGTAAATGTAACACCCCAATATTTCATAGTACGTTATTTCTTCAATGTAATTCTATAACTTGTGCTACACGCAACACCGAGTTCGAGTGCACAACGACTTACCAAACTAGCAATTCAAAAAGAGGTTATTAATAGTATTAACTGAATTTTGAATTTTATATACTTAATATAATTTTAAAATCCATATTATGTGTTTCATAGAAATAATATAAGGACAAATTCATTTTTTTTCAGATAAAGGATGTATTTTTCAAAAAAAGAAATTTTACCGCCTTTTAATGGAGAACCATTTTTTTAAAAAATATTTGACACTTTTATATATTAAATTTAATGAAATTAAATTCTTATTTAGAAGTGGGACATAAAAATGTAGTTTGGATAAATGTTTGGTCCTTTTCTAATAACTTTCATATTTTGATGAATAGTGAAAATACTAAATTTTAATTGAAAAGAACTTTTTTAACAGAAATAATTAATAGTTTTAAATTATGAATTTTAATGGTTTGGAAGTATAATTATATTATATTTTTATCATTTAATACAATTTAGGTCATTATTGGTAATTTCACTTTTAAATTTGACATAAACACATGTCAGTCTTTTGATAGTTTTTACTTTTTAAAAAACCCGCTTTTTGGTTTTGACAATGAGAATTAATTTTAAATTAATTAATGAAACATATATTTTTTTAATTTGGTAAAATATAATTCATTTTTGAATTCTGAATATCAAAATTATCATAGGGTGAATTTTTGGTATTTTTCGGAAAACATTCAATTTTTGATGAATAGTGAAATACACTCTGTTATTGTTTAAAACCGACTTTTTATTTAAATAATTATTTATATTATTTAAATTTATTTTAAGTCAAAATAGATATATAATACCTATGTTATTTCACTGTAATTCATTGGAGTCATTTTATAATAAAATTATATGTAAAAAATTTTATTGAATTTTTAACGTCTTTGACCCACGTTCTAGGCACATTTGCAAATTTGAATAAAGCATAATTTTACCACTTCAATGAATTGAATTTAAAAAATACAAGATACATGTTTTATATCATTAAGTAAAATTTGTTTCAATAAGATGAAAATAATTTTGTGTGAATAGTAACTATTGACTTTTATTTACCCCGATTATAAGTAAATAGAGTTTTAATGGTAAAATGATATTATAATTACCCTAAAACATGTCCTAATTCTATTGTATAAGTGTATTTCGACCAAAAACAACCTTATGAATAAAATATGATCCTTTGGGTCCACTTTTATTAGATTAGGAAATTTATTATTATTTTATTTAAAGAAGAGTTAAAAGTGTTAAATTCAAATTTTCATAACTAAAACATTTTTAATATAGGGTTACACAGAAGATAAATTTGACTATAAATATTCATTATAAATATAAAAATATTTCACACATAATGGTATTTTATTTATAATTTTTAGACATTATATAATTAAATTTATTTATGACACAATGATGATGTAGTAATTACCTTATTAATGAATGATTAAAATAATTGATATTAAATATCCAAATAAATGTAAATTGAGACTTTTGATTAATTATACTATTTTTATAGGTTATTATGACATGTTTGGATTGATTAAATAACTTTTTTTCGAAGTAATCAAGTTGTTAGGACTTTGAATAAAATCAAATACTAAATAGTGTCAAAATTGACATAAATGAGTTTTTAAAACAAATACTATATTATTAATTGATATAATATTCCTAAAAAAGTAATGCTCAGCCAAAGGACTTTTATAAGGTTAGATATATCAATAATTAACCACTTAGTATTCTCTTTGTAGTTTATAGTAATTTTATTAACCATATAATATAAAAATACAATGAGACATGGTAAATGTCAAACTATTTAACTAAGAGTTAAATCTAAAAGATAAGGTTAATATGGTGACGTAAACCAGTCTAAAACCTATTGGATGAGATATTTTTGACCTATACCCACCTTATATTCTAAATAAATCCTTTTGTATCCATTTTAAACTGAAATTTATTTTATTATAAAATAATATTTCAAACTTTTCCTAAATTGTCCCTCACCTCTCTTATAAAAGGACACTTACCTTCTCTCAAAATCACACCTCCAAAGCCATTTGGATCAGCCAAAAACTGACCAAATAACTTCCCAACTACCATAAATTAATCCTGAAGGACTTCCTTTGATCAGAAATCTATCCTATGGATCCCTTTTGATCAAATCAAAAGGAAGCACATGAAGAAGAGGTAATTATTTCACCACCTCATTCAAGTTTTCTTCTTCTTAAACTTCATATTTCTTTGTTATTCCCATACATAAATAATAACTCCAGTACCTTATTCTTACTATGATGTTATTATAAATATGGTACTATCATATTCATTATTCTATCCATCCTATGAATGACAAAGTCACCATACTTGTGTACGCACAGCTTATCGTCTCCACATTGTGGTGTAGTTTATTATTAAAACACATCATTATTTTGATGGTTATAATAATGAGTATAACTATTTTAAATAATAAATATAACATGTTAAAGATTCTGTATATATGATATACCAACCAATACATATGATTTCACCACCAATATAATAGTATTGTCACTTGTGCATACGTACGGATTACCGTCTCCATGAACGCGATGAGATTCATTCCCCATCATAACCATTCAAGAATAAATTTCCTTTTTTGATTAAAAAATAATTTTTAAGAACTTAATATAATACTGGATATGAATCAAATACATATTATCCATAACAAACATGACTTACCTAACAAAACATATAAAGGGAAATGAATCTTTTAACACCTGAAATGATGGTACTACTGAAATATTAATAACAAAGAAATATTAAAAGATCATATATGATATAATATTGATGTATGTGGTTATTGTATAATTTAATAACAATTATTTAACTATTATATAGGTGGTTAATGTACCCTAGACCAAGGAAAAGTACAAGGTGAGGGTTAATTCTACTATATCATCATTATCTGAGAGTTTTATACGTGAGTATCTAATGAGACGTCTTTATCATCCACATAAGTGTTTCATAAAAATGTATTTCAAAACATTTTAACTATTTCCTATACTATGAGTTAGATTCATTTATACCCATTTTTTACTTTTTATAAAATTTTTATAAAGGAATCTTTCAGTCGTTTTCCAAACAAGGTACTTTATGACCTTTTCAACAAACTTATTGAAAGAATGTTTTTTAACTTATACAGCGGGTGTGGCTATTTTACGCCGTTATAACACCTTCAAAGCTTACCTTACATGATTATAAGAATATTTTCAAAATAAATGTTTTAATTTATAATGATGTGACTTTTAAATTATTTCAAAATAGAAAGATATATTTCTCTCAAATAGTTTTGAGTTCATCAATGTCAACATCCTTTGATGGATTTTACACTTATTTGAAGTTGATTTTTTATGATACAATCATCCATATTGTATTTAAGGTTTTGTGATATGTTTGAATGGGTATGTGTAATTTTTATACCATTCATGATTTATGGATAAAGTATTGACATTTCATATGCTAGTTTTAATACTAATGTTTATGTTATGCTTCAACCTTTTCATATGAGGAATGCATTGGACTTAATAAGTGATGGGTGGAGCCCAATATAGCTCCTCGATGCATCGGTAGGTCTCATGAGACAAATTAGTGTCTTGGAACAAGTCCTTGAAAAATCTTAATTGTAGTCTTGGGACGATGGCTTGACTATGTGGTTATGATGTCCGACATTATGCATTCCATCATTGTGAAATTGGTTATTGATATTACATGTGATTATTAGACTAGTAGAATATCCATGTGAATAATTAAATGGAATTATTTTATTTATCTTTGATATATTTTACTGAAGTTTAAGTTTAAAAGGCTTGTGTTTTAGTTTTATACATTTCCTTAAATGTTTATGCTCATTTATGAAAGTTTCCTCTATTTTGTTATCCTTACTAGGCACCTGAGCTCACCCCTTTCTATTTTTTAATTTTCCCCAGATGCGAAGAATTATATTATGAATGAAAAGATGGGATAGTTTAAGAGAAATGAATGTGTTCATAGGAGACAATGTTGTTGTTGTTTTTCATTTTATCATGTAATTTAAAACTTATGTATGTATCTAGTACTTACAAGGCTATTAAACTAATTTGTATTTTGGGATTTGATCCCTTGTGATCATACCAATATTATGTAACAATGAACTAACCATGGGTAATTGGGGTTGGGGTGTTACAGTTGGTATCAGAGGAAGTTTATTACAAAACTTGGAATCTAGATTTAGAAAAAACTTATTAGAGAACATTACCCTAAGATAAAATTTGAGGATTAGTATGAAATAAATTCCTATAATTTTGGTAATATATGGATTTTGTTAGTTTTCCAACTGATACATCACAGTCAGGATATGAGCAGGTAGATGTAGCTCTGGCATAGATATACCTAGAATTGAAAACTCCGATAAGGAGTTTCAGGCTTGACCTGGGGTATCCTGGTACAAGATAATAGGTCTTGCGACACTGTTGGTTATTACACTCTCGCGGGATATTATTAGGATCATTCACATTTTATTTACAAGACAATATAAAAGATTTATGAGTAAATACTTCCTCAAAGAAAACATTTTTTTTATGATTATAGATTATATGCATAAAATTTTCAATTTGCGTTAGGTATTTTACAAGTTAGGTGTTATGAATTGTGATTTAGAAACTAACATACTGTATGCCATTATTTAGAAATGATGCATAGTAGAAGGAGTGAGAACTCCAGCAATATGCATGATCCAAAGAATAAGAAGGAATATATCTTTCATGGTATTAAGCCAAAATTTAGAAGGGAAATAGTCTCCCATGCATTCTCATCATATGAAGAAATAATATCATATGTTAATAAGATAAGTAATGGATTCTCTAAATCCTATGGATTTTAAGGGAAGTAAGAGAATAAAAGGATTTTTGAGTGAAATATGGATAAAGGGAAGAGGGGAAAGAATGATTTTTCCATATGTGATAACTGTGGAAAGAATCACCTTGATAAATGCTCAAAGGGAATGGGAGTTTTAAATAAGTGTGGAGAAAAAGGGCACCAAGTACGTGATACAAGGGTAAGAAAAAGGTTTCAAATGTACAATGCTTGATCTATAAGGAGTTGGGACTTTACACGAATCAATGTCCCAATCATCAGAGTATACCCCAAATTCTAATATTGGATAATAACCATGTAATGATACTACTGAAGATGAGGATGAATGATTAGTGTTCTTGTGTTGGTTTTAAAGAGTTGTGTCATTTGATTACTGTATTAATGATATCAAAGTTATAATATTATATAAAGTATATAAGGATTGTACTGCATTATGTTTTCATTAAGGATTTGAGATTTTATGGTACCATGTAATGTGACACAATTTCATGTTAAACATTTCAAAAAATACATCATTGAAGGAAAGATAAACCTTAATATGGTTCTCATATAGAGGTAGTAATTTTGGATTAAGAGATGGTTGATTTGGATAAATTATATTAGATATTCTTGACAACCATGGAACTGATAAATGGTTTGTTTATTCCATCATTGTTGGACTATTCAAAATTTTGGATATAATGAATATATCGAGTATTATAAAATGAATAAGGGAGATTGAATTTAATAAATAAGGTTTTGTGGTAATTTAGTGTGTTACCATGTTTTAAGAGAATACATGATGAAAGTACTCACATTTTATTATGTGGAAAATAGAGATCTTCATTATGTCATGTGAACCATCCTTATAAATTTTTGGATTATGAGTTTGGTCACAAAGTATTTTGGATAAGTGTAAATTTTGGAATGGATTAAGTTTGACATTGGATACTATTTTTATGGTTAAATAATTTCTTAATAGTTTTTTATTCATTATAAAAAGGACAACCTGGAGGTCGGGCGACAACCCGTCGCATCCAGCAAGGCCACGAGACTTGAAACCGCAACCAAAGGGTGACAAGGGTGCATCTCCTACCACTAGCCTATGTGATGTCTTGGTTTGTATAATATAGTTTTTTTAAAAATATTCTGAAAAATGAATTATAAACTAATTATTTTTGGAAACCTACACGATTATGATAAATAGAATATTTTTGAATTCTATTATCTTTTGGAGTGAAAGAAGAGTTTGTGGTAGGAATTAGTTGAAGGATGATACTCTACTGGTCAAGTATATTTTTCCTCTTATTCTATGAATAAATTGATTCTTAATATTTATTTAAGGGATCTTAAAACCATAATTTTGTTATCCTAATACCTTATGTTTTGTTTAATCAGTGATATTTTAAATCATCATAGATTGATGGATTTGAGACACTCTATTTTACACTTGTTTGTGATTGATGGCCTCAATCACTCCCTAAAAATATTTTTATTTTCCATCCAATTATGTGTCTATAATTTTCATAAATGTTCTTCTAATAAAGATCATAATTTAGTGGTGGCTTTTTCATTTCCCTTTCCCTCTTATTAAGACTAAATTTTATTAACCCAATTTCAAATGTGGGTTTTCCACAAAGGTATTTTTCAATTTTTAACCTTTTATTTTCAAAGAAAAATTTCTAATTGCAAGGACGTAATTTATTGAAGGAGGGGAGAATGTAACACTGCAAGATTTCATATTATGTTATTTCATCAAAGTAATCCAATAACTTGGGCTACACGCAACACTGAGTTTGAGCGCACCATGACTTACCAAACTAGCCGTTCAAAAAGCGGTTATGAATAGTATTAACTGAATTTTGATTTTTATATACTCTATATAATTTTAAAATATATATTATCTATTTCATAGACATAATATAAAAAATCTTTTTTTCAGATAAAAGAAATATTTTTCAAAAAATGCAATTTTATCGCCTTTTAATGGTGAACCCTTTTTAAAAAAAATATTTGACACTTTTATATACTCAATTTAATGAAATTAAATTTTTATATAGAATTGGGATATAAAAATTTAGTTTTGATATTTTTGTCATACTTTTATGATAATTTTCATATTTTGATGAATAGTAAAAATACTAAATTTTAACTGAAAATAACTTTTTTAATCAAAATAATTTATAGTGATAAATTATGCATTTGAATGGTTTGGAAGAATAATTATATTATATTTTTATCATTTAATACAATTTAGGTCATTATAAGTAATTTCACATTAAAATTCAACATAAACAAATGTCAATCATTTGATAGTTTTTACTTTTTTTAAAAACCCACTTTTCGGTTTTGACAACGAGAATAAATTTTAAATTAATTAATGCAACTTATATGTTTTGAATTTGGAAAAATAGAATTCATTTTTGAATTTGGAATACCAAAATTATATTATAATAAATTTTTGGTATTTTTCTGAAAGCATTCAATTTTTGATGAATAGTGAAAAACCCTATGTTATTGTTTAAAACTGACTTTTATTTAAATAATTATTTATTTTATTAAAATTTATTTTATGTAAAAATAGATATATAATACCTATATAAGTTAAATTTAATTCATTAGAGTCATTTTATAATAAAATTAGATGTATAAAATTTAATTGAACTTTTTAATGTCTTTTACCCACCTTCTAGGAAAATTTGAAAATTTGCATAAAACATAATTTTACCACTTATTTATATTGAATTTCAAAAAACCGAGAGACAGGGTTGAAATCAGTAAGTAAAATTTCATTCAATAAGATGAAAATAATTTGTGTTGAATAGTAACTTTTGAATTTTTTTACGATGGTTAAAAGTAAATAAGGTAATTAAAGGTAAAAATGAAATTATAATTACCCTAACACATGTACTAATTCTATTGGATAAGTGTATTTTGACCAAAAGAAACATTAGGAATAAAATATGATCCTTTGGGTCCGCATGGATTTTATTAGGACATTAATTATTATTTTATTTAAAGAAGAGTTAAAAGTGTTAAATTCAAATTTTTATTACTAAAACATTATTAATATAAGGTTAAACCATCCATCCATCCAATGGCCCGAAGGCATTCATTTATTTATTTATTTTGATAATCCACCTTTCAAGGGGTGAGGTGGAACCCTTACAATGCACGTAGGCATAAGTATTACATGGCCCGTAGGCCTTAGAGGAATTCATTGCCTGTAGGCTTCAAACATTACATACAACTTAGAATAACTACGTGGAATTGCTCCTCCCCAGCATCTTCATCGTGAAATAAGATCCCCACCTTCGCATGGTTGTTCAACTAGGCTATCCCATGCATGAACAGGATTGTCCCGATGGCAGGTACCATACCCTCTCATTCTTACAATCCATGTAGCTTCAGCTGTGGTGAAAGCTCCATGATCATCCTCCTATAGATCTTGTTCCTTATAAGTTGTCTGGTTTGTATCTGCACTTAATGTGGCCCTAAGATCTTGAGGTGGCCCGAAGGCCTTACTGGCTGGAAGGCTTGGGTGGCCCAAAGGCCATAAAGGACTCGGGGACCAAATTGGTGGCCTGATGGCCCAAACAGGGGAAAATTCCTAGCTACTACAGTGAAAAATAGTGCCTGCTACAGTTCCCGCTACAGTACTACATAGTTCCCACTATAGTACCTACTATAGTAATGCTACAATACCCAGAAATTGTGCCTCCACCTGGATTTGATCTTGGGTTTTCTGGATGCACTTAAGAGTCCTCACCAACCGGGCTGAGGCTCATGTTCTTAATATAGGGTTACACATAAGATAAATTTGACTATAAATATTCATTAGAATTTTAAAAATATTTCCTACATAATTGTATTTTATTTATTATTTTTAGAAATTATATAATTAAATTTAATTATGACACAATGATGATGCAATAATTTCCTTATTAATGAAAGATTAAAATAATATATATTATAAATATCCAAATAAATGTAAATTGAAACTTTTGATTAATTACACAATTTTTATAGGTTAATATGACATTTTAGGTTTGATTAAATGATTTGTTTCTAAGTAATCAATTTGTTATGACTTTGAAAAAATACAAATACTAAATAGTGTCAAAATTGACATAAATGAGTTTTTAAAACAAATACTATATTATTAATTGATATAATATTCCTAAAAATATAAAGATCAGCCAAAAGACTTTGATAAGGTTATATATATCAATTATTAACCACTTGGGATTCTCTTGGAATTTAATAGTAATTTTATTAACCACATAACATAAAAATACAATGAGACATGGTAAATGTCAAACTATTTAACTACGAGTTAAATCTAAAAGATATGGTTAATATGGTGACCTAAACCTATAAAAAACCTATTTGTTAAGAGATTTTCTATACATCCAAACCTTATAATCTAAATAAATATTTTTGGATCCATTATAATATGAAAATTATTTTATTATAAAATAATATTTCAAGCTTTTCCTAAAGTGAGCCTCACATCTCTTATAAAAGGACACTTCCCTTTCTCTCAAAATCACACCTCCAAATCCATTTGGATCAGCCAACCCCTTCCCCAATATCCTCCAAAATACCCTAAATTTATCCTAAAGGCCTTCCTTTGATCAGAAATCCAACCTATGGATCCATTTTGATCAAATCAAAAGGAATCACCTGAAGAAGAGGTAATTATTTCACCATCTCTTTCAAATTATTTTCTTCTTCCACTTACTCTTTCTTTGTTATTCCAATACCAAAATTATAACTAAAGTACCTTATTTATACTGTGATGTTATTATAAATATGGTATAACCATATTCATTATCATATCCATCCAATGAATAAAAAAGTCACTATACTTGCGTACATACGACTTACCGTCTCCACGTCGTGGTGTAGTTTATTATTCCAACACTTCATTATTTGGATGGGTATAATAATGAGTATAACTGATGTAAATAATAAATATAACATGTTAATGATTATTTATATATATGATATACCATCCAATTACATATTATTTCATAATCAATAAAATGGTATTGTCACTCATGCGTACGTACAGATTATCGTCTCCAAGAACGTGATGAAATTTATTCCCCATCATAGCCATTCAAGAATAAATTTTATTTTATGATTAAAAAATAATGTTTAAGAACTTAATATCATTCTTTATATGAATCGTATACATATTATCCATAACAAACATGACTTACATACCAACCATATAATGGAAAATGAATCATTTAACACCCAAAACGATGATACTACTAAAATATTATTAATAAAACAATATTAGAATATCATATATGATATCATATTTTTTTGGTTCTTTTATAATTTAATAACAATTATTCAACTATTATATAGGAGGTTAACATACCCTCGACCAAGGAAAATTATAAGGTAAAGGTAAATTCTACAATCTCATCATTATCCAAGATTGTTTATACGTGAGAATCTACTAGGACCCCTTTATCATCCACATACGTATTTCTTAAAAACAAATTTCAATTTTTTTTACTATTTCCTAGAATATGGGTTAAATTCCTTTATACTATTGTTTTAATTTTTATAAAAAATTTATAAAGGAATGTTTCCGTCATTTTCCAAACAAGGTACTTTATGACCTTTTCAACAAAATTAAAGAACGAATGTTTTTTTAACTTATATGGCGGGTGAAACTATTTTCCATCATTATAACACCTTCGAAGCATCCATTAAAATATTATAATAATATTTTTAAAATAAATGTTTTCTTTTATAATTATGTTACATTTAAATTATTTTAAAATAGATAGAGATATTTCTCTCAAATTGTTTTGATTTCATCTATGTCAACATCCATTGATGGATTTTAAACTTGTTTGAAGTTGATTTAATATGATTCAATCATCAGTATAATATTGAATGTTTTGTGATATTTTTGACTGTGTATGTGTTATTTTTATACCATTCATGGTTTATGGATAAAGTATTGACATTTTGTATGCTAATTTTAATATGAATTTTTATGTTATGTTTTAACCTTTTCTTATGAGGAGTGCATTGGACTTATTAAGTGATGGGTAGAGCCCGCTATAGCTCCTCGATGCATCGATAGGTCTCATGAGTCAAACTAGTTTCTTTTCACAAGGCCTTGATAAAATCTTATTTGTAGTCTTGGCACGAGGCCTTGACTATGTTGTTATGATTTTTGGCATTATGCATTCTATCATTTTGAAATTGGATATTGATATTACATGTGATTATTCAACTATTAGAATATCTATGTGAAAAAGTAAATGAAATTATTTGATTTATCTTTTCCATATTATTCTGAAGGTTAAGTTTAAAAGGATTTTATTTTAGTCTTATACATTTCCTTAAATAATTATGCTCATTTATGAATGTTTCCGCTATATTGTTATCCTTATGAAGGACATGAGATCATCCCTTTCTATGTTTTATTTTCCCAGGATGAGAAGAAGTATATTATGACTGACCAGCAGGGATATTCTAAGGGATATGAATGTGTTCAAAGGAGACAATGTTGTTGTGGTTTTTCATTTTATAATGTAATTTAAAACATATGTATGTATCTAGTAATTCCAAGGCTACTAAAATGATCGGTCATTCAGGATTTGATCCCTTTTGATCATGTTAATGTTATGTAATAAGGCATTGACTCTGGGTAACTAGGGTCGAGGAGTTACAGTAAACTATATACATACATGAGTCTAGTATTTTAAATGAATACAATGATTACAACAAAAAAAATTCTTTTAAGGATAACTTTATTCCACCTACTGTTTAATTGAATATGTTTTATAATACACTTTTTGAATTCCTGGGGAAGGAAACATAATAGGGGAGATCTCAAATTTCCCATAAGTGTAAACTACAGAGAAATAAATAATGAATCAGTGATAAAAATAATTATGGAATGGTGATTAATAGAACACAAATACCATTTAATCAACAAACTATAAAGGAAGTTCATAAACAATATAGAAAGGTAATAATTTGAAACACCTACCATTCAAATTACAGGATAATCAAAAATCAATATGGAAATGTGAGAAAATAAAATAGATTTCATTTAATAAATGGACTAAAAATGAAATATAACCATAGATATATCGATTAAAAATATCATGGATTAATAATAACAAAAACTAAATGAAGGAAATGCATAATTATTTGGCACCAAGTTTCCTATGTAAAGTAAACAATTACCATCAATAACATTCATAAGATAGTTTATCAAATTCGGTAAAACCCCATATAATTTATGAAACTAATTAATCTAATGAGACTACCAATGCATCAAGGGGTAACTATAACTAGGAACCACCTATGTCTTACCTATCCAAAAACTTTCCTCATATAACAAATAATTGATTACTAATGTGACTTATAAAATATCTATATGGATCAGAAGATATGTACTTTCAATATTTCCACAAATAATAAAATTATATTCAAAGTGAACACTATATTAAAAATAGTATATGGTTCAGGCAATAATCATATATATGGTAAATTATATAGATACATAGGGGAAATTCAATGTCAAATGATCACAAGAAATTGAATATTTCAAGGGGAATAAAAGGAATCATGGAAATGAATATCAATACTATATTTTGATAAATAAATCCTAAAACTTTCACAGGAAAAATATTTATGGTATAAATACAACATATCCCAAGTGAATTAATAATATAGGTTTTTTGTTCTTGATTAATAGATATAAAAGATCTTTTAAAAATATGTTTGAAGAAAATATCCTCTTCATTTTGAAAAAAAAATTAGATTTTTTTGAAACTCTTTTTCATTAAAAATCACTTTTGAAACCGTTTTGATTAAAAAGTCACCTTTTAAAAAATTAAAGGAATCTTTTAAGAAATGATGGTAGTAAATCCATACATGTCGTATGTGGTAAATATAACATTCCTTTTTCATGGTAAAAAAAGTTGGAATAACACTTTGTTCAGAAAGTGAAATGAATATTCCTTTAAAAATATTGGTAAAAGATAGAAATGGTAAAAGTTTATTTAAAAAATCATTTAGAAAATGTTAAAATAATTTTTAAAAAGTTTTAATAATATATGTGTTTTGCTAGAATTTATTTTTTTTACTAAAGAGAGAAATGGAGTTTTGTTTTCTTGAAAATATTTTCTAAAACATTTCATTTAATAAAGGGCTGAAAATAGTACTATTACATGATAAAGGTCATGAATAACTAGAAGAGAATAAAATTAAATGGTTTATTAGAAAATGTTAAAAAAATCATCTAATGGAAATCCAGGTGGAACAATCTAGAATAAAATGTGATTATAAATTACACCTTTTAAAATATTATAATGTTGATGCAATGATAAATCAAAGATTAGATTATGTGTATCAAATATAAATCCACATAAAGAAGTGGAAAGAAATCAATAGATAGTCAAATTCATTATACACATAATCATATTATATTAATGACAATGGGGAAGTAATATAACCCAATGGAAAAAATTAGGTTTTGAAATTATTTTCCACTCGGGTAACTTTTAACTCAAATCCCCTTAGAAGAAATAATTTAAATTGAAACTCAAAATACCATGAATAATGATTGAATAATGATATTATATGATAAAGTGGTAGTATATACCCAATATATAAGAAATCAGGTGCACAAAAATTAATAGATTATTTCAATATAAATTTAACAATCACACATGGAAGTGAGATTACAAAGATAATCATTGAAAATGTTCTTGAGGAGAATAATATTTAAACATTCCAAAGTGTCCCATAAAACATTGAAAAATTTAAATCATACTATACATGAAGTAATAACATTAAATAAAACTTATAATGTCATTATAATAAAGATATTCATGATATAACGTGTAAAAGGGATGTATATAAACCATTTAAAAGAAACTATGTGAATAACAACATGTAAGTCTAAATGGAATGTAAATTGAGGCGAAATCCCTTACATTGTGTTTCCTTAAAGGTGAACATAAATTAAATTTCTCTATAGGGGTTTTAAGAGTGTTAGTAAATTATTATAGAACCATATTTATATTTATAATATAACATATTATCTTCTTATAATATCTTACTACCCGTTTGATAACAATATTTCATTATTTTCTCTATTTTGGGTATTAATTGCCTAGTTTATCGAGTATGTTTTAACTTGATACTTGTTGGTAATAGCATGGTTTTATCATATCCAGAATGTAAAACATGATTTATAAATAATATATATTCATTATATATGTATTTAGAATAATCTATAATATTTTGAGATAAGAAATGGAATGCACAGTTTATTGAGACGGTAGGTCGTATGTACGCATGAACACAACTTTCATTTCTTTATCATATTACAAGAATAAAAATTAAATGATACATATGTGT
Source organism: Viscum album (assembly GCA_963277665.1). Taxonomy (NCBI): domain Eukaryota; kingdom Viridiplantae; phylum Streptophyta; class Magnoliopsida; order Santalales; family Viscaceae; genus Viscum; species Viscum album. The sequence goes on from OY728119.1 coordinate 1,689,244,520, forward strand.
AATATAACTCAAATATAGTATTAATGTCATATATTTCACATAGTTATATTGAAATCATCTTTAATATGTTCCATGTATAGTGTGAACGAATCACACCTCTATGAGGAGGTTGTAGTCCACACTTCCTCAAACGATGTTATCATAATTACAAAAATTAAAATTATAAAGGTATGCGTTTTAAAAATAATTAAAATATAATAAAGACACAATAAATATAATATATATCATATATAAATAGAGTTTACTACATAATTACAAACCATTAAATGGGGTAAAGGAAAAAATGAACAACTTGGTTTCCGGATGCGGTAGTTCACCGTACATATAAATGGTATGTTTGTTACGCAGTAGATAGAAGTTTGTGTAAGTGTAGGTATAACCCAAAAAATAAAAACATATAATTATATTTATTATACCTTTTTTATATAATCATGTAATAATGAGAGTTTAGGCGGTGGAGAATGGAAATAAAACTAATGAGCATGAGGAAAGATGTTGCATCTTCTCTGTGTACCTCATTTTGGTTTTCACCAAAGGGATTTGATGGATTGATTTATGAATAATGGGAGTATTCAAGGATATGTGGAGGTATCTATAGGATATATTTGTGAATATATAGTTCTATCCTAAGTGGATGGAGAGTTGTTAGGAAGTGGGAGGCTTGAGTACCTTTTTATAGTGGAGGAGTTGCAATATTGTAAATTTTGGAAAAGGAAATTACTACCACATATTATCCATTAAATATGGATCCAATAATGGAATTAATTATATTAAATATATTATAGGGTCAAAATAATATCATAAAATGAATTTTGTACATGTTTATAGTTCATTTTGGCTCTTATGTTAAAGTTTTTGTCCCTTGTTAAACTTAATATCACCTTATTCATTGTAATTTATTATAATTACCTTCAAAAATATTATCCAGTAAAAAATAATATGAACTTATTAGAAATTATAAATTATGATTATTTAAAATATAAATTTAATTTTTTCAAACTCCAAGGACAGAATTGGTAAAAATTAAGTTAAATTTAATCCCATGGACGGGGTGAAAATGCGAGTTTTTAAAATAAGAATGTCCAAAAGTTTGCTATGTTTTTATATCTAATATTAATTTAAAATTGATTAAAATGACCTATATTAGATTAATGAATAAAAATAGTATTTAATAAAAAAATAAAACTAGTTTAAAATATAATTTAACATTATAAAAAATTATATGAAAAAACATTTTTGAATTAAAATTTAGTATTTTCAATATTCATTAAAAAATGAAAATTCAAATAAAAATATAAAAAAATCAACCTAATATAATTATCATGTTATGATTTAAAATATTAAGTTTATTTTGACATATATGTTCACTAATTTTCCAAAAATTGGATTAAAAATTGATTCTTCATTAAATGGTGGTGAAAGTTCCTTAATAATAATATAGGTTTTTAAGAGTAATATTAGTTTTGTTCTTATCTCATGCCTATAAAATATATTGTATGAATATAAAAAATATTTGATTGAAAATATAACATATATATTTCACTAATATTATTCACTAATTGTAATTAATTTAACTTATTAGTGTAAAACAACTTTATTAGTATAAGAATTGTTTTCTATAAAGGCATTCCCTTTATATTAAATTGGTTATTATGTTCATTTATAATTATTTTTTTTGAAACATAATTAAATATGTTTTGGTAAACCATCACATACCTACCAAAATTTATAAAATAAAATATGAGGTGCAATTTACAAGTGAGTTATAATGATCTTACACCCACAAAAATGAAATAAAAAGTACACATTCTTATAAACATGTATAGTATATTGGATGTTGCATCAAGAATCTCAAACTCAGTATTGAATTTATATAGATTTATCAACACTAAAACATAAATTTATCTTCCCATAAATGAACACTTCATTATCAATCAAAACCAAATTTGATAAAAAAATATAAAACATTGATCCAAATCATTAATATGATATCAAATGTTTTATGCACAGTCTCATCCATGAAATCCAAGGAACTTCAAAAGATGCGGATCAATTCCTAGATTTATTGACCATAGTCAAGATCAAAACCAATGTGTCATAAGTAAGAATTAATCATTCCACAAGGTGATTTTTTTTCATGAACATTAAATTTTGAAATCAACTGGACAGTGAAAAAATATATTCTATGAGCATAAAACAATCGGTATCATCATAAAAACCCATCCATAAGATTCCAAGATCATTAAATTAGAGAAGAACAACAACAATATTTTATAGAATATGAGTAGAAAAATCATAAAAACAACACATGGAATAAGATCCAGAAGAAGTACAGTAATTCCTAAAAAATTCCAGAAGATATAATCAGAAGTTCAGATAAATAAGGATCCCATGAACCTGCATGACCATAGCATTCCAAAACATCCTGGTGGATTCCATATGAGGCCAAGAAGGATTTTTTTCTTCACTAAAACAGAAAAAACAATCATTCTAAGAAATATATTCACATAACCCTCCTCCAGTTCATGAGATGTTAGAAACAAAGCCAAAACGAACTCTGAAAACAAACTCAGATCACCATAATAGGCCTCGCATCAGGTGGAAAGAAGAATGAATCCCAAAACAATATAAGCTCATTGGATCAAACAACTCATTGTGAAGTAAAAAAATCATTAAAAACTAAATCTATAAAATATTTTTAACAAGTAAAAAATCATTCCTAATGTATGTCTTGAATGTTGAGGTCAAGATTTATTTTATACTATTCCACCATCTAAATGAACATATGTTTCCTGATATCAAGATAAGGCTCAATATTGATATCACTATTAGTTTAATTCTAGAAAATAATTGTATCTTGTTCATTAATTAATGCATAAAATACTTCCCCTGCATAATTATCAATCAAATAATCATCTCTTTACATAGGGTTATTTTTTTCCATCATCACCCTCCATATCTAAACCAGAGGCTACAATTGGGTGATCAACCACTATTGATCAACCACTATTTGTTTAAACCATATATTTTCATAAGATAGTTAATCCTATTAAAAACCACTAATTAAATGGATAGTTTATATCTTATTATATTATATAAGGATATTTTAATAATATATTATTGTTTGATAAAACTAGGTCTAGCATGTAACACAACCCATTAAAGAAGCTCTTTTTTTATGAGTGTCACACACTAACATAGAATCAAATGTATCATAAACTAAATTATAGCTTGAATTTATTTAAAATAGTAAATATATTATAAGTTCTTAGGATATTATATTCTCTTACGCACCTATTGTTGTGTGTCATACATTCTATCTAATGAAATTCTCTTACTTTAGATTTTCTGGGTATTAAATTCTTCCCACCTTAATTAAATTTCATCCTTGAAATTTAAACTCGATCTTGGTGATATTTTTTTTTTGATATTTCCTATATTTGAAATCCCACGTCATGATAAGTGTTCGTAAGAAATAATCTTGAAAAGGGAGAGTTGGAAGTACAATAATCACATTGAATAACTTATAACAAGGTTTATAAGTAGGATAAAATTAGTGGCATGTAGAGATATGTACTTAGAGGAAATGCATTAATATGTATAGGGAGTGAGTGAGGTCATCAATCACAAAAGATTGAATGATCAATGGAATGTTGAGGGACTCAAATCCATAAATATGTGATGATTTAGATGGCCATTGGTTCAAAAAAATTATGGAATTAGGAAAAAAAATAAGATAATTTTCCTCAAGTTGATAAATTTTTCTACTACTTAAGAATATAAGGAAAATTACTTACATGACAGGTTTTAATTTCAGATTAACAATTACATATTTGTTTGTGCTTCAATATAATTTTTATTGATCCCTTAATTCATGAAATATATATCCAAAAATTAACTTTGATCCCTGAAGCACTATAATAAATATTTAATGAATTATAACTCCTAAAAATGAGTGAAATGTCTTTATATTTGTCTTTGACTATTCTCCTAATCCAATATGTTTAAGAAAATAATATCTAATACTGAAAATTAACACTAATAGTTTATCATTAATATATTTTCATCTAATTTTTTAACTAAAAACAATGAAATATTTTCCAGGACATTTCATTGGTATCTGGTTAGTGTGAAACCCTTATCATTCTCCGGTCCTGGGTTCAAGTCTCACAACCCTTCCAAATCTGATTGGTTGTCACCCAGTATTCAGGTTTTCCTTTTCAAAAACAAAAATAATATAATTTCTAAAATAAATATGATATACATTATTGAAAAATGGTTAATCACTATGTATCCTTTTAACTAAGGTTTCCAGTATAACCTCAATACATAAAAATATCATCTTTTTTATTTTAATATAAGTCATTCCATGTTCTAAGGTTTAAACTAGGTAATTAATTTTCATTATATATTCAAATCCTTCATAATGGGTTGTAAAAAAATGTGAATTATCTTAAGAATATCCCATGGGAGTGTCAAACCATTTTCACTTTAAGGAACATTGTCATGTACTAGGTTATGCCGATTCAGACCTAACACACATTATCTGTGTTATTATTCCTAGGTATATCTATGTCAAAACCCAATATACATTTATTATCTAGAAAGGGATGTATTTATATTAAGACCAAAATTATATCTAATTTACTAAAATTACAGTGTTTTCTTCTATAATAGTCTCAATATCTATCTTATGGTTATGTTTTCTAATATAAGTTTTCATAAATCTATATCCCAAGGTTGCTTCTAAATTTTTTTTACACCAACTACAACGACCCAACCCCATATAGCCCAAAAACAGTGTCTAATACCATTTAATTGGAATTATTATAAAGAATAAACATCCTAAGGACCAAATATTTTAATTTTCTTGGAAAACCATATACATACATCAGTCATATATTTCAAACTCATACACTAATTACAACACAAGTTTTTTCTTTAAAATATTGATTTATTCTATCTAGTGTATCCTTGCATATCATTCCTAGTACACTACTTGGATTATTGGGGAAAGAAATTTAATAATGTTTATCTCAAATTATCTTTAAGGGTAAATTATAGTAGAGAAAATAATTAATCAATTAGAACAATAATTATGGAATGGTAAATAACTGAACACACATACCATGCAATCAATAAAATGAGAAGGAAGAGCATAAAAAATTTAGAAAGGTAATAAATTGAAACATGTGAAATTAAAATAACTAGATAAGGAATAATCTATATGGAAAGGAATAAAAGTGAAACATAGATCATCTAATCAATGAAATAAAAATTAAATGTATCAAAAGGTATGTCGATGAAAAATCTCTTGGATGAATAATAACTAGAACTAAATGAGAGAAATTCTTAATTATTAGATTCCATGTTTCCTACGTACATGGAAACATTATCATCAAGACCTTTCAAATAATGGTTTTTCATATTGGGTAAAAACCCATCTAATTATTGAAACTAATTCATCTCTTGATACTACCGATGCATCATTAGGAAATCTATAACCGAGACCCACCTGTGTCATAATTGTCCAAAACATTCCTCATATATCAAATAATCGATTAAATATGTTCCATATCAAATATCTATATGGTGTAGAAGATGTGGATTTATCAATATTTTTTAAAATAATAAAATAAATTTTAATTTGAACACCATATGAAAATTCATATACATTTCAGAAAATAATCATATCCATGAATAATTATATGGATACTTAGGGGGAATTAAATGTCAAATGATCGTGGGAAATTGAATATTTCAAGGGGACTAAAATGAATAAAGGAAGTGAATTTTAAATATCCATATCTAAATCCATCATAAACCATCCAGAGGAATAATAAATATGGTATATATACAATATATCCCAATAAGAGTAAACAAAGAGGGTTTTTTATTGATGAAAAGAAATAAAATATCTTCTAAAAAAGTTCTTAAGGAAAAAATCATTTTCATTTTGAAAACAAAAATTGAATTTTTTTTCTTTGAGAATAAATTTTAAAATACCTTTATTTAAAAAGAAACTTTTTATACTTGGAAAGAAATATTTGATGAAATTATAGCATTAATTCCTTATATTTTTTCTGACGTAAAAAGAACAATACTTTTTTATGGTAAAAGGGTTAGAATCATTCCTTATTTTTAATGAAATAAGAAGATTCCTTTGAAAACATTTGAAAAATAAAAAAGGGTAATAATACCTTTAAAAAATCATTTTGAAAAGTTTAAAATCATTTTTAAAACAATTTAATAAATCATTGTTTTTTTAAGAAAATATTTTCTCTTACTAAAGCGATAAATGAAGTCTGGTTTTAATTAAAACATTTTCTAAAACATTTTTAATACTGGAGAGGGTAATAGTGGAACTATTATATGAAAAAAGTTATTAATAACATTAGGGAAATAAAATTAAAGTGTTTATTAGATAATGATCAAATAATTTCCCCTAATACAAATTTTGGTGCAAATAATCCTGAATAAAAATAGAGTGTAAAGTAAACCCTTGAAAATATTATAACATTAAAGTGTGAATCAATCAATGAGTATATTATGTGTATCACCTGTAAATCCACATAATGAAGTATATATACATCAATATAAATTCAAATTAATATTTAATATAATCATATAATATTGATTAAATGAGCATGTAATGTGACCCAATGACAATAAATTGGGCAATGAAATTCTATTCCACTTGGGTAACTTTTAACTTAAATCCCCATCAATGAAATAATTCAAATTGAAACTCTTAATACCATGAATAATGAATGAATCATGATATTATATGAAAATTTTTTATTATGTACTCTATATATAATAAATTAGGTACACAATGATAAAATTATTGCTTCAGGATAAAATTAATAGTCACAAAAGGAATTGAGATTTCAAAGATAATCATAAAAAATGTTGTTGAGGAGAATAATCTTTAATCATTCCAAAGTGTCCCATAAAATGTTTAAACATTTGAATCATAATATCCATGAAATAATGACATTAAATGATATTTATAATATCATGAGAAAAAATAGATTCATTATATAACATTTAAAAGGGTAGTATATATACCATTTAAAAGAAACTAGGTTCATGACAATAAATAAGTCTCAATGGAATGTATATTGAGACAAAATCTCTTACCTTTCATTTACATTCATGTGAAATTACTTTAAATTTATATATAATGTTTTTAATAGTGTTACTAACTTTTTAAAAAACTATTTTCTTATTTATTATATTATATATTTTCTTCCTATAATATCTTATTACAAATTTGATAACAAACTTTCATTATTTTCACTATTTTGGGTGTTAATTGCCCAGTTTGTCATGTATGTTTTAACATGTCACTTTTTGTTCCTATCATGGTTCCAAAAACATAAATAATTTAAACCATGTTTTAATTATAATATATATTCATTATATATGTTTTTATAATTATACAAATTATTTGGAGATAAAAAATAGAATGCATCGTTCATGGAGATGGAAGGTTGTACTTACACATGAACACTACATTCATTTCTTTTACATATTAAAATAATGAAATTTAAATGATAAATATTTATATTACAATTTATATATAATATTAATTTCATATATTTCATATAGGTTTATTAAAATAATCCTTAAAACATTTTATGTATAGCGTGAACGAATCACATCACTCTCAGGAGGCGATAGTCCACACTTCCACAAACGATGTTATCATAATTACGCATAAAGGAATGTTTAAAGGTATGTGTAATAATATAATTACGGAAGTATAAAGACATAATTAATATCATATATATGATATATAAATACTGTGTCCATCATAATTTCCAATAATGAAAGGTTCTAATGTAAAAACAAAGAACATGTTTCATGAGACTGTAGTTCACTGTACACATAAACGGTATGTTTGTTACCTATTAGATAGATTCATGTGTAATTGTAGGTAGAACACTTAAAATAAAAAATATACATATATTTAGGATACTATTTTTTTGTAGTAATATAATAATGATATTTTATGGGGTGGATAATTCAAATAAAACTAAAGAGATTGAGGAAAGATGTTACCACTTCTTTTGGTAACTCCTTTTGGTTTTCACAAACGTGCTTCCATAGATGGCTTTCTACCCCATAAGAGTATTATAGGATTAAGGTATGGATTTTTAGGATCTATTTGGGTAGATATTGTTCTAGAAAAAGTGTCTTTAGATGTGTGAGGAAGTTTTATGCTTGAGTGCCTTTTTATAGTGGAGGAGGAGTGACACTCTTGTAGATTTGGGAGAAGGGTATTCCAACCATGTTTTTCCCATTTAAAGTGGGCCCAAAAATATGAGAAAAATTTTACAAGGTATTATAGGTTCTAAATATGACCATCCAATTTCTTTTGGATGATTTTCTAGGTTATTTGTCCCTTATGTTAATGTTCTAGTGCCTTATTAAGCTTAATTTGAACTTATACACTATAATTTATTTTAATTACTTTCACCTATTTTTTGGTAAAAAAATATGTTGCAATTATTATAAATTTTAAATTATCATAATTAAAAATATTGAATCCATTTTTCCAAATTACAATCATAGTAGTGACAAAAAATTAATTTACATTTAATCTTGCAGACATGACGAAAATGTGGGTTTTTAATGTAAAAACGCATAAATATTTGTTAAGTTTTTATATCTAATTTCAATGTGAAATTGATTAAAATGAAATAAATTAGGTTAATGAATAAAAAATTGATCTAAATAAACATCAAATCCATTTTTAAATATAATTTAACTTTATAAATAAATTAGATGAAAAAGATGTTTTGAATTAAAATTCTTTGTTTTCACTATTAATTAAAAAATGAAACATCACAGCAAATTATCAAAAATTCACCCTAAGCTAATATTTATGTTAAGATTTAAAATAATAAGTTTATTTTTAAATTTAGGATATATAAAAGTTCCCAAATTGGTATTAAAATAGGTTCTCCATTAAAAGGTGGTAAAATTTCCTTAATAAATATAAACACTTTTCTGTGTAATATTGGATTTTTTCTTTTCTCATTCCTATCAAATATATTGGATGAATATAAAGATATTTTATTTAATATATAACATATATTTTTCAATAACATCATTCACTAATTGTAATTTATTTAATTTATTATGATGAAATAACTTTTTGAGTATAAGAATAGTTTTCTATAAAAACATTTCCTTTGAATTAAATTGGTTATTGTATTCCTTTTTAATTAATTAGTAACCAATGAATTAATTTAATTTTTTTGTAAGCCATATATTTTCATAATTTATTTAATCTTATTCATAAAAAATAATTTGATGGAGAGTTTATATATTATTATATTAAATAACGATTTATTAATATTTTTTTTGTTCAGTAAAACTCGGTTATGCATGTAATGAAATCCATTGAAGTAACTCTTTATTTCATGTGTCGCATACTAACTCAATATCGCATGTATCGAAAAATAAATTATTTGTTTGAATTTATTTAAAATAGTAAATATATTTTAATTTCTCGGTATACTATATTCCCTTACGTGTTAGGTGTTCCATGTCATACATGCTATCAAATACAAGGTTCACACATTATATTTTAAGGTAATTGTAGTTTTAATTCCTTATAATATTTTCAAGTGTTTGTAATGAATCTAGATGAAGGAAGGAATGGACGAGTTATTTCACTCAGTTTACATCATGATGTAGAACATCACAGTTTGATAGTTTGGGTACATGGGGTGACAAGGGATTATATGTTTCTAGTCATGAACCATCATATAACATTGTGAAGACTCACCAATGTAATTTTTTATATTATAAGAAGTGGGATAATCCCCCTTTACTTTTTAAATGAATATCATGAATGGGGAGGATATCTCAGACAGTGCCTCCCACTCTCTTCCTCCATTAATTCTTTTGAAATTCATGTGGATGAAAATATAGTGGTTTAAGGAAATAGAATCATATACTCTCCTTCCATTCTACTATCCATATGATTCACTCATATTTGGGTGATTTTTATTTCTGGTTTTTCTTTGGATTACTCCTAATAATTGTGGAATTAGCTTATTTAGATGGGAACCCCATGTTTGGAAGCCAAAGGAGGACCTAATAATTTTTTATACACTATAATTCATTTTTTGGTATCGGTACATCACAAACATATTTTATTTAGGGTTTCTGCTAAAATTTTTAGGGAATTAATGGTTTTTTGGGTGTTATATGATAATTATTTTTCTCAATATGATGTTAATGGTACACTATAGACCTTATATGGGTGGTTGGATATAATTTCTCAATGATTGTGGTTATTAGTGATTTATTCGATGAATATATGTACATTGTTTAAATTGAATAATTAATTATAAATTTTAATAATTATTTTTTATGTTATATGATGTGGGATAGGATATCAATAATAAATAAAGGTTCTGACAAGGTATGGATGGGCTTAGAGAAGATGATGTGGTGCATGGTTTGGGTGTTAACACCACTACATTGGTATATTTTTCATCAATTACAATATATTTTCCATGTTAATTCCTAATTTCTAGCTCCATGCATGTTTCTAGGGTTCAAGTAGAATAGATAGAGTCTGAAAGTGGCCTTAAAGAATTAAAAATACCACTTTGTGTATTCTATGCTCGAGATAAGATCTTTTTAATACTTATGTAAGTTATATCACTCATATATTGTGTCTACAAGGGGAAAGATTGGTGAATGAGATAATGAGAGACATTGTGTGGTCTTGAAATTTACATTGGAAACAATATTTTTTAAAAGGGGTTTCCCTAGTGAATTTTGGTCAATTGTGGAAGGCTTAATCCTACTGATAATATATGTGATGACCATAAATCCAAACCTTGATATGTGATACTCTCGAGTGTGGTCTAATACATGGTCTATTTTGTGAGAAGGAAGAGTCCTTTTTTATTAGATGGGATATAAAAAAAAGAATTTTCCTCTAGTGGTTTTACAAAATGATCTGATATAGAATACATGATATCGGACCAAGGTTTGGGTTTTTAGAGTCATTGAAGATATTGAATTAAAATTACATGGGTGTTTAGAGCATGGAAATTTGGGTTGATCATTAAAGAATATGGACATGAGTATTGAGGGTTTTGGTTGGGATTTGGACCAACACACATGGTTTGAGTTAAATCACCATCAGTATAAAATAATTATAAGTGGGTGATTGTTATGGAGGACCTAGTGGACACCCAACAAGTTGAGGTGATATTTTTTTATGAAGGTACATGTCTCATGTGATTAATTCCCTATGATCATCTAGATATCTATGTGATGGGATAGAAGAACTATGTGATTTGATGTTCGTGTGAACTCCTTATAGTCTATTAAGATGGTTCTTTATACTATATGACATCCCTATAGTCTTCCACGGTGGTTTATAGTTAGTATATTTCCCTAATGAAGTTATATGTTTAACCAAATTTTCTATAAATGGATTGGGAGTGTTTGATGACCATTCCATGTTCCTCTATGTAATGGGTTAAATACCTTATCATGTATGGATGGGTTTAGTGTTCATGAATTAGTCCTTTCCATGAGTAGTTTAGTGGAATGGATCACCCTATTGGATAGGTTATAGTATGATGTGACATGAGAAAACATTGATGGACACTTCCTTAATTGATAAAGAAATGTGTCTAGAAATGGTCATATTTTAGTTCCCTATATCAGTGGGTAGTGGTATGAGGAATAGATTCCAACCTAACTGGAATCATTGGGTATATACTATGAATTATAATGGTAGAAGAATATGTTTCAATAAGGTTGATTTCACTCATGGCACAAAATCTAGTATGATCAGGTGTCACAGTGTCCTGGTTACTACATGGTTACCTAATGTACTGTTATGCATGGTGGCCTAGTTATTACATATAATCAATGGAACTTTTTTTTTGAAATTTTTATTTTCCATCATGAATAAATATATATGATGGATTATACTAATGCCACCAAGTGAGAACCTACAATTATATAAGTCTCACATCATACATGTCCACCTTGGTTCCCATGCAGAACTTATGGTTATATTCTAGTTGATAATAGAAAAAGAAATGTATGGTGATGGTCTAGTTTGAGGGTTTTGGATATAAAGTGTGTGAGTACCATGGATGGTAGTAGAGAAAGTTCAAATATATTTTATTTTTATTTTATTTTGAATTTGGGATTGGCCCATTGGAAATTTTATTTTTTACTATATTATTTTTACATATAAATTTTTAAACATTTTTTTATGTATGTGTACTCCAATTATTGAGTATATATCTACTAGTATTTTACATTGTGTTTAATGGAAAGAAATTGAGTTTATAGTCACCTCTCAATATATATTTTTCACTCACTACTACACATCACCCTTTACCATATTGGGATGCATGCCTAAGACTGCATGGAAACCCTGTATTAGTAACTTTTATGTTTCCCTAGCATGGAATGCCGCGTTATCATATCAGATATTTTTTATTATTATTTGGGGGGATAAGTGGCCTAGAAATGTGTTTGATCCTATGAAAGATATTATAATAGTTTTTAATTATCACATTTCTAGTGGGAAGTACTAGTTACAAGGGTAATGTGATTGTTGTAATTTGTTTGTGATTTAATAATTGTGATTTCTATTGAATATGACCCATTTGGTGTAGATTTTTAATTATGTTTTGGGATCAGGGCCCATTAGTAGGAGGTCAGGTACATGTATTTTGATTATGCATGTATAATTCAATTGACATGTTCTTTATTTTGTGTGGTTTCATACTGATGGGTGGTTATGTTTTATAATGTTCCAAAGACAACATATTTCGAGTTTTACTGCAACGACACAAAATTTTGAATAAATCTTGTTTCCTAATTTTTTGTGTTATTTTATTTTCAAAAAAACTTTTTCATTTGATAAAATGAGTATAATTAAAATGAGACCATTGGGTTTTGACTGTTATATGAGCACTAGTCAATATGACCGTTGGAAACTAAATGTTGCGATTATTGTCTCTAAATAAAAGTGATCTTGGTTAATTAATATAGAAAGAAGATTTGATGGCCTCATTCAGTAGTCTCGGGCCAATCAAAGCCCATCTAACAGAACTTGGTAAGGAGGTAGCACCACTGGGATTTTCTCTGGACTAAACCAAAGCCGAACTTCATCGTGTGAAGCTAGAATGGAATCGCCTTCACGAGAAGTTCAAACTGATAGAAATTACTACTTGTGCAATGTTGGCCAAGCCGCCCTCAGATTCTCTCACCTTAGCACACCATACACTTAGGTCCAATGCTGGGGTTATAAGGGGCTATATAAGGAGACCGTAACTGCTTTGTGTAATCTTTTGAGATAAATAAAATTGTGATTTCTTCTTATGGTGAAGTTTGTAAAATTTCAAATGTTCGGATAATTTTTGGATATATATTATTGATGAATTTTGGAAAAAGGATATTTTAAAATATTTATGTAAACCTTAAATAATTAATTATGTGTAAAGGTTTTCAAAAAATGGTCTTCTACAAATATGTTCAGTAAGAAATTTAGAGTCTAATAAGATCAACTAAATTTTTGGTGAATAGTAATTTATGAATAGTGATTTTATGCTTAGGATTAGTAATGTGACCAAATGGATTAGTAATCTCACTTAAAGAAAGTATTAATATAATATAGGCACCTTGATTAAGTAATGTGATTCAATAAAATAGGTAAACAACTATTTCAGAAATTATTAGTCAAGTATTAGTTTTTTCGGGTGAATAGTGTTTTTTAATTAAAAATTAAATTAAAAATATTTGGAAAATTATTTTTATAAAATGGACTTTATTTTTGAATTCAGAACATTGATATTATGTTAAGGTAATTTTTGGGGATTTTTCTGAAAAAAATGAATTTTCAGTGAATAGTGTTTTTATTTAAAACTTAAATTAAAAATATTTAGAAAATTATTTTTATAAAATGGAGTTTATTTTTGAATTTAGAGCATTGATATTATGTTAACGTAAATTTTTGGGAGTTTTCTGAAAAAGTTGAATTTTTAATGAATAGTAAAAATACAGTTTTAGGGTTTTTGTATGTTTAATGGCATCATAACTGCATCATGATGATGTCATGAGATATTTTAAGGGATGGTAGACTTTTGAATAGTAAGCTAAGGTATTAGGTGTCCCAATTGGCCAAAACCATGAGGAAATACCACTTGTTTTGCTAATACCACCAATGAGGTGTCTCTTGGCCATTAATGCCTTGTCCCCTCAATTTCCCTATAAATACCAAGACATTCTCTCATCCTATCCATTCCAAAACCCTCCTCAATGAAGTTCCGGTCTCCTTACCTCCCAAAGAGTCCTCTAAAGGTGCCCTAAAGCCTCCCAAGGTCGCAAACTTCAAGATTTCGAAGTTACTCTTCAAGGTAAGGGATCCTACCTCTCTCTTTCTTTCCAAGTACTCTCTTTTATGTCATTTCTTTTATGATCCATGTTTTTATGTTGGGGATGTTATTTTATATTCATCCTACTTTCCTTTTAATTTTCATATGATAAGAGACCCCCTCTTGCTCTCATCAATTCATTTTAAGAATGTTTAAGTGGCGCAGTTAGGCTGCCAAATTTTTAAGGGGTTCTTCCACCCTTCTTATTTTCAAAGTTCTATTTTCATGTCAGGTATTCCAAGTTCCTTTTTCTTATGTTGGGGTATGATCTATATATCCATCATACTGTCCTTTTATGTTCATACGATGAGAGACCCTATTTTATCTCATCAGTTCATTTTTTAGAAGTTTTAATTGACGCCGTTAGGCTGCTGAATTTTTATAAGAGAAATCTTATTTTTGTCTTCCTTTCATGTTTTTCATGTCATATGGTATGTATTTAAAATTTCATTACCATGTTCTTATATCCTTTATATTCTATCACTATACTGTTTTTTTTGGATCATTTATGAGTGGGTAACCCATGTCCCCTCTCTTTTAAATATTTTCTAAAACCCTGTAACATAGTCGTTATGCTGCAGAATTTTCGTCTCAAAATGTCTCTCTCTTTTTCTCAAATTATTTTATTTTATTAAGTGAATACTCCAAGATCTTTCTTATACAAGGGTATTAACATGTATATAAAAATGTTCTATTTTAATTTTGATATTTACATACATGAAACCCACTTTCCTTTTTTTCGTGGGTTTAAAATGACATAAAGATCGTGTCTTAAAAGCAGTTTTTAAAACATTATGATTATGAAATGAAACCCATTTATTTTATGATATATGGGTTATTTATGAAATGTTTGATAATGATATATGTGTATCACATGATAATAAAGAAAAATTAAGGGTTCTCTCTGATAGCGCTCCAATGCATTGGGTAAAGACTTAATCTCTAGAGATGACCATTTTTAACGACACCTTTGTGAATAACCTTGGAAATTTTTAATGACACCTTGGGGATGGACCTTGGTGAAACGGAAATTATTTTCTATGTTAAATGTTGTAGCCACATATTCAAGTTATGAAACGCGTTATTTTTATTATGATATGCCTCATGATATCTTTCTCATGCCTTAAAGTTATTTTTCAGGACTTTTGATGTATCTCAAGTTCACATGTAAATTGTTTCCCTTGTTTCCCTTACTGGGCCTTCTACTCACCCTTTTCTTTGATGTATGCTCCCAGGTTATGAGATGCTGTAATGAAATTAGGATGAACAAATTAATAATCCTTTCAAGTGTTTAATAAGAATATTTTATATTGTCATGTATTAAGTTCCTAGTTTCCAAGACACTAAAACTTAAAGATCCTCAGTTCTGTATAATGTAATTAAAGTTAATGTGATAAAAAGGTAGGATGCTATAGTCTTTATCAAAGTATAGTTTAGTTATTTTTGGAAATTAGGATATGAAAACTTTAGGAATAAACCTATGGAAAAGTTTAAATATAGGTAATCTTCCTGGTATTTTGGTGAGTATTGAGTAAGTGGGTTCCAAACAAATAAATCAATGTCTAGATATGAACAAGTAGAGGTGGATCTGGAACAGATGTTCCTAGGAGTGAAAACTCTGACAAGGTGTTTCAGGCTTGACCCGGGGTAACCTAGTGCCCAACAAAGGGCTTTGCTTCACTCTTTGTTTGACACTCCCGGGGGATATTCTTTGGTAAATTCATAAGCTTTGTATGAACCATTATTAAAGGGACAAAGATAAAATAAAATAAAGATTCGCATAAGAATATATGATCATGGATAACCTAGATTGGAACCTAGGGGATCACAAGTTAGGGTATACTTTTCTTCTACAATTTTATCCTTCTATGCTTTAAGTTTCCTTTTCATGATTATTGTCTAAGTATTTAAGCCCCCTAATTATACTTTATTTCCTTAGTTAATGAAGGGAAATAGAAGAACATTTCACAACAACCAATGCAATAGGAAATGTGATGATTTCCCTATTAATATGATAGATATGAAGAGAGATCAAGTTGAACATATTATGATTATTCCAAACCAGCTATCAAAAATCAAAATTAATAATTGGTACCTAGTTGAATGCCCAAATTCATCAAGGAAGAAGAAGACGAAGTCTCAAGGATGTTCATCTGATAAAGTTGATAAGGGAAAGAAGACCCAATTTCCTTTGTGCAAAAAGTGTGGAAAGGGGCACCAAGGAGAATGTCACAAAGAAACTAGGAGATGTTTTAAGTGTGGGGTGATAGGGCATAAAGCATCCAATTGCTTTAAAATGGATAATGTGATGAATAGAGATAAGGTTAGATCTAATGTACCTTATACTTTTCAATGTCATAAATGTGGAGAAGTTGGACATTATCCAAGGTAATGCTCTCTTGGAAAGGATGATAAGCATGATGAGCATCAACAATATTCAAGGACAAGGGAACAATGCAAGTCCCATGCTGAGATGGATCATGATGACTAAAGTACATGTAACTTCTTCGCAATAATTGTCTATGTCACATTGTATTTTAGTTCGTGCCCTATGAGCATATCTTTAATGTTTTATAAGAACATCGAGTCACTACCTAAGATGGTTTTATATCATTAAGGAAAACATCTATTGTTATATACCACATGTTGATGTTGTGAAGCTGTTCTTCTTGAAAGAAAATATGATTAGGGGATTAAAAGATGATTATTATTTTTGAATACGTTCACTATTTTAGTAACCCTATTCGATCGAGGTAAATAGATTACTACGGTATTTTCTTTGAGGAGTAAAGGTTGACTTATATTTTTAAGAATTGATGAATTTAAGGTGAACTTATAGTAATTTAGGTTACTTATGGAAATGATTAACCTATCTTGGGGAAAATATGTTTAGTTTAGTTACTTTTGTTATATGATGTTAGGAGTAGTTGATTTTGTTTGGAGATGAACAATAAATTTTATCTTGGAATAGTTTATTATCAAATCCTTCTTATATTTGGGTTTTAATCTTAGTTTGGTTTATTTTGAGGAATTTTAAGGACAGTTATTTATGGAATGGTCTATGATGAACTTTGGGTACTACTGTGGAATTTTGAAGATTTAAAAGTAGTTTCCCTTCCTATGGGGTTCTTTTTTTGAAGTGTTGTTTTATCTTACCCTTTCTATTTTTGGGATAATGTTTAAAGATAGAATAAATAGATAGTTAATCTTTTGTGTATTATTTGATTCTCTATAAGATGATTCTTTTGCTTTCGATGAGACCATGTATTTTTGAATGCTCATAGTTTGGAGAAAAGATTAGTCTTGGTAGAAACTTATTAAAGGATGAAACTCTACTTGAAGGTAAGTATATTTCCTTGTTTTCTTATTCTATGTAGTAAATGAATTCCTAAAAATTATTAAAAGGAACATAAAACAAAAACGTTGTTGGTTTAAGTTTTATACTGAGTAATCAAAGACCGTTTAACCCATCACAAGTTTGTGATTTTCTTATGGTTAACTTTCTCCTAATCATGTTTTCTATCACTCTCCATTAGAACATGACCCTTTGTTTTCTCTTCCATATCCATGTTTCCCTACATGGAATCCTAATATGGGTTAAATAGGGTGACCTTTGTACTTCCCTTTCTTTCTTTTAAAGTAATAGTTTTACTGACTCCTTTTCTGATGTGAAACTTTCAATGAAATTTCCAAGCCCAATTTTAAAAATTGCGAGGACGCAATTTCTTAAGGGGGGAAGAATGTAACGACCCGAAATTTTGAATAAATCTTGTTTCCTAATTTTGTGTGTTATTTTATTTTCAACAAAACTATTTCATTTGATAACATGAGTATAATTAAAATGAGACCGTTGGGTTTCGACTATTATATGAACACTAGTCAATATGACCATTGGAAGCTAAATGTTGCGATTATTGTCTCTAAATACAAGTGATCTTAGTTAATTGATATAGAAAGAAGATTCGATGGCCTCATCCAGTAGTCTCGGGCCAATAGAATCCCATATAACAGAACTTGGGAAGTAGGTAACACCATTGGGCTTTGTCTGTACCAAACCCAAGCCTAACTTCATCGTGTGAAGCTATAACAGAATCGCCTTCACGAGAAGTTCAAACTGATAGAAATTACTACTCGTGCAATGTTGGCCGATCCACCCTTAGATTCTCTCACCTTAGCACACCATACAATTAGGTCCTATGTTGGGGTTATAAGGGGCTATGTAAGGAGACCGTAACTACTTTGTGTAATCATTTGAGATAAATAAAATTGTGATTTATTCTTATGGTGAAGTTTGTGAAATTTCAAATGTCCAGATGATTTTAGGATGTATATTATTGATGAATTTTGGAAAAAGTATATTTTAAAATATTTGTGTAAACCTTAAATTATTAATTATGTGTAAAGATTTTCGAAAAATGGTCTTCTAAAAATGTGTTCAGTAAGAAATTTAGAGTCTAATAAGATCAAATTAATTTTTGGTGAATAGTAATTTATGAATAGTGATTTTACGTCTAGGATTAGTAATGTGACCAAATGGATTAGTAATCTCACTTAAAGAAAGAATTAATATAATATAGGCACCTTGATTAAGTAATGTGATTCAATAAAATAGGCAAACAACTGTTTTAGAAATTATTAGTCAAGTATTAGTTTTTTTGGGTGAATAATTTTTTTTAATTAAAAATATTTATAAAATTATTTTTATAAAATGGGCTTTATTTTTGAATTCAGAACATTGATATTATGTTAAGGTAATTTTTGGGGATTTTTCTGAAAAAAATGAATTTTCGGTGAATGGTGTTTTTATTTAAAAATTAAATTAAAAATATTAAGAAAATTATTTTTATAAATTGGAGTTTATTTTTGAATTCAGAGCATTGATATTATGTTAAGGTAAATTTTTGGGAGTTTTATCAAAAAGTTGAATTTTCAATGAATAGTAAAAATACAGTTTTAGGGTTTCATTATGTTTAATGACATCATAACTGCATCATGATGATGTCATGAGATATTTTAAGGGTTGGTCAACTTGTGATAGTAAGATAAGGTATGAGGTGTTCCAAGTGGCCAAAACCATGAGGAAATACCACTTTTGTTTCCAATACCACCAATGAGGGGTCCCTTGGCCATTAATGCCTTGTCCCCTCACTTTCCCTATAAATACCAAGACATTATCTCATCATTTCCATTACAAAACCCTCCTCAACGAATTTATGGTCTCCTTACCTCCCAAGTAGTCCTCCCAAGGTGCCTTCAAGCCTCCCAATGTAACACCCCGAGCTTCCACGATACGCCTCTCTTTCAATAATGCAATAGCTTGCATTGTACGCAAGTTCGAGTTCTAAAACACTGTGACTAATCAAAGTAGCCGTTATGAATAGTAATAACCAATTTTTAAAATTATAGAAATCTTATATTTCAAAATGGACTTCATTTTTGTATTCGTAATATTGAAATTAGCCTATGTTGAATTTTTGGTATTTTTCTGAGAACTTCTAATTTTTTATGAATAATGAAAATTACTTAAAAACAATTTTTTTAATCAAAATAATTTATAGTGATAAATTATACTATTTAGTGGTTTTAAAGTATAATTAGAATATATTTTTACCATTTTATCCAATGTTGGTCATTAGAATTAATTTAACATTGAAATTGGACATAAACAATTGCCAATCTTTTGATATAAATTGTTTCTTAAAAACACGCTATTTGTTGTAACAGCAGGAATTAATAATAAAATTAATTAATGCAACTTATATGTTTGGAATTTTGTAAAATAGACATCATTTTTGAATTCGGAATATCAATTATAGCTTAGGGTAAAATTTTGGCTTTTTTCTGAAAAACTTCAATTTTTGATGAATAGTGAAACCACTAAGTGGTAGTTAAATAACTGATTTTTCGTTTAAATGAAATATTACCACTTCTGTGATTTGATTTTCAAAAATCCTACATACATGGTTGTCATTAAGAAGTAAAATGTGGTTCAATGAGATTAAAATAATTTTTTGGTGAATAGTAACTTTTAAGTTCTTAATCGCGATTAGAGGTAATTAGTGTAGTTTAAGGTAAAAATAATGTTTTAATAATATGATATGAGCATGAAACTTGTCCTACTCCTATTGGATGAGTCATGGCCGACCAAGACAACCCATGGGTCAACTTGGGGACCCCATGGAGCCACTTTAGTTGGAAAATGACATTAATATATATTTATTTAATGTTAAAATTAATTTGACACAAACATGAGTTGTTTTACTAAAACAGTTTTTAAGTGGGGTTACACAAGTACAAATTTTGATTATAAATATTCATTAGAAAGCTAAAAAGATTTACTACATCATAGTAGTTTTTTTATAATTTTTAGACATTAAATAAATTAAATTATTTATGACATCATGATGATGCAGCGATGACCTCATTATTTAACGATTTAAATAAAATGGGAATATAATGCAAAATCGAAGGCTTACACTTGTCCAAAGCCAATTGGATGAGGATATTTCGAACCCTTATCACCTTATCCTCTAATTATATAAGTGTGGGACCTTTAGAATCCGAAAAGCATTGTGTAAATAATGTAACATTTCAATCTTTCCAAAAGAGCCCCTCCTCTCCACTTATAAAAGGCCCCCACCCCTCCCACCTTATTCACACATTAAAGCCATTTGGCTCGGCCAAACTCTGCCCAAATACTCTCCCAACATCCCTCTATTACTCCTAGAAGCCTTACTTTCGGCAGAACTCTTCCCAAGGAAGCCTTTGTCTCAAATCAAAAAGAGTTACCCGATTTTGAGGTAATGTCTTCTCTAATGTTGTTTTGTTTTATTTTTCTTCTCCAACCCCATAAACTCTTTTTATTCATTTCTTTTGTAACAACAACAGTATCCTCAATATACTAGGATTTTTTTATAAGAAGTATTCGAGCTACACTTACACACACCTACATCTAATGGTTAAAGAACATACGGTTTCTGTGGATGGCGAATTTCTGCCTCACGAAACGATGATTGTTCAACACTCATATAACACCTTCAAAGGTGGCCATTAAGATGTCACTATTTTTATATATGATATATAATATGTTTATGTTTTACTTATGATTCTGTATTTCTCATTTATGGAATACTTTATGATTTCCATTATGGGTAAAACGCGATAATTTCATTTTAGGAAGTGCGGACTACCGCCCCCTCAAAGTGATTTGAATCATTAATGCCATATGTGGGATGTATAAAGGATGGAGTAAATGGTATTATACACTATATTATAATGGAATTATATTATAAATTTATATCATTATGATTTAGTTCCATTAAATATGAAATTGAAATGAAAGTAGCGTTCATGCGTACGTACGACTT
The DNA here is from genome assembly GCA_963277665.1 of Viscum album. Lineage (NCBI taxonomy): Eukaryota > Viridiplantae > Streptophyta > Magnoliopsida > Santalales > Viscaceae > Viscum > Viscum album. Next base: position 1,689,266,325 of record OY728119.1, read on the forward strand.
ACCGTCTCCATGAACAGTGCATTTCATTTCTTACCTCTAAATGTTACGTAATATTATAAATGAATGTATATACTAGATATATAAGATACATATGACATCTAAATCATGAATATAATTCTGGATATAATGGATATTCTACCACATGAACAACTTGTAATTATAAGAAGTTTATTATTGACTCAAGTTACCAAAGATCGACAAAACGATCGTTATTAACTTGAATAATTACATAATATTCATAACATTGTAATAAGTGATATAAAAAGGATAATGAAATTGAAAATGGTTCTTAATAAGGTAGATATTAACTCTAGTTTATTATTCAGGAGGTTAAAGAACGGTTGAGTCAAGTCGGACACAAGGTAAGGGAACTTCTTAACCCAATTTCTATTCTTTGGGTTAATCTCCTACTTTCAAATTATGTCATGATATTATTATGTCCTATATTGTAATTTTACTTTATTTATGTGTACATATAATGAATACACATAATAGATCTATTTTATTTTAAAAATGATCTTTGTAAGGACTTCGTCTCAATCTCCTTTCATTGAGTCATATTTTGTTTTATACACAAATTTCTTTTATACGGTGTATAAACCCCTTTGACTTTTACATTTATTCAAAAGATTTTATTTTATAAATATGTGATTTTTAAATGATTTCAAAAAAGAGATATTTCTCTCCAATATATGAAAATCCAGTGCAAATGTATACGTATTTAACGCAAGCTTAAAAATGTTTTCAGAAAACCCGACTCTCGAGTGTGGTAGACAGGAAGGGATTGGGCGTGGACCCATCATGGCCTGTAATTAGTCGAGCAGTCTCAGAATTAGTTATTTTGTTTTCAGAAGCTTGCATAATGTTTTCAGAAAAACACTGGAGTATATTTGAGCAATTTTAAATGTAAGTATCTTCTAAAAAAATTGCATCGGCAGGTCTCATGAGACAAACTAGTGTCTTGGCACGAGGCCTTGACAAAATCTTATTTGTGGTCTTGGCACGAGGCCTTGACTACGTGGTTATGATAGTCTGACATTATGCATTCCATCATTATGAAAGTGGTTATTGATATTGCATGTGATTATTCGACCAGTAGAATATCCATGTGAAGAAGTAAATGGAATTATCTCATTTTACTTTTGCCATATTATGTTGAAGTTCAAGTTTAAAAGGCTTTTGTTTTAGTTATACATTGCCTTAAATGTTAATGTTTATTTATGAAAGCTTCCGCTATATTGTTAACCTTACTGAGCATCTGAGCTCACCCCTTTCAATGTTTTAATATTTTTCCAGGATGTGAAGAAGTATTTTATGAATGACCTAAAGGGGTAGTCAGAAAGGGATATGATTGTGGACTATGAAGACCATGTTATTGTAGTTTGTTTACTTTTTGATGTAATGAAAGACTTATGAATGTATCTAGTGTTTCCAAGGCTACTAAACTAATCGGTCTTTCGAGACTTGATCTTTTGTGATCATGCCAATGTTACGAACTAATGCACCGACTCTGGGTAGCTGGGGTCAGGGCGTTACAGTTGGTATCAGAGGCAGTTTAGTACTAACCTTGGAAGCTAGATTTAGATAAACTCTGATTAGAGCACATAGACCTAAGATGAACTTTGAGGATTAGTATAGAAGAACTTCCTAGAATTTTGGAATTATAGAGATGTTATGAGTTTTCTGAGCAATACATCCCTGTCTGGATATGAGCAGGTAGAGGCGGCTCTGGCACAGATGTACCTAGGGGTAAAACCCGAAAACACTGCTTTGAGCTAGACTCGAACGGGAACTGGTGCACGACAACGGGCCTTGCTGCACTCTTGGTTACGACACTCCCGGGGGATATGCTTAGGATAACTCTCATTTTCTTTATAAATCATTATGAAGGGTTTATGAGTATATACTTCCTCAAAGAAAACATTTTTATGATTATGGATTATATCCATAAATAGTTCAATTTATGTTAAGTGTTTTATAAGTATGGGATTATGTATTTTGATTCATAAACTGATCTAGTTTATGTCATTGTTTAGAAATGGCGCCTAGTGGAAGAAATGGAAACCGTATCAATGCACGCACTCCATGTAGGGATTGCCCTCCTGCTCAAGATAATTATAGTGGGGCTGGTGATGCAACTGGTGCCGATCAGCTAATCACCATACTGGGACAACTTACTCAGGTTATGAATAATAACCTTACCCGTATGGAGCACCCTGATCCACAGCGTGGAGGATCAACGTTAGATCGATTCATGAGGCAACAACCACCAACGTTCAATGGGAGTACAAATCCTTTAGTAGCCGAGCAATGGATAAATTCCCTAGAGAAAATATTTCAGGCTTTGGGGAGCAGTGAAAGGGAAAACGTTATCATGGCAGTTTACCGCCTCACTGGAGATGCCGATCAATGGTGGTCACTAATTCAAAACACAAAGGAAGATGATGAATTAAAAAACATGGAATGGCAGGAGTTCAAAGAGCTGTTCTTAGAAAAATACTTTCCTCGAGACCATCGAGCGGATATGGAAAGGCAATTTCTGAGTCTGAGGCAGAAGGAGGATGAGAATGTCGCAAAGTATGAGGCTAACTTTACAAGGTTAGCAAGGTATGCTGCAGATTATATACATAACCCAAGGAGTAAGATTGATCGTTTCTTTGATGGGTTAAAACCATTTCTTCATCGAGCTTTAGTATCACAATCCTTCTCATCATACGAAGATATTGTCTCGTGTGATATCAAGACAGAAAAGGAATTCTCTAAGTCTTATGACAACAAAGTAAAGCAAGATAAGAAGAGAACGGTGGAACAAGAGACAGATAAAGGGAAAAAGGGAAAGAAGGATTTTCCATTATGTGATAATTGTGGGAAGAATCACCCTGGTACTTGCCTAAAAGGAATGGGAGTTTGTTATAAATGTGGAGAAAAGGATCACCAGGCTCGTGATTGCAAGGGAAAGAAAGAGGCTGTCAAAGTTTAATGCTACAACTGTAGGGAAATGGGGAATTATGCAAATGAATGTCCTAAGCGTCAGGGAAACTTACCTTAGAAAAGGACAAGGGATCAAGGACAATCTTATGTTGTGACTACAGTTGAAGCGGAATAATTAATGTATTGGTGCTTTTGGACTCAAGGATTTTATTCTGGTTATAAGAATAATGTGATATATATATATGGATTGTACTGCAGCACTTGTTGATTTCAGTAAGGTTTTAATATGATTAAGGTAATCATATTTTTAGTATGTGACAATAATAGAAAATTTTCTTTGTTTGGGGAATCTGATGTTACAATTGATTTCGGAATTCAGAGACCTTTTAGAGAAAGTCTGGATGGAGGTATTTTGGATAACTATTAAGGTTGGAATGGATTAAGTTGAACCATGGATAGTATTGTTTAAGGTTAAAGCATTTCTGAATATTATTTTTGGAATATTATAATACTATAGTTTTAGGAAAAGGACAACCTGCAGGGTGGGGAATTACCCGTCGCGTCGGACAAAGCTGCAGGAATCGAACCCACAACCATAGTGCGACAAGCCTTTATTTCCTACCACTAGCCTACAGGAAGTCCCTGGTTATTACAAAATAGTTTTACTAATCTAAATGGTATGTGTTAACATTTTGAACCTTATACAATTAGGATAAATAGAATATTTTTGAGTTCCATTACCATTTGGAGTAAAAGTTGGGTTTGTGGTAAAAATTTATTAACGAATGAAAGTATACATAACAAGTATGTATATTCCCTTACGTTCTTAGTAAATCTTTTAAATAAATTCCTCAACATTATAAAAGGTAACTTAAAACAAAAATGTTGTCGGTTAACTTTTCCAACTGGGGATTCAATGACCGTTTAACCAATCACAAGTTTGTGATTTTCTTGTGGTTAAAATTTCTCCTAATCCTATCTTCTATAACTCTCCATCAGACCTTGATGGTTTGTTTTTCTTTCATATCCATATTTTCATAGAATCCTAGAATGGGCTATATCAGGTGACCTTTGTACTTATCCTGCTTTCTTTTAATATTATATATTTATTAACCTTATTTATGATGTGGGTTTTCCTCAAAGGTATTTTCTCTTTTCAACCTTTTATTTTCAAAGAAAAATATCAAATTGCGAGGACGCAATTTATTGAAGGAGGGGAGAATGTAACACCCCGAGCTTCCACGATACGCCTCTCTTTCAATAATGAAATAGCTTGCATTGTACGCAAGTTCGAGTTCTAAAACACTGTGACTAATCAAAGTAGCCGTTATGAATAGTAATAACCACTTTTTAAAATTATAGAAATCTTATATTTCAAAATGGACTTCATTTTTGTATTCGTAATATTGAAATTAGCCTATGTTGAATTTTTGGTATTTTTCTGAGAACTTCTAATTTTTTATGAATAGTGAAAATTACTTAAAAACAACTTTTTTAATCAAAATAATTTATAGTGATAAATTATACTATTTAGTGGGTTTAAAGTATAATTAGAATATATTTTTACCATTTTATCTAATGGTGGTCATTATAATTAATTTAACATTGAAATTGGACATAAACAATTGCCAATCTTTTGATATAAATTGTTTCTTAAAAACACGCTATTTGTTGTAACAGCAGGAATTAATAATAAAATTAATTAATGCAACTTATATGTTTGGAATTTTTTAAAATAGACATCATTTTTGAATTCGGAATATCAATTATATCTTAGGGTAAAATTTTGGCTTTGTTCTGAAAAACTTCAATTTTTGATGAATAGTGAAACCACTAAGTGGTAGTTAAATAACTGATTTTTCGTTTAAATGAAATATTACCACTTCTTTGATTTGATTTTCAAAAATCTGACATACATGGTTGTCATTAAGAAGTAAAATGTGGTTCAATGAGATTAAAATAATTTTTTGGTGAATAGTAACTTTTAAGTTCTTAATCGCGATTAGAGGTAATTAGTGTAGTTTAAGGTAAAAATAATGTTTTAATAATATGATATGAGCATGAAACTTGTCCTACTCCTATTGGATGAGTCATGGCCGACCAAGACAACCCATGGGTCAACTTGGGGACCCCATGGAGCCACTTTAGTTGGAAAATGACATTAATATATATTTATTTAATGTTAAAATTAATTTGACACAAACATGAGTTGTTTTACTAAAACATTTTTTAAGTGGGGTTACACAAGTCCAAATTTTGATTATAAATATTCATTAGAAATATAAAAATATTTCCTACATCATAGTATTTTTTTTATAATTTTTAGACATTAAATAAATTAAATTATTTATGACATCATGATGATGCAGCGATGACCTCATTATTTAACGATTTAAATAAAATGGGAAGATAATGCAAAATCCAAGGATTACACTTGTCCAAAGCCAATTGGATGAGGAGATTTCGAACCCTTATCACCTTATCCTAGAAGTATATAAGTGTGGGACCTTTAGAATCCGAAAAGAATTGTGTAAATAATGTAACATTTCAATCTTTCCAAAAGAGCCCCTCCTCTCCACTTATAAAAGGCCCCCACCCCTCCCACCTTATTCACACCTTAAAGCCATTTGTCTCGGCCAAACTCTGCCCAAATACTCTCCCAACATCCCTCTCTTACTCCTAGAAGCCTTACTTTGGGCAGAAATCTTCCCAAGGAAGCCTTTGTCTCAAATCAAAAAGAGTTACCCGATTTTGAGGTAATGTCTTCTCTAATGTTGTTTTGTTTTATTTTTCTTCTCCAACCCCCTAAACTCTTTTTATTAATTTCTTTTGTAACAACAAAAGTATCCTCAATATACTAGGATGTTGTTATAAGAAGTATTCGAGCTACACTTACACACACCTACATCTAATGGTTAAAGAACATACGGTTTCTGTGGATGGCGAATTTCTGCCTCACGAAACGATGATTGTTCAACACTCATATAACACCTTCAAAGTTGGCCATTAAGATGTCACTATTTTTATATATGATATATAATATGTTTATGTTTTACTTATACTTCTTTATTTCTCATTTATGTCATACTTTATGATTTCCATTATGGGTAAAACGCGATAATTTCATTTTAGGAAGTGCGGACTACCGCCCCCTCAAAGTGATTTGAATCATTAATGCCATATGTGGGATGTATAATGGATGGAGTAAATGGTATTATACACTATATTATACTGGAATTATATTATACATTTATATCATTATGATTTAGTTCCATTAAATATGAAATTGAAATGAAAGTAGCGTTCATGCGTACGTACGGCTTACCGTCTCCATGAACGGTGCATTTCATTTCTTACCTCTAAATGTTACGTAATATTATAAATGAATTTATTTACTAGATATATAAGATATATATGACATCTAAATCATGAATATAATTCTGGATATAATGGATATTCTACCACATGAACAACTTGTAATTATAAGAAGTTTATTATTGACTCAAGTTACCAAAGATCGACAAAACGATCGTTATTAACTTGAATAATTACATAATATTCATAACATTGTAATAAGTGATATAAAAAGGATAATGAAATTGAAAATGGTTCTTAATAAGGTAGATATTAACTCTAGTTTATTATTCAGGAGGTTAAAGAACGGTTGAGTCAAGTCGGACACAAGGTAAGGGAACTTCTTAACCCAATTTCCATTCTTTGGGTTAATCTCCTACTTTCAAATTATGTCATGATATTATTATGTCCTATATTGTAATTTTACTTTATTTATGTGTACATATAATGAATACACATAATAGATCTATTTTATTTTAAAAATGATCTTTGTAAGGACTTCGTCTCAATCTCCTTTCATTGAGGCATATTTTGTTTTATACACAAATTTCTTTTATACGGTGTATAAACCCCTTTGACTTTTACGTTTATTCAAAAGATTTTATTTTATAAATATGTGATTTTTAAATGATTTCAAAAAATAGATATTTCTCTCCAATATATGAAAATCCAGTGCAAATGTATATGTATTTAACGCAAGCTTAAAAATGTTTTCAGAAAACCCGACTCTCGAGTGTGGTAGACAGGAAGGGATTGGGCGTGGACCCATCATGGCCTGTAATTAGTCGAGCAGTCTCAGAATTAGTTATTTTGTTTTCAGAAGATTGCATAATGTTTTCAGAAAAACACTGGAGTATATTTGAGCAATTTTAAATGTAAGTATCTTCTAAAAAAATTTCATCGGCAGGTCTCATGAGACAAACTAGTGTCTTGGCACGAGGCCTTGACAAAATCTTATTTGTGGTCTTGGCACGAGGCCTTGACTACGTGGTTATGATAGTCTGGCATTATGCATTCCATCATTATGAAAGTGGTTATTGATATTGCATGTGATTATTCGACCAGTAGAATATCCATGTGAAGAAGTAAATGACATTATCTCATTTTACTTTTGCCATATTATGTTGAAGTTCAAGTTTAAAAGGCTTTTGTTTTAGTTATACATTGCCTTAAATGTTAATGTTTATTTATGAAAGATTCCGCTATATTGTTAACCTTACTGAGCATCTGAGCTCACTCCTTTCAATGTTTTAATATTTTTCCAGGATGTGAAGAAGTATTTTATGAATGACCTAAAGGGGTAGTCAGAAAGGGATATGATTGTGGACTATGAAGACCATGTTATTGTAGTTTGTTTACTTTTTGATGTAATGAAAGACTTATGAATGTATCTAGTGTTTCCAAGGCTACTAAACTAATCGGTCTTTCGAGACTTGATCTTTTGTGATCATGCCAATGTTACGAACTAATGCACCGAATCTGGGTAGCTGGGGTCGGGGCGTTACACCCAAGGTCCCAGACTTCAAGATTTTAAAGTTACTCTTCAAGGTAAGGGATCCTACCTCTCTCTTTCTTTCCAAGTACTCTCTTTTATGTCATTTCTTTCATGATCCATGTTCATATGTTGGGGATGTTCTTTTATATTCATACTATTTTCCTTTTCATGTTCATATGATGAGAGACACCCACTTTCTCTCATCAATTCATTTTAATAATGTTTAAGTGGCGCTGCTAGGCTGCTGAATTTTTAAGGGGTTCTTTCACCCTTCTCATTTTCAAAGTTCTATTTTCATGTCAAGTCTTCCAAGTTCCTTTTTATTATGTTGGGGTATGATATCTATATCCATCATAATGTTATTTTATGTTTATATGATTATAGACCCTATTTTATCTCATCAATTCATTTTTAGAAGTTTTATGTGACGTCGTTAGGCTGCTGAATTTTTGTAAGAGAAATCTTATTTTTGTCTTCCATTCAAGTTTTTCATTTCATACGGTATGTCATTAAAATTTCGTTACCATGTTCTTATATCCTTTATATTCTGTCACTATACTGTTTTTTTGGATCATTTATGAGTGGGTAACCCATGTCCCCTCTCTTTTAAATGTTTTCTAAAACCCTGTAACATAGTCGTTATGCTGCAGAATTTTCATCTCAAAATGTCTCTCACTTTTTCTAAAATTCTTTTATTTTATTAACTGAATACTCAAAGATCTTTCTTCTAAAGGGGTATTCATATGTATATCAAAATTTTCTATTTTAATTCTGGGATTTACATACATGAAACCCACTTTCTTTTTTCGTGGGTTTAAAATGACATAAAGATCATGTCTTAAAAGCAGTTTTTAAAACGTTATGATTATGAAATGAAACCCATTTCTTTTATGATATATGGGTTATTTATGAAATTTTTGATGATGATATATTTGTCTCACATGATAATAAATAAAAATTAAGGGTGCACCATGATAGCGCTCCAATTCATTGGGTAAAGACTTAATCTCTAGAGATGACCATTTTTAACGACACCTTGGTGAATAACCATGGTAATTTTTAATGACACCTTGGGGATGGACATTGGTGAAATAGAAATGATTGTCTATCTTAAATGCTGTAGCCACATCTTCAAGTTATGAAAAATGTTATTTTTATTATGATATACCTCATGATATCTTTCTCATGCCTTAAAGTTATTTTTCATGACTTTTGATGTATCTCAAGTTCACTTGTAAATTGTTTCCCTTATTTCCCTTACTGGCCCTTCTGCTCACCCTTTCCTTTGATGTATGCTCCCAGGTTATGAGATGCTGTAATGAACTTATGATGAACAAATGAATAAGACTTTCAAGTGTTTAATAAGAATGTTTTATACTGTTATGTATTAAGTTCCTGTTTTCTAAGACACTAAACCTTAAAGATCCTCGGTTTTGTATAACGTAATGAAAGTTAATGTGATAAAAAGGCGAGATTCTATATGTAGCATATATATTTTTTATAATCCAACTTAGTTGGTCCATGGTATTTTCACTAATGGAAGGTTATCTGGATCCTAGTGAAGGAGTTTATTTATTGATGGAAATATATTCTCATGACTAAGCGATGTATATAGACCCTTAGTGGGTCTATTTAGGCATTTGATGTCTAAGTGATGGAGCCTTGATGTTTTTAGTGTATGAAAGTTATATATATATTGTATGATCATAGGATGCATATGAGATTTCATGATGATGGGTTGGGTAATATATCATATTAATAAAAACATATATGGTTTTTCCCATACAGATTCATAGTGGAATTATACTTAATTGAACTAACTATATGTGCAGATACCGTGAGTGGGTTCAGAAAATGCTTTTGGATGCTTGGTTCAAAGAATAAGGGCTGCTTTCAGATGCATTATTATTTATACATACCACCTTATGGTTTCTAGTTAAGAATTCATAGAATGTCCCGAGCATGGGTTGATGCTATTTGTTTTGGAATGACTCAAATATGGAAAAGGATAATGTGATTGTCCTTTTAATGAGTGTGATCATTGAATTTTGGGTTAGACTAACACACATGTGGTTCACGATTAGTGTGTAAAGAACCTGATAATTGTTTCGATGATATGTGACTCGCAATAATATAATTCGGGTGTGTGATTGGGTTCTATGACATTGTGCAGCCATTGGTTTTGAGTGATAATGTGTAGAATCAATTGCGAGAACATATGAGTGTTTTTTTAGTGAATCACTCTAATATTGGTGTCAGGTTTTGATATTTTCTATTGAATGGTTACGATGAATATCCCTTAAGGGTATTCCTATAGGAAATGGTCATGAGTGGTGTCATGGTTGTAGAATAGTAGTGGAAATTGTTTTGAGGGTTCTATTAGAATGATTGGATTCGTGTGTTCTATAGTAAGAACCCTAGCATGGAATAATACATTTTAATGAAGTGGTATAAGTAACTCGATTACAAGATGTGATATTGGTGAAGGATCATTGTACTATTTTCCAGTTAATGCATTGTTTTGGTCCTTGATGGTTATTTTTAGGGATAAGTTAAAATTGCTCATGTAGAGTGATACTTGTGGGGTTGGGACTTATTTTTGGGTTAGTTATTGAAGATAATTATAAGGGAATCCGTATGATGTAGAGTGCATCATTTTAAATATGAGGATGAATAGTTTACTGAGATGTGAATGAGAAGTCATTGGTTTTTAGTGGTTCTACCCAGGTATAAGATGGATGGTCACATCTAGTTATTGAGTTATGTAATGAAAATAATGTGGGATATAATGAGGATTGTTTTGGTTATTTGGGTGATGATAACTACATTGACATAGTGGATATAATTGTTTTTTCCACTGGTGAACAACCATTATGTCTACAGGTTATTATGGAATTGAGATTAGTCTGTAGAAATTCAGGGTGGCATCAAGATTAATGTTATTGAAAATATAAAATGTGTCTGCTTCTTCATGTAATATAAAATTATAAATTTATATTAGTTTTTGGGTTGGGTCATTATATTGGAATTAGACTTGGGGAATTTTGGCGGGACCTATCGGTGGTTTGTGGGGTATGTCTAAATTTTACACATGTTTATTGGGTGAAGAAATTTCATCATATTTATTAGGTGTTGAAACATTGATTCATCTCATGGTTCATGGTGGACCAATTTTATAATATGTTTTAGTGGCTGAAAATAGGGATTTATCACATTTTTAAGGGGTTGAACAAGTTTCATCACAAGGTTTAGGGGGTGAATCATGTGACAAACCACGATTAAGGTTTCTTTTTGGATTAAATTTTTTAAAAATAATAAATTTTAAGTTTTTTAGATCCATGAAATGATTTTGACCTTATGTGTAGGATTCAATGGTGAAAATTATATATTGGAAGAAATTGTTTCTTTTAGGGATATTTTGATGTTTACAATCAATAAATTTGAAAAAAAATTCACCATAGGTGGGATTACTACTCATTCTTATTGAGTTTTAACATGATGTGATGGGAACTGTGTTGGGATTTTGTTGTAAGACATGGTTTTTGGGATAATGGTCCACTATGAAAACGTTTTCAGCTTATGATATCAATGGTGGGAAATATAATATCTTAGAATTATCCAATTTTTATTGAGTATTATGGTAGGGTGAACAATAATATGTAGGAAAAAAATAGTTTAACACACCATGGTATTATGGTATTTATGGGTGTCGTGAGGACTATCTCGATATTATCATTGGTAGTCAGCAAGAGGCTTGGCTTCTGGTGAATAGTGAGATTTGTGGTTAGAGTTCCATAAAGCATGGTTGAGAATTCTAAAATATAATTATGAGAGTTATTTGTGTATGGAAATGAAGTAATTTCAATAGACATTGATTATGGTTTTCCATGGTTACATGCGTATAAGATGCATTATTTTTGGAGTTTGTAATGACCCATGTCATTATATATTAGAAATTCATCAGTGAATTTAAATTTTTAAAAAGTGAAAGGATTATTTTATGAAAAAATACTCATATATATATTCTATGATTTTGAAAATATTAGAGGGTTTTTTGTTTAGTTTCGAGTAACATTAGGTTATATTGGTTTTTGGGAAGAATGGTGGGGAAGGATGTATGGGTTGGTATATATGATGTAGTTATTGTATCCTATTTACATCAAGAATTAGGTATTCAATAATTAAATGTTCAGGGTTTGTGTGGTGCCCCCTGATTATATGGTTCACTATGTGAACCTTCTATTTACACAATAATGGTTGTCCCAAAAAATTATTTTAAAATGATAAGAATGGGGCTCAACCCACAACATTTTAAGATGTAAAATGTTCATGTGGAGGGTCATAAAGCCATCACCTCCCTGTATCTTCCTCCTTTCCTTTAGATGGGATTATGTGTGTGATATGTCATTGGTTCCTGGTAATATCATCTTCTCCAACACCTCGTTTATTATTTACCATTGTAGTATTGAAATTTAAGATATTTTTATTAGGTTTTATGGTGCCAATTCCACCCAAGAATTGTAAAAATGGTTGGTTTGATTGGGGATTTCATGTGTAATGGCTAATCAAGAACCTAGGAAGATTCATATACAGATTCCTTCATTATTCGGTGTACATAATATAATTCCATATTTTATTTATGGTATTTTTGATATTGGATAAATTTATCGATTAAACAAGATTCAAATGATAGGTAATCTTCCTGAGTTTTTTGGGGGGTATGATAAAAACCATATATATGTGGTTGTTTGTGCTTTTTGATTGAAAAAAGTGATATATGAGTTGTCCACTTAATATACATATTTGGATTAAATTAAGTATTTAATTATTTATGTATAATCACTTGATAAATACTATCAGGGGTTTATACTATCTCTAAAGAGGCTTGGATGTCCCTTACTAGGTGATGTAGAGCCTGACTGGTGTGATATCCTAATTTTAGGGATAATTTATCCCCTTAATATAGACAAATAGACATGATTATGCCTATTTTAATGAGTCATTATAGTATCGTGGGTTTAGGTAGAATGGATAGGGACTTAGAGTGTTTAAGGAGAATAGATAGGATGACTTTGGATCTCTTATACTCATCATCGGTGGTCCATAGAACTTTTATTTGTTTGTTCACCCAAGGAATCTATCTCTAATGGTCGAGAGGGAAGTTTGGGATTACAAGATACATCAAGTAGTCTTCAGATGTGATATGGAATTTGGGTAAACTGGGATGGGCTTGCTGATGGATATTTGAGTAGGTATCTAAGGCATAGGCCAAGTAATGAAGGTTTGGATAAAATAATGTCTTTTCCTTCTAGATTGAAACCATTATTAGGGTGTATTTAGTATTGGTGAGTTTTATGAGTAGGATGAGTCAATTGGGACTATAAAAGATATCACATATAGGGTATTCCTCGAAGGAATGGGCTGAGATATCTCCCTTATGATATGTGTTATTGGACCAAGTTTTGGGTCATAGAAATCATTTGATCCATGTCTTTGGGATGCCAAACATGCTTAGAATGTGGTAGATTGGGTTCATACCCTGGTAATTGGATCAAGAGTGGTTAGGGATTTGGTGAGGATGTGGGTCAGTCCATATAGTATAGGAAGAAGGACACTCCAATCTATATTTTCCATAATTGGTGATGGGACTAGATGACCAAGTTGATTCTTTGAAAGGTGGCGTGAGATGTTTTCAGTGATGGAAAAGGTATTGAGTTACTAACACCTTGGGATAAGTTCTAGAGTTATGTTACAAGCTTCAGGACATGTGTACTTGAATATGGTTTTGATATCCATAGAATATATAGGGATGAGTCAAATTTTTTATTATCTCCTCAAATTCTATGGGGATGGATTTACTTGATAACTATTCCCTGATAAGTTTATTTTTCCAAGTATGTGTCATGTTTCACTATGGTGATTATTCCCTATTCAATTGGGTATTAGTTCTAGGGCCTTGACATGTGTATATTAGGTTTGTGTTCCTGAATTATACCTTTCCATGATTATTATAGAGTATTATGTGACATGAAGTGTCAATGATGGACTATACCATGAGTGAAAATGTACTTGGTCGAGATATGGATGTATGGCCATGCTCGATGTCTTTGGGTAGTGGGAATAGGATTAGACATTATCCTACCCATATCCTTGAGGTATGTGTTGGGAATTGGTGTTTGTGGCATGAGACAATGAGACAAAGTGGATTCCAACATTATTCCAAGTAGTAAGGATCTATTATCATAGTGAAATAGTTATAACACCATGACATATTGTAAATGGTGTCATAGTGTCCCACTTAGCTAATGATATACAGGGTTCTACTGTTATATCATTATTTTTTTCATTACTACCCATATATGTTGATTTATACTATGGGTAATTGGTGATACTATACTGATATGTATTTATCACACAATGGATGGTGACCTTAGTGACTGTGTATTCTATATAACTACATTGGGTTTTATCACATTAGATGTAGTGGACTAGGCCGGTGCAGATAGAGGGGTTTATAGAAAGAGAGTGTGTTGATTGGGGGTGAAATTAGCACTATAATACATGAATTTTATTTTATTTTATTTATATTATCCTAATGGGTAATCATTGTTGGTATGATTGTACGACTCTAACATGTAATTATTCATAAAACTATGTTTTCTTATTTATGTATAATCTGAATGTAATGGATATTTTTTTGGTAATTTCTTTTGTGTTTTATTAATCTTATTTGAGGTAATTATATCCCAACTGAATTTATTTGGAACTCACTGGTAGTCAACATCATATGGAGTTTGGTGATACAGGTGTGAGACCATGTGGTGACCTTCACATAGGCATAACTGAGTGGATCTGGACCAAGATATCATAACAGAAAATGCATGGATGATGATAGATATTGGAACTGGATGCGAGGCCTTATGGAATACTTGGGGATATAAGTTTAAAACCTAATGAAAATAAAATATAACATGATAAGTGATGAAGGGTATATGAAGTATGTATGGGAGGATATATTGATTGATATTTGGGAATGATAGTGGAAAATTATTGAGGAAGTGGATGTGGGGTTCATAAATCTTTGTTTCTATGATATTATTCTATTACTATTGAATTTGTATTTGGAAATATATCTATGTGAGAATTAAATGACTCATAAAAATGTTTTTCTACACATTATTTTCAATTTATATTCATTAGTACATTAGTATTCTCCTTTAACAATTTCATTAGTATCCATATGAATGATCCTACTGAGTAATCAATGTTTCCCCATTATGCATTTTTATAAAACAATTATAAAGATTCTATGTGGGTTATGGAGACCATTCTAGGAATTACTATATTAGAGGATGGAATTTCTATAGATTCAATACTTTATTAGTATTCCTTTGGTAGTTTTTTTGGAGAATTTTATGGTATAATTTGGAAATATTTGTAGAATTAATGTATTATGTTTTCTATTATATTATCTGATGGTGTTTTTTGGTGGCTATTTATTATATATCATAATCTTATTTTGTCTTATTTTGTGTAATTATTCTCATTTTTTGGATTTATATACCCTCAATGTTAGTCTCCATCCCAAGGTATAATGGGGGATATCATCGGGGTAAAACGTTCTTATCACCGGTGGAATATGTGTGGAACCCATGGAAAATGTGCCATAATAGAGCGATATCAACTATTAATGTTAATATATAGGATTGATATTGGGATTAGTCACTTTTGATGTTTTCATAGGTTGGTAGGTAAATAATGTTAGTTAAACATAGATCATTACATAAGAAAGGGAGAGACCCTCATGGAAATAAGATTTAAGGGGCCCCTGTTATCTAATGCAAGAACCTTATGCCTTATGAATTTTCTAGGTAAAATGATGTTAAATGTGGGATAGAGACTTGGTTGAGTTGTATATATAATTCAAATTTTTTATTGTGATTAAATAGGGATAGTATGTGATTTTAAAATTAACATATTGTAATTAATTAACACAATTTCCATGCGACTCATTAAAGGTCCTCACACAACCCCGCTTCTGCCCTCAGCCATGCCCTAGCTATAGGCGGACATAGTTTCAGTCCCTTCCCTCAAAGAGGGGTGGGGGGGTTACTTCCTTTATCTACCACTGGGGAACATCTTCACCCTTTTTTAATGTTCTCAAACCCATATTTTTTCTGGTCGTTCCCTAAAATTTCACTTAGGCCTAAAGTTCTAGATCACTTTGATGGTTCTCTTTAAATTGTGCTTTCTCAATTGGTGTTCTCTGAAGCATCGTCTCTCATGTACCTATCCTTGGTGGCTGGATTTAGTCAAAAACACCCCTCAATCAAATCCTTTGATATATTTGTGATTGGTTCTTCGAGATTATAGGAGTGGGTGAGGGCCGGCCTTCTCGACAAGTGGCAGATGTCACACTCATACTTTTGACTTCGGTAATTTTTTTTTATTTTTATATTATATTTTTATCTGGATTTAAATTGTTTGGTTTTGGTGCGATTCGGGCCTGATTTAAATTGTTTGTGCTTCTGCTGATAAATGGGTGATTTGGGCTTAACATTGTCTAGCAAATGGGAAGGGTACGGTCAAAGCCGTGCAGTTTCTCTAGATCACCATGCAGCCTACCCAGTGCGTAGTTAATTAATTTATTCACCGAATGAATATTAAAGTGAATGCTAAAAATAAAATTATTTTTATAACTGTTTCAATAATAATAATAATAATACTATTATTATTATTATTATTAATTTTCATTAATATATTAATTAGGCTATTATTTTTATTAAGTCGTTGACATTATTATAATTTATTAATGTTATCTTTTTATTATAATTGATAATTATTATTATTACTAATATTATTCAAAATATATTGTGAAATTAGTATAATTATGAAATTATTATTGTTTTTGTTATTACTTTTTGACGTGGTTTAAGATTTGTTTTAGGTTTTATTTCATTTTTTTCATTTTTTTCTCTTCTTCCTTCTTTTCCCGCATTTTGTTTCCCCCTCCTCTAAGTGCATCCTGATACTACTCGCCCCCCTGGTATCATTCTACAACACCACCTCTAAACCCTACCTGCATCCTGATCTTCTCCTCCTCATTGGCTAGTGCTTCCTCCTCTTTTTCCACTTCAAGTAGGTCGGTCAACACTCTTCCTCATGTCCAACAATCAGCGGCACACCACCTCCTCGTGTCCAGCACTCAGTCGCGCGCTGTTTACCCTCTTCGGCTAGATTTTCCTATGTGACCCACCTATGATATACCTTCCCCTAGACTATTTATCCTTTTGTACCTTCGTTTCAAGTGTTTTTCCCTTCAACTGGTTGTTTCTTCCATTTTGGAGGTTGTTGGGTTAGGGTTTTAGGTTGAGGTTGGTTTGGTCTTGATGTAATTGACTTGATTCCTTGTTTTTAGGGTTCTCTTAGGTCCCTTGCAGTGTTATTGATGTGTGGTGGAAGTTTCACACCAAAATTTTGGGTTTACTTACACTGAGTAAGGTGATTCCAGGCTTAACTATTATTTGATGAATTAGTTTGTGAAATTAATTAATTTATCATGTTTATTTTTTAGCTTGCGTGTTGTAAATCTGGTTTTATTTGAGATTTAATGTTCATTAGTTTTGTGAGTATCATGTTTATGAAATGTTAATGAATTTCACTGAGACAACCCATGGTGAACTATTTAGTTGGTTATGAAAAAATTTTCATTTAATTTTTTAACTTTTGCAAGGGTTTCGGTTTGTATTTTGGTGTAGTGTTAAAATGTGTTTGTAATAAAAGAATATTTTGGTGGTTTTTTTGTGTTTAAATTCATGTGATATATTTTGAAATTGTTTAATGAATTTTTTAGTGGTTTTTATTAATATAAAAACTGTTTCATTGACTGTCCAGTTGTTTTAATTGGTTGCGTGGGTTATGAATATTAGGTTTTGGAAAGTTTTTTGTGTGCATACTTTTTCAAAATGGAATTTGGGTGTGCGAGTATGGTGTTGAGTAGAGGCAGTTCATTAATTTTTGGTTTGTTAGAATGTGACATGTGACATGGACTGGAAACTTGTTGAGAAAAAATTGGAAGCCCGGATACTAGGTGGGTGGACTAGGACTAGTGGGTCCGTGACACGGAAGTGGAATCGGGCAAGTTTCACTTAGCTAGATTAACGACTGCAACATTAAATAAAATCTTGTTTGATGATTAGAGACCACTATGTTATGAGTGTATTCTTTACTAGTATCTCATGCATGAGAACACATGTTGTTGTGGTTCCTACACCACTTTTCACTGAGACGTGATGCTCTAGGGTCCCACTTATCACCAGTATCTATAGGGCCTATCCAATATTTGGTACTCCTCATTTACTTTATAACCATCATCGGTAAACAATATAACATTTGGATTATCTTAAAATTAAGTGTGTGTGTTTTAATTAATGTTGTTTTCTTTAAAAAATGTATCCTTAAAATTGTTTTCATAAAAAATGTATATGAATTTATTTCCATTATTTTGTTAAACCTGAAGTTGTATATGTCATTTAATACTTATGTGTGGAATCTTCTCTCGGTGGAATCCTATTAGGGGTTATATCACACCCTACATACATTATTGGGTGTAAAAGGATTTTTTTATGTTTGATATAGGTAAGGGTAAGGGATTTGGGAGTGGTGGTTCAAGTTGTTAGCTAACCACTTGGCAAGGAATTGTGGAGATGGCTTGAGGTGGTGTCCTCTATCCAGGTTGTGGTTTTTGAGTAGGTTTATGGTCACCCTACCTGGTGGTAGTTTTTGTTTGTGTTTTCTTGTTTATATATGTAACTCACATTTTGGTTTGGATAAATGAATTTTTGGTTGTGACTTCTATTTCAGGCTCAATTTATATTTTTGGTTGTTTCAAATTTATTTATTCAGGTAAATCACTCTCAAACTTTACATTTTGGTACTTGAGCACTTATGTCGGCTCGTGGGGATCGGGAATGCCCTTTGGGCCATGTCATGGACCAGGTCGGGCGTTGGTTGGATAGTAACATGATTTGGTTCATGAAAAAATGGTATTAGGTCATGTTTTTATCTTTTGGTTATTTTATTTGGATGATCCCGGTTAGAAAGAAGCTAGGACTATTGGGAGTCAAGTTCTGGTTGTGAGTAGGGTGTCTAGAAAGCAGACCTTGTGACAGAACTCATTTATCCATGGGATGCCAGGATACTTATTTGACTTCTCCCCTATATGGGATGTGTAGGATTCAAACTACATGTATTCATAGGTTGGGGATATATTTTTTGGTCATTTTTTTCTTCTGAATGTTTGGTTGGCTAATGATTATTATTCTTGCTGAAATTTTATTTTTCTTCAGGCCTGATGTATTAATGATTTTATTTTTGTGACTGTTGTTTTTTGTATTGACATGCCTCCCTGAAGAGCTCCCTTTCACACACAGGAAGAATTCAGAGAGAGTTCTCCCTCACCGCTTGACCAGAGGTTGGTGGAAGCTATAGTCTAGGCTGTTTAGAATCTAAGAGAAAGAGAAACTCCTACTCCTACTATGGATCTAGTTAGAGAAAACGAATCTGGTCCAAAAAGGCATAAAAACTATGAATTTTTTAAGAACAAACCCCCTTCATTCCAAGGTAGCACGGTGCCTTAGGAAGAGGAATAATATCTTAAGAAGATAGATCACATGTTTGAGTTTCTGGAAATTCCTAAATATGTTAGAGTGAAATATGATTCATTTCTGCTAGAAGGTCGTAGTCGAAGGTTGTGGGACTCAGTTGTCCAAGCTGGAAAGCATGAGTAGATGAGATAGAAGGGCTTCAAGGCAGTCTTCAATGACCAATACTACCCTGAAGTCTTGGAATATTATATATCATGGGAATTCATGGATCTAGTTTAGGGGGACGATTCAGTATTAGGGTATGCCAACTACTTCACTGATCTAGTCCTATGAGCACCTAAAATAGTCTTCGAAGAACAGATGATGTCTCATAGGTTTAGAAAGGGTTTGGACTAGAGATCTATGCTCAATTATTCTTATTCAATATGAAGACTTATACTAAGGTGATTGACCGATATTGTATGGTAGATATTCATTGTAAGGGTTGGTCTAGATCTTTGGGGGGCTATGTTAGTGTTTGACAGTGGCAGTTCATCTGAGAAGAAGAGTAAGCATGATGAGAAAGGGAAGAAGGGAAGTGTAATCTCAAGCCATCCTCACATCCAGACATCATTTGTCACTTTTGGTGCAGGGTTTGTTGTGTTCCACCAGTGCGGGAAGTCAGGGGACATCAACCTGCATATCCTTCCCTTCTCGGGCCTTTTTATCGGTGTGGAGTTACTGGAAATGTGTAGTTCATTTTAAGGGTGATACAACCTTATCATAATTGGGCATGATCTATGGATTCCATGGAAGCATTAGATCAGTCGGAGCCGACCAGGACGATGGGATCTCGGTTTGGTGGACGTGATGGTTAGATCAGATCATCTTCTGGGTAGATCCAAATCATGCTAGATCCAGAGTTGGGTATTCATTCTTAGGTAGGGACCTGACATCTACATGTTTTGGATCTGGTACCAGCATGATCTGATGTAGAACCTTCAAATATTAAAGGTTCCATTCTAATTGCATCTTCTATAGCTATAGTTTTATTTGATACTGGTGCATCTGTATCTTTTATATCTGCCCGTCTTGTGAATATGTTGAACCTAACAACCGAGTTTTTATCTTTTTCAATGGAATTGGTAACATATTTGGGTATGAATAGGACCAAGGCCTCAGGTGTCCATTTTTTGTGCTTTCCATGTTAGGAGTTGAGATGGAAGGGTATTCTTGGTCCGGGATATGGACCTGTTTGATGTGATTCTCAGCATGGACTGGATAGAGAGCATTCAAGTGAATATTGAGTACTATTGGTGGTGAGTTAGTTTTATATAACCTGATGGTAGTCCTTAGTTATGTATTTGGGAATGGGATCCTTGGTCGGGTCACATGGGACCTCCACATCTAGATTTGGGAGATATTTCACATCAGTTATTACCACTCGTGCTGAAGGACGATGGTGGTACTTCTCAGGATTGATTACCTCTTATCATGGAGGAGTTCCGAGAGGTATTTCTATATTATTTTTTAGTCTTACCCCTAGAGAGGGAAGTGGAGTTCTTAATTGAATTGGAACTGGGAACACAACATATATCTCTTCCCTCATATTGCATGACCCTTACAAAATTGATGAAATTAAAGATACAAATGGATGATTTGGAATCCAAAGGGTTTATTCACTCGAGCATCTCTCCTTGGGCCGCCCCAGAATTATTCTTAAATAATGTTGATGGATCTATCTAGTTGTGCATTGATTAAAATTTTTTGAATAAGGTGACCATAAAAAATAAATACCCTTTTCCATAGATTGACGATTTGTTTGACCAGCTCAAGGGGGAAAAGTTTTTCACCAAAATTGACTTGCATTAGGGTTACCACCAAGTCAGGGTGATATAAGAAGATATTCTGAGGACATATTTTTGAATAAGGTATAGCCACTTGGATTATTTGGTCATGCCTTTTAGATAGAATAATTCCCCATGGGGTTTTATAGAACATATAAATAACGTGTTCCAGCAGTATATTGACTCCTTTTTTGTGGTGTTTGTGGATGACATCATGGTTTACTCTAGATTGGAGCAAGATCATGAAAATAATTTGGAAATCATGTTGGGCACTCTGCTGGATCATCACCTTTATGGGAACCATTCGAAGTACAAATTCTGGATTAGAGAAGTAAAGTTTCTAGGCCATATAGTTTTGAAGCAAGGGGTTTCAGTGGACCCTGAGAAGATTAGTATAGTCATTCCATGGGAACAACCAAGGAATGTGCTCGAGATCAGATGTTTTCTTGGATTGGTATGTTATTATAGGCATTATGTTCAAGATTTCTTGAATCTTTCTTCATTTAGGACTACAATCACCTGAAAAGGGGAGATGTTTGAATGGATCCCACAGTGCTAGGAATCCTTTGAAGAGTTGAAGTAGCTATTGACTATTGTATCTATGTTGGTTTTTTCAGAGTCTGGGAAGGTCTATGTGGTTTATTGTGATGCTTCATGTATGGGCCTTGGGTGTGTGCTCATGCAGGATAATCATGTAGTGGCATATAGTTCTCATCCACACTGCACACATGAGAGGAATTACCCAACTCATGACTCAGATTTGGAAGTGGTGATGCACACACTAAAGACATGGTGTCACTACCACAATTGGGGGAAATTTGTGGTCTATTCTGACCATAAGAGCCTAGCCTTCATCATCTCACAGATGGATCTTAATCTGAGGTAGTGTTGTTGGATCGAGTATCTACAGGGGTTTGAAATTAAAATCATCTATAACCTGGACTAGGGAAATGTTATGGATGAATCCTTGAGCATGAAATCTGAAGTACCAGATTTGAGGAAGTCCTGTGATGAATGGACTTTGATAGGGCTCATTTCCTAGATACACTTAGAGACCAAGGAACAAATTATAGGAACAATGTTAGGGAGTATTTAGTTTAATCCTTCTCTTATAGAGTTTATTTAGTGGGAGAAACCCATTTATGAGCTATGTTAGTGTTCTATGATGTTTCTTCCTGGCGGGGAGACTTCTTCTGATTAATCTTCTTCTCTTAAGAGAGTTTTATGCTTTAAGGGTCGTGTAGTGGTGTTTTTGTCTCTACAAAAGGTGGTGATGCATGATAGCCACCAATCTCAGTGGCCCATTCATCTTGGTACTACCAAGATGTATTATGAGGTTCGTCACCAGTTTTTTGTGTCCAAGAATGGGACGAGACATAGTTAAATTCTTATCGAGATGCTCTACTTGTCAATAGGTGAAAGCAGAGCATTAGATACTATCTAGTTTTCTTTTTCCATTACCCATTCCTATATAGATGTGGTATGAGGTCACCATGGAATTCATTATTGTATTTCCTCGTACACCTTGGGGATGGAATAGTATTTTGGTAGTGATTGACCATTTTACCAAATTAGATTAATTTATTTGGATCAAAGATACAACTAAGGTGGATGACATGGGATGATCCTATATTCACGAGGTGGTCTGACTTCATGGTGTGATGTTTGAAATTATTTATAATAGAGACCCTCACATTACATAGATATTTTTGTAAGTCATTAAAAGGTCATTGGGATCATAGGTCAAAATGAGCATGGCATACCATCTCCAAACGGATGGTCAGGTTGAGTAGGAAAATCAGATTCTGGATTACATGCTTCACGCATGTGTGTTGAATTTTGAAAGATCATGGGATAACCATTTGGAATTGGCCAAGTTAACTTAAAATAATACTTACCAATACATTATTCGGATGGCTCCATTTGACGTACTATATATTCAGCCATGTTGGTCTTCATTACGTTGGGATGAGGTAGGTGATACCTCACTTTTGGGACCTAGCCTTGTGTAGGAGATGTCTGAGAAAGTCAAGCTAATCAGGTAGTGGTTATTAATATATCAAAGTCACCAAAAATCTTATTTTTATTAGAGGCATCGGGATATTGAGTTTTATGTTGGTGATCATGTGTTCTTAAAGGTGACCCCTTGCTTGGGTCACACTCATTGGGGAAAGCATTGAAAGATGGCATTGAGGTATTTTGGGCCATTCGAGATCTCAAAACGTATTGGCATGGTGAAATACAGGTTAGATTTACCTTCTCAACTGACATCAGTACATGACATATTTCATGTCTCCAAATTGAAAAAAGTATTCTCTGGACCCGTCTCTTGTGTTAAACTGGGAAGAGTTGGAGATAAAGCAAAATTTATCAGTGTTCGAACGATCAGTGTAGATAGTTGATCCCCAAGAGAAGGTGCTTCATGGGAAGATTGTTCTATTGTTCCATATTATTTGGTAGTACAGTAATGATGAACATGAGACTTGGGATCAGAAGTCATGGGTTGAGCAGAAGTACCCATTCTTATTCTCTGATCAGACTTCGAGTTGACTTTCTAATGGTGGAATGTTTTCGTGGTTGGTTGAATCTTCACACTCAGACATCGGGCTTCGGTGATATTTTTTATTTATTTTTTTATCTTATATTTTTATATGGCTTCAAATTGTTTTGTGTATGTGTCGGCTGGGCTCGATTTAATTTTTTTGTGCTTTTGCTGATAAATAGGAATTTTTGGATTGTCAATGTCTAGCACACAAGCAGGGCATGGTCGAAGTTTTACAGCTTCAGCAGATCACCATGTGGCCTTCCTGGTGCACTGTTAATTAATTTGTTGACCGAATGAATATTAAAGCGAACACCAAAAAAAATTGAACTATTTAAATAATAATAATAATAATAATATTATTATTATTATTATTATTATTATTATTAATTTTTGTTAATATCTAAATTAAGCAATTATATTTATTAAGTCATTGAAATTATTATAATTTTTTAGCATCATTGTTTTTATAAGAATTTATAATTAATATTATTACTTTAATTATTGAAAATATATTGTTAAATTATTATAATTATTATTGTTAATTTTTTAAGTGGTCTAAGATTTTTCTTAGGTTTTATTTGATTTTTTTTCTTTTCAATTTTTTTCTCTTTAATTTTTCGTATTTCCCTCATTCTCTATTACACCCCCTCTCAGCGTATCACACTACAACTCTCCCCCCTTTTGGTTTCGTGATGCAGCACCACCTCCAAGCCCTACCTGCGGCCTGGTCTTCTCCTCCTCCTTGGCTTATGATTCCTCTTCTATTTCCTCTCCCTATAGGCAAACCAATGCTCCTCCTCCCATCCATTAATAAGTGGTGCACCCCCTCCTTGCATGATCAATTAGTTGCGCACCACCTCCCCTCCTCAGTCAGATTTTCCGGCACGACCCACCTCTGGTAGCCCTCCCCTAGTTCGTTTAGAATTCTACACACTCACCCCAGGTGCCTTTCTTGTTGAATTGTTGTTTCTTCAATTTTTGAGGTTTTCAGGTAAGGATTTTAGGTTTTGGTTGGTTCAGTGTTTTTTTATTGAATCAATACCATGTTTTTATGTTTCCCTTAAGTCCCTTGTGGTGTGATTGATGTGCGGAAAAAGTTTCACACCCAATTTTTTTGATTTCCTACATCGAGGTAGGTGATTCAACATATAACCATTAATTGATGAATTGATTTCTTAGTTTAATTAATTTTCATGTTTATTTATTAGAATGCGTGTTGTTAATTTAGTTTTATTTGAGATTTAATGTGCATTAGTTTTTTTAGTAGAATTTTTATGAAATGTGAATGAATATCTCTATGAAAACCCATGTTGAATTGTATATTTTTGTTTGAAAAATTGTGCAGTTAGTTTGTTAAAGTGTGTAAGGTTTTTAGTTTGTATTTTGGTGTAGATTAAAAATGAGTTTGTCATAAAATAATATTTGGGTGGGTTTTGGTGTTTAAAGTCAGGGGACATATTTTGAAATGGTTTACAAAATTCTTTTAGTGGTTTGTTTGATTATGAAGATTTTTTCTTTGGTTGTGCAGTTGTTTTAATTGGTTGTGTGGGTTATGCAGATTAGGTTTTGGAAGGTTATTTTGTGTGTGTAGTTTTTAAAAATTTCATTTGGGTGTGTGAGTGTAGTTTTGGGTAGAGGTAGTGCCTTTTTTATTTGTTTATTTTAATTTGACATGTGACATGGACTAGAAACCAGTTGAGCACAAATGGGAATACTGAGTACTAGGTGTGTATACTATGACTAGTGTTCTAGTGACACAAAAGTATAATCAACCTAGTTTCACTTAGCTGGATTGAAGACTAAAAAATCAACTAAACTTTTGATGATGATTTGAGACCACTAGGTTATAGGAGTGTTCCCTACTAGTGGCTTGTGCATGAGAACACATGTTGTTGTGGTTCCTACACCACTTTTCACTGAGACACAATGTTATAGGGTCCCAATTTTCGATAGTATCTATATGGCCTCTCCAATATTTGTGGTTCCACATTTACATTACACCCACCATCAGAATATGGTGTAACATTTGGGTTATGTTAAAAGTAAGTGTGTGTGTGTTTTAATTTAGGTTTTTTTCATTAAAATTGTTATCCTTAATAATTTTTTCATAAATATTGTCTAAGAATTTATTTATTTTCATTTGTTAAAATTGAAACTATATTTGTAATTTAATAATAATGTGTGTAATATTTTCTTTGTGGAATCTTATTGGGAGTTTTCTCACACCCAACTTACACCTTTGTGTGTAAGTAGATTTGGTTATGTCCGATGTAGGTAAGGGTAAGGCCTTTATAAGTTGTGGTTTTGGTTGCTAGCTGACTTCATTGTGCAAAATTGTGGAGATGGATTGAGGGTGGAATCCTCTTTCCAAGTGGTGTTTTATGAGTTAGTTTTTGGTCACCCTGCCTGGTGGTAGTTGTTGTTTTGGTTTTTAGTTTACAAATGTAACTTACTTTCTGGTTTGTTTAAATGCCTGTTTGGTTCTGAATTCAAGTTCTGGTACAATATATACTGTTGGTTGTTTCATATTATTTATTCTGGTAAATCATTCCCAGACTTTACATTTTGATACTGAAGAACATGTGCCAGCCGTAGGGATCGGGAATGCCCTTCGAGCCTTATCACTAACTAGGTTGGGAATCGGTTGGATGGTGACCCGATTTGGTTCATGATAGCACATCATGGTTTGATTCTCATCGATAGAGGATTTGGTCATTTCTTTTCCCACTTCTCCTTGTATTTTTAATGGAATCCATTTTTACCTATTTATATAGTCCTATGAATTTTATATGAAGTGTGATGCCCAAAAAATAGCATTGTGGGTAGGTTTTCCTGAAATCCATATTTCATTCCAATAACCCTTGACCATTCACATTCTTGTAAATATGGTTGGACGTTTTATGTGTTTGGATTGTATAATTTTAATATTTTTTCACCCAATTTCACCATGTTTATGTGTTTAAGTGGACGTTTTAAATCAATCAGTGTAGTGTGTCAAGATTACAGTGGGGAATAGATCCATTTCAAATAGGTGGTGGTCTTTGAGACTTTGAAAGATTTATCCTCATCTTGTAAACAACTAGGTCATTTGATTGCAGCATTCCATTGCAGTCATAAGGGCTAAAAAGGGGAGGTTTTTAGTTTTTTGGGGATTGTTCATGCAGTTTTTCTATTGGTTTTCCATCTAGATAGTAACATAATATCCTATTTTGATCTTCTTTTGAAAAAATCAAGACACGTGGATATGAATATGAATGTCACATACATATTTTATAGTTTAAGACATGATTTGGGTATCTTCAATTCCCCTATTCAGGTTTCATGAGTCTCTGGAAATATTATGGTCTCTCCATATTTTTTTGATACAATGAAGGCTATAGATTCTAGAAAGGGGATTTATTTTGAATAGAAAACTTATACTGTGGTTAATTTTATCCCAACCAATTATTATTCAAGGACACTTTCATATATTAATGTATCCTCTAGTCTGAAGTGAACAAATAATTCAGGGAGGAGACATTTAACCCAATGCATGTTATCTAACTCAATTTAGTGCCAAAATTATTTATAATCAATAAAATGGATTGAGAAGTTAAATATGGATCCTGAATGATGGATTGCATATAATCCAACAAGGAAAAGAAAATAGGTTATATCAAGACCTCACAATGATTCTGAATTGAGTGATGAAGAAATAGACTCTCAACATATGACAAAAACTGAGCAGGAACCTCACACGACCATGAATGTAGGATTAAGATCGAGGAATGGAATGAAACGTAACATCATTTATGTGAACTTTCCACTCATAAATGTAAATAAATCAAGGAAAAGAAAGTATTAATCTAATATAATGAAAACCATGGTAACCATATCAATAGGAAATGTAAGAAAATCTAAGGAAGTGGTAAGGATGGTTGCAGTAACTCTAGTTGAAGATGTGCCACATAACCATAGTAAGTTGGGTGAGCATTCTTAAATTATAATATATGAGGATGAGGATGAACAAGGTGTAAAATGAAAGGATGCAACATTTTTTTCCAGAAAGGGACGAAACAAGTGGTGGTCAAGAGAAAGTTGTAAGTGATAAGGATGACATTAAGGAAGAATGGGTTCTTATTCTACACTACTAAGAAGAATTATTGGATGATTCCTTCATTAAAAATGTCCCAAAAAGTGGCTGATAGAATGTAAGTGAGGAATCTCATAGTTGATATGAATTATGAGCAATTATTTTGAATTTTCAAAAAAATATCGGATCTAGGATCAAGGAATTAATGAGGGGAATATTAACTTTGAATAGTACATATAAATGTCAGAAAATATGGCTAATCAGTTTGAATACCTTATAAATGTTGATATAGACATTAAGGTAACATATATTGATTGGATTCTTTATAGGGTGAATAATTCTACATCTTATAAATTTTTATGGAATAGATTTGTGCTTTATTTTATGATTTTAACTGGGAATGTTTGTTTTTTTTATATTTTCTCACTTATCCATTAAATGTGTTTTTGGAAATAAAATCATAATTTTAGTAATAAAAACGATTTACATACAATATTGATTAGGTTTTTTTATATTCCTTCTATTAGGAAATGGATATACATCATCATTTTTGTGTTGTTTAGGGAGGAGTGGCTCAATAGGATTCTCCAGTCAATCGATAGAATATTGATCAAACTAGAAGAGATGAGATTTGGTAGTAGTCATTTCATGCTTTATAGTATTATAGATTGGAAAATATTATGGTGAGTGTTTCATATGTAGAGAGATATTGATTTCTAGAGGAGCTAGATATTGACTTTATTCTAATTTGGTCTCAAGAGTAGTAATATATTTTATTGTAGATCAGCAATATGAGAGGTGAAAGGCATCAATTGTGGGTGTTGTAATGTGGGTAGTGGGAGGTTTTAATGGTATCTTGATTTGATTCATTAAAGTATTGTAATTCTATTTTCATATATTTTGATGATAAATATAGAGAAGTAGAACAAGATTCTCTCCCATCAGTAAGGATATATAAGTATATTGGATATCAAGATCAGGTTTGAGTTCCCCATGTGTTTTACTCTGAATCTCTTCTAGGATAAGAATTACATAACATGAAATTTGGAGGAGGATATGTTTCTATAAATTAGATATTTAGCCACTCCATTTATACTTTTGATATAATTGGATGTATAGAATAATGTATAAATGATAGAGTGAATTCAATCACAAGTAGAATTTCCCCAAATTTGGGGGTTAATATAGTTTCAGGAGGAGTAGATCATTAGGTGAGTGATCATATATGTGAGGGTAGTTGAGGTTTCCATTGGTAGGGATCTATATTTTGTAGTTTTCTTATTGTTTTTAAAGAACATGTATTTATTATGCATCAACTAGGACCACTTTTTTATGTTATTTTCTTATAGAGGCCACTAGAAACATCGACCACATTATTCTAATATTTAAGGAGATTATTTGTACAAGTGTGGCCAACACTCATTTATCCAATGTAGTAGTATATTCCCTTTATATTATTTCAGTATGAAAGGATGTTAAAATATTTGTAACATTCCCAATTTTTTAATGTAAATAATGACCTCTTTTGTATGTAAATTTTGATTATTTTTATTTGAAAATATACTTTTACAATAAGTTTAACTTTTTAATGATTTTATGTCCATACTAAATGGTAGAATCATAACTAATCTGGTGAAAAGATCTTTTCAATGAGGCACTTTGGATCATCTTATTGATTATTTTCTATGTTATGTGTGGATTTAGTGTGATATTTCAAGTCTCATAGTGCCTTGATGTTGATATAATCAAAATATTAAATATATTATATCAGGTGAGTAGAGTTATTAAAAAATAATGGAATATCTCTTGAATGGTGTCTTGGGTGGAAAATTTGAGATCGATATTAAATCTAGAATGCATGTGTTACCCTAGAGGTGATATAGTTGTTTTTTGCCTTGGTTGTTTGGTTAGATCATACATAAGGGTAAATATATTATGTCAAGAACATGTAGTGTTTTTGAACTAATTTAATATCTCAAGAGAGGTTTCTATGATAGAAACTTTAAGACCACCATTAAATCCAGAATGTGATTTTTAACCTAGGCAAGACATAACCACTGTGTACTTTTCCTTTTCGATAAAATCACATGTAAGGTTAAATTTTTGTACATATTTATTTTATTTTTTTATCAATTTTATTAATAATTTTTTCATTCCCACTATATTATTCCTCACATTACATCCCTCTATTGTTTATAGGGGGTTTGATGCAAAATATATCATGTCAACCCATTTTTGGTCATTAATATCTGAAACTCCTTAATGGAAATAAAAAATGTCTATACATTCATGTTTTGGTTGAATCATGTATTAAAACATTAGATTAATTTTTTCAAATATGGAACCTCTATACACATTTTTGGGTTTTGAAATGGTCGATACTTTCGTCATCTAGTGTTTTTGGTCCAGATGAGTTTGAGAGTCCATAGAACTCCACATCACAAGATCACGAGTCCCCCAATGATACTATTTGGGTTTTTCAACTGGAATTAGGCATGTTTGTATCTCCTCATTTCTTCCCTCTGTGAGGCACCTATGGTGTAAATACATGTTTTTATTTATTTATTTTCATTTTATTCATCTTCTTCTATTAATTTATTCTTCTCAATTATGGAAATTCGATGAATTAACATAACACAATATGACCTAAATTATCAAGTTATATTTTATAAAATTATTAAAGGGTAATTATGGGAAAATATTAGAAGATAATAATGAAAATAATTATTCAAATATAGTTACCCCAAATTGTCCAAGGATAAATATAAATATTTATCAAATGATAATTTCAATTAATTATCATGGATTGTTTCAAAAAAAATTAGAAGATATTGTTGTAAAATTTAAAAAGAATAATTATAAAAAATTATCAAAGGATAATTACATAAAATTATCAATATATAAGAATTTATAAAAATATAGTTATAATGAAATAATTTATAATAATTTATCATTTCATAATTATAAAAGGAAAATTTATGGAAAAATTATTAATGAATAATTTTTTGAAATTTTCATTTATAATTTTATCAAATTATGAATAAATGGTTACATCTATATCCTGAAGGATAATTTATTAAAATTTTAAATTTATAAAATATGTAATTTTCAAAGTCTAATTTATGAAAAAATTATTATAATATAATTATTGAAGGTTAATTTATGAAAATTTATCATAAAATAATTATGAAATGATAATTTAAAAAATTTATCAATGGATAACAATGAAAATTATCTTATATAATTACACTATTTTATCAATGAATAATTGTAATATATTATTACAAGTGTTCTCGATTTATTCTTGAGAGATGATTTTTTATTGAATGTGATTTTATAATTATTGTTGAGGAGGTGATTTTTAGCACATCCACTAGAAAGAAAATATTAATTTTTCAATTATCCAACATTTTTAAATTATCACCCAATTTGATTTTTTAAATAAAATAGATTATTTTGGCTATAGGAACCATTAACGATCATGAATAGTTTATGTTTCAACAACTATGATAATAATTCTATTGATGAGGTGTTTTTGAATATTTAGGTTTACAATCTAGCTATCGAAACACATAGGGTGTCTTATCATTATTGAATATTTTGATTACTTTTGGGGTAGGACATTCCTTATCTATTGGGGATTTTATTACTCATTATTGCACAATATAATTTTTGTTGTTGTATTAATTGATAATGGTGATTGATTGTGATTACATTTATCTGTTTGTGTGTGTGTTCTCTGAGACCCAATTTTCTACATGTTTCATTGAGAATATTAATAGTAATTTTTACCATGTTTAATGTATATTCACAAGTCATTATATGATACTACTAGATTTCTCATTATGTCATGTTATATAAGTTTATCATGCATTACCTTATTCAAAATTATTTATAATTTAGAGGATTGTATCTTGGTACACATGATAGGAGACCATCATGGTATGTTTTCCACTTAGAGTGGTATCGTTTTGGAAGAGTGACAAGGAAGAAGAAAATACAAGATAATATTATAGCCCGATCATCAATTGATGCACCTTATGGGTATCGAGTAATGTTCTATCACCCAATGCACTATCTGGATATATAGTAGGGTGCCTAAACTCAATGTACTATACGGATAACGAGTAAAATGACTATCTCGATGAAGATTTTAGATATATAGAGACATGTTTATAGCCTTTCATCTTGTTCCTATTTTTACAGACAGTGTTGTATGCATCCATAATGTATCTAAAGAAGGTTAAAATGGGGGTTTAAAGTGGATTGGTTAGCTCACAAGTGAGTTATTTTTATATTGTATGATGTTATTCATATTGTTCATTTTCTATATTCAAAGGCATATATTAGTTATACTTAAGACCATTTGGATAAGGAAGCATTTTTGGTGCCCAATTGTGTCCTTTACTCACAACATACTAAAAAATTTTAGAAAAATTATAGATTTTAGGATAATATATTTGGTGAAGAGAAAGGGCCTAGTGGTGGATTTTTTAATAGATGATAATGGATCTAGTAGCATGCTGAGATGGACTTAAGAGGACATTTCTATTTATTTATTTATTTATTTGTAGCTTATTACATTGGAAATGATTGTTCCTTTTAGAGAATCTTTTTTATTGTATGATATGTATGCAATTCTATTGTTTCCATAGGTTCATTATATTTATTTTTCATATTGTTTATTTTATATTATTGATATTATCACATGATATTGAGGGTGTAGAATCCCAACTGGTGGAATAAGACCATCTATAATTGTTGGAAGCCTCTTCTATAAAGGTAGGTGAGCTAGTGGTCATGTGACATTCTGACTCTGACTCGGTCATTTGGTTTGAGATGTTAAAAAATGGTATTAGAGAATCTAAAATCACAATATTATTTCTCCCCATTTAAATTATTTTTGAATAGATATACTAGGTATATGATGGACAATAATCTTTAGGGGGACTGTGAAAGTTCCTAGTTGACACTATCTTGTGTACATCTAAATTTTCATAAAGTGATGAAAATTATGTTTTTTGATTACCATTGATTAAATTCATCTTTGACGATGCAAATTATTTTGATATGAGATTTATGAGATTTCGTGTCCATTAATGCATCATGAATGAGAATTTAAATCCATATAACATATATATATATATATTTGTTCTATAAAGTAGTTCACCTGTTAAATGCATTTATTTGTGATACCTATTTGAGATAGTTCTATTTTAGTGATACATTAGTGTTTTTGTGATGTTGTGGTATATATTTATTGAGATAAATTAGTTTAATTAAGAATTGTTTTTGTTAAAATATATATATGATGAATATATATGACATTCTATGATGGAGGCCAAGGTTTTTACTTGAAGGGTTATACTATTGGTTCATACTATAATCCTAGGATAACCATGTGTGATCCAACAAACTATTTATTGATTATCCTAGTCACACTATTTTCCAAAGTGTTTACTTCACATTAAATAATATGACACCTTAAAATTGTCTTATGGTAATACATGAGATGATGGATCTAATACTCTAATAATAAAGGATGTTTCAACCTTATCATTATACGTGTGGTAGAATGAAACTTAGAATTATCCTGACCCTACACTAGGGTTTCAAAACAAAGGACACTTCAACTATATTTTTATTTTTTTTCACATATCCAAGTAATATTATTCATAAATATGGTTGAATATGTTTCAAGTTTCAACTCAAAAAATTATCTTCCATCCAGGGGACCAGAGGCCCTCATGATGGTAAAGAATGGGTAGATTTTTTTTGGAAATAATTGACCTAATAGATACTCTGAAAGAAAAAAAACTAATATGGAGCCCATACTGGGTGTTCATCCCATTTCAAAACCCTTTTACAATATATAGTTTTTGAGTTAAGGGGATCACAGAACTATAAGATGATTAAGAGTGGAAGGTCTTTATGAGGTTGAGTACTTCACCATGGGGTATACTTATGTTGTTATCCAAGAAGATAGATTGTAGTATCTGACTCATCATAAATTAAAAGAATGTGATCCAACTAAAGGTTATTAAAAGATTTCCATATATTATGATAAATTATTTTTTGATATGTTAGGTTTATTCTAGTGGTTCTCTAAGATTGATCTTCGATCAGGCTATCACCATGAGATAGAGAGGGTTCCATTTTTAAGGAATCATTTCATAGTAGGTATGGAATGTATAAGTACATAGTGTTGTTGATTGGATTAACAAACATATAGTATGTCTTCTTTTATTTTATTAACTAG
This sequence comes from Viscum album, assembly GCA_963277665.1. NCBI lineage: Eukaryota > Viridiplantae > Streptophyta > Magnoliopsida > Santalales > Viscaceae > Viscum > Viscum album. The sequence goes on from OY728119.1 coordinate 1,689,300,413, forward strand.
ATCATGCATCCATATAAAGACTCATTCATCATGGATTTCTTCGATAATGACCTCTTCTACTCATCAACACTGGAACATTGATCTGGACACCTTGAAATATTCAAGAGTGTACTTCAATCACATCATATTTGTTCCAAGATATCAAATTGTGAATTATGGATCTAGGAGTTGATGTTACTAATACATGTGGTGTATAGTATGTATATATCAATGGTGCAATATAAAGTAGTCTAGGTCAATTCCTCAAAACATCCCTGTAATGTGTTCGAGATCGGGATATTTCATGGTTTATCATGATATTATAGATGGTTTATCAATAGATTATATTAAATATCACCAACCATGAATTCAATGATAAATAATTTAGTGAAATTATAGTTTTGAGACCATTGTAAAAAAGAATTGATTGAGGATAAGAGAAGGGTTCTGACAACCCTCGTGTTCACACACCTTGAGTCTTGGATTGGTTATGTTGTGTACTATGATTCATTAGGAAATTTTATGGATATGGAGATGATTATGGGAGATAATGTAGTATATTGTGGGTATATTTATCTATAAATCATTGAGAAGAAATACCCCACTCATTACTTAGAGCTATTATCTTTGGTTAACACTCTGTATTGTTAGTGAAACTATCTCTTTGGTGTGATATTTTTTGTTTACACAAACCACAATAGTATTAACTATATCTCCAAAAAACGGGAATTGAATCTAATATTGGGGATATGGGTATTGTTTCTTTATATTATAAACATTGATATGGATTATGAACTTTTGAATGGTAATTATGTTGACAATTATCTTATCCATAAGATGTAGGTTCAATTGGAGATCATTGAGTGTCATTTAGAGGAGAAATAGTGATTGATGAGATTATTGGATAACTAGAGGATGGTAGATTCTATGAGAATATCTAGAGGGGGGAACTCAATACATGGAAGGTCATTAGATTGTGAAAATTTTATCATTGTATATGGGATATTTGGAGTGATACTTCCATGGTAGCTGAGTTAATGAAATATTTCCATACCTTTATATGGGTGGTACGTCATTATGTGATGATGATATTGTATAAAATTAGATTATAATTATGGTGTTCATGGATGAAGAAGGGCATCAATAGATTTATGTCTTAATTCTTAAACTATTAAATAGGACATTCCAAACACCATGGTCCTAGTGGTTCACTCTAGACACATCCAGTGCCCATGTGGAATTGAGAGGACATCATGAAGAAATTATGTATAGGTGTACCTAGGACACTATGATGTAATGTGTTTTTCTGGGTGATTATCAATTGGATAATGGATGTCTCTCACTTCTTACCAATATATGATACTCACATATTTGATGATATGGGAAGAATTTATATCTTGGAGATCATGCACTTGAATGGAGATCCCATGAATATAATATTAGATAGAGATGCACGTTTTATGTCTAATATTTTGGGAGGGATTCAAAAATCCATATAGAGTTAGTTTATATTGAGAATAATGTTTCATCCATAAATGAAATGACATTTTAAGTGGATAATAAAAATATTGGAGGATATTCTTATCGCTTTCATCCTATGCCTTAGTGGGTTTTATGATTATCACCTTCCCTTGGTTAAGTTTGTGTACAAAAACAGTTACCAAGAACTGATTCATATGTAAACTTATAAGAATCATTATAAGAGGTCGTTTTTTTCACTGCTCTATTATAAAGATGTGAGTCAGGAAGTGGTTATTTTCAAAATATTGGTTCAGGATGTCACTGAAAATTTGTAGTTGATTTTTATGTTGTTGATCACCACATAGAGTGGGAAAAGATATTATATCATCCATAGTAGGAGACCTTTGGAGTTCTTATGGGAGATCAGGTTTTCTTGAGAGTTTCTCCTATGTTAGGATAATATTTTCTATGTAATGAAGGGAAGATATAACCATGTATTGTTAGAACCATGATATTTTCAAGGAGTATGGTACACTATAATATTATCTACATCTTGTTCCTTGAAACTGATTTATTCATGATGTGTTTCATGTTTTAAATCTCTATAGGTGTGTTCTTAATAATATTTATATAATTGAATGTGAGGATGTCGAGATGGGAAATAAAGGATCAAATAAGTATTGCTCTATGTAGATTATGAACCATAGTTATAATTTCCTTTGAGGGGAGATGATTCTACTTGTCCAAATTTGGTGGTGGTGTGGATGAATCTTGGTGGAGATGTGGGAGCAAGAGTATGATGGTCATGATTTGGGGATTAATTCTCTTGAAAAAATCCTCTAGACTTACTTATTGAGGAAGATAAGTTGATATAGGGGTGTATTGTAATATTAATAATTATTAAATGATAATAAATGTAAGAACTAGGATATTCCTTTCAGGTATGGATCTTGTTTTTTGGTGTTTTTTTGAAAAATATGAGTTTTTTGGAAATTTTTGAAGTACAAATCATGTACTTAAGAGTACACACCTTATACCAGGTTGTCGTAGGTATCCATGTGTTGGCTGTGTAATGGTCGAGACATGGTCGGGTGGGGTGACCTGAAGACTACCTAAAGAGGGTGTCGGTTGAGTCCGATACACAACGTGTGCATTAAATGAACCTACCATGTTCTTTTACGTTTATTTGATTAAACTGATTGGGGTCATGTCTAATCACCATATTCATCTTCTTATGTCCTTGGTTCATATAGAAGTGACCGAGAGGAAAAAATATTATATAATCCACCATTTCTCCATCCGAGGTTCGATTCGAACTCCGGTAGGTGCGTTGGAATCCCACCAGTGAGTTCTTTATTTTTCTTGAACCTCTCTTCCTGATTCCTCTTTTCTCTTGGGTTATTCAAGGTTGAGTGTTTTTGACCTTTTGTAGATCTATGATGTTATAGGATGATTCAATGGAATAAATTCAATAGTTATCATCATACAATGTATGGGTGATCATAGTACAATGTCTAGGTAGGTGGTTTGGGGATTAGAACAGCTAGTCTACTGCAGTGCAAGGAGTTCCCTCTTGAGGTTGGTGGGTGTCAATTCATATGGAATTTTTTTTTATTATAGATTATGGGATATGATGTAATTCTATGAATGGACCAATTAGATCCACTCTAGGTAGTTGTTGGTTACTATTGTTGTAGAGTATGTTTAATATCACTAAATGGATGATTGTTTCTACACATGGGTGAATGGGATGTCCAGACAAGAAGAGTTGGACTTGAGCATCACGGGTTGAGAGGTGTTACAACCCAGATTGCTAGTTTATATAAGGATGACCAGGGGACTTCACAAATGAACTTTCTTATAGTGTTCAATCATTTCAGGGATGTCTTTCCAGATTAATTTTCAGGTTTTCTTCCTGAGCAAGAGGTAGAATTTTCTATTGGTCTAGTGTCATGGGTAGCAATGGTGTTCATTTCTCCTTATATGGTGACTACATCAGAGTTATAGGAGATCAAGAAGTAGTTAGAGGAGTTGCAAGAAAAGGGTTTCATCCGACCCAGTACTTATCCTTGGGGTTCAAATATCCTTTTTGTGTAGAAGGTGGAGAGTACCCTCATATGTTTCATGGATTAATAGAAGATTAAATAGTTGATTGCTGAGAACCGATATCCCTTACTGAGGATTGATGATCTCTTTGATCATCTTTGAGGATGCCGAGTGTTCTCTAAGATTGACATGAGATCTGGTTATCATCAGTTTTACATTAGACTATCACATATACCTCTTATGGCCTTTCGGAGCATGTACGGTCTATACGAGTATGTGGATATGCCATTCGGTCTCACGAACATGTATGCAGTTTTTATAGCACTGATGAACTGATTGTTCCATTCTTACATAGATAATTTTTTATTAGTCTCCATGGACGATATATTGGGGTACTTTTAAAGTCTAAAAGACCATTCCATCCATCTTGAGATCATTTTGAGTGCAATGAGAGAGCATCTGTTATTTTCTAAGCTCTCAAAATGCATATTTTGGATGGACTAGATTCACATCTTTGGTAATGTTATCTTAGAGAAAGGAGTATCAGTAGACCCAGATAATGTGCGAGTAGTAGTTTCATGGGAGAATACAAATAACTTCTTTGAGGTACGATGTTTTCTAGGGATGGTTGGTTACTACATGAGTTTTATGTAGGAATTTTCATGCTTATCAGCGCCACTGACGGGCCTGAATAAGCAGTGTGCGATGAACTTGTGGATAGATTCCTATGATTTAGCCTTCGAGGAGCTAAAATGTAGGATGACTTAATCAATGATAATAGCATTTCTAGAGTCAGGAAAGTGTTACACCATTTACTGTGATGCATAATGTATCGGTCTAGGAGCAGTGCTTATGCATGGGGAAGGAGTCATTGCATACAAGTCTCGGCAGTTGAGGCCACATGAGAGGAATTACCCGAAACATGATCTCAAGTTGGATGCAGTTGTGAAAGATTTGTGTTGTTGGAGAAATTACCTTCAAGGAGGGAATTTTGAGGTATAAACTGACCACAAAAGTCTCAAGTATATCTTTAACCAGTGTGACCTGAATTTGAGACATCGAAGGTGGGTTGAGTACCTTTAGTCCATTGACTTTGAGGTTGCCTATACTCCTAGGAAAATAAATGCAGTGGCAAATTCTTGAGTAGGAGGACTCAGATTTAGGTAGTGCAGGAGGCCATCATTGATTGAAATCTTATGGATTTTTTCTCTGAGATGAATTTGTAGGTACACAACAGACAGGGGCAGACATTCCTTTCTTCTATAGGTGTTACCTCAACCCTTCGGGATCGGGTGAGAATGTGGAAATTATTAGATTCTGAAGGCTTAGTCTTACATGAGAGTGTGTTAGGATAGTACCCTACTCCTGGATGGATAATAGGCAAGGATGATATCTTGTGCTTCCATGGACCCATATGGGTATCAGTAGACATACGTGAGGAGTTGGTGTGGTATTTTCATTTCTCAGTTTGTGTAGTTCATCTTGGTGTCACCAAGATGTATCGAGATCTACACTATCAGTATTAGTGGATATGTATGAAGAGGGATATTACTGGTTTTTTTAGGTGATCTTCCACTTTTTATCAGGTGAAGGTAGAGCATCAGTGACAAGTAGGTCTTCTAAAGAAGTTACACATTCCCGAGTGGAAGTGGAATAATTTCATAATGGATTTCATGATAGGGTTACCGAGATCGCCCCGAGGGAATGATGCAGTTTTTGTTGTTATCAATAGGCTAAAAAAGTTGGAACACTTCTTACCGATCATTTATACCTTTAGTTTTGATGATCATGGAAGGTTCAACATTCGAGATATTGTACGGTTTCATGGGGTTATGCACTCCATCATTTCATACAGAGACGCATGTTTCACTTCTCGTATCTGGAAGGGACTATAGAGGGATTTGGGTACACATGTACTTCTGTGTATAGATTACCATCCCCAAATAGATGTCCAGTCAGAGTATACAATTCAGGTGACGGAGGACATGCTTTGAGAATGAGTCCTTGATTTTGGAGGTTCTTGGGAGAAGCACTTACCTCTGGTGGAGTTTTACTACAATAATCGTTTTTAAGAATCTATTTTGATGGAACCTTATGAGGATTTGGATGGTAGGACATGTTGATCACCCCTATATTGGATGGAGGCAAGAGATGCAGTTATGATGGGACCTTATCTTGTCCAAGATACCACTCAGCAGGTGGGGTTGATTCAGAAGAGGATGGCTATTGTACCGCCTCGGTAGAAATTGTACGTTGATTGATGGAGATGACCTTTGTAGTTGGAGGTCAGAGATTAGGGTTTCCTATGTGTAACACCAAGGTTGGGACATAAGGGTATTGAAAGATAGGGGAAGCTTTCACCAAGATACGTTGGTTAGTTTTATGTTTTGGAGAGATTTGGGCCAGTTAACTATCGGTTGCATTTACTTCAGAGGTATCAGTCTATGCACGACGTCTTCGACGTTTCATAGATATGATGTTATTTCTCATACCCGTCTCATGTTTTTAAATCTTAGGAGGTTGAGTTAGAGTTGTATGCATTGTTTTAGGAGCATCCTATCTAGATTTTTATCACAACATGAAGGTTCTCCATGATCATTTTTTTCCTCTGGTACAGGTGTTGTGGAGGCATAGCCAAGTGCATGATGAGACTTGGGATAGAGAGACCGATGTGAGATCATTATGGCCGAAGCTGTTAGAGGATTATTATTTTCCACCATGTTAGGGGAATTTGGGGAAAAATTTCTTTAAGGGGGGATGTTTGTAAGAACACTGATCTTTTTTCAGGAATGGATCTTGTATTCTGGTGTTTTTGATAAAAAGGGGTGTTTTGAAAAATTTAAAAGTACATGACTTGTACTTAAGAGTATAGGCCATGTTTCAGGTTGCCATGGGTAGTCGTGTGCTGGTCGTGTAATAGTCGAGGTATGACCTTATGGGGTGACCTAGAGACCACCTAAAGTGGGGGCCGGTTGAGGCATGTACACGGTGTGTACATTAAATGAACATTACATGTACATTTTCTTTCATTTGATTAAATGGACTGTTGTCATGTCCAATCTCCAGATTCATCTTCATTGGCCTTAGTTCGTCTAGGAGTTACCGAGAGTGACAAATATTCTTTAAGCCACCATTTCTCTATCCAAGGTCCGATTTGATCTCTAGTGGGTGTGTTGGAATCCCACTGGTGATTAATTCCTTCTTCTTGAACCTCTCATCATGATTCCTCGTCTCTATTGGGTTATTCAAGATTGATTATTTTTTCCTTTTTGTAGATCTATGATGTTATAGGCCGATTCAATGGCCATTGTTCGAGATAGGTCATCGTACAATGTCGAGGTAGGTTATTTGGTTCCTTTCCTTGTTTTTGTTTGAGTTTTATATGCCAAGGTTTCGATTACCCATGTTTTGGGTATTTCGGGTTAAGGAAATTGAACACAATTTTTTTATCTGACTTAGATTGATTGATAAATTTAGGGTTATTGATGAGATATTATGTGAAATTACATGTTTAAGGAACACCCCTTGGGTGTGTTTCCTTATTTGAATGTTTAAGGTCATTTGTTCCAGGTTTCCTATGAGGCAAACCTTGTTTTCCTTTCTTTCTTGATAGGATGGAACTTTATGACTTTTACTGCTTGTTTAAATTCTTGTGATCTGTATTGGAATTGTTATACATGTAGTAGTTGACATTACCTTGGGTTTCTAGATATGTTTTACACACGATTGAATTACACAGGGATGTGAGAACCTAGAATAGTTAGACCACATGGGGAATTGACATTGAGTGCTTCTCTAGAGTGTCTATTATGTATCACGATGCGAGACCACAGGGGGATTGAGGATGAGTACTCCCTCAGAGTGTCTATAGATTATTTTATGAGACCACATGGGGAATTAATGTTGATTTCTTCCCCAGAGAGTCTATAGTTATTCAAGAAAGACCATAGGGGGAATTGACTGTGATTTCTTCCTTAGAGTGTCTTTTACTTTTTATTGCATTACTTGGGAATAGGGGTTAGACTGCGTGAGATACCTATATGGTTAATGTAAATATTTATTGTTTGTGACATGTCTACCAAGCTAAAGTACAAACACGAATTCGGTCATGTTAGGTAGTATTTTGATATACCTGTTTGTGATACTTGATTAAATGATGAACATTAAATTCCAATAAATGTAAATGAAAACTGTAGGATTGGTTACTTCTGTGTACTTCTAGTTTCTTTTCTTCATTTCATTTATAACCTACATTATATACTCACTGATAGTTAGGTGAAGATCTTGTGGTTGTTTCCTACTGGGATTTGTCTCACACCCTATTTGGGTCATGCTTGTGTACCCAATCAGATTGTTTGGTTTCAGGTATAGATAAGGGAAAGATCCCTTCGTTATCAGTTAATTTATTGTTGTGGATCTGGAGAGCATGGGACCAAGATGAGGCTTGCGATGCTGTTGTATTTTACTAGTTTTCTTATGTACATTGGTTTAGTACTGTATTTCCAACATTTTTATTTGTTTGGATTATTTTCTAGAAATATGTGACATGCATCATATATATATGTTATCCATTTGTTTATTTACTATAGTCTTCCGTTGTTTACTTATTGTGTGTTATTATTGCTTCTGCTACTATTTAATATTTTTTATTCCACTGTGAATACTCTACCGATGAGGGTATAGTTTCCTCACTATCACACCCAAGGAACTCACTGCTAGTCGGCAGCCTCTCGCATTCGAGGAATTGCGTTGGAGGCCATGTTACCAACTAGGTACGATTCCCATTTGGGTGGCACCCGAAACCAGGACTGTACAATTAAGGCTATTTTTATTTATAAATAATGACATTTTTTATTTTAAAATATTAATTTCCAATGAAAACACTAATAACTGACATAGAGGCCTTAATTAAGGGTATAATACTATCATATGTAGTAATATAGTTATTTCTATAAAACAATGTGGAATATTATATATAATATTCTCAGAGATATGTGATAATTTAAAGTTATATTCCAAGGCCCATAGGGCCTTGGTATTGATAAAATACAAATATTTAATATACTATATCAAATGCATTCATTTTTTATGATATAGTGAAATATACCATGAACGGTGTTACATATTGTAAATCCAAAACTTCCATTAAATATTGAATGTGGGTTCTACTTTAAAAATGATATAAACATTTATTTTATTAGGTATTTGGTTATATCACACATAATTGTAAATATAATATATCACACATGCATATTTTCTTTTGAAATAATGGAACATCTCCCAAATAGTGACTCAAAATGTGATATATGAGACATCCATTATATTTGAAATTGTGGGTTCAACCTAGGTTTGAAATAGCATTTGTGTGCACTGGGTGTTCGGTTAAATCACATGTAAGGGTAATTTTTGTACCATTTTCATTGATTAATTTTTATAATTATAATTATTATTCCCTTTTTATTCAATATATACTATTCCTTATAGAATATACCTCCATTATTCACTTGGTTTCAATCCCAAAATCACTAAATAAACCTACTTTATCCCATTATAGTTATAAAAACATTATGGGGTGATAGTGAGGACTCCGCATTCATGTTTGGGTTAAATAATAGATTAAAATGGTAGAATAATTTTTCACTTGTGGAATCCCCAAATGAATTTTGGGTTTTAAAATGGTCTCACTAGTGAGCTTCAAGTTTTATTGATCTTGACGAGTCCTAGAGCTTCCAAAACTCCTCTGTGGGCAATCAAGTGGTCCTGCACAATCTGATTATGGTTGTTCATCTCATTTTAGGCATGTGCGTCTCTCCCCCTTTCTTTATTATACAGGGTTTCTATAGTGTATATATGTTTTCTATATGTTTCATAATTTTATTTATCATCATCTTTTCATTTCTTCTTCTTAGTTTGTTTTTTAATTTATAGAAATCAATATAAGCCAAATTATCTGGTATATTTTATAACATATTGGGATGGTAAATAAAAAACATTATTAGAATATAATAAGAGGAAGTATTATTCAATTATAATTTTAAAAAAAATATAAATGGATAAATATAAATATTTATCAAATGATAATTTCTTTGAATTATCAATGATAATTTATAAACATTAATATAGGATAATTTATGAAATATTAAAATAAGGGAAATTTTAAAAATAAATCCAATGTTAAGTAAAATAAATTATAAATTTATAGGAAATTATGAAAATATAATTTTAAAAGGATAATTTATATGAAATTATCAAATGATAGTTTTGAGATTATAATTTATAAGAAATTTTTTTTAAAAATGTAATAAATTAGTATAAGATAATTTTAAATGGTTAGTTTATGAAAATTTATCAAAGGATAATTTTGAAAAAAAATAAAGTTGTATGTAATTTTAAATCATTAGGAAAATCAATTAATCAAAGGATAATTTATAAAAATTATCAAAAGATAAAATCAAATTATTTAAGGATAAATTTGGAAAAAATTATCATAATATATTTATTAATGGATAATTTATGAACATATATCATAGAATAGTTATAAAAGGATAATTTTTAAAAATTACCAAAGGCTAATTATGAAAATTATCAATTATATTTATATGATTTTATTAATTAATAATTATAATGAACTACCTCATGTTTTCTCTATTTAGTATTGAGAGATGAATTTTTATCAATTGTGGTTTTATAATTATTTCAGAGAAAGAATATATCATCACTTGGGATCTATTATTTCATTTTTAATTAAAATATATCATTTTGGTTTGAGTATACCTTTATGATCATCGAGTGTTTATGTGTTGACAACTATGATAATAATTCCCATGAGAAGTGTTCTTGACTATTGAGGTTTCCAATCCAACATTTGAATCACACTAGGTTGTTTTTATTGATCATTTACTAAGATGAATCTTGATGAATGTAGCTCCTTACCTATTGGGGACTTTGTTACACAAGTTTCTATCTTATAATTTATTTGTTTTCATAATTTATAATTTGGTGTCATTATGACCGAATGTGGGATTTTTTATTTCATGAGAGACCTGTTGTGTTACTTGTTTCTGTAATAATTTCTAGAGTAGTTTTTATAACGTTTTATGTTGATTCACATGTCATTGAATAATGATACTATATTTATCATGATGTTACCCTATCTATTTTTATCAGGTATTACCTTGTTGTGTATTATCTGGCCTCTGGAGGATTGGATATTGGCACACATGGTAGGTGACCAACATGGAATGTTTACCCCTTATAGGGTTTGTGCGTGTGATGATTGAGGATTATAGTGAATGATAATGATAGTATTGTGTCCTGACTGTCTCTTAATACAACTTGAGGATACCGAGAAACATGTACTTACTCAATGAACATTATGGATATTTTTTAGGGTGAAAAAACACATTGTACCTTTTGGATTCTGAGTAGCATGATCATCTCAATAATCCATGTGTATACATAGTGACCTATTGTTATCCTTATGGATAAAACTGATTTTTAGTGATATATAATTATATATAAAGAATGGATCCAATGAAGGTATAAATATGGTTTTGGGATGCTAGGTTAGCGAACTAACAAATGATTTTTTTATTTTAAGATGTTTTGTTTATTGTGAATTTATTATAATAATAGAATAAACCTTTTATAAATGAGAACACTTTTTTAATGGAACGTTGGAAGTGTCATAATAAGTCTTGTACTCAAACCCTAATTGAGAATATCATTGTTATTTTATATTTTTCAAATATATATGATGAAGGGAAAGGTCCCTATGGTTGAAGGTTGGGAAGATGATCATGGAGAGAGTAGAGGAACATGACATACTTTGAAGCACCCTACTGTTTATTAGTCTTTTTATCTACAACTTATTATACTGGACTTGTTATCCACTTTTTAAGATCTATATTATTTTATGAAATATATGCCATTCTATAGTTTCTAGATGTTCAATCTATTTATTTATTATATTAATTATTATTATTTTGGAAAAAAATCTATCTTTCTAATTTTTTATGTTGACTGAGTTCGATAAAAATGGTTCACATTATTTATGAAGGATATTTTTCAAAAAATAAAGAAGATAATAATCTGAGTTGAAACAATTGTCCTAAAGGATCAGCCGAAGCATGAATGTTGAAAAGGATCTCAAGGAGTATGAAATTTTCAAAGTATTACATCAATGAGATTATCTATTAAGGGTTCATGCAGAGTGTATGTATATCCAAGGTAGAAAATTCATGTGGTATATCGATCATGTGATCACATATATCTGAACTGACAATACAAATGGATCACATTATAGCAATATGTACCAGAAATTAACCAAATAATTCATGAAAATATTCTGAATTAAAAGAGACTGGTAAAACATAATCTTCTATATGTTTCAGACAATTACATGATCACGTGATTATAAATGTATCTCATGATGGGATAAATTGATGATCTTGAATATAATGACTCTAACCACCACAATATTTCTAAGGGATCATATAATTGCATAATATGAAGTGCTTCAGAAAATGTCTCTTACCACCACATGACTACCAATTCATCCTGTGATGGATTCATGTGAAGCATGAATCCTAATGTCGCTGATCACATCTTGATTATCAATAGATCTCGTGACAGAGTCACAAAAATCATATAATAAATTGTAACTAACCATTTCATGATTTTAAATGGATTTCATGATAGAGTAACATGACACACTCATTGTAAATTATGTTATCAAAGGTGGATGTTCTTGTGAAAAGTGACCTATCATGAAGATTGATCATGGAATCCATAAAGGATCACATGAATCACATAAGTGCATTTTTGAGGTGGTGGAAAAAACAACTAAATAGAATTTTTATTTTTTTTAAAATTCACACCTTATAGAAACTAATGATTTACAATGAATGTACATGACATATGTGGTGTGACTTATAATTAATTAAGATGTATTCATTTTTATTTCTTTAAAAATCATGTTATGTGTATATTGAATATATTATTTCTAAAAAATGGTTTGGTGAGTCATGTAGGACTATAATATATGTGTGTGGGTTACATGGTGTGCATGCACAAAATCCAATTTCCAATCTAGTCGGTCAACACATGGTGTATTAATTACTCAACATGATGATTTAAGGGTGGTAGTATGTTCACACCATGAATCATCCTAATGAGATGAACCTCATTTCATGACATGCACTTTTAGTTAGTTGTTATGTAACATTCTGATCTAGACAAAGACCATATTGGCCTTAAATGGTACCTATGGTCATTATTTTTATTCTCTTAATATTTTTTCAATCATATGAAGGTGATAAAATGTGTAATATTGACTATAAAATTATAATTATGAATCAATGTAAATTAAATATTAGAGATAAACATCCATATCATTCAAAAAACAATAAATTATTATAAATTATTATGTGAATGGTTCGACAAACCATGAAGATACTATAGTGTATAGGAAGTTTTTGGTCCCATCAAAGATAATTTATTTTCAAAAACACTTTTAGATTTATCAAAAACACTATACAGAATTGTATTCATGAAATCATTTTAATGATATTATCACATATAATTTATAATTTATTTTAGAAAAGATATTTAATTTCCACTCATTGGAATTACTTCTTCATTTATGATTCAGTTGATACCACTTGTCATTCAATTGTTGATTCATGGAAATCAAGGTTATATTCTTCTAGCAATTATCCACACATTCTCCACAAACCTCTGATCATCAATATAGAACTATCTATCTAATATCAATGATGATTCAAGTTATTAAGTAGATCATTAATAATCGAAATAGAATTAATCCTATTGGGAGTAAAAGAATTTGGTTCACTCTATACTTCAAAGGATACTGGGGAGGAATGAAATCGATTCTGTATAGTTTTCTAAAAGAACATATCTCTAATTTTTTATGGGATTTTCACTATATAGTGTTGTTCTCTAGAGTTTATAGGATTTTCCTGGGTTTTAAATTGATATAATTGATTTTTTATAGACCTAGGGATAGAGAATAAATGATTACACATGAGAATTTGTTATTCATATAATTCCAAAAAAACCCCATATTTAAATAATAACCATATTATTATTATATACATGACATTATCTAAACTAACTAATAAAAAAATATCCATTCCATTAATAAATAAATTAATATTTACTCAAATAATATTTAATATATCATCTTTCACTTGATCATTAATCCTGGTACTCATGTTCTTAATTTTAATCATACTCTTAATAGTGTCTATTTAGTTAGTTAAATAAATTAATCTACATTATTTGAAGATAATTATATACATATTATACTAACTAAATAATAAAATAAAAATTTATTAAACGATTTTAACCAAATAAATATTTATTTGTTACCTTTTTAATATTTTGTAGATAATGAAATATTATGTAATTAAATAATAAAATAAATAGATACCTGGTTAAGAAATATTTATGCAATATTTTACTCAAATAATATTCTGTTGAATTATTATTGAATGAAAATATTTGATATACCAAACATGAAAAACTATTATTCATCGTATGGGAATAAAATTTATTCAACATGTAAAATTCATATAGATTTTAAATGGGGTTTTTAATGCACTCAATTTGTGAAACCCTAAGCCCATTTCTCAAGGGAGTTAGGCAACACCATATAATTTCCATGTTTAGAATCCGAGGACATGGAAAGTAACCCACAAATAAATATGTTTTTAGGGCAGACATAAAAAATCCTACTAACATATACAATGTTATATAATTCTTGTCTCCTGATATATCTAATCAAGAATTATGAATACTTTTATCATAAAACAATGAGCATGATTTCTCTTTCCATTAATTTATGACAATGAAATTTAAAATAGAAGACTACATCAAAGGACTTAAAAAATAATTGCATTCCCAAATAATTTGATAAGATATCAACTTACATTAATGAACCAAAGGAAAAATTATTTATTACATTTTTCATTAAGGTAATATCTGTCGTAATGCACCCAACTTACCCTACTTCACTATTAACATATGTCTCCATGGTTTATGGAAATACATCATTGTAAGTGACTCCTGAAATATATTAATGACAGTCATAATGTATAAGGACCATAAATCCCATATATAGATTGGAATATCTAGTGAATGATATAAATATGGATTTACTCGTGGAGGTCCATGTTCTCATAACATCATTATCATAGGTATTAATAAGGATGAACGTCGTGAGAAGAAGACTCAATGTATTATCATCCCTTACCCTTGATTTCATATGTGATCTTTATGGTGAACCATCCTTTTAAAACATTTTATTACAAGTCTCTTAAATTAATATATCCAATGATATGACATAAAGATTTTAAAGGCCTAGTTTTGTTGGAAGAATAGGTATATAATACATGAAACATGGAATCCTTCTTTTATTTTCTATAGTGCGCTCATAAAATCCATTTGATATTCTAAATTGACATGGGATAAATTGAGGAATACATAAAAAATTTGTGACCTAAAAATCCTAGTAAAGGAATAAACTTGATAAGGAAACATAAAATGTGAGTTAATGGTTTAACATAATATCATAAAATAGAAGGTACATGATAAACACAAGGAAGTATAACATAAATAACATGTTATCCTAGGAATATGGTAAAATAGAAATTGTGTTAGAAACAAAAAACATGAAATAAACAAGATTCAAGGATAACTACCTAGACGCTATCATATTATTTAAAAACTACCATAATAGAGTAGGTTTATTCCTTAATCCAATACATGACATCTTATGAGTCTAAATCATTACCTATTGCATTGGATCACTATTTGGGTGGACCCATCATAACATTTTCATGATCTATGTGTTCCACATAATGGAATAAATCCAAAGTCATAAGAGAATAATTACCCATGGAAAAAATTGGTTGTATAATCATGATTTATATCATAACTAAATGAAATTTCTTAATGAACTAATATGAGAAATAATCATAATAAATGTATTACCCCATAAAATGAATGGAGAAAAAGATAGGTATATATTTGAGAGAAATATATATATATATAATTTATAAGAAATCCATAATTTCAAATGTTATTTTCATGGATGAAAATATATAAAAAACATTCTTAAGGAAAATAACCTTTTCACTATGAGTAACATTAATGGATTTTAACTTATATGGGAAATGATTTTGAATGATAATTTTAATATATATTTATGAAAAATCCATTCATTTTTTAAAATAGCTTTTTAAATAAACGAATTTCTAAAACATTAAATATTTTTTTTCTTAAGAGTATACATTGAATTTGAAATATTAATCTTTAATACATTCAGTGGTCATAATGGTTTATGAGTTGTGTTTGTGATGATTAAATTTAAAAAAGATTCCTTTTATATTTTTTCATTATAAGTGACATAAATATTATGGCAGAGCATTAGGGAAACTATATTTTCATTGGCCGGAGTACGACACTCTAGATGGGGGTGAATTGAGTTGCTAAAAAAATTTATGTTAAAAACATTATTTGACAATCCCCTAATTTGAAAACAAAACAGGCTAGTTAATCAAAGTAGTAAATTTATAATAGTTTTATTTTTCTATTAATTTCTAAGAAGATTGATTAATTCTCACTTATAATAATATGATATATTGATATAACTTTGAAACCAATTTACTAAGAAAAAATATTTAAAATACTATATAATACTAAATATCAAATAAAACCCTAGTTATCATAAATATGAGCTAAAACAAAGTAAACTAAAATTTAAAACATTACATATTAAATCAAGAGGTTGAATATCAAGATGAGTCCTAATCCTCTCCACTTTTTGATCACCTACCACCAAACAATATATATATATATAAAGCATTTATATACACCCTCTATTGGGGTTTACACAATTATATACAAATTATCTAGGTCACAAGACCTCTACCATAGTTCTATGTGGTAAATATAACAGCCAGGTCACACCGGACTTCTTACACAATTATACGTTTGAGAATCAAGGTGTAAAAATGATGTTTGTGTGAGGATTTCTCCTATCATTCAGTTCAGTGTAGGAGACAGTTTGTGTTTTACAGGTAGACACAAACATTGTTTGAACTGAAATAAAAATGAACAAAATAGAGCAGGAAATAGAGATACAGATTTTAAAAGGCTCTGAGTGTTATGAAATTTATTTCTGGACTCTTTGGATATAGCATATGTGAAGTTGGGGTCCTTTTTTGGAAACAGACACTAAAAATAATGTGTCATAAAGCTTTGTGTTCTGGTTTTCTTGGAAGATAGGATTTTCCACCTTAGTATTTGTTTTTTATAAGTATTATTGAAGATTTGGTGCACAAAATGTTCTCCATTGTGTTCAATCCGCAAGAAAATGTGAATTCCTTGTGTGTTCTTCTTCCTTTTGTTCACAGGTTCAGTATGGGTGCTTGTGCAAGTCCTCTCCTATATGTCTATGTCTCAAAATGTTTTTAGCTTGCATGATTTTATCTTTAATATTCTGCCACATGAAAATAATCATGTAAAGATTTCTCATACTAAATACTTTCCACTAACATAGTCAATAATTTTGTCTTAAAAAACATTAATTAAATCTATAGCATTAACACACTCAAATATGACAGTTATATATAATTTCAAATAATATAAATTTTAAAAATTCTATCAGTAACTCCTCTATCAGTGAGTCAATCTGTTGGTATCAGTGACTCATTCTATTGGTGGTTCATCCTGATGGTATCTCCATACGTCGGTGACTCAATGTGTTAGTGACACATTTTGTTCTGTCTATGAGTAATTCCTTCTGTCGGTGTCTCATTTTTGACTTTAGATGGGTCGTATATAATTGAGATAGTTTGTAGTTTCAGCGAGAGATTTGAATTGTTAGTGTATCATTTGAACTATCGGTATCAAGGAGTTAGTTTGCGCTATCAGTAAGATATTTGTTATGTTGGTGAGTCAGACTCAACTGTTAATGAATCATTTGAAATGTCAGTGTTTTTGACTCATACATAGCCAATTTTTCTATTGTAATTGTCTTATAACATGAATGTTCAAAGAATGTGTTAAATACATAGTTTATCATATATGATCATATTTAAACATAACTAAACAAGATTTAGTATAAGTAAACATGATTTATGTGATTATACATGATTTGTGATTTTTAAAACCATAGACGGGCCAACAATCTCATATGGGCCAACAATATCCCCCCTTTTGATGATAAAAAATCATGGCATTAACAAGTATGATTAGTTGAAATTTAATATAATCATTTCAATTACTATCACCCATTAAAAATGTTCATAAAAATGAAATAGTTCAAAATAGAGATAAGGTTCAGAGGTAAAATAAATAATGCCTTACTTTTTCTCCCCCTTTTTGGATTATCAAAAATTGTAATGATAGTAAATAATATAAATCATTAAGGAAAATACATAACATACAGATATAATTGAATGATAAATGAATTTCATAAATATTGGAATGTGTAGTCAGTGGAATACAGCAAAAGTACAGTCAATTAGCCCTATCAAAATGTGATCCAAACTACTCTGTGGGATCTAGTGGGTCATTTCCCTGGTCAAAAGGATTAATAGTAGGTTCAGTGGATGGAGGCTGAGATACTGGGAGGTATTAATGAATCCAGAGAGAAGGTAGATGTATTTCTTCAAGAACGAATGGTGCAAGGATGGGTTTTTACTATGACAAAACACGAGGTTGAGTATGCTCTATGATAACTGTCCAAATATGGCTCAGAGCTTGAGAGAAAGATATGAATTGTGGATGGTGATGCAATGTTGTGGATGTAGAGGAAATATAGGGTCCGATAGGTGAATGAGTTGAAACCAGGATGGCTTCACTCTGAACATGGAGATCAGGCTTTAACAGATTTCTGAAATCCTCAACTATTTCACCACCATATTTCATTAACTTTCCAAAAATCATACTTTTTCTCTATAAACTTCTCAAGAATAAGTGTGAATTCTTTCAATTGCTTGACTTGTTCTTTAAATGCTTGATTAACTAGGGGTAATGTCAAATTCACTTCCAAATACATAAAGAGACCTATGAGATGGTTCTTGGTGTAAATCTTAAAGAAAAATGAATTAATCCTCATTGTAATATATTCATGAGTGGAAGATTATTCTTTGCTATAAAATATGAACATATCATGCACAAAATTAGTGTTATTCTCGATTTTAGAAATAATTTGGAGACTCGGGGATACAAATAAGTATTTAAGATCTTATTTAACAATAGTTATAACTGCCTCAATGTCCAAGTCCTGAGATGTCTGAGTAGAGGTAGAGCGAACAACAGGAGATTAGGTGTGTTATTTAAGAGATTTATGCACTATCTCCAAACATTTTTATACTCAGAGGTTAACACTATTATGGAAGAGTCTAGTTTTCTCATCTAATTCCAAAGATTGGTATTGTTTGAAACAATTGTTTCATCCATTGAAATTAAGATTGGCTGAATCTCAGCTGTCACTTTCTCTGAAACGTTAACCGTGTCACCCTCATTTACACCTCCAATGGCCCGAAGGCCTTCATTTTTTAATGATTTTTGATAATCCACCTTTCAAGGGGTGTGGTGGAACCCTAAAAAGGCCCTTAGGCATACGTATTAAATGGCCCGTAGGCCTTAGAGGAATTCATTGCCCATAGGCTTCAAACATTACATACAACCCAAACTAACTACTTGGAACTACTCCTCCCCAGCATCTTCATCGTGAAATCAGCTCTCCACCTTCGCATGCCAGTTCGGCTAGGCATTACTGTGCATGCACAGGCTTGTCCCGATGGCAGGTGTCATACCCTCTCATTCTTGCAATCCATTTAGATTCTACTATGGTGAAATCTCCTTGCCCATCCTCCTTGTAGAGTTTGTTCCTTGTAGGTTGTCTGGTTTGGATCTGCACTTAAGGTGGCCCGAAGGCCTTGAGGTGGCCCAAAGGCCTTACTGACCCGAAGGTATGGGCACAACTTGAGTGTGAACATATTCCCTAACACCTGGTCATATATCTTCTTTAAAAATATCAAATTAATCATTAGTGATATTGTCACTAGGAAGGGTTTCATCGACTTATTCTCTTTTAACATGGAAAAACACCTCTTCATCTAAATCTTAATAGTCCAGGACAACATATCCATGATTTATTTCCCATTTAGATATAACATCATCATTTAAAGGGGTGATATTATCAAGTCTCATTCTTCCAGTTTGAATCTCACCCTCAGCTTGTTCTCTTCTATCTTTAAGTTCCCCCTCAACTAGATATCCTTTTACTTGATGCTCCGCCTCAACTTAAGATAATATTCTAGCATAAACCAGTTATGGTGTAGAGACTATCTGAGCATCCACTGAACTATAAACTCCAAAAGACTACTCTTCCTGATTAGGAGAATCTATTTCTCTTGGAACATCAACCACTACCTCACTTACAGTAGTAACATTTGAAGATTCTCCATTTTTTTTCTTGAACTACATCCTCAACCAAATGAACATTCCGCCCTAATCATAATCAGGAAGATCATTATCATTACCACTTTCACTTGATTCACCATTTTCATCGTTTCCAGATCCACTACCTTTTTCTTCTTCATCACTTCCTGATCCACTTTATCTAACTTTTTCTTCTTCTTCTTTGTCTCTTTCTTCTTCTTCTCCAGATTCTCCTTCAAAACCACTGGATCTTCAAGCATAAGCAATGCTTCCAAAATCATATGTCTCTTCATCACCATTTTCACAAAGAGATAGTACATCTGAAGCTAATCCCAAAGGTGTATAGGTGGTACAAAGGTAATTATACTTGGACTTTCAGAAATTTCTAGGTCACTCCAATCATCTATAGGTGTCACGACCCCTCCCACCAAAGATGCCCCTTCTGAGCTGGAAATGGTGAAAGAGAGATAATGACCCCCGAGTCCCACCTCCAGTAGGCCCCGGGGTGGCGACTAGCACCAAGGGTATGAGTTTTCACAAATATGGGAGGCATTTCCCTTTTTATTATTTAAGATCGGGAAATAGGACAAGTCAACCACCAAAAAGGAAAAGAACAAGTGTATAGAAATAAACCCAAACCAATCCCACATGCATGTTTAAATAGTTCTGAAACAAGGTACAAGTACAAGAAAGCTCAAAAAGTACAATACCAAAAGAAACAAGAATACAAAAAACTGCAACAACTCCAACTGTCCCGACTAGTGGGGTCTCGCACGACCCTGGTAGTCCTCCTGGAAACTTGAAAGTAAACGTAGGGTGAGAATACATGTATACTCAGTAGGGAAACCTAAAGCTCTTGTGCACAAGTGGGGAGACATCCTAATGCCCTGTGAGAAAACAGAAAAACCAAAACCTAGCAAGGAATCTATCCACCCAGTCTCACCAGTCACACTCAACAAGTAACACAATTCAATAGAGTATATTAGTAATGTTATCAAAGTATGGGTACCCCGCACCACCTTCCCAATGGGTACTGCTCAAGCCCTCATGCCAAACGCTCTGATGCTTTCCCCTCTTCCTGAGCTAGTGCCACAACTTGGCCATATGAAGCTCGAGCTAGTGCCGCAACCTGGCCATACGAAGCTCATAGTAACCTACCGGCACGCAATCCTCGGCCATCACTACATCTCGTCCCAAAAACACCTGAGAACCACATTACATCTCATCCTGAAGATTCTTGGGAAACATCTGTCGTAACCTGCCCGAAGGATCTTGGGCTATAGAACAGGGAAGAGGGATCATAGGGAAGAATAGTAACCAGCCATCCACAATGTCCTTTGGATGTTGGGAATAACACCCCCCGTCCCACGGGTATTCGACACGTAGTTCTCAATGCGGGTGGTGTGCGTAAAGAAACATAGAAAGATACAAATTTATATAAGTATAACAACCACTCAACCCATCCTAAGGCTTCTACACAAAGATCTGAGCACGTACCTTGGCACTGCTACTTCGAGAGTATGCACACAACAAGAAATCCCCAAACCCCATTTATGTTTTCATGTTCAACAGCTTTAGTTGTCAATTCTTTTAACTATTGTGCAACTATCAACAACCAAACCAAATCGAGTGTTCATAAAACATATCCCTGCCAACCACAAAAAGAGTTAGGGAAAACACAAGAAATCACATACCAACTCCTTTACAATTTGATTATCATATCCATCTTTAATTCACTTCCATCACAAAACCCCATCCTTCATTTATTCCCAAGTTCCACATATAAATTCATTTTCCACATTCCACATTTCCATTACTTTTCCCCCCGTATATAGTCCACTACTAACCACTTTAATAATATTCACCACCCATCATTGCAGCCCCACTGCCAAACATCATATCACACAACAACCCAAAAATTACCACTTCACACATCCTATAACAAAACCAACCCAACACCAACATGTTCATTATTCCGTCTTGTTGAACCGGGGTGATCAGACAAGGGTTCCGAGTTTTCATTTAATCAACCAGCTTTACGTGGAAAACCAATTCCATATTATGGAGAAAATTCCACCCACAATAAAATCTAGAAAGAGAGGGAAACATTTAATTGCGCAAGAAAAGTCCCCCAACGACCGTGATTTTCAGTAGATAGAAGCCTATTCAATTTACAACATAATCACATAACAAAAAAAGATATAATAACAACACACAAAAACTTCCCCATCCCCGTTCTTTAACCAGTTATTATCTATATTTACTGGTTCAACTATATCCCTCGAAAACAAGAGGACACCCATCCCACATGATGCACAATTTAGAGAGATGAAGGTGAGATCCCTACCTCAAAGGGTTCTGATGTCCTTCTACGAACATGACCACCACGATCACAAGGCTTCTCCCAGAACGACTGCACCCACCAAGGACGCCGCGGCACCACCGAATCAACAACACAAGAAAATCCCTCAACACGTAGATCACACGCCATAGCATGGAAAGAAAACAGGAGAAGTAGGATCGGAAAGAGAATACAAGAACAGAGGTTTAACATACCTTTTTAGAGTCGTTCGTCAAAGACCGTCGTTCCCGTCTATTATCAGTAGTCTCCTTGGTTGGAAACTTCGGAGGGGAAGTGGAAGAAGAGGGAATGGAATAGGATGTATGGTGTTCTCCCCGCTGATACGATCCCGCAGCCACTGACGGATCGACGATTGGAGTCCGGATGAAGAAGTTAGAGGAGGAAGACTTCTCGATAATCCAAGAGCGTCGTCGTGTGAAGAAGAAGCGATCGGTCTGGAAATAATCCGCGACCCTTTCTTATATAGGCAACGAATAGGTAAAATAGTATGCAATGTGTATTAATGAATACACGGTGTGACCGTACACCCGTTACGCGTTTTGACTGGTCAACACACGACACGTCACGCGGTTTCCACACGTTTTAATAATAGTGATAATTCTTTTAATATTTGGTGTTTTGTTGAACTGAGGCATGAGTCATGAAAATGTATTCATAATTGGTCTTAAAATGACCATATTAATTACAGGATTACACTGCCGCTGATGGTTCATCATTCCGACACCATATGAAGAAGTTACAGACTTTTTAAGTTTTGATCACCCAAAATAATAATAATATTATTTTATTATTATAATAATAATTTAATATTTAGATCAAAAGGGCTTGTGGTGTGAATCTCTCCCCTTACTCCACGCGCACCTCCTTATATCATTTATTATATGAACATTATTTATTTAAGGGAAAAAAGAACCCCTTATGCCTCCTTTACACACCAACATCACGACCCCTTTATTTTTTTCCATTTATTTATTTTCATTTATTATCTCATTTAATCCATATGATTGTTTTAATATTATATTATATAAATATTATATAATTTATATAGTATATACAAAGCAAATATTCTTCATGCGACTCAAGCATAATAGAAATAATATTAATTCCCTTGTCTTTTATCCATTATTAATTTAATTGTATTATCATATTATTATACTAGTAATATTATTAATTTCATATTTCAATTTAGAGAGAACCTATGCACAACCATTTCCATTTAATTGAATTAAATGACAAAACAAAATTAATATAACTTACATATTCAACCCCTTTTTAATACATTTAATTTCATTAATCTCTCATACATAGTTTTACGTCATCATTGTTATTACTCTTTTTTCAATAATAATAATAATAATTTATTATTTAATTTTATTAACTCATCGCCATTATTATTTTTAATAACAATAATATTTACGCTCATCGCATTGACTACATTAAACCACCACGTCAGATATCTGAATCCAACCATGCCACGTCAATGTCGCGTAACATACGTCAATTTAATTATTCAATTATATTTCTTTTATTTCACATTGATTTAACTAAAACCATTTTAATTTAATTAACACCTAATATTTTCAATCCATCATAATAATAATAACACTTACGCTACGCATCTTCATTTATTTATTTACAATAAGTAACATGACTCATTTCATTAATTTCTCATTATTTTTAATATTATGAATAATATTAATAACACAACACCCATTATTATTATTTAAATTTAATTTCAACAATTACTAAATTAATAACAAGCCGCATGTTTCATTTATCAACGTCTAATGGGTCACACACCTTCCCACTTCACATCATTAGTAATAATAACGCCCATTTAATCATTTTATCATGATTATTCTCTTTTTAGTTTAATTAATCACACAATTTATGTCATCATCATTATTATTTAACATATTTTTACGTTATCACCAGTATTAAAAATTATCATTATAATGCACGTCGTGTTGACCACATCGATTTCAATAAAGGAATGGACCAGAGGGGTCCGAGCCATCACATCAGGTACCTCTCAAAACATTCTCATCCTCGAGAATTAAAAACCAACCCAGAAAAAAGAATGGGTCCGAACAACCACCCCGCAAGATACCTCTCAGGGATCTCGTCATAACAGAAAACAACCGACAACCCTAATTATATGATTTAGCAATTCCTTCTCCCATACCGAGATATTATCTGCTTTAGGCGGCACTAACTCGCCTGCACGGGTTTAATCGCATCCACATTAATGCGTCTTGATTAGAAATTTGGTCTTCCAACTTCCATATATTAGAATTTTCCAAACTTACACTACCCCCAACACTATACAAAACAACAATAAATTTCCCGAACAAATGGCTTGAGGAATTCCTTCTCCCATGTCGAGATATTATCCACTTTAAACGGCACTGACTCGCTTGCACGGGTTTAATCGCATCCACATTAATGCGTCTGGATTAGGGATCAGGTCCTTCTCTCCCCACATGTTAGGACTCTTCACACACATTTAAAGGAAAGAGGGAAAAAACTTAGCATTATAGACTCATGAAAAACAAGGTCCAGACCCAAAGCATGGGTGAGAATGAGTTTCAACAAATGAGTGTGATGCTCCTAAATTTAAACAAAACATAAATAAGAGCATTTAAGTAAAACCGAAAACATCGCTCTCAATCTCTGGCCTGGCTAGGGTTGTCGCTTATGTTGCATGAAACTATTTGCGTCCCACTCCTCTACCTCTCTGTTGACATCCAGGTGACATAGTTGTATGGTAAACAAAGAACGCCTAAGCCCAGGTAGCAAAGAAATTTTCTCAAGGTTTCATTTTATCATTTTAATTTCAATTTCTTTCCCAGAACACCCAAATCAAGTAAAACACAATCATTATGATGCATGTACCTTCCCTAGGGTCTCTACACTGTAATCAATATAGTCTCACTTGGTCGTTCGGTAGGCTCAGAGTCCTTGCATCGGATCACGGGGGGCCCTAAAATCCCGTGTCCTAGCCGGTAATCCTTAGCCTATATCATGCACCAAGATTAACCAACATTGTTGCCCTACCATCCCATGCAGTCCTCATTGTGCCTAACTCCAGACTCCATCCTATCTCTCAACCATCATCCTCTAATACCATTCGGTCACGACCACCTCCCACCAAAGATGCCCCTCCTAAGATGTCAATGGTGAAAGAGAGATAATGACCCCCGAGTCCTGCCTCCAGTAGGCCCCAGGGAGGCGACTAGCAACAAGGGTATGAGTTTTCACAAATATGGGAGGCATTACCCTTTTTATTATTTAAGATCAGGAAATAGGAAAAGTCAACCACCAAAAAGGAAAAGAACAAGTGTATAGAAATAAACCCAAACCAATCCCACATGCATGTTTAAATAGTTCTGAAATAGGGTACAAGTACAAGAAAGCTCAAAAAGTACAATACTAAAAGAAACAAGAGTACAACAGACTGCAATAACTCCAACTGTCCTGACTAGTAGGGTCTCGCATGGCCCTGGTAGTCCTCCTGGAAACCTGAAAGTAAACATAGGGTGAGCATACATGTATACTTATTAGGGAAACCTAAAGCTCTCGTGCACAAGTGGGGAGACATCCTAATGCCCTGTGAGAAAACAAAAAAACCAAAACCTAGCAAGGAATCTATCCACCCAGCCTCACCAGTCACACTCACCAAGTAACACAAGTCAATAGAGTATAGTAGTAATGTTATCAAAGTATGGGTACCCCGCACCACCTTCCCACTAGATACTTCTCAAGACCTCACGCCTAAAGCTCTGATGCTTCCCCCTCTTCCTGAGATAGTGCCGCAACTTGGTCATACGAAGCTCGAGCGAGTGCCGCAACATGGCCATACAAAGCTCATAGTAACCTTCTGACATTAAATCCTCGGCCATCACCACATCTCATCCCGAAAACACATGGGAACCACATCACATCTCATCCCAAAGATTCTTGGGAAACATCTGTCATAACCTTCCCGAAGGATCTTGGGCTATAGAACCTGGAAGAGGGAGCATAGGGAAGAACAGTAACCAGCCATCCACAATGTCCTTTGGATGTTGGGAATAACACCCCCCGTCCCACGGGTGTTCGGAACGTAGTACTCAACGCGGGTGGGGTGCGTAAAGAAACATAGAAAGATACAGATTTATATAAGTATAACAACCACTCAGCCCATCCTAAGTCTTCTATACAAAGATCTGAGCACGTGCCTTGGCACTGCTACTTCGGGAGTATGCACACAACAAACAATCCCCAAACCCCATTTATGTTTTCATGTTCAACAGCTTTAGTTGTCAATTATTTTAACTATTGGTAAATTATCAACAATCAAACCAAATCGAGTTTTCATAAAACATATCCCTTCCAACCACAAAAAAAGTTAGGGAAAACACAAGCAATCACATACCAACTCCTTAACAATTTGATTATCATATCCATCTTTAATTCACTTCCATCACAAAACCCCACCGTTCATTTATTCCCAAGTTCCACATATAAATTCATTTTCCACATTCCGCATTTCCATTAATTTTCCCCCTGTATATAGTCCACTACTAACCACTTTAATAATATTCACCACCCATCATTGCTGCCCCGCTGCCAAACATCATATCACACAACAACCCAAAAATTACCACTTCACACATCCCATAACAAAACCAACCCAACACCAACATGTTCATTATTCCGTTTTGTTGAACCGGGGTGATCACACAAGGATTCTGAGTTTTCATTTAATCAACCAGCTTTACGTGGCTAACCAATTACATATTATGGAGAAAATTCCACCCATAATAAAATCCATAAGGAGAGGGAAACATTTAATTGTGCAAGAAAAGGCCCCCAACGACTGTGATTTTCAGTAGATAGAATCCTTTTCAATTTACAACATAATCACATAATAAAAAAAGATAGAATAACAACACACAAAAACTTCCCCATCCCCATTCGTTAACCAGTTATTATCTTTATTTACTGGTTCAACTATATCCCTCGAAAACAAGAGGACACTCACCCCGCATGATGCACAATTTAGAGAGACGAAGGTGAGATCCCTACCTCAACGGGTTCTGATGTCCTTCTACGAACACGACCACCACAATCACAAGGCTTCTTCGAGAACAACTGCACCCACCAAGGACATCGCGGCACCACCGAATCAACAACACAAGAAACTCCCTCAACACAGAGATCACACTCCATAGAATGGAAAGAAAACGGGATAAGTAGGATCGAAAAGAGAATACAAGAACATAGGTTTAACATGCCTTTTTAGAGTCGTTCGTCAAAGACCTTTGTTCCCGTCAATTATCAGTAGTCTCCTTGGTTGGAAACTGCGGAGGGGAAGTCGAATAAGAGGGAATGGAACAGGGTGTATGGTGTTCTCCTCACTGACATGATCCCGCAGCCACTGACGGATCGACGATCGGAGTCCGGATGAAGAAGTTAGAGGAGGAAGACTTCTCGATCATCCAAGAGCATCGTCGTGCGAAGAAGAAGCGATCGGTCTGGAAATAATCCACGACCCTTTCTTATATAGGAAATGAATAGGTAAAACAGTATGCAACTTGTATTAATGAATACACGGTGTGACCGTACACCCGTTACGCATTTTGACTGGTCAACACACGACACGTCACGCGGTTTCCACGCGTTTTAATAATAATGATAATTCTTTTAATATTTGGTGTTTTGTTGACCTGAGGCATGAGTCATGAAAAGGTATTCATCATTGGTCTTAAAATGACCGTCTTAATTATAGGATTACACTGTCGCTGATGGTTTGTCATTCCGACACAATATGAAGAAGTTACAGACTTTTTAATTTTTGATCACCCAAAATAATAATAATATTATTTTATTATTATTATTATAATTTAATATTTTGATCAAAAGGGCTTGTGGAGTGAATCTCTCCCCTTACTCCATGCGCACCCCCTTATATCATTTATTATAACAATATTATTATTATATGAACATTATTCATTTAAGGGAAAAAAAGAACCCCTTATGCCTCCTTTACACACCAACATCACGCCCCCCTTTATTTTTTTCCATTTATTTATTTTCATTTATTAGCTCATTTAATCCATATGTATAATGACTCATACTTTACATACATTGTTAATACTTCAAAATTGAATCATACTTATTACAACATATAACAAAACCACGAAAGGACCGTATAGGTATAGTGTCTTTAGAAACTGGGAAACATAAACAACTGGTTCATAAAGCATCAACTTTGCCTCCCACTTATTTCATCATATCTAGAGTCCCTTTTTGGAATATCCTACTTAATAACCTTCTTCCTGACCTGGGGAAAGAAAACATACAAAAGGGTGAGCTAAAATGCTCAGTAAGGGTAAACAAAAGAAATATCAATCACATCGTATACACAAGCACATAACTTTTGGAAATCTTATTCTGCAAAAGAGATCATAATTTCATAACATGGGATAAATCATGGCAGTGAAATGTAATCACAATAATCATAACTTAAAACATGAAACTTTGTGGCATTCACACATAATCATAGAGAATCATTTCTTGTTAGTCAAGACTCATTTCCAAGACTATCTTAGTGGACAAAGTCTCTTTCTGAACCGAGTCACCCTCGTTTCAGTCCTATTTCACTGAACCGGTATAACCTACCGTTCCAGCCATGTCTTTCTCATGAGATATAAAATCTTTACCCAATGAATTGGAGGGAGATATAGGTCCCACCCATCTCATAATGATACCATTCTTATGTGTGCCACAAAATCATAAATCATACATCATTACATAACCCATGTAATAAAAATGGGAATCTTAAACATCGTGACATCATAAAACAATTCATATAAGATAAAGGAATTCATAAAAATATAATTCCATCACAAAATAATCAAATCAATGTAATAATAGGGATAAAAACAGAACCCTTTATTATCTTAGATGGAAAATAATTTTGATAAAAAACTTGAACTCTATTCTTGAGGAAAATATCCTTTCTACTTCAAAAACATTTTCCTTTCTTAACATGTCATACAATTTTAAACTAAAAGAAGTTGATTAAATATAAACTTGAAAACTTGTAATGTAAGATTCTTGTAAATAATGTTTTAAAAATCCATTCATGCCGTATAAGTTAAAAAAAACATTCTTCCCGTACTTTTGTCAGAAAAGTCAAAAAGTACCTCGTATGAAAAATGTCAAAAGATTCCATTCATATCTTTTACTAAAAACTCACCGAAGGTTAAAATTGTATTTAAAAAATTGTAGGTGGATGGAAATAATATTACATATTGAGGAAACATGGATGTGGCTGATAAAATTCTCCCCAGTAAATTCCAAAGTATAAACAATCTCGGATAAAAATGAGATTGTGATATTTCCCTTACCTTAGGTCTGACTTGCTTTCTAAGTGTCCGAACATCCTGTATAATGATTTGAATAATGTTATTGACTTATTACAGAATCATACTTATTTTTATGATATCATATATGGTCATATTCTTATCTTCTTAGTAGTAATATTTCATTGCTACTTGTTATTCAGGTGTTTATAACTTTTTGTTCTTATGCGTGTTTTGTCGAATAAATTCTTATTATTCTCTTTAGGTTATAGATAACTCATTTCCAGAATGGTATTAGTGTAATATATATCATATTCATTCATTCAATTCATTTATATAATCATTATTAAATGAAGATCATGTAGAACGAGTCGCATCACATCGTGGAGATGGTATTCCGTACGTACGCACGAGTGATGATATTGTTCCTATGATCGTGGAATTGTATTGGAGTATATGTATACTATTTCAGAATAAATATCACTTTATAATAGTCATATATGGTCATTATTTACACCATTATACCCATCCAAGTAAGGTGGTGGTGGAAAATAGATTACACCACGGCGTGGAGACGGTATTCCGTACGTACGCACGCGCGGTGATTTCTTTTTCCGTAGGATGGATAGATGGTACAATAGGGTTGTTTCATAATTATAATAACATATCAGTATATGAGTGATACTGATGTTATTACTTCATAATGAAACAACTAAAGAAGAAGAAGTGGAAGAAGAAATAAAGATGATAGAATCGGTAACGGACATTACCTCTTCTTTGAAGTGCTTCTTTGAGACCTTCTTTTAGGGCACTAAAATTGGTCTTTGAAGAATACCAGGACCTATAGGATGTCTCTAGTGAAGTGGAGAGGAGAAATTGTCAGGGTTTGGCCGAGCTTGAAGGCTCAAAGTGGTGTGAGGAAGAGGGGGAGGAGGTGTCCTTTTATAAGGGAGGAGAGGGGCACCTTTGGAATAACTAAAACTATTATTTTATTATAAAGTCATGTTCGGTTTTAAATAGATCCAAATTGATATATTTCTAAGCTAAGGTGGGGATGGGTCGAAATACTCTCATACAATAGAATTTAGACAAGTTTAGGTTCCTATTTTAACCTTATCATTTAGATTTAACATTAAGTTAAATAATTTTACTTTTACCATGTCTTCTTGTGTTCTTATACTATAAGGTTAATAAACTTACTATAAGCAGTCAAATTAACCCCAAGTTGTTTATTATTAATATATATAACCTTATCTAAGTCATTTGTCCGAAACTTAGATTTTTAGGAATAAAATAACAATTACCAATATAATATTTGTTTTAAAAACTATTTTATGTCAATTTTGACACTATTTAGTAATTGATTTTTGTGAAAATCATAACAGAATTATTAGTTCGAACCAAGTTAATTAAATCAATAATAACATGTCATATTAACCTATAAAATTAGTGGGATTCATAAAAAGTCTCAAATTATATTTATTTGGGTATTTATAACATCAATTATGTCAATATTTCATTAATAAGATAATTATTGCATCATTGTTGTGTCATAAATAAATTAAATTATTTAATGTCTAAAAATTAAAAATAAAATACCATTATGTAGGAAATATTTTTATCTTTCTAATGAATATTTATAGTCGAATTTATCTTATGTATAACCCCATATTAAAAATTATTTACTTACTAAACTTTGATTTTAACTATTTTAACCCTTCTTTAAATAAATTAATAATAAATGTCCTAATCTAATCCAAGTGGGCCTAAATGGTCATATTTTATTCCTAAGTTTGTTTTTTGTCGAATTAAACTTATCCAATAGAATTAGTACATGTTTTAGGGTAATAATAATATCATCTTTACCCTTAATTATCCTATTTACTTTTTACCGTGGTAAAAAAAGTAAAAAGTTATTATTCACCAAAAAATTATTTTCATCTCATTGAACCACATTTTACTTACTGACATCAACTGTGTCTCTAGGATTTTTGAAATTCCACTCACAGAAGCGGTAAAATTAAGTTTTATGAAAAAATCAGTTTTTTAACTACCACTTAGTGGTTTCACTATTCATCAAAAATTGAAAGTTTTCAGAAAAATACCAAAATTTCACCCTAGGCTAATTTCGATATTACGAATCCAAAAATGAAGTCCATTTTGAAAAATAAAATTTATAAAATTTCAAAAAGTGGTTATTACTATTCATAACGGCTAGTTTTAATAATATTTTAATAGCATATCGTTGTTTAGTGAAACTCGGTATTGCGTATGACGCAAGCTATTGAGGAAGGTCGCGATTTCGTGTAAAGCAAGTCAAGCAAGTGTTGTGTAGAAAAAGATTACTTTGATGATTTATATAACATAAAAGTCTCGGGTGTTGCAATATGATTGTTTTAATATTATATTATATAAATATTATATAAGTTATATAGTATATACAAATCAAATATTCTTCATGCGACTCAAGCATAATAGAAATAATATTAATTCCCTTGTCTTTTATCCATTATTAATTTAATTGTATTATCATATTATTATACTAGTAATATTATTAATTTCATATTTCAATTTAGGTAGAACCTATTCACAACCATTTCCATTTAATTGAATTAAATGACAAAACAAAATTAATATAATTTACATATTCAACCCCTTTTTAATACATTTAATTTCATTAATCTCTCGCACATAGTTTTACGTCATCATTATTATTACTAATTTTTCAATAATAATAATAACAATTCATTATTTCATTTTATTAACTCATCTCCATTATTATTTTTAATAACAATAATATTTACGCTCATCGCATTGACTACATTAAACCACCGCGTCAGATATCTGAATCCAACCATGCCACGTCAATGTTGCGTAACATATGTCAATTTAATTATTCAATTCTATTTATTTTATTTCACATTGATTTGACTAAAACCATTTTAATTTAATTAACACCTAATATTTTCAAGCCATCATAATAATAATAACACTTACTCTACGCATCTTCATTTATTTATTTACAATAAGTACCATGACTCATTTCATTAATTTCTCATTATTATTAATATTATGAATAATATTAATAACACAACACCCATTATTATTATTCAAATTTAATTTCAACAATTACTCAATTAATAACAAACCGCATGTTTCATTTATCAACATATAATGGGTCACACACCTTCCCACTTCACATCATTAATAATAATAACGCCCATTTAATCATTTTATCATGATTATTCTCTTTTTAGTTTAATTAATCACACAATTTATGTCATCATCATTATTATTTAACATATTTTTACATTATCACCAGTATTAAAAATTATCATTATAACGCGCGTCGTGTTGACCACATCGATTTCAACAAAGGAATGGACCGGAAGGGTCCGGGCCATTACAATAGGAGACCCTTAATCTCTATCATGAGTAGCATCCTTATCCTCATTAGAATAAATAGGATCAACATATTCAGTTCCTAGATCAAGATCCACTAAATCACTTGACCTAACAGGATGGTCCATTATGTTGATTTTTTCATAAATCTTATACTCATCACCAACCCATTCTGGGTTCCAGGTATTCCAATGAATCTTCATTATTTTTCAAATTTCCTTATTCAAACAGATTCCAAAACAAGTAGATACAGTCTCTTCATTTCCACAAATACAACCTTTCTCCATTAACATGGTAGAAATCATACTTGGTTAGAAGAGGTAATTGGTCTTACAATAGGGATTATTATTTCATATATATAAATTATAAGGTATCTACATAGATTAAATTTTATTCATTTATTCATAAGATATAACAAGTATACATCTTAATACATTAATGATGCAAAATAACCTTTCCTAGGAAAGACCTGGTGCTGAATGATCTTAATCATCAATCTTCTCTCACCTTCTAACTCTGTAGCGATTGGTCTTTTTTGGGATTCATTTATAGTTAGCTCTTTCAATGTTATCTCATAGAAAAATAGATCACTCTCTGGTGGAGAGGTACCTTCATATTCATCGAATATCCCTTCATGTGGAACCATAACACATTCAGCCTAATCCCTAGAAGAAAATGAAATTCTCCTTCCTTTAATTGTAGATTTAATCCAAAATACCTCACTGCCTTACAAATGAAATTCATCATTAATATTAAGCTCATGGAAAAACATTGGGTAATAAGGCCTCTAATTATTTGAAAACCAGCCCAACCAACCTTGGGTCTGCAGCACCCTCGACAGTAGAGACTTACTCTCTAGTAACCATTTAGCAAGAACTTCCTTCTCTTGAGTTAGCACAATGTTCACAAGAGATGGATTGACAGGATAAGACCTACTCGATTCTCCCTTTTTCTTTTTAGTAGGTTATGAATAGTATATAGATCATTCTTCAAGTGTGTGCTTCATTCTTTCCCTTTATGATAGTTTGGTTGAAGGATAGAAGATGAAAGGTCTAGGGTAAAGAGCAACAATATGAGTGTAAGTGTTAATGTGTGAGGGTAATTATTAGAGTGGATCGACGTGAATTTATATCATTTAGGGAATTGGAGATCATAAATTTGTGAACTGAATTCAAAGAAATAAATAACACAGTGTTGTTTTGGATAAAAACATAAGATAGATAAAACAATGGGTCATCAGTGTCGGCATGATAGTTTTTTTCATAACACTATCAGGGTCGACATGACAAAGTGTCAGTGTCATCATGACAACTATGTCAGCATGAAAATGTGTTGGTGTCAGCATGACAAGGTTTTGGTGTTGGCATGATAGTTGTGTCAGTGATATATCACCTGCCTATTTATCTTTACGGTGTCACAACTACACTCATTTTTCACCAAGAGTTATCAACATTAGGTCCTTATAAATTAATCATCTCATATTCATGTTTGATGTAATTCATTCATTAAGAGTTCAATGTATTTGTGAATATGTCACAAGATGATGTTCAGTACCAATAAACTCTAGTGTTATATCACCTTTTTGATAATAATCTCTCAAAAAGTAGTGTCTTACAAAAATATGCTCTATTTTAGAATGAGAAATATGATTCTTTGAGATGTTAATATCACTTATATTATCATAGTTTATAGATACATGTCTGAATTGATATCCATAGTCTAGTAAAGTGTGTTTCATCAACAAAATCTGAGCACAAAATCTACCAGTAGCTATTTATTCAGCTTCAGTAGAAGTTAATGAAATAGATTTTTGATTTTTACTACACCATGAAACTAGAGACATGCCCAAAAAGTGACATGTTCCAGAGGTTTTCTTTCTATCTAACTTACAACCACCCAAATCAGCATCAGAATAACTCACTAAATCAAAAGGATGTCCTCTAGGATAGAAAAGTCCTAAATTGGTTGCATATTTGTGGTATTTGAAAATTATATTAACAATAACTTAATGGGACTATTTGGGATTAGCTTGAAAATTACAACACATACACACACTAAACATAATATCAGTCCAGCTAGTAGTTATGTAAAGTAAACTCTCAATAATTCCTCTATAAGTGGTTTGATCAAAAGCATTACCGTTTTTATCAAGATCCAACTTATGTGTGCTACGTATTGGAGTATCACTACTTTTTTTAACATCAAATAAAAACCTTTTTAAAATATGATTTGCATATTTACTTTGATTTAAAATAATACCTTCTTTATTTTTAAAGATTTGAAATCCAATAAAGAATTTGAGTTCCCCCATTAAACTCATTTCAATTTCACTTTCCATAATTTTTGAAAAATCAAAACATAAAGAATTTTTAGAAGATCCAAAATAATATCATCTACATAAATTTGAACTACTAAAACATATTTATAATTTCTCTTTATAAAAAGAGTAGGTTCAGATATACCTTTTTTCAAACCTTTGGAAATAAGAAAACTACTTAGTCTATCATACCAAGCCCTTGGAGCTTGCTTCAAACCATATAAAGTTTTTCTTAATTTAAAAACATGATTTGGAAAGTGAGGGTTTGTAAAACTAGGGGGTTGTTCAACAAAAACATCCACAATTAAAAGCCCATTTTGTAATTCACTCTTAAAATTATTTTTATATAGTTTGAAATTTATATGTGCGGCATATGAAATTAAGATTCTAATGGCCCCAAGTGTACCAATTTGTGAAAAACTTTCCTTATAGTCAATTCCTTCTTCTTGACTATAACCTTGTGCAACTAATATGGATTTATTTCATACAATATTACTAGCTTCATCTACTTTATTTATAAACACCCATTTAGTTTCTATGGTCATGATGTCTTTAGGTCTATCTATACGTCTCCAGAATTTATTTCATCCAATCTTAATTAATTCTTCTTGCATATCCATTACCCAAAATTCACCATTGATAGCATCATTGAAGTTCTTAGGTTAAAGCTATGAAAAAAAGGCTTCATGTTTACCCTGATTTCTCAGAGAGGCTCTAGTATGTGTCCCTTTATCTAGGTCCCCACCTACAATATCTAAAGGATGATTCTTAAGAGTTATAACAAATCTAGGAAAAGAAGGGCTGGTGATTTAAACTTCTTCAACAGGTCCGGGTTCATCATGAATAGATTTTGGAGAATTTCTAGAACTGGATGATTTAATTTATTATTTAACAACAGGGTTATAAGATTTTGTATTTATGTAAAGATTTTATAGATCATCCTCAAGATTTTCTCGGGAGGTATTAGGATCATGTGGATCTGTTTCATCAAATTTGACATGCACATATTATTCTACACACTTAGTTATTTTATTAAAGACTCTATATAATATAATTTATATTTAATAACCTTGAAATATTCATTTATAACTTTTGAAGGAATGTTTGTCTGGATTTTATTTTGTAATAAGGATATAGAATTTGAAACCAAAAACTTTGATGTATCTAACTTTGGTTTTTCTATTATTCCACAACTCAAAGGGGTTTTTTCTTAAGAATTGGTTTGATTAAGACTCTGTTAATTATATATCAAGTTGTATTGATATCTTCATCCCAAAAATATATAGGTAAGTCATATTTAATAACCATAGTTTGTGCAACCTCTTATAAGGTTATATTTATACTTTTTACAATACCATTCTGTTGAGGTGTCCTAGGAGAAAAGAAGTTATGACATTATCCATTATGTGAGAAAAAATATTCAAACTCTTAGTTTTTAAACTCATGTCCATGTTAACTTATCAATGATTTAATTCTAATACAACTTAGGTTTTCTACTATTCAATAATACATTGTAAAATGAGAACAAGATTCACTTTTGTGAGCAAGAAAGAAAGTCCAAGTATATATAGAAAAGTCGACTATAAGGAAAAGACATATTACATCCCATTAAATATATAAACCCTTGATGGTCCAAAAAAAATCCATGTGAACCAACTCAAGTGGTTCAAAAGTTGAAACATCTTTCTTTGGCTGGAAAGATATTTTATGTTTTTTACTCTTTTAATAAGGATTACATACATTGTAATTTGGAAACTCTAGTTTGGGTAGATCATCGACTAAATATTTTCTAGTATGCTTTCTAAGAGAGTGAATATTAAAATTTATTAATCTCACTTTCCAAGGGAAAGACTCTTTATGAATGACACTCAAACAATAAACATTTTTATAAACTAAGGAATCAATGTTTACATCATAAACATTTTCATTTATATAAGAAAAAAATACTAATTAATTTTTAGAATTAAAGACATTGCATGAATAATTTTAAAAATTATCATTAAAACCGTCATCAATTTGCTGAGAGATACTAAGAAGATTTTACTTTAATCCATTAAAAAAATGTACTTTGGAAATTCTAACTAAGTTAGAGTTACCAATTTGGCTAAGGCCAATTATTTTTCCTTTAGAATTATCAACAAAAGTGACATGTTCACCATCAATATTTATCTAAATCTTGTAGCATGAATAATCTCCTATAATGTGTCTTTAATGTGACGTCCCGACCAGGCTCACCTCTTGAACCGTGGCTGGACCGGTGCGTCACATAACCTTAAGTGCATCTCCTCGAATGCCAGAGGCTAACGACTTGTAGCGAGGGCCCTTTTTGTGTCTGTGGGGGAGACTATTCCCTCAAAGGTAATATATATTATCACAACATAAGTAAACAACAACAAATAATAAGCAACGAAAGCATGTGAATAAATAAACTACAGTAGAAGAAATGTAAATAATCCAACTGAATAATAAAAACCAAGTGCGGAAACTCACAAGAGTGTCATGCCATGATATGAGACTAAACAGAAAGTAAGAAAAAAAGAACTCAAACACATAGTCAACTAAATAAAAAGACACAAGCAGAAACTGCATGATGAGAAAGGCCTGGTCCTCTGCCCCAGTCTCCATCCTAAGCAAAAATGAACAGTCAAGCATCAGAAGCAGCATGCTTCCCCTTGTCAATACCTGCGAGCATGTAATCTACTCAGGTGTTGACGACACCCGAGTAGGGTTTGAGATAAAATCCCAGTAGGCCAGCACCCAAAGTGTCTAAACCATTCCATTTAGTGCAAAATAAAAATGCAGTGTGCCATTACATAACCATTTCAAATAAATTAATTGTAGTGCAATGAAATAAATAAGTCAGCCTGGGTCCCAAACGACACCCATGCCTGGTCACCTGCTTTAGCCTAAGATGGTAGTATGAAAGAGTACATGTCAGTAGAAATGCACAAAAACACACACACACACAGATATATATATAACCCAGAAATCAAAGTAAAACCAGGAAAAAGTATACCCCAAGCTTGTGCTTTAACTTGGGGTTCAAGTCTAGTGTCAACCAGGAACACTTCCACATATCAGGGGAAATATCTCAATTCTAAATAGACTCAATTAAAAATAACATAAACCTTAAGTGCATCATTATTTAAAGTTAAATATGAGAGTTGGAGTCTGAGCCTGTCCCGAAGGTATCGCTACGGAACATCCATCAATTTATCCAATGCCACCGAGCCCGTCCAAGGAAATATTTAGAAAAAACAAGTATCGACCGCGGCATGGCTTTACCCAGAGTCCTTCCCGATCTCACAAAAAGGGGTCGAGTGTCATCTGAGACTGGCTTAGCCACATTGCCAACAGATCCATCCTGATGGGCCCTTTTAGAACCGGTATCACTCAAAAGTATTAGAAATTATGGGGAAGTCTTGGTTTGGCAAAGACAACGACACCCCCCCCCGACACATAGAGGTAACCTGTCAGGAATGGAGGATCTAAGTATGGCCCTTAATACGAGACCCACCTACTTTCTCTGACTTGAATTTAATTAAAGTTTTCACAACAGCCGATATAACATAATCATCATATAAAGTCGCAGATTGAAAACTAACCAGATACACCTATGTATCACAAGGAATAAATTTAACGGTATAGCACAAAAACTTGCAAGGAAATATACATATCATATCAACCTCAGCAGATAATGCATATTTAAATAATAAACAATTCATCAAAACAAGTGCCAATGATCCAACAATTGAAGTTCATGTTTAAGAAACTATTTATTTAACTTAATTACAATAAAAAGTTTCTTCACAACACATGCAATTAATCAATAAATAAACTCGGATAATGGAAGAATACACCGATCATGACGGCATGCCTAAAGGGTATCCAACTTTGTTGCAATAATTCAAACAACTATTCATTTAATTTATAAACAATAAAAAGGGGTTGTGCATTACCCGCAGCTAATTAAATTAATAACCCAGCTAACAGAAAAATACGCTGACTATGTCAGAACACCCAAAGGGTTGTCCGATATTTTTGAAACCATTCAAAAAAATTAATTTAATATGATTAAGGCTACAATATTTAAATAGAACCATTAGAGTAATTAAAATGGGTAAAATTACACAAAGACGATAGGCACCAACTAATGGCACAACCGTGCGTTTTTATAAACTGCAAAAAAATGGAGGTAAGGTGAGTAGGCACCCTACCTTGTTTTCGTAGATGACTCTAAGATCCTCACTAATCTTCTATTTGACCTAAAATAGATGAAAATGAAGGATTATAGAAAAACCCTAAAATAGGGTAAGAAACTTCCACGATGAACTGTGTACAGAATACTCAACAGAATCAAATGATTACACTTTAACAATGTTAACCTTTCCATAAGGTTTACTGCGCACCTAACGGCGAAGGAATCGGATGTCGGAAGGAGGAGCAGCGGCCTTCCGAAGGGGCTGCTGGTTGGTGTGACGGGATTGAGGGGTGCGACGTGATAAGTGGGGGAGGGAAAGAGGAGAGGAAAAAAGAAAAGAAAGAAAAGAAAGAAAAAGAAAAGAAAAGAAAAATAAGGGAAAATAAAATATCAGGAAATAAATAAATAAAATAAAATGATAAAATAAAACAAAATAATGGAAAGGAAAATAATAAAAAATAATTAAAAACGGTAATTCCCCATTTTAATTATTTTCATTTTTTCCCGTAACCCCCTCTTTATTTTATTTCAGAATTTCTTATCTTAATTTCATTTAATTCTTCTTTAAATCTGTTATTACTCTTTTCCTATCCTTAATTAATTATTTAAAACTTGAACAGCGCGCCTAAGCGCGACGTGAAATTTTTCATGAAAGGTCTATAATTATTTAAATTAAATAAAAAGCTGCATGGGACCCGTAGCGAGGTGTGCAGGCGCACGCCCCAGGTCGCTTAATTAATTAGACTATAATAAAGTAAAAATGGTATGTACTTGATTAAGTCCAGGACATTACAACCTCCCCTCCTTAAGACAACTCGTCCCCGAGTTTCCCTTCCGAGGGTAGTGGAACGTTGCCAGAGAAGAGTATCGGCCATTGCGCACGTACATCCATCTCTCGCTCCCAGGTCTCGTCCTGAATGCGTCCGTGTTGACACAACACTCGAAATAGTGGGACTGACTTTCCTCAGAGGAATTTTATACTACGATCAACGATACGGATTAGATGCTCCATAAAGGATGCATCAGCGTCAAGCTCAATGTCGTGAGGGTCAAAAGAATGAGATAGGTTTGAATGATATTGTTGAAGCTGAGATACATGGAAAACATTGTGCATGGCATGAAAACTTTGAGGTATTAGTAACTTATAGGCTACCGGCCCAACTCTCTCCACTATCTTGAAGAACCCGACGTATCTCGGTGATAACTTCCCCTTTCTCCTGATATGCCTGTGACCCAACCTTGGAGAAACACACAGAAAGACTCGATGTCCCACCTCAAACTCCAGAGGTCTGTAGCGACGATCGGTATAAGACTTTTTCCTAGACTGAGCTATAGTCATATGCTTTTGAATCAGCTAAACTTTCTCAGAAGTCTCTTGAACGAGATGAGGACCCAACAGAGCTGCCCCACATACTTCGTGCCAGCATAAAGGCGAACGAAACATTCTACCATAGCGAGCCTCGTACGGAGCCATTTGAATTATTTCCTGGAAGCTATTATTATAGGTAAATTCGGCAGGAGGTAAATTCTTCTCCTAGGAACCTCCAAAATCAAGGATAAAAGCTCGTAACATATCCTCTAACACTCGTATAGCTCTCTCGGATTGCCCATCGGTTTGGGGGTGATATGTAGTACTCAGAAGTACCTGTGTGCCTAGTACCTTTTTCATTCCTTTCCAGAACCATGAAGTAAAATATTCATCCCTGTATGAGACAATAAAATGAGGTACACCATTAACTCACACAATTTCCCAGATATACAGCCTTCCCAACTCATCAATCATAAAGGTCTCTCAGATAGGCAAGAAGTGTGCAACCTTGGTCAACCTATCGACAACCACCCATACTGCATCGCTGCCTCGAGGAGATCTTGGAAAGCCTGTAACAAAATCCATGGTTATGTCATTCCATTTCCATTCAGGAATAGATAGAGGTTGTAGGAGTCCTGCAGGTTGCTGGTGCTCTGCCTTCACCTGTTGGCAGGGGGAGCACCAAGTGATGAAACCTGCTATATGCTTTTTCATACCAGGCCACCAAAACTGTCGACACATGTCTCTATACATCTTGGTCAGTTCAGGATAAAATACCCAAATAGAGGTGTGAAATTCCTTCATCAGCTCTTCCCGTATACCTGAAGGTACCCATACACGTCCATGGTAATAGAGAGTTTCACTGCCATCAATAACCCGAACAGGGGGTGGGTTCTCTCCTGTAACACTTTCCCTCAAAACGAGACCCTCATGGTCAATCAACTATTGCCTGTGGAGTTTCTCTAGAAGAGAGTATGTCACTGTAAGAGCTGCTAGAACTGGTTGTCCACTCTGCTTTTGAACCTCCAGATGCATCTCTGAAAACAAGGCCATCATCTGCCACTCACTGCTGGCTACCTGCAAGACTTGATTCTGTGTCTTTCGGCTTAAAGCGTCCGCCATAGCATTACCTTTACCAGGGGTATAAGCAAGCTCAAAATCGAATGACTGAAAGTATTCGACCCACCTGCGTTGCCTTAATTTCAAGTCTCGTTGAGTGGGGATATATTTCAAGCATTTATGATCTGTGTAAACAATGAATCTCTCACCCAACAAATAGTGTCTCCAACAACGTAAGCACAGCTGCCAACTCAAGGCCATGTGTAGGATAGTTTTTCTCATGAGGTCTCAGCTGGAAGGATCCATAAGCCATGAATCAATCACCCTGCATCAAAACTGCACCCAGTCCAATTCCGGAAGCATCACAATAAACTGTATAGCTCTTACCTGGTTCAGGAAGAATCAGGAATGGGGATGAGGTCAGTCTTCCTTTCCACTCCTGAAAATTATTTTCACAATATTCTGACCAGATGAACTGTACACCTTTCTTAGTCAAGTCCGTGAGAGGCGCTGCTAAGTGGGATAAATCATGGATGAATCACCTGTAATAGCTAGCAATCCCCAAGAAACTGCGGATGATGAAGACACTCTTGGGCTGCTCCCATGATACCACGATGCTCACCTTTTCTGGATCAACTGATACCCTTGATTTAAATATAATATAAACCAAGAAGTGCACTTTATCAATCTAGAAGTGGAATTTACTGAGATTAGCATATAGCTGGTGCTCTCTCAGTGTACTTAGAAAGATCTCAAGATGGGTTGCATGGTCATGTCTGGAATGTGAATACACTAAGATGTCATCCACGAAGAATACCATAAAGGAATCAAGATATGGATGAAAAACTCGGTTCATCAGGTCTATGAAGACTACTGGCACATTCATGAGGCCGAATGGCATAACCAGATACTCGTACAAGCCATACCTACTTCAGAATGTTGTACGTGGTATGTCAGATGGTCGCACACAAACCTGGTGATATCCTGACCTCAGATCAATCTTGGAGGAAATAGTTGCTCCCTGGAGTTGGTCAAAGAGATCATCTATATGAGGCAATGGATATCGATTTTTTATCGTGAGCTGGTTGAGTCGACGATAAGACACGCATAACCTTAGGGTACCATCTTCCTTCTTGGGAAAAAGGACAGGTGAACCCCACGACGATGTGCTAGGTCTGATGAAACCCTTAGCCTCGAGGTCTTCAAGCTTCTTTTTGAGTTCATGTAGCTCTGTTGGCGCCATCATATAAGGAGGAATAGACACTGGTCCCGCACCTAGCACGAGATCAATAGTGAACTCCACGTCTCTCATAGGAGGTAATCTAGAGAAATCATCAGGGAAGACGTCCCTAAAAAGATCCACCACTGGAGGGAATTC
Source organism: Viscum album (assembly GCA_963277665.1). Classification (NCBI taxonomy): domain Eukaryota; kingdom Viridiplantae; phylum Streptophyta; class Magnoliopsida; order Santalales; family Viscaceae; genus Viscum; species Viscum album. The sequence continues at coordinate 1,689,343,758 of OY728119.1, forward strand.
AACTAGTTGCATTCCCTGATCGCTCATGAAGAGACTTGCCAACAGAGCGGTCACTGTTCCCAACCCTGCATATTCAGGCTTAGCACGATCTGCCTACAAGTCCCATTCTCCTTTGTGAAGATATGTGTCACCCTCAGGGGATGTGAAGGACACCAGATGATGATATAAATCCACTTGGTCATGGTAAGGAGAAATCCAATTCATACCAAGAATGACTTCGATGCCAGACATATCGAGGATATAGAAATTCCCAGCAAAATGGTACCCGCCTATATCGAGGGGGAAATCTTAGCACTGGTGTATTCCCTTTGTCCTGACCCCAAGAGGAGTTTTGAGAGACATGACTCTGCAGTGGTACTCAATTGTAAAACCAAGACTTTCAACAACAACAAAATATATAAAGGAGTGTGATGCACTGGTATCAAAAAGATCCAAAACTAAAGTAGAGGCTGCTAGAATAGTATCTCTAAATGTAGATGGCCCTGCACTCTGCTTCTCTGGTGCTGATTGCACTGCATACATGGGACCTGAGCCACGACCCTGATACGCTACCTGGTTGGCCTGAGTAGGTCCACTCTGCTGATGCTGAAAGTCTGGAACTTGATTTCCTCGACCACGACCTCCACCATTTCCTCGGCCCAATTGACCAATGTAAAAAGAACTTCTAGCCTGCTGTGGAGTCATAGATCCCATACCTGACGGAGGTGTAGGTGCATATCCTCTACCATTGGATGCTGAAGAGAAGGAATGGAAGAAACGCTAAAGGTTACCCATCCTGCCGCAAGCTCGGCACTCCTTCGGATCTCTCGTGCACTGCGACTTCTTGTGACCATCCCTACTGCTCTGATAACAAGTAACAGAGCTATCAAGATGTGTTGTTTGGCTAGGATTTCCACCACTTTCACTTTCCAAATGACGTTTCCTGCTACCAAAAGAGCCATCACCCTGTCATGGAACTAAACCACCCTGGATCACTGGTTTAGCTTCCCTGACATTTCTCTCTAAGATCATAGACTAATTCTTGATATCTATAACAGTGGTTAAACGAAAGACGCTCAACTACGAGAAAATAGTATACTCAAGTCTATACTCAAAACGCCTCACAGTAGTTTATACGTCGCCAGTTAGATATGGGGCAAAATTATGAAGTTATATGAAACGAGTAGAATACTCTAACACAGTCATAGAGCCCTACTGAAGATGTAGGAACTCTCGTGCACGATCATCTCTCAGAGTCTGTAGAAAAAATTGATTGTAGAAGGCTGCTTGGAAATCGGCCCAAGCCATGTCATTGGCCTGTTCAGCATGAGAAACAATGCCCCACCAATGTTTGGCAGTGTCGCGAAGCATGTAGACTACGTGCTTGACCCTTCACTCTAGAGGTGTCTCAAGGTGGTCGAAGATAGACCGTACAACTTCTATCCATGATTCTGCAGCATGAGGGCCACTACTCCCTAAGAAGGTGGGAGGGTGCTGCTGCAAAATGTCCCGCGTAAGGTCTTCTATAGACGAGGCTGGTCTGGGAATATTCTGAACTGGCTACATAAACCTGAGGAGACTATCCCTGAACTGAGCGTCAGGGTCCCTCGGAAGATCGACAGGTGGTAGTGCCACAGGAGGCTCTACGAGAGGAACCACTGGTGGTTCAGGACCCACCATCCCTGGAATAAGCTCATTGACACTCTCCTAAGACACGGAACGAATATGTCACGGCAAAATTTGTCTATAACATCTAAACACACCCTTAGACAATTAGTAAAGAAGGTGAGAAAACAAGTAGGGTGCAAAAGAGGTTAGGTACATAGCCTGCCTTTAAGCACTAAACAACAGACGACCTGCCTCAAGAGCTGGGTTTTGATATAGAAGAGACAACTAAAAAGGATTACTAAACAATTCTACAACCCACTGTTAGGTTGAGTCAGGCTAACATATAACAGACTAACACAACCTTATATTCAATAAACCAACAATTAAAAATTTATCCACTAGGAATAACAGCACTCACATGCAACAGGGAAATGCATGTTGAAAGTAGATATGGCATGTAAATATGCATGGCATTTAAATCCTATAGTGCCTATCATGATGCATGGGATGTTTTTTCCCTCGTATCATTGGGCTGCAATGGTAAACCCAATATTTCAATAATACCATCACAATAACAATGCAATAAAAGTGAGTCACCCAAGGTGAAATCATATCAATAGTAACTGACATAATCAATAACTACAATCCCAACCCAAGAATTTGAGTTTTCCCCTGTACATGGGTTAGCTACGTCCAAGCATAGAGTACAACCCAAATCCCTATATCCTAGTCTCCTGTCTAACCCAAACAGTAAGACAAAATGAAAAACCAACTCTGATGCCACTTTGTAACATCCCGACCCGGCTCACCTCTAAGACGGTGACCAGACCAGTGTGTCACATAACCTCAAGCGCATCTCCCTGAACACCAAAGGCTGCCGACTAGCAGCGGGGGCCCTTTTTGTGTCTGTAGGAGAGACTATGCCCTCACAGGTAACAGAAAACAGAACTCAAACACACAATCAACTAAAATAAAATACACAAGCTCCAACTGCATCATGAGAAAGGCCATATATATATATATGTATATATATATAATCCAGAAAGCAAGGTAAAACTAGGAAAAAGTATATCCCAAGCTTGTGCTTTAACTTGGATTTCAAGTACAGTGTTAACCAGACACACTTCCACATATCAGGGGAAATATATCAATTCTCAATAGACTCAATTAGAAATAACATAAACCTTAAGTGCATCAGTATTTAATGTTCAAGTTGAGAGTTGGATTCCGACCCCATCCTGAAGGTATCGCTACGGAACATCCGTGAATTTATCCAATGTCATCGAGATCGTCCAAGGAAATCTTTCAAAAGCCCAAGTATTGCCCGAGGCATGTCTTTACCCTGAGTCTTTCCCGATCTCGCAAAAAGGGGTCAAGTGTCATTCGAGGCTGGCTTACCCACAATGCCAACTGATCCGTCCTGATGGGCCCTTTTGGAACCAGTATCACTCAAAAGTATTAAAAAGTCAGGGTAAGTCTCATCCTGGAAAAGACAAAAACACCCCCCTGGCACATAGAGGTAACCCATCAGGAACAAATGATCTAAGATTAGCCCTTAATATGGGACCCTCCTCCTTTCCCTGCCCTAAATTTAATTAAAGTTTTCACAGTATTAGATATGACATAATAAGCATATAAAGTCATAGCTTGAAAACTAACCAGATACACCTGTGCATCACAAGGTATAAATTTAACAGTACAACATAACAACTTGCAAGGAAATATACATATAATATCAACCTCAGTGGATAATTCATATTTAAATAATAAACAACTCAACAAAACAAGTGCCAATGATCCAACAATTTAAGTTCATGTTCAAGCAACTATTTATTTAATTTAATTACAATAAAAAGTTGCTTCACAACACATGAAATTAATCAAACAATAAACTTGGCTAATGGAAGAATACATCGATCATGTCGGCACGCCCAAAGGGGTGTCCAACTTTGTTGCAATAATTCAAACAACTATTCATTTAATTTAAAAACAATAAAAAGGGGATGCGCAATACCCATAGCTAATTAAATTAATAACATGGATAACAGAGAAAATACACCGACTATGTAGGCACACCAAAAGGGGTGTCCGATCTTGTTGGAACCATTCAAAAAAATTTAATTTAAGATGATTAAGGCTACAACAATTAAACAGAACCATTAGAGTAATTAAAATGGGTAAAATTACACAAAGCCGGAAGGCACCAACTAACGACACGATGGTGTGTTTTTATAAACCACAACAAAATTGAGGGAAAGAGAGTATACACCCTACCTTGTAGTCATATATGACTCTAAGATCCTCAGTAGGCTTCGATTTGACCTAAAACAGATGAAAATGAAGGATTTTATAAAAACCCCAAAATAGGGTATGAATCTTCCGTGACGAACTGTGCGCAGGATACTCAACGGAATCGAACGATTATACTTGTGCAATGTTAACCTTTCCCTAAGGTTTACTGTGCACCTGACGGAAAAGGAAACAGATGTCATAAGGAGGAGTAACGGCCTTCCGAAGGGGATACTGGTTGCTGTGACGGGATTGAGGGGTGCGATGTGATGAGTGGGAGATGGAGAGAGGAGAGGAAAAAATAAAAAAGAGAAAAGAAAGAAAAAGAAAAGAATAATAAGAGAAAAATAAAAGATAAGGAAAAAAATTAATAAAATAAAAAGATAAAATAAAACAAAAGAATGGAAAGGAAAATAATAAAAATAATTAAAAATGGGAATCCCCCATTTTAATTATTTTCATTTTTTCCCATAACCCCCTCTTTATTTTACTCCAGAATTTCTTTTTATCCTTTCTTTCTTTCATTTAAATCTTCTTTAAATCTCTTATTACTCTTTTCCAATACTTAATTAATTATTTAAAACTCAAACACCGCACCAAATCACGACATGAAATTTTTCATGAAATGTCTATAATTATTTGAATTAAATAAAAAGCTACCCGAGACCCACAACGAGGTGCGCAGACGTGCACCCTGGGTTGCTTAATTAATTAGACTTCAATAAAGTAAAAACGGTTTGTACATGATTAATTCAAGGACTTTACATTTAACATCCAGTATCCATGTACTATTGACTTCTACAGGATCTCTTTAAACAAATTTCCTACAAAAACAAATTAGATAAGAAAATATTTTGGTTCCCATATTTGTTTGGGTCCAGTAACATTAGTAATAAGAGATTTAGGAACCCACATTTGTTTCATGGGTCTCTTATAAATAGTTTGTAAAGTATTTTAAAGATATACATTATTTGGGCCAGAAAAACTTGAAACAGTAGAAGATGATTCATAGCTATAACTCACAGAAAATTTTCTAAAACCTAGAATAAAACTGGATTATCCAGATTTAGATGATAAATTGGATTCGAAAAAATTTCTCTTACTAGGTTCATATCCAATACCACAAATATATTTGGGTGAAACATGTTTACCAAGAATTTGAAATAAGATATCTTTTTCTATTGGTAAAATTTTATAAATCATTTTTTAATTTCTCTTTGGACAATTTAAGATCATTGTTTTCATTAAGAAACTGATTATTCTTTTCCTTTAATGTGGTAAGCTCACATTTAATAGTAGTGGTAAAAGCATGTTGTTTCTTTATGGATTTAAATTTTTCTTTTAATTCATTTCATATATTTTAAAGAATTTGTGAATATTAAAAAATTTCCTCATTAGTCATATTTCATAATCACATTCATCTCTAGAATAATACAAATTATGTACAGGAGACTCAGGGTTTACCTCAGATTTTTTTGTCATGAAACACATGTTTACGTTATTACCTTTCTCATAATTTGATGATTATGACTCACTTGCGCTGTCCTTAGAGGCACTACAGGTGGCCTTCGTTGCCTTTTTGTATGATTTATCTTTGTCTGTATATTTCTTCTTATATTTTAACTTAGAACGGTAAGACTTTACATGCCCTCTCCTCTTACATTTATAACAAACTATTTTATTAGAGTTATCCTTCCTTTTCCAATCCTTTTTCAAGTTTCCATTATTATCATATTTACCTTTGTAGCTGGGATTCATGAATAATTTCTTCCATCTATAAAATTTCTTAAATCTTCTAGCTAACATAGTCATTTCCTCATCACTATTAGAGGGTTATTCTTCATCACTTGTGTTGTCAGAATGAGTTTGAATCCATTATTTTTCTTTATTTTTGGAATTAGTGGTTTTGAAAGCCACTAAATTTATCTTTGGTTCATCCTTCTCCTCTTTTTTGACCTTTAATTCTGCCTCATAAATAATTGTCATACCCATCATCTCTTTGAATGGAAACCTAGGTATATAACAGGATTCTCTAATGGATACTGAGGTTCCTCTCCACCTTTTGGGTAGACATCTGATAATTCTCTTGATTGTCTCCTTAGCAGTAACATACTTTCCCATATAAATCATTGTATTTACAATTTCATTGAACCTGAGATACATATTAGAAATAGATTCATCAGGTTTCATCTTATAGTTATCATATTTAATAGTATAGGTATTAATTCATATTTATTTAACATTAGTGGTTTCTCCATGTAAAATAGATAAAGTATCCAAAATATCATGGGCTTTTCTACATGCAGAAACCCTATGGAATTCTTCATCTCTTAAAGAAAAATATAAGTCATTAATAGATTTGCAATTATTATTATAATAAATCTTGGTTGGTTCATCCTTTGTATTTCAGGAAGTAGTAGGAATCTTATATTAATCTACAATGGAAGACCAAATTTCAAAACCCATACTTTCTATGTGTATTTTCATCTTTATTTTCTACTGGGAATAATTCATTCTATTGAAAAAGGGAGGTCCCTTGGGTATAGGGGGGTCTATCCCCACGGTTTTGGAAAACCGTGGGGATAGGTCCTGAAAAGTGACCTATACCCACGGTTTCCCAAAACCATGGGTATGGGGGGACCTATCCCCACGGTTTTGGGAAACTGTGGGTATAGGTATGGGCTAAAACACCTATACCCACGGTTATGAAAAATTGTGGGTATTGGTTTCCCGTGTGTGCATGAGAATTTTTTTTCCATGGGAAGGAAAAAAATTTTGGCAGGAATCCTATACCCATGGTTCTTCCCTATATACCCACGGTGTTTATAACTATATTTAACTATATATATATATACATATAAGTGAAGTTAGGGTAGTGGTTAGACGCGGTTCTTGCAGCGAAGAGGTTGCGGGATCGAAACTCGGCGCTGACATTATCTTAGGACCTATACCCACGGTTTTGAAACCGTGGGTAAAAGCCGTTGACACCATGGAAATTGGATATGTTTCAGTGACACGGTGGCAGGAAACCTATACCCATGGTTTTGGAAAACTGTGGGTATAGGCTGGGGACCTATACCGACGTTGTTCCAGCCCACGGTTCCCAAAACCGTGGGTATAGGCTATACCCACGGTTTTGGGGGCTATACCCATGGTTTTGAACCGTGGGTATAAGCCATTTTTATAGTAGTGATCACATTCAAATCTATTATCCATAATATAGAATAACGAATAGGTTTTTAAAGAGCTAAAAAATTATAACTATCAGAAATTTAGAGATCTTTAAAACACAACTAAAATCACAGTTGAAAAGATTTGAAAAATCATTAAAACCTTCCTTTAATAACAAATGTGGGTAGGATTAGGATACTCCAGAGGGGTGTGAATTGATTTCCTGTAAAAATTTCTATTAAAAATATTATTTGAAAACCCCCCAATTTAAAAACAAAATTGGCTAATTAACCAAAGTAGTAAATTTATAATAGTCAGACTATTCAATTAATTTCTCAGAAGATCGATTAATTATGTGTTATAAGAATATGAGATATTAATATAACTTTTGAAACTAATTTACTAAGCCAAAAAAATTATAAAAACAATCTAAGACTAACTGTCAATGTAAAACATAGTTTTATGAAATTTATGTTATAAAAAGTAAACTAAATTTGAAAAAATGACAGATTAAAACAAGAGGTTCAATCTCTAGACGAGACCTATTCCCCTCAACTTGGTGATCACATACCACGAAAATATATATATATATATATATATATAATCCTTTAATTCACACCCTGAATTGGGGTTTACACAATTTTATAAAAACTATCCTAGTCAAGAGACCTCTACCACAGTTCTACGTGGGAAATACAATAGCTCGGTCACAAAGGACCTCTTCCACGGTTACACGTGGGATAAAAAGCTGTAAAATGATTTTTGTGTATGGATATCTTGTATCCTTTAGTTTAGTGTAGGAGACAGTGTTTGTTTTACATACAGACACACAGAAGGGTTGAAATGTAATAAAAATGCACAAAATAGAGGCGGAAATAGAGTTATAGAGTTTAGAAGGCTTTGAGTGTTATGAAATGCAGTTCTGGACTCTTTGGATGTAGCATATGTGAATTTTGACTCCTCTTATGGAAACAAACACTGAAAACAGAGTGTTGTGAATCATTGTTCAGGTTTTCCAGGAATATGGGATTTTCCTCTTTGTTTTTGTTTTCTGCTAGTATGATTAAAGCTTTGGTGCACAAAAAGTTCTCCTTTGTGTTCAGTTAGCAATAAAATGAGAATGACTCATGTGTTCTTATTCATTGTTTTCACAAGTTCAGTATAGGTTCTCGTGAAAGTCCTCTCTTATATATCTATGTCTCTATATCTCTCATCTAGCATGATTTCCTCTTTTATAATCTACTACTCGACAATAAACATGTGTATGTACCTCGTACCACGTACTGTCCACTGATATAGTCATTATTTTTTTCTAAAAATAATAATTAAATCAGTATAATCAAAACACTCAAATAAGAACGTTAGATATAATTTTAAATAAAGAAAATTTTAAAAAGTTTATCGGTGAGATATTTTGTTGGTATCGGTGACTCATTCTATCGGCGGGTCATCCTATATGTATCTACATGCATCTATGACTTAATGTTTCGGTGACTCATTTTCTTCTGTCAGTGAGTCATTCCTTATATAGATGTCTCATTTGTATTTTCGGTGAGTCGTCTATCAGTGAGATAGTTTGTACTGTCGGTTAGGAATTTGAACTATCAGTGTCTCAGTTGAATAGTCGGTATCAGTGAGTCAGTTTATGTTTTTGGTGAGACATTTGTTCATTCAGTGAGTCAGACTCAAATTTTAGTGATTCATTTGAACTTTTGATGTTAGTGACTCATACATAGCCAATTATTTTGTTGTAACTATCATATAACATGAAAGTTCATAGAATGATTTAAATACGTTGTTGATTATAGATAATCATAATTAAACATAAATAAACAAGATATATGCTAATTAAACATGGTTGGTGTGATTAGACATGATTTTTGATTATTAAAACCATATAGGGGCCAAAAATATCTTATGAGACAACAGTTTGTATAGATCTCTCAAATGAGTTAAATTTGGGGATGTTTCACAGTGCTGTTGGATAGATCTATCTATGATATTGTATAATATTATTTGTAAAAAAATTTATTCATCTCTTTGAATCGCATAAAAATTCCATTCTGATGTTGTGATTCCCCTATAATCATTTAGTCTGGAGAATAATTTTACTGATGATATCCAATATGTGGTGAGTTTTTCTTTCTTGTATTTTTTCATTCCCTATCTTGGGAGAGTCATCAAGAAATGGATATCTATACATCGCTTTTCCATCCATGATGCTATTGATTGTATGAAAAATATTTAAAAATACTTCATCATTTTGCATGTCTGGACTTTGAAAGATTAAAAATGTGGGGATATAATGATCTTTTTTGTATAATTTCTTCATTTTGGGTTTTGATGACTTGAGGATGACTACCATAAGAAGGGAATACTTTCACATAGTTTTCCCATTTGATGAGGGTAATATGATTTCTTGTATCATTGGTTCCATCCCTATAAAGCCTTGAATTCTTTGGATCCCTGAATGGGATTGGAATTTTGATCCAAACAATGTAAGGAAGACTCATACACTTGTATGGAATCACATCTAAATAAATAATTAGCTATAATGGAACCCCCAAATCTGTAGAGATATTGGTTCATCAATTGTAAATCTAATTAGAGATGATAGGAAAACTGATAATCTAATGCTTGGACACAAATCAAGAGTTATAGATGTGGTTGACATGGATTCCACACTAGAAGACGATGTGGTCCTCACCACAAGGGTTGATATCATCAATTTAGACATTTTATATGAGATAATTCCTATGTTTTTCAAATATTATAATTTCTTTTTCCATATTTAATCTGAATGCAAAAGTCTAAATTTTTTATCTTGTGCAATGCAAAGTGGAATGATGATATATCATTTTGACGTGAAATGATAAAATTAAAGGAATTCTCAAAGTATCATCACCTTATATGTATTCGTATGGAGTCATATGGTGTTAATGGAACCCCAGATAGATAAGGTAGATGATTCCCCCTCCCAAGACCCACATGAATTTGGATTTAATGGTACACCCCATTAGTAGGTGTCTATAGGTATGTAAAATGAGCTGGCTATTCTTATAGGAATTGTAGAGGTGGATGAGGCTTCCAAATACTTCCATCTAAATCATGTCTTAACCCCCCCCCCTCACAGTGGACAGTGGATTATATACTAGAAATCATTAATATAGAGGAACCTAAACATACAAAAGTGTTGGATGCTTCATCTATTCGCAGGGAATCTATCACATTCGAGCAGCATGACTGTAATAGTTCCTTTTCATCCATGTTAGTTATGTACATGACTATAAATCCATCAGATGAGGATGATGTATCTCCCACCATGGGTATGACTGATGTTCAGAAATCACATGAACATTATCAAGTGAAAAATTAGGATCACATTGTTATGGTTTATTTTACTTTGACTTCTGTTAATTACTCAAAGGAATTCAGACAAGGAAAACTCAAAGAATAGGATATTCAGAGTTCACAAGGAGACACACTGAAGCTTTTCCATGTATAGATTTTTAGTGCCTAAGGTCTTATTGTTGTACAAAAACATAATAACATGCCCAATATCCAAGATAAGAATAGATGGGTCAAAACTCTTTGGGATTTACTTATGCTCTAAACTCATAGGAACCCAAACAAAGGAATATATAAGAAAAGGCTCTTATAAACACACATGGAGATACACAAGAACATATTGAAGATCAGGTTGTTAGTCCTTTAGTCACACGTGATGAGTGTCTAGTATCTCTTCATGATGAAGGCCCTCTCATTATGGTTTCGCTAGGGAATGTTTCCAAGAGGTAAATACTTAAGGACTTATCTTTGGAACTTGGTAAATCCACTATCAAAGTCATTCCCCCCATAAAAGGTGTTTGTGGAATTATGATTTTGAAGCCCTACAATCCACTCATGTTTAGACTCCTAAGAAGTATTATGAGTGTTTGGAGATAAATAATATTAAGAATAAAGGAAATGGAAAGGGAATGGAGACCAAAATGATTTTAAATTAGGTGGAGGGGACCCAAACTAGAGGAAAGACAACCATCAATAAATTAAGATATTTTACTGTAATATTTTGGGGCAGGAGGATTCCTCAATGATCACAACCCTGAGCCACATCATTACGACAAAAATACTATGCTCATTGGTCTTGTGGAATGAAAAATGATGCTTTGACAACTTGAAAGACATCATATGGGAATTCCTTTGATTCTAATTTATTTCACAAAACACCATTGAATTTGATGTGAATAATCTCTTGGATTTTAAGATAGATGGTATTCTATTACATTTCTCCTATAAAACACATCATGATATCTCTGTTTATTTAATCATATAGGGTTCTACTCCTGCCTGGTCCTCTATATATGCCTCCAATTCCTATATTAAAAAAAGATGTCTTTTTAGAGGTATGTTTGTTATCTCTGACCATATGTGACAAATTTGGGTTATATTCAATGTCTTTAATACTAATACAAGGCATAAAGAAGAAAAATAAATACTCTTTAGTAGGTTGGTAACTTTTGATTTCTCATCCTACATTAATAGATGTAACGTGGTTGAATGGCCCATTTTTGAGCTGAATTTACATTGAGTATATATAATCTCAATGGGAGAAAATATAGAAAACTATATAGTTTTTTTGTTCATGTTGATGATAGGATTGATGTAATTGAGGTCCCTTATGTCATCCTCCACAAGTACAATTGTGATCACAATCCTATAATGTTTGAAATAAGCAACAATAGAATAATATCAATCCCCCTTCCATTCATGTTCATAAAATTCATAGTTGGTTGTTCTTGGATGTAGGTAGGTCGTTATAAATGCTTTGGAAATTGACACCCCTTGAATCCCCCTCCAGAATATGTCTACCAAGATGAAAAAATGATGATAAAAGATGGATCAGATTTTTCTTCACCAATAATGAAAATGATATTGATGCTTCTGGAAATAATCTTTTGTACTATAGAAACTGAAATAAAATCATAATGTTCCCTCTCTGGAAGAGGTCCATGTACTTTCCAAAGTGGATGATTTGTTAGCCATCAAGGATAATTTGGATATGTCAATATATAATATAAGTTGGCTCTAAGAGGGAGATAGGAACACAAATCTCATTCATTGTATTTGTAGCGATAAGAAGTTTAGGAGAGGAATCAATTCCCTCAACATAAATGGATGCTTGTTCTGCTCATAAAATGAAATCTCCAACGTGATGACTGTATACTTTGAGTATTATTACTTTGATCAAGGGGATGACAACACTCAAATGTTTATTAATAATATCACCCCCATTATTTTCACCCAACAAAACACGAATCTCATTGAACCCACTGATGAGAAATAAATAAAATAATTTCTTTTCTCCTTGAATATTGATAGTGCTTCAAGACCAAACATATTTTCTAATAAATTCATCACATTCAATTAGAAAAAAAATTCCTTACGAGGTTTATAATGACCCGATGGAATTCTTCTACCATGCCTCCATTCCTTATGGTGTGAAATTTAATTTGATTTCTATGACACTAAAAAAACATGTTTCTATAGAAATCATAGACTTGAGACATATGTATATTGGTATCATGATCCCAAAATTCATTACATTATGGCTTAGATAGATTTATAGGGTCCTCATCTCATCAAATAAATTTAGACTTTTTCCTAGAAGGAGAATCTATAGTAGCTTACTTACTTCCTCATAATATATCAACATCAGGAATATGTATATGAAAAATGGAAACTCCTCTCTAAACTTTGACATCTCAAATGCCTTTTATACAATTAAATAGTTATTCATTTTTTCAATTCTAAGAAAGAATGCATTTTCTATCACTTTAATCAATTTAATCATCACCATTTTTAAAAGTTCTAGGATTTCTATTCTGATCAATGGTTCCCCTAGAGGCTTCATTCATTTCTATTGGGGGGTTAGGGAAGGGGACCCCTCTTAGGTCTATTATTTTACATAGCTAAAGATAATCTGAGTCTTCATCTTAACGATCTTGTTCATGATGGACTTTACAATCAAATTGAGCTGGAAAGTGGATGTTACCCCTCAAATCACTTTTTTGACTATGAAATACTACTTTATTGGCAAGGTAATAAATGAACCATATCTTATATCAAGGATACTTTTGGACACAATGAAGATGTTTTTGGACATGTTATTAGTTGGAATAAATCCATCATGGTTTTTTGGTGATGCAGTGACTATCTCCAAGAATTAAAATGTGGCCAAAACCATTAGAGTGAAGAGAGTATCTCTCTAATTCACACACCTAGGGGTATCCATATTCAAGGGAAAACTCCATAGTTGTTACCTAGAAAATATCCATCCCATGATAATAGCCCAAATGAAAATAAGGAAATGGGGAAAAATTCTCAAATGGGTACAATGTTTTTGGTCAACTCTGTGGTAACCTCCATGTTTATCTACTCCTTCTCAATGTATAGATGGAGAAAATAATTCATCAAGATAATTCATTTTTTGATCATAAATGTAATCTTTAGTGGATCTATCTATGAGAAAAATAATAGAGGCTTTGGAATTAAGGATTTTAATCCCTTTAATAAAGCACTCCTGACTGGGTTTTTCTGAGACTTCTCAACTCATAATTCCCAAGAGTTCCTATCAAATAAATTCCGCACAAAATAAATAAATGGATATCCCCATAAATAATTTAATCTTTCTTGTCATCCATCAAACATACATACTGTGAAATTAGATATTTTAATTTCAAGTTTTTTTTCAGGTTAAAATTATCCGCCGTTTCTTTTTTTATTATTTTTTATGCATTTTTTTATTATACTTTCTCGGATAATGTATACCAATTGGAAGTCATTATTTTTTTCTCGGTTTTCATTCCTGGTCGTGGATCTGAGGGAACCGACCTTTCCATCACAGTTGTCCATTGTTTTGGTCTGATTTCGTGGCAGTGTGTGTTTGAGTGTGTTGTTACGAATCTATTTAGGGCTGGCAGGGGGTTTCATCACCCTTGCGGCCATTGGCTTCGAGAGAGAAGATATCCGCAAAAATCAGATTCTTCTGTGTGTGTTGTGTGTGGAATGATTCCTTGAATCACCTCGTCCTCGACTCCTCTTCCATTCGAGATTGGAGTTTCGAGATTTCAGATTGTGGCTTGCATAGTCATCGTCCTCATTGGAAAACTGTTTCCAGTTCTGGTGGTTTCTTCTCCAGATCTGCATTTGCTGGCCGTGAGAGTTCAAATCTGTTGACCACTGACCCCAACGAGTCGAGATCCATGAGATTCTTGCGAAAGAACTGCTTCACATCGGACCTTCCTGGCATCGGACCTGTTTTTCATCAAGGTTCTCTTAAGCACTGAAGAGATATTGCACTAAAGAGGGTCGAGTTTCTTGACATTGAGTTGATGCACGACGAGGTTTTGGTTTGAAGGTGAGGATCTGTATCAGCGACGAGGCTCTGCTCGAAGAGATCTGGATGGTCGGATGTTTGTCCGGCGTTGTAAGTGTTTTCTAACCCAGATCTAATTTATTGCTTGCAGTGTTTTCATGGTTTTCTTGCTGCATGTTGATTGTTGAACCTTCTATATCCACTACTTGTTGTTGCCCTTGTAATCTGGTTCTGTTTTTTATCAATTAATAAAAAGTGTGCGTGGGTGTGGTGTTCTTGTCGTGCACGTAGGTCCCCTAAGCGGCTGAAGAACGTTAAATCAGCGTGTCCCTTTTATTATTCTACACTCTTTCAATTCTGTTTTGAATCTGGCATTATCTAAATTACAACTCTAGGTCATTCTTTGTTTCATTTGTGGTTGTTTGGCTTGTTTACACTACTGTATCTTTGTTCTGCTTTCCCAACATACCGCAACAAGTGGTATCAGAGACTTCATGGCTGCTGTGTATTTTGATTTCTATAATCTAATTGCTTTCCCTTCGGATTTTAGTTTCTTTAGAACTGTTTAGAATTGATGCATTCTATTACAACCCTGTTGCTATTGTCATTTATTTCTTGCTACCCCTGCTTATTGTTCTATCATTCAGCCTTGTTGTATTCTGTTTATAGTTTATTGCAGTCTTTGTACAACATATTAATTTGGGGTTTCTTGTATTTTATTCGTATCTGCATGTCTATTTAATTCTTCCTGTTTAAATTGATTTCTATTTGTTAATAGAAACCATTGTATTCATTGAAATACTCTGATTTTCGTATCTCACGGTACACGTTTACCCTTTGAGATTGGTCGGTTCTTGGGAGTGTATGCCTAACGTTGTCCCCAACTACTTGACATCCACTCATCTGGATAAACATGACTACAATGTGATATGAATTTGAGAAATTCGATGGAGACAACGATTTCAATTTTTGGAGAATTAAAATGAGAGCCCTGCTCGTACAGCAAGGTTTAATTGATTCCCTATGTGGGCCCAAGAAACCCATTATGTGTGTTAATCAAGCTGGTCAGACTGTTGTAGAATACCAAGATGTACCCTTTGATGTGCTAGTTAAGGACCATAGCTCCCTTTTACATTCTCTAGGAGATAAGGTCCTTAGAGAAGTTTCTTTTGAGTCCACTGCTTCCGGCATTTGGTTGAAATTAGAGAAATTGTATATGAATACTTCATTAGTTGATAGATTGTATAAAAAACATCACATGTGTTAATTTTAAGATGAAACCTGGTAGTTCTATCAAATCGCATATTGACGAGTTTAATAAAATCATGCTATATCTTGCCAAAATAAATGTAGCGGTCGATGATGAGGATCAGACAATGATTCTCTTAATTTCTCTTGATAACAGTTGTAGTTCTTTGGTAGAGACTATGATGAATGGTAGGGACTCGCTGACCTTAGAAGAGGTTAAGTCCGCCCATCTTTCAAAAGATTTGTAGGATACGAATGTGTTAGGATCAGTGGGAGAGGGGCTTAATGCTGTGGGTAGAACAAATGATAGAGGACAAGGGAAAAGAAATGATAAGGGTAAAAAGAAAGGTGCAGGTCAGTTTAGGACACTAAAGTGCTATCAGTGTGGGAAACCAGGACACTTTAAAAGGGATTGTCCTAAAAGGAATGGTTCAAGGGGTGATGGGGCTCAGTCTAATGTAGTTGAGCCCGGTTTCGACGATTCTGTCGTTCTGTAGTGTGTCTAGTGTGCTTCAGGGGGTAGAGTTGTGGGTCCAACTCAGGGTTTGTTTCCTTCTTTGTGTCCTAGGTGTGTTAGGCCTCTCGGGAGGTAACCTGGTGCAAGGAAAGTGTAGTGTTGGGCAGTGGTTAAGAGAAGCAGATCATGGGAGGTGTCTGGCTGATCACCAAACTTCATGATGGGGGTGTTTCTAGTATCTCTTTGATGAAATTGGATGGGTACCTAGGAATAAGGTGCTTGATGTCGCGGGTGGGCTAGATTAGGATGGTTTTTCCCTAGGTCGATAGCGGGCTACCCTTGCTTGCTGGATGTTTATCCTCATGATTACAAGTTGGCTCTAGGATTGGGGACGTATGGTTTTTACAGTGGTTGAGGTTAGGAGGTGTCTTCCCCTGTTGCACGTGTCTAGGCAGTGTCTTGTCCTTAGGTGGAGATAGTTTTCTGGGTCTATCTTAGATTCAGGTGGAGTAAGTAATTTTCTTGCTCTGAGTCTTGTGCTTTGTTTGTCTGTTTTGCTTTCATTTGCATGAGCTGGTTTCTTTGCTACTACTATTTTCATTTGTACTGTTGAGTTTATGTTTATATCATTATATTGCTGTTATACTTTGAGGATTGGTACTTCTATGTTTGCTTCTTATGTGCAGGTACTTGTTAGCAGTGTGAGACCTTCTCGATGACATCGTTTCAGAGGTCGGCTTAGGTAAGTGCAGGTATGTTTTTTGTTTATGTATAGATAGTTTACTTTTAAGCATGTTTAAGTAGTAGTTTAGATGTAATTGATGAGGGCAAATGTGTATCACATTGGTACACTTGTTGGACATAAACAGTGAATAGTTTGACTCGCACTGTTTATTGTCGTTTTTGTTTTCCTTATATTGTCTAGCTTGATTTATCGATTCAATTCATAGGTTAGTTGAAATAACATCACCAAATTATAAATGAAAATGGTGGAGATTTGTGAAATTAGATATTTTAATTTCGAGTTTTGTTTTGTTAAAATTATCCACCGTTTCTTTTTTATTGTTTTTTTATGCATTGTTTTATTATACTTTCTCAGATAACGTATACCAATTGGCAGTCTTTATTTTTTTTCTCGGTTTGCATTCCTGGCCGTGGATCTCAGGGCACCGACCTTTCCATCACAGTCGTCCATTGTTTTGGGTTGATTTCATGGTAGTGTGCGTTTGAGTGTTCTATTACGAATCCGTTTAGGGATGGCAGGGGGTTTCATCATCCCTGCGGCCGTTGGCTTCGAGAGAGAAGATATCCGCAAAAATAAAATTCTTCTGTGTGTGCTGTGTGTGGGACGATTCCTTGAATCGCCTCGTCCTCGACTCCTCTTCCATCCGAGCTTGGAGTTTCGAGATTTTAGATTGTGGCTTGCGTTGTCATCGTCCTCATCAGAATACTATTTCTAGTTCTGGTGGTTTCCTCTCTAGATCCGCAGTTGCTGGCCACAGGAGTTCAAATCTGGTGACCACCGACCCTGACGAGTTGAGATCCGTGAGATTCTTGCAGGTGACCTGCTTCGCATCGTACTTGCCTGGCGTCGGACCTGTTTTGCATTGAGGGTCTCTTAAGCACCTAAGAGTTGCTGCACTTAAGAGGGTCGAGTTTCTTGACGTTGAGTTGTTGTGCGACGAGGTTTTGGTTTGAAGGCGAGGATCTGCATCAGCGACAAGGCTCTTCTCAAAGAGATCTGGACGGATGGATGTTTTTCCGGCGTTGTAAGTGCTTTCTAACCCAGATATGATTTCTTGCTTGCAGTTTTTGCACGGTTTTCTTGCTGCATGTTGATTGTTGAACCTTCTGTATCCGCTACTTGTTGCTACCCTTGTAATATTGTTATGTTTTTTAGCAATTAATAAAAGGTGTGCGTGGGTGTGGTGTTCTTGCCGCGCACGTAGGTCCCCAAAGGGGATGAAGCACGTTAAATCAGCGTGTCCCTTTTATTATTCTGCACTCTTTCAATTCTGTTTTGAATCTTGTATTATCAAAATTACAACTCCAGGTTGGTCCTTGTTTTGTTTGTGGTTGTTTGGATTGTTTACACTGCTGTATCTTTGTTCCGCTGGCCCAACATACCGCAACAAGTGGTATCAGAGCCTTCCCGGCGTGCTGTGTATTGTGATTTTGATAATCTGCTTGCTTTCCCTTCGGATTTTAGTTTATTTAGAACTATTTAGCATTACTGCGTTCTGTTACAACCCTGTTGCTATTGCCATTTATTTCTTGCTGCCCCTGCTTATTGTTCTATCATTCAGCCTTGTTGTATTCTGTTTACAGTTTATTGTAGTCTTTGTACAACATATTAATTTGGGGGTTCTTGCGTTTTATTCGCATCTGCATCTCTATTTAATTCTGCCGGTTTAAATTGATTTCTATTTGTTAATAGAAACCATTGTATTCATTGAAATACTCTGATTTTCGTATCTCATGGTACACGTTTACCCTTTGAGATTGGTTGGTTCTTGGGGGCGCATGCCTAACGTTGTCCCCAACCACTCGACATCCACTCATCTGGATAAACATGACTACAATGCGATACGAAATTGAGAAATTCGATGGAGACAATGATTTCAATTTGTGGAGAATTAAAATGAGAGACCTGCTCGTACAACAAGGTTTAATTGATGCCCTATGTGGGCCCAAGAAACCCATTACGTGTGTTAATCAAGCTAGTTAGACTGTTGTAGAATACCAAGATGTACCCCTTGATGTGCTAGTTAAGGCCCATAGCTCCCTTTTACTTTCTCTAGGAGATAAGGTCCTTAGAGAAGTTGCTTTCGAGTCCACTGCTTCCGGCATTTGGTTGAAATTAGAGAAATTGTATATGACTGCTTCATTAGTTGATAGATTGTATAAAAAACATCGCATGTTTACTTTTAAGATGAAACCTAGTAGTTCTATCAAATCGCATCTTGACGAGTTTAATAAAATCATGTTAGATCTTTCCAATATAAATGTAGCGGTCGATGATGAGGATCCGACAATGATTCTATTAATTTATCTTGACAACAGTTATAGTTCTTTGGTAGAGACTATGATGTATGGTAGGGACTCGCTGACCTTATAAGAGGTTAAGTTCTCCCTTCTTTCAAAAGATTTACAGGCTAAGAATGTGTTAGGATCAGTGGGAGAGGGGCTTAATGCTGTGGGTAGAACAAATGGTAGGGGACAAGGGAAAAGCAATGATAAGGGTAAAAAGAAAGGTGCAGGTCAGTTTAGGACACTAAAGTGCTATCAGTGTGGGAAACCAGGACACTTTAAAAGGGATTGTCCTGAAAGGAATGGTTCAAGGGGTGATGGGGATCAGTCTAATGTAGTTGAGCCCGGTTTCGACGATGTCGTCGTTCTGTAGTGTGTCTAGTGTGCTGCAGGGGGGCAGAGTTGTGGGTCTAACTCTGGGTTTGTTTCCTTATTTGTGTCCTAGGTGTGTTAGGCCTCTCGGGAGGTAACCTGGTGCGAGGACAGTGTAGCGTTGGGCAGTGGTTAAGAGAAGAAGATCATGGGAGGTGTCTGGCTGATCACCAGACTTCATGATGGGGGTGCTGCTGGTATCTCTTTGTCGACATTGGATGGGTACCTGGGAATAAGGTGCTTGATGTCGCGGGTGGGCTAGACTAGGATGGTTTTTTCCCTAGGCCGGTAGCGGGCTGCCCTTGCTTGCTGGATGTGTTTCCTCATGGTTACGAGTTGGCTCTAGGATTGGGGTTGTATGGGTTTTACAGTGGTTGAGGTTAGGAGGTGTCTTCCCCTGTTGCACGTGTCTAGGCAGTGTCTTGTCCTTATGTGGAGAGAGTTTTTTGGGTCTGTCATAGATTCAGGTGGAGTAAGTAATTTTCTTGCTCTGAGACTTGTGATTTGTTTTCTTGTTTTGCTTTCATTTGCATGAGTTGGTTTCTTTGCTACTACTGTTTGCATTTGCACTGTTGAGTTTATGTTTATATCATTGTATTGCTGTTATACTTTGAGGATTGGTACTGCTGTGTTTGCTGCTTATGTGTAGGTACTTGTTAGCAGTGTGAGACCTTCTCGATGACATCGTTTCAGAGGTCGGATCAGGTAAGTGCAGGTATGTTTTTTGTTTATGTTTAGAGAGTTTACTTCTAAGAATGTTTAAGTTGAAGTTTAGATGGAATTGATGAGATCAAATGTGTATCACATTGATACACATGTTGGACATAAACAGTGAATAGTTTGACTCGCACTGTTTAATGTCGTTTTTGTTTTGCTTATATATTCTAGCTTGATTGCCCGATTCAATTCATAGGTTAGGTGTAAGAACATCACCAAATTTTAAATGAAAATGGTGGAGATTTGTGAAATTAGATATTTTAATTTCACGTTTTTTTTGTTAAAATTATCCGCCATTTCTTTTTTATTGTTTTTTATGCATTGTTTTATTATACTTGCTTGGATAACGAATACCAATTGGCAGTCTTTATTTTTTTCTCGGTTTGCATTCTTGACCGTGGATTTGAGGGCACCGACCTTTCCATCACAGTCGTCCATTGTTTTGGGTTGATTTCGTGGTAGTGTGTGTTTGAGTGTGCTGTTACGAATCTGTTTAGGGCTGGAAGGGGGTTTCATCACCCCTGCGGTTGTTGGCTTCGAGAGAGAAGATATCCGCAAAAATCAGATTCTTTTGTGTGTGTTGTGTGTGGAACTATTCCTTGAATCGCCTCGTCCTCGACTCCTCTTCCATTCGAGCTTGGCGTTTCGAGATTTCAGATTGTGGCTTGCGTTGTCATCGTCATCATCGGAATACTGTTTCCAGTTTTGGTGGTTTCCTCTCCAGATCCGCAGTTGCTGGCCGCGGGAGTTCAAATCTGGTGACCACCGACCCCGACGAGTCGAGATCCGTGAGATTCTTGCAAAAGACCTGCTTCGCATCGGACTTGCGTGGCGTCGGACCTGTTTTGCATCAATGGTCTCTTAAGCACCGAAGAGCTGCTGCACTGAAGAGGGTCGAGTCTCTTGACATTGAGTTGCTGCGCGACGAGGTTTTGGTTTGAAGACGAGGATATGCATCAGCGACGAGGCTTTGCTCGAAGAGATCTGGACGGCCGGATGTTTGTCCGGCGTTATAAGTGTTTTCTAACCCAGATCTGATTTCTTGCTTGCGGGTTTTGCATGGTTTTCTTGTTGCATGTTGATTGTTGAACCTTCTGTATCCGTTACTTGTTGCTGCCATTGTAATCTGGTTCTGTTTTTTTTGAGCAATTAATAAAAGGTGTGCGTGGGTGTGGTGTTCTTGCCATGCACGTAGGTCCTCTAAGGGGTTGAAGCACGTTAAATCAGCGTGTCCCTTTTATTATTCTGCACTCTTTCAATTCTGTTTTGAATCTTGCATTATCGAAATTACAACTCCAGGTTGGTCCTTGTTTCGTTTGTGGTTGTTTGGCTTGTTTACACTGCTGTATCTTTGTTCCGCTGGCCCAACATACCACAACACATACCATAAACTCATGTAATTCTTAAAGTGTATGGTTTGAAAGAAATCTACCGTTAACCATTGGAGCAAATATTGGATACTCAGGACACTACAATAGGAAGTGACAGTTCCTAATGTCATTAAAAACATTCCCATTTCTGAAATTAAATGAATTGATGATGTACATGGCATACTTCCATATCATATTTGTCTTTAGGATCATAGGTATGATTATGATGACCAAGATTCTCTTATCTGGGCACAAAATGCCTTTGTCCAGTTCTAGGCCAGGGATAATTACAGATACATTTTTGAAGGCGTTGTTATGGTTCCCATGTGGGTTCCCATCTCTGAGAATCCTTTTATGCCCCCTTTATCCATGCTGGTGATGTAGGGAATTAGGAGGACGAGGCTTCCTTTCTACAGTCT
Source organism: Viscum album (assembly GCA_963277665.1). Lineage (NCBI taxonomy): Eukaryota > Viridiplantae > Streptophyta > Magnoliopsida > Santalales > Viscaceae > Viscum > Viscum album. Next base: position 1,689,365,793 of record OY728119.1, read on the forward strand.
GGTACAACTTACTTGGATGATGATGGCACCCGCCTTTCACTGTATCTGAAGGTTGAGAAGATCATCAACCATATTTCTGTCATTTTCGTTCTCTCGTGTATGATCTTGGAGTACATCCAAATAGTTTTTGGCGTTAAGATGATCATGAAAATATTTGAAGTGATGATTTACATCACTAAAGCTGGCCGCAATGTACAAATTTAGGGAAAGAAGACTACAACTTCTACTTCCGCCATTTACAATATATGGAAATCTAGGTATGGCCTCTCCCTTAAAAACTAGGCTCCATACTTTCATATGGGGATCAATGTCATCCATAGGGAGGTTATAACTGCCACAAAAATTAAAACAGGTTCAATAAAAAATGACGGATATATTTTCATGTGCATGACTCTGTTTCAAAATTTCCTGATATTTTCTCCAGTGCTTTCTACTCTCCCCTGTCCTGCGCTGGCTGGGCCAACGGTGGCTGGTCCACCCCCTCGGCAGCTCTATTCTCCATTAGCAGACCCGATGTTGGATGGAACTCTTCCTGCTCCAAGACCTGGGTCATTGTCTGCACCTTCCATGAAGAATGTTCGTTAGTGGCCCGTGTCCCTGGAACTAATGTCCTCTTTTTTGTAGTGCCCCTGGAACTAATGTCCTCCTCGGAAGGTAACTGTCCAGCTCTCTCTGTTCTATACATTTTCAGAAGAATCATGGGAGTCATGATGAGGGAATGGATCAGCTGGATGGAGACATTTCCCTATTTGTTAGATCAGATACAGGGGATCGAGATCTCGGTAAATCGGCCCTAATGCCGCCACTGTCGTAGATCGAATAAAGCTCGGGTGTTCAGTGGGGCCATCATCATGATGTCACGTGGCCCAGTGCCTAAATATAGTCCCTCTGTATCATTGCTTCTCACATCCCCCTCATGTAATATTGTATTGTCACATGCCCGTCATGTGCATTGATTACCTCTAAATTCTTTTTATTTGGATGAGCCCGAAGGCAGTCAAATGTTGAACATATCTCCTCCTCTGTCTCCATGTGGTGCATCTTTGGAGAATGAGAACAAATATCTATTAGAGACTCCAATGGCGGCCTCTATAGTGCATTATTGTGGAGTTTCCACCAGATCTCAGTCCAAATCCTAAGTCATGGAGTTTCCACCTGATGAGGATCTCATTCCTTATCTGGAATTCCCATGGACTTGGATCCTGAGTTAAAAATGATTTTATAACCAGTGAATTTTATAATAGTTCTATTTCTCTTGCTGCAGTAGTGGAGCATAAACGATGTCCTTCCAAGTTAGCGTAATTCAAACATTGAATTTGGGTGAAAAAATAAATGTAGGATAATCATCCTAACATTAATATTTGTTTTTTGGAAATAGAACATCTCACTAGACCTACTTGCATCATCAGGTCAGTTTATTACTATTAGTGATCATTGTTTTTTCTTCTCGTTTTTCAATTCCAAATGTGGCGCTAATGATCGCGAGGCTTTATGACGTGATTTGATTTCCTTCAATGTGGGGTATTTACCAGGGATTACGGCCATGCATTTCAACACTGTTGCGAATCTAAAGGAGAATAAAGGAGGATGATCTATTCCTCAATGAGCTGGCAAAGAATTTGATTCTCTTATAGACAACAATGGGGTACTAGATATTGGTTATGCGGGTGATTGGGTCACCTGGTGTAACAATCAGAGAGAAGGAAACCAGTCTTGGTGCCATTTAGATTAATGTCTTGTGAACTTCCTTGCAATTTCTTCAAACCAAGACATTGAGTTCACACATCTTTCTTGCAGCCTATATGATCCTTCTCCCTTACGAATTGTTTTGACTCCCATGGATGATATGGTGATCTTTTTATTTACTCTCATATTTAGGTGGATGATCTAAACATTCTTCTCATGGTAAGGGATTGCTAGAACATTCTTTCATAGGTACGTGAATGGATGACCCTTAACAACAAACCTCAGTGTCTCAGAGGGGACATGAATTAATGGATAATGAATAAACAACCTTGATCACGGTACATGGAGGCGGTTGGCAAGGAAACGAGACATCATGATGCGTTTTTGGAGAACGACCAGAATGATTCAGTGTATGGTGACATTACCTACATGAATAACATCTTGGCATAAATTCTCTTATAACATGAATGATTGGCATGTGAATAAGAAAGAATCAAATGGCTTCAGGAAGGGGATCACAATATGAGTTTCTATTATGCATCTATTAAAGATAAATGGCATATTAGGAGACCCATTATTCACCTAGAGGATGATTTCTATATTGATGTGCCAGATGTGGTGGGGATAATAGTAGATGCTTTCATTCAATTTCTTCTCATAGGTCCCAACCCTTGCATATTTATGGAGGATACATGAGGGGGAATGAAAAGTTATTTGATGCAATCGTCCTAATGCTTGTCAATCTTAAGAATGAGTTGACGGAGGTCACCCCTGGTGAGTTGGAGATCTGAGAAGGCTTTTCGATACTTAATACCGAAAGCTTGCATGGTCCAGATAGCTTACCATGGTCTTTTTATAAGACCTTATGGGACATGGATAAGGGTGAGTTGATGCATTCAGTGCAAAAATTCTTCAATAGAGGCTATCTTCCTCGAGCTTCTGTTGTTTTTATGTTTTAAAAATTAAAATGTTTTTCCCATTAAAAATGTGTTTTCAGTTTCCATGAAAAAATCATGTGTTTTTCTTATCATTATTATGAAAATATTCAAGTTTGTGCCTTCTAATTTGCTGGGCTTGTTCTAGATTTTCGCCCGTGGGTGCTTGGGCTGCATGTTTCAATTTCTCCCTTTTGTTACACCATTTCCACCATGGTGATCCTCTTATCCTACTCGCTGCTGGCTATCGATGCTTGTGATCCAATGGATGTGGTTGTAAAGACCCGTAAATTTCAAAAAAAAAAATTCTTAATTTCTTTGGGATTTTACGAGTACGCAGTTTCTGACGGCACCTGATTCCGAGGCCCGGTGTGCCCGGAATCAATTTCCAAAGTTTAGCTCGGGTACATTCAGTGAACGAACGAGCGAGTTTTTCTACCTATTGAACCGGTGCTCGGAATTGAAATCTGAGGGCACCAATGGAACAACACCGCCGGTAATTGCTTAAGAGGACCTTTACCGAAGATGCATTTGCTCAGGAGGAGTCGTTAAAAATTGTGGATTAATAAAGAATTGAATAAAAATTGTAGAAATTTTTTTATTTTTTATTCTAAGTGGTTATATCCTAAGTGTGGGAGTTGGGGTTGGACCCACTAGTTACTAACTACCTATGTGAGGATAAAGGTGAGGTGGGGCCCACACGAGCCCCAACCCTTCACTTTCCTTAACTCCCTAACTCCCCTCTTTAATTGTGTAACTCCTCACTCTCCCACATTAAATCATGCCAACACACATAATCAATTAATTGAGTTATGTGTTTGAATTTTGGAAATTTGAAAGCATGACATGAATTAATAAAATAAGAGGAGACTTATTTTATTTTGGGGTTAGCTTGTTGTGTTGGGAATTGGGGAGAGAGCTCTAGCTTTATTGGAAAAACTTCATCCTCCCGCGAAGAACGACACCCTTCGACGAAGAACACCATCACCACAAGGAGAGACGACGTGTCATTCCTTCTTCTCTCCACAGTTAGACGCCGCGACACCATCTTCCGTGTCGCCAGAAAACGACATCGTTTATCGAGGTAGGGGTTATCCTCGTTCAAGATTTATTTATTGACCTTCGTTAATTAATTTGTCCGCTTGTTATCAACATAACGGGGGGAGATTGGACCGCACAAACACGGCCGATCCTCCTCCCCTTAATTTGTTAATCTTCGTTGATCATTGTGGTGAAGGCGGCGTGGTGCCGTTGCACCGCGCCGGAGATTCAAGGGGCCGCGACCGGGGCGGGCCGCGGCACCGTCGCGCCGCGCCGGTCGGATAGGAGCTGCGGCCAAAGGTCGCGGCGGTCTTCAAAGGGGCGGCCGGCTGAGCCGGCCGCCAGCGCCACCTGAAGGCGGGACCCGCGGGGGTCCTGCGGTTACACCAAGGCCGGCCATTATGGCCCGCCGTTTCAGAAAACCGGGGGGGGGGGGGTGTAACCCCCCCGACAGATCCCTAGGGCGGACCCCATGGGTGTATTGGGCTGGGTCGGACCGGGTCCAGACCCCCTATTTTCGGACCAGGTTCGTTCAAACGCCCATATATTGGGCTATGGACCTCTGATCGATGCACCGTCATTTGAGTAGGGATCCTTGGATCGAGACGGTCGTTTCGGTATATTACACTCGAGGTTTCGGAGAATTTTGGGAACGACCGGGTTGGTTCGAACTTGAAACCAACCGGGCCCTTGGAGCGGAAACACTTACAACTTAACGACCGGACGTCTGAATGACATGGCGTCAATTACATTAAATTCCTCTTAGTGAGAAGGTTATTTTGGCTTACTCCACTCAAGGTTTGGATGTATCTGGAGTACGGTCGGGTTTGTTTTAGCTTAAAAACCAACCGGGCCCCTGGGACGGAAAAGCCAATATCTCTTAGACCGGGCGTCCGATTGACGCATCGTCTGTCGCGTTGGGTTCCTAATGACGAGACCGAACTTTGTGATACATCAAATCTGGACTTCGTGAAATTTGATGTATCAACCCCTCGGCTCGTGGAGCGTACCCTCCCGGAATCGAGCGTGCTATGTGCGGGAACCCTAGAGCTAGCTGCGACTGCGACGACGATGACGACTGTACTTGGATCCTACGTGGGTTCGGCAGCGAGGACGACTGTACTTGGATCCTCCGTAGGTTTGGCAGCGATGATGACTTTACTTGGATCCTACGTGGGTTCAGCAGCGATGGTTACTGTACTTGGATCCTACGTGGGTTTGGCAGCGACGACTTCTGTACTTGGATCCTACGTGGGTTCGGAAGAGAAGATGATTCAGAGGCTACATCTATCATCTCCACCCCTCTTCGTGAGTAATATACCTGTGTGAGATGAGTCTTGACTTTCAATCACTATCTTCGATATGATTGTCGTGTTTTCCTGTGTGGACTGAGTTGTACTTTCCTATGTGGACTGGGTTGAACTTGGGCTCGAGAGTTGGAGCCGAACTAGAATTGATGACTTAGGCATATGTATGAGAATATACCTAAGTAGAGTTGATTGATACTTGGTGTTTTCATCTTTCCTTTGTGGTTTATCCTTCGTGGATTTTGGGAGGCCTTCGGGGGTCTCGAGGTCCGTACTGAGTATCGTATACTCACCCCTACACGGGCTATGCCCGCACTACGTTGTGTTGGATGCACACGACGGACAACGCTGATCGTGGTTGAGACTTGTGGAGCGGGACGGTATCCGGAGGTGGACTATCAGGCGGGACGTACACGGTGCAGACGGACGGATTCGAGTAGCAGAGGAGACTATCTGTACCCACCCTTTAGGCGGGGTTTTCGGAGGATGACTTGGTGGTCGCTGCTTTACTTTTTCAGCTGTTGTACTGTACTTTCAGTTGGGTTTGTATACTGGCCCATTTACTTTCCAGCACTTACTTTTGTACTCCATTTACTTGGTGTTTACTTCAGCTTGCGTACTCTATTGTGATTATCTTCTTATATAAGGGAAATGACTTCCCTTTTATTGGGATTTACGCCTTTGGTGATAGTTACCAGCCACTGGCCTATGGAAGGCGGACTTAGGGTAGTTACGACATGGGCCCCGAGGAGGGGTCATGAAAAATTGGTATCAGAGGAGTCAGTTCTACCGCAGAACTCAGGACTTTGGTAATTTCTTCTATGTGAAGCAATAATGTTTGGAGTATTGAGTGTGGTTATCCGTTCAGGGAGTCCAGTGTTGGTGCGGTGACCGACATATCCATACACCAGGACCCTGACTTCTGATTTCCGACTCAGTGCACGAAAATATTGATTGCATGTGTGATTTAAAAGTTTTCTTTGTGATTACTTTATGTCAGCTCACCAGGTATAATGTATTAACCGTGGTGCACCTGTTTCTTTTCAGGATGGCCCCACGACGGCACCCAGCTTGGGTTCCGAGCTTTGTGCGAGATGGCAGCCCACCGAGAAACGAGGCCTCGGTGCAGGGCCCCATTACAGCAGAGGCACCGGCGGTACCCCTACCTACCGAGCCACCGATGCCACCAGCCCTAGCAGCTGAGAGTGCACGTCGCCTGAGTGCACTGCACGAGTTTCAGCGTCAGAGGACGCCCAGGTTCTGTGGAGAGACGAACCCTCAGGCAGCCAAGGATTGGCTGGAGGCTGTTGTCCGAGTCTTCAGATTGGTAGGGACACCAGCAGATCTTATGGTGATCCTTGCGGTGAGTCTCCTGCACGCAGCAACAGGTAGATGGAGGAGCCTGATGCTCCAGGTGCACGACGAGACATCTTTACTTTGGACGGACATCGAGAGCCTCTTCCGCTCGGAGTTCGTTCCAGCCACCCTCTGTGCGGTGCGCATCTAGGAGTTACTACAGCTGCGGGAGGGCAGCATGTCAGTAGCCCAATACTCGACGAGATTTACTGATCTCTCGCGCTACTCCACGAACATGGTATGGGACCCATTCTTCAGGGCCCGGACCTTCGACCAGGGACTGAGGCATGGGATCAGGGCTTCGATGATCTCCCTCAGCATTCCGACGCAGGCAGGAGTATTGGAGAGAGCCCTTCTTGTGGAGAGCTTTCTTGCTGATCCTACACTAGCAGGAAGACCTACCGCAGAGCGGCACGTAGCAGAGTCTTCTGCAGCCGGTAGTAGACAGATTTCACAGAGGTCCAAGAGGACCAGAACATCAGGTGGGCGACCTCAGGATACTGGTTCAGAGGTGCGGGGCACATGCAATAGAGCCAGTCAATCGAGGGGAAGACAGTGCTATGCATGTGGCGGGCAGGGCCACATGGCTCGTGACTGCCCGACCCGCCATGCAGAGGAGCAACAGATGGTTGAGGGACCACCCAGGCAGAGGAAGAGGTTCGCCGCGGCAGTCCGCAGGGAGAAAGCGGATAAGGTAGAGGAGCTGGCTGGGCAGTAGGTGGTGGACGACACTTCAGGGCTATACCGCCACCACCACCAGGAGGTCCACCCCGACCACAGGGAGCTGGCGGACAGAGGCAGACTCAGCTTCAGGCAGTGGAAGCTTATGACCACGGCACACCTGAGATGATTCGAGGTACTATCTGTGTCTACTCGACCCTTGCTGCAGTTCTTATAGACACATGAGAAAATCATTTTTTCATTGCCATTGCCCGTGTTCGGAGCTCGGAGATTCCGAAGGAGCTGTTGGCTCGATCCTTAAGGCTAGAGACTCCTATGGGAGCAGACTTGACGATTACGCACTGGTGTCGGCAGTGTGAGCTTACTCTAGGAGGTGAGAGCTTCAGATGGGATCTTCTCATAGCGGCGTCGAGGCCTTACGACGTCATCTTGGGCATGGATTGGTTATCTACGATCCATGCTCAGATCAACTGTATTAGGTGCAAAGTGCAGTGTGTCCGCACAGATGGGAGCAGGTTCACCTTCACCGGCAAGAAGGGAGCCTTTGCAGTACAGGATGGACTTATGCAGAGGAGAGGGCAGCCGATCACACATCAGTTGGCTAGTCTCATCCTCGGATTGGTTGATGTACGGAGTTCGAGTTTTCCTGTTGTGGTGGATCAGTATGCGGACGTTTTTCCTAACGAAATTCCAGGACTACCTCCTCGCAAAGAGGTAGACTTCTATATTGACCTGTATCCTAGGACAACCCCGACATCTACTCCAGCATATCGGATGGCTCCCGCTGAGCTTCGAGAGCTACGGGTACGGCTGGAGGACTTGCAGGGCAAGGGATTCATTTGACCTAGTGTTTCACCCTGGGCTTCCCCGATTTTGTTCGCCAAGAAGGCGGATGAGAGATTAAGACTGTGTGTCGACTACCGTCGCCTGAACCTGGTGACCGTGAAGAACAAGTACCCACTTCCGAGGATTGACGACCTCTTCGATCAGCTCAGGGGAGCATGATGGTTCTCGAAGATAGACCTCAGGTCAGGCTATCATCAGCTCAGAGTTCGAGACGAGGATGTGTAGAAGACGACCTTCAGGTGTCGGTATGGCCACTATGAGTTCTTGGTTATGACTTTCGGCATAACCAACGCTCCCGAAGTGTTCATGAGTCTCATGAACAGGATCTTCCAGCCTTAAATCGATCGGTTTGTCATAGTCTTCATCGACGACATTTTTATTTACTCAACTTCTGAGGAGGAGCACGCCTACCACTTGAGGGTTGTACTGGATACACTCTGAGAGCAACAGATTTATGGTAAGCTCTCGAAGTGCCAGTTCTGGATTCGATAGGTCCACTTCTTGGGGAACTTCATCTCTGATGCGGGAGTTGCGGTGGATCCTGCGAAGATCGAGGCAGTGCTAGCTTGGGAGCCACCCAGGAGTGTAGCAGAGGTGCGGAGTTTCCTAGGTTTGGCTGGGTACTATCAGATATTTTTTCCAGACTTCTCCAGAGTTTCAGCACCGCTTTCAGCTTTGACGAAGAAGGGAAAACCCTTCGTGTGGTCAGATAGATGTCAGCAGAGCTTCCAGGAGCTGAGAAAGAGATTGACCAATGCACTCATCTTGAGGCTACCAAAGGAGGGCGTAGGGTACGTAGTTTACTACGATGCATCAGGGACCGGACTCAGGTGTGTACTAATGTAGGAGTGGGCAGTAATCGCTTACGGTTCACGACAGTTGAGGCAGCATGAGCAGAACCACGCTACCCATGACCTGAAGTTAGTAGCAGTGGTCTTCGCCTTGAAGATGTGGCGGCACTATCTGATGGGCAAGCGCTTTATAGTCTACTCTGATCACCAGAGTATCAGGTACATCTTCTCGCAGAAGAACCTAAACCTGAGACAGTGGCGATGACTCGAGTTCCTCCAGGACTAGGACTTTGAGATAGTCTATACTCCTGGGAAGGGGAACGTAGTAGATGATGCTCTTAGTAGGAGTACGGGCATTCAACTACTTGGAGAGGCGACAGAACAGTTAGCCGCTTTGCAGATATCCTTCGTGGATAGAGATGGGGCAACCTTTCTTCAGTCGCTCACAGTCACTCCTCCACTACTTCAGCAGGTCAGAGAGGCCCAACGTGGGGATGTTGACTATGAGGCGCGATGTGCTCAGATATCCTCAGGGCTAGTACCCGAAGGATTTTCTGAAGGCGGAGATCATGTCATCCTCTTCAGGGGATGTACCATGGTACCAGTTGCATTACAGGAGGAGGTGCTGAGAGAGTTTCACACTTCCCCATTGGCGGTACATCCAGGTGTAGCGAAGATGTACCGGGATCTCAGACGACATCACTGGTGTCCAGATATGAAGAAGGCTGTGGCAGAGTTTGTTTCACGATGCCTCACCTGCCAGTAGGTGAAGGCGAAGCACCAGGTACTGGTAGGCTTGGTACAACCCTTAGAGGTCCCAGAGTGGAAGTGGGATGTGATATCCATGGATTTCGTGATGAGACTTCCACGTACTTCCAGAGGTCACGACTCCATTTGGGTGATTGTCGACCAACTCACCAAGTCGGACCATTTCCTATATATCAGAGAGCAGGGCTCAGTGGAGAGCTTGGGACGCCTCTACGTTCAGGAGATCGTACGGCTTCATGGTGTACCATCGTCTATCATCTCCGATCGAGATGCTAGCTTTACTTCCCAGCTTTGGAAGGTGTTGCAGGAGGCATTTGGGATGTAGCTATGCCTGAGCACCGCCTTTCACCCTCAGACGGATGGTCAGACAGAGAGGACCATTCAGACTCTCGAGGACATGCTTCGTGCATGTGTCCTTGACTTTGGTCGCAGCTGGGAGGATCACCTACCCTTGGTGGAGTTTTCGTACAACAATAGCTACCACTCCACCATTGAGATGACACCATACGAGGCACTGTACGACCAACCTTGCAGATCACCTCTGTGCTGGACAGACCCTGGGGAGTCAGCACTTGTAGGACCACAGATGGTCCAGGCCACGACGGAGAAGGTGCAGATCATCCAGGAGTGGATGAGGACTGCGCAGAGCCGATAGAAGTCCTATGCTGATAGGAGGGGGATACCACTAGAGTTCGAGGATGGCGACCATGTTTTCTTACGGGTCTTACCTCGACGTGAATTACGGATATTTGGCTAGGGTGACAAGTTATCTTCGCGCTTCATCGGACCATTCCAGGTTCTCAGTAGGATAGGCAAGGTGGCTTATCGCCTGACTCTTCCACCTCAGTTACACCGGGTGCACGACGTCTTCCATGTATCTCAACTGAGGAGATACGTGCACGACCCGACGCATATCATTGATCAAAGGGAGCTGGACATCGATGACGGGGCGACATTCGCGGAGGTCCCGGTGGAGATCGAGGATCGACAGGAGCGGGTCCTACATGGATAGTCGATTCCTCTAGTGCGCATCAGGTGGTAGCATGGGAACCTCCAGGAGAGCACATGGGAGCGAGAGGCTCAGATGCGTGCACAATACCCTCATTTGTTTTCCTAGTTTATGATGTATCTTTACGGGGATGTAAAGCCCAGATGTGGGAGTAATGTAAAGACTCGTAAATTTCAAGGAATTTTTTTTCTTAATTTCTTTGGGAGTTTACGAGTACGCAGTTTATGACGGCACCTGATTCCGAGGCCCGATGTGCACGGAATCAATTTCCGAAGTTTAGCTCGGGTACGTTCAGTGAATGAACGAGCGGGTTTTTCTACCTTTTGAACCGGTGCTCGGAATTGAAATATGAGGGCACCGATGGAACCACAACACCAGTAATTGCTTAAGAGGACCTTTACCTAAGATGCGTTTTCTCGGGAGGAGTTGTTAAAAATTGTGGATTAATAAAGAATTGAATAAAAATTGTAGAACAATTTTTATTCTTTATTCTAAGTGGTTATATCCTAAGTGTGGGAGTTGGTGTGGGACCCACTAGTTACTAACTACCTATGTGAGGATAAAGGTGAGGTGGGGCCCACATGATCCCCAACCCTTTACTTTCCTTAACTCCCTAACTCCCCTCTTTAATTGGGTAACTCCCCACTCTCCCACATTAAATCATGCCAACACACACATAATCAATTAATTGAGTTATGTGTTTGAATTTTGGAAATTTGAAAGCATGGCATGAATTAATAAAATAAGAGGAGACTTATTTTATTTTGTGATTAGCTTATTGTGTTGGTAATTGGGGAGAGAGCTCTAGATTTATTGGAATAACTTCATGCTCCCACGAAGAACGACACCCTTCGACGAAGAACGGCATCACCACAAGGAGAGATGACATGCCACTCCTTCTTCTCTCCGCAGCTAGTGTGAGATGTCGTCCCCTCCTTGGACGCACGCCAACACTGTCTTCGAAACTTCACCCCGCGACTCCATCTTCCGCATCTCCGGAAAACGACATCGTTTATCGAGGTAGGGGTTATCCTCATTCAAGATTTATTTATCAACATTCTTTAATTAATTTGGCCGCTTGTTATCAACATAACGGGGGGAGATCAGACCGCACAAACACGGCTGATCCTCCTCCCCGTAATTTGTTAATCTTCATTGATCGTTGTGGAGAAGGCAGTGTGGTGCCGTTGAAATACACGAGAACAAAAGGGATCGTGACCAAAGTGGGCCGCAGCCGGGGCGAGCCGCGGCGGAGGGGCGCGGCGCTGTCGCGCCGCGATGGTCTTCAAAGGGGCGGCCGGCTGAGCCAGCCGCCGGTGCCACCTGAAGGTGGGACCCACGGGGGTCCCGCGGTTACATCAAGGCCTTCCATTACAGCCGACCATTTCAGAAAACCGGGGGGGTGTGTAACCCCCCTGACAGATCCCTAGGGCGGACCCCACGGGTCCACCGTTTCAGAGACAAGGGGCCGACGCCCCCCTTCGCACCTCGCTCGGTCGCGATCCGAGCCGCGACCGACTTCCGAGCCGGGGCGTGCCCAGCCGGGCCAGGCCGCGCCCAATCAGGCCGGACCCAGACCCAGGTCGGGTCGACCCGGTTCGGGCCGACCCAGGGGGTATTGGGCCGGGTCGGACCGGGCCCAGACCCCCTATTTTCATACCATGTTTGTTCAAACGCCCATATCTTGGGTTAAGATCCTCCGATCGACGCACCGTCAGTTGCGTAGGGATCCTTGGATCGAGACGGTCGTTTCGGAATATTACACTTGAGGTTTCGGAGAAGTTTGGGAATGGACGGGTTGGTTCGAACTCGAAACCAATCGAGCCCTTGGAGCGGAAACACTTATAACTTAAAGACCAGACGTCTGAATGACGTGCCGTCAATTACATTAAATTCATCTTAGTGAGACGGTTCTTTTGGCTTACTATACTCGAGTTTTGGACGCAGCTAGAGTACGTTCGGGATGGTTTTATCTTAAAAACCAACCGGGCCCCTAGGACAGAAAAACCAATATCTCTTAGACCGGGAGTTCGATTGACGTGTCGTCTGTCGCGGTGAGTTCCTAATGAAGAGATGGAACTTTGTGATACATCAACTATGGACTTAATGATAGTTGATGTATCAACCCCTCGGCTCGTGGTGCAGACCCTCCCGGAATCAAGCGTGCTGTGTGTGAGAACCCTAGATCTGGCTGCGACTGCGACGACGATGGTGACTGTACTTGGATCCTACGTGGGTTCGGTAGCGAGGACGACTATACTTGGATCATCCATGGGTTTGGCAGCGATGACGACTATACTTGGATCCTACGTGGGTTCGGCAGCGATGGTTACTGTGCTTGGATCCTACGTGGGTTCGGCAACGACGACTTCTGTACTTGGATCGTACGTGGGTTCAACAGGGGAGATGATTCAGAGGCTAAATCTATCATCTCCACCCCTCTTCGTGAGTCGTATACCTGTGTGAGCTGAGTCTTGACTTTCAATCATTATCTTCGATATGATTGTCTTGTTTTCCTATGTGGACTGAGTTATACTTTCCTGTGTGGACTGGGTTGAACTTGGGCTCGGGAGTTGGAGCCGAACTGAAATTGATGACTTAGGAATATGTATGGGAATATACCTAAGTAGAGTTGATTGATACTTGGTGTTTGTATCTTTCCTTTGTGGTTTATCCTTCGTGGACTCTGGGAGGCCTTCGGGGGTCTCGGGGTCCCTACTGAGTATCGTATACTCACCCCTGCACGAACTATGCCCGCACTACGTTGTGTTGGATGTAGACAACGAACAACGCTGATCGTGGTTGAGACTTGTGGAGCGAGACAGTATCTGGAGGTGGACTATCAGGAAGGACGTACATGGTGTGGACGGACAAATTCGAGGAGCAGAGGAGACTATCTGTACCCACCCTTCAGGTGGTGTTTCCGGAGGACGACTTGGTGGTTGCTGCTTTACTTTTTCTGCTATTGTACTTTCTTTTCTCATTTATACTGTACTTTCAGTTGTGTTTGTATACTAGCCCGTTTAATTTCCAGCACTTACTTTTGTATTCAGTTTACATGGTGTTTAATTCATCTTGCGTACTCTGTTGTGATTATCCTCTTATATAAAGGCAATGACTTCCCTTTTATCAGGATTTACGCCTTTGGTGCTAGTCTCCAGCCCCTGGCCTATAGAAGGCAGGCTTGGGGTAGTCACGGCACGGGCCCCGAGGACGGATTGTGACAGTGGTTACACTAATTTTTGTTACTGGGTATGCTTATTCGACGCCTCCCTTTTGGTTTTTTCTTACCCCATGTCTTGATTTTGGCAGCATCTGTTTCATCTATGATGGGGTTTCGATTCTTTAACTCTCCATCCATATTCCATGTGACGCCTCATTTATTACACCTGTGAAGGCATCACCTTGGGATTGTGTTTCCTTAATTATTTGCAGTGGCGTGCTGGTTTCTTCATTCGGAGTTTGTGTACTTTTTCTTCTTAGCTAGAGAGCCTTGAGAGAGGGATTTTTTGTTCCAAGACCCGACACTTGCACGATTCCATCCATATTCCATTCCGGTGATTCCCGATTGAGAACTTGGTTCTCAGGAGTTCTATAGAGGCTGATTTAGATTTTAAATCCATCAAAACTGACAGAGATTTATGTTCTTTTGTTCTTATTTTTTACGATCCCTTTCTTTACCTTCTATTTAGGTCTTTGTGCTGTATTTTCTTGATTATTTTATTAGCCTAGGTCTTGGAGTCTGGGATCCATGCATGATTCCATCCAGATTAGGAGAGTACTCTTCTAACATCGAGCCAGATTTCATCCCTGGATCCTGGGGCAAATAGGTCTCTGTTCTCGAATAGTTTTTGTGGTCTCTGTGTGTGATCTGCTTTCATTACCCTTCTCTTCTTATATGTTCTCTATTTATTTAATTTCTCATAATATTAAGAAATACTGTGGTGGCATTCTTGTCATGGAGTATGAAAAAATAGGCCCAAACCACATAAATAATGGTGTTCTATTTACTTTCCAATAATTTCATTTTATGTACATCAAATTTGTTAATAAAATGTCTCATATTTTATTGAGTTTACTTTGATCAATTTTTTTTAAGATGTACCGATTCCACAACAAGTGGTATCAAAACATGTTATTCATTTTATTTTACTATATCTGTCAAATTTGAGATTGAATAATTTGATGTAGAAAATGATTTTAATTTGTGGAGAGTTAGAATGCATTCATTATTAGTTCATAATGGCCTTGATGATGCATTAGATGGTAGAAAGAAACCTATAGTGGTTGTTACTGCTGATGGTCAGTCCACCACTTCTTTTGTAGATGTAGATCATATTATACTCAAAAATACTAACTGTAATCATCTGTTAACTTTAGGTGATAATGTTTTTCATGAGGTTGCACATGAAACCACTGATTAATCAATTTGGATTATACTCAAACACTTGTATATGACTAAGTATCTACTTGATTGTATTTATAAAAAGACGAGATTATAAAATTTTAAGATGTCCCCTAGTTCATATTTTAGAGTTCATAGAGATGAGTTTAACAAAGTCTTGTTAGATTTAGCTAACATTGATATTGAGGTTAAAGATGAGGACCAAACTATAATTTTGTTAACTTCTCTTGATGAATCTTTTAATTCATTAAAATAATCCCTGATGGATAGTAGGGATTCCATTATGTTAGAAGAAGTTAAGTCAGCTGTCATGTCCCGTGACCTTAAAACACATGGTTTGAAGGAAGAGTTATGTACTGTTAAGAGTGAACCGCAGATTTTGTATACTAAATATCTTGTGAAAAATAAGGGCAGGAAAGACAAGAACTGGTTTAAGGGTTTTTGGTATATATATTGCAGTAATACCAACCACATAAAATTTTATTATCCTAATTTGAATGATATAGATAGTATGACCCAGTCACATGTGGTATGTACCGGTTATGAGTCTCCCTAAAACCTTTAGTTTACATCCCCTTCATTTGAACTAGACATAGATTCCGTGTAGTATTTTTCCTGCATTCCTTAGACTAGATCCACTTGTATTTTTTGGGGGAACTGCTGTTGAGAAAGAGGGTTGTGTTGGCTGGTATAAGCCATTTGGTCTTAGGTGGAGAAGTTCTTTCTTTTCCTGACTGCTTCCTATTTTGTGGTTACTGTGAATTGATTTTACTACCTTTGATTAATATTTCATTTTATATGATTTTCTGTGATTTATTATTCGTAGTATTTTACCCTGGGAAATGCTGTTTAAATTACAGGTGTTTCATTTTTAGGGGGTGGAAACATTCAGTTAAAACAAAGGTAATTTTATGTAAGCTCTATTTTAATGTCATTGCATAGTCCTTTTAAATTTATGATCATGACATGCTCTATTAGTAGTAGTTGTGTAGTATGGGTAGAACGTGTGCCACTACCAGCACATGCTAGGTGATATTCATGCTGGGTGGGTATTTGTAGACCTAGGGTTTTTGATTTTAATAGAATATTACCACACTACTTAGGATAACAGTAGTTATTTTTTTATCAAGAACACCATCAACATAGTTTAAATTTTAATATTGAAAAAGTGGAGATTTTTTTTACATTTTCAAAATTAAAATGTATATTTTCCATAAAAAATGTCTTTTCAATTTCCATAAAAAATTTATTTTTTTTCTTATTATTATTATGAAAATATTCTGTTTTGGGCCTTCTACTTTGTTGGCCTTGTTTTGGATTTTAGACTATGGGTGCTTGGGCTACCTATTTTGTTGGACCACTTTTGTTACCCTGTTACCACAGTGGTGATCCTTTTATCCTACTTAATATTGTCCGTTGATTCTTATGATCTAATGACTATGGTTCCACTATTTGTGTTACTTGGTATGATTATCCGCTGCTTCCCTTTTGGTTTGTGCCTTCCACATGTCCTGATTTATGTGGCATCTATTTCAACCATTATGGGTTCTCAATTCTTCGAATATCCTTCCGTCTTCTATGTGGAGCCACATCTGTTATGCGTCTAAAGGCATCGCCTCGGGTTTACGTTGCCTTGACTATTTTTGCGGTGTGCTGGTCACTTCATTCGGAGTGTGTGCACTTCTTCTTCCTAGCTAGAGAGTGCTGAGAGTGGGATCCGTTATTCCGAGACCCTTCAACTGCACGACACCATCCTAATTCTATTATAGTGATTCCCTATGGAGAACTTGATTCTTGTGAGTTTAGTAGAGGTCTCTTTTAATTTCAGAACCTTAAACCCTGGAAGATGTCAATTATATTTCGTGATTCTTTGTTGTGAGCCTGTTTTTACCTTCTGTGTAGGTATTTTCATTGTATGTTCTTTATTCTTTTATCTATCTAGTTCGCAATATCTGGGTTGCGTGTGTGATTCCATCATAATAGAAAGATTACTCCACTTAAAACGAGCCATATTTTATCACTATCTCTCGAAGAAAATAGGTCCCCATTCTCGAATAGTTTTCGTGGTTCTTGTGCGTGGTCTGCTTTAATTACCTTTCTCTACTTTTATGTGGTCTGTTTCTTTCATTTTTTTCATAATAATAAGAAATAATGTGGTGGTTTTCTTTCCATGGAGTAGGACCAAATAGGTCCGAACCATGAAATTACTGATATCCAATTTACATTACATTAATTTCATTTTATGTACTTTGACTTTGTTAATAAAATTCCTTACATTATAATGAGTTTACTTCAAACAAATTTTTTTATGTTGTACCAATTCAACAACAGTTTCATTTGTTACAAAGTTGGTGATGATTCTAAAGGTCATGGAACGGAATAATCTAAAACATTATACACTAATATGTTTGTGTTACTAACATTATAAATTATTGTCATGTATCCTCAAAAAAATACTATCTTCATATCTCCCTAACCGGATTTCGGTAGAACAACACAAATTAATCAAAGTGAAATCAATTCATGGTTACAATGTCTTTTCCCAATATCTAACTAGAGATATCAATCAAAAGACATTTGGATCAAATATAGAAATTATAGTAGATATGAACAAATCCTATGACATGATCAAATGAAACATCATTATCTAGGTATTATCATGTATGGGTTTATCTTCCTGGCTGATTGGGCACTTGTTTTTCTGATTTAGTTCCTCCTAGATATTTATATCCTTCAAGGGAAAACAACATGTATTTTCAATGAATTATGGGGTTTAAGACAAGGAAAAATGATTTTCTCGATCCTATTTATTCTTACCCAAGACTCCCTGGGTTTTATATTTAAAGGAGTATCTTATATGGAATCATTATAAATTATCTATCTAAGGCCAATAATTGTGACATTTCTCAACTTAAGTTTTAAAAACTCCATTTTTTGTTAATGGTAGTAATCACTCTATTCTAGGGATCCATGGAAACTTAGTGAATTATTGCAAACAGATTCAAAAACTGGTGAACCATGAAAAGTGTAGATTTTATATATTGAAAAAATTATTAGATAGTAGAGTCATATCCTTGGAGAGAAGCCTTGTCATGGAAAGAGGAACCTTTCCCATTGAATATTTTAGGGCCTCAGTTTCTCTAATAACTCTTCGTATTCATCACTATGATAATATGGTTTACTGAAAAAATGGTTGAACCGTGAATTGGAAAAATCGGTTTTTGTCTTTTTGAGGAAGAATAAACATGACTAATATCATTTTCTCATAAATTCCTATGCATGCCATTTATACCCTCTAGGTTCAGAAATGGGTCATTTCCAGGTAGGAAAATATAATGACATCATTCTTATGGGATGCCCAGTCAAAAGTAAATATCATTGAGAGTCATAGATGATGATGGAAAATCCTTTGTATTAGTTGGGATTTAAAATTATAATATTCTATGAGAAAATTAATTGAAAGAACGAAATTTTGGTTTGGGAGGTCATCGAGGGGAAGATGCTCTAGGGGAGGCTCATATAAGACATGTATGGGGTTAATTCAAGCATTTAGAGAGGGATGAATTCAAATATATGGTGATTTATCCAAAATCTATTATTGTGTCTACATAAACATACTCAATTGATAGTGGGTAGGGTTTACATACTCTTATGGATGAAAATATAGCCAGGAAGAAAGCTCAGCTTTCCAGGATGTCCTAATCTGAACATCACATTCAGGAAACATAGTGGGCACCAATTATTTTTTTATGTAGTCCTAGAAAAATACCAGTGGACCAATTTTGATAGACTTTTTCTTTAGTATGATCCCAATATATGTGTCTTAACTAGTTCATCCTCAGGTGCCTTCTCAATAACATATTTCCATAGAACCGAGATGGTGGACAATTATCATGATTATTGGGGGTGTCTTGGTGTAAGGAGCATAAAAAATTCAATTTCATGGGGTGGAATGTTATAAATCATACACATCCTATTGAGGATAACATTCAATATATAGGTGTTTTCTTGGATTTATGGTGTCACTATTGAAAAAAACCCATGATGAAATGTCGGGTCACTTTTATTTATAGGTGAGTGGTAAGAAATGTTGTGGAATTCACTTGGTGCTTCCACAGGTAGGTATTCTCATGAAGACTCTAGTGTGATCATCATGCATAAATGGTTTTTCCAAGAATGATGCCATAAATGTGAGAAAAATTGGAGATCAATCAACATATCATAAGGTTTCTGGTGTATCCACCAAGGGAGGAATGATGCTCTATTAAATGGTTTTTAAGATCAAGAATATGTCTCATTTTCAAAACCATGATCATTTTGATCGATTTGATATGACTTTATAAATACTGTGAGGAATCCTCTTCCCTAAGTGCACTCCATGATGTCATTATAGAATCTAACATTGTTCATAGTGAATCAAGGGGAGATGGGTTAGATAGAACCCACACCAATCTGGTTTTAAGATGATAAAATATGGTTTATATATAATTGGAATAATGCATGTCAGTGTTGTTGTCTATGATCCAATGGGATAAGATATATTATAATTTTTAGCCTTCATTTAAAGAGGTGACCCCCACCAAGAATAATCCCATGCGATGCTCACCGGTCTTCTATTGTGTATCCATAATAACATTCATCTCACAACAGCCAAAACCAAATCACTTACCTTTTATTTTTCTTTTTATGGTCTTGGTACTATCCTATGGTCGATTTCATATACTATTAGTTTGTGAAATGGGATCATGAAAAACTTTGTGACTTTTTGTAATATGTGGCATGAAGAGAATTCTGTTGCTGATTTTCGTGTATCCAAGGAAACCCATGGTGATAGGATGACTTGTTTTTTGGTCTTGGGTCCTTCTCTCTAGTGGGAGTTGACCTTGTTTGGGAGAACACTCTGTTATTTAATTACTTCAGGCCCCCATGATTTCTGGGTTCTCATTTTATACTTTTCTTTTTTTCTTCTAGGATGCACTTGTATAGTTTTTAATTAATAAAACCATTGATTGTAGTGATTAAAAAATGACATTGTGGACCACGTCATATTGAGGTATTTTTGTGTTACTTGAATGGTTAAGAAATCTCTACCTATGATTTCCATTAGATGGATCTATATTCTCTCAATATGGTTGAATGTAAATGTGGATCATGTATATTTAGGTTAACCATGACCCTTGGGTTATGGTGATCTCTTCAACACCCATTGGGGTTTTGTTAACATCTTCTTCCATCAATTTATGAGGAATGGTTATGCTCTTAGAGATTAATTTTTGGAAATGATTAAAGACATAAAATATTTTATTTATCATGATTGGGGTTTCCATTTATTATAATCAGACTCAATTATGGTAGTGTAAATTTTGAAGGCCCATTCCAAGAATGTTCCATGTAGAATTCTTATATCCTGGAATGAATGTCTCCATATTTTTAAACTGTAAAATGTTGATGTCACACACGATTATAGGGAATCCCACTAGGTTGCTGATAATCATTCAAATAGAGAAATTTTTAAGGAAATATCACGATCAAACATTATAATCTTTTAAATATATTCATATCATAAAGAGTTAGATGAAAATGGTGAATTTCATATTCTTCTTTGTAAACCACCTTGTAAATCCACTTTATCTTATAGATAATAAAACATGTTAGGAATGGGATCGCATGACACTCAAATTTTTTGGATTGTAAGAAAAAAACAAAGTACATTGATCGGATAATGATAAAAATATTCCTTTTAATATTTTTTATAAAAACCAATTAAGGGTGAAATTAACATTAAAAAACCATAGTAAAAAATATTTGATTTTTTTTTGAAAACATTGATTTGGAAGAAAAATATTTTTGACAAAAGTTTGAAATAAAGTTAGATTTTCTCAATCATTTTAACTACCAAAGAGAAGAAAATGGTACTATTTCATTAAAACAAATTTCATAACTATATGAGAATAAGGTAAAATGGTTATATTTAGAAATATTCAAATAATTTATAGAAATTTAAATCAAAAAAATCTTGATTAAATTGATATTGAAACATAAACGATTAACACGGTGGTAAGTTCTGGATCATAACATCCAATGACTGAAGTAGATCATTTATATCAAAAAATAATTTTATTTAGGAAAAAAATCATGATATTCTATGTAAATGGGAAGTATATAATCCATTTTAAATAGATGTGGTGAGTAAAAGAATATGTGTCTCAAAGAATGATGTTTCAAGATGAAACCTTTAAAAAGTTTTTATATTTCATGTGAGAGTTAATAAATCAAGTGATTATATGTAATAAATTTAAATCCACACAATATAACATGGAAGTATATTTATAAATCAATAATAGTCCATTTAACACATAATCATGGATTTTTATAATAAACAAAGTAGATATATTACCCAATGAATAAAATTAAGTCATGAAACCCCATACGTCAGGCTTCCCATTAGTTTAGAACACATTATAGTCAAGTATATTTATTATAAAAATTTTATTATCTTATAATATAACCATATTACTTTTTATAATATCAAATAGGATACATTTATAACATCATATTAATAGTTTGTAATTAATTTTTCATTTTCATTATTTTTCATGTATTAATTTAATTATTTTATCCAGCATTTTTGTTTATTAATATTATGGATATTGAAAATATGTTATTGTTAAACTATCAACATAAATATATTAATATTATAAATATCATTTTTATTAGTTAATTATTTATAATCATCATTTAATTTTGGCCACGGAGAATGAATCACATCACTTTGTGAAGATGGTAGACTGTACACACACACGAGTGACATTATCATTTTCTTAACAGGTAAAATGATAAGGGAGTGTATTTAAAATTAATTTTCTAGAGTAAATATCTTATCATATATCTCATATATTCATTAAATGTATCCTTTCTTACATTCCATGTAAATCGCTTCTGGAAAATAAATCTCATTGCTTCACGTGGCGGTAATATGTCATACACACTAACGACATTATAATTTATTCAATGGATTCTAAGGTAATAATGTATATTATATTTTTATTTTTAATTAATTATTAATATTTAATTAATATAATATATAAAAATTAAATTTATCCATATTACCTTCCATGTAAATCATAATTAAAAAATGAATTGTATCCCTTCATGAGGTGGTAGTCTGTCGTAGGCACAAATGATGTTATCACATTCTCTATTGAATATAGAATAAGGTATAGGTATAAATAATAATTAATAAGTATAATATTATCATAGATATCATATATAAACATTATATTTGTTTTTATATCTATACATGAGAAGTGTTGATGGAAAAATAATTACGTCGGTTCATGGGGTTATAGTCCATCATTCACATGATAAAATGTTTCATTTCCCATTTGAGATATGAGGAGATGGTTGTAGGTCATTACCATAACATAACCAAATAAATTTATATATAATAAATTGAGCCTATTATATCATAATTTTATATTTTTATTTGAATGAGTTGGCAAAAGAAACAAAATTAACCACTTGATTACAAATGTTACCTCTTGATCAAAAAACTTCTTTTGGTTTGCACCAAAATCATTCCTCAGTTGGATTTATGACAAAAATGTCTTAACAGATGAGGTTATGGATTTTGGTATTTTATTTTGGTAGGTATTATCTGAAAAAATAATGTTTGGATATGTGGAAAAGGGAGGAGAGTTGGTGGACTTTTATAAGTGGGGGAGAGGTCACAAATGGAATTTTTGAAAAGAAATAATTCCACTAAAATTTTTCACATTCCAAAAGGATCCAAAATGGACCATTTTGGAAATTTATAATATATAAGGTTTAAATATGGCCATAAAATATTAATTATACATTTTTTTAACATTTATAGCACTTATTTGCTTCAATTTAGCTACCTTGTAAAACTATTCGTACCTTAACTATGGTAAATATTTTATACCATTTTCACTATTCATTGTTTTCTAAAATTATGTTTACATTACTAGATAACATAAATTATTCTTATTTTGGATGTGGATTTTTTTTCCAAATTCAACTCATATAAGTGGCATAATTTAATTTTATATTTAACCGATCGACATGTCAAAAAAATTGTTTTCTAAAAGAAAAACATTCAAAAGATTAAAAGGTTTTTATAAAAGAAAATCAGTACGATGTTTATTCCAATGACCTGATTTGGATTGATAAATATATAATTTTAATAATTTTATTTTTTTAAAAAAATTAATATAAAATTTGGTTTTTAATTTATTAAACTGAAAAGAAGTTTTTCATAAAAATAATTATTTCTTACAATTTATCAAAAAATGAAACTTTTCAAAAATATCTCTATATTTTAATATAATATAATTTGGATATTATGGTTTAAAAAATATATTTAATGTTTCTAAATAATATTTGTAAATGTGTTAAAAATTAATTTAAAATTATGCCCCCAAAGCGTAATTATATAACTTTTTATTAAAATACTGTTTTTTAGAAATCATTTATTTTTCATTAAATTGATTCTTATTTATAATCAGTATATAAAAATTAAATTTATCTTGTACATATGTAAAGAAAATAATATTCATAATCTAGTCTGTTCTATTAATAAATAAAAATATAATTTCTATGTTATAATTGTCATGTTTGAATAATAATAAATTAAAAAGAGTATCATGTTTCATTTAAACCTGGGTTTTCATGTATCGCATGCTATTAAGGAGATTAAATTTATTTAAAAATATATATTGTAAAGTATCAAGGAGTTAAAATATTTTCTAATCATGGGTTTTTGTTTCATATATACTATCAAACAAAATGTTATTATTTTAAAATCTCAAGGAATTACATTCTACCACCGTTAAATAAATTGTATGGTTGAAATTTAATCTTGATGTCATTAATCAAGGGGTAGAAATTTCAAAATACCATTGATATAAAATAACATTGTAAAAAGGGTTAATAAAATGTTCACATTATAAGTGAGAATGGGAATTACAAAGGTCATTGGAAATAACATGGAAGTGGTGTCAAAATAGGACAACATTGGGGGAAAGTCATGATATGGACATGAAGGAAAAACATAAAAAATTATGAAGTGTGATATAAATAATTGATCATTTGGAGATGACTTGAAAATGGAATTTTCAAGGACCTAAAAAACATAAATCTCATATGTGTTAAATGACCATTAATTCCTCAGATATGAAGGTAATAAGATAATATTTTTCTATAAAGGTCCTTTTTCCAGAGTTGTGGAATAAAATTTCTATCTAGACAAAGAATATAAGAAAATATAATTACATAAAAAGTATAATTTCATCATTAAATCAATTTATACCACCATATCAACTTTTTTTCTGAATGATGAGTATTAATGATGAATTTTTTTACGTGATGCACTAAAATTAACGCATAATGTATCATATAATCACTAAAGGAATAAAAAGATTTTCCTCTTATCATTACTAAAAACAAATTATGTTAGAATAAGTTATCCAATACAACAAATTGATATATAATACCTCAAAATTTAACCCAAAATTTCAAATTAATCCATTCCATTATATTCTATCATTAAATAACTCAACTTACAACTCCAAAATTATAATAACATTGTTTTCAAATAATCTATACATTAAACTGAAAGGTACAAATACCTCAAAAAAATAAAATATCTCCCGAAATATCATTATAAAACTTAAAAACAAATTACAAAAAACCTTAAAATGAATGACTAAGACATTGAACTTATGGTCAATCTAAAAAACATAAAATGATGATGGTATCCACAACTCTTATGTTAATCATATATGAAGACATATATGACTGCAAAATTAACTCATTCATTAGTTATTTTTGGGTTATTATAACTAAAATAACATTTCTAAAAATACTTATATCTCATTATTCATGAATCCAATGACATAAATACATCAACCCTTTACTTAAATGATTTTTGTATAATGTATAAGCTTCCTTGTTCTAGAGGTTAACCCTTTTTTGGTCATTGAGTCAAATAATACCCATGTTTCCCATATATAAGACATCAAATTCATTAGAAATTGTTTTTTATGAATTTCATTTCCACATAGAAAAAATATTCCCCTCTATTTTAGATATTTTTCTAGGTTCTTATTCCCACCTTCTTAATAATAAGTAAGCTATAAAGTATATCCTCTATGATAATTAACACAAAAACATTCATAAAATTCCATCCTCCTATAATTTTACTGGGTATGAATCTCATTGAAGATCACATTGTTAATCATATATCACAATAGTATATTACGCCCAATAAAAATATATTTCTCTAAATTCATTATCCAATTTGTCTTCTCATAATCACTGATGTATCCATCACATTCATTTTTGACATAATTCATAGTATTTAAATCTATTTAGTAAAACCAAAAATAATAATATGAAAAATAAAATCATAGTGGGACACAAAATAATCATGAAAAATAATTTATAGGTTGACTAAAACATGAATCATTATTTTTAATCTATGAAACCTTAGGTTTATAATAGGTGATTCAAGGTCATAATCTATTCCAATCCTTCATGGTGGTTCATAATTAGTTTTTGAATTTCCCAGGCATATCCCATGGGAGTGTCAAAATTGGTTCACAGTAAGACCATTTGTCTTATACCAGGTAATGCTTCAGTCAAACCCATATCACCTTTTTAGAAATTATAACCCCAAGGTATATCTATTCTATAACCCTATCCACTTGTAGTTTCTAGTCAGTGATGTAATTTCTCATAAATTAGTATCCATATACATCACCAAGATTCCAAGATATTTTTCTATACTTTGTCTTATCCATAAACTTATCCCTATAGTTCAAAATAATTATTTCTTATCTTAGTTCCAAAATTTAACTAAACCATTCAATTGATACGAATTGTGTTGACCCATTCCTTTTACATAGTTTATTAAATTAATTATAAATTATTATATACATTGATATAAAAAAAGGATTTTAAATTCATAATATATTTGGAAGCATATGTATTTTATATATAAAGCATGGAATCCATATTTTTTTTTCAACATTGAGCTCCAAAAATCTATTCTAGCACCTAAATATATATGGGATAACTTGGGAAATACATAAAGAAATAGGTGAGCCAAAAAATCCCAGTAAGGGAATAAACATAATTAGGAAACATAACATGTTAGTCATAGGTATAACATGTTATCATAAATGTTACTAAATATAAGTAATAACATGTATTCATAACATATAGAATATGGAATCATAAGATCATGGTAGAATTGGAAATATATTAGAAAAAAACATAACATAAACATAAGGCATGGATAACATCCTAGACAATATAACATTGTTTTAAAAGTCTCATAACGAACTAGGATTACTCCCTAATACTATACTTGACCCTAAATGAGACTAAAGAATTTCCCAATGAGTCAGAGCACTATATAGAAGCCCCCATAAAAACGTGTTCATGATATATGTGGGACACATAAAGGATCAATCATAAGGAATAACATAAGAATTACTGATGGAATGAAAATGGGATTCATAATATTTCTTCATATCATAAAAAAGGAATGTTCAAAATTAATGAGTTTGAATGTTGTCATAATAAAGGCATTACCCCAACAAATGACGAGTTAACATGATAGGTATATAATTAATAGGTATATATTAATAATTTAAAAGGAATTAATAACATAATAGGTTGTTTTATTTATTGAAAATACTTAAAAACAATATTGGGTAAATAACATTTTCACCTGTATTAACCTCAACTGATGTCATATTTGATGGAAACTTATTTTAATAGCCAATATTGAACATTATTAAGAAAAATATTCTATCCATTAAGAAAAACATATTTAAAATATATTTTTTTTAAATATTAAAGACACATTATTTTTTAAAATATTTGTGAAACCTAAAAATGATGCTTTATATCTTTGAGTGGTCATAACACAAAAAGAGTTTTTTATATTCTAATTATGTTAAGAAAATAAAGACCCCTTTAAAAATTTTGAAAAAAAAGTCAAAAAGTACCTAGTTTGGAAAATGATAGGAATAGTACTTTTAATTTTTTTTGAAAATAACAATAGTGATGAAAACAAACTTAAAAATCATAGTAAATCATTTTTTATTTTTTTTGATGACATGGATTTGGAATAAGAAATATTTTTGACCAAATTGATATATAAATTTAGATATCTCAAAATAAAATTCTTAATAATTTTATATACAACAAATGGTAAAATGATATTATTACTTGAAAAAACCATTCATAACAAGATACGAATAAACTGAATGGGTTTTATTAGTAAATTATCAATTAATTTCAATAAATGTAAATTCAATCATAAGCAATTACCATTAAATTGAGATTAAAATATAAGCCCATTCCAATTTGAAAACATATGAATCATATCTTCCCCTGAATTATGTAGATCAATTTTAACAAAAAATAACATTAATTTGGATTTATTTATAATAAGTTATGAACAAATTGGTAGTATATACACAATTTAAATTATATTTGGTTCATAAAACAACTTGAGTCTCAAAAAAAGATGTTTTTAGATGAAACCTTTACAATGTTCACATTATTGAAGTGATAATTAATAAATAATGATATTATGTATAAAAATGTAAATCCACAAAAAAGTTTAAATGAAATAATAGTTCAATAAATTTAAATTTTACACATTTTCATGACATAATATAATAAATGACAAGAAAATAGAACCCAACGAATGGAAATTGAAGTGAGAAACCCCTTACATCGCACTTCCCTTCAGATAAAAACCAATTAACCTCCAATCTAGATGTATTAAAAATGTTATCATATTTTACCAGCATCATATTATTATTTATAACAACATATATTATCCCTTTATACTGTCATATTACTCATTTGTTAATCACCATTCATTATCACTAATGTTTCCGATTATATTTTCCTTGTTTTCTCCTACACGTTTTTCATTAATGTTATGGATCATGAAAATAGGTTATATTTACATAATATCGATATTGATAAAAATGTTATAAATATATATATTTTTTCATTATATAAATCTAAAAATCATTATTAATGTTTTAACATGGAGAATGAATCACATCTCTTCATAGAGACGGTAGTCCGTACATACACATAAGGGACATTATAATTTCTTCAATGTGTGATAGGTTAAGGAAGTGGATTTTATATTAATTTTGTATAGTAAAATAATTTCACACATATAAAATATATTCATTAAATTGATAATTTTTTTATTACATGGAAATAATTAGTGAAAAATGATCCACATCGCTTCGTGAGGCTATAGTCTACGGTACACACAGACAATGTTATTAGTTATTCAATGGATGATAAGGTATGAATGTATATGATGCATTTATTTTACTTAAATTTTTAATACGTCATGAATATAATATATTATTATCTAGTTAATCCATATTAAATTCAATGTAATGATTAATTAAAAAATTATTCAAATCGCTCCGTGAGTCAGTAGTCCCCCATAAACACGAATGATGTTATTTTAAACTATGAAGAACAGATTGTTAGAAGGTATACATGATATTATAATTTAATAAGTATAATTATATCACAAATATAATATATAATAATTATATACATCATTATATTAATCCTTGAGAAGTTTTGATCCAAAATAAATTGCATCAGTTTGTGAGGTGATAATCCACTTTATAGAAGATCAATAGTTTTTTTACATATGATGGTTAATGGCACAGTAGTAGGTAATTACATTAACATAAAAAATAATCAGTATATTTAAGATATTTATATAATTATATATTTATTTTATAATAATATTTGAATGACGTGGATGAAGAAATAAAATAAAACACTCAGTTAAGGATGTTACCACTAATTCAAACAACTTCTTTTAGTTCTCACCATAAAAATTCCTAGGTTAATTTTATGATAAAAAAGGATTCTTGGATTATGGTATAGAATTTTGATATTTTGGATAGTTCTTGGAAAAGATAGTGTATATTTTATTCATGTAAATTAGAGGAATGATGTGGCCATTTATATGTTATAGAGAGGATGTAATTGGAACTTTTTTAAATAAAATAATTACACCCATGTTTTTATCAAGTAACAAGGCACCAAAATAGATCATTAATGATATTTATAATATAAAACATCTAAATATGACCATATAATAAGAATTATACATGTTATTTTTGTAATTATTAATTATAATCTTTTTTGTTTATCCCCCTCATAATCCCATTTTTACCTTCTCCTGGGTAAATAATTTTTATATTTTTCACAATTAATTTTGGTAAAGAAATAATCTGAAATGGTTACCTAATAATAAATATTCTAATTCTAAAAATTGAAATCATTTTTCATAAATTGACCCACAGAATTGGAATAATTTAATTTAAAATTTAACATGTTGATTTGTCGAAAAAATGTAATCTGAAAGAAAAATATTCAAAATAATAAAATGTTTTCATATAAAATTTCAATATTAAATTGAATCAATGACATAATAGGATTAATAAATATATAGATGAATTAATGTTACTTTTAAAATAACATTGATATTATATGGGTATTTTATGTTTTTTTAATGGCTCTTTTTATAGAAATAATTATTTTTCTCTATTCATCAAAAAAGGAAACATCTCATAAAAATCTAAAAATTTCACCCTACAATAATTTTGATATGATGTTTTTAAAAAATATTTTCATTTTTTAAAATAAAAATTATAAAATTGGAAAAACATAATTTTATATTATGTGTAAAAATAAAAACTAAAAAACCTTTTAGAGAAAATATATTTTTCATAAGACATCTCTTTTTCCTTCCAATTGTTCTTATATATAATCAGAATATGACTATGGATTTGATTTTATACATGTGTAAACTATAAAAATATCACAATATAGTTATTTCTATTAATACATTACAATATAATATAATGTTTATAATGCTCATGTTTAAATACAAATATTTTAAATAAAGTATAGAGTTTTGTTTAAACCTAGTATTGCATGCATTAAAAACTATAGAAGTGATTGAATTTATTTTAAATTAAATGTAACAAAAATCATCCTCACGTTACATTATCTTATAATATTTTTTTTCATGTCTTGTAATCTATGAAACATAATGTTATTATTATAAAATATCGTTATGTTATAATATGTTTCAATCAAACAATAGAAAATAGTTATAGGGCATGTATTTAAGAATACATTCACAAAACTTCTTAGTTCTCATCATACTAAGGAACTTCTATAAAATATTATTGTGAGATAAAAATTTATGAAATTTTCATATCAATTCCATGGGGATGAAAAATCATCATGTAATATGATATAAATTAACATTCAATATTAAGAATATTCCAGTAAACAAAAAGTATTTTGTTCTTTGGAACCAAATCCAAAAAAGTCCCACTGAAAACATAATCAATAATGTCATATGTGGTAGATCATAAATCTTTTCAAAAAATATTATGACATCTACTTCGTTGTCCTTATTATTATCCAAGGACTATAATATAATTGTTGACTGTATATTCATAACATAATTTGAATATTTATTTAAATGATAGTCAGTTAAAGAATCAGAATGTGATTTCAAGGGAGAATTATATTCCTCATTTATATAATATTTTGGTTCATTATCAGGATGAAATTCCTTCCATGATCTATTTATATGAGTGTTAAGTAGGTTTTTTTCTTCATTTATGTCCTCCAACATTAATAATGAGTATATCAACTAATGTTCTTCAAGTTCATCCTATAATGTATATTTAATCTCTATTTTTTTCAAATTAAATCACAATTCATAGTGTTGATCTATTCCAATTTTCAATTATTTATTCTATCTCATGGCTTGGTAGTCCTCCTTAATCCTACACCTCTTAGATATCCCACTATTTTTTTGACGATGGATTAATTTTCCTTTAATTATGAGGAAAATAGTAAATTCATAACTTAATTATATTCAGTTGGTCAATAAATAAATTATTATACCAAGATTAAAAAATAATATATTTTTATAACATGGGTTGTTTCATGATGAAATTATAATTCCTAGTGTTTTAATTGTGCATGAAGGTTCTAGTGGATATATTACATGGGTTTAAAATGGTAATAAATGGAAGAAAAATTGTGTGTAAACTGAAATAAGTAATGAAGAATTTAAAATCAATAAAGAAATAGTATTCGAACCATGGAAATTACCCCAAATATTTACTCTATCTAAATTAATCTTAATTAAATCACCCATCTATTTACTAACAATGTGGACAACCAATTAACTATTCACTCTACTTTTTCATGTTTTACAAGTTGCAATGGTGGAAATAAATGCCAAACTTCATGAAAATATGGTATTTGAGACCCCATATTATATCGATAAAATATGAGAAGTAATTACACCAAAACTAAAGACTTACTAACATCATAATCATTGATAAAAAATCATCATATGAATTAAATAGTTTTAATGGATAATCCTTCTATCATTGTATATGAAATACTCTTCTCCCTAAATCAATCCTACTAATTGTGAAAATAGTTAAAAATAATATGTTCATTTCTTATAAATTATTTATAAATAAGAAACATTATTCCATATAATAATAATAAAAAACAATTTAATAGTAATATTATATATATATAGTTTCTTATCTATAAGAGTTATTCTTATTTAGTACCTTCCATGTATAACCTACTCTTTAATAGATCCTCTGCAGTTTTATTCATAAATAAAGGTATCTCGGTCAGAGTTACACTTATGCAGCTAAAATTAAATCATAAACATATTAAAAGTTTCATCAATAAGATAAAATTTCCCATTTTCTTATATAAGAAACTCTTTGATTTTATACACATTATAATATTATTTTAGATGAGTAAATTTTCATTTATTCACACATAGAATTCATAAAATATACTTTTTTTAGATATATCACATGTAAAACATTAAAACCAAATTTTTTATGTAGTCTTATATCTAAAAATTTTCAATATCAATAAATTCTTTCAAAAAAACATTTCATCGATTCTTTAGTTAATTCTATAATTAACGAAATTCAATGAAATATGGAATTATTTATAAATAAGTGTAAATATATTAAATACGCTATGAAATTTACGTGAATAAATTTTTAAAAAAGTGGATAACAATAGACCATACACCCAAATGTAATAATTTGTATATAGATCATTCCATAATACACTATTTTGTTGGGATGAATCGTTTACCATAAAATATAATGTCTGTCAATACTATAGTGATGGTGATGCTTCATTCACCATGATAATATGTGGGAGTATCATCATCCTTTAATGATATCTTATGGGGATACTTATGTTTTGTAAGGTATCATTATAAAATTCACTCAATATTTTTAAACAATGAGATAACTAATTCATAGAGACATATTAAACAAATAGTGATAGATCATTCACTAATGAGGTGTGTTAAAACCATGGGTTAATTACATCATTTTTAAATTGGTCAAAAAAATTATGGTCACACACAATTCATATATTTGGAACTTGATTATTTATTTATTTGTTTATACACATTTTTAGCATTTCATACCATGACTGAACATGTATTTTATGGATTTTAAGTGCCTAATTTGTGGTGTACTTGGATATATAATCACACCTTACTCAAGTGCTCTAGTAACTATGTAGATTTCAGGGTCATTAAAATAAATAATGGAAAGGATCATATGTGAGTTGTTTGAGTTGAAAATACATGGATTGAGTTAGGTGGAATGAGTCGGTAGGTACATTAGAATCATATAGAACATCAGTAAACATTAATATATTTATTTCTAAACTACCTTATATATGTTCAAATAACAAGAAACAATAATTTTTTCATATAATCATTTGATATTATGGTACATTCTAATATATTATATAATTTTAGTTTTATTGACCAATAGTTTTTCCATAGTTGTTATGTCTAAGTATACTTCTTATTGTTTTTTCTGTTCTTAAGACTACCTTAACAATGATTTCTAATTATATAAGCATGAGGTAATATTACCCCACATATGGTATAATGAACCTCAATAAAATTCAACATCCTCTATATTATAAAGATATATTCATGAGGATTTGAAGTGCATATCTACTGGTTACTATTTGGATAGTGTAGTTCGGGATGTTATAATTTTGTAACATAAACTTTATTATTCATTATCATAATATTTAGTGATGGTAATTTATGGTAGGATATTTACAAGAATTGATATTGACCATATGCATTCGAGTAGAAAAAAAAACTGTTTTGGGATGTTTGATATTCATAGTATGATATTTTTTGTTATATGTATTTGAGTTTTATATATTGGTGGATTCCATGGAATTTTTTATGTGATTTATTATTTATTAATTTACACTTGGAACTTTTTATAAAGATATTGTGCATTATTTAATCATTTTTGGAATATATGAATTATATAAAAATATTATAGTTGATTGTGAATGATAATCATGCAATGATATAGGTATTGGTTATTTATTGTTCCTGAAATAACATATATTGATTTTTCCTAAATAAATTCTTGGTTGATATCTATATTGATGACCCATGGATATTGAATTTTTCATTTGATATATAATGGTCTATCATTCATACCACTCTATAATTTTATTAATCTCTAATTGGATGGAAGGTTAAGCATGAATCAATGAATAATGTGTGGAACATTTATATCATAGTGTGTGTATAGAGTAGTATATGATGTTTCACGTTATCACATTATATAAAAATGACATCAAGGTATTTGTTAGTATTATTCTATTTTATTTTTTTGTAATTTAAGTGATATTAAACCAAAAGTCATCCTGTTGAGTTCAAGGATAGTTAAAATAAGAACATTCCACTTTTATCAATCATTATATTTGACAAAGTTTGTAAATTCCCCTAGACCACAACCAATAATCGGTGCCTAATAAAATAAATCTACATGAACATAGGTGTGCATACTCATACACAATATTATATTTACTAGTATCACATGTATAGAATATTTAGATGGAGAGGATATACTATCTTATCATTATAACACAATAATGAAAATTAAATCAATCGTATAATCATCCATAAAGGAAAAAAAAATAAATAAGTGAATGTTCCAATTAATAATTATACTTCATCAACATATATTAAATGTCCATGTAAAATAGAGAACAATAACTATCAGAACCCATAAATATACCACAGAAAAAATATTGTACAACATCTATGATTTTTCCATGTAAATCTTCGACAGATATCTAGTAATATTTTCAGAGTTCAGCGTTCAGACATCATGAGAATATGTTTCTTGGTGAGCCTAGTATTGATGTCATAAAAATATTAAATATATTAATATCACACTTGTGATTCATTCTTTAAATAGGGGAAAATCCTAAATAGAGTATTAGATAAAAAAATTTGAGACCATCATCGGGTCTTGAACATGAGTTTTATCCTAGGCTCAAGATAACATTATATAATGTAAGATTCTTGGGTTGACCATGGTTATTGGTGGATAAATAAATTAATAAATTAATTTTTTTTATTTCAATTATCTAATACAAACCAAATAAATAAAATGTTATGGGTAAATATCATAGTCAGCTACATTACCCAAGAAACCTACATAGGATCTATTGGAGGATCCTTGGGGGAACAATGACTGAATCATGGATCCATGTTTGGTTGGTTGTAATGTTTGTGAATATCACCATAAACAGAAACATTGTACTGTTATTCATCACCGATCCATAAAAAATCTAAGTATGGAATTAGATTTATTTGGATTCTACCAATTTTGATATCCCTTGTTTAATATGGATTAATTCAATAAACAAGAAATGTTTCTTGCTATAATGATTGATTTATATTTCTATTCATTTAATGGTTCTTTATTAGGTTATTTTTTCATTGTTCTAATGGAAATTAATTGATTCTATCTTTAACGATGGTTATGATTCATTACTCATTTTTTGTTTTATACATTTGTAACAGGTTTCCTCACATGTTCATCTCGATCGTTTACATTGGCCCTAATTTCTAAAAATTTATGGTAATCAATAATTGAACAAATATTCATTGGTACATGGATATATAATATAGTGTAGTTCACATTTAATGAGTGATCATGCTTAGAAGATAATAAAGGATTATCAGAGATGGATAGAGATGAGATTTGAGATTTATTTTTCCCCGATTGGAGTATGGTGAAAACATAGAGTTAGGAGATGTATTTTTTATTAGATCTAATGCATGAACTCTAGAAAACAATGATAGAAAGACTAATATGGATGAGACCTACAGTATCTTGATGATAATGGTAGAAAATATAGAGGTGATGGAATCATGAGAATATTCCTGGTGGAACTAGAGAATCTGAAAAATTCCATGGTACATTCTATGTACTTCATATGAAAACAAGACATGTACACCATGATATATCAGCTAGGGTTTACTCAAGAAAGAATCGAACACACATTGTGTGGTCCCTATAACACACATTCTGAACCATGATAGTGGATCAATATGTATCATGAAGGATACATGGGAATATACATGAGCACATACATGGGTTTGGGTAGAGTACATGGGATCACCCTACTATTTGGTCATGGCCAGGTACATGGAAAAGTAAAATAGAATGATTGAAGTACATCAGAATGGCCATGTGTACATAGGAACAAGAATAGGAACATTGGAATGAAAACAATAAGGTTTAGGGATAGAGGTACACACCTTTAACCATATATCTAAAATGTTTACTTCCAATATGATAACATGGAAACCATTCTATGATTATTATATATGAGGTTCAGTTGAGTATGGTTACTTTGTCTATATTTAGGAGGGTATAACATTGCATTACATTCTCAACACCTTATTGTGATCACCTCTATAGTTATTATATTGGATAGTGTGCACGGTATCCCTCCATGTGGCATGAGTTTGTGTCCCCTATAATATACCTTCTAGGCAGGGTTCATGTTATTGGAATGAACACCATGCATAGGTTGTTGTTTGCCTCTTTAAAAATTTATCCAGTAGTGTTGGTGGAACCCCTAGACAACATGGGAGTGTTATCCCATGTCAAAATTTTGATCTTTAGAGATCCAGTGAGTACTTATTTTTCTATTACATATGATCATGAACTCTTGGATTAGTGTTTTTAGGGATATTATATCTCATGGAGTGAGTAGTACCATAATGATCATTCTCTAAAATCCATTAGTAGAATCTTGTGGATGGAAGTGTTGGTTGAGAACCCTTGATATCGAATTTCTGTTATTATTATATTTGGGATTTTATTATTGATATTTATCTTATCGTGTTGAAATTAGTTTTTATTGATGAGATGAATATTCTTGAAGATTCAAGATCAGTGATTTTTGGTGTCCTACTAGGTAATGTTATAATCAACCATGCACATGCATTTTCCACACATTTCATGTCTTATAAAGATGAATTTTCTTTTTGATGGAGTCCTGGGAGGGTCAGGAGTTTGGAATCATAGTATGTTCTAAACACACCAAGGTTTATAGTGGTGTTTCATTTAACAAAATTCCCCTTCCTCTAAGTATGTTACAATGTTCATTTGTTCTTTTGGGGCTTTTAATTGTTCCATACAACTTTTAGTAAATTATTTTCATACTATGATTATGGGATTACAAATATATTCATGCATTGGTATTATTTGTATAACATTTATACATTTTATGGTCATGAAGATGTGTGTGTGTGTGTTGATATGTATGTGCATATGTACCTTTTAATAATGAATCATATTTCTATGACATGCCTACTCACCACTAGTCACTAGAATGTGGCCTATTAAAGATGGGATTCAGTTTGTCGCACTCACCATATCACTGGACAGGTGTTCCCCAGTGGGTTAGGTCATGATAGAGTTTTATCAATGTGGGTTGGTTATACATTATGACAGGAAAATATTATTTAGTGCTTCTATGTGATTGGTTTGAGATATATGGAAATTATGCTAATCTGTTTAAAATTCTAATTTTACGATAGAGTGTTTAGTGTTGGTGTAGTAGTCGACATATTCATTCCCTAGGACATTGAGAACCTTCTTGTTGACTCGGTACATGTATATACTGGTTGATGGAAAAACTATGGTTACATGTATCATATTGAAATGGGGTATGATTCCCAAGTCCTTATTGAGTCATGTACCTAGTTATACTCATTGATTATTGTTTATATTTTTTATTTCATGATTCCTTCACATATACATCCATACTGGATTCCACTATGTGATCACTAGGATGAAATATCGAGTGATGACACATCAGTATAGATTCATGTATGGGAGGTATTACATCAAGATTTTTTCAAGTTATTCACAACTTATTGGGCTACATATTACTCTCATAGTATCAAATGAGGATGTGTGTAGGCTGATTAAACTCCATGAGTTTCAAAGGCTTGGACCTCCTAGATTTGTTTGGGATCCATACCCCAAGGTAGCTGGACAATAGCTAGAGGCCATATCCATTGTTTTTCTCCTCATGAGTAAACCTAGATATAATATTTTTTTCTTTATATAGGCTATTATTCAATTCTTTTTTTTGGTGATGGTTGAGTCTAGTGACTCAGAAACACGATTAGAAAAATGTCTCTTTTTCAAACTTCAAGCATCTCTTTAGAGAGGATTTTAATCTGGCCATGTTTCAATTAGTACACATCCAAGATCTTTATTATTAATAATGACGTATTATGACTATAACTGATTATTTGGAGAGGTTTACCAACCATTCATGATACTCTCTAGATAATTTACAATCTAAATTCTTATATTTACACAACTTCATGAAAGGAATAAACCAATATATTATAGATTCCATGATATCACTTTGCATTCCAACATATTAAGGAGTTCTTGATAGGGCTTTATTGGTGGAGATCTTCCTGGAAGGGGAGAATTTGATAGTAGTTTTAGGTTTTGGGATTACAAGATTTGGGACCTCAACATCAGTTAACTGAGGGTAGTCACATGGATCTTGGAGTGAGAGATGCTTGAAGAGATGATTACAGGATAAAGGATTAACGTTTCACGTATATTGTGAAAGTCTGGTTAATAAAAAAGATGGGTGGTGATTATATTGTGACAGTTAATGAATTCATTCTTGATATTGTCCAAAATTCTGCACACCTGATAGTGATATAGTATATGAACCACATAGAAGAGATAGTGACATGAGAAAGGATGCTTTTGTGGGAGTAAATGTGGTATAAGATCTGGTAGAGAATCTAGAGGTGGATTCTTGTTTTACATGTTCCCTCCACTACCCCAAGGTGGTCCAATCCAGGCTCGGGGAGTTGAAGGATAAGGACGAGGGAAAATATATGAAGTGGAGGCTTATGACCCTGAAGATCCTGACATGACTTGAGGTATGATGTGGGTCTTCACTATATTATCTCCATTAATAATTGATACAAGCTCAAACCACTCCTTTAAATACAATTATCATTTATGGGATATATATATATATATTCTATTTTATCCTTTGGATCAACCCTTGCACTTTGATATTCTGGCTAGAGGTGACTCGGTGATCACCCACATCTACCGATAGTGTGACCTAACTCTTGGAGGTGAGAGACTCTTATGGGATCTCTATGTAGCTTTAATGAGGCCTTATGAATTCAAATTATGTACAGATTGGTTTTCCACTATTCATTACAATATTTTATATTATAGGTGGAGGATGTAGTTTATCCATGGTGAAAGATCAATCATTTTATTTTTGGGTGAGAAGGAAATCATGGAAGAGAAACATGGTCACATATGTAGGATGGTGTAGCCGATTACTCACCAGATGGCTAGCTTGAATCTTGGAGTAGTGGATTATTTTTTAAACCAATTTCTTGTTATGTTGTTGAGGTATGATGGCATATTTATGATGAAATTATAGGACTAACTCTCTACTAAAAGATTTAAATTTGAATTTACTTTCTTCGAGGGACAATCCTGATATCTATGCCGGTAATTCATATGTCTCTTAAAGGGAACTGATATCTAAGGGTTCATTTGGAGGAAATGTGGAGGTTATGATTTGTAATAACCAATGTTTCCATTGATAAATCCATATTATTATTCATCAGGATTGAGAACAGCAGATTATGGTTGTGTGTGGATTATTGGATCCTAACCTAGGTGACATTGTTGAATAAGTATCCACTACTAAGGATCAATGACCAAATCCGTTAGTTGAGAAGGGAAAATAGTTCTCTAAGATTAACCTCATATTAGGGTATCTCCATATATCATTATGGATGATGATATATCTAATATAGAATTTATATGTCACTATGGTCATTATGATTACCGTGTGATGCCTTTTGTCATGATGAACACCCCAATAATGTTCATGGGACAAATGAACCAGATCATTCTCACTTTTTTAGAAATTTATGTTGTTTCATTCATAGATGACATCATAATATAAATGTAATATGAGGAATAGAATGTGATAAATTTAATTATGGTGAGGAACATACTCCAAGAGAACCCAAATTATAAGATTCTCAGGATGTGTCATTTTTGTATTCTGGATGTCCGTATTTTCGGACATGTTATCTCAAATGATGTTATAATAGTAGACCTAAACATGATTGAGGTAGTGTTATATTTGGATCTCTCTAAGAGAAAGAATGTATAACATAGGTTCATTAGGTTGGCAGGATACTAAAAGGGATTCCTGATTGATTTCTCTACAATATTAGTAGCGTTGACTACATTCACCTAAAAGGGGAATCCTTTCATTTAGATGGATATACCTAAAAAAATATCATCATGATTTATTATAGAAGTTGACATGAACACCCATATTGAGGTATATGTTTGTGGGTTTTGAGTAAATACTATTGTTTGATATCTTTTGGATGGGTTTTATGGGTGTTTTTATTTATTGGTAGCCTCCGATCACCTATGAGTCTCATAAGTTGAGAGAAACACAATGTGACCCAAAAGCTTAAGTTGAAAGTAGTAGTGTTTTCCATGAATATATAGTAACCTTATATTATTGATGACTGATTTATAATATATTTTTTCCATAATTTTCTCAAGTACATGTAGTCATAGAAGGATTCGAATTTGAGATAGAGGTGATGGATAGAGTTCCCTCATGATTATAATTTCGAGAACCTGTATACAATTTGGAAGGGGAAAGTGGTGGAATATTCCATGAGTAGTAAATATTGTTCTCAATTTTTTACTGAGGCATCAAATTAATTTTACTTATTATTATTCTCCTTGGTGGATGAGGATGGTTCATGTTATCTCCAATTTATGGTTGTTACCTGACCACTTCTACAACCTATTTTGGAGGATCATCATGGATATACATACAATGAGACCTTATGTACTTAGATATCCATTGGATGTGCTCTTTATTTTTTTGTTTATGGTTGGTACCAAGTCATTATTTTTATATAATAGACTATGGTACAAATGATTTTATTAGAGGAGGTGATTAGGGAGTTTCATAAATCCCCTTTGGTGATAAATATATGTGTGGAAAACATGTACCAGGATTTATGGAATTAGTTCTAGTGGACAAGAATAAAGATGTGGGTAACATAGGTTGTCTCTTGATGTATCAGTTGTTATAAAGTGAAGGAATTCCAATAGGATATAGTAGGTTTATCTCAACCCTATATAACTCCATAGTGGAAGTAGTTTGGGTTATATATAGACTTCATGACGGTGTTACCATGAATATCTAGTGAAAAAAATTCTATCTGGGGGGTAGTAGACCAAC
The DNA here is from genome assembly GCA_963277665.1 of Viscum album. NCBI lineage: Eukaryota > Viridiplantae > Streptophyta > Magnoliopsida > Santalales > Viscaceae > Viscum > Viscum album. The sequence goes on from OY728119.1 coordinate 1,689,406,430, forward strand.
TCAACTTGTCGGTACACTTTTTATCTATCTAAGAGAGGAATTTATTAAATATAATGACATGCCTTTATGTATATGTGATAGTATGTATCTATGGATATACAATGATGATTTTTCTAGACTGTTATTCTATCTTCACATCATGATTATAGGGAGTATTACTAGAATAATTAGGGGCTCATTTGTGTTTCAGTATGGATTTTGACCCCTAGACTGATGACTAGAATAAGTGAACCATTTTTGTTCTCAAGGAAAATAATCAAGAAGAAACGCTATAATTTTTTCATAGTTGTTCATATCAACTACCCATAATTATGTTTTCATACAATAAAACCTAAAAATACACTGTTGTTATGGAACTATTAATGGATCTGTAATATAAAACCTATATTTCAACATTTATTTAGATTGATATAGGTGAGTCAAAAATAAAGTTCCTGATTTATTTCGAGCTACATCATAGAAGTTATAGATCATCTTAGAGCATATTTGGACTACACAAATCCATAAAATGTCCTTTGTGGACTAATGATAGTGTCCTTTGATGTTAGAGGTGGGATAAAATGTGTTTTTAAAGGTCTCAACTCAATGTTTATTATATATATTTGGATTGGGTTCAATGTTATCTTTGAGATTCAATGGTACTTTCTAGATACTACATAGGATTGGTGAGTTTGCATACCACATGGGCCTTATTTAAATGATAGACTAGGTACATGACATCCACCATATATTATAGATGAGGAGATATTTTAATGTCCAATCACATGATATGGATTTGAGAAAGGTTGAAATTGAGGATGGAGATCCCCTTGTGGAGTACCTAGTGGAGATCAAGGGTTGGAAGGGGAAAATCATGTGTCTAAGAGGTTCCGTTAGCATGTGTATAGTGGCAGCATGATAATTTTTAAGAGAGAATTTGGGAGAAGGATACCAAGATCTAAGCCAAATAGACATAATTTTGTGTTATTCCAATTTTCATTTCCAGAAAAAAAATTCTTTTGATGGGGAGAAAGTAACATCTCTATTTTTCAATGTAAATATTTAAAACATATCTACTAATATTTTTGGATCCAAGTGCGATGGAAGGTCAAGAATCGATGCCTATTATGAATTGTAAATATATTATTAAAATATTAAATATATTAATAACATGTATGAATGTTTTCACAAAACACTGAAATTTACCCAAAAAAATCTCAGATTAAAAATTTGATATCTTCATTGGGTTTAGAACATGGGTTTCACCTTATAGAACACATGATTTTTCTTCACCAGTTATTGATATAAACACCATGTAGTAAATTTTATTTGTTTGGATTCAGCGTATTTCTATATCCCTTGTATAATTTGGATCAGTTACACCAAGAAGAATTGATTCATTCATTTATGTTTTTTATATTTTAGAGTTAAATTTAATGTTTTTAATTTAGTTTTTTGTTCTTAATTATCATTAAAATGAATCGAGGATACCCCGAACAATGGACGGGTTCCTTCCTCTTTTTTTTGGTATATTCTTTTCTCCCCCATTTCATCACATTTTTATCAAGGAAATTATATTTGGACCTTGGTCTGACAATTTCCCCTTACTCAATAATTTCATGATAATTCTTCGATGTGATTGATTGATACCATGGGTGATGTTCATGATTGATGTTTAATGATAATAATGAATGACTGGAATTAGATTAGGATAGGAATTGAGATTTCTATTTCCCTTATTTTCATGTAGTGATAGTGTAGAGTGATGGGATGATTTTTTGATCCTATATGATGGGTGGATTCTTTCCAATAAAAGTGTAAAGTCTCTGATCGATGAGATCCGCAATCTCCATGTCAGATCAGTGGCTTATCCATAAACAATAGTGGATTGGACTTAAACATGATGGATTCAAGGAATCTAAAAAGTAATATGGTACACTAATTGTGCTTCGTAATAACACATGGTGTGTGTAACCAACTATGGATCCACGAGTTTAAACATGAATAAAAGTATCAGATATCATGTTGTCCTGATAAAAATATTCATGACCCATTATAAAAAATCAAAATGTATTCTAGAGGATTAACAGTCATAGAGATAGTACAAGATCACATCCTAATACTGAAACATGTCATGGTAAATGGGCATAACTATAATATAAGGTCACTACTTTGTGTACTTGAGAATGAGTAGAGGAATATGGGAAACAAATTAGACACTTTATGGGTTAGTGGTATAAGTAATGTACCCTCCATAAACATCATGTAAATCTTATAATATAGCTTGAAAACATTTGATTACATTGTAAAGTAAAGGTTCAATTGATAATGGTTCCATGGTCTAACCCTATGAAGGTATTTCATGACATAACATCGTTAGTATGATATTATGATCCCTTTTATGGGTCTGGTTTATATAGAGTTTTTTGTATCCCTCAGTGAGGCCTAATATGGGATATTCTATCATATCTGTTCTAGGTGGGGTTCATTCTAGCAGTTTGACCACCATATATAGGGAGTTAGTTCCCTATCTAGATGTTTGATCTGGTATGTTTGATAAAATACATCAAGGGTCCTAGGTGTGATCCCCTATCTGGATAGTATGATATTTATATATCTAGTGAGAACATTATTGGTAAGTCTAGATGAGCATAATATCTCAAATGAGTGACATTATTGAATGTATATCTCATAGAGAGAGTACTCCTGGAATTATCATTATATATAATCCACAAGTAGAATCTTATGGATGGATGTATCGGTTGAGACCCCCTGGGTCTAGTTGTCTGTTATGAGTATGTCTTGGTTTTAATTATTATTATGCTTTTATCTTATTGATATTACTATATATTGATGAGCTGACTATTATTGATTATTTAAAAATATTGATTTCAGTTTTTCTTACTGGGTATTTTTATTCTCCCCACATCATGGTATTTTCCCTTGTATGTCAAGTCTTATGCAGATGATAAAACTTTTGATTTAGTCCTCAGAGGACCAAGAGAAAGTAGATAAATTTTTGAGCTACAAAGAACATGGATCGTATCAGTGTTTCATTTGATAGCCATCCCCTCCCTCAGAGTAGATTAATATCTTTTATATCTTTTGGTGAGACTAAATTTGTTCCATATCTCTTCTAGTACATTATTATTGTACTCTAATTGTGGGATTATATATATATATATGCTATCATTGGTATGATTTGATATAAATATTAAAATTGTATGGCATGGATACGTGTATGTGAGTATAGGTACCATTGGAAAATTTCTCCCATGTGTGGGATATGAAAAATCAGCATTGGACACCATCCACTTTCCTATTGGATTTGAGCATTGGGTTATCACACTCTGACTATCACTGGCCTGGTGTGACCTAGTGGGTCAGGTTGTGATATATAACAAACATAAATACTCTAAATAAATAATCTTGAACAATCATGATCCATCATATCATAAAAAATTATTCATTTTCTATATGTCACATTCCATAATCTAGTAATGCAGTAATGAAGTCTACTCAGGTGCTAATGGTTTCCCAAGTACATTGTGAGTACAACATAATACAACACAAAAAATAATGTTTATAAATATATATAGTTTAAGTAATTTCATGAAGAGGAAAAAATATACATATCTATATAACGAGTTCAGAAAGTAAATAAATATCTTTATAGATCTTTATGTTTCTTAATTAAAACCTAGACGAAAAATACTTGTGTTTTACAATTCTAGATGACTTTGATAAATAAGAATTGTGTAAATATAACCATCCAATATTTTAAGTCAAATCCAGGTAAATATGCACATATAATAAAAATACTCAAACCTGATGAATATACACAGAAAGAACAAACTATTTTAGCATAGGTTTCTCTTGAAATATATTTTATTTATTTTATATATTCCATTAAATGAAACACCAAGATTATACAGATAGATATTTTTTTTTGATTTAGTATGAATTAATTTAGAAGTAATTACATTGATGTTGTATTATAGGGTAAGTATATTACTAACTCTATTGTGAATGATCATTGTTTACATATGTAGAAAATGAAATCAATATTTTTAATTTGGTTATAAATTATAATAAAATCAGTTTATAGTAAAAGATCTGTTTTTATAAAAAAACAATTTTTATATAATTTTTTTCTTAATAAATTATATTACCTTCTAATAATGAATTATTTTAATAAAATGTAAACATAATATATTTTTTCAAGAAATTTTTCATTTACCACATTTTTTACATGAAATGAAATGATGGTAAACTCAGTTTTATGCTTGAAAATGTATTATTCTAAATATGAGTTAGATATGTTTTTTGCATTTATTTAGAATGGATTTAATGAATTTATAGAAATTAAATTATATAAAATGGATTAAATAGTTTTAATAATCATATTTAATATTAAATGTAAATTAAAACTTAATTATTGGCCTTTATAAATGGTAACTAAGGTAAAACTTCCTTACTACGGTAAATGTTAAAATTGGTTAAAGATGGGTTCTGAAAAATAAGATAATTGTTAAAATGAACTAAAAAAAATGCTCAAGTCCTATTTCATGGTAACATTTTACACCTATATGAAATAATCTTCAATTTTGAGCAATTATGGATCCATCTATAATGATTATGAAATTGATATATTTAAGTCTTTTGTAAATTTCCCCCTGTTTCATCTCCCATACTTATAAAATGACACCACCTCTCCTACATTATCCTTAGTTATAGATAATATTAGATAACCCAATATGTAAAAAAATACTTTAGAAAAACACACCAATGTACTAGAGTTATTTTTTTATCATAATATCATCCTAACTAATATTTTTTTTGTATAAAGCATATGAAAAAACCCAAATAAGAGGTATATATTCTTATCGGTTTTTTAAAGTTTCATAATTATTAAACATAATATAAATATATTTTATAAATTATATAATAATTAATATAGTATCATAAATAGACCAATATTTTGAATTTATTATGTGAATAAAATTTCCATTTCCTTTCAATCAAATAGAAAATGAATATATCGATTGATAATACATGTGTACTGTCACATCCATGTAACGATATGATTCATTTTCCATCACCATAAGTAATTTCTAGTTATTATTATGGAATTAATATTTATATATTTTATATATGACATTATAATACTTATGTAATTATAATATAATATCTATCTTCTTTACCTTACATCTGTTTTGAAAATATAACATCACTTGTCTGCATGTGTGGACTACCTTCTCTATGAAGTGATGTGATTCTTCATTAATTTCCTCTTTGCATGGACTATAATAAAGATATATTTAATTAATATATATGATATATATTATTTTATTATGATTCTATAATGATGAATTATTACTTACCATTCATTCATTCAATACATAAAAAAGACAGAACCTCACTCTTCCAAATGTAAGGACTACCATATCCTTGAAGTCATGTAATTATTTTTTTTAAAAGTTTGATATAAATGTTTATAAATGTGTACAATATTTATAAATATTATAATTATATGATTTTAATTTTTTTAGGTAATTAAACCATTATAAAGTTTAATTTATCGAATCCATCGAACTCATATATGTATGATAAAAGAACAGTTTTCACATCAAATTTAATTTTATTAAAGAAATTATCAATAACTATATTATTATAAAATTTAAAGGATTGATAAAAAGTATATTATTCATGTATTTGGTTTATATTTATATATTTATATTAAATATATATTTATTATTAAAAATATTTTAATTTCTATGAATCAATAAGGGACATGAGCTATATATTTATGTTACCATCTCATTTATTTTATATATTATCAATGATAAACATCCCATGAGGGATATTGAATGGATTTTATCGTTTAGATACCATAAAATTTATTCTACCATTTTAATTCCTTGAATATTTGTGAAATCATACCATTTTTATCTTTTTGTTACCTAAAATAATCGAGAAAATGTTTTTAAAGAAAACTAGACTGTATTTCCACTTTTGTTATCAAAATTTTTATTCCACATCAATTATTTTCATAATTATTTTTCTAAAGTATTTAAAAATATGAAAAAAATTTAAAACATATCAATTTCATTACCTATTAAATTAATGAAAAGTACTTAAAAATAAATCATTTTAATTAAAAGTTTTCTAGGAATGTTTTCTTTGAATTTTTTAAAATATTGGAAAATAGTGTTCTCTTTTAATGTATATGGGGTGAATATATTTTAACACCATCATGTATTTTGTTTAAATTTTATCTTCAAATAATATTTTAAAAATATATATTCAATGAGAAACCTTTTTCATTTTTTTTGTTTTTTAAGTGTACTAAAAGAAAAGGGTTTTCCCTATTTTCAAAGAATCATTTTATATATTCTTTTAAGGTACATACCATCTGTACTATCACACTTTAATGATTATTATACTTAACTAGATATATGATCTTTTTAGATAATATTATTTATTTCTTGGGATGTATTTTGAGGATGATGATATATGGATGATTCTATGAGACCCATTTCTTTTCCATGTGTTAATTAAGTTACGATGAATCCTTTATAACCCCATTTTTTCAGAGGTTATTCAATGAAGAAATAATGAATTTTTTAAAAAACATGATTCTATTTGATAATTTATGATATGATGATATGATGAATATTTTATGATCATTTGGAGCACATTTTATAGTTTTTAATATGTTATGGGTTGGCTCAAAATTTTAAACCCATATAATGCATTGTGAAAATATAGTTATCTATTCATAAAATTAGAACTGAAATGGTGAGTTATCCAAGTTCAATATGTGAATATATAAAATAATATAGTCTTGGGGCTTAAACATTGAATTTTTAAATTATATAATTTTTTTTATCATAATATACTATGATTATATGGGATATGATTCTTGAACAAGGAAACGATTCTCTATGTTTTTCCACAAACTTATGATTTATGCTTATGAAATGTTATTGTGGATTCTTATTGATTATTGATGACTTTAAGAACTAAATACATATTTATTTTATTTTTAAAATACATATTCCATGATTTTTTATTAAAAATATTTGACTCATTGGGAATTATTCTTTTAATTTATGATCATGTTCTATTACCACTTTGGTTATCTTATTCCCCCTTACAATCATTTATTACTATATCAAATTTTTACCATTACTAAGAATATGAGATCATAATTTTATATGTTTCATTATTCCTTAGGATGTGAATAAATTTATTATGAAATTCTAAATAAGGGTGCTATGATATAATAACCTTGAGAGATATGTTGAAAATATTTTATGAATTAATTTTGATTAAGTATATAGTATACAAAAAAAATAATCTAGTTTGGTTTTAGGGTGTTTATTTTTATTATATTTATTGAATATTCATATATAATTATTTAATATTTATATATAAAATTTATATCTCACCATTGTTGTTATTAGAGTTGATTTTTTTTATATATTAGTTTTAGATAACACTATTGAAAACAACAGTGATAAGTCTAGGTATATGATAACATTAAATATTCATGGTAAATATTAGATGTTTTTTTTCCTAAAAAATCACTCCTCCATTGGATATTGGAAAGTGGATATAGTAGTGACACATATTAACCAAGGGGTAAAAACTAATAAAGGGTTGGATATGTTATTAACTTTATCTTTAATGGTGTATAATGAGTGGACTTAACACTTTATACATATCTTGACACACCCAAAAGATATGCATGTGTTAACTGAAATTTTATTCATGGGTAATTATGTAGGATTTAAATCTATAATAAACATAAATATACTAAGGAAATCCAATGGTGTGATAAATTAAAAATATAGTTTGGTTATTTTGGAATACTATGAATGATTTGTCTGAATCATAGGAATCCACATTGTGATTATTTATTCATTATCTATGATATTGGGTATTTTTCAATGGATGAAACCTAGATAAAATGTGTTAATTATGAATATTGTGGGAAATTAAATGATTATGATCCTGATAAACCAAATGAAATTGGAGATGAGATATATAATATTTTGACCATTCTCTCAAAACTCTCAAAATATTTAAATAGTAATATGAATCAAATTAAACACTCAAACAACCTACGGAAGCAATAACTAATTATTGAGTAATTTATGCGAAATACTAAACCTTCCTTAAATTGTTCATTTTTTGTAATTATTTAAAAATGGATCAATTCTATATAAAATATATTCTTTTTTTCTCCAGTTCTAGGACCATTAGAATTTTATTTTAGTTGTCTGTCATTTGGAAGGTGAAGATAATCAATGGTGCAATATTAAAAATAATATTAAGAAATAATAAGAGATAACAATCATGTAATTGGAGGAGTTTTAGAAGTTATTTTTAATAAAAAATTTCCTTGAACTCTTTAAATGGAAATCAACAATTTATTCCTATATTTAATGCTGAATGATGACGAATCCATCAATTACTATAAGAAAAACTACACCAGACATGATATGAAAGATTTAGGTATTATCATCATACCTAAAATAAAAACTGATTGATTATTTAGTGTCTTGATATAAAATATCCAAAATGGGGTTTTCTATAAGAGACATTGATAGCTTTAATGAAACTGTTTGCAGTTCTATGAATCTATAATTAGATATTGGATATTTTCATTATTATCACGATTTTGGGGACAATAATAGAAAATGAAATTTCATTTAAATTTCTGTAATTAAACAATTTGATTAAATAAAAATAATCTTCCATTTTACTAAAATTTTATAATGAATTATGGTGAAAAGTTCTTTATGGGTACTGGAATATTTTATATATATATAAAATAGAGACATCGAGATAAAAAAGTGTATATCACTTGAAGAGTTCAATAAATTATTGAGAGAAATATCAATATAATGTTCCATAAATAATACAGTGCTATAATTGAAATGAATTTTAATGTTAGAATACTTAGTTTAGGAATATGAGTTTGATGACAATAATAAATATCTATAATCTCTAATTCAATGTGAGAAAGGGAGTGATCATGCAAAAAATCTGGTAAAGTGGGTGGGGAGAATGAAATTTTGAAATCTATGATTACCATCAAATATATAACTAAAAATATTTTATATTATTATGGATATACCCAATGATTTATATCTTATTTTTTAAGTGTATCACATCACTTCTTCAATGATTAGATGTTTATATAGTACTAAAAAATCTAAATGGTATGATTATTGCATATCTAGTCTATAACACCCATAAAATATAATTTAATTGGAATGTGGTTGCAAAAAATCTCAATACTCAACATCTAGTTGAATTTTTTGTCATTTTTTGGAATGGATTTTCTCTCCATATATAAAGCCCATATCTATTTCTGAGTATGGGATGTATTTTTGATATTCCAAATCAACCTATGGCCACTATTCAAAGTGAGGATAAATATGAACATTCAATAGAATATATATCTATTGAATGGTTTATACTTCTTAATTATAAGTGATACTTATCACTATTGGTTTGGTAGAAACACATCATTAATTATATATTTATTATTCAAGATTATATTGATTTATTTCTTGATGAAATTCCTTGTATTATTCAGAATCACAATATTAAGTTTTCAATAGACCCCAAACCCGGTGTTACTCCTATTTCAAAGTACTATATTGATTGGAACTGATGGAGTTTTTGGACGTGAAGTAACAACTCTAGGAGAATATTGATATTGGATTTATATTCACTTATATATCTCCATAGGGTGAACTTATTCTTTTTGTTTAGAATAAAAATAGTTAAATACGTCTTTGGATTTATTACTAAGAATATATCAAGATCCATATCATCCATATTTATCTACTTACTCATATTAATGACTTGTTCAAGAAATTTCATAGAGTTCAATACTTTTCAATTATTTAATCTCATTCTGGATATCATAAATTAAGGGTTATGTAGGAGGATACAACCATGAATTCCATCTGTACAGTGTATTATCATTATGAATTTATAGTGATGCCATTTGTACTTACATGTTCCCCCAACAATCTGCATGGATATAATAAAAAGAGTCTTTATAGATTACCTTGACCTATATGTGGAAGTCCTTATGCCTGATACTGTTAAATAATCAATGATCAATGAAGTGTATGCAGATCATTTGGTGATTCTTTGAAGGACCATGATGATGGAGAATCTATATTAAACATATAGTATGTGCGAATTCTTATTATGAAATAATATATTCATGTGTATTATAATATCATGATTGTGTGTATTCATAGATCCTTTAAATGTATATGTTATAGAACAATGGAAAAGACTAAAAACAATGTCTGATATATATAGTTTTCCTAGGATGGATGGATACCAAAAATTCATTATGTGTGAATTATCAAGAGTATCTCTTCTAATTACCATGTTAACTTATAGGAAATCCATATTTCCTTATAATGATTAATTTTAGGACAATTCCATGGATCTAAAATGGATTTTTTTCATTTAACCTGTACTAACTATACTTAGTGGTGGAAAATTTTCTGTGATCTTTTTCTACACATCATAGGAGGTAATAAGAGGCATCCACATATAGAATGATATATTGATATGTCATTTAATGAACCAATTGAAAATTTATGATAAAAATTACCTAGCTCATGATCTGGAGTTTTAAGTAGTAATTATTACATTGAAAATATTGAGGTATTAACTTTATGGTCATACATATGATATATAAATTGATCATAAAAACATGAAGTATATATACAAATTTAATTTGATTAAGATTAGAAAAATTATATCATTTTAATTGATTAAATATTATGATTAAAAAATACACTACCATACTAGGAAGGAAAGCATGTTGGATAAAGCTTTGATTCTAAAGGACCGTGCCATATTGTTTATGATGATGATTGAAAATGGAAAAATATTTATGGATGTTCAGTATATATTCATTGGAATCACAAGGAATGAGGATACTTCATATATTTCTCATATGAATTTTCATCCATTAATTCATGTTATGAATAAATAGGTGTATATAGAGGATTAGGAATAATAGAAATGTTCATATGTTCAACCATGATTATGATGGAATGGTATGGATTAGAAAAAATTATCTGTCTTATCAATGGATTACAAGAAGAATGATTTAATGGATGAATCTTAATGTCTATAATTCTCTATTCATCATATATGTATGAAGATGTATAGAAATATTAAATATTATTTATGGTGGTATAATGAAAGGTATATTAAAGAGTATGTGCGCCTATATCTAGTATGTCAAAAAAATTTTGTTGAGGGACACAATTATATAGGGATTTCACAACCATCACATATACCATAATGAAAATAGGTAGAAATTACCATTGATTTCATAATTGAACTACCAAAAAATTATAAAAGGAAAAATACTACTTGGTTTGTGTTAGATATACTTATAAAGTGAACACATTCCTTTGAAAAAATAGAATATTTCACTTCTATATAAACATACAATGACATAAATCAATCATTTGGTAAAATTTCAGGAAATATTCAATTCTATTGTGTGAAATACAACATTGGGTGCCACATGATGGTGCCCTGATCTGTATGGCCACATGACCTCAGTCATGCCTCCCCTTATGCCATAGGCTTCTGACCAGAAGTTAGGGTCTAAGATATAACGTGGGGAGAATACACACTAATTATCAAATAATCTCATTAGGGGAATTTAAATAAACAAAATACTAATGATAAAACCAATAACAAAAAAATTCCTTAACCAATACATACCAGTATTACATAATAACCCCAAATAAGATAAATAATACCAAAAACTAAAAAAGTAGATATGTCATGCCATATATATTTCAAGTGTAAAATAAAAAACCAAAATAAAGAAACACTGATACCCCTAATATGGTTCAAACACCATGTTGGTTTCCCTCATCCATGATCCATCACAACTATGACATCCATCATAGGATTATTTCCCTTATCAACTCATGAAAACATGACATCTATCCAGGTAATGTTTAGGTATCCCAAGTAAGTAGGTATTATAACTCACTATTCCACCACCAATGGAATCTAAATCAACATCCAATAAATGAAAGTGTATCCAGTTATATAAAGAATAATGTTCAAGTGATAAAACAAGTATTTAATAAAATCAATCACACATTAATTAACCACATAATTCACATAAGTTTATGATGAAACCCAAAGCAGAAATACTTTCTTCGGCCCATGCTAGTGTTTGAACCATAGCACATGGGGAATCAGAATTCATTATCAGAATGGGATTTCATTACCTAGTTAATTAATGTTTATATCATGAATACATGGAACCATAATACAATGCCAACATTTTGGGAATAAATGTTATTTCAATAACCTTTTGGGTATTTTATGCATCTTTCCCAATCCCATAACTCATTGTTTTCAAATATTCACTTTTGAAGCATTAGTCTGTGTCCTACAATCGTTTATCACATATGGGATTTCAAAATAATAAATATGTGTCCGAAATAAGTTCACAAATCAATCACATATACCACATATATCCCATTTATCATGTTTAATAATCATCAATCTTCTTATCAACATTAATATCACGGTATACCATTTAAATTATCAATTCAATTATTATTCTTCACTATAATCACATGGAATAATATTAACAATTCACAATTAAACCATTTAGAAACATTTAGTCATATAAACATTTAACCCTTAAAGGATAATCCAACTACCCCTTAAATCCCACTACCAATAAATTCATATTAACATTAATCAACCAATTTCATAATCCCAACAAACCATTAATTTCATGATCATAATATAACCATTCCCAATCACCTAGGTTTAAACTCATTCAATTGTCACATGGAAATTCAATTAAATCAATTCAATTTCTATATACAATTTACCAATAATGGAAATTTAAATTTCACAATTTCATACATGCAATTAAATAAAGTCTATGGGAATTTAAATTTAGACCACCTACCTCCATATCATTGACAATGATCATCAATAGAAATCCCCAATTTGATTTGGAATGATCAATTTCATGATGGAGGAAGAGATTTAGACAAAAAAACTAGATCCAATATAAAAAATTACAAGCATCATAAAATAGATCTAAATCACTTCCAACAGAGGATAAAAAAATTATTTATTTAGAATGAGATATGGGAGAGAGGGAAATTTAAACCGGAGGGGATTACATATCGGGAGAGGTGCAGATCCATTAATCAAATATTTGATTTGTCAGGAACAATGTTCATAAAGCCTTGGAATCCCCTTTGGTACCTCCAAAAATGAAAGAGAAGCACTTATATAGAGTGGGGGATAAAAAGGGTGAAAAAATGGGTATGGGATTCTTAAAGTAATTTTTTAGGGAAAAGTTCCCAACATGCATAGTTTTCTTCGCTAGGGTGCACAGTTTGGAAAAACATGCACCCTAACTTTGTGCTACACCTTAGGAGTGAATAGTTACAACTAAGAGGGGGAAATGTTTGAAAAACCACGCACTAACCATGAAAATCCCCAATATAAGGATTTCCATGGTTTGTGAGGGAGGACACATGGTTTGGGAAAATTATGATCCAATCGTGCAAAATCCCCATTATTTTCATTATTAAGAAAAATAAAATGAAATATCCCAAAAGTAAAACCCAAAATACATATAACAAAACAAGGGTGAATGATTACCTGGAAATGTGCTCAAGAAGTCTCTAAAAAAGGGGATAGGATCTTACAATCTCTCCACCTTATAAGCGCTCTTCCTCAAGATGTACTGCCAATAATCTCTATGATTGTGAGGTAAAAATATTGGGATAATAAGCTTTCATATCTTCCCGTCTTCCATGATTCACCTTGAACATGTACATTTTTTCATAATTATAAAACTATTATCATGTTACTTCCCTACAAAAACATTCTCACTGCGATCCATAATAGGTATCTGATGCTCCTCAAAGGACGTATCACCCTTGAGATCAATATCATCAATATAGATCACATGAGAAGGGTCAGGATGATACCACTATAGCTAGGACACATGTAAAACATCATTTATATCACTAAACATCTTTATAAGTACCAACCATTAAGCCATCGGGCCAATTCTCTACACAACCAAAAAAGGTCCAACAAACCTGAGTGCCAATTTCCCCACCTCTGAATCATATGGTGAAACAATTCAAGAGACACCCATATAAAAACACCATCAATCATTTTAAACTAAAGGGATTGTCAATGTATATCTACATATGACATTGGAATTCTATGATCCATAGCTATATGTTTATCTTAACCTGCTCCAACATCTCCTACATAACACTCGGTCCCAATATCTCTTACTCACCTACTTGCATACATTATAGAGGTTATCTACATATCCTACCATAAATAGAATCCTATGGTAACACATAAATATTTTCCTAATAACTCTTTTAATAGGAGAACTAAATGAGTGAAAAGAGTTTCTCAAAAGACCACCAATGTTAAGAACATAGAACCGTAACATATCCTAAGTACATAAATAGTATGTTCTGACTACCCATCCATTTTCAGGAAAAAATCCATTCTCAACAATTGAAAGGAACCTAATTCATGAAGTAATCCCTACCAAAAGCTTGATGTAAATAAATAACCATGATCTGTTTTTTTTTCAATGGCACCCTATGTAGATGGGTTATATCCTGAACATACAATTCCATTGACTGATCCAATGATAAAGTATATTGATTAGGAAATAAATGTGATACATTCTTCTATCATTACACAACCATCCAAATGAAATCATTCTTCTAAGTTTTCTCTGAGAGACCAACCATGAATTCCATGGTAATGTCATTCTACTTCCACTATGTAATGGGAAACAACTATTACACACAACTAGGCCATTGATGCTCATACTTCACCAATTTATATGTGTAACATCATGTCATATACAATGAAACCCCATTATTCATGTCTGACCACCAATACTGTTGACGTAGGTCATTGTACATTTTTTTCAAACCTGAATTCACCATCCACATTGAGGCATGAAACTAATGCATCAACTCCTCATGAATACCCATAGGTAGAACTACATGGACCCAAACATTAATTATATCATCCTCATTTATGGTCTAATATGAAGGTGAATCGCCACCATTAAGGAATTAACTCATGGAAAAATACTCTTGATCCTCAAACTACCTCTCCATGATATGGTTCAAAAATATAGAATTTATTGATACTTATATGAGGTTTATTTATTATTGGCCCTCCCAAACCACAATATGCATCTTAGCCCGAAAATTCATCATCCTCCACTCAGAGAAAGACTCATAATCTTACTGAGTTTTATTTTTTCTACTCAATGCACCAAAAAACAGTTTCCCTCTGAGGCATATATTCTATATCAAAATAAAATGACAACAAACACACAACACATATCCTATTTTAGATATTCAAATCTCATTTTGAAAAGATATAATTTAATATATCGTTATTAGTATACATAGTAAACATTTCTTCCAATAGTTATTTTTTATAACTCACCAAGGAATAAACAATTGTAGCTAACTGAAGGCCTTGCATATGATAGTTTCATTCATATCCCTTCAACTGCAGTGACCAATACAACAAAAATCAATATCTATGTATGAACATTTCTTCAAGCCCGATCTTAAATGCATCAATAAACATTATATTCTCATCCAATTTCTCTAGTAGTTTCATGATCAATAATAATTTCAATCACTTATTGAGCTCTAGGAATGAATTTACACATGCTCCATACCAATAAAACAAAACCCTTCTTGGTCAATTCAGATATAGGTGCTTCCAAGAGGGAGAATTCCTAGATGAACCCTTGATAATAACATGAAAACCTTGAAAACTATGAATATAAAATAAATTCATAGGATACTCTCTATAAACCAATACTTTCACCTTCTTTGTGTCAACTAACACACCCTACTCTAAGAAGATGTATCCCATGAAGTGTGTCATGTAGATCTATAATTGACACTTAGATAGCTTGGCGTATAACAGATTATATCGTAGTATACTTACAATGATGTCAATATGTTGGTTATTATTATCATGTGTCAAGTAGTACACCATGATTTCATCCATAAAAACAACAAAAAAATAATCCAAGTATGGTTAGTAGATACTTTTAATCATGAATATAAACATGGAAGGATAATTTGTTATCCTAAAAAACATCACAAAAAATACATAAAGGACATAACTTCTTTTGATAGCTATAAATGTTATATCAGATGGTCATAATATACTGTGATGATACTATGATATTAATTCAATATTGGGGAATACAAAAGTTCCTCTATACTGGTCAAAGAGATCATTATGATGTGGAAGGGGATACTAATTCATCACTATCATCCAGTTAAACATTTGGTAGTCAACACAAAAGAACAATTTCCCATCAGACTTCTTATAAAAATATACTAGATAACCCTAAGACGTCAAACTCAGAGGGATAAATTCCTTATCCATCAACTCTTATAATAGTGTTTTAAGCTTGTAAATCTCTATTGGTGCGGTTCTTTAAGGTGGAATAGAGACTAGATCCACACCAGGCATGATATCAATAGTAAATTCCACATATCTATCTGGTGTAAGCCCTGATAATTCTATAGGAAAGATGTCCTAATCCCCGCCCACTATGGGTGAAAAGTCATCCTGCTTCACAACCACATTTTCTATAAAAATTCTAACAACATGGGAAGTGATATGCCCATGTTTCTAATGAAATAGACCTACATAACCCTCTTGGATAATCCACTTCCAACAATGAACATGA
Organism: Viscum album; assembly: GCA_963277665.1. Taxonomy (NCBI): domain Eukaryota; kingdom Viridiplantae; phylum Streptophyta; class Magnoliopsida; order Santalales; family Viscaceae; genus Viscum; species Viscum album. Next base: position 1,689,423,240 of record OY728119.1, read on the forward strand.
TTTTTACCATCATGAGATGTAAAGGTAACTTTCATTTGATAACAATATATGTGGGACTAGTATGCTACCAACTAATCTAGTTACAAAATAAATTCAAATCCTGACATGTCAATTATGTAGAGGTCCCAAAGAAAACTATACTCTCCAACTTCTAGATAACTTAAATTTAATAAAATTTTATCTCTCAATCATACCCCCAAAGGTGTATCGACCACCCTAACCAAACTCAAAAACTCAACTTACAAACTCAACACCATTCCCAAGTTGTGTATTTATTAAATAATATGTGGTTATTTTATCATACCTGGAATTGTGTATAATATAAATGAATAGTACCTCTCACTAATGGTGATCCAACCTCACTATCTACAAGTTCATGATGAACTTCATGAAACTATCCCGCCACTATTACTTTAAATGCATCTTGAGTCTGCTAAGCTGCACCACTTTACTAATACATGATCTCTTTCCTAGAAGTACCTCATCCATTTCCCCAACTTCCCCAGCCAGTTCAACTCAAACTTTTGGACTGATATGGGGTAAATGACCCCCTTCAATCACTCTAGTTCTTCCCTGCTCCACTATCACAACCCATTTTTCATGTGTTTATATATAACCATTTTTTATTTATCATCCTTAATCAATCACAAAACTCTATTGGTGGTCAGGGGAACTATCTATATAAGTGACCCAGCCTATCACACTAGTGTCAAAGCACTCAAGTAAGGTCCTATGAAACTGATACTTCCCCTGGATACTTTTCTTGTTATCTCCCTAGTTGAAATTATCAAAGTGATTATTCTTACTCTTAGAACATGTACCTCTTATTTTTCTATTATAAACCAACTTACCTCAACTAGAAGACTCATTCTAGTTCCCCTTATACATGAGAGACCGATTCACCATCTATGAAAATATATTTAGTTAAAAGATGGTAAACTCGGACTCAATTTCACATTTAAGACCATGCAGAAAACATTTTTCTATAATAGCCTCATCTCCAACCAATAATAGAGGAAATAATCACAAAAAAGTAAAGCGACCAATATAGTCCATCACCGAAATAGTACCCTAGTTCAACATCATGAACTTCACTACCCTCTACTTCATGAGCATCATAGGGTAATTGTTATCTAGGAACTTCACCTAAAAGACCTTCCACTAAATATTTTCCAACTATCGATTCCCAGTATAGATCTCACATCAATTCTCCACTTGACCACATAATATATAAGTATCAATTTTGAATATATTCTTAGGAGTAGTCTACTTGGGGTCATGGATCATTTAGATAGAAACAATTTAGAGCTCAGCTACCTGAGGTCCACTCTCTCCGGTGAAAGTCTGATGATTCTATAATTAGAACTCCCATTTCAATTCAGACATACTCTTCACAATATTCTAGAGGTCTCAATATATAAGCTATAGAAAGCAAGAAAGTTTATCATGAAACTGCTCTCTAGCATCATCACAAGGAATTATCAGAGCCAATGGTTCCACTATTGGAGGCACATTTCTAGCCATGTACTCCTTTTTTCCTCTCAAAAAGAGTTTTTCATGGAGTCATATCTTTATAATAACAAAAAAACATTTCTAGAAAAATTACACAACACTATCACATTTATGAAATATGGATTCACAATAATAAATAACAAGTCATTCTATAAAACCTATCCACACGGTGAAAACTAAGTTTCTATCACTACCCTTAACCATCCCTTGTCTAGGTCATGGTTTAAATAGGGTAAAGAAAATTCTCTTTTTTAATGTTTCTCATTAGACACCCATTTTTAATTTCTTATACAATATTAGAATCATTTAAATTAATCAATTTCATAATAGGATCCTTTTTTCATTTAATTTACAGAATCCATGAAATTCATTTTTATTTAAACAATTACATCAAAACCTACCTTTTTGTGTGTGCCAAGAATTATCCATGTTAACATAAATCATGAGTTCCAAGAATGATGTATTAATACAGAAAATTCATGCCATATCATTCCATGATTCAAACCACAAAAATATTGGAATATAGTTACATCACACAATAAGTTCCTCACTTGAGGTGAAATAATATTCAATAATAACAACACACATCAATAAGAACAATATGACCTAGTGTACCTATATTTTACCACTAAAATGGGTTAGGTAAACCCATGTAAAATCTCTTAACCAATCCCAAATCATCCTAATCCCATTTATACTATACCTAATTATTAAGAAAAAATAAAATATATGAAAACACCATTTGATACAACTTTGTTACATTCCGAACCATCTACCAAATGTCGGTGCCCTGAGCTAGTTAACCACATGATGTTAGGTGAGCCTCACCAAATTTCAGTGGCTAATGACTAGAAGTTTGGGTCTAATAAATGAAATTGGTATAATATACCCTATTTATAAAATAAGATCAATAATGAAAGATAAATAAATAAAATGAAAATGAGATAACCAATAGCCATAATAATTCCATAACCAATATATACCAGTATCACATGATGAACTAAAATAGATAAAAAATACACAAAACTAAAATAGTAGATATATCATGACATATATGTGTAAAGTTTCAAATGAAAAATATAATAAAAACACACACACACTCCCAATAAGGCCTTGGAAACATGTATGGTTCCCTTATCCGTGCTCCATCCCAACTCATACATCAGACATGGACCTCTTACCCTTATCCTATCATGTATACATGATGTCTATTCAGATACCGAGCAGAAAACCTGAGAAGGGTGTGGGTAAAACTCTTTAGGTCACCACCATTAACATATACAAAAAATATCTAATTAATAACAGTGTTTGAAATGGTATAAATAGTAATGTACAAGTGATAAAATAATCTTTTTACCAATTCCATTATTTTATTAATTAACCAAAAAAATCACATGGGTTCACGATGACACCCAAACCACCAATACCTACTTCATCTTTTTTCAGAGTTTGAAGCATATCAATTAGGGATAAATATTCATTATCACAACATTATTTCATAATACATTTAATTAATGTTCATATCATGTCTACTTGGAACCATAGTCCAATGCCAATATTTTAGGTGTAGAACATCATGTCCGGTACCTCATATGTATTTTAAGCATATGTCTTTATCCCATAACTCATTTTTATCACATATGGGATTTTGAATCATCATTTTGTGTCCCACACTCATATATCACATGTGGACTTCTAAATCATCAGTTAGTGTCTCAAACTCATTCATCAAGAATTCACACATATCCCATATATCACATTTATCAAGGTTAGTCATCATTAACTTTCTTATCAATGTTCAAATCATGAAATACCATTTAAATTATCTTGGCATATAAGATTCTTTACTATAATCACATGGAATAATATAAACAATTCATCATTAAACAAATTATCAAAATTTAATCATATAAGCCATTAACCATTCAAGGATAATCCATATATACCTTAATTCCCATTAACAATCAAGTAATATTCAAATTAATCAACCAATTTCATAATCCTAATAAAAAATCAATTTCATGATCACAATTAAATCAATTAAAATTCCACCAACTTAAAACAATTCATTCATCACATTGAATTTCAATTTATTCAATTCAATTTCTAGATAAAATTTACCAATAAGATTAGTTTCAATTTCAAGATTTCATACGTGAAATTAAATCAGGACTATGGGAATTTAAATTTAGACTACCCACCTCAATATTGTTGGCTTCTCTCACCAACAAAAATCCACTATTTGATGAGGAATAGTCAATTTCAATATGGTGGAAGAGAAATAGAAAAAAACATAGATCCAAGATCAAAAAGAACAAAAACTATAATAAACTAGATCTAATCTAATTTCAATAGTGGATAAAACATTCCTCTTTATCAAAAAAGGTAAAAAATATAGAGAGAAATTCAACTGAGAAGAGATTACATACTAGGAGTGGTCCATATCCATCAATAGAATATTTGATACCTTAATAATAGTGTTTATAAATTCATGAAATCCACTTCAAGACCTCTATAAATGAAAGATAACATCATAGATCAATAAGGGGAAAATAAGGGTGAATGCTATGGGGTTTAGGATTTTAGAAATATTTTTTTGGATGAAAATTTTCCCACACACACGATTTCCTAGGTTAGGGCACATGGTTTTCTAAATAGTGAAACCTATATGTCCACCTAATTAGAGGGGTTAATGGTTTCTAATGAGAGGGTTCATTGTCTTACATATAGTTTTCCAATCATGAAAATCCCATATTTTGGGATTTCTATGGTTTGGGAGGGAGGACACACATATTGGCCAAGTTGTGTGCCTACCGTGCACATTCCTTTTTCCCTCCATTTTTTTAAATTAACCATAAATATACCCAAATTACAACCCAAAAATGATAAACCAATGAAGGATGAAATATTACTTAAAACTAAGCTCAATAAATCACTATAAATAATCCATCATCTTACATATTGTATCTAATTGGGATCAAAGGATTACTTGAAATAACGATGAAGTCATCAGCTGTCAATGAATATTTTGTTAGAAATTAGCATTTAATATCATACATAGATTTTTTAATCCATATAGGACTATTTATACCCTTCACTATATGTTTAGGGTATATTTTATAGATTTCAATGTGGGTTGGATATAACAAATTTCTTTAATAAAGATAATATACAACAATATCTTTCACCCGATATTTTTGATGGATCTTTACAAAGAAATATATGGAAGAAAGTGAATAATTTCAATGTTATAGGATAGATACATATAAAGAAATCTATTTGGACTTGATCTAACTGAGTATGTTGTAGTGAAGGATAAATCTAATTAACGACACATAAGTGAAATATTTAGGCAATTATAATTTTATTGAGAAAATAATCTAGGAAATTTGTTGATTGTTGTTTATAACAAAGTATTAATAAAAATATCTCTTGGGAATAAGGTTATGAGATTTTAAATTAATGGAAATATGATCTATATATATATTATTCCCTTCTAAATTATTGATTATTTCAATATAATTGTTTATCGATTATAGAATTTATGAAATCTCTCTTAATTCCATAATGTGTTACATGTATCTCTTTAGATGAGGTAAATTTTTGTTTCGTAATGATAATTGAACTCAAAGTTCATACAACTAGATCATGATATATCATAAAATGAAAAATTATAGGATATTTTATATGAACAATATATTGTGATGTGTAAAATTACCACTATCATGGTAAATGTTTAGTGGTGAAACCATATATATTAGGAAACTTTGTGAGAACCTGAAGATGGGATAATGTATAAGTATACTCTATTTGTTTATATCAAAATGAATTAATTTAAATAGATAAATTCTTATAAGGGGAAATAATTTATAATCACGAGCTTCTATGATATATTTTTCCTTATACATGTTTTATTTCTTGGATATGTTTCTTTACATGAAACAACATTTTTAATTAGACCATGATATATTATTTAATCATTATTATATAATTTGATAGTTTTGGCCTAGTTGATGGATTATATAGTATGAATAATGAAAACTAAATTCTCAAAAATTATTTTTTAAATATGTATAAAATAAATTAATTTTCTTTAAATTGGTTAGAAATTGGAATAATAGCATTTGAATGTAGAAAGAGATATTTTTATAAAAAAAGCTGTTTTGATGCACATAATGTGTTTTTAATGAATTAAATTAATATCTACTAATAATGGATATTATTTATATTGGAAAATAAAATATTAAATAAAATATTTAATATTTATCTAATAGTTTTTACAATGTATGGAATAAAGGAAAACTCAGTTTTGTACTTTAAAATACACTTTACTAAAAACTATTTCATTTCATTTTACCCTATTTTTAAATGAATTTTTACCAATTTTAGAAGTTAAATTATTTAAAATTGATTCCATATTTTGAATAATAATAATTAATTACTTTCAATAAGTCCAACTTAATTTTTGGTAATTATGAATCAAAACTATGGTAAAAATTCATTAATGTGGTAATGGTTAAAAGGGTTTAATGATGGGTTAAGCTGAATATACAGTGGTCAAAATAACCTAAAAGTTTGAATAAATAAAATTATATGGTAATATAATAACCCTATGATATCTATTATACTATTATTATTCAATTTTTATTCATATGTATTGAGTTATATAGTAATAATTGTTTCTCTTTAGAAGCTCTTTAAGTGTGTCCCCACAATAACTTATAAAAGGTCACCACATATCCTATATTATTCAAAATTCAAGAGTATTTAAACTAATTAAATCCTAATGAAAATAATTTTTAAACATCACTCCCTATTTCATAGAGGTCCTAGTTTTATTATTAAACCATCCTATGAAGGATTTTGGAATAAAACTACATATGTATTCTGAAAAAGATGTATTTTTTATTCCTAATCGTTTTCAAGTTTCATGTCCCTTATACATAATTAAAATATATTATATCTATCCTATAAAAATAAATACAATATAATAAAGATAATAATTTATTATTATTATTATGGTAAAATAATTTTCCACCCCAGTTCCGTAAAATGGTAAATTAAAGTATCACTCGTGCTTATATGTGGACAACTGCCTCCACACAACGATATGATATATTTTCCACCATCATCATTCATTTTTGGTTTGTATGATAGATTTGTGTTATATATATTATAGTTATCTCATAATCATTCTTCATTAATTTTAATATCTTCTCTACCTTCTTAATTATCCATGCATTAGGAAATGATAATATCTCTTGTGCATATGTGTGAACAACCACCAATCATTCTTCATTTTTCACTTCTTATTTATATGGATATTAATGAATATATATTTAATTAGAAAATTATATTTATGAATTAATTATTATTTTCAATGGTTAATTGTTATTTACTTTTTTTTTCACTCCATCAATTGAAAACTAGAAACATCAAACATGATTACAAACAAACTACTGTCTCTCAAAGTACTATAATTAATTTTAAGTTTTTTCTTCATATGAATGGTTATATAATTATATGTAATTAAAAAAAATTACATGTAATTTATCATTATGATTATATATATTACAAAATAAAAACTAATATGAAACTACCAAAACCATCAAAGAGAGAATGCATGGGAGATAGAGATGTTTTCAAGTGAATGTTTATTTTAATGAATAAATTGTTAATAATAAGATAATTAAAAAAATAAAGGAATGATAAATATTGAAATATATAAATATAAGAATATGGATCTATATTTTATTTATAATAAATATATATTTATTATATAATGGATTTAAGCATGTAAGAATAAAAATTGGTATTTATGTAAGGATTTATGTTAATACCTAATTTATTTTTATAATTACATATGTGAAATTTTCATTGTTAAAAATTATATAGATCTTATCTATTAAACACCAATTGTGTTATTCTACTATATTAATTCTTGTAAATTTAATGTATTAGTATCATATCCATCTCTTTTGTACCTAAAATGATTGAAAAATCTTTATAATGAAAAGTCCAATTTATTTCCTCCATTTTCATCAATTTTTATTTCAATAAAAATTATATTAAAAATTATTTAATAGATGTATTTACCTATATTTTAATTATTTTAAAACAATTATTTTTATTACTATTTAATTTATATATTATTTTTAAAATGAATCATTTTAATTAAAAATTTTATGAACAATTATTTTTTTAATTTTTTTAAAAATGTGAAATGAGTGTTCACTATTAACATATATTATAAGAATATATTTCCATGATTTCATTAATATTATTTTATTTGATGATACAATTATATGTTTAAACTTTTATTTTCAAAGAGATTCTTTTTCTCTGAATTTTTTAATTAAATATTTTTATTGTGTTCTGAAAGAAAATGAAAATTTCCCTATTTTCAATGAAATGTTTTAAATTTTCTATTAATGGTATTTATCATCTACATAAGAGTCATTAAATATTGATATGATTCACTAGAATAATGATCTGATGATACTATAAACATTTTTTCTTCAGATGCTTTATGATGATGTTGATTTAAGGTTGATTCTATAAAATCTATTTGGTTCCTAAGGGCTATTTAAGTTATATTGAAACCACTATGAAACCAATTTTTTCCATGGGTTATGATATAATGAAATAATTAAATGTTTTTAAAACCTATTTATTTTCCATGAGTTATAATATGATGATATGATCAATGTATTCTAATCATTTGGCATGAATATGTATGGAATTCATTAAGTGATGGGTGGGATTAAAATTATATATCCCTATAATTGATTGTGTATCTATGGATATATCATGGGATAATAAAGACTATAATGGGGATTGAACCCAATTAAGTAAGGGACTCTATTCAGTTGGATTTTCTTTGTAGTGAAACTTGACTATAGAAGTGATAAAATTTATAGTGAACCCAAAATTCTGTGATAGACTTGGATGTGATCCCTTATTATGGAAGTGATTTTATATGATTATATATGTGCAAAAACTTATGTAGTCTAATTTTGATATGTTATCTTAAATCATGATTGGTTATTGATGATTATTCACTCTTATGATTTATGCACTTTGTTTTAATGAATCCTTATTCCATCCTAGAAAAACAGCCACAACAATTGAAATATAGTAATCCTCAAACAATAGTTTAAAATTGGGAAATATATTAACCTTAGAACAATAGTTACACTCATGGAAATATACATATCCCAGATCAATATTCTCCCATAGGGAAATATACATGACCTAAAACAATATTCACACATGTGTAAATAAACACATCCTAAAAATATAAGTTCCCACCTGAATGAACAGTATCCCAAGAACTATAGTTGAATCTAATTGGATATAGTATCTAGGTTATCATGCATACAAGATTCTCAAGATTGTTTTACACCATATCATAAAATAACTTTTATAATTTATAAATTTCCATTTAATTTAAAGATAAAATATTTATGATTTCACTTTATAATACATCATTCAAAACATATTTATAAACAATCATCACAATTAAAATTGGGAATCATTAATAGTTCACCATTATTCCATCTCATATTTTAAATTAAAAATTTGAGATCATTTTTTAATTTAATTAAATTCAATATGAAGTTTAATATTATCTTAAGCCACACCCTCAATATGTTGAAACAACCACAAAATACATTCACTAATAAAAAATTTATTACTTTTAGAAAAAGAAGATAACACATTATATGAAAAAAACAGAATATAAATTCCATGATACACTGAAAAAATGAACAAAAAATATCAAAATCATTCAACAAGATTCTAAAAACACCATTATAGTGTTGAGAAAAAACCTCAAAACAAGAATTAGATGATAATTGAGATATCTAGGTAAAGGATAGTCTTGTATATTCTAGGAGTAACTAATATTAATGAATGATGATTTTCTTTACAAACAATTTGGTAAGAATGGTATTTATATTTTAAAACACATGCAGGTGGAGTAAGGGGTTCGAGGGTGTAGGTTTGATGAAGAATAATGAGGTTTTATTTGATTTTTCAGGATTCAAAACTAATTTTAATAATTCTTGATTTTTTTTCAAATGGTTTGATTACTTGGTATAGAAAAACGTGTTTCTATAAATTTAAAACCCTTTATGCAAGGTACCCCACTTCACAAGGTTTGAATTCATGGTTAAAAAACATGTTCCAACCATGTGAAATGGCTCTTTAATGTTTATATATATTTCATTATTTATAAGATAAAGCCACATTATTTGAAAAAAATTCACTATCATTTACCCCCACTCATTTTTATCACTGACCACACATTAAATGTTTGATTTTTTTTTTTAAATTCCATATTTTTAAGCCTATGAATCATGAAACTCTCTTAGAGCCTTCCCAAAATCTATAACTGCATCCATCACATTTTAAAAATAAGAACAATAGGATTATGAAAAAAATTTAAATTTTAATATACCTCAACAAATGTTCGGGCTTTTACAACCTTCCATACTTAGAAAAGATTATCCTAGAGTTTCACTCCAGAATGAATAACTATGTTGTAAAACCTCCCCACATTAGACTAGTTTATCCTGAAGTTTTACTATGGATTGTAACAAAGAATATTTTATGGAAAACACCAACCATAATTTTGGCATGTCTATTTCTCATTCTCAAACATTCCTTAAGTTACATTAATGATTCCACAACATTTTCACTAATTAATCTATCATTACATGAAGTGTATTCTCTCTCAGATCTAGTATAAAAATCAGTAAATCTTTTAAAGATTTATAATTTTCAAAATAAATATCATTAGAAACAATCAAATAATATGGATCCAAATGGTTCTAACATAACTAAAATATGTGGAAAAATATTTCATAACACAAATTATTTGTACAAGAATCAATCTTCAGGTCACAATATTAGTCCTATTTAATATATTGAACAACACATAAAACACGAGTGTAATAATTCCAAGCCTCCTAATAAGATGATTACCAAATTACATGATATATGAACAAACACTAGGAAACTATCCTTGAACTCAAGAGGTTAATTTCATCAATTCTCATAAGATACCTATATTCTGTGAGTTTTTTCCAACCACATCATGATAAACTATACCTGATCCAATGTATCCTTAAAATAAATTAGCCCAAAAAATTGCTGACTCATTTTCATCCAACTAATATATATACAAGAAACATGCTATATGATACCAATAATAATGGTCCTCTATTCGTAATAAATCTTCAACACAGTTGTTCTAAGTGAATTCTATGAAGTCTCGTTTGTTCACCTATGAAAATATAAAATCTATGAAACTTTCTCTTAGTATTTCCTCTATAATCTTTATAATATACAATGACTATATTCCATTTGTGGATGGTAGGTAGTTCTATAATTCATATTCATATGTAACAATTTATATAATCCCTACTAGAAACAATATGTGAAATAACTATCTTGGTAAGAAAAAATGGTCCATGAAATCCCAATAAAATTTTAAGATCATGGTTATAGTTTTGTCAAATACTATATATTAAAAATTTCTCTATAATTGGAGAAAATTTAATCACTTTTTTTCTATAAATCTACTATAACCCAAAATATATTCTAATCTTAGGTTTACCTCATAAATCCACATAACAAATTATATAGGATCATTATTCCATTTCTACTCTAGAATTTCCTATGTATAACATATACAAGTGGGAATTAACTAATCAAACATCACCTATCGACAAGGGGAAAACCATGTTACAAAATCCATGAAATTTTTATCCATTCTCAAACACCAATAGTATCTATGCATTCCTTGGAATATCATTATGAAACTTAGGTGAACATCCAATTTTGAGGATTATGACTCATGAAATAGATCTTTATACATATTTTTTTGGAATATAAACATGTCCATGGATATGGAGAATATCATCCTTATCCATGATCATGTCATGTGGTGGATTCCAGACATATATGTTGCTCCTAAAGTCTAAAAACCTCGTATCAGATAGTTTTCTCCTCATTATCTTTTACAGTATAAAAGGAATAACAGATAGTTAAAAATGGTTATTCAACATTATTTCTCATGTTTACCCAAATTCATCTTAGTGAAAATTTTCATCAACATCTATTCACTATCAGACTCCTAAACTAAATATCCTTATATCATCTATCTCAAAGTATATATAAACAAATATCCATTTCAATAATTTCTTGCTAGCATAGAGTCAAAATACTATAGATACTCTATATAAAGTTACTAGAGAATGTTCTGGTTCTATGGTAAATAGATTATTTAAGTATTTAGTGATCATTATACACTATAAATTTATACCCCCAAAAGTAGTACCTCTATTATCTTAGGGAATTCAGTTCTAATTCCAGCTCCAAGTCATGTTCTAGGTAGTTCATGTTATGAGGACTCAGCTTCCATGAACTGTAAGTGACCACTGAATCAAAAATTTAAAAAAACCATCCCAATTATATAAAAATCATAATATATTAGGAACCATTACCTATTTTGGTAGGGTTAGATTAGTGTTGTCATCAGTATTAATTTTAGATTTTTATAATCCTTCTAAGAAGCCTCTTACCCTTTGAAATTTACACCCTTTTTGGTCAGGAAAATCTATGGTGATTCCAATAGTGAAATAATTATTGATTAACCTTTGGAAATATGAAGAAAAAATATAATATATGTATGTCATATAAATTCTTAATCCAATCCCAATAAAGATCTTCCTAGACCTTACTAGGGTCCATATATATTACAACATCAGAAATAACATAGAATAAAAAGTTCACCTCATTAATAAAAAAGATTCACATGGTTATTTTGGGGTAGAGTTGATGTTGAAAAATTGAAAAAAACAATCTCTCTAGATTCTATTCATTATCCTATATCATATTAGATTATACTTGAATATCATCTTCTAGGACAATATTTAATGTTTCCAATTGAAGGGAGAAAAAATTACTTATCAAATCCATAAATATTATCAGTGTGATTACCAAGGTAATAATCGTAATATGGTAATAATATAGATTATTTATACTCCTAAATTTATTATTTGGAACATTAGAAGGACTCACTCTTAGCTGATGACACACAAATCTTTGAAAAATCACCAACAATACTCGGTTATCTCTTAACAGATCAAATAGGTCATCAATATAAGGAAGTGGACACCGATTTTTAACTTTCATATATTAATTTTCTACAGTAAACACATAAAATCAAGGATCAATATTATTAAATGTTTTATAGTACCTGATATCCCCAATAATAGGTGATAATATAAATAAACACTTTTTCCTAAGACCTGTAACTGAGCTTTGAGTTCATGGATTTCCATTAGGGACATCATATAAGAAGAAATACATATGTTTCTTTCTCATAGTAAGAGTTTAATAGTGAGCCCAACATCATTATTTTGAGGAAATACAAGTATTATTTCCAAAATTACATCATAAAAGTTATCCATTATATGATAAAAAACTTATTATGGCATTTCATCTTCGTCCATCATCTAACTGGAAACCATTGTTGTAATCACATATTGTTACTTATAGTAAGGTATTTCATAAAATAACTATAACCTAAATTCTACAATATGGACATACATTCAACCTTCAATAGATGATAAAGATACTAATCAACACTTATAGTCAACATGACCTTGGTATAGGAATAATCAATCCATCCTAATGATCAAGTTGAAAAAATTTATTTCAAACCTAAAGAAGTCCGATTTTTTTTGGAAAACTCTAATATCAAATTAACATTATCTATAATGTGTTATTCCATTTTATCAAACTCCCCATGGTGTGTTAATACATATCATTTTGAACATATACTCAATATATAACCCTAGGATGTTCATGAATTGATTATATATAAGGGAATGCGAAATCCCTTTATCATATGAAGAGAATTCTATGTGAGAAACTTCTAATATATCACCTCAAACCATAGATGGATTTTCATCAATGCATGTAGTAGCAACCTATATGGTATGAAATGGGATTGAAAAACAACCTTGATCTCCCACATGAATTCCAAATTTAGTACATATATGTGGTTGTAATTGTACCTGTTCCTAATCACCATACCACACACCTTTTACTGAATGGCTAGTGGATTTCCAACAAACCACCTATCTTATTGAAAGTAATTAAATTCCAACTTATTTCACATTATCTAATGATACCTTAGTTAAATACCCTCAATAATTCAAAAAAACCCACTTGAGATGTCTTATCCTACTAAAATAACAACACTCAACCAGTGTTTGAGGGATTTCAGGTGAGGTATGGACTCATCTACAACATTGGTGGAACTGAAAATGTTATTAACTTAGTGATGATAGGTGTAAACCAGTACTCCATCTTTGGAAGCCAACATGATTGAATGATTCTTCTTAATGGATCATCGTGAAACATTAATATCCATCACATAATCTTCCCATATAAACTTGCAACTCAAGGACCTTGCCATCATTTTGGATTCATTCCAATATAAGATTATGGTTAAAAAATATTGAAAATTATATTTTATGTAATAATTTCAACAATACATGAATCTAACATAATATTCCTTCTTTAAAATGTCTCACACTATCCAAGTAATCTCTAGCTAGTTTAGGATAAAAAATTAAGTCAATAATATGATCTATATATTCCATGATTGAAATATTTCCCCAGGCATGATACATCAATTCTCTAGCCTTGTCAAATATCTGAGAATATAAAAAGAAGTGTTTAAACAAAATGGTCTCAAAATCTTTACAGTCTAGTGATGTGTGTTGTTCTACCTAGAATATAATGTGCCACCATCATTTAATGTATCCTAGAATAATAAAAATGGTCAATTTCTACCTCTATTCCTAATATGACTCTTAAAAATAAAAATAGTCATGACATACTTAATTAAAAACAATGATTTTGGAGGACCACCATCCCTAGAAAAAATTATTGGGTTCTACAGATGAAACTCCCCAGCTAGCTCAAGCATCATTTCCATAGGGTAAGGTGGATATCCATCCATATCTTTTTCCACTATTAGTATGATTTCCCCAAGATAATAATCTACTAACTACCCTATTACAACATGATGTTATGGACTAAAAACCATTGGGTAATTCTCATATCAATCAACCATTTACTCTCTAGGATGTTGGTGTGGATGCATTCACATATAAACACTTGCCTCAAAACAAGTCATCATATCATTTCATAATAAAATAGTGTATAGAAAGTGATAACAATCATAAAAACCCTCTATTTTCTTCTTATATTTTATAGGCATGTTAATGATTACACACTTTCACTATCCCAAATCATCCACTTATACATTTATTGTAACATATAAACCCCACTCAAAAATAGTAGATCAATATCATTAGGGATTTTAAAACATAGTTTCAAAATAATTTGAAAAAAAATACTATATGAAATTTTATGTTAACTACAAGTTACTAAAGAGGACCACTTTTTTATTTTTATTTTTGAAATTTTAATTTAGCAGATGCAACATAATAATTTAAATAAGTTATCATAATGTACCATCCTATAAAACCTTCCACAATATCCATTATAAACCACCACTTTAAATAAAATAAAAAACATGTATGTTGTGGTTGCATAATATAATGCATGAACACACTACCTCTTATAGTTCCATAACTTAATCCAAATCTTAGAAATAATGAAATTTGAAAATCATGTTCATCACTCTTGGACAAAATAATCAAAAAGTAAAAACTAAAATCATGTCCAACAATATTATCCTTGGAAACATTATCTTTTCTCATATATTGGTTAGATACTCCAAGGAACAATATCTATACTATGTCCCAATAACACCCTATATTCTTTTTACCTTAACCAAAATAGTAAGGAAAAATAAATATATCTTACCACTTTGTATCATCCAGTGGTTTTCAGCTACTAATTGGTTATTAAACAATTTTCTCTATGTGACCTCTAGTATACCTTCCCATATTCAAGAGGATATAGATTAGAAGTATAAATATATGATGGTATCATGGGGAAACTATTTGTGGATATTAATGAAAGGAAATAACAAAAATAATGTTAGATACATATGAATTTATAATTTGTAGAAATAATATATTCATGAAAGATATAATGAATAAATATTGATCATGGGAGCTTGGTATGGTTGGGGTATGAGTGCATAAAGGGTGCCGACTCATTAGGGTTTCCTATGTCACCGTATCTCTTCACTCTGTCTCAGGTCGATTTCGAATCACTTCTTTGAATATCCTTCTCAACAATGTCATGATGGAGAATTCTCTCCCAGGGTGGTATCATGGTGAATTTGTGGGCGCAACCAGCTTGGCACTTCCCACTATTTCTGGCCTATTCTTTATCTTTCCCTTCTTCTATGGGTAGGGTTTCATCTAGCGGTGTGGTGAATAAAGCTTTCGTTGATCCAGCTTCTCCTGGACAAGGTTTGGCGCAGGGTTTTCTGTTGGCTGGGAGTGCGTGATGCGGTTCGATGTGGTCTCTGGCTAGGAACGTGAAGGTGGCGACAATATATGGTTCTATTTTGAAGCAATGCCTTGTGAATGACTTTGTGGGTTTGGTTCTCAATCATTGATTCATTGACCTTATGACATCATGATTTTGGATTTTCATGATGTTCATGATTTGGTTTTGGGTGATCTGCATTTTTTTGATCTAGATATGCTGTTTGTGATGGATTTCGGTGTCTGGGTGTGAGTAGATTTTGGAGCAGTTTTTTTATGCTATGTAAGTTGTGGAATCATTATTCTAGGTTAGACGGTTCATTATGGTTTCGTTTTGGGTAATTCGTTGGTGTTGTGGTGGTGGTGTAGATGTGTTGCTTCATGAACTCCTCACGACATCGGTGAAGCTTTGTGGTAATCTCTGGGAGTCATGATTCTGGTTTGATGGTCTTACATAGGTAGAGGAGTAAGTGAAGACATAATGTTGGTGGTGATCCTGATCTATGAGATGGTGTTTTTGGTCTGGTTGATGTTGGCTCATAATCTAGACGATGATGGTGGATGTTTGGTTGATTCAATTCATTGGATTGGAGAAGGAGGATTTTATGAATGGCGTGTGAACCAGTTGGTTTGTGTTTGTATTTTGGTCAATGTCCTTCCCCAGAAATTATACAAGGAAATGCTTCAGATGAGGATTCAAAGCAGGTAGCTTCCACTATGCATGGATATTAGGATTAGAATATTGAGAGGGTAAGGACCAACCATCAGCACCAAGCCCATTCATTTTATCATGGTACATCTCCCTGAGTAGTCATGCATTGGTGGAGGTTCTCCATAATGTCATTGATGTTGGGAATGGGTATTTCAAAGTAGTATTTATCTAGGTTTATTTTGGATCTTATTGTCACGACTCGTCCTCGGGACCCGTTCCGTGACTACCCCAAGCCCACCTCCCATAGGCCAGGGGCTGGCGACTAGCACCAAGGTGTAAATCCCGACAAAAAGGGATGACATTGCCTTTATAAAGTAAAAAAACACCACAGCGTAAGCAAGAAGAAGTAAACACTAAGTAAAACTGGGTACAAAAGTAGTGCACAATAGTAAGTGGGCCAGAATACAAACCCAAACTGAAAGTAAAGTACAACTGGAAAGAAAGTACAACAACTGAAAGTAAAGCCGCAACGTCGAGTCGTGCACTGGAAGTCCCACCTGAAGGGTGGGTACCAATAGCCTCCTCAGCTCCTCGGGTCCAGCCGTCCGCTCCGAGTACGCCCCGCCCAGTGGTCTACCTCTAGGTACCAACTTGCTCCGCAAGCCTCAACCACGATCAGCGCTATCCGTCGTCTGCAACCAACACAACGTAGTGCGGGCATAGCCTGTGCAGGGGTGAGTATACGCTACTCATTAGGGACCCCGAGACCCCCGAAGGTCTCCCAAAATCCACAAAGGATAATCCACAAAGGAAAGATACAATCATGAAGTAAGAACCCACACTACTTAGGTATATTCCCATACATATACCTAAGTCATCAATTTCCGTTTGGCTCCAACATCCGAGCCCAAGTTCGATCACGTCCACAAAGGAGTACAACCCAATCCACACAGGATAACACAACCAAATCCACATAGGAAAGCAAGTCAATCATATCGAAGATATTGATTGAAGTCAAGACTTAGCTCACACAGGTATATTTCTTCGGTGATAGAGATGATCAGATATAGCCACTGATTCATCTAAGCTAGGACCCACGTAGGATACTAAACCAGCCAAGCTGCCGAACCCACATAGGATTTCAGTGCAGTCTTCGTTGCCATCGAACCCACAGAGGATTTCAGTATGGTCTTCATCGCTGCCGAACCCACATAGGATTTTAGTGCAGTCTTCATCACCGTCGAACCCACATAGGATTTCAGTACGGTCTTCATCACTGCCGAACCCACATAGGATTTCAGTGCAGCCTTCATCACCGTCAAACCCACATAGGATTTAAGTACGGTCTTCATTGCTGCCGAACCCACATAGGATTTCAGTGCAGTCTTCATCACCGTCGAACCCACATAGGATTTCAGTACGGTCTTCATCGCTGCTGAACCCACATAGGATTTCAGTGCAGTCTTCATCACCTTCGAACCCACATAGGATTTCAGTACGGTCTTCATCCCTGCCGAACCCACATGTCAGGACCCGCCCTCGGGGCCCGTGCCGTGACTACCCCAAGCCCACCTTCCATAGGCCAGGGGCTGGCGACTAGCACCAAAGGCGTAAAATCCCGATAACTGGGAAGACATTGCCTTTATAAAAGAAAACAAGCACCACAGATTACAAGCGGAAGCAAAACACTAAGTACAAAAGAAAAGCTGAAAAGTAAATGGGACAGAATACAAACCCAAAAGAAAGTACGACTACAACCGAACAAGGTACAACAACAAAAGACAAACAGCTAGAAGTAGGAAGCAGCTCCTGGGTCGTCCTCCTCGGATCCTAACTGAAGGGTAGGTACAGATGGCGCAGCTCCTGGTCGTCCACCACGGATCCTACCTGAAGGGTAGGTACAGATAGCCTCCTCCACGCTCTCGTCCGTCAACCTCCTCTGTGAGTCGTCACGTCGTGTAGTCCACCTCCAGGTACTGAATCGTCGTGTGGTCCACCTCCGAGTACTGACTCGTCGTGTGGTCCACCTCTGGGTACTGACTCGTCGTGTATTCCACCTCCGGGTACCGTCCAGTCCTCGAACACTTAGCCTCCGTCAGTACTGCCCGTCGTCTGCACCCAACACAACGAGGTGCGGGCATAGCCCGTGCAGGGGTGAGTATAACAATACTCAGTAGGGACCCCGAGACCCTAAAGGTCTCACTAAACCAACAAGGATAACCACAAAGAAGATCTCAACAGATAACCTCTACTTAGGTATATGCCCATATATATACATAAGTTATCAAGTAACCCACCTCAATCATGAGGAAACACAAGGATCATGAAATCAACGGATAAACACTACCCAGGTATATGCCCATACATATACCTAAGTTATCAAGTGACCCATTTCAATCATGAGGTAAACACAAAGGTCAAAAGTCTCAGCTCAAACCAGGATTTTTATTATCGAAACCGTAACTGCTGAAGAGCTCCATCTCTGGAGTGTACAGTGGTCCTGTCACGACTCCGAGGTACTGCTCACTAACCTAAGACTTCTAAAGTACTCCTCCTGTCAAGTACCGCGGGTCAGCCACCCAAACACAGTAGTGCTTCCCGCCGAGGTATGTCACCCAAACACAGTAGTGCACACCCCCTAGTAGCCTGCTGAGGTACTCTCCGGACGAGTACCGCGGGTCTGCACTGTCACACAGGTAGTGCTCCGTCCTCCATGGGTCTGCACCTCAGAAAGTAGTGCTCCGTCCACTGGGCTAGTCGACTCACTCCAAGTCGAGTCGGTTAAGCAGTCGTCAGGTCTCAGCCAGCTACACGGTCTCCGTACTCCGCACGCTCGTCACTGGGAGGGTCCGCACCACGAGCTACAGGTCGATACTCCAAGTATCTCAAAGTCCCATGAAGAAGTATCTCAAAGGTCCGCCTCGTCATAGGGGTCTCAACGCAACAGACGGCGCGTCAATCGGACGCCCGGTCTGTGAGTTACTAGCCTTTTCGTCCCAGGGGCCCGGTTGGTTTCGTGAGCGAACCAAATCCGACCGTATCTCAATTGTACCCCGAACTCTCATAGGGTATACTCATAGGGACCGTTTCTCAACGAGAACAACAACGCCGCTGACGGTTCGTCAAACGGACGTCCTATCTGAAAGATATCAGCTTTTCTGTTCCAAGGCCCCGATTGGATTTCGGGTGCGATCCAACCCGGCCACTATCCAACTGCATCCAAAACTCGGGCGAAGGATGTCAAAAGTTCCGTATCGTCAACAGGAACGCAACGCAACAGACGGCGCGTCAATCGGACGCCCGGTATGGAAGTTATTGGCTTTCTCGTTCCAGGGGCCCGGTTGGGTTTTAAGGCAAAACCAACCCGACAGTACTCCACCTGCATCCAAACCTCGGGCGGAGTATGCCAAAAGATCCGTCTCTCTAAGAGGAACTCAACAAAGCTGACGGCACGTCATTCGGACGTCCGTAGCTCAAGATATGAGCGTTTCCGCTCCGAGAGCCCGGTTGGTTTCGTGTACGAACCAACCCGGCCGAACTCAAAGTAATCCAAAACCTTGCGTGCGATATACCGAAACGACCATCTAGATCCAAGGATCGCGTTGCCGCTGACGGCGCGTTGTTCGGAGGCCCGTAGCTCATGTTACGGGCATTTGACCGAAAAAGGTCCGAAAACGGGGGGTCTGGGCCCGGGGCGACCCGGCCCGACCCCCCCTGGGTCGGCTGAACGGGGTCGACCCGAACGGGGTCGACCCGACCCGGGTCCGAACTGGCTGGGCCCGGCCCGGCCCGACCGGCCGGCCGGCCGGCCGCGGCCAGGCGGTCGCCGCGGAGCGGCGGGGGTGCACGCGACCGCCACCCTTCGCCGCTAATTGAGGCCAGCGTTTCGCCGGCCGCCCCTATTCCGGCGGCGCGCCGCCGCCACCGGTCGCCGGCGCCGCCGCGCCAGTGTGGCGTGCCGCCGCCGCCTTCCGCGTACCACCGGACGTGTTCCGGTGGTCCGTTCCTCCTGCCGTCTTCACCTATGGTCCCCCCGGGACCCCACCTTCACTACGAAGGAATTCGAACGCCCAAACAGCCTGCTTCGTCGTCACCCGTCAAACCGCACGTCAAAAACGAAACGCGCCGTCTTCGTGGTTCTCCGGCACGACGCGTTGGCGCCGCGCCCCTTCGATGAGGCTCCGCTCCAGCCGCGACGCCTTCGACTTTCTTCGACGCGGCGCGACGACGTCGCGTTCTTGTTCGGCTTCTCGGCGTGGCGCGACGGCGTCGCGTAATACTACCGAGCGATTCTCGCGTGGTGCGATGGCACCACGCCATCCCGTTCCATCCTTATTAGAAACAATATCAATAATGGAGGAGGGTCGGCCGTGTTTGTGCGGTCCGCCCCCCCTCTCGTTAATCGATAAAAACTGGTTGTAAAATCATGAAGGATAACAAGATAGAATTCACGAACAAAATAATTAAATAATAAACTTCAACATCAATCCGCATGAACGAATGATCCGCGGATCAACCTGGAATTGGTTGGTCCGCGCTCATCGTTCTTTTCTCAGAAGATAAGAGAATACCAAAAATAAATTCCCCTACCTCGATTCAGATACGGTGCATGTCAACAACCGCGGAGGTCGGGCGTCGCGGGGAAAGAACGTCGACTCTGTTGTCGTCGAGGTGCGTTCGAAGGGGAAACGTCGTTGGAAGAAGACGTCACGTTCTTCGGCGGAGATGTTCTTCGCGTTCTTCGTCGAAGGTGTTCTTCGCGTTCTTCGTCGATGTTGAAGAAGAAGAAGACTTAGCCTTTTCTCTCCCAAGTCTCCACCACAAGAACAACTAACCCCAAAATAAAATAATCCTCCCACTTATTTTATTAACCCCTTATAGATTTTGAATTTCAAGAGTTTGAAAATTCAAAACCCACATTTAACTCACTTAAGTTATTAACATAAGATGTTATAAAATTAAGGAGGTGTTAAGTTATCAAAACTTAAATGGGGGGTTTAGAGGGGTTAGGAAAGTTAAGGAATTTGAAGAGGTGGGGAGGGGTTCGTGTGGGCCCCACCCTTTCAAATATCCATACATGGGAAGTTGGATGAATGTGGGCCCACAACCAACTTCCCATGGGAGAAGTTAACAACATAACATGAAATAAAATTGATTTAACAATTTTATTCACTTTTTTAATAAAAGCCCAAAAAATTAACTTCTTCTCCCGCACAAACGCAACTACGGTAAAGGTTCCCTTAAGAGATTACCGGTGTTGCGAGTTCATCGGTGCAATCATATTTCAATTCTGAGCACCGGTTCAAAAGATAGAAATTCCCGCTCGCTCGTTCACTGAACGTACCCGAGCCAAACTTCGGAAATTAATTCCGGGAACACCGGGCCTCGGAATCAGGCGCCGTTAGAAACTGCGTTATTTTAAAATTCCAAAGAGAATTAAGAAAAACATTTTCCTTGAAATTTCCGGGTCTTTACACCACATAGGATTTCAGTGCAGTCACCACAGTCGCAGTCGCAGCCAGCTCTAGGGTTTCCACACACAGCATGCTCGTTTCCGAGAGGGTCCGCTCCACGAGCCAAGGGGTCGATACATCAAATGAAACGTAGTCTGGAGTTGATGTATCTCAAAGTTCCGTCTCGACAAGAGGAACTCAAAGTGACAGACAACGCGTCAATCAGATGCCCGGTCTGAGAGTTATTGGCTTTTTTTGTTCGAGGGGCCCGGTTGGTTTTTAAGTCAAAACCAACCCGACCGCACTCCAACAACATACAAACATTGATCAGAGTAATCCAAAAGGTCCGTATCACTAAGAGGAATCCAACAAAGTTGATGACACGTCAATCGGACGTCCAGAGCTCAAGTTATAAGCGTTTCTGCTCCGAGGGCCCGGTTGGTTTCGTGTTCGAACCAACCTGGACATACCCAAATTTCTCCAAAACCTTGAGTGTAATATACCGAAACGACCGTCTCGATCCAAGGATCGCATTGAAACTGACGATGCATTGATCGGAGGTCCGTAGCCCATGTTACAAGCGTTTGAATAGACCTGTCCGAGAAAAAGGGGGTTTTGGGCCTGGACCGACCCGGCCCAAGACCCCCCCTGGGTCGGCCCGAACTGGGTCGACCAGAACCGGGTCCGGGTCTTACCCATTAGGGTGCAGCCCGACCCAGCCTGGGTGGCCCGACCCGGCCTAGCGCGCGCTCACGACCCGCGTGGAAAACTCGGCCACGCCAAGCTGAGAGGAACAGGGGGTGGGGGGGGGGGGCGCTGCCCCCATGATTGAAAAACCGCGGGCCCCACATGGGGAGACGCTCCTTTGGCCAGCTGAGGGTTATGACCCCTGGCTTACTGGAAGTCGGCTAGCCTGGTCTGGCCAGCCTGTTCTGCTGCTGCGGGACCGCCGGGGTCCCACCCCTCCAAGGTGCCGGCGGCCGGCGATTCCGGCCGCCCCGCCTTGCACCGCCGCGGCTTCGAGCCACGAACTTGTCTAACTGGCGCGGCGCGACGATGCCGTGCCCCTCCACCGTGGCCCTGCTCTGGCCGCGGTGTCTGTTTGGCCTCAATGGCGCGGCGCGATGGTGCCGCGCATCTTCGCCACATTTCCCCATGTTTCCACGCGGTGCCATTTCACCGCACCGCCTTCTTTCGAACCGCAACAACACAATCATCAAAGGGGGAGGAGGGTCGGCCGTGTTCGTGCGGTCCGACCTCCTCCCATTATTACGATAATAGGCAGCCCAAATAGAAGTCAATGAACAGCAAAGGAATAATTCACGGGCAAAAACAAATAACCCCTACCTCAAGCGTTGTTGAACGAAGGTTCGTCACGGGAAAAAAGACGTCGCGGAAGAAGGCCTCGTAAGCATTGTCGGCGTCGCGGAGAAGAGGATCATTGACGTCGCGGTACATGGCTTCACGTCTTCGATCTCCAGGGAACTAGCGTTCTTCTTTGTCTTCTGTTGTAGGCTGGCGTTCCTCGTCGTTCTTCGTGTTCTCCAACGAAGAAGATTAAGATTCGAAGGCTTTGCAGAAAATCCTCTCCAAACCTTCTCACACAATGAAACCACCAAAAATAAAATAAGGTGTTGCCTTATTTTATTACTCAGGTCATCTGTTTTTGAAAATCAAAATTAAATAATGATTTAATTATCGAGTGTTGACCAATTAACGAGGCGTTTAATAATCCAACTAAACGCGAGAGTTGACTTGGCATTAAAGAGGGGGGTGCGGGTGAGTTACCAAAATAAATGTACGTGGGTAGTAAAAGGAAATAAAGGGGGTGGGGCTCATGTGGTACCCACCTAACTAATATCCTACCTAGGAGTTAGGATATCAGTGGGTCCCACTCCAACCACCATGCCTAGGTTAACACTACTTAGAAATGAAATAAAATCTGTTGCATAGTATTTTATTTTATTCTTTAGTTGACCCAAATAATTAATAACCTCACCTGAGAAAACACAACTTTGGAAAAGGTGTTCTTAAGCAATTACCAGCGCTACGATTCCATCGGTGCCCTCAGAATTCGATTCCGAGTACCGGTTCAAAAGTTAGGAAAACCCACTCGTTCGTTCACTGAACGTACCCGAGCTAAACTTTGGAAAATGATTCTAGGCACACTGGGGCTCAGAATTAGGTGCCGTTAGAAACTGCGTTCTTGTAAAATCCCAAAGAAAATTAAGAAAAAAATTTCCCTTGAATTTTACTGGTCTTTAGACTTATTACCTCAGGGTTATTTTTATGTCTCTATTTCGTTGATGTATTTTGAGGTTCCCCCCTTTTACCTTAAAAGGGTGTTTATCCAAAAAATAAATTAAAATTTAGGCCTTTAGTCCATTCTGTCAACAATTTTAATGATGTTCCCATGTCAAAAAGAAAAAAAGTGGAATCCATAAATAATAAGATATAAATAACTCTAAAATATATGAATATTATAAATAAATTATCTTAATATCACATTCACCATTATATAATCCCAAATCATGTATCGACTATTTGGTGATTTCGCTTATCTAGTCATGTAGTTATGATGTCTGTATGGGTACCAATAAAGGCCTAAGAATCTTGTGAGTGGGAATTACAATGTTTCCACCAATTGTCCTTATAAATATATCTAGTCTGAAGGAGTGAATATAGAATTAAAAAAAATATGAAAATGATTATTAGAATATTGTAATTTTAATAAATAACTTCATTGATACTTGAGTTCTAGGATAAAAAATATGATAAACTATACTTATATGCCAGTTCCATATGACTTTAATTAATAAGCACAATATAAATATAAATTTCCAATATTATAAGTTACACCAATGGAAATATACCTATACTATAATCATATTCTCACATAGGGAATAGAACCACGATTAAATAATAGTAATAACCATATAAATATATACATCAAATAAAAATAGTCACTCCTTAGGGAATATACCCTTCCGAGAGTAAATAAAATACTTAAGGAAATATTCATTCCTCAAAATTACCACCAAAACTTGGGAAATATTATCATACTATAAAATATTCACTCTAAAGGAAATGTACATGTTCTCAAATCCCAAGACTGAACTAAGAGGAAAAAAATCCCAAGAACCACAGTAG
This sequence comes from Viscum album, assembly GCA_963277665.1. Classification (NCBI taxonomy): domain Eukaryota; kingdom Viridiplantae; phylum Streptophyta; class Magnoliopsida; order Santalales; family Viscaceae; genus Viscum; species Viscum album. Next base: position 1,689,448,496 of record OY728119.1, read on the forward strand.
ACCTATCATGTATACACTATCCCAGATATCATGAATATAAGTTTCTCACAATTGGATTTTTTTCCAAAAATCCTCATTTAAAATTTATTAATTCTAGTTTCATTTCAAGATAAAACATTTTCAATTTCACCTATCAACACATCATTCACCACATATTTACCAATAATAATTTCCATTTAAATTGGTTATAATTAACCATTAACCATTTTTGTACCTCCATTTTGAGTTAACAATTTCCATTTTTATATCACATGAAAAAAAATTTAAATTCGATTACATGAATTTATATATTTAATTTATTATTTGGTTTAATTCACATCCATTCGATGTTTCGAAAAAAAATTAGACACTAAGATAAATGTTAATAAATTATTTTAAAGTAAACTCCCCCTACCTAGAACATAATGTAACATAAATTCCAATATATATGGGTAAAAATTAACCCAATATTCCATTATCCATAAATAAGAGTCAATGGATATCAGGTTTTATATTTAAAGAAGAACATGAAATAAAAAAGACTGGGAGAATTGTGATATCATGGGAATGTAAGGGATTAATATTACTAATATGTATCAATTGAAACAAAATATTATTTGATGCATTATGATTTTAAGAATAAGGGTCCTTAGATGAGAAAAGTATTCAAGGAGGGAAGGGTGGTTTGAGAGCCTTGGTCTGAAGATGAATAATTATGTTTAGGCTTAAATTGTGGTATTAAAAATTAATTTTCAGAATTATTTAATTATGTTGCATGGATTGGCCATAAAATTTAGATAATCATGTGCTAACCATATGAACTACACTATTTTTGATATGTCATGTCACATGATTATGCTAAATGGTTTGAAAAACTATCCATAAAATATGTGAAATGGTCCTATAATACATTTTTTTGGGATTTATAATGGTTACCATGTGAAACAAAATGGTTTGAAAAAATATGTGTTTAACATTACCCCTCCACACTGTTTGCCACATGGTTAGTAATAACCTTGTTATAAATATACCCCCTATTGTAACATACATATTCAATATTTTCTTAGCATCTGAATCAAGAAACAAACTGAGAGCCTTTAGAACATTTGTAACCACATATATATTCTATAAAATAAAAAGAATATTAGTATCAGAAATAAAAATAAGAACATTCCTCAATAAAAACCAAGGGGTTTAATAAAGTCTTATCCAAGCTATACAATCCATGTGGTATTGGGAGAAAAGTTATGGGTCCTCCATTTTTAATATAATGATGAAGATCAAGTTAGAGAATCCATCTCTCTTATCTTTGGAGGGTGTACAATCATATGCTGGGTTTGTTTAGAGTTTTTAAATTCCATTTTTTATTAAATCGTGAAATTCCCATAGTGGGGAGAAAACCTCACTATAAATAAGCCACACGATCCATCCATGAAGTAGTTTCCTGACCTAGTTCTTGCTAATCTAGATGCGAGATGGACTGGGTGGGAATTTTATGCTAGTATCTTAATATAGCTTGGCCTGAGAATCTAATTGTATACAATTAAACATAGTTCATAAATCTTGTCCAGGGAGTCATTTTAGTTATGTAATATAATTCCCAATTTTCTGATATATATTTTTTTACTACCATATTGTTATCCAATGAGACTAAATAAGTTTAAAATTTCTAAAATTACCTTAGTTATCTGATTCATTCATAGATGAATATTTTTTCCAGACATCAATTTCAATTATCGTGAAACAAGCCTTTTTTTATTTTTAAGTAAACTATAAAATGTAAAGATCCCTTTGTTATTTCACTTATTTTTAAGATTCTTGGGGTATCTTGTTAAAAGGAAATAATAATAGTAATTACATGTATCACAAAGGATTATACAAATAAAAAATTAATTAAAATATTTCATATCTTACATTAAGAGGGAGAGCCTCATTTGATTACTTATAGATTGTATTGACATGGAATAATCAGCATAACTGTAACAAACAACTGAAGGAGTGTCTTCAATATTACCACTGATAAGTATTGTGGTGTGTTTATTATTATAATTTTGGAACAAGGTTGGATGAAAGAGAAAGAAATATGTATTCTAGTTATTATCCCTCTAGCCAGTCATGATATAGAAGATGATGTGGTTCCCAGGGGTATAAGAACCAATAGGGTGACATGACTTATGGAATTTAGATGACATGATCATGTGGTTAAGGATGAGGTCAGTTAAACAAACTTGTGTACACTCCCATTATAAATTTAGGTATTTGTCAATTTTTTGATTCATTATTCTAATTGAATCTACCATAGAATATACATTATTTGACATAGATTCATCACACTTGTTTATATATAATTATTTTTCTAGTGATATAAGGATTTTTTAGAGAATAATTACTAGGTAATGTCCATAAATACACCCTTTGGTGTATGATCTAAGGGTTTTAAATTATTTTTTTAATGTTCCATCATGACATGTCACTATAGGATTATATTTTCATTTTTCATATTTTATATGAAAAGATTTATTGTGACCCTCAGAATGGATTTTCTAACATAGTTATCAATAACACAAAAACTAATTTCATTGATGCATATATTTCATTTCTATAGAGTGTGGATATTATACCTTCAATAGGGAGTGGGGTTTATATATAAGGTTATTAGTAAATTATTATAGGTAGTTGAGAATGATCTCATCATAAAATTCTCACATTAATAAAATAAATAAGAATCCATGCAAATCATTATTCCCTGCATTTGACCATTTGTTTTGGGATATTTATCCTAATAATTTCTATTATTTTAAATCTAAAATGGAGATTGAGTTCGATAATTATCTTATACTAGGTGGGGTTCCCATATATATTCCATAATAGTAGCTAAATTTTATATAACTTAAATAGATAATGTATCAATTAGGGGATTTCTAGAAAAGGGGATCGTTTTAAAAATCTTGTATCCTTGGGGATATCCTGTGTTATTTAAATGAAGGTTGATGATTATTTTTATTGTTTATTTATTATTAATGGATGATCTAGGGGATTTATTGAAACCCATATCATATTTCTTATATATATAATTTATTTTACCAACTAATAGAAGCCAGATTGTTCTCCATGATAAATAGAGAGTTAGGTTATCACTAAATATGGTTGAGTCCTTTGGATATTCCTAATATTTCATGTAGAAGTAGGTATTCCCAATATTAATTTCTTATGATGTAATTATATTTAAATAATACAAGTAATAATATAATGAAACTAATAAATATTGACATTCATATGTGTTTCAACTCATTCCATATTATTTTTATTAAAAACATTCATATCTAATTATTTTAAGTTTATGACTATTTAACTATTTAGATATTGTCTTGGGTATACCGAGGGATCAATGATTATAAAACAATCTCAAAAAGTGTTAATTTTTAGTCACTGTGGTTAACATCATGGGACACCTAATATTGAATGATGTAATATCAGTGGATAATAGGTAGGTCAAGTTTATGATTTCATGGGAACATTCCAAAAATGGATTTCTAATCCATAACTAGCTTGGGGTTTTAGGTTAGTACCAAAGATTAATTCAAATAATTTCTCAACTAGAGGCACTAATGAGGGAAATCACCTTAAAGGTAGGAGTGTTCATATTATCATATTTTTATGTGAAGACATATAAATGGATAAAAAGATGTTTATACCCAAGATAATCCTAACCCAACATGATCTATATAAGTAATATATATTGTATCATGATCCTTCATGATTACTACATAGTGTAGGTCTAATAGTGTAAATCATGCATTCATGTAGAACCTTGTGATTTTATGGTATATTTCTCTTGAAATAAATTTTATTCATTCAATAGCTTGCAATACAAGCAACCTTGAGTCTAAATGAACAATATTATAATATACAATTGTAACCTATAAGTTAAATTCTATGAGTTAATTAGAATTACAACATATTTAATTTTTTTTAATTAATTTATATAATTCAAATATATTAAAAAAGGTACTCAATTTTTTGTAAACACATTATATGATTTAAAAATAAAATTTTTATCAGCAATGGGTCTTTTTTTAGAAAATAGTATATTTAATTTATGAAAATTATAGATAAATATTTTGAACATAATATCTTCATTTTTAAATCATCATTTAAAAATTTATATTTGATTTAAATTTTGAGATTTATTTAGAAGGATCAATCTTTTAATGAATAGTTAAAAGTGTTGTTTTTATTGAAAATTAAATTTTTTATAAATAAGTTTTCTAAAAAGGTTTAAAAGAAACATTATCACAATAATTTTATTATTAGTCAAATTATGGTCATTATAATTTATCGTATATTAGAATTTGGTATAAAAATATTTTATACTATGATTTTTTTATAGAAATCTACTATTCATGACATTTTAGTATTCAATTTAAACTTATATTCATCCAAATATATTAATCAAATTTGATAAAATAGAATTCATATTTTGAATTAGAATTTAATTTTTTAAATTATTCTTCTTTGATTATTGTTCATAATCAATAGTAAAATACTTTAAAACATTTTCCTCATGATAAATGTTAAAACAATTTTATTAGCGGTAAATCATTGTGGTGATGGTAAGTTTCCTATGTAAAATTTTAAATCCCTAATGTATTGAAATATTTAAACCACATAATATCCCAACTTCATCCCCTTTAGTAGTTGGATGATTTTTTCTTTAATATAACATTATTATAATTTAATGATTTAAAAAATTTAAAGTGTGCCCTCTCCAACCACTTATAAAATAAAACCCAACCTTTACCTTATTTACAACACATTAAGATTTCTAGCTCCACCAAACAATACCCAAAAATATTATTTACATCATTAGAAACAAATTATAGGTACTAGAATTTTTAAAAGACCATTCAAATAGTTCATAAGAAAGGATCCAAGAGAGGATTACCAAAGGGAGGGAAACCATCCCACCCATCTTGTTCCAAATTATTTACTCTTATACTTTATATAAAAATGTTTTATTATATAAAAAAAAAATTATTATCCATATTATTTTTAAATATTACATTGACCAGGTAAAATCGATCATTTACCTTATTTTACATTAATTGGGATGTTAAAATGTCACTCATGCTTATGTGTGGACTACAACATTCATATAGCGATTAAATTAATTTTCAATTTCCATGTTTCATGGTTGAATATTATGATGGGTATAAAGTTTATAAATTAAATTTAAGGAATAATTATTATTATGAAGTTATAATATTTTATATACCTTATTATTTTTTAATTCATTAGAAATCGATAACATTTCTCGTGTGTAAGTGGGGACAAACACAAAGCAATGTCATTCTTTTTTTCATTTTGAATTACATGGATTTATGTAAGGATATATTTAATTAATAAAAAAATATTTATAAATAATGATGTTTCGAGTATTTTTAATTAATATTTACCTTTCTTTCATTCCATCAATCCAAAAATAAAAACCGTGTTTATACATATTTATGGCCTATCATCACTAGGAATTATGTAATTCATTTTTACATTTTTTTTAGAAAAAACAGATATCATTAATGACGAATATCAGCAGACGTACATATGAAAAGCCACGAAGGAAAATTGTCTAGCCAGAGTTGGTTGGCCTCGAAGGGGCCTGATGTCACCAACTGGTGGGATGCATTGTTGCCTTCCCTTTTGGTAAAGGAGAAGGTGCAGAATGAAAAGCATTGGAAAAGCGAGAGAATTCTCCTGATGATGAGGCCAAATGACTGGAGTCCGCCGTCATTGTGGTTAATGGCATCGATCACGGTGAGGTAGTCAGATTCAATGCTAATATCAACCCACCCACATTCCAAAGCTAGCATCAAAGCTGCCAGGATAGAATTAGCCTCAGCAACAGTAGGTTACCAAAAGGCATGATGTGATTTATACTTTGCAGCGATGATTTTCCCCAGATGATTTCGGGCCAGGAGACCGAGGGAGAAAAGTCCATCCTTGGGGAGAGACGCGTCCACGTTGATCTTAAGAGTACCTTCCCCTGGGGGGTTCCAATGAGGGGGGAAGGAGGGGGGAGCATCAGGAATTTGATGTCCATTGTGGTGATTCCATCCCTCTATCCATGAGGTGGCCCGTTCTGTCCAGAATTCAGGAGGTTTATGCATGTGATGGAGAACAACATCGTTACGCCGAACCTAGATGATCCTCGACAGGGTGCAGAATGAACCTGCATTAGCTGATGAGAGAGAGGAGCACCATCACACCAGGAGAGCGGGGAGGTCAGACGCTGTATCCAGTGATGCATCTGGGGTCAGGTCCCATTTATTTTAGATTTCCTTAGCTCTAGGGCAGTGAATGATGGCATGCAAGGGGTCTCTCAGATGTTCGAGCAAAACGGGCAGAAAGCGGCATTGGACATATGTCTGTAAACGAGAAGGCTCATCGTAGGGAGGGTGCCCGTGCAGACCTGCCAAAAAAAGTGGCGTATTTTTGGGGGGATGTTGAGCTTCCAAAGCGATTTCCATGGTCCCTCATTCCGGTCGGCTGGGTGGTTTCCAAAATCAAGTCTATATCCAGATCTCATCATGTATTCTCCTGACATGTCATTGCTCCAGAAGAGATGGTCGGGGCCTGCGTCATGGACCCAGGGGATGCTTAGGTTAATTCTTTGGTCTCTTTCGTTAAACCATTCAAAAATCTTATCCCAACACCACCCCATCCCACGATCGGAAAGGAGGCTTCTGACAGTGGCGTCTTCAAAGCCTGGTTGAGCGTGGGATGTAGCCCGCATACCTTCTGAATCGATCAGCCATGGGTCAGACCAGATGTTGATATATGATCCATCCCCAATCCTCCATCCCAATCCTTTTTCCAAGAGCTTTCGGGCCCCCCAAATTCTTCTCCAAAGGAAGATAGGACGCGGGCCAAGTGAGGAAACATGGAAGTCCGTGTGGGGAAAGTACTTAGCTCGTAATACTTGCGCACAGATAGATGACGGACGGTTAATAAGGCGCCATACTTGCTTGTCCAAAAGTGCATCATTTAAGAGAAGAAGATTCTGGAATCCCATCCCTCCCTCCATCTTGGGGATGCAAAGTTTCTCCCAGGCCATCCAGTGGGGTTTATTCCTTCCATAGTTTTCCCCCACCAGAATTTGGTAGCATGTTTATGAATCTGGTTGACGATGGCTGCTGGGAGCTTAAACAGGGACATGAAATAGCTTGGGATATACTGGATGACAACTTTAATGAGGGTCTCTTTTCCTGCTTTTGAGATACTTTTTGGGGTCCAGCCTTGAATTTTCTTCTCAATCCTGTCCACAAGAGATGCGAAAATTTCTTTTTTGGACCGGCCAATCACCGTGGGTAGCCCAAGATACTTTTGGTGTTTCTCAACCATATGTATGCCAACTGCTACGCAGAGTTCATCTCTCTTGGAGTGAGGCACCCCTACACTGAAGGAGATTTCTAATTTTCCTTGATTGATTGACTGTCCAGATGCCCTCTCGTACTGGTGGATCGCATGGCTGATCACCTGGCATTCATTAATAGTTGCTCTAGAGAAGAGGAGGCAGTCGTTGGTGAAAAAAAGGTGCGACACTGGTGGACTTATGCGGAAAACCTTTTCCCCATGAATAGTTTTAGCAGATGCAGCCCTGGAAATAAGGTTAGAAAAGACATCAGCCACCAAGATGAAGAGAAAAGGGGAGAGGGGATCTCTCTGACACAGGCCACGGGATGGAACGAATCCTCGAGTTAGCTCCCCATTGACCCGGATTCTAAAGGATACGGTCGAGACGCATTGCATGACCATATCTGTCCACTTAGTGCAGAAACCCATTTTCAGCATCACAACTTTGAGGAAATGCCATTCCACTTTATCATATGCCTTGGTCATATCCAGTTTCCAGGCTATGGTTACTTTTTTCCGTAGTGGATCATGTTTTCATAGAGTGAAACACTTCATGGGACACAATTGCGTTATCAGTGATAAGCCTCTTGGCCATGAAGGCACTTTGATTTTCTGAGATAATATCAGGTAACCACGGTCGCAGCCGATTTACAAGGATCTTAGAGAAGATCTTGTACAAGACATTGCATAGGCTGATAGGCCAAAAGTCAGGGGCTGCCTGGGGCTTTTTAATTTTGGGAATGAGGACGAGGAAAATTTCATTGATGGCAGAAATGCTTGTTTTCCCGGCCCAGATATTCCTTATCATTTTGCAGATTTCGGGACTGATGATGTGCCAGTATTTCTTAAAGAATAGGGCACGGAACCCGTCTGGTCCCGGGGCCTTAGTGGGGTGAATCTGTTTCAGAGCGAGGCGTATCTCTTCATCTGACACATCTTTGGAATGCTTCTGATTGATCTCATCAGTGATCAATGGTTGAATACATTCTTCCACTTTAACTGAAATTAAAGGATTTCCTGAATTGAAGAGGTTCCAGAATTAACATGTCAATGTTTCGTGAATTCCCTTAGTATAAAAGACTTTACTTCCATCTGATTGTGAGATGAAATTGATAAATTTTTTTCGGTGCCTAGCTAATTCTTTCTGGTTAAAATACCAGGTATTGGCATCCCCTTTTGAGATGTGGGTATCCTGCACCCGCATAGCCCAGAAGCTTTCCTTCACGCGCAGGGTCGCGTCTAGCTCTTTTTGAGTGGATCCAATCATGGCAAGATTGCAACTGGATGGGGGTTTCTTGAGAAGGTTGTGAAGTTTCTTTTAAAGGAAAGCACAATGCCTCTCAGGATGATGTAATTTCTTATTGCTTCATGAAATCAGATCGGATGTGACCTTTTGGAGATTGAGGCCAATATCTTTTTGAGTGATGTTCCAACTTGATATTACAACATCTTCGCATTCCTGGTCCTTTAACCAGAAGATTTAAAATCTTAAGGGTCTACTAGAAGCTTCCAAGCCCTATTCTATTTGGTGGAGACTTCAATGAGATTATGTTCCATAGGGAAAAAAGAGGCGGAAATGTCCGACACAATGCGTCGATGTCAAATTTCAAGGATGCGGTCACTAGGGCAGACTTGGTCAATTTGGGATACACAGGTAATCCTTTCACATGGTTCCGAGGTAATACGGATGGCACACGCATCGCCGAATGACTTGACATATTTCTGGGCTCAACAGATTGGATAAATATACTCATTTTTACATCTTTAACATTTATTGAAGAATATAAATATATATATATATATAATTAATATATATAATATTTATATACTGTTTATTATTCTAGATATTATATAACCATGATCAAAGTACAAGGACCTGAACATCATAACTGAAATTCTAATGAAAACAAAGAAGGTAAAACACACTGACAACGAATTTGACAATGAATTATTAATAATTGGGAGTTTAAATTTTATAATTTAATAATATATGAAATTATATGAATTTCCAAGATAATATTTTATAATTATAATAAATTTTAATTTACTATAAAGGAGGTTATAAAACATTAAAATAATTCCTAACTAGGTTTAAAATATTCATGTTAGATAATCATAGTTTTTTAAGATTATTTATGATAATGTTTTGGATGATGAAAATTTATTACCAATCTATCAAGAATACCATGAATTTTATTAACCTCTATCTTTTTTTGTAATTTATATGTTTCCTTAATTTTCATATCTTTTTTAATTTAAGAGTTTTAAAGTGTGTTTTTATGTTAAACTTAATTTTTTTCTCTCTCCGGTCAAAAATCATTTTTTACATAACAATGTTTTACAAAATTGTACGCAATAATGTTTTTTATATTCTTCTATGATGTTAAAATTAAATTTTCCCAAGATTATTTAAAAAAAAATGGATAAAAATGAATATTCTAGTCATATTTAGAATGTGATGCTTTTTAATTTTTACAAAAAATATAAAGGAATAATTATTTTAACATACATGACATGAATGGAATTTCCAAGAATTATGATTTATAAATTCATTGAATCATACATTAAAATTTACCAAGGATCTTTTCGAAGTTAAATAATTCTATATTATTTGGGAAATTATTTAGTTTAAATAAATGATTTCAATGTGAAATGGGTTTTTTCATCATGAAATGTTCCAAGGACCATTTAATGGTATTTTCACCCATGACATTATACTTTGATGTATGTTATACTTTATTATGGATATAATCTAATGAAACTACCCAATTTCAATAAATTAATGTATTATGATTATATTGATTTTAAATATGCTTTTATGAAATATGTTTCTTTCCCATATGTTAGTTATGTTATGACAAAACCCTTATAAAACTCATTTCATTCCCATGGTTTATGATATGATGAAATTGTAGTGTTTATAAAACCCAATTAATTTCTATATGTTGTGTTCTGATTAATGTTTTATGTTATTGTGGGACATATATGTATTATTATTATTATCTGATGTGTGGGTATCTATTTATAAATCCCTAAAATGAATTAGGTAATGGAAGATATCTCATTAAATTATAATGGTTGGAATATGGAGTGAACCATGTTATATAAATGAATTTATCCAATGTGATTTTCTTCGAATTAGACCTTGAATAAGGATATAATGGAATTTGAAGTCAACCTAATCAAATATGATAGTATTTTTTTTGGTCCATAACTAAGGAAAATACTTAATATTTATACATGTATGACATAAAAATATATATTGTTCCAATTTTATCCTCTCTTATATCATGTTATTTGATTCCTATGTGATTCATGTGTTACAAACTACTGAGAATTTTCCCTAAATTAAAATTATGATCTATGATATATTGGTAAAAGTTTTAAAAATATAATCTCATGTTATAATAACCTATTGATCATGGTATATTTAAAAAATCATTGATATCTCCCTTGTTTACCAATTATGAGCATCTGAGCTAAAATATTATTATATTTTCTTTTACCATGTTGTGAAAAATGGTTTTAAGTATAATATGTATAATATGAATGATATTTAGTATGAAAATATTGGGACATTATATATATCTCTTATGAACAAGTGGTTTACGTATCTATGTTTCAAATAACACTAAACCTATACTATTTTAGAATGGAACGTAATGATATGTAATGATTATTCATTTAATAATATGTAACATTTATGTTTGAAGTGTATGGGTCAATATAGTTTGTATTAAAAAAATTAATAGATAAAAATAGAAACTATAATGAGAAAAAAAATTGTTTTAAACCTCAGTATAATAAATTGTATAGGAGGACATCCTATGTCTTTTTAAATAAAACATTATGATTTTCCAAGAATAATACTCTAGTCAAGATACTATAGGTAGATATAGATTTATCAGAGATTCATATTGGGTTTATAAACCTAAAATTCATTGGTCGAGTATATCTTAGCGATCACAAAAGTGCATGGTATGTGTTCCATTATAGGGCACCAAAATTGACACTCTTGCGGGATACTATAGGGTTACATTAATTTTTTTAAATAATACTTAAGGTTTTTTGTATATGATGAAGATGAATAGACTAGGATAAACTTATGGTGTCATTGATTGAAAATATTTTTTTCTAGATTTTCTCGTCCTATAAATGATTTTCATGCCTATATAGATTCCCTCAATAATTATTCTTGATAAAAATATGGTTTTCTTATTAAATGGATTAAACCTGAATGAATGATGCTGGTGATGAATATTATTGACAATTAAGAGAAACTATATTTTATCTATACATGAATGAAAAATATAGTTGATATTATGATTAATATAAATCAAGATATGATTGAAACTATGATTAATAATGATAAAAACAATAAATAAAAACTAGAGGTGTCATTTACGAGAAAGAATCCACCACAATTTAGTGGCTCCGATGATCCAATAATTACTATTAAATGAATCAGTACCACTAAAAATATATATTTCATAATTCATTGATTGAAACTTATTAATTTATTTTGGTTTTTTATCATTTGGATAGTTAAGAATATCATTGGAGGAATCTTATCAAGAACATGAGGTAATAGGAATACAATAACACCATTTATTGGGATTACTTTAAGAGATTATTTTTAAATATAGAATGTCCCATTATTCTTCGTATATTAATAGAGAAGAAATTCATTAATCTAAATATAATGGATGATTAATCCATTAATATATTTGTAATTTATGCTTATGGTATTATCATCCATCCTGAAAGTTAGATTGATTTATTATTAAGTGTATTAAAAACAAGACTTTAGAGAGTGTAATACATAAGAAACTTAAATAAAATGTAATAAATTGTTTAATGTGTTATCAAGGATAAAATTTAGATTTGAGTTACTAATTAATCTGAGAGTTTTTAAAATAAAATAAATATGAATTAAATGGATATTATAAAATTAAAAACCATGGATGAAAAAAGATGATATTTCTCTTATGATAAAAGTGTGGAAGGAAACATAGATTAAAACGTATTAAAGGGGCTGAAAAATATTTTATGTAAGGAAAGAAAGGTCATCAATAAATTTAATTTTGTATATATAGGCAAGATATGATAGCTAATAATACATAAAAATAACCATGAAATACACCACCCAAACTACTTTTTTGTAAATGAATGGATTTTAAAAATTATACCATCTAATGCTCAAATATGAAGGATAATGACGAGGATCGATGTGAACATCCTCTTAAGTATAGAGGGAAAGGGAAATCTCAAAAGTTCATGTTTATAGATGTGAGGTATGATAATTAAGTGGTAAAATCTGAACATACGATCAAATTTAGAATAGAAACTATATTATTTTATTATATGTCCAACAATTCTCTTAGTTTTGAATAATTTTCAAATGGTATCACAATACCACCTCAATCATTAGATTGTGATTTATTTGGGAACACCCCTAATTGTATGATGATAACATCTCAATTCTATAATTCTTTTCCTATTGACCTTTTTGGTAATGAGTTGAATTTTATGTTATATTAGGCATGAATTTTATTTCATTACATAAATCCCACCTCACTTACTAAATAAGGTAACTCAAGAATCATATACACAAAAATAATAATTTATCATTGCAACCGTAAATATGAAATTTCAATTCAAAATACAATGATTATATAGATTCAAATTCTTACTCAAAAGGGGTATATATCTCATAAGGTATAAAATAAACTCAACACCAAATATATTCCTACTAAAAAAGGGTCTATTGATATCTTTTTTGTAGAAGTTCACAGTCTTATAAAAAATCATGATGTTATGTTTTCAATTGAACTCATACATAGAGCCACACCTATTTCATATACTCTATATAGAATGGTCACTATTGAGTTACATTAATTTGGAAGCTACTCCTTGATAATATTTACAAGGGATTAATTCATTAATTTTTCCCACCTTGGGGTGAACGTAATTTTTTATTATAAATAAATTTGGTTTAATGTGACTATTCATTAATTATCATGAACATAATAAGGTTAAAATAAAAAATTATTATTATTTTCCCAATATTGATAATTTTTTGATCAATTAAGAAGATATCCATATTTTTACATGATATATCATGAAATTATATGCTAGTATTTGAGGTTAAAAAGTGAATAAAAATACATGAATTCCTTATGTACGAGATATGGACACTATGGATTAGTAGTGATTCTATTTGGTCTTATTAATTCCCCTAAAATATTCATGGATTTAGTGAATAAAGATTTTTGAGGTTATATTGATTAGTTTTTTGCATTTTTATTGATGATATTATTACATATTATTAGAGTAAGGAATATAATGGATATTTATTTAGAATTATACAAATAACCTTGGGAAGAAGAATATTATTTCACAATTTGTCTAGTGTGAACATTTGACACAAAATGATTTAATTTTAGGTCATATATTTTCATTTGAGTGTGTCTATTTAGATCCATCCAAGGATAATGTTATTAAATGTTTTACCATATACATCAGTGTGACTAAGATCTATATATTTCATGGTTTGGGTGGATATTATCGATGCTTTTTTGATATTTTCTAATGTTTTTCTAATCTACTCACCATGTAAACTCTAATGGGATTCGAGCACCCTCAGAGAGATGAATGTGGGAAAAATTTAAAAGGACTAAAGATAAGGTATGTAAACACAATTTTCCTTACACTACCTTGTAGTATATAATGAGTTTTTATCTCTATTTATGTATCAAAGAAGGAACTGGGATACATCCCCATGTAGAATGATATAGTTATAACTTATTGTTCATTTCAATTAAAGGACCATGAGAAAAATTACCCCTATCACGGTTTAGAGTTAGCTGTGATATTTATTGAATTAATGATATGTATGAATTATCTAAAATGATAATTGTGTGATATATATAACTACCATAAATGTTTATATTAAATATTCACTCATAAATTATTTAATATTACTTAGAGAATATGGTTGGTGTGATTTTAAGATTATGAATTCTAAATACAGTACAACCCTTGGAAAGGGATCATGATGATATTTTTTTATTAGTCAAAAGTATCACGCAATATTTTTAATGATAAGGATAAAAAAAGATACAATATTAATGGATTTACAAAAGGATTTTTCTAGAAATCATGAAGGAAGGGGATAAATCGTATCATTTTCAAATGAATATTCAACCATCTATCCATGTTAAGATTAAATTGGATTGAGGGATGATGTAGAACTAAAAATGGTGGTGAAAGTCAAATTTGAATGTACTGGAATGATATTGTTTATCAACCATATATATGCCTATCTAGACTATATTATTGAAGTATCTATTATATGAAGCTCATAGTTCATCATTATTTATTCATAATAAAAGAATATTGATTTATAGAGGCCTAAAAGAGTATCAATTGGGGTTGTGGGGTAAACATGATAAGATATATTGAAGTACACATATGTTTATTCTTGGTATATTAGTATGTTAATTCTGAAAGATAGAATTCAAAGATAATTCTATAACCATTACCCATATGAGAATCTATATTGTAAAACCTGCCAAAGGATTTCATTATCAGACTCCAAAAACTCCATGAAGGACAAAATTACATTTCAGTTGTAGTTTACTGCCTGAAAACAATATCACACTTAAATTCTATCAAATATTATTTTTTATTGATAATAATTCAATAATATAAATTAATGAAGTGGTATGGATGCATGGAGTTCCACATTTTATTAAATATGACCAAGGTATTAGTTTTACAAAAATTTTATAGAAAAGTCTTCAATAATATCAAGATTAATATATGTGAATCTGTAATTATTATCACCTAAAAAATATAGTTAGTCTGATAGGAACATTCAAACCTTAGAGGATATTTTTTGGTCTTGTTATATTTATTTCAATGGTGGTTGGGATCAACACCATCCAGCAGTATAGTTTTCATACAGTAATAGTATTCACTCATGAATTGAAATGGATCATTATAGATCCATTCATTTAATAAAGTTTATAACTCCAACATGTTTGGATATAGTCATAAAAATAAATCTATTGGTACTTAAGCTAGATTATGGAAGAGATTTTAAAATCCATTCATAAACACATCAATGGAGTCTAGATCAGGAAGAAAAATTATACTGATAATCATCTGTGAAAATCTAAATTGGATTTTGGTGAGAAGGTATTCGTATGAATTTAACCATAGAAGACGGTTATTGTATTCTCAAATAATGGAATGCTGATAACTATGTGTATTATCCCCATTAATATTCATTACTGATTAGGGGTAGTAGGTTATCACATAGTACCTCTACTAAACCTCTCCAAAGTTCACAATATGTTCCATGTATCTCTTATAAGGAACTAAAAAATTGATCCATCACATTTTCTGTACATAGATGTTGTACTGATAGAAAATTATTTTTTATAAGAATAAAAATTAGTATAAAATATGGATCAAAGAGATATTGTGATATGGAATTAGACTTCACACCTTGTTAAAGGCCTCTAGAGGAATCAAAAATTAAAAGAATTTACATATGAACTTCATTATATGATGAAACTAAGTTTTACTCAATTTTTTATATGTAAATGATAAAATTTTAGGATTTAAATTAACATTAATTTGGTAATAATGTAGCACCATGATATTTTATGATACTTTTCTATTTAAGTAAATTTAATTTCATTAATTGATTATGATACATGCAACATAGAGTTTAAATGAACTATAATATATTATATCATTATAGCCATTTGTTAAATTGAATAATTTGATATAAATAACCAAATTAAGAAAATATATGATAATTGGTTTTATATAAATAAAATATGTTGAAAATTTTCTCAATTCTAAAATAGTCATTATAAACATTTAGAATACATTTTACCTATAATTTGTATTTATTGTATTTTGTGATAAAAATATATTATTAATTTCTTCCACATTTTGAAAAATTATTTGTAAAATAGAATGTTATTTTTAAAATAATCATATCAAAACCATCTTCTAATTTATTTTTTAGAATTTTCTAAAATGAATGAACTACCAATGAATAATAATTTTTTTTATTTTTATTAAAAACATTATTTTAATTTAAAAAATTTAAAAATTTTCATTTTTAATTAAAAAGTTTTAAAATTTAATATTATTAAATTTATATTATTAATAATTAAATTATGGTTATTGGAATTAATTTATGTTTCATTTTCGTATAAATATGTTTGTATACAAAGAATTTTTCTTTTCCAGAAAACTAATTTTCTTCACGTTTTTTGGGTTTAATTTTATATTAAATTATTTTAAATATTTTATTTAAATTTGGTAAAATTAATTCCATATTATTAATTATCTTATAATTTTTTTTAATGATACATTTTTCATTTTTTTCATAATTAATGGTAAAAACAGTAAAAATAAGTCACTGATATTAAGGTTAAATGGGTTTACCTGGGGTAATCCTGATGATCACGGTACGATATCCAATAATTTTTTTCTAAATACTATTTTATGGCCATGTTTGGATGTTATACCATCCCAAATTCAAGCCACTAGGTATTTTAGAGAAAATTTATATATTATAAAATTATTATATTTTATTCTTTTAAGAAATTCCATGTGTGTCGTCTCCCCCACTTATAAAAGGAAACCAATACATTTTATGACTTACACCATATAGAGCCATATATATCTAAACATACCTATATAATTATGTTATAAACCTCCCTATAGAATATTAGAGGTTCTTTTATTCTTTAAATATCATTCCAATTGTCTATTAGAATGGGTGTAAAAGAGGTTTACTGAAGATATGGTAATCATCCTACCTGACCAAATTCAAATTATATCTTCTTATAAATCCTATAAATATATGGTATAAATAATAAAATAAATAATAAAATATAAAAAATATACCAAAATATTATTATAATCAGAAAAACACTATTATTCACCCTCTTTTCTATCAAATGGGATCTGAAAATATAGCTCAGGTATGGATGTGTCCTACCGCCTCCACGTAGGGATAAAATTAATATTACATCACCATATTTCTTGAATTCGTGTTATGAAGAGTTTAATGTTAATATATGATATTTATGAAATCTTTATCCATTTTTAATTACAAAATCATATATAACCATCTTACCTTTTAATCTTTTGGAAAACCATAATTTCACTCGGGCATAGTTATGAATTACCATATCCATGATGTTATGTGATTAATGATTCATTGAAACTTTACCTAGATGATAAAAAAGATTGATTTAATGAATTTATAAGATATATATGATACAATAATGATTCTTTATGGTTAATTATTATTTATTTTTCATCCATTCATTCTATAAAAATGTTAAAATATTGTTCATCGGTATATACTCTCTACCATATCCATTAATGGTGTAACTCATTTTTATGGATCTAACATTTATTTATGACTATATATATAATGACTATAAATTATATTTATATCATTATTAAAAATATGGGGATTCTATATCAGGGATCATAGTACAAGTATAGAACATCTAAAATGAAATTCCCTTGGGAAAGACAAATAACACCTTTAAACGACGATTTTAATAACAAATTATTAATAAAAGGTTATTTAAATTTTTTATGTGTATTATATATTATATTATAAGTATGTTCATTTTAATGGTAAATATTTATAATAAATTTAAATTTATTATACTTTTCATTAGATAACTTTAGAAGTAAGTCAAACTTTATGTAAGTGATTTATGTTACATTCTCATTGTTTTTTGAGATTGTTTAATATTAATTTTATGATGATTTTTTATGAAATATCTATCATGAATACCATGAATTTTAATCTACTTTGGTAATTTCTAGATATTACATTTTTTCCATTGTATTTCCTCTCTTTTTGAAAATCTGATTTCAATATAATTTTTATGGTAAATAGACTTTATTTATCTCTTATGTCAAAAAATAATTTTTATTCCATTTCCATGATTCCCAAACCAATTTAAAATTTTGTTGTTGTCTTATATTATGATTTATAATGTATTTTTTCCCACAATTTAATTTTTTATAGCATGTATTTAAATAAATCATATTAGTTTTTTTTCCAAAAGTGGTACTTTTGATTTTTTTCCAATAATGTGATATGAATCCTTATTTTATTATATAAAGAAGGAATTAAATTCCCCTCTATAATGATCACTAAATGATTTTAATATTCCATTAAATTTTTCCTAGTATATTTGTCTAGAATGTTTTTCCCTAATATTTAATATACCTTTTATATTTTAAATAATTCTTTTCAAAGTGACATGCTTATTTTCTTCATGAAATGTTCTACTGGTTTTTAAAGTAATTTTTCATCTATGATAACATCCTATGATTTTAATTATAAATAACTAGGGATATAATCTAAAAATAACATCAAAATTTATTATTTAGATGAATTATGAAAATGATGAGTTAAAGATGAATCTATAAAACCCAATTATTTCAATATATTTAACTAAGTTATAATGAAAACCTTATGAAACCAATTTCCTTTCCCTAGGTTATGTAATGATAAAATCATAAAATGTATATGAAACCCATTTCCATTCTATGGTTTATGCATTAATGAATGATTTATGGCCTTTTATAACACATATATTTGTTTTTAATTATGTTATTGGTTTTAGAGACATTATACATCCTTTTAATTTATTGGAGGAAGATTGAAAACTCATTAGATAATAAGGAATGAAATGGGAAATTAACCCAGTTCAGAAAAAAACTATGTACACTATGATTTTATTGGGTGTGATCTTTATCCAAGGATATAGTGAAATGGGGAGTGAACCCAATCTCATATGATATTGTTGACTATGATAATTATAATCAAAATTATTTTAAACGCTTTAGTGTATGAAAAAAACTTATATCTTCTGTCAGTGTTATGTTATCATAGATCATGTTCTTTTATTACATTATGATTCATGTCTTATAAACTAACAAGAATTTTTTCATTACTCAAGTTTTATAATATTTCATATGTTGATTATGGTATCCAATGTTATGTTTATTTTAAAATAAATTTATATTGATGTTAAATTTAAGTGATCATTGATATCTCTGTTGTTTACCATTGATAAGAATCTGAGTTAACAAATTCTTATGTTTCCTTTCACCAGGTTATGAAGAAATTTTTTAAGTATGTTATGTATAATAAGGTCCCTAGTAATGATGAACATAGTGAGATATGATATATATTTCTTATGAACATGTTTTTATTTATCCATGATTCCCAAGAAAATAAACCTATATGATTATGTAGTGGATCGTAATGTTATGTACTAAATATTAATCTAATAAAATTATATACAAATGTATGATATTTATGGGTGTTATAAGTCACTTATAGTTCTAGGTAGTTAATATATATTGAGTAGAACTGCATGAAACAATATCTATTGCTAATAGTGGTGGTGAATGTGTTGATATGTTATCATCCATACATGTATTGGGAGAGTATCATAGTGTATAAAGGCAATAGGAGCAAGAATTATATCTTTTTACAAGGAATCATTAACCATTAATAGTGGGGGGGGGGGTAAAGTTTCCCCATCCATTTAGCATGTATATAAGATATATGCATTGGGAAATAAATATCGTTCTTGATGTGGTGAGTAGGAAGATATTGAATTAGATTGTTTGGGAGGCTCATCACATGTGGAAGATGATGAACCTCTTTGTTGAGATTGACCAAAAAATTAAGAATCCTATGGTCATAGATGCTCTTACTTACATGGACGTTTCCTCATCAAATCCTAAAAATTTTAAGGAGAGGTAAAATTTTTATATGGATTATCTAGTGATCATGTAAAATTTATATGGTGTGGTTCCATCACTTTTTTGTTCCTTAGATGATAATGAGATCCTTAATATTTGGTATTTTGAGATAGTCTTTATGGGAATAAAAGAGGAACAAATGAGGGGATCACATGCCATGATATTGATAATTTACATAGAGAATTCAAAGATTTATCATTAAATTTTGTGGTATTATTGCAGTCCTAGGATGATTAGGTACATGGTATGGTTTTTCTCGTGATGATTCATCTATCAGTGGACAAGGATAATCATCAGTGAGTTTCATGCCTTTTTCAACCTATTCATATTCTGATGTGGAATTAGTATAATGTTATGATGAATTTTTTATATTATTTTCATCATCACCATATATAAGTGATGTGGTTGGGGTAATTATAGACTTATAAAAAAATATCTTATAGTTTAAATAGATTTTGGGATACATTTTCTATCGATGAGAAATGATATTTTCATATCTCTGATATAATACATCTTCATAGTGTTCCTAGGAGCATCATAACATACATGGATTCCAATTCCATGTTTTTATTCTAGAATACATTGTATATTTTTTCAAATATTCAGGTTCATTTAGGAACTACCTATCCTTCTTCAACTCATAGGTCTTTTGAGCATAACATATGGGTGCTAAAAGATATTATTCAGAAATGTGTTTTTAATTTTAGTGGTTTTTGGTAAAACCATATCATGATTATGGATTTCAGATATAAAAACATATATTAGGTATAGATTCAAAAGATACTTTTCAAGGACATTTATGGATGGTCATGCCAATCACCACTATTCTAGTTTGAGACATGGGATATTTCTATTTTTTGATGAGTCTGGTAAAGAGACGTTGTAAAAAAATATGTTGGATCACATTGCATATTGAAACCGATCAATTCAAGTTTCAATATTATTTACACATGGGAAGCTATCTTCAACAGAATGAGGTTTGTGATAGATAATTATAATAATTATGGCAATAGTTGGGACCCATTTTTATTTAGAGTCAAGGGGCATTGTCAATGAGGCTCAAAGGGCCTTTTGATAATGTTGATAGAATCATATAGTGGAATATGATTTAGTTCATCCTCCCAGAATTTATTATTCATTATTTACTCTATGTTTCATAACTTTGTAGATACCAAAATAATCTATATCATGTGATCAAAATCAGTAATGTTGAGTTGGGGGTGTTTGCATCATTCAATGAACAACCTTCTCATATAGAGGATCCAAGATATAAAAACCTTATAGGAAGATGATACCCCTTATACATGTGTTTTGGTAGTAAAAATGTATTTGGGAGGGGGTGTGAGAAGTAATGTATAGTATGTTGCAGTAGTGCATGGATATTTTTTTGGTGAAGGTCGATGATGAATCTCTGATATGGGATTCCATATAGTGGGGAAGCTGTAACACACCAAAAATTTCAAGGTACTAATTTATTTTAATTATAACTAAAACTCGTGTATTTTTGTGTGCTTTGAATGTTCAATGTTTTTTAGGATCATGTTCAGTTTAAGGAATTCATGCATATCATTAGGATATATTATTTTTTGGAAACATTATTAGGTAATTGTAAAGGTGGTATTGGGTACCTCGTAGAAGTAGGTAATGAGTAAGTAGCTACATGTGGGTCACCTGGTGGATAGTGAAACTAAAGGGGTACTTGGTATCTCATTATATACCAAATAATGTGTTTACTACTACCCTATGGGTATTAAGGATGTTTCAGTAAATTTTTAATTTGATATTAAATATAAGCTAAATATGATCAAATGAGAATTTATCATCATTTCCACCTAAAATTTCAATTTACCTTACTCTACCCTTTCAATTTATTTATCAATTCCTAATATCATATTACCTATATTATTGATATAATAGTAAAAGTTTCAATCCCTAGGTGAAAATAACTATATTTCTAACCCTTATTATGAATTTATTCCATGTTTTAATTATCACATCATCATTCTTCACTTAATATTCATATTATTGGATATATTATAGGTTTTAAAAATTCATCCATCTGAGGGTCAACCATCTAGTGGTATACAATGAGTAAGTATTTTCTAGTTCCATGTCATTGGTACCTATATTTCCTATTAGAATATAGGATTTATCACATATTTATTCAAAAATGTGTGAAGTGAAAAATTGGTTTAGATTAACAATAACTAATAATTTTTTTCATGATTTGCTTATGATGAAAATGAGATCCTTTGGGTACCTATGTGGTCCCTCATGGGTTATTCCCATTTCAATGGACATCAAATACTATGTGTCTTACATGTAAATTTAGAAAAGTGACATATGAAAATGAATAACTTCCTATGCTTCACCATTAGAATGAGATTGGTTCCCTCATATATTACCCAGCGTGGGAAATATTGACCCATACTTAAGTAATGTTTGAATTTACCATTTATTTATATTGATAAACAATTAATCTCATATTATTTTTAGTGATACTTCATTCAATTAAATATTTTTTTTGATGATCTATGGTTGATTTTTCCCTTGTTACGTGCATGTTAGAAATTTTCACCTATGATGATTTATTCTATATGTGAAGACCACTCTATGGTGATATGGAAATGTTTTGGTGGTTCCCCATTCATATTAGTTGTTGTATTGGGGGTATCTCACCTTCTTATAAATGCTGATATAGTAATGAATCTTTTACCTTATGGACCTATTATGTTCTTATATCATACAACCATAGATCATAAATTGGTGATCAAATAGTTTTTTATATAACTTTTATATGTGAATCATGGTTAACTATTAGATAAATTAATACTCACATGTCACAGTTATGAAGATACATCATTCAACAACATTATATGGGGGTGGAGAGTCATCAACAAAGTCTTAGATAAGGAAAAAATTCATTCATCAAGGTATGATGAAGGTGATTTGTCCTTCACCAATTATTAATATAATTTTTTTTCAATAAATTATGATGAATATTGTTATATTTTTTATATATATTTATTTTAAATATTATATGAGTTCAGTTGTGTTCATCTAATTATATGGGTGATAATACTGAAGTTCCCCATGAATAATGACACGTTTCATTGAAATTGGGTGAAAAACCTATTGATGTTATCCAGAAATAACATAAAGTTATTATCGAGAATATATTTTATTGTTGAATTAATTTGTATATGTTGATGTAGATTTATTCATATATAGAAAATTAATAATAATATAAGAATATTGAATTATAAAAATTAAACATATTGGTAAATAAGGTAATATTTTATACTAGTTGAATATTTATTATGTGTATACTCATAGAAGAAACAAGAATATGTTGATTATGGAGATATTTTTTTTTTGAAATAAGACATGCTCTTGAAGAACTAAAATATATTGTTTATTGGTGAGTTTTAAAAGTGGATGATGGAATACATGTTTTTTATTAGGGATGGTATATGAATATACAAGGTATTAATTTTGAATATTCCATTTTGTATATACATTAATATAATAAATTGAACTATATTAGTTAGCTATCAAAGATGAGAAGTTGAGGTGATATTTAAGGGATATGATGTTTTTTTATTATCAAACCTTTTTGAAGAAAGAGATGTGTTGTATCATTTAATAATAAATTAATGAAATATTTACAATGATATGTGATGAATATGAAGTTATATTGATGTGGAATTAGATGTTAATTTATTTAATCTAAATAATGGGTTTCTATAATATTAATTATTTATAATATGTTCTGATGAGGTATATAGATGTATTATGATTTAATAAATTCATTTAAAATGTTTTCATAAAAGTTGAATTTTATAAAAACTTGTGGAAATTTCGTGTTTAGTTCATTAAATTTTGTAATTTTTGGCTGGTGTTAATTACATGGAAATTAGAATTCATAATATTTTAGTGTTTTTAGATAAATGTAAGAATAATGTGATTTATTGTTAAGAGTGAATTTTTTTAATGTTTTGAGTATATTACATATGAAAAATAACATCTCATCAATGAAATGTAATGTTAATTTCATGATATGTAATATCTCTTAGAGTATATGTATGATCATATTGATAATATATAATAATATTCCATATTATTTAAGTGACATGTATAAGTAACTATGAGAATATGAAAGAATATATTTATGATATATATGTTTACAATTTTTATTCATATTCTAATATAAGATTAAATTAAGGATATATAGGTTTAATCCAATTATACTAGAGGATAAAATAAACTAATTTTATCTAAAATTATATTATTATCCAAATACACATGAGTGAACAATGGTTCCAACAAATATGAATACCCTTTAAAAATGTCACATAAGATTCAAATAGGGTTTCTTAAAGAATATATATTATTAAATTTAATGTTTTTTAGTTTTAATTTAGTATATAAAAATTAATTATTCTTATAATATTGATCAATGATTTTATATGAAATTATTGTCGATACCATAATAACGAGATTTCATTGTTAGAGTAATTATGAAACTATAATTCTAGTACCTCATTTGATTATGTGGATATGAAAGGAACATTTGGTTTTGTGTATGGTATGATAAAAATAGAGAACCCAAATTTTGAGAAAAACTAAATGTGATGATATATTTAATCAAATTATGTATATTTAAAAATGATGTGTTTTAATCCATTTATAATGATTGATTTTAGAGTAAATCATTGAATAAAATTTGACTATATTATTTAAAAAAAAACATTACACACTTCTCATTAAATTTTAAAATTTTTGAATATCAAAATAATATCCTTAAGATTCTTGATAAGTCTATAAAAGCAAATACATATTCAAGAATCATTGAGAGGATAGAGAACATATTAAAGTAGTACTTTTATACGTCTATAATAATCAAATAAAAAGAAGAGACTGAGCAATAGATACATGAATGTAATCTATTGAATAATATTATAGCTATAAGCATAGTGAAAATAAAGGGGATAATAATTTAGAATCTATTCAACATCTATTTAATGTCTCTTGTGTTGAAAAAGAATACATAGAATAATGGGGATTAGTTTTTGTTTCATTTTAAAAGGGATGTTAATTTATTGGTAAAGGAGACAACATATACTTTTAAATTACTAAAATTCATTAATCGTTATAAATATATGAAGAATCTGACATGAATGTTGTTATTTTATATTATATTTATATTTTTAACGACCATGGTGGTGATAGAATATTTATCCATTTATGTTGTGATATCCTGTATTGAATTGAAGTTCTTCTTCAAGAGTTAAGTTAGAAGAGACCTTTTAAAACAAGATGGAACTAGTATAAAGAACCATTTAGTAGATCGTTAAATTTATTTAAATACATATTTATTATAAAGATAACACCTTCTCTATTATATTAAATTTATATTATTATTGAAATCAATAAATTTGACTCAACCTACACCCCACACACATTTGTAGAAAACCTAGTAAATATCATTTCATATTTTCCCATCCATTTACTAATTTTCACATGGGTTATAGTGTTGGGTAACATTAATATGTACACTCATCATAATAGGTGTAGAGGATAAAAAAGTTACCAGGTAAATATTAAGGTAAATAATAATTCGTTAAATTATGTTTCACACTAATTCACCTTTCCCACTCTTAGTGTGACAACATAATCCATAGGGTAATCATGTTTTACTATATCCAAATGATCTATATTTTAATAGATTTTTTGTTTTTTAGTTTTATAAATTTTTATATATTAAGTGGATATTTTTAGAATATAGAACGCTCCCTATAAAGTCCAATGAAATGTTTTAATTCAGAACCTCAAAGAAAAAGTTGAAAATATTTTCTAAGAATATTATAATTTTGATATCTATAAACAAAATTAAAAAGGATTATATTCTAGTTGAATTAATTAAATATAGATTATTTATTTCCATATATTTATTGATAATTATTGTATTGATGAATGAAGTTCATGATATGAATAAAATTTTCCTATTTAATCACATTATATTTTTTATTCTAAAATTATGGATTATATGAATAATATCCCTTTTTATATTTTCATATATATATATATATATATATATATACATATATATATATATTTGATTTTATAAAGGATATAAAGGATAAGGAAAAATAAATGGATATAAGGAAAGATTCTTTGAAGAATGAATTAAATGAGAGTATTGAAAAGTGTAAAAAGACTCATAAATGATGTTGAAGCTAAGGAACAACTTTTATTATTCTATAATTAAATAAATACCATTAATGGGAAAAATTACAATCATTAGGGATGAAAAATTGTGATGTTATATGACATAGATTTGAGGTTACATACATTGTAAAAACTCATAAATCTACCATTATTGTTATGATTTCACAATTGGGAGTATTGGTTGAGGTAACCCAATCATTATATACATAAATATTACATCATTTTATATTATAATTCATCACATTTCTAAAAAATAAATCCATATAACCATTATTGTTAGTGTAGTTAAATAAAGTATTTAAAATCATATTATTTTATGAATGATCCTTAGCATCTCCAATAGAGTTATTCTCAAATTGTATAGTTCTTAGTCATAACCTACAAAACACATTTCCTCATACCCCTGAAAATGTAACTATAACAAAGGTTGGTCCTAGGTACTCACTATGTATAAACATTAGAGATATAAAAAATGAAATTTTTTTATCATCTCATAGATATCACGGTGTAGGACTATGATCATAACATTTTAAAATCGCACCTAATGAAAAAAATATCATAATCATGACATAAGGATTTTGAAATTGATAGGACAACATTTATTGGATTATTATAGTTCCTAAGACATGAGATCATAATATGAGAATAGTGAAAAGTAATATGGAGTGGAATAAAATGCACCGTATAATAATAATCATAGAAATAATTTTTCCAGGATACCAACCAATACATTCATCACATGTTGGTCTTTGTCTGACCAACCATGTAATTTCTTTAGTGTTGGGATAACCTCTCATTTATAATATGTTTCTCTAGGTACGACCCATATTTACCCTTTTAACTCATGACTATTATTTATAAACCAATTAATTGGAGGGTGATAAAAGGCCCAACTGTCATATAATCATTATCCATTCATATATTTTCCATAAGATCTTTAAAAAATTTATCATCTCACTATGTATTATTCAAATAAATTAGGTTTCCATTGTATTTCATCAATATATTCCTAAACCATTCATAAAAATAATAAATATGGGATTATTTTTCTATATCCCTAGTGAATCATAAGTAACATCCATGGATTTTATTCAAAGATAAAAATAAATTTAAAATATAACTTGGGAATTTCTATAGAAAAAATACCTTTTTCAATATGAAATAACCATTTAAAAATATAAAAATTTACATAATAATATAAAAAAATTCTATTTTAAAACAACCATGGAAACATGTAATGTAATATTCAATGAAAATGATATTAATGACAGTGGAAAAGTAGTTCATGTGGTATATGTTAATACTAATATTTTTCTCACATCATTAGTAAAAAGTACCTCATTAAGAAAACTCACATAGTTTTTTAAATAAATTTTGTAGAAATTAAAAATTATGTTACATTTAAATTAATCAATAATTATTGAATAGTAAAAAAATGTTGAATTTTTTTAATGAATATATAGACATGGAAGAAACATATTCCTTGATGAATATAAAATCAATGTTGATTTTCCTTACATATACTATTCTTGAAATTTGATTACCCAAAGAGAGGAAAATGAAAAGAAGATTATTAATTTTTAGAAATAACTATAATAGATGAAAAAAATATTTTCTAAACTTGGATCATATAATCTATTAATCCTACATTTAGTCATATAAAATCCCCATAAAAAGTGAGATTTTAATATAAAACCCTTACCTAATGATTGACTTGATTAATTAGATTTATAACCACCTATATAATGAATTTAAACATTTTATAAATCTATAATATAAAAATATTTATAATTATAATAAAAAATGGTTTAAATATAAAATATTACCACTCAATAATTTATACTTTATTTTAAAAATAAATATTCTAGGCTGTCACGACCCGTCCGTGGGGCCCGTGCCATGACTACCCCAAGCCCGCCTTCCGTAGGCCAGGGGCTGGTGACTAGGTACGATCGGGTTGGTTCGAACCCGAAACCAACCGGGCCCTTCGAACGGAAACGCCTATAACTTAACGACCGGACATCCGAATGACATGCCGTAGATCACGTTGAATTCATATTAGTGAGATGGTTCTTTTGTCTTACTTTACTCGAGGTTTGGACATAGATGGAGTACGGTCGGGTTGGTTTTAACTTAAAAACCAACCAGGCCCCTGGGACGAAAAAGCCAATAACTCTCAGACCTGGAGTCCGATTGACGCACCGTCTGATGCATTGAGTTTCTATCGTCGAGACAGAACGTTGTGATACATAAAATTTGGACTTCGTGATAGTTTATGTATCAATCCCTTGGTTCGTGGAGCAGACCCTCTTAGAATCGAGCATGCTGTGTGCGGGAACCCTAGAGCTGACTGCGACTGTGAAGATGATGATGACTGTACTAGTATCCTACGTGGGTTCGACAGCGAGGATGACTGTACTTGGATACTCTGTGGGTTTGGCAACGATGAAGACTGTACTTGGATCCTAGGTGGGTTCGGTAGCGATGGTTACTGTACTTGGATCCTACGTGGGTTCGGCAGCGACGACTTCTGTACTTGGATCCTACGTGGGTTCGACAGAGGAGATGATTTAGAGGCTACATCTATCATCTCCATCCCTCTTTGTGAGTAGTATACCTGTGTGAGCTGATTCTTGACTTTCAATCATTATATTCGATATGATTGAATTGCTATCCTATGTGGATTGGGTTGTTCTTTCCTGTGTGGATTGGGTTGTACTTTCCTGTGTGGACTGGGTTGAACTTGGGCTTGTGAGTTAGAGAAGAACTGGAATTGTTGACTTAGGTATATGTATGGGTATAAGGCCCCATCCTTAAAACTTACTTAATCTTGAGTTATTACAAGATTACACATTGAGGATCTTTTCGGGTTTAGAGTTTTAGAGAATTAGATCATAAAACTTGCATTACATTCCACATATAAACCAAGTGGTTACATAAAGATAGTATTCTTCATTCCCATCAAAGGAAACGTATTTAAAATAAAACATGGATTCATTCTTGACACTTACTTGACACTATCATCATATCATGTACCTTTCCCTTGACCTGTGAAAACATTTCAAAAAAAAACTTGGGATGAGCATAAAAAGCTCAGTATGGGTTATAAAAATATGGAAAGGAAACATGGGTACATATGTACATACGGATGAGATCATACTTTACCCATAAAACATAAGCACTTTAACATACCTCATCAAATCATGAATAAGTTATAGAAATCATAAGACATAAAGGTAACTTGAGGCATTTATAACATTCTTACGTAGGGAGTAACCCTCTTGGTTACGTTTGGAATACCCATCACAGTATATTCCCTAAATCTCTTCGGAGAAACCTTAACGGGCTCACCCGCCCAATGCATTGGAGAGCTATAACGGGCTCACCCGCCCTTAGTTTATCATGGAACCACCCGTCTTCATAATAATGCCCAAGAACCATAACATAATCATATCACATAAAACATGCATAAAGGAAACATAACATTTCCACATTTCAATCACGAGATATCAATACAACACATTGATATAATAAAAACATTATGAAAACCATTTTCAATACCAAAGTAAAACATGGTATTTTTTTCGTTTAAAAAAAAAGGTATGGCTTGTAGAGGAAGCCGAAACTTAAATAACGGTCACGAAGGCGGAGAAGTCATTGTCGTCGCATACGTACGACAAAAACATTCCCTTTTGTCGTTTAGTAAACGCTTCGTATAAAAAAGATTCCTTTTGAATAAATGTAAAAGTCAAAGGGGTTTATACACCGTATAAAAGAAAGTTGTGTATAAAATAAAATATGCCTCAATGAAAGGAGATTGAGACGAAGTCCCATACCTCGTATCCGACTTGACCCGACCGTTCTTTAATCTCCTGAATAATAAACTTGAGTTAATCTCTACTTTCTTATGAATCTTTTTCAAGTTCATTTTTCCTTTTATACCATGTTATGGACATCATGTAATCAGTTAAGTTAATAATGTTCATTTTGTCGGTATTTGGTTCTTAAGTCAAAAATAGACTTCTTACACTTACATGTTGTCAATTTGGTCAAAGGTTCATTATATCCAGAATAGTATTCATGATGTAGATATCATATATGTCATATATATCCAGTACATACATTCATTTATAATATTACATAATCATTTAGAGGTAATAAATGAAATGCACCGTTCATGGAGACGGTAAGCCGTACGTACACATGAACGCTACTTTCATTTCTATTTAGTATTTTATAGAATGGAATAATAATGATATAAAGGTATATTATAATTCCAGTATAATATCATATATAATATCATAGTTCCATCCTTTATATGTCCCACATATGGTATTTAACGAATCAAATCACTTTGAGGGGGCGGTAGTCTGCACTTCCTAAAATGAAGATATCGTGTTTACCCATAATGGAAACCATAAAGGTATGCCCAAAATGAAAAAAACAGAAGCTTAAGGAAAACATAAACATATTATATATCATATATAAAAATAGTGACATCATAATGGCCACCTTTGAAGGTGGTAAATGAGTGTTGAACAATCATCGTTTCGGGAGGCAGAATTTCGCCATCCACGGAAACCGTATGTTCTTTAACCATTTGATGTAGTTGTGTGAGAGTGTAGATCAAATAAATATTATGAAAACATCCTTGTATATTGAAGATACTGGTGTTGTTACAAAATAAGTAAATAAAAAGAGTTTAGGGGGTTGGAGAAGCAAAATAAAACAAATGAACATGAGAGAGTGAATTACCTTTAAAAGTGTAACTCCTGTTGATTTGAGAATAAAGGCTTCCTTTGAAAGGATTATTCCCAAAGGGAATCCTCTTGGATTAGGATAGGGATGTGGAGAGAGTAAATGGGCAGGGGTTGGCCGAGCCAAAGGCTTGAGGAGTGTGTGAAATGAGGTAGAGGTGGGGGCCTTTTATAAGAGGAGAGGAGGGGCACTTTTGGAAAGTAAAGAAATATTACTTTATTTGAAAATGTGTTTCGGTTTTAAAAGGTCCCACATTGATATAATTCGTGGATAAGGTGATAAGGGTTCGAAATCCACTCATCCAATTGGTTTTGTCCATGTGTAGTTCATAGATTTTACATTGTCTTTTCATTTTATTTAAATCGTCAAATAATGATGTCATCGCTGCATCATTATTATGTCATAAATAATTTAATTTATTTAATGTCTAAAAATAATCAAAAAAATACTATGATGTAGTAAATCTTTTTATCTTTCCAATGACTATTTATAATAAAATATCGGATCTTTATAACCCCATGTAGAAATTGTTTTTGTGAAACATATTATGTTTGTGTCATTTTTACTTTTACATTAAATAAAAAGTTATTTATGTCATTTCCCAACCAAAATGTCTCCATGGGGTCCCCAAGTTGACCCATGGCTTGTCTTGGTCGGCCATGACACAAAAAATAAGGTTGGGACATGTGTCTAGGTCATTTCATATTATTAAAGCATTATTTATACCTTAAACTACACTAATTACCACTAATCGCGATTAAAAACTTAATAAGTTACTATTCACCAAAAAATTATTTTAATCTCATTGAACCACATTTTACTTCTTAATGACAACCATGTATGTCGGATTTTCAAAATTCAATACACATTAGTGGTAAACTTTCATTTAACTGAAAAATCAGTTTGCTTGATTACCACTTAGTGGTTTCACTATTCATAAAAAATTGAAGTTTTTCAGAAAATTACCAAAAATTCACCCTAAGCTATATTTGATATTCTGAATTCAAAAATGAAGTCTATTTTACAAAATTCAAATCATATAAGTCACATTAATTAATTCAATAATTAATTCCCGCTGCCAGAGTAAATAGCGTGTTTTTACAAAATAATAAGTATCAAAAGATTGACACCAGTTTAAGTCTAATTTCAAAGTGAAATTGATTCCAATGACCACCATTGGATAAAATGGTAAAAATATATTCTAATTTTACTTCAAAACCAATTCAAAACATAATCTAATCATATAAATAAATTAGATTAAAAAAACAGTTTTGATGTAAAATGCAGTATTTTTCACTATTCATTAAAAATAAACATTGTCAGAAAAATACCAAAAATTCACACAAGGTAAATTTTGATGTCCCAATCATAAAGGATAAGTTTATTTTGACAAACATAGTTTATAAAATTGTCAAAATATAGATTCAAAAATGGTTTTCCATCATAAGGCAGTAAAACAATCTTTTAAGAATATTAGTGTATTCCATGCTTAAGATTGGATTTATTTTCATTTTAAGCCTCTAAAACACTATCTTAATCATTAATAGACATAGGTAAAAATATCTATTATTCATTACTTACTTGGGATGTTACATCCTTCCCCCCTTTAGAAAATTGCATCCCCGCAATTTATTTACTTATCAAATAAATGAGGGTACTTATCCCTCATTGCATTTTCTGATTCCCATGTTGCCTCTTCAATCATGTGGTTTTTCTACAAAACCTTTACCTGCTTAATCACCTTATTCCGTAACACTTGCTCCCTGTGGTCAAGAATCTGGACCGTTTGTTCCTCATAAGATAGGTTCTCTTCCAGCTGAACTACCTCTGGACTCAAAACATGAGATGGATCTGGCATATACTTTCTCAACATCGAAACGTGAAAAACATTGTGTACCTGAGATAAACTCGGAGGTAAAGCCACTCGGTATGCAACTGATCCAACTCTCTCCAGAATTTCGTATGGTCCAACAAACCTTGGACTCAAATTTCCTTTCTTACCAAATCTCATCACGCTTTTCCAAGGAGAAACCTTGAGAAAAACATGATCACCTACCTCGAAAGATAGATCCTTCCTCCGATTATCCGCATAACTCTTCTGCCTGCTCTGAGCTGTTCTCATGTGTTTCTGAATCAGCTGAACTTTTTCTGCCATCTCTTCTACCAATTCTGGTCCCATCAACTTCCTTTCACCCACTTCATCCCAGAAAGCTGGATTTCGACACCGCTTCCCATATAATGCCTGAAATGGCGCCATCTGTATACTGGAATGAAAACTGTTATTATATGAAAACTCAACCAAAGAAAGATGTTGGTCCCAAATTCCCTGATAATCCATAGAACAAACTCGTAGCATATCCTCCAATGTCTGAATTGTTTATTCTGACTGCCCATCTGATTGAGGATGAAAAGCTGTACTAAAATTTAATTCAGTACCCAACAACTTCTGAAGGCCTTTCCAAAAGTTAGAAGTAAACCTGGGATCACGATCCTATACAATGGAGAGAGGAACCCCATGTAACCTGACTATCTCTTTAAGATACAAACGGGAAAGTTGATCAAGAGAGAAAGTATCTCGTATAGCAAGTAAATGAGCAGATTTGGTCAAGCGATCAATAATAACCCAGATTGCATTATTACCTCGAGATGTCTTCGGTAATCCAACAACAAAGTCCATGGATATATTCTCCCATTTCCACTCTGGAACTGGTAAAGGCTGAAGCATCCCTTTCGGTAACTGCCGCTCTGCTTTAACCTGTTGACAAGTCAAACAATTCACAGTAAAATCAGCAATATCTCTTTTCATTCCATCCCACCAGTAATACTCCCGCAGATCTCTATACATCTTAGTACTGCCCGGATGAACTGACAACGGAGAACTATGAGCTTCACATAACAACTCTCTCTTCCACTGTGAATCAAAAGGCACACACAATCTCTTCCCAAATCTCAAAACACAATCATTATCAATGTTGAATTCAGGCAACTTACCTTTTTGAACCAGATCTACCTTTTTCTGCAACTCTCTATCTTGCTTCTGTGCTTGCTTGATTCTATCTGATAGAGATGATCTCACTGATACCTGAAACAAAACAGAAGGACTTCCTGCACCAACAACTTATATGCCAAAGTTCATCAAATCCTTAACCAAAGGATCACGTTCCAAACGCAACATTGTTAATGAAGCATTACTTTTTCGACTCAAAGAATCAGCCACTTTATTTGCTTTTCCCGGATGGTAATGAATTGTAAAATCATAATCCTTGATTAATTCCAGCCATCTCCTTTGTCTCATGTTTAACTCTTTCTGAGTGAATATATACTTTAAACTTTTGTGATCGGTATATATTTCACACTTTACTCCATACAAATGATGCCTCCAAATTTTTAAAGAAAAAACAACAGCAGCTAATTCCAAATCATGTGTAGGGTAATTTACCTCATGAGTTTTCAACTGTCGTGAAGCATAAGCAATTACCTGATCATTCTGCATTAGGACGCAACCAAGTCCTTTCAATGAAGCATCACTGTATATAACAAATCACCATTCCTAGAAGGTAGTGCCAAAACTGGAGCATTCACCAATCTTCTTTTCAATTCCTGAAAACAATCATCACATTCTTTTGTCTAGATAAACTTAACACCCTTCAGAGTTAGCTTAGTCATTGGACTAGATAACCGTGAAAAATTTCTAACAAACCTTCGGTAATAGCCTGCCAAACCAAGGAAGCTACGAATCTCGGTTACATTTGTGGGTCTTGGCCATTCTTCCACAACTTTTGTTTTTGCAGGATCAACAGTTATTCCATCTTTAGAAACAATGTGACTAAGGAAAGAAATTTGTTGCAACCAAAACTCACACTTGCTGAATTTCCCATACAGTTTATTTTCTTTTAAGGTTTGCAATATAACCCTTAAATGTCTTTCATGCTCTTCTTTACTTTTAGAAAACACCAAAATATCATCAATGAAAACCACCACAAACTTATCCAAGAACTCATGGAAAATTCTATTCATTAAGTCCATGAATACAGCAGGTGCATTGGTTATCCCAAAAGGCATTACTACAAATTCATAATGGCCATATCTTGTACGGAACGCGGTCTTTGGAATATCTTCCTCCTTTACCTTCAGCTGATGGTACCCCGATCTCAAGTCAATCTTTGGAAAAAACTGAGCTCCCTGGAGCTGATCAAACAAATAATCAATATGAGGCAAAGGATATTTGTTCTTAACAATGATATTAT
This sequence comes from Viscum album, assembly GCA_963277665.1. NCBI lineage: Eukaryota > Viridiplantae > Streptophyta > Magnoliopsida > Santalales > Viscaceae > Viscum > Viscum album. Next base: position 1,689,483,958 of record OY728119.1, read on the forward strand.
TCAAGACTCTATAATCAATGAAAAGTCTCATAGAACCATCATTCTTTTTAACAAATAAAACAGGAGCACCCCATGGTGATGTGCTAGGTCTAATGAAACCTTTCTCTAATAAATCTTGCAATTGCTCCTTCAACTCTAAATGTTCAATTTGTGCCATTCGATAAGGGGGTTTTGAAATTGGCTTAGAATCAGGAACTAAGTCAACAGTAAACTCAACTTCCCGATCTGGTATTATTCCAGGCAACTCATCAGGAAAAACATCAGGATACTCATTTACCACGGGAACATCATTAATCTGAACAGTTCCTTTATTTTCAACGACGTGTGCAAGGTAACATTCATTTCCATATTTTACAAGTTTCTCGTCCTCTTGATATGTTATCAAAAGTAAGGGTTCATTCTTGTAAACAAACTGAAAGTATTTCTGAAAAGAAACTTCTTTAGCTCTACAGTCAATCTTAGCATGGTAAATGGAGAGCCAATCCATACCCAGGATAACATCAAACTCTACTAGAGGTAGAACAATAAGGTTTGCAAGTAGGTTCTTTCCACAGATAAGGATAGGAAGATTCTTATAAATTCTTTTTGCCTCAACATTTCCCCCAGGTGTTTTTACCAAAAGTTCAGGAGTCATTTCTTGAGATGGTATTCCCATCTTACTAGAAAAGGTTTCAGAGATGAAAGAATGTGTAGACCCCGAATCAAACAACACACTGGAATAATCTGAAAAAACAAACAAAGTACCTGATACAACTTCATTTGATGGCCCAACATCTGCTAAAGTAGTTGCAAAGGATTTCACCACCCCTTTCTACTTGTAGTCTAACTGCTTCCCATCACTCAAGATCTTTGTCGGACACTCGTTTGCATAGTGACCCATCTCATTGCACTAATAACATTTCACTAACTGTAAATCAAATTTGTTCTTACCTTCACCTTGATCCTTTTCAGTGCAATCATGAGCCTTATGTCCCATCTTACCACATCAGTAGCACTTTCCAGAATTCAGAAGACATTCCCCAGCATGCCTTTTGCCACATCTATCACAAACTGGAAACTTAGTTCTCTTACCATCAGAATTTTTTGAAGAATTCTTACCTTTCTCCTGCCACCTCGGTCTCTTCTTCTGCTGGTTGTTATAGAAAACTTGGTCATCAGCAAACTCCATTTCCACCTTCTCAGCACATCGAACAAGCTTTTCATAACTTTTAAACTCACGAGAAGCTAATTCCCTTCGATATTTTGGCTTTAATCCTGAGTAAAAACGATTTATTTTACTATCAAGGTCCCAGATAAAATTTGGAGCATACCTTGCCAATCGAGTGAACCTTTCTTCATAGGCAGCCACTGAGTCTTCCTCTTGCCTCAATTCCAAGAATTTCTTTTCCATCCTAAGTAGAAAATCCTTAGGAAAATACTTCTCAAGAAACATACCTTTGAATTCATCCCAGTCAAGAGCATCAATCTCATCGGCGTCCCTTATATTTTTAACCATAGACCACCACTGATCTGCTTCACCCTCCAAACGGTAAATAGCAAGACTAACCTTTTGATTGTCTGAACACCCCATGACATCAAAAATCTTCTCCAGTGCTTTAATCCACCCTTCAGCTAGCACAGGGTCAGATGATCCTCTGAATGATGGTGGATGTTGCCTCATGAAATGTTCCACCACTGACATGTTCCTCTGCGGTTGATCTGGCTGATCTCGTGCATGGATACCTCCACCATTTATCGCTTGAGTCAACTGCGCCATTACTGCAACAAACTATTCAGTTCCAATTCCGACCATTTCTGGATGCTGATACGGAAGGTTATTTCCTTCTATATGCCTTCCTAGCACTACTTCCCTGTTTCCTCTGTGGAAAACCATTCTGAACAAACATGTCTTAGATGAAGCAACATGGTAATCTTTAAATGCTATATCATTTCGAAAAAAAAATATTTTTGGATAATCATTTAATAGAATTCTAACTCCTAAAGTTATCTAAACCGACCTCTAATACCAACTATAAGGCCCCAGCCTTAAACCTTACTTAATCTTGAGTTATTACAAGATTACACATTGAGGATCTTTTCGGGTTTAGAGTTTTAGAGAATTAGATCATAAAACTTGCATTACATTCCACATATAAACCAAGTGGTTACATAAAGATAGTATTCTTCATTCCCATCAAAGGAAACGTATTTAAAATAAAACATGGATTCATTCTTGACACTTCCTTGACACTATCATCATATCATGTACCTTTCCCTTGACCTGTGAAAACATTTCAAAAAAAACTTGGGATGAGCATAAAAAGCTCAGTATGGGTTATAAAAATATGGAAAGGAAACATGGGTACATATTTACATACGAATGAGATCATAATTTACCCATAAAACATAAGCACTTTAACATACCTCATCAAATCATGAATAAGTCATAGAAATCATAATACATAAAGGTAACTTGAGGCATTTATAACATTCTTACGTAGGGAGTAACCCTCTTGGTTACGTTTGGAATACCCATCACAGTATATTCCCTAAATCTATTCGGAGAAACCTTAACGTTTCACTCCTTCGCGTTACCCAATGCATTGGAGAGCTATAACGGGCTCACCCGCCCTTAGTTTATCACGGAACCACCCGTCTTCATAATAATGCCCAAGAACCATAACATAATCATATCACATAAAACATGCATAAAGGAAACATAACATTTCCACATTTCAATCACGAGATATCAATACAACACATTGATATAATAAAAACATTATGAAAACCATTTTCAATACCAAAGTAAAACATGGTATTTTTTTTTCGTTTTAAAAAAAAGGTATGGCTTGTAGAGGAAGCCGAAACTTAAATAACGGTCACGACGATGGAGAAGTCGTTGTCACCGCATACGTACGACAAAAACATTCACTTTTGTCGTTTAGTAAACGCTTCGTATAAAAAAGATTCCTTTTGAATAAATGTAAAAGTCAAAGGGGTTTATACACCGTATAAAAGAAAGTTGTGTATAAAATAAAATATGCCTCAATGAAAGGAGATTGAGACGAAGTCCCATACCTCGTATCCGACTTGACCCGACCGTTCTTTAATATCCTGAATAATAAACTTGAGTTAATCTCTACTTTCGTATGAATCTTTTTCAAGTTCATTATTCCTTTTATACCATGTTATGAACATCATGTAATCAGTTAAGTTAATAATGTTCATTTTGTCGGTATTTGGTTCTTAAGTCAAAAATAGACTTCTTACACTTACATGTTGTCAATTTGGTCAAAGGTTCATTATATCCAGAATAGTATTCATGATTTAGATATCATATATGTCATATATATACAGTGCATACATGCATTTATTATATTACATAATCATTTAGAGGTAAGAAATGAAATGCACCGTTCATGGAGACGGTGAGCCGTACGTACGCATGAACGCTACTTTCATTTCTATTTCGTATTTTATAGAATGGAATAATAATGATATAAAGGTATATTATAATTCCAGTATAATATCATATATAATATCATAGTTCCATCCTTTATATGTCCCACATATGGTATTTAACGAATCAAATCACTTTGAGGGGGCGGTAGTCTGCACTTCCTAAAATGAAGATATCGTGTTTACCCATAATGGAAACCATAAAGGTATGACCAAAATGAAAAAAACAGAAGATTAAGGAAAACATAAACATATTATATATCATATATAAAAATAGTGACATCATAATGTCCACCTTTGAAGGTGGTAAATGAGTGTTGAACAATCATCGTTTCGGGAGGCAGAATTTCGCCATCCACGGAAACCGTATGTTATTTAACCATTTGATGTAGTTGTGTGAGAGTGTAGCTCAAATAAATATTATAACAACATCCTTGTATATTGAAGATACTGGTGTTGTTACAAAATAAGTAAATAAAAAGAGTTTAGGGGGTTGGAGAAGCAAAATAAAACAAATGAACATGAGAGAGTGAATTACCTTTAAAAGTGTAACTCCTTTTGATTTGAGATTAAGGCTTCCTTTGAAAGGATTATTCCCAAAGGGAATCCACTAGGATTAGGAGAGGGATGTGAAGAGAGTAAATGGGCAGGTGTTGGCCGAGCCAAAGGCTTGAGGAGTGTGTGAAATGAGGTAGAGGTGGGGGCCTTTTATAAGAGGAGAGGAGGGGCACTTTTGGAAAGTAAAGAAATATTACTTTATTTGAAAATGTGTTTCGGTTTTAAAAGGTCCCACATTGATATAATTCGTGGATAAGGTGATAAGGGTTCGAAATCCACTCTTCCAATTGGTTTTGTCCATGTGTAGTTCATAGATTTTACATTGTCTTTTCATTTTATTTAAATCGTCAAATAATGATGTCATCGCTGCATCATTATTATGTCATAAATAATTTAATTTATTTAATGTCTAAAAATCATAAAAAAAATACTATGATGTAGGAAATATTTTTATATTTCCAATGACTATTTATAATCAAATATCTGATCTTTATAACCCCATGTAAAAATTGTTTTCGTGAAACATATTATGTTTGTGTCATTTTTACTTTTACATTAAATAAAAAGTTATTTATGTCATTTCCCAACCAAAATGTCTCCATGGGGTCCCCAAGTTGACCCATGGATTGTATTGGTCGGCCATGACACAAACAATAAGGTTGGGACATGTGTCTAGGTCATTTCATATTATTAAAGCATTATTTATACCTTAAACTACACTAATTACCACTAATCGCGATTAAAAACTTAATAAGTTACTATTCACCAAAAAATTATTTTAATATCATTGAACCACATTTTACTTCTTAATTACAACCATGTATGTCGGATTTTCAAAATTCAATACACATTAGTGGTAAACTTTCATTTAACTGAAAAATCAGTTTGCTTGATTACCACTTAGTGGTTTCACTATTCATCAAAAATTGAAGTTTTTCAGAAAATTACAAAAAATTCACCCTAAGCTATATTTGATATTCCGAATTCAAAAATGAAGTCTATTTTACAAAATTCAAATCATATAAGTCACATTAATTAATTCAATAATTAATTCCCGCTGCCAGAGCAAATAGCGTGTTTTTACAAAATAATAAGTATCAAAAGATTGACACCAGTTTAAGTCTAATTTCAAAGTGAAATTGATTCCAATGACCACCATTGGATAAAATGGTAAAAATATATTCTAATTTTACTTCAAAACCAATTCAAAACATAATCTAATCATATAAATAAATTAGATTAAAAAAACAGTTTTGATGTAAAATGCAGTATTTTTCACTATTAATTAAAAATGAACATTGTCAGAAAAATACCAAAAATTCACAGAAGGTAAATTTTGATGTCCCAATCATAAAGGATAAGTTTATTTTGACAAACATAGTTTATAAAATTGTCAAAATATAGATTCAAAAAGGGTTTTCCATCATAAGGCAGTAAAACAATCTTTTAAGAATATTAGTGTATTCCATGCTTAAGATTGGATTTATTTTCATTTTAAGCCTCTAAAACACTATCTTAATCATTAATAGACATAGGTAAAAATATATATTATTCATTACTTACTTGGGATGTTACAATGGGCATATACCTTAGTAGAGTTGGTTGATACTTCATGATTATATCTTTCCTTTGTGGTTTATCCTTCGTGGATTCAGGGAGACCTTCGGGAGTCTCGGGGTCCCTACTGAGTATCGTATACTCACCCCTGCACGGTCTATGCCCACACTACGTTGTGTTGGTTGCAGAAAATGAACAGCGCTGATCGTGGTTGAGGCTTGTGGAGCGGGACGATACCTGGAGGTGGACTATCAGGCGGGACGTACACGGAGTGGACGACCGGACTCGAGAATCCGACGAGACTATCTGTACTTACCCTTCAGGTGGGAGTTACAGAGGAAATCTTGGTGGTTGCTTCTCTACTTTTCAGTTGTTGTACTTTCTTTTCTTAGTTGTACTGTACTTTCAGTTGGGTTTGTATACTGGACCATTTACTTTCCATCACTTACTTTTGTACTCAGTTTACTTAGTGTTTACTTCATCTTGTGTAATATGTGGTGTTTGTTTTCTTATATAAAGGCAATGCCTCCCCTTTTATCGGTATTTATTCCTTTGGTGCTAGTCGCCAGCCCCTGGCCTATGGAAAGCAGGCTTGGGGTAGTCACGACACGGGCCCCACGGACGGGTCGTGACAGACCCTCCCGGAATCGAGCGTGCTGTGTGCGGGAACCCTAGAGCTGGCTGCGACTGCGACGATGATGATGACTATACTAAGATCCTATGTGGGTTCGGTAGCGAGGACGACTGTACTTGGATCCTCCGTGGGTTCGACAGCGATGATGACTGTACTTGGATCCTATGTGGGTTCGGAAACAATGGTTACTGTACTTGGATCCTACATGGGTTCGGCAACGACGACTTATGTACTTGGATCCTACGTGGGTTCGGCAGGGGAGATGTTTCAGAGGCTACATCTATCATCTCCATCCCTCTTCATGAGTAGTATAACTGTGTGAGCTGAGTCCTGACTTTCAATCATTATCTATGAGATGATTGACTTGCTATCTTGTGTGGATTGGGTTGTGATTTCGTGTGTGGATTGGGTTGTACTTTCCTGTGTGGACCGGGTTGAACTTGGGCTCATGAGTTGGAGAAGAACTGGAATTCATGACTTAGGTATATGTATGGGCGTATACCTAAGTAGAGTTAGTTGATACTTCGTGATTGTATCTTTCCTTTTTGGTTTATCCTTTGTGGATTCAGGGAGACCTTCAGGAGTCTTGGGGTCCCTACTGAGTATCGTAGACTCACCCCTGCATGGGCTATGCCCACACTACGTTGTGTTGGTTCAGACGACGGACATCACTGATCGTGGTTGAGGCTTGTGGAGCGGGACGGTACCTGGAGGTGGACTATCAGGCGAGACGTACACGGAGTGGACGACCAGACTCGAGGAGCCGAAGAGACTATCTATACTCACTCTTCAGGTGGGAGTTCCAGAGGACATCATGGTGGTTTCTGATCTACTTTTCAGCTGTTGTACTTTCTTTTCTCATTTGTACTGTACTTTTAGTTGGGTTTGTATACTGGCCCATTTACTTTCCAGCACTTACTTTTGTACTCAGTTTACTTAGTGTTTACTTCAGCTTGTGTACTCTGTGGTGTTTTTTTTCTTATATAAAGGCAATGCCTTCCCTTTTATCGGAATTTATGCCTTTGATGCTAGTCGCCATCCCCTGGCCTATGGAAGGCGGGCTTGGGTTAGTCACGGCACAGGCCCCGCAGACGGGCCGTGACAAATTGGTATCAGAGGAGTCGGTTCAACCATAGAACTCAGGACTCTGATGATTTATTATGTATGAAGAAATATTGTTTAGGTTATTGAGTGTGGTTATCAGTCCAGGGAGTCCAGTGTTGGTGCGGTGGCCGACATATCCATACACCAGGACCCTGACTTCTGATTTCTGACTCAATACACGAAAACATTGATTGCATGTGTGTTTCAAAAGTTTTCTTTGTGATTACTCTGTGTCAGCTCACCAGGTATACTGTATTAACCCTGGTTCACCTGTTTCTTTTCAGTATGGCCCCACGACGGCAGCCAGCTAGGGTTCCGAGCTTTGTGCGAGACGACAGCCCACCGAGTGACGAGGCCTCGGTGCAGGGCCCCATTACAGCAGAGGCACTGGTGGTACCTCTACCCGCCGAGCCAACGATTCCACTAGCCCCAGCCGATGAGGTTGCACGTCGCCTGAGTGCATTGCACGAGTTTCAGCGTCAGAGACCGCCCAGGTTCTGCGGGGAGATGGACCCTCAGGTATCCAAGGATTGGATGGAGGCTGTAGTTTGAGTTTTCAGATTGGTAGGGACACCAGTGGATCTCATGGTGATCCTTACGGCGAGTCTCCTGCACGCGGCAGCAGGTAGATGGTGGAGCCTGATGCTCCGGGTGCACGATGAGGCATCTCTTCTTTGGTCGGACTTCGAGATCCTTTTCCGCTTGGATTTCATTCCATCCACCCTCCGTGCGGTGTGCATTCAGGAGTTACTACAGCTACTGCAGGGCATCATGACAGTAGCCCAGTACTCGGCGAGATTTACTGATCTCTCGCGCTACTCCACAGACATGGTACGAGACTCATTCTTCCGGGCCCGGACCTTCGAGCAGGGACTGAGCCATGAGATCAGGGCATCGATGATCTCCCTCAGTATTTCGACGTAGGTAGGAGTACTGGAGCGAGCCCTTCTTGTGGAGAGATTTCTTGCTGAGCCTACACCAGCAGCGAGACCTACCACAGGGCGGCACGTAGCGGAGTCTTCTGCAGCTGGCAGTAGACATACGTCGCAGAGGTCCAAGCGGACCAGGCCATCAGGTGGACAAGCTCAGGATGCTGGTTCGGAGGTGCGGGGCATACACAGTAGAGCCAGTCATTCGAGAGGCAGACAGTGCTATGCATGCGGCGGACAGGGCGACATGGCTCGGGACTGTCTGAACCGTCATGCAGAGGAGCAGAATATGGTTGAGGGAACACCCAGAAAGGGGAAGAGGTTTGACCGTGGCGGTCCGTAGGGAGCAGGCAGACGAGGCAGAGGAGTTGGCCGAGTAGCGGGTGGTGGGAGACGCTTTGAGGCTCTACCACCACCACCACCAGGAGGTCCACCTCGACCACAGGGAGCTGGAAGACAGAGGCAGGATCAGCTTCAGGCAGTGGAGGCCTATGACCACGGTGCACCTGAGATTATTCGAGGTACTATCTGTGTCTACTCCACCCTTTCTGCAGTTCTTATAGACACAGGATCGAGTCATTCTTTTATTTCCGCTGCCCTTGTTCGGAGCTCAGAGATTACGACGGAGCCGTTGGCTCGATCCTTACGGCTAGAGACTCCTACAGAAGCAGACTCGACGATTACACAATGGTGCCGGAAGTGTGAGCTTACTCTAGGAGGGGAGAGCTTCAGCATGGATCTTCTTGTAGTGTTGTCGAGGCCTTACGATGTCATCTTGGGCATGTATTGGTTATCTATGGTCCATGCTCAGATCGACTGTATTAGGCGCAAGGTGTGATGTGTCCGCACCAATGGGAGTAGGTTCACCTTTACCGGTGAGAAGGGAGCCTTTGCAGCACAGGATGGACTCACGCAGAGGAGAGGACAACCGATCACTCATCAGTTGGATATTCTCATCCTAGGAGTAGTTGATGTGCGGAGTCCAAGTTTTCCTGTTGTGGTGGATCAGTATATGGACGTTTACCCTGAAGATGTTCCAGGACTACCTCCTCGCAGAGAGGTAGACTTCTATATTGACCTGTACCATGGGACAACCCCGATATCTACTCCAACATATCGGATGGCTCCTGCTAAGCTTTGAGATCTACGAGTATAGCTAGAGGACTTGCAGGGAAAGGGATTTATCTAACCCAGTGTTTCACCATGGGCTTCCCCGATCTTGTTCGCCAAGAAGGCGGACGGGAGCTTGTGACTGTGTGTCGAATACCATCGCCTGAACCAGATGACTATGAAGAACAAGTATCCACTTTCAAGGATTGACGACCTCTTCGATCAGCTCAAGGGAGCATGATGGTTCTCGAAGATAGACCTCAGGTCAGGCTATCATCAGCTCAGAGTTCGTGACGAGGATGTACAGAAGACGGCCTTCAGGTGTCGGTATGACCACTATGAGTTCTTGGTTATTCCTTTCGGCGTAACCAACACTCCAGCAGTGTTCCTGAGTCTCATGAACATGATCTTCCCGCCTTACCTCGATCGATTTGTCATAGTCTTCATCGACGATATATTGATTTACTCGACAACTGAGGAGGAGCACGCCTACCACTTGCGGGTTGTACTGGACACACTCCGAGAGCACCAGCTTTATGGTAAGCTCTTGAAGTGTCAGTTCTGGATTCGAGAGGTCCACTTCTTGGGACATGTCATCTCTGAGACATGATTTGCGGTGGATCCTGTGACGATCGAGGCAGTGCTAGCTTGGGAGCCACCAAGGAGCGTGATGGAGGTGCAAAGTTTCCTAGGTTTGGCTGGGTATTATCAGAGATTTGTGCCAGACTTATCTAGAGTTGCGGCACCAATTTTAGCTTCGAAGAAGAAGGGTAAACCCTTAGTGTGGTCAGATAGATGTCAGTAGAGCTTTCAGGAGCTGAGACAGAGATTGACCAGTGCACCCATCTTGAGGCTACCAGAGGAGGGAGTAGGGTACATAGTTTACTGCGATGCATCAGGGACTGGACTCGGGTGTGTCCTGATGCAGGATCAGGCAGTAATCACCTATGGATCATGACAGCTGAGGTAGAATGAGTAGAACTACGCTACCCATGACCTGGAGTTAGCAGTAGTGGTCTTCGCCTTGAAGATGTGGCAACACTATCTGATGGGCGAGCGCATTATAGTCTATTCTAACCACCAGAGTCTTAGGTACATCTTCTCGCAGAAGGACCTGAAACTGAGACAATGACGATGGCTCGAGTTCCTCCAGGACTATGAATTTGAGATAGTCTATACTCTTGGAAAGGGGAATGTAGTATCTGATGCTCTCAGTAGGAGGTTGGACATCCAACTACTTGGAGAGGCGACGGAGCAGCTAGCCGCGTTGCAGATATCCTTCGTAGATAGGGATGGGGTAGCCTTTCTACAGTCACTCACAGTCACTCCTCCACTACTTCAGTGGGTCAGAGAGGCACAATGTGGGGACGTTGACTGTGAGACACGACGTGCACAGATATCCTCAGGACAGGCACCTGATGGATTCTCTGTAGGAGGAGATCACATCTTCCTTTTCAAAGGACGTATCATGGTACCGATTGCATTACAAGAGGAGGTGCTGAGAGTGTTTCACACTTCCCCACTAGCGGTATATCCTGGAGTAGCGAAGATGTACCAGGATCTCAGATGAGAGCACTGGTGGCCAGGTATGAAGAAGGTTGTGGCAGAGTTAGTTTCACGATGACTCACCTACCAGCAGGTGAAGGTGGAGCACCAGGTACCAGCAGGCTTGGTACGACCCTTGGAGGTCCCGGAGTGGAAGTGATACGGGATATATATGGATTTCGTGATAGGGCTTCCACGTACTTCCATAGGTCACGACCTTATTTGGGTGATTGTCGACCGACTCACCAAGTCGGCTCACTTCTTACCCATTAGAGAGCAGGGCTCAGTGGAGAACTTGGGACGCCTCTACGTTCAGGAGATAATACGACTTCATGGAGTTCCATCGACTATCGTCTCCAATCGAGATGCTTGCTTTACTTCCCAGATTTGGAAGGGGTTACAAGAGGCATTTGGGACGTAGCTACGCCTGAGCACTGCATTTCACCCACATACAGATGGTCAGATGGAGAGGACAATTCAGACTCTCTAGGACATGCTCTGTGCATGTGTCCTCGACTTTGGTCACAGCTGGGAGGATCACCTACCCTTGGTGGAGTTTGCGTACAACAACAGCTACCACTCCACCATCGGGATGATACTATATGAGGAATTGTACGACCGACCTTGTAGATCACCTCTGTGTTGGACAGACCCTGGGGAGTCAGCACTTATAGAACTAGATATGGTCCCAGCCACGACAGAGAAGATGCAGATCATCCAGGAGCGGATGAGGACTACACAGAGCCGACATAAGTCCTATGCTGACAGGAGGCAGAGACCACTAGAGTTCGAGGATGACGACTACATTTTCTTATAGGTCTCACCTCGACATGGATTACGGAGATTTGGCCGGGGCGGCAAGTTATCTCCATGCTTCATCGGACCATTTCAGGTTCTCAGCAGGATAGGCGAGGTGGCTTATCTCATGGCTCTTCTACCTTAGTTGCACCGGGTGCACGATGTCTTCCACGTATCTCAACTGAGGAGATACGTGCATGACCCGACATATATCATAGATCATGGGGAGCTTGATATTGATGAAGGGGAAACTTTTACGGAGGTCTCGGTGGAGATCGAGGATCAACAGGAGCGGGTCCTACATGGACAGTCGATTCCTCTAGTGCGTATCAGGTGGCAGCACGTGAACCTCCAGGAGAGCACATGGGAGCGGTAGGCTCAGATTCGTGCACAATACCCTAATTTTTCCCCTAGTTTGTCATATATCTTTACAAGGAAGTAAATCCCTGAGGTGGGAGTAATGTAAAGACCCGTAAATTTCAAGGAATGTTTTTCTTTTCTTAATCTCTTTGGGATTTTACAAGTATGCAGTTTCTGGCGCACTTGATTCTGAGGCCCGGTGTGTCCGAAATAATTTTTCAAAGTTTAGCTCGGGTACGTTCAGTGAACGAATGAGCGGGTTTTCTATCTTTTGAACCAGTGCTCGGAATTGAAATTCGAGGGCACAAATGAAACCGCAACACCGGTAATTGCTTATGATGACCTTTCCTGAAGGTGTGTATGCTCGGGAGGAGTTGTTAAAAATTAAGGATTAAATGTGAATTAAATAAAATTGTGGTACAATTTTAATTTCTTGTCTAATGGTTATATCCTATATGAGGTATTTGGGGTGGGAATCACAAGCTCCTAACTACCCATGTTAGGATATTTGTGAGGTGGGGCCCACATGTGCCCCACCCCTTCACATTCCATTAACTCCTCTAACCCCATCTTTAAGTTGGTAACCTTAAATTGTGTAACACTCCCATCTCTCCTCTTTAATCATGCCAACACACACTTAATCAATTAAGTGATTTATATGTTTGAATTTTTTAATTTGATCCTCCTGCGAAGAACAACACCCTCCGACAAAGAACATCGACTCGACGACCCGATTTCTTACGTCCTTTTTTTCCTCCACGAGAAAGGAGGAGGCACCGACGTGGAAACTCACCAACGACGTCACGCCATATAATATTCTATTCACGAAAAAGGAAGGGAGACACCACTTCTCCTCGGATGCTCTCCATCGACGTTTACGGAACCTCACCCCGCGACGCTCATCATTCGACAACTTGTGTTGAGGTAGGGGTTATTTTTGATCTTGATTAATTTAAAGTTCTTCGTTAATTAAATTGACCGCTTGTTATCAACATAATGGGGGGAGATTGGACCACACAGACACGACCGATCCTCCTCCCCTTTAATTGTTGATCTTCATTGTGGCTTGAAACGGAGGCGACGCGGTGCTGTTGAACTGCAGGGGGATGAAGAGAACCACGGCCGGAGTGGGCTGCAGCGAAGGAGCGTGGCTCCATCGCGCAACGCCGGTGAGACCAAAGGAGGCCATGGCCGGGGCGGGCCACGGAGGAGGGGCGCGACGCCGTCGCGCCGTGCCGGTCGGACAGGAGCCGCGGTGGTTCTGCAAATGGGCGGCCGGCAGAGCCGGCCGCCGGCACCACCTGGAGGCGGGACCCCCTCGGGTCCCGCGGTTATAAAAGGTTGTCCTTAATGGCCGACCGTTTTAGAAATCAGGGGGGCAGCGCCCCCCCCCCCCCCTTCGCACTCCGCTTGGCCGAGAGCTGAGCCGAACCACGGCCGGCTTCCGAGCCGGGACGCAGGCCGTGCGTGCCGGGAGACCCGCGTCGGGCCGGGCCACCCGTGCCGAGCCGGGCAGTGCCAGCCGGGCCGGGCCGCGCCCAATTAGGCCAGACCCGGACCCGGTTCGGGCTGACCCAGGGGGTATTGGGCCGGGTCGGACCGGGCCCAAACCCCCTATTTTTGGACAGATTCGTTCAAACGCCCATATCATGGGCTACAGACCTCCGATCGACGGACCGTCAGTGGCGTTGGGATCCTTGGATCGAGACGGTCATTTCGGTATATTACACTCAAGATTTCGGTAAAGTTTGGGTATGGACAGGTTTGTTCGAACCCGAAACCAACCGGTCCCTTGGAGCGGAAACGCCTATAACTTAACGAACAGACGTCCAAATGACGTACCGTCGATCACGTTGAATTACTCCTAGTGATATAGTTCTTTTGGATTACTTTGCTCGAGGTTTGGACATAGATGGAGTACGTTCAGGTTGGTTTTAACTTAAAAACCAACCGGACCCCTGTGACGAAAAAGCCAATAACTCTCAGATCGGGCGTCTGATTGACGCACCATCTGACGCGTTGAGTTCCTATCGACGAGACAGAACTTTGTGATACATCAACTTTGGACTTCGTGACAGTTGATTTATCGACCCCTTGGATCGTGGAGCAGACCCTCCCAGAATCGAGCGTGCTGTGTGCGGGAACCCTAGAGCTGGCTGCGACTGCGATGACGATGATGACTGTACTAGTATCCTATGTGGGTTTGGCCGCGAGGATGACCATACTTGGATCATCCATGGGTTTGGAAGTGATGACGACTGTACTTGGATCCTACGTGGGTTCAGTAGCGATGTTTACTGTACTTGGATCCTATGTGGGTTTGGCAGCGACGACTTCTGTACTTGGATCCTACGTGGGTTCGGCAAAGGAGATGATTCAGAGGCTACATCTATCATCTCCATCCCTCTTCATGAGTAGTATACCTATGTGAGATGAGTCTTGACTTTCAATCATTATCTTCTATATGATTGACTTTCTATCCTGTGTGGATTGGGTTGCGCTTTCCTATATGGATTGGGTTGTACTTTCCTGTGTGGATTGGGTTGAACTTGGGCTTGTGAGTTGGAGCAGAACTGGAATTGATGACTTTGGTATATGTATGGGAATATACCTAATTAGAGTTGGTTGATGCTTCATGATTGTATCTTTCCTTTGTGGTTTACCCTTCGTGGATTCAGGAAGACCTTCATAAGTCTCGGGGTCCCTACAGAGTATCGTATACTCACCCCTGCACGGGCTATGCACGCACTACGTTGTGTTGGTTGCAGACGACGGACATCGCTGATCGTGGTTGAGGCTTTTGGAGCGGGACGGTACCCAGATGTGGACTATTAGGTGGGACATACACGGAGTGGACAGTTGGACTCGAGGAGCCGACAAGACTATATGTACTCACCCTTCAGGTGGGAGTTTTGAAGGACGTCTTGGTGGTTACTGCTCTACTTTTCAGTTGTTGTACTTTCTTTTCTCAGTTGTACTATACTTTCAGTTGGGTTTGTAAAATGGCCCATTTACTTTCCATCACTTACTTTTGTACTCAGTTTACTTAGTGTTTACTTCAGCTTGTGTACTCTATGGTGTTTTTTTCTTATATAAAGGCAATGCCTTCCCTTTTATCGGGATTTAAGCCTTTGGTGCTAGTCGCCAGTCCCTGGCCTATAGAAGGCGGGCTTGGGGTAGTCACGACATGGGCCCCGTGGACGGGTCGTGACATAGGCAATAAATGTTTTGTTTTTCATGTGTGTTTTAATTCATCTCTAATGAATATTTCATCTTGATCATTTAAATTTTATATATAATGTTAATAATTATATAAATATCTTATTAATCCATTATAGAAGTATTTATAATGATCCATAAAATGGGTAGATATAAAAATCAACTACACTTTTCGTGGAGACGATAGTCCACACATATGCAAGAATGTTGTTTTGATTTTATAATTAAAATAAGGAAAGAAATAAAAATAATATTTTATAATTCCAAAATCATAATTATAATTTAAATATCATATTTATACATATATTAAAACAAATCATGATCTGTGTGATCACTGAGAGGGGAGGAGTTGGATCGTAAATCTCCTCTTTTTATGTTTTATTTCATGAGAAATAATACTCATATCTATTTAGTGATATTTGACTACACTAGAGAGAATGTGAAAAAGAACAACCACATGAACAAAAAAATTTACAATATTCACTGATCAATTAGAGTAGGGAGTCCTTGGTATAGTTTAGAAATAATCTAATACCACATTATCCACTAGAAAAGAATAAATTTTAGGTGGTTATGGAAAGAAGAGAGTATCCTTACACTTGAGAATAAATATACTAAAACAATAGTAAATATGATCCTAAAAAAATAATAAATAATTTTTATCAATTATAAGAACATTCACCAATATGATTTACTAAATGTTTTATATGATGCTAATAATTTCATCAGACATTCTTTTCTTGAATGTACTTCTTCTTCCTCACTATCATTGTTTGAATTATAGAATAACCTTGTCCTTATACGTTTTTATTATAATACATTTCTAATCACATTTCTATAGAGTAATATTAATATAGTAATATATATGGTAATCTCCATCTGGTCCCCCTAAATACTGATAACACTTCTTAAGCACTGTTCAACCAATCACCTTGAAATAATGCTCTTATGATACAAACATGTACTAAAAATTTATATGGTGAATTATTATCTTATTCATATAATCATATATCCTCATTTGAGAATAAAATTATTCTCCAAAATTGATATTCCTTGGTTAGAAACATTAATTTATCAAACATTAGTTATTAACACTTCATCTAGAATCCCTATTTGATCCATTTTACACAACATATATATAATTGATATGTGTGAATAATAAAATACACTAAACCATACATGAATACTCTATTTAATGGAGTGAAACTCTAACTGAATATGTCAATCCACGTTTATTTGGACCCCAATGAAATAAATATCAAAACTATCTCTCATATCAATTCACTAGAATAATCAAAACTCTTCAAAAATATTCTTAATGCTTCCTATAAATTCCTGTATATGAATACTTTAACAAACATACTCAATTTTAGCTTTGAGGAAATTATTTAATAATTAAAATCCATAAAAGATAAATAAACATCGAATGGTTATAATTTCTTTTTCAGTTTTGAAATCATTGTTGATGTTATGTAAATATCATTATTTTAGTAATACATTATACTGACCCATTATCTTGTGAAACATTATAACAAAAACTTTGACTAATAAAACTTCACCTCATTTCTTTTACACAACTTTGTTGAAATATATAATATTTCATGAACTCAAAACTTTTACCATCTGATGAATTTCATTAGAAAAAGTTTACCCTTAATTTTGTTAGATATCATAAAAATGATGATCTCCATAAAAAATCATCCATCTTATTAATTCAACAAAAAACTATTTTCTTATTATTCAATGTATTCTATCTAATATATGGTTCTTCTGATGGATTAAAAAAATTTAGTTAGGAATAGACCATCTAACAGTCGTCATTTTCCGATTCTTCAATTTATGAATTTACTAATCCAATTTCCTTTATACTTTGATTCCATTCGTTTTAGCATCGAATTATTTTATCTTTTAGAAAATTTTACAAAATATAGTTTGATAACACTTTATAGCATTATATGAACCCTTTGTTAGTATATCAAAAATTGTTGTCACCCTTACAAAGTGTTCTCAACTACACTTATATAGATAAATTTTTTATTTTTTCAAACCATCCAAAAAATTCAATGATAATGAAGAAAATACCCAAACAAACCTCTAACTGATTGCTTGAATATGGAAAACATCCTCATAAATTTACAAAATGAACATTTTCCATATAAAAAAAATTTCTACACCATTATTATTTGGATAGATCATGGATTATTTTTTAACAATGGATTTTACAAACATTAAGAACAAAAAAACACCAACAGATTATATGATCAGACATTCATCTTGACTAAACATCTTTCTATTATAAGATAATCATACAATTAATCTCATATTTTTATTTCCTTAGTCTTATAACATTTCTCAAAATAACATGGTCTTGTAAACTCAAGATGATCTACTCAATTCTGTCACCTTTGTGGGAATGTTTAGAAATTTAAGGTGATTCATCATATTGTTTAAAAGAGAACATAATGGAGAAAACCATATTCATTCTAAATAATATTCTCTAATATTTTATTAACCTCATACTACTTCAAAAAAAAAAACAAAATCTCTCAGTGAAAAAAATATACCCCTTTTTATATTTTTATAAACCAAGTAACTAAAATTAATAAATTTTTTTAAATTATGAAATTTTTTATATATCCAATAATTCAAATCCAACATGAGTGAAATTGGTTTAGGATACAAGAATCCTTGAACACAAATACCATGTTTTCCATTAACATTTATTTAATAAACACATCTACACACCTCTCATGAATAAAATTTATTCACTTTGAAATTTATTTCAAAAAACACTTTAACCTACAAGAAATTTTTGTAATACATCTACATCAAAAAACTGTTAAAATAGTTTACATATGTTGAAATCCCAACATACATTTTTATGACGTCCCCCTAAATACATGACTTCCCTTTTAATGTAAAACAATTAAAAATGGATAGAATTTTGTCATAACATTATTCTCCCCCATTGAAAACACTATAAAAAGGAAATATGAAATAAGGGATAAAGAGAATACCTCATCCTTGAAGCTATTGAGGTTTTAATCCTAGGAGAAATCCCTTTATATGAAATTTATCATTCAAAAATGGTTTTTTGAAAATATAAACAACAATATCCATTGTATGTTCCAACTAAAAAGAAAATTAATTATATTACACATTTTATTTGATAAAATGTTATTTGATTTCAATGTGAATGGATGGATAATATTTCACAAGGTTTTTAATAAAATTTATAGAACATTTATTTTGACAACAAAGATTGTGGGTAGTATAACATTAACTAAAAAATATTCTACCTACATCTTCATCAAAATAATCAATTTTGTAACATGATTTTTAGTTAAAAACTCTAATTATTCTATAAAATATTTTATTACACATTTATTCTTTTCATCTTAGCTAACATATCATTCTTAAAATAAAAATAATCCAAAAAATGTGAATTTTTTATCATCTACTATTCTTTCCCAGCATTCATATGTATATCCAAATAGAGAAATCATTCCCACAATATCATATTTCAACACAAAATTAGTTGTTCCGTTAATATATCAGATATTTTTTTTTTCTATCCATGAGATTTGATTCCTATAAATGAACTTTATATATAGAATAAGGGGTAACAAAATACGATATATCTTTCTATGAATCTATCAGATAAAATAAACTTATAACTTACTTTCTATAATCTATAAGATCTATCTAATTTCATTCCCATTATTTTTTTTGAATATTGTTCCCATGGGAATAAGTGTGGAAACCATATATGAGTTTTCACTACCATTTTTCTTTAGACATTTCACATAATATTTATCTTGATATAAGAAAATATAATTCTTTTTTGAGTAATCTCTAAGCATATAGAATATTTCATTTCTCCTTGCATGGAAATATAAAAATATTCTTTCTGTCTTTAGTATAATTCTCAAATGTTTCATCATTATTTCATTGAAATAAGATATCAACAAAATAATAAATTAAAATGATGTAAACTAATTGATTTATTTTATATAGCTGTTATAAATATTCTTACTTTTATTTAGTTCAACATTCTTATTCATGTAATCAATTTGGAATACCAAGCTCACGGAGCCTCTAACTACTCATACAACACCTTCTATGACATGTAAACATATGTTTCATCACTCAAAATCCTGAATAAATTTTTTTGATCAATATAAACATCATCAACTGGATATTAATATTGAAAATATTACCTAACATCCATTTAGAAAATATTAAATCTATATTATTCAGTGATAGAATGAAATATTATGATAGTTTATAATCACTAGACTAAATAAGTGGTCACATCATGTCAATCCCTTAAATTTATAAGTAACCATTATAAACTATTTTTTCCATATTTCATATCAATTCACCTTTTTTATTTAACTAGTTTTTTAACACCCATATTGAACAAATAGAATATTTATTATTTGGTTTGGATAAAAAATACCAATTATAATTCTTATCAGTATAATCTAGATATAAATGCATAACATAAATAAACTCTATGTTATCCAAGGCTTCAACAACATCTTTTGGATAAAATTTTTAATATAATGAATAATGTGATAATATCCACGATGCTCTATTAGTTTGAATACGTTTTTTATCTCTAACATTATCTTGGTATTCCCCTTGTTTCCTCATCATTAGATGAGGAGAAGGTACTTATTCCTAATCACTTGACATAGATGAGTCAATATCATAATATCAATCATCATCAATATTGAATCTATCATTAATAAACTTGTACCATTATTTAATCACATCCACATCATCATCATTTTTCACACCATCTGTAATCATATGATAAAATTTGTTTTCAGAATGGTCTTGATTTTTTACATATGCATAATTAAAAATAATGCATGTTTCTTTATTTTAAAATATTTAAAAATATAATTTTGATGACTATGAAGAAAAATTCCATAAAAAACTCTATGATCCAATTAAATAATATTTTCAAATATGATTTTAATAACAACAAGACTACAAAAAAACCTTGGTTATTTAAATCACATGGATTAATTATAATACATATTTTACAGATTGATATCATATTTTGGCCTATACTAAATCTATTATATATATGAACTACCACTAAAGTATGATATCTCAAAATGTATGGAGTAGTATCATACTAAATTAACATTATTTAATCCATATAAACATAACTAACATTTATTATCTCAGAAAAACTTTTTTTTCAATGAGGTTTATGCTGCACTAAACTAAAGAAAAATTCCATAAATTTCAAGATAATATCTAAATGATATATTTTTATAATCACTACATTTCTCTATTAGAATAATATTCAATGAATTTACACATTATTTTACTTCAATTTTCCTGAAATACATAAAATATTTTATAGCCATTGATTTATATTTAAAAACAAAATACATGCTATGAGTGTAAATTCATCAATAATATATATAAAATAAGTATCAATGTTTGTTTATTTATTTCTCGTTATCCCACTAATGTCAACTTGTATTAGCTCTAAGGGATGAGATAAAAATATCTCAATAGTATTATGTGTTGAGTTTTTAATATACCATTTTTTGAATAAGGAACAAAACTAATTTATTCATTATATCAATTCAAGAATATCTCAAATAATTTCTCTCTTTATTAGATTACCCATTTTCCTCTTAAAAATGTACCCAAGAAATTTATTCCATGGATAATTTTATTTTTTCATTCTCACTATCTTGAGATATGTTCTTCACAAAATTGGAACAATTTTCAAATGGTTCATTGTACTTTTATAAATACTTTCCCATATTGAAGTCATTTAGTTGTGAAACCACATCATATAAACACAACATTGTTACCTTCATAAAAAATTTATGAAACAATCAATATGTATTGTCTCATCCCATTACCAAAAAACAATATTTTATAATGTATATTATATTCCCCATTGATAGTATTTCTAACACATTTAATTATTAGTGACTCATAATTTGAATAATTCACCGAATCATCCTTATAATCATTCAAATTATTTAATAAATTCCCATATTATGTTACATATGAAGAAAAAAACATCAAATATATATGGATATTCATATTTTCTATATTTGATATAGGTTTCAATAAAAAAGTAATTTTTGTATCGTTTTTATTTCATAAACTGTGTATTTTGATATTATTTTTAGAAGCATTATTTTATTGGTATCATGATAATACATCCATTTCCAATATTTTCAGTCTAATCAAAACATTAAAAAATAGTTTCCAATTGTTTGGAATCTATTTTAAATCCTTAAATTATCATATCACGAATCCTGATTTTAGTGGGTTGATTCTACCTCAATATCTACTTATGGTTTCATCAGTATCCACTATTGAATTTTCTATCAAATGAACATATTTTTTCCTTATACTCAATATAACCAAAATACTATCAGTAACCATAGAAAATATATTTTCCAAAATAAGTAACATAATATCTAGAGTTATGTACCTACTTCCCATCGACATTCATACCTTCCACTTAGAAATATCATTACACAATAATTTTTTGGTTACCTCTTGACATTTTTTTTTCTGATCATAAACATAATACATAATAATAGAAGATATTTATTTAAACTTTGTACTCTATAAACATATTATTTTTTCAATCCACTTTTTTTGGTCAACTTATTAGGAATTCATTCCATGTTTTCTCATATTAAGTTATTCATACTTTTTATTAACATTTTAGGATAATTTTTATTCATCCATAAGAAGATTATATATTTCATAACTTTCACGGAATTGTTTAATTTAATTTTGGGTGTTTATAATTTACTTCTCACTTTTAGAAATTTTATTTTGAGTATGTTCAAATAAACCCTCCTTCACATTTACCTGTTCATCAAACACGACCTTGAGATTATTTTTTTCATCAATAATTGTCTTATTATTATCAATATATTTATCTTCTTGTTATATTTTTCAAGTATTATAATATTTATAAGAAGTAAATTTAATCATATTTTAAAAATAAACTCAATATAGGTCTCTTATTATTTATCTTTTGATATTTTTCTTTCATAAATAATTATCATTTCATATTTTACTTTTGAAATGATAGGTCTCATAGTAGCTTCATCACAAGACTTATAACCTTCCTATAAACTAATATCTTATTCCACATGCATAGAATTTTGTTTACACTTTTTATATTTATATAATTTAATATCCTTTCCCTTATAATAAGTCATTACTTTTTATACCTTCTTTATTAGGGATAATATTGAAATTCTTTCATCATAATCACTTTCTTTGTCTTTGTATATGTAATTTTAACTTATAGATAAATATCTGACATCTTCACATCCAAATAATTTCATAAGTAATATTAATTTATACTTTAATGTGTATATTTTCATATTTTTAGAAAACATTTACAAAAAATCAGAATATTTCATTTCTAACCTCATCTTCCATTTTAGTTTCACCGGATTCATCCTTAACAGTATAATTTTTACATGATATTTTCATGATACCATTTAAATTGATTACATAATAATATTTATCATTATTTATAATGTAATTTTCTCTTCTCATTCCATAATTGATGAGAGTGTTGTATTGATAATCTAGAAAAACTGTTTCGTGATCACTATTATATATGGATGAAATTTTGGTATCAAATTTCTGAGGAATAATTTATAAGTTATTAACAATAATGGAGCAATCATCAAAATTCTCACTAAGAAATATTACAGAACATAGAATATCGTTAACCATTTTAATGAAGTCACCATGATATTCATTATCACTCATATTTAGATCCTCATATTTAAATCTCCATATTTGTACCATTAATTTCTACACTTTAGAATTACCTTCATAGATATGAATCATCTTATCTAAAATGAAATTAGTTGTTGCAATTCCATTAGCTCTGAACAAACCCTTTAAAAGTGTGTGGAATTTATAGCATTAATGTATCCCCAATTATTCTATAATTTTTTATACCAATATGTACTAATAGAAATACATCGAAACATAAAAGGAAACCATCTATCCAACCTCAATAAATCAATATCCAATTCACATAAGATAAATAAACACTTTATCATTTTGGATATTATAGTTATTCTAATAGAAGACTAGAATCACCTCACTATTTATAGATTTTTGAGCATCCATTGCAGTTTCTCATTTTCTACAAAAATAATTAAATATTCTGTGAAGGGAACCTTCACTATAGTAAAAATAAAAAGAAAAAAAATCAGTAATTGTGTGTTCAAAGTGAGGTAGAGGGGGTGAATCAGTGATCATATCATTTTTATTTTTTTCTTTCTTATGAAACAACCATCATCACATATTAATTGGATAAGAAATTTATGGAAATAATGAAAAAATCATAACCATAAGAGTGAAAGTATTTACAGGGTTCAATACTTAATAAGTGTACCAAGTACTTGATATGGTTTTAATATAATCCATACAACAAAATCCATTACAAATTAATCCATTATATGTGGTTACAATAATATGGTATCATCCTTACAATTAAAAATAATTATAATAAAAAATCAATTCATGTGATCCTCTAAAAAATAAAGTAAATAAAAATATTTTTATAAAAACTATAAAAACATTCACAAATAGTATTATTCATATAGTTTTTATTGTTCTTATACTTTTTTTGCATATTAATTTCATGTAAGTTATTATTCTTCATCATATTATTACTTAGAATTGGGGAAGAACATTTTCCTTATTCTTATATATAAAAACATTCTTCTGGTCATCTATCCTTATGGAAAGCTACATCCATTTTATATCTAGTAAACTCCATATGGTTCCCCCTAAAGACTTATATAAATTATTATACATGATTCTTTAAATCACCTTAACATAATGTCTATATGATACCACTAGGTATAAAAACAATATCTGTGGACATTCCATACCCAATATTTTATTATCAACTATTTTTATGGTATTTTTAACAATACCTTATCTACAAAACTTCATCTTTTGATACACATGAATTGTATAATCCCACATATTTTACATGAATCCTGTATTTATAGGATTAAAAATAGGTGTGAATGTGGAAATCCAAATTTATTTTCCATCTCAATGAAAACTAAAATATCAATAGCCCTAGCAATTTAAATTTATAAGCTTATTTTCAATAATTCTAGAATATTATTGAAGTTTCATGTAATATATAGCATCCACAACCTTCATTTAATATTTTAAATTTTAGCCTTATATAAAATTTTTAGTCATAAAAATTATATTTTGATAAACAAATATTGAGTCTCATTGTTTGAACACCATTTTTATATCTTTTGGAATTTTTTGTAAATACCTTGGAACTAGTAACTTTTTTTAATGCATCATAAAATAAATACTTGTATCAACAAAACTAAAAAATTATACATGATAAGATTTTTCCTATAAAACAGTTTACAAACTCATCATGATTTTTCAATGTGGGACTTTTACCATTTGATGACTTGTAACATAACATTTCATGCTTTGACTCTTAATTATAACTTATGATTAATGATATTCATACAAAAACTCATATAATGTCTTCTACCTAAAATAATTTCCTAATGGATTAAGGTATTCTTATAGATATTCTAATTTTCTAATTCACTAGTCCCAATGGAATTGAAATATATCATCTTATAGTCTTCTTCTGATGAGTCCTCAACTTAATAATTTTTTTAGAAACATTCCTTTGAACGTGGAAAAAATTCCACCCAATAGAAACCATTACAAAAGATAGTTTTATATTAATTTTTAATTTTTTATTGAGCACATAAAAAATGTATTTGAATTTTGTATTATGCTTATATATAGATTTTTTAGTATAATTTCTCAAAACATCATAGTATTATCTTTTTACATACAAATAAATTTATCCCTATTTTGAATTATTATATAATAGGAGGCTATTTAGGTCTCATTATGTTAGAAAAATTAAGAAAAAAATGTATCGCTGATTTATATTATTGATATTTTTGTATGATGAAACTTATACATGAAATAAGATAAACATTCATTGAAATAAATAGTCTTATTTTCCTAATTATGAAAAATATTTAAGAATTTTTTTGGTAAACTCATTATGATATTCTCGATAAAATAATATTTTTTGGGAAAATTTTCAACATATGGTGATTTATATTTTTCATCAAAATAAAGAACATTAGGAAAATCCTACTTCTTCCATAAAAATTCTTACCAATATATTCATAACCTATTCAATATTAAAGAAAACTAAAAAACCACCCTACCCCACAAATATATTTATTACAAAAATTATTATATCCATTAATGTGAGGCGATGATAGAAATTGAATCATATCACAATGTGTGTGTGGTAGTCCACACACATGAACAAGAGATACATTCATTACCAATTTGGCGGAAAATTGTTATATAATAACTATAACAACATATAAATATATTCATCAAATTATATTAATTATTTTGTGGTTGAAAAAACTGATTTATATTTATTAAATGAAAAATAATATTTTAAAGTCCTTTAATGTTAATGGCCTCTTCTTTAAAATACCTCATTAGGATTACAATTTATGCCTTGTTAAGTTGGTCTCTAGTTTAGAAAAGTATCTCAAGAAAAAATTTAAAGAATCTTGGTAGGTATTGGAGTAGTTATTTTCTGATCTAGATAAATAAAACATTCCCAATAATTTAGTAAACGAGGTGTCTTTTATATGCTATGATATGATATAGATGGGATTAAAAAATATTTATATATAATTAATTTAATTGTGAAGGAAAATTCCCAAAAAATGACAATGATTCTTAGAAAAATATTTTATGGATGAAATATCACCATCCTATAAAATTTATATATGTTTTAGTTTCATTTCAAACACTATTATTTTGTTATGCATTTCATTAACCATTTTTAACCTGAACTAGCATAACTCATTTATAGCATTTAAGAATGATAGAATTATATCTATGGTGAAATGTAGCTCAAAAGAGTTCATCAATTAATCTTTCGACCATTTCCCATTACACCATCCCTCTTTCATTATTATGTTTATTTATAAACAATTTAATAAAAAAATATTTAACCTAAAAAATCATTAAATTAATTTTTGGGGATATAAATTTAATTTGACATTAAATTAACGAATATAAAAATTGAATTAAAATAAAAATTCTTCTACACTAAATTATAATTTTTCATTAAGAACATAATTCATATAACAATATAATTTTTCAAAAACATAGTAATTTTAATGATTTTGAAATCATTTAATAGATTTTTACTACTGGTTAAAAAATCATAGAGTTAAATTTGTAAAAAAAAATTAGTTAACTATACCATCCCAAAAATTTAGTTTAATAAAAATTATATTCTTGAATTTTATTTATTTATTATCAAAATAAACATTTATACTCATTCATAAATCCATTTTTATCCAAAAGAAAACATATAGGATAAAATATAACTAAGAGAGTAAAATTTTGTATTTATCCTTTTCATAAAATATTATTAATGATATAATCTATGGAATTTAAAAATAAATGTCCATATTATATTATCTTAGATATATTTAGGTGAAGATAACTCATAGAATAACATAATGGAATATTTTATAGATATTTTATAGCCTTTTCCCATAGTTTTGACCTCATATTTCCTTTTCACCACTATTGAGGTGGATAATATTACAATTGATGTAATTTATAATGACCAAAAATGGGATTTACATAAAAAATGAACATGATGATTAATAATATATAATATATATTATCAAATTTAATTTGTATGAGTAGATAAAATTAATTTTAAAATAAACATGCAGAACAAAAAGACAATCACAATTTAGACTAATTTGTTTTTAATCATAAATTATATTTGTATTTATTTCATGCCTATTAAATAAAATTAAATGAATTTTTAAAAATTATATTGAATATGTAATTTATAAATTTCATGATTTTTTATTATAGTTATTCTTTTAAATTTTTACGATAAAAATAAATTGTTCTTATAAAAATATTTTTTTAGAAAAAACATATCTTTTTTACTTTCAAAACATTATATTTTCGTTTAAAATCAATTTTTTCAAATTAAATGATTTTATACATGTGTAAAATAATTTTATATAATTTTATTAGTATTATTAATACCATATAATCCAACACCTTGATTTAAATGTCATAACATATCCTGGAACATTTATATTTGGATTTATTATAATGATTTCTATCATGTAATTTAACTTTATATGAAAATAATACATATAAAATATCAGTGTGATATAATTTCCACCATTAAAGTGATTGTTCAACCCAAATTACATCACATAGATATGAAAAAATAAGGATATTTCATGTTCATTGCATTCTCAAGAACCAAGTTAGAATTCTTGAATTTATGATTCCATAAAAAACTATAAATAAGATACTAGTCATGTTTAGTTGAAAATTATCTTTCTAATACCATATTTTAACCACGTTTTTCATCATAATAATGATAATGATCAAGTTGTATAACCACTGAGTTCAATTCACATTATGGATCAAGTATGTACTTCTTTAAAATAGATACATAGAACACATAAATGAACTTGAGAGAGGTTTGGTGTAAACATGACCGAATAAGTTACTATCCCTAATCAATAAATAATATGAAGTGGTCAAATATACCAAGGTAATATCATTCCATTTTTTAAATGTAATAACATTCTTATATATAGAAATTAATAAGAATAACTTATTAAAAAATTTATATAAAATATTTCTTAAGATATTATCAGTATAAATTTGTTGTCCACTCTGAGTTACCTTAATGTACTACTAAATATCTCTGACTTTCTCACTGATTTACTAAGATAGTTCACGTACAAAAAGCTTTAATTCTAATACACTATCACAAAATTTGGTTGTTTTAAAATGATTTATAAAGAGGCATCTATAAGTTTTCATCTGAATATATTATTGAAACATATTGTTATAAAAAAATTGATAAGAGGATGGTGATGATCTCAACCTCCATTAAAATATCAAGAATAATATCTTAAATTACTCCTAGGGTTTAAATGTATTTCTCTAAAAAATGTGTTTTAGTATGATATGAAGTACTGAAACAAAACCCTATATCTAGATCTTGTCGATGACTTCTCTGGAATATTAAGGTAAACATTGTTCTGTAACATATATAATAGAATGTTGTACTACATGAAAAAATACCACTTACTTGATAAATATATAAGAATTTGGATTAAGAGAAAAATTTTCATCAAGGGAAATGAATTTCACTTAATTTATACGGTGATAGAATATAAACGAAATTTCATTACACACTTTATATAATAGTCTTGGACATGAACTCCCATATACTATGCTGAAATCATGAACTTTAAATTTTTGGATTTGATGCCTATAATTGTAACCCATTTCGTTTAAACTAATCCTTAAAAAACAAAAAGGATAAATTGGATCACCTAAATCCTCATATACCTTTTTGGTTTTTAGTTATATAGTATTAGTAAATAATACTATATAAATAATTCACATGACATTAAAATATTATTTATCCCACTTAACTCAGAATTTATGTTTCACATTAATGTATAATCATCATCCATAAGAATTCCCTTGTAGAAAATAATTTTCTGGACCTTATTATTTATATCCTCAGGAAGAGGAATCATCATATGGGTGATCTCAAATGATCATTAAGGGTAAAATAAGCATTAAACATTAAATTTCATCAATTCTTATAAGAAAATAATAAGTGTATTATGACATAATCAAAGTGCATGAGTATAACACAAGAATATTCATACCCATCAATACCTAGATCATAAAATACAATAGGATGGAATAAAGCATTAAAAATGGAATATTTATAATAATCATTAATAATTATTCTAGTGATATCAATCATGATCAAATGAAACCTCATAAACCCTTAACAAGAATAGATAAAACATATTGGTATCATGAAACATCATCACATATAACCCTTATAGAACCCTTCAAGAACTCTTACAAATTAGAATAATCATACGGAAAACATTCAATATAGTTCTATGGGGATCATAATCACTACCCCAGGAATTTGAGGGCTAGCAAGGTATACCCATCATTTAATCTATAACGGGATCAATTGGCACTATCTGGGATCAACCATTGTATATAATGTTCAAGAACCAAAACATGAATAAAGTATATATAACCTTCATCATTAAAATCATTGAAACAATAATTATTCATTTATAACCTAATAAACCCATGGAAATCAAATGAGTTTAATTTTAATATCTTTGAAACATGATTAAATTATGTATGAGAAATAGGTTCCATAACCATATCTTATAAACATGAATAACTCATGGAAACGAAATGTGTTCCATAGTAATCTCATTGGAATAATTTTAATCTATCCCAATAAGGAATGAGAATGTTATCATTATAATATTTCACCATTGTAGAAAACATATCAATAGGGTGTGTTGATATCGACAAATGGAAATACCTTTAATGTATCATAAAAAACATTTTGAAAAAAAATACAATTTTCTTTTTGAAAATCATTTTTTAAACATAAAATATTCTGAAATTATTTTTCACTAATAAAAACCATGGACACATATGAAGGTATTATTAAAAATAATTTAATTTATTTTGATTAACATATCCTTTTTTATTTATAAAACCATTTTTACAACATTCATAAAGATATTTTTTGAAAACATGGTTTGGTTATAAAATATATCTTCAACCGAAAAAATGATTTTTCATAAAAACAATCTTTTTAACTAATGAGTACATAAAGAGATAAAAAATAATGGAAAATATTTATTCTCTTGAGATGAAAAGTGTAGAAAAATATATATTATAATTCATTACATTAATATCAAAATATTTTAATATTGGAGTCTTATTAACAAACATTCCTGAAAAATGATGACATTGTAACATGAAAGTCTTACTACTTTGCTAACATTGAATCATAAGCCCCATGGAATAATAACATTAAATTATGCATACAATATCAAAAAAATAAGGATATTCATTATTTAAAATTTAAAATGGGAATTATATACACATCATGAATATAGATAGGTGTATAACATGACAAACATCTCAAAGAATGAAAATTGTGACAAAAATTAATTATCATTTTGGAAATATTGAAACCAAAAACACTGTGAAAGTAAGATCATTGAAGGTATATGTAAATACCATTAAATTTAAATATAATAATAATAAAATACATTCATGGGAAGTATATACACCAAAAAAATAGTAAGAATTGGTGAATGTGGAACATATCTAATCGAAATAAAAATGTGATGAGAAACACCCTTACACTGAGTTTAATTCTTCATGATTATTCTTTATATTCCTAAATAATAAAAATATGTTAATTATTTACATACATGATAATTTTTTTAATATTATTATTTAATTTATTTACATTATTAACATGTTATATACAACTACATAATCAATTATTTTTATGTTAGGTTTTTTGACTACATTCGACTTATGTATCAAAAATGATTATGGTATATCAATTGAGGTCAATGGGGTTATTAATTAGAAATATACAGAATAATAATAATTAAATAATTCTAATATATATAGATAAATTATACTGTAATGACCTGGAATTTCCGTGGATTTTTTTTAAAAATACATGGGAATTTTACGAGTCAACGAAAATTGACGGTGAGTAAATCCGAGGTTCAGTGTGCCTGGAATGAATTTTTGAAGTTTTGTTTAAGTACGTTCAGTAAACGTACGAGCATGATTTTATAACTTTTGAACCGGTGCTCGGAATTGAAATCTAAGGGCACCTTTGAACTCGCAACATCGGTATTCACTTAAGGAGACTTTCACCTCGACTGTAGTGGGTCTAGAATAAAAGTTTGTTTTTGGGTTTTCTTAAAAAAATTAATAAAATAAAGTG
Source organism: Viscum album (assembly GCA_963277665.1). Classification (NCBI taxonomy): domain Eukaryota; kingdom Viridiplantae; phylum Streptophyta; class Magnoliopsida; order Santalales; family Viscaceae; genus Viscum; species Viscum album. Next base: position 1,689,515,159 of record OY728119.1, read on the forward strand.
AGCTAAGGTTTATTTTATTGAGCCGCCATGTGAGTTTTGGTGGTTAAAACCTCCTCATGGGAGTTAGAGGTAGGACCACCACACCTTAACCTCCCATGATAGGTTATGGTGGTGGGGCCCACCCAAACATAACCTCCAACGAGATGTTACGAAGTGGGGACCCCTTGAGACCACATAACCTCCTATTTGAATAATAGGGGCGGGGACCACCCGACCCCTATTAATGGGAGGAGATTATAACCTCTCAACTCTCCCTCATTAATGAGGGAGAGCCTCTTAACATCCCCTAATTAATTTTTGAAAACTTTCATGCATTAATTTGGTGAAGCCTTTAATTTAATTCACCAATTTGAATTTGTGCCAACATCTAAATTAATAGGTAACTTATTATTATTGGTATTGTTCATTCGGTGGAAACCTTGAGTGTTTTGGAAGGAGGATTTTTAGAAGAATTCCCCAATGAAGAACTCCCGCCAACGAAGAATGCCGCCGGTGATACTTCTTCGACTTCTTTCCCAGACACCTACCAACATGGAGCATCTTCCACGAGCCAACACATCTCGGATTTGAAAACATGCGGTGGACATGACGAACGATGATTATCTTCGTCTACTTTCCATAACTCCATCAATGAACGAAAAATCAAATGTAGGGGTTTAATTTTAACTAAGTATGATCTTTTCCCATTTTCTTCCTTTCTCTCAAAACAAAGAACGATGGTCGTTCTGATTCATACTTGAGAGCCTCTTGTTATCACCCTAACCGCAGAGGGTGCGGCCAAACTAACATGGCCTGACTCCCTCGGCCAATCACTTTGTGATGTTTCTTCAGCATGGAGATAAAGCGATGTGACAACGAAGGTGGCGACGACAAAGGCCGTGCTACCCGTGACCTCTGTGAATCGTGCTGCCCCCGCGGTGCTCCGGTGCTCCTAGCCAAACACCGCGGGCTCGCACCGGCTCAAGCTACACCGAACCAGCCTGCCTGGTCACCACTCGGGCACCGGCCCACCGACCCGCGCCTTGCATGGCCTGCCCGTTCCCTGCCTGCGCCCTACCCGCGCCCTGCGCGACCTACCCACTCTCTGCCCTCACCCCATGTGGCCTGCCCGCAGCCTACCCGCGCCCTTCCAGCGTACCCATGCCCCGCGCGGCCTGGCCGCGGCCTACCCACGCCCTGCCGGCCTGCCTGCACCCTGTGCGGCCTGCCCGCGACCTACCCAGCGCCCTACCCGTGTCCTGCCCGGTGTCCCGCCGGCTTGCCCGGGCCACCACTCGGCCTGCCTGCGGCCTGCCGCGCCCTTCCCGTCGGCCTCCCGGCCTCCCGAGCCAACCCGTGAGATCCCACATGGTGTTTCTGGTTGAACCTTCTTGGCCTTCCATGCCGAGATGATCGATCCGCGCCCCGCATAGTGCTGAATGAACCGGCCCCGGCTCCGACCTTCGGGCCGAACCGCCCTCACAGTCCACTGGGCCGGGCCCAGCGGACCGGGCCGAACCTAACAGGCTGGTCCACCCAATGGGTCGGGCCAGACCCAACAGGTCTGACAGGGTTAACCAGACCGGGTCAGCACAGACTATGATGGGCCGAGGCCATCCGACCGGGTCGGACCGGACCTAGGCCCACTCCCGACCTTTACTATCTTTTGGCCATATCTTTGGCACCAGACGACTGTTTGACGAACCATCAATGACATTGTTAATCTTGGAGCACGACTGTCTCTTTAAGTTTACCCCATAAAAGTTTGGGGTATAGTTGAGATATGGTCAGGTTGGATCATGCACGAATCCAACCGGGCCTCCGAAACTAAAAGGCTAATAACTCACAAACCGGGCGTCCGATTGATGCACTGTCTATTGAGTTGAGACCCCTATGACAAGGAGGACATTTGAGATACTTATTAATGGGAGTTTGTGGCATTTGACATATCAACTCTTGGCTTGAGAAGCAGACCCTCCTGGAATCAAGCATGCTTTTTGGAAACCCTGTGGCTGGCTGTGCTCTGATGACTATTCCTGGATCCTTTATGGGTCCGACAGCTCTAACTACTGTTCCTGGATCATGTGTGGGTCTGACAGTTTTGACTTTGGTTCCTAGATCCTGTGTGAGTTCAACAGAATAGCTGGTTCTGGATCTTATGTTGGTCCGACAGCTTTGACTACTATTCTTGGATCTTGTGTGGGTCCAACAACTTAGATGATTCAGTGGATATATCTGATCATCTCTCGCTACATAATTTGTATACCTATTTGAGCGGAGTCAGTGACTTCTATGTTTTCCTCATGATTGAGATGGGTTACTTGATAACATAGGTATATATATGGGCATATACCTAAGTAATGGCTATCCGTTGATTTCATACCTTGTGGTATATCCTTGTTGGATTTTGTGAGACCATGAGGGTCTCGGGGTCCCTATCGAGTATCGTTATACTCACCCCTGCATAGGATATGCCCGCACCTTGTTGTATTGGATGCAGACGACGGACAACGCTGACCGAGGCTGAGTGCACGAGGACTGGATGGTACCCAGAGGTGGACCTCACGATGAGTCGGTACCCAGAGGAGACTGACAGACATGGAGTGCTAAAGAGGCTATTTGTAACTACCCTTCATGTAGGATCCATGGTGGATGGTCCTAGAGATTCTTTCACCTTTCATCTATTTTGTCCCTTTTCAGTTGTACTTGTACTTTACATTTGGGCTTGTATTTCCAACCCCTTTACTTTTTAGCACTCTCTCTTGTTTTACATTTTTGGTTAGTGTTTTTGATTCATCTGTGTAATATGTTGTGTATTTTTTCAGTTATAAAGGTAATGCCTTCCCAGTTTAGGGATTTAGGCCTTTTGTGCTAGTTGCCAGCCCCTGGCCTATGGAAGGCGGGCTTGGGGTAGTCACGACATGTGCCCCTAGGGAAAGGTCGTGACAAATTGGTATCAAAGGATTCGGTCCCACTGCATAACTTAGGACTCTAATCTTTTCTGTGAAACAATAGTGTTAAGGGTACTGAGAGTGGTTTTCAGTCTAGGGAGTCCAGTGTTGATGCGGCGGCCGACGTATCCATACACCAGGACCCTGACTTCTGATTTCTGACTCAGTGCATGAAAACACTGATTGCGCGCGTGTTTTTAAGAGTCTTCTTTGTGATTTATTTTGATTCATCTCACCAGGTATAACTTATTGACCGTGGAACAACTATTTCTTTTTAGGATGACTCCACACAAATAGCCATCCAGGGTTCTGAGAGTTGTACGAGATAACAACCCATCGAGTGATGAGGCCTCGATGCAAGGCCCTATCATAGCAGAGGCACCAGCGGTACCACTACCCGTTAGGCCATCGATGCCACCATCTCCAGTAGCAGAGAGTGCATGCCGCCTGAGCACGTTGCATGAGTTCCAGCGCAAAAGGCCACCCAGGTACCGAAGTGAGACGGACCCGCAGGCAGCTGAGGATTGGATGGAGGCTGTGGTGAGAGTCTTCAAACTAGTAGGGACACCAGCCAACCTTATGGTGATCCTTGTCGCAAGTCTTCTTCGGGGAGCAACAGACAGATGGTGGTGCCTGATGCTCTAGGTGCATGACAAGGCAACACTTCTCTGGGTAGACTTCGAGAGACTATTTTGGACAGAGTTTGTCCCAGTCACCCTACTTGCGGTACGGATACAAGAGCTACTGCATCTACAGTAGGGTAGCATGACGGTGGCACAGTACTCCACGAGGTTCACCGACCTCTCATGCTACTCCACAGATATGGTGCATGACCCATTCTTCAGGGCCCGAACCATTGAGCAGGGGATTAGGTGAGAGATCAGAGTTTCGATGATCTCCCTCAGCATCCCGATGTAGGAGAGGGTGTTGGAGCAAGCCCTCTTAGTGGAGAGATTCCTTACTGAGCATTCACCAGCAGCAAGACCCACCACCGGGCATCACATAGCGGAGTCTTCTCCAGCAGGAAGCAGACAGATGTCACAGAGGTCCAAGTAGACCAGACCATCCGGTGGACGACCTCAGGACACGGGTTCGGTTGTGCGAGGCACACGAGATAGGGCCAATAATATGAGGAGCAGGCAGTGTTTCACATGAGGTGGGGAGGGTCACATGGCTCAAGACTGTCCGACCAACCATCCAGATGATCAGCAGACAGTCGAAGGACCACCCAGACAGAGACAAAGATTCGATCGAGGCAGTCTGCTGGGAGCAGGCGGACGTGGAAGAGGAGTTGGCCGAGCGACTGGTGGTGGGAGACGTTTTGAGGTGTTACCGCCACCACCGCCAGGAGGTCCACCCCGACTGTAGGGAGTAGGTGGACAGGCGATAGCTCAGCTCCAGGCCGTTGAGGCTTACGATCATGGAACTCTGGAGATGATTTGAGGTACGATCCGTGTCTACTCCACCGTATCTACAGTTCTTATAGACACAGGTACCAGTCACTCTTTCATTACCACTGCCCTCTTTCGGAACTTGGAGATTTGGATGGAGTCGTTAGCTCTATCCTTATGGATAGAGACTCCTTCGGAAGCAGACTCGATGATTATGCACTGGTGACAGTAGTGTGAGATTACTCGAGGAGGCGAGAGCTTCGGCTGGGATCTCCTCATAGCGGCGTCGAGGCCTTACGACGTTATCTTGGGTATGTACTGGTTATCTACAGTCCATGCTCATATCGACTATATTAGGCGCAAAGTGCGGTGTGTCCACATAGATGAGACCAGCTTCACCTTCACCGGCGAGAAGGGAGCCTTTGCAGTGCAGGATAGACTTACTCGGAGGAGGGTGTAGCCGATCACTCATCAGTTGTCCTACCTTACCATTAGAGAAGTACATTTGGAGAGTCCGAGCTATCCGGTAGTGGTGGACCAGTACGTGGATGTTTTCCCTGATGATGTTCTAGGACTACCTCCACATAGATAGGTGAACTTCTACATTGACCTGTACCCCAGGACGACACTAATATCTACACCAGCATGTTGAATGGCTCCCGCTGAGCTTCGCGAGCTGTGAGTAAAACTAAAGGACTTACATGGGAAAGGATTCATCTGGCACAGTATTTCTCCATGGGCATCCCCGATTCTATTCGCCAAGAAGGAGGATGGGATCTTGAGGATTTGTGTCGACTACCATCGCCTGAACCAGGTGACTGTGAAGAACAAGTACCCTCTTCTGAGGATTGATGACCTCTTTGATCAGCTGATGGGAGCACGATGGTTCTTGAAGATAGACCTCAGATCAGGCTATCACCATCTTAGAGTTCTAGACAAGGATGTGCAAAAGACGACCTTCAGGTGTTGGTACGACCACTACGAGTTCTTGGTCATGGCCTTCAGCATAACCAATGCTCTAGTAGTGTTCATGGGACTCATGAAAAGGATCTTCCAGCCATACCTCGATCACTTTGTCATAGTCTTCATCGATGACATATTTATCTACTCGACTACTGAGGAGGAGCATGCTTACCATTTGCGGGTAGTACCGGACACACTCTGAGAGAACCAGCATTATAGTAAGCTCTCGAAGTTCCAGTTTTGGATATGAGAGGTTCAATTTTTGGGACATGTCATCTCAGAGGCTGGTGTTGTGGTGGATCCAGTGAATATCGAGGCTATACTTTCTTGGGATCCACCTAGGTGTGTGACGGAGGTATGGAGTTTCCTGGGTTTGGCTGGTTGCTGTCGGAGGTTTGTTCCAGGATTATCTAGAGTTGTAGAACCACTATCAACCTTGACAAAGAAGGGGTAACCATTCATGTGGTCGGAGAGATTCCATTACAGCTTTTTGGAGCTGAGGCAGAGGCTGACTAGTGCCCCCATCTTGATGCTTCTAGAGGAAGGCATAGGGTATATAGTCTACTACGATGCATCATGGACCAGACTCGGGTGTGTCCTAATGCAGGAGCGAGCAGTGATCGTGTATGGTTATTGGCAGCTGAGACAACATGAGTAGAACTATGTTACCCATGACCTGGAGTTAGCAGTAGTGGTCTTCTCCTTGAATATGTGGCAACACTATCTTATGGGCGAATGTTTTACCATGTACTCTGATCACAAGAGTATCAGGAATATCTTCTATCAGAGGGACCTGAACCTAAGATAATGGAAATGGTTTGCGTTCCTCTGGGAATATAACTTCGAGATAGTTTATACTTCTAGGAAGGAGCATGTTGTAGCATATGCACTCAGTGGGAGATCTAGTGTACAGCTACTAGGAGAGGCGATAGAGCAGTTGGCTGCGTTACAGATATCATTTGTGGATAGAGATAGAGCAGCCTTTCTACAGTCTCTTACAGTCACTCTTCCACTTCTTCAGTGAGTCAGGGAGGCACAACATGAAGATGCCGACTGTGAGACATGACGTGCCTAGATATCCACAGGGCATGCACCTGTTGAATTTTCTGACGGTGGGGAGTACATCATCCACTTCAGAGGACGTACTATGGAGCCAGTGTCACTTCAGGAGGAAGTTTTGAAGGAGTTCTACACATACCATTTAGCGGTACATCCAGGAGTGGTGAAGATGTATCAAGACCTCAGAAGACATCACTGGTGGCCAGGTATGAAGATGGAGTTAGCGGATTTTGTCTCTCGATTCCTCACTTGTCAGCAAGTGAAGGCGGAGCACCAGGTTCCATCAGGCTTGGTACTAACTTTAGAGGTACCATAGTGGAAGTGGGATGGGATATCCATGGACTTCATGATGGGTCTTCCACGTACATCCAGGGGACACGACTCGATTTGGGTGATCGTTGACCGACTCACCAAGTCAGCCCACTTCCTACCGATCAGAGAGAAGGGTTCAGTAGAGAGCTTGGGACACCTCTAAATATAGAAGATTGTGTGGCTACCTGGAGTAACTTCTTCTTTTTTTCTCTGATTGTGATGCATGGTTTACTCCCCGACTATGGAAGGGGTTGCATAAGGATTTCGGGACGTAGCTTTGTCTGATCACCGCCTTCCATCCTTAGATGGATGGTCAAACTGAGCAGGCCATTCAGACTCTCAAGGACATGCATTGTGCATGTGTCCTCAACTTCGGTTGCAGCTGGGAGGATCACTTACCTTTGGTGAAGTTTTCCTACATCAACAAATATCACTCCACCATAGGGATGAATCCTTTCGAGGAGTTGTACGGGTAACCATGCAGGCCACCCTTGTGCTGGACAGACCCAGGGGAGTCAGCACTAGTGGGACCACAGATGGTACGAGCTACCACGGAGAAGGTGAAAATCATTCAGGAGAAGATGAAGACTGCACAGAGCAGGTAGAAGTCATATGATGACAGGAGATGGAGACCTCTAGAGTTTGAGGATGGCGAACACGTCTTTCTATGAGTCTCAACCCGACGAGGTCTACGAAGATTTGTCCGAGGTGACAAGTTATCTCTTAGATTCATCAGAACTTTCCAAGTCCTTAGTAGAGTTGGAGAGATGGCATACCGCATGGCTCTTCCACCTCAGTTGCACCAGGTGCATGATGTATTCCACGTATCCCAGCTGAGGAGATACGTGCATGACCCTTCTCAAATCATCGACCATGGGGAGCTGGACGTCGATGATGGGGAAACTTTCACAGAGGTTCTAGTGGATATTGAGGATCGACAGGAGTAGGTCCTACGTGGATGGTCGATACCTCTCTTGCGAATTCGTTGGCAGCACGGGAACCTCCAGGAGAGAAAATGGGAGCAGGAGGCTCAGATGCGTGCTCAGTACCCCCATTTGTTCCCTTAGTTCGAGTTGTAACTTATGGAGACGTAAAGCCCTGAGGTGGGGAGAATGTAAAGAACTGGAATTTCCGTGGATTGTTTTTATAAAAATACATGGGAATTTAACGAGTCTGTGAAAAATGATGGTGCATAATTCCAAGGCTCGGTGTGCCCAGAATCAATTTCTGATGTTTTGTTCGGGTACATTTAGTAAATGTACGAGCGGGATTTTATAACTTTTGAACCGGTTCTCGGAATTGAAATACGAGGGCACCGTTGAACTCACAACGCCGATATTCTCTTAAGGAGACTTTCACCTTGATAGTATTTGGTCGAGAATAAAAGTTAGTTTTTGGGTTTTCTTAAAAAAATTAATAAAATAAAGTGAGATACACTTTATTTTATTGAGCCTCAATGTGAGTGTTGGTGGTTAAAACCTCATCATGGGAGTTGGAGGTGGGACCAACACACCTTAACATCCCATGAGAGGTTATGGTGGTGTGGACCACCCGAACATAACCTCCCGTGAGAGGTTACGAAGTGGGGACCACATGAGACCACATAACCTCCCATATGAAAAATAGAGGTGGGGACCACCCAACCCCTACTAATGGGAGGAGAGTATAACCTATCAACTCTCCCTCATTAATGAGGGAGAGCCTCTTAACACCCCCTAATTAATTAGTGACGACTATCATGCATTAATTTGGTGGAGCCTTTAATTTAATTCACCAATTTGAATTTGTGCCAACATCTAAAATAAAAGGCAACTTATTATTATTGGAATTGTTCATTCGGTGGAAAACTAGAGTGTTTTGGAAGGAGGATTATTCGGAGAAGGCCCCAACGAAGAACTCTCTCCAACAAAGAACTCCGCCGATGATCCTTCTTCGACTTCATTCTCGGATGCCTACCAACATGGAGCGTCTTCCATGAGCCGACACAGCTCAGATTTGAAAGCGTGAGACATACGTGGCGAATGATGATTCTCTTCATCTAATTCCCGCAACTCCTTCAACTAATGAGTAATCAAAGGTAGGGGTTTAATTTTATCTATGTATGATCTTTTCCCATGTTCTTCCATTCTCTCAAAACAAAGAACAAGGGTTGTTGTGCTTCATACTTGCGAGCCTCTTGTTATCACCCTAACCGCGGAGGGTGCGGGCCAAACTAACATGGCCCGACTCCCTATGCTGATCACTTTGTGATGTTTCTTAAGCATGATGATGAGGCAACGTGACAATGAAGGTGGCAATGACAAAGACCACACTACCCATGACGTCCGCGAATCGCGCCGCCCCCGCTGCGCTCCGGTGCTCCCGGATGAACACTGCCGGCCCGCGCCGACCTGAGCTATGCCGAATCGGCATGCCCGACCACCACCCGGCCCCCAGCCCACCTACCCACACTCTGCCCGTACCCTACACGTTCCCCACATGGCTTTCCTGCACCTTGCCCGCACCCCGCGTAGCCTACCCGCGGCCTACCCGCGCCCTGCCCGCTTGCCCGCGCCCCACACGACCTGCCCGCGACCTACTCGGCACCCTGCCCATGGCCTACCCGGTGCCCAAATGGCCTACCTAGACCACCACCTGGCCTGCCCGGCATGCCCGCGGCCTGCCGCGCCATGCCAGGCTTGCCCGCGGTCTGCCGCACGCTGCTCGACCACCCGCCGGCCTCCCGACCTCTTGAGCCGGCCCACAGAGTCCCATGTGGCGTTGCTGGATGATCAGGCTCGGCCTTCCGGGCTGAGCCACCCGAGCCACGCCCCGCGCATTGTTGGACGAACTGGCCCCGACCCCGACCTCCGGGCCGAACCGCCCTCGCAGTTCACTGGGTCGGGCCCAGCAGACCGGGCCGAACCTAACAGGCTGGTCCACCCAATGGGCCAAGCCATACCAAATAGGTATGACCGGGTCGACCAGACTAGGTCGGCCCAGACTATGACGGGTCGAGTCCGTCCGACAGGGTCAGATCGGACCCCAGCCCACTATCATCCTTTACTTTCTTTTAGCGATATCTTTGGCACCAGATGACCGTTTGACGAACCGTTAGCGGTGCTGGTATTCTTGGAGCGCGAATTTCTCTTTAAGTTTACCCCATCAGAGTTTGGGGTATAGTTGAGATACGGTCAGGTTGGATCGTGCACGAATCCAACCGGGCCACCGGAACTAAAAGGCTAATAACGCATAGATCGGGCGTCCGATTGACGTGTCATCTGTTGCGTTGAGACCCCTATGACGAGGCAGACCTCTGAGATACTTTTTCATGGGACTTTGTGGCAGTTGATGTATCAACTCTTGTCTTGAGGAGCAGACCTTCCCGGAATCAAGCATGCTTTGTGGAAACCCTGTGGCTGGCTGTGCTTTGACGAGTGTTCCTGGATGCTTTGTGGATCTGACAACTCTAATTATTGTTCCTGGATCCTGTGTGGGTCTGACAGTTCTGACTTCTATTCTTAGATCCTGTGTGGTTTCAACAGAATAGCTGGTCCTGGATCCTATGTGGGTCCGACAACTCCGACCACTATTCTTGGATCATGTGTGGGCCCGACAGTTCTAAATGCTGGTCCAAGATCCTGTGTGGGTCTGACAACTTAGATGATTAAGTGGCTATATCTGATCATCTCTCTCTACATAAGTTGTATACCTGTGTGAGATGAGTCAGTGACTTCTATGTTTTCCTCATGACTGAGATGGGTTATTTGATAACTTAGGTATATGTATGGGAATATACCTAAGTAATGGCTATCCATTGATTTCATACCTTGTGGTATATCCTTGTTGGATTTTGTGAGACCTTGAGGGTCTCAGGGTCCCTACTGAGTATCGTTATACTCACCCCTTCACGCGCTATTCTCACATCTCTTTGTGTTGGATGAAGAAGACAGATAGCACTGACTGAGGCTGAGTGTACGAGGACTGGACGGTACCTGGAGGTGGACCTCATGACGAGTCGGTACCCGGAGGAGACTGGAAGACGTGGAGTGCTGAGGAGGTTATCTGTACCTACCCTTCAGGTAGAATCCATGGTGGATGATCCTGGAGCTGCTTTCACATTTTATCCATTTTTTACCTTTTCAGTTGTACTTGTACTTTACAGTTGGGCTTGTATTTCTGGACCCTATACTTTTTAGCACTCTCACTTTTTATACATTTTTTCTTAGTGTTTTGTATTCAACTATGCACTCTATTGTGTATGTTTTTAGTTATAAAGGCAATGCCTTCCTAGTTTAGGGATTTACGCCTTTGGTTCTAGTCGCCAGCCCTTGGCCTATGGAAGGCGGACTTGGGGTAGTCACGACACAGGCCCCAGGGGACGGGTCATGACATATACTCTTAAAATTAGTCATGAAATATGGTTATGAAAAATTAAATAACATTACGATCATTGAGACGGTAGGCAGTGTGTACTCATGAGTATGATTACAATTTTTCAATGATCATTATGGAAAGAAGATAAATAATACTTTATCCATAAAAATTATAATTATTTAATTAATGACATGTTTTTTAATTATATATATATATATATATTATTCATGTGATTTAGTGATTAGAATTGAAGAATCAGATCGTTTCACGGAGGCTGTAGTCTACACGTCCATGAACGACGTTTTCAACAAGTGAAATGGTAAGAATAAAATGATATATTACATTAAAATAAAAAAATTATGTCATTAATATAATTATGATATAATTTATATCATATATATTCCTTAAATTTACCCTTATTTCCTTCCAAGTGACATTTTAGTGAAAAACACATCACATTCATTTGTGAGGCGGTAGTTTACCATACACACGAGTGATGTTATCCAAACTACTACAATATGAAATGTAAAATGTGTGTATATGATATAATAAAGTAAAATATATAATTATGTTATAAATATCATATATATAATATATAAATATTATGTACATCATTGTGACCATCCATGATATGTCGTAATGGAAAAAATCAATGATATCATTTTGCGAGGTGGTAGACCACCATACTTATGAACGATGATTTCATAACCCATTTGATTGATATGTCTGTGTTTTATGTTATATCCATAAAAAAATAAATATTAATATATTTAGTATACATAGGTTATTATATAATAATGTTATCAGAAATATTTAAGGGGTGGAGAATGAAATATTATAGAAAGGCTCATTAGAGGACGTTACCTCTTCTTTAGGTATCTCAATTTGGTTTTCACCAAATCCATTCATTGGGGATATTTGTCAAAATTTTTGGCATATATAATGACATTAGGTAATTGGATATTTTATTAAGGTAGTTATTTAAAAAGAAAAATTGATATAATGGCGTGAATAGATGAAGAGGGGTGGATGCCTTTTACAAGCAGGTTGAGAGGCAAACTAGTAAATGTTTTAAAGAGAGAATTCTACCCATGAATTTTCAATATAAAGTGTACCAAGTAATGAAAAAACTAGGATATTTAAGGGATAGGTTATAAATATGGCCATAAAAATTGTTAATGATATCTTTCCACATCATTTTAACCCTTATGATTAATGTTTAACAACCATGTAAACTCGTTTTTAACTTAATCTTTGTAATTAATTTTAACTCTTTTAACTAATAAATTTGGTAAAAAATAATGTTGGAATTATTTGATATTATAAATTATCATTTAAAATATTTAATCAATTTTTCCAAACTCAATTCAAATAAATGTAAAAATTAAATTTATCATTAATCCCACAGTCGCGACAAGATGATAATTTCGAATAAGAGTATTTTTTTAAGAAAAAGAGAATTATATATTAACTATATGACTAATAATTATAATTTTATGAAAATGAATTAATATTTACTGATATGTGGAATGTAAATTACATTTAACACATTCCCCATTTTTAATTAATTTAATTAATTAAAAACCATAAAGATAATGCATTTTAAAAAATTAATTAGAAAACCATGTCTTTAAACCAAAAAAATAAACATATATTAAAAACCAATATAATATTAATTAAAAGTAATGAAGTTAATTAAATAATTCAAACGATAATTAAAAACATATTCATAACATATTGATACTTTAAAATAAAATAATTTATGGAAAATAAAATTCTTTTTACAAAAAAAAAGTATTTTAGATGTTCACTGAAAACTAACTATTTTCTAAAAAATACGAATATTTCACAGAAAGTAAATTTTGAAATTCTACTTCAAAAAATGAAGTTTATTTTTTCAATGAAATTTTAAATAATTTATAAAAATTAATTTTTAAATAAGTACACCATAGAATGGTGGCACAACTTCTTTTTTTAAAATTATACATTTTTTAAGAAAAGACGTATTTTTCTAATAATTTCTAGAAAAAAATGATGCATTTTTTACATTAAATTAAATATATAATATACCAACATAATAAAAAATTATTTACTATCATAAATTATTTTTATAAAACAAACATGTGTATTTACTAAAAATATTTCCTTTTATTTTCAAAATGGTTTTATATTCATTTCTAATTAAATTTTCACCAATGAATTAATAGTATATACATGTGTAAAACATATTTCAACAATTCAATTAATCCCTTTAATATGAAAAATTCCATCATTTGGGTTATAATATATTATACATCATGGGTTGTTTATGCTTGTTGTTTCATGTTAAATACACTATCAAATATAAAAATTTATTCATTGCATGTAACACAAGCTAAACTGAGTGTTGAGAGTAATGTAAGATAAACTTAGTGTTTCATTTCCTTTTGGATAACAAATATAATTTTCTTCTTTTAAAATCATGGGGTGCTTCATCCCAGACTCATTAATAAATATTTTCTTTGCAAATTGAACATAATATCTTAAATCAATGGTTAGAAATTAGAAAATAATTTTTTTATAAATCCATATTGAAAAAAGTATTAATGAAAAAATCTAAATAACAGAGAATGGGAAGTACACAAATTATATGTAATAACATATAACTAGGTTTAAAAATATGAGAGCATAGGTGGTAATGGATAAGATCTAAAAATAATTATATAGAGTGAATAAGGTGATTGATCAAAAACAAGTGGACGGGAAATATAATTTAAAGGGACTCAAAGACATAAATATGTGATAATAAAAAAGGAAACTAGAACTTTATAAATGATGGTTCTTAGATATTTTTTTGTTTCTTTATCAGTTTCCTAAAGTTAATGAATTATCTTACTATCTAGACAAATAAAATATGGAAATATACATAAATGATTAGTTTAATTCCATGCTTCGATCAAATTACAACACAATATCATATATTTTTTATAAATGATGTGTATTACCGATAAATATTTAAATTTTGATGCAACAAACTAAAAAATTAAAGACTACATAACCATGAATGGAATAACAATCTATTCCTAAAATATTTAAACATTAACTAAAATAAAAATGGTTAAAAAATGATAATATATTTATAAAAATGATTAAACCATATAATGATACAATAATATTCAGAATAACATTATAATACCATAGATCAAAATAAATTATTCCACAAATAATTATCCTTAAAATTCATCAAACCTTTCTTAACTAAGTTCTAAACCCAAATATTAGAAGGATTTCATAATATATTTGTCCAAGAAAAATATACCATTATTCCTCAAATTAAATTCAATATGTTTTTGAAAAAACCATAATCTTCACTATTAAAAATTGCATACTAACTGACACACCATGTAGGAAAGTGATAGAAATTACACCCTTGACACCCTTAGGTTATGGGATCATAGCCGTGTGACCTTGGATAATGAAATGGATTGTCACTCAACCTTCAGGTTGTCCTTTTTTCCCTTTATACCTAAAAAAGTTCCACCCTATATATCACATCATATTGATTCTAGAGGTTAAAAGTACCACAACCTAATAAAACAACTCCCAAAAAATGACATTAATAACCTCATAATTTTAAGTACTTAATACCATAAAATGAGGTTTCTATGAACTTGTACATATGACCATAATTAATTTTATAGACTTATGACGGTCTCCATATAACTTAAGATATACTCACATGAAAACAACCAAATATCAAATGTTGTTTAAACCATATTTTGATACCAATTATAACAAACTAGGACCTACACACCTAGATCAAGTGATGAAATCATTAAATTTGTATTTCCTACTTTGATGCCAATAATGGTGTCCTAATTTTTTCATTTAAACCATGAAACATAATATTGAAAAATTATATCACCTACAACCCCAAAGAAATTTTTGGTTTATATTTTTAGAAAATTATGATAACTTCCTATATAAACAATTAATATGAATTTAAAATATCAATTCTCCCACTTAACCAAAATTGTCATTTTCACATTAATTCATCAACATAATCCAAATGAAATAGATTTTAGGTACTAATTAATTGAACCTAATTATTTATAAACAGGAGAATAAGAAACACAAGAAGGGTGAGATAAAATTCATAGTAATGAAAAAAATAATAACTAATAATTCAATGTTATTAATGATTATAAGAAGAGAATAATTATAAGATAAAATAATCAATGTTCATGAGTATGATAGAAAAATATCGATACCCATCAAAATATAGATCATAAAACATGATAACATGGAATAAGTCATTACCAAATGAAATTTTCATAAGAATCAATTATCAAGAGACATTTAATATCAATTGTGAAAAAATAAAACACCAAAAACCCATTTAACGAATATACAAATAATATTGGTATCTTGGAAAATCATCTTATAGATACCTTATTGAACCCTCACAGAACCCTTACAGAACCCATTGAAATTTGAATAAAAATATGGCCAAATTAAAATATAATTATCTAGAGAACATAATCATTAACCAATGCATTGGTGTGCTATATGGTCTCACCTATAATTTTACCTATAACACGATCACCCAATTCTATCTAGTAACACAAATCATATATTATTTTCAAGAACAAAAATATGAATAAATACATATATATTTCATCATAAAAACAATAGAAAAAATTATTATTAATTTTTAACCTAATAAAACTATATAAATATAATTATTTTCATGTAAATATCTTTGAAACAGGACTAACATGTATAAAATAAATGTTTTCCAAAACAATCTCATTGAAACATGAGTAACCCATGGTAAAGAAATATGTTACATAATAATATCATTGAAACAATATTAATACATCATGATAATGAATAATGATGGTGTCATTAAAAAATACCCACAATGTACATAAGTAACAAAAAATAGTTTTTGATGTTTATTTATTAAAATACCTTTAATATTTAATAATAATCATTTTGAGTAAAATACCCTTTTCATTTTGAAAATCCCATTTTAAAACATAAAACAATTTTAATATAATTTCCCTTAAAACAACCATTGGAATAAATAATGGATTTATTGAAAATAATTAATTTTTATGGAAAATAACCATTAAACTATAAAATAATATTTATAAAACATTTTTAAAATAATTTTAACAAAACATTGTTTCAGAATAAAATATATTTTTGGAAAAAAATACATTTTTACATAAAAATATTTTTTTAATTATTAAGTACATAAATAGAGGAAAATTATAGTGGAAAATTAGTATCAAGAAATAAATATTGGAAAATATAACAAATTATAATTATTTTTAAGTGGATCATGAGTTCTAAATATTGGAGGCTTAATCACAAAAAATCCTAATAAATGATGAGATGGTGACATGAAACTCTTACCAGCTTAGTAAAATTTATTCCTATGAACCATTAAATAATATAATTAAATTAAAAGTACAATATCAAGAAAATGAGTATATTCATGATATAACATTTCAAATGGGAAGTATATACACCTCATGAAATAATATTGGTGTATAATATAACAAAAGTCTCAAAGGTATAAAATAGGGACAAAAACCAATTACCACTTTTGTAACATTTAAACCATAATCCCCATAAAAGTGAGATCATAAAGGGGATATGTCAATTACAATATTTTTATGTATAAGAATCATAAATTAAATTAATTATATATATATATACAACACAAAAAAAGTTTTGAATATGGTATATATATCATAAAAGTAAAAGTGAGATGAGAAAAAGCCTTACCTTGGGTCCAATTCGCCACGCTTGTTCATTTTATTCTTAAAAAAATATAGGTTAAATATTTATATTAATTAGAAAAATTTTAATTTTTATTATTACATTTATTTTTCTTGTTAAAAAATTATATTCAACTTCTTAATCAATTAGATTTCTATCAGCTGTTTTTACCATATTCAGCTTGTGTGTTAAAACTGAATTTGGTGGGTCAACTAAGGTCAATGGGGTTATTATTTAAAAATACCACAAAAAATAATAATGAAATAATTTTAAAATTTATAAATAAATTATAAAATTAAAATAAATCATGAAATATGGTTATGAAAAGTGAACCAATATTACAATCATGGATACTATAGGTTATACCTACAGAAGAGTAACAATCCCATTTTCAATGATAATTATAGAAAGAATGTAAAATATATTTTATCATTAAATAATTATAAAATTATCATAAATACCATATTATTTAATTATATATACATTTATATATCATTATTTTTATATATTTATGAGAATAATATGAATCACATCACTTCGAGGAGGCGGCCATTCACACATCTATGAATGATTTAACAACATTTTATGTAAATTAAATTGATTGAATAAAATGATACATTGTATTTATAAAAATATATTTTTGTCATTAATATAATGAATAATTAATTTAATTCAAATATATTAATTATATTTACCCTTATTATGTTCCATGTCACATGTTAGTGAAAACACATCAAATCGCTTCTTATGGTTCTAATTCACCATATACACGAGCGATATTACCGTAACCCCAATGTTTTGATGTTTAAAATGTTTTAATATGATATAATTAATCAAGAGGAATAATTAATTTATAAATATGATAAATATAATATATAAATAGTATTTACATCCTTATATTTTACCTTGAGAGGAGGTCGTGAAAAAAGAAACAACATCGTTTTGCAAGGAGGTAGTTCCCCATACATAAAAATGATTATTTCATAATAAATTTTATGGATGTGTGTGTGCCTCAAGGTCTTACCCATAACATAAAAAAATATCATTATATTTAGGACAATTAGGTTATTTTATAATCATGGTATCTTAATAATTGAATGAGGTGGAGAAAAAAATTGAAATGCCCGTTGGAGAACATTACCTCTTCTTTGGGTATCTCCTTTTGAATTACACCAAAGGAACTCATTGGTATGATTTATGACCAATTTACGGAATATATAATGATATTTGGGAAGTTTGGAAGTGATTTGGGTAGGTATTTTCCTATAAAAATTGATTTAGAGCTATGAATAGAGGAGAAGAGTTGGAGGCCTTTTATAAGGGTGGTGAGTGGAAAAATTGTATATGTTTTTAAGGAGGGAATGAAACCCATGTTTTATCCATGTAAAGTAGATCCAATAATTAAAAAAATAGAATCCATAAGTTATAAATTCAATAATATTTCATAAAATGGGTTATTTACATGTTTCTTGGACATTTTACCCTCATGTTTAATTTTTAACCTAAGTAAACTCATTTTTACCAAAATAACTATAATCAATTTTCACTATTTTCAATAATAAATTTGGTAAAACTTACATTGGAAATATTAAAAAATATAAATTATTATAATTCCACATATGGAATCTATTCTCTCAAATTACATTTACCAAATTTTATAATTTTAATTTAATATAAATCCCATTCTCATGAAGAGAGAGCAGGTTTTTAAAAAGATATTTTTAGGGAGAGATGATACTATATAAACTCTATAACTAGTAATAATAATTGTATGAAAATAAATTAATATTTATTAATATATATTTTATAAATTTAATTTAAATAATTCACTATTAGTTTTTATTTTATTTAATTAAAAAGGTGAATATGCACATTAAAAGTGTTTTTTGAAAAAACCATCTTTAAACCCAAAACAAAAAAAGTATTAAAAATGAATATAGTGTTTATTAAAATAACTTATATAGAAAAAATATAACATTAGTTACATGAAAACACATTAAAAAAATATTGGTACCATTTAATTACACAATTTATTAAAAATAAAATTCTTTTTAGAAATGTTTGTATTTTTCTATATTCACTAAAAAATCAATATTTTCGGAAAAAACCTAAAATTTAACCCCAAGAAATTTTTTAATTTCTGAGTACAAACTGTTTTTTTAAATAAAATTAATAATATTTTTAAAAATAAATTTTAAAATAAGTTCTCTATGAGAATGTGAAAATTTTCTTTTGAAAAATATACATTTGTATGTGAAAATTTGTTTTATTTTTATATAATGTTTAGTAAAAAAGGATTAATGTTAACAATTAGATTGAATATATTATATATAAATATATTAAAACTTGTTGGATTCAATTAATTCATTAGTATAAATATAACATGTGTATTTTAGAAAACTATTTCCTTTTATTTTTAAATTGGTCTTATATTCATTTCTAAATAATTGGTATCTATTGAATTCTTTATATATGCATGTTTATACCATATTTCCATAATATGGTTAATCCATTTCATAGACTCAGTTATAATGAATAAGATATAAAAGTAATATATATTATGTGTAATTTATATTTGGGGTTTCGTGTTGAATATTCTATCAAACATAAAAATCTTTGGGTTGTCTATAACATAATTTAAATTGAGTGTTTCATGTAACATATGTTAAACTCTGTGTTTTTTGTATTATACGTTATCAAATATAATTTTATTTTTTTGAAATATCAGGGTGTTACACTTTTCATATCATGGGGAGTCCTCATATGAAATCCATAGAGACGTTTTCCCATTTTCATATAGGTATAGGTGACATTTGTAAAATACACATAATTTGTGTGGATTAGCCATAACTTTTTGGCATACCAAGAGCCATGATATATACAATGAAATATGTATATTCATGTTATAACTCCTAAAATAATCTATAGTGCCTCTATATCTCTATATACTTTTAGGATGAATGGATAATTTTTTGAAATGAGATTCTACAAAAATATACTTCTTCAATTATAATATAAAAATAAAATTTACTATATTTCAGTACCTTGTCATTCCATCACTTTACAAGTTGAACTCAAGAACATTTCTAACCATGTTTTGAAGCACACAATATTCCTTCTCCCGCTCTTAATATTAAAATCGAAAAATAGTTGAATGATCATTTGATAAAGATAAAATATATACCCTACCTTAAATATTTCATGTTACATCCTTCATAGTTCAATAAATATTGGATCTTTTTTTATTCAATTCATTTTAAAGCTACCATGATCTTTTCATCTCAAATTATCTTCCACCATGTTCACATTTACAAGGTATTAATTTTTATTATAGTTAAAATCATTAATCAAATACAACCATATTATCTATTTCATATTAAACCCTCCATGTATAAATATATACCCTATACATTAGTGATCAAAATTTATGTCACACCATTTTCCATTAAGATAATGCCTTAATATATTCATTTATTATATTATAACTCCTAATTACTAGTCAAGGATTTTGAATTTTTACATATTTACATTTAATTAATGATATTAATAAGCTATCACTATATTATTTTTCAATATAAAACAAACTAGTTCCTTATTTAATGCATCACCTAAAATCACAAATCCTTATACACCATAAGGTAATATGATTAATGGTGCACTAATGAAAATAATATTCAGATCCATGAAATATCATTAAAATATTTTAGTAAAAATGAATTTCACTACCATCCATGATAAATGGGTAGTAGATTAAAAAAACATGGAATATTATTCATAATGCCTTAATAATATGTAGAAAATCCATGAATATTGTATACCTTAGTCATTGCATATGGTATAATCCAACATTCAATGAATTATTTATTAGAATTATTGTCTGATTGAAACCAATACATTTCAAAAATATACATGAATATTCATTAAATAACATAATCATCCATTCTAGAAGAATATATGTATAGGAAATTTGGAAACATGGATAAATAAAAATCTAGTTCATATGGGATCTACATTATCCCCCACTTAGTTCATAATAACAAGAACCATTCTTAGACACATAATATGTAACAACATGATATTTTGTTTATATTTTTAATTAATTTAATATTTAATATATTTTTTATTAAATTAAAACCTTATTTTGTTTTATGTGAAACACAACACTGAGGTTAGCTTATGTTACACGCAACACCGAGTTTAAATAAAACATGACCTAATATTAACATATTATTATTTAATATGATAGTTATAACCTAGGCATAATATTTGGGGTATGAATAGTATTAAATTAGTTCTGAAAATATTTAGTTTACAAATTTATATATATTGAAATATTTGGTAACCAATTTATAGGTAATGAAAATCAAAACTATTTTGAAGAAAATGAAATATTTTTCTGAAAAACTATTTTTATACAAATAAAAATAATTTAGGTAAAGGAATTAAACAAATAAAATTTTGTGAATAATTTTAATGAAATTTATATATTATATATTCAATTTTATAATTAAAATACACCTTATTCATTTTATATACAAAAAATAATAATAAATCCAATTTATGTTTAAAAAAACTAATATTCTTAAAATCAATGTCTCCACTTTTTTATGAACACCATTTAAACCTAATTTTGGATAATATTAGAAAATATATAATAAAAACTAAACTATATTTATGAAACCATAATATCAAAATTATGTTAGGGTTAATTTTATAGATTTTTCTAAAATGATTAGTTTTTTGATAACTTGTATCAAAATCTCAATTTAAATTGAAAACATCATTTTCATTTAAATCATATATAATATTGAATTATATTTAAAATTATATTAAAATTATATTATATAATTAATATATCTATTAATATAATTTAGGTCATTTCAATAAATTTCCAAAATAAATTTAGAAAAAATATTACAAACTTTGGAAAATTTTCCCTTTGAAAACATGCTTTTTAATCACATATAAGAGATTAATTTTAATTCCAATTTTTCCACTTATATTAATAGAATATGGAAAAAAATAGATTCAATATTTTTAATAATATTAATTTATATCATATAATTTTTTCAAATTAATTTTTTACCAATATGAATAAATAAATATTAAAAATTAATTACTGTGGTTAAGGAAAAAATGGGTTTACCGGGGTTTCGAGGTAAACGTATAAGGGTAAAAATAAACACAAAAAAATTCTAAAATGTATTTTATGGTCATATTTAGACCCTATAATTTATAGTTACCAAATATAATAAATTATTTATAATTTTTTGATGATAAAAATGATTTTTTAGGTTTTTCTTTTAAAACAATTACAACCGTGACTCTTCTCACTTATAAAAGGCCACCCCCTATCCTCTTTACTTAACACCATAAAATCATTTTGATTCTTCAATTCCCTAAAAAATAAAATTTAAAATTCAATCCTCTCTTAATTTAATCACTATTTTGAAATAATATCTACCTACGAATACTTCTGGTGCAAACCTAATGAGGTTACCCAAAGAAGGTATAATGTTATTCAATGAAAATTTTAATTTTACTTATTCCTCCAACAACATAATGTTTTATTAAACCATGATTATATAATAAAATAAGTTTATTACATATAAATATAAGTTTTTTAGGTTAATTTCATGATCTAAAACTATATCTACATCCCTAAAATGGGTTATAAAATCATCATTCATGTGTACAGATGACAACTTCCTCGCAAACAGATGCCATTTGTTTTTTCCATTACCTCCTTTCATGGTTGGGTATGATGATGGATAAAATAAATAAATAAATATTTATGATATTTATAATGAAATTATAAATTTTTACCAATTATATAATTAACATAATTTTAATTTCCATTCTGTAGGGGATACAATAACATTGCTCGTGTGTATGGAAGACTACTGACTCACGATGCGATGTGATTATTTTTCACTAATGCATTACATGAAAGATAATTAGTATAAATTAAATGAATATATGTGATATAATTTAACTAATTATGAAATTAGTGACTTTTTTATCATTATTAAAACATAATATATCATTTTTGTTCTTACATTCTTTCTCACTAAAATATGACAACATTATTCGTGTACTTGTGGATTACTGCCTTCACGAAGTGATATGAGTCTCTTTTAATTATCTAAAACATGGATGATATGTATGAGTATATTTTATTAAATAATATGGTATGAATTATGTCATGATCATTTTGCAATTATAATATTTTACTTACATCTAATCAAATATGAATTTTAAAAAATATAAATTCTATTCATTCTTATGTACTTTCTACCATCTCCATGATAGTAACATATCTGTTTTCTCAAAACCAGATTTATTATAGGTATTAAAAATATAATTAATGTATAAATATTATAATTATTTACTATTATTACTCTAAATTTTATGTATACACGATCAATGTAAGAGTTCCAACAACAAAAAATCAAAACATATACGAAAAACAATACGGTTATTTCCCAAAATGTGTCATTAACATAAAATTTATAATAAAATTGTTATAATAGGTAATATATAAATAATATATTATATGATATATTTAATTTTGGATCTTTAATATATATATTATATACTTATACTTATTATATATTGTGTCCAAATGAGTACGAATGAAGTCGAGACTAATTGTAATGGATTTATAATGTCCCCTTTATTTCTAGGAGACATATGAAAATTCACAATTCCATTTATTTTTTATGGTGTAAATACTTACCTATTGACATGTAATATATTGAATATTATACTTTTAATTATATTGAATTTTTTACTTTATATTATTCTTTATTAGGGATTATGATTAAATAGATTACTAAAGTTCTAAGAGATTCCAGTCTCACTTTTAGTTTAATGTGTGACACATTATATATTCACAATAAGATTATATTATATGGTGCATATATATATATATATTTTCTTTCTAAAATCCAGTTTATGGGTAACTGGTAACCATTATAATATTCAAAAACATCACCCAACAACATTCCACCTTCAAATTAAAAATTCAAACTTCAAAATTCAAGATTCAAAATTCAAAATTCAAACCAACCACCCTTATCAATATCGAGCCACCAACCATGACACGCGTACCCAGTGTGAACCAAAAATCCACCATCCATCATGCAGAGGCCTGACCGTGTCAGACGGTCATGTCACTACCCACTTTCATCTTCATTCTCAATGACACCACCAGCCTATCCACACAGGTGACATCCGCATCATTGATGCCCACCGCCACAATAGCACTGAACACCAACACCCTTGCCATCACCATCCGACAGAAAATCATGCCTCAAATAGTATCCATCAAACTCAAGGATGAACCAAACGAACATCCAGAGATGAAAATATCTCCACTGAAAACATTAAGGAAGAAAAACCTAACAAAATATGATGAACAAAAATCAATCCCCATAATCATTGCCGAATCCACAACTGAAGATCACTAGACACAAAGAGAACAAGTACCAAATCCATACTCAAAGGAAAAAACTGAAAGAATGATGAAACTGGAGAGATCCACCATAGGACGCGCCTCTAAGAAACAAATAACAACCATCAATTTCAAAGCATACCTTCCTTCAGGACTGACATTACACCGAGATGGCTTGACGCATACCCAAACAACATCGACACCTCGTGCCTCCACGAACACCACACATCGATAACCAGAAACACTATTAGAGCTGAAAACCACAAACCAAACCAAAAAAAGAGGCATCAAAAACATCATATCTTGCTGAAAGGAGCCCCGTCGAGGGCCATTGAACCCGATCCCGCCACCGCCTTCAGTGCCACACCAGAGGACCAGATTTCCCAAAACACTCGTCGACTAAACGGAACGCGATGACACCCCCAAACCACCGCATCTGAGACCCGCACCCTGGCCCAACACCACACCATATTGGAAAACCCTAGCCATATATGAGGTTAGAGCGAAAAGAAGGTCAAGCGCGATGTGGATCACTGAGGATGAAGATGAGCCCATGCCACTAGAAGCGGCCACACCACGAACGCGCTGAGAAGAATGATGAGGGAAGAAGATCCGACCGGAGGAGGAGGTGGAGAGGAGGGAGGTGGAAGGGGAGAGAGAAAGAGAGTTATATGGTTCATATAGATACCATGAATTCATATTATTATTACACTAAAAATTATTAGTATTTAATTATCTATTTGAGTATCTATTTTTTATGGGATTTACAATTCAAAAGATACAAAATTAGTTATGGATTTTTGTCTCCATTTTCCTTCTTTGAGACATATGATTATGTTATGAACCTATATTATTGTACATGGTGTATATAAATCTCCTTTGGAATGAAATATAATGAATTTATTTATCTTCATGATATTATTTTAATTTAAGGATATTACTTTATAGTTTTTACTTCTCAATGTTATTATGTGGTAACTATTTTATGTTGCAATATCATTGTTTATCAGGATTGTGTATGATTATGTCTCCATTAATAGAATATTATTATCTCTATCTCATAAAACATAATAATTTTATTCATTTATAGTTAATTCATGAGAATAAAATTTTCCCTTAATTTTTTTTATGTATTTATGATTTCAAAAATAATTCTTCTAAGAAAACTCTTTACTTTTATTAAAAACAAATTTCATTCAAAATAATGTTTTCTAAAAAAAATAGAAATGTTTTTAAACATTTTATAAAATTATTAATCAATTAATGTTTTACCCATGTTTGAATTTATAATATATTTATTAAAAGGAATATTCATGTAATTTTAATAAATAATTCCCATTTATCCATTACATAAAATGTGAAAGGAATATTTTTGTATGGAATTAATAGAATTTACCACCATCGTGATCGTTATTTTCATTGAAGATTACTTAGTAATATTTCAAGTAATTTTTAAATGTAATGTATTTTAAATTTTTTTGATGATTTAAAAATTATTTTCAATGGGGAAATATTATTTTAATAGAGAAACGTTCTAATTTATTTTTAAGTATTCCACTATAATTTTTTTTGTATATTTTTAATGAAAATGAGTCTTAAATTGTTTTATGTTTCAAAAACTGATTTTTATTAAAATTTATATTCATATGGATACATTACAAGTGATTTATCATTGGATAATATTTTCCATCAATGTGTACATCTTTTTTGGAAATTATTCTTTATTTAGGACATGGAAAAAGGATATGTAATACCCTAGAACACCCAGAGAGGAGAGGGGTGTATCATAGTGTCAATATTTTAATTGAATGATAAATATATTTTCCCTACATTGGTAGAAACTAGTAAAAATGGTCTTATAGATTCATATAATTTTCAAACACCAATACGTGGAAATACAAACACAACACAATAGCTTTACATAGTAAACCACTAAGAGATAGTACATGGAGAATATTCTAACTATGCTTTTTCCATACAAGAATCCACTTAGAGTCACTAGTTCTTTTGGATTATAAATGATCATATGAGGTTACTCTATTACAAGAATACATTCTTTATAATAATTTATTTGTTAACTCACTACCTAACTCATATCACTTTAGTTGATATCCCATTACTCACTACATTACAATATGTATTTCTCATTTTGTCAACTTTAATGCCACAACAGTAGCATGGACACATAATTCTTTGTTCTCGAATAATATGAGTCTTTTCTTGCATTATATTAAAAAATTTATTACTTTGAATGAAATATTAAATCAAAATATTTTTTCATAGAATACACTTGGTGAAAAACATTCATTTATTAAAATATTTCATCTTATCACATAACTTTCACACTCTCACACAACACCTCTATTTTCATGCATGTTCTACTTTTTCATGAAAATATAAATTTCACACAATATACCTGTATGATGAATTTCACTTGGTGTTTATAGATACAAGTTATTTTCTTCTTGAATCTCCATGTCATACCACTCTATTTTTTGCAACTCTAATTATCTGAACTCTACATTGGGAATCTCTTACATAAAGAAGTGTGTCTAGATCATTTCTAGTAAATATATATAGAGAGAGTTCCATTTTACTAGTCCTAAATTCCTATTTATAAATGTTACTTAACCGTTATGAAATTGCAATACACACCATCAATATTGTGTGAAACGTTTTTGGTTTTCAATACTTCATCAATTTGACATGGCATTTAGGGAGAAAATTCAAACTTTATTTTGTGGGTTTTCAAAATATTAATTTTCATAAAACTTCATGAGAAAAAATATTCCAAATCTATAATTTTATAGGCTTACATGGAATATAATTTTCATGTATTTCATGAAAACCTTTTCACCCATTCACACAGTACTAGAAAACTGTTCTAACTTTAATATGGAAGCCACTATCCTAGTTCTGGTCACTTTTCTAGATCAACCCTATGTAGATTGTCATCAAACGTGATACACCATCAATTTATCTACACAAATAAACATGGTTCCTTAAATAATCCCGTTTGGGGTGGTTGGAAAACAAAATATAAATACAATAAATTGCAATTCCTGAAAAAATAGACTACATTGAAATAGATCATCCATCCCTCAAAGTCTTTGTGATCAATTCTTAGTTTATAGAAAATGAGTTCAAGAGAGAATTCAATACCTCAAGTGACCTCATGTCTTTAAAACCTATATTATTTTGAATCCATTTTGTTGAATGTTTTACATTATCCACTTTTGAAAATAAACCCAAAAAAATTGTATTATTCCCATTAGCAACCAAAACACCCCGACATGATATGTCCAACTAAAACCTACCCCACATTCACTAACAGATGGAACCATTTAAAAATAATATAGAGGGGTAAAATCGTATCCTCATCATGAAATTTTAGGTGGATTAACACCAAGTTTTATATGATGATTCTTAAACATTGGTGTTTCTAAAAGATTATTCAGGATGTTAGCCACAAGATTATTAGTTAAAAAAATTATGAATTTTAATAAAAAAATGTTTAAATATTTCTTTGATTAAGTCATATCTGATATAAATATGTTTTCTAGGAGAGTGTTGAACAATATTTTTTGTGAGATCACCCTATAATTATCATAGTGTATCACTATCAGCTGTTTCACCTCATCACCAATATTGGTATGTTATTGTTTCATCCATAATATCTAATTTTATTACTTTTCCAAAGAGATATAATATTCTTCAAATATACTAATAGAATCTATTTATTGTTACTTAATCAAGTATCCCCCACATATTTAGGTAATTAATAATTTTCCCACTAGTTTACTTTAAATCTACCCCATCCCCAAACTAGTCAGCATCAGAAAATGCTAACAATTCGTTATCCCTTAAAACTAAAAAGCATAAATGAATATTATGAGCACCATGAATATACCTAATGATTATTTAAACTACCAAAAAATTAACTTCCTTCAAATTAAATGGGTATTGATCCACTAAACATATTGAAAAGGTTATATATATACATGTTGAAGTGTAATATAATAATCTTATAATGACCCTCTAGTATAAGGTGAGATCCTTATATTTCCCATCCTCATGCCTTTTTGATTTTTTCCCAACAGTAATCAGATTTGGGATTAATTTTTGGTATATTCATGTTGAATTTATTCAAAATATATCATGAATAATTTTCCAAATAAATGAAGGTGTAAAACTACTTTTGAATCACAAACATCTCCTAAATGTATGTGTAAGATCCTAACCTTTTCTGGAGATCTCTTGAGATCATTTTTAGGAACTATTCTATTTATTTTTATTTTTATTTATTTGGGTTACAAAATGGGTTTATTTTTGTGGAATTTTTGAGAAAAATTAATGAAAATGGGGTTGTTCATGGTTGGAATATGGTCAGGGAAAACTCTGCGCCCCATCCAAGAAAACCATGAAACCCTGTATAGTGGGGAATTTTAGGTTTGGTGCATGATTTGGAAAATATTGCACCCTATTTGGAGTTACTGTGAACCCCTAAAATAATAGGCACATGGTTGGCATATGGTTAGGGATAACCATGCATCCCAAACAAGATAACAGTGTGTCAGAATTAATTAATCCAAAAATTTATTTTTAAATTTCCTCGAACCCCATATACTCACCTATTTCAACCCCAATTAAACTTTAGGACCTATTTTAATTTTTTGGAGCTCAATGGATGAATTCAAATACCAAGTGAACATCGTTCATTGTGAATTGAATCCCAGATCTAGGGTCTGCTCCTTTCCTGGTTAGTGAATCCTCTCCCGATTCTTGTCTCATGCTTTCTATGTTCTTTTATGATTCTTTCAGGGACATTATCTTCTATAATAGACATATCTATATATATTTAGTGAGATATATATCTATTATTATAGATTTATATCTATATTTATAATATCTTGATTCCATTAATCATGATTTAGGGTTTTGATATTCAGATATAGATCTATGTCATTATGCTGCTCAGTTTTTGGAGATTTTTATTGGCTAGTTATCCATTAGAAAATTCAGGTAGGGGGTATAATATTCAATAACCATAGTCATGATTTTTATAGATGTATGGAATTTATATAATTTCTATCAATCTTTTACAATATGAATTCAAAAATTGTGTTAATTAATGAGTCCAATTGATTAATTGAAGAATTGTAGAAATTGATAATAAATTGTAGTATTAATTATTATATTGAGGGGATGTCAAATCAGATAATTAATTCAGATATTAATTATGATATTTATGGATCATGATTTATATAATTAATTAGGGAATTAATTATGAGATATCTAATTGGTTGAATTGAGATAATTAATTATGGGATTAATTATGTGATGTTGATATTATAGATTGAGATAATTAATTTTGAATTTAATTATGAAGATTTGAGATTTAGAATGAGATAATTAGTTGTGGGATTAATTATGGGAATATAGTTTTTTGAATCATGATTAATTAGTTGTTAAATTAATTAATAGTTTTGAGGAATTAATTAATTCGTGAATTAATTATAGAAATTATGTTATAAACTAATTGTTGAATTATTGATGGAATTTATTTGAATAATTAATAACAAAATTAATTATGTGTTTATGAATGTGATCATGGTTATTCCAATATGATGTAAATAATGGGAATATGGTAATTATAAAATTTTCTTATTAATGGGAACATGTTCATTCATGTATGAAGTAAAGAATTAAAATAATTTCATTCTATTTTGTGTATATGAATGGGAACATGGTCATTCAAGTATTAATTTGAGAATGGAAACATGGTCATGGTAATTTGTGATGTATTATTGTAAATATGGGATTTCAATTATTAATTAATTAAATTTAACAAAGTTACTCTTAGATATAACCTCAACAATGACTAGGGTATGACCCGTAAATCTTTAGAATATTGTAGAGAATATTTATAAAGCTGAGTGTTGAGTCAGTGTGGGAAGTCGGGTCCTAGGGAGCCACGGTACAATGATATTGAAAATATCAAATAGGTTTTGTCATGTGTGCATAGTTTTACTTTGAACATAAATAAATCTCCCTGGGAGTCATGGATAGTATTTTGGATACCGCGATTGAGGCCAAAACGTTGTGTTTACCATAGGCATGACATAAAATTGTCCACATCGGGAGTTTTGGATAGAGGTTAGTTGGTGGGGCATTAAGTGGTGGATTAATTAATATTTTATTTAATTAATTAATCGGAACCTAATAACCCTCCCCCCTTTCTCTTTGGTGTAATACACAACCAAGAGGAGTACACCCCTCATCTCTTCCCACTTATCCACTTTGGAGACAAATGAATGTGATGCCAAATCATTAAATCACGGTGATTCTGATCACTATTTTTAATGTATACCATAATTAGATTGAGAAAAAACATGATCGGGGTGGTTTTCCTCTTCCAATGATTTAGTCTTTCACCAAAGAGGTAGGAAGATTTGAGTTTTGGTTATGATCCCCTTCTTTACACATTGTTTTAAGGTTCTAGAGCCCAATTACAATTGATAGAGATCATTTCAAGGTATATCTGTAATATTTGGGGTAAACCCTGGAAAATTAGAGGTTTTTGGAAGTGATTCCCAACTGGAATCACCATCTACATGGTGTTTAGTTCTATGACACATGTTGTGTAGCTCTTCCTATTCGAGGAAGATGAAATCTTGGGACTAAACTCTGTTGTATGGGTTTATACGCCATGTAGTTCCCTAAAATGTGTAATATTGGACATGGCTGGGGTTATTTGTGTGATACTATGAGGCTCTATACTAATACACAGACAAGGTACATGGACACAGGGTCCTGTACATAAACATGGGAAAACTATATGGGTAAGCGGCCATCTAGCCTAAGTACGCCGTGTAGTATGGGATGCACGATGTGTGAGGGACACTGTTGGCTGATCCCTATATAAGAGAAAAATTTATAGGGGATGAGTGATGACGGATACAAAATGTTCTTCTTATACATGTCGTGTACCCATACATGGGCTGGTAAACTGTGTAGATATGATAATGGATGGGTGATCAGGCATGCTCACACCATGTGTGTCCTAGTGCACTCTGTGTACTCTTAATAGATCCTCCTTAGATATTTCTCTTTCAGTATCTTCTTCTATAGAACTCAGATTTAGGATTTTGATTGGTATATCCTAAGTGGTTTTCCACGAATAACATGATGTTGGACTCTGTTACGGATTATGAGATATGAGGTTTCATAGATCGAGCTAGCCTATTGTAAATCTATACTAAGACGATATTGGAGATCAGTGTGGTTCATGCAGTGAGACACTATTATTGGTACTCCCCTAAAGGACTAGGGTGTAGGTTTTCATTACATATCTTCATATGTTGATATGGGACTCACCACTTCATGGGAGAGGGGTCATTACCTTTGTGTAGTTTCCTTCGAGGGTGTTACTCCCCTGATGGACTAGGGTGAAGGTTTCCCCACGATGTTCATGAAGATGGAGAGTACTCCCCTGTCATTATAGATAATAATTCCTCCATATAATATGTATAGGTAGAGTCAGTATTCCCCTACCATGACAGGGAGTGGTTCCTCTCTCCTAGTATTCAGTACTCCCATATTGGATTAAGGTTTGGTTCAACCATAAGTGTTGTTCCAGCAGAGTTGGTACACCCCTGTTGTGTTAGGGAGTAGGTCCACTAACCTGGGGCCATTACTACTCTTCCATGTGAGGTTGTGGGTCCCTTATAGTGAAAGAGTTGGCAGAGTTGGTACTCCCTTTTCCTACTGGGGTGTCAGTCCTCTAGCAACATAGTGGTACTCCCCTACTGGGTTAGGGTGCATATCCTCAATCCACGAAGTGGTACAACCCTATCATATTAGGGTGAAGGTCCTCCATTCTCTAATTATTACGCCCTTATTGGATCTAGGTGTTGGCCCTCACTTATGGAGTAGTAATCCCCCATCATCGAGTAGTTGTGGGGAGCATGTCCTGCATTGGATTTGGAGCTACATCAGTTGTGGGGAGCATGTCCTGCATTGGATTTGGAGCTACATCAGTTGTGGGATACAGTTATGAGGAGTGGGACACTATAATTTATATGAACGAATCCTAGATAAAAGTTAGTGCTCCCTTTACAGACTCAGGTGTGGGGTAATCC
Organism: Viscum album; assembly: GCA_963277665.1. Taxonomy (NCBI): domain Eukaryota; kingdom Viridiplantae; phylum Streptophyta; class Magnoliopsida; order Santalales; family Viscaceae; genus Viscum; species Viscum album. The sequence goes on from OY728119.1 coordinate 1,689,547,539, forward strand.
ATGTAGGAGGGACAAAAGTTTTGTGGGATAGTTTGGAACATTACTCCATTGACTGTGGGACAGTGGTGAGGAGTGGGTCCCTCTGTTATCGTTTTTATAGAGGATGAAGGTAGTGTATAGTTTTGAGCAGTGATCCCTCAACTATGTGTTCTGGTGAGGGGAGAGCCACTTCACATGGGTTTCATTAGCTTGCACTAGGTGAAATTTAGTGATTGAAGAACCTATGGTGCTGGGAACTAGATATGGACCTAGTACGATGTTTCCAAGGGAGAAAAATGTCTTGGACGTACTATTAGGAATGGTAGAGTTCTTTCCAATAGAGTGCATCTCACAGATGTGTTCATTATGGTATGGCTGAGCAGATGGATTATGTTCTCCTAGTTTCATGTTATGGTTGGAGCCTATGAAGAGAATCCTATCACTGGTTGGGAGGTCCGACCATATAAGACATGTTTTCTAATATAAGTATATCTAGGTGATTTTTTGGAGTCCATGTAGTGTGGTCACATGTTGGGATTGAAACCCCTTATAGACCTAGCAGACTAGTCAGGTACAATTGAGGACAGTTCTAGATGGATTTTCTCTCTCTATTAGGGATTCCCTCTAGCTAGGTTGAGAATAATATTATATTTAAGTAGATCCATTTTTATTTTTGGGGTTTGGGGGTGCCTATGGATTATTTTTATAATCACCCCAACATAAGATTTTCCCGCACATGGTTTGTATCTTGTGAGGATTAGAAGACTTTCAAAAGAGTCCAAGGAGTACTAGAGGCAGGTAGAGCTCAGTGATATAGACATGTCAAGGTGTTTACCAAAGTTGGGCCGATGAGTTTTCTTGAAGTTAAAGTCGATAGCGACCCCATCCTTCTGAACAAGTTGAACACTTTTACAGTTTTCTTTGGTGGGTGTTGTTTTTCCGTCTTTAACCTTAAATACTTATATTGTACTCTAGTTGTGGGATATTGATGTGTGCATGCATTCATTGCTTAGTGGTTTTTACATTTTAGAATTTTATGAGCTTGGAGATGTGTGTGTGTGTATAGGTATATAAGAAATTCCTCCCATGTTAGTTATATGCCTACTCAGTGCTAGTCTCTAGCCCTTAGCCTATTAGAGTTATGTTTAGGGAGTTGTGGCTTGTGCCCCATCATGTCAAGTTGTGATAGTGTTATATCAGAGATGGTCAATTCCACATTGGTATTACAATGTTGGGATATTGGTTTGGGTTGCATAGCCATTGGTTTTAGGATGTTTTGAGATTGGATCTCAGGATATAGGTTCTAGTGTTGCTATAACGGCTGAAGTATCTATTCACCATGACTCTGGTAAACTTCTTTTCAACTTGGTACATTAAGAAACTAGTCTTCCAAAAATAAAATGATACATGCATTATATAGGATTGAGTTTTTGGTTTTTCATGTCCTTCTTGAGTTAGCCCCCCCAAATATACTCAATATCCATGGTATGTCTTGATTCTATTTAAGGATGCCACCACAATGATAGCTAGATAGGATTACATGGAAGGATTTTGATGATGATAGGCCACTTGATGAGGCTTCAGTGTACATGACTAATTTTTCGGCATTACATCTATGTGGTCCACCGGTAGTGCCACCACCTATTTAGCAGTAGGTTTTCCCAACAATTCAGGTCAAGGATATGCACCACATGAGTGTGTAACACAAGTTAAATAGGTAGTGAACTATTAGGTAGAATGGTTATCTAGAACCGTAACAAGTTGATGAATTTCTCAAGGCATCGACACAAGTTTTATACTTAGTAAGGAACCCTTACGATCATATGGTGGTCCTAGCGGTGAGCCTTTTGCAGGATTCAATCTAGTGATGGTAGACATTGGTGATACAATATAATGATGAGGCAATGATCACTTGGGATGAGTTCAAGCAAATAATTTGAAAATATTTTTAACCAGCCACATTCATGTAAGTGTGTATCTAAGAGCTTATATATCTTTGGTAGGGTAGAATGAAAGTGGAGGAGTTTTCAGTGAGGTTCTCATAATTGTCTTGATACTCCATTGATATGGTTTGAGATCCATTATTCAGAGCATAGATCATTTAGAAATGACTACATTGAAATATTAGGGAAACTATGATCCCGTAGTACATTCCAACCTATAATGGAGTGCTAGAGGGAGTTGTGGTGGTTGAGAGTTTCCTGGACAAGGAATAGGTAGATATGACCCGCAAAAGTGGTCACGGGGCTGACACTTCTTTAGGAGATGGCATAAGACATGTAACAGGATCATGACACATGAGGTATACACATGCATAGACTTAGGCAATTGGTTATGTGGTGTAGGAGCATCCCTGAGGATCATATTATCCGCATGAGAGATGGTGTTACACTTGCAATGATCAGGGCATATCGCTTGATATTTTACAACTTTCCATACTTCTTATAGGTAGCCGGATGGTGAGACTCTATGGTAGAGAAAATTCTTAGATTACAGAGTTCCACTAGGTGGAAGATGAGGTGCAGGAGCTAGTAGAGTGTTGGAGGTGGCAAACAGTTCAAGGTGTCACCACCACCACCCCCAGGTGGTCCGGACTGTAGGCCATAGAAACCATTGAACTAAAATCACCAAGGATAAATATAGTTACTACCCAGGTCCTTTCTACTTTATCTAGTCAAAATTGTGTGACTATTGTGGGTACTATTTTCTTTCCACTTCTTCTTAAGGTTTAACCAGGGTGATATGATGAGTCAGTTGAACTTATTGTTGGTAGTTACGACATAAGGCCTAGTAAGGGCCATTGTGAATTTGAGAAGCCATTTATTTTTTCATTAGTACCCTTGTGTGTTTTGATTTAGCATTGTACACAACGCACTCGAGGAATATGTGGTTTTGTTTCACAAGGATTTGAACTCACGAGGATAGGGACACTTTACCCACCGAGCTGCATTTTTGTGATGTGACCAAAACTATGCCAGAGAGTCAATTCTGCCCAAAGAAAAAAGTATCAAGGTGTGGTGGATGAGTTCCATAGAATTGTGTGTTCCTGGAAAGTTTATGTAATGGACTTTCAAAGTAGGCCATGGCCTTCTAGTGATGTTTCCCTACTCGACCCCTTTATGTTTGGTGGCCTAGATAGAGGGAGATCCTTTCATAGAATCATTTCGTAGAAGTGGAGTAAGACCCTACGATGTTTCTGTAGTATAGATTGGTTTCCTACCATCCATTCTCAGCTAGGATTACAGTAGTGGGTGTGGTTTTGTTTCTTTTTGGGTGAGATGTGTTACAACTATAGGTTTGTAGATGAAGGGCCTGGTAAGACATAATCTTACTCATAGTCAACCTTGTTCTGTTCGTGAATACCCTCATGTGTTCAGCGTCAACCTATAACACAAAATTCTTGAGTATGTTGTTATAAATTCCATATAGGGTAGGATGTGAACATTGGGTTTCCCTTAGTATATGTGTTAGGTCAGCAAGGTGGTGTACTGCTAAACCCCATTACTATAGATGGACCGTGGTGCTTCGTTCATTCCCACCTATCATAGCTAAAGAGACATGTGTCCATTTGTGCACGATGTTGGCATGGTAGAAGCTAGACATAATAGTGGATTGACCTTGGTGGTTCCTCTGTGTCTGTGATTGTAAGAAACACAAGAACCCTCGGTGAGCTCACTGGTATGGGAGTCCTATGGGGAGATTGGTTTTTACCTTATGCTTAGGCCTTTTCATTTTGAAGATGAAAAGACCTAATGTGGGGAGAATACAAGGAATTAGTTTTTGACCTGCTAGACTTTGGAATATTTTGAAGAATATTTCTAAATCCCAGTGCTATGTCATCATGGGATACCAGGTCCTGAGGAGACACGATGCAACGATATTAAAAATATTAAATAATTTTTGTCACGTTTATGTACTTTTACTTGAAACATAAATAAATACTTCCTGGAGTCTCAGATCGGATTGTTGAGATCATGGTTGTGTCCAAAATGTCGTGTTTACCCAAGGTTCACCATAAAAGTTTTCACGCCAAGAGTTTTGGATGAAGGTGAGTTGGTGGGTCATTAATTAGTGGATTAATTAATAATTTAATTAATTAATTAAGCTAAAATTAATTACACTCCCCCTTTCTATTTGGTGCACAACATAACAAGTAAGAGAACACCCCTCGTCTCCTCCCTCATCTCTCATTTGGTGATGAACAAAACTGACACAAAATCGAGAATGAAAGGTATTTTTAATCTCTGTTTTTGATGTTGATCATCATTAGATCATGAAGAATCAAGATACGAGCATCCTTCCTCATCCAAAGCTTCATCATCTCTCTAGATTGGTTGTATTATTTGACTTTTGGTCCCTATCCCCTTTTCTATGTATTTTTAAGGTTATATATCCAAATTACAATTTATAAAGATTCATTTTAGGTAGATTTGCAGGTTTTAGTGTAATCTAGGGACAATGAGAGGTTTTTGGAGGTGATTCCTGACTATAATCAACATCTAAAAGGCATGTTGTTTAGTGAAACTTTTCATGTATCTCATTATGATGGGGGAAGATTAACTTTTGGGACTATATGCTCTGTATATGGGTTACACGTCATGCAGTGTCGTAAACCATGTAATCTTTGGACATGGATAGGGTTATACATATGAAACTACATGACCTTGTACAAACAGATGACCACGGTACATGGAAAACTGGTTGGGTACAATGTCATAGGAAAAATACATGGGTAGGTGGCCATCTATCATAGGCATTCCATTTTGTATGGGATCCACGACGTGTGAGGTATACAGTTGACTATTCTATGTAGACGATGAACATGGATATGTGCTAAGTGGTGAGGGACAAGATGTGTACCTCCTTTACACGTTGTTTAACCATAAATGGGTTCTTAAATGGTATAGACAGATACATGAATATGTTCTTGGGCAGACACACATGCCATGTTTTTTCCTGTGCACACTGTGTACTCCTAGGTGATCCTCCTAGGATATTCTACCTTCCATATCTTCTTCTATGGGACTTGAATTCTGGATTTTGAGTAGTATATCTTGAGAATTTTTCCATATTGAACATGATGGTGACCTCTATTATGGATTATAATATATAAGGATTACTAGATCAAGAATGATTATTATAAAGTTGTAATGAGATGATATTTTAGATTGGTGTGGTTTGTGTAGAGAGACACCAAGACTGGTACTCCCCTAATGGTCTAGGGTATAGGGTTACCTTACCTCACTTCCTAGAAAGAGACATAACTCCCTATGTCCTAGGTGAAATTTCATTACCTTTAGGATGTTTTCTCCGGGGGTGTTACTCCCCTAATATACTAGGGTGCGAGTTTCCCCATGATGTTCATGAATAAGGTCAACACCCCCTATCATTATGGGGCGTGGGTCCTCCGTTTAAGATGTATAGGTAGAGTTGGTACTACCCTTCCATGGTAGTGTGTAATTACTATATCTTAGGAGTCGGTGCCACTATTATATTATGGTGCAGGTCCTCCATACGTGTTGCTTCAGAAGAGTCGGTACTCCCAGTCATGTTAAGGAGTGGTTCCTCTATCCTAGGGTCGGTACTCCCCAACCATGTTAGTGTGCGGATCCCCATAGTTAATGAACTTGAAGAGTCAGTAATATAATTTTATACTATGGTGAGTGTCCTCTAGACATATATTGGTACTCCTCTATAGAGTTAGGGTGTGGGTAATCAGTCTATGGAGTGGTACTCCCTTGTCGTATCATGGTGTGGGTCTTCCATTCTCTGAGTATTACTCCCCTATTGGATCAGGGTGAGGGTCCTCACTTACAAATTAGTACACCCCAATCTCTGAGTAGAAGTGGGGATTATGTCCTCCAATAGAGTTGGAGATAACTCAGATGTGGGATATAGTTATGAGGAGTGGTACCCTTCACATGATGTGAACGATTCATATATAATATTTAGTGCTCCCTTGATGGACTAAGGTGAAAGCTACTCAATACAGGAGTGATAGAGGATTCACGGGTTAGTTAGGAGTTGTAATCCCTCAACTATGGGGTATTGGGACTCATGTGACCCTCCATTCTATTTTGTTTGAGAGGATGCATGCAATTCATAGTCCAGATCAGTGCCCCCTCCACTGTGTGCAGTGGGGAGGGGTGAGCCTCTTCAATTGGGTTTCATTAACTTATGTTGGGATCAAGGTAGTGATAAAAGAGCCTATGGTTCTATGAACATGAGATGGACATAGTAAGATGTTTCTAATGGATCAAATTCTCTTGTATGATCCATTAAGAATGGTAGAGTTATTCCATAGAGAGTGGATATCTTAGACGGGTGCCATCTAGGATAGATGAGCTCATATGGTTTATTCTCCATGTTTCATGTTATGGTTAGAGCCTATGAAGATAATAATGTCACTAGCTGTGAGGATGGATCTTATGGGACATGGTGTCTAAGAAAAGTATATCTGGGTTATTTTCAGTAGAGCTTGTGGTGTTGTCGCATGTTGGGTTTGAAACCCCCTGTAGACATAGCAGACTTGTCATGTATAACCAAAGATGGTTCAATATGGGGTTTCTCTCTTGATTAAGGATTCCCTCTGGTTGGGTTGAGGGGACTATTATCTTTTAGTTTCTACCTTTTTATTTTGGGGGGGGGGGTTTGGGGTTCCTACTGAGTATTTTTATACTCACCCCTACATGGGATTTTCCCACACATGTTTTGTGTCTTGTGTAGACCACATACCTTTCGACGGAGTCCATAGAGTTCCCAAGGTAGGCTGACTTAGTGAGATAGAAATATCAAAGTTATTATTGGTGTTGGGTTGAAGAGTTTTTTAGTAGTTTTATTAGTCAATGATCCCCTTATTATGAGTAGGTTGGATGATTTTACAGTTTTTTTTGTGGGTGTTGTTTTTCCCTAATTTATCATTTAGTACTTATGTTGTACTCTAATTATGGGATAAAAATGTATGCATACATTGGTGGATTAATATTTTTTAAATTTCATAATTATGTATTCTTAGAGATGTGTGTGTTTACAAGTTCATAGAAAATTCCTCCCATGTTACTGATATGCCTACCCGGTTCTAGTTACCAGCCAATGTCTTATTGGAGGTAGGTATGGGGAGTTACGGACCAGGCCCTGTTGGGTCTGGTCATGACAACCTCACTTGGGAATACTTTGAGACCTCACATTATCCGAAGTAGGTATTGAGATATGATATCAAATTTGAAGGCTTCAGGCCTTAGTATGATCTGAAGCGGGTATTAAGATATGATATTTTCAAGGAACACTTCGGGCTCCACTATGAGTTGAAGTTGGCGTTGAGGTATGGATGTCCTCAGGATCCCATGTGTTAATGTTATTAAATACATAATAAATTATAATGTGATAAATATTTACTTTTTCATTGTACTTATTTATTTATAAATAATTATACACTATCATCTAAATAGATATTGTTTTAGACACCACGAGTGGTTGACTGTTGATTTTTACTCACACCCAACCCCGGCTACCTGATAGGTACCCGAATAGACTTTGTTATGGCAAGAAATGTTAAGGGAAAATACCTTAAGATAGATGGATAATATGGGGATGGATAGTGGACGAGGTAACCAGACATGATTTGGGAACAACATGTGAGTTTTTAGTATCTTTATTTTCTTTTTTCATTTTGGACACATGAAACATATATTTGCACGGAATATTTTCTGCATTTTTTTGGATATTTTATTTTACCTCATTGATTATCTTGAGATATTGGTATTTATTATTGTTATATATTCTTACACTATTGTTTTTTTTTCTGATGGTTTATTACTCTGATCAAAGAGGGTGTAGTCTCCTGATAAATGACTTATTAGACCCTCTCTACTAGTTAGAAGCCTTTTACATATAGGGAGTCACGGTTGAGGTCCTGTGATTGATCGACTCTAGGAACTAGAGTGCGTCACCTAGAATGGGACATTAAAAATTTTCAAAAAACATATGGATATTGAATACTTTCTTAGGATGTGACAAAGAAACCACTTCCTAAACATTCGCTGTGTTTAATAACTCACCTTCATTTGAGATGATGTTCCCCAAAAATTAAAAATGATCAATCCAAAATTTAAAATGAAATATCTTGCCGTATAGATGATTCTCTCTCAGTGAACTCATGATTATTTAAAGAGTTTTGGTGGGAAGTTCACTATGTATATAGATCACATGATATTATGGTACATATTTATATAAAGATATTTGAATCTCTCGTAGTAGAGATGGGTTGAGTATATGTAGTAATTTGATTTTGAGATAACATATATTTTTGGGAAATGGAATAATGTTTCTAATGAATTGAGTAGAAAATAATAGAATAATATAGTTTAGTATTCTTATGGAGAGTGGATTTTGGTGACTCCAATAGATGAGATACATGTGGTGGTTTAAGAGAACCACGAACAGATGACTCCAGTATCGATTTTAGTGGATTCAACACTATTTAGATGGATTTGAGATAGGTAGTATGAGGATCTAGAGTGTTTGATCATGAGGGAAATAATTGAAGGTAGTGAGTCACATACACATTGGTTGATTGATGAGGATGAGATCATCAATGTTAGAAATCATATTGTTGTGCCAACGAATATGAGAGAGGATTTGATGTGGGAAAATCATACCTTGAAGTGTGTGGCACATCCCAATTTTGAAAAAATGTATCGTGACCTATGATGATGGTTCTTGTGGGTAGACATGGAAAAGGATATAGGAGGGTATGTGAAATGATGATATACATGTTAGTAGGTGATAGAAGAGCATCAACAACTTTGAGATTTTCTATAGTCGTTACCCATCTCGGATTGGAAGTGGGATGACGTGATAATGGAATTTGTGGTGGGTCTCCCAAAGATTCCAAGGAATAATGAAACTATCTTGGTTATTGTAGATCAACTGACAAATGTAGAACATTTAATTACCATATATGAGACTTACATAGTGGTGTAGTTTAGAGGATTGTATGATTGGGAGATTGTTCGTCTGCATTGGGTGCCACAATTTATAGTTTAATATCACACCTCAAGTTATACATCATGATTTAGGGAGGGCTTTTAGAAAGTGGTTGGTATAGAGGAATTATTTAGTATGACTTTCCACCACTATACAGATGTGTAGTCGAAGTATATTATACTAGTTCTTAAGTATATGTTGCGGGATTATGTTATTGACTGTGGTGGATCTTGGGAAAAGCTCTTTGATTTAGTTTATTTTTATTATAAAAATATTTATTAGGAAACTATGAATATGGAACCATACAAGGCTATTTATGGTAGGACATGTAGATCACCACTATCCTAGATGGAGGCCGGTGAGTTAGAGTTGTTGGGACTGAGTCTTGTGAAAGAGCCATATGAGAAGGTTAAGTTGATTTAGAAATGTTTACTGATTACTCAAAATAGGTATTATTCATATTATAACTGAATGAGATGAACCCTATAGTTTATAAATGGTGATCATTTATTTCTTAGTGTGTTTCCCTAGTTGGGTCATCGCTGGATAAAGAAGTAGTGAATGTTGGCACCCAGGTTCTTTGGTCTATTTGAGGTAGTGAAGATAATATTTCTGGTGGTATACCAATTTTATCGTCCAGAGAAATATATTTCTATTCATGAAATTTACCATGTGTCAAAAATATGCTGGTATCACCTCGAACCATCTCATGTGATCAATGCGGATGATGCTGATCTTGAGATTGATGCATCCCTTGAGGAGAATCCGATACGTGTGTTGGATCACATTGATAATGTGTGGCAGTGAAAGACCATTCCGGTGATTCATGTATTATAGGAACATGGTCATGTGTAGAAGGATACATGAGAAAGGGAAGTATTTATACGAGACCAATAGCCTGATCTTTTTCACTCGGAGTCTTATAGAATCTTGGGAGTGCAACATGAGGATGTGGTATTATAATGCGGGGAGGTTGTAAGATCCAAACATTTTATGGATTTTTCGTTGGATCATTTCTAGATAATATTATATAAAATTTTTAGTACCCTTTGTTAGAGTTATAAAATGGGTTTTTTGGGAGGAATTTTGAAAAAAATTAAAGGGAAAGGGGTTTTTCATGTTGGCGCATGATTAGGGAAAACCGTGGGCCCCAATCCATCAAACTGTGAAACCCCAGACAATGGGGAATTTCATGGTTGGCATATGGTTTTCCAAACCATGAAACATATTATGAGTAACCATGAACCCTTAAAATAGTAGGAGCATGCTAGGAACACAGTTCGGGAAAACCATGTGCCCTATATTAGTTAACTGTGTGCATGAATTAATTATTCCTTATTTTTTAAACAAATTCCTTGAACCCTTGAAACTCTCCTATTTTGACCCCCATTCAACCCTAGGTACTTTTTCATGTTTTTAAATCTCCCCGAATGAATTCAAATACCTTATGATCACTATTATCCATGAATTGAATCCCAGAATGAAGGTCTGTTGCTCTCTCGATTAGTGAATCCTCCTCTAGTTCTTCTCTCATGCTTCTCGTGTTCTTTATATATTCTTTCACTAGTGTAATCTTCTACTATAGACATATTTATATATATTTAGTGAGACATAGATCATTTATTATATATCTATATCTAGATTTATTTAATCTCAATTTAGGGTTTTGAGATTTGAATATAGTTCTACATTGTTGTACCACTAAATTTTTGGGGATTTTTTCTCAGAGATTATACATCAGGGAATTGATAAAGGTTCTATAATATTTTTTTAGTGAAAAGGTTGGGGGAAATCCCCTTTATTAAATTACCATAGTATTTATTTTTATACATGAATGGATATTGTATAATTGTCATCATTTTTTAACTATTTTCATTCCTTAATTTGGTTAATTAAGGTGTCCAATTGATTAGTTGAAGTATTATGGAAATATATAATAAATCGGAAAATAAATTATGTGATTTTGGGGATGTTTAATTAGATAATTAATTATAGGATTAATTATGAGATTTAGGGATTATTATTTATATAATAAATTGGGTAATTAATTATGAGATATCAAATTGGTTGAATTGAGATAATTAATTCTGTGATTAATTATGTGATATGGATATTATGGATTGAGATAATTAGTTATGGAATTAATTATAAAGAATGGATATTGATAATGAGAGAATTAAGTGTTGGTTAAATTATGAGATTAGTGTTTTGGAATATCGAATAATTTGTTTTTAAATAAATTAAGCTGTTTGACAACTTAATTAATTGGTGATTTAATTAAGGGTAATTATGTGACAAACTAATTTTTGAATTAGTAATGGAATTTATGTGAATAATTAATTGTTAAATTAATTATGTGTTTACTAATGGGAACATGGTCATTAATGTATAATGTAATGAATGGGTACATGGTCATTCTAATGTGCGCTTATGAATGTGAACATGGTCTTGAATGTATTATGTAAATAATGGGAACATGGTCATTCTAATGTGTGTTTATGAGTGAGAACATGGTCATTAAAGTATGAATTTTAGAATGGAAACATGGCCATTATAATGTGTGATGTTTGAATGATATCATAGGAATTCAAGCATGATTTAATTAGTGGAGAAAAACTTAAACTAATATATGACCTCATAAGGGAATACTTTGGGATCCTACCTGAGCCGAAGTTGGTATTGAGATGTGATATCACCTTTGAATAATATAGGCTCAAGAACGAACCGAAGAAGGTATAATGATATGATATTAACTAGGAACACTTTAGGATCTAACATGATCTGAATCTGGTGTTGAGGAACATGTGTCCTTTGGAACCCCATAATTAATGTGGTTATGTAAATAATAAATGACAATGTTATAACTGGTTACTTATGCATTATTATTATTTCGTTATACATCTAAAAAAACTATTATCTGACCATATTTTGTGTTATACACCATTGGTGGTGGCCTACTGAGTTTTACTCACCCCGTACATAGGCTTACTAATCATTAACTGAGTAGAATTTATTATTCTATGATATTTTATAGGAAACGTCCCTAGATTAGATGGATAATTTGGTGATAGTGCATATAGGATGGAACTAGGTGGGTTTCGAGAACCACTTAGTAGTTGTTGATGTCTTTATTTTTAGTTTTTATTTTATAATCATAACATTTATATTAGAATGGCATGTTTTCTTCTTTATTTGAATATTTTATTTTATGCAATTATTTATCCTGAGATATTGGTATTTTTTTGGTTATATATGAGTCCACTATTTTTTGTTTATTTCTGCTGGTGTATTACTCTGATCAAAGAGGGTATACTCACCTTATGAAATACTTATTAGACCCTTGATACTATTCAACATCATATATCATATGATAAGGCACAATTGAAATCATATGACTGCCTGGCTCAGGGCACTGGTGTGTGGCACCTGAGATAGGACGTTACAATATGTGATTTAACCGATCATGGAAGTATCAAAAGTACGATTTCATGTTATTATCAAATTTCTCCAATAATAGTTTACTTTTTTTTAATATTTAATATCATCCACATGAACAAGGGATAGGAAATAATATCCTTAAGAATTATTTACATATAAATTATGATCGAAACGTCATATTTTAAATTTTAGGTTCTTTAGATAAAAATGCAGTTGAAAGTACCATGTTATTGGTGCATGTTTTATACCATGAAATTACTTCTATAATAAACATATTTAATTTTCATGATTTCAAATTATAAATTGAAATGGTTGTTCATTGTATTCTTCTTTCTTAGAAACATAATTTAATAATATTATTTTTAAATCCATTTGATGAGCTTTATAACATATTTAAATGACTATGCATAAGAAGATCCAAATCAAAATTAGATGATCTACTAGAGAAATATTTTCTTAAACAAAAATTTCTTCATTCAATTCATATACTTCACATATATGGAATGCATTGTATCTAAAAACATTTCCCATATCTTCAAACTATTTTTTTGAAGATGCACTTTTCTCCAATCACATTGTGATTTTATGATCTCTTAACAAGATCCCAAGTCTGGTTTTTGTCAATTTGATCTAGTTCTTCATTCAAAGCCTTTATCCAAGATTCATCCTTAAATTTTTCTTTAAATGAGGTTGGTTCTATTATTTATATAAAAGGAGAATGTTCTTCATTCCACATTCTCCATGTATATGTAGGTGCAGTCTAATCACTAATTATATTAGATTGATCACCTATTCACTTCTTTTTCTTTTGAGGGGTCCCGATAGAGTTTCTTAAACAACGGTATATTCTTCCAATTCTATCTCTAAATCACCATCAATTGAAGAATCCTAAATGTTAGTCAATCCTTCTATAATATCAGTATTTGAATCAATGAATTTTCAACTATCTTCTTCATCTTCAATCATTTCCACATCTAAGTTCTTTGAGTTATTTATAATTTTATCCATAACGATATTGAAATCATTTCTATACACAAATAATTATATGATTTTTATTATAATATAGAGAATTTACACATCAATGAGTATGCATGGAATATTACCTCAAGTGCAACAAACTAGGAATTCATTGATTAACTTGTTGTTTTAGACGAAAAATTTATTATAAAAAACAAGAGAATATATTACTACAGTCTTCCTTCAATGAAATATTTTTTAGTGTCATATCCTATCCTACACTCATACCTATTTGATTTTAGGTGTACACCAAAAATTTAATAGGCTATTTCCAGTATAATGGGAAAAAAGAACTCTTAATAAGCACAATTTTGTCCATCTTATTCACCTATTAATTTCTTGATTCATCAATGAAATTTTGTAGAGGTTTTATCATTATGAAACCACATTCTTGATCCCATTTTTTTCTGGTAATTTTCAAATTCAATGTATGTGTGTTATATTATATTTTTCTATTTTAATATCTTGATTGTGTGTCAGTTTTATTCTCAAGTATTTGGATATATCTCTTCTTGTAGTCAATAACTCCTTTTTATGATTCATGAACATAAAAAATGTCTTTATAATTTATTCATCAATAAAAACAATGATGTGCTTTGCTCTATCTGTTCAAGACAAATTCAATGGACCACAAAAATCTGTGTGGACTAGAACAAGCTGATTCTATTCCCTTTTTTCATTTGATGATATGAATTATGGACCATATTTTATCGCTTTCAAGAATCACAAGTATTTTGTTGTTCATTCTTCATATTGGTATTTTCAAAAAATCCTTTAAATTAGATATGTTTTCTATGATCAGTTGATTAATGAGACCTAACATATAATGCCACATGTTTTTTCCTCATCATTTGTTTTGAAACAATTGTTTTTATTACAATATACATAGAATAAATTACCATTTAACCTCCAATGTTTTGTAATAGAATTACATATCATGAATTTAATGGTTCACCATTTATAATTAAATAACATTTAAAGTCCAGAAACACAGAGTTGACTAAAATAAATAAGATTGTGATGCAAGACATCCATGTAGAGCACTTCAGTTTTCTTTATCTCATAATTTTATAGTTTTTTATTTCCACCGCCTTTGATCTTTTGGTAGATATCATTGCTGAATATCATTATCCCATAAAAAATTTCCTTAACAATTTTCAATAACAATTAATTTACTATAATGTGAGAAGATCATTGGAATTTAATTATTGCGATGCTACTATATTTGTTACTTTGATAATGATCAGTTTTAGGTTGTATTTCTCAATCTTATCATTTTCCATCCATGAGATACCTGATTGAGTAGAGTCTTAAAATGGAATCTCTAATATAATTTCAATATTTATTGTTTTATCATACTCATATTATTCTTCATAAAGGAAATTTTTATTTTCAATGGTAATTATTCTTGGTGGACATGTATTGACTTGTATTAGATTTCTATTGTTATGGTTTCCACCTTTCCTCTTCCTAGAATGAATATATTAGTGGCCTTAATAAAATAGTTAAAATAATAGTCATATAATTTGTTTCCTCTATATGATGAAGGATATTGCCTCATTTTATTTTTTTACTACCAGATTCTTCCCCTTATAAACAGTTTCTTTCATTTTCACACTAAAATATCATATGGCCTAAAAAGGCACCGAAATGACATTTTATAAGAGTAAGTATCTTATTGTAACACCCCAGGTAAATAAAGAATATGACATTTTCACATTTATCCATATTTGTGAATAAAATATTAATATAACTTTAAAGGGGACGCTATGCTTGATGGCGTACCCAATACACAACAATGAGTTTCTTGGAAATCTTATGTTGCACTCTAATAATAAAATAATATTATTTTAAATGATATTTAATGCATAGCCGTTGTAATGGTGGGAATGAAAAGAACTAACTAAAAACTATTATATATGTTTGTCAAATATTTTTACTTTTTACAATAAATTTTAGAGGATTAAAAATGCGAATGAATCCAATTTTAAGCGTAAACATTCTAATGTTCTTTAAAAGGTCGATTAACCGCCTTTTGATGACGAACCTCTCTTAAATCCACTTTTTGAAAATTTTATGTGTTATATTTGAAAAAATAAAATTCTTCTTTAGAATCGGGACATCAAAATTTACATTGTGTAATTTTTTGGTATTTTTCCGATAAAGTTCATTTTTTAATGAATAGTGAAAAATGTTGTATTTTAATTCAAAACCTCTTTTTAATATAATTTATTTATATGATTAGATTATCTTTTTAATTGGTTTTAAAGACCAATTATAATATATTTTTACCATTTAATCCAATAGTGGTCATTGGAATTAATTTCACTTTGAAATTGGTCTTAAACTAGTGTCAATCTTTTAATAGATATTGTTTCTTAAAAACACGCTATTTGTTTTGACAGCGGGAATTAATTATTAAATTAATTAATGCAACTTATATGTTTTGAATTTTGTAAAATAGACATCATTTTTGAATTCAGAATATCAAATATAGCTTAGGGTGAATTTTTGGTATTTTTTCTGAAAAACTTCAATTTTTTATGAATAGTGAAACCACTAAGTGGTAGTTAAAGAAACAGATTTTTCGTTTAAATGAAAATTTTCCAATTCTGTGATTTGATTTTCAAAAATCTGACATACATGGTTGTTATTAAGAATTAAAATGTGGGTCAATGAGATTAAAATAATTTTTGGTGAATAGTTATTTTTAAGTTTTATTAATCGCGATTAAAGGTAATTAGTGCAATTTAAGGTAAAAATAATTTTTTAATAATATTAAATGACCTTGACACATGTCCTAACCTTATTGGATGAGTCATGGCCGACCAAGACAATCCATGGGTCAACTTGGGGACCCCATGGAGCCACTTTGGTAGGAAAATGTCAATAATACATTTTTATTTAAAGTTAAAATTAAAATGTCACAAACATGTGTCGTTTTACTAAAACAATTTTTTCATGGGGTTATACAAGTCATATTCTTGACTATAAATATTCATTAGAAATATAAAAAGATTTCCTACATCATGATATTTTTTTTATAATTTTTAGACACTAAATAAATTAAATTATTTATGACACCATGATGATGCAGTGATTACCTCATTATTTAATGATTTAAATAAAATGAAAAGATAATGTACAATATATGACCTAAACTTGTCACAAACCTATTGGATGGGTGGATTTCTAACACTTACCACCTTATCCTAGAAATACATCAATGTGGGATCTTTAAAATCCGAAACACATTTGAAAATAAAGTAACATTTTGTAACTTTCCAAGAGTTCCCCTCCTCTCCTCTTATAAAAGGCCCCCACCTCTACCACCTTACCCACACCTCTCAAGATTTTGGCTTGGCCAACCACAAACAATTTCATCTCTCCACATCACTATATTCATCATTGAAGCCTCAATTTGGGAAGAATCCTTTCCAAGAAATCCTTTGAGCTCAAATCAAAGAGAGTTACCCGATTTAAAGGTAGTGTCCTCTCTTGTGTTCTTATGTTTTATTTTGCTTTTCCAACCCTCTAAACACTTTTTATTCCATTATTTTGTAACAAAACCAGTATAATAAATATACTAGGATGTTTTTATGTGAATTATTAGAGCTACACTTACACACACCTTCATCTAATGGTTAAAGAACATACTGTTGCTGTGGATGACGAATTACTACCTCACGAAACGATGATTGTTCAATATTCCTTTAACACCTTCAAAGGTGGTCATTAAGATTTCACTATATTTATATATGATATATAATATGATTATGTTTTCCTTAAACTTCTGTATTTTTTCATTTATGGAATAACTTTATGGTTTCCATTATGGGTAAATGCGATATCTTCATTTTAGGAAGTGCGGACTACCGCCCCCTCAAAGTGATTTGATTCGTTAATGCCATATGTGGGATGTATAAAGGATAGAATTAATGGTATTACATATGATATCCTAATGTAATTATAATATACCTTTATATATTTATTATTTCATTCCATTTAATACAAAAAAAAAGAAATTAAAGTAGCGTTCATGCGTACGTACGACTTACCGTCTCCATGAACGGTACATTTCATTTCTTATCTCCAAATGTTATGTACTATTATAAGTACATATATATAATGGATATATATGTAATATATTACATATAAATTATGGATATCATTCTTGAATTATAATATATATATCTCTTGTTTTGTTTTAATTCCATTAATATGACAAAAAAAGAAAGTAGCGTTCATGCGTACGTACAACCTACCGTCTCCATGAACGGTGCTTTTAATTTTTTATCTCCAAATGTTATGGAATAGTATAAAATTAATATATACAGTATATATATGATTTTAAAACATCAATACTATTCTAGATATGATGTACCTATAACTACATGGAAAATTCTTTTCCAACAAGTTCAATTTTTACTCATGTACCGAACATCGACAAAAACGTCTCATATGAACTCACTTTATTAACCAATTATTATAAAATTATAATATGTGATATGAAATGAATAATAATCTTTAAATGAGGTCCTTAATAAATTATAAATTGACCAAATTTTATTATTTAGGAGGTTAAAGAACGATCGAGTCAAGTCGGACCCGAGGTAAGGGATCCTACCTCTCTCTTTCTTTTTAAGTACACTCTTTTATGTAATTCCTTTTAAGATCATATTTCTTATGATTGGGATGTTCTTTTATATTAATATTACTGTAATTTTTATGTTCATTTGAGGAGAGACCCTATTTTATCTCATCAATCCATTTTGGAAGTTTTAATTGGCGCCGTTAGGCTGCCGAAATTTCGTAAGGGGCTTTTTATCTCACTTTGTGTTTTCGTGAGATTCATGCTACATTTTCCAATATTTCCTTTTGAGTTGTGTATGTACTGTACATTATTCTACTATTTGTGTAACATAATTTAGTTTATGAGTATTTACATCAATGTTGTATAGTCCTTCTTTCATGGGTTGTACGTTTCGAAAGTTACCCAAATCGGTAAGGGAACCTTTCACCCTCCTCCTTTTAAAAGTCTTCTTTTGTTATGTCTTTTAATTTTCATCCTATTATGTGGGGATATGTTCTTATATATCCTTATTTCCGTAAATTTTAGGTCCAAGAGATGAGATAACCTTTATCTTTCTCATAAACTCTTTTTCTAAAATTTGATGTGACGCCGTTAGGCTGTCAAGGGAACTTCTTAACCCAATTTCGATTTCTTTGGGTTCAACATGTAGTTATTGAATATTTCATCTTTTGAATATGTGTGAATGACCTTTGATTATTTTACACTTAATATACACTTAGATTGGGTGTATTTATATTTGTCTCACATAATTATGAGATTTATTTATCCTTAATTTAAGGATACCATCTATATAATGGATTTCATCTCAATTTACATTTCCATTGAGACTTCATTGTTGTTATGCACCAATTCACTGTTATATGGTGTATATAATGTCCTTTGGAATATTATATCATGAATCCCTTTTTTCTCATGATATTATAAAGTTTTGATTAAATGTTATTCCTCAATTATTTCATTCAAGTGTCTCTCATTTTGTTAAAAACCCTTTAACTAAAATATCGTTTTAAATGTTTTAATGATTTAATTTTATAAATATTTTTCATTAATATCCATGATTTCAAAATGGTTTTAAGGATTTATTTATATGCATATTAATGGGTTAAAATGTTAAAATCTTCAATGTGTTATGGGACACTTTGATTTAAAAATCTCTTTATTAAATGTTTTAAATGGTTTTGAAAATGGTTTTTAGAATGGATTCATTATTTAAGTATCTTAAAATGTTATATTGTGATTGCAATGTGGGAATGTTATATTTCCTTTATGATTAAGTTATGTTCTGTGATTATGTTATGGTTCTTGGGAATTGTTATGAAGACGGGTGGTTTCGTGATAAACTAAGGGAGGGTGAGCCTGATATAGCTCTCCAATGCATTGGGTATCACGAAGGAGTTAAACGTTAAGGTTTCTCCGAAGAGATTTAGGGAATATACTGTGATGGGTATTCCAAACGTAAACAAGAGGGTTACTCCCTACGTAAGAATGTTATTAATACCTCAAGTTACCTTTATGACTTTTTATTTCTATGTTTTATTCATGATTTGATGAGGTATGTTAAAGTGATTATGTTTTATGAGTAAAGTATGATTTCATTGATTATTATGTATACATGTACTCATGTTTCCTTTCCATATTTTTATATCCCTTACTGATCTTTTTATGCTCATCCCAAGTTTTTGAAATGTTTTACACATGACTTAAAGATGAATAGGGTCAAGGATGGGATCAAGGAAAGACATGCTATCTAAAACATGGAACTAGACATGTTTCTTTTAAGAGTGTTTTTTATTTATGGAGACTTAGTAGAAGTGTCTACTTTGTAATATTTTGAGATGTAATAGTTATGTCCTAATTCTCTAAAACTCTAAACCTGAAAAGATCCTCAATGTGAATTATTCATTTAATTGAATATTAAGTAAGGTTTAAGGCCAGGGCCTTATAGTTGGTATCAGAGGTCGGTTTAGATAACTTTAGAGGTTAGGGTATTCTCTAAGCATAAGTGACATTACCATAAGGGTTAGGATTTCAGAAAGAGTCATAGTTTTAGATAAAGTGAATGAGTAATTATATCTTATTATTTATCTTCCTCATTAGTACATGATAATTTTGTTGATATACTCACACTAACATTTTTGGTTTTAGTAAATGAATGGATCTAGCAGGCACCAAAGTGACAATGAGTTTGAAGGAAACTGTGGTGGTTTTTTGATTAAGAGACTGGATGAAATGGGGGATTCAATGAGGAAACTCATGGTTGTTCTAAACCAACTATCAAGGAGTAATGACCAACCACTTAAACCTTGGTAAGTTCTGTAATGCATCATGTATGAGATGACCAATCGATGTGGAATTTTAGGTAATAATTATAAAGGTAACCATTAGGGTTGATATGATCCTCACTTTTGAAGTAATTACAGGTTACTATATGTTATGATGGAATATGAACGACTTGAGATAAACTTGAGGTTAAAACATGTTAGGGTTATTTTTGGAGTTTTATAAAAAGGACAACACGCAGACCGTGTGACAACCCATCGCGTCGGACAAAGCTGCAGGAATCGAACCCACAACCAAAGTGCGACTGGTATTTATCGTCTACCACTGGACTACATGAAGTCCCTGGTTAGTATGACTTATTATTTTTAGTTAAATGATTTTATGAATTAAGAGTAAGTTGATTTTGGGTTATCTATGGAAATTATTAACCTATCATGGAGGATATGTGATTAGGTTAATTAATTTTCAATATGACACTTTAAGAGAAACTGATGTTATTTGGAGATAAGTGTTACCTTGGAAGACTATGCGATTTAATCCTTCAAATATTTGGGTTTCAATCTTAGTTTGGTTTACTTTGAAGAATTTTATGGACAATTGTTTATCGAAAGGTCTTCATTGAACTTTGGTGTTTTTTTGGAAAATTTTTGGAGATTAAGAATAGATTTTCTTTTTATAAAGGATTATACTTTTGTGGATTATCTGATCTCATACTAACAATTTTGGTTTTAGTTTTTGTCTAAAGACATGGGAAATATGTAGTTCTATTTTTTGGATTAGGTGGTTCTCAATAATTTGATTATAGTACTCTTAATGCGAACAAGTCTTCCTAAATACTCATCTTTTGGAGAAAATATGAGTTTGATTAAGGAATCTAGTAAAAGTTGAAAGTCTACGTGACAAGTAAGTATGTTTCATTATGATTTAGTTAATCTCAAAAATAAATTCCTCAATGAAGAGTAACTTAAAACAAAAATGTTGTCTGTTAACTTTTCCTACTGGGGAATCGAATACCATTTAACCCATCACAAGTTTGTGATTTTCTTAGGGTTAACTTTCTCCTAGACATGTTTACTATCACTCTACCTCAGAACATGACCCTTTGTTCCTCCATATCCATGTATTTCTACATGGAATCCTAGTATGGGTTAACTCAGGTGACCTTTTTTACTTCTATTTCTTTATTTTAAAGTGATTGTTTTACTGACTCTTGTTCTGATGTGGGTTTTTCAATGAAGTTTCCAAGCCCAATTTTAAAATTGCGAGGATGCAATTCCCAAAAGGGGGGAAGGATGTAACATCCCAGGTAAATAAAGAATATGACATTTTCACATTTATCCATATTTGTGAATAAAATATTAATATAACTTTAAAGGGGACGCTATGCTCGATGGCGTACCCAATACGCAACAACGAGTTTCTTGGGAATCTTACGTTGCACTCTAATAATAAAATAACATTATTTTAAATGGTAGTTAATGCCTAGCTGTTGTAATGGTGGGAATGAACAGAGAAAACTACAAAATGATTATATATGTTTGTCAAATATTTTTAATTTTTACAATAAATGTTAGAGGATTAAAAATGCGAATGAATCCAATTTTAAGCGTAAACATTATAATATTCTTTAAAAGGTCGATTAACCACCTTTTGATGAAGAACCTCTCTTAAATCCACTTTTTGACAATTTTATGTGTTATATTTGACAAAATAAAATTCTTCTTTATAATCGGGATATCAAAATTTACATTGTGTAAATTTTTGGTATTTTTCCGATAAAGTTCATTTTTAATGAATAGTGAAAAATGTTGTATTTTAATTCAAAACCTCTTTTTAATCTAATTTATTTATATGATTAGATTATCTTTTGAATTGGTTTTAAAGTCCAATTATAATACATTTTTACCATTTAATCCAATAGTGGTCATTGTAATTAATTTCACTTTGAAATTGGACTTAAACTAGTGTCAATCTTTTAATAGATATTGTTGCTTAAAAACATGCTATTTGTTTTGACAGCGGGAATTAATTATTAAATTAATTAATGAAACTTATATGTTTTGAATTTTGTAAAACAGACATCATTTTTGAATTCGTAATATCAAATATATCTTAGGGTGAATTTTTGGTATTTTTCTGAAAAACTTCAATTTATGATGAATAGTGAAACCACTAAGTGGTAGTTAAAGAAACTGATTTTTAGTTTAAATGAAATTTTTCCACTTCTGTGATTTGATTTTCAAAAATCCGACACACATGATTTCCATTAAGAAGTAAAATGTGGTTCAATGAGATTAAAATAATTTTTGGTGAATAGTAATTTTTAAGTTTTATTAATCGCGATTAAAGGTAATTAGTGCAATTTAAGGTAAAAATAATGTTTTAATAATATGAAATGACCTTGAAACATGTCCTACCCTTATTGGATGAGTCATGTCCGACAAAGACAATCCATGCTTCAACTTGGGGACCCCATGGAGCCACTTTGGTAGGAAAATGACAATAATACCTTTTTATTTAAAGTTAAAATTAAAATGTCACAAACATGTATTGTTTTACTAAATTTTTTTTAATGGTGTTACACAAGTCATATTTTTGAATATAAATATTAATTAGAAAGATAAAAATATTTCCTACATCATAATATTTTTTTTATAATTTTTAGACACTAAATAAATTAAATTATTTATGACACCATGATGATGCAGCGATTACCTCATTATTTAACGATTTAAATAAAATGAAAAGATATTGTAAAATCTAAGACCTAAACTTGTCAAAAACCTATTGGATGGGTGTATTTCGAACCCTTACCACCTTATCCTCGAAATACATAAACGTGGGACCTTTAAAGTCCGGAACACATTTGAAAATAAAGTAGCATTTTGTAACTTTCCAAGAGTGCCCCTCCTCTCCTCTTATAAAAGGCCCCACCTCTACCACCTTACCTACCCCTATCAAGCCTTTGTCTCGGCCAAAACCTGACCATTTCATCTCTCCACATCCCTCTCTTCATCATTGAATCCTCACTTTGGGTAGAATCCTTTTCAAGGAATCCTTTGAGCTCAAATAAAAGAGAGTTACCCGATTTAAAGGTAGTGTCCTCCCTTGTGTTCTTATGTTTTATTTTGCTTCTCCAACCCTCTAAACTCTTTTTATTCATTTCTTTTGTAACAAAACCAGTATCATAAATATAATAGGATGTTTTTATGTGAAGGACTTGAGCTAAACATACACACACCTTTGTCTAATGGTTAAAGAACATACTATTTCTGTGAATGGCGAATTACTGCCTCACGAAACGATGATTGTTCAATATTCCTTTAACACCTTCAAAGGTGGACATTAAGATGTCACTATATTTATATATGATATATAATATGATTATTTTTTCCTTAAGATTCTGTATTTTTTCATTTATGGCATACCTTTATGGTTTCCATTATGGGTAAATGCGATATCTTCATTTTGGGAAGTGCGGACTACCGCCCCCTCAAAGTGATTTGATTCGTTAATGCCATATGTGGGACGTATAAAGGATGGAATTAATGGTATTACATATGATATAATACTGGAATTATAATATACCTTTATATCATTATTATTTCATTTCATTGAATACAAAAAAAATAAATGAAAGTAGTGTTCATGCGTACGTACGGCTTACCGCCTCCATGAACGGTACATTTCATTTCTTATCTCCAAATTTTATGTACTATTATAACTACATATATATAATGGATATATATTTAATATATTACATCTAAATGATGGATATAATTCTGGAATTATAATATATATATCTCTCATTTCGTTTTAATTCCATTAATATGACAAAAAAAGAAAGTAGCGTTCATGCGTACGTACGACCTACTGTCTCCATGAACGGTGCTTTTAATTTTTTATCTCCAAATGTTATGGAATAATATAAAATGAATATATACGGGATATATATGATATTTAAAACATCAATACTATTCTGGATATGATTTACCTATAACTACATGGAAAATTCTTTTCCAACAAGTTCAATTTTTACTCATGTACCGAACTTCGACAAAAACGTCTGATATGAACTCACTTTATTAAAAAATTATTATAACATTATAATATGTGATATGAAATGAATAATAATATTTAAATGAGGTCCTTAATAAATTATAAATTGACCAAATTTTATTATTCAGGAGGTTAAAGAACGATCGAGTCAAGTCAGACCCGAGGTAAGAGATCCTACCTCTCTCTTTCTTTTTAAGTACACTCTTTTATGTCATTCCTTTTAAGCTCATATTTCTTATGATTGGGATGTTATTTTATATTAATCTTACTGTACTTTTTATTTTCATTTGAGGAGAGACCCTATTTTCTCTCATCAATCCATTTTGAAAGTTTTAATTGGCGCCGTTAGGCTGCCAAAATTTCGTAAGGGGCTTTTTATCTCACTTTGGGTTTTCGTGAGATTCATGCTACCTTTGCCAATATTTCCTTTTGAGTGGTGTATTTACTGTACACTATTCTACTATTTGTGTAACATACTTTTGTTTATGAGTATTTACATCAATGTTGTATTGTCCTTCTTTCATGGGGTGTACGTTTCGAAAGTTACCCAAATCGGTAAGGGAACCTTTCACCCTCCTCTTTTTAAAAGACTTCTTTTGTTATATCTTTTAATATTCATCTTATTATGTAGGTATATGTTCTTATATATCCTTATTTCCATAAATTTTATGTCCAATAGATGAGATACCCTTTATCTCTCTCATCAACTCTTTTTCTAAAATTTGATGTGACGCCGTTAGGCTGTCAAGGGAACTTCTTAACCCAATTTCAATTTATTTGGGTTCAATATGTTGTTATTGAATATGTCATATTTTGAATATGTGTGAATGACCTTTGATTATTTTACACTTAATATCCACTTATATTGGGTGTATTTATATTTTTCGCACATAATTATGAGATTGAATTATCCTTAATTTAAGGATACCATCTTTATAATGGATTTCATCTCAATTTACATTTCCATTGAGACTTCATTGTTGTTATGCACCAATTCACTCTTATATGATGTATATACTTTCCTTTGGAATATTATATCATGAATACCTTTATTCTCATGATATTATAAAGTTTTGATTAAATTTTATTCCTCAATTATTGTATTCAAGTGTCTCTAACTTTGTTAAAAACCCTTTAACTAAAATATCATTTTAAATGTTTTAATGATTTTATCTTATAAATATTTCTCATTAATATTCATGTTTTCAAAATGGTTTTAAGGATTTATTTATATGGATGTTAATGGTTTAAAATGTTAAAATCTTCAATGTGGTAAGGGACACTTTGATTTAAAAATCTCTTTATTAAATGTTTTAAATGGTTTTGAAAATGGTTTTTAGAATGGATTCATTATTTCAATATCTTAAAATGTTATATTGTTATTGCAATGTGGAAATGTTATCTTTCCTTTATGCTTAAGTTATGTGCTATGATTATGTTATGGTTCTTGGGCATTGTTACGAAGACGGGTGGTTCCGTGATAAACTAATGGCGGGTGAGCCTAATATAGCTCTCCAATGCATTGGGTAACACGAAGGAGTTAAACGTTAAGGTTTCTCTGAAGATATTTAGGGAATATACTGTGATGGGTATTCCAAACATAACCAAGAGGGTTACTCCCTACGTAAGAATGTTATGAATTCCTCAAGTTACCTTTATGACTTTTGATTTCTATGTTTTATTCATGATTTGATGAGGTATGTTAAAGTGCTTATGTTTTATGAGTAAAGTATGATTTCATTGATTCTTATGTATACATGTACTCATGTTTCCTTTCCGTATTTTTATATCCCTTACTGAGATTTTTATGCTCATCCTATGTTTTTGAAATGTTTTACATAGGACTTAAAGATGAATAGGGTCAAGGATGGGATCAAGGAAAGACATGCTATCTAAAACATGGAACTAGACATGTTTCATTTAAGAGTTTTTTTATTTATGGAGACTTAGTAGAAGTGTCTACTTTGTAATCTTTTGAGATGTAATAGTTATGTTCTAATTCTCTAAAACTCTAAACCTGAAAAGATCCTCAACGGGAATTATTCATTTAATTCAATATTATGTAATGTTTAAGGCCAGGGCCTTATACTTATCACTTCAATTACATAAAATTTATTATTCTTTTTAATGTTATTTGATTGGCAATCATATCTGGATAATTGAGAAAACTTTTAAACTCACCTATCTATTTTCTTCGAATCTATATCTATTAGGATATCATAAGCCTTCGTAATATGGCTGAATTTCTACATACCATTATTTTGTCTCATCTTATTTCCATCCATTGATGTTTATGTATCATATACAATTCCACTTCATCCCATGAATTTAGATCTTTGATCAATCAAGTCATTATCCACTCACTCGAAACCATATTAAACTCTTTTCAAAAGTAATAAATCATAAAACCATCAAAAATATAATTTATTCTTTGTTTCTATAAATTTTGATTAGGTGTCTAGTTTTCTCCTAAAAAAATTACTTATTCCTGAAGGCCTTGAAAAATGGTATAATTTTTATCCAATATCGATACAAAGACAATGATAATTTTTCATGCACATCAATCTATATTTTAATGTAACATCCCAGGTAAATAATCAATATGAAATGATAATATATATTAATATTTGTGAATAAAATATTAATATTACTTAAAATGGGATGCTATGTTCGATGGCGTACCCAATATGCAACAACGAGTTTCTTTGAAATCTTATGTTGCACGCTAATAATAAAATAATATTATTGTAAATGGTAGTAAACTCCTAGCCGATGTAATGGAAGGAATGAACAAAACTAACTAAATAGTGATTATATATGCTTGTCAAATATTTTTACATTTATTATATAAATTTTAGAGGCTTAAAATGCAAATGAATCCAATTTTATGCGTAAATATTCTAATATTCTATAAAAGGTCGATTAACCGCCTTTTGATGGCAAACCCTTTTTAAATCCACTTTTTGACAATTTAATATGTTATATTTGAAAAAATAAAATCTTTCCTTAGAATCAAGACACCAAAATTTACTTTGTTTAAATTTTTGTTATTTTTCCGATAAAGTTCATTTTTTTAATGAATAGTGAAAATGCTGTATTTTAATTCAAAACCTCGTTTTAGTATAATTTATTCATATGGTCAGGATATATTTTTAATTGGTTTTAAAGTGTAATTAAAATATATTTTTACCATTTAATAAAATTTTGGTCTTTTGAATTAATTTCACTTTGAAATTGGACATAAACAAGTGTCAATCTTTTAATAGATATTGTTTCTTAAAAACACGCTATTTGTTTTGACAGCTGGAATTTATTATAAAATTAATTAATGAAACTTCTATGTTTTGAATTTGATAAAATGGATATAATTTTTTAATTTGGAATATCAAATATATGTTAGGGTGATTGTTTGGTATTTTTCTGACAAATGTTCATTTTCAATGAATAGTGAAAAATACTGCATTTTAATTCAAAACTTCCTTTTCATCCAATTTATTTATATAGTTAGATTGTAATTTGAATTAGTTTTAATTAGTAATTTAATTATGTTTTTATCATTTAATACAATGTTGGTCATTTTATGCAATTTCACTTTTAAATTGGATGTTAAAACAAATCAATCTTTTGATAGAATTTACTTCTTAAAAACCCGTCTTTAGTTTTGATAACGAGAATTATTTTAAATTAATTACTACAATTTATGTGTTTGGAATTTGATAAAATGGATTACATATTTGGAATCAGAAGGTCCAAATTATGTTATTAAGACTCTTTTGTTTTTGGACATTATGAATAGTAACGACAGTAATTATCTTTAATTATCGTGTTTAATTAGCAATCGGGTAGTTAAGGGTAATAAAATAATATCATAAAAATACAAAATGACACCAAAATGTGTCTTAATTCTATTATTGGTGTCATGTACGACCATGTGATTCCTTCTTCCAACCTTGGGACCCCATGGAATCACTTTAGTGTGATAGTGACCTTTTATCATATTTTTTAAAAGAAAGGAAAAGGTAACCAAAGTATGTATCACCCAAGTAAAGCAATTTTAATTTTTTTTAAATAAATTATCTATTTGACTATAAACATTAATTGAAAATATAAAAGGATTTCCTACATGATGGTAATTTTTTTTATAATTTTAGGCATTAAATAAATAAATTTATTTATGACACAGTGATGATGCACTGATTACCTCATTAATGAACGATTTAAATAAAATTAAAAGATAAGGTAAAATCTAAGACTTAAACTTGTCCAAAACCTTTTTTATGGGTTTATTTCGAACCCTTATCACCTTATCCTAGAAATATATTTTTTTGGGACCTTTAAAATCTGAAAAACATTTTATAATAATGTAACATTTTATAACATTCCAAGAGTGCCCCTCCTCCCTCTTATAAAAGGCCTCCACCTCTACCAATGTACCCACACCTCTCAAGCCTTTGGATAGACCAAACTCTGCTCATTTTATCTCTACACATCCCTCTGTTCATCTTAGAAGCCTTACCTTAAGCAGAAATCTCTTCAAGAAACCCTTTTGGTTCAAACCAAAGGGAGTTACCCGATTTAATGGTAATGTCTTCTCTTATGTTCTTTTGTTTTATTTTTCTTCTCTAACCCATTAAACTCTTTTTATTTTTTTATTTTGTTACAAAACCAGTATCTTAAATATACTAGGATATTTTTATGAGAAGGATTCGAGCTACACATACAAACACCTCCATCAAATGGTTAAATAACATACTGTTTCTGTGGATGGCGAATTACTCCCTCACGAAACGATGATTATTCTATCTTCTCCTACCACCTCTCATGGTGGCCATTATGATGGAAATATATTTATTTATGATATATATTATATTTATTTATTCTCTATGCTTCTGTATTTTACATTTAAAACATACATTTATGCTTTTCATGTTGGGAAAATGCGATAATTTCATTTGAGGAAGTGTGGACAATCGGCCTCTCAAATGATGTGACTCGTTCATGAAATACATGGAATGTATAAAGAATGATATTAATGTACTTATTTGACATATATAACATATATATTATAATTTAATTATAATATATATATATATATATATATATCTCATTTAGTTTTAATTCCATTAATGTGACAAAGAAATTAAAGTAGCGTTCATGCGTACGTACGACCTACCATCTCCATGAACAGTGCATTTAATTTTATTATCTCCAAATGTTAAGGAATAGTATAGAATGAATATATACTGGATATATATTATATTTAAATTATTAATAATATTATGGATATGGTGTAATTATAACTATATGGAAAATTATTTTCAAACAAGTTCATTTGTGACTCATGTACCGAACATCGACAAAAACATCTTATATGAACTCACATAATTAATTAATTATTATAACATTATAATAAGTGATATTAATTGAATAATAAACTTTAAAGGAGAAACTTAAGAAATTATTAATTGACCAAATCTTATTATTCAAGAATATAATGAAACGAACAAGACAAGTCAGACTTGAGGTAAGGGATCCAACCTCTCTCTTTCCTTTTAAGTACTCTCTTTTATGTCACTTATTTTAAGCTCCACATTCTTATGTTGGGGGATGTTCTTCTATATTTCTATTACTATACCTTTTATGTTCATATTATTAGATACCATAATTTATATCTTCAATCCATTTTTTTTTGGAAGTTTTAAGTGGCGCCGTTAGGCTGCCGAATTTTCGTAAGGGGATATCTTATCTCACTTTTAATTCCGTGGGATTTTTATTGTTCGCCACTTATTGCATGTGGTGTATTGTGTTCTTAAATTTGATATATATTATCATTATTATATTTATATTCATGGTATTTTGTGATTCATATTTTGTTTATTATCTTTTGGTCATACGACTCGATTGATTACAATGATGTATGGGGTTTTAATCTCACTTTTTATTCCCGTGAGATTCATGCTATATTTGTCACTATCTCCCTTGAGTGGTGTATACATTGACCATTATTATACTCTTTGTGTACTATTCTCTTATTTATGGGTATTTACATCAGAATTTTTTGGTCCTTCTTTCACGGGGTGTACGTTTCGAAAGTTAACCAAATCGGTAAGGGATTCTTTCACCCTCCTCTTTTTTAAAAATACTTCTTTTTGTTATGTCTTTTAATTTACATATTGTTATGTTGGGATATTTTCTTATATATCCTTATTTATATAAATATTATGTCTAAGTGATGAGATACCCTTTTATCTCTCATCAACTCATTTTTGGAATTTTAAAGTGACGCCGTTAGGCTGTTGAATTTCTATAAGGGAACTTCTTAACCCAATTCCAATTCTTTGGGACAAACCTCTACATCTTTATTATGTCGTACTATGAATATGTGTGGATGACCTATGATTGTTTTGCATATAATATCTTCTTATGTTAGGTGTATTTATATTTTCCACACATAATCATGTAATTGATTTATCCTTAATCTAAGGATACCGACTTTGTAAGGGACTTCATCTCAATCTCATTTAATTGAGGCATATTTCGTTATATACACAACTTTCTTTTATACGGTGTATAAACCCCTTTGACTTTTAATTTTATTCAAAATTAATCTTTTTGTATGAAGCATTTTACTAAATGATAGAAAGGAATGTTTTTTCTTACATATGCGGCGACAACGACTTCTCTGCCGTCGTGACCATTATTTGAGTTTCGACTTCCTCTTCAAGCCATAACCTTTTTTAAAATGAAAAAAATAAATACCATGTTTTACATTTCTGTTATTTTGTTATTGAAAATAGTTTTTATAATATTTTGATTATATCAATGTGTTTTTGATATCTTGTGATTGAAATGTGGAAATGTTATGTTTCCTTTATGCATGTTTTATGTAATACGATTTTGTTATGGTTCTTGGGAATTGTTTATGAAGACGGGTGGTTCTATGATAAACTAAGGGCAGGTGAGCCCATGATAGCTCTCCAATGCATTGGGTAACTCAAAGGAGTTAAACTCTAAGGTTTCTCCAAAGATATTTAGGGAATATACTGTGATTGGTATTCTAAACGTAACCATGAGGGTTTCTCCCTACGTATGAATGTTATGAATACCGTAAGTTACCTTTATGTCTTATGATTTCTATGAGTTATTCATAAATCTTATGATCTCATCAGGTATGTTTAAGTGCTTATGTTTTATGAGTAAATTATGATTTCATTGATTCTTATATATACATGGACTAATGTTTTCATTCCGTATTTTTATATCCCTTACTGAACTTTTTATGCTCATCCCATGTTTTTTTGAAATGTTTTCCATAGGACATAAAGTAGAATACGATCAAGGATGGGATCTAAGATATGTCATGATGTCTAAAAAATGGAACTAGACATGACTCTTTTGTTCAAGAGTTTATATTTTGTGAAAAAATGGAATCTAAGTAGATGTGTCTACTGTGTATTCTTTGAGATGTAATAGTCATGTCCTAATTCTCTAAAACTATAAACCTGAAAAGATCCTCAATGTGAATTATTCATTTAATTCAATATTATGTAATTTTTTAAGGCCGGGTCCTTATAGTTGGTATCAAAGGTCAGTTTAGATAACTTTAGAGGTTAGAGTGTTGTTTAAGAACAAGTGACAAGTTTTATATAACCACAATGGTCAGTATATTAGATGAAGTCATTGTTATTTTTGAAAGTTATAATGATATAGAGATAACTTGGATAAGTATATCTTGGTTTTTATATTCCTCATTATTACATGATTATTTTTATGATATACTCACACATACCTTTTTGGTTTTAGTAAATGGCTGGATCTAGCAGGCACCAAAGTAACAGTGGATGTGAAGAAATTTGTGACGGTTTTCTGAAATAACAACTGAA
Source organism: Viscum album (assembly GCA_963277665.1). Classification (NCBI taxonomy): domain Eukaryota; kingdom Viridiplantae; phylum Streptophyta; class Magnoliopsida; order Santalales; family Viscaceae; genus Viscum; species Viscum album. The sequence continues at coordinate 1,689,579,774 of OY728119.1, forward strand.
TGATATGGGAGCTGCAATGAGAACTCTTTTGGTTTTTATCAACCAAATATCAGGAGTCATGATTAACCAATTGAACCTTGGTGAGTTCTCTAATGCATAATGTATGAGATAACCAACTCAATGTGGAAGTTCGGGTAATAATTATAAAGGTAACCATTATGGTTCATATGATCCTTACTTTTGAGGTAATTATAGGTTACTATATGATGAAAAATGAATGTCATGAGATAAAATTGAGGTTAAATTATGTTATGGTAATTTCTTTTGGGGAATGTATTAATAATTATAAAGTTTTGGAAAAAGGACAACACACAGACCGTGTGAAAACCCGTCACGTCAGACAAAGCTGCGGGAATCGAACCCACAACCAAAGTGCGACTGGTATTTATCGCCTACCACTGGATTACGTGAAGTCCCTGGTTAGTATAACTAATTATTTTTAGTTATATGATCTTATGAATCAGGAATATGTTGATTTTGGGTTATCTATGGAAATTATTATCCTATCATGGAGGAATTGTGATTTGGTAAATTACTTTTCAGTATGATACTTTAAGAGTAACTGATGTTATTTGGAGATAAATGTTAAGATTTTTCCTGGAAGTCTATGTGATTAAATACTTAGGGGATTTGGGTTTAATTATTAGTTTGGATTACTTTGAATAATTTTATGGACAACTGTTTATTGAATTGTCTTTGTTGAACTTTGGATAATGTTTGACAAATTTTGGAGATTAAGAGTGGTATATCTTTTTATAAAGGATTATCCTTTTTGGGTATTATCTGATCTCATACTAACAGTTTTGGTTTTCTTTTTGGTCTAAAGAAATGGGAAATGTATAGTTCACTTTTGTGGATTAGGTGATTCTCTAGAAGTTGATTATAACACTCTTAATGTGAACAAGTCATCCTAAATACTCATCTTTTGGAGAAAATATGAGTTTGTGTAAGAAATCCAGTAAGAGATGAAAGTCTACATGACAAGTAAGTATGTTTCCTTAGGATTCAGTTAAACTCATAAATAAATTCCTCAAAAAAAGTAACTTAAAACAAAAATGTGGTCTGTTAACTTTTCCTATTGGGGAATCAAATACCTTTTAACCCATCACTAGTTTGTGATTTTATTGTGGTTAACCTTCTCTTAATCATGTTTTCTATCACTCTCCATGAGAACATGACCCTTTGTTTTCTATTCCATGTCCATGTTTTTCTATATGGAATCCTAGTATGGGTTAACTCATGTGACCTTTTTACTTCCCTTTCTTTCTTTTAAAGTGACAGTTTAATTGACTCCTTTTCCGATGTGGGGCTTTCAATAATGTTTCCAAGCCCAATTTTAAAATTGCGAGGATGCAATTCTGAAAAGGGGGGAAGGATGTAACATCCCAGGTAAATAATGAATATGAAATGTTCATATATATTAATATTTGTGAATAAAATATTAATATTACTTAAAAGGGGATTCTATGTTCGATGGCATACCCAATATGCAACAACGAGTTTCTTTGAAATCTTATGTTGCACGGTAATAATAAAATAATATTGTTGTAAATGGTAGTAAACTCCTAGCTGATGTAACGGAAGGAATGAACAGAACTAACTAAAAAGTGATTATATATTCTTGTCTTATATTTTTACAATTATTCTATAAATGTAAGCGGGATAAAATGTGAATGAATCCAATTTTAAGCATAAATATTATAATATTCTTTAAAAGGTCAATTAACCGCCTTTTGATGGAAAACCCTTTTTAAATCCACTTTTTTACAATTTTATATGTTATATTTGACAAAATAAAATCCTTATTTATAATAAAGTCATTAAAATTTACTTTGTGTAAATTTTTGTTATTTTTCCGATAAAGTTCATTTTTTAATGAATAGTGAAATGCTATATTTTAATTCAAAACCTCATTTTAGTCTAATTTATTTATATGGTCAGATTATATTTTTAATTGATTTTAAAGTGTAATTAAAAAATATTTTTACCAATTAATCCAATTGTGTTATTTTTAATTAATTTCACTTTGAAATTGGACATAAACAAGTGTCAATCTTTTAAAAGATATTGTTTCTTAAAAACACGCTATTTGTTTTGACAACGGGAAATGATTATAAAATTAATTAATGAAACTTCTATGTTTTTAATTTGGTAAAATTGATATCATTTTTGAATTTGGAATATCAAATACATCTTAGGGTGATTTTTTGGTATTTTTCTGACAAATGTTCATTTTCAATGAATAATGAAAAATACTGCATTTTAATTCAAAACTGCCTTTTCATCCAATTTATTTATATAGTTAGATTGTCATTTTAATTAGTTTTAAGGAGTAATTTAATTATGTTTTTATCATTTAATACAATTTTGGTCATTTTATATAATTTCACTTTTAAATTGGATGTAAAAATAAATCAATCTTTTGATAGATTTTACTTCTTAAAACTTGTCTTTGGTTTGGACTACGGGAATTATTTTAAATTAATTACTACAATTTCTGTGTTTGGAATTTGATAAAATGGATTGCATATTTTTAATCATAAGGTCCAAATTATTTAATTAAGACTCTTGTTTTTGGACATTATGAATAGTAATGATGGTAATTATCTTTAATTATCGTGTTTAATTAGTAATCAGGTAGTTAAGGGTAATAAAATAATATAATAAAAATAAAAAATGACCCCAAAATGTGTCCTAATTCTATTTGTGGTGTCATGGAAGAACATGGTATGCCTTGTGACAACCTTGGGACCCCATGGAATCACTTTAGTGTGATAGTGACCTTTTATCATATTTTTTTAATGAAAGGAAAACGTAACCAAAGTATGCATCACCCAAGTAAAAAAATTTTAATTTTTTTTAAATAAATTATCTCTTTGAATATAAACATTAATTGGAAATATAAAAATATTTCCTACATGATGGTAATTTTTTTATAATTTTTAGACAATAAGGAAATAAATTTATTTATGACATCGTGATGATGTAGTGATTACCTCATTAATGAACGATTTAAATAAAATTAAAAGATAATGTAAAATCTAAGACTTACACTTGTCTAAAACCTATTTTATGCATGTATTTAGAACCCTTATCACCTCATCCTAGAAATATATCTTTGTGGGACCTTTAAAATCTGAAAAACATTTTATAATAAAGTAACATTTTATAACATTCCAAGAGTGCCCCTCCTCCCTCTTACAAAAGGCCCCCACCTCTACCAACTTACTCACACCTCTCAAGCCTTTGGATAGACCAAAATGTGCTCATTTTATCTCTACACATCCCTATATTCATCCTAGAAGCCTTACCTTAGGCAGAAATCTCTTCAAGAAACCCTTTTGGTTCAAACCAAAGGGAGTTACCTGATTTAAAGGTAATGTCTTCTCTTATGTTCTTTTGTTTTATTTTTCTTCTCCAACCCCATAAACTATTTTTATTCCTTTATTTTGTAAAAAAACAAGTACCTTAAATATACTAGGATTTTTGTATGAGAAGTATTCGAGCTACACATACACACACCTCCATTTAATGGTTAAAGAACATATTGTTTCTGTGGATGGCGAATTACTGCCTCACGAAACGATGATTGTTCTATCTTCTCCTACCACCTCTTATGGTGGACATTATGATGGAACTATATTTATTTATGATATATATTATGTTTATTTCCTCTCTATTATTCTTTATTTTTCATTTAAAACATACCTTTATGCTTTTCAAGTTGGCCAAATGCGATAATTTCATTTGAGGAAGTGCGGACTATCGCCCCCTCAAGTGATGTGACTCATTCATGAAATACATGGAATGTATAAAGAAATAAATTAATAAACTTATGTGACCTATATAACATATATATTATAATTTAATTATAATATATTTATATATCTCATTTATTTTTAATTCCATTAATTTGACAAAGAAATGAAAGTAGCGTTCATGCATTTGTACGACCTACCGTCTCCATGAACGGTGCATTTCATTTTCTTATCTCCAAATGTTATGGAATAGTATAAAATGAATATATAATGGATATATATGATATTTAAATAATTAATACTATTCTGGAGATGGTGTAATTATAACTACATGGAAAATTCTTTTCAAACAAGTTCATTTTTTACTCATGTACCGAACATCGACCAAAACGTCTTATATGAACTCACATAATTAATTAATTATTATAACATTATAATATGTGATATTAATTGAAAAATAAACATTAAAGGATTACCTTAAGAAATTATTAATTGACCAAATATTATTATTCAGGAATATAAAGAAACGAACAAGACAAGTTGGACTTGAGGTAAGGGATCTAACCTCTCTCTTTCCTTTTATGTACCCTCTTTTAGGTCACTTCTTTTAATCTCCACTTTATTATGTTGGGGGATGTTCTTCTATATTCCTCTTACTATAACTTTTATGTTCATATGATGAGAGACCCTAATTGATATCTTCAATCCATTTTTTTGAAGTTTTAAGTGGCGTCGTTAGGCTGCCGAATTTTCGTAAGGGGATATCTTATCTCACTTTTAATTCCGTGAGATTTCCATTGTTAGCCACTTATTTAATGTGGTGTATTGTGTTCCTCCATTTGATATATATTATCATGATTATATTTATATTCATGGTATTCTGTGATTCATATTTTGTTTATTATCTTTTGGTCATACGACTCGATTGATTACAATGAGGTATGGGGTTTTAATATCACTTTTTATTCCCGTGAGATTCATGCTATATTTTTCACTATCTACATTAAGTGGTGTATGTACTGACCATGATTATAATATTTGTGTAATATGCTATCATTTATGGGTATTTAAATCAGAATTGTTTGGTCCTTATTTCATGGGGTGTACGTTTCGAAAGTTACCCAAATCAGTAAGGGATTCTTTCACCCTTCACTTTTTTTAAAAGACTTCTTTTTGTTATGTCTTTTAATTTACATCTTGTTATATTAGGATATGTTCGTATATATCATTATTGATATAAATATTATGTCCAAGTGATGAGATAACATTTTATCTCTCATCAACTCATTTTTTTAATTTTAAAGTGACGCCGTTAGGCTGTCGAATTTCTGTAAGGGAACTTCTTAACCCAATTTCAATTCTTTGGGTCAAACCACTACATCTTGATTATGTTGTACTATGAATATGTGTGGATTACCCCTGATTTTTTTGCACTTAATATCCTCTTATGTTAGGTGTATTTATATTTTTCACACATAATCATATAATTTATTTATCCTTAATCTAAGGATACTGACTTTGTAAGGGACTTCATCTCAATCTCCTTTCATTGAGGCATATTTTGTTATATACACAACTTTATTTTATATGGTTTATAAACCCCTTTGACTTTTACTTTTATTAAAAAGGAATATTTTTGTATGAAGAGTTTTACTAAATAATAAAAATGAATGTTTTGTCTTATTTATGCGGGGACAATGACTTCTCTGCCGCCGTGACCATTATTTGAGTTTCGGCTTCCTCTACAAGCCATAAACTTTTTTAAAGTGAAAAAAATAAATACCATGTTTTACTTTTCTTTTATTTTGGTATTGAAAATGGTTTTGATAATATTTTGATTATATCAATGTGTTTTTGATATCTTGTGATTGAAATGTGGAAATGTTATGTTTCCTTTATGCATGTTTTATGTGATACGATTATGTTATGGTTCTTGGGCATTGTTTATAAAGATGGGTGGTTACATGATAAGCTAAGGGCGGGTGAGCCCGTGATAGCTCTCCAATGCATTGGGTAACGCGAAGGAGTTAAACGCTAAGGTTTCTCTGAAGAGATTTAGGGAATATACTGTGATGAGTATTCCAAACATAACCATGAGGGTTTCTCCCTACGTAAGAATTTTATAAATGCCGCAAGTTACCTTTATGTATTATGATTTCTTTGAGTTATTCATAAATCTTATGATCTCATGAGGTGTATTGAAGTGATTATGTTTTAGAGTAAAGTATGATTTCATTGATTCCTATGTTTACATGGACTAATGTTTTCATTCTGTAATTTTATATCCCTTATTGAGCTTTTTATGCTCATCCCAAGTTTTTTTGAAATGTTTTCCACAGGACTTAAAGTGGAATACAGTCAAGGATGGGATCTAGGATATGTCATGATGTCTAAAACATGAAACTAGAGACGACTCTTTTGTTCAAGAGTTTATATTTTGTGAAAAAATGGAATCTGAGTAGATATGTCTATTGTGTAATCTTTGAGATGTAATAGTCATGCCCTAATTCTCTAAAAATATAAACTTGAAATGATCCTCAATTTGAATTATTAATTTAATTCAAGATTATGTAATGTTTTAAGGCCGGGTCCATATATTTAAACTACAAAACCTCTTATGATCATTCCACAGTTATCAATTATTCTTGATCCTCTCCATCTAGTGGATCAATCTTTCATTCAAGCTGATTCACATACTCTAATGAATCATTCTAAAAAGCTCCAATAATTATATTTTTCTTTCATTTAATGTCACGATCAACATAAAAATACTCATTTTTTATATTGACATTGACAACACCATCTGACTAATTGTCTTTATACTTCATAGTAAATATCTTTCCAAATATATCCATCATGTAATATACAACATCATATTTATACTATTGATATATATCCTAAAAAAACCATTTATCAACTTATTCCTCTTTGGAAATGAGGCTCTTACACTATAATTGTTTTTCATGATTTGAAGTATCCATTTTAAAGGACCCTAATTTTATGAAATTTCATGATTTATATTTCACGTTGTATAATATATAATTTCTTTGAGCACTGAGTATCAATGTGACCTACATTAGTACTCCAAAACAAGTCCAAGGACAATTTCCTCCAAATCACATTTCAATCATGAATTTTCTAGAGAAAAGGGAAAAAATATCATCACATCGATCATCAGAATCATCACTATCATTGGAAATGTCCAATTTTTTATGTGGATTTGAATGCCATTTTCTTTCTTACATGACTTGTTTTACTGACTAGTTTGAATCTAATTTATAAATCCACCAACCTATTTATCATAGCATCAAGATAAATCTAAAATATATATCTTTCATCAAGGGTTAACACTTTTTGATTTTAAAGAGGTGTAAGCCCTGTCAAGAGTTTATTTATAATGATAATATCCTTACTTTCTTCCACCTTTCCTCAAATTGATCAAATAAGTCCCACAATGTGATTAAGGAAACAATTTTTATTTTCATATGGATTCGTTTTTATATCATCATCTTGATTGTGAAAACCATAATGTTTTTCCGCCTTCACTTTTTAGCACCTTCATATATATTTTATAGTTTATCATAAATAGACTTTTATATAGTGTAACTCATCACATTAAAATATATTTGATCAGATATTGTTGTAGTATGATCATTTTGAGATTTGGTATACGGGTTAGGAATTTTACAATCTTTTTCTGTCATAGAATTACCTTTCTCACCACTAACGTGAATCTGTTGAACTATAGAATAGTGAACTACCATCCCAAGTGATCAAAAATAAAATCTCATTTTATTCATCCAAATTTGGATGTTTCATCCATAAAAAGGGTATCTCACCTTATAGTCTTGGAATTAACAATAAAAAAACACATGATAGATTTAACAACTACAACTTTCTTATGAAACCTCTTATAATACCATGGAACACTATGATATGGGAGGTGTAAATTAGGTTGTCAATATTTTTTTTAAATGAGATAAATCATTTCCTAATTTTTTTAGGAACACATTTAATATATTTTATGGAATCATGTAATTTTAAAACACTAATATGTAAAAATAAAAACATAGAACAACAATTTTACTTGGTTCACCCCTAAAGAATAATCCAAGGATCATAAACCAATAGTGTGTCCTTCGTACTTGAATCCACTAGGATTAATTACATATTGTGTATTAAAAGTGATCATACATGATCACTCTATTCAAGGAAAACTTATTTCAAAATAATTTAGGGATATTACACTACTATTCTTGGATCATGTTCATCGAATCCCCATCGATCACAACTTATGGTGAAGTATTTCTCAGTTTTTTGACGTCAAGGTCACATTAGTAGAGTGTAAAAATTAATATTTTCCCCTAACTATCATGATAATATGGTTACACCATATTCTAGAATTGATACCCTTGAATTACCTATTCAGTAAAAATATATTTTCAAAAGTTTCTGTTCATGCAGCTCTTTCAGTTTCACGTAATAAGAAAAGATTTGACACAATGTTCACACTCCCACACAACACCTTAGTTTTTGGGTAACATTAGTATTTAATAGACAAAAATATCATTCACACAAATAGAATGTTTGAAAAATCATACATGATACTGACAGATAAATTTTATTTTCTTCTCAGGACTCTACTTCACATAATTATGTTTTGAGAAATTATACTTTACACAACTCTACATTTTGATAATCTTCCATGAAGTAGCATATCTAGATCTTTTTAGAGAGATAGTTAGAGATAATTCCCTTATATAGAAGGTAACAACATAATTATATACATTTTTGAACCTTCATGAAACATTATTTTTATGTCATCGACCATGCATGTAACTTTCCTTGTTTGATGTACATCATCATTTTTACGTCACCTTTAGTATCAAACTCCATTTATATTTCGAAAGTTCATGAAATAATTATTTTTTAAAAACATTATGAATTTTGCAAAACACATTACATAGATATATTTTTATGAGGAGGCACCAAAATATAATTTCTCATAAAAATTGAAATATCATAACCCTTTCATGAAACTATTTTATTTATATGAAAATCATTCCATTTAAAAAAAAACACATTATTCATCATCCAAATATTTGACCCCAAAATATTCCAAACACTAGAAAAATATGCCACCATAAGCACTAAATCTTCTTTTCGAATCATATCACATGGCTTGATAATCCAAATGATTATTTAAAAATACATAACACACTATCAATTTCATGATATGAACTACTTTTGTTCTGATAGGATATCATTCTAATTTATTCTAGTAATTGTTTATGATGACATGATATTTATGAATCTTGTCTATTCCAATGGTTATACCATGAAAAAATTCATATAAATCGCATTTTGTTTCCATGGGTTATGAATTCATGAGATGTTGAAATTATTATGAAACCTATCCCTTTTCCATATGTTATGATATGAATAAATGTTTATGAAACCCATTTCTTTCCATTAGTTCATATATGATAAATGTATTATGATGTTATAGAACACAAATGAATGTATTATTTTAATGGTAGGAAATATATATACCTATTATACATTGGTTAATTATTAATGTTATATGATCTAAAATTTTATATGGGAGGTTATTTCAAGCCTAATAGAGTGTATAAACGAGGTTATCCCAACCCAGAAAGAGGGAACACATGAGATCGCCCAAGCCACAAGAAGGGACATGGGAGGTAATCACAAGCCTGAAATGTTATAAATTTATTGTTTGGTATCATTGAAATAATATTTTCTATTATTATGTGAATGAAAAAAATAATTACTTATAATAATGATATCATCTAATGGCTAATGTTATTTGATTTCTTTACAATTATTGTCTTATGAAATTCCAAACCATATTCTTGGATTTAATATTAGGATCTTTGATATAAAAGGTACAATTTCAAAATGTTATGGTCATTTTATCATACCCTTATACTCACATTATATTTTTTTATTTCTATTGTTTATAATTACTGATAATGTTAGCTCTACCTTTCTTATGTTTCCTTTCTCCACGTTTTGAAGAATAGATAAAAATAGTGTATGTTTCTGATGAGTACTAAAGGAGGGGATCATTTGAGAGATATTGAAGATAATTCACCAAATTAGAAAATTTTATACCAAGTATCATAACTCTATAATATATTATGTCCAGTTATCATTTTTTTGAGTAATATATAGAATATTCATCTAAAAAGATGTAATACCTCTATATAAAAATCTATGGTCGCTATAGTCTCTATTATAAGAATGATTACTTTACCATTGGAAAATTGGATGATAAATATTTACTTAGATCCATAGGTTTATTTATATGGATATGTTAAGGGATGTCTCTAAGGATAATTCTATGGATGAGTCAAGGTATAAGAGATTTTATTCCCATTTTTTTAAATGATAGAGAAATAGGTTTCAATGAAATTATAACCTTGACTGGATACTATAGGTTTACGTGGCACTAATATAAAGGTATTTAAGGGTAATAACATCTAAAGGTGAACAATGGGATAAAATAGATTATCACCTGGTGTTAGATAAAGGTATTTGTTTAATAAATTTTTTAACATTCCTGAGAGATAATCTTTAGAAAATCATAAACTCATTATGAACCATCATAATGGATTTAAATATAGGATAACTATGAATTACATAGTATAAAACTAAGGTGATGTATGTTAAAAATAACTAGTTATTTTTATAAATATTATAATTGATTTTTTTCAAGATTATGTGGTTTTACACTATGATTAGTGTTTCTCACACTATGTTTTTTGGTTTTAGTAAATGGTGTGAATGAAAAAGAACTACGTTAACATTGAATGTAACGGGAAATTTTCTAATTCATAATACAATTTTTTAAAGACTAAAGAAATGGATATTATTATTCTTCATAATAATTTATCATGGAACATGATTAAAAATGTACACCTTAACTAACTCATGGGCTCAACCAAGAAGAGAGTGATAGAGTTAAATGAGAGTATGGGTGGTGGAGACCAAGAGAAAAGAATATTTAATTTCATATATGAAATGAATGTGGGAAGAATCACTCAAGAGAACATGTCAATTGAAATAGATTTTTTTTGTGAGTGGGAAAAAATGAAAAAAAATTAAGTAATATATAAGGGAAAATGGAATGTTCAGTTAACACAATGGATGATAATAATGGTCTCCCTAAAGTATCATCGACTATTGAATTTTATAATTTCAGAAGGTATATGCATTATTCCAATCAATTTCATGAGGGAAAATATGATAAATATATATAGAATATTTGTATGAGTAATATTTTTTAGGTTGTTGATGATGTGACTTCAAATTACATGTGAAAGGAATGAAGTATTATGGAATAATATAATGAATCTTATTTAATGGATTTGGATGATGAGGAATGATTGAAGTGTTTGTCCATGGTAATTCATGAATTATGTTTTATGAATAATGAAATAAATAAGGGTTGTGATGTATAATTTTTTCATAATTGATTTGAAGGATATGTAGAATAATACTCATGACCTATATAGTTGATTTAAAAGAAATGTTATATTTTATGCAATACAAATGACTAATGGAATATTACCCTTAATATGCTCCTGATGTTGATAAAACGGTGTTTAGTTTTGATAAAGTGATGATTGATATGGTTAAATTAATTTGGATAGTATTAGTTATCTTGGAAATAAATAATGATTTGTTAAAAAATATTATTCCATCATTGATGGAGTTTACATCATTTTGGGAATTAAAGAATGTATCCAATAATCTATCTTTTATTTAATGAATAATGAAGAATTTTTTTTCTATAAGGTTTTATGGTAATTTAGGTTACTATCATGTTTCATTAGAATACATGAAAAATTAATTCACATGATTGGTATTTGAAAATTAATAGAAGCATTATATTTTTTGGTGGATTTATGAGATATTTATTTTGGAAATTTTATGACCATGCTTCTAATATTTTTTATTTTAATAATTTGGATGGGTTAAATGGTCAACCACTAATGGAATGGTTTATGGTGAACATTGAATGTGGTTTACAAGATTAATTTATGATAGAACCATAAGAATATTTTTTCATATTTGATAACGAGTGATATACTATTTATTAACTAGATATAGATGGAATGAATTACTCTCTATTATAGATATTGTGATATGTTAGAGATTTAGGCATAAAAAAATACATAGTCATTACTTGGAGTAATATATAAAGCTAAAATTCATCGAATCATAATGAAACAACGAAATGTTTCTCATGATACAAAGGAAAGATAAGACCTAGATATATCAGTTCATTTTGAAATTATTTATTATATTAGGATTTTATCATATCGATTGAAACATCCAATGAACCTCTCTCACGTTAAGAATCTGTTACTTGTATCTATAATTATGTAGTAAATATCTGATCCCTCACATATACTTAACACATTGGTCATTCCATTGGATCATGATATTAATTATGAGGAATAACTAATAGAGACTCTAGATCAATGAAAATTATATGAAAAAACCACTAACCTAGTCAATATTTTTATAGTGAAACCACGAGCATGGGTAAGCTATGTGGTAACCTGAGAGAATAATGAGGCAAAATTATCCTCAATTATTAGTACCAAAGTGACATAATTCAAGGGAGAAATTCATTTTAAGGTGGGAGGGGGGGTTGAATGTAACTCCTATAAATTTTTTGACATTGTTTAAAATAAATTCAATTTTTAATATATTTTTCATTACATGAAACACTAATTTTAGCTTTCATGACACACAACACTAGGTATTTATTGAATTACACATATCAATGATTTTTTTAAAAACGGGACTTATCATTAAAATATGTTTATTTAATATGATAGTTATCACCAAGAAGTTTGATTAGAAGGTATTAATTCAATTAACTAAATTAATAAAATATATGGTTTATATATGTATATAGAATTAATTATTTGTTGAAAAATTATTTAATAATTAATATCAAAATTATTTGAAAATAAGAAAAATTATTTTCTGAAAAACTATTTTTATGAAAAGAAACCCATTGTTATTTAATAAATTAAACAAATTACTTTAGTGAATGATTTTAATTTAATGTATATATTATTTATCCAATCAAATAATTAACATTAATATTATTTATTTTTTGATAAGAGATAAGAATACATCAAATTTTACACTTAAAAATTGTATTTTTGTAAAAAGTAATTATATGGTCTTTTTAACTTATTTTAAATTTTTTTTAAACATTTGTAAAATTTACTTCAAAAAATAGTGTTTATTTTTGAAATCATCATATCAAAATTTTTTTATGGTGAATATTTATCAATTTAATAAAAAAAGTAACTTTTATTTGAATAGTGAAAAATTTAGAATTTTAATTGGAAACCTCATTTTATTTTAAATCATTTATATAGTTTAACAATATATTAAATTAGGTTCAAAGAAAAATTAGTTCAATACTATGATTTTTAATAAAATATAAAATGTTGTGAAAATTTCATATTGAAATTTAATATAAAAATATTATAAACTTTTGAACATTTTCTCTTTGAAACCCATTTTTCTCGTCACATCTAAAGGATTAATTATAAATAAATATTTTCCACATTTATGTATTTAATTTTAAAAATTAATTACATATTTTGAATAAAAATATTTTTTATTATATAAAATTTTAAACTTAATATTTAACCCAAATGAATATTGAAAATTGTAAAAATTAGTTACAACATTTAAGGTAAAAATGGGTATATCGGGGGAAAACTAAAAAGATAAGGGTACAATTGACCAAAAACTCCAAAAAAAGTATGTTTAATAGAAATATTTCAACACTATAATTTCTAATTATAGATAATAATTAATTTATGTTCCTTTTTTTATTATAAAAACGTGGGTGAAGCATTTTATTTTAAAAAAATTACAATTTTGTCTATCCCCTCACTTATAAAATCCCCCACCCTTCTCTCTTCTTCACACCATAAAATGATTTAATTTTGACCAATATCTACCCAAATAACTTAAAAAAATCCACCCTATCATTATATAATATTTATATTTTGTAATAAATCAAACCTAATCAGGTTTTTAGTGCAATCTTAATGAGGTCACTTAAAGAATAAGTAACGTTATTCAATGGGAATTTTAATTTTATTTCCTCATCCACCTTATTTTATCATTATTAAAATATGATGATATATTAACCACAAAATTATCCATATAAAAAGGGTTTTTAATGTTATGTTAATTATGTACAACCATCGTTAATTCTACCAAATGGGTTATATAATCTTTTTGTGTGTGTACGACCGACTACCACCTCATGAACTTTTGTAATTTTGCTTCCACAACCTCCTATCACAATTGTGTATTGTGATGGATTTAAATTATTCAAATTATATTTATAAAATAATTATATATATAGTTTAATTACATTATATATTACTTTTTTAATTTATATTTAGTTGGGGATATTGGAACGTCAATTTTGTGTATGGCATACTACTTCCTCTCGAAGTGATGTTATTCCTTTTTAGAAACATTCGAAATGGAAGATGATATGGATTTTATTAATGAATATATGTGATTTATGAGATATATTTATGTTACTAATTACATATTTATCTTTATTAAATGATAATATATCATTTTATTTCTTACCTTTTTACTTATTTAAAGATGATAATATTGTGTGTGTGTATAGAATATCACCTTCATAATGTGACGCAACTCTATTTTCATTAACAAAACAAATGGAAGGTAATTATTTTAATATTTAAACAAATAATATGGTATTTAAGGTATTACAATCATCATGTAAATATAATATACCACATACCTCCTTTAATTAACGATCCTTGATAAATGGAAACACTAATCCTATGTGTGTATGAGAAATCATCTCCAGGATATTAACATACATCATTTCTCAAAACCATATTTCATGATTTTTAATAAAACCATAATTTATGTATAAATATTATAATTATTTAATTATTATTAATTTATATATAGTGGAACCATAATCAATTTTTTGGGTCAAAAATTAACATATCAAGAAATTTATGAAAATAAATATGTTATTACCCGAACTACGAAATTAAAATGGAATTTTTAGTAAATGGTTAATAAAAGGTTACATGTAAATAATATATGGTATAATATAAGTAAATTTGGTTCTATATTAGTTTTATAGTTAACCAATATTTTCTATATAGAAGGCTTGAACGAGTTGAAAGTAAGTCAAGACTTATGGTATGATATTTCTATCACTCGTTTATTTCATGGAGACATATGAATATTCATGACCTTTTTCTTTTTGTGGTGTATATATGGTCCCATTTACATTTATATCATGAATATAAGCCTTTTAATTATATTTAAGTTTTCATTTAATGTTATTATTTATCGGTTCTCCCAATTCAAAATATTACTAAATTGGTAATGGATTTCTATCTCACATTTATATTTTGGTGACACACATGAAACATTAATCATGTGTTTTTTGAAGTGGTTTATATAATACCCATGAATTTATTTTATAATTATTTTAAATAAATTATTTTTATATCAATATCAATTTGATGATATCTCTTTCATGAGGTTTACAGTTTAAAAGTTACCAAATTATTAAGGGAAATTTGTCACAATTTTCCTTCAATGAGACATATGATTTAGTTATGCACTAATCTTCTTGTATGAGGTGTATATAAAACCCTTTTTACATTTAATATCATTAATTTTTTTACCCTAATTTTTTTAATAAATGTAATGATATTATATCATGAGGATTATGTTTTAATGTTACCAAAGTGGTAAAACATTTATGTTATAATCTCATCATTTATCCAGAAGGTTTTTGATAGTATTTCTATTGATAGAGTCTTATTATTCATTACTAAATAAAATCCAAAATTTTATTATTATATGGTTATGGCATGAGAAGAAATCTTTCCCTTCATTTACTTCTCTTTATGTACTCAATATTTCAAAAATAATGTTTTGAATAAAAATCATCTTTTCATTCGAAAATCCTTTTTCTTCCAAAACCATTTTTTTTAAAAAAAAATCAAAAAAGATTTAAATATTTTATTAAAAAAATTTATTAATGAAAATTTTACCCATGTTTAAATTTTTACAAAATTATTTAAAAGATTTATTTATGAAAGTTTCAAAAATATTCCCATTTTACTTTTACTTAAAATTTGATAGGGATATTTTTGTATTGCGTGATTGTAATTTAAAAAACATCATGACCATTATTTTCATTGAATATTCCATTATAATTTTTCAATTTTATTCTCAAAGGAAATTATTCTCAATTTTTTTTATGTTTTAATTTGCGTTTTCAAAGTGTAAAGGATATTTTACTTATGAAATGTTTTAAATTATTTTTCATTATTCCTTTTTTTGTTTTATATTATATTTTCAATCAAAATGATTGCAAAAATATTTTATGTTTTAATAAATTATTTTAATGGAAAATTTACCCTCCTCATGAATCATTGCATGGGATTTATATCTAAAAGTAATTTTCAATCTATCATAGCATCCTTTGATGTAAATTTTGTTTTATAGGGGATATAAACCATGGATACCATTCTTATTCTATCACAAAATGGTTTAAGATGACATGAAGATTAAGAAAGAATGTTCTCATCAATGGGTTATACCATGAAAAATTTATTTTGAAACCAATTTCATTCTCAATGTGTTATGAATTTATGATATGATGATATCATTTTGAAAAATATCTCATATCCAAATATTATGATATGATAAAATGTTTATGAAAATGATTTATTTTCATTGTTTCTTTTATGATGAATGTTATATGCTCTTATGGAACATAAATATATGTATTTTGTGATTGGGGTGACATATATATCCCCCTAATGAATTGGGTAATGATTAATGCTATATGAACTCAAAGGGTATATGGGAGGCTTTTCAAAGATAAAAAGAGTGTACATGGGAGGTTATCCCAAGTCCAAAATATGGTCTAAATGAGGTAACCCAAGCCTGATGCATTTACCATGGGTGTTTTCTGAAGCCTAACATGCTATGAATTCCATGGTTAGTAGCATTAAAAAAAGTTTTTCAATGATTATGTGTACAAACAAATTTAGGTATTAGGCCAATTTTATTCTCTCATGGATCATGTTATTCGATTTCCTTATGATTCATGTCTTATGAACTCCCAAAAATTATAACAGGGCTCAATATTAGGATCACTGATATGAAAGGTAAGTTTTTAAAATGTTATGGTTCTATTCTCATACCATTATACTCATATGATGTTTATGTATTTCTATTTCTTACCCTAATGGAGAATATGAGATCATATTTTCTTATATACCCTTTCACAATGTTTTTATGAAATTTTTTATGTAGGGTATGATATATAAGATTACAAAATGGGGATATCATTATGGGGGATGTCAAAAATTATTGAGAATAACCCCTCAATGAAACATTTTATTTTTATTTTTGATTTTTTTCAAATTTTTATCAAAGAATGATGAAAAAATTATGGCATGGTTGTTTTCAATTACTGGTTATATATGGTGGTATAGTTTTATAGTGTTGTCATTATTTATAGGACTCAAAATCGGGATTTATTTTATGGAAATGGAATGATTTATTTATAGAATAATCGTGTGATTCATAGATCAAAAAGGTGTTTTTAGTTATCTAAACCACATATAAATTTGTACATGAAAAACACAAAGGGAGTTTTTGGAACAACAAAGAAAAATCATCAATGGAAATATTTCCACATAATTGATGTTTTATTCGATCTGTAAAGAATTTTTTTTGTTTACGGTCAAAGGAAGTGTTTAATAGTCCGTTTTAAATGGTTTATGACCTTCTTAAACAACACAAAAAGGTCAGTATGTGGGAACTAATTGTTTACCGTCGAAGGTAGTGAGTTAAAGACTGCCACAATGGTTGTTTTTGTTTAAAGTCAATGTATATATTTTAGAGGCATCCACAATGGAGTAGTGCGCTATGAGTTGATTTCACTGGGAATTCCAATACAAAAGAGATTTTATCATAATTGTGTTTAATATGATTTTATAGAATCATTTCCTATAAAAAGTATCCCTAATCACTTTATTTGAGAGAGATACTAGAAAAATTTACCTATATCCAAAATTGGTTCATGAATGAGGTATTTTGGTAAGGGGGTGTTAAAAAATGTAGGTAGACCACAAAGGCTCTTTTCATGATGGAGGATTTATGAAAATAAAAATTGGTTCATGAATGGTGTTTTCATGGAACTGTAGTATATAAATAAAAAAGGTCTCATGAACCACTTGTGCTATATGATGCAAGGTTTTTACAATGGGATTTAATTTGTTCATTGAGGAAAAATAATATTTTTCAAAGGACTCTCTATAAAAAACTCATCAAGTGGTGAATTTTATTTCATATATCATGAGAAAGTGGCGATTCTGATCATAATCTTGTGTTAAAATATTTTGAGGTGTTTTAGGTCAATGAAATAATATTATGAAGTATATGTGGACACAACTTAGTTGATAGAGTATTGAGATTTAAAATTGTGAATGGTTGTAAACCATAAAGGATACTGAGTATTATTTAAACATTATAACTATAGTACACATTGGTGGATTTGGTATATAGGCATTTTATGTTGTATTCTCTTAGAATGTATCCTTGGGTGGGTGATTAAAGAATTTTTTTTTATCTCGTGCATGATTTTATTTCTATTAATACATTTATGAGAATGATAGAGATTGGTGTTTTTTTAAATATGAAAATAGATCATAATGAGAAGTTGTGTTAATCATTAGTACACTAATACACCCGTTCTTAGGGTTTTTAACCTAATTGGGTTAATAATTGGAATTTTAGGGAAAGGTTAATATCTGTGTTCCTCTATGAAGGATTAAATGGAGGTTTTTAATCAAAAAGGAATAAAAATCATCAATGGAAATAATTTTTATTTTTGGATGAATAAAATTCATTACTACTTCCAATATTTTAGTATATATGTCTTTATAATATAAATGCATGATATTTCATCTATTGTGGACAATGAAGATTTATTAGATGCTATATGATTGGAATTGATGCTAACAACATATGAATAAATGATTCATGGGTATCCTTATCAAATTGAATTTATAAAATGGTGATGTTGTTTATATTATCTCATTCTATATTATAAAAGTCGATAATATTTATTAGGGAATATAAAAATTTAGAGAGTAAAAATTTATGGTTTTTTGGAACAAGTATGAAGATAGTAGAATATAGCATAATGAGTCAATTGATTCCTTATCTAACATAGTTGATGTTTTTTTAGAAGATATGTGTTGTCTAGAATAAATAATTGAGTATATAAACATATTCAAGTAAATCATTTGAGGACTAAAAAAGTAGTTAAATCCAAATGTCTCTTTTCTGAATTATATAGATCCAAAAAGATATCATTGGATAGTTTGCATAATACTTTTTTCTTGTATGAGATGATAAATGATGATAATGATTTTGTGGAAAAAGGGAATACAAATGAGGTGGCATTCAATTACATAAATAATCTCTCTATTGATGATGTTGAGTAATAAGAAGAGACAGATAAGGTCTTGTAATTCCTTTCCTCAAATATATGAAGATGAAAATGATAGTTCAATGGGAAACTTATTCTAAAATGGTATTAATGTGGAATAGTTGGAAATATTATAGAAATATTCACCCAAAATATTAATATGATGATAAGGATGATGTCAAATTTCCCATGAAGAAGTATTCATCCTATGTTTTTAAATACCAAATCACAAAAACTAATATAAAAACAAGGAATTACATTAGTCTAAAAGATGAGATTATTTTACAATATCTATCATAAAGGCGTAGTAATTCAACTTGAAGTTCCTCAAAAAACATGGTGACATTGTTTACTCCCATGTTTGCGAGACCATATTCCACCTTGTTCGCTTCATTAAAGGCATGTGTGACAATGTAGTTGAATTCCATGAGAGAATGAAGACAGTCCATCGAGTGAGTTGTAAGCGGCCACGTGAGTTGTGTCACACCATTCCAAATGGTCTGAAAAATAGTAATTGAGTCACTTTCAATCAAGATGTTATTCCAAACATGTTTCTTGGAAAAGGAGATAACATAGATCACACACATCATTTCGGCCGCTAGAGCCGAGAAGATGCCACAAGAACCATAAAAACATCCAATAATATGCCCAGAGTGATTTCTAAAAATGGAGATCCAACCCGAAGGACCCGGTTTTCCTTTAGAAGCAAAATCAACATTATCTTTGATCCAGACTAGGAGAGGAGCTTTCCAGAACACTTCAAAAGTTCGACTAGGTTGAGGATAAATACCATTAACCCCAAGATGCCACAGAATCCTGAAGTCCCTCACTGTGTTGTTGCAAAATCCCTCCTATATCGAAGCTGATTCCCAAATAGCAATGAGGATCCACATCCAACCTACATGTAAGCTATGTGAGTAGTTTTTATGAATAATAGCATTCCTATCATACCAGATTACATGCAGGGGTTCAACAACAACAGTTAAAAAAGATTATTGATTTGCTGAGATTCTTTAAGATCCACACAACTTTGTAGTCGAGCATTGATTGAATCATTATGTAGCCTTCTGTACTCAAAAACATCAAGCACATAATTCCATAAAGTAGTAGCAGTAACACAAGATATGAAAATATGGTTAATATATTCATGATTTTGGTCACAAATATGACAATTATAGAAGATCTGGATCCCAAAAGACTAAAGGAAAGTGTTAGTGGGAATCCTATTTTGAGCAATATGCCAAATCAAAGTGAGTCTCGAAGGTTTTAACCATAATTTATCAATTTTTTTAATCCAACTAAGAGTGTCTTTAGAATTAATAATACTATGATTTTAGAAAGTTTTAGAGTCGAGAACTCCATTATGGGTAGGTTCCCAAACTAAAAAAATCCTCAGTGATGGAAAAAGGGTAGTTTTCAATTACATGATTGATACTGTTAGGAAAATTAAGGTTGTGAGAGATAATGACCTCCTTGATAGTATGGGTGAAATCAAGAGTTTTTCTAGGGGCATCATAGAGATTAGAGGATCACCATCCCATTTGTCAAGCTAAAAATTCATGGAAGAGTCTCTGATCACAATCCACCTAGAGTTAGACATGATGTTGGAAAAAACATTCTTAATGAAGTCAAATGGTAGAACTCATATAATTCAAATTTCCCTTATTCAGTTTTTCAAGAAATATATTTTTAAGGACGGAATTGGATTCAGAGTTGTTATGAAAAATATTCCAGGTGAGTCTGGATTTTAAGGCATCATTAAAGAGTTTGAGGTTTTTTTTACTGAGACCACCTTTTCTAGAGGTTTGCAGCAAGTAGACCAAGGAAAATCACCAGTTTTCTTTCAAGTGTACTTCCAATCCAAACAATGTTTTTGATGGCAATGTTATATTTTTTAAGAATAATAGAAGGCAAAGTATAAATCATCAAAGAGTAGATAATTTTAGAAACCATCGTGGATTTGACAAGACAAATCCTACCAGCCATAGAGAGGGATTTGCCTTTCCTAGATGACAGTTGGAAAAGGATTTGGTCAACAACAGTAGAAAAGTGACAAGCTTTTGGTCTTCCCTAGAATATGGGAACACCTAGATAGTTGAAGGGAAGGGATCCATCTTTAATACCTAGATATGCAATAATATTGGATTTTTTATTAGTAGGAAACCTTTTCCCACATAAGGTAAAAGATTTGTTTCAATTAATTATTTGACCTGAAACCTCTTCATATTGTGAGAGGGAACATTTGAGATTTTTAATATTCCGTTTATCCCCCTGTAAGAAAAGAATAATATCATCTGCATATAAAATATGTGTGGGAAAATTCAAATTCTTAGAAGCTTTAATCTGCATAATATTGTTTTTTTCGACAAGGAGAGTGATCAATCTACTTAAGTAGTCGTCCATGATTGAAAAAAGCATGGAAGAGAGAGGGTCACCTTGTCTGACACCTTTGGTGCATTTAAAATAAACCATAGGAGAACCATTAACAAGGAAAGATATTTTGTCCATGTTGAAAAGAGTTTTAATTCTGCTGATAAATAAAGCATTAAACCCAAAGTTCGAAAGATCCTTGAAAATAAATCCCCAATCCATGGTATCGAAAGCTTTCCTGATATCATGTTTGAGGGAAATATTTCCTCCCCTATTGGTTTTATTTAACAGTTCTGTTTATTTAGAGGTAAGACAAATACAATCTTGAATGGAACTGCCCTTGACAAAGCCAAATTGATTCCATGAAACAATTTTATTAATAACAAAGGATTGTCTATTGGCAATAAGTTTGGTGATAATTTTATAAAGGGTATTGATTAAAGAAATGGGTCTAAATTGATGGATTTCAGTGGAATTATTCACATTGGGAATCAAGGAGATGAACTGGGTGTTCAACCCAGGAGGGAGCCAAACATTTGAAAAGAAATTCATAACAAGCCTACAAATGTCAGTTTGAATGACATTCCAAAACTTATGATAAAAACCATTATTAGAACCATCAGGGCCCGAATCATAATAAGGATTTAAGCTAAAAACGTTGTCTCTGATCTCATGATCAAGCAGGATGCTAGTAAGAAAAGAGTTATCCATATCATTTTCCATAACCGGGATGACATCAGGAAGAAGGTCCTTGACAGAGGCAGTACCATTGAAGATATTTTCAAAATAAGAGACTATATGACTGGAAATGCTATTGTCATTATCAAAGAGGTTCCCCCCCTCTCTTAAGAAGGCAATAGGTCTATTAGCATTCCTGATTCTTTGAAGGGAGCTGTAGAATTTGGTGTTTCAATCACCAACAGTGAGCCATTTGGTTTTGAAAATTTGTTTTCTCGTGTTATCTTTGAAAGTGAGAAAGGAAGCAAGCTTTGTGGTTATATTTATTTCATGTTGTGGATTAGTGACAAAATTGGTTTCATTAGTGATGTTTTGAAGTTGGTTATGTTCTTCTTCCAAATGAATAATGTCATTATCAATTTTCTTGGATTTGGAACTACACCAGTCGTTAAGTATCTGTTTGATATTTTTTAATTTAGTGGAACAAGCAAAAGCATCATTGTAATGATTCATGGCAGCTAAAGAATGATTAATAATGTTAGAACAATTAGAGTTATAAGACCAAGTGTTGTTGAATATGAAGGAAAAAAACAAGCTTCTGTTGATTGGTAGAGAGATTGATTAGGATTGGATGGTGTTCAGAGTTTAGTTTTGGGAGGGTTGTGCTAGAGATGGTGTTCCAATTATCTAGAGATATCTCATTTGTAAAAGATCTGTCTAATTTTCTAGCCACCACCCTGTTATAATTCCTTTCGTACCACATATATTTGGCACTAATAAGATTAATTTCAACAAGGTTGTTATCCCCAATAGAAGATTTAAACTTCCATGAAGATACAACTGAGTGATCTGGTCCCATTTCATCACTTAGAGAAATGATGGCATTAAAATCACCGACCACAAACCAATGGTCATGAAGACAATTTCCTAAGTAAGAGAGGTCATTCCAAAGTTGTCTTCTGTCTTGGTATCTATTCTTAGCAAATATGAAAGTGCAAAGGACGTGTGCATGGTCAATAGTAAAATCACAAGTGTATTCCTGTTCCAAAATATGGAAAGTATTGACATTTTGGAGAGTATAGCGAGTAATGATCTAAAGGGTTTCAATGGAAGAACAATTTTTACAAGCACCTAAGAAGATATAACCAGACTGAAAAAGGTGATAAAAATGAGAGGATAAATAAATAATTAGGTTTATTAATTGCAAAAACTTTGGGTTAATGAGTATTAATAAATCATTTTAAAATAATAAAAGTGTCAGGGTTCACAATTCTATGACAATTCCAAAACAAAATATTTATTAGAACATGTTTTTGGGGTTGAAACCCCCTTTCTCTTATTTCCTGAACCCTTCCTCCTAGAATATCTTCTAGAAGATTTTTCTGGGCTTGGGTGGGATCTCTTTACTAGCTTACTACTAGTAACAATAGGAGAAATGTTAGGAGAATTGATAAGAGGATCATCACTAGCCTAAACATATGTAGGAACCAGAACAGAAGTCGATTCCTTTCCAGGCAGAATATATGCAATTAAATTGCAGTGAGTGACTTCATAGGGAGCAGTGTGATGTGTGTCACTATCTGATTTTGAAATCAAAATAAGTGGGATGCATGTGACCTTAGTATAGGTAGGAACACTTCCATATTTTTCAGTGGCCTATATATCTAATTTTACAGTAGAACTTGTGCTATCTCTAGTCTAAAAAGTTGTATGGTTCTAAGAAAGAATATGGCCTCCTCCACCATTAGTGGTGTGCAGTGATATAACAACACAGTGGCCACCTAAAAATATAGGGGTAATAAAAGATTCTATTTTTTCCCTAAAAACAGCAGGTGTGTATGAGGAGGTAGGGGACTGTTGGTGGAGGTAGAAAACTTCATTTGTGACCCAGTTAGAATAATTTCTAGCTGAAATTGAGACTGTTTAATGATCTCCATAATGACCGTTTCTAATTCCTCATCAATGCAGTGATCTTCAATTACTTTATCATCTTCTTCTACTAATTCTACCCATGATTTTCATCCATTATTACCATTGGTATTCAAAGCCTTTGCATTTTCATCCATTTTTCTATTTTCCTCATGGAGGGATCTAGTTTATCAATGGAAGGACCTTTGTGTTTCTTTTGTTTCCTAATTTTAGTCCATTTAGTTTCAATTGGTTGGGTCACTTTCTTCTTCACCACTCTACTATTTAAAGTAGAGTGATCTATGATCTTACAAAGGTTACAAAATGGGGGCTTATGTTCATACTCAATTCTGATTTCTGTTCTATTGTCATTCACATTGCAGGTGATACTTTGTTGAAGTTTAGATTCTAAATTCACTTCTATAATTATTCTATGAAAGTTTCCTAGTTCCCCATTCAATGTTCGCTGATCTATCTTATAGGGAGTTCCTATGCCAGAGGATATCTCATTTAAAATTTTTGGATGCCAAAAATACCAATTTAGACCATGCAATATAACCCATATCTGGGAAGTATTGTTCTAATGCGTGTTTGGATTGAAACTATAATCCCAATCAAAGATACAAAGGAGACCAGGTTTGAGTTGAATGTTCCCTACTCTCCACACTCAATCTAATTCATACCGAGAGTTAGGCAGTATGTGAAAATAATGCTTCCCTAAGGGGATGAGCTTCCAGTTCAAAAAACCCCTACAATGAGAAAAGCAAATATTAATATCAAAGTAAGTCCAGGGTTTATCACCTTTTACGTAAGAGAAACGTCCCAAAACTGAGAACTTACACATTTGGGCTATTTGCTGGAGCGCTTCAGGATCAGGCTCGACTGAAAAACATCCATCATACAGTTTTTTGTACAAAGTCCATTTTGAAGATGTTACTTTAGGAAGATCCGTTCCTTTGAGTGCCTTGAGGTAAGAAATTCCTTTGAATTTATCAATCGTATCATGCGTAGTAGTAGCATCCTCATGGGGAATTTCCTACTTCATTTTTGAAGGCCTAGGATCAAAAGTACGCTCCCATTCAAGGTTGAATGATTCCATGGCTCAGCCAATCTAGCAAGGAGAGGAAAAATCATCACCGAAAGTGAAAGAACTAGGGTTTCCAAGCTAGGCTTCCATCGAGTCTCTTGAGAGGATACCTCATATTTTTGAGATCATTCATCCTATGTGAATGTTAAAAAACATGTGAAGTGGAATTTCATAAAATAGAACAAATATTCAGAAGATAATGTTTGTTTTGAAGAATATAAGACATAAGAAATGCAGGAATACAAGGATCATGGAGAAAATACTTTGGTGACTGTTTTATATAACTTCCATACAAGGAAATTAAGGAAAAATTAAGAATGAGATATTAAAATAAGTTTTGAAGTCCATTTTGAATTTAAAGATTCTATTTAGGAGATATACATTTAAGGAGATCAAAAAAGAAATCTAATATACTTATTTATGATTCCCAAATTTAGATGGATAATTTGGAAGGATAGATGTTTTAAAATAATTTATAAATTGAAAATCACAAGTTTGATATCAAGAGAACTAAAAAAAGGCTATTGAGTACCAAAAAAATGTTAAACAAAAAATGGTGGGTGATAGTTTCACTAACACATAAAATTTTCAAATAAAATTTGATAAATAACATGGAATTTAATTTTTTGACATTAAAATACAATTAAAAGGTCATGAGAGAATCATGTCTCCCAATATGTCATCAGGAATGCATTTCACACAGGTGATAGAAAAAATTAAAGTCATGAATAGAGGTCAAATAAAATATATGAAATAGTCATATCCAAATGAAAAAGTCGGTATGAGTCCTTATCACAAAAAAAGATTTTATGACTGATATCAGCCCTCATTTTACAAATATGATGATGAAACATTATTTTTATACAGATTAAAATCATAATATTCTAAGATCCCAGTGGATGAAAATGATGAACCAATGATGTGAATCAATATAACTAATATTAGGTTTTTTTCCTATAAATATGGGACATTCCCAAAATGTATGGTCCATATACAAAAAGTACTAAATGGAATAATAGAAAAAAAGGAAACAAAATAGAGTTTAATATTCCACGAATTAATTTTATTATCACTATTTCATGTGTGGAGAATGATGGTTCCAGGTGCTGTAAAAACATACAAAGGTAGGCTATATATTATTTTTAAATAATTGTTTCCTGAAACCAAGAGACAGGATCTTGCACAACTAATTTATAATTTGATAAAATAAATACCTTGGAATAAGAACATTCTACATCGATGAAGGATGATCATTAGAAAAGACCATTTCGGGTTACCATCATTACATTGTAAGGATTCAAGGATATAATCCCTCTAGTAGTGATCCATACATTGTTCTATGATCTGTGAGCATCACCACTCAATCTCCATGTGCTATTCCGATAAGTCAAATGTATTTATTTTGTTCTTGATTACTCGTTCTTCAGTATTAAATAAATATCTTTTTCACTTCTCATTATTAAGTGGGTGATAATAGAAGTAGTTGACAGTGAATTATTTGAGAGAAACCAGTATCTATTATCAATTTTGAATGCACTATATAAATCACATAACCATCTATTTAAAGAGTTAGGATTTGAGTTGAAATTTTATTTAATTACATACCTGATATTAAATTATATTTATTACCTCTAATAAAGTAAATTCCACATAATTATAATTATATAATTATTATTTTGTGGTGCATGCCTACTTCCACAATAACAAATATTATGTAACAGTTTTGTTATTTAATATTTTTCACCAGACTTAATCTTGATCCCTTCGAATTTCACTTTAATTTATTGAATAAACAAATAAATATTTTATTCATAAATAAATATTTTATTCGTAAATAAAATTTTTATTCATAATTTAGAAAATAAATATTTATTAAAATAATCAAAAAATAAAGTAAATATTTTATTCAAATGTCAGAGAATAAATATTTAATTATTTTATGCGATCAATATAAGTAGATTAAATTTATTCCTCAAACATGAGAATAAAATTTCTTCCATTAATTATATCAAATAGAAATTAATTGAGATCAATATAAACACTTATTTTGTGACCCTATAGGATTAATTCTCATTGACATTAGGCGGGCTTTCTTAATTTCCAAGATTACTATTTATCAACTGGTCAAAGAACTCAAGATAAAGAACATAATGTCACAACATTTAAAACCACATATGAATGATATCTATGTTATGTAATCCTTTTTTCATAATATCTCATCAAGTAGGTTTCACATCCATGTAACCAAAGTACATACCCGAATGTCTATCTATGACTATATGAAATTAACATGTCATTACACCATGGACATGTAATTTAATTTGACAGTTCTATTAAAATAAAAGTGTCGAGATATTAGATTCCATAAAGATATAATGGAAAAATCCTTTCCCTACTAATTCATTAATGACATTTCACTCATGACACACCTAACATATCCCATATTACCATGAACTATTACAGTCCTAGTTTATGAAATAAATCCATGTACTTGAGTTGTAAAATACATTAATAAAAATTACAATGTCCAAGGACCATAAAAAAAGCGCATATATAGAAATATATGATGACACAAAAACATGAAAAATTTCTATTGGCATGTATGTTCACATAATATATTTTCTTAGAGATTACCAAGTGCGAACTTCATAAGAAGAATCCTCATCTTCTTACAAGTACTCCAACCTGAAAGTCAATATACTATGTGTCCCATCATAGTACATTATCTAAACCAAAAAAAATTGTATAATAATATCATCATTTCACATAAAGGTTCTCATTATAGTGGGTAATTTATATGACCTGGGTAACTTGTGTGCTTTTAACCATATCTCTGGGTGAAACCCTTGAGATACTCTCTTTCAGTTGGTGATGATGGTAACCTCAACTCTGGATGCCCCCCCTTGGGAAGGGGAGGGGGAATCGTCATCCCTTAGGAGAGAAGGATCCTCATTACCCCCTTGTCCAACCCTACCCCTCTTCCCCTATTTCTGAAAGCATCGTTAATCCCTAAAGTCTCGGAACTTCTTGATAGACTCCCTAATCTTCAGATCTCGACTTCTGAGTTTATAGGAACTTTAGCGCTACTGAACCTCACAGTAGTTGCTCGATTTATGTAAAGTAGACCTTCAGTTGATGCATTTGATAGATTGGTCTTTGCCTCATGGGATCTTAAGAAAAGGGTGATAATTGTGTTACTTGATAGCCGCCATATCATGATTCGCTTTGAATCAGTAGTGGAACTCATCCAAGTCTGGTCGAGGGCCCCTTGTATCTCCAACATGATTCACTTTTTTCTCTTATGTTGGTCCTTTGAATTCCATATGAAATGTGATTCTCCCTCTGTTCTGGTTTGGGTATGTTTCCCCAATCCTCCTTTACCTTTTCAAAATCCATCTGTTATTATAATTCTAGGTAACCTCATCAGTTGGTTTTTATGGTCTGATAGCCGCACTGAGATAGTGTGTCATCCAGTCAATCCCTGGGTTTGTGTAGAAGTGGACGCATCTCAATTACCTTTCGAATTTGTTTGGATTACTATTGGTGAGGAATACTGGCTCAAGAAATGGGTGATTTGTGTGAATTGGACCGACTTTTGTTCATCATGCAATCGCCTAGGACACACTTGAGAGGTTTTCCGAACAGGACCCTCAACCCAGGTGTTAGAGACCCATCGTCAGAAATCCCAGGTTACAACAAGGATGTATGAAATATCAAACGATGCCTATATGGTTTACTAGGGGCTGGTCCAGAATAGATGAAACCTGGTTCAGATGGCTGTGGTGGGGGATCCCAGTAATCACATCCTTTGGAGTTGGAATTCATGGATGGTGTTCGCAAGGTGACTAAGGTGAATGTTAATGGTTCCTATCTGATGTAAACTATGATGACCCAAGCTAATCTGATGGTGTCCGAAGTATTCAGCAGGCTGAGGCATGATTTTGTGGGCCTTTCCAGTATGTGTTTATGGAATGATGCTGATATGATCCTGGTGGAGGATCATGTGGAACTTGAGTGTTGGGAAAATAAAAAATATCTAATATATATTTGTTTCCATAATTTTCAATTAAAAAGAATGATATCTAATATTTGGTGACATATATTTACGCATAATATAACAGAATAAAACTTCTAGCATTTATATTAGAACAAATGAACATAATATTTATTAATAAAACATTTAAAATAAAAATAATACACATGGTGTTTTTTTAACATAGAAAATATTCATTAACTGTGTATTTAAAATGGACAACATGTACATTTTTGAAAATAATTTTTTCTCCGTAGTATATATTAATAAACTTTTAATTATATTATATCAAAAAAATATACATTAAATAGTAAAAAAAATTTATTTTCAATAAAATAAATTGAAATAATATTAATTATAATTTGGGAAAATATTTTTCTATATAATGTTAATTGAAAAATATAACTGGTTGTATAGATAAATTAATACAAATGAAAAGATTATATCCCTTGATGATTAAAATTTGAAGAGATTAACTACCATTGATTGAAACCTACAATTCAGTTTGCTATACCATTCAGCGACACACTATTCAGTATGATCTATCATTCAGTATGATCTACAGTTTTTTAGATACCATTCGATATAAAATAATGAACCAATTTAACAATTATATATGTCAAATAAATGATAAAGAAGTTTGGTATCATCCCATAAAGGCATAAAACTAGGAATGGAGGCTGGAAAATCTTTTGTTTGATGTGGAAATTTTCATCCATTATATATAGAGTAATAGGTACTTCCACTGGAATATGATATCATTAGTAAAGATTGATTTTAGGTACAGTAGATATGGGAGAAGGTATAATATTGGTGAATATTATGTACCTGTTGAACATTCTACCTAAGAAGGATCATAATAGTACCATTGATACAAGGATCTCTTGTTGCTTCTTATATGCATGGAGGTTTTGTGAAAAAGATAAGAATTATGTGCATCATCCTTTTTATGCTTGAACACATCCATGTAGTTCCATTATCTAAACTCATCATAAGGTCACCATATAATGACAAGGTTAACCCTATGTTTGATTTTTAAAGGTTCTATAATTATCTTTGGTATACAAGAACTTATCGGGAGTCACATGCTCAAGAAAAAGATCCCTCAAACTATCAAAACTATAATTATCTCTGGCATAAAAGAACATATATGGAGTAAATTTATCAAGAAAAAGATCCCTCAAACTATTAGCTAACTCAAATAACGTACATATGATTGTTGAAGGAATGTATGTCTTTTTAAAGATATAAAAATAGTTCCCTTTCTCACCATTGTATGACACATGACATGCATTGAGACTTCCCTCAATTACATCATTAAACTTGTTCTGCAATCACATGATTTGTCTATGGGGTGTCAACACCCGTTATACAACACACACACACACCTAGGCCTCATAGTTTTGGGCTGACCCACACTAGAACACTAGTCATCATGTGAATGCATTATGAATCAACCCTTCTTAGGCCTACTCATTGCCTACTGCCATGTATGGTTTCTTGTTCTAATCACTTATTAGGTTAACCTCCGAGTCCCTTATTTTGGATAAGTGATTAGACCTTATAGACTAGTTAATGATGACCCATACTTTTGTTTTACAAAAATCAACTATGAGAATAAAAGAAAACATCAAAAAAATATGTTAAAAACTAGTTCCATATAATTAAAATGATATATATATATAGATTAAAGTTAAATATTATTTATTTTCAATAATACATTAATCTATATTTATTTCAATAAATAAAAAAATAAAATGAGTGAATAGAAAAATACAGTGATCTTAATCTCCTCTTATTTGTAACATTAAAAACTAAAAAATACTTAATATTAAAAAACCAAAAATTTTATCTCTAGTTCCCCCAATTTTATCCCCCTCTTTTGAAATATATGAAAAACCATAGTGAAAATTTTAAAATATAAAAATATTTATATAAAAATTATTTAATTGGGGGTCAATCTGCATAAATTCAAAAAAATATAATATCAGAGATATAAAATTAGTAAAACAGAGAATAACATACTTTCAGAAATTAAATACCTATCATTAATAGTTTAAAAATTAATTTCAAAAACAATAAATATCATATCTAGTTAGTAAGAATTTATTTTAGATGGTTTTCTATATGAATATATTCCAAAAAAATATCTAAATTAATTGCATTTTCAATTAAAAAGTAAAATAAAACATATATATGTTTATTCCAATAATGATTTAATGAATTTTGTTCTTACAACCAATATACCCAGCCTCATCCTTAGACAATACAAATAACAATATAATTTTATATCACCATGATAGTAAAAATTTAACAAAAAATTGAAACATACATATCGTCTTTCTTTAATATAAATCATTTAGATTCCAATGTATGAATTAGAAAATAAAAATAATAAAAATATTTTTAATTAGTGTTAAATAATGTATTGTTAATAGTTTATTTAGTATATCTGATAATTATTTTTTAAATACTTTATATTAGGATTTCAAGACTAGATTGATATCTCACACACATAAATATATAGAACATAATTTCAGGGCTTGATGTAGTTAAAAAATTAGGCTTCCTATGATTCTTCTATTAGATTTATTATTCTCAAAATTTTAAGATTCTTATATATCATGTTTAGAATTTGTTCAGATTTGGGTTGTAAAATTTTTATAGGAATGATAATTTATTTTTTTAACTAAATTATTATAATATTTTATTTGATTTAAAAGGAACCATATTATATATATATAATTTAAATATCAAGGATTTTTTTAAATGCTTCCTTCACATTCATATCAAAATCATCAATCTCTCATTTTGAAAACTCATCACTAAGAATATAATTTGGAGATCCAAATAAAATATCATCAAAATATATTTTATAATTAATAAATGATTATAATTTTTCTTTGTAAATTAGGTTGGATCAGCAATTAATTTATGAAATTTATTTTATATTAAAAATATTGTACGTCTGTCATACCAAGATATTGTAGCTTACTTTATACCCAATTAATATTTATAAATGTTGAAAAAATGTCCTGTAAAATTATCATCTTTCTAACCAGGTTCTTTCCTAACATAAAATTCTTCTAAAATTACACCATTTTGAGAAAAATATTTATATCCATCTAAAATAGATTCGAATTTTTATAACATGCATATGCTAATAAATTCGGAATGAAATTTAATCTAGAAAATTTTAAAACTAATTCTTTAAAACATTAGCATGATTTTTATAAATAATAATTGCAAACTAATGAAGCCTTATTTCTAATTATCTTACTAGACTCATCCTATGAATTTTAAATAATACATTTATATCCAATAGTTTGTTTATCTCTTGGTAAGTCAGCAAGACTCCAAAATTTTCTCATATCAAACATTTTAAGATCATCATGTATATAATTTATCCAATTTTTATCATTTAAATAATATTAAAAATAATTTGTATAACATCATATACAAAGGATCAATTATAAAAAAAATTACAAAATTATTCTCTAGCTCTTATTCTATGTTAAATATTTACAAATAAATTTTCTAAAAAATGTTATCTAGTATTTTTCTAACTTATAGGATCAAATCAAGAGGACATATTTTCACCCATAAACTGTTTTATTATCATTTAAATGATTATATTCATTAATAAAAAATTCATTAAATTCCCCAAAATAGTTAATAGAGTCTATAATCTTCTTTTAATTAATTTAAATTAACATTACATGAAAAAATCATCTATTAACATTGTTCTCTTATTATATACCCTAAAAGATTTTCTTTTATTTTATAATCCTAAAAAATAAATCTTCATCACTTTTAGAATCATTTTTTTCTATACAATATTTAGTTTTTACATACAAAATCTAAAAAAATACATTAATGTAACCAATCATAGGTTTATATTCGTTATATAGTTTATAAGGTGATTTCATTAACACTAGTACAATTTAAAATCTATTTATGATATATCAATAAGTGTAATATAATTCATCCCAAATGTATTTTGTTATATTAAATTCATTAATAAATTTCCTTTTCACTTCATGAATACTTTTTCCTATTATACAACACTATTTTGTTGTGGTGTTATAGGGGTTAAAGTATTATAGAAGTATACATTTTATTTATAAAATTTATAAATATATAAGTTAACATATTCTTCACATTTATCACTTATAATTAATGAAATTAAATATAATTATAATTTTGAACTTAATTACCTAATTTAATGATATTTTTTAAAGTTTCACTTTTATGGAATAAGAAGATATTCCATGATAATCTACTAAATTAATCTAAAATAATAAACACATATCTCTTATTACATAAATGAGTAGTTATCATGGGTTTAAATAAATTATTATGAAGAAGTTATATAAATTTAGATCTATTAAATAAATTAACAAATATAATAGAATCTTTTTGTTTCATACACGTTAGAAATGAATCACCTAAAAAAAATACCTACATGATTTAATTTTTGGATATTCTAGAACTTATCCATGTTTTCCCAAAATGTATATTTTTCAAAGATGAAAAATCCACAACCTTTTATGAAAAATAATGTGGTATTCTTCTAAAATATTTTACAATGATATATTTTTCTGGTCTAACTATTAAATATATATAGTGTATTTATTTTTATTTCTAGTGGAATAAAATAAAATATTATTATATTTATAAATAATATGTTTATTTTAATAAATATTTACACTCATACCATCATCACAATGTTCTGATATACTAATGAAATTGTGTTTTAATACCTTTACATATAGGACATCTGAAATTATAATATATTTTAATATTTCTACTTCCCTAAAACCAGTAACCATACATTTAGTGTGTTTACCAAAATTTATCATGCATCCATTGGTAGATAAAAAAATAAAATAAAAAGTTATAGATATATCCATTGATGTGACTAGATAACCCAATATCTCTATATCATGTATCATTATAATTACCTGGGCATGTTTCCAATAAAGTATAATATGTAGATAATTTTTTAGTACTCAATCTATTATGGTTCTAAATTGTTTAATAATAAATTTCATAGAACCCACATTGATTAAAGACATTAATTATAACTTAATCTATTGGATATATTCTTTTAAATAATATTCTTGGGGTTCCCTAGTGGTTGAGTAAATATTAATGAACATTCATTTTTGTAATTCAATTTCTGATTACATCTATAACATGTAAATTTTTAAACATTTTCATTATTGATTTTAAAAATACCAGATCTGTACATATTAGGAATATTTCTACACTAACCAAATTCAATTTAATCATAATTGGATTTTCTCAAAGCCATCATCATATCCTAATATTCTTTTTAATGAAAAAATAGATAAATGTTAGTTTAATTTAGGTATTTACCATTTTTTATTTATCATTCCATTTTGGAAGAACATCAATGTTATTAAGTATTTTTAAAGTAGAACATGATATTATATTTCTATGTTTCATAGATTCGGGTATAAAAATATTATATTAATTTTTATTTTTTCTAAAATCAGTATGAGAACTTTTTAATCCCAATTCATGATCTTTATATGGTTTTGAAATTAAATAATCCATTCATTCATTCTTATCTTTTATTTTAATTTGATTGGAATCTAAATCCCTTTTCTAATTATTAAAATTCTTGTTTTTTCATTGTAGTTATTTTTATAGTTCATCCATTCTCAAAATATCACATGGAAACCTTTCATTTTGATTGTTTAATTCATTTACTTATTTTAAAATACTAGAATCTTAACCAAAACTATAATCAATGTCACTATTTACCTCATTATTTGTTATTGATATCATGAAATGATTTACTGATTCCTTTTTACTCTCATAACAATCACTATGGGTGTCTGAATCTTCAATACAACTTCATATAACATGAAATTTGGGTTTTATTTCTTCCAATAATTTCTTTTCTTGTCCATCCTGTTTCAATTATTGACTTTCTAATTTTATATTTATTTTTACTATACTCAAATCATATTAATTCATAATTTTCATATTCAAAACATTTAGATCTCTTAAATCAATTTTTAAATTATTTTGATGCTCTCTTTAGAGAAAATTCGTAGATACTCAATTTCCATTCATGTTCTTATAGTCCTTCTAATAAACAAAGTTACTTCTATTAAAGAGACATAGTTTTATGGGACTCAACATCACAAATTCCTGAGTGACCATAAAAAAAAAGTTAATCTTTTACATAGACTATTATTTCATGGATTATGGATTGCTCAAAAAATATAACTAAACAAATATTAACAATTTCTTAAAAGGAAACTATATATTATACCAATTGTTTGGTCCCAGTATATGGAATTATTGAATTTATGGGGTGTAACAAACCCAACCTCAATACCCACACAAAATGGTACCTGACCTGATCCACCTCATACCCAAGGGAATTCTCTATCCCCACAAATTTTCAACTAGTACCCATATATCAAATAACAATCCTAAGGAATGATATTTCCATACCTAAAACCACAAAATAGAATATATAAACATGATAGAAGTAAAATGTAGATGATATAAGTATATTAAATAATAGATAAATAAAAACAGAAGTTATACAACCAAGAACATAGAAATAACAATCTCTAAGAGACAAGTCCATTTACAACAGATGAAAAAAACAAACAGCTTCCCTAACAACTGCATATGAGAGATTGACAAAAAATCCAACTGTATCACCACCATTAACCCAAAACACAACTTATAGAAAACCACAAAAACTCATTTTGGTGCCTTTCCTTTCCTTTTAATGAATGTCATAACTAGGTCTACAGACAGACAAAGGGGTATTCATGATGTGAGCTAATATGATCAATATGATCACACCTAGATATTCCATAACAAGTATAAGTACAATAATTCAAGCATTGTCAACAAGAATGTTGAAAATAATGATACAATTTAATATTTTTTATCAAAAGAGAATAAAAAAATTTAATTTACCATTTCCCACATTTCTAAATAATTTTCGTAAATCAGTTTCAGATCATTTCATATCCATTCATCATAAAAAATATATCATATGAAAATAAAGTATTCGTCACATATGATATCAAAACCATGAAAGTCCAATCAAACAGTACATTCCAAAACATCCCAAATTATCTAAAAGCATAGGTTACATTACACCTTGGATCAAAATAGGCTAAGATAACTAGGACACTCATACCTAACATCATAAATTTTTCATTCCTAAATCATATAGACAACTTTATTGAGCATAGATTGAATAGGAACACCACAGAAAGAGAACCCCCTAGAGGCCAAATAAGTTCTTGAACAATGAGCATAGGGAGTAGAGGAATTCCCAATGTGTAACAAACCTAATGGAGAATGGGTACAATTACTATAACTTCATATTATGTACCCAAGGCTTATAATTTGATTTATTTTTCAAAATATTTCATCAATCTATTTTCATAAAACCATGCATGAAAAACCAAATTACAAATCCATTTCAAAATGCAGTGGTAACATTTCAATTTTAAAAAACTAGGGGAAAATAGTTTTTTTATCAAAATAACATTTCCACACTCAATTTTCCAGTCATTAAGTCATAAAATTTTCAAAAAATAAAAAAAATTATTTAAAATAAGAGGAATAAAGTTCACCAACAAAGGCTGGAGACAGAACCACCTATGTCAAAACATCTGTCACACAATCCCATAATAGAATCCACCATAATTAAGAAAATAATAAAAATTTGGAGGCCTTACAATCTATCAACATATATCCAAATTGATTCAGTTACTAAAATGGTTGTTGGAGAAGAAGAAACTGCACATAACTCCAGAATGCACACCTGTTGCACCACAACCAACATAGTAAATAGACCTAAGAAAAATATCACACAATAAATATATAAACGAATCCATGGAAAAATAAAAAAATACAAAAGATCAAAAAATACCAATAGTGAAAAGAAATGGTGCATTCATGATCAAAGCAATCATATAAGAATAAATATTCACTCTCTCGGAGAGATGCTATAACACCCAAAAATTCTAATGTAATAACCTTGTATCTAATAGTGTCTATGACTTGCAGCACCATGCATGCAGGGAAATATAATATCTGGATAATTTTAATATATTTAAAATTTAAAATAGATTCTATATATTTCAATTAATGATACATCGACTTAGCATGTGTTATATGCAAGAGGGACCTTCTTCGATGGCTTGCGTTACATGCAAGACCATGTTTTAATGAACTATAATATATTATGGAAATATTATTATTTAATATGATAATATATAAACTAGATTATGAATTTTATCAACTAACTTATGAATTTTTTTTATATAAATATAAAATTAATTCACAGGTTACCAATAAATGATAAATAGAAATAAGAACCAATAAGATATGAAAAGTAATATATTTATTTTTATGCTTCCAATGGATTTTTATCTTAATAAATATAATTAATTAAAATTAGTGAATTATTTTAATGAAATATATATGTTATATATTCAATAATTTTTTTATATTCATCTATTAGGTTTTATGGGCATAATATAATATCAAACTCTATTTTACACATAAAAACTTATATTTTTATAAAGAAAATTTTACCACTTTTTAATGGAGAACCGAGTTTAAATCTGAATTTTGAAACATTAACTGATTTATTATGTCAAGATAAAAATAATATTTTAAATTGAAACCTAAAAATTAGGTTAGGTTAAATTTTTGATATTTTTCGGAACCATATCATTTTTTAATAAATCATGAAAAATACAGAAGTTTAGTTCAAAACTACATTTTCATTTAATTTATTTATAAGGATTAAATGTACATTTTATTTTTTTTAAATTTTAATTAGATAATTTTTTTATAAATTAAAAAATTTCATGTCATGGAAATCAATTTCTCATTGAAATTGGTTGTAAAAATCATAGAAAACAATTGGTCATTTTTACTTTAAAACCCCACATTGTTGTCTCGCCCGCATGATGAATTTTAGATTAATTTATTCTAATTATATGATTTGAATTTGGAAAAATGGATTCCATATTTAGAAATAAAATAATTTATAATGTTTTATAATAAAAATTTTGTTTTTTTTCCAAAAAAATTCATGAATGAAATAAAAAATAATTAAAACGATTAAGGTTAAATTATGTTTAATATTGGACTAAACTTTAACCATAAGGCCCCAAACGACCTATAAACCTAAAAAAGAGATATTATATGGACATATATAGATCATAAATTCTCTTGGATCTATTTGTGTCCATGATTTTATTCAATTTCAACATGGAAAACCTGTTATAAATTCATTTTTATAATATTAAATCAGTGCCACTCTTCTTCCACTATAAAAGGCCACCACATATCCCCATTCCTCAAACATCTCAAACCACATAAGATCTTAACATATATATGCAAATGGATTCCAAAAATCCCTCCCATGTACATTGAAATCGTACCTTTTTGCGTAAATCCTTCCAAGGAATCCCTTTGGTATAAACCAAATTGAGTTACATGATTTTTATGGTAATGCTTTCCAACGATCACTTTTTTTAATTAAATCTCCACAACCTTAAATAATATAATTATTTTTTAAAATTATAAAAAACTATTATAAATATAATATGTTATTTTTTTCTAAGGGTTATACCTACACTTACACACACACCAATCTAATGGGAAACAAACTTAATGTTTATATGAATGGTGAACTACCACCTCACGAAATGATGATTATTCATTATTCTTTTACTGAATCTCATGGTTGTAATTATGAAGTAAAATATGTTTATATATGTTATATATGATATATTTTATTTATTTAATCCTATTTATTTCTTTTAAAATACATATCTTTATAATTTCTTTTTTCTGTAATAACGATAACATTGTTTGTTGAAATGTGGACTACCACCCCCTCAAAGCGATGTGATTCATTCACACTATACATGGAATGTATCAAGGATGGATTTAATTAAAAATACGTGAAATAAAAAACATTATATTATATTATTGAATTAATTGAATTTCAGAAAAAATAATTTATATCATTTCCTTTATTACCCTTTCACACACTTAAAAAATGATAACGTCGTTGGTGGACATGTGGACTACCACCTCTTCGACATAATGTAATTCTTTTAATGTCACAATAATTATATATATGATAAAATTATCATCTTTTAGTGTCACAATAATTATATATAAGTATATATGATTATATAACATATTATATATAATATAATTATCAATATTGAAAAATAATATTTCACTTACCATCTTTCCATAATGATCATTGAAAAATGAGAACGTTACTCTTGCATATGTACGACCTACCGAAGTTATTTTTACACATAAATAGAATATTGGTTAGAACACCCGACGTAAATGTAATTTTCCAAGTAGTTGTACACAAAATGGTAATAAGTTAAATAAAAGAAATGATAAAAATGATTTTTTTTGTATCAAGTAGAAAATTAACATATTTTTATTATACATGAAGTTAAAGATGTTCACCCAAAATGAAACTGAAGGTATGTAATATTCATCTCACTTTTTACTTATGTTAGATAGATTTCTTGTTCTATAGTGACCCAACCATAGATAGTCAAGATTCAGTGTCTTTTATCAGTTACATTTTTATGATTACAAGGAATCAAGCCTAGTAGGATATATTAGTTTAGTAGTCTTATAATACCAGATATATAATTTAGAATTGTATTACAAATGAATACACTAATTAAAAAATGTTCTTTATTTTACTAAAAAAATAAACAAATAACTTTGAGGATAAAAATATTCTATATTGTAAATCCATAAATATCATTCATAGTATTCTTCCTGGATTCCTATAGAAACAAAAATAATAAGGGTGAGCTCAAATGATCAGTAAGGAAAAAATATAGAGAAAAAAAATAATGAATTAGTGATAGAAATAATTATAGAATGGTAAATAACAAAACGCACATACCATGTAATAAAAAAAATTATAAGGAATTAAATAAAAAGTATATAAAGGTAACAAATATAAATAAATTCCATTAAAATAACTAGATTAGTAAAAATATATTTGGAAAGGTAAGAAACTATAACACATGACATTAAATAAATGAATTGAAATTAAATGTATCCATAGATATGTTAATTAAAAATGTCCTAGATGAATAATAAAAGAAACTAAAAGAGGGAAATTATATATTAATGTACATCATGTCTTAGGCACATGAAAATATATTATTGTCAAGAGATTTCACAAGACAGTTTAATAAAAAATGTTAGAAATCCAATTGTGCAATTATTTGTCTCATGAGAACCAGTCAATTCATCGAGGAGATATAAAAATTTTGATATCCTCCTTCATTAACTATCCAAATATTTCATCATATTGAATAATAAAAAATATTATTCCTTATAAAATACCCATATTGAATAATTAAAACTGATTTATCAATAATACCTCATAGGAGGATAAGTAACAAAAAGGGTTGTTGTCGTTGATTGAATAAAATAATAACTTTTTAAAAATTCTTGATAAAATATCATTTGAATTAGAAAAACCTTTTAAAAATATTTATACCTTTTGAAAAATTCGTTTGGAAATAATTTCGAAAGTATATTAGAGAAATACTTTTATAAAAAAATTGTTTTAGAAAACACACTAAAATAATCTAGTGGTATTTTATAAAATAACAAGAAATATTATATATAATATTATAAACATTATTATTCTTATGTAATAAGTTATTAACATATTTTTAACCACTATACAATGAGATAAATACAACACAACAAAGGGGATGTAAAGGTAAGGGATTCTTGTCCCATTTTCATTCCATGTGGAATACTTAATTGTTGTGAACCTAATTTCTTATATATAGTGTAAATATGTCCACAATGTCATATAATATCAGGTATTATATTATAATCATTGTATATAAATTTTTTATTTAATGTTTATTACCTTTTGGTTTTCCAATTCATTTATTACCACATTAGTAAGAGATTTCATCTCAATTTCATTTCGTTAAGTCATATTGTATTTTTATGCATATAGTTATTTTAAAACAATATTTTAATGTCATATATATATTATGTATATATCTATCTAGAATAATCTATAAATTTTTGAGATAATAAATGAAATTCACCATTCATGGAGACAATATTTCGTACAAACACATGAACCCTACCTTCATTTCATGGTCATATTTTAAAGAATGAAAAATAAATGTTATTTATACATATGTATATTATAATTCTAGTAATTTATTTTTTTAATATATTTAATATATTTTTATTAAAATTTATCCTTAATAAGTTCCATGTTTAGTTTGAATAAATGACATCGTTTTGAGGGGGAGATAGTCTGCACTTCCATAAATGATGTAATCGTTTTATCAAAAATAGAAAAGTATAATAATATGTGTTGTAAAAAAAAAAAAAATAAGATTTAAGACATGATAATTATTTTATATAACATATATAAACATAGTGTCTATAATAATGGATAACATAAGAGGTGTTAATGAAAAATCAAACAATCATTGTTTAATGTGGTGGTAGTCCGCCTATATGTAAACAGTTCGGTGGTTACCCATTACATGGAAGAGTGTGTAATTTTAGGTTGAATATTTAGAAACAAAATTCCTTTAATATTTAGGATTATATTTGTATTTATAAAAACATGGAATAATAATATTTTAGGGAGTAGAGATAGAAAATAAAAGAAAGGGATTGAGGGAGGGTGTTACCTCTTAATCAGGTACTTCATTTTGATTTCACCAAAGAGTTTATTTGGGTATATTTATAAACAAAAATTATTCAATAATTAATAGAGATATTTTTGGGAGCCCTTTTAGAATATTTTGTTCTAAGAAAGGTGGCTTTAGAGGTGTGAGGAAGTGGGAGGAAAGGAGGACTTTTATAATAGAGGAAGAGTGTCAGTTTTGTAATATTTTAAAATAAAGGAACCCCACCAACATTTTATTTATTGAAAGTGTATCATGAATGGAATAAAGCAGATAAAATGGAGGATGGGGTCTAAATATATTGATAAAATTTATTTTGGACAAGTTTATATGACATTTTAGGCATTATGGTTATGGATTAGTCCATTATTATGTTTAATTTAACCTTTATCGTAGTAATTAATATTAATTACATTTAAAAATACTTTTAGTAAGAATATAAGTTGAAATTTCAAAATATTATAAATTATTCTTATTCCAAATATGGATTTAATTTTTCCAAATTCCAATCACATAAGTGGAATGAATTAAATTAAAATTAATCCCACAGGTGGGACGACAATACATGTTTTAATGTAAAAACATCCTAAAGTTTTTTATGATTTTTTTGTCTTTTTAAGATTGAAATTTATTCTAATGAATTAAATTGAATAAATTGATAAAAATATAATCAAATTAAACATTAAAAATAATTTAATTATAATTTATCCGTATAAATAAATTATATTAAAAACCCGTTTTCGATTAAGTTTCATTATTTTGCATTATCCACTAAAAATGGATCTTCACCAAAAATTGATCCTATTTTAATTTTTACATTTATCTTTCATATATTATGTTTATTTTAACACGTCAAATCAATTAAAGTGTCAAAACTCAGATTTTAAATGGGGTTTTCATTAAAAGGGGATAAAATTGCCTTTATAAAAATATAGGTTTATATGTGTAAAATAGGTTATATTAATTTATTATGCATATAAAACCTATTATATGAATGTCAAAAATATTTAATAGAATATATAAAATATACATTTCTTTAATATCATCCAATAATTTTAATTAATTTCATTTATTATGGAAAAACGAATTTATTAGCATAAAAAGAAAAATATTTCATTTATATTCAATTGGTTTGTTTTTTCATTTCTAATTATTTCGTAACATATTAATTAATTTTATATTTTTATAAACCATGTAGTCTCATCTGTTGGATAATACTATTCATAATGGCTAGTTTATTATATTAGCTAATATTATTTTAAATAATACATTATTGTTTGGTAAAACTCAATATTTTGTGTAATGCAAGCCATTGAAGAAACTCATTGTTTCATGTTCTTCATGATAACCGAGTTTCAAATAAATTTATAGCTATAAAAAATATTGAATTTAATTAAAATATTAAATATATTACAAATAATCTGGATATTATATTTTGTTATGCACTTAGTGTCGAGTTTCATACATGCTATCATGTACACGATTTTTACTTAATAATTTTGGGGTGTTACATTCTACCCACCTTAATTAAATTGGGTCTTCACAATTTAAACTCATTATTAGTAATAGGTGTTTTAATATTTCATATGTTGAGATACCACATCAGTTGATGATTTCATAAAACATCCTCTAGAAAAGAGAGGATGGAATGTAAAATGGTCACATGGACTACTATTTAATTAGGTATTTAAGTATGGTAACATTACTGGAAATTAAAGATACATACTTAGGTGAAACGAATAAATATTTATAGGGAGTGATTGATGTCATAAATCACAAAAATGTGACCCATAAATGGAAATTTGAGGGCCTCAAATCCATAA
Source organism: Viscum album (assembly GCA_963277665.1). Taxonomy (NCBI): domain Eukaryota; kingdom Viridiplantae; phylum Streptophyta; class Magnoliopsida; order Santalales; family Viscaceae; genus Viscum; species Viscum album. The sequence goes on from OY728119.1 coordinate 1,689,623,778, forward strand.
ATCTCAAATGATTAAGTATATCATCGGTTAAACTAAAAGTATGGTATGGGGGAGCACATTTTTTTTCAATTTAATAATGTTGAGTTATTAATTTAATGACCAAGAATATAAGAAAATATTATTACATGATAAGTTTCAATTTCTCATGAATAATCCTAACTTTTGTTTTTATTGATCAAATTATAATTCAACATTTTACTCCCAAAAATTAATTATCAATAATTATTTTTATGCCTGAAGCACTTAAAGAAAATTTTAATGGATCATAAGGCCTATAAATGTGTGAAAATTTAAACTATTTGTAATTATCCATCTTCAAAAACCAATAGGGCAAATAGATTAATCTCTAATCATAAAAATTGATACTACTTGTTCATTAATAACATTTATGCATCAAATTGTTTAACTAGAAACAACAACATATTAACCAAGAAATTCCATAGTCCAGTGGTTGGTGTGAAACCCTTATTGTTATTCAGTCATGGGTTCAATACTCGCGGCCTTTCTAGATTTGATTGGTTTTCACCCAACATATAAGTTTCACTTTTCTAAAACCAACTTCAAATAACTTACCAAATATATCTAATGGATGTTATAGAAATTTAATCATTAAATAACCTCTTAACAACAGTTTTTAACACAATTTTATTTATAAGGTATCTTAATATTATTTGACTATTATTATGATGAAATTACTAATATTATAAACCCTAAATTTTTTCAATACCTTAAAAATTAAATCTATTGAAATGAAAAGGCATTATTAATTAAATTACCTTTTCCCATAAAACATATTTTTATAAAATCAAAAATATTTATTAGATGTTTTGTGATTATTATACCTAAAATATCACTGGTAAAATAATTTTATAATTTAATTATTTAATCCCAAAAATACTCAATCCCAATTTGTCCTTCATTAGTCTATGGTTTAACCATAATATAATTTGTTGGATTTCTAAATCATGAATCGGTATCTTCAATATATAATTGCTTATGTTTAACCTAGATCATTAATTGTCATTATATATTCAAATTATTCATAATGGTTTTTAAATAAATTGTGGATTATCCTAAGCATACCCCCCAGGAGTGTCAAACTTGGTGCACAAAAATGCATGTTCTCGTGTACCAGGTTAACTAAAGTCAAGCCCGAAACACCTTGTCAATGTTGTTACTCTTACATACATCTGTTATAAAACCACATACACTTGTAGTATCCATAAATGGACTTATTTCTATGAATACCCACATAATATATAATTTACTAATACTCTTGGGTTTTCATATATACATATCCATAAATTCTACCCTAGTATTCTGATATCTAATCTATGATTTCCTAAATCTATTTCTCATGGTTGATAAAAAACTTACTTTAAAACCAACTATAGAGACACAACCCTAGATATCTCTGAGCCAATGTCTGATATCAATTACATTGGCATGATTAAAAGGAATCAAGCCCCTAAAGAATGATCATTTTAGTAGTCTTGTAAAACCAAATACATAAATGAGTATTCTATTACAAATGAATACACTAATTAAAACATATTTTTTTATTCTAGAAAAATAAAAAAATAACATCTAGGATAACTATAACCCATCTAGTAAATCCCTAAATATATCTCATAATACGCTTCTTGGATTCCTGGGGAATGAAACATAATAATGGCGAGCTCAAATTTTTAGTATTGAAAAAAATATAGTGGAAACATAATGAATCAATGAGAGTAATAATTATTGAATGGTAAATAACTGAACACGCATACAATGTAATAAAAAAACCAAAAATTAACTGAATAAACAATATGGAAAGGAAATAATTGGAAATACATTCCATTTAAATAACTAGATAAATCAAAATCTATACGGTAAGGTAAGAAACAGAAATGCATTCCCTTAAATAAATGAATGATATGTAAATGTATTCATAGATATGTCGAAAGAAAATCTCAGGGATGAATAATAATTGAAACTAAATGAGGGAAATGATTTATTAATGGACATAATGTCTAAGGAACATGAAAACCTATTACCATCAAGACCTTTCACAAGATGGTTTAAAAACTATGGTTTGAAACCCATTTTCATAATTATTTCTCTCAAGAGAACTTATCGATGTATCGAGGATCTATATAAAGTTTGGGCTCCTCCCATAATTTTATGTCTAAATACTTTATCATATTGAATAATATAAAACAATATTCATCCTCAAATACCCATGTTGAATAAAGAATATTGATTTATCAATAATTCCTCATAGGAGGATAAGTAACAAGAATGGTTGTTATTGGTGATGAAAGAAAATAATAAAATTTAAAAATATTCTTGAGGAAAAGATTATTTGATTTTGAAAATAATTTTAAAAATATTTATAACTTTTGAAAAAATATTTATACCTTTTGAAAAAATATTTTGGAGATTCTTTTTAAAATATATTAGATAAATACTTTTATAAAAACACGATTTTGGAAAACACTTTTAAATAATGTAGTGGTTTTTTAGAAAATACTAGGAATTCTCTTAAAAACAAAACAACAGGGGAGCCTAAAAATTTATGGTTATGTTGGGCCTACCTACTTCTTTAAGAATGAGTTTACTCCTTTTCCCCTTCTTGTTTACAATTTCTTTGTTCCTCTTTTTATATTTTTTTATCTTAATTTGTGTATATACATTTTCCACTTGTGTTTTCTTAAAAATATTTCTAAAAAATTTTGAAAAAAGGGAAAAAATGGTACAATTCTATGAAAATGGTCATCAATAATCATAGGATAATGAAAGTATTTATTAAATAATGGTTATTTAATTTCCTTAACTGGAAATACCATTGAAGTATTACTATTTTTTGTCATGAGGAAATTAATATTTAAACATCCCAAAGTATCCAATACCACTTTGAAAAGTTTTAAATTATAAACCCATGAAGAAATTGAATTAGATGAATATAATGAGATTAAGGGGATTCATTAAATATCATTTATAAGGGTAGTATATACACTTTATAAAATAAACCAGGTGCATAACAATACAATATGCCTCAATGAAATGAAATTGAAACGAAATCCCTTACCAAAGTGGTAACAAATGAATTAGAAAAAAAGTAGTTAGTAATCATTGAATAAAACATTTAAATACTAGGAAGATAATATTATTCATGATATTATATTTCAATGTGGATTTATGTACACAGTTTATATAAAAAATTAGGTTCACAATAATTACGTATGCCTCACATAATGAAAATTAGACAAGAATCCCTTACCTTAACCTCCCCATTGTTGTGTGGTCTTTGTCCTTCAGTATAGTTGATCAAAATATGTTACTAACTTATAAAAAACAATAATCATGTTTATAATATCATATATTATCTTTTTAGAATATATTATTAACCATTTTTTAACAATCCATTATTAATTCAACCATATTGGGTGTGAATTTCCTAGTTTGTTAAGTATCTTTTAACTTGTTATTTGTTGTTTTTACAAAATATAACATGGTATAAAAATATGAACAACATAAATGATTACATTAATATAATATATATCTTTCATGTATGTATCTATAATAATCTACAATATTAGGGGATATGAATTGAAAGGCACTGTTCATGGAGACTGTAGCACGTACGCATGAATTCTAAACTTCATTTCATTATACTATTATAAAATAATGAAAAATAAAAGTTATTTATATAAATTTATATTATAATTACATTTAACTATTTATGTGATATATTTCATAAATTTTCACTTAAATTTATCCTTAATTGGTTCCATGTTTAGTGTGAATTAATCACATCATTTTGAAGGGGGCAACTGTCCGCACATTCACAAACGATGTTATCATTTTTACAAAACATGGAAAGTGTTAAGATATGTGTTGTAAAATAATGAAATAATCTTAAATTAATAATAAATATTTTATATAAAATATATTAATATAATTTCCATCATAATGGCCTCCATGGGAGGGGGTAATGGAAAATTGAACAATCTTCATTTAGCAAGGCGGTAGTCCGCCTAAAAATAAATAGTATGTTCATTACCCATTATTTGGAAGTTTATGTAAGTGAAGTTAAAATACATAGAATAAAAATATCCTAGTATATCTAGGATATTGGTGTGGCTATACAAACATGGAATAATAATATTTTAGGGAATAAAGAAAGAAAATAAAAGAAAGGGTTTTGAGATACGGTGTTACCTATTAATCGGGTAACATCATTTGGTTTGATCCAAAGAGATTCCATGGAGGGATTTTTTCTCTATTAAGGATTCAAGGAGGAAGGTAGGGATTTGGGGGATCCATTTTTGAAGATATTTATTGAGCCAAAGTGGCTTGAGAGGTGTGATGAATTGGGAGGAAATGAGGCCTTTATAATGGAGAACAAGTGTCAATTTTGTTATATTTTGAAAGAAATAAACCCCACCAATGTTTTTTATTTAATGTGGGTAAATAATGGTAAAAATTTAATACTAGGGAGTATAGGGTATAAATATTTCTATCAAATGAATATTGGACAAGTGTATATGTTTTTTAGGCCATAAGATTATGGTTTATTTCATTTTTAAAATTAATTTAACTTTAATCGTTGTAATTAATATTAATTTACTTCAATAATATTTTTAATAAATTTTTTTTAACTTATTATAAACTATAAATTATTGTGATTACAAATATGGAGTCTAGGTTTCCAAATTTCAATCATGTATGTGGAAAAAATTAAATTAAAATTAGTCACGCTGGTGAAAAATATTGGAGGGTTTTAAAGTAAAAACATTCTAATGTTTTAAATGTTTTTATAGAAAAATTGAATTGAAATTGATTCAAACGAACTAAATTATATTAATTTATAAAAATATAATCTAATTAAACTATAAATCAAATTAAAATTATAATTTAACCTTATAAATAAATTAGCATAAAAAATAGTTATGGATTATGGTACAATATTTTTCATTAATCCCTAAAAACAAAATTCTTGACCAAAAATTTACCCTAAACTAAATTTTATTTTTTTATTTAAAGATTATGTTTTTTTGATATATTAAATCAATTAAAGTTGAAAAATTCATATTTAAAATGGATTTTCAATTAAAACGAGGTAAAATTACCTTTATAGAATTATAGGTTTTAATGTGTAAAACAGGGCTTGTTATTTTATTATGTATATAAAACCTAATAGATGAATATCAGTAATATTTTATTTGATTTATAATCTATATATTTCATTAATATAATTAAATAATTTAAATTAATTTTATTTATTATGAAAAAATTCCTTTATATGCTTAAAAATAATAATATTTCCTTTATATTCTATTGGTTTATATTTTCCTTTCTATTTAATTTGTAACCTATTAATTCAATTTATATTTGTATAAACCATATAATTTCCTATATCACTTAATACTATTAATAATTTCTAGTTTATTATATTAAATAATATTATTTTAATGAATATATTATTGTTTGGTAAAACTTGGTCTTGCGTGTAACATAAGCCATTTAAGAAGCTTGTTGTTTTGTGTTTTGAATGCTGAATTTGTGTCAAATGAATTGATAGAAATAAAATAGATATAATTTATTTAAAATATTAAATTTATTATAAATAATCATGATCTTAAATATTCTTACGTTCTTGGTGTCACATGTCATACACACTATGACATACAAGATTCTTACTTTAGAATTTCACGGGGTAACATGTTCATTACTTACATAATTTTTTAGTTTATTTATTGACATTTTTATATTATATCATGAATTCGATAATTTTAATTTTATTTAAAATTTAAATTTAATATTATTCCTTCATAGAGTATATGATTTAAAATTTTTCAAGGTGGTATGAGACACTTTTTAATGTGTAAAAAATATTTTTCTCGATATTAAATTTAATAACCCTTCAATGGTATTTACATTTTAAGAAATTATATGACAAATATTCAATAAAACCCTTAATTTTACTCTCATGTGGTTATTAATGGCCATTTTCAAGTATTTGAACCATTTTATCACTCTTTAGTACTCAAAATATTTTAGAAAATGTTTTTATGAAAAAATGATTTTGTTTTTCTCTTTAGTTAGAGAAAATATTTTCTTCTAAAAACCATGATTGAATCAAATGTTTTAAAAAATCTTTTAAAATGATTTGGTGAATAAATTTTAACCCTTTTTTGTATTTTAATAATTTTTTCAAAGGAATATTCTTGTCACTTTCCTAATATGGAATTTTCAGGCCTATTTTCCTTTAAAAAGAAATTTTATTTTACCTCACATGACATATATGAATTTACCCACCGTTGTTTCTTTAAAGCTTCCAATTCATGTCTAAGAGGTTTCTCTCTAAAGAAAATGTGTTCAAAAGTGATTTTCAAAGAAAAAGACTTTCAAAAGTTTTTACAAATCAAAATTATTTTTTCCTCAAGAATGATTTTTAAAGGTATTTTTATAGTATTTCTATTCATAAACAAAAAAAAATCATTATTTTTACTCAACATGGGATTTTTTGTATTGATACAATCCTTATTCTTCCTCTAGATGGTTTATTATTGATTTGGATGAGGATAGTATTCACATTAAATTACTCAATTATTTGTCCTTCCCATAGAAATATTACATCTCCTATGATCATTTAACATTGAATTTCCAATTATTATCAATTTCATTTATCATGGATATTACTATTGCCTAAACCATATACCATTTTACATATGATTTCTACTTTGAAAGTTATTTAATTATTTTTGAAAATATTGATAATTCAATATTTTTTATTCAATTTGGATATTTTATAAGTCATATTATTTAGTTTTATTATTAGATATAAAGAATTATGTGGAATAGTAATGATGGGTGGGCATAGACATTATTTAGCACCTCGGTGCATCGATCTATTTTTAAGAGAAAAATATTTGTTCACATTAAATGTGTTTCTACCCATAGTTTCAAAGATTCCTATGAAATTTCATGATGGTATAGGTTTTTAAGTGCCGTAGACATAGCATACATTAATAATAATTTACTTAATTAAGTTTAAGTTATTATTAATCCATGAGATTTTCTATTGACATATCTATGGATGCAATTAATTTTCAGTCCATTGAGTAAATGAAATGTGTTTCAGTTTCTTACCTTTCCATATTTATTTTTCCTTATGCAGTTATTTTAATGTCATGTATTTCTAGTTATTACCATTCCATATTGTATATTCACTTCCTTCTATGTTTATTGTTTATTTGTCATGGGAGTTCAGTTATTTACCTTATCGTAATTAATATTATCATTAATTCATTATTGATACCACTATATTTTTACCTTACTAAGAATTTGAGATTACCTTTATTATGTTTTGTTCCTTAGGAATCTAAAAAGTGTAATATTAAATATATAAAAGGATTTACTAGATGGATTAAATTATCCTCGATGTTATTTATTTTGAAAGAAGAATAAAATTATGTTGTAAGTAATGTATTCATTTTTAATACATGAATCATTTATGTATCTGGTTTACCAAGACTACTAAACTCATAGTCCTTTGGGATTAGATTACATGAAATAATTCACATTTAATTGATATCAAACACTAACTCTGGGATCTCTCAGGGAAGGTAGATAAATTTTGTATCAATGAAAGTTTATTAGAAATAATGGTAACTAGATTTAGGAAAATATTGTTTAGAGAACCCAATCCCAAGGTATAATTTTAAGATAATCATATATGAAAATCCTATAATTTGGGTAAGGTTGATATTATATGGGTCTTCCTAGAAATACATCTCTGTCTAGATACTACAAATGTACATGGTTCTGGAATATATATATGTAGGAATAATAACTCTGACAAGGTGTTATGATCCGGACTCGTGGTCACCTAGTACATGACAACAGGCCTTACTAGGCACTTGGTTTGACACTCCTGGGGGATATTCTATGGATAATCGAAATTTTATTTAAAACCTGTTATGGTGAATTTTAATAGATAATGAGAATGAATAAACAAGGCTAAACCTAAGGTGTTTTAGAATAAAAAATAAGGCATCATTATTTATATATCCTATAGATAATTATACACTTTTCTCACTATGACTATTCTTTCATACACTATTATTTTTGGTTTTAGTCATTGTATGGGAACTGAAGGATTCACATTAACATTGTATATAAGGGACAAGGTGGTGAAAATGAATAACCAATTTATGTGTTGATAGGAGTTAATGATATATTTTTTATTCAAAATGAGTTTTCCCAAAATATCATTAACAATATATGCCTTTACCAACTACCAAAAACACCAAAGAAGAGATGAATGGAGGTTTCTAAGCGACCGAGTGGTTGAGACTATAAAGAAAAGAAAGATATATTTCTAACATTTGATAAGTATATAAGGTTACACCCTGGAAAGTGTCTAAATGGATTAAGTAAATGATTTATGTGTGGGAAATAAGGACATAAAGAACCGAATTTCTAAGGAAAAATCAAGATTATAATGTAAGGAAATAAGGATCAACCTATGAAATATAGTATAGTTTTTTTTCTTAAGTGTGGGGACCTAGAGATTACCCAATCCAATTCCCTCTTGTATAGGTTAAACTCTAGAGTAAGGAAAAATATTTGTGGAAATAAGTGGATGAATTATTTAAGAATTGAGTTTGTATTGAAAACCTTAGTTAGAAGGTTATTTAGTAATTAACATTATTTCAAGTATTTAAGTAATATTTCTTTTGGATATTTTATTAATTTGGCTTTAGAAAAAGAAAAAATTGAATACTAGTTGACAACCAATCAAATCCAAAAAAAGGTTGCCGACCTTGAACCCATGACTGAAGGATGATAAGTGTTTCACACCAACGAGTGACATATGTAATGTCCCAGTAAATTTTTCATTTTTTAGTTAAAACATTTGACCTAAAATATTAATGATAAAACAATAGTCTCACTTTTTTGTATTAGAGATAATATATTAACCATATTGGTTTTATAAGATAGTCTAATAAATACAGTTAGACTTGTCACTCTTTTATCTACCTTAAGATCCTTTAGATATGTATTTTTGTGCTTGAGGAATCAATATTAATTATTGAATGAATTTTAAACTAGATCTAAGCACAACCAAATGTTTAAATTTTATTTCTCTTAATATATCAAGTAAGTATACATATGGAGGAAATTAATTCCTCAACATTATGAAAAGTATCTTATAACAAAAATGTTATCCTAATACATTAATTTTTTTAACCTATGACCTTTTAAATCATCAAATATTTATGGACTTGAGGCCCTGAAATTTTTATTAATCATTCATTTTTTTTGAAAATGATTACATCAATCACTCTTTATAAAATTTTACACTTTTCATCTAAGTATGCATCTCTAGATTCCACTAATGTTCTCCTACATAGATACCTAGTTACATGTTAGTCTATGTGAACATTTAAATTCCCATTCTCTATTTGCTAGAGTATGTTTTATGAATCCTTCTCATGATCTAAGATTTAAACATAGGATATATCAAAACATATATCACCAAGATTGATTCTAGATTGTGATGGTGAAATTTATTTAAAGTGGTGAGAATGTAATACACCAAAATTATAAAGAAAGAACCTTGTATCCAGTAGCATGTGTGACACACGACACCAAGGATGTAAGAGAATATAATATATAGATATTTTATAAAATATTTTCTATTTAAAATAGATTATATATATTTAAATTCTTGCAACACTGAGTTAAAACACATTATACACAAGTGGGGCCTTCTTGAAAGGCTTGCGTTACATGCATGACTGAGTTTTACTGAACAATAATATATTATTAATATATTATTATTTAATATAATAATATATAAAATAGCCTTTTTGAATAGTATTAGGTAACATAAAAAAGTTTACGGTTTATAAAAATAAAAAATGAATTCATGGGTTACCAATTAATGGGAAACAAAAATAATAACCAATGGGTATAAAATGAAAAATATTTATTTTTATAATTCCCAACGAGTTTTATCTCAATAAAAATTATTAATTAAAATTAGTGAATAATTTTAATAAAATATATGTGTTATATATTATATAAAATATTTTTTTATATTCATCCATTATGTTTTATAGGGATCAAATAAAAACTAACTCTATTTTACACATGAAACCTATATTTTTATAAAGGAAACATTACCGCCTTTTAATGGATAACCAATTTTAAATATTAATTTTGTAACATTAATTGATTAAATATTTAAAATAAACTTTTTATTTGTAATATTAACATATAAATTAGTCCAGTGTGAATTTTTGATATTTTTTGGAAACAAATAATTTTTAATGAATAATGAAAATTGTTGAATTTTGTTCAAAACATATTTTTTATATAATTTATTTATAAAGTAAAATTATAATTTTAATTTTTTAAAGATTAATCAGATAATATTTTTATTAATTAATAAAATTTATGTCATTATAATAAATTTAACAATTAAATTGTTTATAAAAAATATAGCAAATATTCAGGTTGTTTTTTCATTAAAAACCTATATTATCATCCCACATGCGGGATGGATTTTAAATTAATTTATTCAACTTATATGATTGGAATTCAGAAAAATGGATTCCATATTTGGAATTAGAAAAATTTATAATTTCGAATGTGGCAAATTAATTTTCACCAAAAAAATGACTATTAATAATTAAAATTAATTACAATGGTTAGGGTTAAATTAAGGTAAATAATTGAATAAACCTTAACCATAAGGACAAAAAAGACCTATAAAATTGTCCAAGAGATTTTGGATGGACATAAATCAACCCTATACAATATTTAATCTAATTGGTTCTAACATTTGATCCACTAGAAATATGAAAAATGAGGTATTAATTCCTTTGTCAGAATACTACAAGAGTGTCACTCCTCCACTATAAAAGAAAACCAATTATACCCATTCCTTACAAATCTAAAACCACTCAAGTTAGGCCATTATATACCCAAATAGATTCCCAATATCTCTCCTTTTGTCCATGAATCCAACTATTGGGAAGAAATAATTTCAAGGATGCCCTTTTCTATAAATAAAAAGGACTTAACCTTTTTTTTAAGGTAACACTTTCTAGTGATCAATTTACTTTAAATAACTACTCGACCACCTAAAATAATCTTATTCCATGTTCATATAATAAAAATAATATCCTTAATATACTCAGGTGTTTTTATTCTATGTTTTATACATACACTTAAACACACATCAATCTAATGTGTAATGAAAAAACAATTTATGTGAACGACAAACAACCACCTCACGAAACGATGATTGTTTGTTCTTACTTTAACACCTCAAATAGTATTCATTATGATGAAAATATGTTTATATATGTTATATATGATATTTCTTATGTATTTAATCTTATTTAATTCTTTTATACCACACATATTTATACTTTCTATTTTGTGTAAAAATTTTAACATTGTTTGTGGAAGTATGGACAAACTCCCCCTCAATGTGATGTGATATATTCACACATTACATGGAACGTATAAAGGATGGTTTTAATTAAACACACATGATAAAAAAACTATACTACATTCACTAAATTATAAAATTTCTATAAATATAATATATATCATTTCCTTCATTACCCTTTCACACACTTAAAAATTGATAACGTCGTTTGTGGACATGTGGTCTACCACCTTCTCGACATGATGTGATTCATTTTACAACACAATAATTATATATTTATAAGTTTATATGATTATATAACATGATAATTATGATATAGTGGCCATTATTGAAAGATATAGTGTTACTTACCTTCTTTTCATAAAGGTCATTGGAAAATGAGATTGTTATTAATGAATATGTATGACCTACAATATCCATGATTATAATGTGGATTAATTATTCATAACAATATTTAATGAAAGATTTTATAAGTTTAATAAATGTATAATCATGATAATTATGCAATATTTAATATTCTGGTTTTTAATACCAGGATTTTCCATGATTTGTTTTCAATTATATGGAATTATTATGAGTCTGCGAATTTTTACGGCATGTGATTACGAGCCCTGATTTTCCCAAAATGAATTTATGAACTTTTTATTAGGTACATTCATTAAATGTGTGAGAATGTAATACTAAATTTTGAACCAGTTCTCATAATTGAAATATGAGGGCACTGTTGAACTCGTAGCACCATGATTCACTTAGGGGAAACTTAACCTCGACCGTAGTGGGATTAGAGAGGAAGTTGGATTTTGTAGTTTTCGTGGAGGATTAATAAAATAAATCTAATTTATTTAAAATATCCTCCACCTACTTTTAGGTTTTTTTGTGGGGACCACAACGGGTGGTCGTGCAGTTAATGCAGGACATTAAATCTCTGCTAACACAAAAATGTGTAACCATTATACATGAAATTAAGAAGTTTCATTAATTGCAGCACTTAATGAACCTCTCTTAATTATGTGTTTTGAATATAAATACCCTTTCCTCTCTCTCTTTGGAGTTTTTGTTTTCGTTGGAAAATTAGAGGAGGAATTTAGAGGAGACACTTGAAAAAGAAGGGATCCATCAAGAATGAAACAAAGAATATCGTTAGAGTGGCATCGTTTGAGTCTTGCATCGGGATCGACGAACACCAACCCATCTTCAAATGCGGGACACTATCTAAAGACTCTCAAGGTATGTTTTTCCCTTGTTTAAATCTCAAGAGATATTAAATAGAATATATTCTCCATTGATAAGATGCTAACGCGGAGGGCGCAGACCAAACGAACAAGGATCTATCCCTCCACCTCTTTTTTATCGTTGCGTTCTTCGCGGGTGAATTTTTGAGTTGGAAAGAACCAAAATCCAAGGGTTGAGAAGAGAAGGAGATGATCCTAGAAGCTCGTGTGTGTGATCAGAAGGAAAAACTGACCACTGGAGCTCACCCGGTGGCCCGTGGATGACCGCCGGTGCAGCACCAGCGACCAACACCAGCTCTTGAAGGTGGCGGCTAACACCAGTCAACCGCGGTGGAGGCAGCATGCTATCACGCACCACAGGGGAAGGCCGTGACACTAGGTTGTAGCGGTCCCCAAGGTGGTCGACACCAGCCGGCCGTGGAGGTGGTGCGGCATGCCATAGGAGGAAGAGGTCATGGCTTTTCAGCTGCAGCGGTCGAGCAGGGTGGCTGGAACCAGCCGACCGTAGAGGCAGTGCAGCGTGCCATTGTACAACTCTGGAGGTGGTCACGACTTGATGCCGCGGTGTAAGAGGGACACACTACCTATGGTCCCATGATGACCTGGTCATGCTATGTGGTGCTGCCGCTTCAATTCGGAATGAGAAATCCTTTCAGAAAACTGGGGGAAATGCCTCCCCCTTGTGCCTGTTAGGATAGGCCTTGTGCCCTCCAGAAAGGCTAAGCCACACCCTCTGCATGCTGGGATGTTCCCCTACTGGTCGGGCCACGCCCCCTATGATCCGGGCCGTGCCCCCTGTGGGCCGGGTCGCGCCCCCCTGCGGGCCGGGCTGCGCCCCCCAACGGGCCGGGCTACGCCCCCCGCGGGCCGGGCCATGCCCCCCCTGTGGGCTGGGCTAGAGCACAACCCAGATGGTTGAGCCCACCGTGGCCCGGCCCAACCGGGCCAAGCCGGGTCAGGTCAGGCCAGACTAGGTCGGTCTAACAGGGTCAGACCAGACCCGTACCCATCTTGGACCAGTTTTGCTTAAATTGACATGTCATGAAATCCAGACGTCCGTTTGATGAACCGTATATGGAACTAGGATTTGTGAAGTGAGATAGACCTTTTGGTATACTCCACTCAAATTTTAGAGGCTGTTGTAGTGTGGCAGGGTTGGATCGAACCTGAATTAAACTAGGCCCTCGGTACTAAAACACTTATAACTCAATGATCGAGCGTCTGGTTGACGCGCCCTCTATCGCGTTGGAACCCTTACAACATGAAAGTCCTTTGGGTAACTCCATTGTTTAGAGTAGTGGTGGTCAAATTACAACTAATATCTCATGGAACAAATTCTACGGAACTCGAGCACACTGGGTGTGGAAAACCCGATGGATGGCTGTTTTTGATGTAGTGATCCAATGTGGATTAGAATTCGAGAGACCCTGTATGGATCACCATCGAGATACCCTATGTGGATTAGCATTTGAGAGACCCTGTGTGGATCAGTATTCCATTGACCTTATGTGGATCAGTATTCTAGAAACCCTATGTGGATCAGTATTCTAGCAACCCTATGTGGATCAACAGTAGCGTGACCCGACGAGGACCTACCTTACAGTGGCCCGTCATGGAATAACAACTTACGCCCACGAGTGGATCGATAATAGAAAAATTCACTCTGGATCAGTTGATGAATTTATAGATGGAATAAATTAATATAGCTTAAGACTAATAATCTATATTCCTGATCTCTAAGTTGTATACTTGGTGTGAATTGACTATTGCTTCTTGCTTTGTGATTGAGTTCTTACTTTGTGGTTTTTCCTTTGTGGAACTCTGGGAGACATTCAGGGGTCTTGGGGACCCTATTGAGTATTTTTATACTTACCCCTGCATAGGATTTTCCCACACATTTTCATGTCTGGTGCAGATGATAGAAAACTTTGACTGAGGTTTGGGAGCCAGAACTGGACTGTTCTTAGAGGTGGACCTTTAGACGTGACATGTCATAGTGACGACCAACCATGAGCTATACCCACCCACTAGGTAGGAACCTTAGTGAACAATTCTAAGAGTTTTTGTTTCTGTTTCATTTGTACTTTGAAGTGGGTCTTGTATTCTATCCCCTTTTTATTATCAGTACAGATGTTTTTACTACTGTAGTTTTATATGTGGTATGGGCATGTTGTATTCTTGGACTGTGTGTTTGCAGGTTTAGAGGTAATGCCTTCCTTTTTTTCAGGGATATACCTGTCGATGCTGGACACCAACCCATGGCCTATGGAAGGCGGGCTTGTGGTGGTCACGACATGGTACCTAGGGGATGAGTCTTGACAATGTGGAATCCGAGGATTCAATTCTTTCGACGTACTAGGAATATGATCATTCAAATGGAGCAATAGTTTTAAGTGTTAGGAGCATGGTTTCAAGTTCATGGAGTCTAGTGTTGGTGCAGCAACTGACGTATCCATAAACTAGGACCCTGAATTCTGATTTCCAACTCGGTACATGAAAACACTGATTGTGTGTGTTTGGAAATGTTTTTTTTACTTTGATCTCTTTTGAGTCATCTCACTAGGTATTACTTTTAATCAAGGAACACATGTTTCATATCATGATGCCACCATATAGACAACCATACATTATTCCCAAGAGAGTAAACGATGATGGCCCACTGAGCAATGAGGCTTCAATACATGGCTCTCTTACATCGATAAAACCATCAGGTGGTGTTCTAGCAGCACCACTACCAGTTGAGCACACGTTTCCACCAGCCCCACCAGCATATGGTGCATATTGAATGAGAGTGTTGCATGAGTTTCAGTAGTCTAAGCCTCTAATGTTCTGAGGTAAGATGGATCTGCAGGCAGATGAGGATTGGTTGGAGGCTGTGGCCATTGTTTTTCACCTGGTTATGACACCAGCTGAACAAATGGCGATCCTAACTGCCAGTCTTTTCCTAGGTGTAGCAGGGAGATGGTGGAGTTGGATGCTTCAGAAACATGATGAGTCAACCCTCACCTTTGTAGATTTTGAGGGCCTCTTTAGTGTGGAGTTCATTCATGTGACTCTACGCTCTGTGCGTATACAGGAGCTGTTACACTTATAGCAGGGAAGCCTGAACGTGGCCCAGTACTCGTCGAGGTTCCCCGACCTCTTTCCCTACACTACCGACATGGTGTGGGACCCTTTTTTCAGTGATAATACCTTTAAGGTGGTACTCCGATGGGATATCAGAGATTCTATGGTATCTCTCAGCATTCTGATGCAAACTCAAGTGCTGGAGAGAGCACTCTTGGTGGAGAACATCCTTACTGAGCAGATATCGACAGTGATACCCACAACCTGGTGACCCATAGTCGAGTCATTCAAGGCTGAAAGTAGGTAGATGAAACAGAGGTCCAGGATGACCATACCTTCTGGTGGATGAACCCAAGACATAGGGTCAGAGGTGCGAGGCTCACGAGGTAGAGCATGCCAGCAGAGGAGTGGACTGTGCTTCACATGTGGAGGATAGGGTCGTATGGCCCGCGACTTCCCAACCGACCACACTGACGATCATAAGACGGTTGATGGGCCAACAAGGCAGAGGAAGAGATTCAAGTGAGGATATACATTGGGTGGAGGATGTGGAAGAAAACCAGGTCATGCAGTAGGTGGTGAATGACGGTTCAAGGTTCTACCGCCACCACCTCCAGGTGGTCCGCTTCGACCATAGGGAGTAGGTGGACTGGGAAAAGCTTAGCCTCAGACAGTTGAGGCCTATGACCATGGAGCTCCAGGGATGATTAGAGGTACGATATATATCTCCTACACCATAGCTTTAGTACTTATAAACACAAATTCCAGTCACTCTTTCATTGCCACAACACTTGTTCGGAGCTTAGAGATTACGGTAGAGTCGTTGGATCGATCCTTTCAGATATTGACACCTATGGGAGGGGATTAGACGATTACACATTGGTGAAAACTGTGTGAGCTCACTCTAAGAGGTGTGAGCTTCAGCTGGGACCTCCGGGTAGTTGTGTCGAGGGCTTACGATGTCATCTTGGGTATGGAATGGCTATCCATAGTCTATGCTCTGATTGATTACATTAGTCGCAATTTGCGGCGTGTCTGTGAGGATGGGACTCGATTTTCTTTCCCTGATGAGAAGGGAACCTTTGAAGCACAAGATGGACTTACCCAGTGTCACGACCCGTCCTCGGGACCCATGCCGTGACTACCCCAAGCCCGCCTCCCATAGGCCAGGGGCTGAAGACTAGCACCAAGGCGTAAATCCCGACAAAAGGGGAAGGAATTGCCTTTATAAAGTAAACAAACACCCTAGAGTAAGCAAGCAGAAGTAAACACTAAGTAAAAATGGGTACAAAAGTAGTGCGGAATAGTAAGTGGGCCAGAATACAAACCCAAACTGAAAGTAAAGTACAACTGGAAAGAAAGTACATCAACTGAAATTAAAGCCGCAACATCGAGCCGTCCACTGGATGTCCCACCTGAAGGGTGGGTACAGATAGCCTCCTCCTCTCCTCAGGTCCAACCGTCCACTCCGAGTACGTCCCGCCCAGTGGTCCATCTCCAGGTACCGACTTGCTCCACAATCCTCAACCACGATCAGCATTGTCCGTCGTCTGTATCCAACATAACGTAGTGCGGGCATAGCCCGTGCAGGTTGAGTATACGCCACTCAGTAGGGACCCTGATACCCCCGATGGTCTCCCAGAATCCACAAAGGATAATATAAAAAGGAAAGATACAATCATGAAGTAACAACCCACACTACTTAGGTATATTCCCATACATATACCTAAGTCATCAATTCCCATTTGGCTCTAACATCCGAGCCCAAGTTCGATCACATCCACAAAGGAGTACAACCCAATCAACACAGGATAACACAACCAAATCCACATAGGAAAGAAAGTCAGTCATATCGGTGATATTGATTGAAGTCAAGACTCAACACACACATGTATACTTCTTTGGTGACAGAGATGATCAGTTATAGCCACTGATTCATCTATAATGGGACCCACGTAGGATACTAAACCAGCCAAGCTGCTGAACCCACATAGGATTTCAGTGCAGTCTTCACTGCCGTCGAACCCACGGAGGATTTCAACATGTTATTAATCGCTGCCGAACCCACATAGGATTTCAGTGCAGTCTTCATCACCGTCGAACCCACATAGGATTTTAGTACGGTTTTCATCGCTGCCGAACCCACATAGGATTTCAGTGCAGTCTTCATCACCGTCGAACCCACATAGGATTTCAGTACGGTCTTCATCACTGCCGAACCCACATTGGATTTCAGTGCAGTCTTCATCACAGTCAAAGCCACATAGGATTTCAGTACGGTATTCATCACCGTTGAACCCATATAGGATTTCAGTACGGTCTTCATCGCTGCCGAACCCACATAGGATTTCAGTGCAGTCTTCATAGTCGCAGTCGCAGCCAGCTCTAGGGTTCCCACACACAACATGCTCGTTTCGGGGAGAATCTGATCCATGAGCCAAGGGGTCGATACATCAACTGAAACTTAGTTTGAAGTTGATGTATCTCAAAGTTCCGTCTCAACAAGAGGCACTCAACGTGATAGACGGTGCGTCAATCGGACGCCCGGTCTGAGCGTTATTGGATTTTTCGTTCCAGGAGCCCGGTTGGTTTTTAATTCAAAACCAACCCGACCACACTTCAACTGTGTCCAAACCTTGAGCGGAGTAAGCCAAAAGGTTTGTCTCACTAAGAGGAATCCAACAAAGTCGATGACACGTCAATTGGACGTCCGGAGCTCAAGTTATAAGCGTTTCCGCTCAGAGGGCGCAGTTGGTTTCGTGTTCGAACCAACCCGGCCATACCCAAAGTTATCCGAGACCTTCATTGTAATATACCGAAACGACCGTCTCGATCTAAGGATCGCATCGCAACTGACGGTGCATCGATCGGAGGTCTGTAACCCAAGTTACGAGGTTTGAACAGACCTGTCCGAGAAAAAGGGGGTTTTGGGCCTAGACCGACCCGGCCCAAGACCCCCCTTGGGTCGGCCCGAACCGATCGACCCGAACCGGGTCCGGGTCCAGCCCATTAGGGCGCGGCTTGGCCTGGTGGGCGCGGCCCGGCCTGGCCTGGCACGCGCTCGCGACCCGTGTGGACAGCTCGGCCACGCCGAGCTGTGCGGAATAGGGGGGACGCGCTGCCCCCCTGATTGAAAAACCGCGGCCCCCACGTGGGGGGCCGCTCCTTCGACCAGCCGGGGGTTACGAGCCCCAGCTTCTTGGAAGCCGGCCAGCCCAGTCCGGCCGGCCAGTGCTACTGCTGTGGGACCGCCGGGGTCCCGCCCCTCCAAGGTGCCGGCAGCCGGCGGTTCCGGTCACCCCGCCTTGCACCGCCGCGACTTCGAGCCGTGGCCTTGTCCAACTGGCGCGGCGCGGCGCGACAGTGCCGCGCCCCTCCACCGTGGACCCGCTCTGGCCGCAGTGTCTGTTTGGCCTCAACGGTGCGGTTCGATGGCACCGCGCATCTTCTCCACATTTCCCCATGTTTCTGCGCGGTACCGTTGCACCGCGTCGCCTTCCTTTGAACCGCAACTACACAATCATCAAAGGGGGAGGAGGGTCGGTCGTGTTCGTGCGGTCCGATCTCCTCCCGTTATTATGATAACAGGAAGCCCAAAAAGAAGTCGATGAATGGAAAAGGAATAATTCATGGGCAAAAACAAATAACCCCTACCTCAAGCGTTGTTGAACGAAGGTTCGTCGCAGGAAAAAGGACGTCACGTAAGAAGGCCTCGTAAGCATCGTCGGCGTCGTGAAGAAGAGGATCTTCCGCTTCGCGGTACACGGAATCACATTGTCGATCTCCGGGGAACTAGCGTTCTTCGTCATCTTCCATCAGAGGCCAGAGTTCTACGTCGTTCTTCGTGTTCTCTAATGAAGAAGATGAAGATTCGAAGGCTTTGCAGAAAATCCTCTCCAAACCTTCTTGAACAACGAAACCACCAAAAATAAAATAAGGCGTTGCCTTATTTTATTACTAATGTCATCTTTTTTGAAAATCTAAATTAAATCACGATTTAATCATTGAGCATTGACCAATTAATGAGGCATTTAATAATCCAATTAAACGCGAGAATTGACTTGGCATTAAAGAGGGGGGTGCGGGTGAGTTACCAAAATAAATGCACATGGGAGGTAAAAGGAAATAAAGGGGGTGGGGATCATGTAGGCCCCACATCACTAATATCCTACCTAAGAGTTAGGATATTAGGGGGTCCCACTCCAACCACCATGCCTAGGTTAACACTACTTAGAAATAAAATAAAATCTGTTGCACAATATTTTATTTTATTCTTTAGTTAACCCAAATAATTAATAACCTCACCCGAGCAAACACAACTCTGGAAAAAGTGTTCATAAGAAATTACTGGTGCTTCGATTCCATCGGTGCCCTCGGAATTCGATTCCGAGCACCAGTTCAAATTTTAGGAAAACCCGCTCATTCGTTCACTGAACATATTTGAGCTAAACTTTGGAAAATGATTCCGGGCACACCGGGCCTCGGAATCAGGTGCCGTCAGAAACTGCGTTCTTGTAAAATCCCAAAGAAAATTAAGAAGAAAAAATTTACCTTTAATTTTACGGGTCTTTACACCTAGAGGTGGTTGTATCCGATCACAAATTAGTTGGATAACCATACCCTTAGAGCTGTTGACGTTGAGATTCTGAGCTATCCTTAGTGGTGGACCAGTATGATGATGTCTTACCTAATGATGTTAGGGGACTACCTCCTTGTAGATAGATGGAATTATAAAATTGACATGTACTATGGGAAGACACTGATATCTACACCAACATATCAGATGGATCCCGCATAGCTTCATGAGTTACGGGTATAGATGGAGGACTTGCCGAGAAAGGGGTTTATAAGGCCCAATGTTTCTCCATGGGCAACCCCGATTTTGTTTGCCAAAAAGGAAGATGGGAGCTTGAGCCTCTATGTGTATAATCGGCACCTAAACCAGGTGGATGTGAAGAAAAAGTATTGACTTCTGAGGATTGATTATCTTTTTGATCAGCTGAAGGGATCTCGTTGGTTTTCAAAGATAGAACTCAGATCAGGTTTCCATCCGCTCAGGGTACGAGATGAGGATGAGCTAAATATGGCCTTCAGATGTCGATATGACCACTATGAGTTCTTGGTTATTCCATTTGGCATGACCAACGCCCCTGCAGTGTTCATGGGACTCATGAATTGGATCTTTCTTCCATACCTCGATCAC
The DNA here is from genome assembly GCA_963277665.1 of Viscum album. Classification (NCBI taxonomy): domain Eukaryota; kingdom Viridiplantae; phylum Streptophyta; class Magnoliopsida; order Santalales; family Viscaceae; genus Viscum; species Viscum album. The sequence continues at coordinate 1,689,644,737 of OY728119.1, forward strand.
TTTGTGGTGGTCTTCATTGATGACATCCTGGTGTACTCAGCGACTGCCTACCATCGGTAGATAGTTTTGGATACACAACATGAGAACTAGCTTTACTATATTCTCTTGAAGTGCCTGTTCTAGATAAAAGAGGTCCACTTTCTAGGACATGTTATCTTAGAGGCTAGAGTTGTAGTGTTTTCAGTGAAGATATAGGCTATTCTTGCTTGGGAGCCCACCAGGAGTGTGAATGAGGTGCAGAGTTTCCAGGGGTTGGATGGGTACAACTGGAGATTCACACCTAACGTTTCTTGAGTTGCAACATCCTTTTCAGCTTTGATGAAGAAGGTAAAACCCTTTGCGTGGACAGATAGATGCCGATAGAGTTTTTTAGGATTGGAAGCAGAGACTGTCGATTGCCCCCATCTTGAGGCTACCAGAAGAAGGCGTTGGATTTGTAGTCTACTGAGATGCATTAGGGACAAGACATGGATGTGTCCTGATGAAAGAGAAAGAAGTGATTGATTATGGTTCATGAAAGCAGAGACATAATGAGAAGAAATTTTCTAACCTGACCTGGAGTTAATAGTAGTGATTTTTGCCTCAAAAATGTGGTTAAAATAATTGATGGGTGAACGTTTTATAGTCTAATCTGATCAAAAGAGTATCATATATATCTTCTCATTGAAGGACTTGAACTTGAGATAGCGGCGATGGCTAGAGTTCCTCCAAGATTATGACTTTGAGATAGTCAATAATCATAGTAAGAGGAATGTGGTAGCAGATGCACTCAGTATGAGGTATGGTCTACAGTTTCTGAGTGAGGTGAAAGAGAAGCTAGTCACGTTGTAGATATTTTTTTTTTGATAGAGATAGAGAAGCTTACCTACAGTATATGACTGCCACTCTCACACTCCTTTAGCAAGTTAGGGAGGCGCAGCTTGGGGATATTTACTGTGAGACTCGATGTGCTCAGGTATCCTCTAGACATGCACATAATGGATTTTATGAAGGTGGAGAGGACAACATCCTCTTTAGAGGAAGCACCATTGTAATAGTGGAGCTATGATAGGAGGTGTTGAGGGAGTTCCATAAACCCCCTCTAGAGGTACATCTGGGTGTGGCGAATATGTACCAAGACCTCCGAAGTCAGTACTGGTGGTCAGGGATGATGAAAGCAGCTGAAGAGTTTGTTTCATGATGTCTTACTTGTCAGTAAGTGATGCCTGAGCATTAGGTTCTAACAAGAATAGCGCAACCACTAGAGGTACCAGAGTGGAAGTGGGATGAAATTTCCATGGATTTCCTGATAAGGATACCACATACGTCTAGGGGCCAAAATTCCATCCATGTGTTCATTGACTGAATCACCAAGTTAGCTGACTTTCTACCCATCTGAGAGCATGGATCAGTAGAGGGCATGATACGCCTCTACGCATATGATATTATACGACTTCATGGGGTACCATCTGTGAATGTATCTAATCGTGACACACATTTTACATCCTAGTTGTGGAAGGTATTATAGGAGGCATTCGAGACTTAGATAATTTTGAGCACCTCCTTTCATCTGCAAATGGATGTTCTGACAGAGCGGACCATTTAGACACCGGAGGAAATGATTCGTGCTAGTGTCCTTGATTTTGGCCACAGTTGGGAGGATCACTTGCCCTTGATGGAGTTCTCATACATCTACAACTATCACTCCACCATCAGTATGACACTATTTGAGCCCTCGTATGGTCGACCATGAAGATCACCTCTACGCTGTATAGACCCCGGGGAGTCAGCACATATAGGTATAGAGTTGTTATAAACTACCACAAACAAGGTGCAGATCATCTAGGAGTAGATGAAGACTACATAGAGTAGATATAAGTCTTATGCAAACAGGGGACAAAGACCTTTGGAGTTTAGGGAGGGAGACTATTTATTCCTATGGGTTTCACCTCAATGAGGTTTGCAGAGAATTGTCTAGGGTGGAGAGCTATCTCTGAGGTTAATCAGACCCTTTTAGGTGCTCAACAGAGTTGGCGAAGTGGTGTATCTCCTAGATCTCCCCCCATAGATGCATCAGGTGGAGGAAAGTTTCTACACGTCACACCTAAGGAAGTACGTGCATGATCCATCACACATTATTGAATAGGGAGATTTAGACAGTGATGATGGGGAGACATTTACGGAGGTTCCAGTGGAAATTGAGGATCGAAAGGAGTGGGTCCTTTGTGGATGATCGATACCTTTGGTGTGTGTTTTCTGGTTGCACGGGGACCTCTAAGAGAGTACATGGGAGAGGGATTCTTAGATTCATGATCAATACCCCCATTTGTTTCTTTAGTCCATGTTGTATCTTTCGGGGATTAAAATACCTAAGCTGGGGAGAATGTAAATAATTGTATTTTCCATGATTTTGTTTCATTATATGGAATTATTATGAGTCAATGAAATTTGACAGTGCATGATTCCGAGGGATAGTGTGCCCTGAATGAATTTATGAATTTTTTTAGGGGATTTCAGTAAACGTTCGACCGGGAAATAAAGTTTTTTGAACTAGTGCTCAGAATTGAAATCTAAGGGCACCGTTGAACTCGTAGCGTCAGGATTCTCTTAAGGGAGCCTTAAACTTGACTGAAATGGGTTGAGAGAGGATGTGGGTTTTTTTGATTTTCGTGGAGGATTAATAAAATAAATCTAATTTATGTTAAATATCATTCACCGCCTTTTTAGTTTTGGTGGTGGGGACCACAAGGGGTGGTCGGGAATTTAATGCATGATACTAGATTCCCAGTTACACAAAAATGTGTAAACATTCTACATGAAATTTAAAAGGTTCATTAATTTCTCTAATTAATGAACCTCTCTTAATTATGTGTTGTGAATATAACACCCCTCTCCTCTCTATATTTGGAGTTTTGGTTTTCATTGGAAAAGTAGAGGAGGATTTTGGAGTATCTAGTTGATGAAGAAGGGATCCATCAATCAATAATCGAAGAACATCGTAGGAGTGGCATCGTTGGAGGCTTGCTTCGGGGTCAAAAAACACCGACTAATATTCAAACGCGGGACACTCTCTAAAGAATCCCAAGGAAGGGTTTTTTTCCTAGTTTATATTTCAATATTTATTGAATCATATATCTTCTACCTTAATAATATGCTAATATAGAGGGTGTGGGCCAAACGAACAAGGCATGGTCCCTTCGCCTACTTTATATCGTGGTGTTCTTCGCGAGTGAATTTTCAGGTAGGATGGAACCCAAATCCGTGGGTTACGAATTGAAGGAGAGAACCCAGGAAGACCGTAAGTGTGATTGTATGAAAAAATGGACAACCGAAGTTGACTCGGTGGCTCGTGGAAGATAGCCGACACAGCACTGACGTGACAACACCAACGACTGGTGATAGAAGGTGATGGAAAGAGCCATCACTGGCCAGCCGCGGTAGAGGTGGTGAACCATCATGCACTGTAGGAGAAGGCCACAACACAAGTCCATGGTTGTCTACAGGGTGGCTGGCACCAACCAGCCATAGAGGGGGTGTGGCGCGCTGTCGTGCACCGCTGGAGGAGGAGGTCGCAGCTTTTCAGCCGCGGTGGTCGAGCAGGGTGGCCGACACAGGCTGGCCCCAGAGCTGGTGGAGCATTCCATCGCATGCCGCTGAAGGTGGCTACAACTCAAAGATGCGGAATAGAAGGGACCCACATCGACCTGACGACACCACGTGGTGATTCCGCTTCAATTCCGAATGATAAATCCATTTAGAATACAGGGGGAAATTCCTCCCCCACCCCGTGATAGATAGGGTGGGCCCCACGCCCTCCAGCAGTGTAGAGACCCGAAGCTTGACGTACATTGACATTACATTACATTTGTGGAATACTTAGTACATAACAAAAACACACACACAAGGATCGTAATAGTTTAGTGTCTTTGGAAACTCGGAGTATAATCTTCTAATCCTGGTGAAAGATCTTCAACATCTCCCATAAAGATCTTCCCTTTTTTTTTATACCTAAAACCTTTCTTTATATCCTGGGGAAAAGTAAACATAAAAGGGTGAGCTCAAATGCTCAGTAAGGGTAAAAAAAAAAGAAATATCAATCACATCATATTCATAAGAACATAACATTTTGGAAATCTTAACCTGCAAAAGAGAGCATAATTTCTTAACATGGGATAAATCATAGTAGTGAAATGAAATCCCAATAATCATAACTTAAAACATGAAACATTGTGGCATACACACATAATCATAGAGAATCATTTCTTGTTAGTCAAGACTCATTGCCAAGACTGTCTTAGTGGACGAAGTCCCTTTCTGAACCGAGTCACCCTCGTTTCAGTCCTGTTTCACTGAACCGGTATAACCTACCATTCCAGCCATGTCTATCTCATGAGATATAAAATCTTTACCCAATGCATTGGAGGGAGATATAGGTCCCACCCATCTCATAATGATACCATTCTTATGTGTGCCACAAAATCATAAATCATACATCATTGCATAACCCATGTAATAAAAATGGGAATCTTAAACATCATGACATCATAAAACAATTCATATACGATAAAGGAATTCATAAAAATAATTCCATCACAACATAATCAAATCAATGTAATAATAGGGATAAAAACAGAATCCTTTATTATCTTAGATGGAAAATAATTTTGATAAAACACTTGATCTTCATTCTTGAGGAAAATATCCTTTCTACTTTAAAAACACTTTTCCTTTCTTAACATGTCATAAAATTTCAAACTAAAAGAAGTTGATTAAAAATAAACTTGAAAACTTGTAAAGGAAGCTTCTTGAAAATAATGTTTTAAAAATCCATTCATTCCGTATAAGTTAAAAAAAACATTCTTCTTGTAATTTTGTCGGAAAAGTCAAAAAAAGTACCTCGTATGAAAAACGAAAAACGATTCCTTTCATATATTTTACTAAAAACTCACCGAAGGGTAAAATAGGATTTAAACAATTGTAGGTGGATGGAAGTAAAATTACATATTTAAGAAACATGGATGTGGATGATAAAATACACCTCAGTAAATACCAAAGTATAAACAATCTCGGATAAAAATGAGATTGTGATATTTCTCTTACCTTAGGTCTGATTTTCTTCGTAAGTGTCCGAACCTCCTGTATAATGATTTAAATAATGTCATTGACTTATTACAGAATCATATTTATTGTTATGATATCATATATGGTTCACTTATGACTTTATATTACCCGTTCTTTTGTAAATTCCATGTTAAAGAAGCGTTTTGGGTAAAATCGTTTCATTTATCATTGGTGTTTGGACTTGTAATTATTCATATGATTACATAGATCATGATTACTTAATTCCAGAATATAAAACATGATTTATATATATATATATATTCAGAATATACATATATATAATAAATCAGTAAATGGAATGAAATACACCGTTCATGGAGACGGTAGACCGTACGTACGCATGAACGCTGTTTTCGTTTCCTTATTGAGTTGAACAGAATTAAGTAGATGACATTCATATATATACACATAAATCCAGTATTATTATTATGTCATATATTTCATGATTACTTATTATATATACTTTATAATCAATCATTAATTGTTAAAGTGGAGAATGAATCTCATCGCGTCTTGGAGACGGTAGTCCATACGTACGCATGAGCGATGATATCATTCTCATGATCGTGGGACTGTATTGGAGTGTATGTATACTATTTAAGAATCAATATTACTTTAAAATAATAATATATAGTTATTATTTACACCATTATACCCATCCAAGTAAGGTGGTGGTGGAAAATAGATTTCACCACGGCGTGGAGACGATATTCCGTACGTACGCACGCGCGGTGATTTCTTTTTCCGTAGGATGGATAGATGGTGAAATAGGGTTGTTTCATACTTATAATAACATATCAGTATATGAGTGATACTGATGTTATTACTTCATAATGAAACAACTAAAGAAGAAGAAGTGGAAGAAGAAATAAAGATGAAAGAATCGGTAACGGACATTACCTCTTCTTTGAAGTGCTTCTTTGAGACCTTATTTTAGGGCACTAAAATGGGTCTTTGAAGAAGACCAGAAACTCTAGGATGTTTATAGGGAAGTGTAGAAGTGAATTTGGCAGGGGTTGGATGAGCTTGAAGGCTCAAAGTTGTGTGAGGAAGAGAGGGAGGAGGTGTCCTTTTATAAGGGAGGAGAGGGGCACCTTTGGAATAACTAAAACTATTTTTTTATTATAAAGTCAAGTTCGGTTTTAAATAGCTCCAAATTGATATATTTCGAAGATAAGGTGGGGATGGGTCGAAATCCTCTCATACAATAGAATTTAGACAAGTTTAGGTTCCTATTTTAACCTTATCATTTAGATTTAACATTAAGTTAAATAATTTTACTTTTACCATGTCTTCTTGTGTTCTTATACTATAATGTTAATAAACTTACTATAAGCAGCCAAAAGAACCAAAAGTTGTTTATTATTAATATATATAACCTTATCTAAGTCATTTGGCCAAACCGTAGATTTTTAGGAATAAAATAACAATTAATAATATAATATTTGTTTTAAAAACTATTTTATGTCAATTTTTGACACTATTTAGTAATTGATTTTTGTGAAAATCATAACAGAATTATTAGTTCAAACCAAGTTAATTAAATCAATACTAACATGTCATATTAACCTTGAAAATTAGTGGGATTCATAAAAAGTCTCAAATTAGATCTATTTGGGTATTTATAACATCAATTATGTCAATATTTCATTAATAAGATAATTACTGCATCATCTTTGTGTCATAAATAAATTAAATTATTTGATGTCTAAAAATTACAAATAAAATACCATTATGTAGGAAGTCGTTTTAGCTTTCTAATTAATATTTAAAATCGAATTTATCTTATGTATAACCCTATATTACAAATGTTTTAGTAAATAAACTTTGATTTTAACTCTTTTAACTCTTCTTTGAATTAAATAATAATAAATGTCCTAATCTAATCCAAGTGGGCCTAAATGGTCATATTTTATTCCTAAGATTGTTTTTGGTCGAATTACACTTATCCAATTGAATTTGGACGTGTTTTAGGGTAATAATAATATCATTTTTACCCTTAATTACCCTATTTACTTTTAACCGTGGTAAAAAAAAGTAAAAAGTTACTATTCACCAGAAATTATTTTCACCTCATTAGACCACATTTTACTTACTGACATCAACTGTGTCTCTCGGATTTTTGAAATTCCACTCACAAAAGTGGTAAAATTAAGTTTTATGAACAATTTAGTTTTTTTAACTACCACTTAGCGGTTTCACTATTCATCAAAAATTGAAAGTTTTCAGAAAAATACCAAAAATTAGGCCTAAGCTATATTTGATATTATGAACTCAAAAATGATGTCTATTTTACCAAATTCAAAACATATCAGTTGCATTAATTAATTTAAAAATTAATTCCCGTCGTCAAAACAAAAGCCGTGTTTTTAAGAGATAATAACTATCAAAAGATTGACACTTGTTTATAATTTGTTTAAATGTGAAATTACATCCAACGACCAACATTGTATTAAATTGTAAAAATATATTCTAAATATACTTTAAAACCACTCAAATTAATAATTTATCACTATTAACTATTTCGATTGAAAAAGTTTTTTTTAATTAAAATTTAGTAATTTTCACTATTCATCAAAATATGAAAGTTATCTGAAATCACCAAAATTTCACCCTAAGCTAATTTTGATATTCCTAATCTATAAATGAAGTCCATTTTGAAAAATAAAATTTAAAAAATTTCAAAAAGTGGTTATTACTATTCATAACGGCTAGTTTTAATAATATCTTAATAGCATATCGTTGTTTAGCGAAACTTGGTGTTGCGTACAACACACACTATCGTGGAAGGTCGCGATTGCGTGTAATTCAAGCCAAGTCAGAGATGTGTGTTGTGAAAGATCCTTTTGGTGTAGCGTATAACACAAGACATTAATGAAATTAAAAAGAATATTTTTAATAAAATCCCGGGGTGTTACATTCTACCCCCCTTAAAATGAATTTCGCCCTCGAAATTCGTCGGGGTTATAAATGGTTTATTATTCGAAAGTTTATTTAATCGAAACCCACATCGTAAAAAGGAATACCAAAACCAATCTTTAAAAAACAAAAGTATGAAACACAACGGTTACCCAAATAAACTAATCACTGGGTTTCCACAGGTGAAAATATGGATACGGAAGAGAAATCTAACCATCATGTTCTGATGGAGAGTGGTAGAGAACATGGTTATGGAAAATCTAGAAATCACAAATCCATAAATTTGTGATGATCTAAGGTACCATCTGATTAATCAGATATAAGAGCACTAGGACAACATTTTTGGTTTTCAAGATTGTTTCCCTAAAGTTGAAGAATTTGAATTATAATAAATACTTACTTTATTTTGGTACAATCTCACTGTTGTTCTTGCCTTGAACAATTTCCACTTCATCTCTTAATTAAATGAAGTTGAATTTGTTATTCGTGAAGTGTTAGTATGACAGGTCATTCCATCCGTCTCAAACAAAAGGTTAGCAAAAGTTATTAAATATACATAATTCATTCTTTAGTGAGATTAATCATATATGGTTCCTAAAATGGACTTATACTTCATATATCATACCGCTTAACAAAATAATACTAGTTTCTACTAAACAGGGACTTCCTGTAGGCCAGTGGTAGGCGATAAAGGCCAGTCGCACTTCGGTTGTGGGTTCGATTCCCACGGCCTTGTCCGACGCGATGGGATGTCGCCCGTCCTGTAGGTTGTCCTTTTTCCAAAACTATATTACTATAACATCCCATCAATAATATCGAAAAACTTCTATCCTTAAACAATACTATCTTATGTCCAACATAATCCATTCCAATCTTTAGGCTTATCCATAATACTGCAGTCCACTCTCATAATATAGTGAAAACAATTACCAGAGATTTAATACCATCGTTGATCCCCATATATCATAAGATATGTCTTGTTGGTCACATTCCAATCATGTGAATACCTTAATCATGTATTCTCTTGAAAAATGAATACCAATTAAACCTTAGTGAAAACATGAATGCTGTCAAAAGTTAACTCTTTCCACATACCAAAATCCAAAAATTCTATATACTCAAACCATGATATCACTTAGTCTTTATATCAATCATGAGCTCATGAATACTATCAAACATTTCATTTTCTCCTTATCCCTTAATTATGCGCATATCATATTTTTTTTCCAAAAATATCTCAATCACATTCCGTGGTTACCGGTACCATTGAAAACCACAATAGACCAATACATAAATATTCCAATATTCCACGATACAATATACAACATTATTTTGTAAACCCATTACATATACACTTAATCATTCCACCACATCGTTATCATATTCAACATCGCCAATGGTGATTGCATGTGACTTCCCTTTGTCCTTTGCCTTAAGCGGTTGCTCATGTCAATCATCACTAACCCTTGGATTAGGGAATTTATTAGCATAATGCCCCATTTCCTTGCACTTGAAGCATTGAAGTGTTGGTGGTGCGTTCTCTGCAGTCTTTTATTATTCCCATCATTAGAAACCCTTTTTCCATTACTTCGACACTCGACTGCTCGATGACCTTCTTTTCCACACTTAAAACATTTTCTAGTCCCTTTAAGACAATCTCCACCATGCTTCTTTCCACACTTTGAGCATAAGGAAACATTCATCTTTTTTTCACCATTATTCTGAGATTTCTCCTTGAAGTCCATCTTTCGTTTATTGTCAAAACTATGAGATGGATAAGTAATACCAACTTCCATTTATACCTTGAGAGCACAACGCCCAATTTCTTCATAGCTACTGAAGTCTCTTATAGCTAATGCCCTTCGAAGATTTGGATTTAAACCACTGAAGAATCGATCAACTTTACTTTCAGGTTGGATGATAAATCCAGATGCATACCTTGAAAGCCTTGTAAAATTCGCTTCGTATATACCAACGGATTCATTATCCTTTTGCTTTAGTTCAAGAAACTCCCTCTCCATCTTTGTTCGAAGAATACGAGGGAAGTACTTATTGAAAAATAAGTTCTTGAACTCGTCCCATTCCATGGACTCAATTTCATCTCTTGGCCTCGTATTCTTGATAAGATTCCACCATTGATCAGCTTCACCTTCCAAACGATATACTACTAAGATGACTTTATCATATTCAGAACATTGAAGAACTGAAAATATCTTTTCAGTGGTACTGATCCATTGTTCAGCAACAAGTGGATCGAAAGACCCACTGAAAGAAGGTGGACGTTGCCTAATGAAGGACTCAATAGAATATTGTTCCCTTCTCTGCTCATTTGGAAGCCCAGAATGACTCATAGCTTGTGTAAGTATAGCAATAAGATTTTGCACTCCATCTCCCATAACATTTGTTTGTTCAGGAGGAAAATCATTGCATTGTCCATTGCATTGATCAACACGGTTTCTTCGGGTTCCAGCCATCGTCTAAACCCCAAAAAGAATAGTGTGAGAGGCAAAAATCATGCTAGGGAAAACAACATTATAAAGGGGGAGTATCCTCAATATCTAACTTCTTAGGTTAAATTATATGATCGTTACCGTAGTTCTAGGACTGTATCTTATACGTATACTTATCCATAGGGACATCCCTAGACATACATTAGAAATATCTCTAGGGATCTCACTAACGTTCTCACATCCTAGTTTCCAAAGGTTGACTAAACCTTTCCTCTGATACCAACTTTAGAGAACCAAAGCTTGACGTACATTGACATTACATTACATTTGTGGAATACTTAGTACATAACAAAAACACACACACAAGGATCGTAATAGTTTAGTGTCTTTGGAAACTCGGAGTATAATCTTCTAATCCTGGTGAAAGATCTTCAACATCTCCCATAAAGATCTTCCATTTTTTTATACCTAAAACCTTTCTTTATATCCTGGGGAAAAGTAAACATAAAAGGGTGAGCTCAAATGCTTAGTAAGGGTAAACAAAAGAAATATCAATCACATCATATTCATAAGAACATAACATTTTGGAAATCTTAACCTGCAAAAGGGAGCATAATTTCATAACATGGGATAAATCAGAGTAGTGAAATGAAATCCCAATAATCATAACTTAAAGCATGAAACATTGTGGCATACACACATAATCATAGAGAATCATTTCTTGTTAGTCAAGACTCATTTCCAAGACTGTCTTAGTGGACGAAGTCCCTTTCTGAACCGAGTCACCCTCGTTTCAGTCCTGTTTCACTGAACCGGTATAACCTACCATTCCAGCCATGTCTATCTCATGAGATATAAAATATTTACCCAATAAATTGGAGGGAGATATAGGTCCCACCCATCTCATAATGATATCATTCTTATGTGTGCCACAAAATCATAAATCATACATCATTGCATAACCCATGTAATAAAAATGGGAATCTTAAACATCATGACATCATAAAACAATTCATATACGATAAAGGAATTCATAAAAATAATTCCATCACAACATAATCAAATCAATGTAATAATAGGGATAAAAATAGAATCCTTTAATATCTTAGATGGAAAATAATTTTGATAAAACACTTGATCTTCATTCTTGAGGAAAATATCCTTTCTACTTTAAAAACACTTTTCCTTTCTTAACATGTCATAAAATTTCAAACTAAAAGAAGTTAATTAAAAATAAACTTGAAAACTTGTAAAGGAAGCTTCTTGAAAATAATGTTTTAAAAATCCATTCATTCCGTATAAGTTAAAAAAAAACATTCTTCTCGTACTTTTGTTGGAAAAGTCAAAAAAAGTACCTCGTACGAAAAATGAAAAAAGATTCCTTTCATATATTTTACTAAAAACTCACCGAAGGGTAAAATAGGATTTAAACAATTGTAGGTGGATGGAAATAAAATTACATATTGAAGAAACATGGATGTGGATGATAAAATACACCTCAGTATATACCAAAGTATAAACAATCTCGGATAAAAATGAGATTGTGATATTTCCCTTACCTTAGGTCAGATTTGCTTCGTAAGTGTCCGAACCTCCTGTATAATTTTTTAAATAATGTCATTGACTTATTACAGAATCATATTCATTGTTATGATATCATATATGGTTCACTTATGACTTTATATTACCCATTCTTTTGTAAATTCAATGTTAAAGAAGCGTTTTGGGTAAAATCGTTTCATTTATCGTAGGTGTTTGGACTTGTAATTATTCATATGATTACTTAGATCATGATTAATTAATTCCAGAATATAAAACATGATTTATATATATATATATATATTCAGAATATACATATATATAATAAATCAGTAAATGGAATGAAATACACCGTTCATGGAGACGGTAGGCCGTACGTACGCATGAACGCTGTTTTCGTTTGCTTATTGGGTTGAACGGAATTAAGTAGATGACATTCATATATATACACATAAATCCAGTATTATTATTATGTCATATATTTCATGATTACTTATTATATATACTTTATAATCATTTATTAATTGTTAAAGTGGAGAATGAATCTCATCGCGTCGTGGAGACGGTAGTCCATACGTACGCACGAGCGATGATATCGTTTTCATGATCGTGGTACTGTATTGGAGTGTATGTATACAATTTCAGAATCAATATTAATTTAAAATAATAATATATAGTTATTATTTACACCATTATACCCATCCAGGTAAGGTGGTGGTGGAAAATAGATTTCACCACGGCGTGGAGACGGTATTCCGTACGTACGCACACGCGGTGATTTATTTTTCCGTAGGATGGATAGATGGTGAAATAGGGTTGTTTCATACTTATAATAACATATAAGTATATGAGTGATACTGATGTTATTACTTCATAATGAAACAACAAAAGAAGAAGAAGTGGAAGAAGAAATAAAGATGAAAGAATCGGTAACGGACATTACCTCTTCTTTGAAGTTCTTCTTTGAGACCTTCTTTTAGGGCACTAAAATGGGTCTTTGAAGAAGACCATAACCTCTAGGATGTTGCTAGGGAAGTGGAGAAGAGAATTTGGTAGGGGTTGGCCGAGCTTGAATGCTCAAAGTTGTGTGAGGAAGAGAGGGAGGAGGTGTCCTTTTATAAGGGAGGAGAGGGGCACCTTTGGAATAACTAAAACTATTATTTTATTATAAAGTCAATTTCGGTTTTAAATAGCTCCAAATTGATATATTTAGAAGCTAAGGTGGGGATGGGTCGAAATAATCTCATCCAATAGAATTTAGACAAGTTTAGGTTCCTATTTTAACCTTATCATTTAGATTTAACATTAAGTTAAATAATTTTACTTTTACCATGTCTTCTTGTGTTCTTATACTATAATGTCAATAAACTTACTATAAGCAGCCAAACGAACCACAAGTTGTTTATTATTAATATATATAACCTTATCTAAGTCATTTGGCCAAACCGTAGATTTTTAGGAATAAAATAACAATTAATAATATAATATTTGTTTTAAAAACTATTTTATGTCAATTTTTGACACTATTTAGTAATTGATTTTTGTGAAAATCATAACAGAATTATTAGTTCGAACCAAGTTAATTAAATCAATACTAACATGTCATATTAACCAAGAAAATTACTGGGATTCATAAAAAGTCTCAAATTAGATCTATTTGGGTATTTATAACATCAATTATGTCAATATTTTATTAATAAGATAATTACTGCATCATCTTTGTGTCATAAATAAATTAAATTATTTGATGTCTAAAAATTACAAATAAAATACCATTATGTAGGAAATCGTTTTATATTTCTAATGAATATTTACAATCGAATTTATCTTATGTATAACCCTATATTACAAATGTTTTAGTAAATAAACTTTGATTTTAACTCTTTTAACTCTTCTTTGAATTAAATAATAATAAATGTCCTAATCTAATCCAAGTGGGCCTAAATGGTCATATTTTATTCCTAAGCTTGTTTTTGGTCGAATTACACTTATCCAATTGAATTTGGACATGTTTTAGGGTAATAATAATATCATTTTACCCTTAATTACCCTATTTACTTTTAACCGTGGTAAAAAAAAGTAAAAAGTTACTATTCACCAAAAATTATTTTCATCTCATTGAACCACATTTTACTTACTGACATCAACCGTGTCTCTCGGATTTTTGAAATTCCAATCACAGAAGCAGTAAAATTAAGTTTTATGAACAATTTAGTTTTTTTAACTACCACTTAGTGGTTTCACTATTCATCAAAAATTGAAAGTTTTCAGAAAAATACCAAAAATTCGGCCTAAGCTATATTTGATATTATGAAATCAAAAATGATGTCTATTTTACCAAATTTAAAACAAATCAGTTGCATTAATTAATTTAAAAATTAATTGCCGTCGTCAAAACAAAAGCCGTGTTTTTAAGAGATAATAACTATCAAAAGATTGACACTTGTTTATAACTAGTTTAAATGTGAAATTACATCCAACGACCAACATTGTATTAAATTGTAAAAATATATTCTAAATATACTTTAAAACCACTCAAATTAATAATTTATCACTATTAATTATTTCGATTGAAAAAGTTTTTTTTAATTAAAATTTAGTAATTTTCACTATTCATCAAAATATGAAAGTCATCCGAAAATCACCAAAATTTCACCCTAAGCTAATTTTGATATTCCGAATCCATAAATGAAGTCCATTTTGAAAAATAAAATTTAAAAAATTTCAAAAAGTGGTTATTACTATTCATAACGGTTAGTTTTAGTAATATCTTAATAGCATATCGTTGTTTAGCGAAACTTGGTGTTGCGTACAACACACACTATCGTGGAAGGTCGCGATTGCGTGTAATTCAAGCCAGGTCAAAGATGTGTGTTGTGAAAGCTCCTTTTGGTGTAGCGTATAACACAAGACATTAATGAAATTAAAAAGAATATTTTTAATAAAATCTCGGGGTGTTACAAGCAGGCTGAGCTGCACCCACCTTTTGGCTGGGCTGCACCCTATGCGGGCCAGACTGTGCCCCCTGTGGGCCGTGTCATTCCCCCTACGGGCTAGGTCATGCCTCTTACAGGCCGGGTCGAACCACAGACCAAAAGGCCAAGCCCGCCATGGCCTAGCCCAACCAAGCCGGCTGAGGCCGGTTCAGGCCTGGGCGGGCCGAGTCGGGCCGGGTAGGGTCTGGTTGACCTGAGCAGTTCGGCCTGGCCAAGACCAGGTCGGGCCAGGTCAGACCGAACCCGAACCCAACCAGACCCAGTTTTTCTTAAAATGTTGTAACATGAAATCCAGATGTCTGTTTGATGAACCGTCTATGGTGCTAGAATCCTTGGAGAGAGATGAACCTTTTGGTACACTCCAATTAAATTTTGGAGAAATTTGGAGTATGGACAGTTTGGATCAAACCTAAATCTATCTCAGACCTTAGTACTAAAAAACTTATAACTCACAGAATGGGCGTCCGATTAACACGCCTCCTATCATGTTGGAACCCATACGACATGGTGGTCCATTGGGTTACTCCTTTGTGGAGTTTAGTGGAATTCTAGTTTGGACCGATATCTCATGGAGAGGATTCTACAGAACTCGAGTGCATTTGGTGTGGGAAACCCTGTGGCAGACTATTTTTGAATTAGCGATCCTGTGTGGATTAGCCTCATAGAGACCCTGTGTTGGTCAACATCATAGCTACCCGAATATGACCTCTTTAGAGAGGCCCGTTGAGGATCAGAATCTGGAAAACCTGTGTGGATCAGTATCATGCGACCCTATGGGGATCAACATTATGGCTACCCTATGTGGATCATCATTCAAATGACCCTGTGTGGATCATCATTCCAATGAACCTATGTAGATCCACATTCTTGTTTGGATCAACATTAGCATGAACAGACGATCACCTGCTATATAGTGGCCTGTTGTGGAATAGAGCCTTACGTCCAAGAGTGGATCGATAACTGAAAAACTTCTCTGTGGATCAGTTATGGAACTTCTAAATGAAATAAGATGATATAGCTTAAGACTAATCATTTATATTACTGATATCTGAGTTGTATACTTGGTGTGAGGTGACTATTTCGTCGTGCTTTGTGATTGAGGTCTTTCTTTGTGGTTTTACCTTTTTTGAACTCTAGGAGACCTTTGGGGGTCTTAGGGTCCCAACTATATATTATTATACTCACCTTAGCATGGGAATCACCCAAAACTTGTTATGAATTGTGCAGATGACAGACAAATTTGAACAAGGTTTGGGATCCAGGACTAGATGGTTCATGGAGGTTGACCTTTAGACGTGATATTCAGCAGTGACGATCGACCATGAGCTATACCTACCCTTCAGGTAGGAACCTTGACAGACGATTTTGGGAGCATTTTTTCTGTTGTTGTTGTACTTTTCAGTTGGTATTGTATTCTGACCCCTTTTACATTAAGTAAACATAATTTTACTGTTGTAGTTTTACTATATTGGTTGTGCTCGTTGTATTATTGAACTATGTGTTTGTAGGTTTAAAGGCAATGCCTTCCCATTTTTTAGGGATAGGCCTCTCGGTTCTAGTCGCCAACCCCTAGCCTATGGAAGGCGGGCTTGGGCTAGTTACATCATGGTCCCTAAGTGACGATCTGTGACACTAGATATGTTATATAATGACCCTTTGACCATTGTTTAACTACTAAAGTTTTTTTTGACGCATAAATTGAATTTGGCCAAAACACCCAACAAAAAATTCATTATTTTAGTATTTTTACTCAACATGGTGATAAGTGAAATAAAAGTAGTGATAAACATAGATAAGGTTCTGAAGAAAGTATAAAAATTTAATATGTTTATTATATATGATGTTAAAGGATGTTCATAAAAAATTAAACTCATGGTAATGGATTTTCTTGTCACTTTTTTACACCTTTGAGATAAATGTCATGCTCACCACTTACTAATTTTTTGGGGTGACTACTTCCCATTTTTATATTATATCATTAATTATTTTATCTTCATTGTATTTAAAACTTCCATTTAATATTATTCATTCATTAGAATTATGATTTATAATGTTTCAATGTTGTATGAGACACTTTGGAATGATAAAATAATATTTCCCACAATAATAAATTTTATGACCATTCAATGGAATTTCAATTTGAGAAACTTATATGAAAATTGTTCAATAAAACTTTTAATTTTCCTCTCATATGGTTATTAATGACCATTTTCAAGTATTAGTATATTTTTTAGTATTTGGTTCTTGAAATATTTTTGAAAACGTTTTTAAGAAAACATGACATTATTTCTCTCTTTAGTTGGAGAATATATATATTTATCTATGAACCATTTTTTATTAAAATGTTTTCAAAAATTAATTTAAAATTATTTGGTAAAGAAATTTTTACTCTTTTTTATTTTACTATTGTTTTCAAAGGAATCTTATATTGAGTAAAAAGTACTATTTTGACTTTTTGTTCCATTTGTTTTGGAAATCTCCATTTTTTTAAATGAATTCATATATTGTTTTATTATGTTTACATTAATAATTTTGTTATAAATGTTAATCATTATGGTTTTTATTCTGTGGATGATAAAAATCGTACACACTGAGAAATACAGTCTGAATGTCTCTATGTTATCATAATGGGATTGAATATTATTTATATCATACTCACAAGATACCAGTTTTATCAGTCATGCTGATTATGATTTTTATCATATAAATAGTTCAGTATTGTACTATCAAGATTAATCATATTCACTATTTTATCATCAATCATCATACTCATTTACTATTCACATTACTATTTTATCATAAGATACATATCCCTTTCATACTCACTTTATCATAACCATAAAACAATGTTATATTGGAAAGAGAATCATTTTAATCATAACAATTTCATGTATTCTATTTTTAAATGCATGGTAAAACGATGTTGTTGTTTTAGTAACAAGATGTCCGTCAGAGTGACAAGTGTCCAAGTCCCTATAGGATTTTAGAAAGAAATTCGATCATTGGAGCCAAAATATAATCATTCGAATGTGGCCTATAAATACTAGGTCATTTGAATAAGCTAGGTGTTGGAATTTTTTTTGGAAGAATTGTTATTCTATGAGAGATGTGAAAAAAATTCTTAGTGTGAAATCATTGAAGTGATTGTGTTGTGAACACCTTGTTTGACTTACTTATAATCTTTAATAGCATTGTTTTTCTTTGTGTGACACTGATAGTTGGTGAGTACAATCAAGGGATTTGGTGGATAGGAATATATAAATTCTGATATTTTTTGAATCAAGGTCCTCTAGTGATATGAAGACATAGGTGCCGATTACCTGCTTAATCGATGGCTACTGGGGATAGTTAGACAAAATGAAACTGATCATCATATCAAGGTCTTACCCTTGTGTGGGTAAGGAAAACTTGATTGAAATTATAAATCATGGGACCTCTAACCTAGGTAAAAGGATACCCTTCTCTTTAGGATAAAATAATTGTATTCATTTACATTTCAACTTCACTGTAATAGAAAGTGAATTATTTTACTCATTCATATTTCTATTATTTATCTTGTTTATCATAACCATTCTAATTACAATAAATATTTATTACATATATTATGATCTTTTGTGATAACAACCATCATAATTGTCTAAAATGGTTCTATATGCTTTATGATAGAATCAATTTTATAATTTTATTCTTATCATTATAACCATTGTGATTACAATCTTTTACAAGATTAATCTGATCAAATCGTTTCTTATGTGAATATGATAAATTTAAATTATGAACTGTGAAATACATTATCGAAATCAATCTGCTTACTATATTTACCAAAACCAGATCCATTTTGATTAATTGTTTTAACACAATAAGGGGTATATTGAATTGAATTAGTTTAAATCCTTTTAATCTAAGATCCTTTTATGGGATAAAAATTAATGTTTTTAAACCTACAATTCACCCCATCTTATATTGTGTCAAATTCATATACATATTTAGATCCAACAACTGGTATTAGAGGTGGTTTCCACTACACATATATATTTTTACATTAATTTTTAATGTTATTTATATTTATTTTTTAAACATTTTGTTTATAAATATTTTTCAACAGTAATGTGTATCATAGAAAAAAATTTATATTATTTTATAGATCAATGGTTTTAATGTCTGATCCATAGAAAATTTGAATCATATAAGATCAACTATCATTTATGGGAATAGATATGAATACTAGAGAGATAGAATAATTTTTTTTTGTTATCAATACTGGTGTTGATAATTTTGTTATGTACACTAGAGATAAAAAATCACTGATAAAGAAGTCTAAAATTTTACTAATCTTGAGAAGCATGATTATCAACTTAACTATAAGGTACACAATAATTTCCATTGATCAATGACTAGAAATATATGCATCCAGATATCATCTTGTGATGAAAAACTTATTATTTGGATGAAACTAGAGATTACTCATTTTGGTAAATCTAAATTCATCAAAACAAGAAGGTTCATTCTTAGAGCAGACTATCTTGATTTTTTTCTATATGGAGAACCCGTAACTAAAGCTAAATAGAGATTTATGAAATTTGTAAATATCATAAAATACATGGGAGAAAAATACTTATAAGATGAAATTATTAAGGAAGATATTATAAACATAATGCATAATGAATGCGAGTCAATGAGAACAATAATTGATTAATCAAGAAAAGTTAGAAATGTTACCATTGATGAGTTATTTGGAACTCATCTGCAATATGGGAAAATATTGAAGATAAACAGAGAAAAAGAAAATCAAAATAATTGAAGTGTTTCTTTCACATAAACTTAAAATCATATGGAATCCATGACACTTGAGAAAATAGTGAAGTCAATGAAGAAGAAATTGGATGTTCAATCAGACTAAAGTGAATTTGAACATTCAAGAAATGTGCTAGCCAATATTGCTTGAAAGATGAAAAAGATTATTTAAAAGAAGTATTTTCAATATAGATATAATAAAAATGATAATTAGGACAATAATTATTCAAATTCATATGCTATAAATGTATGAATGAAGGAAACATTAGACGTGATTGTCTAAGGTTAAAAAGAAAAGATAGAAAAGACATGCATTCTGAGAGGAATCAGAAATGGTACTACAAGACTAAAATAAAGAATGTCCAAAAGGAAAATGATTCATTGAGTGAATTTTTAGGATACACTTCAGATGAATCATCATATATTGAAAATTGCATCCACAAAAATAGTAGTTATATTGCCAAAATACCCTTTGATAATCATTTTTTCATGGAAAAGGTACACAATATAGATTTCTTAACCAATATGACTTTATATTCTAACTACCACAATGAGAAAAACTCTAATTCCTTAGATGAAGAATGTTTCTCAAAAAAACATACCTTACATTCTTTTGAAAAAGTTTTTATATTTGAAAATTTTTAGGGAAATGAAAATAGTAATGTCAAGAAGAAACATGATAAGGGAAATTCTAGAATCAATATTTTAACAAAATAAGTATCAAATATTTCTAATGATCTTGATGTAAAATATTTTAAAATTTCTTATATTTCCAAAAAAATTGAGGAATTAAATTCTAAAAAGGATAAACTTTCTTTGCATCGTGAAAAATTAATTTCTATGAAAAAGTGTTTTATAGACCAAAACTAATAAAAATTATTATGAGGATTAATTTTTTTTCATAAGAATAAAATATGAAATCATATATCTTATGAAAAAATTTATCGAAATTCACCTATAGTAATGAATAATTTGATAGAATTTATAAAAAATTCGTCATCTAAGGAATAGTTATTTAATTGGTTACTCTAACTCAAAACCTTTTTTTTATCAATAACTAATTTTTCCCAAAAGTTCCCTATTCTGCACTAAGTGTAAAAGTGGCAGACATTGGAAAAACATTATTATTTAAAAAAATATAATCCTTGGATTGAATAATGATTATTTTTATAAAGCGATGTGGATTTCTAAGATTTTACTTTCAAACATTTCCGGATACAAGAACATTTGGATTATGAAAATATAACTATTTTATTTTTTAGGAAAACAAAGCAATTACCAATAAAAAAACATGGTAGATGGTGAGTGGTTATTCTAGTAATATGACTAGAAAAAAAGTCTTATTTGAAAATATAATTGAAATAAATTTTTGAAGGGTTACCTTCAGTGATAATTCTCAAGGAAAAATCACTGGTATAAGTAACATTTCACTTATTGGAAAATACTTTATTTCAAATGTTTTTTAGTTGTGGTTTTTAAGAATAACCTTATAAGAATAATCCAAAAATGTGATAAGGGTTACCTTGTGAATTTTAAGAATGATGGATTCCTAGTACACAATTCCAAAGATGAATTCATTATTTCTTCACATCATCATGAGAATGTTTACACACATAACTTAGAATATCTTAGGATCTAATACTTACCTTCCCGTAGTGCAATGAAATTTCAATCATGGTTATGGAATAGAATTTTAGAAAATTGTAACCTTATAAATTTTTGAAATTAAATGAAGAAAGGAATTTTTAACAATTTATTGGATCTTAGATTTGATTCTTCAAATGTTTTTGACCTTTATTAATATGTAAATAAACACTAGTAAATATTTTAATATATTAGTGAAGTCTCAACGACTGATTAATTATAGTTAGTGCACATGTATCTCTTTAGTCCTACACAAACTGGATGTATCAAAGGCCAATACTATGTATTTGTTCTAGTTTATGGATGTACTAGATTTACATGGGTCTATTTTCACACAAATAAATCTAAATCCTTTTCTATCTTTAATACTTTTACAACCAAATTTAAAAATGAGTAAAAACTTCAATTGATAACTATTCAAAGTGATCAAGGTGGAGAATTTGAAAATTCAGTTTTTGAAACTTTTTGTGTCAAAAAGGATATTACATAGAACTTATCAACTCCAATAACTCCTAAAAAATGGTTTTATAGAAATAAGAAACCGAATTCTTCAAAATATATCAAGAACTATGTTGAGTGAATAATAAATTTCTAAACATTTCTAGACTGAAGCCGTGAGTACTTCTTGTTATACTATAAATCCAGTTTTAATAAGACCATTTCTTAATAAAAAACTTTATGAGTTATGGAAAATCCAAAATCCCAATTTTTCATACTTCAGAGTATTTGGATGAAAAGTTTTCGTTTTGAAAACAATTGATAAGTTACATAAATTTTCAACCAATTCAGATGAAGGAATATTTTTAGGGTATAACACTTCCTCCAATGATAATATAGTTTTCAATAAAATTTCTTATACTTTTGAAGAAATATTACATGTTATATTTGATGAAACTCATCCTTTTGTTTTTAGAAAATCCCAACCAATATCTTCTAATATGTTTTCTGAAATTGGTTATCAACCTTTGATATAAGAATATTCTAATAAGGAGAATACTCAATAAATTTTTTCTGAAATATTCACTCTAGAATACATTATACCATATATTGATGAATATTTTTTTTCAAGACAAAAGTTAGTTGTTTCTTAGGAATCATCCTAGTGTTAGTATCATTGGTGAGGTAAATTAACCCATAATGGATAGAATTTCTTTACAAAATGAATTAGAGAATATTTCGTTTGTTTTCCATTTATAAACTAAAATTCCTAATGAGGTTTTAGGTGATGAAGATTGTATTAAAGCTATGAAAGATATAATAAATTAATTCAAATAGAATAAAGTTTGGAACATAGTTGAAAGACCCAAATAAATCTCTATAATTAGATTAGATCATGTATTTAGAAACAAATGTGATAAAATATAATCATTGATATAAATAAATCAAGATTATTTGATAAAGGATATAATCAGAAATCAGGAATATAATATAAAGAAACCAATTATTTAGTAGCTATAATTGAATCTATTTGTATTCTATTGGCCTTTTCTGCATTCATTAATTTTTAATTTTTTCAAATGGATGTGAAATGTAATTTTCTTAACAGATATGTTCAAGAGGAAGTTTTTGTAGAATAACCTCTTGATTTTGAAGACAAAAAACATCCTAAACATACCAAAGCATTATATGGTCATAAAAAAGACCCTAGTTCCTAGTATGATAGACTTATAAGATTTGTGGTATAAACAATTTTGTTAAGTGAACAACTAATACACAACTTTTTATCAATAAAAAAACAATAATGATTTTATTGTACAAATTTATGTTGATGAAATTATATTCGAACCAAATCATCAATCTTTAACAAAATCATTTGTGAATCTTATGAAATATGAGTTTGAAATACCTATGATGGGTGTGTTAACATTCTTCTTTGGTTTTATAATCTCTCAAAAAACTAGGAGGAACATATATATCTCAACATATGTATAATAAATATCTTCTTAAGAAGTATGTATATGGAAATAATAAAAGTATTAATACTCTAATCGCCACCTAAAATAATCTTGAAATTGATGAAGATGACCAACTGGTAAATCAACCTATTTTTAGTGGAATGATAGGAAGTTTATTATACTTAACAACATGTCTCCTAGAAATAATGATTTCAGTATGCTTGTGTGTAAAATATCATGAAAATAAAAAACAATTCCATTTAAAATCTATGAAAATAATTTTTCTTTAACTAAAGGGATATATGGATTTAATACTATTTTACTCTGCTAGAAATAATTTTTTGTTAAAAACATTTTTGGATGCTAAATTTGGAGGTTGTAGAACTGATAGATTATGAACATACAAAACATTTCATTTAATAGGTGATTCATTAGTTTATTGATCTTGTAAGAAACAACAATCAGTATCTATTTACACTTCTGAATTAAAATATATGGCAGTTAGAAGTTGTTGCGCTAATATATTGTGGATACAACACACACTCACTAATTATGGAATGAGTTTTACTAAAACTCATGTACTATGTCATACAACTAGTGGAATTTCATTATGTAAAAACCCTTAAAATCACTCATGTGAAAGAAACATAGATATTAGTCATCAATTTCATTGGGACCACACACTAAAAAGAGATATAATTTTACAATTCATCTGAATGCAAGAACCACGTACTGATATATTTAAAATACAATTACCTTCTCATATATCTTAATAAATTATATAGAAGCTATGAATGATCACTATAAATTAATAATTTATATATACTTAATTTATTAATCATCTCTTTACATCATGATACTCCCTTTCATAGGTGGATTCCATATTTTTTTTACAAAAAACCATTTATTTAACATGTTTTTTTTCGGCACAAGAAATTGTTTCAGTACAAAATTATTTATCAACGTTAGAAATTTTTTTAGTATCAATATTTTCTATATTTAATTTTTTATTCATTAAAATTATCCTGTTATTTTGAATAAAAATTTAGTTATAACATCAAATCTATCTAAAATATAATGAAAGTTTAATTCTTTTACATGTCACTTTGTCTTCAATTAATTTGTGTCAAATTGAGTATTTAATTTTTATAAAAGAAATAAAAAAACCATTATTATATTCACTCCAAATATACTAAATTGGTTTTTATTTTAAAAAAAATTCATGGTTTCAAATATTTTATACCTTCAGTTCACCGAGATCACATCTAGACCGTAGAATCCCAAGGGTTGTTTTTTACTCGCATATATAGAGGGACCCCCTTTATATCACACATCAGATATATTTTTTTCTGTGTCCAAGTGATGATCCTCCTAAAATTGATAAGAATGATAGTTCTCTACTAGATAATTCCATTAGACTCATGTTTTCCTCATAAGAGACTTATCCAAAATAAATAGTAGTGAGATATTTCCCGAAGATGTTGTTTTTCCATAAAATATTTCTTACAAGATGTTTCTAGGATAAGTACGATTCTAATATTAAAATAATCCTTAATCTTCAAGGATGAGATTCAGTATGAATGGAGAAACTAAAATATCAAGATATGATTATCCTAGATTATGTGATTCAATTATATTAGTCTATGAAAGTTGTTTAGGAAAACCAAAAAGTATGATTTCATGTCTATGATACTGAAATCTCTCTATCAGCCAAGCAACTGTCCTCCTTTCTAAATTTTCCATCAGTAGGAGATGCCTTATTCCCATTGTGAAATTTCCAAAGGAATAATTATATTTTTTTATAGAGAGGTATAAACAATCTCAATTTTATGTTCACAAGGAGAAAATAATGAATACTAAAATATCAGCTGATAATAATCTTATTTTACTCAAGATGCAAGGTTTCATAATAACTAGGACAGGTGATAGATAAAATCATAATGTATTAGATTTTTTTACTCCTGATTATCTTTTCAACATGGAGAAGATTAAAATGATGGATTATATTTTAAATACCATTAATAATATCAATTATAGTACCATAAAATCACAGATGATTATGTTTCCAACTATCATGAGTCGGTTTATTTTTGAAAGTCTAATGTTTTCAAGATTCCTCTAAAGATAACACCAGGGAATTTGAGAGTTATTTGGATAAGTAATGATATGGTTAGGGAGATGAAAATTATTTTTAATCCTTAATCCAAGAATTTTATCTGGGATCCCAATGATTATGTTTTAAAAGATACAACTAAAGTGACTAATGGTGTTCCAAAAAAAAACATGAGTTGATTGTTTCAGAAAAAAAAGAATGTGATGTTTGATTCTATTTTGAAATTAATGAATAAAAATAAAAGTGTTTGTTTTGAAATAATGTAAGTTAAGTGTAGAAAAGAACATGATGATAGGAGAGAGGGAGATCCCTAGATTGGTCTCAATCCTCCAGAAGACTTAGCTAAAAACATTCATTCCGATGTGATTCATAAATCCCAAGAAAAGAAATATAAATAGAATAAGAGAATGAAGATAAGAATTGACATTGATTCTTTGTTAAAAATTGTTGAGAAATCCAGTGATGGAATTATTACATGGGAAAATATTTAAAAAGAAAAATGCATTCCCTATGCTCAAGTAATTGAAAAAGGAAAACAATTAGTTGGTGAATTGGCACCACAAAAAGTCTCTCAAGCTAATGTTTCCAAAAAAAAAGATGATTCTTAAATGTAGAAAATAGATGAATTCATTGGATAATAAGATATTATAAATGATGAAAAAATTTACTAGTATGATAAAATACTAGTATTTTCCAAAAAACATCCATAAGTAAGTTTCCATCCCTAGAAGATCATCCTTCAAAACAAGTCCCAGGAGTGAATGTCATTTATCTGATAAGGAAGAAACCAGATACGATGGTAGTTAGATTCAGAATTTATAAAAATATGCTATAAGTCACAGTGTATAAATTCTTGATTATAAGGAAGATACCAATTTAAAACAAACAATCTATTTGAAAAGTGATCAATATGTTGTTCATGAAATAATAAGGATTAAAAATGATCTTCCGAACCTACCATGAATTGAAGGGAAATTTGACTTTGTTATGGACAAACAAAATAAAAGGCCAGACTCAATAAAAACACTGTTGAAATGGATAATCAAGATAGAGGAGGATTTTAAAATTTAGTATGAAAGATATAAGAAGCACAAAAGGATTGCAATAAAGTTGTTAAATGGTCACATAAGTATGATGAGAGTCTTAAGGATTAGGTAGAAAATATAGATGATATCAAAAAACTTGTGAATGAGCCTTAATATGCTTTCAATAAGTGAAAAAGTGATATTACTCAGTGGTTGAAAGTAATCAGAGGCCTAGATGAAAGTTAACCTGATGATGACAATGTAATTGAAAAGAGGCTGGATGTTATTCAGTTAAAGATATTTATTTATTAGGAAGAGATCTTTGAACTGAATAATCAAAATTCATTATTGTGAAATAGAATTGAGATCCTAGAAAAGGTAACCGTATATATGGAAGAAAAGTATTAGGCTCAAGAATAATAGTTTATGGACCAGGATGAAAGAATTTAGTCTATTGAAGAGAATGTAAAATATTAGGTAGAAGTCATTCATAACTAGAAAATATTTTTTGAAGATCTTGAGCAACAAATATGGTCTTAGAAGTAATCTATTGATAAAATATTAGAAGACCAAAAAATGTTCAAGAAGGTGAAGACAACGGTATATGATCTATAAAAGTAAGAGAAATATAAAGAAAATAAATGAATGGTTTTTTTTGTTTTTTTAAACATTAACTACATTGTTTGACATCTATATCATTCCAATTGAATGTTTTTCATTATAGATTAATGTTCTTTCACTAATTTTTGATGATCAATTAATTTATTTCTTTGTATTGTTGGTTTCTATAACCCATTTATAGGTACTAAAAGACCTCTCATATTCCTTTTTCATAAATAAAAAAGGGGAAAATGTTTTACATTGGGGGATAATGTTTTATAAAGGGGGAGAAAAAGTGGAAAATAATTATTAAAAGGTAGAATTAATTCAATAGGGAGAGAAATTCATAAAAGGGGATTTTTTTATGATCTTTAGGTATTCTATTATCTTAAGGGGGAGGTTATTCATATTGAATATTTATTTAGAATGGTTTTAAAACTCAAAGGGAGAGATTTATATGTTTTCACTTCTGAATACAAAAATATAGTTAATTTTTATTACTTTATTTGTTTTTAACTTGTGGTTTACGCTTTTGAAAAAGTTGGATATTGTTGAGTCAGATGTCCTCTTTTGAATTTTTTATTCCTTTTGTTTTTTAAATCACAAACCTTCTTTATAAATGAATTCATATGTTGTTTCATAGTAATTAATTTAAGAATTTTGTTATACAAGTTCATAATTATATTTTTTGTTCTATGTAAAAAAAATGATTTACACATAGGGAAATACAGTCTGATTGTTTCTATGTTTATCATAATGAGACTGAATATGATTTACATCATACTCACTAGATAAATGTTTTATCAGTCATACTGATTATGATTTTCATTATACACAATGTTCAGTATCACACTGACATGATAAATCATATTAACTATTTTATCATTAATCATCGTACTAATTTACTATTCACATTTGTATTGTATTGGAATATACATATTATTTTCATACCCACTAACGTAACTTGAAAACAATGTTATATCGAAAATAAAATATTTTTAATCAAAACAATTTTGTGTATTCTGTTTTGATATGAAGGATAAAACAATGTCATTGTTTCAGTTACAAGATGACCGATGGAGTGCCATGTGTCCATATACCTATGAGATTTGATGATGAAATCCGACCATTGGAGAAAACATATGATCATTTGGGAGAGGCCTATAAATAACAGATCAACTGGATGAGCTCAGTTCTAGTAATTTATTTGGAAGAACTAATAATCTACGATAGATCTACCAAAATTTCTTAGTGTGAAAGCATTGTAGTGATCATGTTGTGAACAACATGTTTGATAAACTTGTAAAATTCAAGATCTTTGTTTTTCTCCATGTGACACAGATCATTGGTGATTACGATCGATGGATTCCATGGATAGGAAGATAGATGTTCTGATCATTTGTGGATCAATGGACTCTAGTGATATGAATATAGAGGTTCCTATTACATTCTTAGACGAGGGCTTCTGGGGATAAGTAGAAAAACTGAATCCGATCACTGTATCGAGGGATTACCATATTGTGGGTAAGATATATTAGCATGAAAGCATAAATCATGGTACCTATATTACAGGTAAAATGATAGTCTTCTATTTGGGATAAAGTAATTGAATTCTTTTATATTTTCGATGCATTGAAATAGTAAGTGAATTATTTTACTCATTCATCTTTTTATTCTTTATCTTTTCTATCATAATCATTCTAATTACTATAATTCTATATTTCATATATTATAATTTTTTTTGATAAAAATATTTAGAATTATCTAATACAGTTTTTTATTCTTTATAATATAATCAATTGTATTATTTTATTCTGATAATCGTAACCATTATGATTATAATATTTTACATGCATACTCTGATCAAATAGTTTCTTATGTTAATATGATAAATTACAATTATGACATGTGAAAATCAATATTGAAATCAATATGATTATTATATTTACCAGACCTAGATCTAGTCTGATTAATTATTTTAATAGAATAAGAGGTCTAGTGAATTAAAATAATTTAATATATTTAAACTAAGAGAATTTTAAGGGATAGATACAAAAGTTTTTAAACCAAACATTCACCCACTCTTGTATTGTTCCATATGAATATACATATTTTGTTCCAACATATTCTAATTTCATTCCAGATAAGTTATTTTCAAACCTTTTTATATAGAAAAATAAATTTTCTTTTACATCATACAAACTGTACTAATTTACCTGAAAACATTTCATTGAAGCTTTTTTACATGTCTAAAAGAATAATTTTTAAAGAAAATTCTTTGAAATGTTATTTTCAAAGAATTTTTTTCAATATGTTTTTCAAAATAAAAGGATATTTTCAACAAGAATTATTTTAAACGATATTTTCATAGTATTTCTATTCATTATCAACAACAACCCTTTATTTTTACACCATCTTGGATTTTTTATATTGATATTTTTCTTAGTCATCCTCTAGATGGTTTATTATTGATTTGGCCATGGATAGTATCAACATTCACTTCCCTGAATCATTTTTTATTACCCTTTAAATTTTAAATCTTCTATGACCATTGAGCATTGAATTTCCCCATAATTTTCAATTTTATTTATCATGGATATTAATTTTGAGTAAACCATAATCCATTTTACATATGGTGTCTACTTTTAAAGTTATTTTATTATTTCGAGAAATTTTAGTAATTTCATATTATTTATTCAATACAGATATTTGATAAGGGATATTATTTGTTTTGATTATTATATATGAGGAATTCATTGGACTTGTAATGATTGGTGGGGATTAGACATTATATAACTCCTCAATTCATCAATGTGTTCTCACAAGATAAAGAATTTTCACAAATTAAATGAATTTATTTCCATAGTTTTAAACCGTTTTGTGAAAGGTCTTGACATTATAGGATTCATGTCCCTTATAAATGACATCCATTAAGAAATAATTACCTTAATTTAGTTTCAGTTATTATTCATCCATGATATTTTACATCAACATATCTTTGGACACACTTCATTTACAGTTCATTGATTAAATGGAATATGTTTAAGTCTCTTACCTTTCTTTATTTTTTATTAATCTAGTAATTTAAATAGCATGTGTTTATAGTCATTAAATTACCATATTTGTTTCACATACTTCTCAGTTTATTACTTATATGTCATGTTCATTTAATTATTTACCATGCCATAATTATTATTATAACTGATTCATTATTAATTATGATATATTTTTCTCTTACTAAGAATCTAAGATCACACCTATTGTGTTTATTCTCCCAATAATAGAAGAAACATACTATGAAATATATGAATGGATTTAGTAGTTGGAATTAATTTATCCTATAATTTATTTATTTATAAAGAAGAAAACAATTATGTTGTAATTATTGTATTTATTTGAAATTAAAAAACCTTTTATGTATACTATTTATAAAGACTATTAAACTCCCAATCCTTCTTGAATTGATTCCTTGAAATCATGAAAAGTTAATCTATATGAGATTCAAGATCTAGGATCACTGGGGTTGGGGTGTTATATATGCAACCCAATAACAACATTGACCAATTGAAAAACAAATTAGTATGTATAGAACGGAGGATAAAAAATTCTCTAGATAATAGCCTTATGTCAAGAGGGGAGAGAGCTATGGATGAATGAAATAAACATCAACCTATGGAGATCCCTCAATACCTATCAAGAAATTTACATCATGTGTAATTCCTTCACATGTCATGTAATCCTCGATACTTAGACACATAAAAAACCATCATTTATTTATTAAAAACCTATCTTTTATCATTAAATGACTTATAATCCTTATACTACATGTATTATGACCTTCCAAGAATTTAACTCATGACATGAGCCTAGTAACCATTACATGGAGTGTACTCCCAAGGCACGGTGTTTTAATTACCTATAAATGGGAAAAAATCGAGATTCTTACTCAAAATTCCAAACCCCATTCGAAATTCTAAGAACATAGGAAGAACACTCAATTCCATAAACATATTTATACATGAAATATATTAATTCCCAAAACATACATCCCTAAAATTTTGGAAATTTATCTTAAAACATGTTCATCAAATCCTGGATTCCAAATGAAGAACTAATAAAATAGAAACACAATAATATTGACGGAAAATACCTAAATGTGGGTAACAGGATGTTAAAAACTCTAAACCATAAGATATTCTATACATGATAAGTCTTGTAGAATAATGAATTTTGGTAAAGGTCAAATTCCACTTCTCCATTATTAATGACTCAAACTCCCATGTCTCATGATAATTTGATTCCTGAAACCACAACATTCTGATCCAAAGATTCAAATTCAGAAACAATAATTTCACATAAATGTCAATGATCTCTACTCGATGCTCAAAAAAAGAATCATATAGATCTAAAACAATCTATTCTGAAATCAAAACGTGATTGGGACTAGGATGTAACTTCCTGACATGTGATATTTTAAAAACATCATGAATTCCCTTCTTCTAACCCAAAAATCTTAGCTGATAATAATATGTCCCGAGTTTCTCAATGACCTAAAATGGTACAACATATCTCATAGCCAAAATTTCTTATTTTTAACTCTACAATGAACCAAATGAGGAGAAATATTCATGGTATCCTTTTCACCAATAGAAAAATCCAATGAAATACATCTTTGATCCATATAATATTTCTACAAACTTTTATTTGTAACTAAAAATTAACGTATATCCTAAATCCCTATAGACATTTACTTAAATACACTTAGTTTTACCCAAGAATATTTTCCCACATCTTCCAAAGAATGATGCGATTTTTATAGGTGAATATATAAATCCTCAAAAGGATCCATTTTTACCGATGAATTAAAAGTAATCTTATAATCAAAATCATCTAATTCCATATGGAAATCCCATTATCCATGGATATCCAAGACAGAGAAGTGGATCATATCTTCATTGATCTAAATAGTGTGGTCTGTTGACTATATACATGTGGATGATAAGTTATTCTCACCGATATTGAGTCCTTTACAAATCTAAGAGACACCTCCAGACCTAAGAAGTAAAAATAGTATCCCTATCAAAAACAATGGAATAATGAAACCCATGTAACCTCAAAATTTCAATAAAATATATCTTACCTAGATATTTAACCATTTCAACATCTTTTATTAGAATGAAGTGATCCTAATTTTCCTACCGATCAATCACAATGTATATTTCATTCCTCCATCAATGATTCCATGGTAATCCCACCAAAAAATACATGTATTCCTCATCCCATTTTTGAACATGTTCTAGAATAGACTAGAAGAAACCTTTAGGTTTTATTTTCTCGGTATTTATTTGTTAGATAGAGTGATAGTGGGAAACATAATTAGATACTCCACGTTTCAAAACCAGCCAAAAAACTCATCATCTCTTGTATTAATACATTTTTCTTGTGCTTGAATGAATGGAACACAACTACCTATTAAATTATACAAAAACCAACCTCGTCGTAGATGTTCGGATGGAAAACTGATCCCCAAAACTATTAATACCATCAGAAGAGAGAGACTAACCAAAACATTTCTTCCCAAAATATAGGGTTCCCCTAATTCATTTTAAATCAAAACACTACTTCTAAATCATTATAATATACTTCTGGAGAGATTATGGAAACTACCATTCCAAAAACATCATCATGGGAATCTAGATTAAACAGAGAAAAATCCCAATATGGTTCCACTATTCATGCGATTATAACACAACATGTGATGTAACATTCGTAAAAATATCATCCACAATAACATTCCCATTCTACAGGGTGTATACTATTTAAGAGTCACATTTTTTAAGATATTATACCCATCACCACTTTTTATGATTTTCTTATTCTATGAAATGATATAGGTTAAAATCTTATGGAAATAAAATAACTTGAACCTTTCCGCCAAATGATATTTCTTCCAACACTTAGGTGCTCCAAACCTAAAATACATTCAATGGTTCTTCCCATGAAAATAAAACATTTAACTTATTTAGATCAAATGATAATCCATGATCAGAAATCATGTTTCCAAATAAATTCACTAACTGAATAAATAATTTTCATTTCAAAAGATTTATATTCAAATAAAACCTCTCAATATTTGAAAAACCTAACTTAGATGGTGCTTTTTATATCACTTATATCTAAAATAATTAACAATAACATCCACTTAAACTACTATGAATGTGTCTCAGTACTGATGGAATATCCAAATCATCAAATAAATATTAACTGTAGTGGGTTAATCTGACCAAAGGCATCATAACATATTCATAATGTCTATACCTACTCATAAAATACTTCTCTTGTATATAACACTCTCGAAATCATAGATGATAATTACTCAGTCAATGATCAATATTAGAAAACTATACTCCCTATTTAAATGATCAAAAAATCATAAAACATAGTAAAATCATAATTTTTCTTAATCGTTACTTGATTATACATTTAATAGAACATGTAAAATCAAAGTAAAACATTTGTTTTCTTTTAAAAGATCACCAAGGATTCCCAAGGAGAAACAGTATGGTGAACAAAACACTTCTCCATAAGATAGTCTAACATAAACATGATATCTCTTAGCTCCGTTTGTTCTATATAATTTGATTGTATATAAATGTAATGCACAGTTAGAAGCTAGTCAATAATAAACTATGCCTACCACTCTGAAGGAAACTCGAAAAACCCATCTTAGAGAACACCAGGAAAATCCCAATGAACTATGGTAAGAACAACAATAGAAGATATTTCACCTTAATAAACTATTATATCAGATAAAAACTCTTATTCTCTAGGTGGGAAGGTCCATTATGATCCTTCATTTGATTTTAATATACCTAAAACACCCAGGATCTCCCATAAACATTAAGAAATGAGACATTCATATTAAAATTATCAACCATATAAGGATGAAAAACATGACATTCCATTACGATGATGATTTCCAATAGGTCCAAATAAAGAACAAAACAAATCCCAGACTAACTTTTGACCAGTTATCAATATCACAAAAGGACAATAAAATACCTTCTCTTTACTATTCTCAATATGTTATGATAACTCCATAGAAAACTACATGACCTTCATTGGATGGTAAAACATATAAAAAATGGACAGATTTAAATAAAAAAGTAGCACTATTATCAAATAAAGAAATCAATATGGAAGTTAAAATAAATATGGAACCTCTCACTGTCACTAGATCATCATATACCTACACTAAAAAATCATATATTTCCTAAAGGTCCTTTATTCATGAGGCCTATGAATGGATCACTGTTGTCTTAAAAGCATTTGAATACAACATAGAAGCCTTTGGAACCAACCATCCATGACCACTTCAAGGTGTAGACATAGTCTGATAGAAATGATTTAGATGGACATAATTTAAAAAACTGTTACACATCATGGTAGTTGATGTAAAATAACATCAAGTGAGTTGGAAATCACCAAACTTATAGAATGTAAGAGGAACAATACTAAATCCAATTGGAGGTACCCCAGAGGAAGGCTTCTGAAAACCAAATTCACCACTCTTGTGATGATATTCCCACTTCCACTTATTCTCAGGTGAACTACTAAGGCTGCCACTAGGTGGATGAGAAGAGGCATATTATCCAACCTTACCTACCGTATTCATCACAATAATAAAATACCAATATACTATCTCTACATTAGTCAAAATATGTAGCATAAATACGTATTATAAGATATCCTATGGAAAAACTTATAGGTACTTATGATCTTTTATATGTTCATTATACACAACCTCTTGTAATGAAACTAACCAGCTCTACTAAATGATTAGGAAACGTCGATGCCAAATTCTCACCACCTTATAAAGAGAGGAACTCTAGAGACTTCACCATCATCAGTGACTCTTAACCCAACTATTGGAATAAGATATTTTTGAAACCTTTAAATCCAAGGGCACATTTCTATATTCATGTACCATGGAATTCCACCAACACTTTTTGGGACCCTCTCGTCTGAACTCCACACACGTTACTATGATAATATCATATGTATCCAAGAGGTTGAAAATTTGATCAATATTTTCATTCTAGTCCTCTGTCTCTTGACTTTCATGTGTACCCTTAACAAGCGGTGGCCATTCATGCAATAACATCCGTAATAGATATATTTCTACCACACCTCCTAGTTATACATCCAAAATTATGTTACGAACTTACAATACATTCTGGACAACAACATTAACTAATCACATAATAGCCCTGATAAATTTATGCTTGAGGGGTGGATTCCCTTGAAGATTATCTATTATACCCTCCTATGGAACTTATGGATCACATCTCAAAGGTGAACCGATGAACCCAAAAATAGATGAAATGATTATAAAATTGAATAATATCTTCTCAAATGACAAAACCCATAAGAAAAAACTGAGATTAACATCAAGAACTGAAAAGAAGGGATACACTTTCCAAAATACCATGGTAATTTGAGTATCATCCTGAAAAGAGTTTTCCTAGAAGTCACCAAAATATACCTATTTAGTTAAAGAAATACTATATCCAGTCTTCCAAACATCAAAAAACAAGTAATCTTGAGTAAAGACAACCTATGATACAAAACATCAATGAACATGACCCAAATACCATGTCAAACTAGTACCCAAACCGATCCCCTATATACCCATGGGGGTTCTCGATCCCTTTGGGACTGCAGTTATTACCTAGTAAATAAAAAACAATTGAAGGGAATGATTTATCCAAACCTAAAGTAATTAAATGGAATATAAAAATAGAATAGAGATAGGCAATAGAAGAAATAAATAGACATCGTAACAGATGAATAACAACTAAAGAGATACAACTAAGAAGGAAGAAATAAAAATATCAAAGAGGAAAGAATGAATATAAAGGATAAAAAACCCATTTCACTACTCAAAAAATCCCATTTGATAGCATGGGTAAAACTTCCACCATCTCAATACCAACTTCCCATATCCCATGAGTCAAAAATACTCTCCCCTTACTATGCCACAATGCCGTTCCCTACATCAAAATACACAACAAGGTCTATATACCATTAAAGTGGTACATGGTGTGTGATCTAACATGATCAATAGGATCTCACTCATGTGTTTCATAAAAATTCTCTTTACAATGATTCAAGAATGCTCTATATTAAGGAATATAAGGAATGATATAGTTTAAATGTTTTTGTAACAAAATTGTAGGAAAACAATTTATTTTACCCCTTTCACATTTCCAAATAAGGATGGTAAATCAGTTTCAAATAATTTCATATCCATATATCATATAAGATATATCATATCAAAAAAAATCATGCATCATATATCATATCATAAATATGGATGTAATATCAAAACAATACTGGAAAAAATAGCCCAAATTAGTAAAAAGATTTAGTAACATCACACCAGGGATGACACTATTTCCGGATACTAAGGAAACTCATACATAACATTGAAAATCACCCACTTATTATACCTATAGATATATGACTCAATCCTAGATATCATAAGAACAAACTATAAAGTGTTCGCCCTAATATTTATAGCAAGTCCCTAGAACAATAATCCTAGGGAGTAGAGGAAAGTCCCATGAGAAAACCCCCTAAAAATGGATGAGACCAATTTATATATCATCATCCTATACACCAAAGTATTCCCATATTCTATATTTTATAAGCCAATTACTAAATCCATTTTCATCAAACCATTATTTGAAACCCATTTTTTAAAACCCATTTATAATTCATTCAAAACCCTTTATATTTAACAAAACCAAGGGAAAATCATATTTTATATAAAAAACAATTTCCAAACACTCAAATACAATTAGTCAGTCATACCATTTATTTTAATAAAATAAATAATCAAAATATGACACAATTTATTTCCCTAATAAAGGCTAGATATAGAACCACCAATATAAAAACTCATGGAAATCAACACATAGAAGAAAATAAAAGCAACAACATAGGCCCTTGAATAAATATAGATATCTTAGAATTGATTAAATTAATATAAGGGTTGGGGGAGAAGATGAAAAAATACATACCTTAAGAATAAAAACCTACCACATCATGAACAATAAATGAAACCATATTTGGAACTATATAATACAATGTATCTAGAAAGGAATCCAATGAGACATCATAAAGGATCAAAAAACCCATTTTCTCAATGAAAATACACTACATTTATCAATGGAAACAAAGATGAATAAATGAAAACTCACCTGAAAAGATTTAACCAAACCAAAATGGATATAAATAATCAAATGAAACAATGATGATCGAATAAAGTCACCTAAAATCTCTTGAGAAGTTCCCTCAATCCAAAGGAGAGAGAGATGTAAAATAATGACATGAAAATCAATCAATTTTTCACCCTAAATTCTCTTTCCACAACTTTTACATGGTGTGTAATAACTTAACATATAGTGTAATCCTTGTGACTCAAGTATTATGAAAACCCTTCAGTTTTTATTAAAACATAATCTGCTTACATTACACCACCTGAAATCCTTACATGGAATGTATTCATTCATTTTTTGTATTCAAATCATGAAATAATCGTGGAAATAGTTACATATTGTGTAATACCATTACATAATGTGTAAATGTCTTGAATATAGCAAAAATGATATATTTTTTCAAAAAAATACAAACCAACTTTGGAATTCTCCAAACTCAAGGAGAACCCAACAAATATATTAACACATTTATAACTAGAATACATCAATCCAAAAAAACACACATCCTTGACCCATAGGTTATTTTTCATCACAAAATTTTCTCCTTCCTCAAGAGTCACATGACACTCCCAATTAAAGGGAAAAACAAGGAAAGATAATGAAACTACCTGAAATCATGTAACATTATATTATATGTGGTGAATAGTTCTTTTACTATTATTAAATTGGATATGATTATGAAAGAGATTAAATAGTGTTAAGTGTGAAATTAAAAAGAATAAAATTACACAAGATATATTTATAGTTTTTTTTGGAACACTATGATCCTAATCTAATATTCAATAACCTCTACTCATCAGGGAGAGCTGTAATTTCAGGTCCTTTACTTAGGGTATGGAGTGATAACCAATTTAAAAATAATCATTCCACTTTCTTAAAATGTACTATAACACATGAATTTTGAATGATTCACAACCTAATGAACTTTTATTAAGATTAAAAACAAAATTTTACATTTTTATGGGAGTAATATCCCAAAATACATATTTTAGATGTGAAAATATTAATGAAATAATAGAGTACAATTAGAGGATTAAAAAATAAAACAGTTAAAACTATATACAATATATAAAAAAAGTAGAATTTGATGTTGTAATTAAATGTATATCATGAATTTTGATGAATTCAGTAGTTGATGAAAAAAATGTTAATGTTATACATGATCACAACAATAGAATGGTAGTACTTACGAAATCTAATAAAAATGTTTTTATTTTGTGTCTCTATGATGGTTTCAATAGATTTTGTGAATCCTTGTTGAATAAATTTGTATCGTATTAATTTATTCACAAATAAATGACAATATATGTGTCACTAACACCAAATACATTAGACAGTCTTATTAACTAATCACATAAAAAAATGTTAGGAAAATAATAATGAACAAAAATAAATTTGTTTTCTTAATTTTAAATTAACTTAATTAATTTAAAATAACTACAAATCAAAATTTATAAATTTGATAGTTGCATAAAACATCCAACATGAATGTTAGAACAAACTAATATAATATTTATTTATAAAAAAATTAAACATAAATAATGAATTTGTAGTTTATTTGAATATAAAACTTATCAAAAATAGGGTGTTGTAAATTCCACGAATTTTTATTTGTGAATATATGTTTTTCTTAGAATGTCATAATGAAATGTAATTATATTTTGTTAAAAAAATAATACATAAAATAGTAATATATGTATTCCATTTTTATTTAAATAAATATAAATAATATTTACAATAATTATTTTAAAAAATTATACTGATGGTAGATGAAAAATATATCTAGTAGTAGAAATATGTTTCTACTGTTGATAAGTTTTCATTGATTGATAATTATCTATTGAAGGGATGATCTAATGGTGATGGTGATATACCACTTTGTGATCTACTGTTATGTTTGATCCAATATTCATTACAATATACCATTCAAACGATCTTCCAGTCATTTTAGAAGAATGGACTATTTTAATGGAGAGAAAGGTTATGTTGAGATATATAATAGTGATACCATCATATTTAGAGAAACAATTGTGAAGGAAGGATAGATATGTCAACATATATAGTACGAATGGTTGAAAATTGTAGATAGTTTGGGTGGTTCTTCCATTGGAACATGCTACTATTCATAAATAGTACTTAGTGGTACTTCTATTACCATTACAGAGAAATAATCATTGAAAATTACATATCATTTTAATATTATAAAATTGATGGATCTGGTAGTTACCATTGATTCATGAATAACCTAATGATTCCACAGTGTATGGAGGTGTTTTTAAAATGATTATAATTATAGGGATCATCCTTTTTTAATTTTTAAAACAACCATGGTGCTCCTTCATACTAACTCCATAGAAGAACAAAATAGAAATAGTAGGGAAGCCTCAAGATTGATATTCTATGGTTTAAAATTTTACTCTAGTATACACAGACTTATAGATAATCTAACGATGATGAATACACTCCCTAAAAAAGATCTAGCATCTTAAATGAGGCATAAAAAATAGATGATTGATTTTACACAATTTTAGTCATAGATGACAGGTGACAACACATGCTATTGTCCCACATCAGACATGTAGTTCATATTCCCTAAATAATATAAAAAGTAATTTAACAAAACTACTCGATATAGCTATGATGGATCAATATTCAATAAAAAACACATTAACCTATTCTTTATGAGCATGTGATAAACTGCATTGATCCAATATCCCTCCAACATGCAGGATATATGTCCTCCCTTTATTGGCTGACACATGACCTGCCACATTGGCTAGTCCCTTAGGATTCTATCCCATGAGGTTGAATTTTAGGGTTCACATCTGGTTTAATGTCTTGAACCTTTTGGTATTTTTAAGGATGACCTATATATTTTTTTACAAAAATCCAAAATGTGTTCTAAAGAAAAGAAAAGAAAAGAAATAAATAAAAAAGATAATTTCTATCAACTAAAATGATATATATCTTAACTAAAATTACATTATTTAACCATAATAAAAAATTAAACTAGGAGTATTAATGTTTATTAAAACATCAAAAATAGTTTACACAAATAATAAATACAAATAAATCAAAAAAAAATCTATTATATTAGGTTTTGGGTGTTATTTTAATGATTTTGGGATAAGTCTTATCCCCACTAAAAATTAAGAAATTTATTTCGAAACAACATATTTAAACATTTAACTAATATTTGGATTTCTTATACATTATTTATAAAATAAAATCATTAATCCTCTATTTGATCCTATAGATAGGAACAAGAACACATATTAACCTTTTTTCATATTTTTGTTTTCTATACTTATTATAATTTTTTTGGTTTTTACTTTCAAATTGAAATGTTGTTAAACATACGACAACCCATAATTCCCACAAATAATTTCCCTTAACACTGTTTTTTATATCTATGTCACAAAAGTAATGGTTACTTTTTAAATTAGTCAATATTTATCTTATTTATATGTAATACCACAATATTTTAAAATAAAACATTGCAAGATGCTTTATTTGAAACACAACAACGAGGTTAAAAAATCCATGAAATAATATTATTATAATTATGACCACTATAACATATACATTAAATTATATAGAATGAATATTTTCAACATCATTATTAAATATATATATATTGGTTAAGTCAATATAAATGTATTAATACATAACTAAATTTTTAGTGAAGTCATTTTATGGTTCAAAATTAATATTTCATCATAAAATGTTTTTTATTTTTTTAGAAAATATTATAAATAATTTCTAACATAATTTTGAATTATATTTTACAAAAGGATATCATTTTTTATAAAATTATATTAAAGAAATATTATTGTCAATTTTTTTATAATAAACCTTAATATGTTTTAATTTTTTTTGGAATACATTTCTCTATCATGTTTTGGGTGTATATTTTAAATGTAATTTCTTTAACTTATAATTATTGAATATAATTACATGGAGTTTATATTATTATTTAGTATTCCACTTATTTTAAAAAATACATAAAATTATTTTTGGTTATTATTAATTTTAACTATGGTAATGATGTTGTTATCACAGTAATAGTAAAACTGGAAGAATACGGTTAAAACTACAAAATAAGGCTTCAAAATAATATATAAACTATATTATGATTGAATTTATGAGGTAAATTATACCACATAATTAATATATTAGATAATATAAAATTTATTCATATTTTGTTTTATTAATACCTTAATATTATTTTAAGTAATTAAATTTTTTAAAATGTTTCTTTCTTTATTTAAGTAAATATAATACTTTTATACGAGGATAAAAAAATATATGAATGGTTCTAAAACATTATTTTTAATTTTAACATTTTTAGTTTTTATGGTAAATTATTTTAAATATTATTTTATTATGTCTTTACCTTAAATTATTTTTCAACACAGACACATTGTTTGTGAAAGAAATAGAAAAATAAATAAAAATACTTTAAAAATCATAAATATGATATATGTTGGATTTAAAATATTAATACCAGACTTAAATATTTAATTATAAATCATAATTAAAGGTAAAATTTTCTATATTTTAAATCCATTGATGTATTGAAATCATTGATGTTAAATTTAATTCATGGTCCCAAAATTGACATTAATGATACATTTTGTTAAATTATATTTTATGAATAGATTTAAAATTCATAAAAATAATATATTAGGCCATGTTAACATTATATGGGTGAGAATATCAAAAGTATTTTACTAATGTATCAATTTTCCCTTTTTAGTAAATATCTCCTCCCCTAAAGATGTAGAAAACGTTGATATCATTATAATCATGAAGTCGGTTAATAAGAGGTTAAAAAAATATGATTATTTTCAATCATAATTAACCTAGATTACATATTTATATATTTAATTCAGCATTAACATGAAATGTTATGTAAAATAATTTAACACTATAAGTAATCCTAAGAGTGGCCCTCCCCTCACTTATAAAAGGGTATCAGACCTCCTTTATTATTCCCACATTTGGAGAAACATATGTTGAGAAATTCCCTATAAAATACACTATAAACCTTTATAACCACAACCTATAGGCTATAATTTAATTAGAGGAGCAACCTTGTTGGATTATGCTGTAAACAAAAGGTGGTTTTCCTAAGAAGAGATACAACTATTAACTGAGTGATTTGAGTTATTTCTTCTTTCAACTCCTCAAAATATTCAATAACCATGATAATTAAATAATATAAATATCTAAAATATACTAATTTTTTTATGCATCTGAAACCCTTATTCACCTTTTTTCCATATTTTGGAAAAATAAAAACATTAATTATGTATGTAAACGACCTATTGTCTCTATGTAGCGGTGTAATTTTATTCATCACCATTTTACATGGGGGATGATAAAGGAAAAACTATTTAATATATATATATATATGTTATAAAATAAATAATTATAATTACGAGGATATAATATATTATCTACCTTATTACCTTACCATCTTTTGTAAAACGATAACCTCAATCAAACAAACATGTGTATTTCCATCTCCACGAAGGATTGCAATTCATTTTTAATTTACACAATATATTTTTGTTATTGAGAATATATTGGTTGAATATAAATGATGTATAATATAAAACAATGAGTTAGTTAAGATTATTTTTTATTAAAATTTCTTTCCTTACATGAATCAAAAAGATGGAGCATCATCCGTGGGTACGTATGGACTACCATATTAATGGAGTGATGTGATTCAGTTTTATTCACCACATTATATGGAATGTTATACATGTTTATATAATGAATAAATGTGATATTTTTTATATTTTTACAATTATAGGGATACATAAATCATTACTGTGATCCATGTTTTAAATCTCTAGAACTGGAACATTCAAGAAAAAGTGTAATAATTTTCATTAGGTATAATTATGTTAACAAAAAACTATTAAAAAACTGGTGATAGAATGGTGTAAGGGAATCATATATTGAATTAAACTTATGAATATGGTTGTTTTCAATAATTTTAATAAATTAAAATTTATTATACAATATATTAACTGAACATATAGAGAAATTTGGACTTGATGTATGGGTAATTTCATCTCATATTCAGTTCAATGAGGCTTCTTTTACATTATGAACATAATTTATTTTAAATGGTGTATATAATACAACATTGAAAATATATATCATTAATACCCATTGATCAATGTTGTTAATTTTTTTATTATTTTTCCTTTAATTTT
Organism: Viscum album; assembly: GCA_963277665.1. Classification (NCBI taxonomy): domain Eukaryota; kingdom Viridiplantae; phylum Streptophyta; class Magnoliopsida; order Santalales; family Viscaceae; genus Viscum; species Viscum album. Next base: position 1,689,688,328 of record OY728119.1, read on the forward strand.
ATTTCATTCAAAAGCCATCAATGATGTAAGATATTTCTATTACAATATCTTTTTATTTATGGATTCTTTGTATTCTGGAATCATTTTGGAAAGGTATATGAAATAAATCTTTACATACACTGTATTTTAACAAAAAAAATTTATTTTGTGTTTTACATGTTTTCATTCCATTTTGTATCTATGTTTGTCATAAATCTATACAAATCATACATGTCAAGGTGATTTTCTTTTAATAAATCATCTTTTGATGTTTTCCTTTCAACTCTTTTTCATCTAGGACTATATTTTCTTTAAAATATAGTTTAATTTCATCTTAATATTCTAAAAAAATTCTTTATTGAATTTTTCTCATGTTTTATTTTATACAAATAATGTGTGAAAGGAATCACTATGTCGTTTTACAAACGATGTTATTTTTTATCTATGGTGTTATTGAAATATTTATTTTAACCTACACCACATAAACAGATTTTCCTACAATCATTGCTAAATTTCTCTTTTAATATTTATTTACATGATTCCATGGTTAATTAAAATAAAATTATTTTATGCTAATATTATTTTATTTTTATTTAAAATTATTTCAAAGAAAAAGTGCATTTCTTTCGTAATGGAATGAAAAGAATTTTAAAAGGTAATTTATAATTCCTTTATAAAATGAAGTTATTTTAATACTCCATCCTCAAAATCTAAGAGCTGGTGAATTAATGTTTTACCTTATCATGATTACATGGAATCAAATCATGGCCGTAGGATCATTTTTTATGTTTTGGAAAGCAAGATTACATACGTGATACCCATAATACATGGGATAATTAGAAATAAAAACATGAAACATAAAAAATAAAATAAATTGAAACCTTGAAAATCATTAAAGGGATTCCTATTCATAACCTAGGGAAATGAATCATAATAAAGGTGAACACAAATTCTTAGCAAGGATAAGTTAATAAGAAGAAATAATGAAACAATGAGAATAAATAAACATGGAAAGGTAAATACCTATTAACTCAAGCTATTGAAATAATTAGAGAAGAAAATATCTATATGTAAATGTAAAAAATAGAAAATACATTCCATTTAATCAATTAACTGAATATGAAATGGATCCTTACACATTTTAATGAAAAATATCATGGATAAATAAATATTGAATCTAAATAACAGAAATTATTATTTATTAGAAGCCATGATTCCTAGGTATGTAGAACCGTTACCGGACAAACCTATCATAAGATGATTTTTCATATTGGAAAAAACTATCTAATTGTGTCAACTATTCTGTCACATATTACTATTGATGCATCAAGAGTCTATCTATAACCAATCCCCACTCATGTCGTACCTGTCTAAAGAATTCCTCATATTTCATAATCAATTAAAATAATTGACAATATTCCCGATCAAATTTTCATATTGAATAAAGGATGTGGATTTATGATTAATTTCATAGTGGTGGATAAGTATCAATAAGGGTTTCTGACATTGATTAATGGAAATACCATTGAAATATCATTAAAAAATTCTTTAGGAAAACAATCTTTAAAAATTTTAAAGTGTTCCACACAACATTGAAACATTTTAATGATAATAAAAATGAAGTAAAAACATTAATTGAAACTATAATATCATGAAAAAATGATATTAATGATATAAATTTTCAATGGATTGTATACACACCATATAAAATTGAATTGGTGCATAAAAACAAATAACTATTAATGGAATGTAAATTTAGATGAAATCCCTTACCTTTAATCTAACATATAACGAGTGTCTTTATATTCTTGAATAATAAAATTATGATAATTATTTAAATTAATTATAACAATTTTCATGTTTCTTATTACTTTACCTTCACTTATAACAATAATTTATAAAAAACTTAAAAAATTAATTTTACATCATGTGTTTTGACCAAATTCAGTTTATGTGTCAAAAACGTCTTCGGTATGTCAAATATGGTCAAAGGGGTTATTAAATTAAAATATCCAAAATAGTAATCATGAAAAAATAATCATATTTATTCTTAAATTATTTTTAAAACCATTCATGAAACAGGGTTATGAAAAATGAATCAATGTTACAATCATGGAGACTATATGAAAAATGTACGCATGACTAACATTCCCATTTTTCAATGATCATTTTTGAATGAAGGTAAGTAACATAATATAAAACAAATAATGATAAAAATTTCATAAGTATAATTTCATTTAATCATACATTCATATATATATATAATTCTTGTGATTTAATTGGAATCATATCAAATCGAGGATGTGGTAGTCCACACGTCCACGAACGACGTATTCACTTTTTAGCATGTGAAAAAGGTAATAAAAAGAATGATGTATTATATTTAAAGAAATATATTTATCTCATGAATAAAATACACATTTCATTTATGTCACATATTTTTAATTAAGACCATCCTTAGTATGTTTTAAGTACTACAAGATCGTATCACATCAGTTTGAGGAGACAATAGTCCACACTTCCACAAATGATGTTATTGTATTTACAAAAAATAAAAATTTTAATGTTATGTGTTATAAATTAATTTAAGAAGCATAAAGAGATAAATATAATTATATATATCATATATAAACATATTTTTCGTCATAATTTCCACTATGAAAGGTGGTAAAAGAAAAATATATAACTTCACTTCGTGATGTGGTAGTTCACCATACACAAGAACGATATATCCCTTCACCATTATACATAATTCTATGTAATTTAAGGTTGAAACCAGAATATAAAACATCCTAATATATTTAGTTTACTATTTTTATATAATAATGGAATAATAATAGTTTAGTGGGTGGATAATGGAAATTAAACTAAAGGGCTTGAGGAAAGACATTCTCTCTTCTTTGGGTAACTCCTTTTGGGTTTTAGCAAAGAGATTTCCAGGATGGATTTATGGGAAAGGTTAGACATATTGATTTATGGGAGGGATTTTTATGAGATATTTTGGTAGAAATTGGTTTATTCAACATGGCTTGATAGGTACGAGAAAGTGGGAGGATAGAGTGTTTTTATAGTGTAGGAGGAGTGAAACTCTTGTAAATGTCGGAAAAGAAAATTTCTCCCACATTTCTCCCATTGAAAGTGGAACCAATAATAGACCAAATTCAATAAAAGAGAGTATAGGGTTGAAATATTTCTAATCAATAGATTTTTTGACATGTTTCTTTGTTATTTTTCCCCTTTTTTTAAGGTTCTGTCCTTTGTTAAGCTTAATTTCACATTAATCGGTGAAATTATTTTTAAATACATTCACTAATAATTTTGTTAAAAAAGTTTACATTATTAGATATTATAAATTATTATAATTCAAAATATTAAATCTATTTTTTAAAATTCCAATCACATAATTGGTAGAAATTAATTTAAATTTAATCTCGTAGATGGGAAGACAACGCATGTTTTTAAAGTAAAAGCGTTCAATCATTTTCAAATTTTTTATATCCAATTTCACTATGAAATTTATTAAAATGTTACAAATTAGAATAAATGATAAAAAATAAATATAACTAAAATTTAAAACATTATAAAAATATTGTTTACCCTTATAAATAAATTAGAGGAAAAAGCAGTTTTGAATTAAAATGCATTATTTTTCAAAATTGATTAAAAAATAAAACATCACATAAAAATATGAAAAATTTAACCTAATAGAATTTCTATGTTTTTATTACGAATATTTAGTTTATTGTTAAATATAATAGTTATTAAATTAAAAAAAAAATATTTAAAAAATGTTATCCATTAAAAGGAAGTAAATGTTTCTTAATAAAAATATTGATTTTTATGTGATGTATTGGATTTGTTCTTATCTTATGAAAATCAAATATGTTGGATGAATTTTAAACATATTTTATTAAATATAATATATATATAAATTTACTATAATAAAACTCTAAATATGTTATAATTTTATTGACTATGCAGAACATGACTATACAGGTTTTTGATTAAATTGGGTGTTGTGTGTATTGTAAAGCTACCAATGAACACAATTTTATTACGAAAGGAAAATATTGTAATGTATTGGGGTGAAACATTATTCCATCCTAAAAAAACTAGTCCATGAAATTTTATGTGTATTACCTAAAAAAATATTTAGTCATTTCTCCTTCATAGAATCCTCTAGTTCCCATATTTCTTCTTCTATTTTGTGATTTCTCTGGAGTACCTTTACCAAACGAGCTATCCGATTCCTTAAATATTATTTTCGGGTATCAAGAATCTATATGAGTTAATTAAAATATGAAATATCAAGTTCCATATATATCTCATAAGATAAGAGCACATGTGTTCATTCTGGCATGTACTTAATTAACATAGATATATGGGACACATCATGTTCCTTTGAGAGATTTGACAGCCTGGAAAATGATAAAAAACAACTCCATCCCTTTTAAGAATCTCAAAGGCTATGATGTACCTAGATCTCAGATTCATATTCTTACTGGACCTTATAAAATCCTTCAATAGAAATACCATCAAGAAAACATGATCTCTCATATGGAACTCAAAATATTTCCTCTGATTATTGGCATAACTCTTCTGCCTACTTTGAGATGATTTAATTTTTCTTGAATACCCATTTCCTTTAGAATTATAAATTCAACATTTTCTAGTCCTATGAGTTTCCATCCACCAATTTCATCCCAATTATTTGGAGTATGGCATGTCTTGCAATATTATTCTTCTTACGGTGCCATTTGACTACTTTAATGGAAACTATTTTATTGGAAAACTCTAGAAAACGTAAGTACTAATCCCACATACATTTAATGATAAGGAATCATGAAATTAAAATATCTTCCATTGATTGAATTATTTTTTCAGACTATCCATCAGTTTGAGGATAGTAAACACCACTCAAATGAATCTTTGTATCACGAGCCTTCTGAAGACTTTTCTATAATTTTAATGTAATGTGGGGACATCGATCATAAATAATTAGTACTGGTGTGCCATGAAGTCTTAAAAAATAATTAATATATATCTTTACAAGGAACTCACGAGGCGTATCTTCTATTATGGTAAATAAATGAGCATATTTGATTAGATGAATAATAATAATCCATATTGAATCATTATTTTTAGAAGAATTTGGAAGTACATTGAAAAATTAAATTGAAATTTCATCTCTTTTCCACATAGGAATATGAATAGGTTGTAGTACTCCTTTAGACAGCTACCTCACAACTTTCACTTATTAAAAAACAAAATAATTTGGACACATAATCAGCAATTTCATGCTTCGTGTTATCCCATCAAAAAATGTTCCTTCATGTATCCATACATATTTTTATTCCCATGGTGTATAGAGAAATTTTATCTATGGTAATCATCTAACAATTCCATTTTCAGCTCAAGTATATATGGAACAAATATCATCATTCTAAATTTTAGAACACCATCTTCACAGTAAACTCCTTCTAATTTTCCATCATTCACAACTAGTTTTTTCTGAGTGTCTTCATAATAATATTGATAATTATTTATCCTTTATAACAAATATAATTTTGATATAATTTGAAAAAAATTTATTGTCTCTGATTTCTTAGAAATTACGATATCCATATTTACTAGGTCCATGAATAAAGGATCATTCTCTATTCTCATTTGAGTTATAAATCCAGGATCTTTCTTAATCAATTCATATTGTATAGTATTTTACTTCTATATGTGTAAGAGTATTGAGAAATCATAATCCTTGATTAACTCAAGCCATAAAATTTGTATTATGTTGAGAACTTTCTATGAGATGATGTATTTCAGGATCTTATGATCTATATATATCTCACATCTTTCTACATAGAGATAATGTATCCATATTTTCAAATTAAATATTACGGCTGCTAGTTCAAGATCAAGGGTTGGATAGTTTAGTCAACCAGTCTTCAACATCCTTGAGGAAAAATAAATATCTTTATAATTTTTCATTAGGACAAAACCATATCCATTCTTCAATGCATCACTATTTATGAAAAACCCATCACTTACAGATGGTAGACTCAAAATAAGGGCATGGAATAATTATTTATTTAATCTATCAAATCTTTCTTGAAATTCCTTTTTCCAAACAATATTAACCACTTTACATGTAATCTTGGTTAGTAGGTTAGAAAATTGGGAACATTTTGAAAGAATCGACGATAGTAACCTGAAAAACCAATGAAACTACGTACCTTGGTTATTTTTGTTGGTGTTGTCCATTATTTGAGTGCCTCTATCTTTATAGGATCTATTTATATTATATACTTAGAGATAATATGGACATGAAACGAAATATATTGAAGAAAAAAACTTCACTTACTATATTTACATTATAATTATTCTCATCTAAGAGTCTTAAGAATGATTCACAAATGATTATCATAGTCCTGATAGCTATAAGAATACAATAGAATATTATTAATAGATACTACAACAAAAAATTCAAGATATCCCATGAATAATCTGTAGATACCCAAGCTTGACATACATGGACATTACATTACTTTTGTGGAATACTTAATACATAACAAAAACAAACACACAAGGACCATGATAATTTAGTGTCTTTGGAAACGCGGAAAAATAATCTTCTAATCATGGTTAAAGATCATCAACATCTACCATAAAGATCATCCTTTTTTTTGTTACCTAAAACCATTCTTTATATCCTGGGGAAAGGAAAACATACAATAGGGTGAGCTCAAATGCTCAGTAAGGGTAAAAAAAGGAAATATCAATCATATCATATTCATAAAAACATAACATTTTAAAAATCTTATCCTACAAAAGAGATCATAATATCATGACATGAGATCAATCATAATAGTGAAATGTATTACAAATAACCATAACTTAAAACATAAAACTTTGTGGCATACACACATAATCATAGAGAATCATTTCTTAGTAGTCAAGACTCATTTCCAAGACTATCCTAGAGGACAAAGTCCATTTCTAAACCGAGTTCACTCCTCATTTTAGTCCTATATCACTGAACCAGATTAACTTTCCATTCTAGCCATGTCTATCTCATGAGATATAAATCTTTACCCAATTCATTGGAGGGATATATAGGTCCCACCCATCTCATAATGAAACCATTCTTATGTTTGCCACAAAATCATAAATCATAGCATAACCCATGTAATACAAATGAGATTCTTAAACATCATGCCATCATATCATAATCCATATAAGATAAAAGGACATCATAAAATTAATTCCACCATTACATAATAAAATCAATGTAAAAATAGGGATAGAAACAGAATCCTATATTATCTTAGATGGAAAATAATTTTGATAAAACACTTGAACTCCATTCTTGAGGAAAGTATCCTTTCTAATTCAAATTTTTTTTCCTTTATTAACATTTCATACAATTTTAAACCCAAAAAAGTTGATTAAAAATAAACTTGAAAACTTGTAAAGGAAGCTTCAAGGAAATAATGTTCATGAAATCATAAAAATCCATTCATGACGTATAAGTTAAAAAGAATATTTTTCTCATACTTTGTTCAGAAAATTCAAAAAGTACCTCGTACTAAAAATGAAAAAAGATTACATTCATATCCTTTACTCACCAAAGGGTAAAATTGGATTTAAACTATTGTAGGAGGATATAAATGATAATATATATTTAGGAAACATGGATGTGGATGATAAATATTCCCTAGTAAATTCTAAAGTATAAACAATCTCGGATAAAAATGAGATTGCAAGATTTTCCCTTACCTTAGGTACGATTTTCTTCGTACGTATCAGAAAATCCTGTATAATGATTTAAATAATTTCATTGAATTATTACAGAATCATAATCATTGTTATGATATCATATATGGTCATGTTCTTATCTTCTTATTAGTAATATTTCATTGCTACTTGTTATTCGGGTGTTTATTGCTTTATGTTCTTATGCATGTTTTGTCAAATAAATTCTTATTCTTATTTTTAGGTTATAGATACCTCATTTCAATAATTGTATTAGTGTAATATATATCATATTTATTCATTTAATTCATTTATATAATCATTATTCAAGGAATATCATTTAGAACGAGTCTCCTCACATCGTGGAGACGGTAGGCCGTACGTACGCACGAGCGATGATATCGTTCCCATGATCGTGGAATTGTATTGAAGTGTATGTATAATATTTAAGAATAAATATCACTTTAAAATAATAATATATAGTCATTATTTACACCATTATACCCATCCAAGTAAGGTGGTGGTGGAAAACAGATTACACCACGACGTGGAGACGATATTCCGTACGTACGCACGCGCGGTGATTTCATCTTCCGTAGGATGGTTAGAAGGTGAAATAGGGTTGTTTCATATTTATAATAAAATATAATTATATGAGTGATACTGATGTTATTAATTCATAATGAAACAACTAAAGAAGGGGAATTAGAAGAAGAAATAAATTTGAAAGAATCGGTAACAGATATTACCTCTTCTTTGACACGCCTCTTTGAAACCTCCTATTAGGGCACTAATGTTGGTCTTTGAAGAATATCAGGACCTCTAAAATATTACTAGGGGAGTTGAGAAGAGTAATGGGCCGGGGTTGGCCGATCTTGAAGGCTCAAATTTGTGTAAAAAGGAGAGGGAGGAGGTTCCCTTTTATAAGGGAGGAGAGAGGCACCTTTGGAATGTGTGAAAATATTATTTTATTATAAACTTATATTCGGTTTCAAAATATCCAAAAATCATTAAAGATTAAGATAAGATGACTCATGGTCGAAATAAAATCATCCAATCAGAATTGGACATGTTTTGGATATTATTTTAACCGTTATAATCTTATTTATTTAAATCATTTATTAATGAGGTAAATACTGCATCATTATTGTGTCATAAATAATTTAATTTATTTGATGTATAAAAATTATAAACAAAAAACCACCATGTAGGAAATTATTTTAGATTTCCAATGAATATTTATAGTCAAAAATATAATTTATATAATCTCTTATAATAATTAATTACAAAATGATTTTTTAATGTCATTTTTGTCTTTACATTAAATTAATTAATCCAAATTTTCATTATCACTACTAAGTGGCTCAATGGGTTCCCAAAATCGACCCAAGAATGCCCATGGTCGTCCACTACTTATCCCATATGGTTAGGACAAGTGTTAAGGTAATTTTGAATTATTATAATATTCTTTTAACTTTGAATTACCCTATTTACCTTTAACCGTAATAAATAAAAGTGAAAAGTTACTATTCACCAAAAATTATTTTCATCTTATTGAACCAAATTTTACTTCTTGATAACATCCATGTATGTCGGATTTTTGGAATTCAATTCACATATGTGGTAAAATTTAATTTAAATGAAAGAGTCAGTTTTTTAACTATCACTAAGTGGTTTCACTATTCATCAAAAATTGAAGTTTTTCAGAAAAATACCAAAAATTCCGCCTAAGATATAATTGATATTCCAAATTCAAAAATGATGTCTATTTTTTCAAATTCAAAACATGGAAGTGGAATTTGTTAATTTTAAAATTAATTCCCGTTATCAAAACAACTAGCATATCTTTAAGAAACAATAAATACAAAAGATCGACACTAGTTTATGTCCAAATTCAAAGTGAAATTCATTCCAATGACCAAAATTGGATTAAATGGTAAAAATATATTCTAATTAAACTTTAAAACCAAATAAAAATATAATCTAACCATATAAATTACTGCGATGAAAAATTTGTTTTTAATTAAAATATATCGTGTTTTTACTGTTCATTAAAATATGAAAGTTATCAGAATAATATGAAAAATTTATCCAAATTAATTTTTTATATCCTGATTCCAAATAAGAATTTTATGTTGTTAAATTTAACTTATAAAAATGTCAAAAACTAGATTTAAATTGGGTGCTCCATCAAAAGGCGGCAAAACTGTATTTTTTAAAAAATATTTATTTTACCCGAAAAATTTAGTTTATTCTCATACCATGTTCTAGAAAATGTGTAAGATGATTAATAATGTTATAAAATTCGAAATGTATTTGATACTATTCATAACGGCTAGTTCATAATAATATTATATCCATATATCGTTGTTTAGTGAAACCTGGTATTGCGTACCACACACGCTATCGGAGAAGGTCGCGATTGCGTGTAATGCAAGCCAAGTCAGGGTTGCGTGTTGTGCAAGACTCCTTCGTTGTTTCTTATAACAGAATCCAACCATATTTCATTTATACATTGAATTTATATATATATACACTCAATGTTGCTTAGAATAACTACTATCAAACGAACTTGAAATTCTGTGTAACATGATCCAAGAATAGTCTTGCCTATACTGCAAGCTAATACAGTGTTGCATATAGCGCAAGGTAATCTTGGTGTAGCGTACAATAGAAGATATGAAAAATATAATATATCTCATAAAATCTCGGGGTTTTACATTCTACCCCCCTTAAAATGAATTTCACCCAAGAAATTCATCAGGGTTATAAATGGTTTATTAGTTGAGAGTTTCTTTCATAGAAACCCACATCATAAAAAGGAATACTAAAACCTACTTTAAAAATGAACGTTAAAAACAAAATGGATACCCAAAGTAACTCATCACTTGGGTTCCCACATAGGAGATCATAGGTGAAAAATATGGATATGTAAGATAAATCTAACCATCTTGTTCTGATGGAGAGTGGTAGAGAACATGGCTGTGAAAAATCCAATAATCACAAAGCCATAAATTTGTGATGATCTAAGGTACCATTTGATTCATCAGATAAGAGAGCACTAGAACAACATTTTTGGTTTTCAAGATCATTTCCCAAATGTTGAAAATTTTTTAATTAAAAGAAATACATACTTTATTTTGGTACAATCTCATCATTTCTCGTGCCTCGAACAATTTCCACTTAATCTCTTAAAGAAATGAAGTTGAATTTGTCTTTCACGAAGTGTTAGCAGATCATGTGATAGAATGATGGGTCATTCCATCTGTCTCAAACAAAAGGTTAGCCAAAGTTATCAAATATACATAAGTCTATCTATGGTGAGGTTAATAATATTTGATTCCAAAAATGGAATTATACTTCATCTATCATACCGCTTAAAATAAAACTAGTTTCTACTAACCAGGGACTTCCTATAGGCCACTGGTAGGCGATAAAGTCCTGTCACACTTCGGTTGGTTGTTCGATTCTCACAGCCTTGTTTGATGCGACGGGTTGTTTCCCATCCTGCAGGTTGTCCTTTTTCTAAAACTATATTATTATAAAATCCCATCAATAATATCGAAAAAAGTTCTATCTTTAAACAATACTATCTAATGTCCTACATAATCCATTCCAATCTTTAGACTTATCCAAAATACATCAATCTAATCTCATAGTATAAAGAAAACGATTACTGGAAAGGTCACATAACAAGCACGTGACTACCATCATTTATCCCTCATATATCACAAGATATATCTTTTTAGTCACATTCCAAACATGTGAATACCTTAATCATGTATTCTCTTGAAAAATGAATACCCATTGAACCTTAATGAAAAGATGAATGCTGGAAAAAGTCAACTCTTTCCACGTACCAAAATCCCAAAATTTCTATATACTAAAACCATGATATAACTTTGTCTTTATATCAGTCATGAGCTCATTAATACTATCAAACATATTATTTTCTCCTTATCCCTTCATTATGTGCATATCATCTGCTTTCCAAAAATATTTTAATCACTTTTCATGGTTACTGGTACCATATAATCATTGAAAACCACAATAAACCAATACATAGATATTCCAATATTCTACAATACTTTGAGATTCCACAACATTGTTTCGGAATCCCATTACATAAACACATAATCATTCCACTACATCGTTGTCATACTCAACATCGCCAATAGTGATCACATGGGACTTCCCTTTGTCCTTTTACTTAAGTGGTTATTGATGTCGATCATCATTAACCTTTGGATTAGGACATTGGTTAGCATAATGCCCCATTTCCTTGCACTTGATGCATTGAAGTGTTGGTGGTGCGTTTTCTGTAGTCTTTTCTCCATTCAAACCATTAGCTACCTTTTTCCCATTACTTCGACACTTAGCTACTTTATGACCTTCTTTTCCACAAATGAAACATTTTCTAGTACCTTTTAGACAATCTCCACAATTCTTCTTTCCACACTTTGAGCATAAAGAAACATTCACCTTCTTTTCACCATTTTTTTGAGATTTTTCCATGAACTCCATATTTTGTTTCTTGTCAAAACCATGAGATGGATATGTAACACCAACTTCCAGTTATACCTTGATAGCACAACGCACAATTTCTTCATAGATACTGATGTCTTTTATCGCTAACGCCCTTCAAAGATAGGTTTTAAGCCCCTGAAGAATCGATCAACTTTACTTTCATCTTGGATGATAAATCCAGATGCATACCTTGCAAGCCTTGTAAAATTCGCTTCATATATACCAACAGATTCATCATCATTTTTCTTAAGCTCGAGGAACACCTTCTCCGTCTTTGTTTGAAGATTACGAGGGAAGTACTTATTGAAAAACAAGTTCTTGAACTTGTTCCATTCCATGGATTTAATTTCATCTTGGGGCCATATATTCTTAATTAGAGTCCATCACTAGTCTGCTTCACCTTCTAAATGGTAAAAAGCTAAAATGAATTTTTCTTGCTCTGTACAATGAAGTATGGAAAATATCTTTTCAATGGTATTGATCCAATGTTCAGCGATAAGTGGATCAGAAGACCCACTGAAAAAGGTGGGCGTTTCCTCATGAAGGACTCAATAGAATATTGTTCCTTTCTCTGCTCATTTGGAAGTCCAGAATGATTCATATCTTGTGTAAGTATAGCAATAAGATTTTTCACTCCATCTCCCATCACATTTGGTTGTTCGGGAGGATAATCATTGCATTGTCCATTACATTGATCAACATGGTTCATTCGGGTCCCAGCCATCGTCTAAAACCCAAAAAGAACAGTGTAAGAGGCAAAAATCATGCTTGGAAAACAACATAATAAAGGGGGAGTACCTTAAATATCTAATATCTTAGGTTTAATTCTATGATCATTACCATAATTCTAGGACTATAAACTATACTTGTACTTAACCTTAGGGACATCCCTAGACATACCTTAGAAATATCTCTAGGGATCTCACTAATGTTTTCACATCCTAGTTTCCAAAGGTTAACTAAACCTTTCATATGATACAAACTGTAGAGACCCAAGCTTCACATACATGGAAATTAAATTACTTTTGCGGAATACTTAATACATAACAAAAATAAACACACAAGGACCGTAACAGTTTAGTGTCATTGGAAACTCGGAAAAATAATCTTCTAATCATGGTGAAAGATCATCAACATCTCTCATAAAGATATTACTTTTTTTTTCTTACCTAAAACCATTATTTAAATCCTAGGGAAAAGAAAACATACAGCATGGTGATCTCAAATGCTCAGTAAGGGTAAACAAAGGAAATATCAATCATATCATATTCATAAGAACATAACATTTTGAAAATATTATCCTGAAAAAGAGATCATAATATCATGACATGGGATCAATCATAATACTGAAATGTAATCCAAATAATCACAACTTAAAACATGAATCTTTGTGGAATACACACATAATCATAGAGAATCATTTCTTAGTAGTCAAGACTCATTGACAAGACTATCATAGCGGACAAAGTCCATTTCTGAACCGAGTTCACTCCTCCTTTCAGTCCTATATCACTGAATCAGATTAACTTTCCGTTCCAGCCATATCTATCTCATGAGATATAAATCTTTACCCAATGCATTGTAGGGAGATATAGGTCCCACCAATCTCATAATGAAACCATTCTTATGTGTGCCACAAAATCATAAATTATAGCATAACCAATGTAATAAAAATGGGATTCTTAAACATCATTACATCATATTCTAATCTACATAAGATAAAAGGACATCATAAAATTAATTCCATCACAACATAATAAAATCAATGTAAAAATAGGGATAGAAACAGAACCCTATATTATCTTAGATGGAAAATAATTTTGATAAAACACTTGAACTCTATTCTTGAGGAAAATATCCTTTCTACTTCAAAAACATTTTTCCTTTCTTAACATGTCATACAATTTTAAACTAAAAGAAGTTGATTAAAAATAAACTTGAAAACATTTAAAGGAATCTTCATGAAAATAATGTTCTATGAAATAAAAAAAAATCTATTCATGTCGTATAAGTTAAAAAAAGATTCTTCTCGTACTTTGGCCGAAAAAGTCAAAAAGTACCTCGTACTAAAAATGAAAAAAGATTCATTTCATATCATTTACTAAAAAAAGGGTAAAATTGGATTTAAAAAATTGTAGGAGGATATAAGTAATATTACCTTTTGAGGAAACATGGATATGGATGATAAATATTCCCCAGTAAATTCTGAAGTATAAACAATCTCGGATAAAAATGAGATTGCAAGATTTTCTCTTACCTTAGGTATCATTTGCTTCGTACATATCCAAAACTCCTGTATAATGATTTAAATAATTTCATTTACTTATTAAAGAATCATATTCATTTTTATTTTATCATATATGGTCATGTTCTTATCTTCTTATTAGTAATATTTCATTGCTACTTGTTATTCGGGTGTTCATTGCTTTATGTTCTTATGCATGTTTTGTCGAATAAATTCTTATTATTATTATTATGTTATAAATACCTAATTTCTAGATTGGTATTAGTGTAATATATATCATATTTATTCATTAAATTCATTTATATAATCATTATTTAATGAAGATCATGTAGAACGAGCCGCATCACATCGTGGAGACGGTATGCCATACGTACGCACGAGCGATGATATCATTCCCATGATCATGGAATTGTATTGAAGTTTATATATACTATTTCAGAATAAATATCACTTTACAATAATCATATATAGTTATTCTTTACACCATTATACCCATCCAAGTAAGGTGGTGGTGGAAAACATATTACACCACGACGTGGAGACGATATTCCATACGTACGCACGTGCGGTGATTTAATTTTCCGTAGGATGGATAGAAGGTGAAATAGGGTTGCTTAATATTTATAATTACATAACAGTTTATGAGTGATACTGATGTTGTTACATCGTAATGAAACAACTAAATAAGAGGAAGTAGAAGAAGAAATAAATTTGAAAGAATCGGTAACGAATATTACCTCTTCTTCGACACGCCTCTTTGAAACCTCCTCTTAGGGAACTAATGTTGGTATTTGAAGAAGACCAGGACCTCTAAAATATTACTAGGGGAGTTTAAAAGAGTAATGGGCAGGGGTTGGCCAACCTTGAAGGCTCAACGTTGTGTAAATAGGAGAGGGAGGAGGTGCCCTTTTATAAGGGAGGAGATTGGAACCTTTGGAAAATGTGAAAATATTATTTTATTATAAACTTATCTTCGGTTTCAAAAGGCCCAAAAATAATTAAAGATGAAGATAAGATGACTCATGGTAGAAATAAAATCATCCAATCAGAATTGGAAATTTTTTGGATAATATTTTTGTCATTATAATCTTATTTATTTAAATCATTTATTAATGAGGTAAATACTGTATCATTATTGTGTCATAAATAATTTAATTTATTTGATGCCTAAAAATTATAAAAAAAACACCACCATGTAGAAAATCGTTTTATATTTTCAATGAATATTTATAGTCTAAAAGATAATTTATATAACCCCTTATAAAAATTAATTACTAAAAGATTTTTGTTAATGTTAATTTTGTCCTTACATTAAATTAATTCATCCAAAATGTCATTATCACTACCAAGTGGCTCAATGGGGTCCCACAATCGACCCAAGGATGCCCATTGTCGGCCACTACTCATCCAATAAGGTTAGGAAAAGTGTTAAGTTAATTTTGAATTATTATAATATTCTTTTAACCTTGAATTACTCTATTTACCTTTAACCGTAGTAAATAGAAGCCAAATGTTACTATTCACCAAAAATTATTTTCATCTTATTTAAACACATTTTACTTCTTGATAGCAACCATGTATGTAAGATTTTTGAAATTCAATTCAGAGAAGTGGTAAAATTTCATTTAAATGAAAGAGTCAGTTTTTTAATTATCACTAAGTGGTTTCACTATTCAACAAAAATTGAAGTTTTTCAAAAAAATACAAAAAATTAACCCTATGCTATATTTGATATTCCAAATTCAAAAATGATGTCTATTTTTTCAAATTAAAAACATATAAGTGGCATTAATTAATTTTAAAATTATTTCCTGTTATCAAAACAAATAGTGTGTTTTTGAGAAACAATAACTATCAAAAGATCGACAATTGTTTATGTCGAAATTCAAATTGAAATTAATTCCAATGATAAAAATTGAATTTAATGGTAAAAATATATTCTAATTAAACTTTAAAACCAATTAAAAAGACAATATATCCATATAAATTATTGTGATGAAAAAAGTTGTTTTTAATTAAAATATAGCGTGTTTTTACTATTCATTAAAATATTAAAGTTATCAGAATAATATGAAAATTTATCCAAATTAAATTTTTAAATCTTGGTTCCAAATAATAATTTTATTTTATCAAGTTGAACTTATAAAAATGTCAAAAACTAGATTTAATGTGGGTGCGCCATCAAAATGCGGCAAAACTGCATTTTTTGAAAAATACTTATTTTACCCGAAAAAATTAGTTTGTTTCCATACCATGTTCTAGAAAATGTGTAAGATGAATAATAATGTTATGAAATTTAAAATTTAGTTTAAACTATTCATAACGTCTAGTTCATAAAAATATTATAACCATATATTGTTGTTTAGTGAAACAGGGTATTGCGTACCACACATGCTATCGAGGAAGATTGCAATTGCGTGTAATTCAACCCAAGTCAGGGTTGCGTGTTGTGCAAGAATCCTTCATTGTTTCGTATAATAGAATCCAACCATATTTCATTTATACATTGAATATTTATATATACACTCAATGTTGCGTAGAATAAATACTATCAAATGAACTTGAAATTGTGTGTATCATGATCCCAGAATAGTGTTGCGAATAATGCAAGCTAATACGGTGTTGCGTATAGCGCAAGGTAATCTTTGTGTAGTGTACAACAGAAGATATGAAAAAAATAATATATCTCATAAAATATCGTGGTTTTACCTAATCTGTCTATTAAGTCCCTAAAAATAGAGGTTTCATTAGTCAATTTTAATGGAATTACTATGAACTTTTAATGTGCATATCTCTTCTGAAATTATGTCTTTAGAATGTATCCCTTATTTAAACCCAATTGGTGATACCCAGAATGAAGATAAATTTTCAAACAATATTGGGCTCTGTGAGGTTGATGAAACAATTCATCAATGTAAGGTTGAAGATTCATTCAATTTATTGGAATATAACTAATGTCCCTATAATCATTGC
The DNA here is from genome assembly GCA_963277665.1 of Viscum album. NCBI lineage: Eukaryota > Viridiplantae > Streptophyta > Magnoliopsida > Santalales > Viscaceae > Viscum > Viscum album. The sequence goes on from OY728119.1 coordinate 1,689,705,804, forward strand.
AAAGTATCATAGATCCATATTTTTTCATAATGAGTAGAACATGGGCTCCCAATGGTGAAACCCAATGGTGAATAATTCCTTTATTAGCTAAATAATATAGTTGTTTCTTCAACTTTACCAATTAATCATTGGCCATTATATATAGATTCTTTGATATTGGACTTGTATCAAGAACTAAATCAATAAAAAATTCAACTTCACACTCTGGGAGATGTCTATACAATTCCTCATGAATTTCATCAATGTATTCCTACAAAATAGGTACGTCGTCAATTTTAATATTACCTTCTTCCTAACTAGGTGTTTTTTTCTATTCTTCCCCATGAATTTCATTTAGTAGAACTACTGTAAATGGATATGTATAAGAATAAGGTGTGGAAGCTTCTTCTCTAATGATAAGGGATTCAATATCTCCTTCATCATTTTTAATTTCTTTATTCATGAAAAATATTTTTGCATCATATTTCTAGATCCAATACATACTAAGGATAATATCAATGTAAACCATAGGTATGATAACAAGGTATGAATGTAAAGAACGTTGATGTGTCATAATGGGGATGGAACGACACATTTTTGTTGCAATGATAATTCCCTTAGGGTTTTTGAATGAAAAATCCATTACTAAATTGAGTAAAAAATATCTCATTTTATTTTCAAATTGAGTATATATAAAAGTGTTAGATGACCCAAAATCAAATAGGTAATTGGATAAATTTGAGTATAGGATTAATGTACCTTACACCACCACATTTGGTACATAAAACTCCAATTTAGTGTTCCCATAAGATTGACCATCGCCCTTGACCTATTTTATGGTACATTCACTTAATTCCTAGGGAATCATTTTCATAGTTCCCCACATTATTTTCATTTGGACACTAAATATTCATTTTTTTCTTTTTCCTCTTGCATTTTTATCATAGTGACTATGTACCTCTCACATAAATCAAACTCTCAATCCATTCAGGAAATTCGAATGATAAATCTTTCCACAGTTTTCAAAATATGGGAATTTCTCAAATTTCTTCTTCTTTATTGAGGTATTCCCTTTTTCTTGATACTCAAAATATGTATTATTCTATTGAATTCCTTTGAATATATAGCATATCAATAATTCCATATCTGTCTTTATGGAACCTAAAAATATATCTATGTAGGATGAAAAATTATGAGAAACTAGTTACCTTATAATATTTGGCTTAAGACCTTCAAAGAAGTGGTCTATATTACACTTCATGTTTTGTATATAATCTGAAGAATACCTAAATATCCTTATAAAGGTAGCTTTATAATTTGAAACACTCATTTTATCATTTTTATTTATGTTAATAATGTTCATATTTATCTCAATTGGTTGATCACGAGGGATGTATTTATCACAGAATGTATTTTTAAATATTCTATATTCCGTGAGTTCTATTTATTCTTCCATCACATATACATATATATTAATTTACACAACATGCTTCACCCGAGTCACCCGAAGGACCAATCTCTTAGTCATACAACACACATGTCACATAACTAAATGGGTTGCATAGAATTCATGGTGAGGAAATCCCACCCATTTAATCATAAACTTGGCCAGAAAATTATCCAAAGAGGGTTTTCATATTAAACACATCAAAATTTTTCCAAAAAATTCCAAACAAGACTAAATATATTTTTCCCAAAACCATCATTTATAAAAGAATAAAATCACTTTTCCAAAAGGTAAAAAATTCATTTTCCATTATATATTAATATATTATAATCCCATTTAAGCACTCTCACCACATGTTAAAGCTAAAACATTTTTTTAATAAAATTCCTAATAAGCCATTATCCAACATCACATGTTTAACCACTTTCAAAAATCCACGTACACATTTATTTTAAATATAGAAACACATGGGAAACCCATTAATGTAACACATTTATTCATTTAACATTTCAAAAAATCATTTAAAAAATGAAACCAAGATTAAATGGCCACAGAACACGGGAAAACACTAACCGTGTAGTTCAACGAACACTTGGTGTGGAATATTACAAAAAACAATTCCATATAATTCATAACAAGGAATAAATCAACACTTTTCACAAAAAAAATATATCCAAAGTTTAAAAGTCAATATTTAATATCCAAATAAAATAAGAAAAGGAAGAAACCAACAAATCGCAAATTAGAAAAAGTAACTACAATGGAAATCAAACATCAATCTCACAATGCTTCAACAATGCAAACCTAAAACAACGTCATGAAGGTTAGAAAGGCCATGATCTACTAAGAGGTACCCTAAAAAAATAAAACCCCAATATAAATCAAGGGAAACAAAAAAAATGATCCAAATGACCATGAGAGAAAGATAACTCACAAGAATATAGAATAATACTAAATGAGAAAGAGAGGGGTTCCCAATCCATTCAATCTGGTGAAGAATAACCAAGATACCGCATTGAATCCCACTTGAATAGGCTTAGGGAATTGAAAATTCCCCATGGGAGGAATCCTAGGTGCCTAGATCAAATGGGGGAGGACAAGGGAAGAAACCCCATGAAAATAGAAGGTTAAAATCCCAAAATACCATTTTTCTAAGTGGGTTGCACGGTTAGCTCTAAAAGTTTAACAAATAGTGTCCAAACAATGTTGTTCACCACTGTATATTGTTGCATGAGCTAAAAATATAGGTTTCAGGGCTAGTTAAACAACGAAACCCCTATACATTTAAGCTGTATGTTTATCTTACCAGGCATCTTAACCATTTGACCTTGAGAAAGACCCCAAACATCACCCTTTTCACCCCAAAGCTATTCTAACTCAAGAAGATTAACTATCCATCAAAAGAAACCCATAAAGAAGTGACACTAGGGTTTCAAAAATTCTACACCAACACGTTTCCCCCCATACCTTCACACTAAAAAGGAAAAATGCCAAATACCACTCAAAACATCTATGAATCAAAATTTAAATCATGAACACCCAAAACCCCAAATTTAAATCTAGGAAACCCAAAACATGAGAGAAATAACATAAACCAAATCATCATTCTAAACAAAGGATAAAAATAAAAATCTAGGTGAGACCATTATACCCACCATTAAAACATTCCACCCCCAGAAAGTCAAAACAACTTTTAGTTGATCGATCAAGGACTAAAGATTCCATAACAAAATGATTCAATAACTGAAACCATGAAAAACTCAACCACCTCCACACAAAACTAATACCTATTTAAAGAATAAAATAATGGAATTGAATAAATTTCATGTAAAAACATTATATGAAAAATCAAGCTATAACCCCTATAATATCATTAGGAACACTTGAAATAGTCGAGCATTTACCATAACCGAAGGGATCCTAAAATTAGATAACATCAAAAAATAAAATATTTTCTTCTAAACCACATAAAAAAACACAACCTTAAACCCAGGTGGTTATAACTTAACTACCACAGTTTAAAAAAAATGATCACCGATTTATTCGAGGAGAAATATCCACAATACCAACAGTGGGTCTCGCCACAATAAGAAACCAACTAGCTCAAGCCAACATGAAAACATACCGAGAAATCAAAATCCCCCACCAAAAGGAATAAAACAAGAGCTCTAATAGGAGACCATAAACTGTATCCATTTCATCAAAAAAGTCATATTCTAGAAAAAGGACCCTCACTCACTAGGGATTTATGACTACGTGTGAGTTTTACTCCAGGGCCTATGGATGGGTCCCTAATTTTTGAAGAATCTCCTACCTCACAGCAAGGGGATAAAGATCACTGGTAAGAACTTCTTTATTCCACTAGAAACATGGTTTTAGAAGACACACCCTCAACATCTTCAACCTAATATGAAAAAACAATAGGAACACGACACAAAACAAAAAACATCTCTACTCATGATGGAAAGAAGCTAGAACTTCTGAAATAAAAACATGATTCCACAAAAATCGAATTCCTCATGGGATCCAAAAAACCCCATTTTATTATTTTAATAGAAAAAATAGTACTGGATTCAACCATTACATCATGGAATCATATATAGTAAGGGACTTCAAACCGAGCCTAGAACATTACACTACTCTTGAGAACTTTCTCCACATCGCTACCTAGAAAAACCCTGAAAAAACAGCTGGAAGTGAACTGGGGTCCATAATCAAGATAGTTCTTTGGAGAATTTTAACATGAATAATTTTTATGACCTGATTTTTTACTCAGACGACACACCAACATCCCACACCCCGAAGAAGTTAATGATAGATCTATAACACTTTTAATCCCATGAAAAACACCAACCTCTTCGAGCTAATTACCAACTTTCTTAGGAGAAACACCCTTACTAATTCCAGAAACTAAATGAGGGAAGAAGACCTCAATTAACCAAATCATCACAACATCCACATGAACTTATTTTTATACGACATTGAAAAATTAATTTAGATTAAACCCTAACACTTTTGACTATATATTAGGATGAAACTGTTACTCAAAATATTGATACATCATTGAATCATTCAAAACATTCTCCATAAGGTAAGGGAATAAAGCCATGAAATTATAGTTATTATCCAACACTGATCCATTACCTTGACAAAAATAACACATCTCCTTCCCCTTTCTGACCTAAACTATCTCATAAAAACACTGACAGATAACTGAAGACTTGAATCATTCCTAGTTAAGATCATAAATAGGATTGTTTCGAGAGACTAACATTCACCACTTCTAGGTCAGTCCTTTAAGAATTAATTTAGAATAATTCACCATCAATGACTTCAGAAACTCAGGGAAACTAATGTTTATTTCAGTATTCCACATCCACTCTATCACTTCAATAGGATCCTCAAGACCATAAAAGAGTGGTGGATTAAATGTTTGAAACTTAATAAGGAAGTCATTATGTTGTTCAAGTGGAGGGTATTCTAATGGGTAACCACCCATATATGCACTTAGAATATCCATATAATATTCACGGGGAGGAATTATATGCAATAAGAAAACCAATAACTCAATCAAAACCAACCCATTAACCAAAAGTTTCCAAAAACAAAATTCAAAACAAAGGGAAAACAACTCAAATAATCCCAAAAATTTTATATAATCCTTCTAAACATTACTTCAATACTGGACCACTAGTAAGATTTAAATCTCCAAAAAAAAAACATGAAAACCACTTCCAAATCATGAGAGAACACACCATTAAACATCATTTTTTCAAACACAAACATTTTCTTCTTAATTTTTTGAAGGAAAAAACATGGTGGGTTTTAACACTCAACAATGGTATTCTAGGGAGTCTCACAGACATGAACAATCTCATTCCACCCTGGGAACCCGTTGTAAATAATAATGGTAATAAAAAACATTCCCATTTCCCCAAAAAATACTCCACCGAATATTTTAACACCTTCAATAATCTTCAAATTTCATAATTCATAAAACTCTTCAAAATGTTAACAACCACTAATAAAAAATTGCTTTAAAACAACCCACATCAATCAATTTCAATCCATTCAAAATCATAACTAATACCATTCAATATGTTTTCAACTTATCGATAAACCCATTAAATCAAAATAATTTGGTGAAAAACACATTCTTTATCTCTCAAAAAAAATTTCCAACTCCCATTAGGAATAAATTGTTTATTTCTAAAAAAAATTATGTCAAAAAACTCTAGGGTTTTATAATAAAAATTCATTCCCATTAAACCATCTCTATTTCACCCCAAAAGGTCTTTTTAACAAAATCCATTTTTCCAAAGCCTTCATCAATATTAATTTTGAAAATCCATTTTTCACTTTCAAAAAATCCTACTGTAATCCATAAAAACTTCATTTTCACAATTCCAAAACAAGGGTTTTGAAAAAAAATCAGAATAAAGGAAGACCCAAGACAACATACAAGAGGGAACTAGTATCGATGGGTTATATAAGTGTATGGTTGGCATCAATTTTATAGACACACAACAATCATAGAGAGTATTCTAGGAAAATGTACCCATCTCCACATGGATTTCTATGTCCTGAAAGCTGATGGATATATCAAGTATGAAGCCCTTTTTGTATCCAAAACACAAGAAAACAACAAGAATCAATGAAACCAAAAGAAACCCGACTTACCTTGGAAACTCAAGGATAGTTCAAGAAAGTGTTTTCCAAACCCTCCCAAAGACATTCATCATTATCTTCAAAAATCATAATCCATCTACATTGACATCCAAAATGACATAGGGAACTCCAATATATAGGTCTTATATGGGAGACGACATACTTTAATACCATTTTGTCATAAAAAGTATAACAAAACAATACAACCAAACTCAACTGATCATGAAAACCCAATATCTCTATGTGACCCTAAGGGTCACTCCTCAACAAAGATACAAACCATATCCCATGGTGATAAAGTCCAATTTGAGACCTTCAACATAGGCTAAAAACAATTATAAATTATAAGCATGATTATTAAAACACATTAGGCATTTCTAAACAAATATTTTCATAATGCACTTCCTTTTAAATAAAAATACATCAAATTTAGGTTTGAAATAAAAAATATAACGTAATATTTTCCATTCTCTTAACCTTAAAAATACATTCCATTTACCTTTTCATTAAAAATCAAGGTTCTTTTCAATTTAAGCAACATTAACATTATTAGGAGTAATGTGATTCTTAATTTTCAAAAAAACACAAAGAATATAAAACCTATCTACTTTATATTTTTTGATAAACCTTTGAATGAAAATAAATAAATTCCCAAATTAAAAGAACCACACGTTTGAAGACAACAATAATCATATAATAAGGGAAATACAAATAATCACACATGAGTAACCAACCAATACGAATATGAATCATTATTGTAAGAAACTAAGTTCCAATAGACATGGATGAACCTAAGAGATCATGGATAATCCAGAACATACTAATACATGTCGACTCATCCCATAAATCATTACTCACTCGATGAAATCAATAACCCCGAAACGATCAGCCATCCCCTATATGGTACATACCAAGGGGACAAATACCATAACAATAAAACTCAATAAATCCCCATGATATGGGTTACTATCTTGTATATAACCTAAATAGTGTAACGATATTTCTCCATAACTTCAATAGATACTCAAATTTTTCCTTATTATGAGTGTATAATAGGGTGATCCAACTGATTCCAACCAAGAATCCAATCACATACATATATATAATAATTTACACAAGATACATCACCCGAGTCACCCCAAGGATCGATATCTTTTACTTACAATACATAGGTCACATAAGTAAATGGGTCATGATGATTCTGCAGTGAAATCATCCCATTTATTTAATCATAAACTTGGCAAGAGAATTATCCAAGGAGGGTTTTTATACTAAACACATTCACCATTTTTAAAAAATTTCCAAAAGGGCCTCAAGATCTTTTTCAAAAAACCATTATTTATCAATGAATCAAATCAATTTTACAAAAAGGTGAAAATTAGCCATTTTAAATTACAAAATAATTTTGAAGAAACCCATTTAATTACTCACACCACATGTGAAAACCGAATCCATTTTTTTATTGAAATTCCAAACTATCCATTATCCAACATCACATGTTTAACTACTTTAAAAAAGCAAAGTACACACTTATTTTAAATATGAAAACACTTGGTAAACCCTTTCAAGTAACACAATACATCATTTCACATGTTAAAAATTCATTTAGAAAATCAAACAATTCTTAAAAGGTCATAAAATGTGTGAAAAATACAACCATGTATTTTATTGAACATTTTGTGTGCATCAATTCACAATAAAATACCATATACATCATAAAGAGGAACAAATCATCACTTTTTAGACAAAAATATTAATCCAAGGATCAGAAAACACTATTTAATATCCAAAGAAGGTGTGAAAAGTAATAAAATAATAATTTTTAAATTAGAAAGGCATGTGAAAATGTAAACATACCTCAATATCATGATGCTTCAACAACGTACACCCAAAACAACCTCACATAGATTCTAAAGGACATGATCTACCAAATGGTACCCGAGATACAAAAATAACCCTTGCATAAATAAAGTGAAACATAAACCCTAGATCTGAATGACCATGGGATAAAGAGTTCTCTAGAGATGTTGGAAGAAAACAAAACGATAAAGAGAGAGGGGTCCTATCCTTTCAATACAGTTGTATAATCACTAAGAAACCACCTTTAATACCCCATGGAGAGGATTAGAGAAGCTAAAAATATTCATGGGATGCGTCCTATTCATAGGGTTTGAATCAAAGAGGATAAGGTAAGAAACCCAACATAAAAGGAAGGAGAAAATCCCAAAAATACCCTTTCATGAGTGGGTTACACAGTTAGCACACACTGTTTAAAAAACCATGCACAAACCATGAATTTATCTATTATCTAGTGTTACATAGGCTACACATAGAGGATATAAGGATAGATAAACTATGAAATCTAACCAAGTGATCCCTTTAAACTGAGGATTCATGGTTAAACTAACTTTGCACCTTAATTGTGTGACTTATAGAAAATCCCCCAAACATCACCATTTTCACCATAAAACTCTTTTAACTAATGGGATAATTCATCCATAAAACACACCCCATAGATAAGTGACACTAGGGGTTACAAAAACTATCCACCAAGAAGTTCCCTTTATATCACTTATCACTAACAATGTCTAAGATAAAATAAAACTCAAACCTTACATGAATATAAATTTAAATAAAAATCAACAAAAACTTGAAATTTAAATCTAGAACACCCATAACATGAGAGAAAAATCAACAACCAAAATATAGTAAGAAACAATTGATAAAATGGAAAATAGGTGTGTGAATATTTAGATCATAAACCTATCTACATTTTAGGGTAGTGTGAGCATATATTTACTAAATAACATTCTTTTTACATCTTTGAAATTATCATCACATTCCCTTTTCCATTTAAACATAACTTCTTTTCAAGTCAACTTAATGAGTGGATTATATAGTATTAAGAAATCATACACAAATCATTGATAATATCCATCCAAACCAAGAAAAATTTGAATCTTATTTACCATGGTTGGTCTAGTCGAATGGTCAATAACAACCACATTTTCAAGATCTTCAAATATCCCCTCACTAGAGATTATGTGACCCAAAAACTGAATCTTTTTTAATCCAAAATTCACACTTTTTAAATTTTACATAATTATTTTTCTCTTCTAGATGTCTATAGTAAAATATCCATGTTCTTCCATTATATTTGAGTATACAAGAATATCATCTATAAAGACTACCAAAAACTGATCAAGATATTCTCTAAAGACTATATTCCTCAAATCCTTATAGAAAGGAGGGGAATTAGTAAGAAAAAAATCCACCAACATAAACACACAATGTCAATGCTATGTATGAAATGTTTTCTTAAGTATATCCCCCTTATTAACCCTTAAATGATGATATCCAAAATTAATATCTATCTTGGAAAAGTACTGATCTCTACGTAGTTGGTCAAATAAGTAACCAAGTTAGGGAAGAGGATATATTTCCCAATAATGATCTTGTAATGTTCTCAATAATCAATGTAGAGTCCCATTGACCAACCTTTAATCTTAGAAAATAGGACTGACATACCATAAGGTTATTCCTTAGGATGTATAAATCCATTTTCAAGATTCTCTTAGAGTTTATTTTTTATTTCATGCAACTGAATTGAGTCTATTCTATATGGATTCATTGAAATAGGTATAACACCTACTATGAGTTCTATTGAAAAAACAACTTCATGATTTGGTGGAAGACCAAGAAATTATATTTAAAATACATCATGAATCTCCTCTAAAATTGTTTTATCCTTAATGGTGAGTTTCTTCCCAACCATATGAGATATATAAACTTCTTTTATAGGAATCAATAACCATAATATTGAATAAATTTTCACCAGAAGTTCATATTCATCCTTTAATCGATAGATAAACATCGATTCATTTTGAAAATAAAATGTTACTTCCCTTCCATGGAAATTGATATGAGTTAAATATAGAGACATCCAATACATTCCAAGAATCACATATATTTACACTAAAGGAAGGATAAAAATATTTCTAGGAAGAACTATCCAACAAACATCAACCGAAGAATAATTATAAACTTGTGATTATATTTTTCTTCCATTATATATTTTCATAGTTATCTCACCATATAATTATTCAGTTGATATGATGATACCCTTAGATAATTCTATAGAAATTAAAGAGTGGTTGGATCTATAATTAAATAAAATATTATTTTCATTTGAGTGGATGGTACGTGTACCTTTCAACACATCATTATCATACTCCACCTCACTAATAGTGATCACATGATATTTGAATTTTTATTTGTACTTAAGTGGTTTTTGATGTTGATAATCATCTTTAACCGTTGTATTTGGGAATTGGTTATCCTATTTCCTCTCTTCCTTACACTTATAACATTGATGTGTCAGAGGTTAATTATGTGTATCCTTTTCTCTATTCGAACCATTATTTATATTTTTTTAATTTCACATAGGTAGTCAATTTTCCGATGATATTATTTCCCACATTTTAAAAAATCAATAGTCCCCATAAGGAAGTTTACTTAATTTTTTATCCCACACTTTGATCATAAATGAAAATTCATATTCTTTTCACTTTGGATATTTGATTTTCCTTTGAATATAGTTTTTCTATTCTTATCAATCCCATAAGACTAACATGTAACTCCATTCTCTATCTCAAACTTAAGAGTACATAAAACAATTTCTTTAAAGCTATTATAGTCTATTGTGGATGAATACATTTAGAGACTTGGTTTTATGCCACTAATGAATCAATCAATCATACTATCTGGTTGGATGATAATTCCAAAAGAGTAATTTTCATGTCATGTAAAATCTTCTTTATAGGTACAGATGGATTCATCATCCTTTTTCTTAATCTTTGGAAATTCATTTAGATAATAGGAAAAAAATAATTGTTGAAAATATGGTCTTAAACTCATCCCATTGCATAGGGTCGATTTCTTCTTGTTTCCTCATATTATTTTTGATATTCCACCATTGAACCTCTTCACTTTCCAAATGATAGACTACCAAGATGTATTTATCATGTTCCGAACATTAGAGAACCAAAAATATCATTTCAGTTATACTAATATATTGATCCTAATCTAGTGGATGAGAAGACACACTAAAAGAAAGAAGACATTATCTCTTGAAGGATTAAAAAGAATTTTGTTCCCTCATTTGACCAGTTGTAAGCCATACATTATTAATATCATGAGAAATTTTTGTGAGAATAGAAATAATATTTTCCATTCCATCTCCCATACCATTTTCTTTCTCAGGAGGAAAATCGTTGCATTGCTCGTTGCATTCAACAGTAGTGTGATTCCTTCTGATGCCCACCATTGACTACAACTAAGAAGTATATTGCAAGAAATAGTAATCATAATGAGAAACCACATAAATAAGGAAATTTACTTATAATATTTCAATTTATGATAACAAAGGTTTTATCCTAGGTTATTCATGATCATCATAAAACTATAGGATCATTACCTATACAAATAAATTTCCTTAGGGTTCTTGAAATGGGTTTCTTATACTAGTTTTTAAAAGTTAAAAAAAATATTTTCTCTAATACCACTTATAACTACAAATAATTTTCATATATATATATATATATATTTGTAAGTAGATAAATATTTGTTATAAAACATAAAAAAACCATGATAGAACCATATAGTTTTAGAGTCATTAGAAACTTAGAAACCTAAATTAGTTGTTCATAAAACATCTACATTGTCTCTCTCTTATTCCTTAATATCTAGAACTTCTTTTGACATATCTTACTTAAAATCATTATTCATATTTGGGGGGAAAGAAACATTATAAATGGTGAGCTCACATGATCAGTAAGTGTAAAAAAGGGAGATATCATCCATATCATAATAATAAAACAGAAGAGGATAAACCTAATATTTGTAAATTATAACATGCATATAAAAGGTCATCATATCATGTCATGGGACAAATTATAGATGTTTATTTAAAAACATATTCCCATAAAGCATAAAAAAATGCATGGAATTTGTGTCATATAAATAAGTATATAAAATCATTTCCATATTTTTCAAATATCATTTTCAAGACCATAATAGTGTAAAAACTCATTTACTAATTTGAGTTCACTCCTCGTTGCAGCCCGATATTACAAAACTAGATTTTACATCCTGTTTCATCCCTGTATTACTAAACCGGTATCATTTCTTGTCTCTTCCTTGTCTTAATCATGACATATAAATCATTACCCAATGCATTTAAGGGTGATATAGGTCCCAACTATAAAATAATGAAAACCATACATATGAGTTCCACAATATTATAAATCTTTCATCATATAAAAATCCTTGAAATGAAAGGGGTTTCATAATCATCATTCCAACATGACATAATCCCTGAAAAATAATGGGATTTTATAAATATAATTACATTATAAAAATAATCAATTAATTGGAATAATAGGGATAGTATAGTTGAAATATATCAATATTAAAGCATATCAAATAATACTATATTATATAGAAAATAATTTTATGAGATTACTTGAATGTAAATCTTGAAGAAAATATCATTTCTTCATTGAAAACATTTATATTTTCATAAAATTACCCACAACCTTTAATGAAAAAAATCTGTTAAAAAATACATGTAATACTATATGGGATTCTTGAAGGAAATATAGTGACAAGAATGTGTAAAAATCTATTCATGCTGTATTAGTTCATATAAAACATTGATCTTGTACTTTATCCAGATAGGTCAAAAATTTCCTCATAGGAAAAACGACAGAATATTCCATTCAAAAAGGTTAGTAAAAACATAAAAATTGGTATTAATGACATAAAAAATTATATTAAAATTGTAAGAATATTTTTGAATACTTTTTTTTAAGTAACATTGGCATTGATGATAAATATACCCCAATAAATATATATGTATAAACAATCTCATATAATAATAAGATTGAAAAATTATCCCTTACATTGGGTTTGGGTTCCTTCATATAAATAAAAAAATTCTTTATAATGGATAAAATAATGTTATAAACTTATTACATAACCATATTTATATTTATGGTCTCAAATATGATAATTTTATTACTCATTTAATAATATCTCATTATTACTCTTCTTTTGGGGGTTACCTGCTTCATTTTATTACGCATTTTTTTAAATATAAGTTCTCCATCATGGAAATCGAAAAGAATATTTTTATTTCCATAATTATATTATTGTAATATATTTAATATTTTTTATTCAATACATTTATGCAATCATTAATTATTGGTGATAATGGTGAATGAATCGCATCGCATCATGAAAATGGTAGGTCATATGTATACACCGGAAACAATATCATTCCCCTAATTGGGAAATGGTATTGAAGTGGACAATGTATATATTTTTATTGAATATATAAAATGTTGTAATAATAATATATGTTTATTATTTCCATCACTACATCCATCCAAGTAAAGAGGTGATGAAATTTTTTTACAGCATGACGTAGAGGAGGTAGGCTATACATACACACATGTGATGATTTTATTTTTCATTAGATGGATTGAAGATTGAATATGATTATTACATAATAAATATGAGGTAACATAATATAGTTGATACCAGATTTATTAATTTATTATGGAAACAAAAAAAAGATGAAGTAGAATAAGAAATGATGTTGAGAGAGTCAGTAAAAGAGATTTCCTCTTCTTTAGAGAGCTCCCTCTAGATATCCTCTTGGGGACAATAGAAATGGAATTTTGAGAAGACTAGAATCACTAAAATGTTTCTAGGGATATTGGGAAGAAAAATGGTCCTGTGATGTGTAAAGAACTGTAAATTTCAAGGATTTTTTTTCTTAATTTATTTGGGATTTTACGAGTACACAGTTTTTGACGACGCCTGATTCCGATGCCCAGTGTGCCTGGAATCAATTTCTGAAGTTTAGCTCAGGTACGTTTAGTGGATGAATGAGCGGGTTTTTTTTCTAACTTTTGAACCGGTGCTCGGAATCGAAATATGAGGGAACTGATGAAACCGCAGTGCCGGTAATTGCTTAAGAAGACTTCTACTGGAGTTGTGTTTGCTCAGGAGGTGTTGTTAAAAATGTGGTTTAATTGAAGAGTGAAATAAAATATGTGTTACAATTTTATTTCACTTCTAAGTGGTTTAACCTAATTATGGGAGTTCGGTGGGACCCACTAAATCCTAACTTCTCTTGTTAGGATATTTGTGAGGTGGGGCCCACATGATCCCCACCCCTTCAAATTCCCTAACTCCTTTAAACCCCCCCACATGAGTTATGTAACTCTCCCTCTTTAATGATTCCAACTTAACACCCAAATTAAATAGACAACTTAGTTTAATTAATTATGTGTGTTTGTTTTGAATTTTAAAAGGCTTCGCAAAGTAAAATAAAATAAGGTGTAGCTTATTTTATTTTGGGGATTAGTATCGTTGTGTTGAGATAGGTAGATCTCTTCTTCCTTGGAGAAATAACATCACCTTCTTCGTTAGAGAACACAAAGAACGTCGGCGCCAACCTCGACTTCCATTTTCTCGATGTTGACGATGCGATGCCGTCATACCGAGACAACGTCAACAGAACAATTAAAACTTTTCCTTCCTTCGTCAAGCAATCAACCTTCTTGATTTGAGGTAGGGGTTGATTTTACGTTCAAGATTATTTTGACGTTCTTCGTTAATTATTGGTAGCTTGATATCAATATAACGGGAGGAGGTTGGACCGCACAAACACGGCCGATCGTCCTCCCCTTTTGTTGTTGAACTTCTTCATGGCTTGAAACGGAGGCGACGCGGTGCCATTGCACTGCACGTAAAAAAGGTAACCATGGACGGAGCGGGCCGCGATGAAGGAACGCGGCACCGTTGCACCGCGCCAGTGAAGCCAAAGGAGGCTGCGACTAAGAGCGGGCCACGGCAGAGGGGCGCGGCGCCGTCGTGCCGCGCCGAATGGGCAAGAGCCACGGCCTTTGGGCATGGAGGTTTGGTATTGGGGGCGGCCAAACTCTTCTGGCCACCGGCGCATCAGGAGGCGGGACCCACGAGGGTCCCGCGGCAGCTCACCGGCCGGCCAAAATGGCCGGCCGTTTCGAAGAAGACCGGTGGTTTGAAACCCCCAGCAGCCAACTAGGGCGGACCCCATGGGTCCTCCGTTTTGGGAAAACAGGGGAGCGGAGCCCCACCCTTTCCACATCCGCTCAGCGTACGGGCGCCCACACCGGGCCGGTTCGCCTGCGCCGGGCCGGAACGCCCGTGCTGGCCCGGACCGCCCGCGGGGGGCCGGGCCGCCCGTGCTGGGCCGGGCTGCCCGTGCTGGGCCAGACCCCCGCACCGGGCCGGGCCGCATAGGTTGGGCCGGGCCGCGCCACCCGGGCTGGGCCACGACCAAATGGGTCGGACCCGGACCCCGGGTCGGGTCAACCCAGGGGGTATTGGGCCGGGTCAGATCGGGCCCAAACCCCATGTTTTCGGACAGATCTGTTCAAATGCCCATAACTTGGGCTACGAAACTCCGATCGACGCACTATCAGTTGCGATGAGGTCCTTGGATCAGGAAGGTCGTTTCAGTATATTACACTCAAGGTTTCAGAGAACTTTGAGTATAGCTGGGTTGGTTCGAACACGAAACCAACCGGGACCTTGGAGCGGAAAAACTTATAACTTGAGCTTTGGACGTCCGATTGACGTGCCGTAAACTTTTTTGGATTCCTCTTAGTGAGAAGTTTATTTTGGCTTACTATGCTTGAGGTTTGGACGCAGCTGGAGTATGGATCGGTTGGTTTTTATCTTAAAAACCAACCGATCCCCTGGGACGAAAAGACCAATAACTCTCAGATCGGTCGTCTGATTGACGCGCCGTCTGTCGCGTTGAGTTGCTTTTGACGAGATGGAACTTTGTGATACATAAAATCTGGTTTTCATGATAGTTGATGTATCTAAACTTTGGCTCATGGAGCAGACCCTCCCAGAATCGAGCGTGTTGTGTGCGAGAACCCTAGAGCTGGCTGCGACTGCGACGACGATGACGACTGTACTTGGATCCTCCGTGGGGTCAGCAACGATGATAACTGTACTTGGATCCTCCGTGGGTTCGGCAGCGAGGAAGATTGTACTTGAATTCTACGTGGGTTCGGCAGTGAGGATGACTATACTTGGATCCTATGTGGGTTCAGCAGCGTTGGTTACTGTACTTGGATCCTATGTGGGTCCTGCATCGACAGCATCTGTACTTGGATCCTATGTGGGTTCATAAGAGGAGATGATTCAGAGGCTACATCAATCATCTCCACCCCTCTTGGTGAATAGTATACCTGTGTGAGATGAGTCTTGACTTTCAGTCATTATCTTCGATTTGATTGACTTGCTATCCAGTGTGGATTGGGTTGTGCTTTCCTGTGTGGATTGGGTTGTACTTTCATGTGTGGAATGAGTTGAACTTGGGCTCGTGAGTTGGATAAGAACAGGAATTGATGTCTTTGGTATATGTATGGGCATATACCTAAGTAGAGTTGGTTGTTACTTCATTTTTGTTTCTTTCCTTTGTGGTTTATCCTTCGTGGATTTTGGGAGACCATCGGGAGTCTCAGGGTCCCTACTGAGTATTGTATACTCACCCCTACACGTGCTATGCCCAGACTACGTTGTGTTGAATGCAGAAGACGGACAACTCTGATCAAGGTGGAGGCTCGTGGAGCTGGACGGTACCTGGAGGAGGATCACTGGACATGATGTACGCGGATCGGACAACCGGACCCGAGGAGCTGAGGAGACTATCTGTACCCACCCTTCAGGTGGGAATTCTAGTGGATAACTCGGTGTTGCTTCTTTACTTTTCTGCTGCTATAATTTCTTTCAGTTGTACTTTACTTACAGTAGGGTTTGTATTCTGGCCCATTTACTTTCCAGCACTTACATTTATACTCAGTTTACTTAGTGTTTACTTCAGCTTGCGTACTCGGCGGTATTTGTTTACTTTATAAAGTAAATGCCTTCCATTTTTTTTGGGATTTACGCCTTTGGTTCTAGTCACCAGCCCCTAGCCTATAGAAGGCAGGATTGGGGTAGTCACAGCACGGGCCTCGCGGACGGGTCGTGACAAATTGGTATCAGGGGAGTCGGTTCTACCGTAGAACTCAGGACTCTGATAATTTCTTCTATGTGAAGCAATAATGTTAAGGGTATTGAGTATGGTTATTAGTCCCTGGAGTCTAGTGTTGGTGCGGCGGCCGACGTATCCATACACCAGAACCCTGACTTCTGATTTCTGACTCAGTGAACGAAAACATTGATTTCTTGTGTGTTTCGAAGTTTTATTTGTGATTACTTTGCGTCAGTTCACCAGGTATACTATTTTGACCGTTGAGAACCTGTTTCTTTCCGGATGGCCCCATGACCTCAGCCAGCTAGGGTTCCCAATTATGTGCGAGATGGCAGCCCATCGAGTAACGAGGCCTCGGTGCAGGGCCCCATTGCTACGAAGGCACCATCGGTCCCTCTACCTGCTGGGCCACCGATAACACCAGCCCCAGAAGCTGAGAGTGCATGTCGCCTGAGTGCACTGCATGAGTTTCAGCGTCAGAGACCGCCCATGTTTCGTGGGGAGATGAACCCTCAGGCAGTCGAGGATTGGCTAGAGGCTGTTGTTCGAATCTTCAGATTAGTAGGGACACCAGCTTACCTCATGGTGATCCTTGTAGTGAGTCTCATGTACGTAGAATCAGGTAGATGGCAGAGCCTGATGCTCCAGGTGCACGACGAGGCATCATTACTTTGGTCGGACTTCGAGAGCCTCTTCCGCTCGGAGTTTGTTCTAGCCCCCCTCCGTGCGGTGCGCATTCAGGAGCTACTACAGGTGCGGCAGGGCAGCATGACAATAGCCCAGTACTCGATGAGATTTACCGAACTCTCGTGCTACTCCACGGACATGGTACGAGACCCATTCTTCCGGGCTCGGACCTTCAAGCAAGGAATGAGACATGAGATCAGGGCTTTGATGATCTCCCTCAGCATTCCGATGCAGGAGGGAGTACTGGAGTGAGCTTTAATTATAGAGAGCTTCCTTTCTGAGCCTATGCCAGTAGCGAGGCCTACCACAGGGCGACACGTGGCATAGTCTTCTACAGCCGGCAGTAGAAAAATGTCACAGAGGTCCAAGCGGACCAGGCCATCAGGTGGGATACCACATGATACTGGTTTGGATGTGCGGGGCACACACAGTAGAGCCAGTCATACGAGAGTCATGAAGTTCTATGCATGCGGCGGGCAGGGCCACATGGCTCGTGACTGCCTGACCCGCAATGCAGAGGAGCAGAAGACGGTTGAGGGACCACCTAGGTATAGGCAGAGTTTCAACAGTGGCGTTCTACAGGGAGCAGGCAGACGAGGAAGAGGAGCTGGCAGAGCAGCGGGTGGTGGGCGACGCTTTGAGGATCTACCACCACCACCACCAGGAGGACCACCCCGACCCTAGGGAACGGGTGGACATGGGAGAGCTCAGCTTCAGGAAGCTGAGGCCTACGACCATAGTGCTCCGGAAGCAGGTGGATATGAGCGAGACTAGCTCCAGGAATAAATACCTTTGTTCTTGATGTCATTGTTTGTAGTTTCTTTGTCTTTGTACTTTGAGCTGCAGTGATAAAAGACAATTGTCCTTGTGACGTTTGTTCTCCTACCTTTTGTATGGTTGATACTGAGAGGTTCCAGATAAAACTGTTGAGTTGGCCCTTACTTTTGAGATTCCTACTAGAGGAGAACCAATGAACACACACTGCTGCCGAAAGTGTGAATCGACCCATGGAGGCGAGAGTAACGGTTGGATCTATTGGTAGTTGTGTCGAGGACTTACGACGTCGTCCATGGCATGAAATAGTACCATTCAAGTCAGGATTAACTGTAGTAGGCAAAGAACGTGGTTTATCCAGGGGATGAGACTGGATTTCTCTTCTCAGCAAAGGATAAATATTTGCAGCTCTTGAAGGACGTAAGCGAGAAAAGGGTGTATTCGAGTTCTTTTCAAATGGCTCTTCACAACCATAGTTCATTGAGCGAACAATTAATGGTTTACTCTAATCTCAAAATTCCCAAGTATGTCTTCTTATAGAAGGACCTGAACCTGAGACAGCGGCTGTTACACCCCGAGATTTTATGATTTTTTTTAATTTCATAGATGTCTTCTATTGTACGCTACACCAAAAGGAGCTTGCACTACACAGATCCCTGAATTGGCTTGCATTACACGCAATCACGACCTTCCACGATAGTGTGTGTTGTACGTAATACCGAGGTTCACTAAACAACGATATGTAATATAAACTAGCTGTTATAAATAGTAATACCCATTTTTTGAAATTTTATAAATTTTAAATTTCAAAATGGACTTCATTTTTGGATTCGGAATATCGAAATTATACTAGGGTGAATTTTTTGTATTTTTCTGAAAACTTTAAATTTTTGATGAATAGTGAAAACACTAGGATACTATTTAAAAACCGACATTTTATTTAAATAATTATTTATTTAATTTAAATTTATTTTAGGTCAAAATTGATACATAATACCTATATAAGTTCAATGTAATTCATTTGAGTCATTTTATAATAATTTTATACATATAAAAATTTTGTTGAACTTTTAACCGTTTTTTACCCACCTCCTAGGAGAATTTGAAAATTTACATAAAACTTAATTTTACCACTTCTGTAAATGTAATTTCGAAAATCCAAGAGACAAAATTAATATCACGGAGTAAAATTTGGTTCAATAAGATAAAAATATTTTTTGGCGAATAATAACTTTTTACTTTTGTTTACCACGGTTAAAAGTAAATAGGGTAATTAAGGGTAAAAATGATATTATTATTACCCTAACACATATCCTAATTATATTTTATAAGTATAATTCGACAAAAAACAACCTTAGGAATATAATATTATCATTTAGGTCCACTTGGATTAGATTAGGACATTTATTATTATTTTATTTAAAAAAAGAGTTAAAATAGTTAAAATCAATGTTTAATAACTAAATAATTTTTAATATAGGGTGATTCATTAGATAAATTCGACTATAAATATTCATTATAAAGATAAAAATATTTCCTACATAATGGTATTTTATTTATAATTTTTAGACATTAAATACTTTAATTTATTTATGACACAATGATGATGCAGTAATTATCTTATTAAAGAAATATTAACATAATTGGGGTTAAAAATTCCCAAATAAAAGTAATATGAGACTTTTTATAAATTCCATTAATTTTATAGGTTAATATGAAAGGTTAGTATTTATTTAATTAACTTTTTTTGAACTAACCATGCTGTTATGATTTTCACAAAAATCAATTACCAAATAGTGTCAAAATTGACATAAAATAGTTTTTAAAAAAAAATATTTTATTATTAATTGTTATTATATTCCTAAAAATATAAGGTTCGGTCAAATGACTTAGATAAGGGTATATATATTAATAATGAACCACTTGTGGTTCGTTTGGCTTGTTATAGTAAGTTTATTAACCATATAGTGTAAGAAAACAAAAAGACACGGTAAAAGTTAAATTATTTAACTTATAGTTAAATCTAAATGATAAGGATAAAATAGTAACCTAAACTTGTCTAAAATATATTTTTTGAGAGGATTTATACCCATCCCCATCTTAGATTATAAATAAATCAATTTTGAGCTATTAATAATAGAATATGACTTTATTATAAAATAATATTTTATGTTTTCCAAAGGTGCCCCTCTCCTCCCTTATAAAAGGGCACCGCTTCCCTCTTATATTTACACCCTTTTGAGCCTTCAAGCTCGTCCAAAACCTGACCATTTCTCTTCTCCACTTCCCTAGACACATTCTGGAGGTTCTGTTCTTCTCAAAAGACCAACTCTACTTCCTTAGGAGGAATCTTAAAGGAGGTGCGTCGAAGAAGAGGTAATATCTTCTTCTGATTCTCTCAAGTTTCTTTCTTCTTATACTTCTTCTTATTTAGTTTTATCATTATAAAGTAATAACATAAGTATTAATTATATACTTATATGTTATTATGAATATTAAACACCCATATTTCACCTTCTATCCATCCTAAGGAAAATGAAATCACCGCACGTGCGTACGTATGGAATACCGTGTCCACGCCGTGGTGTTATCTGTTTTTCCACAACCACCTTACTTTGTTGGGTATAATGGTGTAAAGAATAAAATATATGATTATTATAACATAATACGGATTCTAAGATATTATATCATCCACTAAAATTCTATTTAATAAATATGGGAACGATATCATCGCTCGTGCGTACGTACGGACTACCGTCTCCGCGACGCTATGAGATTCATTCTACATGTAAACCATTCATGAATGATTATAAAGTATATATAATAATTAATCATGAAATATATGACATAATAATGATACTAGATTTATTTGTATATATATATATATATGTATGTCATCTACTTAATTCCATTCAACTCAATAAGGAAACGAAAACAGCGTTCATGCGTACGTACGACCTACCGTCTCCATGAACGGTGTATTTCATTTAATTTATCAATATATCATATATATATATATATATGCTGAATATATATTATATATAAATCATGTTTTAAATTCTGGAATCAAGTAAATCATGATATAAGTAATAATATCAAGAACAACAAGTCGAAACACGTATGATAAATGAAACGATTTTACCGAAAACGCTGCTTTAACATGGAATTGACAAATGAACGGATAATATATAGTCGTAAGTGAATCATATATGATATCATAAATATTATTATGGTTATGTTACAAGTTAATAATATGTTTAAACCCACTATACAATATTCTCGGACACATACGGAAAAAATTGGACATAAGGTAAGGGATAAATATTCCAATCTCGTTCTTATCCGAGATCGTTATTCGTATGTATTTATTGGGGTTATTATTATCATCCATGCCCATGTTTTATAGAACTTTTTTCATGTATTTTTGAAGTCCTTTTTACCCCTTTTTGAAATTTACCACATGTTATGAAATGAATCTTACTTTTGTTTACCACATGGGGAAATTTTTTACTTTTCCGACAAAAGTACGAGAAGAATGTTATTTTAAACTTTTACGGTGTGAAAGGATTTTTACAGTTTCATAAAGCCTTATTTTAATGAAGGTTACTCTATAAGATTTCAAAAATAATTTCAAAAAAATTCTTTTATTTTAAAATTTCATTGAATTTTGTGAAAATAAAATGATTTTGAATAAGAAAGGATAGTTTCCTCAAGAATTTATTTTAGGTGTTTTATCAAAACCATTTTCCATCTAAGATGACATTATTTCATATGTATATGTTTCAAGTATAATGTCTCTATGATTTAAATGGTTTCACTTTTCTTATGATGAAATGATATCCATTTGTTTTATATAGATTATGTTATGATGGGATGATGTTTATGAAACCCATTTTATTCATTGGGTTATTATGAATGATGTATGTTTATTTTGTGGCACATGAAAGAATGATTTCATTATGAGATGGGTGGGACCTATATCTCCCTCCAATTCATTGGGTAATGATTTATATCTCATGAGATAGACATGGATGGAATGGGAAGTTAATCTAGTTCAGTGTTACAGGACTGAAACGATGAGTGAAATTGATTCAGAAAGGGACTTTGTCCACTAAGATGGTCATGGCAGTAATGCCTTGGCTACAATGGAAATCATAACATGTGCTTAATGGTTTCCACAATTAAATTCTTTATTCCCATGCTATTTTATCATGATTGATGATCCATTATGATATATGCCTTACGTACTTCCAGGATTTATGTCTTTGCTCAAGATTTTGATGTTTAGATTTTATGTTCAAGTTTATGCATTCAAATGTTTATGGATTGTTTTATGTTCTCTATGTTTACCCTTACTGATCATTTGAGCTCACCCTTTTAATATTTTCTTTTCCCCAGGATATAAAGAAAGGTTTTAGGTAAGAAAACCAAAAGGGGAATATCTTTATGGGAGATGTTGAAGATCTTTCACCATGATTAGAAGATTACGTTCCGAGTTTCCAAAGACACTAAACAAATATGATCTTTGGGCGTATGTTTTTTTCATATATTAAATATTCCGCAAAAGTAATGTAATGTGCATGTACGTCAAGCTTCAGGCCTCTACATTTGGTATCAGAGGAAAGGTTTAGTTAACCTTTGGAAACTATGATGTGAAAACTTTAGTGATATCCGTAGATATATTTCTAAGGTATGTCTAAGTATGTCCCTAAGGATTAGTATAACTATAGTTTACAGTCCTAAAATTATGTTGACGATCATGAATAACCTAGGGTGAACCTAAGGTGTCATGGATTAAATAATGTGTGATAATTTAGACATCCCATAAGAGACTTTTTATGATTATGTGGTTCCTCATTATTTTAACTGTTTCTTACACTATGGTTTCTGGTCTTAGTCAATGGAGGGAATGAGAAGGAATTCAGTCAACATTGATTCCAATGGACAAATTGGTGACTACGATCAACGAAAATATGTAACGCCTGGAGAGGATGATATTGTGATTATGCCGAATCAGTCATCTCGATATATGATTAACAAGGTGAAATTTAGTTGTATTCCTAAGTCATCAAATAAGAGGAATATGGAATATTATGCATGTTCGCATGATGAGGATCATAGAGAAACGAATATTGAGATTTCTAAAGAAGGGAAGAAGAACCTTGAGGAATACCTCAAATGGAGGGGAAGATGTTATCTATGTGAAGAAAAGGGTCATAGAGTGACAGACTGTTATGGAGTCCAATGTCGTATCTGCGGAGAACATGGGCATTACCCAACTCAATGCCCTGACCTAATAAGTTACTTCTAAATCGAGGAAGGAAATATTACAAGACAATCATCAAAGTGGATGGATTGAAGGGATTAAGTATTGTAAGTCAATAATAATGTATTTGAGGTACTTTTATAGTATATTGAAATATTTTTGTATTGGTCCATTGTGGTTTTCTATAAGAATATGGTACTGGTAACCATGAAAAGTGACTCAAATATTTTGGAAAACAGATGATATTCTCATAATGAAGGGATAAGGAGAAAATAAATTGTCTAATAATATTAATGAGCTCATGATTGATATAAGGACTAAGTGATATCATGGTTTGAGTATATAGAATATTTGGGATTTTGGTATGTGGAAAGAGTTAACTTTTGACAGCACTCATGTTTTCACTAAGGTTCTATGGTAATTCATGTTTTAAAAGAATACATGATTAATGTATTCACATGTTTGGAATGTGACCAACAGGATGTATCTTATGATATATGGGGCATAAATGATGGCATTCACATGCTTTTTATGTGACATTTCAAGTAATCGTTTTCTTTATACTATGAGATTGGACAGATGTATTTTGGATAAGCCAGAAGATTAGAATGGATTATGTTGGACATCAGATAGTATTGTTTAAGGATAGAACTTTTTGTTATAAAATTATTGTTTTAGAAAAAGTATAACCTACAGGACGAGTGAAAACCCGTCGCATCAGACAAGGCTGTGATAATCGAACACACAACTGAAGTGCGACATGCCTTTATCGCCTGCCACTGGCCTACAGGAAGTCCCTGGTTAGTAGAAACTAGTTTTATTTTATTAAGAGATATGATAGATAAATTATAAGTCCATTTTTGGAATCATATATGATTAATCTCACCATATATGGACTTATGTATATTTAATAACTTATACTATCCTTTTTGTGATAGAAACAGATGGGATGACTTATCATTCTATCGCATGATCTACTAACACTTCATGAATGAAAAATTCAGCTTCATTTCTTTAAATAAAGATGAAGTGGAAATTGTTCATGGAATGACCAACAATGATATTATACTAAAATCAAGTAAGTATTTCTCATTATGTAAAAGTTCATCATCGTTAGGGAAATTATCTTGGAAACAAAAAATGTTGTTATAGTACTCTCATATCTGATGAATCAGATGGTACCTTAGATCATCACAAATTTATGGCTTTGTGATTGTTGGATTTTTCATAGCCATGTTCTCTACCACTCTCCATCAGAATGTGACTGTTAGATTTCTCTTCCATATCCATATTTTCACCTATGTTCTCCTATGTGGAAACCCATGGATAAGTTAATTTGGGTAACCGTTACATTTCATACATTAGTTTTAAAATTAAGCTTTAGTATTCCTTTTTACGATGTGGGTTTCTATTAAAGAAAATTTCAAGTACTAAACGATTTATAACCCCGACGAATTTTGAGGGAGAAATTCATTTTAAGGGGGGTAGAATGTAACACCCCGAGATTTTATGAAAAATATATTTTTTAATTTCATTGATGTCTTCTATTGTACGCTACACAAAAAGGATCTTGCACTACATGCATCCCTGAATTGGCTTGCATTACACGCAATCGCGACCTTCCACGATAGTGTGTGTTGTACGCAATACCGAGTTTCACTAAACAACGATATGTAATATAAACTAGCCGTTATAAATAGTAATACCCACTTTCTGAAATTTTATAAACATTATCATTTAAAATGGACTTCATTTTTGGATTCAGAATATCGAAATTAGCCTAGGGTGAATTTTTTGTATTTTTCTGAAAACCTTCAATTTTTGATGAATAGTGAAAACACTGGGTTACTATCTAAAAACCGACTTTTTTATTTAAATAATTATTTATTTAATTTAAATTTATTTTAGGTCAAAATTGATACATAAAACCTATATAAGTTCAATTTAATTCATTTGAGTCATTTTATAATAATTTTAGACATATAAAAATTTTATTGAACTTTTCACCGTCTTTTACCCACCTCCTTGGAGAATTTGAAAATTTACATAAAATTTAATTTTACCGCTTCTGTGAATGGAATTTTGAAAATCCGAGAGACACGGTTCATATCAAGGAGTAAAATGTGGTTGAATAAGATAAAAATAATTTTTGGTGAATAGTAACTTTTTACTTTTATTTACCACGGTTAAAAGTAAATAGGGTAATTAAGGGAAAAATGATATTATTATTACCCTAAAACATGTCATAATTCTATTGGATAAGTATAATTAGACCAAAAAAAACCTTAGGAATATAATATTATCATTTAGGTCCACTTGGATTAGATTAGGATATTTATTATTATTTTATTTAAAAAAAGAGTTAAAATAGTTAAAATCAAAGTTTAATAACTAAATCATTTTTAATATAGGGTTATACATAAGATAAATTCGACTGTAAATATTCATTAGAAATCTAAAAATATTTCCTACATAATGGTATTTTATTTATAATTTTTATACATTTAATACTTTAATTTATTTATGACAAAATGATGATGCAGTAATTATCTTATTAATGAAATATTAACATAATTGATGTTATAAATTCCCAAATAAATGTAATATGAGACTTTTGATGAATTAAAATAATTTTCTAGGTTAATATGAAATGTTATTATTTATTTAATTAACTTTTTTTGAACTAATCATGCTGTTATGATTTTCACAAAAATCAATTACCAAATAGTGTCAAAATTGACATAAAATAGTTTTTAAAAAAAATATTTAATTATTAATTGTTATTATATTCCTAAAAATTTAAGTTTCATCCAAATGACTTAGATAAGGATATATATATTAATAATGAACCACTTGGGGTTTTTTGTCTTGTTATAGTAAGTTTATTAACCATATAGTGTAAGAAAACAAAAAGACATGGTAAAGGATAAATTATTTAACTTAGAGTTAAATCTAAATTATAAGGATAAAATAGTAACTTAAACTTGTCTAAAATCTATTGGTTGAGAGGATTTTGACCCAGACCCACCTTAGATTCAAAATAAATCAATTTAGAGCTATTAAAAACTGAATATGACTTTATTATAAAATAATATTTTATGTTTTCCTAAGGTTCCCCTCTCCTACCTTATAAATTGGAACCCCTTCCCTCTTCTATTCACACCCTTTTGAGCATTGTGGCTTGGCCAACCCCTGCCCATTTCTCTACTACACTTCCCTAGAAACATTCTGGAGGTTCTGGTCTTCTCAAATAACCAACTCTACTTCCTTAAGAGGAAGCTTAAAGGAGGTGCGTCAAAGAAGAGGTAATATCTTCTTTCGATTCTCTCAAGTTTCTTTCTTCTTATACTTCTTCTTATTTAGTTGTCTCATTATAAAGTAATAACATCAATATTAATTATATACTTATATGTTATTATAAATATGAAACAACCATATTTCACCTTCTATCCATCCTACAGAAAAAGAAATCACCGCACGTGCGTACGTACGGAAAACCGTCTCCACGCCGTGGTGTAATCTATTTTTCCACCACCACCTTACTTGGATGGGTATAATGGTGTAAATATTAAAATATATGATTATTATAACATAATAATGATTCTAAGATATTATATCATCCTATAAAATTCCATTCAATAAATATGGGAACGATATCATCGCTCATTCGTACGTACGGACTACCGTCTCCACGACGCTATGAGATTCATTCTACATGTAAACCATTCATGAATGATTATAAAGTATATATAATAAGTAATCATGAAATATATGAAATAATAATGATACTATATTTATGTATATATATGTATGTCATCTACCTAATTCCATTAAATTCAATAAGGAAACGAAAACAACGTTCATGCGTACGTACGACCTACCGTCTCCATGAACGGTGTATTTCATTTCATTTATCAATATTTCATATAAATATGTATATGCTGAATATATATTATATATAAATCATGTTTTACATTCTGTAACTAAGTAAATCAGGATATAAGTAATAATATCAAGAACAACAAGTCGAAACACGTACGATAAATGAAACGATTTTACCCAAAACGTTGCTTTAACATGGAATTGACAAATGAACGGATAATATAAAGTCGTAAGTGAATCATATATGATATCATAAATATTATTATGGTTCTGTTACAAGTTAATAATATGTTTAAACCCACTATACAGGAGTCTCGGACACATACACAAGAAATTGGAAATAAGGTAAGGGATAAATTTTCCAATCTCGTTCTTATCCGAGATTGTTATTCGTATGTATTTATTGGGGTTATTATTATCATCCATGCCCATGTTTTCTAAACATTTTTTCATTTATTTTTAAAGTATTTTATACCAATTTTTGAAAGTTACCACATGTTATGAAAGGAATCTTACTTTTGTTTACCACACGAGTAACTTTTTGACTTTTCCGACAAAAGTACGAGAAGAATGTTATTTTAAACTTATACAGCGTGAACGGATTTTTATGGTTTCATAACGCCTTATTTTCATGAAGCTTACTCTACAAGATTTCATGAATATTTTCAACAAAATTCTTTTCTTTTAAAATTTCATGGAATTTTGAGAAAAGAAAATGATTTTGAATAAGAAAGGATATTTTCCTTAAGAATTTATTTCAGGTGTTTTATCAAAACCATTTTCCATCCAAGATGAAATTATTTCATATGTATATGTTTCAAGTATAATTTCCCTATGATTTAAATGGTTTCAATTTTCTTATGTTGAAATGATATCCATTTGTTTTATATGGATTATGTTATGATGGAATGATGTTTATGAAACCCATTTTATTCGTTGGGTAATTATGAATGATGTATGTTTATTTTGTGGCACACGAAAGAATGATTTCATTATGAGATGGGTGGGACCTATATCTCCCTCCAATGCATTGGGTAAAGATTTATATCTCATGATATAGACATGGATGTAATGGTAAGTTAATCTGGTTCCGTGTTACAGGACTGAAACGAGGAGTGAACTCGATTCAGAAAGGGACTTTGTCCACTAAGATGGTAATGACAGTAATACCTCGGCTACTATGGAAATCGTAACATGTGTTTAATGGTTGCCACAATTAATGATTTATTCCCATGATATTTTATCATGATTGATGATCCATTATGATATATGCCTTACATACTTCCAAGATTTAGGTCTTTTCTCAAGATTTTGATGTTTAGAATTTATGTTCATGTTTTTTAACTCAAATGTTTATGGATTGTTTTATGTTCTCTATGTTTACCCTTACTGAGCATTTGAGTTCACCCTTTTAATGTTTTCTTTTCCCCAGGATATAAAGGAAGGTTTTAGTTAAGAAAACCAAAAGGGGAAAATCTTTGTGGGAGATGTTGATGATATTTCAGCATGATTAGAAGATTACGTTACGAGTTTCCAAAGACACTAAACTAATACGATCTTTGGGCATCTGTTTTTGTCATGTATTAAATATTTCACAAAAGTAATGTAATGTCCATGTACGTCAAGCTTCGGTTCTCTACAGCGGCTATGGATCGAGTTCCACCAGGACTATGACTTTGTGATAGTCTATACTCCTAGTAAGGGGAACGTAGTAGCTGATGATCTTAGTAGGAGATCATGCTTTCAGCTACTTGGAGAGGCTATAGAGCAGTTAGCCGCTTTACAAATATCCTTCTTGGATAAATATGGGGAAGACTTTCTTTAGTCCCCCATAGTGACTCCTCCACCACTTCAGCGGGCCAGAGAGGCACAGCGTGGGGACGGTGACTGTGAGACGCGACGTGCACAAATTTCCACATGACATGCACCTGATGGATTTTCTGTAGGAGGAGAGAACGTAATTTTTTTAGAGGATGTGCTATGGTACCAGTTGTTTTATAGGAGCAGGTACTGAGGGAGTTGTATGTATCCCCTTTGGCGGTACATCCAGAAGGGGAGAAGATGTACCATGATCTCAGACGATAACACTGGTGGACGGGTATGAAGAAGGGTGTGGCAGAGTTCGTTTCACGATGCCTCACCTGCTAGCAGGTGAAGGCGGAGCACCAGGTACCAGCAGGCTTGGTATAGGCCTTGGAGGTCCTGGAGTGGAAGTGGGACGAGATAACTATGGATTCTGTTATTGGACTTCCATGTACTTTTAGGGGACACGACTCCATTTGGGTGATCATCGACTGACTCACCAAGTCGGCCCACTTCTTACCAATCAGAGAGCAGGGCTCAGTGGAGAGCTTGGGACTCCTATACGTCCATGAGATCGTACGACTTCATGGTATGCCATCATCTATCGTCTCCGATCGAGATGCTCACTTTACTTCCCATCTTTGGAAGGGGTTGCAGGAGGCATTTGGGATGCAGCTACGCCTGAGCACCACATTTCACCCTCAGACGGATGGTCAGATGGAGAGGACCATTCAGACTCTCGAGGACATTCTCTGTGCATATGTCCTCGAGTTTGGTCGTAGCTGGGAGGATCAACTACCCTTGGTGGAGATTGCATATTGAAACAGCTACCACTCCACCATCAGAATGGCACCATACGAGGCATTGTACGACCGACCTTGCAGATCACATCTGTGCTGGATAGATCCTGGGGAGTCCGCACTTGTGGGACCAGAGATGCTCCAGGCCATGATAGACAAGGTGCAGGTCATCTAGGAGCGGATGAGGAGAGCTCAGAGCCGACATAAGTCCTATGCTGACAGGAGGTGGAGGCCACTAGAGTTCGAGGATGGCGACAACGTTTTCTTACAGGTCTCACCTCGGCGTGGATTACGGAGATTTGGCCGTGGCGACAAGTCATCTCCGCACTTCATCGGACCATTTCAGGTTCTCAGCAGGATAGGCGAGGTGGATTATCGCCTCGATCTTCCACCTCAGTTACACCAGGTGCACGACATCTTCCACGTATCTCAGCTGAGGAGATACGTGCACGATCCGACACATATCATTGATCACGGGGAGCTGGACATCGATGATGGGGAGACGTTTTCAGAGGTTCCAGTGGATATCGATGATCGACAGGAGCGGGTCCTATATGGATAGTCGATTCCTCTAGTGCGCATCAAGTGTAAGCATGAGAAACTATAGGAGAGCACATGGGAGCGGATGGCTCAGATGCTGCAGCGCAGGTAATTTCTTAAGAAGACTTTTACTGGAGTTTCGTTTTCTCGGGAGGTGTTGTTAAAAATGTGGTTTAATTTAAGAGTGAAATAAAATATGTGTTACAATTTTATTTCACTTCTATGTGGTTTAACCTAAGTATGGGAGTTGGGTGGGACCCACTAAATCCTAACTTCTCTTTTTTAGGATATTTGTGAGGTGGGGCCCACACGAGCCTGCCCCCTTCAAATTCCCTAACTCCTCTATACCCCCCCACATGAGTTATGTAACTCTCCCTCTTTAATCATTCCAACTCAACACCCAAATTAATTAAACAACTTAGTTTAATTAATTATGTGTGTTTTTTTTGAATTTTGAAAGGCTTGGAAAAGTAAAATAAAAGAAGGTGTAGATTATTTTTTTTGGGGTTAGTATCATTGTGTTGAGAGAGGGAGAGCTCTTCTTCCTTGGAGAAAGAACTTCACCTTCTTCGTTGGAGAACGCAAAGAACGTCAGCGCCATACTCGGATTCCTTTTTCTCGACGTTGACGAAGCGATGCCATCATCCCGTGACAACATCAATAGAAAAAAAAACTTTTCCTTCCTTAGTCAAGAAATCAACCTTCTTGATTCGACGTAGGGTTTGATTTTACGTTCAAGATTATTTTGACGTTCTTCGTTAATTATTGGCTGCATGATATCAATATAACAGGAGGAGGTCAGACTGCACAAAGATGGAAGATACTCATCCCCTTTTATTGTTGATCTTCTTTGTGGCTTGAAACGGAGGCAAAGCGGTGCCGTTGCACCATGCAAAAACAAGAGAACGACAGCCGGAGCGGGCCGTGGTGAAGGAATGCGGCGCCGTTGCGCCGCGCCGGTGAAGCTAAAGGAGGCCGCGACCAAGAGCAAGCCACAGCGGAGGGGCGCGGCACTGTCGCGCCGCGCCGGATGGGCAAGAGTCGTGACCTTTGGCCACGGTGATTTGACAAGGGGGCGGCTGGACTCCGCCGACCGCCGGTGCATCAGGTGGCGGGACCCGCGGGGGTCCCACGAAAGCTCACCGACCGGCCAAAATGGTCGGCCGTTTCCAAGAAGACTGGGGGTTTGAAACCCCTGGTAGCCAACTAGCACGGATCCCATGGGTCTACCGTTTAGGGAAAATAGGGGGCGACACCCCCCCTTCCGTGTCCGCTCAGCGCACGGACGCTCGCACCGGGCCGATTCGCCCGCGCCGGGCTGGGGCGCCCGCGCCGGGCCGGACCCCCACACCGGGCTGGGTCGCGTAGGTTGGGCTGGGCAGCGCCACCCAGGCTGGGCCGCGCCCAAACAGGCCAGACCCGGACCCGGGTCGGGTCGACCTGGTTCAGGCTAACGTAGGGGGTATTGGGCTGGGTCGGACCGGTCCCAAACCCCCTGTTTTCAGACAGATCTGTTCAAACACCCACAACTTGGGCTACGAACCTCCGATCGATGCACCGTCAGTTGGGATGAGATCCTTGGATCGAGACGGTAGTTTCGGTATATTACACTCGAGGTTAAGGAGAACTTTGGGTATGGCCATGTTGGTTCGAACACAAAACCAATCGGGCCCTTGGAGCGGAAACGCTTATAACTTGAGCTTCGGATGTCTGATTGACGTTCCGTTGACTTTGTTGGATTCCGCTTAGTGAGACAGTTCTTTTGGATTGCAACACTCGAGGTTTGGATGCAGCTGGTGTACAGACGAGTTGTTTTTAGCTTAAAAACCAATCGGTCCCCTCAGACGAAAAAGCCAATAACTCTTAGACCGGGCATCCGATTGACGCACCATCTGTTGCGTTGAGTTCCTTTTGACGAGACGGAACTTTGTGATACATCAACTCTGGTTTTCGTGACAGTTGATGTATCGACCCTTTGGCTCGCGGAGGGGACCCTCCCGAAATTGAGCGTGCTGTCACGACACGTCCTCGGGGCCCATGTCGTGACAACCCCAAGCCCGCCTTCCATAGGCCAGAGGCTGGCGACTAGAACCAAAGGCCTAAATCCTGATAACTGGGAAGGTATTTCCTTTATAAAAGTAACAAAACACCACAGAGTACAAGTGGAAGTAAAACACTAAGTACAAAAAAAGATGTGCTGAAAAGTAAATGGGCCAGAATACAAACCCAATCGAAAGTACAATTACAACTGAAAGAAATTACAACAAGGACAAGAAGCTTGATAAAGATAGAAGCAGCTCCTAGGTCATCCTCCTCAGATCCTACCTGAAGGGTAGGTACAGATAGCGCAACTCCTGAATCGTCCACCACGGATCCTACCTGAAGGGGAGGTACAGATAGCCTCCACAATGCTCTCGCCCGTCAACCACCTCCGAGTGTCGCCTCGTAGTGAAGTCCACCACTGGATACTGTCTCATCGTGAGGTCCACCTCCGGGTACCGTCTAGTCCTCGAACACTCGACCTCTGTCTACGCTGCCCATCGTCTGCAACCAATACAACGAGGTGCGGGCATAGCCCGTGCAGGGGTGAGTATAACGATACTCAGTAGGCACCCCGAGACCCTCAAGGTCTCACTAAATCCAACAAGGATAACCACAAAGAATATCTCAACAGATAACCTCTACTTAGGTATATGCCCATACATATACCCAAGTTATCAAGTAACCCATTTCAATCATTAGGAAACACAAGGATTATGAAATCAACGGATAACCTCTACCCAGGTATATTTCCATACATATAACTAAGTTATCAAGTAACCCATATCAATAATGAGGAAACACAAATATTACAAACTCATCTCAACCAATATTTTATTCATGACGTCGAAACCATGGCTGCTGGAGAACTCCTCCTCCGTCGAGTACAGTGGGCCTCCCGCTACAACCAAGCGCGCCAGACTCCTTGGACTGCTGTAGTACTCCATCTGTCGAGTACTGTGGGCCTGCTGCTACAACCAAGCGCTTCCCACCATGGGTCTACCGCTACAACTAACCGCTCCCCCTCATAGGTTCCAGAGGTACTCAATCAGTTGAGTATCGCGGGTCTGCCGCTACAACCAAGCGCTCCTCCGCCGTGGGTCTGCCACTACAACCAAGTGCTCCCCTCATAGCCTCCAGAGTTACTCCTTCTGTTGAGTACCGTGGGTCTACCGCTACTACAAAGTGCTCGTCTGCCATGGGTCTGCGGCTACAACCAAAAACTCCCCACTGGGCTACCTGAAACACCCCAAGTCGATAGATCAACAGTCATCAAGTCTCAGCCAGCTACTAGGTCTCTGCACTATGCAAGCTCGTCACCGGGAGGGTCCGCTCCACGAGCTACTGGTTGATACTCCAAGTATCACAAAGTTCCACGAAGAAGCATCTCAATGTACCGCCTCATCATAGGGGTCTCAACGCAATAGACCGCGCGTCAGTCGGACGCCCGATCTGTGAGATACTAGCCTTTTCGTCCTAGGGGCCCGGTTGGTTTCGTGTGCGAACCAACATGGAAGTATCTCTATTGTACCCCGAACTCTCATAGGGTATTCTCATTGGGAACGTTTCTCAACGTGATCACCAATGCCACTGACGGTTCGTCAAACGGACGTCCGGTCTGAAAGTTATCAGCCTTTCCCTTCCAGGGGCCCGGTTGGATTTCGGAGACAATCCAACCCGGCCATTAACCAACTACATCCAAAACTCAGGACAAGCATGCCATAAGTTCCGTCTCATCAAGAGGAATCCAACAAAGTCGACGTCATGTCAATCGGACGTCCGGAGCTCGAGATATAAGCATTTCCGCTCCGAGGGCCCGATTGGTTTCGTATCCGAACCAACCCGACTGTACTCTATGTTCTCCAAAACCTTGAGTGTAATATACCGAAATGACCGCCTCGATCCAAGGATCAGTATGAAACTAACTGTGCATCGATCGGAGTTCCATAGCCCATGTTAAGGGCAACAGACCGAAAAAGTCCGGTATTAGGGGGTTCGGGCCCGGTCCGACCCGGCCCGGTACCCCCTGGGTCAGCCCGAACCGGGTCGACCCAACCCGGGTCCGGGTCTGGCCCACTTGGGAATGGCCCGGTCTGGCTGGCGCGGCCCGGCCTGGCGGCCCGGTGCGCTGGTGCTGGCCAGGGCTAGGTGGCTCGATCGTTCGGCCGAGCAGATGGGGATACGGGGGCGCGCCCTGCCCCCCACCTTTTTGTAACCGTGGCCCCATGTGGGGTCCTCTCACTTTCGGCCAGCCGGGGGTTACGAACCCCTGGCTCTTCCTCTGATCGGCCGGCTCGCTCCGGCCAGCTGGCTGCTGCTGACACAGGACCAGCGCTGGCCGGTCCCCCTGCTCCGATGCTGGCGGCCTGGAACCGGCCGCCGGTCCCTGCTCCGCCGCGGCCCCGCTCCGGCCATGGTGTCTTTGGGGTTCTCCGGCGCATCGCGACGACGCCACATTCTTGGTTCGATTTTCAAATGTGCAGCGCGTCGGCACCGACCATCCTTGCCGCTTATTCCCACGCGGTGCGACGACACCGCATCACTTTCCTTAGAACCGTAATCAACACAAAAGATAAGAGAGGAGGGTCGGCTGTGTTTGTGCGGTCCGGCCCCCTCCCGTTAATCGATAGCAAACAGTCCAGTTGAATGAGTAACGTTGATAGATGAAAACACGAATATCATCAACAATAAAAATTCCCCTACCTCGAGCGGTTGATGATTCGAAGATTGTCGCGGGAGAAGGAACGTCACGGAAGAAGCGTCGCGGAGGAAAGGTCATTGGCATCGCGGTACACAGCGTTGCGTAGTAGATCTCTGAGGTTTTGGCGTTCTTCGTCGTAGATCGGTGTGTTCTTCGCATTCTTCGCGTTCTTCACATTCTTCGGTGAAGAAGATGAAGATCTTCAAGCCTCCCCTTAGCTTTTCTCCAAATCCTCTCAATGCAACAAGTTCCAACCAAAATTAAATAAGTACTTCACTTATTTTATTAACATAACTTAAGTATTTGAAATTCAAAAGTTGAATTAATCCATTCAATTAATTAACTCAACTTGACTTAATAAATGGAGGGTTATGGAAGGTTAGGGAAGATAAATAGGTGGGGTTTTTGTGGGCCCCACCACTCTTATAACCGCCCATGGGAAGTTGGGTGGTTACCCCAACTTCCACTCAAAGGTTTTAACCACTTTAGAAATAAAAATTGTAGCTAATTTTTTTTTAACTTCCACAATTTTTAACAACTTCTCTTGTGAAAACACAACTCCGGAAAAGGTGTTCCTATGCAATTACTAGCGGTGCGAATTCATCGGTGCCCTCAGAATTCGATTCCGGGCACCGGTTCAAAAGTTAGAAAAACCCACTCGTTTGATCACTAAACGTACTCGAGCTAATCTTCGGATAGAAATTACGGGCACACTGGGCCTCAGAATCAGGTGCCATCAGAAACCACGTTCTTGTAAAATCCCAAAGAAAATTAAGAAAAAATTTCCCTTGAATTTTACAGGTCTTTACATTACTCCCACCTCAGGGCTTTACGTCCCTGTAAATCTTTAACATAGCCTAAGGTTACAAAATCGGTACTGAGCACGCATCTGAGCCTTCCGCTCCCATGTGCTCACCTGGAGGTTCCCGTACTGCCCGTGAAAGCCCACCCGAGGAATCGACCTATCCTCGTAGGATTCGCTCCTGTCGTTCCTCGATCCCCACTGGAACCTCCGTGAGGGTCACCCCATCACCCAAGTCCAGCTCCTCATGGTCAATAAAAAGCGAAGGGTCGAGATTTTATCTCCTTAGTTGAGATACATGGAAGTCGTCGTGCACCTGGTGCAACTAAGGTGGGTGGGCCAAGCGGTAAACCACCTCTCCTACCCTACTAAGGACCTAGAAAGGTCTGTTGAACCTCAGAGGTAACTTGTCGCCTCGGCCACATCTCTGTAACTCACGTTGAGCTGAGACCTGTAGGGAAACATGGTCTCCAACCTCGAACTCTAGTGGTCTCTGCCCCCTGTCAGCACAAGACTTTTGCCGGCTATGAGCTGTCCTCATCCTCTCTTAGATGACTTGGACCTTTCTGGTCCTACAAGAGCTGCTGAGATTTTCTCTTTGACGATAAGAGAAATCCAGTCTCATCCCCTGGATGAACCATATTATTCGCCTAATATAGTCAATCCCAACATGGACGATAATAATCCATACCAAGGATGATGTCATAAGGCCTCGACTCTACTACCAAGAGATCCAACCGTTACTCTCGCCTCCAAGGGTTGAGTCACACTGTCGGCATCAGTGTGTGGTCACTGGGTCTCCTCCAGTAGGTATCTCAAAGTGAGAGTCAATTCAATGGTTTTTAAACCGGAACCTCTTAGTAACAACATAAAGAGGGGACATGAAGGTAAACGCCTCAAGAAAGGTGTCTTTTATTACTGCAGCTCAAAGTACAAAGACAAAAATCATCTACACACAGACATCAACAGAGCTAGAAGCAACATGAACAAAGGTCTCTAGGTCTGGAGCTAGTCCCGCTTCTGTCCATCTGCTCCCAGAGCTCCATGATCGTAGGCCTCAGCTGCCTAAAGCTGAGCTCTCCCATGTCCACCAATTCCCTGCGGTCGGGGTGGAACTCCTGGAGGTGGTGGTGGCAACACCTCAAAGCGTCGTCCACCCCCAGCTGCACGGCCAGTTCCCCTGCCACGGTCTCCTGCTCCATGTGGTCCGCCTCGATCGAACCTCTACCTCTGCCTTGGAGGTCCTTCGTTCATCTGCTGGTCATCTGTATGGCGGGTCACACAGTCACGAGGCATTTGACCAGCCCCGCTGCAGGAGTAACACTGTCCGCGCATGGTAAGTCATTCCCACCTCGGGTGCCTTGCACAAATGATCATGTGTCATTCGGTCGACCACTTGTAGGTCTAGTCCTCATGGACCTCTGCGTCATCTGTCTACTGCCTGCTGTAGAAGACTCTGCTGCAAGCCGGCTAGTGGTGGGTCCTGCTGCTGGAGACTGCTCAGAAAGGAAACTCTCCACTAAGAGGGCTCCCTCCAACACCCATGTCTGTGTCGGAATGATGTGAGAAACAACTGAAGCTCTGATCTCTCGCCTGAGCCCCTTCTCGATGGTTCAGGCCCTGAAGAATGGGTCCCGTACCATGTCCGTGGAATAGCGAGAGAGATCAGTAAACCTCGCCACTTACTGGGCTACTGTCATGCTACCCTGTCGCAGCTGTAGTAGCTCCTGGATGCTCACCGCATGGAGGGTGGATGGGATGAACTCTGTGGGGAAAAGGCTCTCAAAGTCTCTCCAAAGGTAAGATTCCTCGTCGTGCACCTGGAGCATCAAGCTCCACCGTCTGCCAGCTGCCGTGTGCAGGAGGCTCGCTGCAAGGACCACCATAAGGTCAGCTGGTGTCCCTACCAAACAGAAAACTCGTACAACAGCCTCCAGCCGATCCTCGGATGCCTGAGGGTCTGTCTCCCCATGGAACCTGGGTGGTCACTGACACTGAAACTCGTCCAGTGCACTAAGGTGACGTGCACCGTCAGCAGTTGGGGCTGGTAGCATCGGTGGCTCGGTGGGTAGAGGTACTGCCGGTCCCTCTGCTGTCAAAGGGCCCTGTACCGAGGCCTCGTCACTCGGTGGGCTGTCGTCACGCACAGCGCACGGAACCCTAGATGGTTGCCGTCATGGGGTCATCCGGAAAAGAAACAGGTGCGCCACGGTCAAGCAGTATACCTGGTGAGATGACACAAAGTAATCGCAGAGAAAACATGAAACACAGATGCAATCAATGTTTTCGTGCATTAAGTCAGAAATCAGAAGTCAGGGTCCTGGTGTACGGATACATCGGCCGCCGCACCAACACTGGACTCCCTGGACTGATGACCACACTCAATACTCTCAACACTATTGCTTCACATAGAAAAAGATCAGAGTCCTGAGTTCTGCGGTAGAACCGAACTCCTTTGATACCAATTTGTCACGACCCGTCCTCGGGGCCTGTGTCGTGACTACCCCAAGCCCACCTTCCATAGGCCAGGGGCTGGTGACTAGCACCAAATGCCTAAATCCCGATAACTGGGAAGGTATTTCCTTTATAAAAGTAACAAAACACCACATAGTACAAGTGGAAGTAAAACACTAAGTACAAAAAAAGATGTGTTGAAAAGTAAATAGTCCAGAATACAAACTCAATCGAAAGTACAACTACAACTGAAAGAATGTAGAACAAGGAAAAGCAGCTAGAAGAAGATAGAAGCATCTCCTGGGTCATCCTCCTCGTATCCTACCTGAAGGGTAGGTACAGATAGTGTAGCTCCTGAATCATCCACCACAGATCCTACCTGAAGGGTAGGTACATATAGCCTCCACAATGCTCTCGCCCGTCAACCAACTCCAAGTGTCGCCTCGTCGTGATGTCCACCACTGGATACTGTCTTGTCATGAGGTCCACCTCCATGTACCGTCCAGTCCTCGAACACTCGGCCTCGGTCTGCGCTGCCCGTCGTCTGCAACCAACACAACGAGGTGCAAGCGTAGCCCGTGCAGGGGTGAGTATAACGATACTCAGTAGGGACCCCGAGACCCTCAATGTCTCACTAAATACAACAAGGATAACCACAAAGAAGATCTCAATAGATAACCTCTACTTAGGTACATGCCCATACATATACCCAAGTTATCAAGTAACCTATCTCAATCATGAGGAAACACAAGTATTATGAAATCAACGGATAACCTCTACCCAGGTATTTGCCCATACATATACATAAGTCATCAAGTAACCCATCTCAATCATGAGGAAACACAAATATTACAAACTCAGCTCAACCAGGATTTTATTCATGACGTTGAAACCACGGCTGTTGGAGAACTACTCCTCCATTGAGTACAGTGGGCCTACCGCTACAACCAAGCACGCTGGACTCCTTGGACTGCTGTAGTACTCCATCTGTCGAGTACTGTCGGCCTGCTGCTACAA
Organism: Viscum album; assembly: GCA_963277665.1. Lineage (NCBI taxonomy): Eukaryota > Viridiplantae > Streptophyta > Magnoliopsida > Santalales > Viscaceae > Viscum > Viscum album. Next base: position 1,689,745,768 of record OY728119.1, read on the forward strand.
CCAAGTGCTTCCCACCATGGTTCTTCCACTACAACCAAGAGCTCCCCCTCATAGGTTCTAGAGGTACTCCTTCTGTTGAGTACCGCGGGTCTGCTGTTACAACCAAGCGCTCCTCCGCCGTGGGTATGCCGCTACAACCAAGCGATCCCCCTCATAGCCTCCAGAGGCACTCCTTTTGTTGAGTACCACTGGTCTGCCGCTACAAACAAGCTCTCCTCCACCGTGGGTCTGCCGCTACAACCAAGCGCTCCCCACTGGGCTATCCGAAACACACCGAGTCGATAGATCAGTAGTCGTTAAGTCTCAGCCAGCTACTAGGTCTTTGCACTCTGCTAGCTCGTCACCGGGAGGGTCCGCTCCACGAGCTACTGGTCGATACTACAATTATCACAAAGTTCCATGAAGAAGCATCTCAATGTACCGCCTCGTCATAGGGGTCTCAACGCAATAGACGGCGCGTCAGTCGGACGCCCGGTCTGTGAGTTACTAGACTTTTCATCCCAGGGGCCCGGTTGGTTTCGTGTGCGAACCAACATCAACGTATCTCAATTGTACCCCAAACTCTCATAGGGTATGCTCATAGGGACCGTTTTTCAACGTGATCACCAATGCCACTGATGGTTCGTCATACGGACGTCCGGTCTGAAAGTTATCAGCCTTTCCGTTCTAGGGGCCCGGTTGGATTTCGGGTACAATCCAACCTGGCCATTAGCCAACTGCATCCAAAACTCAGATGAAGCATGCCAAAAGTTCCGTCTCATCAAGAGGAATCCAACAAAGTCGACGACACATCAGTCGGACGTCCGAAGCTTGAGATATAAGCGTTTCTGCTCTGAGGGCCCGGTTGGTTTCGTATCCGAACCAACTCTGCCGCACTAAAAGTTCTCCGAAACCTTGAGTTTGATATACCTAAACGACCGTATCGATCCAAGGATCACTACACAACTGACGGTGCATCGATCGGAGGTCCGTAGCCCATGTTATGGGCAACAGACCGAAAAAGTCCAGTATTAGGGGGTCGGGCCCGGTCCGACCCGACCCGATACCCCCTGGGGCGGCCCGAACCGGGTTGACCCAACTCGGGTCTGGTTCCAGCCTGCTTGGGCGCGGCCCGGCCCGGCCTGGCGGCCCGGTGCACTGGCATTGGCCAGGGCCAGGTGGCTGGGCCGTTTGGCCGAGCGGATGGGGATGCGGGGGGGGGGGGGGGGGGGTTAGCTGCCCCCCTTCTTTTTGTAACCGCGACCCCATGCTGGGGCCACTCACGTCCGGCCAGCTGGGGGTTACGAACCCCTGGCTCTTCCTCTGACCGGCCATCCCGCTCTGGCCGACCGGCTGCTGCCGACACCGGACCGGCGCTAGCCGGTCCCCCTGCTCTGACGCCGGCGGCCTGGAAGTGGCCACCGGTCCCTGCTCCGCCGCGGCCCCGCTCCGGCCACGGTGTCTTCGGGGTTCTCCAGCGCGGCGCGACGGTGCCGCGATCTTGGTTCGATTTTCAAATGCGCGGCGCGTCTGCACCGCGCATCCTTGCCGCTCATTCCCGCGCGGTGCGACGACACCACGTCACTTTCCTTTGAACCGTAATCAACACCAATGATAAGAGAGGAGGGTCGACCGTGTTTGTGTGGTCCGGCCCCCTCCCATTAATCGATAGAAAACGGTCCAGTTGAACGAGTAACGTTGACGGAAGAAAACACGAATATCATCAACAATAAAAATTCCCCTACCTCGAGTGGTTGTTGATTCGAAGATTGTCACGGGAGAAGAAACCTCACGGAAGAAGCGTTGCGGAAGAAGGGTTGTTGGCATCGCGTAGTCGATCTCCGAGGATTCGGCGTTCTTCGTCAGAGATCGGTGCGTTCCTTACGTTCTTCACGTTCTTCGCATTATTCGGCGAAGAAGATGAAGATCTTCAAGCCTCCCCTTAACTTTTCTCCAAATCCTATCAATGCAACAAGTTCCAACCAAAATAAAATAAGTACTTCACTTATTTTATTAACATAACTTAAGTATTTGAAATTCAAAAGTTGAATTAATCCATTCAATTAATTAACTCAACTTGACTTAATAAATGGAGGGTTATGGAAGGTTAAGGAAGATGAAGGGTGGGGTTTGTGTGGGCCCCACCACTCTCATAACCTCCCATGGGAAGTTGGGTGGTTACCCCACCTTCCATTCAAAGGTTTTAACCACTTTAGAAATAAAAATTGTAGCTAAATTTTTATTTTAACTTCCACAATTTTTAACAACTTCTCTCATGAAAACGCAACTACGGAAATGGTGTTCCTAAGAAATTACCGGCGCTGCGAATTCATCGGTGCCCTCAGAATTCGATTCCGAGCACCGATTCAAAAGTTAGGAAAACCCGCTCCTTCGTTCACTGAACATACCCGAGCTAATCTTCGGATAGATATTCCGGGCACACCGGGCCTCGGAATCAAGTGCCGTCAGAAACCGCATTCTCGTAAAATCCCAAACAAAATTAAGAAAAAATTTCCCTTGAATTTTACGGGTCTTTACACGTGCTGTGTGCGGGAACCCTAGAGTTGGCTACCATTGCGATGACGATGACGACTGTACTTGGATCCTTCATGGGTACGGCAGCGATGACGACTGTACATGGATCCTCCATGGGTTCGGTAGCGATGATGACTGTACTTGAATCCTATGTGGGTTCGGCAGCGAGGACGACTGTACTTGGTTCCTACGTGGGTTCGGAAGAGTGGGTGATTCAAAGGCTACATCAATCATCTCCACCCCTCTTCATGAATAGTATACCTGTATGAGCTGAGTCTTGACTTTAAATCATTATCTTCGATTTGATTGACTTGCTATCATGTGTGGATTGGGTTGTGTTTTCCTGTGTGGATTGAGATGTAGTTTCCTATGTGGACTGAGTTGAACTTGGGCTCGTGAGTTGGAGTAGAACTGGAACTGATGACTTAGGTATATGTATGGTCATATAACTAAGTAGATTAGGTTGTTACTTTGTGTTTGTATCTTTCCTTTGTGGTTTATCCTTCGTGGATTCTAGGAGACCTTCGGGAGTCTTGGGGTCCCTACTGAGTATTGTATACTCACCCCGACACAGGCTATGCCCGCACTACGTTGTATTGGATGTAGACGACGGACAACACTAATCAAGGTGGAGGCTCATGGAGCTGGACGATACCTGTAGGAGGATCATTGGACGGGACGTACACGGAGCTGATGACCAGACCTGAGGAGCTAAGGAGACTATCTGTACCCACCCTTCAGGTGGGAATTCCATTAGACGACTCGGTGTTGCTACTTTTCTTTTCTGCTGCTGTACATTTTTTCAGTTGTACTTTTATTACAGTTGGGTTTGTATTCTGGCCCATTTAATTTCCAACAATTACTTTTGTACTCAGTTTACTTAGTGTTTACTTCATCTTGCGTACTCTGTGGTATTTGTTTACATTATAGAGGCAATTCCTTCCCTTTTTTTTCGAGATTTACGCCTTTGGTGCTAGTCGCCAGCCCCTGGCCTATGGAAGGCTGGCTTAGGGTAGTAATGACACAAGACCCGAGGATTGGTCATTACATGATGGCCTGGATTAAGTCTCAATGAGTTGTAATTAAATGAGGAAATATGTTCCCTATTATAATTTATGTGGGGGAACAATTAAAATTATGATGAAAATTAATTTCAAATAAATTTAATATATTTATAAATTTTACCAAATTTTTTTATATTATTATATGAGATGTGATAATGTTTAAATATCATACAACAATGTATTTTGAACTTTTTTTGTTACTCATTTAAACATTCCCATTTTAGTTAACCCTTAGTTAAGGGAATTTAATTTTAACTAAGGTAACAAGTTTTTAAATATCAAATTATTGTAAATTCTACATCTTAAATGTAAATTAGACAATAAATGAACCATTTATAGCCTTTTATACCATATTATGATTTTTTTTATTTTGAAAAATGTTTTATTGTTTTCAAATAATTTAATAAAACTTTATATTGATACAATATCAATATTTTCAATTTTAACACGATTTTTTTATTGTATTTTTAGAAATATCAAGATAATAATTTTCATTTGATTTTTATTATTATATCTTTTATAGATCATGGTCATATATAATTTTTTTTTGTACATATTAATTATCCTAAATTATATTTATTTTAATAATTTTAATTAAATATATATTATACTTCCATGAATAAAAAAATTACTACATGATATTTCTGTAATTATTTAATATACACATTTCATCACTAAAAATTATAAATAAAATACCTTGATGTAGATAAATATTATATATTTCAGAATAATATTTTATTCTAATTTATCAACTTTATAAACCTATAGTAAAGTTTTTATATTATTTAATACTTGAATGTGAAGTATTTAAAATGTTTTTATAAAAAATATTATAAATAATATAATTCCATCCAAGTATCCCAAAACATAAATAGTAAATTTACGTATTTAAAATATGTTTATTAAGTTAAAAATTAAGGTTGATATTCATTAATAACACTCATTTTTTACAAGTTGATACATAAGATATATTAAAGACAAAGAAAAAGAAATTTTGGGTCTTACTTTTATTTAAATATTATATAATTCATTTTCATGGAAAAATGTCTATTAAATGACTTAATATCAATACTTATATTTTAAGGGTCAAATTTCATTCCTTCATAAAATTTTTGGCATTTTTGGGTCCATTTTATAAACCATGTAATTTTATTCGTAACCTAAATTACCTAAATTACCTTTTAGTGTTGAAAAAATGTTATGAAGGTTACAAATCATGTTGGAAATATATAAAATTTACATAGTTACTAAATTTTGTGATATTGAATCCAATATTGGAATCTATATTTCAATATTCCAAATATGAAATTTTCAAAATTTCTTTGAAAATAAAACCTATAAAATTCGATATAAAATAGTATTTTAAAAAAATTTCCTTTTAAAATGAAAAATGTTTTTATAACAAAAGTTTTTATAAAATTATTTTCAAAAACCATTATTATAGTGTATTAAATATAAAATAACTTACTAAAATTTAAAATTAATTCAAAACATAACATGACCTTGTAAATACTTTTAATGAAAATTGAGTTTCTATAATGAAAATATATATTTCAAAAAAAAACATGAAACCCACTAGAAAAATACCAAAATATTTATCCAAAGTAAATTTTGATGACTTGATTTCATATAAGAAGTTTATTTTGTAATATAAAAAATATTAAATTGTCAAAAAATTGATTAAAAATGGGTTCTCCATTAAAAGGTGGTAGAATTACTTATTTGAAATATATATTTTTTTATAGAATTAGATTTATTATTGTATTATGAGTATAAAATAGTTTTGATAAATATCATATTTATATCATTATTATCATTCAATAATTCTAATTAATTATATTTATAATGACAAAATGACTTTTTGAGTATAAAAATAATAATATTTCCTTTATATTTAATTTATTTATATTTTCTTTTCTAATTAACCAATGAATTTTGAACATATTTTTATAAGTGAGTTATTAATATTTATTCATAATAATTTAATGGATTGGTTATAATGGTCATTTTTTACTATCATGTGGTTTTATTAAACTCATGATTCCATGTAATGTCATCTATTTATGAATTAAAATTATTTAAAGATAATTATTTCATTAAAATAATCGAGTGTTACTATTATCAAAATACTATAGAATTTTTTTTGTTCTGGAATTAAAAGATTTTTGAAAAGTTATTTTTATGAATATTATAAAAATAAATTATGAAGAAGAACTTTTTTAATTAATTGTTTCTATTTTACTTTCAAAAGACTATATTATAAAATAAAAAATAATTTTTGATTAGTAGATTTTCTATTATCATCCAATAAAATAATTGATTATACCTTAATTTAATATCATTCACTATATTGTGTTAATGTTATCTATTACTCACTATTTTCAATTGGATATTGTTCATATTATACATAAATATATTTCTAATATCATGGATGAATTCATAATAATTTCTATTACATTGATGGATATTCAACCATATAATATTACTATATAATGTATCAGCTGAATAAATCTTAATTAAAAAAAATTAAATTATTGGTGAAATATTTATGCTTCACATTATTTATTCAATAGAGATAAATGGTGAAAATGTATTTTGAGAATAAATTATATTAATTTTTAAAATTATAATGAATTCCTTGGATGTAAAAGTGAGTTGTGGGTCCCGTTTATAATGATCCCCCAAACACATCGACATGTTTCATGATACCCAAAAGGTGTCCAAATTAGATAGGTATGTGGTTTACATATACACATTTATTTATAATGATGTCTTGGTTATGTGGCCTTGATGGTAAGATTCATGATATCATGGTTTAGAGGCCCTGAAGAAGCATTCCAGAATGTTTGGATATTTTCATTTCATTTAATGTAAATTCTTTTTCCACTATCCATGTGATTTTTATGTTGATAATGTCCAGGAAAGTTCCTTTAACTCATGTTGTTTAAGGGAATGGAATTTATTTCTATTATCAATGTTTCAATACCTATAATAAATTATATACTTTGGATATATTCTTTTATATGACTTCCCTTACTGATCTTTTGAGCTTACCATTTTTTCTGTTCATTTCTATGGGATATAAATTATGATATTTATAATGATTTAAATAATTAAATAATATTTTTATTCTATTTTTTGTATTGTTGATTTATTATGGGAACCATCTATGTTTCTAGTCTAAAAACTCCTTCCTAACTAATTTAATATTTTTGGTTAGATCACTATAATTGGGTACCGATGCAATAAATTGGAATCAAATCTAGGACACTAGACTGAGGATGGAAATATATAACTCACATGAATTTGTTAAATAAAAAAAAGATCCATTATACAAATTTTAAATAGCCAAGCTATAATTTAAATTAAATTATAATCTCTTGGTAAATCTATCGATTTTACATTTTTTAAGAAATAAAAAAATTTATAAACAGATTTTTCCAAAGATGTTTTTTAAATTTCATTTTATGATCATTACATTCTATTTTTTTCTCTATTTCTAATAACAGTGTTACATTTAAAAATAAATTGTGATACATATCCATTAAAATTATTTAAAAACTAACCCATTTCAACCTTTCAATTTTTATTGTATCCTAAAATCAATATAGTCCATAAATTTTCTTATTAATTAATTCCATATAAATATATTTTTACAAAAAATGATATATAATTCTTAATTGAAAAATTCTATAATTTTATTAATTTAACAAAACATAATTTTTCACTCTCTACATTGAACCATGTTTTTAATCATTTTATTTAATTTATAAACTAATTATGTTGATTTAGAAAAGTATACGAATACTTAATTTTTCGATTTATATGATAATTGTTTCACAACTACTTCATCTAATTTATCCCCCTTGGAAAATATAATATAAATAATTTAAAAAAACTAGTTTTTATTATAATTTATTATCTAAACTTAGTTAAAGGGATGATATTCTACCATTTCTACTTTGGCCCCATTTGATGATCATCTATTCTTGATTTATTAAGTGAAAAATTACTCATATGGAAGAAGAATAAAAAATAGTAACAAAAATACATGAATGAAAAAGTATAGAAAAATAGAAATATAATCAAAAATTCTATTATTTATATATTATCCATGGAACATGGCAAAAAAATAAATAGAAAAATTAAAATTAAAAAGAATATTATCAATACTCAAGGAAGTCCTCTAATGGAATCTTTTGTAAGCCATTATTGTTACCCTCCAACATCGATATCCACTTGGATTTGATCTCTATGTTATTTTTTGATTTTATTACTTCATAACATGTGATATAATTTTCATACAACTCATAAATTATTCCTAATGAAACCCTTTATATATCTTAACCTTTATTATCAAAATTTTCATCTTCCACAACATGTAATTTCAATTCTTTAAAAAAATATTCAGGTATCCAAGATTATTTGAATTAGAAAAAATTTTATTTGGTTTCAAAACTCCTCCAAAACAATAATATATAGAAATATTCGATATTTTTTGTATTCAATGATAACATTAAATTTCTCCCACGATCTATATAATGTCCATTAACAGATAATAGTTAATATGTTATACCCTCCACATATGATGTGTACACATATTGTGTGTGTGTGTGTGTGTGTTTCATTGTTATTGTATGTTTGGTGTATTATATATTAAACATTATAGGACATATTTAGAAATATTTTATCAATAAAGTTATTTTTTAATTATTTCAATACACCTATATCGTATAGTCATTTTTTTCCTAGAATTTTATTCCACAGTCGATTCAAATCAATATATCGATTGAATTTTTTGTGTATATATTTATTAAATTGTAATATAAGGTTATTCATGAGTCTTGAAATTCAACTAAATAATTTAGTAAACTATAAAAAATGATTATAAACCCTTATTAATTAGAATATAAACAATTACATATTATTATTAAACATGTACATGACATTGTTAAATGAATAAAAAACCTTTTATTCTCATTTATAACCCTTATGGAGCATTCTATTCAATAATAATCGAATATTATATTCATAATTTGATATCCCCAAATTAATAAAAAATTATTATATCAATCTTTTAATCCTATAAAATAATACAAGACTTGATTTATGAATACATTCTACCATTATCTACCATCATTATTTTCTAAAAAATCATTTATAGGTTAAAAATAAAATCATACCGTTCCGTAAAGGGATGGAAATTTATTCAAGCATCTTAACAACAATAAAAATGTTTTTAATGTTCAATAAATTATGTAAATTTAAATAAAATTAAAAATTAAAAATTATAACCAATATATTAAAAAATGTATTTTAATTGGACATTTCAAATTTATACAAAAATATAGTTATGAAATGATATATAAATTATATAAAACATAAACACAATTAGATACCATAAAATCTTAACTATGGATTAGTTTCTCACATTTATCAATATACCATGAAAAATACATATTGTCCATGTTCGGGTTCTTCTTTTTAATTTTTTAACATCCAATTAGAAAATCAGAATGAATATCCTACACTCTAATTGGATAAATGTATTTCATTTGAAAAAATTATTATTTTTTGGTGAATTGATTCCCCTAGTGGTTTATTATTATATCATGGAATATAATTTTATTAGTCTACATTCATCTATAAAGAGTTATAATGATAGATCATGTAATCTAAATACACCATATTTATTACCTTTGAAATGTATCATGAAAAACATAAGCATGTGTGTCACATCTCAATATAACTATGAGGGAACATCTCAATCGAACCTTCAATAGACTATAATGTAATGAATTGAACAAATATATCCTGAAAAAAAATCTTTGAGGCATAACACCAAAAATAATACTTCTCTGGATAACATTAAATATAACCCATAATGATATAAATTAGTCACCAATGATTTAATACATATCAGGAATATATTAAAAATCATGGTAATACAATGTAATAAATAAAATGAGTAAATGAATCTAGATAATAGAACCTAAATAGCTGTAATATATATTATTTTCGAATATGTAAAACACTAATAAGGTTATACAAAAAAAGGATTCATTTTATTAGTTACCAGCAGTCCAATTAATATCTATCTATGATTGTTATCAACCATCTCTATCAACATATATTTCTATCATAAGACGGGGAAATCAGAAAATTATCATACAAATATTATCACAAGAACTCTTTTTGGTCATCTTATATAGTGTTACAACCCTTATTGACCAGTACTATATATGTGAAAAATAATGATTAGACTATTAGAATTATAGCTTTAAAACACATAATTATAACTCATAATAACTTTCATAATCACTTTTATCAATATACTCATAGGTGACCAAAATCATGATCCCCAAATGATAATTTATTTAAGAACATATATACACACATATATATATAGTAATTGTTTCCAAAGTATAATAATTATAAGGGACCCCATATGCAATTTCCTAACTGAGAGCTACTAAATACCCATAACAATGTTATAATAATTATAAACAATGATTAGATTTTTTTCGTAACACATTATCTATAAAAATATTCAAACTACACCCCTCTTTAAGGATGTTATAATTAATTCACCCCATATATAGATAGTTGTCATGTAATAAAATAACATTGAAAAAATAAATATTTTACCACATCCCTTTTTATATTTCACACTTTTTGAATCACTATATATTCACTATTATGTGATATGATAGAAATAACATAATAAAGATCTCATACTATAGCCATTGTTCTGTATTAGGTATTCCAGAAATCAATAGGTGTAATTTAAATAGTTAAAAAGGCTAGTTTATCATCATCCACATCAATATTAAATCTATAGGAGGGAATGCATGTAAACACATGTGTGAAACAAAATTAACCTAAAAAATAAAAACATTTTTATAAATTTGATCAATAGATAAATTTTTATGAGTAGTATCTTACCAATAGTAATAGAAATATGATAATACAGGATCGATTGAATTCATATTATTTTAACTTGATGGTATTTTAACAACTATACTAACCAAAAAAATATTAAAAAACCCATTAACCATGATTACTATGAAATATTGAATAAATACATGGTGTAAACAAAATTAAGAACCTATAGTATATACCTGACACCAAAAAGTCACATATAATACTTATTATTCAATCATTTTGTCTCTATAAATAAAATATGACTTTGATATAAAACTCCCCCCCTCAATGGTTTAACCATGGGTTTCTGGGAATCACCCAACAACATGGGAAGGACTCTTCTTCAAAATATTGACATGTTAGTGCCTAGTTAATTAAATATCTTAGTAGGAAGAGTTCTTTAGGGATAGAAAAACATAGAATAGTTTCCATAAAAGTATCACAAACCCATCAAATATGTGATTCCTCTTTTTATATATAGGTATCAAGAAAAATATAAGGTTATTACATGAATTTATGTATAAATTAATTAGTAAATATATTAAATTATATCTTCTTTATATCTAATTATTGAACCAAAAAATGAAGACATTTCAACATATTAATCACCATTAATAATGACAATTGTAGTGTTAAAAAGGTTATCATAAAACCTATTCTTCCATGAAAAAAATAGTTTATAATATCATAATAATAATTCCGATAATATCTCAATATCATTGGAAATACTATAGAAAAAACTCATCATATTAATTTTTGAATTTAGGGTCCAATATAAAATTTTTACTAAAGTATCATAGTCTTTGTTCCATTTCAATCAATATTGTTTTATAAAAAATACATTCTGAAACCATATCCAAAAGTCCTCTTGTATATCGTACAAAAAACATTGTGGAGATATATCATAAACATCACCATGTATAACTTCATATGGAATACCTTGGGAATACCATTGAAAAAATCTATCTTCAATAACTCTAAAAAAAATTATAGAGTAGATTCCTATACCAAAATCAATCACCATTCAGTCAAAAAAATGTTCTTCCCTTTGGGCCCTTATAGAAATGATAAAAAATATGATTTCCCCTATTCAAACGTATTATAAATGGGTTATAACTAGAAATGAATTAGTTATACTCAAGTTATTAAAGGTTATTTTTTGATCTCCACCAAACACATATATCGATATATATGTGTCCATTAAGTGCATCATTTACGATAATAAAATTTCATATGATGCCTTTTTCTAGGATATAGATTATGAATGGAACATGGTGTATGTCAATCCAGTATAGCCACTCATGTGTTCATTACTCTAAATGTATTTAATGACAATGTTATTAAATACATCACAATTAATTCAACATATTCCTGAACACATCACATGAACCTCATTTGAATATATAATAAAATCAAATATTCTATCTTGATACTTTCACAGACTTCATTAGTCTATCTCAATTTGATGTCCTAGATGTCACCGATAACATTTGAGTTAAAAAATTCCATATTATTTAGACTCTAATAAATTAAATGATCATAAATACACCCAAACAGAACCTAATTAGCTAATCCATGAGGACTGTTTATGAAATGTAACAATTTAGAAGGTTCTCATACCATATATCTTTCCAGCTTCTGGTATTAGGGACTCCAATTATGAATAATTCACCCATATTATTCCAAATATATAGTTAATGACACTTTATATTGTATACGTCATAGGTTATTCATTTCATAAAAATAATTTTTTCCTTATGATCAAATTACGTAAGAAAATAAATGAATTATATTTATGATAATGATAACCTTAATTTGTAACCTATAATTCACTTTAATCATTTTATAAAAACAAATAATATCATTCATTAAGAGGTCCATTATCATTTCACATCATGATAAAAGTATTGGTTAATATTTATATCAAGAAAGAGTAGATGAATGAAAAAATATATTTCATTTTATATATCATGATAAATTTTATATCTTTATTCTTCATTAAAAATTCACAAAAACCCCCACCAAAAAATGAATGTTTAAAATATAATGTATGTTAAACTACCTGATGATCGATATATATGATGAAATTTAATTATTGTAGTAAAATTAAACAAATATCTAATTAATTCTTACCATATAAAAATATGGCCACGTGAAACAAACGCCTCCCACAAATTTTTTTCGTCAATATCATCTACAAAGTAAGACAATTTGAAAAATGGTAAGATTTAAAAATCATAATGAAAAATTTAAACTCCAAATAAATATTCAAAAACAATAACATTGCATAATAAAATTTTATGATGTTAATGAGGCATATTTTGAGATTTTTCAATATATATCATTATCTTTATTATTATAATTTTTTAACAAATATTTACTTGAAATATTTTGGTAACTTATGTAACAATTTAACTTTTGACTTCTATAAATTTTCATAAAATCATTTAGTAAAATAAGTAATTTTCACTTTTAATTCTAACTAGCATGATCTTCTATTTGTTAACAGTAAACATCATATTGTCTAGGAATACATTTTTATCCTCATAAAAACTATATTGTTTATTTAACACCACAATATGATTAACAAAGTTGTTTGGGAATGGGAAATAACACTCATTTACTTCAAATTAAATATTTAACAAACATACTTTTACATCTATATATTATACATTATTCAATATATTAAGATCAGTTCTAGTTTAAGAGACCTAATTCTTTAAAAGATGCCACTAATGGTGGTTGAATCTAAATTCATCATATATAAAAAATCTAGATAAACAGTATTATATTGGATTAGAGATTTATATACTAATCTTATTCAAAATACATGTTGTTGTGTCTAGTGAATCATAACCATGTCTTACATCACATATTGGTTATAATGACTCATAGTTAACAAATAATTTCAGTCGGTCGATAAAACAAATAAGATTAATATATAGATCTTTTATATAAATCCAATTGATCCTTAATTATTCCATTACATTCAATTATTCATATTAAAATTTTTGAATCATCAATTGAATGAAATTAATAATATTCATTACCTCTTTTAATTGTTGTAAACACCTATATATTTAAAACATTTATATTTTATTCATTTGGAATCACATACTCATAAATATTATATAATTAGTATATATAATAGTTATAATTAAAATGGAATTTGTACAGTGTTTCATAAAACCCGATTTGGTAATCCATAAAATTAAATAATATTAAAAAATAGTCATCATTCCTTAACACACCGTTATGTATTAATTTTTCTTCCCCAGATATTTTTTTAAAAAATTGAGGCATTGTGGAGATTTTTGAGATCCATTTAGATGATATTTTAATACAGATTCATTGAATATTCCCCTAATCAATTGTTATCTTTTCAGAATGGAAGATTTATAGAATAATTATAGTGTTAATATATGAATTGTTGGATTTTTTATCAATACAGTAATCATTTTTAAAATAATGAAATAATATATATTATTCTTGGTGAAGAATATTTTAAGGATTGGATACATATGAGATAGTTAATTAGATGATTTAATATGTTTGAAATTTGTTTAGATATATTCGGGGAAGAATTGAAGTGGTTTTAGGTCCATTTGATGTGTTGTGGATTTTTTGAGTTGGAGATGAATAATGGAAAAATCCCAAGGAATATATAATATTTCATATAATGCATTTGGTGTTATAATAATACTTATTTGTATAAGAGTAAGAACCACTAGATAATTAGAAAAATTTCAATTGAATGATTATATACGGATTATGATGGATTTAAAAAACATTTAATTCATATATATTCTAAGTAATTTTATAATAATTTTTTTGATAAAACATAATAATTTTTTTGAGGAACAAATAAAACATATCATGAGTTAGGAAAATTTCTTAAATATTATTTTCTATGACTTTATTAGAAATGATTAAGAGATTCATTGAGGCATGTAAGACATCTGATAAGAATATAAGGATTCATATACCTGCAAATATAATTCTTTTATAGTACTTGATATGAGTTTTTATTTATATATAACTTTTAAATTAGATTAATTTTAAAATGGAATAGAACTTATGTGAATTATTAAGACATACCTAGTGTTATATAATTTTAAGTGTGTTCTTAATTCTAAAAAATGCATGGAAATATAAATATTTTAGAAAATAGTTATCTTCTTAAAAAATGTAGACATGAGAAACTAGTGAATTTATAGAAGAAAGAAATAATATTTATATTAATATAATACATCATAGAATAACTATACAAAATTGTGTTTTTTGATTGATTCTAGTGAATAAAATTGGATATTAATTAAAAAATTATTATGAATCTTGAAAGAAGATTCATTTAAACAATAACACATTATAAATTTAATTTTTCATATAATATGCCCTTGATTTATGGTAGAGTGAACCTTGATAGATTCAATGATTGATGAATAAGAATAAGAACAAAAATAATTTATAAAAAATAATATATTTTCTGAAATATTTTATTGATATGTTTTCTATATGAATTTTATTTTAAAATTAAATTTTTTAGTGTTGTTGATATGTATTAACTAATATTGGTTGGATCTTGGATTTAATTTATATAAAAAAGAAACAGTATTTTTCAAAGAAAATAAAAATAATATTTCATAGTCAAATGTTTAGGAGAGAATAGCCAAATAGATTATACAGAATAGGGAAATAAAAAGTAATAATATTAATGAAAAACACTTTATACCATGATTAATGACTTATAACGTTTAAGAAATTACTCTTTTTTTAAGAAACTAAAAATTATTCATTATGTGGGATAAAAATACATATTTGGGAGATATATATATATAATGGAATTTCAAGTATAAACCAAAATATTTTTAAATCCCCATAATGAAACAAGTGAACTATATGATATTAAGTTAATTTAGATCATTTCAATTGTAAGAACCTGGATCTTCGTTTCAGGTATTTTTTTCCTTTTCTGGTCATTTTTGAGAAAAAGAGGAAAATCTAGAAATTTTCAAAGTACACCCCATGTCCTTTATAAGCACACTCCATGTACTTCGATGTCGTGCAAGGTCGTGTCCATGTATAGGCCACACACACTGTGTGTAGGGGTGATGTGGAGGCCGCTTAAAGTAGAGTAAATAAAGGCCTAGTACACGCTGTGTACTCCAGAAGTACACACTGTGTACTTTAATTTTTGTTTTCATTAAATGGACCGGGTCGCGCCTAATCGACAAAATCATCTTCTTCTCCAGGTTCTTCGACCGAGAGCATCCGTACGACTGGGAACATCCTTCGAGCCCCCGAGCCTCTGTCTGTTTTCTGAATCGACCACCATCGATTGTGTTGGAACCACAATAGTGAGCTCTTCCTTCTTCTTGAGTTTCATTCCATGATTTTACCTCTTTCTCAAGATAGTATGGGTTGAGTGTTTTGTGCATTTTCATAGATCTACAACGTTCTAAGGAGAATCAAGCCTTTTAGTTCAAGTATATTGCTCTCCTAGCATCAAGGTAGGTAGTTTATGCCTTACCTTTTGAAGTCTTTGAGTTTTATGTGGAAATTCCAACAATACCCGTGAACGGGGTATGGCGTGTTTACCTTTTTACCCCTATGGTTTTTCCTACCTTTCTTTTACGCTTTTGTAGAGGTAATTTGATCAAGTTTGAGGATAATTGATGTGGTTGGACATTTTTCCCATGCCTTGTTCTATTTACGAACTTTGGGTCTTGTTAGCCATTGGCCTTTATACCTATTTTCCATGCCTTGTGACCGTAGGATGGAATGATATTATTGACATGCTTGTTTCTATAGACTGGTTAACCAAGTATCTTTATAGGTGTACTTTGGCCTTATTTCATTATTATGAACTGACTTGCATAGGACCGTGAGAACCTGGTGCTATAGAATATAAGGGATAGACCGAGTGAGCTTCCCAAAGAGTCTTGGACATTATAGAACAAAGGGGATAGACCGAGTGAGCTTCCCAGAGAGTCTTGGACATTGTAGACTACATGGTATAGACTGAGTGAGCTTCCTAGAGAGTCTTGGATTTTATAGACTACAGGAGAGTAGACCGAGTGAGCTTCCTCAGAGAGTCTTTACTTGTTTGAATTTCCTTAAACCATTCCAGGGTAGAGGAGGAATTGACCAAGTGAGCTTCCTTAGAGAGTCTTTGATAGACCTGAGACTATAGGAGGAATTGACCGAGTGATCTTCCTCAGAGAGTTTCTAGACCTTGGTTCTATAAGATGGTTAGACCATACGATCTTCCTCAGAGAGTGCCTGACTAACCTAGACTATAAGGGGAATTGACCGAGTGATATTCTCCAGAGAGTATAATGATTTCGTATAACCAAGCTAGAGGGGTTAGGCTGAGTGCATTGCCCAGTGGGTTGTTGGTACTTCTTCAATAGGACCAGAGGGGTTGGCTGCGAGTACTTCCTAGAGGGGTTCCTTTTGTGGTTAGCTGTTTGCTTCACTACTGCTTGTTGTTATGTGGATTGAGTACTATGTATATCATCATGTTACTGCTTACTGATTACTGCCTACTGTTTACTGTTACTATTTACTACTTACTGTACTATTACCTTCCATATGCTCACTGACTGTTAGGCACATATCTTCAAGTGGTTGCCTAATGGGATTTAATATCACACCCTGTTTGGGCCATGATTTTGGGCCCAAATAGACTATGTTGTTGTAGGTATATACAAGGTAAAGTGCCATTCGACTTCGGGTACTTTATTGCTTTAGAGCATGAGAGCATTGGACCATGCTTTGGCTTGCGATGCTGCAAAACTGTTTATCTTTCTTTTGTACTTGTTTTGGTACTGTTTGTATTTCGAGCATTGTGAACTGTTTGGCTGCTTTCCAAGATATGTATCATGAATCATTCCATATATACATATGTGATCCATTTGTTTAATGTTTTAGTCTTTTGTTGTTTATTATTGTTGGATATTTACTGCTTCCTCTATTTCATGTTTGTTTACTTCCGCTGTGTACTCTACCAATGAGGGCATAGTTTCCTCACTATCACACCCAAGGCCCTCACTGCTAGTCGGTAGCCTCTAGCATTTGGGGAAATGCGCTTGAGGCCATGTGACTGACTAGGTATGGGGCACCTCTGGGTGGCATCCGTAACTGAGACGTTACATCAATGAATATACTAATCATTTGGAGAGGTGAAAAATGAAAAAAAATATCTTCCACAAAGTGGTTAGTCATGAGAGTGTGTGGAAATAATTAATGTAATCACTTTAATATGTGGATATGGTTTCATAAAAAAGAATGATAAAAATCAATCATTAATTCACAAACCCACCTCTACTCAATGACTCCCACTAATATAATGGTACATCTCATATAGTATCAGATCTAAATTTTGATTTGATGATTATAAATAGTCTAATGTTTTAAGATAAATTATTCTTATATATTTAATGAGTTGGTGGATAACTTTTTTGTCAATATATTCAATACACATTTCGTTAATATCATTGGGATTTCCCTTTTCTATGCGAAAAATTATTACACATGGAAAAGAATAATTAATCCTTACCAAATTACTATTTTATTGGATATATTTGAAGCTATATAAAATGTATTTATTTCATTTAGTAAAGGTATTTCTTTTATTGAAACTAATATTAAGAACATGTAAAATTATGTTCATGATCCGAATTTGATTATTCTACCTCTCACATAGAATGAATTTTTAAAATATAAGGTAATTAATATAGTAAATAACAATTTAGGGAAAAAATAAAATATTTATAATGGTCATAAACAGAAAATTAAAACCACACAATAGTTTGGGAGGTTATAGTATGAATACATCAATGTGAAATAAGATAAAAGAGTTGTTTACTTCTTCAGTATAGTAAATGAATGTGTGGTCACTATTAGAGTTTTTTTTTTGAAAATATATTGATTAAAATAATTTCTAGTGGATTCTATGCTTTCTTCCAGTCCAAAAAGATGCTAATTTTTTGGAACTTAATCATTTTTGAATTTATAAAATTCTTTTAGATGATTTATTGAACATTTTTATTGAAATTGACACATAAAATGGATGTGTTTTTAAAAATAATTGTGAGGTGAAAATTAAATTTTTTGGAAATACCCAAAACATGAAAATTGTAATAAGGAATCACTTCTTAAAGATAAATATTCTACTGAATAAAAATTCATTGATGAAAAGTTATAAAAAATTAAATCTCACATTTATAAAATATTGTGATGTGGAAAATGAATGATTTATGCAATTATTACAAAAAATGTTTCACATGTGGTTATATTGATTTATTTAGAAAATCATTTATAAAAATTAAAATATATTAATAAATGTTAGGATTAAAGGAATATGCTAGTTTTTAAAAACAAATAATTAAATTTTGATAATAAAATTAGAAAAAATGGAATGTTTAAAATTTCTTTAAATGTAAATAATAAAACATTTTAACACTGTTGGATGATGAGGATGAAAAAATTAACGATGATGATGAATAAGTTGATACATCAGGTGAAGTTGATGAATTTTTTTTCCAAAAGTATTTAAAAATGATAAATCTATTAAAGAAATTATGAATCCTTACAGTGAGTATGAAATTGAAATATAGTTCTTATTTAATGGATTACCCTTATAATTTCATTAAAATAAGTTAATGTTGTAGAATAAGATGAAAAAATTAAATAATCAAAATCAACTATCATGCTAAAAATATTATTCTTATAAAATCTTCAAGATAAAGTACTGTTTTGATTACATGAACATGTTTATTCATAAAGAAAGTAAATTGAAAAATGAAATTAGGGAAATCGTTAAATAATTGAGAAGAAACTTGAGACCATCAAACTGAGTTTGATCAATAATGGGAACAAATTTCACAAGTAAAAAATACATAAATAAAAATTCCATTTAATAAGATATTTAAATTTCAAATGAATATTTCAATAAATATGTTGAATATTTATGAAATGGTAATATTAATTTTGGTATAAAAAAATTCATACGGTGATAAATAAAATAAATTGTTAGTGGAAATTTTTGGTTGATTACAGGTGTGAAGAAAGCTATGTATGTGGAAAAAAATTATTCCTCAAATATATAAAAATTCTCATACTAATGTAATGAATGAAAATGTGACTATAAATGATGATTTAGGAAATGATATAAATGGTCCTATATAAAATATTTATTTTTTACTGTCTAAAATTTTATTTCCTTATAAAAAGGATCCAAAATTAATGAACAATAAAAGGAAGAATTTTATGTATCAATATTAGGATAAAATGGTTTCAAAGGTAAATATTATATTACTAAATATTTTTTGAAATACGTAATTTTTTGTAAAACGGAAATAATTTTTTTGATTAATTAATAATATTCCTAATAGTGTAAATATTTCAATACAAAAAATTTGTTAAAAAATAGTTAAATGTATTTTGATTAAGATGTTATACTTACATCATCTGAATTTGAATAACCAAAGATTCTAAATTATTGATGTTCTTCGCACATGAAAAAAGAATTAATTATCTTGAGAAAAGAATCAATTTGAAATGAAAATATATATTAATTATGAATAATTTTATATAAATAGGTATTTTTTTATTAAATATGAAAATAATGATTTAATTACTTTTATTATTTTGGGAGGCAATACAATGTTAGCTATTAGTAAATAATAATTTAATGATGATTTGTAATTGGAGGGGACGTTTTTTTTAATTTTCGCTTTGAGAGTAATCAAATATTTTTTGGGATTAATAATTTCGTATGAGGAAGATCATATAATTTCATATCAAGGGAACTATACTTGATAAAAATTATATAATGTCACAACCCGTCCTCGGGGCCCGTGTCGTGACTACCCCAAGCCCGCCTTGCATATGCCAGGGTCTGGCGACTAGCACCATGGCGTAAATCCCGAAAAAAGGGGAAGGCATTGCCTTTGAAAAGTAAACAAGCACCACAGATTAAGAAAGCGGAAAAGAAAACACTAAGTAAAAACTGTACAAGCTGTGCTGAAAGTAAAAGGGGCCGGAAATATAAGCCCAATTGTAAAGTACAACTGAAAGGGGAAAGCAACAACTGAAAAGAAAAGCCGCAGCGTCGAGCCGTCCTCTGGAAGTCCCACCTGAAGGGTGGGTACAGATAGCCTCCACAGCTCCTCTGTCCAGCCGTCCGCTCCGAGTGTGTCCCGCCCAGTGGTCCACCTCTAAGTACCGTCCTCCTCCGCACGCCTCCACCATGATCAGCGCTGTCTGTCGTCTGCAACCAACACAACGAAGTGCGGGCATAGCCCGTGCAGGGGTGAGTATAAGATACTCAGTAGGGACCCCGACACCCCCGAAGGTCTCTCGAAATCCACAAATGATAATCCACAAAGGAAAGATACAATCACGAAGTAACAACCGACACTGCTTAGGTATATGACCATACATATACCTAAGTCATCAATTCCCGTTCGGCTCTAACGTCCGAGCCCAAGAACAACCCAGTCCACATAGGATAGCACGACACAATCCACAAAGGAGAGTAAACAGTAATCCACAGAGGATAGCTCAACACAATCCACAAAGGAGAGTAAACAGTAAATCCACACAGGATAGCTCAACACAATCCACAAAGGAGAGTAACACAGGATTCAACTCACACAGGTATACTTCTTCGGATGATGATAAAGATGATCACTGATCTATCTAAGTTGTAGGACCCACAAAGGATCGATAGGTACTAACCCCCGCAAAGACCCACACAGGATTGGGCCCACACAGGACCTGTAGGCGTTGGCTCACACAGAACCGCTGAGCGCTAACCCACACAGGATCGGACCCACATAGGATCGGGCCCACACAGGACCTGTAGCACTGATCCACGTAGGATCGCTGAGTGCAGTAGTCGTCGTAGTCCACTGAGGATCTCTGCACAGTCGTCGTTGCAGTCCACTGAGGATCTCTGCACGGTCATCACCGCAGTCCACTGAGGATCTCTGCACGGTCGTCGCTGTCGAAGTAGCAGTCGCAGCCAGTACTAGGGTTCCCGCACACAGTAAGCTCGTTCGGGAGGGTCCGCTCCACGAGCCGAGAGGCCGATACATAAACTGACATAAAGTCCGAAGTTGATGTATCCAAAAGTTCTGTATCGTCAACAGGAAATCAACGTCGCAGACGGCGCGTCAATCGTACACCCGGTCTGAGAGTTATTGCCTTTTTCGTCACAGGGGCCCAGTTGGTTTTTAAGGCAAAACCAACCCGACCGTACTCCACAGGCGTCCAAACCTCGGGCGGAGTATGGCAACAGATCCGTCTCACTTAGAGGAATTTAACAAAGATGACGGCACGTCAATAGGACGTTCGTAGCTCAATATATGAGTGTTTCCGCTCCGAGGGCCCGGTTGGTTTCGTGTACGAACCAACCCGGCCGAACTCAAAGTATTCCGAAACCTTGAGTGCGATATACCGAAACGACCGTCTTGATCCAAGGATCGCGTTGCTGCTGACAGAGCGTTGCTCAGAGGCCCGTAGCTCAAGTTACGGGCATTTGACCGAAAATGGTCTGAAAACGGGGGGTCCGGGCCCGGGCCGACCCGGCCAGGGCTCGGCCGAGCGGCCGAGCGACACGGGGGTGAGCCGCCGCCCCCGCGTGACACCCCCGCGGCACCCGCGGGGTGTTGCCCTGGACGACCCGAGCGACGCGGGGGGGGAGCCGCCGCCCCCGCGTGACAACCCCGCGACACCCGCGGGGTGTCGCCCTGGACAACCGGACGTGGCTTCAGCCGCGTCCCGCGCGCGCCGGACCCGCGCGGCCACGGGTCAGCGGGCGCCGCCGCCGCCGGCTTCCGCGGGCCACCAGAGTCGCTCTAGTGGTCCGATTTCGTTCCCGTCTGCGCCGCTGCTCCTCCCGGGGCTCGTTCTTCACTACAGAACCATCAAACTTCCGTTGTGGTACATTCCGTCGTCACCCGTCAAATCCGCACAACAACGAAGAACAACGGAAGGTTGTCGGGCCGTGTTCGTTTGGCCCGCACCCTCCACATTAGAGATAAAAAACGGGAGAAATATATTCAACACATGAATCAACAATTTTAATGGATTAAAATTGTTCTTATTGTCTGGTTCTTCACTTTTAAAAGAAACGATCACGGGAAAAAAGAATTATTCACAACAACCCCTACCTCATAGTCGTCGTCGTACGCATGTTCTTCGCAGATTTGTTCGTCACGGAAGGAGGGGATCGTCGCGTCGTCGCGGAAGGACGTCACGTCGTCGCGGAATTCGGCGTTGAGTCGGTGAACTCAACAGACCAAGAAACAACATATTTAATTTAATTATATATAATTAAATCCGTGTTTTGTTAAAAAAAACACAAGGGATATTTAAGAGAATCCCTAAGACTCTTACCTCAAACAGCTGATCGAAGATTTCTTTGCGGAGGAAGAGACGTCGTAGAAGAACGTTGCAGGAAGGGAACATCAGCGTCGCGGAACACGGCGTCGCGTCGTCGACTTCCGCGAGTTCGGCGTTCTTTGCGTTCTTCGCATTCTTCGCGTTCTTCGCGAAGGAGGATAAAGGCTCAAGAACTCTGACAAAACCTCTCAATGAGTAATCCTCCAAAAAGACTTGTTGGTCTTATTTTATTATTACGCCAACAAACGAAAAAGGTAAGTAACGACCCATCAATTCGTTGAATTAATTCAACGAAAGAAACCGCCCATTTAATTCACGAAAAAAAAAACCGCCCAATTAAATGGTGCGTTAAGGATTTAAGAAAACGCGTCAGTTGACTTTCATAATGATGGGTTTTCGCGGGTGCGTTACTTAGCGAAAAGAAACGGCGGGGCTCGTGCAGGCCCCACCTCACAAATATCCTACCAAGGGGGTAGGATATTTCTGGATAGCACCCTATCCGTTTTAACTCAGTTAAAGTGGCTTTCAAGTGGCTTCAAGTGGCTTAAGTGAAATAAAATAAAGTTGTCGAACAAATTATTTTATTTTTAAACTTTAAGCCCAAAAATTAAAAACCACACCCGAGGAAACGCAACTCCGTAAGAGGCGTTTCTAAGCAAATGTCGGCACTGCGATTTCATCGGTGCCCTCAGAATTCGATTCCGGGCACCGGTTCAAATGTTAGAAAAACCCGCTCATCCGTTCATTAAACGTACCCGAGCCAAACTTCGGAAAATGATTCCAGGCACACCGGGCCTCAGAATCAGGTGCCGTCAGAAACTGCGTTCTTCTAAAATTCCAAAGAAAATAAAGAAAAAAATTTCCTTGAAATTTACGGGTCTTTACATTACTCCCACCTCAGGGCTTTACGTCCCCATAAAGATACATCAAAAATAAGGGAAACAAATGTGGGTACTGAGCACGCATCTGAGCCTCCCGCTTCCAAGTGCTCTCCTGGAGGTTCCCATGGTGCCATCTGATGCGCAAAAGAGGAATCAATCTCCCACGTAGGACCTGATCCTGTCGATCCTCTATCTCCACCGGGACCTCCGCAAAAGTCGCCCCATCATCCACGTCTAGCTCCCCATAGTCAATGATGTGCGTCGGGTCATGCACGTACCTCCTCAGCTGAGATACGTGGAAGACATCGTGCACCCGGTGAAACTGAGGTGGTAGGGCCAGGCAATAAGCCACCTCGGAAACCCTGCTAAGGACCTGGAATGGTCCAATGAAGCATGGAGACAACTTGCCGCCTCGGCCAAATCTCTGCAAACCACATCGAGGTGAGACACGCAAGAAGACGTGGTCGCCATCCTCGAACTCTAAAGGCCTCCGCCTCCTATCAGCATAAGACTTCTGCCGGCTCTGAGCTATCCTCATCCGCTCCTGGATGACCTGGACCTTCTCTGTCGTGGCCCGGACCATCTCTGGTCCCACAAGTGCTGACTCCCCAGGGTCTGTCCAGGACAAAGGAGATCTGCAAGGCCTGTCGTACAACACCTCGTATGGTGCCATCCCGATGGTGGAGTGGTATCTGTTGTTGTACGCGAACTCCACCAAGGGTAGGTGGTCCTCCCAGCTGCGACCAAAGTCGAGGACGCATGCACGGAGCATGTCCTCGAGAGTCTGAATGGTCCTCTCCATCTGACCATCCGTCTGAGGGTGAAAGGCGGTGCTCAGATGTAGCCGCGTCCCGAACGCCTCCTGTAACCCCTTCCAAAGCCAGGAAGTAAAATTAGCATCCCGATCGGAGACGATAGTCGATGGAACACCGTGAAGCCGTACAATCTCCTGAACGTAGAGACGCCCCAAGCTCTCCGCTGAGCCCTGCTCTCTGATGGGTAAGAAGTGTGCCGACTTGGTGAGTCGGTCAACAATCACCCAAATGGATTCATGACCTCTGGAAGTGCCTGGAAGTCCAGTCACGAAGTCCATAGATATCCCATCCCACTTCCACTCCGGGACCTCCAAGGGCTGTACCAAGCCTATTGGTACCTGATGCTCTGCCTTCACCTGCTGGCAGGTGAGGCACCGTGAAACGAACTCTGCCACAACCTTCTTCATGCCCGGCCACCAGTGCTGTCGTCTGAGATCCTGGTACATCTTCGCCACTCTAGGATGTACCGCCAAAGTAGAAGTGTGAAACTCTCTCAGCACCTCCTCTCGGAAAGAGACTGGTACCAAGGTACGTCCTCTGAAAAGGATGTCGTGCTCTGCTCCAAAGGAGAAGCCATCAGGTGCATGTCCTGAGGATATCTGTGCATGCCGCGTCTCATAGTCAGCATCCTCACGTTGTGCCTCTCTGACCCACTGTAGTAGTGGAGGAGTGACTGTGAGAGACTGAAGGAAGGCTGCTCCATCCCTATCCACGAAGGATATCTGCAAAGCAGATAGCTGCTCTGTCGCCTCCTCAAGTAGTTGGATGCCCGTCCTCCTGCTGAGGGCATCGACTACCACGTTCCCCTTCCGAGGAGTATAGAATATCTCAAAGTCATAGTCCTAGAGTAACTCGAGCCATCACCGCTGTCTCAGGTTCAGGTCCTTCTGCGAGAAGATGTACCTGAGACTCTGGTGGTCAGAAAAGACTGTAAAGTGCTCGCCCATCAGATAGTGCCGCCATGTCTTCAGAGCGAAGACCACTGCTGCTAACTCCAGGTCATGGGTAGCCTAGTTCTGCTCATGCGGCCTCAACTGACATGATCCATAGGCAATAACGGCCCGCTCCTGCATCAGGACACACCCAAGTCCGGTCCCTGATGCATCGCAGTAGACTACGTATCCAACTCCCTCCTTAGGAAACCTCAAGATAGGTGCACTGGTCAATCTCTGTCTCAGCTCCTGAAAGCTCTGCTGACATCTGTCTGACCACACAAAGGGTTTCCCATTCTTCATCAAATCTGAGAGTGGCGCCGCAACTCTGGAGAAGTCCGACACAAATCTCCGATAGTATCCGGCAAGACCCAAGAAACTCCGCACCTCCGTCACGCTCCTGGGTGGCTCCCAAGCTAGCACTGCCTCGATCTTCGCGGGATCCACAGCAACTCCCGCCTCAGAAATGACGTGCCCCAGAAAGTGGACCTCATGTAACTAGAACTGGAACTTCGAGAGCTTTCCATAAAGCTGGTGCTCTCGGAGTGCGTCTAGTACAACCCGCAAGTGGTAGGCGTGATCCTCCTCGGTGGTCGAGTACACCAAAATGTCGTCGATGAAGACCATGAAAAATCGATCGAGGTATGGCTGGAAGATCCTGTTCTTGAGGCTCATGAACACTACTGGAGCGTTGGTTACGCCGAAGGGCATAACCAAGAACTCATAGTGGCCATACCGACACCTGAAGGTCGTCTTCTACACGTCCCCGTCTCGAACTCTGAGCTGATGACAGCCTGACCTGAGGTCTATCTTCGAGAACCACCGTGCTCCCTTGAGCTGATCGAAGAGGTCATCAATCCTTGGTAGCGGATACTTGTTCCTCACTGTCACCTGGTTCAGGCAACGATAGTCGACACATAGTTGCAAGCTACCGTCCGCCTTCTTGGTGAACAATATCGGCGAAGCCCAGGGTGAAACACTGGGTCGGATGAACCCCTTTCCCTGCAAGTCCTCCAACTGTACCCGTAGCTCTCGAAGATCAGGAGGGGCCATCCGATAAATTGGAGTGGATATCGGGGCTGTCCCGGGGTACAGATCAATATAAAAGTCTACCTCTCTGCAAGGAGGTAGTCCTGAGACGTCGTCGAGAAAGAGGTCCGCATACTGATCCACCACTGCAGGAAATCTAGGACTCCGCACGTCAACTAATCCAAGGATGAGGCTAGCCAAATGATGAGTGATGGGCTGCCCTCTCCTCTGCGTGAGTCCATCCTGTGCTGTGAAGGCTCCCTTCTCTCCCGTGAAGGTGAACCTGCTCCCATCGGTGCGCATACATCGCACCTTGCGCCTAAAACAGTCAATCTGAGCATGGACTGTAGATAACCAATCCATGACCAAGATGACGTCGTAAGGCCTCGACGCCGCTACAAGAAGATCCCAGCCGAAGCTCTCGTCTCCTAGAGTAAGCTCACACTGCCGGCACCAGTGCGTAATCGTCGAGTCTGCTCCCGTAAGAGTCTCTAGCCGCAAGGATCGAGCCAACGGCTCTGTCGGAATCTCTGAGCTCCGAACAAGGGCAGCGGCTATGAAAGAGTGACTCGCTCCTGTGTCTATAAGAACTGCAGCAATGGTGGAATAGACACAGATCGTACCTTGAATCATCGCAGGCGCGCCGTGGTCATAGGCCTCCACTGCCCGGAGCTGGGCCTGTCTCTGCCCGCCAGCTCCCTGGGGTCGGGGCGGACCTCCTGGTGGTGGTGGTGGCAGAGCCTCAAAGCGTCGCCCACCACCTGCTGCTCGGCAAGCTCCTCTGCCTCGTCTGCATCCTCCCTACGGACCGCCACGGTCGACCCTCGGCCTCTGCCTAGGTGGCCCCTCCACCATCTTCTGCTCCTCGGTACGGCGGGTCGGGCAGTCACGAGCCATGTGGCCCTGCCCGCCGCACGAGTAGCACTGCCTGCCTCTCAGAAGACTGGCTCTGCACTGTGTGCCCCGCACTGCTGAGCCAGTGTCCTGAGGTTATCTGCCGAAAGGTCTGGTCTACCTGAAACCCTGAGTCATCCGTCGGCTACCTACTGCCGAAGACTCCGCTACCTACCACCCTACGGTAGGTCTCGCTATGGACTCAGCCAGAGAGCTCTCGATCAGAAGGGCTCGCTCCAGCACTCCTGCCTGGGTCGGGATGCTGAGGGAGATCATAGATGCCCTGATCTCGTGTCTCAATCCCTACTTGAGGGTCTGGGCTCGGAAGAAGGGGTCCCGTACCATGTCAGTCGAGTAGCGAGAAAGATCGGTGAACCTCGCCTCGTACTGGGCGACTGTCAAGCTGCCCTGCCGCAGCTGAAGAATCTCCTGAATGCGCACCGCACGGAGGGTGGCTGGGACGAACTCTGAGCGGAAGAGGCTCTCTAAGTCCATCCAGATGATAGAGGCCTCATCGTGCACCTGGAGCATCAAGCTCCACCATCGTCCCGCTGCTGCGTGCAGTAGGCTCACCGCGAGAATCACCATGAGGTCTGTTGGTGTCCTCACTAGCCTGAAAACTTGAACGACCGCCTCCAGCCAGTCCTCGGCTGCCTGGGGGTCCGTATCCCCATGGAACCTGGGTGGTCACTGGCACTGGAACTCGTGCAGAGCTCCGAGGCGTCGTGCATCGTCAGCGGTCAGTGCTAGAAGCATCGGGGGCTCGGTGGGTAAAGGTACCGCCGGTGCCTCTGCTGTCAACGGGCCCTGTACTGAGGCCTCATTGCTCGGCGGGCTGTCGTCGCGCTCTACTCTCAGAACCCTAGTTGGCTGCCGTCGTGGGGCCATCCTGAAAAGGAAACAAGTGCGCCACGGTCAGAACAGTATACCTGGTGAGCTGACACAAATAATCACAAAGAAAACTTGAAACACACATGCAATCAATGTTTTCATGCATTAAGTCGGAAATCAGAAGTCAGGGTCCTGGTGTATGGATACGTCGGCCACCGCACCAACACTGGACTCCCTGGAATGATAACCACACCCAATATGGTAAACACTATTGCTTCACATAGAAGAAAGATCAGAGTCTGAGGTAGAACCGAACTCCTCTGATACCAATTTGTCACGACCCGTCCTCGGGGCCCGTGTCGTGACTACCCAAAGCCCGCCATCCATAGGCCAGGGGCTGGCGACTAGCACCAAGGCATAAATCCCGAAAAAAGGGGAAGGCATTGCCTTTGAAAATTAAACAAGCACCACAGAATAAGAAAGCGGAAAAGTAAACACTAAGTAAAAACTGTACAAGCTGTGCTGAAAGTAAAAGGGGCCGGAAATATAAGCCCAACTGTAAAGTACAACTGAAAGGGGAAAACAACAACTGAAAAGAAAAGCCGCAGCATCGAGCCGTCCTAGGGAAGTCCCACCTGAAGGGTGGGTACAGATAGCCTCCACAGCTCCTCGGTCCAGCCGTCCGCTCCGAGTGCGTCCCGCCCAGTGGTCCACCTCCAGGTACCGTCCTGCTCCACACGCCTCCACCACGATCAGCGTTGTCCGTCGTCTGCAACCAACACAACGAAGTGCGGGCATAGCCCGTGCAGGGGTGAGTATAAGCTACTCAGTAGGGACCCCGAGACCCCCGAAGGTCTCCCGAAATCCACAAAGGATAATCCACAAAGGAAAGATACAATCACAAAGTAACAACCGACACTGCTTAGGTATATGCCCATACATATACCTAAGTCATCAATTCCCGTTCGGCTCCAACGTCTAAGCCCAAGCACAACCCAGTCCACACAGGAAAGCAAAAACGTATACCCACACAGGATATCACAACACATTCCACAAAGGAGAGTAAACAGTAATCCACAGAGGATAGCTCAACACAATCCACAAAGGAGAGTAAACAGTAAATCCACACAGGATAGCTCAACACAATCCACAAAGCAGAGTAACACAGGATTCAGCTCACACAGGTATACTTCTTCGGATGACGATAAAGAATATCACTGATCCATATAAGTCGTCGGACCCACAAAAGATCGATAGGTACTAACCCCCGCAAAGACCCACACAGGATCGGGCCCACACAGGACCTGTAGGAACTGGCTCACACAGAACCGCTGAGCGCTGACCCACACAGGATCGGACCCACACAGGATCGGGCCCACACTGGACCTGTAGCACTGATCCACGTAGGATCGCTGAGTGCAGTAGTCGTCGCAGTTCACTGAGGATCTCTGCACAGTCGTCGGTGCAGTCCACTGAGGATCTCTGCACGGTCATCGCCGCAGTCCATTGAGGATCTCTGCACGGTCGTCGCTGTCGAAGTAGCAGTCGCAGCAAGCAATAGGGTTCCCGCACACAGCAAGCTCGTTCGGGAGGGTCCGCTCCACGAGCTGAGAGGCCGATACATCAACTGACACAAAGTCTGAAGTTGATGTATCCAAATGTTCCGTATGGTCAACAGGAACTCAACGTCGCAGACGGCGCGTCAATCGGACACCCGGTTTGAGAGTTATTGGCCTTTTCGTCCCAGGGGCCCGGTTGGTTTTTAAGGCAAAACCAACCCGACCGTACTCCACCGGTGTCCAAACCTCGGCCAGAGTACGCCAAATGATCCGTCTCACATAGAGGATCTCAACAAAGCTGACGGCACGTCAATCAGACGTCCGTAGCTCAAGATATGAGCGTTTCCGCTTCGAGGGCCCGGTTGGTTTCATGTACGAACCAACCCGACCGAACTCAAAGTATTCCAAAACCTTGAGTGCGATATACCGAAACGACCGTCTCGATCCAAGGATCATGTTTCCGCTGACAGCGTGTTGTTCGGAGGCCCATAGCTCAAGTTACGGGCATTTGACCGAAAATGGTCTTAAAACGGGGGGTCCGGGCCCGGGCCGAACCAGCCCGACCCCCCCTGGGTCGGCCGAACCGGGTCGACCAGAACCGGGTCGACCCGACCCGGCCCGGCCAGGGCTCGGCCGAGCGGCCGAGCGATGCAGGGGGGAGCCGCCGCCCCTGCGGGACACCCCCGCGGCACCCACGAGGTGTCGCCCTGGACAGCCGGACGCGGCTTCAGCTGCGTCCCATGCGCACCGGACCCGCGCGGCCGCGGGTCAGCAGGCTCCACCGCCGCCAGCCGAAGCCGTCGCGGTTCTTCCGGCGGCGCGCCGCCGCTGGCTTCTGCGGGCCCCCGGAGTCGCTCCGGTGGTCCGATTCCGTTCCCGTCTGCGCCGCTGCTCCTCCCGGGACTCGTTCTTCACTGCGGAACCATGAAACATCCATTGGGGTACGTTCCGTCGTCGCCCGTCAAATCCGTACAACAACAAAGAACGACAGAAGGTTGTCGGGCCGTGTTCGTTTGGCCCGCACCCTCCGCGTTAGAGATAAACAATGAGAGAAATATATTCAACACATGAATCAACAATTTTAATGGATTAAAATTGTTCTTATTGTCCGGTTCTTCACTTTTAAAAGAAACAATCACGGGAAAACAGAATTATTCACAACCACCCCTACCTCGTAGTCGTCGTCGTACGCACGTTCTTCGCAGATTTGTTCATCGCGGAAGGAGGGGATCGTCATGTTGTCGCGGAAGGGCGTCGCGTTGTTGCAGAATCTGGATTTGAGTCGGCGAAATCAACGGACCAAGAAACAACAGATTTAATTTAATTATATAAAATTAAATCCGTGTTTTGTTAAAAAAAACACAAGGGAGATTTAAGAGAATCCCGAAGTCTCTTACCTCAAACAGCTGATCGAAGATTTCGTTGCGGAGGAAGAGACGTCGCAGAAGAACGTTGCAGGAAGGGAACGTCGGCGTCGCGGAACACGGTGTCACGTCGTCGACTTCTGCGGGTTCGGCGTTCTTCGTCGGAGGTCGGCGTTCTTCACGTTCTTTGCGTTCTTCGTGAAGGAGGATAAAGGCTCAAGAACTCTGACAAAACCTCTCAACGAGTAATCCTCCAAAAGACTTGTTGGTCTTATTTTATTATTACGCCAACAAACGAAAAAGGTAAGTAACGACCCATCAATTCGTTGAATTAATTCAACGAAAGAAAACTCCCATTTAATTCACGAAAAAAAACCACCCAATGAAATTGTGCGTTAAGGATTTAAGAAAACGCGTCAGTTGACTTTCATAATGACGGGTTTTCGCGGGTGCGTTACTTAGCGGAAAGAAACGGCGGGGCTCGTGCGGGTCCCACCTCACAAATATCCTACCAAGGGGGTAGGAAATTTATGGATAGCACCCTATCCGTTTTAACTCAGTTAAAGTGGCTTTCAAGTGGCTTAAGTGAAATAAAATAAAGTTTTCGAACAAATTATTTTATTTTTAAACTTTAAGCCCAAAAATTAAAAACCACACCCAAGCAAACGCAACTCCGGAAGAGGAGTTTCTAAGCAAATGCCGGTGGTGCGATTTCATCAGTGCCCTCAGAATTCAATTCTGGGAACCGGTTCAAAAGTTAGAAAAACCCGCTCATCCGTTCACTGAACGTACCCGAACCAAACTTCGGAAAATGATTCTGGGCACACCGGGCCTCGGAATCAGGTGCCGTCAGAAAATGCGTTCTTGTAAAATTCCATAGAAAATTAAGAAAAATATTTCCTTGAAATTTACGGGTCTTTACATATAATATCTTAATTGATGATTGAAAACCTATTTATAAAAATATCAGAATATGAACAAAATTTTTTTATAGATGATAATGGGAATAATGTTACCATATGGTAATTCTAGAAGATTATTAGAAGATATCAAAATTTATAGCTTTTGGCCATTTATGGTGAATTTCTTACATTCATCACAACAAAGTGAACCAAAATATACTCAGTTCAAGGAGAAAAAGATAACTATTATGTATATAAAAGTAATGATAGAATATAGATTCAAATATGATATAAGGGGAAATTTTGTATGTTATTCCTTTTTATAAGTTTATAAGGAGAGAAATTATGTTGATTGAAAATATACAACTTGTATAATTTTCTTTTTAGGATACACGTGTGTATGATGTTGCAAAAAGAAAAATTGTTATATAAACATCAGTGGTGATGAAATGTTTTTTTCAGAAAAATAATGAAAAAATTCTAATTGATTCATATGGGGACATAGTTGGAATAATTAATTGTTGAAGAAACAGTTCCATTATTTATGGTCTATGTTTCAACCAGAAAAGTTTTTGTGATTTTTTTATATTAATTTAAACTATTCAAAATTTTTCATTTTACACTACACTGAATATGACATGTGTTTTATAAATGGACCATGTTCTTATTTCTTATTACATAAAAAACTTATGAAACATATTTTAAAGAAACACTTTGATAGATTGTGGTACATGAAACACTATGTTTGTATTATATTACACATAATGTCGATTTCCTTCGATAGTTTTCTTTCTACACAATACCTAGTAATACCAAACAAAAATGGAATATTAATATTTTTATTAAATTATTTATATAGTTACCACCTATATATTTGAATGATGTTATGAATAATTTTATAAATTTTTTGAAAATAAGATCTTTACATATTTATGAAATGAATACTTTTGTTCTTAATTATTTTGAAATGGATGTAAGAACTATTTGGGAATAAAGAAATTAATTTTCTATGAAAACTATTTTTTATGTATAGTCATCAATAATTTTAAAAAATACGCATGATAAATTTTTTTAGTGAAATTTATTCAATAAAATTTTCGCCACACAAGAAATAGAATTTATATGAATAATATAAGAATAATTACAATTTTATGAATAAAAATATATATTTATTTAAAAGGTAATTTTTCAAAATTTGAATTGTGACACATTGGCAATAAATTTTATGAAAATTTATCAATAATATTTCAAAAAATAAACTTTATTTTTGAAATATTTATATCAAAATTTAATTTGTCTGAACTTATTACATTTTTATGAGAAGTTTTTCATGGTGATGAATAGTGAAAAATATAGAATTTTAATTAAAAACTACTTTTTCATCTATTTTTTATATAGGTAATTTATATTTTGAATTGGTTTTAAAGTATACTTATATAAATTATACATAATTAAATCCAATATAGGTCATTATATTTAATTAAAATTTGAAATTGTATATAAAAACATTTCAATCTTTTAGAAATTTTCACATTAAAAACATGTCGTCTCATCCCATCCAAAGGGTTAATATTAAATTAATTTATGTTACATATTTGATTATAATTTGGAAAAATAGATTCCATATTATTAATAATCAATAATTATAATTTATTATAATAAAATAATTATAAAAAATTATTAGTAAAAGTAATTAAAATCAATTACAGTGAATAAGGTAGAAACGAGATTAATTAATGACTAAACATAAAATATGAGGTGTAAAAATGACCCTAAACATGTACAATTTTTTTTATGGAAATATTTATACCATTAAAACTATTATTATCCATAATGTTCAATTTTTAACCCTTCTCGAAAATGTAAAATGTGGGGAGTACTCTATTCGTTACATGAATACACAATATATAATTTCCCTACTAATACAAGGCCTCTTCTCTACCTCCTCTCATAACATATCTATAAGAACTTTTGTATCATGTAAACCCTAATTAAATCAACTCCTAATATCTATTTCCTCATTATATATGCCTCAATTTAAGAATAAATTCTTCCAATGAATCCCTTTGGGAAAAACCAAAAGGAATTACCCCAAGAAGAGGTAGCATCCTTCAACAATCACTTTCATTTTATTTAATTCATAACCCCTAAATTATTATTACTCTCTGTTTATATAATAACCTTAGCATCTTAAAAATACTAAGATTTTTTTTAATTTTATGAACTACACTAACACACGCTAATGTAAAATGGGTTAGACAAT
Source organism: Viscum album (assembly GCA_963277665.1). NCBI lineage: Eukaryota > Viridiplantae > Streptophyta > Magnoliopsida > Santalales > Viscaceae > Viscum > Viscum album. The sequence continues at coordinate 1,689,780,154 of OY728119.1, forward strand.
CATCATTCGCGTGTAATATGGACTACCACACCACAAACCGACGTCGTTTCCTCACCAATTGATATGTTTAAATGTTGGGAATAATTATGTAATTTAGGTATTTATTTGATATATATGATATATCTGATATATATGATATATTAATTGTTATTTATATATTATATAACACATAAATTCTTGATTTCTATTTTGTGTTAACACAATATCTTCATTTTTGGATGTGTGGACTACTACCTCCGCAAAATGATGTGATTTGTTAACAATTTATGTGTAATGTATTAAGGATAGGTTTAGTTTATTTATGTGATATATATTACATAATAAATCTAATAGAATAATTATATATATATAAACAGATTTTAGTTACTTTCATTCTTTTAATACAATAAGAAAATAGAAGCAATGTTCATGCATACGTACAACATACCATATCCACGAACAATGTATTCTATTTCATGATTATATATTTTAAATATTTTTATATATAATTATATACTGATTATATATGATATCTATATCTGGTTTTACATTATGTAAATAAGTAAATCATTATCTGTATTAGTGGATTATAAATAAAAAGTCAAATAATATATGAAAAATAAAGTGTTTTTTACATAAAACATAACATTAACACGGAATTGTTAACAAATGAGTAATATGAATACATAACAAAATAATATATGGTATCATAAATAATAATATGATTCTCTAGTAGATTAATATTAAATTTATATTTATTAAACATTAGTTATGAATGTTTACAATGAAACTAAAGACATAATTTAAGGGATTTCCCTACTCACTTTGTATATTTGTGAGATACATGCCATGTTTATATCGACTGAGGATCAGCCTATGAGTGGTCTCTCTCTCTCTATCCTTATCATCATAGGGTTATCCTCGATAGTGATTTTGAGAGTGTAGGTATTCATGTTCCCCCTTAGGTGCCTTCCCCCACCTATCTTCATGCTCCCCATTTCCCATTCATCTCATATTTCCTTTCCCCTTTTTTCTCGACTCCCCTGGGTCATATGATCTATTTTTTTTGGATTTTGCTTCAATTTTTGGGATGAGTTGGATGGATTTTATGGTTATAAAGGATAATTATTGTTTAAACCCAAGTTAAATGAGCTTCTAATTTCCCCCCTTGATGTTAAGGGAAACCTTCAGTGGAGACTGTTTTCCCTCAGTGACGTTTTTTCAAGGCGATTTTGGTTGTCCCGAAAAAGGATGATTGATATTGTATCCCTTATCTCCCAAACCCCAGATCTATCAAATAATTCCTCTATTCCTCTTAATTTCAGATATTTATCATTGTATACTATGAGGTTTTTGGTTTTTTGGTTTAGCGTGTGATGGGTTTTCTTGCATGACCTTTTTCTATTATCTCATGTTATAATAGTTTTTTTATTCCTCATTATTGAATCTATCATTCTAATCCCTTGGATTCTCATATGCATTACCTGAACACATGATACTATGTTCCTATGAATGTCGGATCTAGATCCATGGTACTAAGATGTTTTTGGATGTGTGGGATGATGGGAATCTATGTTCTCAGTGAAACTAGAGCGAGTTTAATCTGGTAAATAATGATTGTGGTTTTCTATAACTTCAACAATAGTGATGTTAGGTGTTGGATTATAACAAAATCAATGTAGTTTTATCTATTTTTTGTTTCACATTATAGTTTGGTGTTTCTTCCTTAATTTTTTTATGTGGGTGATGATGATGAGATGTTGATGAAGACTATTTTCATATGGAGACGATAACAACATAGTGTAATGACAACAAAAAGGTTGGAGGTGTTTCTGTGATAATAGTTTAAAGCTATAGTGGTGATGTCTAGTGGGTTCTTGACTATGAATATATATATAATGGTGACAACGAGGTGTATTGAGTATCATGGGGCATGTCTTGAGTAGGTTTACTACTCTAGAATAATTCTAGTGGTGATCAGATTGACGCAATAAATTTTTGAATTTCATATTTGGGTGTTTTTTATTATTGTTTTGTATTTTAAAATTTCAATCAATGTTTTTTTCCATCAATTTGAGTGTGTGGTTTCAACTTAACCAAAAAAACCATTTAAAAAATAACAAAAAATGGATTTTAGGGTGATACATGTCATGTTCACCGTTCATATCTTTTGAGTGTTGTATGCACTGCAAATGATTGTATTATATGACACTAATAATTAAATTTATCTATATTTTCATATCAATTTTTTGATTTCTCTTTAATGGGTTTTACATTTAAAACGTTTCCAAATTGATAATGTTATTTTGTCTCATGATTCCTTCTTTGAGACACATGTTACACTATGAAACTATATTATTTTATGATGTGTTTATTCTTTCCCTTTGACATGTTATATAATGAATCTTTATATTTTCATGATATTATAAGCCTCATATAATTTTACACTCGCATTTTGATTATTATTTAAATTTATCAAATAGGTAAGTGCTTACTACTAAAATCTCTTCATTTATCGGGATTGTTTAAAATTAAGCTTACATTGATGAAATATTATAAATGATATCATAATAAATACGGTGAAATTTCTTCTCCTATGATTACCGATGATATATCATTTTATCAGTATCATTTTTCCACTGCTCGGTCCTTAATATATTTAAGAATTTAATTTTAATAAATTATGATTTTATTTCTCTCTTCGGTTGGAGATTTTTTTACAAAAAACCATTTTTCTAAAAAAGGTTAAAAAATTTTTATAATTAAAAGTGATTTAAAATGGGTTTAAAACTTCCATTTCATTTTCTAATAACTATTTTCAAGTGATTTTTTTTTTCAATTTTTTTTCAAGATTTTTTATTTGTTTTCAAGGAAAATAGTTTTTAGCATCCTTTATATATTTTCAAGGAAAATGATTTTCAAAATCTTTTTATAATTCCTTTGTAAATTCTCAAGAAAAATTGTCTTCAATTTTATAAATATTTAATTATATGTTTTCATAAGAAAAAGGTTTTGAAAATGTTTTTATGTTTCCTTGATGAGTTTTCAAAATTATATTAATATGTAATTTGTTGAATTTTTTTTCTTTTTCAGAAATAAATTTTTTGAAAAAAGGCATATTTATCTCATGAAATGAAATAGTTGATTTTTAAAGAACATTTTATATAATTTAATTTTGTTTTCAATGAATATAATTTGAATAATTTTTACTCCATAAGAAGTTATTTTCAAAGAAAGATTATTTTCATTGTAAAATACATTGTGTTATCTTTCAAAATCCTTCTCCAGTTAAAATGAAATAATTTGATATATTTATTATTTACTAGTGATATCATCTTAATGACACCATTAACATTCATTTTTTAATGGAATTTGATTAATATATAATGTTTTTTGTGAAACTTTTTTCTGTTCCATATGTTATACCCTGATAAAATGCTTATGAAACCCACTTATTTTTATAGGTTATTCTTTGGAGAAATTATTTTTAAACCTTTAGCTTTTCATTTTATTATGATAATAAGGAATTTTCATGGTACATAATTTCATTTCCTGGGTTATGATATTTTGTTTATGAAAACAATTTATTTTTATGGGTCATGATATGATTAATGTTTGATTATCTTATGGAACAAGTATGTATTATTTTATTATGTGACAGGTGGGACCTATATATCCCCCCATTTCATTGATTAACTATTTATATCCAATGAGATAATGATGGGAAACAAGTTGCCGATATTAATCCACAAAATGAAATAACCGTGCCTTGATCCATAATCGAAAAAACATACCCCCTATCCAAAATGGGAAACAAGCATATCCTTATCCAAAATGGGGAACATGAGTGTCCCAATACACTATGGGAAAAGGTGTGTCCTGGTCCAAATATGGGGAAAAATTGTGTTCTAATCCATTATGTTGATTGGGTTGGTAATTATCTTTTACACATGTAATGGTTTTCTAAAGTTATAATGGTGTCGAACATATATTACACGAGTTTATGTTTCATGATTTATTTATAATTATTTATCACCCTTATGATTCATTTATTATGAACTACCAATCTTTTTTCTATAACTCTTGATTATAATCTTCGATATGAAATATGGGATCTTCTAATATTAATATCATGTTCTCATACCCCTATGATCATTTTATACATACATATCTCCCATGTTTACCCTTATTGAGCATCTAATCTCACCCATTTCTTATTTTTCCATTCCTGGAGTTTTGAAGGATAGTTTTATATTGGATTACTAAAGAAGAAGATCTATGAGAGAGATATTGAAGATCTTTTATGATGTTCGAATATTTTGTTTCAACACTTCGAAAGACACTAAACTATTATGGTCCTTGGGAATGTGTATTTTTTTTATTTTTATGAATATTCATCTAAAATTATGTAATATCCATGTATGTTAAGACAAGGTCTCTATAGTTGGTATAAAAGGAATGGTTTAGTCAAAAATTCAGAACTAGGATTAGAAAACTTTAGTGAGAACCCTAGGGATATCTTTAACGATATTTCTATGGATTCCTTTATGGATAAGAAAAAGGCGTCATATATTTGAAATTATATGTCATGATTTAGGAATCCTATTTATAGTTTTTCATGATTTTGTGGGTTTCTAATATGATATGTGATTATCACACAAAAATTTCTTGTTTTAGAAAATTTAGGGAACTAAAAGGAACTTGGTTGACTTTTAATGCTTCCTATGTGAACAATATGGGAATTGTGAAAATCAATTTTCTTAGTGGAAATATCATAAAGATAATCTGGATGGTGGTATGAGTATTCATTATAATAATGAAGATAATGGGGCCACAAATAACATGTAAATGGTAGGGGATATTGTTCCTGTAGTTTTTACATTAAACATAAGAATAATTATTAGATTTTTCTTGAGGAACATGGACTCAGGATTCCTATGAAATATTCACAAAAAGATGAATTAAGAAATAAAATGATGATTCTTGAGTAATGGTCTAAGATTAATGTATTATGATTAGTGTGTATATGTTTTGGAACTCAAATATTCTATCATATAAATCATAAAATATATAACATTTTTTTGGTAAAGTTTTTCTTTACGTATTTTCACGAATGTGTTAAATGATATAGATGACCTAGAAAATAGATTTAATTGAAGGGTTATAATTACGTAATGTAACCATTAACACAGTCTTAGTGATGATAGAATAAAATCTTATATAGATTAACAGATTATTACATGAATACCATAAATTGAATATTATTTATAACCTCAAAACTAATAAATTATTTTTTGAAAATGTGGTATATGTTATCATGGATGATGGTTTAAACTTATTGGATATAAGGAATATGTCTAGTAAGATTTGGAAAAAGGAATAATTCATGTTTTGAAAAAGGTTGTATAATAATTTAGTTTATTCTTACGTTTCAAGAGAATATATCATATGGGTATACACATTTATGGAATATGAAAACCAATAGATACTTTCATATATATGTGTGATTATTGTTAATATGATTTAGTGACCTTATTTATGATGTTTGGTACTTTCAACATTATGAATGTTTACAAGGTTATCCATTTATAGAATTTATTAAGTTAAACTTAGGATAAGGTTGTAGATATTGATGTATTTTTGCTACATATGAGTATTTATCCATATTGGATAACATGTTATAACCATTTTAATGTGATTCTAACTATATATATATGGAAAGAAATAATTTTATACTAATGTCTCTTATAATCTATTTGTTCATTAGTGATAAAATTTTCACCGTCATTTTTTGAATTAGACATAAAGTGAAAATTGTTCAAGACACTACCCAAATGATTGATTGTGTATATGAAATGGAATGAAATAGTAAATAAATTATTCCTTATGTATATATATAGTAAAAAAATTCCTAAAATATTGGAAAGGATATTAAAAAATATTTATCCTAATACCTTCACTTCCATTGAATAGATGGACTTATAAATCATCATAGATTTATGGTTTTTAGTCCGTCAAAATTATATTTATCATTTACTTACTGGTGAAAAATTTTCTTTGTCACTCTCAAAAATTATTTACTATTTTCCTCGATGTGCAGTTTTCACTCCCAACATATGTTCCACTATTAATAATCCTAGTTCTGAGTTACATTGGGTAACCTAAATTTTTATATGTTTCTATTTTTGAAGCATGTTTTATTATTAATTTTCTTGGTGTGGGGTTTTATGAATGGAAAATTCTATTATTCAACAATTGATAAGCCAAATTAACTTTAGGAGAAAAATTAATTTATATGGGGTCAACTGTAACACCACTATATTATTGTGATTATTTTAAATTAGTTTAAACTATTTTATATGTTTCATTTTGTACAACATTGAATATATGTAACATCCCGGGTAAATAAAGAATATGACATTCTAATATATATCAATATTTGTGAATAAAATGTTAATATTACTTTAAAGGGAATGATATGCTCGATGGCGTACCCAATACACAACAATATGTTTCCTTGAAATCTTATGTTGCACACTAATAATATAATAATACTATTTTAAATAATAGTTAATTCCTAGCTGTTGTAATGGAGGGAATGAACAGAACTAACTAAAAAATTATTACATATTTTTGTTAAGTATTTTTACATTTATCCAATAAATTTTAGAGGCTTAAAATGCAAATGGATCCAATTTTAAGAATAAATACTCTTATAATTTTAAAAGATTGTTTTAACCAGCTCTTAATGGAGAACCTTTTTTAAATATACTTTTTGTCACTTTTATATGATATATTTGACAAAATAAAATCTTTCTTTAGAATTGGGGCATTGAAATTTAATTCGGATAAATATTTGGTATTTTTCTGATAATGTTCATTTTTAATGAATAGTTGAAAATACTGCATTTTACTCCAAAACTGCTCTTTCATCTAATTTATTTCTATGGTTAGATAGAATTTTTTATCTGTTTTAATGTGAAATCAGAATATATTTATACCATTTAATCCAATGGGGGTCATTAGAATTAATTTCACTTTGAAAATGGACATAAACAAGTGTCAATCTTTTGATAGATGTTGTTTCTTAAAAACACGCTATTTGTTTTGACAGCGGGAATTGATTATAAAATTAATTAATGAAACTTATATGTTTTTTATTTTGTAAAATTTATATAATTTTTGATTTTGGAATATCAAATAAATCTTACGATGAATTTTTGGTATTTTTCTGACAAATGTTCCTTTGTAATGAATAGTGAAAAATACTGCATTTTAATTCAAAACTGCCTTTTCATTCGATTTATTTATATAGTTAAATTGTCATTTTAATTGTTTTCAAGGTTTAATTTAATTATGTTTTTATAATTTAATACATGTTTTGTCTTTTTATGTAATTTCACTTATAAATTGGATGTAAAAGCAAATCAATCTTTTGATTGATTTTAGTTCCTAAAAACCCCTCTTTGGTTTTGAAAATGAGAATTATTTTAAATTAATTACTACAATTTTTTTGTTTGGAATTTGATAAAATGGATTCTATATTTGGAATCAGAAGGTCCAAATTATTTAATTAATATGCTTTTGATTTTGGACATTATGAATAAGAGCGACGATAATTATCTTTAATTATCGTGATTAATTAGCAATCAGGTAGTTAAGGGTAATAAAATAAAATTATAATAATATAAAATGACACCAAAATGTGTCCTAATGCTACTGGTTGTGTGATGGCCGACCATGGGACTCCTTTTACCAAACTTTGGGACCCCATGGAATCACTTTTTGGTGATAGGGACACTTTATCATTTTATGTTTTTTAAAAAGAAAGTATAACCAATGTATGTATCAACCAAGAAAAAAAATTTTAGTTTTGTATCTGTAAATGACATCTTAGACTATAAATATTAATTTTAAAGCTAAAAAGAGTTCCTAAATCATGGTATTTTTTTTATAATTTTTATACATTAAATAAATTAACTTATTTATGACACCATGATGAGGCAGCGATTAACTCATTAATAGATGATTTAAATAAAATGAAAAGATAATGTAAAATCTAAGACTTAAACTTGTCAGAAACGTATTTGATGGGTGGATTTTAAAACCTTACCACCTTATCCTCTAAATATATCATTTTGGGATCTTTAAAATCTGTAACTCATTTTATAATAAAGTAACATTTTATAACATTCCAAGAGTGCCCCTCCTCCCTCTTATAAATGGACCCCACCTCTACCACCTTACCCACACCTCTCAAGCCATTGGATCTGCCAAAATCTGCTCATTTCATCTCTCCACATCCCTCTCTTCATCATATAAGCCTTACCTTAGGCATAAAGCTCTTCAAGAAACCCTTTTGGTTCAAACCAAGAGGAGTTAACCAATTTAAAGGAATGTCTTCTCTTATGTTCATTTGTTTCATTTTTCTTCTCCAACCCCCTAAACTATTTTTATTACTTTATTTTGTAACAAAACCAGTATCTTAAATATACTAGGATATTTATATGAGAAATCTTGGTGCTACACTTACACACACCTCCTTCTAATGGTTATGGAACACACTATTTCTGTGGATGGTGAATTACTGCCTCACGAAATGATGATTGTTCAATCTTCTCTTAACACCTTTCATGGTGGCCATTATGATGTCACTGTATTTTATATATGATATATATGGTATTTATGTTTTCTATATGCTTCTGTATTTTATATTTAAAACATTCCTTTATGCTTTGCATGTTGTGCAAATGCGATAATTTCATACGAGGAAGTGTGGACTACCGCCCCCTTAAGTGATGTGACTCGTTGATGCAATACATGGAATGTATAAAGAATGAAATTAATGAAAATATATGACCTATATAACATATATATTATACTGTAATTATAATATATATATCTCTCATTTATTTTTAATTCCAGTAATATGACAAAGACATGAATGTAGCGTTCATGCGTACGTACGGCCTACCGTCTCCATGAACGGTGCATTTCATTTATTTTTATCTCCAAATGTTATGGAATAGTATATAATGAATATGTACTGGATATATATGATATTTAAATCATTAATACTATTATGGATATGATTTACATATAACTACATGGACAATCATTTTCAAACAAGTTCATTTTTGACTCATGTACCAAACATCGACAAAATCATCTGATATGAACTCGCATAATTAAAGAATTATTATAACATTATAATATGTGATATGAATTGAATAATAAAATTTAAATGAGTTCCTTAATAAATTATAAATTGACTGAAGTTTATTATTCAGGAATATAAAGAAACGAACAAGACAAGTCGGACTTGAGGTAAGAGATCCTACGTCTCTCTTTCTTTTTAAGTACTCTCTTTTTTGTCATTTATTTTAAGATCATATTTATTATGTTTGGGGATGTTATTTCATATTCATAATTCGTTTATTTTTATGTTTATATTTTGAGATACCCTATTTGATATCATAAATCCATTTTTTGAAGTTTTAAGTGGCGCCATTAGGCTGTCGAGTTTTCGTAAGGGATTTTTCATCTCACTTTTATTTCCGTGAGATTTATGCTACATTTGCCAAAATTTCCTTTGAGTGGTGCATGTACTGCCCATTATTCTACTCTTTGTGTAATATATTTTTTTATGAGTATTACATCAAGGTTTTATAGTCTTTCTTTCATGGGGTTTATGTTTCAAAAGATTCCCAAGTCGGTAAGGGAACCTTTCACCCTCCTAATTTTAAAAGACTTCTTTTTGTTTTTTCTTTTTAATTACATATTCTTATGTTGGGATATGTTCTTATATATCCTTATTGTTGTAAATTTTATGTCCATGTGATAGGATACCCTTTGTCTCTCTCATCAACACTTTTTCTAAAATTTGACGTGACGCCGTTAGGCTATCGATTTTTTACAAGGGAACTTCTAAACCCAATTCCAATTCTTTGGGTTAAACCTCTACTTTTTGATTATGTCATGCTATAAATATGTGTGGATCACATCGGATTGTTTTACACTGAGTATACACTTATTTTTATTGTATTTATATTTTTCACACATAATTATGTCATTTCTTTATCCTTGCTAGAATGGCATGATCCTTGATTGGGATTACATCTCAATTTCTTCTCATTGAGACATTTCTTAATGATATGCACTTTTATTCTTTTATAATGTGTATATATAGCCACTTTGTCTTTCCATATCCATATTATTTCTATACTGAATTAATTTAAATGTTTTGAAAATGGTCTACTTTCTTGTGGCTTATAATTTAATTGTTCAAAATGGAAAAGGACTCTTTTATCAAAACATTGTTTTAAATGGTTTTAAAGATTTATTCTTTTAAACATTTATCATCAAAGTCCATGTTTTAAAAATGGTTTTAAGGATTTATTTATATGGACATGAATGTTTTAAAACCATTTCAGAAGTTTTTAAGTGGTATGGTACACTTTGATTCTAAAATCTCTTTTAAATGTCTTCTTTTAATATTTTCAAAGTATAATGTGATTTTTCTCTCATAGAGTTTTAATGATTTTATTAGATGTTTTTATTTATGATAATATCATGATGTGATATCTTGTGATTGAAATGTGGAAATTTTATGTTTCTTTTATGCATGTTTTAAGTGTTATGATTATGTTATGGTTCTTGGGAAATGTTTATGAAATCAGGTGTTTCCGTGATAAACTAAGGGTGGGTGCACCCGAGATAGCTCTCCAATGCATTGGGTAACGTGAAGGAGTTAAACGCTAAGGCTTCTACAAAGAGATTTAGGGAATATATTGTGATGGGTATTCCAAACGTAACCATGTGGGTTACTCCCTACGTAAGAATGTTATGAATGCCTCAAGTTACCATTAAGGATTATGATTTCATGAGGTCTGTTAAATTGCTTATGTTTTAAGAGTAAAGTATGATTTCATTTATTCTTATATATACATGGACTAATGTTTTCTTTCCATATTTTTTTATATCCCTTTCTAATATTTTTATGCTCATACCAATTTTTTGAAATGTTTTCCATAGGACTTAAAGATGAATAGGGTCAAAGATGGGATCAAGGAAAGACAAGCTATCTAAAACATGGAACTAGACATGTTTCTTTTTAAGAGTTTTTGTTTTATGATGGAAACTGAGTAGAAGTGTCTAATTTGTTATCTTGTGAGATGTAATAGTTATGTCTTAATTCTCTAAAACTCTAAACCTTAAAATATCCTCAATGTGAATTATTCATTTAATTCAAGATTAAGTAATGTTTTAAGGCTAGGTCCTTATAGTTGGTATCAAAGGTCAGTTTAGAAAACTTTAGGGATTAGGAGTTTTTGTTAAACACATGATTAGTCCCTATGTTTATTATCTTAGTTAAATCTGTGTTTTATAACTTTTTCAGATCAAGTAAATTGAAGGAGGAGGATCGCAAATGACATTCTTATCTCTTCCTGATGACTTTCTTGCAATAATTATTATAAAGTCATGTTCGGATGATTGTGAAACTTTTTCTAGCATACAACTCACTTGCAAGCAGCTGTTTGAGACATCAAAAACCTCCACTATACCTCGTTATCATTGTGGATCATGGGTTGTATTTAGAGAAATCCTATTTTCACAATATTCTCATATTTTCAAGAAAGGTAGATATTATCAAGGAATTTTAAATTTTTTTACCTTATCACAAGATTTTGAAGCATATTATGGTTTTAAAGAAGGTGCTGAAGAAGGAGACCCTTGTGAAACCTATTTATATTTGCTTTAAAATATATCCTCTCATCACATACCTTTGGTATTTTAAAAGGACCATTAATTGAAATTTTCAACTCAAATTCGGTCAGACTATTTTATAGAAATCATGTCTTATCAGATGTTTTGAAATTATATGTCATACATGATTATTTTACAAAATTATTTTTCTGTGAACACCCATATGAACCATGTTGTACAAGGTGTATTTGGATGGAGGAAGAAAATGATTTTGAAGGATCTCTAAGTCATTGTTGTGATGCGTGGACCTTCAACCTACGGGAAAAAGATGACGATGAAACCAAATGGACAACATGATCAAGGTATGATGTTCTTATTTTTTGGGGATCGTTTTATTTTATCTTATAATTTTGAAATAATACTTCAAGAATTAAGATGTTGAGATCATAATTAATTTGGATGAAAATGAGAGGTATAAGGAAACCATTGAGGTTAAAACATGTTAGGGTTATTTTTGAGATTTATAAAAAGGACAACCCGTAATATGGGTGACAAACCATTGCGTTCGGAAAGGACACATGAATCGAACCCACAACCAAAGGGAAATAAGGGCGCATGGCCTACCACTAGCCTATGTGAAGTGCCTGGTTAGTATGACTTATAATTTTTAGTTAAATTATTTTATGGATCAAGAATAAGTTGATTTTGGGAACTTATGTTTTATTAAATGGATATCCTTAGCATTGGAAAATGATTTGGTGACTGAGTAATAAAGGTTATTTTGGATGACGTTCTCTCTTTCGTGGATACAATATATGCCTATAGAAAATAGAATACTTTGGGATTTCAATTGGGGAGAAACGTTGTAATTTTATTTTGGAAGAATCTATGTTTTTGTTATAGACATATGAAGATTTGGTTTATTTATGAAAATGATTAACCTATCATGGAAAATATGGGATTAGGTTAATTACTTTTCAATATGAGACTTTAAGAGCAACTGATGTTTTTTAGAGATAAATGCTAAGATTTAACTTGGAAGACTATGTGATCAAATCCTTCAGAGATTTGGGTTTCAATCTTAGTTTTGATTACTTTGAATAATTTTAGGGATAACTGTTTATTGAATGGTCTTTGTTGAACTTTTGGTTTTGTTTGACAAAATTTGGATATTAAGAGTAGTTTTTCTTTTTGTAAAAGATTATTCTTTTTGGGGATTATCTAATCTTGTACAAACCATTTTGGTTTTTCTTAAGGTCTAAAGAAATGGTAAATATATAGTTAATCTTTTGTGGACTATGTGATTCTCTCAAAGTTGATTTTAGCACTCTTAATGCGAATAAGTCTTCCTAAATACTAATCTTTTAGAGGAAATATGAGTTTGTGTTAAAAATCTAGTAAAAGATGAAAGTTTACATGACAAGTAAGTATGTTTCCTTGTGTTTTAGTTCGGCCCATAAATAAATTCTTCAATGAAAAGAAACTTAAAACAAAAAAGTTGTCTTTTAAATTTTTCTATGGGGGAATCAAATACCGTTTAACCCATCACAAGTTTGTGATTTTTTGGTGGTTAACTTTCTCCTAATCATGTTTTCTATCACTCTCCATTAGAACTTGACCCTTTATTTTTTTCTTCCATATCCATGTTTTCCTACATGGAATCCTAGTATGGGTTAACTCAGGTGACCTTTGTACTTATATTTGTTTCTTTTAAACTGATAGTTTTACAGACTCTTTTTCCGATGTGGTACTTTCAATGAAGTTTCGGAGCCCAATTTTAAAATTGCGAAGACACAATTTCCAAAAGCGGGGAAGGATGTAACATCCCGGGTAAATAAATAATATGATATTATAATATATATCAATATTTTTGAATAAAATGTTAATATTACTTTAAAGGGAATGATATTCTCGATGGTGTACCGAATACGCAACAACGAGTTTCTTTGAAATCTTACGTTGCACACTAATAATATAATAATACTATTTTAAATAATAGTTAACACCTATCTGTTGTAATGGCGGGAATGAAAAGAACTAACTACAAAATGATTACATATTTTTATTAAATATTTTTACATTTATCCAATAAATTTTAGAGGCTTAAAATTCAAATGGATCCAATTTTAAGAATAAATTCTCTTATACTTTTAAAAGATTATTTTAACCACCTCTTGATGGAGAACCCTTTTTAAATCTAGTTTTTGTCACTTTTATATGTTTTATTTGACAAAAATAAAATCCTTCTTTAGAATTTGGACATTTAAATTTACATCGGATAATTTTTTGGTATTTTTCTGATAATGTTCATTTTTTAATGAATAGTGGAAAATACTGCATTTTACTTCGAAACTGATTTTTCATCTAATTTGCTTCTATAGTTAGATTAACTTTTTAATAGGTTTTAAAGTTAAATAAGAATATATTTTTACTATTTAATCCAATTTTGTTCATTAGAATTAATTTCACTTTTAAAATGGACATAAACAAGTGTCAATATTTTGATAGATGTTGTTTCTTAAAACACGCTATTTGTTTTGACAGTGGGAATTGATTATAAAATTAATTAATTCAACTTATATGTTTTTAATTTAGTAAAATTGATATCATTTTTTAATTTGGAATACCAAATATATCTTAGGGTGAATTTTTGGTTTTTTTCTTACAAATGTTCATTTTTAATGAATAGTGAAAAATACTGCATTTTAATTCAAAACTTCCTTTTCATCTGATTTATTTATATAGTTATATTGTCATTTTAATTGGTATTAAGGTTTAATTTAATTATGTTTTTATAATTTAATACAATTTTGGTCTTTGGATGTAATTTCAATTATAAATTGGATGTAAAAGCAAATTAATCTTTTGATAGATTTTACTTCATAAAAACCCGTCTTTGGTTCTGACAACGAGAGTTATTTTAAATTAATTACTAAAATTTTTGTGTTTGCAAATTGATAAAATGGATTTCATATTTGGAATCAAAAGGTCCAAATTATTTAATTAAGACGCTTTTGTTTTTGGAAATTATGAATAGTAACGACAATAATTATCTTTAGCTATCGTGATTAATTAGTAATCATGTAGTTAAGGGTAATAAAATAATATCATATTAATATAAAATTACACCAAAATGTGTCCTAATGCTACTGGATGTGTCATTTCCGACCATGGGATGCCTTGTGCCAAACTTTGGGACCCCATGGAATCACTTTTGGGTGATAGTGACACTTTTTCATTTTATGTTTTTTAAAAGGAAAGTATAACCAATGTATGTATCACCCAAGTAAAACAATTTTATTTTTTTATGTGCAAATTATCTATTAGAATATAAATATTAATTGGAAAGATAAAAATATTTCCTAAATCATGGTATTTTTTTATTTTTAGACATTAAATAAATTAACTTATTTATGACACCATGATGATGCAGTGATTACCTCATTAATGGACGATTTAAATAAAATGAAAATATAATGTAAAATATAAGACTTACACTTGTCAAAAACCTATTGTATGTGTGTATTTATAAACATTGCCACCTTATCCTAGAAATATATCATTTTGGGACCTTTAAAATCCGAAACTCATTTTATAATAAAGCATCATTTTATAACATTCCAAGAGTGCCCCTCCTCCATCTTATAAAAGGCCCCCACCTCTACCACCTTACCCACACCTCTCAAGACATTGGCTCAGCCAAACTCTGCTCATTTCATCTCTCCACATCCCTATATTCATCATATAATCCTTACCTTAGGCATAAAGCTCTTCACGAAACCCTTTTGGTTCAAACCCAG
Organism: Viscum album; assembly: GCA_963277665.1. Classification (NCBI taxonomy): domain Eukaryota; kingdom Viridiplantae; phylum Streptophyta; class Magnoliopsida; order Santalales; family Viscaceae; genus Viscum; species Viscum album. Next base: position 1,689,795,639 of record OY728119.1, read on the forward strand.
AGGAGTTACCCAATTTAACGGTAATGTCTTCTCTTATGTTCATTTGTTTTATTTAGCTTCTCCAACCCCCTAAAATATTTTTATTACTTTGTTTTTGTAAAAACACCAGTATCTTAAATATATTATGATTTTTTTATGAGAAATATTCTAGCTACACTTACAAACACCTCTATCTAATGTTTAAAGAACCTACTGTTTCTGTGGATGGCGAATTACTGCCTCACGAAACAATGATTGTTCAATCATCTCTTAACACCGTTCATGGTGGCCATTATGATGTCATTGTATTTTATATATGATATATATGGTATTTATGTTTTCTATATGCTTTTGTATTTTATATTTAAAACATACCTTTATGCTTTGCATGTTGTGAAAATGCGATAATTTCATACGAGGAAGTGTGGACTACCGCCACCTCAAGTGATGTGAATCATTAATGCAATACATGGAATGTATAAAGAATTAAATTAATGAACCTATGTGACCTAGATAACATATATATTATACTGGAATTATAATATATATATCTCTCATTTATTTTTAATTCCATTAATATGACAAAGAAATGAAAGTAGCGTTCATGGGTACGTATGGCCTACCGTCTCCATGAATGGTGAATTTCATTTATTTTTATCTCCAAATGTTATGGAATAGTATAAAATGAATATTTACTGGATATATATGATATTTAAATCATTAATACTATTCTGGAGATGATTTACTTATAACCACATGGACAATCATTTTCAAACAAGTTCATTTTTGACTCATGTACCAAACATCGACAAAAACATCTGATATGAACTTGCATAATTAACTAATTATTATAACATTATAATATGTGATATTAATTGTATAATAAACTTTAAATGAGTTTCTTAAGCAATTATAAATTTACAAAAGTTTATTATTCAGGAATATAAAGAAATGAACAAGACAAGTCGGACTTGAGGTAAGAGATCCTACCTCTCTCTTTCTTTTTAAGTACTCTCTTTTATGTCATTTCATTTAAGCTCATATTTATTATGTTTGGGGATGTTTGTTTATATTACTCATTCTGTAATTTTTATTTTCATATTATGAGAGACCCTATTTGATCTCATAAATCCATTTTTGGATGTTTTATGTGGCGCCGTTAGGCTGTCGAGTTTTGGTAAGGGATTTTTCATCTCACTTTTATTCCCGTGAGATTTATGCTACATTTGCCAAAATTTCATTTGAGTGGTGTATGTACTTCCCATTATTCTACTATTTGTGTAATATAATTTCGTTTATTAATATTTACATGAATTTTTTATAGTCCTTCTTTCATGGGGTGTACGTTTCGAAAGTTACCCAAGTCGGTAAGGGAACCTTTCACCATCCTATTTTTAAAAGACTTATTTTTGTTTTGTCTTTTAAATTACATCTTCTTATGTTGGGATATGTTCTTATATATCCTTATTTCTGTAAATTCTATGACCAAGTGATGAGATACCCTTTATCCCTCTCATCAACTCTTTTTCTAAAATTTGATGTGACGCCGTTAGGCTATCGAATTTTTGCAAGGGAACTTCTAAACCCAATTTCAATTCTTTGGGTTAAAACTCTACTTCTTGATTATGTTGTGCTATGTATATGTGTGGATTAAATATGATTTTTTTACACTTATTATCCACTTATATTTTTTGTATTTATATTTTTCACACATAATTATGTCATTTCTTTATCCTTTCTCTAATGGCATGATCCTTGATTGGGATTACATCTCAATTTCTTCTCACTGAAACATTTCTTAATGATATACACTTTTATTCTTTTATAAAGTGTATATACAGCCCCTTTGACTTTCCATATCCATATTATTTCTATACTAAAGTCATTTAAATGTTTTGAAAATGGTCTACTTTCTTGTGTCTTATAATTTAAATGTTCAAAATGGAAAGAGACTCTTTTATTAAAACATTGTTTTAAATGGTTTTAAAGATTTATTTTTTTAAACATTTATCATCAATGCCCATGTTTTAAAAATGGTTTTAAGTATTTATTTATTTGGACATGAATGTTTTAAAACCCTTTCCAATGTTTCGAAGTGGTATGGGACACTTTGATTATAAAATCTCTTTTAAATGTCTTATTTTAATATTTTCAAAGTATAAAGGGATTTTTCTCTCATAGAATTTTAATTATTTTATTAGATGTTTTTATTTATCATAATATCATGATGTGATCTCTTGTGATTGAAATTTGGAAATTTTATGTTTCTTTTATGCATGTTTTAATTGTTATGATTATGTTATGGTTCTTGGGTAATGTTTATGAAATCGGGTGGTTCCGTGATAAACTAAGGGTGGGTGAGCCCGAGATAGCTCTCCAATGCATTGGGTAACGCGAAGGAGTTAAACGTTAAGGTTTATATGAAGAGATTTAGGTAATATACTATGATGGGTATTCCAAACGTAACCATGAGGGTTACTCCTTACGTAATAATGTTATGAATGCCTCAAGTTACATTTTCGGCTTATGATTTCATGAGGCTTGTTAAAGTACTATGTTTTAAGATTAAAGTATGATTTCATTGATTCTTATGTATACACGGACTAATGTTTTCTTTCCACATTTTTTATATCCCTTACTGAGCTTTTTATGCTCATCCCATGTTTTTGAAATGTTTTCCACAGGACTTAAAAATGAATAGGGTCAAGGATGGGATCAAGGAAAGACAATCTATATAAAGCATGGAACTAGACATGTTTCTTTTAAGAGTTTTTTTATGATGAAAACTGCGTAGAAGTGTCTAATTTGTTATCTTTTGAGATGTAATAGTTATTCCCTAATTCTCTAAAGCTCTAAACCTGAAAAGATCCTCAATGTGAATTTTTCATTTAATTCAAGATTAAGAAAAGTTTTAAGGATGGGTCCTTATAATATAGCTTGTTTTATATGAAAGAACCATGTTATTCATTGTTTTTATTAAAAACAATTTTAAAAATTCACTACAAACAAGAAATATATTATATTATGGTACAAAAAGATCTATTTTTTTCTTTTGTTACAAATAATGATCATTTCCTTTGATAGCTCCTGTTATACTCTAGACCTAGTTTAAACAAACAACAATATACTATTTTATATTATTATTAAAATATTATTATAGTTACCACATAACCATTGGAATAGAAGATAAAAATTTGAATAACTATATTTTGAATATATGATCAACACAAATATATAACAAGAATCCTTTGGTTGTTAATTAGTTAGATATAAATGTAAGAACTATTTCAAAATTGAAAAATTATGTTTCAAAGAAAAATATTTTTTTATATACAAACACTAATACATAAATAAATTAGTAATATTTTAAGAAAATTTAATCAATAATTTTATTTACATACATCCAATTTATTTTATAGACTTATTAGATGAATACTTCCAATTTTATAAATAATATGATGTTTTTTAAAAAGGTAATCTTACTAAATTATAATCGATAACCCATTTTAAATATACTTTTTGAAAACATTATTTTTTTTATTTTAAAAAATAATTTTCATTTTTGAATTCTGAATATCAAAATTTACTTTGGGTGTTTTTTGGTACTTTTCTGAGAATATAATGTTTTGATGAATTGTGAAAAATACTGAATTTTTATTGAAAACTAAAATTTTATCTAATTTATTTATATAGTATAATTATATTTAAATTTTATTTAAATTACAATTATATCTAATATATATCAACTAAACCAATTTATTTCATTATAACCAATTTCACATTGAATTTAGATATAAAAACATTTCAAACTGTTAGAATTCTTCACATGAAAAAATCATCGTCTCATCTCATCTATGAGATTTATTTTAAACTAATTTATAGAAATTATGTGATTATAATTTGAAAAAATGGATTCTATATTTGTAATAAGAATAATTTATAATGTATAATAGTATCAAATTTGTTTTTTTGAAATATTAGAGAATTTAAATAAAATTAATTACATTGATTAATGGTAAAATTATGCTTAATTAGTGACTAAATGTAGAATATAATGTGTAAAAATGACCATCAAATTAAATAAAAATTATTTTTTGTTCATATATAGTCTTTTACACATCAAAGTTTTATAATGGTATAATTTAAATCCTTTTGAGAAAATTAAAACATGGGAAGCACTCATATATTATCACAAATACCCAATGTGTCCTTTTCCCCACTCATAAAAGGCATCTTCTCATCCTCCCAACACACATACCAACCCCTTTTGGCTCATAAAAAACCTTCCCATTTAAACTAAAAACAGACATACCCTCATCTTATATTTCTCACATTTAGAATAAATAAAAGAAGTGATGTTTTTTTGTTCAAACAAAATGGAATTACCCAAATAATAGGTAACATTCTTCAACATGTATATTAATCATATTTATTTATTCACCCAAACCATTGTTCTTATTACTAGATTATATAATAAAAAATTATCATCAATATAGTATGATATTTTTATACTAATTATAAATCATAAACTCATATCAGAAATTCCATAAAATGGGATACACGATAATTTTTCATGTGTATAGTGGACTACCGCCTCAAAAACTAATTTCATTTTTTCCTCCAATGAAACCTTTAATTGTTTTGAATAATGATTAAAATTCGATTTTAATATAACATATTTTATGTTTATGTTTTATTTATGATTATTTAAAAATTAAATAATTGAAAACATCATTATTTCAATTTATTAAATACAATAAATTCGTTTGTGGACTTGTAGACTACCACCTCGGTGAAGCGATGTGATTCGTTAAAATATTTCATGGAATGTATTAATAATAGTTTTTGTGAAATTATTTGATATATATGAAATTATAATGGTAATATTGTTATGTTATATATATAAACATACATATATATATTTAATTTACTTACATTATTTTAATTGGATGAGAAAACTGAAACAATGTTCATGTGTACGTACGACCTACCATCTTCCTGAGCTGTATGTTCCATTTCATGTTTATATATGTTATATATTGTTATAATTAATTATATAATTAATATATATTATATTTATATCATTATTTACATTCAATGAATAATTATTTCATTATCTTATTAAGTGGATAAAGAATAATAAGGCAAAGCATATTTGAAAAACAAAGTAGTTATTACCCAAAGCATAACATGAACAAGGAATTGTTAATAAACATGTAATATATAGTCATAACAAATATTATTTGGTATGATATATAATAATATATATTTAGTGGTAGATTTCAAATAATCTTATATTTATCCTATTGGAGGTTTGATCGTGTATAAAAAGTCAAGACTGAAGGTATGGTTTTTCTCATCTCACTTTTTATATTTGTGAGATACATGCCATGTTCCCCACTCATTTATGTTTTGTGGTGTATGTAATAAATATGAATATATTATATGATACATATAACTAAATTTATGGTTATTTTTATATCTATTTTGTTATATCCCTTTCATGTGGTTTGTAGTTCAAATGTTTCTACATTGGTAAGGTATGTTTTCATCAAGTTGCCTTCTTTGAGACACATGTTACATTATGAACATGTATTCTTATATTAGGTATTTATAATATCACTTTGACATGTTATATCTAGAATAATACTATTTTAATGATATTATAAGATTCATTAAATGTTATTTTCTCATGGGGATAATTATTTAATTTTACCAAAGTGGTAATAATTTAGTATATCAATCTAATTGTTTATTAGGATTGTTTATGATTATACTTCAATAGATGAATTATTATAACCAACATATTCATAAATATCATAATATTTATTATCCTATAGTTATATAAGATATATATATATATGTGTGTGTGTGTGTGTGGGTACAATTTTTCAACTATTTTTTCCTTATGATAATAACAAATTTGTTTTTTAGAAAATAATTGTTTATTTCTCTTTTCAGGTAGATATTTATTTTATTCACAAAAATATGTTTTCCAATGAAAATAAATTTTAACTATTTTAATGTTTTTAAAATGGTTTTCAAATATACTATTACATTTTTTTCAAAAATATTTTAAATTTAAAAGGGTTTTAAATTATTTTAAATCATTATTTATATGATTTCAAAGAAATGGTTTTCAAAATGTTTTCAAGGGTACTCTATATTTTTTTAGGGAAAATAGTTTTAAATACATTTTTATGATTTCTTTATAAGTTTTCAATGAAAAAAGTCTTTAGTTTTTTTGATTGCATTATTTTATTCAAGCGAATTGTTTTATATTTTTTAACTTTACATCAAATGATTTCATGTTTATTTTATGAAAACGGTTATCAAAAGGTTTTATGGTTAAAAAAATAGATTTTCAATGAATAAAGGTTATTTTATTAAAAAAAAGATATCATTTATTTTTAGAGATAATTTATATGTTTCCAAAGTTATTTTCAAAGACAATGATTTTGAAGATGTTTTACACATTAACGTTTGATATTCAATGAATGGTTATTTTAATTATGAAATGAAAAAAGTTATCATTCAAAATCCATATCCTACTAAGATTTCATTGATTGTTATACTTTATTATTTACTAGGGATATGATCTATTGCAACCATTATCATTATTTATATGAACGGTTTATGCTTATGATGTCAAGTAATTTATGAAAGTTGTTTCTCTTCTGTAGGATATACCATGATAATATTTTTTATGTAACCCACTTATTTTCAAGGATTAAACTTTGATTAAGGATTATGAAACTGATATATTTTCTATAGGTTATGATATAGGGAAATATTTATAATACCCATTTCGTTTCATCAGTTATGATATGATGTTTATGAGAACCATCACTTTTTATAGGACATGCTATGATGAATGTTTTATTTTCTTATTGATCATGTACATAGGATTTTATTATGTGATAGGTTGGACCTATGACTCCTTATAATTCATTGGTCAATTATTTAGACATCATGATATAATGAATGGAAACAAGTCTATATGCATGATCCACAATGGGAAGCATGTGTGTCTTAATCCACAATGTGAAACAAATGTGTTCTGATCCAAAATGGGAAACATGTGTGTCCTAATCCAAAATATGAAATATGTGTGCCCTAATACACTATGTGAAATAGGTGTGTTGTCATCCAAAAAGGGGATATATTTATTTATTAATCCACCATATTCTTTTCTAGTTGTTAACCTTGACACATGAAATTGGTTTCAATTGTTATAATGGTTCCAGACTTATTTGGCATGAGATTGTTGTTCATGATTAATTAATGATGATTTATCACTAAAGCATGGCCTATTTTCGCCTATCACCGGTTAAAAGGTCCAATTCTATGATAATGTGTAAAGAATAACTCAGGTTGAATCCTCGACGATGTTACTTTTTAATAGTCCATTGTTTTATTTGTGATTTGTCTTTTTAATAGGGGTTAGTTTGCATAGCTAAAATTAAATGATTTATTGATTTATAGTTTTTTAATATTTATTAATATATTTGAGAGCTCATTATTTGGAATTTATACTTATGATATCATTTATCATTAATTTATATTGCATTAAATAAACACCCACTTTACAAGATAATTTTGATTAGAATACACAAGTGTTAAGGATTTAATCCAAGACATAACTTATCTATTGTTATAATATTATTTATATATTGTTTATAATAGTATATATAAGATTCCAATAGTCAATGGAATCCATATGTTAAACCAAAAATTTCATTTATACATGAAATTTTACGTTGAACATACACAATGTTAACCTGAAAAATACACAACGAACAAAATCCCTCAACCACATAATATCCAAAAATTATGACTCACCCCTATGGTAAATTTACATATCCATTGATATGGATATTAATATTATAATATGATTTTTATGGTGATTAATTATTAATATATTGAAAAAATGCGACAAGAAAAGAGTCGTGCGTCGAACACATAGACATGAACAATGATGAGAATTAAAACAAACTTTCGATAAAATGAGGAAGCAAAAGAAGGGATGAGGTTTCACATTGATTTAAAATATTTTAAGATAATTGAAATTTAATAATAGTGGGTGGAAGATTAAATGAGAATATTAAGAAAAAACTTTCATTAAAATTCCAATGAAATTGAAAACAACTTACGCAATTACAAATGAAAGGAAAACAAAAGTAAATGAAAACAAAGAGATGTAGAAGGGTAACTCATGTGAAAATGTGAGTTTAGTAAACCCTACAAGGGATTTTTCACGAATTTGGGCATTCCAATTTATCTTCATCTCTTCTAAAATTCAAACTATTTTTTAAGGATATGTGAGGGATGTATTAATATCACAAGGAGTTGGATAGTCTTCATTCCAAATATACCCCACAAATTGGCTAAAACATTTGATACTCTAGATAGCTGAGTCTGAAAATTTTATTTCCAAAAAGTTTTATAAATTAATTTTTAGAGTCTACCCTATAAATATTGTGGCAATTATACTTAAGTAGACAATGTTATGGAGTTTTTATTAAAAACTTTTAATCTGTCTATTTCAATCCTGATTTTTCACGGCCAAAATGTGAATGGATTTTTGAATAGTAATAAGCACTAAAATATGGACCATGTCTTCTACAATTTCTGCATCCTATATAGTAGATTTCACACTGGAAAATCTCAGCTCAAATGGGTGTCTCTATCTAGATAAAATTCAATAAATGTGTGATAAGTTTAATTCCAGGATAGAATGGTGGGATGGACTTCAATGCTTAATTTGGGACCATGTTTTGTGGAGTTTGGGCCTTGAAATTTTTATCCAAGATGTACTTTATTGGACCCCAATTTTTTTTGGAGACTCAAATGATTTTGATATCCATATTGATCCTAGAAATTCAATCTTCTTGGCTAGTCCAGTTTTTTTACAGATTATTTAGACCTTATTGTGGGGATAATATGACCCTTCAAATAGCTGAATTAGCCAAAGACTCATTATAATGATATGTTGTAAATTGAATTATAAACCTTAAAAAATAATCAATCAATTTTTATTAATAATATACGAGTTAGGATTAATACATTAATCTGACTTGAATCTGGTTTAATTATACTAATGATCCAAAAATATATTTAATATTAAAACATGATTATTTCACACCAATTATAAACATTTCATAGAAAATAATTAAATAGAGTAAACAAAAACGTATGAATAATTTAATAAAATAAAATCCCTCACATTTAGTCTTGTGCATATCCTCGTATTCAACAAATATAAAAATATAAAAAACTCATTTTTACTCACCAACAAAATTAAAAATTTTGTTTTCCACAATAAGGGGAGGTGTAAAACATTTCACCCATCCCTATTGACTTCCACCACTAATTGTTATAGAAATAATATTCCATAAACAATTCATTTTTCCTTCTCAAATTACAAATGCAAAAGGTTCTCACTCAAAACTTTCTCTTCTCAGGATGATAAAAATATATTTCGAGAGGTTCACTCATTCACCAACCAAAAGTAAAAATATATGAGATTGAAAGAGATCTTATATTCCATTCTCTATCATAAAGTACATAATAATAAAGAGGTCTTTTGAATTATTTTTTCTATTGTTATGGGATGGTATAAATTTAATTCCCAAGAGAGATGATAAGAGGGGTAAAACATCATCCTAAGTAAAACAATTCATGAACTTTTTTTTGAAATGAAACACAGAAGGAAATGGAACCACATATTTACAAGGGAATTATTTTGTGAAGAATGACACCAAGGAGGATGAAAATTTTAAGGGTATGATAAGATGAAATATATAAAAAACACAAAACTTCTCCTAATGATATAAGTATTATTTATTTCTTTATTTCCTCTCATTTTTTAAATTTTGAGCTTGAAAAAGATCTCACACTCATATCCCAACCCATGTTTGATCTCTGTAAGACTCTAATTGTAATAGTTATAAAAATATTACTAGTTTAAGAAGGGATATTTTTGACCTACCCAAGTATAAATCTTTTTGTTTCTTTTTATTTTATTTTTTTTCATTTTTTAACACTTGTTAATAGAATTTAGAAAATTACATTAATGAAATTCCATTACCCAAAACTCACTCAATGAAAACCTCTCCCCCACACTAAAATGGATGTGTGTCTTTAAGAAGATAAAAAACATTCAAAATAAAGGAAATTTCATCCAAAATGATATCCATTCCCCCACACAATAATTTCAATAAATTGTGAAATATAATTCAATGCAGATGTTTGGTGGGACAAGGTGTTAGGCTTGTTTGGTGGATATCAAAGAAAAGGTTTTCATTGGCTTCAAGGGGATTCCAAAAGGAAGATTAATTTAAGTTTAATCGGAGGCTATTTGGGTATTTTGATTTTCATATGGTTCAAGAAATTGGAACTATAAAATTCAAGAACACCAAAGTAAAAAATTATACTCAAAGGTCGACAAACTCATGACTCACAATCTGGGGTGAAAACAGACAAAATGAAAAGATAGTTATAAGTGACCTTAGAATGAAAGATAATATTTTCCTCGTGGTTGGGGGAGACTCATTTTACAGATCTAAAAATAATAATTCAAAATTTTTTGGTTTTGACATAATATTATTTATCCAAATTCAGGATAATTTTTTTCGAGATGATAACATGTATTTTTGACTCCCCAAAATGGTTGGGCAAAATTTCAAAAGTGGATGGTGAGTAAGTAAGACTCTTTTTTTTGATTTTTATTAGATTTTTTTTAGTTTTCAAGTGTTTTTAAAATACAAATCCACAAAATAGAGAAATAGAAAATGAAAGGGTTTGATGAAATATGTGGTAAAAAATGAAAGAGAGAGGAAGAAGAAGAAAGAGGGAGAGAGATGAAGAGGGGGGGGGGGGGTTAGGGGGAAAGAGGTGCATTTGGATTGGATTTAGTGGGTCATCATCCCCATCCAGTGGTGCGTCTACTTTAATATTTTTAGAACTGATGGAAGTCGATGTGGTTCATGGGATGTATGTCCTCTCATGGAGATGATTTAACCGATTTACATTAACCTTGAATTTTTTTTAGAATAGGGGTCTTGGACATTCCATGCACCAAATGGGTAAACATTTGTTATAATAAAATAACATTCACAACGAGTATTATGAAAACCTGGGTGAAGTAGAAAATTATAATTGAAGAGAATTTTCATTTCACCTTCAAGAAATACCATTCGAAAGATGTGTTTGTCATTTAGTACCATGGACATTTATTTTTAGAGAATATAATTAATATAGGAATCAATTCAAGGATCCTCTAATTCAATTAACTGCAAAAATATATCTTTACTATATTTTACATAAAAAATTTAACTTTTTCCCTACAAAAAAATGACTCCTGTTGGATTTCAAGTGGTAGATGACATGTTTTATCAAAAAACTAGATTAAATGGAGACATTCTAATGGGTGTTTTTTAGGTAGTTCGATAAGCTCAAAGCGCTTCAGCATGTTTGTTAGGCCAGTCCTTTTTGGTGGGCATTACAATTCTCTCAAGTAATCATTTCACATATATATTAGAATGTTTAGACATGCCTTTGTTTTTGGGTGATATGTAGTTGAAATCCATATACAACCCCATTCTTTTTCAAAATAGATTCCATGGATTGATTTCAAAATTGAGTTTTTAAGTCACTTATCAAGGAACATGGTGTTCAAAACCGATGCAAAATGTGTTTTCTAAGAACTCAGTAACAATATGTGAATCATCCATTCTGGTGGTTTTTCCCTCAACCAACCTAGAAACAAAATCAATATCCAGAAGAATATAGGAGAATCCATTAGAAGGGGGCCCATGAAATGGATTACCCAAACATTGAAGATCTCACAAAAAATGAAAGTCTTTTAGGAATTTCATTTATTTTTTAAATTGAACCAATTTTTTTGCAAGTGGGACATGATTTAAAGAACTCATGTGAGTCATTAAAAAGATAATTCTAGAAGAATCCTAAGTCAAGTAACTTTTCATAGGTCCTTTGTTGTCTAAAGTTTCCACCACCAGGCATTGAGTGTTGAAATTCCAAGATGGAGGAATGTTCATCCTCATTGAAAAATATCTAAATTACAATTTCAGCCTCAGTTTTCGAAAGTTTATTATCTTCCCAACAATATAATTTTGAATCACATTTTAGCTTCAATTTTTTTATTTGGAAAACCATTTAAGAAAAAAAACCATCAACCAAGTAGTTTACAATTGGGGCATACCATGGCAACAATGGAGTAATATATGATATGTTCTCAATTGAACATTCAGGATCAATTTTTTTTCCAGAATGATAAGAATTAAAAATTCCACTCTGGTGGTCAGCCACAAGGTTTTCATTTTCAAGTCTATATATAATAATAATTCTAAATTCTTGGAGCATCCATAACCATTTTATTAGACTCATTTGCGAATCACTAGTCTTGATTAAGAACATAATATAAGTATGGTCTATAAAGATGATGATTTTTACACCTAAGAGACAGGGAAAATCATTATCTATGGCATAATCCACTGTTAAAAGTTCATTTTTATTCACAATGTAGTAATATTGAGTTTCAACCAATGTTTTTGAGGAATAATATATGACATTATGAATTTTTTCACTTCATTGACCATGAATAAACCCAATGGATCTATCAGAAGAATCAATCATCAAGTTTAAGGGTAAGGACCAATATGGGGGTTTGATTCTTGGTGAAGTTATAAGAACAGTTTGGAGTTTAATGAAGGATTTTAGACAAGCCTCATTGAAATGGAATTCAAGATCATTTTTCAGTAGCTGAGTGAGTGGGAGGGAAATTAAACTGATCTTATGGATGAATCAATGATAGAAAACAACATGACCATGGAATGAACGGATGTGTTGAACTATTGTGGGTTCATGAAGATATTGGATAAAATAAATTTTGTAAGTATCATTATGAATACCATCATGTGAAATTATTTTCCCTAGAACAATATCATTAGTAACCATGAAGTAACATTTTTCATAATTCAAAACAAGCTTAAATTTGACACTCTTTTTAAGGAATAGAGAGAGTGAATGAAATTTGGATTCAAATTACTCACCATAATTGGTAAAGTCATCCATTAATGCCTTTATAAAATGCTCAATGAATTCAAAAAATATACTCATCATACTCCTCTATAATGACGCATGAGAATTGAAAAGGACATAATGCGTTCTCCTATATGAATATGTTCCTTAGGGGAATATGAACATTGTATTTTAATGGTCTTGAAGTGCTATTAGGATTTGGAATTATCCAGTGTATCCATCAATAAAGAAATAATGTAACTTCCCATATAATAGTTATAGTATTTGGTCAAGGAAAGGAATAGGGTGGTGATCTTTTTTTGTTTCAGTTTTCAATTTCTGATAATCAATTCATACATACCATTTTTTTTCACTAGAGTTGTGAATACCTCCCCATCTTTATTTGTGAAAATATTTAAGCTACCCTTAATAGGTAGCACTCTAATTGGACTAAGCAGTTAACTAACAGAAATTGAAAAGATAATACTAGATTGTAGAAGCTTGGTAATCTCTTCCCTAACTACCTCAAGGATGAGTGGTTTGAGTCATCTTTTTCATTGTCTAATTGGTTTGGATGATTCCTCAAGATGGACGTGATGCATGAAAAGGGTGGGGTTGATTCTTGGTATTTCAAAAAGGTTCCAACCTAAGGCCAATTGTTTTCCCTCTAACACCTGAACATGTTTAAAATCCTTAGTTCTAGTAAGTGTGGCAAAGATAATGAAAGGATAAGAGTGATCATGGAAAAGGAATGCATATTTCATGTGTGTAGGAAGAGGTTTCCGATCAGTATCATATTTTATTTGTGGGATAGACAACTCAAGAATGGAGGATAGGAATTCATTTGGTTTTGAATCACTTTCTATAATAATGTCCAAGGTGGAACGATAGAGGTCAGAGTTGAGATGGGATTTAACAGAGTTTTCAAGATCCCATAGATTTATGGTGTCTATGAATGAGAGGTCGACATAAACTACCACATTTAGGACTTGGTTAATCATGGTACAAATATCACAAGCTACTCTCTCATTAGAATAGAATTAACATCATGGAATGAGGTTCAATTTACTCTACAAAGTATCCTTAGAAGCATGAATTGAAAATATAGAGTGATCCTCTAATGGGAATCACATGGCGTGAAGGATATTAAACCTGACCAGTTGGTCACCAAATTCAATGGATAAGATGCCCATTTGGACATCAATATTATTTATTTCTATTAGGAGGAATGGTATTCCTAGAATCTAGGGAGATCGGATGATGTAGTCTCAACATTCATTTCAATGACATAGAAATCAATGGGGAAGATAAAATCATTAACTTGGACTAGGGAATCCTCAATAATTCCTTCTGAACTAGTTGTTATTTAATTGGATAACAGGATTAAAATACCCATTGGGTGAAATGTACATATACCAAGGTTATAGAAGATAGATTTAGGAATGAAAATTATTGAGTATCCTAGGTCTATGATTTCATCATCAATGTTTGAACTTTTTATCTGGAATGGAACTATAAAGGTTCTAGTATATTTTTACTTCATGGGTATGAACAATTGTTTTTAAACATTATCAATGGTCCTAAGATGGATCTTATGAGTGCGCAAATATTTATGAAATATGTAATACATATGAATTTGTTTGATGGCATATAATATGGGAATATTGACTTAAACACATTTAAACATGTCGATCATTTTACGATCTAGTTCAAAGGTTTTTCTTAGCTTAGAAACAGATTGAGGAAAATTAATTGGGTTCATTAGAGGGGTATAAAGAGGTGAGGGATTTTCTTCAGGTTAATTTTCTAGATTTCCGTTCTTTTACTTTTCAGGATCAATATCAAAAGGTTTGTTGGAGTGTCCATCATGAGTCAATGAAATTTGTTTTCCAAATCTAAGTGAAATTGCACATACATTACCCTTGGGTCGGGTAATAGTTGAGTTTAGAGTTTTGAAGAATTGGATGGTTGCTACTGGCTATGGTGGGATGCATGATGACCAATTTTGGTTTCAATGTTTTTGATGATAGAATGGGTGAATGAGTAAATGTCATCAACCACACTTTCCCATGGTTTCATGGAATAAGTGGTGTGTCCCACATTTAGGTTACATTGATTTTGGTTCTTGTTAAAGTTATTATATTGGGTTTCGAATTGAGAAGACTGATTAGGATAGTGGAATCCAGGGGGAGTAAGAGGAGGATTGATTCATTGAGGTTGAGGAACAAAAGGATAAGGTTGTAAGATGTTACCACCACCTTTACCATAATGTAATTTGATTGGAATTTTATTAGAGAACTGAGGGGGATGGAGAATGTGATTACCATATCCCATGCCTTGGTTGATGGTAGAAGATAAGGGTTTTGGGTGGGGTTGGTTGTAGTTTCTAATGAACATACTTGATGGTTGAGGGTTGGTGGTCCTTTGAGAATATGCTTCATTGAGCTCCATTGGTTCGGTTGAATCAGACAGATACTCTTGAAGTTGTGAACATGTGTTAGTTGAACGAGCTGGTGGGGTACAGATTCCACAATTCATGATAGGTCCACCGAACAGAGATTATGGAGAAGATGTGGTTGGGGATTTGGTAGCCACTTCGAGTTATCTCACAAGACCTATATATTCTCTCATCCTCTCAGTTATACTGATTTTCTCTATAGATTGATTATCTTGGACTTCCTTAACCTATTCATGTTCGAGAATATATAATTTCTTTTTTTGAATCCAAATTTCCTATGAGATCTCATGCAGCTATAGGAGTTTTTTCAACAAAAACACCACCACTTGCAGCATTAAAGAGTGTTCTCTCCATATCCAATAACCCCTCATAAATCTATTGGATGAAGAGTTGGTCTGGGATTTAGTGGTGTGGGAGGGTTTCCACAAGCTTATTAAACCTATCCCAATACTCATGGAGTGATTCATTAGAGAATTGACTGAAACCACTTATTTTCTTTCGGATAGAAGCAGTATGAGAAGAAGTAATGAATTTTTATAAAAAATTTATGCTTCATTTTAACCTGTGAGTTTATGGAACCATGAGGGAGGTAAGAGAGAAATGAATTAGAGGATTCCGCTCAGGAGAAAGGGAATAGTTGAAGATTGATTTTTTTCTTTAGAAACCCCTTGAGGCATCCTGATAGTGCACACCACTTGGAACTCTTTGTGGTGAAGATGAGGATCTTGAGTAGCTAGCCCATGAAAATGATGTTAAAAAGAAAACAAAATTGACTTGAGTATGAAATTAGACTCAATATTTGGATATTGAATACGAAGTGGTTGTAAATTCATATCAGGGGTAAATTAGTATTTAAGGGTTTCTTCCCTAGTAATCTCTATATCTAGAACGATTTATTTTACAATGATTGGTTTTTAAGTGATTTGATTATTCATAATATCCCTTCTAAGTTTGTGAATAGTTTTCTCATTTTACAGGTCAAAAAAATCTGATGGATTTTTTGGTAGGCTACAGAGCAGTTTAGGATGAAAGGAAGGATGAGGAAGACATGTCTTTATTTACGGGTTATTCCATTTATGTTTTTTATGAAAAGGTTTGGTTTTTTTGTGTGTTTTTTCATTTTTTTTATTTTATTTACTTTTTTTTCAAAATCATATACTACCTACTATAAATAGTACCATCTCTGTAAATGGTGCCATTTTAAGCACCATTGATTATTGCCTCTCAGTCATTCATGGGTATAGTGCTATGCTAATGTGTATAGTGTCACTTAGGTCGAATCCTCAGTGATGATAATTTTTAATTGTTGATTGTTTTTTTTGTGATTTATCTATTTAAAAGCACGTTTATTTGAAAATATTGAATGAAATGATTGATTGATTTAATAATTTTGTAAATATTTGGGTGAGTTCATTATTAGAGATTTAAATATATGTTATCATTTAGCTTTTCTTTAAATTGCATTAAATTAACACTCACTTCACAAGATAATTTCAATTGGAATACACAATTATTAAGTATTTAATCCCTGAATTAACCTAACTAGGGCTATAATGTAAATTAAAACTTGTTTATGGTAGTGTATTTATAGTTCCAATAATCCATGCAATCCAAATGTTAAACAAAACATACCATTAATTCATGTCATTTAAGTTCAATCTACACAATGTTAACCTAAATGATACTCAACGAGTAACATCCCTCAATTACTTAATATCCAAAAATTATGACCCACCCCAATGGTACATTTAATCATCCATTGAGATGGTTATTAATATTTTAATATGTATTTTGGTGAATGATTATAAATAGAATAAAAAGAATTAGATATGAAAAGAGTTGTTCATCAAATGAACACACACAGACAATGATGAGAATAAAAAAATAGACATTCAATTAAATGGGGAAGCAAAAGAAGGGAAGAGGATTCAACCTGATTTAGAATATATCAAGAGAATTAATATTTAATAATATATACTAGATGATTAAAATAGAATATTAAGAAGAATCTTGCATTAAAATTCAAACGAAATTGAAAAAAACATACACAATTACAAAGAAAATAAACACAAAAGCAAATGAAAACAAAGGGAGGAGGAAGGGTCTCTCAAGTGAGAACATGATTTTATAAAGTCCTATAAGGACATTGGAATGGCTTTTGGAAGCCTATCTATCTGCTTCTCATCTATATGTCAACAGTTTGTAAGGATATGAGGGGGATTTATTTGGGGCCTAAGGAGTTGTAAAGGTTGTATTCCAAATATGACTTTCCACTTGGATCATCAATTTTATACTTCAAAAAGATAAATAAGGGGAATGGTTTTTCATAAAAGTTGTAGATATTAATGTTTATATTCTACTCTAAATTTTATCCATCAATTTTACATAAGAAGAAAATGTTAAGGTAGTTTGATTAAACAATTTTAATCTTTATATTTCAATATAGACATTTTCAAAGCCAAAATGTGAATGGGTTTTTGTACTGGAATATTCCTTCCAATACAAATTTTTTTATAAAAATATTCCACCTATATATTATATTTACTAATGAAAAATATCAGCTAAAATGGATGTATATATAAATAGAACATTCAATAAATGGGTGATAAGATTAATTCTGAGACAAAATGGTGGGCTGGACTTCATAGCATCATTAGGGACCCTTTTTGGTGGATTTGGGCCTTGAAATTTATATCCAAGATGAATTTTATTGGGCCACAACTTTAAATGGAGAATAAAATGATTTGGACTTATGGATTCATCCCAGAAATTCAATATTCATGGTCAGTCTAGCTTCATTATAGATTCTTTGGGCCTTATTTTGTGGATCATATGTCCCTTTAAATGAATTAATTGGCCAAATATTCCTGCTTAGGATATGTTTTAAATTGAATAAAGAACCATCAAAAACAATAATAACTCTATTTAGATTAGTAGTGTGCAAGTAATGTTTAAAACATTAAACTGACTTGAATATAGATTAGTTCAAATAATGCTAAAATATTATATTTAATATTAAAACATGAATATCTCACACCAATTAAGAACGTTTTATAGAAAAAAATTAAAGTGAGTGAATAAAAAGTTATGAATAATTTAATAACATCAATTTACCTTATGATTCATGTCTTATAAATATCCAATATTTATTACATAAATCCGGATTATGATATTTGATATGTAGGGTACAATCTTTTGATGTTAAGATCATGTTATCGTCCCCTTATTCTTTTGTTATGCTTAAATATCTCAATTTTTCCCTTACTAAGAATCTGAGCTCACCCCTTTCTTTTATTTCCATTTCCCAGGTTTTGAATAAATGATTTAAGTAGCAACACAAAAGGGGTGAACATTAAGTTATAGTTTGAATATCATTTAGTATTTTAGAGGATTATGTTCCCATGTTTCAAAAGACACTAAACAATTATGGTCGTTGGAAATTTATTTTTTGAGATGTTATGTATATTCATCTAAAATTATGCAATATCAATGTTTGTTATGATAGGTTTATATAATGATGAGAAAAGTTTTATCTTGGTTTTCAACATTAGTGAATATTGATTTCAAATACCAATTTATCAATGATATTGTACAGTAAAATGTTAAAATGTTCTCATTAGTTATAATAATGAAAAAGTAGTCAACATAATCCCAGAATCACTACCAAAGGACGAATATCAACAATTGTGGTTAATTATGGGAGATCAATCACATTCCATTCAAGGCATTGGTATAGTGAATCTAACCCCTCTCTCAATATTTTATAGGGTATTAATCTTTATTGGGGAGAAATACAACATAAACACATTTATTTTTATAAAATTATGTATTACTAATGGGAGTGAGAAATTAAATATGGATCCAATCTATTTATATTTGTGGATGTGATTCACTATTTTAATTTAAACACTATACTATTATTTAGTAATCATATTGTACTTTTTGAGTTTTCTCAAGTATGATTGAATGTGACTTCATTAAAAATAAAAATGTTTTTGAAATTTATTTAAGGTGTGTAGAATCGAAAAACAAACAAAATATGGATATTGATAATTCTATGACATGTGTTGGGAGATACTGAGATCATATGAAATTATAGATACCAATGTATTTTTTTTTCTATCTAAAAATGGTGTTTAAGAAGAAACCTCTATTATTGTGGCATTTTTCCAATGATTTTTTTTTAGAATATTTTGAGTTTATATGTTAATTATGTAGGTATTTTTTTAATTAAATTGATATATTTAAAATCAAGTTAAATTATTTATAAACTATGATTTAATGACTATTTTTAAGCCTTTAGATATTTGGTATTAGAAAAATAATGTTTCAACCTGTCTGAAACTATTATAGATATGATTAGGGATGATGTGAATATGATCTGAGTCTATTTTAAAATTGATTTATTTATGGAATTGGAGATTAATTTTGGAAAATTCTTGTGTACTTATACTATTTCGAATAATACATTTGAGATTCACATTCTATAGTTGATATTAAGTGTCATCATATAACCTAAAAATATTAATTGAATGAATTTTTAGAAATAATTAAAATATATCATAAGACTCCATATTACAATATATTTCTTATAAGTAATTTCTTAGTATATGTTTTAGGACCATAATATTTTATTGGTGAATCATATAAGACTTATCATTAGTTTAGAAAAATACTTATGCATCATTTTTTAATGTATTAATTGAGTTGTGTAAATATTACTCATAGGCTGGTAAGACATCAGATAATAATCCAAGAAATTATCTAATTGATCTCAAAAAACTATTATGGAACATTATAAGACATTCAAGCCACACAATTCTTTTTAGTAAGGTGATTTTTATAGAGTAGTAAATCTTTATGGGGTTTTTAAAACATGCTATGTCTTACTGAAAATCGGTTTCTTTCTGATAATTGGTACATTAATGGAAATATAAATCCTTTTGATCAAGATTGTATAATGATAAAATGTTATAAATTTGAGAAAGTGTATAATTATAGGATGATTGAAATCAAATGATTCTCCAGAAGATATATAAATGATTTATTATTACAAAGTGAGAATATGATTTATATTGTTGGATAATAGATGATTTGTTCTATGGAGACATTATTGTGTATAAATGTATTTTTAAGAATAACTTATCAAACACATCATGTATCTAACATTTTCATCATGTTTCATGTCAAAATAAAAAAAAGATTCAATTAATACAAAATATTAATATAAATAAACATTAAAAATAAGATATTTTGATGAAGTAGTGGAGGAATACTTTCTTGTTTTAATTGGAATTTAAAAATAAAATTTATAATAGATGATGTAACTGTGTCTCGTATAAAAAAAATGGATATTTCTGGAATATAAATAATGAAAATGAGAAAGGTATATAGAAAAATAAAAAAATCATTTTCAAGTGCAGTGTACATAAGGGGATGATCATATATATTATTAAGAAGAGAGAAAGGGATTAGAAGAACAATAATAACAACCAAAGAGGTACAATGATAAAATTTAATCCTTGTCGGTGGTTCACAAAATTTTAATAGAAATTATATATTTTATTATTGTTTAATAGATCTGAACACGGTTAGGAGACATGTGTTTCATTTAAGATCAAGGATAATCCTTGCTCATTTATAATAAACACAATAAAACCAGAGGACTATAAGATCTCATGTGAATTAGTATCATGCTAAGGATTATCCTTCACATTTTGAGAGGTTATCCTTATATAATATGGTGTTCTTACAAAGATTGATCGTTTTTGTGTATGATAGTGATCCAATTTATCAATTTATTAATGAGGAATGATATTTCTATGTAAAAATTAAAAAGAATCCAAAATAAATGATTCACCCCTCAACCAAAATCATTAATTCGTCAATTTTACTGAGGA
Source organism: Viscum album (assembly GCA_963277665.1). Taxonomy (NCBI): domain Eukaryota; kingdom Viridiplantae; phylum Streptophyta; class Magnoliopsida; order Santalales; family Viscaceae; genus Viscum; species Viscum album. The sequence continues at coordinate 1,689,817,020 of OY728119.1, forward strand.
TTAATTCATATATGTCCATGGATTCATACTAGAAGAATTATTATAAAAACATTAAGCTATTTTTTAATTTGAACAGTTTCCCACTTATGTTTCTATAATGTAACATACACATGGAATCTCATGACTAGTTTACCTTTTCTAAACACTTTCAGAGACATAGGATATCTATTTATTTTAATTATTTATATTTTTTTGAATATTTCCATTAATGAAGTTAGAAAGTATTTAATACAAAATAATCCATAAATGAAACATCAGTTTTAACTATTATTTGGAAAATGAAATCACGTTGAGTGTATGAGTGGAGACCAAATTTCCTTAGTTTATTTTGGTCTTGTCCTTCCGGAACTATATTCAAATATTTTTATATTATCATAATAATTTACATTCTATGTATTGAGAAAAATCAATATTTGATTAATCTAGATGGGTTAAAACCAACATATAAGATTTTTAATTATTTATAATTATTACATAAGTCAATAATATCAGGATATTATTACATTAAGTTTTTCCTTTTGATGGATTAATCTCAATGTTATGTAGATTGTTATGATGCTATTTTTTTAAAAACAAAATCATTTATCAAATAAGAATAGTGTTTTATTGAAATTTAATAAACTTGTTTATTTAATGACGTCCCACTAAAACGAAGACCCCTTTTGATCGCATTATATTACCTTGTATCCTAACAGACACACACGCAAACATATATATATATATAATAGCAATGAGTCTCATTGGTTTTCCTATAAAAATAATTATTTTTTATGGAATCATCCCAATAATAACATATATGTATATTGTATTATTTACTAAATAGTTATCTTTCTAATCCATCATATAGATAAATTAAACACAATTTATTTAGTCTAGTAACACTAATGGTTTCATAGCTTTTTTACCCAAATATTCCCATTTAATTTCAGTAATATTATTATGTATGACACCATTGTACACCCTTAGATTGGATTTAATTATGTTTCCTTGAAATGTTATTCTTCTCATAAAAAAATTGGATCCTCTATTTTCAAAAGAAAATAAACCATGAATCTTACATGTAAGTACAATCAAATATAAATAAAATTAAGGAATACATGCCAACTTCTTTTCTAGGATATTCAATATTAATATATATATGAAGAACCCATAACAATGATGTGTGTATGTTATAATTAACCAATAATTCACTAGTATATGATTTCAATCATAAGTATAATATAAATTCAAATAAAATTCCCAAGGAATCAACATCTCTTATACTCATTACTTGTAAGATTTTTATAGAGATATAATCTATGAACAAATCAAACTAACAAAGGTATAAAAAATTATGACAAATATATAATTTTTTTTCTCCATGATGATCAAATATTATATTTCTAATCATTAATGATATGGATATAAATTTAATTTTCCATTCATGTTCTTCAATATAAAGAATATTAGACACACTTTACATTAGAAATCCATGTATTATATGAAATTTAAAATATATTATTTATTTTATGATATTTACTATGTTTATCTTTATATTATATTTCTTTCACCTCTCCCTTATCATATTAAGGTCCAATATTTATATTGAATTTGAAATTTTAATGAAGAATTGAAGTCTACAAAAAAACCAAATTATATAGTTTAATTCTAATCATGGGATAATATTCATAAAAATCTCCACATTAGAACATTTTAATAATTAGTTATCAATTTCTCAAAATACCAAAAAACCTTAATGAAACTAAAATAAAATCATTTTTTTAATATTTATATTTTTCAATAATCATGGTGTGACATACATCATTATGACATAACATGTTAATTTCTCTCTCAACTATCTTTAACTTCTAGATGGGTCATAGTGTGATAGAATAATCCAAAACATGTATGATAATTCCAATGAAAAATGATATAATGCTATGAAATCATATATCTTCCAACTTTACATGATGTGAAATTGCGATGTGATTCTATCTATTGTATTTTATGATGGAATCTATCATGGAGAGACTCTCCTTACATGAATCTATAATTAAACAAACAAGACTAATTATACATTTTTATGTATATATCAAAACATAGTAGAACATATCATAACATGAATAAATATTTCTATAAAAACTATTATACACCTAAGAATCATTCATGTAATGACATATAGTTTTGTAACCTCTAAGATTAAACATCAAACTTATAAATTTAAAGAGATATACAATATATCAAAATTTATTATAAAAAATTCCAAAATATCCCTACCATTAACCAATGACTTTAACATTTTTTTAAAACATCATCTACGACAATGGAATTTCACATATAATCATGATGTGACCTTGATAGTTCTATAAATTCCAAAATCTATTGAATATTTTAGTATTAATATTAACACATTTCATAACTCTTCACATATTTCCTTACTCTTAACATGAAATAAAAAACACTTCATGTGACTAACATCTAAGTTTTAATTGATAAAAACCACAATATAACATCATATTATGGAAATAGTATCTTATATTGGATTTTTCTATTAATTACCTATGATATTATTTATTTTATACTCAAAAATTTGTTGGGGGTGGATTTTATTGAAACAACCAAGGTTTTCCATCATGACTATATAATAGCAAATTATCCACAACATCAAAAATATTATTATATTTGTAAAACATGAACTCATTAAAACATCATTAGAAATTCTTTTATGTTTTTGTTCATTTGAAAATACTGTGGATTAACCAATATAAATCTAAATTTTTAATTCTTCTAGAAATGTGGTGTTGTATAAGAAATAAAATTCCTCATTAAATCTGTCATGTTCGGACAACATCCTTACTTACCTACTTCCACCCATAATACCCCACGAATGCGTGGATAAGCACCACATTTCACATTATAGCATCTTTTATGGATTTATATCACATGTACATGTTCCCGCACAAACATGTTCTCATATAAAGACACTCCTTGATATCAAACTCAACTATATGAACTTGATCTATTCTATAATTTGTTTTTAGGATGATCAGAAGTTATCCTTGAGTTTACTGGGATAATGATAAAACTCTAATAGCATTTCTTATGTGGATAAAACAAGAGGACTATGATCAATGAATTACATGGAGAACCAGAAATCCTTTTTTGGAAATGGAGATTCAATCCAAATAATTGGATTGAAATTAATCAGGGGATTTATCTATAATACTTATATTGGTAATTTAATAAAAATATATAGATACATATTTAATGAAACATTATATAATTTATAATAATTTAAATGTGGAAGAAATTGGGAGTTTTCATTGTACAGAAAATGAGAAATTATATTATTTGAAACCCATTGACGATATTTACAAAAATGATGACATGCGATACAATGATATATCATGAAATAATGAAGGCATTGTTCAGGATGTTAATTATAGCATTCCAGTTATGATCTCTAGGGGGGAATAAAAGGATCACATCTCTAAATATAATTCATCTATAATAATAAGGTGTTATTTTTTATTTCCTATGAGCCAAAAATTGTTTACTACATTAAGCTAATGAGTACGAAAAGGAATGTGTTAGTGAAGTGATACATGGGTAGAAGTGAACTAACCTAGAATGTTGTAATGGAATTACACCTAAGAAGGTGTGACCTAGGGACACCACAAACAGTTAGATTTTGGTTTTTTTGTTCATCATTACATCATTGATCACATTTGTGTTTGTCTTACCTGTAGTGGTGAACTAGATAAAAATTCTAGTGTCTGTATGCTTTCTTATTAATATCTTGTTTAACATAATTTTGAAAAGGGTTTATGAAATATCAAATATATTTTACAATTTTCTATATGTGTTAAATATAATCATATGAAGGATTAATAAAGGATTGAAAATGTTTTCTCTTCCTATTAAGAGGTCATGATCATTAGGGAATGTGAGTGAAAGAGAAAAGTTATAAAATTGGAATATATTCAAATAACCAGATTCAACAACTCCCCTCTCTATATTAAGGTATATCTCAAATAAATCCCTTAAGTAACTAATTATTTTTATCAAAGTGGATGTTTATAATAAATTGGATTTTTTATTTCTCTAACTTGATTTGAATCCTTTAAATTAAATTGGAATCAGTGTTAAAGGATCTGGTGCCCCCATGATATAATGTTAATGGCTAGAAAAAATAGTTCATTTTATATATGGATAATTCAATTGGAGTTCCATGAAATGTGTAGGAATAAATAATTGTTCTATTAAGAAGACACAACATTATCATTGATACTGATCATAGATTCAATTATATTTATGTATCAGTGAACTAGTAATTCAAGTATTATATTTAAGAACATGATTTAATGGAGACTAATCACTAAGAGTTTTAAAAATATATAAGTGTAATTAGAGAGAATTTTTGAACATGATTAAGGGAATAGTTGACCATAGGTAATAATGTAAGAGAATAATGTATTATGTCAAGAAGTATAAAATACTAGAACAAAAGAAAGTAATTTTAGAACATGTGGTTATATAACAAGGAAAATATTTAATCCAATAACAATTTTTATTCTTACCCTTGTATAAAAATAGATGGTAGAATTTAAGAATCTATTTCAAAGAAAAAAGAATATGTAATTATAATTTTGAATAAGAAACCACATAATGATTATATTATAGGGAACATTAATGTAATGTAAAATAAGAGATGGAAATTATACAAGAAAAGTATAAAAATGGGATGTAATGTTTAATGGACAATTTTAAATTATTAAAGAATCTTTTACTAATAATAATGGTAAAATATTAGAGTAGTGGCCATTAATTTAAGTATAATGAAAATTTAAATAAACAGGAAGGAGATGAATTATATAATTAAAGGAAATTAAGATAAAAATTAAAAATAAATTTATACAAAAATTATATTAAATGAAAGCTTCATTCCACCTAAAACTCATAATAAATAAATAATAAAAACTAAAATGGGTGTTTCTAAATTTTTGAAAGAAATGGATATATTTTTAAAGAATAAAGATGAAAATAGTAGAGAACATGAATATATGATAATCACATAAATTATAAAAATCCATATAAATGAATCCTAAAAATAAATAAGGGAAATAGATTTTAAATCTAGAATAAAATTAATGTTTCATACTTATTCCAAAAGTATGGTTCAAAAAATATATGGTGTAAACTATGTTCCTTTATAGTGGAAAACCTGAGAAGATCATGAGTAAATTTTTTTATGATAATATTACCAATTTTGTGATAGTATATCAAATAGTTCTAGAAAATCAGTCAAGGTGACATATAAAGAGGTAATACTCTAAGGAAAGATTATTTATTTATTCTATGCTCGGTCACATGGAAGGGTATTGGAATTACAAGAAGTCTTTGGAGGGTAATGAATTAAAATGGAAAAATTCTACTCTTATCACTTACCAAGATAATCATGACATTGGAAGAAGGCCTATCATGTTCAAAAAATGATCAATGTTTTTGAATATAAAAGGGGACATAATGTGGGGGATATCAAGAACCATGATCTAGATACTTACAAAAAAATCCATTATGGAAAACTAAATATACTCTAGATGTAAAATAAAGAGGTTTTACTAGCTATGTTAATAGTTTAATAATATATAAAAGAGAATCCACTGATCAATAATAGTATTTCCATAATATAACTCTTGATTGTAAAGGAATAAATTTTCATGTTTGATCCCATATAACCCACTAAAGAAAAAAAAGATAAATATGCATCAGCGAATAATGACATTGGTGATGTCCACTAATAATTCACATCAAGAACATATTTGAACATGTGTGATAATTTTTATAACAATGGAAAAGAAAAATACAAGGAATAATGGAAATGATTATATCCATAAAGATATTTTTTATGAGGTATCACACTAGGAAGATCTATTGTTAATGGGTTGGCATGTACAACTTGAAGATATGATGAATTTTTAATTCAAGACAGTGTTTTATTCTATTTCCAAATATCGATAAATAGAAAAGGAAAAATATAATTTGAATGGTGGGTCAAATATTACCATCTAAATTATTTTACTTGAGTAGTATTATGGTTCCCACGTCTATATATCAATTTAGTTATTTAAAAATAAATGATTAATTTTATTGATTGGGGTGAGAAATGATATATGTGTCAAATATGATGAAAATACACATCTAAAAGAGATGAATTCATTTCTATATAATGGAATGACGGTCATTGTTGGATTTATAGATTATTTTGTCTACATAATTGTTAATTTTGATATATTATTGGGAATATATGATATTAAAAATTATGGTGTAATTTAGAGAAATATAAGAATATAAAAATGTCATAGAAATGGTCTTGATACATTCAAAAACTTTTACATGATTCTAAAATTTTATTCTTATGATTGGATTTTAGTGGAATCTGTCAGGTAAATAATTGAACCAAACATGGATCAAACAGAATGATGATATCTAAATTTATTTATTTATATATGGATAGTTGAAATCATTAATTTTTATGTACATTCTGAATTAGGTTTTAGGGATAAACAGTTTATTTAAAAAAATTCATTCCCAGTATTCCTAAATTCTTAACAGTGCTAGGAGATAAAGACCAAATGGAGTTAGTGATAAAAATTAAAAGGGAGATTACACCTTATTAGAAACATTTAGTTAATCTTGAAGAGTTTGAAAGTATTCTATTTCAATTTTAATTATTTATTTAATCATCTAAAATTGATATCAAGTGACATTCCAAGTGGTATATCTCATAACTTTGTTATTTTATGTTTATATAAAAACTATTTAGTTTAATAATATAGTGAAACTATGGGTTGTTATTTTCCATGGGAAATCATGATATCAAATAATAAAATGGTTTTATTGAAATTCATGACTATAATGGATAGCCTTTGTGGTTAATGAATTTAACTAATATTTCCAGCACTAATCCCGAGCTTAGTAGGTATAGAGGATATTTCGAAATCCAATGTTATAAGTGGTAAATTAACTTATTGGTGTGTCATGTTTTTATAGTTATTATTAATTTTTTTGTTGATGATTATAGACTTCAACATCCCTACCAGAAATGGTGAAAAGGGGGGTTTTAACCACAAAAAAGTGGAGTTCTTCACTATTTTTGCAAGGTGGAAAAAATTTCAAAAGGAGTTTTATCCATTAATATTAATTTCCCATGATTATAGGGGGAACATATTAATCAAAATACCTAACCTAAAAGAGGTATAATAAAATTAGTTTCATCTAAAAAATTCTAAAAATATGTTATTATAAAAATGATTACAATAATGGTGGATAATGAAATAATATTAATATATGGTAAAACATTGTGGACTATATTGAAAGGATATGTAATGCGAAGCAAAATTTGGACCAATTTTGACACTTTGAATTTCATTATCAATAAAATAGTGAATAATAGTTGAGTGTGAGATTAAATGTGAAGAGATACTAATGGGGATATATTAAAATATTTTGGTGAGTATTGAATTTTTTCAACAAAATACAAAGGTGGATATTGTTAGCATCCATAAATAAATGTTGTTGGGTTTTTATGAAAATAATTTAGTTTTTTAAAATCTAATAAGTAATGATTCTAAACAAGTGAGGTTTCAAATACATGTTTTAAGAAAGATTATAATATCCCCAAATGTTGTGATGTTTTTTTGGACGGTCTTCATGTTAGACATATTGATCATTTATGTATGTTTAAGATAAAAATAGGATTTTTATGGACACATTGACCCCATATGTTAGGAATTTAGATAAATAATGATTTAAATGATGTTGGAAGATTTTGGAGGATAGTTATTTCAACAACATAGATTCTATGTCACATAACCAATAGCTACTCTATGGTATATGATTTTTCAAAGTATCCATGTCAAATCCCCCATGTTTTTGATCAATAATAAATTTTACCAGAGTTGTATGTTTTTCAAATTCAACTAGAGGATTGTATATAAAGATTCCAAAGATAAGCTGGTTGCGAATATCAACAACAGTATAGACTATTTGGATGGAAGAGAGTATGTGCTTATGATCACCCAATGGTGTTCGTACAGGTGCATATTAATACATTCTATGATGTAGGTGAGGCCATGATAGGTGGATTTTATACTCTCACACATAAGGTGGTATGGGAGGGAGTGGGTCAACATATTCACTAGTCTCAAATGAATGATTTATAGTGTAAATTGAATTATTATGTAGTGTAGTAATTCCAAATGAATTTATAATGTGGAATTTATGGTTTTTGGCCACACCATCATCAAATTAACTATGAAATATAGTCCATTTAAATGATTTTTCTAAGTTTTAGTGGCATTGAAATGGTTGGAGTTCCTATATAATGAATAGTTGGATACACAATAGTCCTTTCAGATGAATGATGAACATTCCAAAGAGTAAGTGACAATATAATATGGTAATAGTAAAATTAAGAGATCATTTTGTAGATCGTGGGTGAGTTATGATACAATAATAGAGAGATTGTGGGTTCATCTAACTCTTGAAATATTCTATAGATTTGGTCCATTACATAAAGAAAAATTTTGTGCTCCATAATTTCATTAGGCCATATTCTATTCTATAGAAGAATATACCATACTACAATTAGGAAATTAAATACATTGGTTGCACAATAGGAAAATTTACTATTCACCATAGCTAATCAATTTCTTTGAGATGGATGTTGTGAATAATATATAAATTAGGATTTTATTAGATACATTTAATGGTGACTAATTTTTATTAAATTTAATTTCTTACCCTATTAATTAATTCAGATATATGGAATAAATAAAAGGAAAAGAACATTAAATCCAAATAATTTTATTGAAATACATTAGATGATTTTGGTTCAAAACAAATTTTAGTAGTTCCAGAGAAGGTATATAGAGAAACATGGAAAATAAAATATTGAATACAAAATCTCAGAGAGGAATAATAGGTAATTTTAGTTGGGTAAGAAATAATAAATAATAGGATCTAGAATCCATTGAAGACCTTCTAAAATAATAATGAATGAGATTCCATGATATATCATGGAAAGATTATGAATTTATTCATGACGTAGATGAAATTAGAAAAATGAAGAGAAAACTGATTAAATCATTGGTTCCCATCATTATATCATGTTCATATACAATAATATGGTGACGTGGTTATTATCCTATTAGCCTATATTGTTTTATCATTTAACTAGTGAGTGAAAATTGGGATGGTGTGGGGGAAGTAATCCTTGGGTAGTAGGAACCATTCAAAAACATTATCAGAGAAGTGAATCCTAGATGGGGTAACATATCCAAACAACAAGAATTTATCTTTAGTGTTTTATTGAAAAATTGTCAACCACATTCTATTTTGACTAGATCATAGTGGTAAAACAAGTAAAAATAATTTTTTATATATTCATACATGTTTATATTCAATATAAAATAATATGGAAATAGGGATATGCAATCTATATTAAATTTTATTAACATAAATTTATGTTAATGGAGATTAGATAAATGTGTCAAAAATATTAAAAAAGGTTACCATTTTTAGTAGATGGAAATGAAAATTAGGGAAGTAAGAGTGAAATAGAGATGTGATGAAATTAAAATAAGTTCACATACCCATATTCACACCACAACCTCATTTTATGTCTCACATAAGCCCCTTGATGGACCAATAATAAGTTCCATTCAGTTTATTTTATTCCAATCATATGCCCCTATAACATATTCAACTCCTACAAACACTAATCAGTCTTGAATCCCCCATACCTTGACAAAAAGGTCAAATTTTTTGTTATTTTTTCTTGATATTATGTTATTTATCCATGAAACAACAACATTATTGAATAAGAATTATTATAAGTAATAAAATTAATAATCTCATGCTTATGAATTCACTATGTATGAAATGAGATAAATAATTATGTGTCATATAGTTTTCGAATAAGAAAAATACACAAAAAACCATTAAACTTTTTAGAAATCCCATGGGATAGAATGTACCCTATAATATTATACATGAATAAATATATGTTCATATTTGTAAAAATTATATCCAAATACAGACATAAATTGAATAGGGATTAGGGTATCAAAACCTCTTAAATTTGAAGAAATTTGTTGAAACCCACACATTTAATATATTTTTCTCAAAAATATGTGAATGTTATAATGATTATATATAAACATTATGTTTTTTAAAATAATTATATTATCAAAATTTGGTTCATTATTGTATTCTTCATATAGTCAAATAAAACTAATTGTTTTTTTGAAATAATGTTTTACTAGATTCACCATGAATTGAAGGGTCCTTTTGTTTCCATTCGCGATCTAAATTGGTCGTGACAACATATCACCTATATCATAAAATTACTAAATCATCAATTTATGTTGTGTATAATCCATAGAGGAACAACTACACTCTACTTATGTTTTAATTATTGATACTCAATATTTTTCTCACATGGACTTCAAATTGTTTCATCAAATGTAAATTTTTAACCATATGTAGATTTTCGATCATATATTTCACCAATGTGATTTATTATTTGAATAATTCAAAAACCAATTACTTTTTATTTTTGAATACCAAATCATAATAATATGTTCCTATAATATATCTCATTATTCACTTACCTATGTGTGGGTTTTCATTCTGAGAAAAACTCATGAATTGTGCTTCCTTGAACATATAACTAAATATATCTAGCCCAGTTTCTATGAGATAAAGTATGATCCCAATGATTCATCTATATAAAGTTGATTCTACTCCCTCATTTCATTTTTTATTTCCTAGTTTAGTTCCAACTATTATAAAACCCACACTAAAAATTTCTTCATCCCTTACCTTTCATACTTTATTCATTACATGATGATACTGCCTTACCATTAATGTATTTTTATACATAGTACGTTATTTAATTCTCCAATCAGTGCAATCACAAGTTCAAAACATCTTTATTGAAGAAATAAATCTACTAAATTACACCTTTTCCCTCTAATGATATGTTTATCCAATTTCAACAACACTATAAAATATACATAAGATAAAATTTTCATATATTGGTTGTGGTCAATACCACCTCGCTTAAACTCTATTTTTCTTTAAAATGAATAAAACCATATATAACAAAAAATTGTGAATGCTTCTGGATAAAAAAATCCTTTCTGAATATATACAACATTGAATCATCATTTTTAAAAAATCCAAATATCTTATTTATATAAATTTTTTAGGTCAGTATTCATTTACAAATGTTTAATTCTCATCTATTTAGAATAATATGAACATTTTTGTATATAAAATTTAATGTGAATTTATTATTGACTCCATACAGTCGACATGCGTCTATATCCTTTAGTCAATAATTCCTTCAACTAGTTACCATGATTTTAACAATATCCATTCATTATTCTACTTCACTCTAGCATATTAATCATACTTGTTTTTATAAAACCATTCTATACCAATTACCATATGATATCTATATCTATCCAAAATATAACATGTGTATTCATTATTATATGGTCTAAAATTGTATTCATGTATATCTCCCATCATTCCTCCTTTGACAATTCCTCAAATTAAGTTGGTTATATCTCAAATAATACAAATATATGATCTATTATTCTGATAATTTATGTATATGTTGGAGTATATTTATTTTATATATTATTTATAATATCAATATAAAATCTCTTACTTCTTTAATGATTGATATGTTTACACTCTTATTTAGATTATTCTTATACTAATTAAATTTTAGAATCACCATCAATCAACGTACTTTATGATTTATAAGAAACAAAATATACCACTTCATATTCATCAAACACTTTTATGGGAACAAAATTTAAAAAATAATATTTATCTACCTTTTAACCATATTCACATCAGTTGTCTAAAAAATATTCTCAATAATTTTATTAACACACTGATAAGAATTACTTTTTGGTGATTATACTAAAAAATTTTACTCATATATGAAAATAATTAATTATCTTAGATTTCCTTATTTATTTATAATAAATCATTTAAATCAAAATATAATATTATTATTTAGTAAAAACTGAATAATTTTATATAAATAAATTAAATTTTCAAAATACTAATATTCATTACAAAACATTTTGATCCACTTTATATTCATATATTTCTAAAGTCTATAAAAACATGGAAACTTAAAAAATGGGTAAAAAAAATCTATATTGACTCACACTTATTTCTACATAAATAAAACCCTTTGTAGACATACCATATATTATAAATTTCACTATTACCAAGGTGATGTAAAAATAAGAAAAGGGTGAGATCAAATGCTAATCATAGACAAATAAGAGAGATATAAATGATTACATAAATATACCACGAGAAAATATTCATACAAACCTCAACATAACATTCAAAAACTATATTTTTCATATAATATATCATAATATTGATTCATAGAATAAATATTGTAATTTCATAAGAAATTAATCATACTGATTTCAAAGATAATGATACATGAGAGCATAACATTGGAAAAAGACATTGATTTATAGAATACACATAAGAATAGAAAATCATTTACATCGTTTTCAAGGATATTTTCCAAGACAATCCTAGTGTAATTGTATAACTCCAAAAAAATCACAAAAGTAATGGTTCACTCCCAAGAATATCATAAGAGGTAATTTCTCAGACTGAACTCGGTTTACTCCTCATTTCAGTTCTGTTTATCTAATGAAATATCTATCTTTAGCAACTACATTGGAAGGATATATATATCCCACCATTAATATAATCAAAATAATACATATTTTTCCACAATATCATAAATCATTAATCAAATTATGACACATGAAAATATTTTTTTTCCAATAAAAATTTCATCATATCACAACCGATGGAAAATAAATGGGTTCCATACTAATATTTTCATCATAAAAATAGATCATATAGAGAATGAATAACAATGTATTTATTGGTTAATATCATTATAAAATCTTATGAATAATCAAAGTATTTAATAATATATGGAAAAGAATTTTGATAGATAAATTAAAATAATAATACAGGAAAACAACCGTTCCATTTGTAAATAAAATTTCATTAAAAATCATTTCGCATATAAAAAGGAAAACATTTCATTAGTTTTTTTGGGTAAATTAAACCTAAAATAAATTATTAATCATCATATTGGGAAAATTCATTCATTAATTATATGTTAATGAAACAATAATTTTATATTTTTTTTTTCTAAAAATTCACAATGAACCATGTTTAAACAATAATAAGAATATTAATTTTTCTTCAAAATTAAAACATACATATAAATGAAATTAATCAGTAATATAATAATTATATACATAATTTTTTTATGTTTCTGAAAACATGAATATGTAATGGTATTATTCCCTAGTCGACACTTAAACATAAGAAACGTGAATATTTATGAGATTAGGAAATAAAAACCTTAACTCGAGTGATAATTTCATATGAAGAACTCTAACCAACCATATAATAATTTAGATATATTTAAATTATATTATAGGGTTATTTAAATACTTATAATACCATATATGATAACATTATTAAATTTCAACACCCCAATTCATTAACAAATTTGAATTCTGAGTATCAACTGTTTTGTTTATCATGAGTGTTTATGCTAAGTAGTTCTTGTACCTGTACATTTATATTTATTATGTAATCTAAATAATATTTATCATTCTATAAATATCATCTATATTATAAATATACATATTTATAGTCACACATAAATAAAATATATAGACAAATTAACTACACCTCTTGAGGAGACAGTAGGATGTACGCACACATGAATATTGTTTTATTTTTTTGAATTATTTTATGGGTGAATTATAAATATCAATTCATAGTTTTAAAATAATTATTATATAATATATATCATATATACTCATAAAATTAACCAAAATTTCCATATAAGTAATATATAAATGAAAAATGATTTACATCGCTTCATTAAGGTGGTTGTCCATAGATACAGACAAAAGATGTTATTATTTCCCAAAGGAATGGATCGTATGTCGGTGGAGGAGATATTATAATTATAGAATAATAATTATATCATAAATATCACATTTCAAATTAAACCCATCTGTTTCTTCATAAAATAGAGACACATCCTTAGGTGCACACATATAGACGGAACAAAGATGTATCACACAAACTAGACATTAAATCATTTTCATATATTGAATGAGAATCCATTGATATATGAGTTCATTTATGGTTTTACATTTTATAATTTTAAGTAAATATTTGTGTGAGGTTCATTTTTTTTGGCCTGATGGTTGATTTATTTGGGTTTTATGGTTTTCACAATCAATTATGTCGGGTCCACCGCCATTGTTTACTTCAAACATAAACTACCAAAATTTCCTGAATCCATTACTAGGTATATACAATCATTCCAATGAAAGGAGGAAAACTGGAGTTTTAGTCCTAGTAAAACATAGGAACTCACATTTTTTGAGAGGATGGGAGTTTGAGATCATCACACACTTTTGGAGTGAAATTTTTCACACTTCGAGACTCTCTTTTAGATTCATGATGTGTTCACAAAACTCTTACTAATAATACTATGAAAAGGGTTACCATAAATAAATGATTATCAGTTATGTCTTATTATAAATCATAATATAAAACGATATACCTAGATAGAGTGATTGTTGGATGAACCATATTATATGGTAAGGGGGATCTTTTAGTGAGTCTATCTGTATGTATATGAGGTTCCACATCTATTTTCCCTGACGGGTGGTTGTTTATATGTTTAATCCATATCACAGGTATCTTGGTAATATTCATCTATATTGGTATGTGATTAGTATTTCAAGTATAGTATTGATCCATCATGGGGAGTCATACGTAACATGATTTGTTGAAAGGATTCAAAACCCACATAGTTTGTTAAAACCATACAGTTTAGTATCTTTTAGAAAAGAAATATGTTTTGGTAATGAATAACTTGATATTTGAGATCAATCCTTGAGGATGTGTCCTACGTATAATAGATATTGAAGGATTCAGATCCAACATAGTTCAACTGACTTCTTAGCCCTCTGATGGGTAAGGTATGATGGCTAGCCAATGGGAATGATTGGGTCTTGATGGATGGAATATCAGATACATGAGGGAAACATGTTCCAACATTTTTGTTTATTTTAGATAAATATTTATAAAGCATTCATACATATTTTGGTTAGAGAAGTAATTAGATCTCTCATAGTTTAGTTAATTCATATATTAAACATTGAGGCTTCAATGGCTTCTAGAGACTCGTGATGCCAATGATATGATAAATACAACCCTATAAGACCATGTGATATATTATCTATTTGAAAAACATGGGATATCATATAATCAGTCTCATGAAATATGGATGCATGCCTCATGTTCTCAAATATCCCTTTGGATTCATAATAATGTACACTACCTTTGGTTACACATCCTACTTATCTTAGTTATAACATGAATTAGAGTTTACATGATTCATTTTGTTTTAGGGATTACATAGTTAGGTTTCACTAATATATAGGTAGACATATCATGAAACAAATTGGAGCTTACACACTGATGTTTCCCTAGTACATGGCGAATATTTTATTATGAAATTTATCGGGGCATGCACACAATGGTTACACTTATATGTGGGTAATATCATCTTATGACACTGGTTGGGGATTACACACTGAGGGGGAACTTATATGTGGGTAATATCCTCTTATACCACTTGTTGGGGATTATATACTATGGTTTACATTAAATGTTGGATAGAGTAATTTATCTTGTCCTTGGGTTCCTGATTAACCTAGCCTAGTTATCTTCCTAACTTTCTTGATTACCTATTTGACACGACTTGTTTTTCTAAATGGAATGTATTGATTTTTTCCTTACATGTATTCTTGACATTTTTTTTATTATGGAAGTTTCCAATGAAAATATCGTGTTTCTATTTAATTATTTGGGGAACATTACATTATCTTAATAGAATCACATAAGTTGATTGAATGATCAAGGATGACTTTCTCAGAGGAAATCACGTGACAGGAATGAATTAACCTAGATGAAATCACATAATCATGGTGTAAATGTCCTTATGAAATCAGAAGTCCCTGAAGAATTGTCTAAGAGTTATTCACATTATCTTGGTTAAAATGCCTCGGTGTCATCGTGAATGTTGGATGACATGCTTGTTGGGTGTCACAAGATCTGTATGTCTTATACAGGGGATGTTGTGAATGAAAGCTTACATGATTAGTAGGAAACACATAATATTTATGGTAGGCCAAGAGGTATTCGAGAGACATATATTTCACGACATGGTGTCACTTTATAATTTGGGATACATTTCTAGAGGACATCACAAGATCTAGATGGTGATCCCAAGGGGCTTCATAATAATTGGATTATGTCTCCATAGGACATCATGTGACTTAGTTGATGTCTCCAGGGGACAATACGTGATCCAAATGATATTACAATGGGACATTATATGACAGAGTGAAATTCATTGGTTTTTTCTTGTGACAAGGATGATTCATGCAGAGTGAATAAGTATCAGAGTATATTCATTGTCGATCCTTCCTTCCACTATTCATTATTCTAGTTTTTATTGCATATATGTCTTAGATTTTTGACATTATTTTAGGTTGTTTATGTCTCACATGGTTTCAATGATATGTCGGATGTCCTTGAAATTACTTGGTTGAATTATTTTTAATGATCTATGGGTGATCCCATGAAGTTTCTATGTATACCAAAAGTTATTTTAGGTTTTCCTCCTAACATTACCTAATGGAAAACCTTTCTAATAATGAGACTGACCACTCCATGAAATACGCTCTGATTATTGTGTGCACTAATGTGAGGATCTATGGATTATTTTTTATGTTAGGGTGGGGTGTATATAGGTCCCTCCACCCTCATTATAAACATCCTTTCACAGATCATATTTTTGATTTCTAGGATGATGTCAGTGGTGCGATTTTATGTTACATTTTTCACTAGATCCCATCATTCATCATCTGGGGAGGGGGTATCTCATGATTTCTACAGACTGTAATAACATAGTTTTAGTTCCCCATATATTGGATTGTGTCCAATAAAAGGGGTATTTACAACCATGTGGACATGTTATGGGGTTTTAATATGGTTATAAAACATGTCTAGGGACCATCGTTAGATCAATATGTCTGTCAATAGGATTTCTCAAGACCTAAGGT
Source organism: Viscum album (assembly GCA_963277665.1). Taxonomy (NCBI): domain Eukaryota; kingdom Viridiplantae; phylum Streptophyta; class Magnoliopsida; order Santalales; family Viscaceae; genus Viscum; species Viscum album. The sequence continues at coordinate 1,689,834,293 of OY728119.1, forward strand.
GACATTCCTGGGGTCTTTCAGAAGACAAAGGTGGATTGTATGGGAGTCATTGTGAGATTAAGGGGACATGTAAAGAGGGGTTATATGGGATCATAATAACATGTCAAGTGGGCCACTACAAAATTAATAGGGATCATCTAGGGTGAAAACCCATTACATGTGATATCAATGTATCTTCCCCTAAAAAGAATCTCTCATAAGTTCCCTTTATATCCTTTGACTATTTTAAAATGATCAGTGGTCTCATGATTTTGTATGAGTTTTATCAAAGAAACTCACACTCCCATTAGTTATCCATTGGGTGAGTAGGAACAGTTCCCATGGTGATGTGCACAGATTTATCATGCAAAATCCTTATGTTTATATTTGATGGTAGAGTGAGAGTAAAGGACCACATAGACATGTCTGAAACTATTTGCGTGAAGGGGGTGACATGTAGATGACCTCAAGCACAATAAATCATACATGTCATCAGTGTTTCTATTGTTTCATGGTAACATTATGAGCATGTAACATGATGTTTATGCCTACAAGAGCACCCTCTTTTTTTTTTATATTTTTCCCCCTATTTTAAAACTTTTTTTGGATGGTTTTTTAGGTGATTACCGACTTACAACTTGATTGAACAGGGTGTGCATATCTATTTTTCACCACATGATCATAGAGGGCCTTATATTCCTTAATGAGTGTTTAATGGCACATAAAAGGGGCTCCATGAGATCTCCCATAGGTTATCCACTACGTGTGACCATCCGTATGACCATCTAAAGGCCATAAAATCACGTTCCATCAAGAGTTTCAAATCATCTTCTTGATCCTTGACACATTTTTCTTCATTTTCATTTTGGATAATATAATACCCATGTACATGGATTTTATTACATAGAGATTAAAAATGATCACTTGGAAAGAACCAACAAATTTCCCATTTAGGAGTAACATCAGTGGGGACGAGGGCATAGTTCTAAGGAATTTAATGCCATCCTGAGCCTTTGGAATCCATTAATTAGTGTTTTAAACGATGTCTAATATACTGGGAGACCATCTATCACTAGAAATTTCATATAATTATTTCTTTTACCCTCTATTTATGAAATTAAAGGTCTTTTATCTTTGATATTTTATTGTTTTAGTCTACAGTCTTTTAGCTCATACCTTCTATAGTTGTAATATATGGTCCTTTGGATCATACCACCAATCATTGTAGATTATGGTATTTTAGTTCAAAACTTCTATATCTTTTTTAGAGTCTTATATCTAGGAAATTCTATCACTGTAGTTTATTTTCTTTTATATTAGAATATCTATCATGGATAATTTATAGTATTTATCTCAAAAATTGAGATTTGATGTAGGTTTTTGTATTTCAATGAAGAGATGAATATGGGATATGAGGAAGACAGTCCAGTGAATACCCAAAACGGTCAAAGGTGCTGAGTTCATCTATAGTGTTATCATGGATCAGAAGGACAAAGGTTCCATTACTACAAATAAGCAATTTCATTTATTTTTTTGGTAAAATTCTTTAGGCATCAGTAGCATGGTAAAACCGAAGTGTCTCTCATATTTTCTAGGGGTCATGGAAAATTTATTGGGGTAAAATTAGTTGAGAGATAAATGCTAGGGTTTCTAGATGTATCTAGAAACTTGGAATGTGGGTGTTGTATGTCAATTTTTTTTCCAGTTGATGAAAATGTCATGGGGAATACATGATGGGGATGATCCGTAACTCCCTATGGTTTTGGGTCAATCTATGGTGTTTTGAAGGCTAAGAAGGATCAGGGTTACTTTCATGATTGGGGGACACAAATCTAGTCATTAGTTTAAAGCCCTTACGCATCAATATAATAATCAATCATAGGTGTCCCTATCATTTTCCAATGACCATGAGTGATATTTGAATCCTTAAACATCCAAACAATTATATTGGGTTTGGTGAAAAATACATCTACGAAGGGTTATATCACTATAGGGATATTTATCTCTATAATCGTGATGCTTGAGTCCTATGTCATGAAGTTTTGAGTTATGAGGTGTGGGCAATCAAAATTTTCATGATTGGAGCATCAAATTCTTTCTTTTAGAAATGGTACAAAACACATTCACATAACACTTAGAATTTTGATTATTCTTGAAAATTAAGGTTATGAAGATTTTAAATCAAATAAAAAGTGCTTTGTTTATGAGTATGGTGTTAGGAAATTTTGTCGAGAAATGCCCATAACATAGTGATGTGTCGAGTTCCACCCCAGTTATTTCAAGGATCAAAGGAAATTTAAAGTCATTTTTTCAGAGTGAAACATTTGTTTGAAGACCATAGACACATATAATGGAGCCATATTCATTCATGCATTGTCAAAAAATTTCTCCCTTGATGTATAATGTCTTTTATAGAGGCTCTGGAATATTTACTGTGATCTGAGGCACAAAAATCATGAAGTGTGATTTTTTGAGAGTGTATGACTCAATAAGGTTTCATGAAAACTATAATTTGTGTTGTCACCTAGTGAAAATATTATGACAATGAGGAGACATGAAAAAATACCTTAATTTTTTACTACACTAATGATTCAATGGATCATGAATCATCTTTTAATATGGGTGAAACGTGGACCCCATGAACAAGATACCTCATCAATTTATGCCCTTATTTTTTCATACACTCTATAGATGAATTTTTAAGAGAGGAGATTATTGAATTTTTCTCTGGCCTCAATTTAAAGGTTTAAAACAGAAATGTTTTCTATATCTTTTAATAACATTTTTTTTCTTACAATATTAACCATAAAAGTATATATTTTTGATTCATACATCTTTGAACAATGGTAATTAAGATTAATGTAGTGACTCACAAGGAAATATTACATAAGATCCGAATTTAGGAACCCATAATCATGAGTATTCCAACATCTTTTTGATAGAGAGATTAGAATGTTGTATTTCATGACTCTAGGATCTTGGGTCCTGAGTAAGGATATTGTTTAATCATATTGGGGATGGACCATATTATCCTCAGGTGTTGGGTTCCTCTATAGTGACATCTGGATCACAAAAATTAGAAAGCTATTAAAATGGGTCCATGATTTCATTGGTTGTCAGGTCAAATCCCTTATGTATCGATATAATAGTCAACAAGAGAGATATCTTTTTCTATTCCTAGGGATAGGGATAGTTTCATGAAACCCAATACACTCAAGACGCAAAGTATGATATATGGATTGAGGTGTTTAAAATAATATTGGAGCACCCCATACACTTATTTGGAAAGGGTAAGGCTCGTACAATTATTTAATATGGAATGAAAATGGGTGATGGTGTGTATAATATAACATCATGTAGTGGGGAAATATTTCTTTCAATGCTGTTTAACATTATGTAGTAATTATGTTTTCATTGATGTTTATTATCATATGGTATAGAAATGTTTTTATCTATTTAGTTTAATATCATGTGATAATGATGTGGGACTTAACATGATTTTTTTGTAAGGTGCATCACGTGCATAAAAAATCCATGTGGTAATATAAATTATACATAGATAGAATGATCATGTATGATTCATTACTTATTAATTAAGTGGAAAATATTTCCATTTGTTTGGGTAGATGGGACCAGTACTATAGATTCATGTGTGACTACATATCTTGTGTTTTTAGGAATCAATACACAAGTAGTTCTTGCACGGGAAACGTTTTACACTAGTCTGACCTATACACAGAGGTGAAAATTGTTCCCATAGACTATTATAGCTGGTCAAAGGATTAGAGATATGGGAATCATTGTTTATCCTATGATGTTAGGAATGAAGAGATTCATGGTTCTTGATAAACCATGAAAATTAATATCATGTGAAAAGGATGTTGGTTTTCTTATGTGAAAAGTTAATGTCATGACTATTCCCAAGAATGGAGTTCTAGGTATCACTGCGTATAATGTGAAAGAAGAAATAAAGTCACATGTAGTTCTTGATAAACCGTGATGTTTTACATCATGTGTTAAGGATGTGAAATCCATAATGTGAAAATTTAATTTTGTGACTTGGAATTAGAACGGCGGTATAGGAATTACTTCATATACTTTGATGGTACGAATTGAGTCACAGAAAGTTATTGAAATAAATATCCTTGTGAAAGTTTGACTCATATAAAGGGTTGGGAATTTCATTGTTTAGTTGATGGGACTGGCCCCAAGATTAGAGATCAGGGCATCACCATATATCCCATGATGATATTAATTAGGCCATGTATAGTTCTATAATGTAGGTGTGGTGGGATACCAACACCAAATTTAGTGGTCATCTCGGTTGACATCCATAGTAAGGAACATTTTTTTCATGTAAGAGGAATAAACTATTCAGTTAAACATTATGTGGAGAGGACTCATTGTGTTCCTTTTATGGACTCTTATTCTGGAACCTCATATCTGTTTCTTGAGTAGATATGTCTCACCCATGTGGGGAATCCCCTATATAGATTCCAAGTATCACATTTTCTATTCTTAGTAATATAAATAATGCGTTGTAAAGGTTCCTCACATCATGGAGGTTTTTAGAGAAAGGGAAAGGGTGTTTTTTTCATGTTGCGAATTGACTAGGATATAGGATCCTAGAATCCCTAAGTATTTCATCATGATGGGAATCAATCCATATGTGTATCTAGAAAACCATACACCTATTTTTCTTATAATGAAGACATTAATCTTTCATTTTGATGTGTCATGGTAAGGACATGGGTGGATTGGAAATAAAATAGATGAATGTTGTGGATCCGTACTATTTTTTCATGTGATTGGTACATCGTTTATGTAGTTTAATGTCATATAGTAAGGAAAAGGGTTAACCTATGTTGGAGAATGGTTATATTATGGTTTATCTCAATAATAGAGGTTTCAGAGTCACTACATATCCAATATTGGTATGAATCAAGCACCACATTGTTCTAGAAACCCAATAATTTTAACTTCATATTCCATGGATATGAGGTGTAAAGTTTAATTCCTTTCTACTAGTATATATTATGTAGGGTAGTTTAATGTCCTACTTCAAGGATGAGAAATCCTTTGTAGTTTTAAGGTCTTACTGGAAGGATGTATTAAAATGTGTAGTTGAATATTTTTCTATAATGAAAATAAATTCTATGTTGTTTTAAGGTCATATTTCAAGGACATTGTCTATATATTAAATTAATATTTTTAGAATGTGATTATATAATTTAACATCATTTGACCAAGGCATGGGGTGCTTGATATTAGATTATGTGAAGTATTTATTATGAAATATTGAATTGGTGGGGGGGTATGACATGCTCCCCATCCATTGTGGACAACTAAAAAGATCCATTATAACTGAGATTTTGTATTATATGCGCCCCCTCCAATTTTGGTTCTATCCTTAGAGGTTTCTTACCCTGTATAATTAGTGTTTTATGAACGAAAACAAGTTCACCTTAGAGAAAATAAATAAGGTAAACATTTTTATTGAAGGCTAGTTTCTTCCAATTATGGTAAACATCATGGTTGTGAAGTGTATAAAACCTACTATCAAAATTCAATTCCAATTCATCCAATATTTTTTGTGATTCCTCATCATCTAAGAGTTGTCCAACAATGGATATTATGACTGAAGGATGATGTGCATCTATTGGAAACACCTCCTTGGTCCCCTAGAATGATAAATATGGTTGTTCTTGTGTATTAGTAAATATAGTGTTATAGGAGGATCATAAAGTATGGAGGATCATTTACAGCCAAGAATTGTTGTCCTAATCTACTATATTCGATATTATATTTTAAAGAGTCTTATTGAAGTCCTCTATCTGTCTGTTTTGTACTACATCATATAGGGATGAATGATTGGACTCGATGTTGTACTCATGGTGTATTTTCTTCAACTCTGTAGAATATAATTTGGTTCTTATGTATATTAATATTGTATGAGTTAATTAATACCTTCATATTATATGTGATTTTAGAAAGTTGATAATGTTCTTCATTATGACTTCTTCGAGGGGTATTTTCTGAACCCATTTAGAGATGAATTGGGAGCCGTAATGATGTAATTTAACTGCTTAGTTATGAAAAGGGGTTATGTATTAACAAAATCCATTCTCCATATGATGAATGGTATGTAATATTTCAATATATTTATAAATTTTGGGGGTGATGGAAGAAATTTACATTAACCTGCTTGAAATTTCCTGGTCAATTCCACATAGTCATGTATCATTGTTTACCGAGACTAACTCTCCATCCTAATTTTCTGAGAGAAACTAGTCCAAGACTCATACTCACTATAGTAACATACATTTAATTCATCAATTATTGTGTTAATATTAATGTTTTCTTTGTCACTAAGGGGGATTCCATCGAATCCTCTCTTATAAAAAGATATATGTTCATTCTAACCACCCCACTAGGTGAATTTCATACCCTAACACCAAATCGATTCCCTTCCATATCATTACAGTTAGAGAATACCATTATGAAGATAACCAGTTATGGTTTCCATCCATCTTGGGGTACACATCGTTTCATCATGCTATGTCGTAGTGTTTAACTGATTTAGTTCTTCAATTTCATAGACTCTATTTGAGACCATTATCCAGATTTCTTCCTCCTGATCAGGGTCATCCATGACAATAGATACATTATCCAATACATCGACAAAATCATTCTATGAGCAAGGAACTTGACGAAATGTGGGATCAAAAGAGAACACTACCATCAGTCCTTTGATATAGTGGGTGAGAGGGGCTATTTGTTTCTTTTTAATACAATATTTTTCATTGATCTTCTTTATCACTAGCTCAAAATCCCCAAGATTTTAAGGTAGTATTTGTTAAGAATTATGGATAGTTATAAGATAGAGATGTGGTCTTGGTAATCATCCTAATTATTTATGTATCCTTTAACAAGTGACAAAGAGTCATAAAAACATCTTTTTTTGGAGAAACAACCACAGTCTATAAATTGAGTCTATTTAGTCTCCGGTTTTCTAGTCTCTTTACAATAGGACTCCCTGAGGATCCATAAAAATACATTCTCCATGTACAGGGAGTATCATGTGTGTATAAATAATACTCTTATGGATACTCGATGCGCATTAGATTTCTTCTTGATGTGGGGTGTACCATGAGGAAATCATCCAGGGAATTCCCAATTAATGAATTTTATGATACAAACTGGATATCATATTGTTGCAGAATGACTGTCCAACTTGTATAGCATTTTTTATAGTGGGTTTCCTATAAAGTACTTAAGTAGATCAATACAAAGTATTAGGTAATCAACATGGTACTTTATGTAATCCCATATCTTATTACGTATAAATATTAGTATGGGTATGTTCTTCTTGATATATGAGTATCAGGTCCCATTACCTATCATCATTCATCTAAGGAAGTAAAGACTGTTATAACTCACATCATAATTTTTATGTGTGACGAGATCTCTATGGTAGTGTTCCATGGAATCCACATATAAATAGAGTGGATTTCCTTCCACTGGTTGTATCGTGTCTGGTGGGTATAGTTGATAACTTGTGAGGTTATCGATGACTTCTTTACTATCATCAACACTTTGATAGTTTATCCCCTTAATCATTATCATGGTGAAGGGGAGTGGTTTTATGGATAGGATTTCAATGAAATTATGAATATAGTAAATTTTCCATTAGGTACCACTCAATTTTTTTTTTATTTTGGGGGGTTACATTACTATAATGAAACTAGTTTTTTCAGTGTCAACATCGATATAGTGGTGGAATACGAAAACTCCATAGAATATCCATGTTGTTACCCTCAATTATCATTTGAAAGTATTAATCTTTAGAATCTATTTCCCCATATTTTTAAATACTATTTTAAGATCCAAGATTTTATCTCCTCATGAACCTAATTTGATCACTAGGCCATCAATATAAAATTCTACTATTTTTCCCAAGAATTTATTAATGATATGATTCGTAGAGATTTTTTAGTTATCTCTTTTTTTATTTAAGACAAATGGAATGAACTAATTGAAAAAGATAATCTTGGGTTCTTCGAAGGTAGTGCATTCCTCATATTTATAATCTATATTTATTTAATTTTACCTGGTGTAACTATCCATGATGAAAAATACTTGGAATCCATTAGTTGCATTGATCAATAGTTATCTGATCGATAATGGGATTTCATCTTTTGTGAAATTTCAATTTAGGGTTATGAAATCCATGAATACCATAATATTTTCATTCTTATTCTTCAGAAGGATGATTTTAGAGAGCTATCATGGGTATTTTAGTTTCCAAGAATTTTTTTTATCTGATCAATTTGGAAACATAAACCTCTACATTGGTATCCAGAGAGGGGTAAATCTTCCAAGATTCCAACATGAAGCCTCAATGATCATCAGGTAAACCAAGATCACGAGTGGCCATATCTGGATTTATTTTGGGGATTTATACATTTTTCCAAGATAACACATTTTTGAGATTCAATAGAAATTAAATGTACATGTCTTTATACTCAAGAGGCATGGAGTCACTTATTAGTGTAGGCCACAAGTATAATTATATTATGATATTTAGATAAATGAGCTCATCAATATAGGTGATGCCTGATTCTTTGGATTTATGAGGGGTTTTTTCAAGGTGATCCATATATTATTCCATTTTTGAGTCTGTGGATATTTTTTTAATGAATTAGGAAATTTGAGGGCCTCTTAATCACTGTCAAGTTGAGGGAGGCCATGAGTAGACACATGATCACCCCTATTTCCCATGTCATTGTAGAGAGATTCCAGAGTTGATTTTATTTTACACTATCATTTGGAAAACAATAGGATTGGACATCTGGGATGAGGTCTAGTTCCTCAACTATGTTTATGGGGTGTCAATAATAACTATTTATCATACACCCAAGATTTTAAGGGGCTGTACCCAAACTTTTTGGGGTGGTAGCTTGTATATCATCATCCTTTCTTGATTTTTTCCTTCTATATTATAGAAACCTACCTTAATATGGGTATATTTTAAAGTCTCTGAAGGTTTAATATATCCATGTATATACTTACCATTCCATTGATGGGATATTTAAAAAATGATTAAATTTTGAAAGTACCTCAACAAGACTATGGAGATTGGGCCTTCTAATAAAATCATTGAATGTGGTGTATTTCTGGATAAACATAAAATCATTATTACAAATGAGATTCCCAAACCGTGATTTGAGGTCGATGATCTCAATATATCTTTCAATCACTAATATTATACCCACTAATGGTTATATTTGTGGGTGATAGGTCTCCAATGTTATATCATGTAAGTCAAGGTGTCTAAATAAGAATGAGTTTTATCCTAAAACAACTATAAATTAGACCCATTTCAACATTTATGTATTTTTCAAAAATATAGTGGTATGAAGTGTCACTATGTGGTCTCCTCGTGATTTTGGTCTATAATTGTGATAGAAAAATGGAATTCAGCTAGAATGTTTTCTAATCGATACTCCTTTTCATTAGTGACTTCTATCTCAAACACTCTTATGAATTTAAGGATTCAATGAGAGACTCATTGATTTCATTCATAAGATTCTACATATCTAGGATTGAGATCTTTTCAGGGAAAACTACCAACTATTTCAGTATATATTAATTTTCCACTTGAGGATCTCACTTCTTAAGGTTAGGCTACCCTATTGTGTATGGTCTAGTAGCTTGTAAATCATAGTGGATGTTCCTGATTCTTATGTAAATATTGAGGGAGAATATAAATCTAGTGGTATCATGTTTTTTAGATTTCTACATTGTATAGAGTTATTAGAAAATAGAACCCCTACTAGCTGGTCAAGTAGGACAATAAGGATTGAGCAACCAATGGAGTGTCCTATGAAACCTTAATGTCAGTTTTAAGATTACTTAAGAACTTTCCCAAGGGTTTTAGAGGCATATATGTTCTTCGTGGGGACATTACTCAAATGTTGGGTTGTACCATGCCAATGTTGTCTCCTGTATCCTTGGGTCCTACGCATATAGTCTCAGGTTCCATAGTTTGGTGTAGGGAAATCATACGTAGAGGAATATTAATTATTAGAGAAGGGGTATACTGAGTGTATAATGATTAGATATCTAATTATGATATCTTTATTTAATGAATATTTGGTTTGGTGAGGTGGTTCCCATGCTTTAGATGGTTCAAGGAAAAAATATTCAAGAGCGGAATATTTCAATGGAATTGGAAATGATTCTTCCCGTCCTATATCTTCTTGTGTCTAATGGTCATATATACATTAAGGATACATATCTAATGTATCCTCCCTTAGTGATGGAACTATTTAGGGTACATGGAGCTATTCCCTCAGGTTTTCCTGAGATTGGTCAACTATTTTTCGATTCATTATATTGTTGAACTTCTTCACAGACCTAACCAAATATTTTTTTAAATCCCCTTCTTCTACTGACTTTGTAAAATTTATGTAGTACACCTAATCCAAGGATTTATCCAATGTCACATATCTATAATAAACATTTTTGGAAAGGAATCATTGAAGACAAAGAAATCATTGATGTTATGAACCATCTTTATACAGAAATGGAATAATTTCTAATGTTCACTGTGGATGAAATTATTAGGATTCCTAGGACGTGGAAGTTTGAGCTTCTTTTAGTCAATGGATATAACAAAATAACTGGGTACTTATTTATTTTGAAAGGATAATGATTTATTCATCCTTTCCACAAATCATGGGAAACCCTGATCTCTTATGGAATTTAAATTAGGGGGATTTTGTGGTCACTACTACTCAAAAGAGAGAGTTGGGATGCTTGGGGCCTATCTTGGTGCTTAAATGGGGAATTTTTATGTTTTGAGGGTAACATTGGATGTTTCTACCGTGACGAGCCTTTCCCCACAAGTTTAGGGAATGAGTCGAGACATAGCTCTGGTTTGTTGAATGGAATCTTCCAGATATTGTGTAGTTTTTGTAAACTCACAGAACTGACATGGATACTTCATTAGGACAATTAATGTATATAACTTATCCTAGATATTTTTTTCATAGAGTTACATCTACTACTTCAGAGAGAGAGGGATGTTGAGTGAATAGGTTAACCCTTTATATATGTATTGGAATTGTAGAACCCCCATTTTCACATTTATTATAGTTCATCAGGTCAAAATTTATATTATCCTTAACTTGGAGCTGAACTAGTAAAAGAATTTATCGCAAAGACCTTCCCATTGGACAACAGATCGTATTGGAAGCTTGATGTACTAAACAATGGTTGGTTCTGCCCGAGTCTGTAAAAAACACCTCATCATGGTTTCCTATTATTAGTCTTGAGGGACCATCATTATCCCATATCGAGACACAAAGTGTGTAAGATGATTTTATGGGACTCTTGTGCCGTCAAATATAGATAATGTAGGATTTATGATGTTTGGAGGGGAAAAATGCCATCCACCAGTTAAGGATATGGATTTCTCCAAGGTTGCACTGGTGTGCATATACTTTTTTGGGTTCCATTCAAGGGTCCAGGGAATCGATGAGGTCAGGATGTTCTAAAGGTATTGATATCTGATCTACACCCTATATTTTTGGAGTGGGAAGGTTTTGATGATGTAGTCCTATTTTCATATCCCGTTGATTCTAAATTTTTCAAAAGATATTATTATTACCCTGGTGAGGGAGACATTGTCACCATAAAGGTAGGATGTCATGATAATTTTGATGTGCTCATTTATATTTACCATATTCATATATCCAGATCCATTGTGATTCTCAGATGCCTATTTTGTATGTGGATAGACTCTTAGAGGTAGAATATTTGTCTTTGTTTAGTGATGATACCAAGTGAAAATGTTTCCATAGAGTAGCTCATCGTTGAGTTGTCTAAGAGTTTGTATCTCATTATCATATCATGAAAATTTTTAATATTTTTAAGGGTTTATAGTTATTATAGGTGGTGATTTTGATGTGTCCACACCATTACTTTTAAATATGGTAGTGTTCCACCATAGAGGTTGAAGCTCAATATTCAGAGGTGTCAGGTTTTGGAGCCTCATATGGTTCAATGTGCAAGCATCCTCAGTTTGGGAATCCAAACCACGCCCTATTAGTGTTGGTTTTCTGTGTATCATCCCTCGGAATATCCATCTTGATCAACATTACCAGGCATGTTGATGTCGATGAAATTTACATAGGTATATCGAGAGATGGTAGTCATCCCATTACTTCAAAAGAAACTTGAAGACTATGACCTACCTTCATTAGGGTTATTCTATAAACCCATGTCCATATTTGGATATTTTATCTTGAAACAACTGTAGGGATTTATTTCCATCATTAAACGATCCTACTATCCTTTCCTGTGAGTATTGACCTTGAAGGAGTTTTCAATCGTGACTGTGGAATGTGCCTCAAATAGTATAAGGTTTTTCTATTTGGAGAGTTGAGGATGATATTCTAACTATCAATATATTCCTCCTAATATAGATAATATTGATTCTATATTTTTTGATGATGATGATGAAATATCATCGAGCCTTGCTGGGTGGATTCTATTCAGACCAGAAATTGGCAGTGATTGATCCTATTTTTAAGGATCCCATGATTATATTTGAGGTTTTGATGATTCCTAGGATGGATATTGGGATATAAATTATCTCATCCTAATGGAATGTGGTTGATCTGAAATAGTCATTGATTTCCCCAAGACCCTTTTGGGGGAGGATGAACCTTGTTATGGTGATTGAGATATAAATCTCGTCATCCCTGTGGATGGGTTTTGTATCCAGCTGATACCTACATGTCAAATATTGTCTCAATAATTGACAATATGAGGAATGGAGGTGGTGTTATACATCCCCCCATCCAAGATGGATGGGTTTTCTCTAGTATGGCTTCTAAGAATGCTTCTGTTATAACATGTTTCCTATTGAACAACAGTTCTTGTGTAAGATTTGGGTATAATGGTATCCCATGGATGGAATCTATTTCTACTAGAAATTGTTGGGTTGATTACAACATTTCCTTCCATGTATGAAATGAATTCACGATATTCCTATGGATCATTTCAAAGATATTTTGGATATCCTTTTCATTAATTCATGATGTCTTTTTATAATTGAAGTGGGAGAATTCTTTCTAGTGAATAAATTTAACATATGGTAGTGGTCCCCTAATTTCCCTAGAGGCTATGAAATTACATGATTTTATATCTAAGGGTATTTTTTGATTTGAGATAATAGGTAAGTGAAATGATCCATACATTCTCCATTTTCAAATATATATTTGATGTGGCTTTATTGATCGTCTTTTGTAGAGTTTTGATGCAATGGATGTAAGCGTGATGCATATTTATTGTTTTTCTTTTCTGGTTTGGGGTCTTAGCCCATGAAGATAGCATCCAAGTCTCACTATCAATAGAATATCATGTTTTTTCGGGAGGTGACCCCCATATTCTGGATAAAGGATGCTTCCAGCCTTTTGTTTCTAATGAATAGACCAAATATTTTGGCATAGATAAGACATGCATACATTTTCTAGCTCATTTGTGATCTCACAGTCAAAAGTGGATAGGGGAATATATATGGTGGGTAGGTTATTTCTAAAATAACTCTTTATATATCATTATCACCATCCAGTTTATCATAATTAAACACATCCACCCAACCAAACCGAAAAAATTTCATTTTTGGGGTATCATATAGACTGGAGTAGAGTTATTTTATAATATTATGGGGATATATATATGGTTCCCCCAAATGTTTTGTGAAACCCTTTATAAGAGGGAATATGTGTTTGAAACACCTCTCAAAAAGATGTTTTTTGGTCAGGGGAATGATTTCCATATCCATTAGATATATCACTGTGGGGATGTTGGTCCCAATAGATGTCTGGAATATAGTTTCTACGATCCATATCTGCACTACCACAGGGAGGAATACCATAGTAATGATTTCTTTATTTATTAGTTGAGTAGTTAATGGACCCTTGGGGTATTGATAATGTGCCTCCAAATACCTCTTGGACACTATATTTAGGAATATTAAGAATATTATCCTCATTTTATAATTTTAAAAAACATTCCATCCTACCATTTAAAATTGTTATGGAATATAAGCTTATCGTATGATAATTTCTAAACCCCTTTTATAACTATATGGTATTGTGGGAATATGATCATATTAATGATAATATTCTACAATATTCCAATGATATTATTCATTATTAGCATGAATATAAGACTACCTTGAGGCATGTGTGGATCTTACTTAGTGAACCACAGTCATAATATGGATATGAGCCCCATCCAAAGCCTTTGTGATATGACTCTTGTAATTCTTGATACATATATGAGCCAACCATGATCAATGTTCCGATCTCACATGATGAGCCCATTTGGGATTAGGGATATCATCCCAGCATAAATACTCATTCCTGACTGAAATATACTGACTGGCCTCTCGAATGGGAGAAGGGATATGAGCCTCATATTTTATCGCCTTAGAAAAATTTTCGTGTATTCATTCATCGATGGAAAGATGAATATGATTATGGATTTTATGATCTACCTGAATATGTCAGTTAGATTCACCGAAAATAATATGAACAAGTTCCTAGGTTTATTTTACTATCACTTGGTGAACCCTGACCAGAAAGGGGATATGAGACTGATCCTAGGCCTTTAAATTATGCTTCTTGTCTTCTTAGATCGAAATATGATTCTATTCAGAGGCATGTGTTTCAATTTTTAATCCATGGAAATAATGGGGATATGATCTAGATCCTTATCCTTCGCAATATGCCTCTAATATTTTTTAAAAATATGTTTCTCTATCATAGGGCATGCTCTTTTGTCACTTGGTGAGCCCCTATTGGAACAAAAATATGAGCCTGGTCTAGTGCCCCATCCTTTACCTGGATGTGCTGATAATTTTCATGTATGAGAGAAATAATGTTCACTTTCTCTAGAGAAAACACTTTTTCATAATGATTAGGGTGTTTTTACCCTGTTAGTAGGTATATGAATATCTTATTGTCCCTATATATGTACTTGTTCCATAACATTCCATTGAAGTGCTTTAAATGTTTCTATGATGTAATGAAACTTTAGAAAGTTGTGTGTAATATTGTTGGCCAGAAAATTTTATCTATCCACAATATAATGGAATATAAATTAAATTGATGTAGAAATATGAGGCCAATTTGTTTCTCCTTAGGAAACATAAATATTCTCATAGAATTCATGCATGGGTTTAGGAATATGCACCTCCCCCATTCCTACCATAGGTATATGACCGTAGACTTCTTCAGAGTGAGAATGTAAATGATCAGGCATGATGTTTACTACCAAAATATGACCGAAGATATTGTAAGTGGTAGTTGGGATAAGATCCCACTCATAATTATCCAGAGCCTTCTGTTCCTGATGTGTTTTTTCTCGTTTATGGGTATCCGAAGTAGCAATGTGTCATGTGGAACCCCCATCATGCTACTAAAGGGAACCGGTGGGGTGGCACTAGAAATGGAGGATAACATGATCCATCCTTAGCAGCCCATGAAATAGAAGGGAGTTGTAGTTTAATCCCAAGTCCAACCAAATGATATAATGAAGGTGTTGATTATCCCACACCGAGGATAAGCTCTGGAAGTAGTTGGTGGTGGAAATAAGTTCCTCTATTGTTTACTGTAGCTTTCCATGGACAATATAGAGACATTTGTATTATCACTTCAAGATCCTTGCGAGAATCCTCTTGTGTCAAGATTGTACTGTGTAAATGGCACTATCCGTCCATTTCATTCACCACCATATGTAGAAGATGTTGACTTGGTGAGTTCATTCTTAGGCACATAGGGGTGTCATCCATAGCTAATCATCCAAAATTGTCACCAGATTAAATGCAAGGTGGATCATGTTGTTTTTTTGAAAATGTTGTATCTATAGTCATAAAGATAATAATGAACATGTTTGCTGATAATTGTATCATTTTATGTTGGATATGTTCTTAATTAAGAATTCATGGGTAACACAATTTTACATTCATATAACTAGTCTATCCATTCATATCACATGGACTTGTTAAATAAAAGATAGGATAATATCATGAGGACCCTGACTGAAGAAGATAATATGTATGATTTATTCTAGGTCCTACCATGTTTGTGTAGTATAATATGGGGACATGGTGTGATGCATTTGAAATCGATCATTATTTAATTTGTGATATTCACATAAGGTTCATTTTTTTGAGTGAGATATGAAATCCAAATGTCTTCATTCATGGTGAATTTGTTAATTTTTATTTTAGTGATTCAGATCGGGTTCACCATATCTTTCATGAGATATAAAAAAAATGGATCAACACATGGCCAACCAATCATTTTTTATTGGAGTAATTCACTTTGGATTTACTATTTTGTTTGCTTGTGATATGAAAATATAATGGACCAACACATGGTAAAAAAATAATTTCTTTGTTGAGAGATTCATGTTAGGTTCACCATTTTTGGTTTATCAAATATTGGATACATGAACTCGGGTGGACAAAAATGAAAGGAAGAAAATGGTCTGACATGAACTGGATAGTCTATTCATTTAATCCTATGAACGAGATGATGTGGTTACCAGAGTTTTTGTCAAGTCTCTGATATATTTTTGTCAAGAAAGATACAACTAAGATGACTTTAGTTTAGATCGACTGTTGATTGTAGTGGGTTCAATGGTTTCCACAATTATATACATAGATTCTTAAAGAATATTTTATTTTATATAGAAACTCACAATGGTGCCCACATCCATAATAAGGTAAATACTCTTTTTTGACAAGAAGGCATCCAATTGGGGTTTTTGATAAAATGCTAATTAGGAACACACATTGGTCATGAGGATGTGAGGTCGGGATCCTCACACCCTATTGAGATGATTTTTTTTGCATACTTTGGGACTCTATTATAGATTTATAATATCTTCATGAACCACTTCCTAATCCTGATATAGACAGAGTTTCCAAAAAAAAATAAATATCAGTTAAGCCTATTTCACAACCCATATATAGAACCTGTGGCTCTAGAAAGTGATTGTTGGTTGAACCCTCTTATATGAGAAGGGAATTATTTTAGTGAGTCCATCTGTATTTATATGAGGTTCATCATTTATTTTCCCCTAATGGGCGGATGTTTATCTATTGAATCTATATCTCTAAAACCATGGGAATATTATTTCATTCAAGGAGGTGATTAATATGTATAGGATGGTATTGATTCATTACAAGTTGTCCAACATAACATATTTTATTGGTAGGAATCCAAACCCATGTAGTTTGCTGATCCTTTTTTGTTTAACATCATATGTACAGATAAAATGCATGGGTAATTATACATTGGGAATTTGAGCTAGATCCTCGATAAGGAATATTACATATCCTAATTCTAATATGAATATGAGTAATTATGGTTCAGCTAACATATTAGACCATTGATAGGTGCGGTAAAATGATCATCCCATGGGAGTGATTAGGTCCCAGTGATTGGAATGTACGATACATGGGGGAAAATGCACTGGAATGGTTTTTTAATTGATCTTGTGAAAAAAATTCTAATATATCATGGATATAGTTGGAATTAGATTTATTTAAGTTTTGTTGATTTGAGACATACACTCTGAGGATGCCCGGGCTAGTAGACGCTGGCGATGAAAATGATATGATCACTATAACTTTATATCCCCACAAAAGATATTATCATTTTGATAGAAAAGGGATATTAAAAAATTATTCTCACTCAAAATTTATTTTGGACACTTGTACAACATCAACCCTTTAGATGCTTAATATTGAGCACCTGACTTATGAAGGCATCTAATGTGTGTTCGTTATAGTAGTAATCAGGGTTCAAGCCATTGAGTTCATTTCAAGGATTACACACTATGGTTGACCTAATATGGAAGTAGTCATATCATGTCATTGATTGGGGATTACACACCACGGTTATCATGGAACGTGGGGAATATCATATTATACCACTGGTCGGGGTGTACACACTAATGTATCCTTTTATATTTTTTTCATATCACAATATGAAACTATTATGGGATTACATAATAATGTTTCCCTTAAATATGGGCCATCTCAATTTATGACATTGGTTGGGGCATAAACACTAAGGTTTCACTTGTATATAGGCTAGATCGGCTTATCATTTCCTGGGTTACCGGCACGACCAAGCCTGATTGTCTTCCTGACCTATTTGATTGAATTATTAACATTCCTTGATTGTCTACCTGATAAGCCATTTTTTCTCCCTATCATTTTGGAGTCTATCTAGACAATTATTAATTTTTTGTGGACATGTCCTAAGATAATAGAATGTTTCAGTATACTTATTCGGAGCATGTCACATAATCTGAATTGAATATCTAAAGGATGTCACATGGTCAAGAATGACTTTCCCAATAGACAATGGAATACTTGGAAGGATTTTCCTTGATTATATTGTATAATACTGGTTGATGTGACTAGAGAAAATCACACAACCTAGATGAATTTCCCTTGGGGACATCACATGATCCCAACTAACATGTCGTAACGTCATATCAAAATCTTGTATAGAATCATTGTAGGTGTGGAGAAATCTGGATAAATTTTCGAGAGGACTTTTTGAAAGCTAACTATCATTTTCGGAGGGCATCACATGATATGAATGGTTGATTGAGGGGGATTCATGTGACCTATCTAACATTTACTATTGCCAGCTCATAATTTGTGCAACATGCCTAGAGTACGTCAAAATATCTAAATGGATATCCCAAGGGGCTTTGTAGTAC
This sequence comes from Viscum album, assembly GCA_963277665.1. Taxonomy (NCBI): domain Eukaryota; kingdom Viridiplantae; phylum Streptophyta; class Magnoliopsida; order Santalales; family Viscaceae; genus Viscum; species Viscum album. The sequence goes on from OY728119.1 coordinate 1,689,853,094, forward strand.
ATGGATTATTTATCGAGAGGACATCAGGAGACATGTGTGTTGTGTATTAGGGACATCACATGATCCAAATGATATATAAAGGGAATGTCTGTTAACTTTAGTGATAATACATGGTGTTGTCGCTTGAGTTGGATGGGTCAGGTGAAGATCTTGAAGATCATCATATATTCATTGAAAAAGTATATCATCATTTAGACTTTATTTTAGTTATTATTCCATGTTTTTCTTAGATTTTTTCTAGTGTTTTATCATGTTCAGGTCTCTAGTGGTGCAGTAGATAAGCAATATTTCCTTCAAATATCCTTGAAAAATTCTTTATTATGATCTATATATGATCACACGAAGTGACTATGTATGTGACCAGATTATTAGGGTTGTTCCCTAGAAATTACCTAATGGAAAACCATTTTGATAACATGACTGACCTCTTTGATAAATCTACTCTGATTCCAAAGTGTGTTTACATGAGGATCTATGGATTTATTCATTTTCATGATGTGTAATGGGATTTATATGCCTCACCAACCTGATAATATACCGCTTTTTGCATTGACTATTTTTTAGTTATATGATAGATTCGTTGGAGGGTTTTAATATTCTATGACTTTCGAGATCCAACTATGGGTCATCCCCAAGGCATCACCTGATTTTCAGTTACCTCAAAACCATCATGAATGTGCCTTGTTTACTAGATTGTGTCCAATAAATGGGGCCTTCCCTTACTATTTGGGCATGTCTAGTGTATTTTTTCTGGTCATTATGACATGTTTAGGGACCTTCCTGAGATCATCATCCTTGTTGAAAGTATTTCGTGTGACCTGAGGAGAAATTTCGTGGTTCGTCTGAAAGATATACATGGATTTATGGTGGTCTTTTTGAGACCATGAAGACATGTCAATATGGCTTCTATGGGATCATTCATCCATGTCTTAGAATAATCTTTGGGATTAATAGCGATCATCCGAGGAGAACAACCCTTTCTAATCATATCAATGTGTCTTACCATTATAAGAAGCTTATATTATTCCCCTTTTTATTTACCGTGTTTATTTTACAATGGTCGGGGGTCTCATGACAATTTATGAGTGTTGTTCAATATAGCCATTATCCCCATTAATGATGTATCAGGTTATAATTAAGGGTCCTATGTCCATACAATATTATTTACCATGCACATCCCATCCTTTTTTCTTTGAAGGCAAAGGGAGATTCTAGTATCACATGTATATGTCTGAAACCCTTAATGAGAGTTGCATGAAATGGAAGTGAGATCCATAAAAAGATAGTGGACATGTAACTGGGGATTCTTCAGGGTATTGTGAAGTTATTGAGTTTTTTACATGATGTTTAGTACCAAAAGAGGCAACCCCATTTTGAATATTTTCCACCATATTTTACATGGATTTCTTGATGGGTTTTCAAGAACCAACAAATTGAAAAATAATGTGACCAGGTGGATCTTATTTTTCCACCTCTGTGTGATCATCTATGACACTAAAAACCTTCATGATAGTAAAATTAATTTCCAATGTGGATTTAAATTATCCACTATTGGTTATGCGCTGTGTGTGAACTTCCACATGCCCTTTCGAAGGCCATACAATCTTGTGTCATCCTTAGGTTTATGCTATCTGTGTGATCATGGACACATTATTCCTCATTTAATTGGTGGATAAGACAATATCCATATTAAAAGATCTATTCCTATATTTATTTTTCAATTATCACTTGGATTCTATCAACACCATCAAAATACCCATCCATCAATTATGGTGAGGAAAAATTAATGTATCTCTATATGGTGATAATTAGCATTCTGTATGAATTGGTGATCTTTAACGTATTTTTATATGGAAATGTGGCTTTATATTTATGTTTTAATAATAATAATAAATGTTATGATTATTTAGGATACATAATTTACTATTTTATGAGAAATAAAATATATTTTGAATATTTAAATTACAATAGAATAGAATGTGATTAGATTGGTCGATAGACTTTTAATTGGAATAAAAACATTAGATATCATCTAATGGGCTCTAGGATAATTATTTTGAGAATATAAAATCCACTAGAAAGTGGATAAGGATATTGTGAATGGAAATTAGTAGATTTTTGTAAATATATATTGATCAATGTTGTGTAAATATGTGAGGGAGGAACTTCCCTTTTATAATTGTGGTGATGGGATCTGTTGAAATTTCTTAAAATAAAAAATTATAGTAAATTATTTTTCAATATTAACACCTAAAAATGGACAATGATTTTATGATATAGTACTATAGGGTTGTAATACCCTAAAATAGTATAATTTAGACATATTATCTTGAAATTTTAAAAATTATCAATTTGACTCACCCTTAGTTAACATAGTTAGATTTTAACTAAGTTTTCTTTTTTATGATATAATATGTTTTATTCGTTATTTTAAGGGGAAAATTGACCAATAAATAAGAAATTACTAATATTTGTTACCATCTCATATCCAAATTTCCTTATTTGATGATTGATTTATTTTAAATGATTTAACAAAATATTATTTTGATAAAATATCATTATAGTCAATTTTGAAACTATTCAATTAATTTGTCATTTAATAAATCAACGTGAAGGGTGGTATTGAATCAACTATCTTAACACATCCCTAATATGTCCTATAGATCTATAATTTTTTGGCCTCATTAAATCTTTCAAATTATATCACTTCTAATTTTTCTGAAACAATTTTATATATTATTTATCAAATATTTACATATTATATCGTTGTTTCAAAAGAAATTAAAAACATCAAATACAATAAATTTATTAAGATTTATATAAATATTTATTTCCATTCATAACTTAAATTTTCCCAATGTGGACACATAGTGGTTATTATAAACAGACTGCCATTTTCTATCTTTCATTTATATAAATAATATTTAAGTCATTTTAATGGAATAATTTCTATTAAAAAACCAAATTTTGAGATTAAGGTGTTAAGGGTAAAAATAAATTTATCAAAAAATAATTTTAAATAATAAATATGGTCATATCGGAAAATTTTAATCGAGATTGCTTTGACTTATCCTTTTCTATGTTGTTAAATTTTACACGATTACTATTAATATTAGAAAAAAAATAAAAGAGGCATATTTACCTAATTTGAACATACAAATTCAAAATATACATATTTATATTTATCTATTTCAAAAAATTTAAATGGTAAGAATTTTTTTAATGTAAGAGCTAAAAATAAGAAAAAAATTATTTTTTAGAAATAATCCATTTTTAATTATAAACATTGATTTATTATTATCCTATACATTGAAAAAAAATTGTTTTTTGAAACATTTCATTGAATAAATAATATAAAAAGTTCTTTAAAATCATTCCCCAATATGTATTATTTGTTTTTATAAAAATACATTGCATGTTAAGTACAATTTTTAGAAAAGTAATTATTTTTCATTCAAATGAATTTTTTGTATTTTAATTTATTATAAATTGATAATAAAATAAATTAGTTTTATACATATATAACAATATATTACTAATAGTTTATGTAGTCATATTTATAACTTCAATTCCAATGGATAGATGATATCATTCATTTTAATTTATTATATTTTAATTGTACATAGGGGTTCACAAGGAATGAATGAAATTAAATTTATATAAAAAATATTAGATAATATCACATTGTTACATTTTACCACCCATTAATAGAATTTATCCCTTGAAACTCATTACTAAGATAAAAATAAAAGAATATACTACTTCCACATTACATACTTTTGTTCCCATGTAACTTCTTCAAATTTGTGGTTTCACAACAAAACTATGAACAAGTGAGTGTTCTAGTTTTTTGGATATTTTTTCTAGGATCTAAAATTCCTATGGGCGATCTTTCAGAATTGAGAAATTTGTAAAAATGTATACTCTATATGGTCAATACATAGGGAGGACCAAGTATGTACCTATTCATGAGAGGAACATGAAAATCATCAAATACATCAGAGATATTTAGTTGAATTGCCAATATAAATGCTACCAACCTAATTTGATTAAGAATATCAGAGGGGACGGTATTCCTATGGCTTAGCATGTCTGTCATTACAAATATGATCAAACTATTCTATGTAAACACTCATAGTAAGACCTTTACTCCAACTTCTATCTCATGAACATTACGAAAATTTTCATCATAACATTTTTATCGACTCAGATCTAATCATTTGTGATGTTTAATGGATATAACTTTTTATACCATTTTTTCAGCTAGATCATGTTATAATAGCATTATTTATCCACCATCAATTTATTTTTTTATTTCTCTACACTTCTGAAAAATGGGGCTTCATGAGGATCCAAATATATGATTGAGTGAATGATACTGTTGTAGGAAAATTCCACCATATGATGGTTTTTTCCCAAACAATATGAAACATATAAAGAAAGACCTCGAAATTTATTCTAGGGTTTGAGTAGTATTCTATGAAAAAGTATCTATCTTAGGATTATGATATGTGATGAAACTTAACACTCTATTAAGATCCTATAAATAACATATCTGAAACATGGATGTAATCCTCCACTCTCGATAAAATAAAATATACAGTGGACCACCATGAAATCATTCAACTTCTATAATGTATAACTGAGTAAGTTGACAAAGTGGGAGAACAACACTAATATTTAAAATGTATGCCAAATTTTTAATATGATTAGATATGAATAATATATAATTATTTCCCTAGATGATTTGGTGAGTTTGACAGAAAAATTCATGGTGATGTTTCCCAATTTCCATTCTAGTGTGGGTTATGGTCGTAACATAGCCTTATAATTCAATCTCTCATCCTTACCATGTTCACATTCAATGAACTAATATAAATATTATATAATATCAATATTTATTCAATACCTTCAAATATTCTCATTAAAATCTCAATATATATTTGAACTTCTATCTTGCATAGATAATAAAAAACTACAAGCCTCCTCTTAGATCTCCTTATTCAAATTTGATAAGGAAAAAGAAAATACACATTTCTTATATCTTATAATACCATCAGAATCATGTTTGAACTTAATAACATTTCTTAACTACTTTCTAATCTCTACATATTAAATTTTTACCACTTTAATATTTCTATGAATATATGACCAACACTCATTCATCCATTTTATATTTCTCCCATTCCATTAATATTTATAGATCCATCATTTTTTAATCAATAAATATAATATCTATTATGTTATAAATCATAGATAATCTATAATGATCATTTTAACTTATATCATCTATCACCTTGTTCACTTTCATAGTGGGTAATTTATTGAGAATTCATAATTTTAATCAGCTACAACTATCTTCTTTGGTGCATTTTTAGCTCCTTCTAGTGAAAATATACATTAAATTTTTTATCACTATATATGTCAAACCTCCTTCAAATAGAGATAATTCTTCTACATCATTAATGGTAAAATTACTACAACTGACCCCATAATAGTAATTGGGTAACTATATTCATGTTCCTTCAATTATCATGATTAATAAACTATAACCATATCATTAAAAATGAGTAAGCATCACAATCCATTAATTAATGCATCAATAGATAATATAAATCCATATTTTATTGCAATGTACTATAATCGAATGTGTTTTAACTAGTTTTCTCTTAATTACATTAAAACATTCATCACAGTTATCCTTTAAAAGGAAATTTTCTTCCTTATATGTTAACCTGGTGGGTAGAATATATATCTGTAAATTTTTTCCCCAAAAAGTGTAGATAATATCCATCCACTCCAATAAAGATACTAATATTAGTGAATTCGGTTAGTCTAGGTTAATGGTAAACAACTTATGTCATTGAATTGTTTATTGAAATAATATCACTAGATATTATATAACCCATGAATGAATTTTTTTGATGAAAAAACTCACAATTGATAACTTTTGTTTAAAGATTTCCTTCATTATGGTCTTCATCATAATCCACATGTGATATTCATGATCTTCCTTTCTCTTTGAATATAAAAGATTATCATCATTAATTACTACCCAAAAAAATCTTTATAATATCTTACTAAAATATTCTTTATATATTTGAATATATTGTGTACATTATTATGAAAAATGGCATCACTAAAAATTCATAGTCTCCATATGTTTTTCTAAATGTTTTCTTAGGTATATCAAATATGATGACCCTCAATTTATGATATCTAGATCAATGATAAATTTGGTAAATTTATTTTTCTATATGTAGTTAATTAAACAAGTCATATATACAAGGTAAGAGAAACATGTTTTTTATAGTGATATTATTATGTTCCCAATAATCAATAAAAATTCACATTAAACTATCATCATTATTAACAAATAGAACATGTGGACCACAAGGCGACCCATTTTTCTGAATGAATCCCTTTTTAGTTTTCTCTTTTAGTTTCTTATTAAATTATTTTAACTCAACTAGGAAAATTCTATATGCAGTTTGAGAAATATGTTTATCACTAGGTATAAATTAATTAAAAAAAATCAACTACATGATTTAGTGGAATGCTATGGATTTATTATTGAAGTACATCAATAAACACTTGAAAAATAGCAATATCTTCAATATTTAGTTTATTATAGACCAAATAACAAAAATTACCCTCCCGGATAATAATCATGAACAATTCAATGAATTCAATATCAATTGGAAGTTCATTTCTTGATCACACTGATAAGAGATCATCAAATGGTTCAAAATATAAAACATAACCTCTATTTATAAGAAATTGATTTGGGTTTTATGTAAATAAGTCGCATCTATTAAAAAAATTACTTCAAATTCAACTAGATGAAGAATGTCATGATTTTCAAGAAACACATCCCTGAAAACATCAATTAGAGAAGAATCATAGACATGGTATATGATCTTAAAAAAATTAGGGTAATATAAGAAAAACTAAAATTATATTTTTTTGTGGTACAATGACCCCCTTGGAAAAGTATTAAGATATAAAAGATTGTTAAGATCCATAATAAAATAAGGTATAGATGTTCTACAATTGATGGTAAGTTTACCTCTCAACCCATGTTCATCTTATCCCTTATCAACAATTTTCATCGCATGAGGCTTCCATTTTTCTTTGGGATTGAGATGTTAATGAAGTCAATCACCATCATTAACCATAGTATTTAGGCACTAGTTATGATAATTTTCATAATCATTTCATTTAAAACATTGGAGTGTGGGTGGTATATTATTTATAGGTTCCACTCTATTTGTATCACTAACTAACTTCTTCACATCATATTGGCATTTCATTTCTTGAGGAACATCATTTCCACACATGGAACATTTTCAAGTTCTTATAGAAACATTTCATGACATTTCCTTAAATAAATTTATATTAGTGGAAATATTATCTTCTTATGTCTATGGTTTTTATCATTTCCATTGAATTTTTTTTTATTATATTTTGATTAAAATAGAGTGATTTATTGATAACTCCAATATCCATCTCCACCAATAGAGGATATCATCCAATTTATTTAGTGATCCAGAATTACCTTATGGATAATTACCTTCAGAAACATTGTTCTGAAAAAAGAAAAATATACCAAAGTTAATTTTAGGTTGGATGATAATATAAGAAATGTACCTCACATTTCTTATAAAATTCTCTTTATTAGTACCATAATATTCCATATCTTTATAAATTAACTAAAGGAATTATTTCTCTATTTTCATATAACGTAATAAATTTTTCAAATATAAGAATTTCATTTTATCTCATTGCATAGATTATACTTCATATTTTCCTCTTATGTTCCATAAAATAGTCTACCGAATATCTGATTTGCCTTTAAAATGATAAACATCCAAAATAACATTCTCATGTTCTGACCATTGATGAATAGATAATATAATTTTAGTTGTACCGATCGATTTCTATGATACTAATGTATGAATGGACACACTAAAAGATGCTGGATGTTTCCTAATAAAGGAATCAAGAGAAGGCTGATCCCTAGTTTTCATATTTGGAAGCACATCATGATTCATATATGGAGATGTTTTGTATAAAAAGAAATAATATTTTTCATTCCTTCTCACTATATTTGATTTCATAGGAGCGAAATCATTTTATATTGCAATACATTCCACATCAACATGATTTCTTTGGTTCAGGACATTGAATAAAACCAAAATTAATAGTGTGAGAGACAATAATGAATATGAAAAAACATATTATCAAGAGAGAATATGTTAAATGATGTCTAAATAGAGACTCCTTAATATATGAATCCTCAGTTTTAACCTTGTGAATTGATGATTATTAACAAAACATTCAGGTTTTATCCTACACATAGACTTATACCAATATTTGTTACTATTTGTTTCTCATCCTAGTTTTCAAATGTTATCTAAACATTTCGTTGATAACAACTAAAATGGTCCATTATTTTAATACATAGATATTAAAGTTTTAAAAGATAAAAATTAATTGTAATCATTTTGATCAATTCTAGAAATGTATAGGTATAGTGTATATGGGGGTATGACAACAAAAACAACTATTTCATAAATTATCTTCATAATCCCCTAATTAATTATTTATTACTATAATCCTTCATATTCAAATCACTCATAATAATATTTTTCATAACCTAGGAAAATGAAGTATAAGAAATGGTTTTCTATGATGTTCAATAATGGATAATAAGATATATATTAATGATTACATATGAATATCATGATAATATGTGAATAATAACCTAAAATTATCATTTGAAAACTATAAATTTTATATCATGGATTATACTCCTAAGTCATGGAATAAATCATGGAACATAAAAATATTAGAATCATAAATTTAGCCATGAGATCATGAAATTGGCATAAGAAATGGTATTATAGCATACAAATATGAATAAAATGTTATTTCCCTAGTAATAAAGTATGTTTTCAAATAAAATCATATTAGAATGGTTTATCTTCCAAAAAATCATTACAATGAAGGTTTACTCCCAATACTATCTTATGGGGAAATGTCCCTTACCGTACTCGGTTCACTCCCCATTTCTTTCCTATTTATCTAATGGGATATCAATATTTAACCGATGCATTGGAAGGAGATATAAGCACCACCAATAAAATAACGGAATATATATATGTGATCAAAATGATTATAAATCATTATTATATCATAACTCATTAATATTACAGGGTTTTATAAACATTTCATCACAGCATAACCCATGGATAAGAAAGAAGTTTCATAAACATATTTTAATCGAAAACCTGACCCATGTAGAGAAATAATTAGAGTGGTATCATTGGATATTATCCATAGTAAATCAAAATTAACTTCAAAGGATTTAATATTATATGGAAAATAATTTTGAAATATCACTTCGAATAACTCTTGAGGGAAATAAACATACCATTTTGAAATCAATTTTTAATGTTCTGTAGTAATAATGGAAAATAGTTTAATATAATAGAATATTGTAACAATGTAATTGAATAAAATATTGTGGTATTATTCATGATATCTTGAAAATAAATTAATTCTGTATAATTTATAAAATTATTCCTTCTGATGTTTTTTTGAAAAGTCAGAAAGTACCTCATTTTGAAAACAATGAAAATATTCCTCTACCATTGATTTTCAAAAATTAAAACATGGAAATAGATGAAATTAAAAATCATTGGAGAACATTATACGACTATATAATAAACATTTATTTATAATTATTCTATAAAATCTTCCTGTTAATATTTATAGTATCATATATTATCCCTTTATAACATCTTATTCCTCCTTTTATCAATTAATCAATATTTAATTGTCTTATATGGGTGTTAACTGTTTCAAAAATCATGAGTATTGGAGTTCTGCAGATCCATTATTTGTTCATTTATCAATGTTTTATCATTGAAATAATATTAATCATGATATAAATATCACATATATTATATATATATATATAAATTTATAGTCCTACATAAAATCTAGATATAGAAATATGAATTAAATTTTTCAAAGAGATGGTAAGCCCTACGTATGCATGAACATTGTTTTTATTTTTTGACAGAAGGAATGAAATAATAGTAAATATTAATTCACCATTCTAGGATCATTATTATATAATATAATTAAAATATATTCTTAAAATTACCACTCATAACCATCCACATAAAATTTAAATTAAAAAGTAATTACATCGCTTCGTGGAGGTGGTAGTCCACATGAACGCACGAACAACATAATCGTTTTAAAAAATATTGGATGGTATTTAGTTAGATTAGAGATTAAAATTACATAAGTTTAATTATTTCATAATTTTTATATATTATAAATTAGACCCTTTATAGTAACCATTTGTAAAATAAGGTGTTGAAAAAGGAATTGAATCACTTTGTGGAGATCGTAGGTTATACATACGGACAAGTGATACATTTACTTATAATTTAATGGTAAATAATGTTTATAATGGTGGTTTCATAATCATAATAACAATTTATTTTATAAAATATACTGGATTTGTTAATTTATGATAAATTCCATATATTTATTTGTGATAATGATGATTATAAAAGAAAGTGATCAGGTAGGGAAATTATCTCTTCTCTAGAATGATTACTTTTTTTCTTATATAAATGGAAATGGGGATTGGATTTTGATAACATAAACCTTTAATATTTGTCTAGGTATGTATATAAATGAAATTTTAAGAGTTAGGTTGAGCTAGATTTCCCAATGTCATGTAAATAATTTGCGGAGGAGGTGCCCTTTTATAATTTAGGCTAGGGGTAATTTTGAAATTTCCTAGAATATTAAATTATAATAAATTAATTCTTATAAAATATTCCTCCAAATAGATATTTGATCAAATATGATGTATAATAGGGTAATAATAAAATAAATAAATAATATTCACTAAAGTATTGTTTTTAATTTTAAAACTTATCATTTTATTAAGCCATAATTAGCATATTTTAATTTTAACTATGTTAACAAATGTTTTTAATATTAAATGTTGTAATTAACACTTACAAGATAAATATATACCTATAAATGTATATTTAATGACATGTTAGACTATATAATAATCATACATTATTATTTGAATATTTTTTTAATATAATTTAATAAAAAATTATTTTATTAATAAACATTATATTAAAATTTTACAGTATTCACATTATATTAGATTAAACATATCACGAAAAAGGTAAAATAAAAATATAATTATATCACACCTCCCCAATAATTCCTATTGATTTAAAAAATCCATTAGATAGATTAAATCATTCAAATTATATGAATATTAAAAAATTTAAAATAATTTATTATATTTTTTATTAAATGGATACACACTACAACGATGTTTCATTCAGAATTAAGGTCATTAGAAAAATGAAAAAATAGAAATAAATATCTATCCTAAAAATAATTTATTATTCTCAACATAGAAACTTATATTCCTTCAAAACGTTATTTTTTCTACCATGTGGACACATAAAGTATACAAAAAACTAACATATTAGTATTCTTAACATTATATGATTTAATTAATATATAATTATTTTTCATGGAAAAGTTTCCATTAGACAACTACATTTTGGGACTCTGTTTTTAAGATTATAATTAAATATATAGAATAATAATTTGGAGGAATATGTTTATACTTATCATCTATTTGTAATCTAAATTAACATTATTTACCCTTAACTATAGCGATAAATATTTCCATGGTTAATATTTATATTGAATTTTTTTTTCATATTTTAAAAAAATTACCCCATAATTCTGAAGATGTAAAACATTTTTTCTAATTCAATTCATATAAATTAGTGATTTTCAATATATTTTTAAATAATGTAAAAAAATTTCTTTTTTAGTATCAATACATTTTTACCATAAAATATGATTTATTCTTATCATATTATTGGAATAATATTTTTTGATGGATAAAATTTTTTATCAAATAAATAGTATATAAATTTTATTAATATCATTCACCCTTATGTATTTATGAAATTTCTAAAAAAATATTTCTTGCATGAAACTATTTTTCAGAGAAATATTTCTTTTTCATTCAAGTGATATTTTTTTATTTTCAATCATAATAATATAATAACAAACTAAATAATTGTATACAAAAATAACAATACATTTTTCATAATTTATTAATTCCTAGTGGTAACCCCCAATCCAACAACTATGTGATAACTATTATTTTTAATAATAATATTTTAATGATGTATTACAGCTTCCAAGAAATAAAATAAATTATATATATTTAAAAATGATTAATAAAAAATAATGATGTTACATTTAGTGATGGATATACTCCATGCCCCATTTCATATAGAATATTCTATAATCAAGTACCAATTAATGATCAATATTGAGTATAGAAAACAACTATCATCGCTTCTCTATAGTACTGATGTGATTCTCCACTTTATATCAAAAATTTATTTTCCATTATTTTCACCATTTTTTTTTATTCATTCAAAACCCCCATTATTTTGGGAAGTTCATAGAGATGATAAATCTTATTAAATATAATACCATTCAATGTAATTTTCAACATCATAAAATGTGTATTATATTCAATTATATGTTATCAGAATATTCATTGATCTTCTTATTTTATTTTTTAATCACATTTAAAATGTTTTTATATAATTTGTCACATAGATAAATGATCTAATAAACATTGAACATCACATGCATAAATAAATATTTGAAAATAATTTGAAATATATATCACCCTATCTTCTATCAAGACCAACAAGACCACATAATTCAATGTGGACATGATTTAAGAATGTTTTTTACTCATTATTCTTTGATATATATGGATTCAAAACCATTTATCTTCACATAACATCATAAAAAAATTATTCAAAATATCACATCATAATAGGAATAAAAACCAAAAAAATAAACAACTATATGTTACCTAAATATTTTTAAATAATTTCATCTAGCTATAACATCTACATTTTGTTTTCATCATTAAGTATTCTAATCCATTTATTATATATTATATCCTTGAAATATTGATTTTAAATTTTATTCAATTTTTTTTAAAAAAAATATATCAACTAAATATTTGATACTACAAGAATTTCAATTGATTTTTTTTTCTAATACAATGTTTCAAATATAAATTTCCTATAATAAATTATTATCAATTTAATGAACCTAAAGGAAATCATTATTTCTCGATATATCTTTGATCAATTTGAACTTAAATTATTTAATATAAAATTCTTTTTAATTTAAATTATTACAATTACATTAACTATTGCATTAAAAATAATCAGCAAAAACTATCCTATAAGTTATATGAGATTAGAACACTCTATATAGAATTCAATTGAAAATATTCATTGATTATTTAATAATAATTTCAGACAAATTAGAGTAAGAAATATTCTTCATATCTCTCTAGGATATTCCTAAGTCATTTTCTTGAACTCTTATAATTTTCTGTAGTATACAAAATGAGAAACAATTAATATTCTAAAAATGAAAAAAGATTATCAGTGTAATTGAATGAGATTATTTTTTATTTACTTTTATTTTTAATTCAAAATATGATATCAATTTTCTTGTACTTTAATCAACAAAATTGGTATTTTTTTTGGAAAAAAATAGTACCAATAAAATGAATTTATATTATTATTTAACGGATACATTCAAAAAAGCATTTACCAAATAAAAATGTATTATAGCCTTAAAAAATATTAAAAATTCTATATTTGGACATTGTTTGTCTATGAAAACTATAAAAAAAGTACATTAAAAATTTAAATATCCTATTTGAATCATTTCTATAGAATCCTAATTTTTAATACGTCCTTGATTGTTTGTATATTCTTAGCAGTTAATAAAATTATTCTTTCTTTTACATACATATGATATTTATATTTATCAAATTTACCTTTGATAATTAACTATTATATCAAACACCTGTTTTACCCCTCCATTATGTTTTTTGAGAACTCCATATTGCCTAAATAGTTTATCCAAATTTATATAAACTTTCTGCCAAGAAATCATATGAAAATTTCCTAAAATAAATTGTCTTATTTGGTTTATCAATTTCTATTTTGATTCATGATTATTTCTTAAGTATAATCCCCCCACCTCATGTTTTATAGATATCTTAAAACACTCCTTGATATAAAGGTTATGATCATCAATGATATAAGTTTTTTCCAATTATATGTTCATATTTCATAGTGAATACATTTTTAACTTGATTTGATTCACATTAATCCACTATATTATAAAATATATAAAATTATTCTTCAGGTTAAAAAATATAAATTTAATATTCTTTCAAAAAACGTCATATTTTCATTTTTGTATTTATCTATAGTTAAATCACATCAAGAGACCCTTACATTTCCATACTAAGAGTAAAAACCCTCTCCAATTGATTATCAAATTTTTCTTGCGTTATAAACTTGCAAACTAAATGAATTATTTCATATTTAAAATGTAATAAAACCACAATTTCATTTCATTTCAATTAATTATCTTATATATATATGTCCTCTATTTTTTCCAATACATTCCTTTAAAATTTCATTCCAATTCTACTTATGTTTTTTTATTTAATTTTATGGGTAAATTTCATCATCTATTTTTTGAGAATTGAAGCTAAATAACTTCATAATAATATATATTTGATCACCTAGTATCTCTGTGTCTATGATTACAATAATAGAAACATTTTTGGACAACTTTTTCTTCAAATAATACAATTATTCTTTGGGATTTCTACCCCATTGGCGATAATAACTCATCAATTATTTCATAACTATTTATAGAAACATAAAAAATATTCTTAAAAAAATTAAATATATCACATTAGAATGATTTTATAATGACACATATATCATTATCCACATTTAATTTTCAATTTGGCTAGTTTTCATGTCATCATGGATAATTATCCATTTATTTTTCTAAAAATTATAAACCATATGGCTTGTTCACATGTGGAATAATTAAGATTATTTTCATTCCAATATCATAATCCTTGATATAATGTCTACATACCTGTATTTACCCAAAAAATTAGTTAGAATATTAAAGGATCCATTTATATTTTCATTAGAAAACATCTCGAAATTGGAAACCGTATTTTTAGAATCCTATAATTTTGAATCTTACTCTATATTTTCACCTCCATAGATGTTTGAAAGTTCATATGAAATGTATTTATTTTGTGTAAAAATAAATTACCATTATGTAAATCAGATTACATAGTTCATCCAACTATACAGTTTAATAATTATCATTATCTCTAAATAATTTGTTATCTTCTTCTATAACTGACCATCTGGTGGAATCACATACTTGAGTTACATGCAATAATAATTTCTAAAAATTAATATAAAGATATCCTAGATGTGATATCATTATATACGTAAAATTTTTTTAGTTTCACACAACATATAATGGAACTCCATATACTTTCAGGATCTTATACATAAATAAACTTCTCTTAACAGACTCAAGAAATAATTATTTTCTGATACCATTTTTTGTAAAATGTTGTCTAACTGTACACCCTTTGATAGGGGAAAATTATGGATTCATAAAATATTAATCTATTAAAATAAATAAATTTTCTCTTTTATTCATGTTATAAAATACACATTCAATTTTTTTTGAAAAAAAATAATATGTAAAAAATTAATTGAAAAAAGAAACAAAAAATATACTATGTTTACTAATAATGGGAAATATTAATGAAGAATGTATTAATAATGTGGTGATATTATAATTTGAAACTAATTTATAAGTATGTGAAAACTTGGTTAGGATAATATAATTTCTCACACAAGTTCAATGAAACCTTCTTATCTTCCACTCAACACTTTCAAGATGGTTACAATGTTATAATCAATACATAGGTAAAACTCACAAAAATCTAGATCAATGATTTAACACAAAACATTATTTGGTATTCTAAAATATTATCAAATATTTTATTTTGAATCATTGATGAAAAACATAGAAATTCTATACTATAAGAATTTTCATTAAATAATGTCAGACTAGACTCACATCACTTTAAAATATGTTTTTTTTCATATTACATGATTAAAAAATCATTATTTTCTGAAATTCATGACATTTATAATTCTTTTATGTGTGTGGTAAATTTTACATTACACCACATGCTCCTATCTATCATTATAAATTTAAATAAAAATTCATAATTTTAATCTAATATAGTAGGAAACATTATTTAGTTAAATTCCTGATGATATATAATCTTCAAAATAATATATACAATAAAAATATAAATAGGAAATTATCACTTCAAAATCTATCAACAAAACTATCATGAGAATACCCAAACATTTTATTCATTAAAAGCCACTAGTTTTATGGAATCGTGACATTACATACATACTCAAGATGTGATAAATCATATTTTATATCACCAATATTCAACTATAAGATGAGTCGTAGTGCAATAGAATTCCCCAAAACACAAATTATAGCTCTAGGGAATGACATCATTTACCGTAAAAAAACTATAGTTTTACCAAGATTGGAATTTATGGAATGATTCTATTATTTATATTTTATGATTGAATTAATAATGATATAACTCACCTTACATGGATTGATTACTTCATTTAACTAGAACCACTGAATCTATATACGTTTCCTTAAAATTGTGATCAAACAAAAATTGATGTGAGTTAGTCTCTCTAGAACCAATGAAATTCAATGAATAATCATTGATGACATGAAATACTCTATTGTGATGGGTAATATGTATATGATACTCGATAAATGGTAATAAAATTCTTACATTTAAGAAAACATTCCCTTACGAGACTCATAAATCCACTTAAAAACACAATAGACTTTTCAATTATTTTTAAAAATTTTATACCTATAAAGAAATGAGACTATAATCAAGGTAGAGCCATAATATCTTTTAATAAATACAAATCTAAGGAATATTTCAATAATAAAATCCCCATACTTCAGGATTATTTATATGAACTTTAAAACACTTCATGTGACTAACTTCAGACCTCTTATTAATTAGAAATAAAATATAACAACTTGTGGATGAAATAGTTACTTAATATTTATGGTTACCCATTTCTGCCATTGATTACATAAGATAATCCATGGGAACCCTACTTTAGAAAAACCTAACTAGTTAATTGATTGAGGTATTGAAAAACTAAAGGAATTTATCCATATTATTTTTCAATGGGTTTTATTCTCAACATCATATCTGATGTTATTCCTCTTATAAGTATGCTAATTACAATTTATTTTGTTTTTTTCCAATTCCTTCAACCAAACTAATTTTTTTGACTATATTTTTATGTAACTCTATATTAAACTAATATATTCTGTTTAAAACAATATTTAAGGCCAATTATATCAAAATAATTCTTAATGCATCATATGTGTATAGTATATGATTCCATTTTGTGTAAATTATTAGACACGATTTAAATATATAATATTGATACGAAGAATATTTGATCCCAAAATAACCAACACTATCTTTTCTGAGAAAGGTATATTCCTTCATGATAGCCATCATTCAAACCAAAATACCCTTAAACCAAGGGTGATTTACTCATAAGGTACTTAAGGTCCATCAAAATTATAACACCTAATATATATATAATAAAAATTAACTAATTAATTAAATTTCATACCTATCATGATATTTCTATGATTCATGTATGAAAACATAGAATCAATTTAACATCAAAAAAATCCTAAACATATCCACGATATAAATAAAAATTTGAATTAGAAACTAGGTAATAGATTATATAAATTAATAATAAAATTATTTTTTAATTAGATGTACTATTTTTGAACAATTAAAAAATTAATAAAATTCATAAAAATTTTTACATTATACATGCATTATAGAAATTATATAATTATAAAATATAAGAATAATTCATCTGTTGGAAAAATAAAATATTTCATATTTTTTATTATATAGAATTTTACTCATGTATATGATATTATATGGAATATAAATATACTATATTTATATTATATATTTTAAATAATTAACATAATCAAATACAATAATTTTATATTATTTAAAATACGATTTAATTGAGAGACAAATATTATTTTTATTTAGTTTTAATAATTTCTCAAAATATGAGACCTAATTTAATTAGTAAGAAAAATAACTATTAAAATATCATATTTTTAATATATAATCTTTTATATTAGTAATTAATTTAAATTTTATAAAAATATTATAAATAATCCTTATAATTTCAAAATAATATATTTTTCCTAAATAATGATATATTCTATATAATATGGAAATAATTATTTCAATATTAACAAATAATATTACATTATATTTTATTAATGTTTTTAAAAATTTAAATAACTAAATATAAATATTTTTAATTGATTATTTTTTAGATAAAAATAATAAAATAAATACCTCATTATACACTATTTAATATTTTATGAAAAAATTATAATGTATTCAAATAAATTCATAATAATAATATGTGAAAAAATTATTCATAAAATTCTTCTTTAATGACATGCACCAATATTATAAATCATTAAATACAATTAATAAACTAGGATTTTTTATGATAAAGACATCACATGTGGGTTTATATAGGATGAACTCACATCGGGCAGGCCCAAAGATTATGGTAAAAAAATTCATTTGATTAACACCATACTCACATGATACCAACACACTTAAAAATAACTCATGGGGAACAAGTTTATTTTAGAATAACAAAGTTCTCGCAAGGCTTATATGGGATTAACAATAATCTAAACTTTTCATCGTACAAATAAAAATGTGGGATTTATATCCACATATATAATGAAAAAGTATCATAATGGGCGCCTCATACATAATTAAATCCACACACAACATTTGATAAACCCATCTTATCTGAAATAATAATATATGCGATGTGTATGACTAATTAGACAAAATATAGTAACACAAACTAATCATGATCATGAGTTTGTTATGGTAATTAACCATTTAGAAATAATAATTTTGTATTTTTTATTTGAAAATTAGGCTACTTGATTTTCTTGAAAAAAAAATTACACTAGATATGAAAGAATTGTAGTGGTAAAATATTATCTTCATCAAGAGATATAATGTAAGGGTGAATTTACAAAAAATAATGAAGATGCATCTAATGCTACTACAATTGACTAAGAAGAAGTTTTTACTTCGAATTATAGAGTTTTTTACAACACTATATATAAACTAGACCATAGTTTTATTTATCATAAGGTATAATAATGGGAATTATAAAATTTTATAACTATCTTGTTATTGATTAATTTTTTTGGGATCATTTTTAATCAGTGTTATAGTTTTCCCTCTATTTTTTTCTATGAGATACACTGTTTGATGTTTCTATTTATAAATAAAAATAAAAATTCCTATTTTTTCTCCTTCTTTTTAAAAAAAATATATTCTAGAGGATTTTTAGGGATTGGAATATAGATTCATCTTTTGAAAGGTTTAAGTCGATGGCTCCTAGTGATTATAAGATATTTTTATATATGTTACAATTTTATCAATATAATGTCCCATCATATTAGAAATTTATGGAACATTGTTTTTTACATGAATTATTTTTTTCTATAATAATTATTCATAATGGTCTAATGATTGTATTGAGGGTTTTATGGGCCTTTTCAAATTATGAATCCCTGAAACATGAATATGAACTCTATTCCACATCATTAAAAGAAACTATGGGGCTCAACTCCCATGGTTCTACTAAACCACACAGAATAAAACCACAAGGTTATGGAAGCCTCACACTTTGTATACAATCGTTCGACCCTAGGTGCACACCATTTCATGCTACATATTGTTTATAATAGCTTCATTTTTACAGAATAAACATAGTTAAACTAACTGTGCGCATAAACCCTATGAGGGTCCTCTTTGGGAAATGGCTTGGAACATGGTTGGTGCATGGTTTGGCCAATCATGTGACCAAACTATGCACTATATACTATGTGTTGGAATTTTTAAATTTTCCCTTTAGTAAACCTAATATCTAATCCCCCTCTATGATCCATCACATTTCCAGTAGGTGTATTCTCATCCCTTATGTATGAAGCTCTATCATCATTCAAGTTATGGATTTTGATATCTCCTTTAAATGAACTCCAAATATAGCTCTATCCGATACATTAAAAAGCTATAGGTGTTATCATTAATCATAACCCTCCTATTTTTGGTTTTGATCATCCAATATTTTTCTATTTTGGTCCGATTTCATTTTCCTTATTTTTTGGCCATTTCACGGTTTCTTATATACATATCATTATTTCCTGATTCATGGACCTCAAATGGATTAGTAGTTTTCTATGGAACATATGTAGGTGGTATAGTTAATTATTGAAAATTCCATTGTGTTACATAACACACATCACTGTTCCATGAGTTAGACCCCTCAATTATGCCTCAAATATTTTAAAAAAAAAATTAAATTATGTTGTTTTCCATGTTTGGTATGACCATAATGAATATAGAATCATACTTTATGTTGGTTTCACAGACGTAGTCCACCCATTTGGTTGTTCGTTTCTCAACTGTCCCGGTTTCTATAAATTTATATCTTTTTAAATTACCTTGATGGTGCCTCTTGTATTAATTATAATTGTAAATAATATGATGGATTTGATGGGACACGAGTTTAGTCCTCCTTTCCTCATGAATTATGACTTGTGACCTAATGAGAAATATGTTGAAATTAAATATTGAACCAAATTCAATGGATATATATGTTTATAAGGATAAACATTTCTTTTAAGATAAATGGTAAGGGTTTATAACCAAACAATACTCTTGTCTAGTGATAAGGGTGATATAAGGTGTTCAAATATAAGGACAAATAGTAAAAACTCATTGGGTCTTAAAGATATATTTTTATGATGTGTAAAGACACTATGGGATATAATATATATTATTGGGAGGAGATTGCCATGCATTTCCCATTTTTGAACTCCAAATGAGTGATACCAGTTCCCCAGTGTAGATTCCATGGACAGACTTAGTGGCACAATGGTTACACTATGACATGAGAGAGGCTTGGGATCCTAATTTTATTACTAGGGAAATATTTAGAGTTTTTCTATCAATGTCATAAAGACATTCCTAGAGTGAAACATGGTAATTTATACATGTAATACCACATATATAATCCTATGGAATTTTCCATTTGATTGACCCTTACTTCCATATGTGAGGTCCCACCCAGACCACCTTGTATGAGCTCAAGGTTATTTTCCTGTATTCAAAGATTTTTTTTAAAAACAAAATGAATCTTTGTATGTGGAAACTTAGTAACATTTCTACCAAGACTAATCACAAGCTTGTGGACATTCCATCTTCTTACGCCTAATATCACTCACCTTACTCTAAAACGATTCCTTAGCTCAAACTCACCAGATTAGGTAGAAGAAAGTAGAATGGTATGGGGTGACCTAATGGAACTCATTACATTTTATTTAATTATTAATTTATATCTTTCATTTTTATTAAGTAACATTGTTCAATATATATTTCACAAAATGGATTGATGTATACACTATCAGTAGTGGATTATTGAGTATATCTCACACCATTATTGGGTTTCCTTTAGTACATAAGAAGTTATCATGATTTTAGATAACAATAAAGTGAAGATACTATATTATAATGATTGATTTATAGTTCTTGAATGAAGTATAAGGGATAAAGTCCAATCCTATGATCGAGTTCTTAGTTGTATAAATGTTTGGAATATTGGGTATTTTGTATTTTATGTGGTATATGACAATATAACTTATTATTTTCTTACCCATTTGTTTATATCTACATGATAATCATAATCAATGAATCATTTAATATTTATCTTCCTCCCATTTTTATTTACATTGTATTATTTATTTTTTTATTTCCCCTACTGTCCATTTAATATTTATTATTCCTCTACTGTGAGTTATTGGTCTAGTCATATAACATCTTATTTTATAGTATCTCATATATTATTATGCATATCTTTATGTTCTATACTCTGAATTGTGAGGGAATTTTCTCCCTACCGGCACACCCTAGACCTCACTACTAGTCGGAAGCCTTTTTCATTCAAGAAGACACATATTATTCACTCTACCCATGGTCTCAGGGAGCCAATAAGTGGCATATATGGTATGATTCTAAATTTCGGTATCATAGTGTATCACTCCAAGCTTCCACAGTATGTTTCCCTTTGAATAATGTAGTATCTTGCATTGTACGTAACATGGAGTTTTAATACACCGCGAACAATCAAACTACCTGTTACGAATAGTAATACCAATATTTTGAAATTTAATAAATTTTAATTCTCAAAATGGACTTAATTTTTGGATTCGGAATATCAAAATTATCCTAGGGTGAATTTTTTGTATTTTTCTGAGAACTTTCAATTTTTGATGAATAGTGAAAACCACTACGTTATTGTTTAAAACCGAATTTGTATTACAAATAATTAGATAATTTTTTAAATTTATTTTAGGTTAACATATATTCCTAATACTTATATATGTTCAATGTAATTAATTGGTGTTATTTTATATTATGTTTAGATATATAAAATTTTATTGAACTTTTTACCGTCTTTTACCCACCTTCTAGGTTAATTTATAAATTTGCATAAAACATAATTTTACCGCTTCTCTGAGTTTAATTTCAAAACTCTGAAAAACATAGTTGATATCAATATATAAAATGTGGTTCAATAAGATTAAAATAATTTTTGGTGAATAGTAACTTTTTACTTTTATTTACGACGGTTAAAAGTAAATAGGGTAATTAAGTGTAAAAATGATATTATAATTACCCTAACACATGTCATAATTCTATTGGATAAGTTTAATTAGACCAAAACAAACCTTATTAATAAAATATTATCCCCTTTTGTGCACTTGTATTAGATTAGGACATTTATTATTATTTTATTTAAAGAAGAGTTAAAAGTGTTAAATTCAATGTTTAATAAATAAATCATTTTTAATATAGGTTCATATGTAAGATAAATATTACTATAAATATTCATTAGAAAGATAAGAAGCTTTCCAACATAAATATATTTTATTTAAAATTTTTAGACATTAAATAATTTAATTTATACATGACACAATGATGATGCAGTAATTACCCTATTAATGAAAGATTAAAATAATTGATATTATAAATATCCAAATAAATGTAAATTGAGACTTATGATGAATTGAAAGGATCTTATTGTTTAATATATCATGTTTGGGTTGATTAAATATTTTTTTGAAGTAATCATGTAGTTATGATTTTCATAAAAACCAAATACTAAATGGTGTCAAAATTGACATAATTGTGAATTTAATAAAAATACTATATAATTAATTGATATAATATTCCCAAAAATAAAAGGTTCAGCCAAAGTAATAAGATAAGGTTATATTTATTAATAATTAACCACTTGGGGTTCTATTTTCTTGTTATAGTATTTTTATTAAGCATAGAATATAAAAATACAAAGAGACATGGTAAATGTCAAACTATTTAACTTAGAGTTAAATCTAAATGATAAGGTTAATATGGTGAACTAAACCTATATAAAACCTATTGTTTGAGAGTTTTTCGAACCATACACACCTTAACCTCTAACTAAATTATTTTGGAGCCATTATAATCCAAAAATAATTTTATTATAAAATAATATTTCAAGATTTTCTTAAAGTGACCCTCACCTCTCTTATAAAAGAGTACATCCCCTACTCTTAATTTCACACTTCCAAAAACATTTGGGTTTGAGAAACCCTGACCAAATATCCTCCCAATATTTATCCCTTAATCCAAGAGTCCTTCCATTGGACATAAAACTAACCTAAGGATCCCCTTTGATCAAATCAAAAGGAAGAACCCAAAGAAGAGGTAAATATTTCATCACCTCTTTCAAGTTATTTTCTTCTTCCACATCCCCTTTATTTGTTGTTTCCATTATAAAATTTTAAATCTAGTATCTTCTATATACTGTGATTTTATTATAAAAATTGTACCACCATATTCATTATTCTATCCATCATTTGATTGACAAAGTCACCGTACGTGCGCACGTATGGCTAACCGTCTCCACATCATGGTGTAGTTTGTTATTCAAACACATCATTTTTTGGATGGGTATAAAAATGAGTATAACTAATGTAAATAATAAATATAACATGTTAATGATTATGTATATATTATATACCATCAAATTACATACAATTTCATCATCAATATAATGATATTGTCGCTCGTGTGTACGTACGAATTACCGTCTTCCCGAACGCGATGAGATTAATTCCCCATCGTAATAATTCAAGAATAATTTTCATTTTATGATTAAAAATAATTTTTATGAACATAATATCATTATGTATATGAATCAAATACATCCAATCCATAACAAACATGGCTTACGTAACCAAGCATATAAAGTAAAACGAAT
This sequence comes from Viscum album, assembly GCA_963277665.1. Taxonomy (NCBI): domain Eukaryota; kingdom Viridiplantae; phylum Streptophyta; class Magnoliopsida; order Santalales; family Viscaceae; genus Viscum; species Viscum album. The sequence continues at coordinate 1,689,877,642 of OY728119.1, forward strand.
CAGTTAATACCCTAAATGATGATACTACTGAAATATTATTAACAAAACAATGTTAAATGACCATATATGATATCATATTTATGTATATATTTATTTTATAATTTAATAACAATGTTTTAACTATTATACAAGAGGTTAACATAAAATCAACTAAGGTAATGTACAAGGTAAGGGTTAATTTCATAATCTCTTTATTATCTGAGGTTGTTTTTACGTATGTATCTATTAAACCTCTTTATCATCCACATCCATGTTTCTTAAAAATGTATTTCAATTTTTTTTACTATTTACTAGACTAGGGGTCAAAGTAATTTATAACATTTTTTTACTTTTTATAAAATGGGTTGAATGGAATCATTCGGTCGTTTTCCAAACAAGGTACTTTATAACCTTTTCAACAAAATTAAGGAAAGGATGTATTTTTTAACTGATACTGTGGGTGTGGCTATTTTCTACCATTATGTCATCATTAAAGCATCCTATAAAATATTATAGGAATATTTTTAAAATAAATGTTTTCATTCATAATTAGGTGACTTTTAAATGATTTCAAAATAAAAAGAGTTATTTATTTCAAATAGTTTTCATTTCATCTATGTCAACATCTTTTGATGGATTTTAAACTTGTTTGAAGTTGATTTATTATGATTAAAATCTTTAATATTGTATTGATGGTTTTTTATATGATTTATTGTGGATGTGGTTTTTTACACAATCCATCATTTATGGATAAATTATTGACATTTCGTATGCTAGTTTTAATATGAATGTTTTTGTTATGATTAATCATTTTCATATTTGAAATGGATTGGAATTAGTATGTGATGGGTGGAGCCCAAAATAGCTCCTTAATGCATAGGTAGGTCTCATGATATAAACTCGTGTCTTGCTATAAGTCCTTGAAAAAATCTTATTTGTAGTCTTGGCACAAGGTGTTGATTATGTGGTTATGAAGTCTGGCATTATACATTCCATCATTATGAAAGTGGCTATTGATATTGCATGTGATTATTCGACTAGTAGAATATCCATGTGAATAATTAAATGAAATTATATGATTCTATCTTTTCCATATTATACCGAAGAATATGTTTAAAAGGATTTTTTTAGTCTTATACATTTCCATAAATTTTTATGCTTATTTATGAAAGTTTCTTCTATATTGTTATCCTTACTGAGAATCTAAGCTCACCCCTTTCTATGTTTTATTTATCCCAGGATGTGAAAAAGTATTTTATGGTTGACCTACATAGATAAGATAAGGATATATGTGTGTTCAAAAGGATAAAAAAAGTTTTTGATGTTTTTATTTCATGATGTATTGTAAAACTTATGAATGTATCTAGTACTTCCAAGGCTACTAAACTGATTGGTATTTCGGAAAATGATTCCTTGTATCATGATAATTTATGTAATAATGCACCGAATCTGGGTAACTGGCGTCATGGAATTACAGTTGGTATTAGAGGATGTTTAGTACAAACCATGGAAGATTGATTTAGAAAATCACTGATTAGAGAACATTACCCTATGATAGACTTTGAGGATTATTATAGAATAATTTCATAGAATTTAGGTACTGTAGGGATTTTTTGATTTTTCCAAGTAGTTCATCTCTGTATGGATACGATCAAGTAGTGGTGGATCTGGCACAGATATACCTAGAGGTAAAACTCGAAAACACCACTTTGAGCTAGACTCGAACGGGAACTGATGCATGACAATGTGTCTTGCTTCACTCTTGGTTATGACACTCTCGGGGGATATGATTTGGATAATTCTCATTTTCATTGAATATGATAATGAAGGGTTTATGAGTATATAAGTCCTCAAAGAAAACATTTTTATGAATATTGATTATATCCCTAAACTGTTCAATTTATGTTATCTTTTTTACAAGTTTGTAATTATGTATTGCGATTTATAAACTAATCTAGTGTATAACATTGTTTAGAAATTGCCCCTAGTTGAAGTAATGGAAACATTATAAATGCACATATTTCATGTATGGATTTCCCTCATACTCAAGATAATTATATTGGAGCTAGTGAAGCAACTAGTGGTGATCAAATTATCACCATACTGGGACAACTCAGTCAGGTTATGAATAATAACCTTACCCGTATGGAGCACCATAATCCACAACGCGGAGTATCAATGATAGAACTCTTCATGAGGCAACAACTACCAACATTCAATGGGATTACAAATAAATTAGTAGCTGAGCAATGGATAAATTCCATAGAGAAAATATTTCATGCTTTGGGGAGTAGCGAAAGGGAAAAAGTCGGCATGCAAGTTTATTGCCTCACAGGAGATGCAGATCAATGGTGGTCATTGATCCATAACAAAAAGGAAGATGAAAAAATATCAAACATGGAATGGAGGGATTTTAAATATATTTTCTTAGAATAATACTCTCCCCATGACCATCGAGCGGTTATGGAAAGACACTTTCTGAGTCTGAGGTAAAAGGAGGATGGGAATGTTGCAAAGTATTAGGCTAACTTTATAAGGTTTGCAAGGCATGCAACAGATTATATACATAATCCAAGGAGTAATATTGAACGATTATTTTATGGGTTAAAACCATTTATTCATCGATCATTATTCTCACAATACTTCTCATTGTACTATGATATAGTCTTATGCACAATCAATACATAAAATGAATTATCTATGTCTTACAAAATTAAATCAAAGAAAGAGAAAAATAGATTTATTGAACACTCTGGAAATGGAAATCAAGGGAAGTAGAGAAAAGTTGAATATTGATCCTATTATCAATGTGGGAAGAAGAACCCTTGTACTTTCCTGAAGAGAATGTGATTTTGTTACAAGTGTGGTGAAAAAGTCCACGAAGCTTGTGATTTTATGTGAAAGAAAGAGGCTACCAATGATTAATGTTATTATTATAGAGAAAAGGGGAATTATGCAAATTAATGTCCTATGTGCCAAGGGAACTTACCTAAGAAAAGGCCAATGGAGAAAGGCCACGCTTATGCGATCTCTACTGTTGAGGTTGATGCTCAGAAATACATGGTGGCAGAAAATTTAATGGTTTCATAAGGTTTATCCAATGCTTTATTTGATTTTGTATCATCACATTGTTTAATATCTTCCTAGTTTGCTAAGAAAATTAGATATTTTCAATTTAACTTAATATGGTAGTTGTTATTCAAAACAACTAAGGGAATTATTATCGCAATAAAGTTTTGTGAATCAGTTCCTATTTGGGAATATAAGTGTTCTTTATCTACTGATCTCATAATCATAACCATATTGAATTTGATATAATCCTTGGAATGGATTTTCATTCATACCATTATGAGAAAATTTATTGTATGAAGAATGAGGTTAAAATTTTCGATGATGATAAGGAGTACATTATCTTTAGAACAGAAATGTCACCTCCTGATTCTTATCAAGATCTTCCCCCAATAGCTCTACTAAATTTAATTATTGGGAAGAAGAGAGTGAAATAACTATGGGTGAAGAAAAGAATGTTCGAATAGAGTATATACCTATTGTTCAAGAATATGTTGATGTGTTTCTAGAGAATTTTCCTTGACATCCTCCAGAATGAGAAAATGAGTTTCCCATTGATTTAATTCCTAGTTCAAGGCCCATATGAGAGACCCCTTATAGAATGGCCACCATGGAACTAGTGGAACTAAAGAAAAAACTAGAGGAATTGAGTAACAAGTGATTTATTATACCTATTTTTTCTCCGTGGGGAGTACCTGTCCTTATTGGTAAAAATAAATATGGAACTTTGAGGTTGTGCATTCACTACAGGGATATCAATGCTATAATAACAAAGAATAAGTATCCCCTACCACACATTGATGATATATTCGACCAACTTCATGGATCTCAATACTTTTCAAAGATTGACCTTCAATCTAAATATCAACGGTTGTGTGTGAAGAAATAATAAATTCCGAAAACAACATTTCGAACCAGGTACACGCATTACATGATTACAGTAATGACTTTTGGACGGAATAATGAACCCTCTTCCTTAATAGATCTAATTAATAGAGTTTTCAAGGAATATATTGATGAATTTTTACTGGTATTTATTGATGATATTTTGGTATACTCAAAAATCTATGAAGATCCTAAAAATCACTTGCGCATTATCCTAAGGACTCCTAGAAGAAATTGATTATATGGGAATTTTAGCAAGGGTGAATTCTGGCTTTAAGAGATTTCATTTGATGACCATCTTTTCTCTAAGGTGGGAATCTATATTGATCCTTGAAATACCAAGGCTATATAAGAATGGCCAGAATCGATGAGTATAACTGAGGAACACAATTTTATAGGTTTACCTGGTTATTATCGGCATTTTGTCCAGAATATTTCCCGATTGGATAACCTATTAACCAAGATCACTCATAAAGGGGTTAAATTTGTTTGGACAGAATAGTGTGAAGAATGTTTTGAATAACTTAAGAGAACATTAGTTAATTCTTTTATCTTGACTCTACTATCGGGGAATGATGTGTTTGTTATTTTTAGTGATGCTTCAAAGAAAGGACTTGGTTGTGTCCTTATACAGATTGACAAATTTATTACCTATGCATCACTATATCTAGAAATTCATGAACATAACTATCCCACTCATGATCTCGAGTTATCAGCTATAAACTTTGCTTTGAAAATATGGAGACACTATGTCTATGGTGAAAAATTTGAGATTTATACTGATCATAAGAGTTTGAAGTATATTTTTTCACAAAAAGAACTCATCACGAGGAAAAGGCGATGGCCTAAACTACTCAAAGATTATGATTTCACTATACACTACCACCTAGAGAATGAAAATAAGGTGGCATATGCTTTGAGCAGAAATGATAATGGAGTTTTGAACAAGATGAGAGGTGAAAATGATCCTATATACATGGATCTAGTAAATATGGATATGGAAATAACCATAGAAATTGAAAAAACAATGCTTCTTCAAATGGTTGGCAAACCATCTTTACTAGAAATGATAAAAATTTCTCAGACTGATGATGAGGAATTTCAAAACAAGATTAAAGCTATGAATGATGGGAGATTGAGTGACTTCATATATGAAGATTGAGTTTTGAAATTTGGTAGGAGAATTTTTTATCCTAACATACCTGATCTAAAAAGGGAATTGTTGGATGATGCTCATAGATTTAATTTCACTATACACCATGGGAGCACCAAGATGTATAAAGATTTGAAGGAACATTTTTTGTGGGACAACATGAAGAGGGATATTGTTGATTTTATGTTAAGATGAATGGTTTTTCCACAAGTGAAAGATTGAAGGCAACAACCTGGAGGAGTCATGAAACCTCTTCCCATACCTGAGTGTAAATGGGACAATATTACGACATACTTTGTCATGGAGCTACCAAAGTCTCCTAGAAGGAATGTTGAAATATGGGTCATTGTTGATCATCTTACTATGTCCGTACATTTTCTTGATATAAGATATGATTTACAACTTGAACATCTAGAAAAACTCTATATTAATGAAGATGTAAGACTCCATGGTGTACCCCTATCGACGTTTTCTAATAGTGGTCCCCATTTTACATCAATATTCTGGAAAAGACTTCATAAGCCCTTCGATACTGAACTTCATTTGAGCACTTACCACCACCCTAAAACCAATGGACAATCAGAATGGTCTATTAAAACTTTAGAAGGCATGTTGAGATCTTTTTCACTTGACTTTGAAGGTATGTGGGATCAATATTTACCTATGGTAGAATTTTACTATAATAATAGCTTCCATTCAAGTATTCAGATGGGACCATATGAAGCATTATATGGCATGAGATGTTTCACACCAACTTGTTGGGATGATGTTGGTGAACGAAAACTCATACGCCCAAAACTTCTTGAGGAAACAATGGAAAAAGTGAATATTATCCAAACCCACATCAAAGCATCCCAAACTAGTCAAAATAGCTATGTCGATTACCAGAGGAAGGATTTGGAATTTCAAGTAGGAGACCTTGTTTTCTTGAAGGTATCTCCATGGAAGGGTGATATATGTTTTGGTAATAAGGGTAAATTGTGTCCCAGGTAAATTAGAACTTTTGAAATTCTACAACGAATTAGAGTTGTAGCTTATCATTTGACAATGCCTCATAGTATCTCGAAAGTTCATGATGTGTTCCATGTATCACTATTGAGAAAATATATACCTGACCGAACGCATGTACTCACCTATGAGGAAATTGAAATATAACATGATCTGTCTTATTGTGAAGAGCATGCCAAAATTCTTAATACTAAGGAACAAGTGCTGAGAAACCAGAAGAATCATCAGGTATAAGTTCTATGGAGAAACCATAAGATGGAAGAGGCAACATGTGAATCTGAGGAACTTATGACGAAGAACCAGTCAAATATTTTTATTTAATAATATCCAGGAAATTTCAAGGAAAAAATTAATTTAAGGAGGGGATAATGTAACACCCCAAGCTTCTACTGTACATTTCTTTTTGAATAATCCAGTAGCTTGCGTTGTAAGCAACATGGAGTTCTAACACACCACGACCAATGAAACTAGCCGTTATGAATAGTAATACCCACTTTTTGAAATTTTATAAATTTTAGTTTTCAAAATGGACTTCACTTTTTGGATTCAGAATATCCAAATTAGCATTGGGGGAATTTTTGGTATTTTTTGAGAACTTTAAATTTTTGATGAATTGTAATAAAACACTACGTTATTGTTTAAAATTGACTTTTTATTCAAAAAATAAGTTATTTTATTTTAATTTATTTTAGGTTAAAATAGATACATAATACCTATATATGTTCAATTTAATTCATTAAAGCCATTTTATAATAATTTTAAATATATAAAATTTCATTGATTTTTTAATCATCTTTTAGCCACCTTCTTGGATCATTTTGAAATTTGTATAAAACTAAATTTTACAGCTTCTTTGAGTTGAATTTAATAAATCCAAGAGACACAGATTAAATTATTAAGTAAAATGTGGTTCAATAAGATGAAAATAATTTTTGTTGAATAGTAATTTTTTATCTTTATTTACCACACTTAAAAGTAAATATGGTAATTAATGTTAAAAATGATATTATAATTACCATAATACATGTTATAATTCTATTGGATAAGTTTAATTCGACCAAAAACATCCTCTGGAATAAAATTTATCCCCTTTGGTCCACTTGGATTAGATTAGGACATTTATTATTATTTTACTTAAAGAAGAGTTAAAAGTGTTAAATTCAATGTTTAATAACTAAACCATTTTTAGTATAGGGTTATACATAATAAAAATTCGATTGTAAATGTTATTAGGAATATAAAAATATTTCCTATATAATGGTATTTTATTTATAATTTTTAAAAATTAATAAATTTAATTTATTTATGACACAATGACGATGCAATAATTACCTTATTAATGAAAGACTAAAATAATTGATATTATAAATATCCAAATAAATGTAAATTGAGACTTCTGATGAATTCCACTAATTTTATAGGTAAATATGACATGTTAGGGTTTATTAGATAATTTTTTTTAAGTAATCATGTTGTTATGATTTTCAAAAAAACCAAATAATAAATGGTGTCAAAATTGACATAATTGAGTTTTTAAAACAAATACTATATTATTAATTGATATAATATTCTTAAAAATAGAAGGTTAATCCAATAGACTTAGATAAGTTTATATATATTAATAATTAATAGTTTGGGTTTCTCTTGGCTTGTTATAGTATGTTTATTAACCATATAATATAAAAATACAAAGAGACATGGTAAATGTCAAACTATTTATTTAAGAGTTAAATCTAAACGATAAGGTTAATAAGGTGAACTAAACCTATATAAAACATATTGGTTGAGTGGTTTTAGACCTATCCCCACTATATCCTCTAAATAAATCCTTTTGGGGACATTATAAACTGAAAACAATTTTATTATAAAATAATATTTCAAGATTTTCCTAATGTGACCCTCACCGCTCTTATAAAAGGGTACTTTCCCTTCTCTTAATTTCACATCTCCAAAGCCATTTGGCTCTTCCATCCAATATGAAAATATCCTCCCAAATATCCTCCCTTAAACCTATAGGCCTTACATTGGTCAGAGATCCATCTTAAGGAGCTGTTCTGATCAAATCAAAAAGAAGATCCCGAAGAAGAGGTAAATATTTCAAGACCTCTTTCAAGTTATTTTCTTCTTCCACTTCCTATTTATTTGTTGGTTCCATTCTAAAATATTATCTCTAGTATGTTCATTGTAATTTTATGTTATTATAAAAATTTCACAACCATATTCATTATTCTATCCATCATATGAATGACAAAGTCACCATACATGCGTACGTGTGACTTACCGTCTCCACGTCGTGGTGTAGTTTGTTATTCAAACACTTCATTATTTGTATGGGTATAAAAATGAGTATAAATGATGTAAATAATAAATATAACATGTTAATTATTTTCTATATTTGATATAATGTCCAATTACATACGATTTCACCATCTATATAAATATTGTCGCTCGTGTGTACATACAGATTACCGTCTCCACGAACATGAAGAGATTCATTCCCCATCGTAATCATTCAAGAATAATTTTAATTTTATGATTAAAAATAATGTTATGAACATAATTTAATTATGTATATGAGTCAAATACATCCTACCCATAACAAACATGTCTTACGTAACCAAGTATATAAAGGGAAACGAATCAGTTAACACACGAAATGATGATACTACTAAAATATTATTAACAAAGCAATGTTAGGAGATCATATATGAAATCATATTTATGTATATAGAACTTTAATAATTTTATAAAAATGTATTAACTATTATACAAGAGGTTAACATACAATCTACTAAGGAAAAGTACAATGTAAGGGTTAATTTCACAATCTCTTTATTTTCCAAGCTTGTATTTAAGTAAATATCTACTGGGACACCTTAATCATCCACGTCCATGTTTCATAAAAATGTATTTCAAGACATTTTTACTATTTACTATACTATTGGTTAAATTAATTTATACCATTTTTTTACTTTTTATAATTTTTTTTGAAAGGAATCATTCCATCATTTTCCAAACAAGGTACTTTATGACCATTTCGACAAAATTAATGTAAAAATGTACATTTTAACATATACAGTGGGTGTGGATATTTTCTGCCATTATGTCATTGTCGAAGCTTCTCATACAATATTATATAATTATTTTAAAAAGTAATGTTTTCTTTCATAATTCTGTGACTTTTAAATGATTTCAAAATAGAAAGAGGAATTTATTTCAAATAGGTTTCATTTTAGCAATGTCAACATCTTTTGATGGATTTTAAACTTGTTTGAAGTTGTTTTGTTATGATATAAATCATCAATATTTTATTGAAGGTTTTTTTGATCTATTTTACTATGGATGTGTTATTTTTACACCATTCATGGTTTATGGATAAATTATTGACATTTTGTATGCTATTTTTAATAATGGTATTTATGTTATTTTTAAACCTTTTCATATGAGGAATGCATTTTACTTAGTAAATGATGGGTGGATCCATCTATAGATCTTAGATTCTTCGGTAGGTCTCACGAGACAAACTAGTTTTTTGGAACAATGCATTGAAAAAAATCTTATTTGTAGTCTTGGCACATGGCCTTGACTACGTGGTTATGAAATCTGGCTTTATGAATTCCATTATTATGAAAGTGGCTATAGATATTGCATGTGATTATTCGACTGGTAGAATATCCACGTGAATAAGTAAATTGAATTATTTTATTTTATCTTTACCATATTATGCTGAAGTTTAAGTTTAAAAGGCATTTGTTTTAGTCTTATACATTTCCTTAAATGTTTATGCTTATTTATGAATGTTTCCACTATACTATAATCCTTACTGAGCATCTGATCTCACCCCATTATATGCTTTATTTTTCCCAGGATGTGAAGAAGTAATTTATGGTTAACATGCAAGGATAGGCTAAGGATATATGTGTGTTCAAAAGGGGACAAATGTTTTTTGATGTTTTTATTTCATGATGTAATGTAAAACTTATGAATATATCTAGTAGTTCCAAGGCTACTAAACTGATCAGTCTTTCGGGACATGATTCCGTGTATCATGCCAATGTTATGTAATAATGCACCGACTCTGGGTAACTGGGGTTGGGGCGTTACACATAGGAACAATTCCTTTTTTCATACTATTTTGGTATTATATAAGAGACTATAACTATTGGAATTATGTCATGGGACTGTGCATGTGAGTTGGTAACCCTCGTACAAGGGAAACCCAAATTACCTAGGATGGGTCAATGGTGTTATTGGGTTATCTTTTATTGTTTCTGGGATTTTAACATTTCAGGACACACCTGACATGAAATATTAATAAATTTATGTAATATCTTTACCATTTCATAATGATATGATGGCATAAAATTCATTCATGATAAAAGGAACTCTAGGATTTAAATATCATGAATACTTTCATGCCCTATCTACTTATCAATGTGTATTTCATGTTTTTCATTTGGTTATTTTTTTGTCCTTGATTAATATTCCTTTAATTGTGATTTTCTATCTTACAAGATGACATTGTGTTTTCAATTAAAGTGAAAACCTCATTCCAAATGGTGTTTCTCACATTTAATGATGTTCACACCTTAATTAAAAAATTATGGTACTTGGATTGGTTTAATTTTAGAATTCCAATAGAAATTTATGATATAGGTACCTCTATAAATATATAAAGTAAATAAATAAAAAACATACCATGTATGACCTGTTACATCTTGATACCAGACATACAAGCTAGACTGTAGTCACTTGAGGCACAAAATTCAATTTATAAAGAGTATGGACCGCTGGAAATTTGGAATTGATGAAAGAATTAACTAGGTTGTGATGTATGTTTCTAAATAAATAAGTACAATCATAAATAAAATAATTCTATAGAATAAAAAATATGTTATTAGATTGGAATCTAATGGAAAATTAATTCATGTTTTCCTCAATAACCTGAAATTAAAATTTTATATACCGAAACCTCTTCTGCATAGTACAGAACTGTTACCTTGATCCAAAATTAGTAGCATGTAATATGAACTGTCTCTTATGATCCTTTTGTGACATTTCTTATCACTAACACCTAGATCCAAGAGTAGGATGAGTGTTTTCCTTCATTTATAGGAAGGCATTGTGCACGTTCCTTCTTTATTTCATTCTCTATCTATTATAAATATTCTATAAGGGTTTCTATTGGTATTTTTATTTATATTCCACCATGACATCCCCATGATGTACACATTGAAATTTGTGATAATCAAAATCCATAGGTGGTTGGACCTGAGCCCCCTGTGATACCTCCTATAATTAAAGTGTATGCACGTCCTACAAATCTACAGTTGGGAACTGACGCTCAGTTCCATGACAAATTATTTATGTTCATAGAGTTGATACATTGTCCTCTTCGGTCTTCACCTTATATAGAAGATATATCCAAGGAGTTCTAGCAGTAACATCCTCCTACCCATATCATGGATGGTGGATCATAGGTTGATGAGTCATGGATTGAGTCCATCCTATTGATATTCTAGAATAGCTAGAAACCTACACATCAGAGTGTCAGGCTCACAACTTATATTCTACAAGAATCCACCAATCATTGGTGGGATGTTATCAGCCTCGCTGGTCGATTTTAGGATATTTTTTGGGATCACTTCCAGATATCCTCATCAAATACTTTTTCCCATTGACCTTGAGAACATAACGTACTTAAAAGGACATTCAATTTTAGTGATGTGACATGTCAGAGATGGAGTTCTAATCCCTGTAAACTAAATTGTAGATTTTTTCACCAACTGTTTCTAGTGACGAGTTTAATACTATAAGGATATTAATAGATGGGCTAGAAAACACCATCATTTTATAGGTGAATGTCTTTTAGTTTACCACTATTTCACAAATAGTTCATTTGGACCTCATTTATGAGAAAAAGTTTAGGGAATTAAGAGAGTTACGAATGGGTAGTTCATCTTCCATGAAGATTATTGGTTTATCTATATGTAGGAAGTGACGTTTTGAGGGTACAAATTTGGGATATAATATCTAGGTACTAGTGTAAAACAACATGACATAAAAATCCATATTGTGTGAGGAACACAGTCAAGTCGTGGGGTTGCAGTAGGATGGGACTCCTACAGAATTTATACTGATCCATTCCTATAGTGCCTATTGAGATGGGTTATGTACCAGCACACCTTTAGGTGTAGGATAAGAAACTCATCATTAGGTAGGTAATAGTTATTCTATGATCCGATCGGGATGAGTAGGTGGCCACAACCAAGGTACTCAAGCCTCCAGAGTGTCAACATCAACTGAGTGGACCTACCCATACTAGTCAGAAAGAATATAATGTTTACAGTTTAGGAAAAATCTATGCAGTGATGCCTATATTAGAGAAATAGAAATAAGATCCATCTATGGTTAAAGGTACAGTTCTGGTATCCTATACTTTAGTATCTAACTTGTTTGTTATAGGTGAATCAAAATCATTTCCATCTTTTGTAACTCTCAAAATCATGGGTATAGTGATAGACTTTGTTATTAGTGTTAGGATAGTTGAATTTTTTTTGGAGTTCGATTAGAGGGTATACACCAGTGTTTGGTCTTCCCATTGAGATATGTGGCTATATCTTCTTTTGGAATTTCATCACCATCATCATGACTAGCATTGATGTCATTATTATTATGGATGGAATAGAGCCTTATCTAGCCCATGAAGATTTCTATCACTAGTGGGTGTCTTTAATATCAACTAAAGGAATCATGTATCTTCACAAGGGATAGTGGGATAACTAGGTTGGTCGAGCTAAACCTGAGCGCACTGGGATAGGTAGGGTGAAATCACATATGAATAATATCTATATGAGTGATTTTGGAATGAATTCTATATAATTACTCCAAATCAAGACTCATTATAGGGTCATCTCCCTAATAATTTCACTATAATACCTATGTTGAGAGACACTGAGTTCATCATGAAGGCAATAACTGGTGTAGCACAGATGTACATTCCACTCTATAGGAGGGAAATTTTAGATCTCTATGAACTTAAGAATTAGCTTGATGATCTGGAGGAAAACAGTTTTATCCAAACAGAACATTACCATGGGCTTCAATTATCAATTTTTCCAAGAATAAGGATGTACCCTCAGATTGTTGGTACATTACAAGTGACTAAACCCACTTACTGGGAATAATTGGTATACACTACCTCATTTATAAAGACTCTTCATCCACCTGTGAGGATCAATAGTTTTTTGTAAGGCCCATTTGAGGTTAGGGTACCATCAGATGCATGTGAGGTAATTTGACATACTATGTACAATGTTCCAATAGAGTTATGACTTATATGTTTATATGTTAATGATATTCAGTCTAATGAACATGAATGAAGTTTTCAGGGCTCTCATGTATTGGAGTTTGGACCCAAATCATGATTTCAATGGGGAGGCATTCAAGTAAAACATATTATAATATTCGCACACTAGACACAAATTTGATAACCATATTTAGATCCGATTGAGTACACTGAGAGTTCACTAAATATATACATAGCCCCATTAAATCCACTTTTGGATAATTAACATTAACTTATTTGTTCATATAATTTAAAATTATGTCAGTTTTTGAACCATAGAATGTATGAATCATGTTTTCATTGTTGTATCCCAAGAATGTGTTTGATATATATATTTTCTTAGAGATGAATAAATGATCTAGAAGAATAATTAAATATTTCTCACACATAGAAGTGTCCCTTATAATCATGAAAAATAATGATGTGAATGTATTCTACACTGAAGCATGTTAGACATCTTTTTTGGAGTTACATGGAAGACTCACTTTATCAATCATCAAGATCCTATCTGATCTAGAAAGGAGTTATATATCCAGTTGTGATGCTTTAGGATTCTAGCATGGGGAATCCTTGGGGATAGGAGATCGAGTCATGACATATGGGCCCTGATATCAAAGGCATCACGAGAATGATTACTTTATGCACAAACATGATATATTAGTCAAGTTTCATAGTTTATGATGTTGGAGGATTTATCTATTGGGTGAGTGGCCCATTTTTTACACAGATTAGAAAATTCTCAATCATTAATCCACAAAATGATACATGAATCTCAGAAAGCATGGGTGGTTTGAGTGCCTACAATATTTTGACATTGAGATTGCATACACACCAGAAAAGGGGTATTTTATAGAACATTACTTGATCAAGAAGACTAAGACACAAATCTAAATGGGGGATAATAGTGAGTGGTATTTTGTGGAACATTTTTTTGAGATGTTGCTGGTGGTTCAATAACATCATGTGAATCTAGTTCTTGTAGTTATAGAAGTGACATGCTTTCTTTTAAAAAAGGTTCAGATGAGGAGGATATCTGATCCCGGGGACCTAATCTTGAGGGAGAGAATACCATGTGATAACACAAACCCTAGTTGTGTTTTTGATGTAAACGAGTCCTTTCTCTTACCAGGGAATTTTAGGTTCCATTTGATATATGGGAATAGTTTATAATACAAAATCATGCCTCTATTTGGTAAATTTATCCCAATCTTATCAAGATTTACAATGTTGTGTGTCGATAGCACTGGTGTCCAGGTATGAAGATGACAATAGTATGCTTCATCAACATGCATTCCACCTATCATCATGTGAATGTAGAACAACAGTGACTTGTGGTACTTCTATAGCCTTTATCCATCCAAGAGTGAAAATTAAATGTTGTCATAATGGTTTTAGTTAGGTGATTTCCAAAATCACCTCAATGTATAGATTTGCTATGGGTGATCATCGACATGTTGACCAAGGTTACACACTTCCTACTAATTTGGGGGACCGTCTAAGTGGACAATATTTAAGAGGATTTAAATTTTGGATATAGTGAACCTTAATAGAATTCCCCATCCTATAACATCAAACAAAGATGACTAGTTTACTTTAGGGTTATGAAAAGGTATGAAAAACAAATGTGTTCATAGTTTATCTTGATTACAACATTTCACCCTCAGACCAATGAGATGTCTAAGAAGATGATACATGTGTTAGAAGATATTCTTCAAGAACTCATAATATAATTAAAAGGATCAAGGAAAATCATATCTCTTTTTATATTTTTTTCAACAAAAAAACATTCAAAAAATGTTTCAAATGGCACTATACAAGGCCCTTTAAGGTAGTTCATTATGTTCACCTTTGTGCTGGATAGTGGTTGGTGAGGTATCTATACATTCTATACATCTTGTTTAGGAAACATCAATGTTAGTCCAGCCAATTCAATAGTGTATGACTATGGATGAGTCCAAGAAGTAGTCTTATACCGGTCATTACTATTTAACTCTAGAGTATGGGACTGGACATCATGTATTTTTAAATGTTTTTGTCATGTAGAGTCATATATTAATTTAGAGATAGGGAAAGCCATCAACATGATATGTAGGGATTTGTATGTAGAGGAAGGAGTTAAGTGGATAGTCTATCAGATGTAGTTAACCGAAAGGTACCATGCCATGCATGACATCTTCCTTAGATCATAACATTGATGGTATTATCTTGAACCATGTCATTTGTTTGACACTTGTGATATTTAGTTATAGGAGGATACTTCCTTTGAGAAAAATATGATATGTATCATTGATTGGATCCCAAAGTATCATTGGGGTAGGTTAGTTCCTTTGTGTAAGAACCCGGATCTTTTTTTCAGGTATGTTTTTCTTTTTCCTAGAGTTTTTGATAAAAGAGGAGTTTCTAGTAATTTTTGAAGTAGAAACCATGTACATTATGAGTACACGCTCTGTACTTGGTTACCACAGGTAGCCATGTTCTGACTGTGTAGTGGCCTTGCACACGACCATGTGTGATGACCTAGAGGCCGCCTAATACGGAGTACAGAAACAGTAAGTACATGTAGTGTACTCCAAAACTACATGCTGTGTGTTTTGTTTTTTATCATTAAAAGAACTGGGGTCACATCTGATGGGTAGAACTCACTTCTTTTATGTTCTATTCGTCGAGAGCACTGAGCAGCTGTAGATCTTTGACAAGACCCCGATCCTCTATCCGTCCTCTGATTTGAACACCATTGATTGCGTTGGAATTGCATCGGTGAGTTCTCTCTTCTCCTAGAGCATCATCTACTAATTTTTATTATTTTCCAAGATATCGTGGATTGAACGTTTTAGCTGTTTTCTTAGATCTACAACTTTTCAAGGAGATTCAAGCTTCATATTTCAGGTATATTGATCTCCAAAACCCGAGGTAGGTGGTTTGTTCCTTTCTGTTGAAAGTCTTTGAGCTTTATGTGCAAATTCCACCAATACCCTTGAACGGGGTATTGTGCGTTTAACTTTTTGGCCCTATTGTTTCACTACTATGATGTATGCCTAAGTGGATTATTATTTATTATGAATAGGTTGAGTTTTTGTTCTTTGGATGTATTTCCCATGCATGTTTTTCTTGTTTTGACCTTTGGGTCTTGTTTGCCTATTAGGCTGTTTTTTACTTTCCCACGCCTAGTATTATAGGATGGTGTGACTGTTGTTCTATTATACTGTTGTGCAATAGAATGATAGCTAAGTAGTTCATGAGGTTTACCTAGGACTTTATGCATTGCTGCACTTACTTGACTTACACAGGGCCATGAGAACCTACTGTATAGACCATAGAGAGAATGGACGTTGAGGGATTCTCCATAGTATTTTTATAATTTATGATGCGAGACCACATGGGGAATTGACATTGAGTGCTTCCCCAGAGTGTATGTAGTTCCTCGACAAGGGACACAAGGGGAATCAGATATTGAGTGCTTCCCTAGAGCACCTTTAGTACCGATAAGAGACTATAGGGTGAATTGATGGTGAGTGGTTCCTTAGAGAGTCTATGATTAAGGTGAACTATAGGGGTTATACTGAGTGTACTCCCTAGAGGGTTTCTTATAATTGTTAGGTAGGACCAGAGGGGATAGGCTGTGAGTACTTCCCAGAGGGTTACCTTGGGTTTAGCTGCTTTCTTGTGTTGTAAGCTAGGACCCTAGGGGATATGTTATGGGTACTTTCTAGAGGGTTACCTGTTGTGTAATCTAATTTGTTTAGCTGTTGCATGCTGTGTGGTGATTTTAATGCTTTAAACTGTGGATTGGTTACTGATTAGTGGTTTCTAGTTTACTACTATCTGTACTTTTACCTACCATATACTCATTGACTGTTAGGCATAGATCTTCCGGTGGTTTCCTACAGGGATTTAGTCTTACACCCTATTTGGGTCATGCTTTTGGGCCCAAAAAGATTATATTTTTGTAGGTATAGATAATGGAAAGTTCCATTCTACTTCTGGTACTTGACTTACTGTGGAGTTGGAGAGCATGGGACGAAGCTCTGGCTTGCGATTCTGAGGAGTTTATCTACTTTCTTATTCACTTTGGTTTAGAACTGTTGTATTCCAACATTGTGACTTGTTTGGATGTTTTCCTAGACATATGTATCATTCATCATTTCATATATATATATGTCCTCCAATTGTATAGTATTTCAATATTCTGCTATTTACTGTTGTTGGATATTTACTGCTTCTGGTATTGTATGTGTTTTTTACTTCTTTTGTGTACTCTACCAATGAGGGTATAGTTTCCCCACTATCACACCCAAGGCCCTCACTACTAGTAAGTATCCTCTAACTTTCATGGAAATTCACTTGAGTCCATGTGACTAACTGGGTACGGGGTGCCTCTGGGTGGGTTTCAAAATCGAGACATAACATAGGGGTATCAGATGTGTTTCTTTTATCTTGACTAACTGCTTGGAGCCTATAGAAATGGATAGAAATGAGTAGGTACTTGGTAATAAGCTGTGCCAGGGAGTAGCTAACCCGTGTATAGGGAAAAGCTAATCTGCCTCATTTAATATCATTTTTTTTTCTGGTTTTTCAATTATTACAGTTGATTGGATTTCACCTAGAGTGATTCACATGGTTTGTGCTATTGTTGTTGATATTATTGAGGTTATATTTCTGTTTCAACCCGATGAGATGAGGGTATTCCATCTAATGCATCATATAGGCACTTTCTTGAAATCACATGTCATGCATTTTTTCCATGCCTTCTAGGATGCATTAGATTTTTCATGTTGTTGTGATAGATGATGTGTAATGTATGCATGTTGTTGTGATAGTTTCATTGATCGAAATACCTATTGTTTGATAGGGTATTGTTGTGTAGATTTTTTCTTGAATGAACACAAAACTTTGGTTCTTGAGGTGTTATGGGCCCTTATGGACCGGAGTTTGATATATAATTTCCTTGTTTGCCTTGATATAACTTGTATAATATGCCAAAATTTGATTCACAGGGAGTATGGGCCCTCACAGATCAAAATTTGTCACTTTATGTACTCGTTTTAGTGTTTTCTGGGTTCCATAGTAGTTTCTGAGGCTAACTATCCGGAAAAACCCAGAATACACGTCGTGTAATGTTAAGTACATGTCGTGTGTTCTTCTGATCAGGAAGAAACATTTTTTCTTAAGTACACACCGTGTAGTCTATTACCGTGTCATAGGCCGTGTGGGTAGAGACACAGGATGGGGAAAGTCTGGAGTGAACACACCGTGTATCATCCATACACGCCATGTAGAGTCGACCTTGTGCCAACCCATGTCACTAAAAACAACAGTTGGCTAAGTCGTGTCTAATACACACCGTGTCCCATCTAGACACACCGTGTAGTCTTACCCAGGTACCCGACCATGTCACGAAAACACAGGTTGGTGTCACCCTTTCTTATACATTCCGTGTCTACCTTGAACATGCTGTGTAGGTTGAACTTGGTACCCGTCTGTGTCACAAACAACACGAGCTGGTGTTATCCTTAATCATACATGTCGTGTCTGTCTGGAACACACCGTGTAGTGTGATCCATGTGTCAGTACGTGTCACAAACAACACATTCTTGGTTAAGCTTGTCTAGTACACGCCATGTATTAATTTCACACACCAAGTAGTCTTGCCTTAGGAGAGCTTAGCCGTGTTGAAGAACTCGTGCAGGGAAAGTGGATTCAAGTTCACGCGTTGTATTAAAACAAAATTCCTTGTGTTTGGGGTGTTACATGGATAGTTTAGGTAGGAGTACATGCCCATGTGAATGACTTCAGGGAACACGCCTTGTAGGAAATGTACAGGCTGTGTAGTCATGTTTTGTAAACTTGAATGTTTCTTTCTCTTGTTCTGTTCTTACAATTCCTGGTTTTTGTCCCTATTAATATTGATCTAAGGTGTGCGCTTGACCTTGGAGAGTCATTCCACCGAGACTTCCTCCTGCTGTGCCAATCTTGGCACTAGCTATCATTCTGGACACAGGTGCTGATGCATAGTTCCGAGAGAGTTTTATAAGGTTCATACAGAACTTCTAAGGAGATCAGAGTTGGAAGGATGTATCTTCCGGTAGCCAGGTGGTGTGCTACTAGCATGGGAGAAGCAGGCATACGAGGCCACGTTGCCTGAGGGACCCGGTGGAGTGCTGATCTTGTGGCAAGATGGGTCACCTTCAGTTCTTTTGATAGTTCTTCTCACCAGCATTTAGTGACAAGGGTTCTTCAATGACTCCTCGTTCAGGAGTAGCACCACCAGTTTCCCACCTGTCTTGGAACTAGAGTTCTTCTGGCCATTCAGGCTGAGTTGGATGTCATGACCATGGTAGCCAGTCTACAGGTTTTCAGTGACATCAGGGAGGATCAGCTCAGAGTGGTCAGGCAGGGTCATAGGGGAACGATACATGCCATACTTTTGCAGTGGAGCAGACCTAGTAGAAGCAGGATCCCAGACCTTATACTGATCGAGGTACGATCTTATTAGCCTTATTTTTAGTTTTTTATCTTTTTGATACATGGGATTCCTATAGCATTATATCCGTTTCTATCATGGAGATCCTTGGGCTCTGCATATTTTCTTCTGCTGATATTTTGATGCTAGACAATCCGTTGGGGACTAGAACGGCTATTTTACATCAGTGTAAGGATTTCCCTCTACAGTTTTGTGTATGCCACTTATTATGGGACCTATATGTACTAGAGATGACAAGCTATGTTGTCATTCTCGGGATGGACTAGTTATTTCCATTCCAGGAAGTCGTCGACTGTTATCGCCGCAGGGTGAGTTTCATATCACCAGAAGGTGGATCTTTTCTTCATATGGGCGAGTGGGACGTCCAGGAGAGCAGAGCAGGTCTAGAGCATCATGGTATAGGAGGAGTTACAATCCATATTTCTAGTCTTTATCTGGATGACCGAGGGACTTCATAGTTGGACTTTCCTCCAGTGGTGGATCATTTCAGAGATTCCTTTCCAGAGAAATTTTCAAGTTTTCCTCTGGAGCGTGAGGTAGAATTCTCAATTGAGGTTGTTCCAGGAGCTACACTAGTGTCCATTCCTCCTTATAAGATGGATGCACTTGAGTTTCATGAGCTCAAGAAGAATTTGGAGGAGTTGCAGGAAAATGTTTTCATCCAACCCAATACTTCTCCTCGGGGTTCACCTGTCCTATTTGTGAAGCAGGCAGACCGTACCCTAAGACTTTTTGCGGACTATTAGAAGTTGAACCAGTTGATGGTGAATTAACGACATCCCTTACATAGGATCAATGATCTCTTTGATCAGATTTGAGGAGCCCGAGTGTTCTAGAAGATTGAGCTGAGATTCGGTTATCATCCGTTGTGTGTTAAACCATCAGATATACCTATTACAACCTTCAAGAGTAGGTATGGTCTATACGAGTACTTGGTTATGCCGTTCGGTCTCATGAATGTGCCTACAGTTTTCATGGCACTGATGAAACATGTGTTCCATCCATACTTGGATTCCTTTGTGGTGGTCATCGTGGATGACATCATGGTGTACTCTCACACTCAACATGACCATGCTACCCATATTGATATCGTTTTGAGTACACTGAGGGAGCATCAGTTATATGCTACGCTCTCAAAGTGCCTCTTTTGGATGGATTATATTCATCTCTTGGGTCATGTTATCTCAGAGGCATAAGTATCAGTAGACCTAGAGAAAGTGAGATCTGTAGTTTCATGGGAGATTCCAAATAACATATTTGAGGTGCAGAGTTTTTTAGGGAATACTGGATACTATAGAAACTTAATACAAGACTATTTACACTTAGTAGCACCACTGACTGGTCTGACCAAGAAGGGGGTGAAGTTCTTATTGTCAGATTCCTGTGAGTCAGCCTTTCTGGAGCTGAAAGGGAGGTTGACTTCAACACCGATACCAGTCTTGCCAGAGCCAGGCAATAGTTATATTGTTTACTGTGATGTGTCAGGTATCAGGCTAGGAGTTGTACTTATGCAGGGAGATAGAGTTGTTGCATACGAGTCTTAGTAGTTGAGGCCACAAGAGAGGAATTACCCGACATACGATCTGGAGTTGGCAGCTGTTGTTCATGCCCTACATTGTTGGAGACATTATCTTCTGGGAGAGCACATTGTGGTTTTCACAAACCACATGATTGTCAAGAACATCTTCAATCAGCATGATATTAATTTGAGACAACATAGGTGGGTTTAGTACCTACTATCCTTGGACATTGAGCATGCCTATAGGCCTTGGAAAGGAAACATAGTGGCTGATTAATTGAACAGGAGGACTCAGTTATAGGCAGTTCGGGATTCCAGTAGTGAGTGGAAGATTATTTCTATGTTATCTGAGATGAATTTGGAGGTGCATGATAGTCAGGGGTAGAATTTTATTTCTTCTGTAACTGTTACCTCTACTCTTCTTGATCGACTTCGAATGAGGCCGCTATCATCATCTGAAGGCCTAGTCCTACGAGAAAGCATGTCAGGAGAAGACCCTATTCCGGGATGGACCTTAGGAGAGGATGAGATCTTGTGTTTCTAGGGGCGCGTATGGGTTCCAGAAGATATACACGAAGAGCTGATTTGATATTTTCATTCCTCAGTTTGGGCAGTTCATCCTGGCCTCACCAAGTTGTATCATGATCTACACCGTCAGTATTGGTTGCCAGGTATGAAGAGGGACGTTTTTGGTTTAATCTGGAGGTTTTCTACTTGTCAGTAGGTGAAGGTGGAGCATCAGCGACCATCAGAGCTTTTGCAGTAGTTTCCCACTCCTGAGTGGAAGTGGAATGACATTGCGATGGACTTCATGACTGGTTTGCTGAGGTCGCCTCGAGGGAATGACGTAGCTTGGGTTGTCTTTGACAGACTCATGAAGGTTTCTCACTTCTTTTTGATCAAGGATACTATCAATGTTGATGAGCTGGGATGGATGTACATCCATTATATTGTACGTCTACCTGGAGTTCCACACTCCACTATTTCATACAGGGATGCCCGTTTTACATCTCGGGTCAAGTAGGGGCTTCATAAGGCTTTGGGTACACAAGTACTTTTGAGTACATCTTACCACCCCCAGACGGATGACCAATCTGAGCATATGTTTCAGGTGCTTGAGGACATGCTCTGAGCATGCATTCTAGATTTTTGAAGTTCTTGGGAGAAGCATATACCTCTGGTGGAGTTTTCCTACAACAATAGTTTTCAAATAACTATTCAGATGACACCTAATGAGGTTTTGTACGATTGGCCATGCCGACCACCGTTATGTTGGCTGGAGGCAGGAGAAGCAACTTTGCTGGGACCTCGTCTTGTTCAAGAGACCACATAGCAGATAGAGTTGAAACAAAAGAGGATGGCTACTACCCAGTCTCGACAGAAGTCTTATGCTGATCAGCAGAGACAACTTATAGAGTTTGGGTTCGGGGATCATATTTTCCTATGTGTCACACCGACGTTGGGACGCAAGAGTATTAGGAGATAGGGTAAGCTTTCACCAAGGTATGTCGAGACATTTGAGGTGTTGGAGAGAGTTGGGCCTATTTTCTATCAGTTGTAGTTACCTCAGAGATACCGAGCTATGCACGACGACTTCCACTTTTCCCAGCTTCGACGTTGCTTTTTTCAGACCTGCCTCATGTCTTTCAACCCGAGGAGGTTGAGATCGAAGTGGATACATCATTTGAAGATAATTATATCCAGATTGAGGATCTCAGTACAATGGTTCTCTGTGGATGATCTGTTGCTCTGGTACGGGTTCTTTGGAAGCATAGGTGATTACAGGACAAGACTTGGGAGAGGGAGGCTGATGTATGAGCACAGTGACCAAAACTATTCGTGGTGTCTTATTCTATGCCATGCTAGGTAAATTCGGGGATGAATTTCTTTAAGGGGAGAAGTTTGTAAGAACCTAGATCTTATTTTCAAGTATGTTTTTATCCTAGAGTTTTTGATAAAAGGTGAGTTTCTGGAAATATTTGAATTACACATCGTGTACTTTATGAGTACACTCCGTGTACTCAGATACCACAGGTAGCCGTGTGATGACCATGTAGCGTCCATGCACACGACAATGTGTGATGGCTTATAGGCTGACTAATTCAGAGTATATATATAGAAAGTTCACGTCATGTACTCCAAAATTACATGCCAGGTATTTTGTTTTTTCATTAAATGCACCGAGGTCGCGTCTGACAGACAGAACTCACTTTTTTTAGGTTTCGTTTGTCCGAGAGCACCAAGCAGCCATGGATCATCGACGAGCCCTATAGCCTCCATCCATCCTCAAATTTAAACACCATTGATTGAGTTGGAATCACATCAGTGGGTTCTCTATTCTCATAGAGCATCATCTTCTTATTTTTCTTCTTTTCCAAGATATCGTGGGTTGAACGTTTTGGACGTTTTCATTGATCTATGATATTACAAGGAGATTCAAGCTTCGTGGTTCAAGTATATTGATCACATAAACCCGAGGTAGGTGGTTTGTGCCTTTATGTTGAAGTTTTTTGAGTGTTATGTGAAAATTCCACCTATACCCATGAACGAGATATTGTGTGTTTACCGTTTTGGCCCAATTATTTCACGGCTATACTGGATGCCTAAGTAGATAATTATTTTTTATGAATAGGGTGAATTTTTTTGATTTTGATGTATTTACAATGCATTTTTTCCTTGTTTTGACCTTTGGGTATTGTTTGTTTGTTAGGATGCTATTTACTTTCCCATGCCTAGTATTATAGGATGGTGTGACTATTGTTTTGTTATACTGTTACACTGTAGAATGTTAGCCAAGTGGTCCATGAGGTTTACCTTTGTAGTTACGCACTGCTACACTTACTTGACTTACACAGGGCAGTGAGAAACTGGTGTATATACCATAGCGAGAATGGATGTTGAGGGCTTCTACAGAGTGTCTTTATAATTTACTATGCGAGACCACATGGGGAATTGACGTTGACTGGTTCCCCAGAGTGTCTGTAGTTCCTCAATGCGGGCCACATAGGGAATGAGACATTTTGTGTTTCCCCAAAGCGCCTTTAGTATCGATTCGAGATTATAAATGGAATTGACGGTGAGTTATTTCTCAGAGAGTCTATGCTTAAGCTGAACCAGATGAGTTAGACTGAGTTTACTTCCTAGAGGGTTGATTATACTTGTTAGATATGACCAAAGGGGATATGCTATGAGTACTTCCCAGAGGGTTACCTTGGGTTTAGCTGCTTTCATGTGTTTCTAGGTAGGACCAGAGGGGATAGTTTGTGGGTACTTCCCACAGGTTTACTTGCTGTGTTATCTGCTTTGTTTAGCTGTTGCATGCTGTGTGGTGATTTTAATCCTTTAAACTATGGATTTGTTACTAATTATTGCTTTTCTGTTTACTGCTTTCTGTACTTTTACATACCATATACTCACAGACTATTAGGCACAGATCTTTAGGTGGTTGCCTACTGGGATTTAGTATCATACCCAGTTTGAGTCATGCTTTTGGGTCCAAACAGATTATATTATTGCAGGTATAGATAAGGGAAAGTTCCCTTCTACTTTAGGTACTTGACTTGTTGTGGAGATGAAGACCATGGGACCGTGCTATGGCTTGCGATGCTGAGTAGTTTATCTGCTTTATTTTTGCACTTTGGTTTAGCACTGTTTTATTCAAGCATTGTGTCTTGTTTGGCTATTTTCCTAGACATATGTATCATGCATCATTTCATATATATATGTTCTCCAGTTGTTTAGTATTTAGGTCTTCCTCTATTTACTATTTTTGGATATTTACTGCTTCCACTATTGTATGTGTTGTTTACGTCTACTGTGTACTCTGCCAATGAGGGCATAGTTTCCCCACAATCACACCTAAGGCCCTCACTACTAGTCAGTAGCCTTTGGCGTTCTAGGAAATGAACTTGAGGCCATGTGACGAATTGGGTACGGGGCACTTCTGGGTGGCATCTAGAACTGGGACATTACACGTTGTTCTAGGTGTTATGTCAAGATGGACAATTATAGGATGAGACATTGGAGTGTGAAGATAATGGGCATGAATATTTTCCATAACTATTCTCTAACGATGTTTTACCCCTCATAGAAGGGAATCTCGAAGATGAGTTGTTTTAAGGAGGGTGTTTGTAAAATTTTGTATTTTTACAAAAGAATAGTTAATTTTTTTTCTTGAATTTTATTGGTAATAATAATGATTCTAAGGGGTTCAAGAGGGTAATAGGGGTCTATGGGGCTTGATCGGAGCATGGAGCCCTGAAACATAAAAAGGTAGACTAGGCTGCACTGTTAGGATAAACTGTGCTACCCTACCCATGTGGATGCTGTAATCTATTTTGCATCAGACAATAGAGATATAGGGGCACAAGGTATGTATGAATCTCTGTAACCCTAATCACACACCCATGTAGAAAACCAACAATTTCAAATAGAGTTATTTTTCAAGGGCTATTCATAGTTAACCAATTTGTGTGTGTAGACTGTGTGAGGATCCCATTTTTGAAGTGGATTGTTGCACAAATGGCACCCAATTAGGCCAACAATGAGGCCAAATCTTTTCCACGTGTCTTTGTTGGTGAATTTCTTGTTTTTTCCTTAATGATTCTAAAATCTAAACCCCCACCCTTTTCCCTCTATATTCTCGTCGGTGTCTCCTCATCCATCATGCTTGAATCTCCCTCCTCCTACAATGTTGGGATTTGGATATACCCTCCATACGGAATCCAAACATATCATAGTTTAATCATTAGAAATATATTGGAAGTGCCTTCAATCCTCTCCCTTATATTTTAGTTTTCTTTTATCCTTTACTACTCAATTTTGGTGCAAACTCATTATCACTATTTTCATTACATTTTATGGTTTATTCAATATCGTTCATTTTTTTGATTCGAAGGATCCCAATAGATGAGTAATTTATTTCAATACTATGTTAGGTGAAATAGTTCATTAAAATA
Organism: Viscum album; assembly: GCA_963277665.1. Lineage (NCBI taxonomy): Eukaryota > Viridiplantae > Streptophyta > Magnoliopsida > Santalales > Viscaceae > Viscum > Viscum album. The sequence continues at coordinate 1,689,904,042 of OY728119.1, forward strand.
AGTTTAATTGAATTATATAACATTTGAAATGGTGTCATGATCTTAACCCTTCCAGTGAAGACACTACATTTTTTATTAAATTAAATTATTTTTTTCTATGTTCGGTATGACCCTATTGAATGGTGAATGAACTATATGGTTGGTTTCAATATCATAGTCCACATTTTTGGGTGTGAAATTATTAAATAGAAAATATTATTAACCTTCTATGCTTTCTAAATCCTGCTTTAAGGATTATCTTGGCCTAATTATAATTGTCGACAATGGTAAGGATTTTTTGGGCTAAGTGTTTAGCCATAATTTCTTAAAACCCTAGGAATTGTGTCCTAATTTCCCATATTTTGTAATTAGATATTGAAAAAAAATAAAATGAATATCTTCATTTTATATATAATCAATTCATATTATGATAAATGGTATGGTTTTCAAAAAAAAAATCATACCCTACAGTAGTTTTGAGGGGGTTATAATGGGTTTCTACTTAAGGACCTATTGTATGGGATCGTCGTTCCTTATAGAATGATTTTTTTGATGATGTATAAATAAACCAGGATGATACATTCAAATCTAAAAATTTTATCACCTTGCGTATTTTATTTTATTCCTTAAAAAAAGTGATTTAGGTGCCATATGGGAGACCCTAAGGATGTAGTTGGTGGTGTGATGGTTTCACAATGCCACAATATTGTATTTGGACCCTAAATGTGATACTATTGGAAGAGTCAAAGGTTATATGTCAACATTATCACAACATGAATATATTGAACATTGGTTTTTCTTTCATGGATCATCATATTCAGACGCCAATGTGATTTGACCTATATTAAACCATTAGAGTGATACAAGGGGTCCAACCTGAACTTCCTGGGATGGGCTCAATGTTCTTCTTCATAAATTTAAAAAATGACTTTAAATACCAAATGAACCATTTAATTTGGAATATTACATTCATGTACACTAATTCTAATCATAATCTTCAGAAGAATCAATTATCTTTCACATGATATCACTCACATCACCATCAGAGGATCCCTTGGTTCTGACTCACTATTATAGGCCAAAGCTGTTAGAATTTGATGGGTTATCTAATGGAACCCAAATTTTTTTAATTTTTTAATATCCATATTCAATTTATTGTTATTGATAACTATTCATATTATATTTGTCAAAATGAATTGATTTAAACAGCATTGGTGGTGGACTGCTGATTATATGTCACACCCCACTTAGGCATCCCTTGGTACCCAATCATACTTCATGACTATAGGTATTGATAGATGGAAGAAATTATCTTTTGGTGATTTATTTATAGTCATATGATGGAATATAATGGAATAGGATAGATAATTTTCTCCAAAATCTAGTTGTGTACGTTTTTCTCTTTTGGTTACTTTGATGGATTGTGGTATATACATGAATCACCTATTATATGTATACTCATTTTTGTATAGATACATGAGAATAAATATTTATGTATCTATTTCTATTTATCTCCCTCTAGTTATTTATTTAATATTACATATCTAATGTTTTTTATTTATTATTTTTTGTTTCATTAATTTGTGTTATTGGTCTAGTAATATAGTTTTTGCTTTTGCTGTTTATTATTTCTTATTCTTTATATATTACTATAATACAATCAGACCAATGAGGGTGTATTCTCAACTTATTCAAACCATATGTCCTCTTTTCTTTTCAGCAGCCTCTATAATTCAGGTAAGCATGCCTAAGGACTTTTAGCCACCATCTCAGGGAAACAATAGATGAAATAGAGTTAGGTATTATAAAATCGAGAACATTTTGGGATACGATGATTGATATATATCTTATCATTGTGATTAAGGACTTATGATGATAAATTTTTTGGAAGATTATAATATATTGAAGGATACTATATTTACAAGGGGTAAAAGTGTGTCATTATAATTTACTTTATAATAGTACTTATATTGGAAATTGATTGAGTTTATTTTTATAGTTTCAAGTTGTGTATAAATTTTTGTTACTTTTTATTTTTTTATTACACTAAAAATCCAATATATTGAATTTAAATTTTGATTATAAATTTTAAAACTATTTTTATTTCATTTATTTTATATCAATTATATTGATTTTTTATTTACGCTGAATTTAATATTAAATTGATAATTTGTAATCTCATTTGATGATTTTGTGATTTTTATACACATTCAGGGAGAAGAAATTTTTTTATCACATTTTTATAAAAATCGACCCACCCTACCCCTATTATAGTTTAACATATTATTATATATCTTTAAAAACACACGTTTTCTGATCTGAACTATTATATTTCCTAAGAATCAATATATATTGACAGATATCGACACATTCTATGAGATCTTGTTTATAATATAATTGATCCTATTTGTGTTTTCTTTTAATTTATATAAAATAACCTGGTTTTACTTATAACACTAACTCTTTTATACAAGTACAATTCTCCCTTTATTTAATGTTTAGGGGATTCAGGTTAGAAATCAAGAGAACATGAATCCAATAAGGACAAATATTTTTATCTTAAATGATGATATATACAAGAAAGGTAGAATGATTTTTTTCTATAAATATTGGTGTGGAAAATATTATTACAATGACTGGTGGATATAAATTTCCAGTGAAGTAGGTAATAAATATCACTCATGGGGAAATCATTTTAATATTTTCTAAATCACAATATCTGAAATACATTATTCTTATCGATGACCAGAATTATTTATAGTCAAATATCATTATGTGAGATATGTGACAAAATTTTGAAGATGTTGGAGTTCACTCAATTCCAAACATCCAAATTTCATGATTCTATAAGAACTATATTATATATGGAATATCATCCAATTAATTTTCTTTTAGTAGATTCTATTAAATAAATATATAAGTGTTTCAGGATTGCTTTGAAAAATTTAATATCTAAAAGTGAGAAGGAATTGTAAGATGATACAATGGTGGAAAATACTATAATTATACTTTCTATGTTTTGTGAGTGTAAAAATTTATCTATTTATGAAAAAGGAATTTTATTAAGTTAATATAAAAAGATATTATTATAAATATCATTCAATATAAATAAATACAAAAATAGATGTTAAAACATTTAAGAGGAATATTGGAGTCTATTTTTTTCTACTTTTGGTAATGTTTCTTATTGTGTTTTTATTCCATGGGATAATATTAAAATTAATAAGTCTAAAAATTTATCGGTTTCTAGTAATATTGATTCTTGTGAGAAGAACCTTTTTAGTTAGAAATAATGTTGAATGAAAACATTGTAAATCTGAACAAAAGATCTGATCATTAAAATGATATAAGGATAAAATACGAGAGGGAGAAATCCTCAAATTTAATCTTTTATGAATGTAAGTAGACAAGTCATATAATACATGATTTTCCAAGAATTATGATAAATGATGTATTTTTATGAGTACATATAAATTAAACCGGGTGATAATAATTAAATCCCTTTGTACTTATAGTGTTGGGGTAGGAGCCAAAAATTATGATCTGTTATCAAAAGAATTTCTTAGTGATAATATAATGATTATCTAATTCTATAAAAATCACATTAAAGATGATAAATTCATAATTTAAAATTTAACTATAAAATCTATAACTAATTTAATAGAAGAATATATAATTTTTAAGGGTAATTATTATTTTTATTCATGTTTATCATATGACTAAAATATAGGATCATCATATGATGAAAGAAGCTAATTCATAGAATGATTATAACGGTTTTACAACATAAAATGAAATTTTTATATATTAAAATATCATGGATAAATAAATTAATGGGATGAATAATAACTGAATTTTTTTATGGATGATGTTTCTATGGATTATAATAAATTTTTGAAACATACTATAGAAATTTGTAAACATTCATCAGAATAAGAGTCTAAATCTAGTTATAGTTCATATTATAATGATAATAATTTAGTTATCAATCTCAAATATTAAATTAGGGGATTGAATATACTATTTTATAACTTCACAATTAGTAAATAAAATTTTCATAACAAGTATAATGAAATTAAATCATATATAACTTCTAATAGAATCTGTTATACATTCAATACAACTAATTTTTTCAAAATACATTATTCCTAAGAGTGAACCCTTTTATAAAAAATAGAAATCTGGAGGTCAGGAAAAATAACATTTTCTAAAAAATTTGTTCAACAATTTCATTTTTATAAATATTATATTTATTTTTGGTAATATCATATTCAATATGAATTATTTTGATAGATGTGGGTTACTAAAATGTTTTCTTCCAACATTACTATACCGAAGGATGATTAGGTACCATGAACATGGTTTTATTATTTTTAGAGAAATTGAAAGAGTCCAAATTTCCATAATCCATGATCCATAGAGAGTGGTTTTTATGGACTTCTAGGAAGAGATAATTCTTACCTATAAATACGAAAATGATAAATGGTGGATGAGTAACTTTTGGAGTCAATGCACATGGAAAATATTTGAAATCTGTAATGTTTAATTTTTTATAAAATACATTATTTATGATATTTATTATGTTTTTGAAGTTCATAACTACCTTATTAGTATAATAAAAATAAGAAATGATTTTTAATTTTTAAATATCAATAATTATCACTATATTGTTTAATGTCTGGATATAAAATTAATTATCTCTACTAATATGCATGTAAATAGTAACAAATTTTATATAGAATGTATTAGAAATAAAAATTTTCCTTGTTTAATTATTTTGGTGTGTTTTTTCCCTATTTAATATAATATTATATCATTGTAACATTATAACTCATGATGAATATTCACGAGATTTTATAGTTTGAGATCTACCAAGATATATGTTTAAATTAACCAATATCAATGAACCATGTAATTATTGTATGAAAAACAAGTCCAATTGTAAACCAATTAAAGAAGTATCAATTTTCTATCACTCTAGTTGGTTTACATGGACATATTTTCACCTACAAAAACATAAATCATTTGGGATAAATGTTATTTCTATATTCCTATTGATGATTATCCTAGATTTATATGGACTAATTTTCTCACTCAAAAATAAAAACCATTATTTTTTTGAAATTTTAATAAATTATTTTTATAATAGTGAAAAATAAAACACTAATGTAACTCCCTAATATTTAGTTATATACTTCTCTTAAAATAAATTTAATTTCTTCTATTGCTAGTATTAAATGAAACATAGAGTAGAAATGATATATAATATATTTGAAAAATATAAACTAACAATTAAATTTATGTAATGATTAAAAATAACCAAAATTTTTATGTTATCGAAAAAGGTTTTAGAAAAGTAAAATATATTTATAAATAACATCCAAATTTTTATTAAATTCACTATATTATTTAAATTTACGATATCCTCAAAAAACATTATTTTTCGGGAAGGTAATATAATTAATTTTTGAAATATTTAAAAAATGTATTGGATAATATGAAATTAATTTTTGAAATATTTATAAGAAAATTGTCATATAAAAAATTTTAGATAGTTATTGGAAAATATAGTTTTTTGATTAACAGAAAAATTGTTGATTTTTAATAAAAAAAAATCCATTAAGATTAAAGTATTTAAAAAGTTATATTTTATTTAAAAATTGTTTTAAAAAAAATAATTAGTTCAATTATACTATTAATAATAAAATTTCTGTCATTTTAATCAATCTTATCTTTAATATTTTTAGATAATTTTTTATACTTTTGAAAAAGGTTATTTGAAAATCCACATTTCATCGTGTATTACAGGTTTGGATTTAAATTTAAGTATTATACTTATATATGAATAATTTTTTAAGATTTATTCCATATTAAGAAAAATAATAAATAATAAAATATAATATCATCATGTTGTTTTTTTACTATAATGAACTATAAAAAATTTAAATATTTGTTACAATGGTTAATGTTAGAGTGGGTTTACTAGTTAGTTAACCCAATAGATAATGATATTTTTTCCAAAAAAACATGTCCCAATATTAATATTTTGAGATATTTATGAATTATCCTTTATCAAATTAAAATCATATTCCTTAAGTAAAAATTTTAATTATGTATTATTTTGTTGTATTTTTCTCATTTTATAAATTCTAACCTTTTCATATCCCCCAATTAAAAAAGGAAAACAACATTTTTTTTTATTTACACCACTTTGATCCATCTAAAAAAACTAACCCCTTCTAAATTATCTTCTCAAAATCCCTTAAAAAGAATTATATGTTTATGGATTCTTAAAATAACATTCCACCATTCTGTAAGAATCGATCAAAATGTTTCCTACTGATGAAGAGGTAATAATCTTGCTAGACTCCTTTCAATTTATTTCTTTTTATACCTATACTAAATCTGTGGTATTTTAAGATAAAAAACATTATGTAGATGCATTTTACATGTTTTATAATATCATTTACCTCAGGTTTAATCATAATTTGGTATTATAATAACTTGGGGTCATTATGGGTTAATATAGAGTATTTTTTAGGCCCATGGGGGCTGTTCACAGATGGGACGTTATTAGGGAAAATCATGCAGTTTTACCCAGGAAATTGTGCTTCCAATTTTGATCCATTATAAGGGAAACATGGTTTCATAAAATAGAATGACCACCCACCCAAAAATATCCAATCTCAGATAAAGGGACATATACTGTTTTTTCATTGCTAGAAAAACCAAGCTCTGACATAGGAGTCACCGTGAACCCCAAACAGAAGGGATGCATGGCTTGGAAAACCATGCGACCCACCTAGGAAACAGTGCATATAAGATTTCAAAAATAAATTAAAAAATAAATGAACCCCAAATTTATATATCTAATAATCCCATATTGACCAAATACGAATTCACTTTCTCTATGGAGGCCCTCAAGAGGATTCTCGATCTTCTAGAACAAATTCCGGTGAAAATCGATGACCTAGTAGAAGAAATAAAACAATATATTTTATGAAATATCTTAAACATTTAGATTCTACTATCTCTTGTATTTATATATAATTTGTAGACGGATTAATTATACTTTTTGTGATGGTTTAGATATAGTTTCTAATGTGTGTTTTTTAGTTGGATCATGATCCAATGTTTCGATCCAAGATCACCTTTTCTGTTGCAATTTCGATCCTTCTATATTTAATTGAGGGAATAAATTGGGAGAGAGTTCAATAATGATCATTATTTAGGTCAAATAACTGAAAATTAACATATAAATTTTCATAATCTTCTATTTTTAATTGTCCAAATATATTTCTATGTTCGGAAATAACACTTAAAATAGAAAAGGGTGAATTTAATTCCATAAAATGTGGTAACCCTTTATGGGTCCCATTGGACCCATTAGTGTTAATGAGGAATAGATTATTTGAACCACATGCGGTGGTTCAAATAAATCAAAATCATGATAAATTGATTCTATAAGTGGAAATTTTGTGTTTAAGAAATGGAAATAAATCCTTAGTTTAGGGTTTCATAATGGAATTTAATGGTTTGTTTGGATTAACCATGAAAGGTTAATGAGATTTGGGTAATTGATAATAAATGGACTAACAATGAATTGTACAAGTTCATCCATTTTATTAAAGTAAAGAATAAGTGTTTTGATTGATAAATGAAATTTTCAACTGTGATGTGAATGATTTATGATAATTTTAATGATTTTGAACCTTGTTATATATATGGTTTAGGGGATATTTTTGAATGGTTGATCATTGAGTTGTGGGTAAGGTACTGACGCTCCTAACACCCATAGTGTTCAATATTGCTTCTCTAGGATCCTAATAGGTAAATGTGAACAATGTTTTTTGGATCAGAGTATGATTACCCAAATAGCCTTGAGATTCCAAGGTCATGATCTAGCCTCCCCGCCCGAGTTACTCGCATTGGACTGTAGTTCAATGTGCTTAAGAAAATGTCACCCGGACTGATAATCATTACTATGGAATGAAATGGGAATTAAATGAATATTTAATGTCATGAATTAATAAATTGTGATATCCCTATAGTGTATGGTTTAGAATATGGAATCAGATGAAGAATGTATGATGTGAATGGTTAAAGAATAATAAATTTGAAGCTTATTTACTTCATTAATTTGGTAATTATTATCTTGACCACTGCATAAAATGTTATAGATTAGATATTTCATACAAAACAATTAGCATTGGACTACTAAATGGTACTGAGAACCAACTCAGGCCACCAGGTTGGTACCCAAATAGGAATCATGTTTTCAGAATAAGATATAGTCAATAGACCTATATTAGATGGATGAGTTGGGATTTAGGATGTATATTGGATAAAGGAACCTAACATGTTGTTGAAACAATATTGGGATATTATAGTGTGTCATTATATTGGGATTTATTTGACACTTGAAACATATATATCATGACATATTTACTGCTTTGGTTTATGGTTATATTCTATGTTTTGGGTTTAACATGAATTTTTTTTCTTTATTAGTTATTGTTTATTATTATTTGGAATATATTTTATTTATTTAAACTATTATATCAATTTTATAAAGAGTTCGTAGTCTCCCAATATTTCATAGTAGAACATCAATGCTATGAATAATCCTATGGCATACATAAGGGTATATCTGTGGTAACATAACAGACTAGTTTGTGGAATCAACAATTGGAACACTGATTGAGACATTACAATGTTGTATGAATAGAAGTTTTCTTTTCAAAATAATTTTTATTATTTTTTGGAAACTTTATCGTAGATACTACAATGATCCAAGCCATGTTCATGAGCCCATGGATGGATGTAGCTACCCATGTGTGGGAGAAAACCAAATTTCCCTGGTTGGTATTATTTTTCTTGATCTTTTCTATCATAGTTTAAGGTTATTTCTCCATTGGTTCTGAACTTGTTGTCTGATGTTATTTTTTAGATATTCAACATGGTTAGGTATGGTAGGGGAGTTGATTATGCATGCATCATTATAGAAACTCATGAATTTTTGTGACATGAATCATGATCGGAACACATAGAATATCATGTTATAATTGGTATGTGGTAGTTGAAAATTCATTTCTATCTTTGAATAATTTAAAAATATATGGTTTTTAATAATTAATAAATAATTTTAAATGATGATTAATGTGGTAATTTGGAATGGGTAAGAAAGGTGTCTAATAGGTAACTAATTATATGATATTTTTCACCATGTGTAATCCATGAACCCAGTTATAGATGGTTGTGGGTTTATGATAGTGCCACTATTTTCAATGTGTAGCATTATATGAGGGAGGAATTTTCATAAAATTTTGTAAATACCTTTTATGTAAATGTAATATTTATGTGTTATGTGTCCTAATAATATTTTTTGGTATTATAGATACATTCCACCACAATGATGTTTTATAGTAGGACAACATGATGACATTGTTTGAAATGTTTCACCAACAACAGGACAAGATTCCTTGATAGTTTATGGTGAAGGAGTTGATGGGAACATCAGTGAGAACATCACTTGATTTATATGGTTCATGGATAGAGAATAATTGTGGGTTTTGTGGATGTTTTTTTATCAACTTGATAGTTTCATTTATAACAAATTTTCACATTATCCATATACTATGTCCCAATGCAGTTGAGTTTTGGATTGAGTCTATCCAGAAAATTCAGGACCATTTGGAGACTCATTCTAATAAAATAGTTATATTGGATTCTTATATGGTGCATATATCATTAATGTGCTGGTGGTATATTCATGTTTGGTATGATAAGTTAAAGGGAATGTAATATAAAGACATACATGAGAATTTCAGGGAGACCTTTTATCTGGAGACACTGATATATGATATAATGGATGAGTTTATGTGGTTGAACTATGGAAGCATTCTAGAGATTTCCTCTATTAGTTGCTTCAATAATTTATAATGCTTCTCCCTCGGGATTCTAAGTGATGGGGAAAGTACAGTAAAACATTTCAAGGATGTAATTAAATTTCATATCACATCCCATGATATTATATCTTGATTAATGAAGATATGATGAAGTGGGGGAGAATGATATCATTTCCAGGGGAACTTTAAGGAGGATCTAGTGGATTACTTGTGGATTCTACTTAATGATAAGGAAATATGTATTCTATGGTTAGGAATAGTTATTATTAGAACCAAGAACTAAAAAATGTGAAATATTATTAGCTAACTAGGGGGATAATTTTCTCAGAGAAATACTCAATTTCTTTTCTATCAGTGGGGTGGGTTGGGTCATATATGTTTCTACTGTCCCCGACCACTAGTAATGTTTTGAGCTTATAGAAAGATGGTTAATATATATTGGTTCTGTAGTAACCCATAATATATGGGTATTGATAGGGGAGATATATGTAACTATTGTATATAAAGGGGGACTTCAACACCATACATGTTGGCCAAATAGAGTTCTACTAGACATGGTGTTGGAGGTAGAATGCATGGACCTTTTGGGAAACAGATCCCACATCAGTAAGGTAATACAGCTCAGGGAACCCAAAACAGATAATATGGAAGAGGAATTGGTCATTATAATGTATTTATACCAACAATTGTGTACATAATTGATGGTCCATTGATAATCATATGTACTATTTTATAGCATATATAATTTTTTGTTAACTTATTGACAAAGGAGCCTCACAGACTATTATATCTTCTAAACCTACGAATGGTTTGAGTCTAAGTGTGTATTTTATTATAGGGTTTTTATGGTCAACACAATTGTAGGTGTATGAACAATATACATCTATCTATTAAAGGGTATTTTTATTAGGTTTGTTGAGTATCATTTCTGTTGGGATATGTACAAACTAGATATGTTAGGTTTTTAATTGATTATGAGTATTTATTTTCTAGTCTATTCATGAGCCCACATTGATTGTTACCATATGAGAGTAATCTTTTTCATATCCTAGGGGTATTATTTTTATTCATCATGGATAATAGTTTATCTATGTAGGACATATAAGGTTTTTCCATTGTAAATTGGGGGATCACAATTTATAGGTTCTCATTGTTTAGTAAGATGATGGGGGTGTGGGATATTATTTCATTCCACCCATAGTGGAATGGTTTTATGATGTTTTCCGTGAAGACGTTTTAGTAATACTACCTGATAGAGAGATGTTTAGTATACAATTGAGATAAATGTAGGAGAAAAAACATCTTCCCTTCCCCCTTAACAAATGTAACTGAAAAAAATTCAGTAGATAAAGTCTTACATGGATAAATTGATGGATAATGGATTTATGAATTCATGTATGTCACCTTGGTTTTGTCCTATTTTTTCTGAGAAATATAATTGGAATGTGACTTGAAATTTTAATTTTAAGAAGATGAACTATATGATAGTTAATAAATGGTATCCTCTTCCATGTATCAATGATCTCTTTTATTAGTTTAAAGGGGATTTTTTATTCTCCATAATCGACTTGTGGTCGGGGAAATATTTATTGAGTGTGAGACATTATAATATACCATGGATGGATTTTATGAGTAGGTATAGACTATACAAGTATTTTTTAATGTTAATTAGAATGAATAATGCTCCTAATATTTTTATGTATTTGATGAAAAAAATCACAGGTACTTATATTAGTTGGTGGCTATTTAATCAATGAAATCATATATACTCCCAAAATCATGATGATAATTCCCAATATATTTGAAATGTTTTGAGTATACTAAGAGAAAATTTTCAATACAAAAATTCATCTATGTTTCAACTATGGATTTACAACTTTAATTTTATGCTCATATCATCTCTGAGGAAGGCCAGTTAGTGGACCTAGAAAACTTTCATGTGCTTGTATATTAGTAATACCCCAAGAATGTTATTGATATCCAAAGAATCGTGGGTTTGGAGGGTAATTTTTATAGGTTCCTAAGAGAGTTTTCTCTTTTGGGAGAACCAATATTATGATTAAAAAATAATGTTTTCTTGTTGAGTAGTCTAGAGCATGTGGGAATTCCTTCTAAGAGTTACGTAACCATTTGACTACAACAATAATTTTTATCCTACTCGAGAAAGGTGTAGAGTAAATCATGTTTTATGAAACATTTAAAATTACAATTAGGATAGTATTGATTATGAATGACCATTACATGGATAATTGATCACGATAGTTTAGGGCACATAAATTTAAGTATCCTATGCATGAGATGGATTTGGGCACAGTGGTTTCTTCCGGAATGTGTTGATGGAATTACCTAGTGAGTGAACGGTTTATTAAGTATAATAACATGAAAAGAAAAATTATATATTTTTAAGATATATTTTAATCTCCATTAGTAGATTTGGTTTTACTGTATTCTATTTTTTTAATTTTACACATCTTATACCCTTGATAATTGAAAAAATGATGCTTATTCTTTATTCGAAAAGACACATATTAATGCAGTCCACGAGTCATGCTCAGAGAGGGAGATGATGAAATTTATATCTGAGATTCACATAGAGGTTCTAGAGGGATAATGTCACATGACCCTCATATCCTTATCAATTTATTCTTAATTTCTGATCCATATCAAGGTAAGATTGTATAAGGATATGGAGTTTCTTCTGCAAGGGAATTCCCTAATGGATGGGAGTCACCTTCTAGTTTGTCTATTGATTGGGATGAAATAATATATGAACAAAACCATGTTGTTTTTACTGTGTTCATTTTTTAGGTGATGATGTTTGAGTTTCATGCCTCATTGTGGGAGGTGAATCTTATTTTGACAAAAATGTACCATGACCTACGTCACTAGTTTTTGTGGCCGAGCATGAAAAAAGAAATTTCATGTTTTATGACATGATGCTAGACCATTAAGTATGTGAATGTTGAGAATCAATGACTGGGTGGTTTATTAAAGTCATTCCCCATTCTTTAATGAAATTGGGATGACATTAACATTACTTTTATGTTAGGTATTCCATTGATTCCTTGGAAACATTATGTGATATGGGAGATTGTGGACATGTTGATGATGGTTTCCCATTTTTTTTCCAACTATATTGACTTTCATATACGATCATTTAGGTTGTATGAATACTTAAGAGATTGTCTATTTTAATGGTGTCCCATGTAGTATAGTTTCATATTGTTATTCAAGCATTACATCATGCTTCCTTAAAGGCTTGAATAAGGCATTTGGTACCCAAGTGATTCTGTGTACATCTTTTCACCTACAAAAATATGGGAAATTATAGATTTATATTTAGGTGTTGGAAGACAAGTTTTGGGAAGGTTACCTTTATTTTTATTATGTCTTGGTCAAAGCACGTAGAGATCATTTATTTATCCTATTACAATAGTTATCAGGTGAAACTTTAGATGGATTCACATGCGGTTATTTATGTTAGACAATGTAGATCACCTCTATGTTGGATAATGGTAGGTTAGTCAAAGTTGTTGGGACCTTGCCTTGGGTAGGAGACATCAGAGGGGGATCAGTTGATTCTTCAATGTATGGATATAGTTCAATTCCAATAGAAGTCTTACAATTATAGGAATCATTTCACTCTTGAATTTATTGTTGGAATCCATGTATTCATTTCAGTTTCATTGAGATTGGGCCACCATTGGATTATAATGAAAAGAAAGTCGATGCCCAAGTATATTGGACTATTTGAGATTGTAGGGAATATCATAATGGTGGGTTAATGATTAGATATTCCACATATGTTTCGAGATATGAAGGATTTCATTAATGTTTCAGAACTTCAGAATTATCACTCTAACCCTCCTTAAGTTATTGATGTTTATAATGTTGAGCTTGATGTTGATGCATTATTTAAAGAGCATCTAATATGTGTTGTAAATCACTATGAGAATGTGCTGCAGAGAACTATTCTATAATTTGTCTATGTAATTTTTAAAAAATAACATTTTACAGAGGAATCATTGGTGTGGGATGAAAATATGAAGGCCTAGTGGAAATACCATTTCACCACATAGGCATAGTGATGATTTGGAGTACCAATCAAGAATGAGCTATTATAAAGTGGTAAAATTTTAACCTTCTGACCATTATGGAGATGTACCCTTCAAGTTTTCAGGTATTCATTCACACTTGTTTTTTTCATAGAATCGTTGGATATTTCTTTTTGGTTGTTTTAATTATATTTTTGGATTTTGAAATCCCATTGGGATATGTATGGTTGGTCCATGATTTGGGAAACCCATTTTGTTTTCCCTAGGAAATCGTGTACCCCATTTGGAACCATATGAAGGGGTGCATGGTATGAAAAACCCATGTCTCCACCCTCCTAAAAAAATTTCACCCTTTTATATAGGGTGTTTCCATGATTTTAATATGTTTCTTTAATCCACTCACACACCTATGAGTAACCATGCAACCCGGGTTGTAGGGGATAACAATTTTAAAAATAGTACAAAAGCATAAAAAAATGGTGTACACAAGATTTTATACCCCTAAAATTTTATAAAAAAATTCAACCCCCACGATTTATATACCTTATCATCTATAGTTGTTCAAAAAAGAATTACCATTAATTTGGAGGATAAAGAGATGATTCTAAGGCTCCCTTAACCACTTATAATGTGAATCGATGATTCAGTCAGAGAAATCGAACCCTCTAAGATATGTAATCTATTCATCATTTATATTCCTCTATCTCCAATCTATAACCCCCCTTTATATAGGGATGAATTCCATTCATTATGGTTTTTTAGTTCCTTGTTTTTATAGATCTTGTACCTTTGGATATTGACCATAAATATTGATCCTAGACTACCTTCATCATTGTGAATTATATCCCTCTACATAAAATTGAGGGATATGGTTTCCTTATAAATTGTAAATTATATTTAGGTAGGTGATCTTTATGGTTTCCTTATAGTTCTATTGTGTTTCCCTCGGGGGCGATGGTAGTTAAAATAGAAAATGGTGAATTTGAATCTATGAAAAAGTGCGACCCTTCACAGATCTCATTGGACCCATTGGAGAAAATAATGCATGGTTTATTAGAAGCCCATGGGTTGTTAGAATTACCTTTAAATAATGATAAATGTAATCTATAAGGGGAAATTGGGAGATTATGAATTCAAAAAAAACCTTACTTCATGGTTTGATTATGGGTGTTAAGGTGTTTATTTTCATAACTATGTATTGTTAATGTGATATTAATAATTGATGATAAATGGACTAATAGTGAAATTTTAATTTTATTCTTTATAATTAATATAGTGAACCATGGATATCATCGATAATTTAAATGGCCCACAATGATGTGAATTATTGAAAATAAGGATAATGAAGTTGAACCATGTTATGAATTTGATTTATGTGATATTTTTAAATGATTGGAAATTCAGTTGTTGGTCAAGGACTGATTCTCCAAATACCTAAGGGGTTACCGAATTCTTCTATAAGACCTCGATACATAATGGTGAACAATGATTTGTGGGTCGTGGACTAATGCTCTAAATACCCATGGGGTTCCTGACTAAAGATCTTTGGGAATGAGTTATTTCGATTGGACTAATGTTCAATGTTCTGAAAATAATTTCCCCCGAAGCGATGTACAAGAATACAAAATAAAATAGAAATTATATTAATAATGAATCCCATAAATGATTTAATTGTAATATCCCTATGGTGTATGGGTCCGACTCTAGAATTGGATGAAGTATCTCTGATGTTATTAGTTAAAGAATAATAAATTTTAAGCCAATTCAATTTTTCCCATTTTATATTCCTTGTTTATACAAGTGAATAAAATATTATAGATTATATATTTCTTTAAACATCGTTGTTGGTGGCTTAATGAGTATCACTCAAACCATAGTCAAGTCTCCATATTAGTATCCAAATAGGCATCACGTTTACATGATATTTTAAGGGAAATAACCATATATTAGATGTTTGTGTTAGGATTCGTTAAGGATAAAGGTACAGGGGACCATACAACATACCAAGAACTAATTGGGAGATGTTAGTGTTGGTTTATTTTCATTTTACACAAAACTAAATACTCATATATAATGAAATATATTTTACTTTGTATTAAGGTTATTTTTCTATATTGGGTTAATCATGAAATTCTTTTCATTATTATTTGTCTATTATTATTAAATGGATACTGATTATTTATATCAAATATTTTAAAACATTTTTATATAGGGTATAGTCTCTCCAAATTACATATTAGACCCTCCCTAATAGTGAATATACTCTGGAATACAAGAAGGAATGTCTAAGGTCATTTAATGAACGGGTTTGGGGCATCGATTTGTGGCACCCATGACATGATGTTAAATATATTAATCATAAAATAATTAAATCTTCATCCGGAAAATTATAAATTTTATTATATTTATATGACCATCAATATCCACCCTATATTACATCAAAAGGAAAGTTAAAGTTTTGATCATGCGTATGTCTTTATCACCTCCTTCACGCAGTGGTATAATTAATTTTCCACCACCATCTTAAATGGATGGTCATTTTGATGAGATTAAAGATTATATATAAGTTTTATGACACAATTATTATTCGTCAATTTTAATAACCTATCTTCATAACTATATTCCATTATTTTGGAAAACTATAACATCGCTCATGTATATGTGAGGACTACCGCCTCCATGAAGTGATGTGATTCATTTACTAATTCTAATTTACATGTATAATAATTGGGATCTATTAAATGAATATATATGATATATATGATATAATTATGATTCTATGAAGGTAAAATATTTTATTACATCAATTTCATTCAATGTTTTGAAAATGAAAAAGAGTATCCATGCGTATATAAGACCTAACATGTCTATTAAAAGTGTAAATCATTTTTCTATAGAAAACTTTAATGGATTATTAATATTATGTATATAATGAATATATAATATCTATATATCTAAATTAATATTCTTGAGATTATGGAATCATGAGACTTGTAAAAGGAATAAAACTAAAGAACCAAATCATACTTGAGTAAAGAGATATTTAACACTCAGAAATGATGATTCTAATAATGATTTATTAATAAAAATGTATTAAAATGTTATAAATGAATCATATATTTTAGATAATGTATGTTTATGGTTCTGGTGTATAATTATAATAAAATGAAATTTATTAGAATATGGTATAAGATATCTTATGAAGCAATTCTGACTTAATGGATGTATTTACTTCATAATATCATAATCATTCGAGATTATTTATTTTTATAATTTTACTAGGGGAATTATTTAATCTTCATATCCGAAATCTAAAATATTTTCTTCTCATACGGTAATTTATAGAAATATAATATTTCCCTTTAATTTTCCTCTATTATACAAGTAATGATACTAATATAATAAATCTACTGAACATAGTCTTTATTTCCCCCTTTGTAAAAAAATAAATTTTTCTCTATATCCATGTTTTATAAAATATTGTCAATTATGTTATTACCAATATACTAAGACATTTCAATTTATTTTATACCCATGAATGATTTTTTTTAAAAAGTAATGATAATATTATTTTAAATTTTTGAACTCGGTGCTTTTGACATTTTACTAAAAATTTAAAAGGAATCATTGTTGTAACATACATAGATTGAATATAATTTTCTACTCATATAAACACTCACTTTTTTGAATATTACATTAAAATTTACAATGATAATAACAAAGAAAATTGTTTTCCAAATATTTTATTAATATTTATAAATTTTGAAAATATGATTTAAAAATGAAATGTTAATTTTCCTCATGAGAATTTTCAATGACCATTTTAAGGAATTTTCATTTCTGTCAATATCTATTGTTAAATTCGAATTTTTTACGAGTTTATAAAATAATGATACAAGGTACCATGTTTCTACCGAAGTATTATGATTGGTTTTACATGGGAATGTATTGATATTTCATATTTTAATTCTTATAAAATGTACAATTATTGATTTTTAAGGAAATTTGAATAAGTTTTATTGTTTATTAGAATGATTAATGTATTGAAAGTATTATGTGATGATTAGGGGAAATAATTACATACCTCCTTGATCCATTAATTTGTCCCAAGATATAAATATTTTTGTGTATTTGGATACAACCTTTCTCATTTATATTTGATATATTGGAATGAGGACTCAATGATATGTTTAAGATGTATGGAAGTAAGAATTTTATCATTATGAAACGATGTATTTTCATCCATGTTATTATTTAAAGTATTTTGATATCCCGAGATAATTTACATTTTTTTGATTATTTATTTTCTACTATATTATCAAAATTTATTCCTTAATTATTATTTTTGTCTTATTAATTATTTATTAACTTCTATGGCATGCGTAACCCTAATAATAATATGATCCCACCACTTTATCACATTTCCATTACCAATGATACCAAGATTTTTAATTTGAAGTATAAAAAAGGTCATCCTTTAGATAAAACTGATGTTCTCAAACTAATTTTTTTTATATTATATTTCTTCAAATATAATGTTATATTCAATTATGTATCAGGTTCAATATTACTAAGAATATATTTATTTCTTTGCGATGACATCACTAGTATCTAGTGAAAATGTATTAAAGTAACCATAAATAATATGTTGTTGGGGTTGGGGTCTTTATTGTTTTCTCAGATAAATCACAGCCATTACCTTTGGTGATATATTTATGAAATATTAAATTTGGATACATTTCCCAATAATATTATGGTGGGATATGTCAAATTAAATAATAATATGATATTGTTTTTACTTGGTGGTGATTGAATGGTTTCCTACTGATATATACCAAAATAATTACTATATATGGTTTTTTTAAATAGATAGATATATAAGTAACTACCATGAAATTAGTTCATTGTGTATATATCGACTATCATTCCAGTTCATGGCGAGTGTTCCCTTATGACACACCTAGTTTGATTCTTCAAGGTATATTCTTGGGTAATTGACATTTTCATTAACCAAAATTATGAATAATTCTAAAATAATTCTATTATTTTATTCTACTCAATGAAACCATGCATAAGATTCTAATGTTAGTTATACACAAACTTAAAATTTATGTTAAGTGTTTTAGTATCTTCAAATAAAACATTACAATCCATAATTATAGTATCTAATCTGGTATATGTAATTATTTAAAAATCACACCAAGTAGAAGGAATGTAATCTTAATCAATTCATGGAATCCATGAATCAGATTCCGTCCTATCAATAATATTTATGATGGATCCCAGATTGAAGAAATTATTACTATATTGGGGTAACTGAATCATGTTACGACAAAAAAAATTCCTATGCTGAGATATATGTTATCCTATAATATAGTGTAACAATATATGACTATTTCATTCCAAAAAAAATTCTATATTATTACAAGAAACAGAAAATAATTGTTTTATAATGATTTGGATATGTATAGTAAAATATATATTACTCACATTATGGATTATTAAAATGGATAAGGTTTTCATGGTAGTTCTAATATGATGGGGGGTAAGGATCAGTTGTGGTCATTGATTCTAAAAATTAAGGATGTGGTAGAAATAAATATCATTAAGTGAAATGATATTAATGTACATTTCATTGAAAACAATTTCCTTTTTTTAATTATTTGATAAAGAAATATGATATCAGAATCAATGATAATAAGAATAAGAAAATTCTTCTAAGAATTATTTTATATTTAAAGGATAAAAATGATTTTTGTATTCTTTGTATGTAATATAAAGATTATGACGAACCATTTATATGATGTGTTAAGTAAATTCAATTTAAGGGAACTAGTCTCCCAGAAATTCTCTTCATTTGAGGATATAATATCATGTGCTGTCAAGATAGAAAAATAATTCATGATGTATTATGGAATTGAAGAGAACAAACTGAGAAATAGGATAGTTGAATAAAATATTTAATGGTAATAAGTGAAATGTGGATTTTAAAACATGAGATACATATTGATAGAAATATCAAAATAAACACCTAAAAGGGAAATAGATATATCTATATGTGTGGAAAAAATTTCAATATGATCATGAATTCAGATATATGTTTGAAACCATAAAAATATAGTTCAATATCTACAAAAACATTGGACACTATTCTAACCAATATTCCAAATATCAAGGTAAAATTCCATATAATAATCCAAGGAGAGAATTCCATGCTGAAAAAATTACTATAGCTAATGTGGATGTCCCTAGAGACATGAAAACGTTACACCTATCAACCAATATAGAATTGTAAATATAATATTTGATTTATTTTAAACCCATTATTTTTTATCTGAATAATTTTATAAGGGTATCTAATCACAACCTCAACAATTTGATGTTGAGTTACTATTAAATACACCTAATGTTAGGGTGATTACATCATCGGTTTATAGGTCCTCTCTATTTTTTTTGTAATTTCATTCCTTATAATATTTTTATTCTTCTTCTAGTTGAGCTTTATGTAATTTATGTTTTGGATTAGATCACAATATTTAGATCTCATATAAATTTTCAATTAAAGAAAGATACAATTGATGTCCAAAAATCATCCTTCAAAATACTACCGATGCGAGGATGTACCTGATAATCGAATAGAAATTACTTTAATGATATGGGGTTTACAATCTATTCATGTGGGATATTTATCTCAGATAGATGAGGGAAACTCAACATTAATCATATTCCAATTATACAAGGTTTATTTGATATCTACCCTAAGTAATTTCCAATTCTTCCCCTAAATCAGTTATAAGTGTTTTTAATTGAACTCATTCATAATGTAATGCATAATTTATTGACTCCTAGAGAATAGACATGATATAATTATAATAATAGAAGATGAAACTACAATGAATCTACATAATGGATTCATTCAGCCTAGTGATTATCCGTGAGGTGAAATATATCTTTTTCTTAATAAGAATGTTTGACCAAGGTTTCTATGCCTTGATTATTTTAAAAATTACAAGATTACTATTAAGAATATTCATTATATACCCCATATCAATGACCTATCAGTCCTTTTTTTGGGTGCTCTATATTTTTTTAAGATTGATATTAAATTTGTATATAATTAGTTAAAGGTTAAAAAGGAGGATATAAAAAGGAATCCTTCTATACGGTGTTCTGCCATTATGAATTTATAGTAATTCTATTTGGACTTATCAATGATCGGGATATTATTATAAAATCAATTAATAGAGTCATTATAGAATAACATGATCGTATTTTAGTATTATTTGTAGATTATATTCCAATATAATCAATCTGCAAGGAAGATCATGAAGAACATTTGTTAATTGAGATAAAGACCCAAATAGAGGATTAGTGTTTTTCTAAATTTTCAAAGTGTTCCTTATTTCAAAAGAAATGTTAATTAAAGGGAAGTATAATATGATGTCAGGGTATATTATAGTATTTATCAAAGGTTGAATTTATTGAGAGATATAATAGTCCAAATAAAGTAGTTGAGGTTTGAATTATTCTTTAGTAGATAGGATAAAAACAAATTTTTATGAGGGATTTCAAATTACTATATAATCTAATCACAAAGTGTAATATTAAGGGGGTTATAATTATATAAATAGTAAATGTGATGATAATTTCATAGAACTAAAGAAATAGACTATTAGTATTCCGGTTTATACTATACGTTATAGAGTAGAATGGTTTTTGATCTATAACAATGCATAAAATAAGGTATTGGGATGTGTTGTCATGTAGAATGATTTTGTCATATATTTTTCCAAACAATAATATAAGGTTCATTAAAAAAACAAATCATGAATTTCAGTTAGTTTCTATAACATATTCATTAATTATATGGAGTAATTATCTTTTTCAATAAATTTGTGACATATATACCAATTTTAAATTTTTATAGAATATATTTTTTGTAGAAATAGTTTAAAATTCACTACATAACATAGTTAGAGTTGATAAAACTATATAATTTCTTAGTAAAGAGAAACCCTTGGTATGAAAACAAGTTTGTTTAAGGTTTGAGCCAAAATGATCATGCTATATTATCTATAATGAGGGTCACATAAGTTCCATTATTTTAGGAATTGAAATGAATGTATATGTCAATATTGAATAAAGGAGATAAAAATTATCTTTCTATAATGTGTGATCAATCAGTTAATTATCGTTATATTAAAGTGGTATACAAGGAAGACATGTAGTTGAAAAATATGGTTCTATATTTTCTTAATTTCAAACCCGATTTTGATAGAATGATAATATTTCAGAACCAAGTAGATATCCTGTCAATATGATATTTTAAGGAGTTATTTAATGAATTAAAATGATTGTCATCTATTATTCATCCATTATGTACAAATATTTCTAGGGATGTTAAAGATTATTTTTTTTGGGATAACATGAAACATGATAATGTTGAGTGGGTATCTTAATTTATGGTTTCATATAATGTTGTGGTTTAATGACATATTTCATAGGAGATGTTATAAAAATTACCCATACCCTAATTTAAATGGGAAACATGACCATTTAGTTCCTCTTAAAAATCCTCAAAACATCTAAAGGATACTATACAATATGGGTCGTAGTCTAAAGCATTATCAAATTAATGGATTTTTTATTTAGAGAATATTAATCTCCAAACCAAATTAATCAGTCTCTAAATTAATTGGGTGGTAATATTTCATTAAGAAGAAATACAAACTGTATATGATCATCATATGAGAATTAACTTAATAGTTTGGTGATTATTTCCAAGATATCTAGATTAAGAGATGTGTTTTAGTACTCCTCACAATCCTCAAATGGATGGCCAAGATAAGATAACCTCTTGAACGATGAAGTATTTGTTGTGGCCTTGTTCCATTTATTTAAGACATTCTAGTGATCAATAACTTCCCCTAATTGATTCTTCTTAAATATTTATCATTCATTAGAGAAATAAATAGGCTCTACATGAATCCTGGAGTGGAAATATGTGTATAACTGTTATTATTTGGGATAAAGTAAAAGAGAGAAATCCGTTGTGACCAAATATGGTTATGGAAATGGTAAGGGTTTTCATATCCATTAGGCATCACATAAAAGAAGGTCAGAGTCAAAAAAAATGCTAACAATAATTAGTGAAATATGGAATTCAAATATGGTGAAATTGTATTTCTATGAATATCTCCATTCAATTAGGCAATGAGATTAATAAATATTGTAATGCTGATCTCTATATATATTTTCCCCTTTATGATTCCTCATCGAGTAGGGAATCTTGTATATCACTAGGTGATACAACTAAAACCCTATAAAGTTAATAATGTGTTCTATGTATCTCTTCCGATTAAGTAAACAATATATCCTTAAAATTTCAAATACATATAATTTTTAAAGATATAGTATAATATTTTCTATGAACAAAATCATATTGGAATGATGCATCTTATAGATAAAGTGTTACATAACAACACCACCCATCTGGATAATTTTCTCTTATGTAATCTGATATTTAAAGTAGCTATATAAAACCCCATAGATGTGATGAATAGAGATATCCTCATTTGTTTGTATCAATGTGATATAATATTATGTAAATAATTAATTATAATTTGGGTAGAATATAACCCACAAATATTTTATTATATTTTTCCTTCCAAATAAATTTTATTTGTTCAATATATTTTGACACATGAAACCCATTGTCTAAATGAACTGCAATACATTATACCGTTAAAATGAAGATATTAAATTTTTGGAATGAAAAATAAAAAACTTTTTTTTAATATTAAGTATAATTGTGTTAGAAAAATTTAATATAATGATAGATAAATTCTCAATTTTTTTAAAGTCAGTATACACATTAACAAGAAATTATCTTTATTTGTATTTATAGGAAACAAATATTATTAATTTATTTCAGACATACAAAATATATAACAAAAAATATCATAATTTTTTAAATCATAATGTAAAAATTTATCTTATGTTGATTTTTTATGTCTTTTTGAAAATACATATTTTTCAATGAATAATGAAAATAATAATTTTAAATGAAAAATAAAATTTCATTTAACAAATTTAAAAACATATATTATGTTCTAAAAATTTCTTAAACATATCATTCGATAAATTATATTATGGGTAATCGAATTAAGTCATTATAATCCATTTTAAGTATAATATCGATATAAAAAATGTTTATATTTAATAAATAATTTTCTTTGGAAACCCCATTTTCAAATCATTTTATGTGATTAACTTGAAATTAAATGTCTACACTTCTATCATTATAATTTAATGAAACTAATTCAATTTTTTAATCATGAAAATGAATCTTATATAGTATGTTTAAAATAAATTTTTATCATAATAAATAGTAAAAAATAAAAAATAGTAAAAACCATTATGGTCATAATGGGTTTATTGAGGGAGCTTATACCATAAGATAAAGATATTTTTTCAAGTTAAACATGCATAAATTCTATTAAATCGACATATTTCGACCATATACTATATCAAAATTCAATATATATCCATGCGTAATAATTTTTCATTTGCATGATTTTATTATATTTTTAAATTAATTATATATTTTGGTCTACTTGAAATACTATTTTGAGGGGCCTTATGAAAGGATCTAAAGGAGGCCTTACAATGAAGACGTAATTGTCTTACCCAAAAAAAATCAATTTATTTCATCTTTTAACTTCATAAAATATATGGTATTCATTATATAATAAGAATTTTATTAACATTAATTTTCGTATATTTTTATATGAATATAGAACAATAAATATTATACATTTACTTCATCAAATTGAAATTGAAAGTGGTGATCATGCATATAAGTGCACTACCACCTCCACATAGTGATACAATTAACCTTCCTTCACCATATATCGTGTATGGTTATTATGGTGGGATTATAGATTATATGTGATATTTATGAATAATTATTGTTTAGTAATTATAATATCATAACTAACATCTTACTTTAAAATCTCGTGGTAAATGATGAGGTTGCTCAGGTGTACAAGTGGACTGCTACCTCTATGAAGTGTTGTGATTATTTTTTTGATTCATCTTTACATGGATGGTAATCATCATGTATTTAATGAATATATATGAAATATTTGATATAATAATTCTTTTTTAGGGATAAATATTATTTAACATTCTTCGATTCTATCCACTGAAAATATACAACTGTTTTCATGTGTCCATATAGCCTATCGTCCCCAAGAATGGCATAATTTTTTTATCTATAACAAATATAATTAATTATGAATATGTATATAAATAATATAAAATAAATTTATGTCAGGAAGATAATTTTGAATATCTTGTTTCCATGACCAAGATACAAAGACCAAAACTATGATATTAAAAACTGCTTAAATAATGAGATTATTATCACTCATAAATACATTTTTAACAATGAAATATTATTAAATGGGTCATTAAATGTTAGAAGTTGATAATATAATATATTATAAGTAGTTATATGATTTTATAATATAATTATAATAATTTTAAATTTATTATATAGGTGGTTAGAATCACATATGAAGAATGGTAGTCTTGTTGTATGAGATTATTTCAAAATCCCATCATTATTTGGGACTGTTATTGGTTCAGTATATTATAAGATAAGTATTTGATATTTATATCTTAAAACAAATATATAATAATATAATGTTGTTATTCCAAAAAATTAAATTTTTTCCAATGATTTTACACCCATTTACAGCACTAGAGACTGCAAGAATATTTTTTTTCGGAAAACTGGATTAATTTCTCTATTCGTTCGAAGATTAGTTTTCATCCATATCCATATTTCATAAAATGTATTAATTTTTTTAAAAATATCTAATGATTTATTAAATTTATTTTTAACAATGAAATAAATTTTATATATATTTTAATGGAATATTATTTTATATTTTTAAATAAGTTACTTTTAATTTTTTTAAAAAAATAAAAGGAATCAATGTTTCTAGATAAACGACATGAATGGAAATTTTTATTATAATGATGAAATAATGTTTTAAGGATTGAATCTAAATTTTTTATATTTATTTCTAAATAAAATTATTTTAATAATATTTTAAAAAACATTATTATTTAAATATGTGGTTTTAAAAAGAAAAGGGAATTTTTCTCAATTTATTTTATAGTGATACATTCATGAAATTTCATTTATGTTGATTTCTGTTTTTATGTTATTAATTACCGAGGTTATACATTGATGATATGATCAACAACGATTCTATAGAAATTTTATGATATATTAGAATAAGGAATGTGTTGACATTCTATATGGTAGTTTATATTATAGGGAAAATTATTTAATATTGTTGAATGTTGTGTAAGTCGTATTTTTTATTAATATAATGAATTCATTGGACATGTCAAGTTATGAGTGGGTAAAAAAATTACATTTCCCCCTAATACATTAATATGTATCATGAAACAAAACAGTTTGGGTATTTTAGTGATGAATTACCCATATTTGTTAGGTATCTTGGATTAAGGCCTCGATGGAATGTTTAAGTTGTATTTTGTTAATAATTCCATAAATTTGAAATCTTGTATTTAATTATATGTGAATATTTAAATATTTCAGATAACCTTGGATATGATTCAAGATAATGTGAATTTTTATATGGAATTATTTTATCATCCTTTATTTCTTCCACTATAATTTTCCTACTTTTTAACACCCTAATATTTTAGAAAATATTTTTTAAAATAAATTTATTTCAATGATATGTTGTGTTACACATAACATTGAGTTTAAGAAAACAGTGATATACTAATAAAAATTTACAATTTATTGTGATAGTTATTTCTAACCTATTATAATGGATTGTATAAATAATAATAACAAATTTATGTAAATTATATGGTTTAAATAGTCTAGAAAATTAACATTTGGTTATTAATTGATTATAAATTAAAAAAGATATAATATGAATGTAAAAGAACTATATTTATAAAAAACAGATTTTATACTTTCAATAAGATTTCAACTTAATATAAGGTTTATCTATTATGAACATTAGTTATTTTGGATCACTGTGAGAAAGTAAGTGACATGACGTTGTTTTAAATGGTGGAAAAATTAAAATTGAGTAAATCACCTTAATTTTAAAAAAGGAACCATCCTTTGAGAATCTGAAGGGTTAATGTAGCAAAATATTATTGCTACATATGATTAAATTGAAGATAAAGAGGAGATGAATATAGTAGAAAATAGAGTCTCTCCTAAGAAAAGTAAAGAACACAGCTCTGATGATATCACTGATGCTGAAACATTATTAGAAATAATTTAGTCTCTAACCTCAAATAGGGGGAGAGAAAGAGGTCAGGGGCACGGTCGAGGTAGAGCGGGATGGCTTGTTCTTCTAGAGGATAAATGAAAACTCATAGAAAGATTAATGAAAAAGATAGATATGTAACTGTTGGTGGTGGATTTTGTTCATTTTGATTATTGTACTCTCTTAGTAATTTTTTTACTTGTTTTTTTATAAAAGAGGTGAAACCTCTAACATTTTCTAAATTTTTTTTAGATAAATGGTTATTTAAATGTGAGTTATTATTTTCCTTTTTCATCCATCGAAAAATTTGAAACCACATTCATGTATACGTATTACCAACTGTCTCCACGAACGGTGTAATTCATTTTTCTATATGAAAATTTATCTATGCCGATAAATATTTTTATAATGAATATATATTACACATATATAATAATTAATGTTATTTTATCAATGTAACCATGAAAAAATTACAACGAAGAATCACATTAAATAAAACAATCATGAAAAACTAATGAGTTATCAACAAGAATAGTTATTTTAATAAATAATTGCTAATAAGCGGGTGATAAAAGGTTATCGGTAAATATTATATGATATGAAATATATTATTTTGGTTATGTAATATATTTATAATTGAACTATATTTATTTTAAATAGAGTTATAACATTTATAAGTAATGTCATGAATCGAGGAATGATATATTTTTGTCACTTGAATTTCTGAAAGGGACATTCCATATTAACCAAATTTTTTTTTATGTTGTGTATATAATACCCATGAATTTATTTTATGATTCTTGATATGCAATTTATGGTTATTTAAATATCCATATATTTTTTCATTTCTGGTTTTTCTGATTTAAAATTTACCAAAGTGAGAATATTTTTATGATCAAATCTCATTTTTTTTCAAGATTATATTGAATTTTATTTAGATGATGAAATTTATTGATCTATAATTCAATAATAACATGAATATTATTCCACTCATGTAATTTATATGGAATACTTTTTTCCTTCCATTTCCTCATATTAATTGATGGAGAGTCAAAAATATGTGTTCAAGAAAATTTTCTTTATTTATCTATTTGATCCAAAATTATTTATTTCACAAGATGATGTATTTAAAAAATTAAATTAAATTTTAACTAAAATATATTTATATATTATAGAACATATTTATCAATGTTTTAATTTTTACAAAATGGATTTGTGGAATCAACTTATGGTTTTCTAAAATATTTTCTTTTCACATTTTTTTAGAAAATGTGAAAATAATCCTAGATTTAACATACAATTTATGAATATAAAATCCAACTATAATGAAAAATCAATAATTTTATGATTATTATATATGTTTACAAGGTTATTATAAATTTAAATTAATTTTCAAAATGTTTTTTCAATTTTTATTTAAATAAAAACGTTATTTTGAAATTTGAAAGGTCATTTTTATCAATAATATTTTAATGAAATTTACATGGTTTTCAATTCATCACTACCAAAATGTTTTGTTTTTAGTCATATTAGGGATTTGATGTAATTTTAAAATCATTATTAACTTTTGAGATGTTTTGTGATTATTAAGGATGATATGTTTCAGAAATCCATTTAATTTCCATGGGTTATACATTGATGGAATTGTTACATGCTCATGAATCCTGTTTTATTTTAACATGTTATTATATGAAGATATAGTGTGTATTTTATGTTCATATGGTATAGATGTATATATTTTTCACATTTTTATATGTGTTACAAGAATTATATATACTTCTAATTAATTTGGTAATGTATTCTATTTTATGATGAGTATGTAAATAAAATTTATTTTCTAGATCCACTATGGGAAAAAATTAAATGTGCTTGATCCATAATGGGATGCATGTGTGGATTCCTAATCCATAGTGATATAGAAAATATGTTGTATTTATAATTATTCTATTATTTTTTTCTCTATATAGTAAACCATGACATATAAAATTGTTTCCAAATTTATGATGGTGAATTTTTTTTTGGAATTAACTTATGGATCACGATTTTATTTATGGTGGTTTCTCACTCATATGATTAATTTCCTAAGAAGTGATAAAGATTTATGTTATGACTTAGGTCTATGATATTTGATAGTTTGGGTATTAAAATTATATTTTATCATAATAATTTCATACAATAAATATTATCTTTTTTTTTCATACCAACATTGATTGATATATCTAATGTTAGTACTAACTGAGCTTCTTAGTTCAACCTTAATTATGTTCCCATTCCTTATTTTATCAAAAAACGTTTTATGGAATATATTTCTATGGTAATTAATAACTGGGAAGATATTTGATGGAGTTATTGATGATATTTCATGTAATATGACGATTGTCTTTGTAGAAATAATAGACACTAAAACATTATGGTACTTATGCATGTATTTCTGAAATTTATTGAATATTAATTTAAAAAATTCAATATTTATCAATGAAGGATCCTAGGTAACAATTTTTTGTATTAGATATAGTTTAATTCACACTTTTATAATTAATGTTTGAAATTATTAGTGAAAACCATAGGGATAAATCTTTGTATAGGTTACCATCTTAATATTTTTGTGGGAATTAGATAATGCTAAATTGTAGTCTGTATTAGTGGTAATTACCTCATAATACTATATCCAAGGATGGGGGTTTAAATCCTATGGAGCGTAGGTACTGTATCATCACTGTAGCATTTCTATAGTAGCAGTGAGTGACACTATAACTGTAATAGGTACTAAATACATTACTATATTTGTAGAGATAATACAGTAGGTATAATAGCATTATAGGTACTATATAAGTACTATTCCCAGAATGGGACTTTGGAAAAACATTTAACCTTCCTGAAAAAATGAGCTTCAAATCCACTATTCCTTCAATCTATGTAATGGGTCTCTTCCTACCTAGTTAAAATGAAGTCCTTCCATTTCATAATAAAAAAGTTCCTTCTGCCTCCAATTTTACAAAATTAAATATATTATGTGGTTATCCTTGAAACAAGAACCATCATCAATTCTATATGTGGTAGGGGGTTGGAATAAATACATCATGGGTTTACAAATATGAAAAAAGTTTTTTTTGTGTCTATCTGATTTATCATTCTGATTCATGGTGAGTGTTCCATTACTTCTTGACTATTTAGACACTTCTAAAGGATATTCATGTGTTAATTTACATTTTTCTTTATGAACATATTTATTATAATTTAAAGGATGCTGATTATGGATGAGCATGGTTAAACCTAAGGTGTTAATAGATTAATAGAATGTGTCATGAATTTAGATTCATATATTTTTTCAAGATAGTGTGTTTTCCCACTATGGTTATTATTTCTCACATTTTTATTATTGGTTTTATTCCAAGGAAATATCTATATTAAAATATTATAATATTCATTGTTATGGATCATTTAAGGAATATATAGATGAGAAAACTAATTATTTTTGAGATATAATGCACAATCCTATTTATATTCTCATAGAACATTCTCAGTGCATGAATCATGATGCTATTCTATATTATCAATAGTGGAAAATAGTGTACTATTGAGTCTTTCGTGAGGAAACATCCACTTTCCATTAGTGTGTTTTCAAATCCATTAGGAGATAAGTGACGGATAAATACCATTGAGATTATATTTTCTATAATATAGCGCATGGAACATGAAAATGTCTTCTTATATTTTTATTATTTGGAAGGTGATAAAGATCAACTATTTAATCTTATTAAGAATATTATAAAAGAGAATAAAGTTTAATATATAGAATGGGATATTTTTTTTGGATATCATTCATCATGTATTTACATAATATTCTAAAAACAATAATATATAAGGTATTACTTGATCTTATAAAAAGAAAGATGAATTCATTATTAGTTGTGAGGAAACGTTTACAAGACATTGAAGGTATGCTTTTAGTATAATAATTAGAACAAAAAAAAATTTATATATGATTTTTTGTATTACAAATTATGTAAATGTTATTATCTATATGGTAATTTAGTATCAGTTTTGAAATCATTCAATGTTCACTAAATGTAGAATTATAAATTTCACATTCCCATAATTCATATGGTTTTGATAAAAAATGATACAACGAGACTTTGGAAAACATGAATTAATAACATAGTGGAATGATATTCTAGCCATAAACGTGCCTCAAACGCGTGATGAATCATCAACATAATTACTTTATATGACGCATGTGGTTCATTATAGGTAAAAAGGTAACTCACAATGCCCTTCAATGTTGAATATCTATGAATGATATGATTAATTTAATATATGATAAGAATACTACATATAATTCCCCACACATATTATAATCATTAAAACAAAAATATTATGTTAATTATTACTTCAAATGCATGTATATGAAGTTTGATGATTACAATTGACATTAGAGATCTCTTTTGATCAATGGAAAAGGGAAAATTCATGAGATCTCAACTAATAATATAGGATACAATAATTATGTGGTGAAATGTATACTTATTATCCCCAATAGAACAACTAAAATATTATATGATTATTTCTCCACCAAATATTTTATATATGTATAATTTCCAAAGGGTATTTAATTACAATCATAATTATTATATTTTGTGTTTCTATTTCAAACTCTTAATCGTATGATTGTCGCATCTCAAGTCGATAGTTCCTCTATAATTTTTATTGTTGAGAAAGTTATTCCTGAAAATATTTTGATTATTTCATTACTTGAATATAATGAGATTCTAGGAACCTATTTTGTTTCATTATATAAATCTTGTATTAATTTTTTATGAAAATAAGTTCAAATTTGGATTTAAAATGAACCAATGCTAATTTTATTGATCGAATATGAATAAAAAAATCCAAACAAAATTATATAAAATTTGTGGATCTTAATCAATATATATTATGTATATTTTTCATAAATGATTGGGGAGAATCTCATCATTGAATATTTACTTATTTTATTGGAGTCATATCATTTCATTCTAGAAGAATATCATTTTCTTTGATTAATTCATGATGTTGAGTTTTCAATATAACTTATTCCTAGTCCTACAACACTTTCAATGAATCCTCAATGAAGTTTCCCTAATTGAGTTTACATAATTGAATAATTAACTCTAGGATAATCTTGACATGCGATTTATTCAGACAATTTCATCACTACGTGCTTCACTAAATATTTTTCATAAGAAGAAAGGCAGATCAACGTGACACATTGTATTAGTTATCATGAACTAAACAAGATATATTTATAGTAATAGTATCATATACCATGTATGGGTGATTTTTGGGATCGATTATTAGGAGAGAAATAATCTTACATGATTGATCATTTATCTGGGAACTATTAGTTTATTGTAAATAGTGAATTAATATTCAATACAACCTTACAAATGAGTTAAAAACACTACAAATTTGTAGAGATTCCATTTGGACTAAACAATTCCATAGATAATTTTAATGGATTAAATGAATATAGTCTTTTAATATTACCATTATCATTTTCTGGTACTATTTAAAAATGATATTCACATATACTCAAATAGAAATTAATATCATGCATATCCTATGAGAATGTTACTGAAGACCCTAAGGAAAAATTAATTTTATAAAAAAATATCCATGCTTATTTTTTGGATTTGGAAATTTTGATTCCTGGGTCATAAAGTATCATGTGATGTTATTTGAAGGGATCCTTCAAAGAAAGAGTTTTTGGGAATTGAACTAGAACAACGACATTTACTGAGATACATAGTTTTTATTTTTTATCAATATATTATCAATTATTTTTGGATAATTTCTCATGAAGTTATAATCCAATCAACATGTTAACTCTAAATGGATCCAAGTTTCATAGGATAAAAGTTTATCAGAAACCTTTCATGGAAATGATGTGAATGTTATTAGGTGAACCTATACATACCTTAACCTTTAGTGGAGATGTTATTTTAGTCTATAATGATGCATTACATAAATAAATGGTTTTAAATATACTTCAAAATGTTATTGTGATTTCTTATACCTCACGATAATTGCAGGTTTATGAGAAAAAATAGCCAACTCATTATTTGGAGTTAGTTGGAGTACATTTTTCATTAATTATTTGGAGGTATTATATTTATGTAGCATGTTGTGATATATACACTAATAATGAATTATTAAATACTATATTAATTTGAAAGAAGTATAATATGCACCTGAGAAAATGGTTGGAGAAAGATAAAGAGAATTACTACCCAATACATTACCATTATTTGAAAGCGATTAAGGTGTCCACTACTTTGAAATGAAAGGACAATGTTATCTTATCTATGATGAGGATAAAAAATATAACCAATATTTCCATATTTTAAGTGAATCAATATATAAATTTTTATGGAAGGGGGGAAATATCATCTTTATCAAATGTGTGAAACTATCTATCTCTGTTATAGATAAAGAAGGAAAATATGGAAGATGTTTAAATACCGAAGGGGAAGGGAAATTTTTTAGAATTAATCCTTGATTATGATTTAATTAAAACAATTATGAACTTTTTGTGTTCCCTCAATACATATTTTAGATGAGGATTTGTTATATGAGGCACATAGTTCATCATTATCCTATTATCTTAGAATTATGAATTTGTATATATATTTGAAAGATTATATTTGGTAGGACAAAAAGAAAAGAGATGTTATAAAATATGTATCTATGTGATTTATATGTCATAATTTAATTACTAGGATATAAATTGATAACTGGATTTTACATCCATTAACCATTGCATAATGGAAATTAGAAAACAACCCCACAACTTTTTTAACAGACTCCCTGAAACATCCAAATATCATTTTACTATTTCGGTCATAGTCAATTTCTTTACAAAGAAATCAAACTTGATTAATATTAGATCCAACTTCCCACTTGATAATTTTTACATAATATAGAATGATGTAGTGGTATGTTTTAATGGTATAACATATTCTATTATATATGCTCAGGATATAAGGTTCAACTTGTTGTTCCAGTGAAGTATTTAGTTGGATCTAGATACAATGTTCAATTTTACAACTTCTTATAATCTATTAATAGATGGATAGTCTGACAGTACCATTGAAACCTTTGAAGATATGGGGAGATCTTTTTGGGAAGAATTCAATGGTGTTTGATATTAACACCTTCATTTAGTCATGTTTTTTACAATAATAACTTTCAAATGAGAATTTATATTGATCATTATGAATCTCTATATACAACTATATTTAGAACAGTAATATTCCAGAATGTAGATGGTTAAAAAAATATTTTGTGGCCTATTCAATCTTGATAAATTCTAGATATAATCAAATCAATTCAATAAAACTCAATTATTTCAAAAAGTCAAAATAAAATTTATGATCACAATATTTGTTGATATTGTGTGTTCTAAGCTGATGGGAGTTTCTTTTTTAAGAATTTTTCCATAGAAGAATGTATTGAGATTTTGAAAGAAATGAAATTTAATCCCTTGGTATATATTCCACTTAAATATTATTTATTAATTTAGGATAGTGAATTATCATTTGGTGCTTCTAGTGAACCCTCACATAGTTCACTATGTGTTCCATGTATCTCTCTTTAGTATATATATACGAGAACCATAACTTTTATTGAACTAAGGGTTCATAAAACTGAATAATGTCTTATCTTATGAGAAAAAACAAGCATATAGAATGTTCTATGAAATAATTCTTCACATTGGGTTGATGGTTCTTGAAAAAACCCCCAATTTGAGAAACTACAGGGGAACATAAGTAAATGATAATGTATAAGAATAATCATTTGTTTATAGAAATGTCATGTAATTTTGAGGAATAATTCTTCGAAGGGGTTAAAATGTAAAACCCAAAGATATTATGAAATATTTTTTTTCAAATAAAATTAATTTCTCTAACATACTAGACCCAAATTATACTCTAAAGTGCCCCAAGCCCAGTTATATACATGAACTCAAGCACATATTCCCTATCACGGGAGGCACAAGACTAACAAAAATGGCCAAGAGTGTGTCTTTAGTGGAGTCTTTTCCCTCATTACTAGAGTTTAATAGAATAATATATTAAAAATAACCAAAAGTGGTAGTATAATAATATTCAGAAAATTGACTAATCATAGGAATAACAAACAATTCTGAATGGAATCTTGTATACAATGATATCATGTGTTAAAAAAATAGCTAAAATAGGTATACATTGTATCAGTATAATACATGTATAAAAATACTAAAAACACCAAAACGTATTAACTCCTGATATCATTATAAGCTTCATCTCAGTCTTATGCTATCATTCTTGTAAGCGTGAAAAAATGCCGAGCATCGACCTGCATATACTTTTTTTGGTCCCTACTTGCCTCCAAATAGTCTATCTGGGCACCCAACAATGGTTTAAACAAATTGGTAGATACAATCCAAGTAGGATATCACCCAAATTTGTCTAAATTGTTTTGGATGTACAATATAATCTAATTATTAGTGAAAAATATACATCACATGTAATAAGTAATAAAAATGAATGTTCCCCTGACATGTATATTAAAAAACATGTGATGCTATACATCCATACAAGGATCCCTTCTAAACAATTTTCAAGATCTTATAATAAGGCTGCTACAAAAAACAATAAATCAACTAATATGGAATTAACATACATTCATACATATCATGTCAACCAAAACCGTTCCATATATCCAAAACATTCACACATACCATGATCGAGACATATAATTGTGAAAGTCAAATTTACCATGTACATGACATATAATCCCAATTCGTGACCCCTCAAGGACAGATCCAAGGTATAGAGAACCCATGAATTATCTTCAATGCCAAGGAGAATCTTGATGGATACTATGTTTGAATTGAATAGGGGACTGAGGAGAATTTCTATTGACCATTCCACTATGAGCCTAAAAAAAGTAGTTCCAATGGGTAGCAAGGGCCAATGATGGTACAAAATCATTATCCATGGAGTATACATGTCCATCGAATTATCTAACTCAACCATGACACATTTTCTAACACACCCTTAAGATTCCTTTTAAAAATTAACAACTCACATCATTTTCAATTTCACACTATGTGTTTACCAACTCACATATCCATTCAAAAAAAAATCATTTCATGAGTTTATCAGCTCAATTACAAAATTTCTAAATAATCAACTTAATCAATTAATGTTTATATAAACCAATAGAAAATGCATAACCAGGAAAATGAGAAAAAATATCTCCCATTCAATGATTTATTTTCAATTCTTTTATTCACTTGCTTCATATAACTAGAAAATCCCCAATTCACCCCATGGGTGGTTTAACAAAGGCATGGCCTTTCGAAATCTACATGGAATATCCTATTGGTGGCCTTGGTTAGGGAAATAAACTACAATACATCTCAAAGGAACATAAGGGAATCCATAACATGTTCCATTTAATTTAACTTAATTGTTCAATTTATTTTCCTGGATGTGATGAAATGTTTAGAGTGCATCACAATAATAACTAGATTAATAATGCACCAAACCAAATGGAAAACTTATAGACCAGCTACTGTAGGATAGTATTAGAGGTATCATCCAGTATCATATCATTATTCTTCTCATATTAGAAGAAAAATTAGGAATTTATAAATAACCAAAAAATATGTAATATTATCATTCAACATAAAATCTTTATCAGAACCAAGAATACTGATGAACAAAAAAAAGGGATTGATTACACACCAATGCGAATCAAATGAGATGAATGATTCATGATTCTGAGTTTGGTCAGAAGAAAAAGAGAAAATCCTATGTATGTTCCTTCAAATGGAGCTCCCACACAAGAGTTATATCCATTTGAGGATAAAGAAGAAATAAATTATTTTATAATATTTCATAATGAATAATTGATTATTTTAACAAATATCTATGGTTCAGATGGTTTTTCTGCATGGTTGGACAAACCATGTGCTAACCATGAACCCATTACTATAATAAGGGGAACCGTGCATGGTTTTTTATAATGGTTTGACATACCATGTAAAAAAATGTCTTAGTCCACTGTAAAAAATACCAGATCCATCACATGAGTGTGCACCCCGATATTCACTATTTCCTCAAAGTGTGATGCGAGTATGACCCCATTTTCTAGCCTCACATGGTAAGTTGTGATTGATTGACATTCCATTCACAGTTTAGACTAAAGTTTTGGTCTATCCATTTCACACAAAAATTGAGGCTCTAGGATTAGAACAAGGCTTTGACACCCTTGATACCCCCATATCCTCATTTCTAATTCCCAATAGGCCATAAATAGTAATTTAAAATGAAAACATAATGATAATTACCTCATACAAAAACCTGGGATATGAAAATCCCCACCCCATAAATAAATATATCCATCAATTTTCTTCCCAATGGTTGTAATTATTTGTTTGAGAATAACTATGGACACTAAGCATGTATGACAACCTATAACTCCCATGTCTTGTCCTATAAATGGTCGTTCATCCATTATACCCGTAATAGAGGTACATACCATCCATGAAGCACATTTGTTATCCTATCAACAATATGAATCAAATGTTCCTAAAAATATTCATTTAAATGTAATTACTTCTCCTCAAGAAGAATAACATCAGACATGTATTTATGATAATAGCACAATAGTTATACAACAAATTTGTCAAAGATGTATCGATACATATAAGTTAACTGATACAGATAGGCTACCGTCCGAACTCTCACAAGAAAATAAAATGGAATTACATATCATAAGGAAAATTTACCCTATATCTATAACTATTTGTGTCATAATCTTGGTGAGATATGTTAAAAGGCCATATCCCTGACCTCGAAATCTAGTGGGTTTCTACTACGAAAGGAACAATATTTCGGTATATACCTTGTAGTATTCATCCACCTTATGATAAAATAGACATTCTTAGATGTCTCATGCATGATATTATTTCCCACTACCTCTCAAACCTCTAACAAGAAAATGTGATTTTGGAATGACCTACCGTACAAAGCCTCATAAGGTTTAATCAATATTGTCTCTTAATAGCTAATGTTTTAGGTGAAATCATCTATGATTATACACCTCTCTCAAGATCCACCATAATATTGGAATAGTTCTCAAAACATCTTCTCAAGCACTTATATCATACGCTCTGACTTTTATCAGCCTCAGGATGGTATGTTGTGCTCAGAAGAATCATTACACCCACCCATAATTGCAAAATTTTACATTAATGAGATATTATATAGGATTCCCTATGTGAAATTATAGTGCATGTGACCACATGAGTTCATATTATCACACATATATGGAACCTCCCATGATCATCATCACTGACTGTATCCTGGTTTGGAAATAAATGAGACACCATCATGAACATGTCAAAAACATCCCACACAAAATCACTACATTGATGAGACCTCTATAAACTGATTATGAAATCCACCATGACATCATCCCATCTCCACTGATGAATAGGTAACTACTGTAATAATCTTACATGTTTCTGATGTTTCCCCCTCACCTGTTGATAGGTGAAACTCGTCAAATTAAAACTAACTATCTCACATTTAATACCTTAGCAGCAGTAACAATGGAATATATAATGATACATCATGGTAATACCAGGTTTCACCACCTAAATCGAAGCATGAAACTCCCACATAAACTCCTCACGTACTTGCAGTAAAACCCAAATGTGACCATAGTTACGCAAAAATTCATCCTCACCAATGATCCAACCAGGAGTCTCTTCCTCACATGTCACACTCTCTATTTGGGATATTCCTTTAGAATTCAATAGCTTCCTCGACCTCATTTTATCTAGTAGGGTAGAGGTTAAGGGTACAGATGAATGGTATTTCAATCCAATACTATCTTGTACAAACATGTTAATATTAGAGTCAATTGTTATATGCTACCACTCACAACCAACCTCATAATCTTTTTTATCTATGTCCACATAAATGTTCACAAACCAATTCATTTTATTTCCAAGGAATGTATCTAGGTTAAAAGTCAGAATATTCTTGGTACTCAACCCACATTAACTACTTCATTTTTAGATAACACAATATTGATATGTAATTGAGGGTTTTGTGTTCAGTGTACACCACCAAAATCTATCTAAATAAATACTAGCTCTAATATCCTAAATCCTAAACAAAGACATATAACTCATGATCATATATAGAGTAATTATTCTTGTGCGGATTCAGTTGTTGAGACCTATAAGGCATAACTCTATACCCTTTCATAAAAAATTCTGCATGCCTGATACCTATTGCCATTACTGGAAAAATAACCTATACCA
Source organism: Viscum album (assembly GCA_963277665.1). Lineage (NCBI taxonomy): Eukaryota > Viridiplantae > Streptophyta > Magnoliopsida > Santalales > Viscaceae > Viscum > Viscum album. The sequence continues at coordinate 1,689,943,682 of OY728119.1, forward strand.
ACGGTTTGGAGAACCGTTGACAAGTAAGTCGTTGCGATAGGTCTATACCAAAGGTTTTGGGAAAACAATTGGTATAATCTTATACCAACGTCTTTGGAAACTGTTGGTATAAATAATATGAAAATCTATACCAAATGTTATGGAACCGTTGGTATATGTATTTCAAAAAAACATTCGCTGGGATTTGATCACAGGACCCCTGGTATATCATTGAACGACTTAAACACTAACCTAACAAGACTTTTGTAAACCTAATTACATAAATATATATCTGTATTCTCATAATTATTTTAAATTTTGATGTATATAATGTTCTCAGAAAAAGAAAATATGATAAAACCGTTGGTATAGATCCTTGATTTTGGGTGCAATTCTTGGTGGAAGGTTGATATATGGGGGCCTTTCCCAACAGTTTATCCAAACCGTTGGGAAAGGTGTCCACATAGTGTACTTTTCCCAACGGTTTGGCCAAACTGTTGGGAAAGGGTATACCTATCCCAAAGGTTTGGACAATCCATTGGGAAAGGTGGCCACATAGTGGAATTTTCCCAACAGTTTAGCCAAACCGTTGGGAAATCCATACGCTGTCCCAACGGTTTGCCAAAACTGTTGGGAAAGGTGGCTTCAAAGTGGGCTTCCCCAATGGTTTGGCCAAACCATTGGGAAAGGGGACCTATTCCAACGGTTTTACAAACCGTTGGTATAGAAGCATTGGGAAAGGTAAAATTTCCATTAGTGTGCATCAAAATACACAATATAACTCCTTCCCTTCTATGGAAGTATCAAGACTGGTGCTAATGTTAGTATCCATTTCTTCTCCCAAAAGGTTGTCTCATTGGTATCACTCTGTAAAGAATCCACAACCTTGTTACTCAATCTCATATGTTGAACTCCCATGCCTTATAATTTTTATACGAAACACCAATAATATCATTCAATCCCAAATAAACTCCTTTTTTCAAGGAAATTCTTGGGATCATCTCAGGAAACTACATATCTCACCTTCTAAGGGTCAAATGATACCCCTAGAACAAGGATGACATGACCCATTAAGTGAATTTGATCCATCAGAAAGTGGAGATTTGTTGTAATATAATATAAATGATTCTTTTTAGATTATTCAATAAGATCTAAATATTTTTATCATTGTCATGTTGATTATGAGAATACACCAAGAAATCATCTATAAAACCCACCAGAAATGAATACAAATAATGATGGAAAAATCATTTAATCAATCCAATATTTTTTTTGGAATGTTCACGAGATCGAATGGAATAAAAAAAACTCATATAGACCATACCAATTATGAAATGTTTTTTGGGGTATGTCTATAGTCTGGACACACACCTTGTAATGTCCAAACCTCGAATAAATTTTCACGAACACATGATCTCCTCAGATCAAATAGAAGATATAATCTATCTATAGTTGATGATACTAGTTCATAACTATCAGTTGGTCTATATTTCGATAATCCACACATAGAATCAGTGTTTACTCTTACTTTTTAATAAAAAGAGTCATTGATTCCCATTGAGAAGTAATGGTTCTGATAAACCCCATTGACTCTGAGACCTATAGCTACCTATTGAGATCCTACAAATATATTGTAGCCATCCTATATGGATGAATGGAAATAAATTTAGCTGCTGGAACATGCTTGATGGAGAAATCCACCTTTCTATTTGGAAGAAATGAATAACATTCATATGCTAAAACATGCCAGAAATGATCGACCACCGAAGGAATGTCCGCCTAACAGGATCCTTGATCATCCCGAGATAAACTAGAAAACTTAGTATTCATCCCATTCAACCCATGATGCTCTATCCCAAATCATCTTTCTTTGAAAACCGATTCAACATTTTTATTAAAATATTCACCCTATGGTGATGTGTAAGTCACCCTCTAGAGACAGAAATCAACAATGGAACGATAACCCACAATCCATTCTATTCACTATATGATGTCAAACCCTATCATATCAAGGATAAAAATATTCCAAATGAATTACACCACCAATCTAAATTTTTCACTCCCTACACTGGTTAACACTCTCTATTCTGATCCCCAACAGAGTGTGAAATGTCATCATGCCCTTAGAAAATAGTATACTGATCCCATGGATTTCCACCATAGGAAATTATATGAAACTATATGATGAAACTTCATAAAAAAGATAATATAAAAGAGTTGAGGCTACTAATATCATTCTTCAAACTGTCGATGTTATGATGACATGCTCCTTGGGGATAGAATTTACATAATAGATATGGTTTGAACCATGACCCTATGATGCAACCTCACTGCCCATAGTAGTGCCACTATGCTGTCTTATTGTACCTTGTCTCTGGATGAATTGTCCTTGACCACCACCATATTATCCTAATAAATAGGAAACAACAAAACTCCCAATATAATATAGATATTTGTGACCCTATCCCAAATATTATGTCAATGATAATCCCTACCAATCACAGTGGGAGGGTAGGTCCTACGGAAATGTCTTTTATGCCCCATCCTTGAACAAAGTTGACACTCGACTAGGTTGAGATCACCCTGATTCCTCATGTGTCCATGTATTCCATGATGTTAACTATAATATGAGATACCATTACTCACAGTATGACTATTACTCACATCACAAGAAGCCTCAAAATGGTGACTTATTCTTTAAGAAGCTGAACAACTAGGTTGAGAAACTGCACCACCCTACTCTATGCTCCCATCATCTCTTGTGTTTCACTATACAAATTAGTGAATAATTTTCAAGTTTAGTAATATAGAACAATCTAAAAATGTTTTCCAAGGATTGAAATTCCTGTTAGAGGCCATCCTTGAAGAATATCTCCCTCGATAACTCATCCCCAATGTACATTAGTGAAGAACACAAGAAATTCGTAATGTGTACTGTGTACTCTATAAATGTCATATCCCCCTAATATAGATTCCCAAAATCACTATCCCACTCTACCCTCAGAGTCTTGGGATAAAATAATTCATAACATTTAATTAGAAAACAACCGAAACCATATCTTGTATCTTTTCATCATAGTTTAGAACATCCCACTAGTGCTTTTCTTCACCTCAAAAGCATATAAGTATGTAGCTTCACTCTACTTTTAAGACCATTCTATAGGTGCTTGAGGATCGATTTCATAGTCTCAGACCACAACTAAATATCATATGGACCAGAATCCCCTAAAAATGTGGGAGGGTGCTACATCTGGAACACACATGTTAGTTTATCCATAGATAAGGTGGGCTACAGTGCTGCTTGAAAAGATTGAATGAATCAATAAAACCCCTCATGAAACTATTCCACATAACATGTTCCTAGAATAATAGTCGATTCATCAGTTAGAACTACATGGTTATCAATTGGTATCCTATTTATCACCACCACTTGATAGTTTTCATCACCTCCACCCTGTTGTATGACTGGAGGTCGTTGTAGGGGCATTTATCTACAATTCCAAACACATACCTCAAAAAAGAATGATATCATAGTTTAATGAGAAAGTCATAAGATAAGTCAGACAAATTATATTAATAGGTTATATTACATGGGATAGTGATAATTGTATAACTATATAGAATAAATAGTTTCAAAACCCACTAGAGACACAGTCTCTTTCCCACTCAAAATCAGAGTTTAGGTCATGTTCTATATTCATCATTGAAATTTTATATTTGAATTCATATTCATTCAAATTCAATTATAAATGGATGATCTTAATGGTTTATCACTTTAAAATAAAAAATGGTCCATATATATCATGATCCAAAATTTAGCCTCTACCCTATCCACAACATAACATGTTCCTATCCATCCAACTCATGGACCATGACTCAATGTTCCAAAATTAGATTATTAGTGTATCTATTGTATCTAAATCAGAAAAAAAATTCTTGTTTAAAACAATAACCATAAGTACAAATATTGTTTCTCAATACACTACACATATCAAACATCAAACATTATGTATATCTATCACGACACCTATCACAACATCATGAAAATATGAAATGCATCATTCATAGAATGGAATATTTCATGGCATGTGAATCCTATAAAGTTACTAAAATGATGAATGAGATGGAATAACCTCATCACATCTAGTTGAAAAAAATATCTCAAAATCAGATCAGTGATAACATCACAATTTTAGTTCATCACACACTGGTGGAATCAAATCAACTATAATAGTCAAAAACTATAAAACAACAATTTCTGTTTGAGGAAATTTTGAATTTATCATTTTTTTGGGTTAGTTAATAACAAAAACAACTTGTTAATGAATTCCAAAACCTTCATTCTCCTAAAAATGTTCTCCAAAACTATAAAAACACAAAGTATAATTCCCTATGATACCACATTGTAACATACCAAACTCAGAAGTCACACAACTGTGCCTCGATACAAGTTGGCTACATGGAATCAAGTGTACATCCACAAATGATTAAGGATTTAGACTAAAATTGAAGACCTAGTCTATTTATATAGGGGTAATATCCCCTAACTATGAGAGTAAATCATTGTAGAATATTAATAACAGTAAATAGAAGAATTATTATAACATTCAGACAATAGATATCAATAGTAATAGAAAACAATTTCAAAAGGAACCTCATATACAATTATGACCATATTAAGTGTATAAAATACCTGAAAATATGCATATATAGATTCAGTACAACACATTAATTAGAATATAAAATAGAAAAAAATTGAAAATACCCTGATAGAATCCCAAGCCTCACCTTCTTCCTTTGCTCCTCCACTCCAAAACATGAAAAAATTGAACCATCATAGTGTGGGTGATATCCCATGTCCCTACCAAAATATAATTGTTATGTCTGGGTACCCAACAGTAAGAAAATTAGAGTCTGAGATAAAATACTTTTATGCTATCACCCAAAGGTCTATAACTAACCTTGGCTGTTCAATATAAGATAAAGTAGAGTGAAATATATATATCACAATAAAGTAGTAATAAAAAGGACTGTTCCCATGGCATGAATACTACAAAAAATTTGACACTATATGCCCATTCAAAGATCCCTACAGAACAATGGTCATGTTCCTAAAATAAGGAAGATACAAACAACATAGAAACATTTAATATGGACCTGTCATATATCCATTTTTATCATGCGAGAAACGACCTTTCCATATAACTAGAATTTTCACATATACCATGACTGAGATGTATAATCATGCAAGTCAGATTAACTATAACAACTCCTTATAGTAAAAAATTTCTAACCCCATAGGGATGTATCCATGGAGTAGAGATCCATTGAATCCCCTTTGTTTCTTAGTATTATCTCGATATAAGCTCCATTTTGATTGAATTGGGGTTAATTGAGCATGTATACTAATAATTCCCACTACAAGTCTTAAAAGAATTGATCCAAGGGGCATAAAGGCCCATGGAGTCCTAATAAATCATAATCCAAAGAGTCTACAGGTCTAAAGCACTTTATACCTCTCTCAAAAACCATAGTGTCGCACACCCATAGGGTCCTTTGAAATATTAATCAGTTACATAATATTCTATTTCATTCCAGGAGTTTAGCTAATAATGTTCCCATTCATAATGATTTAATTTCACATGTTTTCCCTTTCAATTCAATATTTTCTAAATATTAACCTTATGAAATTCTGTTCATATTAAAAATTCAAAAAAAACCGTCAACATGAAAAGGAGGAAAACTGTATCATATAAAAAAATTTCTTTTCAATTCATTTATTAACATGCATCCTCTAACTAGGAAAGCAGAAACTCATCACATGTGTGGTTTAACAAAGGAATTATAAAATGAAATTTACATGTAACACCACATGGGTGGCCTTGGTTGGGAAACAACCTCTAAAAAATATAAAATGAACTAAATAGAATCCATAGAATATTCCATTTCATTTAATTCAGTTGTATTATTCATTTTCAAGGTCACTATAGAATTTCCAGTTGGTGGAAAAATAAAAACTAAACTAACAACTCATTAAACCTAATAAAAAAATTATATAACACTGACCATATTTTGGTAGTAGAGTTCTCATATATTTTCCACTCTTTATTCGAATTAGGACAAAAGAAAAATGAATAATTGATGATAAACCAAGAATATATAAAAAATTACCTTAAACCAAAATAACTCCTTAAATACCAAGAAGAATGATGAATGAAACAATAGGAACTGAATACTTATCAATATGGATCTAACAAGATAAAAATATGTTGATAATGATTCTGATATGAAGAATGGGAGAAAGGCCTATGGATTTTCTATCTAAAGGAGATCCCAAGCTTGAGTTTTTTTTCCACCAGTGGATAAATATGAATGAAAATAGGTTATAAAAAATAGTTATGGAAAATTGGCCTCTTCAAAAAAAATACATGGGTTTCACAGTTGGCCAAACTATGAACCAAATGTGATCCCACTTCTATAATGAGGGTAACCTAGGATAATATTCACACATGATTTTACAATACATGCACATAACATGTTTTAGCCTACTATCAAAACATTTAGTGATGATTCTTGGGATTAGACACTCATTTTCACTATTTCTTCAATCCATGTAGCCTGTAGTACCCAATTTTTCATCCTTTCATGGTTATTTTTAACCATGGTACTTTCCCCACATGGTTTTTACTAACAATGCAACATGTCCTTTTCCTCTAAAACACCAGTTTCCATGCGCTGAACAAGCTCCATACACTCATAATACCCTATAACTACTGTGGGTATTAAAATAAGGATGTATAAAAGCATTAAAACAGAATGTAAAAGGATTCAATCCTTGTAAAAAACTTGTGATCCTATAATTTAACGAAATCATGTGTTCCGCGCAACATCAAGTTTTAATGAAATGTGATATAATAAAACAATTATTATTTAATGTGATAGTTTTCATATAAATATAAGATTTGAGGTTATGAATTTGACTATAACATTTATGAAGGTTTAATGTTTTATACATCTACAGGACAAATTCCTTGGTTATCAATTTATTTAAAATTATATCTAAAATCATTTATAAGTAATAGAAATGGTCTTTAAAAACTATTTTTATGCATGGAAGTTGTTTTTTTAATAATATATATCTTCCATCACAATTAGGGGACTATATTTATTAAATTCAAATTATATATTTAAAAAAATGTTTCACCATTCAAAAAAAAATATCGATACATTGAAGATGAATAAATTTTGTATTTTTCTTAAAAATATTTTTTTCTTTCAAAAAACCAGTTTTTTTTGACATTGTGTAATTTAAGAAATTTTTTTTTCCACTAGTCATAAATTTAATTGAAAAATTAATCAAATATTATTTCAACTAACATACCAAATATAATATTATTTTTTATTTATATAACTTTCATAAAAATTATTTTTTTGTTGAATAGTAAGAAACTACTAATTTTTATTAGCATTTTATTTATAGTTAAATAACTAAAAAAGATATATTTCATTAAAAAATATTTTAAAATAAAAATTATTTCTTTTATATTTTAATTAATAAAATTGATTTCATTGGATTTAATTTTATGTTGAATTTTTTAACAAAAAGTTCAACTTAAGAAATAATTTTCTTTAGAAATCCGCATTTCAATGTTTTTGTGGTTTTAATTAAATACCACATTATAAAGATTGTATGAATTTAATTATATATAATGTATTAAATTTTTCAAAGAAGAATAAAAAATAGTATTCTATAATTTAAAATTAATATTTTCTAATAATGAATAGTAAAAACCTTATAATTTTGTTACCACAATTATGGTTAAAGATGATTTACTTGTTGTTAAAGTAAACAAATAAGTGTTAAAATATATTAAAATGTTTCTAAAACCCAATTTGATTGACTTATTTATATACTAAATTTATCAACCCCTAATATTTTCTTTTTTGGATCCATTTTTTCAATATAGTGAAATGAAATTATTTTAAAACTTTGAGAATCTTTAAGTGTTACACTCACCCCAACTAAAATAGGGAACCACAACTCCTCTAATATCCTCAAATTAAGATAATTATTATCATAAGTCCTTAAAAAATACATTCCATATATCCCTACCCATTACATAGGGTCATTTTTATGATTAGAAAACCATTCTAAAAAGGATTTAGATATAAACCTAAAGATGTTATTTGAAGAAGATACATAGTTCTTAACGATGCATTTTATTAGTATTTATTATTATACCTCCTTGTAATACTATTAATCAATGATGATATAATAAAATTAATATCATACATACAAATTTATGTTCTTATTTTATTTTCATTACGTATATCCATGTTTTATACCATCAAGTGGAAAAAAACATGTCTAAAGTGTGTACAATGACTATCACATAATAAATTGATTTAATTAAATATCCATAACCACCTCTCTTGGATTGATATGGTTATGGATTTAATTTTTTTTCATGATATTTATCACATAATTATACTTAAATAATTATAATATCTCATATACCTTCTTACATATTAATATATTTTAAAATGATAATATCATTCATGCCAATGTTTAGACCACCACTACCACGTAGCAATGTGATAGGTTTTTAATTTGATTCTGAATTATAGTTTAATATGGAAATATTTAATGAATACATGTTTAATATATGGTATAAAAAAATTCAATAAAAATCAATTATGATTTACCATTTTTCCTTCCTTCTCTCAAAAAATGGAATCATTTTCATGTGTACACGTGGCCTACCATCTTGATGAATGATGTAATTGAGTTTTCTCTCTCTATATTTATGGATGAAACTATGTTTTTATAATATAAATATATATGATATTATTTTCATGATTACTATTCTATATATGATGGAACCATGATCAATGTCTAATGAAGAACTTACTAAACTAAAACATAAATAAAAATAGGATCATTTATCACTCATAATAGTGATTTAAAAAAATAATATTTAATAAATGGGTGATAAATGGTTATAAATAAATCATATATTTGATTATATATATGATTATGATGTTTTAACATGTATATAATAATATCATATTTATTATAAAAGTGGCATTAATGTGTACACATAATGTTCAAATATGATGTAAGTGATTTTCGTCTCACTTTTGTTTACCTTATACACATATCATATTCACCATAATTTATTTTATGTGGTGGATATTCTTCCCGTGAATGTATTTAATTATTATTTTATAAATGTTTTAGATATTTACTTATCCATCTAAGGACATTTCTTTCACGTGTCTCCTAATTTGATGGTTTTTGAAGTTGTATGGTTATTATGTTACAATCTTATTGTTTATTAGAATTTTCTGATTATGTTTCTGATTATGAAATATATTGATATACCCATATGTAATGTCATGAATTTTTCTCTAATTTTTTTTTACTTATGTCGATTAAATTTTTTATTCATTTTCCTCTATTTGAGATCATAAAATAAAAAAATTATTCTTTTATAGAAAATCAACATTATCACATTTTGGATTGAAAATAATTTACATTCCTGTCCATATTTTCAGAAATATTTTTAAGGAATAAATTTTATACTCTCAAATGATGGATTATTGAAAATTTTCACACATGTTCTAATTTTTACAAAATGGAATAAAATGAATCATCATGACATTTATTAATGAATTAATGTTTTTCCTTTTGTACTAAAAATGTGAAAGGATTCAATATTTTAACATATATGACATGAAAGTAATATTCCACCTTAATGAAAATTGAATTATTTGAATATTACTTTCTAAAATATCACATTTATTTTCAATGAAAAATTATTTTCATAATATTTTTTAAATTTTAAATTTTAAAAAGGTTATTTTTAATATGTGAATATTATTTTACTCAACAATTTTTGGTTTCTATTTCAATGTAATATCCACTAATAAACTACAATACCATTAGTGTTTATTATTATTTTATATGGTATTGGATCCATTTCTACCATCTCAGATATTTATCTATATGTTTTTTTATTATTTATGTTGAGATATTTATAAACCCCATTTATTTTACATGTGTTTTTGATATTTTCTATTAAATGAATTTTAATGGAACCTAGTTTCTTTCTTGGGTTATTATATTATGATATAATGAATATTTAGTGATCTTATGAAACATATATGGGTGGTTTTCATAATGTGATAGATGGACAAGAAATTATATATCCCTAAAAATAATTGGTTAATACATTATAACACATTAGATGATTATGGGAAAAATGATTATGTACTTGATACACTAAGGTAATCGAGTCAATGTGTATGAAAAAATAGGTGTTGTCGGTTGTGAGTCATAATCTATTATGATAAGGGAAATTGGTAGGTATTTTTTATCAACTATTATTTGATTATATCAGTAGTCAACCATGATGTATCAAATGGTTTTTGTAGCTATCATGGTTCCAACATTTTAGGACATGGGTTTATTATTCGATAGTTATTTATGATGATTTATCTCTCTTAACATTCATTCATTTAGAAATAAAAAATCTTTATTCAATGAATTATTTTTATGGTTATTTTTTAATTGTTTTGTATATTGGTATGTTATTGTCCGGATATTATCCCCACATGATTATCTTATTCTTTCATAAGATCATTGATTGATATATCCAATGATTATCCCTAATGAGAAACTGAGATCACTCTTTCAAGTGTTACATTTCTAATGGTTATGATGAATTTATATATTTAGGCTATGTATATGATGATTATATTATTTAAAGATCATTTTATTGAAATTTTTATGTTTTTTATGAAATTATCAGGTTTTTTCCACTCTCTATTGAAAGAAAATAATTATACTAATCAGTTGTGTATTTAATAATAATATTTAACATTAATTTAAAAATATATTATATTTATGAAGGATATTCCAGGGTTGATATGTTTTTCATTCTATGTAATATTGTTATGTATGTATACCTTTACTAAGAATCTTTGCTCACCCATTTCGCATGTTATCATTCCCAATGATATGAGGAAGTGTACTATGAATTATATGCCTAGACTTTATAGTGACAATAACAAGGATAATGTGGAAAAATATATTTTTTAATATATTTTTTAAAATGTAATGTTAGATTCAAGTATATATCTAGTTTACCATGAAATGAAAACAATTTAGTCCTTTATGATTGGAAAACATGTGTCTAGTGATAATAACATAAAGTAAACACTGAGTCTGAGCTAATGTGGTTGGGGTCTTTAATATTGAGTACCTTTTCAAGTGATCATGCTCATGAATTTGAAAATTCATATTTTGATAATTTTATAATAAAATATATAACACTCATAATTTTTTAACACCAAGTACCCCTCAACAAAAATTGGTAGTAATAAAATAAATATAATTCTTTTAGAAATGATTCAATCTTTTTAGAGTGATTATTTTGATACTAAGATTTTTTCGATAGAGTTTTGTGTACTACCTTTTATTCAATAAGTTGATTATTAAATTATCCCCCCTAATAAAACTATTTAAGTGTTTTTTGTTAGAAGGGATAAAAAACATACATTGCATTTTTTAGTGTAAAGTATTCAGTTTCCAAACTAAATAAAAACTACATAAATTTTATCATAAAAATGTTGAATTGATTTTTTTTATGATTCATGTTTGATGTCCTATGGATTATTTTTTTTAAAATAATATGTTTAAGGAAAAATTTCATGTATAATTCAATAAAACATCTCCATAATATTTTACAAAATAGTTAGAAGTTAATCTCCCATATAAGTTTTTTTAAAATAGTTAATTTTATTTACCTCAATTTAATCCACAAACATTTGTAGGGAACCCTAAAAAAGGTCAAAATAGTTTCTATATTCATAAACTACTTCAATAAATAATAAAAAATAGATTATTATTGAATAAAATAAAATTTTCCCTAAGAAAAAACTTATCTTAGGGGACCATCAACCTGGAAAAAACATTAGATATTCAAGTATACCATTTAAAACTCAATACTAATTAAGAAATTAATTTTACAATTATTTATTCAAATTTTAATCGAAAGAAAAAACGATTGATGATTCCTTAGGTGAAGAATGTTGTAAAAGGGTTATGCTAAAAGAGATTTATCATCTTTAATGAAATAAAGTTTAATATTTATTTGACCAACCTCAATAATTTTGTTGACTAATGTCAAATGGGGTTTTTTTAAAATTTGATGATAATGGGCTAATTTTAATAAATTGTGAATTCCATTATAAAATAGTTATTATCCAAAAAAATGTATAGATTGTGCGGATTCATTTTCACCAATCGCATGACTTATGTATATTAAAAGGTGATTATAAATCATAGTATAACAAAATATTACTTTATTTCAAATATATATGAAAATTTATTTTCTTAATGTTTATGTTCAGTTTTTTTACATTGATCAACATCAAAATTTTAAATTTTTTTTTTTAAGAATATTTATTTTAAAATAAAACCCCTATATATGCCATCAAAAAATCCCCATGAACCAGATACAATAGACCTTCTAGATTCTTAATTCAATTTTTTTTCTATGGTAAATTTTTGTCTAAAAAATTTTATAAAGAATTTATTTCATGGAACCATCATTGTTCAAATATATGTTGATCGAATTATTTTTTTATAAACTTGGAAATTATTTTCTAATACATTTGAAAACATCTAAAAACTGAGTTTGAAATGATCATGATTGGTCATTTTATCTTTTCATAGGATTTAAAATTTCTCAAAACCTAAAGGATTCATTTTTACACAACATAAAAATATTTTGAAATTTAAAAAAAAACCATTAATGGATTTAACATAAAACCTAAATTTTGATACATTCAAATACATTTAATAAATAATTAAATAATATATCTAAAGTGATAATCAATTGATTGGTTGTTTAACATATCTACATCCATGAAATAACTCTTCTTAAAAGTAGTAAGACATTCCATTTGAAATTATTATTTAAATTTATTTTTTGATGTTTTTTATAATATAAAATTTACAACCATTGAAATTAAATTAAATTGGATGTGTTATTTTTTTGAACATAATAATTTAAAATTAATTTAGTTATTATAATTTCATAAATTAACTTTTTCATTCATGTTTTCAGAATGTTTAACTTCAGTACTACAGAATACAAGATATTATTATCATAATTCTCACCAAGTACATCTTTAAAATAAGAGGATCATTCATTGGTTTAGGAAGATAAAATCATAAATGAGCTTCTTCCCTATTTATCTTATTGATCAGAACAAATCGTAAATGTAGTAATTTTCAAAATGAGAGAAAGTTTTAGAATTATTTTTTTAATAATACGAGAATGCATTTTCTAGGAGGAATTCATTTCATTAACTCATTTATACATCTCCAATTTAAAATAAATGATATTTTTTTTGGTAAATTAACATTAAAAATAAAAATTATAAATCATATTTACAAATATATTACCCAATTTTACTCTTTTTTTATCCATGTTCTTCTAAAGGGGATAAATTATAAAAATTATTCTACTTAAAATCATTTATGTATCTTTCTAAGGCTCGTTATTCCGAAAATGATTAAATTTTTACATTCATTTTTTATTAATTTATAAAATATCAAATTAGGATTGTTTTAGAAATGAATTAACGATTATGGGGGATAGATTCACAGGTTGAGGTTCTTCTAAGAGATGGAGCAGGATTAAATTATAACATTTTTGTATTATAGAATATGCAATGGATTCAAACAAAAGATGTTTTTTCATTTTAAAAAATGATATTCTTTAACGAATTGTGACAAAATAAGACAATGAATATGTTTTTTCTAATAGGGGATATTCTTGGTAGATTTAATTTTTTATCATTCTATAATTTATAGGATTATTCCACCAACTAGAGGAATACTTTTTAAATAGATGATTTAGTATGGAAACTAACCTCTATATGGGTTTTTCTTCTAATTGAATATGTATTCCCATCAGTCGGGGTATTTCATATAATTTTCTACTCAGAGCATTTAAAGCATAAATAATGGTGTATTGTGCCAATCTCATTGAATCCATATATGGTATTCATTCATGAATGAGATTTTCTATTCAATCCATTTTCTATAAAAACAGTAGGATATAATTCTCGATCAAAATTATTGGATATAAATAGATCTTTTGGAATGATATGATTTTATTTTATATATCCAATTATATGGGAATTTCTATTAAAAGGGATAGTAACATCGAGGTTTCCAAATTTGTCACTATATTATGGTTATAGTGGAAGTATACTTATGTTATTTCTTGATTTATTACATTTTTCTGTCAGCACTAGATGATGATATCGCATTAAAAGTGGAATATGAAATACTTTTAGATTTCTATATAAATTTTTAAATTATGTGTCATGTTTTGGATAACTATTTTAGGAATTTGGTTTTCACTTTTATTCATTAAAAAGTAATTATGAGGATTCTTGTAGAAAGAAAATGTATACGAATGAATCAAAAAAAGGTTTTTTTATTTGGTAATAGAAAACACCCTTATATAGGGGAAATAGTATTTCTATTACTATTACTTTATAGATATATGTGGAGTCTTCTATAAAGTTTTCACATGTGAAACGGGAGGCTCAGAATCTTCTCTAAAAGTCACAAACACATGAGAAAGACCATTCATGGTAGAGTTTCCTTAATCGTGGAGATCGTTGTTCACTTGAAATTGGTCTTATAATCGAGGTGCATTGAAATCCAAGTTATGGTAAAAATATATCAATGATATAAGAAGAAATAAATGTATTAAGAGAAAAAAATGTGGAATCGATGGAAAATAGGTCAATATTGATAACGAATCCCCCAAAAAACATTCCTTTATTGATGAATTATCTAAAGGAAAAAATTATATGATGAAGACAATTAAAAATATGTCTTTACTAGGAAATGAAGATGTAGAAAATACTACTCATATCTAAATAAAACTATGGTCACATGGTATAATGAACCCAAATACTATTTATAAGACTGGTATGGTGATTATTATTTTTCCAAACAATTTAATTATGATCATTGAATTTTTAGGGCATTAGGACATAATTGCTTGTATGGACCAACAAAAAATATAGATATTTTCCTTTATTAATTTTTTTTCCATTTTATTGTAAAATTGAGGTTAAATTTAAAAAATGTATAAAAGTTGATAGATTTTTTTAAAACAAAAGGAAAATTTTGTCTTTTACTAATAATGAGTATTTATTTTCATACATATAAAAGGGTGCATACTTATTATAAAATATTATATTTACATAAAATGTTGTTGATATTTGTGAAATCATTAATTTAGTAATAGGGATAATATATTTATTGTTTTTGGTTATCATCTATAATTTTATTGAAAAAATATTAAAATTTGATTGCATTATATTCCTGAATAATGTAAATATCTGAAAATTCATAATTTTATTTATTTATTTATAATATTATAAGAAAACGTCTAAATTATATTATGAATCTCAATTATTCCAACAATTGTGAAATTATTGTTGACAATTAACCAACAATATCTCCCTTAATCCCATTTTTTACAAATCTCAAATTACTATTTAAGAGATTTTTATCGAACATTAAATATTGTTTTGTAGTTTTTTTTATTGTACGATGATAATAGATGAACAAAATTTCATAATAGATTTAATTTCTTTAAATGTACAAGCACTATAGTGGTGTAATATTAATTTCATTACAATATGTGGAGTAAGGATGAGATTATCATAATTTTAAAAATGGATTTTTATTTAGTCAATTATTTTTCAAATAATGAAAATTTAAAATGTTATTATTTTTAAATGAAATCGTCTATAAAATAGAAGCTAGTTTTCCATATTAGTAGTTCGAATATAAATAATTCCAAAAATAGTTAGACATATTTATGTTTAGAAACAACTTATTTCTGAGATCTTTTTTCCTTTTATAGTTTTTATAGGAGATTTTCTATGTTCTAAAACAAACTACATTAATGAAGTAAATATCATAGAACAAACTAATTTGTACTTTAGATTTCACATATGTTCAAATATAAGAATATCAAAAAAAATATTATCAATGTATGTATATTCTGTGCTAGATTTATTTGATAATGTCATATGTGTATATTTCAGATTGAGAGGTCATAAATATTTCCACTTATAATGATAGAGTTGGAGTCATATGATTAAATTGTTAAATATATACTCTATTTATTCTTTATTTCTTCTAACTAGTCATAGATTATACTGGTTCTCAAAGGTAAGAGGCCCAAAATATATAGGGACTTCATATGTGGAATTTCATGAAATGTAACTGTCAATAGTTGAGGTTATAAAAAAAGAATCCTCAAGAAAAAATCAACATGTTTACATGTCATTATATATTCCTATCTATAGGTGTGTGTAATTATCTATATAATTTGTGGTTCTTATTAATACATGTAATTAAACATGTAATTAGATGTATTTTCAAAAAAATTTATTTTTTATCTTTACTGTAGGGTTAGATATATTGAATGAATCATGAATCATAGGTTATTATTGAATATATAAAGAATGAATTTAACCCGTCTATTTTATAGGTGATTATATAATATCCTTTTTTTAATAAAAATTCCACTATCATATTAAAGTCAAAATCCATAATGTTTGGGTGGGTCAATTTCTAGAAGTCAATGAAATAGGTATCAAAGAAAAAGGTTTATGAAATGAAAATGAAACCTTCCGAGTGAGATATTAATATAATGAGTTTATTTTAAATGTTGATAATTTCAATTTATTCTATTAGAATTATCACTTTAAAAAAACTCTATTGTGTTTCATTACATGGTGTTCTTTTTTTATATTGGAATTTATTATAACCCATCTAATGTCAAAGATAATGAATGTAACATGGCCACAAATAAAAGTGTATATATAGATATTAATTAAATCTATCTTAAAATTTATTATTTCAAATGATATTATTTCTCCATTAGTAGAATAATATTTATTAAAGATTTACTGATTAGTATTATTTATCCCCATATATATGTCTGTGTGTAAGTTGAATAATAATATAAATATTTATTTCCAAAACCATGAATACTATAATTTAATTTTTATTTATGGACTAAATAATATTTATAATTATATGATTTATAGATACAGAGGATAAAATATAAATCATATTAATGAGTCTGGTGGAAATGATACATTAAATATCCTGGAATTAAATAGTAATTAAATTTTTTATGAAGTGATTTGTTTTTTACCATGGGGAATGAACATTTCAGAAATATGGTAAGGTTATTATTATTATTATTATTATTATTTTTAGATATCTAGGATTTCCTTGAAATATATGAATAATTAATCTTCTATATGATATTATTTATTCTATAAATTTATCTATAAATATAAAATTATATCATTTCATGGGGTGAGAAATTTCTCCACATGACATATAATCTATATATAATTTCTTAACCACATATATATATATATATAATTATCAATAATGATCTCAATTAATGAGGGAATGAATCTCCCTTATTCATCTCTTACCCAATGAGATGTATAAATAGTCATTTTCTTCTTGAAGGATTTTTTGAGATCAATGTAAGTGATGGAAGAAGATTGATACAAACACATTATCACTCATAGTATAGTTGGTGATGCTTTGAGATCAATAGAGACCATGTTGAGAATTGATGTACGGAATATTCTTTTTATACATTTATCGTAACACTGGTATAACTGAATAGAGGTAGGAATAATCATCATATTATTCAAAGAATAAATATCTATAATGTAGAATTTCAAATTTCAAATTAATTATTAATTTTACATTAAAATTTACCACTTTGGTTCTTGTGATCTTTTTCGATATTCATTGTATAGATTAAATTATTATTACATTTATTGATATATAATGTGTGGATTTTTCATTATGTCCAATAATATCTGAGTTTTTCATAGACTTAGTAGATTCCACTTCTATTGATATAAATTTAAGTGGTATCAAAGAAGTCAAATTTAAATTTATAGATATTTTTTAATCAATGATATTTTTATAAAATTTTTATTTATTTTCCAAATTATAAATAAAATTTTAAATCAGATTGTAGAGATGTTATATTTCTTCCCCATATTATAACCCATAAAAAATAAATAACACATTGATATTTCATCGAGATGTGAAACATGATTTCCCTGGATACATGTGCTTTAACACCACACGATGTAGTGAACATAAGGTCATTAAGAGTGGCATGTAATTAATACACCACTTGTATAATTAATTAATACACACGAAGAATGTAATTAGTCCTCAAGAATTGTGTAATTAATATACACATTATGTAAATTTAATAACTGTGTTATTTTAAATTAATAAATACACTGGTTGTGTAAAATTAATTAATAAACATGTTCTTTATAATTAATATAGGCACGATCGGTAATTAATACAAAAGAAGTGTATATTTAATTAATAAAACTGTTTTGTTTAACTAATTCTAAAAACATTTGTAATTAATAAAAATTTTGTTTTTAATTAATTAATACACAAACAATTAATAGTTATTACACAAGTAGTGTAAATTTAATTAACACACACATGATTTTTAATTAATACACAATCAGCCTCATTCTAGTTTTGAAAGAGTAAACCATTGGCTTGTCTATATAAACTATGAATTAATTTAAACTGAAAAAATTAATTCTACTTTCAGAAAGCATAAAAATATGTGCATGTGTAATTAATTAATATTACATTCATTGTGATAAGATTTTATAAGTATTAAATGTTTAATTAATTTATGTGTTTCTTTTATATGGAAGGAAATTGAATATGGATGGTTATTTTGTGATGGAGATGGTGATAAGTGGTGGGATTGTTAGGAATGGTTATAGATGAGAAGATATGTTATATAGGGATTTTTATTTTCATGTTTCTTCTCTTCCGAATGAGGAAAAAGTCTTGCATTGTATAAATATCATTTGTAAGCTTTATAAAATCAGAATTCATGAGGTGGAACTAGTTTCCTCTCTGGTTCAAAAATATCTTACTGGTCAAGTTTATTCTCATTGGAATATCTATTTTTAGATTAGATCACAAAATGCCTTATATAACAATGGCATCCAATTTGAACACACACGGTTAGAGGGAAAGAGAGTTTCTAATTCTAGAGATTCAGGGGGGACAAAAGGGGACATCTATATTCCTTATTTTTGTACTGGGTCACTTCCAAATGATTTTATTTCCACTGTAAAAGACTATTACCCCATGATTCATCACATTAGACGACCATTATATTCATTATGTGGGTATATTTTCTTTATAAAACATCTTATTTTGTGTAAGAACTAATTTCCATGATAAATTTTGAACTACATGACCTGAATGGTAATAATTAAGCACTGTGTTCTCAATGTGAAGTACAATTGAACCATGAGACATATATTAATAAATGTTAACCTATAATTTATTAATTTTACAATCCTTATAATTATGTGACATTTTATTTATTACTTATTCTAGGTGAGTTCACTAGACACAATGTTGACCATATGATATTTCTTGAATGAGTAAAAATTAAATTGATTACATATACACACAATGTATCTAATTAAATTGAAATTAAACTACTTTTCATTATATTATAATGGATGGGTAGATCTATCATTATCAAAATCGATTTTATGAAAAATGACGCTAGTGGGGAAAAAAATTTTAATGATTATTTTTTAAAATAAATGCTTCTTTTTTAATGGACATCAATGGACGTGAAATTAAAAATAATAGTTTCAAGATCAATTTCATTAAAAATAATTTTGAAACATGAAATTAAAAGGAGAGTTTTTTTGAACATTCAATTTTATTTTTCTAATAAAACACTATTTAAATAGGAATTTTGTATCTGTTTTATGTTAATACAGCAGTGTAAGGTGATACTTTTTTTATATCAACATGAGTCATTCCATAAAACTAATATTGAAAATCTTGAATCAAAATAATGTGATCTTTTCATGCAGGTTATATTAAAAACCCAAAATGGAATGATGTTTGTGTCATATTTTTTGTGCAATAACCGATGTCCAAACCAAGTAACTTTTAGATTCCAAATTGGTTTACAATAAAAAACACAGAATGCTCATAAAACAGTTAATTGTAAATAAATACATTCCCTAACAACAAGTGGTATTTTTTCAGGTTTAGAAACATAAAAAACTATCTAACAGAAATGATTTTCTGAAAAATCATTTTAAAATAATTAATCAAAATACATATACACGATACTCAACCTATAAATTAACCAATCCTAACAAAATATCATTCAAAAAAAATTCTACGGAGGGTATGGTCTTCATCCATATAAAAATAACCATAATTGGAAATATATAATAAAAATAAATTTTGTAGGATTAAAATATGTTATGTTTTTTATAAAACATAAAATTTATAATAGAACTGGCCTTATTAAATTTAGTCCTCATATTAGTTGTTCTTTTCTGAAAACATAATCTCAAAACATATTCTAAATATTCAATTTTTTCAATTTTTTGATCGAACTAATGTTATGAATAATTAACTAGAAATGAAAACCCATTATATATATAATAAAAATCAAGTATTATCAGATATAAAATTTATTTACAAGTATTCTCAAGTTTTTTATTTTATTTTTTTTCTATATGGACATGCGATTAAATCTAAATATTTTCCATAACCTGAATTTTCATATATAAAGTAACAAAACAAATATTCCCAAAATATATGATATTAAAGAACATATAGAAATAATGACCCATACTTTTTTAACAATTTTTAAAAGGTTTTTGAACTCCACATAATTAATAGAAAAAATATATATTTGAATTTATATGGGTAAACTACACATGATGAATATCTATTCATAAGGAATATTATATTAAAACAAAAAAATTTATAAAGAATATTAGTTTATAATTATATTAGTATTCGTACCCATCATGAAATGAAATAAATGCCTAACCATATTTATATCATTTCCAATCAGTCATGTATATATATACACATATATGTATCAATATATTCATTATTCAAGTATTTCATAGCTATTAAAATGAACTATAAATATATAAAACCATAAAATGTTTTTCGACCATTTTGATTGAAATTATATTGAGGTACCAAATTAAAATATTAGTAAAATAATTCATTTCAATTAATATTTATTTAAAGGAAAAATAATCAAAATTACAATTTATATACAAGTAAAATAATTATAAAATATGTATATTGAGCTGGTCAAGAAGTAAAATATCTATAATATATATTTTTGAATATTTCTAATGTCTATTCTCTTCTGCATATATAAAATTTCATCAAAAACACATAAAAATTTTCCAAGAAAGAATAAATCTTGGATACATTTTATAGCCCTTAAGAAATCACAGAGGTACCCCAATTTTTCAGTTCCTAAACCATTTGTTTACCTTGTAATAATTGTTTTGATTTTCGATACTTCTATATAAATTAAATATAATATAACATTATAATTTATTTTCAATAAAATGTATATAATCATTAAAAAACAATTAATACCATGTATGTTAGTAGAAAATGAACACTAACATGACATCATATAAAATTACCAACATAATCCCTAACTCAGGTAACATCGTCTGTATGTAATGGAACTAGAGTATTTCAATCAACATTATCATACATTGTTACAGATTCCAAAACCATAAACAAAGGTTGGTGATGCACATAGTCCCTCCATTTATGGCCAATCCATATGCTAAAATACATACATGGGTATCCCCAACATGAAACACAAAGTATAAGGTTGTGTCTGAATGTGGAGGTAGAGGATATGAGTATATAGACAACGCAAACTATGACTATCTCATCATTTTTTCAAACACATACTCTTTGATGATTTAATTTAGTCTATTATCAACTTTCTCAGGTCATTCATATTAAATTATAATGAATCAATTAACATATACCTCATTTTAATATGTTTATTATCAAAAACATATTTAATATTGAAAACTACCTCATTTCCTCATATTCTTCTAGGGTGCTTGGGATTTCCAAAAATAGTAATTTGAATTTCCCTCTTACTCTTAGGGATAAAAGTAACCGACACTATTATATTTTAATTGTCATAATAAAATTTTACATTAAAATTTTATTTTAGTGCTATTAATTTGAAAATACAAAGATTGAAGAAAAAAATTCTCATAATAATGTCATCTACATCTTTAGATTGACTAGTAATAAACTTTTCCCTTTTCACATTCTCACCATTTTCCATTTTTCATTTTCACTGGTGGTAGTGTATAACAATCCAATAATTTTACACATACTATTACATTGTTTTTAATATAAATATACTTTAATTTCAACCTAAATATCATGAGTCCTAGTTTCCTTGGAATACTACATTAATAATGCATCAATGTGAGAGAAAATACAAAATTATTTTATGTCTTGACCTGTACCAAAGCGTACAGGTCGTGACTACCCCAAGGCATCCTCTAATAGTCCATGGGATGGTTACTGGCAATGAGTATGAATATCCCACAAAATTGGATGTATTAGCCTAATGTACCCATGTGAACACACACATCTCTAAGCCCCAAATGATACAATGTAAAAATACTATGTAAATAGTGCATTCAAAAAACTATATCCCACAACCATTTTACAATAGTGAAAGTACTAGAAAATAAATAGGTCCAAACAAAAGATGGCCATAAATATTTTGTAACCACAAGTCTAACCTCTAAAAAAGGAGTTATTGAGACAGCTATCTGAAAAGCCTCAGAAACACACAATGGTCTATCTAGTCTCACAAAGCACCGCCTAGTCCTAGACTTCCTTGGAATCTATTTAAAGGTGTACATTTTTCACTAGACAAGAAAAGTAAGGGAAATGACCATGCAGGGTTGAGTACAACAATACTCAGTATGACACCCTATGACCACAAAAGGAATACAACAATGAAATACAAAAAAGGAATGTATCGTTAGCTCTACTTAAGTATATGTGTAAAACACATATAATATGAAAATACAGATATGATCTATCCAAGGTACAATGTTTATAAGTAATATTTAACCAATTACCATCCAAAATATTCTTCTTGAAGCATGCTCATTCCAAGAGAACTCACTGACATCATCCGAGACACTCACATAGGGGACTAACTCATTTGGGAACAACCCAAAGAGAACACATTGATCAAGGAAGACTATGATACAAAAAATATAGGATTATACCTAGAAAACTAGTGAATAACAAATACATAATCTACATTAAAGTGTAATTTAGTGGATTCTTTCCATAAATATTGGGGTATACCACTGACCCAACGGATGTGGCCTTCTTGTTGGAGGAACAAAGCCATGCTCTCGATTGTCACGTAGATTCCAAAAAATACACAAGGGATAATAGAGGATCTCACTCCAGCCACATAGAGGGATGCCATACTATATCTAGAACTCACCCTAGAGAGGGGAATAAAATATCGTGATGTGGACATAATTCCGTATAGAACCTCAGAGGAAAGGAATAGGGGTCTCTCTGAAACAATAGTGGTCCAAAATAAAAACTCACCAATTGTATAAAAGGACCATCTCAATATAAGGGGCTTAATTACATATAATGATCGTCGATTGGATGGTCAATTTAGAATTTATGTTCGTTTGATGTTTTAAAGGTGTCACTAGACCTGTGAACCAACCACATACTGTGGTGGTCGACTACCATGCGGACCGACCACTATGGACTGAATGTAGAATTCGGTACACCTACTACAGCGGGAAGGACATAAAAGTCAACCGTGATGGTCAAATATATGTGACCATGACCCCATGACCACTGCGCTTGAGGTAACTGGAGCTACCATGGTTCAGGGTTGACCATGGTGTGGCTCTGCCCCCGTCATCCCGGGCCCGACACAACCCATTGGGCCTGACTAATCCCTACACTCAGCACAACCCACTCGCACATGGGCCAACATTCCAAGCCCATTCACTTGGTATACTCTTTGAGGCCACCAATTGAATCCCATGCAGCCGTCGTTGCCACATCCAATGACCTTCTGACTTTGTTTTACCATCTCCACTATTTTCTTCTGTGTTTGCTTCTAGCCACACTTCGACACACATTTCTACATTATCTCTCTTCTTTCTTCAATGCCAGTCACCACAGCGTTCACCAACGGTCAATAGTGTCACACATGTGGTCCTTTCAGTGGTCCTTTGGGCCACCTCCGATGCCTAAAAAATCTAATGGTTGTATATCTAATCTCTTCAGGTCCCAATCCAAATAGATCTATTATCTTTTATCGATTATCCTCCAATACAATGGTTTGATCAGGTTTGGATCCACCTGCCAAGGTGGATCCATGACCATGGGGATCTAACATCAAATAACATAAAGAACATTTGGAGAAAATACCAAAGAACAGCCCTAAGGAATGAACCTTATCCTTTTCTCATTCAGCACCTAATCTATTTCCATTAGAATGATAAATGAATAGAAATAAATATTTATCTCAAGATAATCTCAAATATAATATTCCATCCCACAACAACGATCGATCTATGGGACAATGTATTTTTTGATTGGTATACTTTCATCTTATAATTAAAGAAGTGGAAAATAACTCAAAAAATACACACTACCTCAATTTGATTCAATCACTGACGAAGAAAATAACATCATTGTAATCATTGGAAAGGTTCATCAATTTTGTGGCGCATCGTTTGATCGATTCATCATCATCCACCAATAGTTTCCCCATAGTATCTTTCTACACATCTCTAGTGGGATTCAAAGGTTATCATGATAACTTAGAATTCCTACCAATGTCATAATAAAAAATAAATTCACTACATCAAAATAATTTCGTTATTAAATTATTTTATTTTCTGTTACGTCCTCCATGACTTTTTTTACACATGATTAGTGATAACTAAAGGTAAGTCACATGTATGATAAAGCCACCATTCTAAACTCAATGCTTCACTTAGATTTCTCATATGAGAACCCGTTTGAGATTTATTAGTTTTTTTTTCATGAAAACTACATGGTTGTGATATTAAGAGGTATAATATTTTCAAACATTAATTTTGGGATCATCGGGCCTTGGAATCACATTTAGTCTCATCGCCTGGTCTTGAAATCCATTCATGATGTATCTAAATATAAAACACAAGAAATTAATCATGTTAAAATTTTATTCTATATAATGATTCCATAAATCCTTTTGATATCATAAAAATACGTTGGGTGAAATAGGAAGTACACAGACAAAATATTTGAGATAAAAATCATGGGGAGGGAATAAAAATGATATGGAAGCATAATTTGTGATTCAAATTATAAAATGATATCATAAATGGGAAGAAACATGAGTAATAAAATGGTATAATAACATAAAATATATTGTTTCATAATATAATTTAAATATTTGAAGTGTAGAATAATCATATAACATGACATAAACATGAGTAAGGGATTACATCCTAGATTAAATTGATTAGCGTAAAAAGTACAATAATGGATTTTGTGTACATTTTAATCCCATAAAGACATATCATGAGAATAATGATTTATCTAATTAATTATTGTTCTATATTAGAGCACCAATAAATAATTGATAATTATTATGTGTTACACTAAATTAAAATCTATCATAAGGAATAAACATAATAATTTCACATGGAAATAAAATGGGTTTCAAAATTTTATTACATATCATAATCAATGAAAAATTCGCAATGAAGGGATTTCAGATATAAAAAAGAAGGAATTTATAACCCATTAAAATTAAGAGATAATAAACTACAAATATATATGAGACACATATATACCTAATTTCAAATCAATCCATAACCTCATTAGCTCTATACATCGTGGAAAATAACATTAAACGATTTCTTAGTATATTTATTGAGGAAAATAACCTTTTAACATTAAAATCATATTTTAAAATTATAAAATTTTTAAAAATAAAATAGAAAACATTTATTTAAAATGATTCATATTATCATATAATTTAGGCTTCTAATAATTTAACGGTTATGATGGTGGAAAATTTTAATCATGATATGTATATTAAAAGATAAACCCATTTCGCATTTTCGGTAAAAATATAAAAAATACATATTCAGAATGACATGAAGATTCATTTTAATCTCTTTTATAGAAAGTGACACATTATTATGAAAGAAAATTTTGAATCAATTTGATAATACTTAAAATATTATTTAAACAGTATATTGACAATATAGATATGAAGAAAATAATTTTTTGACTGATAAAATAAACGGAGTTGGATTTTATCAATAAAAATTCCTTAAATATTTAATATTACCAATTTAGTAAAATGGAAATATTACTATAAAAAATAATAAATGAAAATGGTAGAATGAAATGAATTGGGTTTATTAGAAATTTATCAAATAATTTCTGTAAATAATATTTCAAGCATAAAAAAACCCAAATAATAATGAGATTGAGAAATACACCCTTACCACATTGGTATATTTTTAATCACAACACCCATAAAAGAAAGAAAATATAGTGATACATTAAATACTATGAAGATAAATGGATTCGTGAAATAAATTATAAAATGGGAAGTATATCTAATAAATAAAATAATCAATTTGTGGTTATGAAATATATCTCAAAAAAATAAACGTGAGGTGAAAATCCCTTTAAAAGGCCATCTCATTAAAGTGAGAATTAATCAATGATGTTATTATCTACTGAAAATCTAATTAAAAATAAAATATATTCATATTTAATATAAAATAATAAATGTTCATTACAAACAAAATCATATAATATAAAATAGAATGATGATGTAATTTAGCCTTGTGTAAGAGATTGAGTTATAAAATCCCTTCCCTCAAGACACGACTTGTCCTATATGAACATTATCTCTTGTGTGATAAACAAATAACAATTATAATTTTTGTAAGAAAATTTTTAATTTTTAATCCATTATATATAAAACATTTATTCATTTTATTTTAATGAAATATTTAATTACTTATTAATTTATGTCAATATACGATGAATTAAGGAAGCTCAGTTAATTATTTAAAAACAACATGGATATCTTCACCATGATCAAAGGGGTAAGTATTCTATCATAAATAGATGAATTATCAGAACATAAAATTATTTTTTATAAACCAATTATAATTTTAATACAACCCAAAAAAATATAGTTATGAAAAATTAAATATATTATAAAAATGGAAATAGTTTTTCCTATATTCGCATGAGTGATGTTTCATTTTTCCAATGATCAAGATAAAATGAAGGCATGTTTCCTATATTACCATAATTATAATTATATCACAGTAGCTCCTTAAATTAACTTAAATATACCATCTATGTGAAATGATAATAAAAAACAAATCACATTTCCTCGTGAGGTAATAGTTCTCTGTAAACTTGAACAATGTAATCATTTTTCAATGGATGGGATTATATGAATTTATATGATATAATAAATTTATGGAATTGTTAATATATAATTATTATCATATATAAACATTATATACATCATCATGAATATCCATGAGATGAAATTATGAAAATGAAGTTCATTATTTTTTGATGCAGTAGTGCATTCTAAACAAGAATAATGATATTGTTTCCCATTTAATGTAAGGTAAGATGGATTTAGGTTATTACAAGAGAATAATAACATATATTTTTATGATATATTTTTATGTTATTATATCATAATGATAAATTATGATTCATATTTTTTGGAAGAAGAAATCAAATATATACACTCGGTTAAGAATGACGCCTCTTCTTTTGACCACATCATTAAGATTATACCAAAGCCTCCCTAGATAGGAATTATAATTAAAAAGGCCTCTAATATGTGGGGAGGGATGTAAGGAACGTATTTGGTTATTAATATTCAGAAAAATGAGGGTATTTTACTATGGAATTCGTGGTAGAAGATGTTCCCTTTTATAAGTAAGAGGGAGTGACATTTTTTTGTATACCCAAAACTATTCAATAATGGGAATTCAATATCAATAAAACCACCTAAAAAATTGAAAAATATTGGATTTCCGTGATTATATGGTCAATTAAAACATCATCCATTAAATAAGTAACATTTTTGAACATGTTATTCCACTTACCACTATGTAAAATAACATTTACCATTTAACTTTTATACTATAGTAACATGTTTTTTTTTACTTTTTTGCTGTTATTTATTAAAAAATGTAATATACTTTATTTAAAATGATGATAAAACCTCTTCTATTAAATTATTGATATCATAAGTTGGAAAAATAATTTATTAGCGAAATTTTGATACATGTGTTAAAGGAATTAAATGGAATGTAACATCTTGGAATATTCAGTTGATTATTTTTAGAGTACAACACTGGGTTAGTTTGAGATTATATGGCCCACAGATTGTTGGTGAATAATGAATAAAAATATTATATATAAAATATTATGTGCCCAATATTTATTCAAAATAATTGGATAACTCCAAAATAGTGCATTATATGAGAAATGTGAGACCACCACTAGGTCCAGAATGAGGCGTTTACCATCTGGGGTGTATAACATTTGTAATCATTGGGAATTTGGATTCGTAAATTGTGAGAATAATTTATTTAATAGTTTTTATTATATTATTTTGTAAAATAATATTATATATCCAAAATAGTGCATTGTATGGGAAATCTGAAACAAGTGATAGGTCCATGACATGGTGTTTATCCTAGGTAGGGTATAACAATTGTTACCATGAGATGTTTGGATGTGTCTCTCATGAAAATAACCATTTTAATTTTTAATTAATTTGTATTATATTTTTTGAGTATTAAATTATTATTATATCTCAAACCATTCAGCGTATGGGAAATTTGTGACAACCGTTGGGTTTGTAATGGGGAATTAACCCTATATGGGGTATAACTTTTTTGACCAAAGAACTTTTGATGTTATTTAATGTTTATATTAAATAATTAATTTTATTAGTTTTATATTATCCATTTAATTATTCATTTTGTTCCCCAAAAATCATGGAACCTTCTCTTAAAGAACACGAATGGTTTCAAATCCATCTAGTTTTCAAGCGTTTTTACATAAATAAATTAACAAAGAATTAATTAGTTAAAAATAATGATTTTTTCATCAATTAGTGGGTAAATTATTTTTTATAATTGGTTTTTAAAATTAATGATTCATTCAATTCAGTTTTTAGGGTTTATGAAATAACTAAAACACATCATATTTGGATTGGAAGATCCAATTGGGTTATAGTGACCCAAAATATGCATTTAATGTGATCGATAATCCTTGGTTTATCATATTTAGATCGAGCATCAGTCTCCTCTTTACTGGTCTTCCACCCATAGATGAAGAAAGTGATATTATATTATTTTATTTTTTTTAAATATTACATTTTTATTAACTTATTTTTTATTGAACGTAATTACATATAAACAAAACCGTAGATTTTGTCTCGATGAGAAGAAAAAAATAATATTTTTTATTCCAAGGTAGCAAGGTGTTCCTCGATCTGATTTCCCATATTTTAAATGGATCTTTGAAAATATGTTATCAATGTATAATCAATTTGTTTTATTAAGATATAATTTATAAAACCATCATATAATAATTGATTTATATTATTAATGGATACTTAAACATCTTATTAAAAAAATTATTTATTACTATTAATGGATAATTATAAGCTAATTATCATGTGACATAGATTATCAAAATTATCATGGGATAATTACATGTATTATCACTGAAAAATTATCATAATTATCCAATAATAATATCATAAAATAATATAATGTAATAATCAAATATAATATGACCAGATTATCAAAAGAAATTTTTAAATAAAATTATCAAATGTTGTTTATCAGAATATTTCATGAATTGTTTTAAAGAGATAATATGAATCTTATCCTAAATATATAACATACTATTTCATGTAAGAATTTAAATGATAAATATGAAAGCATATAGAAGAAATAATGTATCACCATATTTGATATATTATTTCTTTATGAAATAGAATAACAGGTATTGGTTCTAGGAACCCTTGAAAAACGTAGACCATTGGTGTGTCAACACATACAATAATAAGGCTGTGAGCCGGTTTATTAAACCACACATAGTGGTTTATCATTATCGGTGACATCGATGACCTTGAGGTATGTGGTTTCATCCTTATTAGCCAAATTGATTAACCTTGAATCGATTGAATTATTTAAATTTTTGATTTAAATTAAACTTATCAAACTTCCTTCCATTTGATTTGATAAAAACCAATTCTAGTGTATTGGGAGAATTGAAGTGGTTTTGGAAAGTAAATTGGGAAATACCCCTATTCTATTGAAATGGGGTGTGTTTATCGAAATTGGTTAATATAAATTGTTGAATTTAAATTAAAGATTTGATTGAAATAATTTCAAATAAGTTGTTGAATGTAATTGTGGAAATGAATTGATGAATTTTAATTCTTAAAAATAATTGATGATCTTTATTAAATTGTGATTTTTTCATAAAAATGTTTTCATAGAAACCCAGTGGTCTTATATTATTAATAAAGAATGTTTTTTTTATTAAAACATGTTTTGGTTTTATAGGAAAAATTTTCATTTGAAATGGGGGAATGAGATTTAATTTTATATTAAGAAGACATAAAATAAATTTCCCCTCATTGATTTTGTAAGAGAACATGAAAGGCATAGGTAATTTGTGAGTTATTTTGACACACACTATGATTAATACAATGTTTTAAAATATACATGCAGTTGGTCAATCCCATTGGTGATGGTGATGAGCTCTCTCAGACAAGTGTCCATAGGATGTATATGTAAATGCATTTCCATGATCATATAAAGAGTGAGAAGTCCTATAACCTAAAAAATACATACCTATTTGGAAGATTACCATGTTTCCCTTTTTTTATATTTGAGATATAAAATGTATCCCAATATTTTTATACTATTTTATATTCCCTTTTTGAATTTTTATAAAATATATTTTATAAAATATTTTATTTATACCATTGTTTTAGAAATATTCCATCTCTTGTAATTTAAAGACTTTTCTTAAAGTATTTTCCATCATTTGAATTATATAGAATGATTTGTTTAAAATATGATTTGCAATTACAAACCAGTTTATATTAGGATTGGAATAATTCTTTTGGTTAATCATTCATTTTCATCTGTTATCGAATCCTTTGTAATACCCTACTAGGCTTTTTAGATCACACCCTATATTTTCCTTCAGGTGTCTGTAGAAATTCTTCTACCATGTTTTAGCAAGGGGATAATATATCTTGGAGGTAGATCTAGCTGTTGAACCATGGAGTGGTGAGTTGTGTACTTAGGGACATGGATTGTTTTTCCCTATTTGGTATTTAGGTTGTAGTTCATTGGGATTGTTTGTGACTTGTTGTATTATGGTACACCACTAATAGTATAGGTTCTTTTACTATTATGTTTTCTTATTTATATTACTTTAGCATTGTTAGTGAAAAAATAGTTCTCACTCTCATTTTTTATGATGCTAGGATCTTGTTTCTGACCCAAGGGAATTAGGAATGGACTTCAATATATGTCAGGGTTGGAATGGTTATCAGGGGACCAGGGTACCAGGGCTGGTTCTTGAAAAAATTGTTTCAAAGATCTTGGTTGATATTTTGTCTTATTGTCAGTATGAATTTATGTAAACTTGTTTGGAGTTAAGCAGTTGTTTCGACTGAGTTCCATCCCATCTCTCACCGTAATGATCCTTAAGCCACCAGCATTTTTCAAGGAGAGATGACTTATGTATTAGTTAGATTATTTTCCCTATTTATATTTTTATAATGTGAAATCGAAATCTTTTTTGTTCTTTATATTGGCATTAATTTTCCATGTTGATCTGTTCAATCACAACCGAATGTCGTCAAAGTTTTATGCCGATGTTGTGTAATATAATGCCTCTATAAAGACTTGTGAATCAGATACAAGAAGTGGTTTCTACTAAACCATAGTGAGATAATCCTACTACCTATATGAATCTAATTGAGGTGATCATGCATATTATCAATCGTTGGGGCAAGCACCACCACCAATCCCCACCGAGGATTCACCTATGAATCATCGAGGGCGGGGGGGGGGGGTGATCTTTGAAATTCTTCTAAATAGTTACTTTTCTAGAAAACCAACTTTTATTAAATGGTCCATTGATCATTAAAATGATGAAGAGTGGTTGGACAATATATAGTGTATGTTTGTGTTAATGGAGACACCAGATGATATCCAGGAGAAGTGTTACACCTTCATGATAGAGGGATAACGCAAGAGATGGAGGTACATGATGGTGATGAAAAAGAAACATGAGGGATTAGAGTGGAAGGACATGAAATATCATTTCACAAACTAGTAATATCTTGATTTAATGGAGTTGGCCAAGGCTATGAAGTTTTTCAATCTTGAGTAGACCATATAACTATGAATGAGAATTCAAAACTACTTGTGTGGAGTTGGTGTAGCCTTCACCTGAGATTTTTTCTAATGAGGGGATGAAGAATCTATTTTTTGGGTAGGGGATACGATCAGATATATGTTATTATGATTCCTTGTTAAATACTGTCACTTATTCTAATGTTCTGGATAGGAAGATGATGGTTGAGATGGACCTAGCTATAAATTTATGGTTGAAGGGAGTCCCTTTATTCCTCAGTGGAAGCATGATTTCTTTTAATTGATATAGGAATTGTGATGACTGTTGTAGTTTTTCTAGTGAATAAGGTTGATCTTGATGTCCTACAATAACTTGAAGAAGCCCATTGATAAGATAATTGTGTGTCCATCAGGTGAATTCAAAGAGGTGTTGTACCAAGTCACCCATGAACTATGGCTCGTGATGATGTATATGGAACTTGTAGAAGTTCTGCAACAACATTTCTTCTATACGTAGTGGAAAAAGATCATCATCCACACAAAAAAACTATCAAGGAATCAAATGCTTCACATTCAAAATGGTTCCAGCTACAATTATCTAGAATGAAGCCTTTTCAGATTGTAAAAGATTCACTATTGGAATTTGAAATGGGTCCAATGGTCATGATAGTTAACATTAAAATTACATTGTCTCTTTCAAATTAATTATGTGATAATAGTGCATCATACTCATTTATTTCACCCCATACCATTAGTCTTCTTAATATTTTATGGATATTTTTTTTGTGAAATGGGTACTGGTACACCCCTTAGTACGAAGTGAGAGTAGGGTGTCTTTATTCCTGTATGTGTCCTCTCTCTATCACATGTAGATTTGGTTTGGAGTTTTCTACTACTTGACATGGAATATTTTGATTTCATATTCAGGATACATTTCCTCATTACCAATATATAACAAATGATTGTAATCATTCACAGTTCATCCTTACTACACTAGTGGGTGTGACTATTTTATTTTAAGGAGAATGGTGCCCCAGGTCGATTAGAGTAGGATCTTATTATTCAGAGTTTGGGAATTGATATTAGTGTTTCATTTTAATCTAGAGTGATATTCAATGTGTGGTGATCTCCCTATTTACTTCATTGTGATTTTCGTTGTGCTTCTTTCTTACTTATCTAGTTTTCCACTAGTAAGGGAGGTTGAGTTTTCTATTGACATAAAGCCTAGTACTTAACTAGTTTAAATAGCCTCTTACTGCATGGTAATATCTGAAATTAAAGGGTAGAAGTTTTATTTGGTTGAAATTTTAAATAAAATCCTTGTACCCCTGAGTGTTTCATGTTGGGCGGCGATGATTCTATTCTCTAAGAAAGATGATGATTCTCTTTGCCTATGAGTTGATTACAAAAAGCTCAATTGAGTGAAAATAAAGAATATGTATTTGTTACCATAGATTGACGATCTATTTGATTAGTTGAAAGCGGTGAAGTCTTTTTTTAAGACTTATCTTCGTTGTGGTTACCATAAACTGAGAATAAAATAATTTGAAATTGAAAAAATCATTTTGGAGATTGTACGAACATATGAGTGCCATGTTATGACCTTTGGTTTAAAAAATGATCCTATAGTTTTCATGGAATTAATGAAAAAGATTATCTTTGACTATCTGGATACCTGTTTGATGTCTTTGTGAATGAAATCCTTGAAAACTTTATGTCCAAGGAGGATCATATACATCATATGAGAATAGTTATAAGTTTCCTGAGAAGTTATTATCTTTTTTCCAAAATTCTGATTAGTTTGTGCACCCAAGAACCACTAAAAAGATCTAAATTATGAAAATGGGAATTGATGATTATGTTTCTCATTACTATACATGCCAAAACGTGAAAATCGAGCACCATATAGGTTTTGGTTTGGTTCAACCACTTCTAGTCCCCACTTGGATGTGAGATGAACTCTCTATGGGCATTGTGGTTGGGTTACCTTGTACCAAGAGAAATGAGAATTCTAAATGGGTTGTAATCAATATATTTACCATGTTGTATCACTTTATACCCATTAAAGATAAGTCCAATGCTGTGGAGTTAGGATGTCTAGGTCCATTTGAGCACAACCTACCATCCATAAACAGATATCCATTAGCGAAGTGTCATTTCATCATGATGTTCCTAGTCTAGTCAAATTAATTACGAGAAAGCCCTCCAATAATGAGGATCATGGGAAAATGATTCCAATCATGCATGATTTTTTTATTATTGACTTGTTATATCCATTTTCAAATGAAATACATTCAATGTTAATGGTCGTTCTATCAACCACCCATGGAATTTATTCCTTCCAATTTGATTGAGTAAATCCAAAATGGTACCACAATTTATAATAAATGTGTTGGGAAATTACCACATTTTTCAAACCATGTTGATGGGCCTCTTGTTAAAGAAGATAGAAACCCATTCTCATGAATAATAAATTATACAGTGAAAATATAACAATCGGGTTGTGGCCATTTTCTTGTCACCAACATATAATTACAGAGATGTTTTCAAAAGATTTTTTACATAACATTAAACTGAATATATGGACTAGTCATAATCACATGTGAAAAAATGTATTTCATTCAAGGAATATTAAATTTATGTAAAGGTAAGAGAATATATATTCTATCAAATCACCTTGGAAGATCTCCTAGAAACATGACACTAAAAATTAGGGAAAAATATAATATACAATCAACGTGAATTTATCAATGCATTAAAATAATTTAATCGACTGATTTATAACAAGACATGTGGTTTTCTTATTAGAGGATTGGTAAAAAATATGGAATATCTTTTTACACCACTCCCTGATCAGTAAATCCATTAAAAAGTGATATCATGAAATTTCATAGCCTCATGAATGATTCAATAAATAGGCTATATTCACAACAGATGGTACACTCCAAAAGAAATTGAACCTACCCGACTCTCAATGACATCAAACCGAAAAATAGAATTCCATAGAAAGTCTTGTGCATAAAGCATACAAACGTATTGAGTAATAATATCAGTTAAGAGAATCTAATCATCATGAATGAATAAAATCATTGGGACTACGCTGATCATATAAAAACCATACAATACACCCATCCCATTTTAGAAAATATTTAAATAAAATTAAGAAAGTATCCAAAACAAAAATAGCCAAGGAAATCCATGAGAGACCCCAGCCTGTAGTTATGGGGTCAATTTCAACACGACATTCTATATCATAAATCTAGGTTATAAAGTTTATTGACAAGAAATTATAGAATCACTAATTGACAGATCTAGGTGTTTTTACCTATACCTCCTCCTCAGTTAATGATATACTTCTCCCATTTAGGGGGAGCATCATAGAATGAATCACCCCGGTTTATGCAATCCCATGACAAGGTTTCCCCACATGTACATGCCTGAAAAAATGTCTTGATATTCCATTAAGATTATATTTTTTTCAAATGATTCCAATATGACAACTAAAGAGTAGATTAATCCTCATAGAGGGAAAAAATAAAAATAATCTCCCGAAGAAGAAAACAATATGTATGGAGTGCATTACACATTGGTGAACATCATTAATGGAACTATTTCATACACTGAAGAATATGATAACAATAAATAGGAACATGGGGAGGAGGTATGTGTTCATAATAGGTCCCACACAGATATGATTGAAGACAGTGTGGGTACCCAAAATGGGAATCTTTATATGAATTCAGTAGCCCCTTTAACAACTAGATTTTTTTCCTCCTCGATGAGAATCCATCAAAGAAAATTGTAATGGTATGGTTGAACACCACCCACCTCCCATAAAGGATGATCTCCTCATAGTTCATGATAGAATTTCGTAGTAAGAGGAATATATAGAGGGGTTGGGAAATGTATATGTAGAACTAGTATGAGGAAAAAACCCTACATGATATGTTATAAAATTGGATCCTCACACAGTGCTCCAAGTTGAAGCACATCATTAAATAGGATATTTCATAGTACCTGAAATTGAGTGGGAAAAATTGACTTATTCTAGGGTAATGAGATCCGATTTATATGGGCCATATTGAATAAAGATATCACGATTTACCTCTATTAGATACACAACTGGGGATGATCCATATATAACCTCTAGGGTCATCCCCTGAAGGCTACCCACTGTGGGTAGAATCAGAGGCAACATGTAAGGAACTACCTACGGCCTCCCCTGCTCATGCTCATATTCAAATAGATATCCCTCATGGGAATATCAACAGTATTGAGAAATTTATAGTTTAATTATATGACATGGAACAATGGAATTCACTATTATAGTTGAACAAGAATCCATAACCTGAATGTTTTGATCCATCCGATCCTTAACCAAATGTTATGAACCCAAAATTTAAAATTTTAAATAGTTTGTGGAACATGAAGATTATATTTAAAAATTTAATTCCCAGCTATGATCCCATGATTTGTAACCCTATATAATAAAAATAAACTACATTTTCTTTCTTCATGAAACACTTGAAGGGCCAACCTTCATATGGAATGTTGGTATATCGACTCAATTAATCGCATGATGAGAAGATCACCGTCATAAAAATCACATTCAATTCTCCACAACACTATAAAAGATTATAGTACGCAACCACTAAAACTAAAACATTAAGAGAATAATTGGGTCTCACATTTAATTTCTCAGTGGAAGGGTTTGACCTACTCTCTAAACCTACATCTTCCCTAATAATATTTTGGTCAATCAATATAGTGAACCTCAAAGGTGAGTTGTGAATTACACTCATTACTATGAAATACATAGTTTGATTTCAATATCTATCCAATGTTTCTCTAATACTTAAAGATTCCACCTTGTAAACCATGGCCAAAGACCATGTCATTCCGTCAACTCAAGGGAAGAGAACATGGAAATTTGATGACACTGTAGTGATACTTAATCTATCACATGTGACAACCCAATCTCCAATTACTTAAAAATACTATGTGAAACACCCTATTGAGAATTAGAAACAATTATTACATCATAATGATGAGAAAATAGAGTATTGTAATTGAAATATTGACTAACTAAATGAATATTTGTATTCTTATTAAGATGGGAATGTCCACGAAAACAGTATCATGGATTTGAAGAAAGAAATGGATCTTGTTTCGAAATCCAAATTTCCCTTATCAGGATGATTTTGGTGATCTAGTGAACTATTTAATTTTTCAATAGAAATTAGAAAACCCAATGTTGGAATTTTTTTCAAACACATGCCACAAAAAACTATAGACACCTATAAAGTAAAACTATGAAATCCAGCCACACAAGTATCATGTGTTTCTTCCACTAACCCAGAGGAAGAGGTTGAGTGGTATGATGTTGGTAGCTGGTGTATATAGAATATTAGATATTGTATGACTCAAAATTTCGTCACCTAGAATAATTCCATTATAAATGAATATCTAAAACAACTAAATACACCACTACTCGTTTCTATTATGGAATATATGACTTTGTTGGAACCATAGTCCTCCAAAGACCATTCTTCAAAAAAAACATGGTCAGAAGGGCCAAAAAACACAAGATGATGAAGCAGTACCAAGGGAAAAAGTTTTATTTTACTCAATAATAATAAATTTCTTCATTTCCAAAATCATGATCACCTTCGCTCAAATTTATCATAAGAGTGACCTAAGATATGGATCCCCCATTATGTGAAGAATTGATTGTCCACTCCATTATTTTCAACTAATTAATGGAGCCATTATTTTTTAATGAATATATCCATGAACATGAGTTCCCTACATCATAATTGGGAATTATTGGGAAATAAAATAGGTTCCAAGGATATAAGGGAATATTTATTCATGAATGAAATCAATACTTGGACCACATCCCCACTCCAACCATCCATGCTATTGAAACTCATGGGATAACCCAGTAGTTGGCCTATAAGGTGTAGGAATATTCCAGAAACTATTTTAGGTATTTCCCTAACCCAATGATCTTGGATGTTTTAACAGTGGTAGTGTCATACTTAAATCAACCATAGTGCACATATAGAACAAGTCAACATACCCCACCACAGAAATGGTCACCTTAACCCCCTAATCAAAGTGTTCATCTTCCTATGTAATGTGATTTAGTTCCTAAGGAATATATTAGAGAGAATATCCATGATAGGAATCGTAGTCCTCTATCAAATAATTTTGCATTATAAATCCATTAGCTTTGGTAATAGACAATTTTTCGTTCTTATATGCTCTCAGAATATAAAAATACATACTGGATGTAATCATATAGGTTTTTCTGAGACCTTATGAGTTTAACGATAATAATTCCACTGTATAAATATATAATTAAATAATTTATCCTATATAATTCCACATAATAATATATTTCATGTTGAAGAATAATTATTCTATTGTAAAAGGGAACCAATGAACCATTTATGTTTCTAGTAGGATAAATTACATTGATATCATGTGGGAAGTCATTGAAAATGTCTTATATTCCATATTCATTTCTGTTTGAACATTAAATCAACTAAGATATAGAGAGGCCCAGTTTTCCCATACTATTTATCAATACACCATTATGATAAAATATATAAAAAAATCATCATGAAATCAGGATTGGGTACCATTTTAGTGTCCTCATATCGAGCTCCTCATTTTTCATTATCACGAAACATACATCTTTCTACATCCATCAAGGAAGGACTTGGTTACATCATCATATATTTTTCCCCTGAACATATCACAAATTCATCCAATATTGAATTAATGGGCATATTAGGAAACTTAATTGTCATAAACCACAATTTGAATCCTAATAAAACAATACATTAATGTGGGATTCAAATAGAGAGAAGGGTAATAACCCCTAACTGATAGTGTCACTCAGTTCACATCCATGAATGGAAATGAAATTACCTTGACCAATCCATTTTAAAATATCAATGAATAATATGCACTTAACGTTAATCATATTTATGGAACCAAACCAATTTTTGGAACATATTCAGACACATTCCTGATATCAATCAATTTGATTGATCCCAATATCAATGAATAGGACATTGAATCACTAAAAAATGAGAAAATATCGAATGAATATACTATCATTCCAATTCATTGTATTCAAAAATAACTAACTAATAATTCGAGTTATAATATGTGACCATGACACCATGAAAGAGTGATGATATTGACTATCTATCCCCTATATCTCCCCCAGAGTTTCATGGAAACCCTACATAGTTTGTTATATTGGAGGAAGATGCTTCATTTTTTGAATGTCAAAATGACGACTCATCTCATGGTTTTCCTTCATCATCAACTTCTCCAAACTAAAAATATGATGTGGAGGAGTATGTGGAAGTAAAGTATCATATTAGGAATTACTCTATAGAATAATAAGGTTGTGTCCCTACCACAATTATTAATCTTATTGAAATAATAATTGGTATAGAGGAGGAACCATGTACCTCCATGATTAGTGCAGCAATGTATGCTAAATGAAGGATGTATATACTTCATTTCTGAATTGGTGTTATGATTCTGTTATTCGAATTACACATAATTTTTTTACATTTATCTTGATGTCACCAGTCAACACATGGTATTTACATAAATTCATAAAAGATAAAAAGAGGCTTTAAGGAGGATGCCCCCGACCCACACCACCAAAAATGATATTGAATATGACAAGATTGTCAAAATCAATTTCATTAGGGAAGTCTAGTTTACAAAATGGTTATATAATATAGTACCCGTAATGAA
Source organism: Viscum album (assembly GCA_963277665.1). Classification (NCBI taxonomy): domain Eukaryota; kingdom Viridiplantae; phylum Streptophyta; class Magnoliopsida; order Santalales; family Viscaceae; genus Viscum; species Viscum album. The sequence goes on from OY728119.1 coordinate 1,689,983,930, forward strand.
TAATAATGATAAAATAGGGGTCTAAAATGATTTTCAAGATCTCAAATTACACATTCTAAAAGAATATTTCCTAGTCATGATCCAAGAACTATTAATTGAGGTTGAAACCAGCTATCTGATCCTTCCATTCACATACAACTATTTAGGATACAATCAAATTATAATTTTCCTATAATATGATGAATTATAAACCTTTAGGCACCCCTAATAATATTTTTCTTTCAATAAATACCCTCTATCTGGAATAATGCTGACAATGCATAAAAATGTTTCATGAATCGTATCTTTAATCATTGTTCAAAGAAGTCCATTAAATGTTTCGTTGATGATATGGTGGTAAATTAGTGATATCGTTCTTATTTCTAAGTAGATCATGACACCATATTAAATAATATGTTATAGAAAAACCTAGAGATGAACCCCATGAAATTTATATTCAATATTTCTTCTAAGAAATTTATTGTCTTCATCGTACACCATTGTGGCATCAATGTCGATCCTGAAAAGGTAAAGCATATCATAAATATTTCACCTTCTCATATCTATAAGGATTTGATATGTTTAAAGGGAAATATTTCCTTCAATTTTATATTTATAGAAAACCATACTTGAATGTGTATTTCCTTCACCACATTTCTAAAAAATGGGGGTGACATATATGTAGACTGTTGACTATCCGAATGAATTTGACATCCTCAAGGAATATCTCTTGAGTCCAATAGTGTTTATGAAACCTATTGAGTTTAATCCAATCATTTTTACATTAAATTCATAGAATTATCTCTAGGGAAATTCCTTACACGGTATAATGACACTGTGAATGAAAATCGTCATTTTTATCTTTGTTGAACCCCACTCAAAACCACAACTCATTATTCAGAAATCAAGAAGTACTTCATGGTGTCAATAAAATGGTTTCTAAGATGAGTAAAATCCTAAAGTGATACATGGTCTATTTTGCCTCTGACAATAACCCCCTCAAATACATACTTAGTTGTCATATGGTGACTGGATGTTTGAAATAGTGTGTGGTAATCTAGAAGTAGTTTTCTATTTATTTATTTTCTCCAAAACTATTATAAGAACATTATTTGGAATATTTCATTATATAATGTCCATTTGTAGAATAAACCTCATGTAATACCTAATTTAACAAGGAATATATCTTCTCTATTCAAGAGGACCCCCCAAATATGAGAAATTTATTTTGATGGCATATCTAGATGTCAAATAAGGAAGATGACAGAAGACTCCAATATCAACAATGTTGGTTTGGTAATAATTCTCATATATCCAATAAGGGAAGTCTTTCTTTAATCCCACCTATTGTTATAATGAAATGTAAAAAATGATTCTTAATATCAATCCCTAATTCTAGTTATAGAACTGAAACATCAAATTCCAATGGACAACTTTAAGGTAGAAGGTAATATATAGTTTATAATCAAGAAAATCAATTGGTATTATGACATAAAAAATGAGGATATAATCCAACTATTTGACTATGTACAAGGTCAAAAGGAATAATTACCCTATGATATAACGTTGACTCAAATCCCACAATCACAAATTCCCCATCCTGATTCTTTTCTAAACACAACAATGGATTTGAATGATATAGAATTGTATATAATATTACTCTTCATTGTGCATCTCTGAATGGGTATTGTTTTTTTAATGTTTACATGGTGGAAATCAATCGTGTTAATTACATCCACAAACTAGACAGTTTAATAACTATCTAGAAGATAAATTATATGGATTACCTTCAAAATGGAGTGATCTCATCAGACAATTCTAGAAAAGAAAAATTTCAACAATTATTGAAAAACTTTATTGTTTATGATGGACCATATCACTATATATATATAAATGAGGAATTGATGGTGAAATTATCAGGTTCATTTATGGATAAGAGACCGATATTTTCATGAACGAAGAACATATGGGAGCCTTTGGTACCCACCAGTCATGGTTTAGGGTTTCCAATTTGAGCTGGAGGCTTGGATTTTTCTTCCATTTAATGAAACATGATTGAAAAAATTCACCAAGAGGTTTTATTTCTACCATGTACATCCTAGGATAAACCATAAAACCATATAGTTTCTACACACATCCAAATACTCTTGGGCATTTTCTATATGGGGAATAGATATTGTACGTAGTACCCAACATCAATGGCCTACTAGTTCAAATAAATTCTCACTACTACTAACTAATTATCCAAATGGGACGATTCAAGACCCCCCAAATAAGTTGAGACCAAAATCATTTACAACATCATAAAAGAATACATCATTACCATATATGATGTCCCTCATATAATATTTTTGTAAAATAGAGCCATTTTCTCTTATATTGAGTTGGAGAATCTATATTAATATTATAATATCAAAATGAAAATTTCATATCACTATCATGAAGAAGTGAATGGATATATAGAGGCCATCAATAAGACCTAATCAAACATACTTCAAAAGATGGTGGATAAATATAAAAGTTTATCTACAGATAATCCCTTGCATGTATTGTGGGACTATCAAATTATAACTCAAAATACCACATGTGAAACCGCAAGTTCTATTGTATAGGGGATAGATGTGGTCCTTCTCATTAAGTTATAATTTACCTCACTCCATGTTTAAATTCATGATTTACAATTGGTTAATGAGAAATATTCTCAATGGATGGATGAATCTGAACTGTTTGACGGGAAGAGAGTATATGATTTACTTCTCATGGAGGACCATAAAAATTAGAGAGAATGATAATTTAACAATAAATGTTTCCTTTTCTCATTTATCTAAGGAGAACTGGTATAATTCCATAGGACCTGAATGATACAAGGGAAGAATCCTCCAAATCATGTTCCAAACTGGGTGGTACCATATTCCGTACTCAAGGTACACTATAATAGATATTATTACTTGATAAAGATGGGTGGATAGATAGTTAATACCCCTATAAATTCATGATTCCCCAATAAATACTTCATGTGATAATGAAAAATTCAAAATATTTTTATGTCATTAAACTACATGGTCCCATGAATCTATATAATGATGTAAAAATTTGTATCATAAAAGTCTAATATGCATGAACATAAATAGAAAAACATATAATCCTAGTTAACGAATATAAGATTAAAGGCTAAATTGTCTAAGATGTATGAATTTAAACTACATAGCCAAATGTCCATGATAGAGGGTAAAAAATCATCAGAAAAATATATTTTCACATTATGTAAAACTACCTATTTCGTTTCATAACAACATGATTTAAAACTGAATAACATTTTAATCCATGATTGAGATGACAGTGGTACTTGGTGTTGGTATCCCACCACACCTCTATTCAAGACCTAAACGTGGTTTGAATCTTATCTAAATACGATACATAGTAATTCCCAAACCCTATGTTGTAGGGCTATACATGAAGTAAAGATAATGACCCCTCTATGGTGTTTAATTAGAGATATGTGTAGGAAAAAAAACTCTGGTTCCCTTATTTTTGATCCCATCCAGGAAACCTAAATTTCCCTCTCCTATAAGTGAATAAAGATATATGTAGGGAACTCCACACTCCACGAACAATATCATTCCAAATAATCCATTTTTTCTTATACATATTCCTTCCACACATCATATTCCTTTTTCTTTGAAATTAGGAATCTCTATACTCTTTCTATGAAAATAGGTAATAGTGTTTTAGATTACTCAAGAAACGATTAAATTGATTAAGAATTGATATTCAATTGTATGGATTTACATATATCACTCCCAAGAGGGAATATTAACTAGAGGTACATTCATTCTCATGAGATATTGTTTCTATCGTTATAGGATTCAACAAGATCATCATGGAAAACATAATTAAAACGTGGTATGTGTTCCTTATTTTTTTCATTTCCCATTCAACTTATCCTGATTTGAGACCTGCCAATATCATGGTCTGATTTTTTTTATTCATATATATAGTATGTAGGGACATATTTAGAATGATAGGCCTTACATCACACATCATTTCGATGATGTATGGCTTTATCCAGATGACCTAAAACTAAATGAATCCTTTTACCCTCCCACATGAAATTAATGTACTTGGGTTCCTAGAAATATTTATGGCTTGATTTTTATTCCCATGAGATACATTGATATTCCTAGATCCTAGATCACAGTCTGTCTAACACAACACAAAATTCCCATTCCCTTCCCTCTAATATGTTATACGTGGTTAAATAATCCTTTTAAACTATTATTTCTCCCAAAGAGAATAGTTTACAAGGCCTTAAGAGTTTTGGTAAAGGAATACATGCTTGATTATAGTATATTAGTTCATTTTAGTGTTACCTTGGTCCTATATGAATGAACCTAAAAGGAGAAATAAATGACTATAACACCTGATGTTGAATGCAAGGATTAAGTCTCATGCATGAAGAAAAATAAATAAAAACATCAATCTTGATTATTTATTCAAATAGGTATATAGTGATGCAGGATGCCTACATACTATTCCACATGAAACATGGGAAATTCACACACTATCCACTGGATGAGTCAGAACTACATAAGAGGATCTAGTAAGGGTTCCCACCCACCATGTGTTCACATATATATATAAAAAGTACATTCTCAATATAATAAATTGATATGTGTGGGGAATCTATAGGTGAACTATATGTTCAATGATTCTCACTTGAATGAGATATTTAGTGATGCCCAAAAACATTATATTGTCCCCAAATGAAATAAAAGAACCATACCTTTCTTACATATGGATTAGAACTATATAGGGAAACACTTCCCCCATTCTTGCGTAATTTTTAGATGAATATCGCTTTAAATATTAAGGTTCATTACTTCAACAAAAAAATCACTATGTTTGGGGAAATTAGAATATCCGTACGATTTCTGTGGTAATCGGTAATATAATTAAAGATTCACGAGGAATACATCAATTGAATATGCACTGAACCATACTAAATTTTCATCATATACACCACCAAAAAATCAATCTCATTGATAGGATACATTTTATGACTATTAATTGACACACCCATTTTTGGATCTACATATGTTTCCCATAAATCTATAATTTCAAATAGATCCACATTATTTCGTATGAGAGAAATATTCTTTGTATGTCCCAACAATATTATATTGGAAACTTATTTTTGAAGATGGTCTATGATCATTACTTGTGTACATATCCCATATAATTTTTTTTGATATAGAAACCATCATGTTATAGCTGACACCCGCACTCATTCATGACTGAATATTATTGAACATTCTTGGATATATTACAATGAAATATAATATAACTAATCTTTTGTTAAAATCTAAATATCCATTATAAATACAATTAAACAACCATTACATTATATAATATACTCCATGGTCCATGTTCCGGTCACACAAAATTAAATTACATGATGATTCAAACCTTATTGGTATATGGTATTTTCCCTTGATGTTAGTCATCCACATCTACAAGCTTAGGGTCAAAATAGAGTCACCCATCCATTATATAAAAACCATATTTTTTAATGAGTGGTTCCTCGTCCATGTAGAGCGCCAACCGAGATTCTACCTTCATTCGTAGATACATTACTTCAAATAAACATCCCTCCATGGTTTTATGAAATTATGTTCATTATATTCTCTACAACCACTAATAAAATAATGTATGATTCATGGGGAACATTTTTTACTATATAGTGATACTACAAATTCAGTTTGGAAAATGTCTCCCAAAAAAGCACTAGTAATCCCTAGAAATTCATTGGTTCACTATGAATTAATATTCCCATGTTTGTATTTGTATAATTCACCCATAAAAAGGTCCTGGAATTTAGAGGCACAATCATCTTAAGAGAAACCTTTTATATCTATATAATACCTAAAACTATTGTGATTGAAATATCTATTAAAAATTGGTCTATGGTCACTCATGGAATATTTTCCACATGTCATATTTTAAAGCCAAAAATCAAAAAATCGTGACTCACAATTACACTTTTGTTTCTCTAAATAATGATAGGAAATTCTTAGAAAACAATACCTTATTAGTCTTCATTATATAACTAATGGTAAAATTAGTTAAATGAAAAATATTATTTTGATTATTCTATCTTGTAAGACTATAAATTTCCAATGAAAATAGACATAGTACTCACTATGCTAAAATCATACTAAGGGAACCATGGATAAAAGAAGATTCTCATCGAACTAAATGTGATATTTGTATGGATTAGAAAAAAATTATAAATGAACTGATAGATACATAAAGTATGTTTAGTAAAAAATACACGAAGGAAAGCCTATGAAAAATATAGGCTTCACATGATAATTATTTTATATATTTTACTTAGGAAAAATTATTGTTTTGATAGAAATAACATAAATGTCACAAGGTCTATTATATGAATATTTACATAGATTTGAAAGTGAGTTAATAAAAATATCATGGACATCAACTATATTTATAACCTCAGGGTCCCATATGTGATGTAATTTCATGAAACAACAATAATGTCATCCTGCAAGGCCAATCTATGTTCTGCACCACTAGAATCTACATATGTGGATCACCATTTCCCTTCACCCTTAAGTGGAAGAAATGTTTTAATATTTTTATATCCTTAAAATAATGGTACATGAAGACATTAAAGATAGTGTGTAATGGTTCAAAAAATTTAATTTTTCCTCTCCCTTTATATCATACAATCTTCTCCCAATCAGATCCTATCATAAGTGGTGGATTTTATGGAACCTTATTTTTTCAAGTGAGAATGATAATATCCAATAGAGACTTCCTCAAAAAATTGAGGTGTGATGGTTATAAAATATCCCATTTTTTCTCCAAGGTGAACCCCATAATCCCTAACCAACATCAATGTCATGGTCAATCCTATACACCATTATACCCACCTAGGACCCAAAAGGGCGTGCATATGAGATTCACTTAGTTTATACCTACACGATGAGAATCATGATAAATCTACATGAAGAATAGAGTGAAATAACTTTGTGAGACTCATCCTTCTATAAGGTTCTGTAAATTTAATTTTAAACAGACTTTATGGGTCTTCATTTCAAACAACTAGATGATAAAAATACCCAAACACTTTGCTTTCCCCATTCCTTCAACTAGTACCCCAAAACCATATATTTCTCTCCCCAAAGCCTATGTGAATATGTAATTACGGTTAGTATTTGGATTATATTTCCTCCAGTGTGTGAAAAAAGGTCAAGGAAACACTTCATACAAGTAAATACATACTAACATGAAGGTGACCTCAATAATTTGGGTCCTATACAAGATCATTCTAGTGATAGCTGAGGAAACCCTTTGAAATACGAAAAATATCATTCCCCTGTTTTGTTTCCAAAGTTTTCAATAGTCGAGAAGTCACTTTTATTTCACACAATTCCAACATGTTAGAATGACTTCTAGTCTACCCAAGTCTACCATATATGAAAAAATTCTTGTATATCTGGGGCTACCCATGGTGATACCCTATCTGTTACCTAGGTCTCCCCTATTTGAGCCCGCTTCTAGATTCCAAAGACTCACCAAAGTGATCTGTCATTTAGACCCATTTTTTAGGACACTAATGGAATGGAACATCCTTATTTATGACTCTGATATAGGGACTAAATCGAAACCCCTACCGGGGCCACCATATTTTCACGATCATTTAAAATGGAACACTAGTATGTCTCCAATTAATTTTTTCATTTCCTCATTATGATTTGTTTCACTCTTTTTCTACATAATGGGTTGTGTTTTTGGGGTGTGTAATGTTTCTAAACCCCTTAGAAATGTTTACCTAAACCTTGGGAGCTATTATAGGGGCCTCCCAGTTTTGGAGTCGATGTATAGTAACTTTTCTTTCCCAATTTGTATTGGAATTAGTGACCTACTCATTTCAAAAATTAAGGGGGACAATTTATATTCTATTTTACAAGGGATACTTTCTTAACCTCCAATTTTCTGTGAAATCAGGGTTAAGGAATCCCTTGAGTAGTAATGACCATGAATTTTATATAGGATTTCATAACCCTATTATCATATATAAAATAGATTTATAAAGACAATATCAGATATGTGAACATCAAATACATTTCTCTCTATCTATCTCTTATTGCTCTAATTCAACCACCAATAGATGTTGGTGACTGTGTGGTTTGGTCTAATATTTCCCTTCCAATTGGTTCTCATGCTTGTAATGAACCACAAGGTCTAATAAGATTCTGATTTCCATGGGATCCACATGTTCAAATACATGTATTGTAAGAGGATACATTTCATCATTTTCTAAATTCCTTCCCTAATTTATCCTAGATGGTTGAGTTCTCATTGCCATGTATGTATATCACAAGGTCATATTTATGGTAAGACTCTACAGGGAATTTATAGGAGTGGGTCCTCAGATCCATGAATCCATAATAAAGGGCCACATCCCCATAGAAGAAACCCAATCTTTAGACTCTTCCTTAGGTTTAATTACATTCAATCTAAATTATAGGGGCCTTGATTCCCATCCTACGTGATATAAAGGAAGCATCCTTGAGTTCAAAAAATAGAACAAAAAATTCATCCTAATTTTCTCTAGGTTATATTCCAAGTTGGTCATATTCATCTTGGGAGGCTACATCCCTTCTAGGTACTTAAAAAAACCTTGGAATAAGTCCCACACCAACCCTTTACTATAAAACATTCACCAAGATGTCCATGTCGTATGAAAGTTAACAACATGATTTGATCTTCATCACATGGACTTATAAGGTACAATGTGTCCCATTAGGTTAAACCAAACTACATGGGTTGTTACTCCCTCCAGAAGGATATACATGAATCCTATATCATGCTCCCGATCCTAACATTAAAAAAATAAAATCACTCTGGATGAAGACAAATCCATATCTCCCCACTATATGTCTTAGAACGAGAATCATAATATTAAATGAACAAATAATATCCAATACATATAAAAAATGGTACCATCGATGGGGAAACTCATAAACATACAACTATATTCTTTTATGAAGAACAATATATATATATATATATATATATATTATTTTGAAGTCTATAGATTCAAATTATTTATTATTTACTTAAGAGAGACTCATTTTATATTTGGTATTTGATAAAAAATTTATGAATATATATTAAATAATTATGAGAGTGTTGGAGTTGTAAAAATTCCCCCCCCCCCAAAAATGCGATGATCCCAATATCCCATTCTTTTGAAAAACGTGAGTCACTATGTGTCATTGGAGCCATTCTCAAATGACTACATGCCTTTGGGATGACGCTTTAGGAATCATCTCCAATAAAGGAATCATTGTCTTTTTCCATCTCAATGAAAATAAAAATTAAGTATTTCTCAAAAATGGTGAATCCAACTTGAATGATAGTATAACATTCAAACTCCACAAGTATCCTTTATGGAAACCATGAAATTATTGGGGGAATTTTTTTAGACAATTATAAAAAATAACCAACTTTATTTTCATATTCATAAATTGTGCTTCCTAAGATTAGCCAATTATGATCCATTATATACCTAAAAACCAAATAATAATGTTATATATATTAAATGATAAACCCATTTAATATATATATATATGTGTATTTTTAAGACATAAAAACTGATCATCAAAGAAATCAATTAATCATTTTTTGTTAATAATGTAATAAAAAAACAATAATAAAAAATTATGGGAAATATTTTGATAAACATACCATATTTGAGTTTCAGAAATTCAATGGAATAAAAAAACCATAGATATCAAGATGATATACCAATATCATATATAAAAACATTCAATATAATCTTTAAATATATATTATTTTTTATATAAATATCACCTTACATAAATTATTTACTATTCATTAATATCAAATCATTTAACTCAGTCAATAAATTTCTACTCTTAGTTATCTAATTATCAATAAGGATAACTATTAATGAAATTAAAAAAAATTACAATTATAAACGAATATAAATACAATATATTCCATATTAAATAAGTTTATTTAAAAAAGGAACAATGGTGTTTTTACACCGAAGATATTTATAAACAAAATATTTTTTAATTGTGAAAGATGTATAAATAAATAGGAAAATTATCTAATATGATTAAAAATAAAAAATAGTAAATGAAAATTATAAAAAAATAAAAATAAAAACTAAAAAAATATATATCAAGGTTTAAAATATGGGATATTGAAAACTAAAATAGAGATTGATTAACATAGAATTAAAGAAATTAAATATTAAGGATCCAAATAGTGATGAATTCAAACAATGGTGAATCTTAAAAAAGAGAAATATAATGGATCTTGGTTGGATGATTAAGGAATTTAATGAGGAGATATGATGTAATAAAGAAGAAATATGATGGAAACACAAAAATGTTTCAAGGATTATTAGGGTTGAGAAACCGGGCTCAAGAGTCGTGAGTCACAACTATATGGGTTTATCAAAAAGGATTTATGAATAAATGAGTAGAATCCAATTAAATATTATATTTTTAATTTTATTCTATCATTTTTTATTAACAATTATGTGTACAATATATGAAAAATAATTTTGATAATAGTTTTTAAAATATTCAACCTCAAATGTTCAAAAAATAACCAGTTTTACTAAAATATCATCACCAATTAAAAATTTGAAATCTTTCGACATTATTTTTTCTAGAAAACATCATACAAGAAAAATTATGATGGTTTATAAAATTTTTCTATTAATTAATGTAAAATGTACTATATTTTTTATTGTGAAGATTGTTTTAGAAAAACCAATGTCAAAATTTTAATGATGGGTCATATTTTTCTAATAGTATGGATTAATTTATTAATGAAATAAAAAATTTATTTTATCATGTACTTTTTCTTAAAAAATGAATTATAAAAACGAATTCAATTTTTTTATTTGTGTATTTTATTATTCATGCATTAACATGAGTTTAACTGACAAGTTAATGTTTGAAATTTAATTTTATTTAATTATTGCAAAGGGTTTTCAATTATTATTGAAATAAAATACTATTCTACGTGTCATACCCTTCTATTTTATGTAATTTCAAGTGTAGTAGTGGTTTATTTTATGTAAAAACTATAACAATTCAATTTCATTACATCAGCTTCATATATATAAATTATTTATGAGGATTTGCCTCTTATGAAATATAAGCAGATTCCATAATGAATGGAGGGGAAACAATTCTAGGTGACACACATTAATGAGGTTGAATTTTAAAATTCAATCTAAAACCATATTCAGGTGTTTTTTCACTAATGTAAATATACTTCTTAATGAATTTCAATATCATGCCCCATTTTTTAATTGTTTTTAATAGTTAATTTTCAATTGAAAAATTTTCAGGGTATGATAAATAAATTAATTTAATAACTCTAATATCAAAATAAAATAAATTCTATGATTTATACATAAACTTTTTATTAAGAAATTGATTATAACTTATGTAAAATCCATGTGGTATTAAATATTATTGTAAAAATATCAAAATATATGCATAATGACAAAATTACTGAGTTAAATATTAATTTTTACTATGTCATCCATTATATGAATTAATATTCTTTGATAGTTAATGCATAATTTCAATCCTTATTTGAGAGAATTTTAAATTATAAGAAAGTATTAACCAAGTTAATGAGTCAATTTTACAAAAATTATATTGGATTAAATACACTCAATGACTTTAATATGAATTTTGAAGAAGTTCTTTAGGAAGAATGGATTTAAATTTCATTATTAGAGATTCCACTCAATTTATCATTGAGAAACAAGATATTATCTAGAATGAAAACCATCCAAACCAAATTCTTATAAAATTAATTTATTTTATAGATTATAATATCGGAAATATATATATTTTCAAAAAAAAATATCTATATAATTTTACAGTATGAGTATAATGGTTAATGAATTTGGGACAGGAAAAATATTTGAAGAGTAAATAATATAATTAATTTTTTTAACTCATATATTTTGGTAATCTAGGTAAATTAATAAATAATATTAATAACTATTGTTGAAATTATATAGTTAATTTCATTAAGATGATAATAGTACATGAATTTCATGATTATTAGAACGTCATTACAAGTAAAACTTGCATTCAATGTGTATTGATTTTTACACACTATAGTTAAAAACAAATCTTTTTCCAATGTTATGGAATCCCAAATTTCCGTTCTATCGACAAATGATAAATTGAGGTAGAGACTGATGATTATGAAAAATTATTGGATTGTGTTCAATATTACTATTTCATGATACTTTCATCCATGTTTAAGAAACTCATGAGAACTCATAAGATAATGGAAGCATATATCATGTTAAATAATCTAGGTTATCTTTATCAATAACGAGTGATATGTGAGTGGGTTTACGATATTCGTGTCAGTATTTACATTAGTTATAGATCCTATGCACGTGATGGACCTTATAGAGTTAAGATTACTATCAACATAGTGTGTCTACAAAATCTTGGGTCTATATTTATTTAAAATATTTTAGTTATTGCTTCCATGATAATCATAAAATTAATAAAATAACCAATAATCTTCCAATAATGATGGTTTTTGGATATAATATTTTTTAAAATAATAGAAAAACCCATTAAGTATTGTCTATAGTGTTTTATGATGAAAAATTAGTGAATGAAAAATCATCTAAAAATAAGAAAAACAAATATGAATCCTAATAAATATGCTTATAACAACTATGTAAATTTACCCATTTTATTATTATAGAATGGATATATTTTAGAGGGAAGAGTATCTCATTTTTAGATATTAGATTCAAGATTTAAATATTTGAATTCAAGGACTGGGTTGCAAATGAATTGGAATATGAACATACACATCATTAATCATATTGGGTAGAGTTATTCAATGAGACACAAAATTTTGATGAAGTTAAAAAACATAAGTAAATATTATATTCCAAAACGTTGAAGGCATATTATTTAATATGAACAAGTAATAATAAAAATAAAATAATTAGTGAAACATACTAATACTGACAAGTTTATATTTAGAAATTGGATCCATGCACTAAAATTTAAGGGATTTGTATTATGGACACTGCTGGTGAGTATTCAAGATTAATGATAGATTTATTGTATATGTATGAGTTGATAAATCATGAAAGATTATTAAAATTATCTCTTGGAACTATTCAAAGAAAATACATTTTCATCATTCACCATGGTAAAATTCATTTTAATTTAACTTGTTTTATAACCACTCTACGATCATTTTATTGTGCATTTTGATGTTAAGGTTAACTTCCTTAATAGAAACCTAATGAAACAATTTTATATGACATAAAAATAAATTTTTTGGGAAAGCAGTGAAATACAATTAGATATAAAAGGTGACCATATTCATTTATGCATATATTCAATAATAGTTATCAAGGAATAGTCATTAAAAACAACATAGTTCGTTATGTATACAAAGGGTTAGTTATTGTCCTAATGTTTTTCATGGAAAATATATTAAAAATATATGAGAGTATATTGTTAGTGTTTCCCAGCAACTCAGGAATAATAAATAAATTTCCTAATAATTTCATAAAATATAAACAAAATTATAGGGAATAATATCTATATATTGTGATCTATGGGGTTTCTTAACCTAATAATGTTATATTTGTTGATGATATATTTAATGTGAAGAATATATAAATTCAAAATAGATTTTTTTCCTAAATAATATTTTTGAGACATCTTAAGGATTACATGAATTAGGAAATGAAAGGTTAATGGAAAAGATTTAAAAATCACAAGTTAAAGGAATTTAACATATTTTATGACTTTTACACATTTTTATATTTTTTATTCATAAATAAAAATGGGGAGATATGAAATTTAATTAGATTAATTTCCCAAACATAAATTTAATAAAATTCAATAATACATGAAAATTAGTACTAGGTGGGTTCTTAGTTAATTGAGAAATATAAATATCTGTGTTCGAGGGGATGTAACTCTTGTATTAATAAAGGTTTTTTACCATCAAGGAACATGTAATATAGAATAAAAATATATTATATACTATTGTTTCTGTATTAATAATAACTGAGTATGTTTTGGATTTTAATGTGTCTCAGAAAGTAGTTTGGAAATAAACCGCTCAAAATATTATATTAAACCAATAGTTAGTATATTATCTTTATTATTATAATATATGTCATTAGTATTTTCTATAATTTTTTTAAAATTATAAGGGGAAATAATGTGGATACATGGATATATTTCTAATTTAGGGATTTACAAAAGTCATTGAAAATGTGCTAAGAATATTGACAACAAATAAAGATTTCTATATTAACCCAATCCATGAAAACATGGAATGATAATAATATATATCCATTCCAAAAAAAGAATTATTTTTTTGGGAACATTATGGTTGATCCAAAAAATTAATTTCTTTTCTCATTGATTTTGATTATAAAAAAAAACATATGTTTCTATAATAACGTTATTTTAAATGAATTTCAGTACTATATTTCATGAAATATATATTTTATTCTGAAATTATTGGGGTTGATGTGTTACTAAGTGTTATATATGGTTTTCTAAGGAGTCCAGAATCACTATTCTGAACACCATGTTTGTAGAGGTTGTTATGTTTGGGAAAACAACTTTTGGTAAGGTATGATAATATTATACTCTATATTTAATATGAAATATTGGTTTGGGACAATTTTTTTCCATGGAAACCTATATTCAATTATGTAATGTATGTTTAGTTTTCCCACCATTTGGAATAAAAATTGTGTTGTGAACCATACATTTAAATTTATTTCTTTATAGAGAAACCATACTTCTGAAGCAATTGTCAATTAAATTTGAATTTGAAATATTTCGTAATATTTCAGCAATAGTTTCAGAATAATAAATATTTTATTAAATGTAATTCAAAGACCGATTAGAAGGATCTTAATCAATTAATTATAATTCACTAATTTTTAACTGCTGTTACATGTTCTATGGGTCATATAAATTTAGATTCCAAATACGTTGAGAATTTTGAATGTCATGATTTATATAGAAATATTTTCATATCTATTTGACCAGGAATAACATGGGGTAAATATTTATTATCAGGACCCACCATCACCTAGATGAGGGAAGGTACAAAAAATTTCCATCCCCAACCTTCTTCAAGTTGAGGGAGAGATAATGACCCCATAGTCTCGCCTTCAATAAACCCTAGTGTGGAAACTAGAACCAAGGGTATATAATCACACATAGTATTGATGGAATTATCCTTTTTTTATAACATGATTGTTAGATAATATAAAAAATTCCAAAAAACACCAATGTTTAATGAAAAAGTGAAACCAAAATCTACTCCCATATGCATTTAAAAATTAAATGGACACAAATTACAAGAAAACTATAATGAAACATACCAAAAGAAATAAAAGAAGCAAACCCCCCCGAAGCTCGAGCTGGTAAGGCCCTGCATGTTTCTCAAAGTCCTCATGGAAACCTAAAAGTATATTTATATATGTATGGTGAGTATACAGGTATAAATAGTATGGAAGAACAAAAGCTCTTATACACAGTTGAGGAGGTACTCTAATATCCCGTGATGACTTAGAGGTAACCAAAACACCTAGCAAGGAAACTATCCACCCGACCTCACTAGGGAATACATTCTAAATAACGCAAGTCATATATAGTAATAGTAATATCACATCAATAATTGGGTACCTCTCACTTCATTCCCATTGGTTATTTATGATATTCTATACATCAAACATCGCCTAAAAGTATCACTATTGTCCCACAACCACCCAAACAACAAACTCATAGACCACCACCACACATCCTTCCCGTAGATAGATGGGCCACCATAACCACACATATCCACCCTTATAGACAACTATTACACATCAAAAACTACCACAAATATAGACAAATGGGCCAGAACAACAACTTTCATGCCCAAAGACTCCTAGGCCTCATCCCGAAGACAATGGGGAAACAAAACTGCCCTGACACACTTGGTCCAACCACCACAACACATATTTCCCGAAGAGTCAAGGGCCATCATAAACCTTAGACTGTCATAACCTGCCCTAAGGGTCTTGGGATACCTGGGAGAGGGAGAAGAAAAGGGGATAACAACTATCCACTTATAGGAATGTTGGAAAAACATCACCCCCATGAAATGGGGTGTTCAGCACGAATTTCTCAATATGGGTGGGGTTGGTATAAGAAAAACAGGTAATAAATATTATTAATATATGTAATCAAGATCTCATCCCAACCTAAAGGTTTTGAAATAGAAAACTAGTATGTATATAACCACAATTTATACTATCCATATATGAAATAATACACAACAACTATAATAAGAACACAATCCATTCCCAGAAAACAATTTCATCATTGCACTAGATAACATTTTCATGTTTAGGATATTTGATTTTTAAACATTCATATAGTACTGGGAAATTAACAAGTATAACCACAACCCAAAACACCTAATGAAGGAATAACAACCATGAATGATTTTGAGAATTCACACCCAATTCTTTTGTGAGGTCATAACAACAAATTGGATTCATGATATCCCTTGATGTAATAGAAACAAAATATGCCCCATCATATTGGCTCCACAAGGCCTCTAATTCAAAAACCAATAATATCCCAATGGGAGATTCCATTCCACTCCATGACACACCATATGGCATCAATAAGTAACCATACCTATCATTATAATAGATCCATGATGTTATTCAAATTTAGGAAAAACCATTCATTAAGTTCCTTCGTTCCATTTGGTTAAGAATGGTGATCACATAGGGGATTTTATTCATCGGGCATTCATTAAATCAACCAAGTTTACATGATTAACCAATGTCAGTGTTACAACCATGCAATCACAAGATTTTCTAGTATAACAGATCTTTATTATTGTTCTATAAAGGACCACCAATGGCCACGATTTTCAGTGGACATAAGCACAAACAATTCATAACATAAAGATGAAGGTAAAACACAAAAAAAATCATCAACATTACCAACAATTTATTCATTAATAGTATATTTATTATCTTCCTTAATGTTTTGCTTCAACTACATCTAGTGGGAAACATTATCACACCCACCATGAATGATGCACATCAAAGAGACAAAATGTAAGGGCCCCTACCTAGATGATTAATGATTGATTGTTTTCTCCATATGCCAAGAACTGGGGACGCAAGAAATACAGAGGAAGAAATCTGAGAAATCCAAGGCTGAGCATAATGGGCTCCATCACAGGTGCACGATTCATCTTGGATGGAATTATCCAGGCACACTATGATAAACTAAAAGGAAAAGAAGAGAGGATATTGGATAAAGAAGATGACATATCCTACAATCAGATAGATGATTTTAATGTACATAAAATTCACATCATAGCTCGACCACGTAGCTGGGAGGTTCTACACATTGGAATTAATTTAGATTTAATAATTCTCCTTGGAGATGGTAGAGATATTGGTTGTGTGTTAATAGATTTCCATTAAATGGAGAAAAATGCATAATAGGGGTGAAATTGTAAAACATAATGAGGGGTGTGACACCGAGAAACAAGGCCACATGTTTTGGTAACTCATGGGTCTCTTGACTCATGGGGTTTTAAAATATATTTATGGGACTTAAAAGGATATGTAAGGGGTATTGAAACATTTTTATGTCAAAAGTTACGTTACAAGAGAGAAACTAGAAATTAATAGAAATACTGTGAGTAACTCGCCGATAGGTGTGTCACCATTGCCGTAGCATCGTCACCATGGTACCATTTCCCTTGCATCTTTCCGGACTGGTGATACAGATTACCCATTAGTGCCACTGACACCCGCCAGTGCCACAAATGCCCATCAGTGCCGCAGACGCCCATCGGTCCCACCGAGGCCCATCTGTTCCACCGAAGCCCTTCACTGCCACTGATTCCCATAAGTGCCTCTGACTCTAATCGGTGCCACCATTCGTTCAACCTAAAATTTCGAAAACTCTCTAATGAGTCACCAGGGGTCCCCAAGATACCCCTGACACTAGAATTTGGAAATGTAATGGACCCGGAGGGTCGAAGACATTACATTTATTCTCAAAAAAATTATTACTTATAATGATGTAACATTATAAAATGATCTATGATTTTGAAGTGCCTCAAAACAATCAATTTTAATGGTCATATTTCAAAATATTAATAATGATCAAATATCATAAACTATTCATTATTTAATTCATCTTTTACATTGAAAAAAATACATCTATTAAAGATGTTATGTTATAATTTTTTTATCTAAAGCCATTTGTTGATGGATTTGAACTATATATTAGATAAATATATATTTTAATCAAAAAGTGTGTGTTCAAAATTATGTTGTTCATGGTTATTATTATGTTATTGTATTTCTTTTAATATCATTAGAAAACATGGATCATTTTAATGTTTTATTTAATTGTTGATGTTTATTTATCAAGAATATGATCCATCATATGTTAGTAACTACTAAAACTATGGGAGGAACCTATTATTCAAATAAAAAACTAATCTTTTTTAGTTGGAGTGTCAAATTCATTTTCTAT
Source organism: Viscum album (assembly GCA_963277665.1). NCBI lineage: Eukaryota > Viridiplantae > Streptophyta > Magnoliopsida > Santalales > Viscaceae > Viscum > Viscum album. The sequence goes on from OY728119.1 coordinate 1,690,002,580, forward strand.
ATTGTTTGTGGATTTTCATTTTCTTTCATATAGATATAGATATTAAGGATCCTTATATTGGAATCAAAAAATTTTAAGGGTCCAATTTCAAACACTCAATTATAGAGGCCCATTATAAAAGGACCTTATTAGTGAAAATGATCATCCTCAAGGGGAGAGTTTTGTTGGAATTGACTGGGGGATCATTGTGCCATGATCCAATATTAACATTTTGGTCACCCTGTCTTCCCTATTTGTCCATTACACAAACTATTTGAATTAATGAATATTTAAAATCACCCCCAAGGGGGATTAATTTTAAATTATCCATGTGTTTAAAAGGGACAATATTCACCCCCTCTTCTTGCATTAAATTTTCCTACCAACAATAAGTATCATAAGACATCAAATTGATGAATTTTTTAATCTCCAGAAATAGTTTTGTAAATATATCTATAGAGAAAATATTTCTATGTTTGGACTCAAATAAGGTTAGTCAATGATAATATATCAGCTTTTCAATAAGGAAAATTTTGGTTACGTGAGTCTAATAATGATCGTTTATTTTAAGAAATATGAATTTTATGTTATATGATGATTGTAAAACCTTATTAAATTTTAACAGATCTTGAAAAGTGGTATGGTTCAAAAGAAGACGAATATGATATAAATTCAAAATAAATGAATGATATTATATAAAATTTTGGACCTAATGAGTTTTATTATTTTTATAAATATGTAAATACATATGAGAGGTTGTGGAATATTGTTTTCCTATAAAGGAACTAATTTTTTTTTCGAAAACCACGATTTAACACTAATAATCTAAACATTGATAATTTTATAACGTCTAAAGGTGATGAAACAACATATATGAATGGAATATTGACTGAAATAGTCAGTGGTGTTAATAAATTTGGAGAACCAATACCAAAACCAAATCAGGAATTAAATGTTCTTAGATTTTTACACACAAATTGGAAGAAAATCCTTGTATGTATAAGATAATCTATAGTGGTTAATCCAGTAGAAATGAATGATATAATTTGTATACTAATGATGATGAAGTTAAAATTAATGTCGATGAATAAGATCATAGTTGTATCAAATGATAAAAATATTAGACAAATAGTTACAAATATTAATATAAAAATGATTAATATAGAGAATGATATATCCTCAAGTGACCCTAGTAGTGAAAAATATATAGATGAACTAGATAATCTAGAAACAAGATTCAATAATAAGGCTTAAATTTTAAAAAAAATAAAATTAATATAATTATTCTATAAATAATGTCTTCTGAATAAAAAAATATGTTTTATAAATGCACTAAAATGTGTCTTATCAATATTTAAATACCCTAACTAAAGGAATAATCTTGATAAAGAAGAATAAAATAAGAAGATATGAAAATTGAATGATATTTATGATCGTAAAGGTAAAAATGATATAAAAGCTACAAAAAGTGTTTTAAATGACTCGATACACTATACAAATATTATTTAAAGAAAGACAATTCAAATATAAAATCTAGCAATTACTTTATAGAAAATGAAGGTGAAGTATAATCTCATGACTCATCTACTTCTGACTCTGAGGGTTTATCATTTACTAAATTAGATGAATATTATTCTATTCTCAACGATAAATATGAATCACATTTAAAAAATTACAAGTCATTTAAAAATATTCGAAATTATTTTTTAGTGAAAAATATTCCATGTTTATATGTAACATTGATTACAATGAAATATTATTTAAATATTTATTAATGTAACTTATCCATGAAACTAAAATTATATAGTTATAGATTTAAGTAGAATCATCAAAAAAATCTACTATTATATTAAATAATTTAGAATAATACATAAACAAAACTCATTGAATTAAATATACCAAGAATGGAAAATATTGTATTAAAAGAGATTTAAAAAATCAAATATAGTATAAAATATATCTTATGCCTAGTTCAATAAATAATAGTAAGTTTATTGTTATATGCTTTTATTATGAAATTAATAGTCATTATTAAAAAAGGTTTTACATGATGAATCCCCATATAATTAGATAAATAAATCAGGTGTCTTTAGAATCTTATCCATCTTTTATTCTTCAAATTCATGAAAAATTTATATAGGTATAGTACCATAGATCTTTACTTGCTAACACAACTAGACCTAACAATACTTCGACACTAAAATAAGTTTTTATCTAATTTTTTCTTGGTAAAAACAACATAAATTGAAGAGAAATATGTTATATGATTAGTGGATTCTCATGTAATATAAGGTTATTTTTGTTTTAAATTTCAAAAATTGTCAAAATTTAATATAGTGTTGGTTACTATTGGAAGCAATGTTAAACCCAAAATTTTTGGAGTAAGATGATTGGGAGATCAAAAATAAAAAATCATAAAAACATTTCTCTATGTTCAAGGGATGATGAAAAATCTTATAAGAATTTATCAACTCTGTGTTGATGAATTTTTATTTTATTTTTCTAACAATGCATGTTTTTGTATTTAAATATTATTTTGTGGTGTTTTTATTAATTAGATTTTAAAATGTTTATATATTATACCACAGTCCAATAATGGCCAATAATTTTTTATGATATTTTTTTCCTGAATAATGGTTTGATACATATTATATAATTTCTTGATCGTAAAAAATATAGAGAAATTGAATTTTTTTAATATAATTAATAATCAACATCACATTATTCAACTTTGAAACCAATTAGAATTACAAAAATTTATACTAGAAAACAATATAAAATTTAAAATATAAAATGGGAAAATAAGAATCACCCCCAATCTTCTTGAATCAAAACATTGAAAAAAAAAACAGTATATAAATAAACCAAAATGTAATTATACCAATCACTATATTATGGAAATTAAAACATAACCTTAGGTGGGATTGTTGTGAATTTTGAGTGAAATAATGATGTGGTATTTATAATGAATAAAGGGAAATGTAACCATTAGGATTTGTCTGTAATATTACCATTGGTCAAAATGATAATTGTTCAATATAACATAAGGAATCTATATCCTGAGATTAAAATATTACCATTATAATTAGTGTTTTAAAATAGTAATGATAAAGGATAATTGCTAAACAATGTATAATCAACTGACTCCACTAGTATATTCATATATTGTGGAGCCCATTTATCAAAACACAGGTGGGAGGTATCATCTGAAGGATTATCCCTTGACTAATACCATGACGATAATCAACAAGTAAATATTGAACAAAATAACCTATGAGATAAGTTCAAATTAATGAATATTACAACTCGACCAATGTTAGTTGACCCAGCATAGGAAAGTATAACCATTGTACACATTACTATGGGGGAATATACGATGGTATTATGGGGTTAATTTTCCTGGACACGGTTAAATAAGGTGAAATCTCCTTTGTATAAATATAATTATTATTCCATCAATTCATTTGATGAATAGATTTTCTTAATAAAATATTTTTTAATTGAGAAGAATTTGATAAACTGATTTATGTGGAAAATAGAACTTAACTAGTTTTTAAAAAATATATATATATTTATAATAAACCAATGTATTTTGATTAATATTATTTTTTAATAAAATATTCTTTTAAAACACTAGATTATAGATATAAATGGTAAAAAATTAAAATGGACATGGATGTTTTTTTAAGTATTAAAAATTTGACTATGACTAAAAAAATTCTATTTTTAATTAAATAAGTACATTTATATATATATATTTTATTTCCATATAAATTAACCTATTTTTAAAAAATAATTATTATTTATGAAATCATCATGTAGAAATTAGGTTAGAGAGAATTTAAGATAATTTTCTAAAATAATTTATTTGTCATGAATAGTAAAAAAAATATAGTTTTGTGTTTTCGGTAAGTTTAATGACGTTATACTTAGGTTTTAATGATATATTTTTTAATTAAACAAAATAAAATACCTAAAATATTATATTTTATGAATATTATGTCTTTTATTATATTTTAATCAATTTCCCAAAAAATATGTGTATTTACAAAGTCTAAAAAATTCAAATTTTATTGTTAAAAACACCAATTTGTGGAATGTTTAAACTTCAATTACAAAAGAAATATTTAAATATTTTGTTTGGTTTTGGAGGACTAAAAAAATTAAAATGATTCCCAAATTACCAAAACCATGATAAAAACTATCGTTAAGCCAATGGTTTTTAATTTTCCACAACCACGTTTATCAAGAACTATATTTGGGAATTATTAAAAAATTCCTCCACTATTTCCATAAATTCTAACCCATTTCTCCTTTTCCATTAAATACCAATCCATCCTCCACAATGTTTTGGTGGTTTTACCTCCCATGAATCCCCCAAGGTTTCCTCAATCCCCTAGGGTTCCATCATCTTGTTTATGAACAACTCTTCAAGGTAAGGGAAATATCTACTTTTACTTTACATTCAAAATCCCTTTTCTGGTAGAATGTTTCCTAATTTCCAAAGTAAATATATTTTTCTACATTATATTATAGAGTTAATTTTATAATATTATATTATTAATTTTATACTCATTTACCTTCTAATTATATCCTTTTCTACAACCACATTTTATGATCATCATGATGTCGAATTTACTTCTCAAATTTCTCCTTCAAATTAATAAATTCTATGTTATTTTGATTATTAAATTCACAATACCTCTTTATTTTCTAGGTTTATTCACCTATATGTAAATATAATTTATTTTATTTTTTTTAAACATTATAAACCCACATTACTTTTTCATGGACTAAAAATGACGTGATTTCTCTACATGTTATTAATGAATTGATTCATTATGATCTATGTGGTTCAAATTAATTTATACAATTTATGTGTTTTTCCTAATATTATTCCAATGCATTGGGTGATGAATTTATTCTCAATAGAGGGAATGTTTTATGATACCTTAGTGAATAACCTTAAAAATTATCATTTATGAAACCATGGTTGTTGACCATGGTGATGTTATTATGAATGTCTCATTTTATATTGTAGAAAAATTTTCATGTTATGATTCATGTTAATTTAATTATTATTTACCTCTTTTTCATGCATTATTGTTATTCATCATATTCCTTTTGATATCTCTCATGACCACCTGATATATGTCTCACATCCTTATTTCTTTACTGGGATTCATGATCTCCCCTTTTATATATTGTATGTCCCAATGATATGAGATATTGTATGAGTAACTTAGGGTAACCCAAAGATGGTGTATTCATTTGGATTCAGAATAAATTGTGATTTTTTCATATATTATGTATCTTATTTCCAAGAAACTATACATCAAAATATCCTCTTTGGGTACCCTATAAATAATAGTTATATAATAAAAGGCAGGATTTCATAGTTGGTATCAAATAATGGATTAGTTATATGTGAAAATAATGAATTAAAATCATCAAGAGGAACCTAGGTACATGTGTAGATATAAGAAAATGTCCTCGTATTTTGGTAAATATTAGCTAAGTAGTTTCTCGATAAAAACATATCTATCAGTATAAAAAATTAGGATGTGGATCTAGAATAGATTAACCTAGGGGTATCACCCGAAAACACCATTTTGATCTAGACTCGAACGGGAAATGATGCATAATAAAGGCCCTTTCCACAAGCCTTGTTCGACACTCCTAGAGGATATTTTGGTTAGTCATGATATTTTTATTCACTTTTGTTATGGATATATAGAATGTGTAATTATTATTTTATGATATTAAAAATAATCTAATAATTATTTTTTATGAAAAAAATCCCATTAGATTTTTATGATTCACAAAATTAACACATTTCACACTACGTTTTATTCATTTATAAAAAATAGAAGGAAATGAGAGGAACCATGTAAATGATGAGTGCAATGGATGATGAACACATGATGCTCTGATTGATAATGAAATAGAATAATTCATGAGAAAATGAATAAACTCACTTGAGTTATAAACAAAAAAATGAATCTGGTCGAGAGACCAGATTAACTTTAAAAGGAAAAACATTCAATCGTTTTCTTCATGAATAAATGAACATTATATTTCAGTGGATCTATAGACCCATTGATTTCTGTAAAATTTATAAGCTCTAAAAAAAATAACACTTCTATACTCCATTGTTGAGAGAAAGGGAATGTCACACCTAATATATAATGCTCAATGGGAGAAGTTGATTAGTGGTGGAAAATGATTAAAATCATAAATCCATAATGGAAGATTGATCTTATAGAGTGGGAATTATTCAATGGAATCTGTTTCAAAAAATACATTCTAAATTTTATGTGAACAAAAATGTAGAAGGGATTAATAGAGCTCAAGTAGAAGGAAAATTAATCCGTAGGAAGATATTAGATTAACATTAAAATTAATTCTCAATACAACACAATATTTTTTATGTATCCTAAGGGAATGGTAGATATATTCTTTAGTGTACTGAGAGACCTTATATAGAGGAATCTATAAAATCAACATTGTGACAGCTGTGGGGAAATAGTGTGGAGTTATAAGAATTTTGAATTGGGGATTGGATAGATGCAATGGTCAAATTAGTAAAATGAGATGAAGAGAGAAATGGAGTGAAACACAACAAATAATTTCAATCATGGAAGTGGATAAAATAATTTTCAACTTCCCATGCAAGAACAATGGGGGAATAAGAATTCGGGGAACTGGTTACTTTGGATTTTAAAGTGATAAAACTATTGTAGAGATGGCCATATAGCTCATAAATTCCATTGTATGGTGAATCCTCAACCTCTTAACACTAATAAAAAGAGAATATGGTGAATGAATAGATTGATGTTCAATAAATATTGTGTTTATTTACTAGGAACATTTCCAATAATCAATATCAGAATAAAATAGAGTGAAACCTCCATCATCATCAACATAGTCAAATAGAGAAAGGTCAAGCATTTTCAATCCTGACATCAGAAATGGAGCCTCCAAATGATGTTGTGGAAGGTACTGTCAATTTAACGACCCATAATTTACATGTAACTTTTATTTAAATTAATTGGGAACTTTACGATTCTTCAAAAATTTATGGCGCAAGATTCTGAGGGCTGAAGTTCCTGGAATAAATTTCTAAACTTTTTTTCGGGTACATTTAGTAAACGTGTGAGAAGGTTTTTGTAACTTTTGAACCGGTGCTCAGAATTGAAATCTGAGGACACTGTCGAACTCACATGGCCAATATTTTCATAAGGATACATTCAACTCCACGTCAGTTGGTCGAGGGTGAAAGATAATTTTTGGGTTTTTCGTGAAAGAATAAAATAAAATAAAATTCCATAACATTTTATAGTATTTATCTTTGGAACTCCCCTTGTGGATGTTGAGAGGTGGGCACCGTCAGATGTAAACCTCTCAACAAAGGATATGGTGGTGGGGACCACCCAAGCCTAACCTCCCATGTGGTTCATGATGGTGGGGATCACCCGATACTTAAAACCCCTTGAAATCCCCTCTTAATGGGGGACAAACCTCTCAACTCCCACAATTAATTCTATGTGTCAACATATAATTAAATCTTAAGTTATCAATTTATTTTATGTTTCAACATAAAATTTAATGATAAGTAATTATTTAATTTTTTATTGGATATTTCTTTTCTTTTAATTGGAATTGGGGAAAGGATTGGCTAATGTGAATTGGGAAAGAGCATGGAGGATTATTCTCTCCAATGAAGAATTATATCTACAATGAAGAATGTGATCCCCAATGAAGACTGCTCCTGACGATCGAGGAAATACCGACATCACCGATGTCCTTCTTTCCCAAACATCATCATCTCCTTCCTTGCGGCCTCCATTGACAAATCATCATAGTATGGGTTTATTTCTATGTGATTACCACTTCCCATGTTCTTCCATTCTAAACTAAAATGCAGATCAACTCTCATAAACTAGTTGATCTGCAGATGTTTTCATTTGCGGGGTTGAGAATAGTTATTGACGAAGGTTGTGGGGATTGATTTTTTAAAATATCTTTTATTCACGTTCTTGATGAAAATTTGTGAAGCAATTGCTACTGCTCTAACGTGGAGGGTGCGGGATAAACAATCATGACATGATCCCTCTGCTATTCTTCTTTTCTGTATTCTTCGCGATGGTGAAGGCGACTGGTGCCGCCGTTTGGCACCGGTGGAACATGAGAATGGAAACTGACACCACTGTCGGCCGCAACGAAGACAACGACACCACCCCACGACCACCACCGTTTGTTGCCCCGTGCCGTCTGCGGCCCCGCGCCGATGCGGCCTCTGCCGCCCCGCGGTCATCGCGCCGCTGCGGTCTCTGCCACCCCATGCCTCACGGCCTCACCTTCCTTTTCCATGTCGTGAGTGGCCTCACCATTCCACCATGTGGCTCAGCTATCCCAAAGCCCCTCCCGGCCTCCTGGGGCCTCGCCGCTTTGTATGTGGCCCCGTCGTGTCGCCCTATGGTTCCGCTACCCCACCACACCGCCCGCGGCCCCGCTGCCTCTACGCCATCACGTGCCGCCAGGCCAGGATTCCCAGTGTGGGCCGGACCCAGTGGGTCATGCCGGGTTGACCCAAACCAGGTCATCCTAGACCTGGTAACGCCGGGTCGGTCTGACCGGGTGGGACTGGGCCGGGACCCACTACGGCCCATTTACGCTCATTTGGCCATAACATTGGCACTGGATGTCTATTTTAAGAACCATTAGTGGTGACAAAAACCTTGGACCGAGATGGTCCCTTTGGTATACCCCACTAGAGATTTCGATATTGTTTAGAAATGGACAGGTTGGATCGAGCACGAAACCAACCGGGCCCTCAGGACTAAAAGGGTAATAACATACGGACCAGACATTTGATTGACACATTGTCTATTGATTTGATAACCCTATGACATGGTGGTACTTTGAGATATTTTATCATAAGAATTCGTGAAATTTTAAGTATCGACCAGTGGTTTGAGGAGCGGAACCTCCCGAAGACGAGCGAGCATAGCGCGGGAAACCCGTAGCTGGCTGTGATGTGATGAATGAAGAGAAATCCTGTGAGAGTCAACATCAAGCTATCATATGTGGGTTAGCACCTAGAGATCCTATGTGTGTCAGCACTGAATGATAATATATGGGTCAGCACCGAGAGATCATGTGTGGGTCAGCACCTAGCGATCCTGTGTGGGTCAGCACCGAGTGATCCTGTGTGGGTCACCACCTATTGATCTTTTTTGGGTCGGAACCGAGCGATCCTGTGTGGGTCATCACCTAGTAATTATATGTGGGTATGCACTGAGCGACTCTATGTGGGTTAGCACCTAGAAATCCTATGTGGGTCAACACCGAGTGATCCTGTGTGGGTCAGCACCGAGCAATCCTATGTGGGTCTGCCTCTAAATAGAGTAAGATGATTTAATAGTTACATTTAATCATCTCAACTACAATACTTAAGTTATACTAGGTGTGAGATGAGACTTTACCTTATGGTAATTTCCTTTGTGGTAATCCATTGGTGGTATTCTTCTGTGTGGCCTACCTAATTGGTACTTACCCTTGCGGTATTACTTCCATTGTGGAACCGTTGAGCTTTGGGCTTTGAAGTTAGACTCTATGTTTTCCTCTTGATTGAGATTGGTTTACTTGATAACTTATGTATATGTATGGGAATATACCTATGTATGGTTGTCAGTCGATTTCATACCTTGTAGTTCATCCTTGGTGTATTTTTGTGAGACCTTGAGGGTCTCGGGGTCCCTACTAAGTATCGTTATACTCATGCCTGTATGAGCTATGCCCGCACCCTGTTGTATCTGGTGCAGACGACGGACATCGCTGATGGAGGATGAGAGTACTATGGCTAGAGGTAGCTTGGAGGTGGACGTTAGACATGGCGAACAGTAGAGACGACCGTTCGTGAGCTATACCTACCCTTCAGGTAGGATTCGTGGTGGATGATCTAGGAGCTTCTTTTCACCTATCAGTCGTCTTGTACATTCCAGTTTACTTGGACTTTCAGTTACATGTACTTAATATTGGTCTTGTATTCCGGACCCTTTCTACTTTCAGTACTCATTTGTTATACAGTTTACTTATTATTTGTTTATTGCTATGTGCTTGGTTGTATGCGTTTATAGGTTATAAAGACTATGCCTTCCCAGTTTTAGGGAATATGCCTTTTGTTGCTAGTTAGCAGCCCCTGGCCTACGGAAGGCGGGCTTGGGGTAGTCAAAACATGGTCCCTGAGGGATGAGCCGTGACAAGCATAATGCTCTAAAATCTATAATATATGTTGTTTGATTATGGTTATCCACATTCCTTTATTTCATATATGTTTTCAAATAACATAGAATCAATCAATGATCTTCAAGAAGTAGAGTTTTTTGTCAATACTCCTAGAGGAAATATAATATCATCAACCATGTAAAGAAACTATAGTATTGAATTTGTTGAGTAAAACCTCATCCCAAATCTATTAGTCATTCTCATTGTCTAATATGAAATGATACTATGGATTTATTCGACCTCATTGCATAAATCTATAATCAACTATAAAATTAAGGAATTGTCATTAGTCTTGAATGTTAATACTATAGTTATTTTCAGGGGAGATATATCCCGAAATGAGATTTTTCTATAAGAACCTCTGATAGCCTTATTACGGATATAATCAGTGAGGAAAGAGACATAAATGAAATTAAAAAGATAGAAAATTTTCCCATTATTATGGAACAAATTGACACATTTCCTGAAGATTTACCCGAACCAGCCCCAGAAAGATGTGTTCAATTATACAATGAACTCATACATGGATCTAGGATGATATTATATACCCTATAGAAAATTTATAATATAGAGTTAGATGAATTACTGAAAGAAATTCATGATATTTCAATGATGGGATTTATCTATCCATGTGAATCTTCTTAAGGGGAACATGTTCTATTTATGAAGAAGAGGGCTGTATTAATGCAACTATGAATTGATTATAGAGAACTTAATAAGATCACATTGACAAACACATACCATATCCCACGTATAGATTATTTAGATGATCTTTTTTGTTGGTATCCATTCTTCTCCATAATTAACCTTTGATAGGGGTATCATTAATTCAGGGTGATGTTAGATGATATTCCAAATACTGCCTTCCAAACAAGATAATGAAATTATGATTATATTGTGTTGACCTTCAGCTAAACCAATGCTCATTCTATATTCATGGATTTTAAAAATATAGTATTTATGGAATAACTTGATAAAGTCATGGTTGTTTTCATTTATTAAATTCAAATATATTACAAAAGTCACAAGGAGCTTAGTTATCATCTAAGGGTTATATTGGAAAATCTTTACATGTAGAAGCTATCATGAAAATTAAGAAAATGTGAATTTTGTTACAAAATGTAACGACCTATGTCTTAAAAAAAGTTTATTTTTAAAATAAATATTATTTTTGTTGATTGAATTTTTTATATGAAACACCATCTTAAGCTTATTCTATACACAACATTGATTCATGTTGTATTACAGGAAATACCAATTATTACTATCTTTTAGTGGAACGACTATTTTAAAACTAAATTTTTACACATTTATATATATTATTTTTCAAAATACACTTTATTTTTTAATTAGGAACGAAAATATTTGGGTGAATTTGAACTTTTTTTCTAAGAAGTTTCATTTTTTTATTAATAGTGAAAAATACTACAGTTTTTTGAATTTTTTTTCATCTAAATAATTATTAATGTCACAATTTATTAATTATATATTTTTTAATACAATTTAGTTCATCAGAATAATTTTTATATTTATTATAAATTTAAATAATTATTGAACTTTAAATCTTTTTAACATTTAAATCCCTCTTTCTCACCATGTTACGAAGATTAAACTTAAAATTAATTTTCCCACTTATGTGAAAAATGGAAAACTGAAATAAATCAGTGTTATTAGTATATTATTTATATTAAAATAAGATCAAAACAAATTTTGGTTAAAAATATTAGAAAAATTAATTAAAATTAAATACCACGATTATGGTAAAATTAATCTTAACAAGGGACTGACCATAAACAAAAGGGCCAAAATAACCTATATACTTGTCTTAAATTCCTTAAATACAAATAAATTGACCATATCCATTATTGGTAATAATTTTCTCAGTTATTGGGATAAATTTTCATGAAATAGTACCATATAATAAGGTATGTATAAAAAATGACCAAAACAAAACCTCCATCCCTATTAAAATTTATAAAGATTTAAAGTATCGAGGAAACTACATTTTATAGTTATGAACATTATTTTGATTTTTAAATGAGTTTTTTTTCATGGAAATTTAAATTTAATTTTTAGAGATGATATAATATTTTAAATTTATAACAAACTCTAAAACATGTATTTTTTTGTTAATAATTATATAAAACTAATGAATATGAAAACATTAAAATAAATATTAGTATAGTGAATTATTTTTTTCCATTATCATTGTAGATTAATATTTCATGTTATTCTGATGTGAAATTAATATATCTTAATTATATATATTTATATTTTTAAATGAAAATTGAATTAATAATTTCAAAATCAATAATAATGATAATTTAAAATGAATAAAATTTTATTCAAATATATAAAATTAATAAAAATCATATGTTCTTCCATGTAACTTTTAAGTGATAAAAAATAATTAATATGGACTATTAATTGACCTATTAATCTTTTTTAATTATTGTAATTTCCTATATATTTTAAAAACATTATTACCATGGTACGAGTTAAAGTGGTGTTTTTACACGTTTCATGCACTTTTTTTTAAATAAATATAAAAGACACCAAATATTTACTATTTTTTAAAATAGATATTATGTTTTAAATTTAGTGGGTGTATATTTTATAAAAAATTTAAATTAAATTTATTCTTAATGTTTTTATTTTTTAGTTTATAAATCTAGTTTCTTTAATAAAAACAAAAATAATATAATTGGCGACACATAGAAGTTATGGAAAAAAATTTGACAAACGAACTTATATTTTATGGAGGAGGTTATTATTGACCACAATGAACTTATAATCCATCATGAGTCCACTTTTTAGAAACATTAGGTAAGGGATACCACACAATAATTTATACATATTGGTATTTTCAAGAATGTAACTCCTTCTCCATTTTAATAAGAAAATAAATATGCCCCTTACTCACAACTCTCAAGCCACATTGGATTATCCAGACTCTAACCAAATAGTCTCTAAAAACCCCTACCCCAAATATTGAAGCCTCACCTTTGGTAGAATTCATACAAATGATGTTGTTTGGTTGAAACAAAAAGGAGTTACCCAAAAAAAGGGTATCATTGTTCAATGTGTATTTATGTTTTATTTATTTCTTGTCTAATTAATTTCTTATTACAAGAATATATAATAAAAATAGTATCCAAAATATACAATTTTTTTCATTGTTAAATGTACACCAAACATGATTCCATCAAATGGGAAACAAACCTGTCTTTTGTGTATGATAAACTTCCTCCTCATGAAACAATATCAATCATTTTACCTTTACCACCATTCATGGTTGGGAATTATGATGGAAAAATTCTTTATAAAAGATATATATGATATTTATTATGTATTTATTCTAATTTTTTTTATAACATAAACCAGTTCAAATATGATTTGATGTAATCAAAAAACATCTTTTGTGGATGTGTGGACTACCCCCTCCTCAAAGGAAGGTGATACATTCACACATTACATAGAATGTGTTGAGGAAGGTTTTAATTAAAAATATGTTACATGAATGAAATATGAAATATATTAGTTAAGTAATTTTTTTTAAATATAATATTTCATTTTCATTATTTCCCTTTTCACATAATAAAAAAATTGATATAGTCATTTAGGGACGTGTGGACTACCACATCTTCAATCCAATGTGATTCCTTCTAAATCACCATAATTATATATATAAGTATATATGGTTCAATAAAATTTTATTTATGATATAATAATTATTATATAATTATATAATGTACATACATTCTTTTGTTAATGATCATTGAAAAATTGGAATGTTACTAATGTGTATGCAAGACCAATTATCTATATGGTTGTAACATCAACTCATTTTTCATAACCAACATTAATAATTGGGTTTAAATGTCTAATTTTTATATAAATATGACAATTAGTTGATGATTATTATTATTTTGATGTCTATATAATGCATTTTTGTCCATATTCACCGTACCAAAGTTGTTTTGGACACATGTACCAAATTTGGTCAGAACACCCGATATAAACATAATTGATTACGTATATTAAAAAAAATCATAATAAGTGATGTAAAAGTGATAATAAACAAGAAAAACATTCTGAATAAGCTAAATAATTATTAATATATTCTTATTCTAGAAGATAAAGACAAATAAGGTTTGTCAGACTCAATGTAATGGATTTCATCTCAATTTCATTTAATTGAGGCGTATTGTCTGTGGTGAACACAGTGTATTTTATATGGTGTATATACTACACTTTGAAAATTTATATATAGAATATCTTTATTCTAGTGATAATAATAGATTCATGTTATTTTATTCCTTCATGTGGGGGTTATTTCAAATGTTTCAAAGTGGTGCGAGACAATTTAGAATTATTAAAGATTATTTCCCTCAAGAACATTTATAATGATATTTAAATGGTTGTTTAAATCATCAATTTCAACAAAACATGTCATTACTAATATTACACTCCATAATTATTGATAATTTTTTTTATTAATTTAATATAGATATTTTATGATAAGGCACATTTATTTTTTTTAATTGACTCATTGATATATGATGAATGCTTTTGACTATTATGTCATGGGTTGGGGACCATTTAAAGTAAGCCGCTCGATGCATTAGTAGTCTTATGAGATGAATTCAGATGAAAAAATCCATCGAATTTGTAATTTGTATGTTTCAAACTATATTTTGAATGGTATTGATAATAGATATAAGGTTGGGCAATTCAAATTGGATTGTAACCATTATGTTTTAAATAATCTTTTGAATGGTATTGATAGTAAAGGTTCTATGTGTTACGGAGACATGGAATCTAAGAATTAAGAATTTTATTTTATTGATAATACATTTATCATTATTTTAATACATGATATTTTTTACATCACATTTTTTGGCTATATTTTATTCGTAGTTTACTTATTAAATGTCATATGTCTTCAGTTATTTATTTCTCTATCTTGATTATGACTTTTACCATCATTTAAATGGAATGTGTGATAAACTTTTTAACATTCCATATTATTTCATCATATTGATTAATTATTAAATCAGATATACTCCTATCCATACTAAGAATTTTATCTTCCCTTATTTTTTCCCATTCCCCATAATATGACGACGAGTTATTGGAATGAGTTTTATTGACACTTTTTACAGGAATTTGTTAAGTATTATGTTTTATTTTATAGTAAAAATGTAAATTGGGTATCATTTATGCAATATGGTTTTCCAAAATATCAAAAATGGTTGGTAATTTTATATTTGATTCATTTTAATCATTCCAAAATATTGAAAAAAGAACTAGTTATAGGCTTCTTGGGTTAGGGCAGTGTAGTTTTTTAAGAGAAAATTTAGCAGTAACCTTAGAAACTAGATTTCAAAGAAATATATTAGGGATCATATCCATAATATAGACATTTAAGATATTCATAGATGAAAATACTCAAATTTGGGTAAGGATTATATTTTTTTGGTCTTAATAGTTATAAATCCATGTTCGGATACTACAAGTTGACAAGGATCTAGAAAAAATGTACCTTGGGGTAAAAACTCCAAAATGGTGTGTTGGGCATGACCCAAGGATAACCTGGTAAATGGAAATGGGCCTTTCTGTGCACCTGGTTTCACACCCAAGGGGAATATTCATAGGATAATTCACATTTTCATTACAAATTATTTTCTATTATTCAAAAAGAAAAGATATCCCCAAAGGGACCATGTTTATAATTACGATATTAACAACGCATAAAATTATAAAATATTGATAACTATAAGGCCATAATTAGAAATATAATTTTTTTTTAAATTTTTTTGCTAATATTGTATATGAAATTGATTATTAATCTAACCTGTAATAAATAATTGTATTAATACTAATGGAAGGTGTAGAGAATTCCCTAAGGAGAAAACTAAAAGGGTTGATATTATAATAGTGAATATTATTGCTATTTTTGGGAATCTTAATCAGGTTATGAAAAATAACTTTACCTAAATAGAGAAACTATTACATAGTGAGACTTTTCTATGATGGATCACATAATGTGAAAGATTCCCTAATAATTTAGTGGTACTACTAATCAAATTATAACAGATCAATGGATTAATTCATTAGATAATATATTCATGTAATTTTGAAGTAATGAAATGGAAAATATTACAATTGATTTATATTGCCTTCAAGCTGATGCTGATAAATGGTAGTCCTTGATCCAGAATACCAGTGATGAAGAATAAATAGAAATCATGGAATGGATAGCTTTTGTGGAGATATTATTTGATAAATACATCTCTCGTCATCAATAAATTTAAGGGAATACAAATTTTTTTTATCATAAATACAATGAAAGAAGAAACTATTTGAAATTATAGAACTACCTTTACAAGGTTATCCATGTTCGTGATGGATCACATAAAAAACAAAAAGTTTATGACTGGTTTCTTTTTTGATATACTTATGCTGCGTATGTAAAGGGAAATGTTATCCCAAATTTTTTCGTCATCTCTTAAAAATGTTTTATGTGCTAACAAGATAGAGAAAGAATTATCTATCTATTCTAGATTAGAAGGGAGGCCCATAAATAAGAGGAATATAGATCAGAAAATGTATAAGGGATATTAGAAAATGGACGATTTTCTTCCATTTGAATATTGTGGAAATAAATACCCCAATAATTCATTAAAGGGAATGGGAGTTTGTTATAAGTGTAGAAAAAAGGTCCCAATGTTATTGATTCCATGGGGAATAAAGAAAAGTTAAATGTGTTTTGCTTCCTCTATATGGATATTGGGACCAACAAAAATTAATTACCCAAAAATCAAGGGAATATGCATCTGAATAATCAATTGGATCAAGTTTAATCATTTTTATTGATACTAGTGAATTAGAATAATTAAATTTCTAATGTATATGGATCCTTGAGTTATATTGTAAAATTATTTTATATTGATGTATTGGTTATAAGAATTATGAAATATGTAATTATTGTACTAAAAAATAATTTAAATACAGAATTGGGATCATATATTGAATTGAACTAAGAAAACTGATTCCATATAAAAATAAACTTTTTCAAAAAGTAAACACAAGTTTTAGGGAAATATAACCCTTAGTATATTCCTGATGTTGAGATAATTATTCTAGGGTAAATAGATGATTCATATGGATAAATTAAATTGGATACTACTAACATTATTGAAATTGAGTCTAATGTGTTATATTGTAATAAATGCAAGAATTATAAGGATGACTATTTGAGAAATGTTTTAAGTTTATCATTGGATGAGGTTTTAGAGATTATTGTGTTACTTCAGTATATGACCATTCTTGTGCTAAGGGGTGGTTTATAAATAGTTCATCATGTAATAAATAGAAAATAATGTGTTTATAAGAAAATAGATTTTTTTATATTCTTAGAGGGTTAATGAATTTTGAATCTCAAGAAAAATGGTCTTCAATTAAAAATTTCTTCCTATAATGTTCATATTTGATAAATAAAATTTTATTTTATATCATCACATATTAATATAAAATTATATTGATCACTTAAATTCTTCTGAACAATAACTATAGTTATTTACTCATTACTTGAATTTCAATGTTTTGATTTCCCTCTAAATTTCTCATATATGGGAATTTGGTTATGGGACCTTCATTCATATAAATATTTATTTTTAAAAATATTTGTTTTCCACACTGTTTATGAGGAGAGTTTTTCGATAATAGTATTTTCAAATATCAAACCCTATATTACTATGACCGAGATTAAATTGCATGTATGAAATTTAGTTAAAGTTGGGATATTTTTAAACACCAATACATTACAACATTTCCACTTTATAATGAATTTTATTTTGATGCTATATGGGTTTATAGGCAAGACCATGTTATGCGTACACTATAGAAAACATTGATTAAGCATGCGTTACACGTAATATTGAGTTTTACCAACTTTTAATGGTTACCTTTTTTTAAACAAATTATTTACCCTTTACAAATTTTATTATAAAAAATAAACTACATTTTTAATTCATAATTTCATAATTATGTTATGGTTATTTTTTATAAATTTTCTAAGACATTTCCCCAAATTAAATTTATTATTTTGTTTATTTCAAAAAAAAAAATTAAGGAAAAAGTGAGAAACCAATAAGATTCATAATACAGGAAATCAAACCTCATAAGAAAAGGTTGAGCCATTCCATAAAAATCTAAAGCAGTTAGAATTCTGCACCTTAAGAAGACGCCATTCAATAGAGGTAACTTCAATTTCCAGATTGTCCTTTATGAGATCCTTGAAACCGAGGGCCATCTTGTCCCAAGCCTGCACATGCTCCTCCAAGATTGTTTTCCCGTCGTTGAAGCTATGAATCAGAATTCTATTCTGTTTATCAATCCAAGAAGACTGTTCATAGTTCAAATCAATACGCAGCGGTCTTTCAAAAATATAGTGAGAATCTTTCTCTGAAATCTTGATCAAAAAGGACTCTTCCAACATTTCTTCATTATAGTGCATGAGGAGTTCTTTCAATTTTCTAATACATTTTATTTTATGATAAATAATGAAAAATATTGCATTTTAATTGAAAATTTCCTCTCTGTATATGTATTTATAAATTTCATAATAGATGAATTATACATCTATTAAACCAATTTAGTTTATTTTAATCATCTTTATATCTAATTATGATATAAAAAATTAATGAAATTGTTAACATTTCTGCATTAAAACCCCACTTTTTTCCCATGTCATTGAGATTGTATTTAAACATAATTTTTCGACTTCAAAGAATTGGATTTGAAAAAAAATAAATACCTAGTTTTAATTAGTATAATATTTATAGTATAAAAATTTTTACTTACTTTCTGATCAATACATTATTAATGGAAATTAAAATTAATTACAATGATTAGGGTAAAAATATGTTTCATAAGGGACTAAAATATAAACATAAGGGCCTAAATGACCTAGAAATTTATCCAAATTCCATTTTCAGCCAATAGTTATACCATATCACTAGTTGTTTCACATTTTACGAGTTTTTTGGAAATATATTCATGAAACTGACCCATATAATAAGTTTAGTGAAGAAAAAGGAAAAAAAGGAACCTTCCTCGCCTTTAGTATTTCAAAAGAATTATATTATAAGAAAAGATACATAGTTTCGGTTCTGAACATTATTTTTAATGTTAAAAGAGTTTTTTCATGATAATTTTACTTTAATTTTTATATATGATTTAATACATTAACTGTTATCAAATTCTAATGCATGGATTATTTAGTTAATAACTTAATAAAATAAATGAATCTAAAAACATTAAATGTGAAGTAAATTTAATGAATTATTATGTTCCATTATTTTTTTATAGATAAATATATCATGATATAATTGTGTAAACATAATATATCTGAATTCCAATATTGTTTATATGCTGTTAAATTTGAATTATCTGAATAATGTTAAAAATGACATTAATAAAATTTTATAATAAATTATATCTTACTAAGTGATTTAAAATTTATTAAAATACTATATTATTCCAATTTAATTTTATGTAGTAATAAATATAAAACATGGTCAATTAGGGTACCAATTATTCATTTACAATTATCATATTCACCCATATATTTTAATAACATTGTTAGCACAATCCAGGTTAAATAAGGTTTTTTCAAATTACATGATCTTGTTTTAAAATTAATTTCCAACACACATAGGATTTTTATTTTGTAAATTAGTTATGTTTTTATAGTTAATTGAGAATATACTTTATAAGAAATATCAATTTAATATAGTCTTAATGGTTACATATTTTAGGTTATAGAACTACTTTAATAAAATCTTAAATAATAAAATTGGGGAACTATTGAAGATAAGGAATCAAATTATAAAAATGAACTTAATTTTGTGTGGTTGAGATTTTTATCATCCATAATTCACCAATAATCAATTATTTTTCCATTTTGGATTAACATGAGGTATATTAGATATCACAATATTTTATACCTTTTGGTATTTACAATAATTCCACTCCCCGTCCCTTATATAAATTCATTCAATATTTTTATTCATCACAAATCTCAATACACATTAGATAATAAAAAATCAACACAAATAGTCTTCCAAAAACCATCATATAAACATAAAAGACTCTCCTTTGACATAAATCAAAACATGGAAGCCCTTAGGTGCTATCCAAAATCAGTTACTTAGAAAACATGCAACCCTATTCAATGTGCATTTATATTTTATTTATTTTTTCACCCATCCATTTCACATTATTCCCAAATTATATAATAACAGAAGTATCTTAAACCTACTGAATTTTTTTATGTTATGGTTTTTACCTACACCTATTAACACTTCTATTAAATGGCTAATGAACTTACATTTCTTTTATGATGAACTACCGCCTAATTAAATATTGTCATTCGTTTTCCCTTTATCTCATTTATTTGTTGGGAATTATGGTGGAAGTTTCTATATATATATATATATATGATATATATGATATTTATTATTTATTTATTTTCTTCAATCCTTATATAACACATGCTTTTATGCTTTCCATTTGGTGAAAATATGATAATTTTGTATTTGGACATGTGGACTACTTCATCCTCAATGTGATGCGATACATTCACACATTGCATGGAATGTATTAAATATGTTTTCTGTTAAAAATATGCGGAATAAATTAATTAATATAATATTCATGATAAAATTAATTTTTTATAAATATAATATATCATTTTCTTTATTACCCATTTCACAGACTAAACATGTGATAACGGAGTTCATAGACGCGTGGACTACCGCTTCCTTGGTGTTATGTAATTCCTTTTACATCAATAGGATTCAATATATAAGTATATTTGATTAAATAACATGGTATTCATGGTATAATGATCATTATGTAATGAGATAATGTTTCTTACATTATTTCCATAAAGACCATGGAAAATGGGAATGTTACACATGTATATGTACAACCTTCCTTCTCCATGATTGTATCATTGGTTCATTTTCCATTACTATATTTACCAATTATTTTTAAAATTATATTGAATTTATATATTTGATAATTATTTCATGATAATTTTTCTTGGTAATTTTTATATAATGAACCCATTGACCATAGTCGACCTCCCAAATTCGTTTTTGACACATGAACCTAATTTGGTCACAATAACTGACCAAAACCAAATTGTCTATATAGATTAATAAAAAATTCAAATAAGTTATGTAAAAGTGGGAATAAACTAGAAAAAAATTATAGAGAAGGTAGATAATTAAAAATAGTTTATTATTCCAGAAGATAAAGACACGTGTGACAAGTTAGACTCAACATAAGTGATTTCATATAAATATTATTTAATTTTGGCATATTGTAATTTAGTGAAAACAGATTATTTTATATAGATTCTATACATAAATTAGAAATTTTATATCATGAATCTTATTTTTATCATTACTTTAAATGATTCTTTTAATCTTATTACTTCATGTAGATTTTTATTTTAGGGTTTTAAAGCGTTATATAACACTTTTGAATATATTAAAATTATTTTATGTGAGAATGTTTTCAATGATATTTCAATGGTATTTTAATTAATCAACATCAAAAACCATTTGTTATCTTATAATACGATATGTAATTATTGAAAATACATATTATTTAATCAATTCATATATGTTATATTGATTCACATTTGTTATTAATAAAATTTATTATTCAATATATGAGGAATTATTTAGACTATTATGCCACAGGTTGTTGACCATTTAATGTAAACACATTGATTCATTAATAGTCTCATGAGATGAATTAAATTTGAAAAAGAATTACTATTTGAAACTAGTATGTATATATTTTTTAAAGGTATTGATAGTAGAGTTAAGGTTGGTCAAACCAAAGTGTTTTGTAACCAGTACATTTTAAACCGCCATGTCAAATCTCTTGACTGTAAATGTTAGGTTTATATAGGGAAAATTGGAACCAATAATTATGCATATGATTCATTGAGATCTTGTATATTATTATTATCAATGATATTTTTTGTTAATTTTATCTATTGAATAATTTTATTCTCATTTTATTGATTAAATGACATATGTATTTAGTTATATTAATTTCCATCTTCATTATCTATTATCCATTTATTTGAGTATAATTTTTGTTCAATTCTGTACATTTCCATATTGTTTATTCTTATTGAATCCTGATTACAATCATTTTACTCTTACACTTGCTGAACATTTTATCTCACACTTATTTTTTATCCATTCCCAATGATATGAATATATGTTCTTGAAAAAATTTTCAATGGTATAGTTTTATAAGTATTTGTAATGTTTTATATTTTATATTCAACTAACATTATAATATTGGTATTATATATGTAATATAATTTTCCAAAACCTCTAAATTTATTGCTTGTTGGGGTTTAATTCTATGAAATCATGTTAATGTGTTAATGTAAGTCTCAAGATCTGAGCTTTTGGGGTTGGGGCTCTACTGAACAATTTGTTTTTTTTGGACACATTATACCCAATGAAGGAATATATATAGACCATGTGATGTTAAAAACTGTAGGGGAGTGTATTATTACTAAAATAGTAATTGGCCTTCATAGTTTCCTTGGTTTAGTTGGATATTATAGTAGGTTTGCGAAAAAAATTTTCCTAAAATTATAATCCTGAAACCAAGATAACTTTTAAAGGGGATAAGTTTATATTGATAAAATAGTATAAAAAATGATTCAATAAACTAAAGAATATATAAGTTCTTTTACCTTTATTATATATACCATATTTTATATAAGTATTTGTTAAATATATGGATGCACCTCTTAAATAGATTGGGCGTGTCGCCATGAAAACTGACATGGTGATTTCTTATGAATCTCAACAGTTAAAGACCAATGAGCATAATTATCATATGCATGATGTGGTTTAAGATGAATTTAATTTGTCTCATCAAATATTGAGTCACTGTTTTATGTGGAGAAATATTAAATATACATAGGCCAACAAAGATTAAATTATAATTTAATTCAAAAAGAATTTTACATTAGTTTATGTAGATGGTTGTAACTCCATAAAGACTATGACTATTTAATTATTATTCACCATAGATAATAAAACAAAGTAATTTATACATTATGTGCAAAAGAACCTATCATGAAAATTAATATGAGGATTCAAGGATATATTTTGATCAAGGACCTAGTAAAATTGGAAAATTGAATCATAAGAGAACATAAATCATTAACCATGTCCAATTTTTTTTTCAAACAACATTACTATAGAATAAAAAAAAGATATAAGATAATTTTTTAAAAATAAGATAGAGGATTCTAGGAATGGGATGATTCTTATGTTCTATATTGAGTAAGAAGTTGTATTGAGATTTTATCTATGTTTATGTCTCCCACATATCCCATATATTAACAAGGATCTCATGGATAAAGCTCATATAAAGGAATTCTATAAACATATTGGAATCAGAATAGTGTATAGTGACCATTTTGATCATTATTGGTGGGATAATATAGATTTATATATTTATGACTACACTAAATGTTTCCTGGAATGTAAATAAGTGAAGGAAAAGAGAAAATTTACAATAGGGGTACTTTAACCACTACTGATACCAACATGTAAGTGAAACAATATCATTATGGAATACATCACTAGTCTCCTAAGAACATCCAAGGTAAATAATGTGATATGGGTTATAGTGAATCGAGTCACCAATAATGCCAATTGTATCTATATTCTATAATATTTCACTCATGGCCAACCTATCATGATATAGGTACATGATATGGTGAGGTTCCATGGGTGAAACATTTTATATTTTCTAATCATTACCCATGGATAACATCTATATTCCGGAGAATCCTTCAAAACTCATTGAATACTTAATTGAATTTAAGTACACCCTATTACCCCTAAAATGATTGAAAATTTTTCAGAACTATTAAGACACTAAATGATATGTTGATAACATACTAAATGTAATTTAATAGTGGATGGGACCATCACCTCCCATTATTTGAATTTTCATACAACAACATATTCCACTCGAATATTGAAATGGAACCATATTATTATATATATGTGAAGTGAAGTATAACTCCTACTTGTTGGGATGAGGTTGGTGAGAGTAAATTTCACTCGCTCGGTCTTATGAAAGAGATTACAGAAAAGGTTCATATCATCCAAGCGTATATAAAGGTGTCTTAAAGTCAGTTTTGGTGATCTACTAACAACCCTCATAGGGAATTAGAGTTTTATGTTTTGGGAAAAAAATCTTTTGATAACAGCATGGAATACAGTTAGGTGATTTGTAAAGAAATTTTAATTTTTCCCTAGGTACATTTCCCAATTTGAAATCATTGATCACATAAGAGAAGTGGATTTTCAGAAATAACTTCCACCAAATCTTGTTCAAGTTCATGATATATTCCATGTATCTATCTTGAGGATATACATACATGACCCATAACATATTCTCAATATGGATATGGTATAACTACAACATGACATCTAATATGAGGGCTAGTCTGATAAGTTCTTAGACCACATAAACAAGGTTATATATATAACATGTAAAAACCATAAAAATGTGATATGGATGAAAAAAAAATTCCATGATGCGATATGAGAACCAGAGGATACAATGAGGATGAAGTACCCTCACCTTTTCCCAATAGAGAAAATTACTTGAAATTTCACGGATGATATTTATTAAGGGGGAATAATGTAATGATATAGACTTTTCATATGCTTTGTACTTAATAAATGTTTTTACATATTATATGATAATATACAGGATAAAAATATATAGGAACCAAAATAATTTTCATTTCATTAATAATGAAATTACATTACTCATCTATGAAAGAAAATAAAATTCCCAACAATACAGTTGGACAAAAAATATAAAATAGAAAATATAAAATTTGAAAATTTGGATCCCCCATAATATTTTAATTATCACCCCATATAAAATTCTATAAAAAATTTCATTTAAACTAATCTATCTCATATGGAACATAAAATATAACCTATTTGGAATTATATGGAATTTTGAGGAAAATAATGATGTGGAATTTATATGGTATAATGGGTAATCTGACTATTTGGATTCAACCGTTATATAACAATTAGTCAATAAGACTATTAGTAATAACTAATGTTCCACACCATACCCTTGGTTAATAATTTGTCCATTATAATTTGTGTTTATATGTAGTAATGAAAATGGAAAATTTAAACAAAAATGTAATATTAAGGGCCTCCACTTGTAGATTTTTGCTGTTTGAATCCCATTGGTTAGAACTTGGGTAAGTGGTATTGTCAATGGTGTTCTCCCATGACAAAAAATCTTACGGAGAAATTTTAAGTGAAGCATGATAGATATCACCTATAGAAGATATTAATATGAGGTTATACTACCACTTGGTTGATGAGAGTGAATCCAACCCATTAAAATATGACCAGTAGACACATTACTCTTAGGGAGTATGCGGGTGTAATAAGGGGTTACGTTTCAATGTGTTAGTTAAATATTGTGGAATGTGTTTTGTATAAATTAAATTAATACTCCATAAATTTCATTTATGATTTTTTATTCTTCAATAAATATATGTTTAATTTAGAAGTATTTGATAATTCAACTTTTAGACATAAAGAAAACATAATTGAATTTTTGAAAATCTGTACATTTTTTTTAATAAACCATGGTATTCAAAATAATATTTTTTTACAAAATATTATTTTAAAACACTTTCATCTAAATATAAATTTTAAAATAATATTATAATGGTATAAGTAATTTTTTTAGTGTTAGAAATATGATTTTTCTTTTATACATTCTATTTTTAAACAAAGAAGGATTTTTATATTTAAATGTAAAAATTAAAATATCTACAATAAAATTTTATTAAAAAATCATTTTCAAAATACTAATTTGTTTATTTGTATAGTGTTAAATTATGTGAATTTTATATATTGGCCCATTCCTTCCTAGTTAATAACATTGTGAGTTTTTTTGTTGGAAGTGTTCACAAGAGGCTCAGAGAGATTTTGTAGAAGTTAAGTATCCAAAGTCTTGATGAATGGGGGGATTAAATGTGGTGTAACTATATTACATGACGTGAAACTCTATTTCATGTATTTTTATGAATTTTTCACAATATGTTCTACTTCAGGGATAAGAAAATAAAATAAAATAGAGAGGACACACATTTTTTAGTGAAAACCAAACCCCAGGTATTTCACGGAGTGAAAGGATATTACACATCGTGTAATACATCAATCATGTACAATATTAATATTCTTTTTATGTCGAACCATTATTCATTCTCCCATGGATTAATTTTTTCTATCATATTGGGTGAATCCTAGGTGACCTAGAGTTTTCATCAATCCATTTCCCTTTGTCTTTGATCTATTAGTCCTAGTGGGTGTTCTTTGGAGATTTGTGGTGATCTGTCTTCGATATAAAGTTTGTTCTTCCCCCATTATTATGTTTTTGTTGGGGTGTTTATCATTCCCATCATGTTTCCTTTTTCATGTTATGTATGATGATCTCTTGTTGTTCTAAATGTGATTCTATTTGGGTTTTATCGATACGTTGGTGATGCAGCATCCTCGGATGGATGCAGACCTTGTGGGAGAGGTGATTGAAGATCTGTTGTGCATCCCATTCTTTTAGGAAGTTTGTTGACACCCTTTTCAGGTATATTTTCCTTTTTTAATCTCTTAAATGATTCACCATGATTGGGGGATTTAATTTTTTTTCACCTATGGATCGTGGTTGTCCTAATGTAATAAAATATACGAACAAGTTAAATGAAATTGAAAGCATTAGAGGGTTCGTTTTTCAGGAGTTGTATTTTTTCTATTATGATTGTGACATGGTGAGTAATATGAGATTGATTCCCTGCTAAACATCATGGCTATTGGGGGACCTTTTTGTTCACTAAATGGTTTTCACAAAGTTTGTTTCTTGTTCAACACTTACATATGACAATTTTTTAATCACATAAATACGTCTAATGAATGGATGCCCCAAGATTTGGTTTGTGAGATAAGGAACTTAAATAAGGAAGTTAAATTTAATAAGTGTCCCATTTTATAAATATGAAATTGTGTTTTCTAATTTTCTATGATTAGATGTGTGGACTGGTTGTGGCTACATGTGTGGGAATGATGAAATGTGAAGAGTATATGTTGTGATGTATGGGGTTTCTCTGGTATGTGTTGTGATATTTCTTTGAGAATGGATGTGTGCATTAGGATGGAATGGTTGGAATTATGGATGAACTTGTAGATGATACCTCAAACAAGATATGTAATGGAATCTCATTTTGTGATATTTATTAATTATGTAATTGTTGTGAGGTGTTGTGGTGTAGGCATGTGAGTTGTTTGTCCGGAAATGTGTTACAAGATAGAGTAGCGAGTTTGTGGTTGATTCCATGGATATATGATATAACATGAATGAGTTTTAAAAGTGTCAAATGTGGAATTATGTGTCTTTAATGTAAATAAACATTTGATTATTAGGATCTTCTCCACTAGAAATGATTGTGGTTGTGTTTCCTTTGACTGTGATAACTATCTCTATGTTACATAGTCTCCCAGATAATGATGGGATTTAAGAAATAATTATTTAATAAAGCCTATAATGACTTTAGATGGTTTGAATAATATATTGGGAATGGTTAATGGCTGAATAAATGATGGGATGTGTGGTAAACTTTGGTTAATTCTAAATAATAAAATGAATGGGTTGGTTAAATGAAATCAGTTGGAAATTGAAAATATGATGTGGATTATTGTGTGGTGTTGTGAATTTAGAGGTCGCAGTAAAGGTGATTATATTGAGAGTTTATTTCCTATATAGTAACATATAGGTTGGGTTTGAGTGTTTTGTATTATATATGTATATAGTTGTATTTTTCTTGTGATTCATATATTCACCCTACCCTAGTTGAGCACTGCGTTCCAAAAACCCCTATCATCATGAGGGGGAGGGGTGTATTTATCAAACATCCCATTGGGAGGATGGATGGATGGAAACCTTCTCTTCCATAATCCCTATTCCATATAGGTATATCCCATGATTCTTCATGCATGTTGTGGTTTGTGATGCCCAAGTGTGGGTGGGAGAGTTGTGTTTTACCAAGTGTATTCTAGTTGAGATGAGTTGTGCTTCCCTAGGTGGCTTTGGGATTAAATGTTTTGGGATTTTGCATGTGTATGTAGGATGTGATGTAGTTTCAGACCAAGGTGTCTATGGGTGGGATGTGTTGTGGTATGTGGCACAATTGTCTAAAGGTGAGATATGATATGGTTTGTGGCCCTATTGTCTGTAGTTGAGATGTATTGTTGGATGTGGCCCTGGTGTCTACAGGCAGGATGTGATGGGGTTGGTTTAGAATAGGTGTGTATAGGTGGGTTGTGACAAGGTGATTTTTGAATAGGTGGGATCATGATGGAGTTTTTCATTAATAAAGAGTGGCTAATCATTGGGAAGTGTTGAGGGGTACCAAATCATTTATGCAGATTATATTGCATTTCTCGACTTGAATTATTTAGTGAGCATGCCTTGGTGAGGTTTTTATGGTTAGTATAACTCTTCAGAGTTTTTTGGATATGATATTTTTGGATGGGATATTTATTATGTTTCCTTCAAAAGTTCATGAGAGACATTGGTTTTCCTAATGAGCATACATGTATTCTCACCCAAAACATACAAACCATTATTCAATATCCAAGAGGATTACATAGACCATGCTAGGAATTATTATCTTTGGCATTGGGATAGTTGTTGATCCACTGCATTATCTTTATATTGGGTTCTTTAATCTAGAGTTTTATTTCATTTTCAATACTTCTATTTAATGCATGCTTATGGGGTGTTTTTTTCTTTCTTCTACGTATATCATGGATTTTATTTGTTGATGATCCACCATATGTACTGTTCTTGTTTGTGAAAACGTTAATACCTTCAATATTTTGTAATCTATATACCCATGGTTCTAGTCTCCATCATTGGGCCTACTAAAAGTAGGAATCATGGTTCAATACCTTCATTTCTCCATTTCCAGCACAATAGGAGTATATTTGGAGGGAGGGTTCATGAAAGAATGGTATCAGAGGTGATGTTTGAGATATATAATGGATCATGTAGTTATTAAAAAATAGGATTTCATGGGATGGTTGGGAATCAATGTCAGGTTATCTTAGTGTGTGACATTGGCCAGAGAATACAAGATAGGAAACATGATTTTAGGGCCGCCCATTATTCTATGTAAGGACTCTCAACCTACTGAATGACTAAGTGAGGATACACTATTTTCATGGTAGAGACCTTGGAAAGGTACATGCATCATAATGACTTGCATTATTTCTTGAATTGGTATGGTTTTGGAAGGATAAAATTTATTAAAAATGAATTAATTGAAGATGAATATTAAATTCCATACTAGTATTTCTTGGGAAATCTTCTTTTCCTTTTCATACATGGCTCCTAGTATTCGTCTCTTTGTTGCGTAAGCAGTGGAGATACAAAAATCGAATCCTGTTGTTCCACTGAGGGTTGATCTAATAGAGTAGGATGAATAATGTGTAACACCCAAAGGTTTTTGAAAATAAATTTTATATTGAATGCATAAATCACTAAGTCTCTACAAACACCACTTTGTTATAACTTATCCATTAAAACAGAATATTACCACCTCTATGATTTGAATTCAAAGAAACTGACATACACAGTGGTGTTCAGTATGATATTTAGAGTCTGATAAAACTAACATAGTTTTCTATGCATATTAACATACCCTTATGAATAGTAACATACCCTTATAAATAGTAATGAATACTGAATTGGAAAAAAGAGAAACATCACCCAGGAAGGTATAAAATCAATTTAGACAACATATAAGTGAAAAAATGATCGTAGTATAAGTATTGGTATTTTTGTATTTCGTAAATATTTTAAATACAATATTATGATTAATTTAATAATTTAAAATGGAAATTTATTTTGATAAAATGTAATCATAAATTTTTATTATATTCATTTTATTGTTATTAGATAGTTTTATGGGACCTTGATTAAATTTTCAAGTTGTTAAAAAATGAGTTAAAGTTTTAATGTTGTTTTTTAGTAAATTATGATTTTATTTAAACATTAAATTAAAAATATTTATAAAATTATTTTCAAAAAATGGAGTTCATTTTTTAGATATACACATAAAGAAATGGTTAGGGTGAATTTTTTGGATTTTTCTAAAATACCTGAATTTTGGATAAATAGTAAAATATGATAATTTATGATAAATGCTAAATACCTGATTAATTGGGTCATAGGTAAAGTAAGGAAGATGAAATCCAACTATATTTTAACTCATTCACACTTATTACTATTATGGGTCATATGAATATACACTGTTGGTTTCCTTGAGAGGAATAATAAAAGAAAGAGTAAACTAATGGGAAAACCTTCCACTCTCCACTATACCCCCCCACTACCTATTCTCTTCATTCATACATCATATAATCCTCTAAATTTTATGCCCAAATAATATTCCCAATTCACTCCCCACATCTAAGATATCAAGGTATATCAAAAGACCAAAACCCATTCTCTTAAGGATGTTATCAAAGAGTTTATTTCAAGTGGTATAAAATTTTTCTTTTTCATTTAGTTTCACTTCAATTTATCCTCTTCTCTTATTCAATCCTTACATTCACTATCTAATTTTTCCTTATAACTCGATTATCATCTATATATAAGAATAATACCATGTTAATTTAATAACCTTTATGAATATTCTCACTCTCCCTCTCTCTGTTTTATAAATGAAATAATCAATCGTGAGGTTCCAATTTATAACCTTCATGGATGAAGAAGTTTCTTTCTTCAATTTATTATTTATTACAATTCATGAAACAATTTTAATGGTTAAAAAGGACTATAATATATGTATTATATCCTACTTAATATTTAATAATCTGTACATTCCCATAGTATTAATTTATATGACAAAACTCATGGATAATCATCCAAGTACCGCAAAAAATTCTAAGTCATTGTCATTAATATTTCATCCAATGATTCATAATAATACTATGAAAAAAGGATATATAAAATCATTAACACATCTGGCTGTTCAGAAATATTATATAATTTAAATTATGAGTAATTATATCATTTCCACAAGAACATCCATACTCTTATAAAAATATACTGATCATGAAAACCAAGTAAACAAACACATTAGAACAACGAAATTCAATCTTATAAATTATCAATAAGGAAAAATGGACAAAATAAAAATATGATAAATTAAAAACCTAAAAAAATATTTCTAAATTAGGTTATTAATATTTATAATTTCATATCCCATGACTTTATTTTGAATATGGGAACACATTTGAACGTAAGGTAATAGTTTTCCATCAGAACCTCCATTTTCACCAGGGTTAATCTTATTGTTTACATAACATAATTAAATTCTTATTAATTCATATTTAATCCTAACATATTTAGTGATAATGTTATATATATTTTAACCATCCATAATCCAACTTTAATTTATGGGGACTTATATGTTTTGAAAAGGATCTTTACAAAATTATTCCCAAAATAAAAGCCTAATTCAATGGAATTTCTCAAATTCATACCTATTTTAAGTGAACTATGTAATAAATTTATGGAAACCATTATCTGTATAAAATCTTTCATATAACAATGAAAATACTATCTTACTTAAATTTTGGTTTTATACAATGATTTTTAAAAAGAAATCTTCTTTTTAAAGTAAAAGTGTATTTATCTCAAGAACTACTTGATGATTTTATAAGAGAATATTCATCTATTTCAACACTTTTATTGATTGTTATGTATCATTGGGGTTAAATTTGATGATATCATATACATTTATTAATTTAATGATTTATAATTATTTTGAGTATGGATGTGTTATCTTAAATCTATTCAATAATTTACATTGAATGGTCAGTGTTTATGATTAATGTTCGGGGAATGATATTTAAATTTCAAATATATTTTTTTCAGTATGAATGTATATTTTTTTTATGATTATCCGCATTCATATTTGTAATGCATGTCCTTCCCTGACCAAGATTCCCTATAGCTGGTACGTTAATAAACATGGTATGTAATTTATTTATCAAAAAAATGTTGAATAATTACACATCATGTTCCATACAGAGGATCTTAGTGTTTCGGGTTCTAGAAAACTAGATAAAAATATTACCATCTTTCAATATTGTATAGAAATGAATCCACAAAGCATCCAACCTTTTGTGTAACTCAAATCCTATAAAATTAAATTGAAAATGTAGGGTGATAATTTGAAATTCCATTAGGATGGTTTTTTAAATAATGTTTCCAATAAAACCTTTTAAAACAATACCAATAAAATATTCATAAAACCTTTTCTTTAAATAAAATTGAATTACATGAATCATATAATAATAGTTTTCTATTACTTACTAGTGAACATTTTATGGGACATTAACATGGATAAAATAAAACATGTTCCAATCATATGTATGCTTTTACAAAATGGATTGTGTGAGTCGTATTATTCAGGAGTTAATTAAATGATGATATGTGTATTATGAAAGGATACAGGTACAAAATTCTCACATGAAAAAAGTATATGATCCGTGTTGTGCATAAACAAAGTCACAATTAATTTATCACATATAATGAACATCCTAAATTAACTGGTAAACTACAACAATTTGTATTAATGTTCAATAGATGGGTGATGAATAAACATTATGTAATGTGCATTTAATTATTATGATACCCATAAGTACAGACTCTTTTCCAAGTATATTCTACTAGTAGAACATTCACTTGGTTAATTAACTATTATAATCATAATTAGGGAGTGTGTAATGCAAGACTCTGACAAGGCTTTGTGCCATGACCTAATTTATCTCATGAGAACTACCGATGCATCGTGTGGATTTCATTAACTGGTCCACAACCCACAGAGCCTGTATTAACTGGTCCCCAACTCATAGGGCTTTCATTAACTAGTCCCCAACCCATTATACACTAAGTCCAAAACAATCATCATATGCACAAGTTAGGTTGTATATTCCAAGTATCCCATAGCACTTTGAAAATTTAATTTAGAATTTCATATTATTCAAGGTTTCCCATACAACTTTGAATAATTTAGTTATTTTTTTTTATAAATTATCATGATATATCAGTTAAAATTTAGATAACAATATTCTCAGTTACATGAATAAACTAGTTAACATTCTTTGAGCATGTGAAAATGATAAAAAAAACTTACGAAATGAATGGATAAGGTTTTTCACATAAAATAATAATTTCATAATTTTAAAATAATTAATGCAAGGGAATGGATATATAATAGATATACATTCCATTTAATAGACTGATAAATATGTCTATGAACATGTAAATAGATTAAATAATAAATTTTTCTAGCAAGTAGTCAGTTATTGCAGCAAGTTCATAATAAAATAAGACATTATGTGAGTATAACATGATAAAATAATTCTACACATCCTTTTGTGCTGTAATATATTTTTATGTATTATTTCATACTAATAAAAACATATTGGTTAGAAAACTCAATATTAATACTTAATAAATTCTTAAAAGAATTATTTTAATCAAAACATTAATTAAATCCTATTATACATCACTTGAAATTTGGATATGGAAGACATATATATATATCCATATCCACAAAGTATATGTATAAGTTTTACATAACCGGGACAAGGTTTGATAATCCCTTATAATTAAAGAATACCTCATAACATTTGTTAGTCACCAATATCACCAAAATGAAAACAAAAACTCATGTTATGTTTAAAGTACATAACTGTATGGACATACAAATTAAAAAATAATATTTTCCATAAAAAATACAAATCCATTTGAACCCAAAACATTATTCACACCCTAGTCGTTATTTAATGATTGAAAATCATCATTATCAACAAAAAATAGATCTAGATTAAATTATGTGTATATGTCTGAATATACACTAAGTGTATATTTGGTTTTGAATAATCAAAAAACATGTTAAATAAACACTTTTATAATTATTGAACATATAAATATTAATAAAAACAAACTTTTAACCATTGGAAAACCTATATTCACCTTAAAGATGATATATATATAAACAGATATATAAACTGTATATTCATATAAATAAGTTAATGGGTTTTTCATTTAACAAGTGAACATGTACTGCTCGAATCAGTAAATCAATGATAAACATCATTTTGAAAACCAGAATAGGATTCAGATGGAATACTATATTTATATGTATGAACATATATATATATATCAGTTTAAAAAAAGTGTATATATATATATATTGTTTTTTCATTTTGGAACAAGAAAGACATAGCATAAAAAGAAAAAACCATATAGAAACAAAACATAGGTGGAGTGACAGAGTGCAAGGAACACACTCCCCAGACTAAAAAACCATGTTTCACATTCAAATTAATGCATGGGAAAAGGCCTTTATAGACAAAACAACATAGTGCTTGCAGTGCAAGCTGGAAAACAGTACCAAACAGAAAAATGGACACAAAAAATAAAATATATAGAATAGTTTAGAATCATAGCATAATAAATATTTGTAGAACAGAATAACAGTATGGGAAAAGTGTACTCATAGATTCAACCAAAAAACTAGGATTTCAATTAGCTCAGATAAAAAAATAGACCAGAATTGTATTGCGGACCAAAATAAAAGGAATTTTCGATTATTTTCCAAAATGAACAATAGTTTTGGACAAGGATGAGAAGAAATAGAAATCTGGTCAACTTTGAACAGAATGTAACAAAAATGGAATGATTAAATAGAAGAAAAAAAACTAACTTGATCCAAACAAAAACCACAACCCTACCTAATGCTAGATCAAGGAAAAACTAAAACATCAAACAAGACCAAAACTATAATCCAGTCTGACTTTTTTAGAACATACAACATTGAAATTACTTCCTCCGGTATGAAACAATGCATCTCGGCCACGTGACTCATCCGAATTCGAACACTACCAGACAACTAGACTCTGATGTCCATGGCGTGTGACTCCAGAGCGACAGCAACAACCATCCTCGAAGACACTTGAGATCCCTGACATCAGATGACTCATGGAGAAACATGCTTGAATCCACCCTCTAGTGTGATGCCCTGGATGAAATCCTAAACCATGAATCCAGAAATCCGGACCCCCTTTGTGGTGCAACACCCTCCCCTAGGTCAAGGAATAGTGACCTGCACCAAACTCCCAAAGCGCGGACCCCCTCACCATAGATCTTCTCTTTTTTCATTGGCAATCCATTTCACAATTATTATACCTCTATCATTATTTATTTAATCGTATTTTATATTATTAATAATTTAAAAATCCAAAAGTTTAATAAGACTAATAATGTAATAAAATAATTTTACCATTACTTTTTAAATAGTTAATGTTTTTATTATAAAATTAATTTATAATATATATATATATTTCAATTTATATACTGAAAATATTATACATTAAATTAGTAATTCGAATATGTATTAAATTGAAAATGAAAATAATATTTATCATAATTTTTACAAAATATTGGTAATTTTAAAACTTTAAGAAAATATTAATAATGTTATTAAACCTAAAAATAATTAAAATATATAATATAATAATAATTACTTTATATATATATATATATGTATATATAAATCAAATTATCGAAAATATATAAAACACATATAGTTATACATATATTAGATTAAATATTTGTCAGCGTAAATTAAAATAGTTTACTTTTTCAAGATAATGTCATTAAAATAATTTAAAATAATTATTTTCAATGTCATGTATGACCTCAATATAAAATTATAATTTACAAATAGTATTAGTTTTATATCAAAATTTCATATAATTCAAATTTTTTTTGCATATATATATATATATATCATATTTTGGAAATAAAATAACAAATTAGCTTAATTCATATATTAGTTTAAATATTATTTAAAATATTCTATTATATAATAATTTGATAAGAATAAATTCAATTTAATAAAAATAGTTATTTTAAATAATTTTTAAACAAAGTGAGATAATTTTTACTTTGAAAACATTAAATATAATAAAACAAAATTAATATTCAATTATTATTTTAAATAAAACATGAGTTAAAAATAATAAAATTATAAATTTATAAATTTAATAAAACAATAATGGTAAAAAGAAAACAACAGTCGTCTTAAGACACTAACGACAAAAAAAACATGGTCGTATTTATTTCCAATGTTCAAGAAGACCCTTGTAAATAAATGTTTATGGCATTTCATACGTTTAAGTCGGTATGTATTATAAAGATGGTTATCTATTTCCCTATGATTCTTAGTTCATATGTCCTTCTCCTAGAGATTACATTCTTTACTATAGTGGGTGAAATGGACGAGGGCTACCTTCTTGGTCTCATTGTAATGCTAGTGGTATCCCAGTGGAGTTTCTTGGATTGTCCATTATATTCCTATGATAGCTATGGTCTTTTGGCCTTGTTGTTATGTAATCGTTTTAGTGCTTAATTGACTAAAACATGTCTTTTTTTATTTTGAAAATATTGTTTGGATATCACAAAAATTAAATGATGTAAAACAATAAAATATTATTATTACAAATGAAATAGGTTCGAGGTGTCACATTATCCCCCATTAATATAATTTCACCCTCAAAATTCTTTCATACACACACACTTCCACCATCGAAACCATAAAGAATTCAATCCCATGGTCCCTTCACAAGGATCATCACTTCAGATAATCCACTGATATCCCCAGGTGGGTTCTGAGATTAGTGTATAGTTCCTCACCCTCTTTGTCCCTTATATACTATGAGAATCTAGGATCAACCCTAGGTATAAATCATTTAGGTTTCCAGAGGGATGCATGAGAGGTGTGGATATCCGAGATTGTCAAATGAAATCTCTCCTTATAGATATATCAGACCACATCATGCTTGAGAGTTTTTATGTTGTAGAGCATCCCATACATACTAAAACATGGGACTTGGATTAGATAATCTGCTTAATGGTCACCCTCTAATGCAGATTCTTGAAACATTACCATTTCTAGGTAGTTCTTGAATAAGGTGAATCATAGGAAGGGATCTATGTGGTATATACCTCTCTGCCTATACTCTGTAAATTGTGCATATGTGATAAAGTTATTGAGGTATCCATCTCCTTTGTAGGAATAGAGGATATTTGGGTAGATCGACGCTCAGTAGATTTGTTTTCAATACCAACATTGTTTCGCAAAAGGGACGTATTGTTCTGAACATGACTTGATGATTATGGACCCTTATAATTCTTTATGCCGTGATAGGGGTTTTGTAGGTAATTACACATCTACCGTCTGAAAATTTTAAGGGACTTGTTTTACTCAATATGGAATAACCATATTAAAACAAATATGTTATTTGGACCAAGAATATTATTATACCAAATAATAAAATATAACATTATATTTTGAAGTCAAAGTTAATTCCATTAAGGGTGTTAAATATTTATTCATTCCCTCTTATAATCTCACTTTGCATAGACTTACTGACATCCATTATGATTTCCCTTCATAGGTCCCACTACCATTGACGATTTCCCCAATTCCTTGTAAAGTGGATCCCTAATGTGGTTCCAAACACTTCGGTCTCTTTGGTCCAGATGCAGCATGTGAAACTTGGATCAATCATGTGTGGAAATATAACTTTCCTTGTGTGAAAATTATGAAGTGTATAACTTTGGGTGATATTAGCATGAACATGATGTTATTAAAGAAAATAGGTAGACTCATCCATAAGAATTTCAAGGTCCATAACTTGAACAGAAAGACTGTAGGTCAACATTTGACAATGATATGTGGGTTGTAGGTCATCCTCTTGTTTAGCCTCTTCAACGTAATCTAGGGATAAAAAATTCTCAGCTAGGGTGAATCATTTAGAGATACCACCAAAATAATTTCCTTTACATGCATAGAATGCAAGTTGTGAATGCATCATAAGAATGTAGTCAAAAAATGATCCTCGATGTATTTGAAGTACACAACAAGAGCTAGATATATAGTAGAGGTTTTTTCATGACAAACAATGGTTTTAAAAATGCTCACTTCCTTCTAAAGATGACTGGTCACTATAGTCTCTAATATTTATGTACGAAGAGACAAAAGAATTGTTTCGTCTGCCATCTGAAAATTTTAAGAAGGATTCTACTTTGTAATTTTTTTAATGTTGTTGCAATTTTCTGGGGTCATCTAAACCGACCTCTAATACCAACATTCACGCCCTAAACCCAAAAACCCTTGATTCGGCTTGTCATTAAACTTGGTTTTTAATTTTTTAAATAAAAATAAATGATGAAGAATTACACATCATGTTCTATACAGAGGATCTTTACAGTTACATTTTTGGAAACCAGATACAAATATTACAATCCTTCAATAATATACAAAAAACACTCCACAACGAATCCACCATCTAGTGTAACTCAAATCCTGTAAAAATATATTGAAAACATTGGGTGAGCATACAAATGAAAAATAAGGGTTTTTTTTTGAAATAATGTTCCAAATAAAACCTTTTAAAAACCAACCATTAAAATATTAATAAAATTTTTTCTTTAAAGAAAACTAAATTTAATGAAGCATAACATAACAGTTTTCCATGAATTTCTAGTGAACATTTTCATGGTACATTAATAGGGATACAATAAAACATGTTCCTATCATAAGTATGATTACAAAAAATGAATGGATTACAACATATTATTAAGGAGTTAATTAAATTGTGCTATGTGAATTATGAAAGGG
The DNA here is from genome assembly GCA_963277665.1 of Viscum album. Lineage (NCBI taxonomy): Eukaryota > Viridiplantae > Streptophyta > Magnoliopsida > Santalales > Viscaceae > Viscum > Viscum album. The sequence continues at coordinate 1,690,041,782 of OY728119.1, forward strand.
TGATGGTACAAAATTAATACATAGAAAAAGTGCATGATTAGAGTTGCGCGTAAACAATGTCATAATGAATTTATCACATAAAATGCACATAATAAAATAACTGGTAAACTACCAACATTTGTATTAATTTTTAAGATATGGGTGCTGAATAAACATCATGTCATGTGCATTTACTTATTCTGATACTCAAAAGTACAAGCTCTTATCCAAGTATATTCTACTAGTCGAAAATTCACATGGTAAGTCAAATATAATTAACATAATGAGGGAATGTATAATTCTAGACTGTGTCTAGGGCTCATGCCATGACCTAATTAGTCTCATGAGAACTACCGATGCATCGTGGTGCTTTCATTAATCAGTCCCCAACCTGTAGGGCTGACACTAATTAGTCTGAAACCCGTAGTACTTTCATTAACTGGTCCCCAACCCATTATACAATGAGTCTAATACATTCCTCATCTTCCTAAGTAAGGTCATATATTCAAAGTGTCAGAGAACACTTTGAATATTTTATTTCTCATTTCATATTATTGAAGGTTTCAGATACCACTTTGAATAATTTAGTTATTTATATTGAATTATGATGATATGGCAGTTACCATTTAGGTAACATTTTTCTTAATGACATGCATAAACTAGTAATCTTTCATGGAAAGTGTGATAATGATAAAAAAACATAAGAAATTAATGGATGTTTTCTGTCGCATAAAATCATAATTTTTTAATTTTAAAATCCTTGATACATGGAAAACAATACTTAATAAAAATAAATTTCATTTAATACACTGATAAATGTGTTATTGAACATGTAAATATATTAAATCATAACTTTTATAAACTAATAGTCAATTATTATAGCAGGTTGATCAGGAAATAAAACATTAAGTGATTATAACCTCATAACTTGAATATACACATATTTTTATCGTCTAATATACTGTAATGAATTAGGGAATAATTATAAAAAATTATTGGATTGAAAACAAAAGATACTTACTAAAATGTTACAAGTATTAATTGATTCTAATCATAAATTAAATCATGTTATCCATCACTTGAAATTTGGGTTTGGAAAACATATATATATCCCTATCAACAATGTATATGTATGAGTTTTATATAACTAAGATAAGGTTTAATGATCCATTAAAATTAACGAATACTTTATAATATTATTTAGTCACCAATATCACCCGATTGAAAACCAATACATCTGTTAGGATTAATGTACATAACTATATGGACATAAATATATAAAAACTAATGTTTTTCATAATAAATAAAAATCCATTTGAACCCAAAAAATAATTCACATCAAAGTATTTATATAAAGATTTAAAATCATCTTTAATAACATAAATATGTATTAATATACAATAAGTGTATATTTAGTTTTTCATAATAAAAAATCATGTTAAATGAACCCTTATATAACTATCGACCTTAGAAATTTTAATACATAAAACATTTTACCTTTGAAAAACCTGGATTCACCTTATAAATGATATATATTAATAAATATATATAAACTGTATATTCATATAAATAAGTGAATAGGGGTTTCATTTCACAGCCAAACATGTATTGATCACATCAGCTAAACACTAATAAACAACATTTATAACTATGGAATAGGTTTAGGATGGAATACTATATATATATGTATTAACACACACACACACACACATATATATATATCCATATATACAATGTCTATAAATATATTACTTTTGCATTTTGGAACAAGAATGAAAAAAAAAAGAATAACACTTATAGAAACAAATGGTAGTTGGGGTGATAGAGTATTGGGAACACGCTCTCCCATACTAACAAACAAAGTTTCACCTTCAAATTGCACAAAGGCGTAAGGCTTTTATACCTATAAGAATATGGTGATTGTAGTGAATGCTGGAAAATAGTACCAAAAAATATAAAAATGAAAAAATGAAATAAAATTGAAAAAAACAATGTAGAATCATAGTTTAGTAGACATTTTTCAATCAAAATAACATCATGGGCACAATAAAGTTACATATTCCAAAAAACAAGGATTTCAATAAGCTCAAATCAAAACAAAATAGGAGAGACTTGTATTAAGAACCAAAATAAAAGGAGTTTTTGATTGTAGTCCAAAATTAAAAAATGTTGGACAAGGATGATCAGAAATAGAAATCATGTCAACTATGAATAGAATGTAACAAGGTTTGTATGATTAAATAGAATAAGACAACAAATAAGGTATATTCCAATAAAAACCAAAAAACAACCACACACAAGATCAAGTAAAAAACAAAACATAAACCAAGACCAAAACGCTAACCTAGACGAACGTGATGATAACACAACACCTTGACATTAACTCTTATGGTCTGAAATGGTGCATGAAGACCGTGCGACTCCACCAAAGTTGAATAGTATTGGACAACTGGAATCTGACGACCGCAACATGTGACTCCCTAGAGACACAAACCCATGACCACAACCGTGCTCAAGATCCCCAGTGCCAGATAACTCCTAATGGATCCTCCTTGATGCCACACTCAAGCACAACTCACCCCACTAAAATCATAAACCATAATTCCAGAAATCAGGACACCCTTTATAGCGCGACACCCTCACATAAGTCTTAGACAGGAAACCTGCACCCAACTCCAGAAGCGTGGACCCCCTCTTCACTTATATTCCCCTTTTGTCATTTCCAATACATTTCACTATTATTATACCTTTATCAGTATTTATTTAATAATATTTTATATTTTTAATAATTTTAAAAATCCAAAATATTAATAACACTAATATTATAATAAAATTATTTTATCATTAGTTTTTAAAAAGTATATGTTTTATTATTAAATAAATTTATAAATCATATATATATATCATATTAAGTACTTATAATTTTATAAATTAAATTACTAATTTGAATACGTATTAACTTGAAAATCAAAATTATAATTATCATAATTTGTACAAAATATTTGTAATTTAGAAACTTTAAAAAATGATAACAATGTTATAAAACATTAATCTAATCAAAATTTATATTCTAATATTTTTTCCATTATATATACATATAAATATATATATTTATGTATCATACTTCTAAATTATATATAAAACCCATATAATTATTCATATATTAGATTAAATATTTTCCTCATAAATTAAAATAGTACACTGTTACAAGATATTGCCATTATAATACTTTAAAATAATAATTTTCAATGTCATGTATAACCTCAATGTAAAATTATAATTTTATAATGGTATTAGTTTTATATCATAATTTAATATAATTCAAATCTAGTAAACATCTATATATATATATATCATATTTTGTAAATAAAATAATAAATTACATATATTAATTTATTATTATAATTATTATTTAAAATATTATACTAAATAAAAATTTGATAAGAATTGATTCATTTTAAAAAAATAATTATTTTAAAAAATTTCTAAAAAAAGTGAGATAATATTTACTTTGAGAAAAATACCTATAATGAATGAATATTAATTTTAAATTATTATTTTAAAGAAAACTATTCTTAAAAATGATTAAATTATAAATATATCCATTTAATAAAATAATAACATTAAATATAAAACAACATTTGTCCTAATATTCTAACAGATAGAAAAATAACAGTCATATTTATTTCCAATTGTCAAGAAGACCCTTATAAATACATTTTTATGGTATTTCATACCTCTAATTTGGTTTGTATTACAAAGATGGTTCTCTACATCCCTCTATTGCTTAGTGCATGTTCACTTCTCATAGAAATTACATTCTTCCCTGTGGTTGGTCCAAGGGATGAGGGATACCTACTTGGTCTCAATATGATTCTTTGGGTTCTCTCAGTGGTTCATCTTAGATTTACCAATAGTTTCCTTGGATAGATATTGTCTTTTGACCTTGTTTTAGTGTAATCATTTCAATGTATAAATGAATAAAACATGTCCTATTTTTATTCTGAAAACATTGTTTGGATAGCACCCAAATTAAATGAATTTAATCCATAATGTTTTTTATTACACATGAAATAGGTTCGGGGTGTCACAATGCATTTGAATTAGTAAGTGTTGGGTTGGTCCTGTTATAGCCCCTCAATGCATTGGCAGGTATCATGTGACAATCTATGGTCATGGCACAACGCAATGACCAAAATGATATTTATGGTCTTTACACGAGGCCTTAATGGAATGGTTATGATGTCTTGTATTATGCATTCCCTCAATATGAAAAAATAATACTTATGGTTAATGAGGTTATTCGACTAGTATAATAACCAAGATTATGCGTTATTATGACATTATTTATTCAGCTCTTATTTCTGCCATAATATGTTCAAGTTTATTGTTAAATAAATGTGTTTTTAGTTATTCAATATTCATAATGATTAGGTTTATTATATCTTCTACTATATTTCTTCCCTTAGTGTTTGAGCTCACCCCTTTCTTGTGTTTCATTTTCTCAGGAAATGAATATGTTTATTATGAATGGAATACATAAATAACCTTGGAGTTATGGAAGTTTTCAATGGAATTTTTATGTTTTTTTCATTACAATACATAATGTTGAACTGATGTATGTATCTTGGTTCCAATGATACTAATCCTCTTTGTCCATAGGGATACTTATTCCTTGATTATATGACAATGTAATAAAATAAGGCACAATCTTCAGGAAATTGGGGTTGGGTCTTTATAGTTGGTATCGGAGGATGTTTAGTAGAAAACATGGACACCAGATATTGAAAACATAGATTAGGGAACAAATACCTAATATAGTCTTTTATGATAAACATATAATAACATCCTATTATTTCGGTAATGAATAGATTAGGTGTATCTTTCTTAATCATACATCCTTTTATGGATACTACAAATGGGCATAGTTCTTTCACAGATGTACCTACGAATGAAAAATACAACAAAGAGTTTCCGGATTGACCTGGGGCATCCCTTTTAATGACAACGGGCCCTATTGTGTGCCCAGTTTGACACACTTAGGGTATATTCATAGGATAATTCACATTTTTTTACAAGTCATTATAAAGGGTTTCAATGTAAATTTTTCCTCAAATAATCCATGTATATGATTATGAGATTAGCGATTCATTCTAAATATTTTTCTACAATGAGATTAAATATTATGATTCATAACCTAATATAGTCAATGCCATTATTTTCAAATCGAACCTAGTGGAAGGAATGGAAACCCCATGAACGCACGGGTCCCGTGTAGGGATTTCCCTCTGATACAAGATAAAGATGTTGTCTTTGGAGCTATGACTAGTGCAGAGAAACTTATAACTATTCTGTGACAACTTAATCATGTTATGAATAATAACCTTACCCGAATGGAGCATCCATATCCACAATTTGGAGGAGAAATGATAGATCTCTTTTTCTGACATCAACCTCCATCATTCAACGGGACTGCAAACCCATTGGTAGGTGAGAAGTGGATAAGATCCATAGAGAAAATATTTTTCTCTATGGGACTTAACAAAAGAGAGAAGGTTGTCATGGATGGTTATCATATATTGGGAGGCACAATTAATTGGTGTCTATCAATCCAAAAAAAAATGGAGGAGGGAGAAACAGAAGAGATGAAATGGAGGGATTTTAAGGAAATATTCCTAGAAAAATATTTTTCCCATGAATAATGGGAGGATATGAAAAGAAAATTCTTGAATATGAGGTAGAAGGAATATTAAAAAGTTTCCAGGCATGAATCTAACTTTACAAGGCTATCATGGCATTGTGAGGACTATAAAGGCAATCCAAGGGGAAATATTGATTGATTCACTGATGGTTTAAATCAATTCCTCCAAAGGGCTCTAGTCTCCCAATTTTCTCATCATATGAATATATTGTCTCATGTTATATCAATATGGAGAAGTAATTTTCTAAGTGATATGACTTTAAAGTAAAGAAAGAGAAGACGAGGGATGATGAAAAATTTGGAAAATGAAATAAGGAAATGGGAAAGAAGGGATGCGTTGACCATCCCTCCTGTAATAATTGTGGGAAGAAACACCATGGAACTAGCCTAAAGGGAATGAGAGTCTATTATATTTGTGCAGAAAAAGGCCCCCTATCATGATATAATAAGGGGAGAAATAAGATACTGTTCTTTAATGCTTTAATTGCATAGATATGGGACATTATGTACATGAATTCCTTAAGAGTTAGGGAAACATTTCCTAAAGAGGGTCAAGGGAGAAATGCCAAGATTATGAGGTAAAAAGTATGGAGGTTGATGTTCCAAATGATGTGGATGAAGGAACTTTAATTGTTTCCTGAAACAATAAAACGATTTATTTGATTCTAGATCATCACATTCTTTCATATATTCCCGTTTTTTGGAAAATTATATATTTTAAATTTTATTTAATATTGGAGTTGCTAGTAAAAACGTTGAAGGGAAGTATCAATGAAACTAAGTTGGGTCTTGAAGTCCCCATTATGTTATATAAATGTGCTTTATCTACTGATTTTATTTTCATACCCATGATTGAAAATGTTATAATCCTTGGTATGGAATGTCTTTCAAACCATGATTCCAAAATCAATTGCAAGCAGATGAAGGTAACAATTTTTGAGGTTAATGTCGAATCCCTTATCATTATGGAAACAACATCACCATTGGATTCTCATCTAGATCCACCGCTAGTATCTCTATTGAATTCAATTATTTGTGGGGAAGGGAACAAAAAATCAGTTGGTGAGGAAAGGAATGTTCAAATAGAAGATGTATATACTCTGCATGAATATTTTGATGTGTTCCAAGAGGATTTTCCTGGACATCCTATATAATGGGAAGATGGGTTATCTATTGATTTCATTCATGGTTCATAGACTATAAAAAATACCTCTTATATAACTTCCAGTGTGAAATTAGTTAAACCAAAGAAACAATAATTGGAATTTAGTGATAAAAGATTTATTCTCCCATAGTGTTTCTCCATGGGAAGCCCCTATTCTATTCATTCAGAAGAAAGATGGATCAATGAGGTTTTTTTTGACTATAGGGATATCGATGCTATAAAAATAAAGAAAAATTATCCCCTACCTTGAATTGATGATTTATTTGATCAACTTCATGGAGCTCAATATTTTTTGAATATTGACCATCGATCTTGATATCATTAGTTTCTTGTGAGGAAGGATGAAATTCCAGAAATACATTTTAATCGATGTATGGGAATTATGGGTTTATAGTAATGACATTTTGACTGACTAATACAACCTCCGTATTCATGGATATAATTTATATATTATTCATGTAATATCTTGATATCTTTGTGGTGGTGTTTATGGAGGATATCTTGTTGTACTCAAAATGATGTGATGATCATAAAAATCACTTGGGAATTATTTTGATGACTCTTAGAAGAAATTAATTATATTTGTTTTTTAGCAAGGGTGAATTTTGGATTCAATAAAATTATTTTCTTTTAAAAATTGTCTCTACACATTCAATATATTTTGATAATGTGATGAGTATGGTTGTTCATTAATATCGCACTCCAATGAACATAGCTGATGTATGTAGTTTTATTGGTTAAATAGGTTATTGTCATAATTTCATTCAGAACCTCACCAATTCATCCAACCCAATGACCAAGATTATACATAAATGGTTTAAGATCATATAGGAAAAATCATATTAGGATTGTTTCAAATAATTGAAGAGTAGATTAGTGAAATTTTTGATCTTTACTGTACTATCGAGGAATGATGGTTTTGTTATCTATAATGATGCATCAACAAAAGGACTTGGTTGTGTCCATGTGCAGAATAATCGAGTTATTTCCTATGTATCAAGGTAGTTAAAAATTCCTGAACCAAACTATCCTACTCATGATCCTGAGTTAGCTGCTATGATCTTTTCTCTAAAAATATAGAGACACTATCTCTATAGTGAAGTATGAGAGATATATTCTTGTCACAAGAGTCTGATGTATATATTATCATAAATAGAACTCAACATAAGGCTAAGCCGATGGCTCAAACTATTAAAGGATTATTATTGTACCATACACTATCACCCCTGAAAGGAAAATAAGACAAATGATACATTGAGTATGAAGTATCATGGAGTCCTCAAAAAAGTGTGTATTTAAAAGGATCCTTTCTACATGGATCTAGTGAGGATGGATATGATATTTTTCAAGGATGGGGAAGCATCATTACCTTTTCAATTTGTTTCCAGACCATATTTATTAGAATGGATTAAAATATTTTTGCTTTATGATGAGATATTTTAAAAGAAAATTAATGTTGTGAGAGAGGTAAAGTTGAATGATTTTGTATGTGAAGGTGGAATTCTAAAATTTGGGAAGAGGCTATGTGTTACCCCTTGACCTGAGCTAAAAAGGGAGTTATTAGATGATTCCCATATCTCAAATTTCTCTATACACCATGGTATCACTAAAATGTATAGATATTTGAAGGAACATTTTTGGTGGGACAACATGTAGTGGGATGTTTCTGATTATGTATCAAGATGTTTAGTATGTCAACAAGTGAAGGCCCAACAACAACATCCTATAGGTGTCATGAAACCTATAACTATTTGTACATGGAAATGGGTGGACATCAACAAGGTTTTTGTTTCATTGGATTACCCACAATACCAAGAAAACATGATTCAATATGGGTAATAGTGGATTGACTTATGAAATCATCACATTTCCTCACTATAAGAGAGGATTTTCTACTGTAGCACCTTGAAAGACACTATATCAATGAAGTTACGAGACACCATGGAGAACCTCTATCAATTTTCCCTGATTGTGATCCACAATTTACATCAAAATTCTGGAAAAGTCTTCTGAAATCATTGGAAACTAAGATTTGATTGAGTACTGTTTATCTTCCAAAAACTGATGTGCAATCAGAAAATATGATTCATACATTTGAAGGCACATTGAGATCATGTTCGCATTATTATCTGGGTATGTGGGATCAATATTTTCTATTGGTGGATTTTTCCTACAATAATTTTTCTCATTATAGTATTCAAATGGAACTATATAATGCATTTTACAGAAAGAGATATCGTACACCAACATGTTCAGATGATGTTGGCGAAATAAAGGTAGTGGGTCCAGAATATGTGGAGGAAATAATGACTAAGGTAAAAACTACATAAGGCCTTGTCCATGCAACTCAAAGTAGGAAAAAGAGATATGCTATTAATCGAATAAAGTATTTGGATATTCAAATGGGAGATCACGTTTTCTTGAAAGTATCTTCATGGAAGGGAATTATAAGATTGTGGAAGAAATGGAATCTTTTCAATAGCTATATAGGACCTTTTGAAATTGTATATAGAATTGGAGTTCTTTTATATCATTTGGATATGATACCTAACATATCCAAAGTACACAATGTGTTCTATGTATCATTTTCAAGAAAGTATATTCCAAACCCAATGTATGTATTCATTTCTGAACGTATGAAATTGGCACATGACCTATTTTATTGTGAAGTGCCTATCAGGATTTTGGAAACTAAAGAAAACGTGTAGAGGAATCAGATGATTTGACTGATAAAGATACAATTGAAAATAAAATAAAATAGAATAGGAAACAGGGGAGCATGAAGAGATTACAATGTAGAACTACCCAAATCTATTTGAGAGGTAACATTTTGGTAATTTCGAGGGTGTTTATTTTTAAGGAGGGGATACTACAACACCCCATGATTTTTGCAAATATATATAATATTAAATAAAAAACAATGAGTCTCTACAAACATCACTTTGTAATTACTTATCCATGAAAGCATAATTCTACCACCTCTATGATTTGAATATTAAGAAACTGACATACAGAGTTGCATTTAATAGGATATTTAGATTCTGATTAGACAAACATTGTTTTTGATGAATAGTAACATACACTTAGGTATCTTAAAATACCCTTGTAAATAGTAATGAGTAGTAATTAATAGTAAATCAGCCAAACAACAAAAACTTCACCCATTAATGTACAAATAAAATTTATGCATCTAATAAGTGAAAAAATGATCATATTATAAGTATTGGTATTTTGGTAGGAAATATATATTTTAATTAAAATAATATGATAAATTTAATTATTTTAAATGGAAATTTATTTCCATAAAATGTAATCATAAATTGATAATTTATTTTCTTTGGGTTATAAGAAAATTTTATGGGACCTTGATTTATTTTTCAAGGTGTTATAAAACAAGTTATAGTTTTAATGATGTTTTTTTGAGTTAATTTTTATTTTATTTAAAAATTATATGAAAAACATATAGAAAATTATTTCAGAAAATATCTTCATTTTTGAATTCTAAACGTTGATAAATGGTCATGGTGATTTTTCTAGGTTTTTTCTAAAATACGTGAATTTTGGGTGAATAGTAAAATATGATAATTTATGATAAATGCGGAATACATGATTTATTGGGTCATAAGTTATTTAATGATGATTTAAGCCCAAATGTTTTGAAATCAAATGCACTTAATATTATTATGGGTCTCGAGAATCATCACTATTGGTTCTATTGAGAGAAATAATAAAATAAAGAGTAAAATAATAGAAAAACCCTCCTCTCCTCCACTATAAAACCCCCACTCACTCCCTCTTCTCTTCATTTCACTAATCCTTGAAGCTCCTAAATGTTCTACCCAAATAACCTTCTCTATTCACTCCCAAATTGCTGGAGCTCATTGTATTTCAAAAAGAACAAAACCACTTCCCTTAAGGAGGTTCTCAAGGATGTTATTTCAAGAGGTAAAGCATCTTTCTTTTTCATTTGGTTTCATTTCAATTTATCTTCTATTATTATTTTGTTTTATCCTCTTCTGTCTAATGGATCCTAATAAATCTACTACCATCTATATAATATAATTATACAATTTAATGTAATAAACATTATCAGTATTCTTTCTATCTCTTTTATAAATTTACTCATTGTCTTTGAGGTTCCAATTTGAAATCTTTATGGATGACGAAGTTTCCTTCTTCAATTTCACTGATATTAATGGTCATGATTTTTTTTAATATTTTAAAAATACTATAATATATTTATTATAAACTAATTACTATTCATGAACCATCATTTTATTAATTTATATGAAAAAAGTTGTTGATAATAATCCAAATACCGCCAAATAATCTAACTAATTATCATTAATATTTCATCCAATGATTCATATGCATCCCATGTCAAAAAAGGATATATATAAACATTAAAACTTCTTTATTTTCATAAATAATATATATTATTAATTCATGATAATTACATCCTTTCCACATGAACAACCGTACTCATATACAAATTTACAAATCATGAAAATCAAGGTAACAGACACTCCAGAAAGATGGAAGTCAATCTTATAACTTATCAATAAGAAAAAAATGGACATAATAAAATTGTGATAAAATAAATAAATGTCTAATATTTTCTGAAATTAGTTATTAATAAGTATAATTTCATATTACAGGACCTTAATTTTAAGAGAGGAACATATTTGGACTTAAGGTAAAGGTCTTCTACCTGAACCTCCATTTTTATTTGGGTGAGTCTTATTATCTACATACCTCTATTAAATTATTATTTATTCATATTGAATCCTCACATATTCCATGAAAATGTTTTATATATGTGAACCTACCATAATCCATATTTCATTTACGGGGTTTTATAAGTTTTAAAAAGGATCTTCAAAAAATTCTTCCCTTAATACATGCCTAGTTCATGGGAATTTCTCAAATTCATACCTATTTTTAAGGGCACTCTATAATCTTTTTTTGGAAACCAATATCTATATAAAATAATTTTTTTTATTATTAAAATACAATCTTACGTCAATTTTGGTTTCATACAATGTTGTTTTCATAAGAACTCTTATTTGTAATGTAAAAGAGTGTTTATCACATGAATTACTCGATTATTTTACAACATAATATTCATCTATTTATATAAACTTGTTGATTATTTGGTATTATTGGGATTAATATTTTATGATATCATCTACCATATTTAATGGAATGGTTTATTATTATTTTTATTGTGGATTTTCTATCTTAAAACAATCCACTAATTTACTCTGAATGGCTAGTGTTTACACTTAATGTTTGGGGAATGTTATTTACATTTCATATATAAGTATCAATATGAATGTATATTTTTTTTATGTTTAACCCTTTTTATATGAGGAATTAATTTTTATTACTAATTTTTTGGTGGGGCCATCTATATAACCTCGGTGCATCGGTAGGTCTCATGAGATAAACTATGTTCTTGGCACGAGGCATTGCCAAAATTCATATTTATGGTCTTGGCACTAGGCCTTGACGATATGTTTATAATATGCCGCATTATGCATTACCTTAGTATGAAAATATAATTGGGGGAACATGTGGTCATTAGACATGTAGAATACCCATGATTTTGTTTTATTATGACATTATTTATTCAGCTAATATTAATGCTATAATGTGTTCTGTTTTATTGTTAAAGGATTGTTTTTTCAATTATTCAACATGCCTATTTCTTTTTACTATGATATCTTCTATTTTATACCATGCCCTTAAGAAGAATTTGAGCTCATACCTTTATTATTTTCCATTTTTTCATGATTTCATTATTTTTATTATGAATGACATACCGAAATAACCTAGGAGTTATGGATGTTGTCCAAAGAATTTCTATGTTGTTTTTCGATTTAAGCTAGAATGTTCAACTTATGTATGCATGTTTCTTCCAAAATAAAAAAATAATCAGACAATTGGGATGAATATTTCTTGTTTATATTCCAATTTATTAAAATAAGGCACCAACACTGAGAAAATGGGGCTGGGGCCTTACATAATGGAAGAGGGTGTTGCGTGTTGTCCGGTGAAAGGCTTTACGAATGTAAGAGTGAAGTGTTTTGAACATGGATATAAAGAGTTTGATTGGGGAGAATGAGATCAAATCCAATATGATCCATTCCCCAATATAGTTCTATGTTCCATTAGCATTCATTTAGATGTGTGGATTCGTACATTAGGTGTGGATGTTGCATCTAGAGGAAGAAAAACATGCAGACTTTTTTTGGGTTGACTTCTAGAAGGAATTCCAAGAAAGTTCCTTTCATCGACCACGAATACTGAAAAGAGGTAGGAGCTACTCTCCCATTAGTAGGGGAGTATATCATTATATTATATGGGGATGATGTTTATATATCTCCTTCATTATTTACAGATCTTTTTCCAAATGAGTAGTGTCATATGAGACGACATGAGTAGGAAATTTTTCCATCTATCCAGTACATAGTTACTCCTTTTACATTACTAATATAATTGGATGATCGGAAGAAGGAAATTTTATCAAGAGTATAAAATCAAAAGAAGGTTTACCATGATAAGTTATAAATAAGGGATCTTTAATAGTAAGGGTTCCAATGGCAGTTCTAAGGATCCAGGACCATCGTGGTTTCAACTGATAGGGATTTGACCAAAACACCTTCCTTTTGGAACATCTGGCAATTGCTACTTTCCAATGAAAATGGGACCATAGTTTTTATTTTTTAGAGTTCTCATAAATCTTTATAATTAGTTCATAATGGATCTTCGTGCATAGTTTGGTGGAAGTGGATAGGTTCAGAACCAACATTTGCATTAGCTTCTAGTCAGGCCATTTTAGTAGTAGGGGAAGCATGCCCATGTTCCACTAAGGGAAGATAGAGAAGGTAGAGGCTAAGAAAAATATATTATAAATTTTAAAGGACCTAAACCTAGGATTTTTCATAGAGGTGGTCCTCAGTAGAGAGGTAGAGGAGTTGGGCATGGTCATTTTCGTTTAGTGAAGGCAGTGGTTCTAGTAGGACATGAGATAATCAAAGGTACGATCGGTCTTTCTAATGACCATTATTGTGATATATTTAATTCAATAGATTCACAAATCATTATTTCACACTATCTTTCCCATTATTCAGGGATATATGTATAGAGGTTTCTCTATCCCATATTATTGAGAAAACTAGTCAGAGACAAGACCAGCTTTTTTGATGTGTTTTGGGGGTGTAGAATGATGATGGGGCCACATAAGTCATGTGAGAATCTCTTATTTCTAAGGATTCATCCATAAGATGTCATCCTCATAATTTAATTTTTGTATTCTGTACATGATGTTATCAACTACTTATAGGGGAGAGTTTTGTTTTCATTTTTGTATGACCAATGTATTATTTCTGTTAGTGAGAGGGGTTATCAGGTGGGTGGTTAATGTATGAATACATTTCTCTCTTTTTTGGTTAAGATGTTAGTGGAATAAGTGGATTTTGAAATGGTAGAGGTTCATGGGGTCCTTGAGACTTCCTAGATGATTTCCCCAAGGAGGTTTTGATGCTACCCCCTCGATGTGATGTTGAGTTTAGGATAGACTTAAAACCCAATGCTTATCTTATTTGGATGGCTCTTTATTAGATGAAACCTTATAAGTTACAAGAGTTGGATATTTAGATAGATAATTTGATTAATAAATGATTTATCCAGCTTTGTAATGCCCCGAACACAGTTACCTAGAGTCGGTGCATTATTACATAACATTGGCATGATCACAAGAAAGATCAAATCTAGAAAGACCGATTGGTTTAGTAGCCTTGGAAACACTACATATATTCATAAGTCTTACATTACATCATAAAAATGAAAACTACAACAACATATTTTCTTCATAGTCTACAGTCATATCCGCACATACTCTCCATGCAGGTCATTCATAAATTACTTCTTCACATCCTGAGAAAAATAAAAAATTGAAAGGTGTGAGCTCAAATGCCCAATAAGGATAACAATATAGTGGAAAATTTCATAAATAAGAATAAAAATTTAAGGCAATGTATAACTAAAACAAAAGTCTTTTAAACTTGAACTTCAACATAGTATGGAAAAAATAAAATGAAATAATTCCATTTACTTATTCACATGGATATTCTACTAATTGAATAATCACATGCAATATCAATAACCACTTTCATAATTATGGAATGCATAATGCCAGACTATCATAACCACATATCCAAGGCCTCGTGCCAAGACTACAAATCATATTTTTTTAGGGCCTTGTGCCAAGAAAATAGTTTTTCTCATGAGACCTACCGATGCATCGAGGAGCTATAGCGGGCTCCACCAGTCACATATTAAGTCCAATGAATTCCCATTAGAAAAGGTTTAAAATTAACATAAACATTCGTATTAAAACTAGCATACGAAATGTAAATACTTATTCTATAAACCATGAATGGTATAAAAACAACACATCCATAGTGAAAAAGATCACAAAACCTTCAATAAATTATAGAAGTTGTGTATCATAGTAAATCAACTTCAAAGAAGAGTAAAATCTATCAAAGGATGTTGACATATATGAAATCAACTCTTTTTAGAGAAATATATTTTTCCATTTTGAAATCATTTAAAAGTCATATATTTATAAAACAAATCATTTTCTTCGAAAATTTTAATATAAGATTTTATGGGAAGCTTCGACGATTTTATAATGGTGGAAAATAGCCGCACCCGCCGTATAAGTTAAAAAAACATTTTTACCTTAATTCTGTCGAAAAGGTTAAAAAGTACCTTGTTTGGAAAAGGATGGAAAGATTCCTTTATAAACCTCTTATAAAAAGTCGAAAAAGTGTTTAAATTACTTTAACCCATATTTTGGTAAATAGTAAAAATTCTTTGAAATACATTTTTAAGAAACATGTATGTGGGTGATAAAGAGATCCCAGTAGATTATTATGTATAAACAACCTCAGATAATGAAGAGATTGCGAAATAAGCCCTTAACTTGTACTTTTACTTGGTTGAGGCTAGGTTAAACTCCTATATAATGGTAAAATAATTGTTATTAAATTATACAATAAAGATATATATTAATATGATATCGTATATGATCTTTAAACATTGATTTTTTAATAATATCTTAGTATTATCGTTGTTTTGGGTGTTAACTTACTCGTTTTCTTTTATATGGTTTGTTACGTAAGACGTGTTTTTCATGGATAGTTTGTATCTTATTCATATCCTGGATGATTAAAATTCCTTAAAAATTAATTTTAATTCATAAAATGATAATTATACTTGAATGGATACGATGGAGAATGAATCTCATCGCGTTCGTGGAGACGGTGGTCCGTACGTACGCACGGGCGACAATATAATTCTTTTGATATTAAAATAATATATAATTGGATGGTATATCACATATTCAGAATCATTATGATGTTATATTTATTATTTACATGAATTAAAAATCATTATTATACCCATCCAAATAATAATATATTGAATAACAATTACACCACGACGTGGAGACGGTAAGCCGTACGTACGCACGTATGGTGACATGTTATTCAAAGGATGGATAGAATAATTAATATGGTTGTACCATATTTATAATAATATTACAGTATATAGGAGATAATGGATTCATTATTTTATAATGGGAATAACAAAGAAATAAGAAGTTGAAGACGAAATAAATTTGAAAAAGGGTGGTGAAAACAATACCTCTTCTTCGGGTTCTTCCTTTTAATTTGATCAAAAGGGCTCCTTAGGTTGGCTTCCTGATCAAACTAAGGCCTCTAGGTTGTAGTGATGGATATTTAGAGAGTATTTGGGTAGGGTTTGGCCGAACCAAATTTTTTTGAAAGTGTGAATTAGTGAGAAGGGGGAGTGCCCTTTTATAAGAGGGGTGAGGGAACCTTTGGAAAAGCTAGAAATATTATTTTATAATAAATTAATATTCGGTTTCTAATGGCTCCAAAGTGGATTATTTAAATTTTAATGTGGGTATGGGTCGAAAAACACTCAACTAATAGAATTTAGACAGGTTTGGGTTACTATATTATCCTTATCATTAAGTATTAACTCTTAGTTAATTAGTTTCACTTTTACAATGTCTCTTTGTATTTTTATATTATATTGTTAATAAACTTACTATATACATCCAATATACCCCCAAGTGATCCATTAATAATACACCTATCACGATATAAGTCTCTTTGCCGAACCTTAGATTTTTATGAATTTAATATCAATTAATAATATAATATTTGTTTTAAAAAATCTTTGATGTCAATTTTGACACTATTCAATAATTGATTTTTGTAAAAATCATAACAGAATTATTACTTCGAACAAAGTTAATTAATTCAATCCTAATATGTCATATTAACCTATAAAATTATAGTAATTCATAAAAAGTCTCAAATTATTTTTATTTGGGTATTTATAATATCAATTATTTATATTTTTTAACTATTATGGTAATTACTGCATCATCATTGTGTCATAAATAAATTAAATTATTTAATGTCTAAAAATTACAAATAAAATATAATTATGTAGGAAATCATTTTATCTTTCTATGTAATATTTACAATTGAATTTATATTATTTATAACCATATATTAAAAATGTTTTAGTAAATAAATATTGATTTTAACTCTTTTAACTATTCTTTGAATTAAATAATAATAAATGTCCTAATCTAATCCAAGTGGACCTAAATGATAATATTTTTTTTCCTAAGGTTGTTTTTTGTCGAGATACACTTGTCCAAAATAATTAGGACATGTGTTAGGGTAATATTAATATCATTTTTACCCTTAATTATCCTATTTACTTTTCACCGTGGTAAATAAAAGTAAAAAGTTACTATTCACCAAAAATTATTTTCATCTCATTGAACGACATTTTACTAATTGATATAAACCGTGTCTCTCGGATTTTCGAAATTCCATTCAAAAAAGTGGTAAAATTAAGTTTTATGAAAAATTCAGTTTTTAACTACCACTTAGTGGTTTCACTATTCATCAAAAATTGAAGTTCTCAGAAAAATGCCAAAAATTCAAGTTAGGATAATTTTGATATTCCAAATCCAAAAATGAAGTCCATTTTGAAATATAAAATATATATAATTTTAACAAGTAGTTATTACTATTCATAACGGCTAGTTTGATTGGATGTGGTGTGTTGGAACTCAATGTTGCGTACAACACACGCTATCGCGTTATTCAAAGAGAAGCGTACCGTAGAAGCTTGGGGTGTTACATTCTCCCCTCCTTCAAATAATTTCATCCACCAAATTTCTCGAATACTACCGCATGAAAAGAATCGGGTGGTTCTTCATCATAAGTTCCTCGGGTTCCCACGTTGCCTCTTCCATCTAATGGTTTCTCCACAAAACTTTTACCAGACGCGTCGTCTGGTTTCTCAAAACTTGTTCTCTCATATCACGAATCTTGACGGGCTCTTCGCAATAAGATAGATCGGGTTCCAGTTCTAATTCCTCATAGGTGAGTACATGCATTGGGTCAGGCATGTATTTCCTCAATAGAGATATGTGGAACACATCGTGAACTTTGGAGAGACTTGGCGGCATTGCCAATCGGTAAACTACAGCCCCAATTCGTTCTAGAATTTCGAAAGGTCCGATGTACCTGGGAATAAATTTACCATTCTTACCAAAACGTATGACTCCCTTCCATGGAGATACCTTCAGGAAAACATGATCACTGAATTGAAATTCTAAATCCTTCTTTCAATTATCGGCATAACTCTTATACCTACTTTGAGCTGCTTTGATGTGATTTTGGATTACCTTCATCTTTTCCATCATTTCCTCCACCACTTCTGGGCCTACAAGTATTCTTTCACCAACGCCATCCTAACAGGTTGGTGTGTGACATCTCTTTCCGTATAACGTTTCATATGGTGCGATCTGAATACTTGAATGGAAGCTATTGTTATAGGAAAATTCTACCAGAGGTAAATATTGATCCCACATACCCTGAAAGTCAAGTGAGCAGGATCTCAACATGTCTTCTAATGTTTGAATAGTTCATTCTGATTGTCCATCTGTTTGAGGGTGGTAGGAAGTGCTCAAATGAAGTTCAGTATCCAAGGCTTTCTGAAGACTTTTCCAGAATCTTGATGTAAAACAGGGATCACGATCTGAAACAATCGATATGGGTACTCCATGAAGTCTCATAACTTCATCAATATATAGTCTTGCTAGGTGTTCCAGTGGTAGATCTTCTCTTATAGCAAGAAAATGTGCTGACTTGGTAAGACGATCAACAATGGCCCATATTGCATTGTTCCTTCTAGGAGTCTTTGGTAGCCCCATGACAACGTCCATCGTAATATTGTCCCATTTCCACTCCGGTATGGGAAGAGTTTGCATGACTCCTCCAGGCTGTTGCCTTCCAGCTTTCACTTTTTGACAGACCATACATCTTGACACAAAATCATCAATCTCCCTCTTCATGTTGTCCCACCAAAAATGTTCCTTTAAATATCTATACATTTTGGTGCACCCAGGGTGTATAGAGAAATTGGAACTATGAGCATAATCTAGAAATTCCCTTTTTAGATCAGTTATATCAGGAACACAAAGTCTCTTCCCAAATTTCAACATTCCATATTCATACACAAAGTCTCTCACTCTCCCATCATTCACAGCTTTAATCATCTTTTGAAATTATTCATCATCGGTCTGAGAACACTTCATCCTTTCTAGTAAATATGGTTTGGAAACCATTTGAAAAAGAATTGGTGTTTCACCTTCCCTGGTTATTCCCATGTCCATATTCACTAGATCCATGAAAGTTGGATCCCTTTCAATTCTCATATTTTTCAAAACTCCATGATCTTTTCTGCTCCAAGCATCTGCCACCTTGTTTGCTTTCCCCAGGTGGTAGTGTATCGTACAATCATAATCCTTGAGTAATTCAAGCCATCTCATTTTCCTCATGTTAATTTCTTTTTGTGAGAAAATATAATTCAAACTCTTGTGATCAGTATAAATTTCACATTTTTCACCATAGAGGTAGTGCCTTAATATATTTAAAGCAAAGATCACAGCTGCTAACTCAAGATCATGAGTAGGATAATTTTGCTCATGAATTTTCAACTGTCGTGATGCATAGGCAATAACCATATCATTCTGCATAAGGACACAACCAAGTGCTTTTTCGATGCATCACTATAAATAACGAACCCATCATTCCCCGATGGTAGATTCAATATAGGAGATTTGACCAATATTCTATTCAGTTGTTCGAAACATTCTTCACACTCTTTTTTCCAAACAAATTTAACCCCTTTACGTGTGAGCTTCGTTAATGGGTTTGCCAATCGGGAAAAATTCTGGACGAAACGTCGACAATAACCTGCCAAACCAATAAAACTACGTACCTCAGTTATACTCGTAGGTGCTGGTCATTCTTGGATTTCCTTGGTCTTAGAAGGATCAATAGAGATTCCATATTTAGAGACAATATGGCCAAGAAAAGAAATATCCTAATACCATAATTCACACTTCCTAAACATCCAATATAATTCATGTATTCTCAGAGTCTTCAGGATAATGCGCAAGTGATTTTCATGATCTTATTAGCTTTTGAAGTATACCAATATATCATCAATAAATACCACCAAAAATTCATCGTGATATTCCTTGAAAACTCTATTCATCATATCCATGAATACAGAGGGTGCATTAGTCAATCCAAAAGGCATTACAGTAAACTCGTAATTCCAGTACCTGGTTCGAAATGTTGTCTTCGAAATGTCTTCCTTCTTTACACACAACTGATGGTATCCAGATCGAAGTTCAATCTTTAAGAAGTATTGACCTCTATGCATTTGGTCAAATAAATCATCTATGTGAGGTAGGGGATACTTGTTCTTTATTGTTATAGCATTGATCTCCCTGTAGTCGATATATAACCACATAGATCCATCTTTCTTTTTAACAAAAATAATAGGGGATCCCCATGGAGAAACACTAGGGAAAATAAATCCCTTATTACTCATTCCTCTAGTTTTTTCTTTAGTTCAACTAATTCTACAGTGGCCATTCTATAAGGGGTCTTCGATATAGGCCTTGATCCAGGAATTAAATCAATGGAAAACTCAACTTCTCGTTCTGGAGGATTTCCAGGTATATATTCCGGAAATACATCTACATATTCTTTCACAACAGGTACATCCTCTATTTGAACATTCCTTTCCTCACCCACAGTCATTTCATTCTCTTCCTCCCCAATAATTGAATTTAGTTGAGCTACTGGGGGTGGATCTAGATAAGAATTATGTGGTGACGATTCTGCTCTAAAGATAAGGTGTTCCTTATCATCATCACCAAAAATCGTAACCTCCTTCTTCTTACAATAAATCTTCGCATCATAGTCCGATAGCCAATCCATACCGATGATTATATCAAACTCAATCATAGGTATGAAGATGATATCAGCAGATAAATAACATTTATGTGCTCTAATGGGGAATGATTCACAAAACATTATTTCAATGATACTTCCCTTATGAGTTTTAACCGAAAAATCCCTTGTTAAATCAAATTGGAAATATCTAATTTTCTTAAAAAACTGGGAAGATATGAAACAATGCGATGATCTAGAATCAAATAATGCATTTGCTAATCTTGAGGAAACCATTAAATTACCTGCCACCATGTCTTTCGGACCTTCTACCTCAGCAGTAGTGATAGCATAAGCTTGGCCTTGATCCCTTGGCCTTTTCTGAGGTAAGTTCCCCTAACTCTTTGGAAATTCATTTGCATAATGTCCCATCTCCCTGCAATTGTAGCACTGAACATTGGTAGCTTCCTTATTTCCTTTGCAATCACGAGCTTGGTGGCCCTTTTCACCACACTTGTAATAGACACCCATTCCCTTCAAGCAAGTACCGGGATGTTTCTTCCCACATTTACCACAGGATGGGTATTCAACCTTTCCCTTCTTCCCCTTATTTCCATTCCCAGATTGATCAGCAGATCGCTTCTTCTCTTTCTTTGCTTTAAAGTCATAAGACTTAGAGAACTCCTTTTCTGTCTTGATAGCACATGAGACAATGCCTTCGTACTACGAGAAGGATTGTGAGACTAATGCTCGACGAAAAAATGGTTTTAACCCATCAAAGAAACGATCAATCTTACTTCTTGGGCTACGTATATAATCTCCGGCATACCTTGCTAACCTTGTAAAGTTAGCCTCATACTTTGCGACATTCTCATCCTCCTTTTGTCTCAGACTCAGAAATTGCCTTTCCATATCTGCTCGATGGTCACGAGGAAAGTATTTTTCTAAAAACAGATCTTTGAACTCCCTCCATTCCATATTTGATACTTCATCATCTTACTTTGTGTTTTGAATAAATTACCACCATTGATCAGCATCTCGAGTGAGGTGGTAAACTTCCATGATAACTTTTTCCCGTTCACTACTCCCCAAAGCCTGAAAGATTTTCTCTAGGGAATTTATCCATTTCTCAGCTAATAAGGGATTTGTACTCCCATTGGAGGTTGGTGGTTGTTGCCTCATGAATCGATCTAACATTGATCCTCCATATTGTGGATTAGGGTGCTCCATATGGGTATGGTTATTATTCATAACCTGAGTGAGTTGTCATAGTATGGTGATTAGCTGATCGACACCAGTTGCATCACTAGCTCCACTATAATTATCTTGAGCAGGAGGGAAATCCCTACATGGAGTGCGTGCATTGATACGGTTTCCATTTCTCCCACTAGGCGCCATTTTTAAAAAATGGAATAAACTAGATCAGTTTATGAATCAAAATACATAATTCCATAATTATAAAAAACTTAACATAAATTGAAATATTCATGGATATAATCCATAATCATAAAAATGTTTTCTTTGAGGGAGTATATACTCATAAACCCTTCATAACGATTTGTAAAGAAAATGAGAGTTATCCTAAGAATATCCCCTAGGAGTGTCGTAACCAAGAGTGCAGCAAGACTCGTTGTCATGCACCAGTTCCTGTTCGAGTCTTGCTCAAAGCGGTGTTTTCGGGTTTTACCCCTACGTACATCTGTGCCAGATCTGACACTACCTGCTCATATCCATACAGAGATGTATTTCTTGGAAAACTCACAAAATATCTACAATACCAAAATTATAAGAAGTTCTTCTATACTAATCCTCAAAGTCCATCTTCAATATATGTTCTCTAATTAGAGTTTATCTAAATCGAGCTTCAAGGATTGTACTAAACTTCCTCTGATACCAACTGTAACGCCCCGACCCCAGTTACCTAGATTCGGTGCATTATTACATATCATTGGCATGATCACAAGAAAGATCATATCCCGAAAGACCGATTGGTTTAGTAGCCTTGGAAATACTAGATATATTGATAAGTCTTACATTACATCCTAAAAATGAAAACTACTACAACATATTTTCATCATAGTCCACACTCATATCCCCACATACTATCCCTACAGTTCATTCATAAATTACTTCTTCACATCCTAGTAAAAATAAAACATTAAAAGGGGTGAGCTCAAATGCCCAGAAAGGATAACAATATAGAGGAAACTTTCATAAATAAGAATAAACATTTAATGAAATGTATAACTAAAACAAAAGCCTTTTAAACTTGAACTTCAATATAGTATGGAAAAAATAAAATGAAATAATGTCATTTACTTATTCACATGGATATTCTATTAATCGAATAATCACATGCAATATCAATAACCACTTTCATAATGGTGCAATGCATAATGACAAACTATCATAACCACATATCCAAGGCCTCGTGCCAAGACTACAAATAATATTTTGTCAAGGCCTTGTGCCAAGACACTAGTTTGTCTCATGAGACCTACACATACATCGATGAGCTATAGCGGGCTCCACCCGTCACATATTAAGTCCAATGCATTCCCATATGAAAAGGTTTAAACATAACATAAACATTCGTATTAAAACTAGCATACGAAATGTAAATACTTCATCCATAAACCATGAATGGTATAAAAATAACACATCCATAGTCAAACATATCAAAAAAACTTCAATAAAATATAGAAGTTTTGTATCATAGTAAATCAACTTCAAATAAGCGTAAAATCTATCAAAGGATGTTGACATAGATGAAATCAAAACTCTTTTTAGAGAAATATCTCTTTCTATTTTGAAATCATTTAAGATTCATATATTTATAAAACAAAACATTTTATTCGAAAATTTTATTATAAGATTGTAAGGGAAGCATCAACGATTTTATAATGGCGGAAAATGGCCGCACCCGTCGTATAAGTTAAAAAACACATTCTTACCTTAATTCTGTCAAAAAGGTTAAAAAGCACCTTGTTGGGAAAACGATGGTAAGATTCCTTTATAAAACTCTTATACAAAGTCGAACACGTGTATAAATGACTTTAACCCATATTATTGTAAATATTAAAAATGTTTTGAAATACATTTTTAAGAAACATGGATGTGGATGATAAAGAGATCCCTGTAGATTATTACATATAAACAACCTCATATAATGAAGAGATTGTCAAATAAACCCTTACCTTGTAATTTTCCATGGTTGAGGGTAGGTTAACCTCCTTTATAATGGTGAAATAATTTTTATT
Organism: Viscum album; assembly: GCA_963277665.1. NCBI lineage: Eukaryota > Viridiplantae > Streptophyta > Magnoliopsida > Santalales > Viscaceae > Viscum > Viscum album. Next base: position 1,690,066,262 of record OY728119.1, read on the forward strand.
AAATTATTCAATAATCATATATAATAATATGATATCATATATGATCTTTTAACATTGATTTGTTAATAATATCTTAGTATTATCATTGTTCCGGGTGTTAACTTACTCGTTTTCTTTTGTATGTTTTTTTATGTAAGCCGTGTTTTTCATGGATAGGTTGTATATTATTCATATCCTGGATGATATCAAGTCCATAAACATTATTTTTAAATCATAAAATGATAATTATACTTGAATGGATACGATGGAGAATAAATCTCATAACGTTCGTGGAGACGGTAGTCCGTACGTACGCACGAGAAACAATATCATTCTTTTGATATTAAAATAATATATAATTGGATGGTATATCACATATAAAGAATCATTATCATGTTATATTTATTATTTACATGAATTTAAAATCATTATTATACCCATCCAAATAATAATATATTGAATAACAATAACACCACGACGTGGAGACGGTAAGCCTTACGTACGCACATATGGTGACATGTTATTCTAAGGATGGTTAGAATATTGAATATGGTTGTACCATATTTATAATAATATTACATTATATTGGAGATACTCGATTCATTATTTTATAATGGGAATAACAAAGAAAGAAGAAGTTGAAGAAGAAATGATTTTGAAAAACGGTTGTGAAAACAATACCTCTTCTTCGGGTTCTTCCTTTGGATTTGATCAAAAGGGCTCCTTAGGTTGGCTTCCTGATCAAAATAAGGCCTCTAGGATGTATTGAGGGAAGTTGAGAGAGTATTTGGGTAGGTTCTGGCCGAACCAAAAGGCTTTGAAAGTGTGAATTAGTGATAAGGGGGTGTGCCCTTTTATAAGAGGGGTGAGGGGACCTTTGGAAAAGCTAGAAATATTATTTTATAATAAATTCATATTCGGTTTCTAATGGCTCCAAAGTGTATTATTTAAAGGTTAAAGTTGGGATGGGTCGAAAAAAACTCAACCAATAGAATTTAGACAGGTTTGTGTCACTATATTAACCTTATCATTAAGTATTAACTCTTAGTTAATTAGTTTCACTTTTACAATGTCTCTTTGTATTTTTATATTATATGGTTAATAAACTTACTATATACATCCAAGATACCCCCAGGTGGTCCATTAATAATACACCTATCATTATATAAGTATCTTGGCTGAACCGTAGAAATTTAGGAATTTAATATCAATTAATAATATAATATTAATTTTAAAAACTCTTTTATTCAATTTTGAAACTATTCAATAATTGATTTTTTTAAAATTCATAACAGAATTATTACTTCAAAAAAACTTTATTAAGTCAATCCTAACATGTCATATTAACCTAGAAAATTAGTATAATTCATAAAAAGTCACAAATTATATTTAGTTGGGTATTTATAATATCAATTATTTATATTTTTTCACTATTATGGTAATTACTAAATCATCATTGTGTCATAAATAAATTAAATTATTTAATGTCTAAAAATTATAAATAAAATAAAATTATTTCGGAAAGAATTATATCATTCTAATGAATATTTACAATCGAATTTTTCTTATTTATAACCCTATATTAAATTTTTTTTAGTAAATAAACTTTGATTTCAACTCTTTTAACTATTCTTTGAATTAATTAATAATAAATGTCCTAATCTAATCCAAGTGGACCTAAATGAAAATATTTTAATCCCAAGGTTGTTTTTGGTAGAGATACACTTGTAAAATAGAATTAGGAAATGTGTTAGGATAATATTAATATCATTTTTACCCTTAATTACCCTATTTACTTTTAACCGTGGTAAATTAAAGTAAAAAGTTACTATTCACCAAAAATTATTTTCATCTCATTGAACCACATTTTACTACTTGATATTAACTGTGTGTCTCATATTTTCAAAATTCCATTCACAGAATCGGTAAAATTATGTTTTATGAAAAATTCAGTTTTTTAACTACCACTTAGTGGTTTCACTATTCATCAAAAATTGAAGTTTTTCAGAACAATGCCAAAATTTCACCCTAATATATAATTGATATTCCGAATTCTACTTTAAAAAATTACAAACACATAGGTTTCATTAATTAATTTTATAATTAATTCCCAATGTCACAACAAATAGCGTGTTTTTAAGAAATAATATGTATCAAAAGATTGACAATTGTTTATGTCCAATTTCAAAGTAAAATTAATTCTAATGAACACCATTAGATAAAATGGTAAAAATATATTCTAATTATACTTTAAAACCACTCAGTAATATAATTTATCACTATAAATTATTTTGATTAAAAAAGTTGTTTTTAAGTATTTTTTTACTATTCATGAAAAAGGATGTTCTCAGAAAAATACCAAAAATTCAACTTAGGATAATTTCGATATTCCGAATCCAAAAATGATATCCATTTTGAAATATAAAATATATATAATTTCAAAAAGTAGGTATTACAATTCATAACGGCTAGTTTGATTGGTTGTGTTGTGCTTGAACTCAATGTTGCGTACAACACACGCTATCACATTATTCAAAGAGAAGCATACAGTAGAAGCTTGGGGTTTTACAGCTTAGTGTGTTGTCGTGGGGTGCTCCAGTGTTGGTTGTAAAGAAGTAAGATTGTGGTATGAGGTTGTGCAGAGAATACCTAAGGTTAAATCAGGAGACATTTAGGAACTATTACCCTATTCCAAGGATAAATGATATTTTTGACTAGATTAGAGGGTTGGGTTTGGTTTTCTAAAATCGATCTATAGTCTGGATATCACTAGTTATGGGATTAAGAGGCCCATATCATGAATACTGCCATCAGATATAGGTATGGGAACTTTGAGTTTGTGTTCCTGCCGCTCAGTGTATTAAATGCTCCAGCTGTGTTCATGGGGATTGTCAACTCTATGTTCCAAAAGGTCATAGATCATTTAATATCCATATTCACCAATGATATGTTGTTCTACTCAATGTTAGAGGAGGAGCATTCTTAGATTCATAAAATCGTCCTGCAATTTCTTTGATGCCACAATATCTATGGAATGTTTTCCATATTTTTGTTCTGGATTGGACAGGTGTGTTTACATGGACGTGTGGGGTATTAGTAGGGTGTGGTAGTATACCCTTCTAATGTTGAGGCTAATTTTTCATTGGTAGAACCCATGAACGTGTAAAAAGTTCATATTTTTCATGGTCTCATAGGATATTTTTATATGTTTGTACCCAATTTCTCTTGATATGTAGCACCATTGAATGTTTTGACCCATAAGGATCAAGATTTTAGGTAGAGTGACCAGTATCAAAAAATTTCCAACTATATTAAGGGGATGTTATTTAGTTCTGGAGTATTCCAGTTACATAAGGAAAGAGTGAATTTTGCGGTATTCTATGATGATTATCATCAGGGCTCAGATTGACTCTTCATACATCATCAATTATTTTTCTATTATGGGTCTTGGTAGTGACATACACACAAGTGTAACTATTACACACATGATCTGGATCTAGTATCAGTCGTGTTTTCACTGAATTCGTGGCATGATTACCTAATTGTGTAGCGCTTTTTGGTCTTTACGGATCATAAGAATTTGAATTATTTATTTCTCCAGTGAGATAAGAACCTACGACCATAGAGGTGGATTTGGTTTCATCAGGACTATGATTTTTAGTTCATCTAAACATCAGGAATGGGGAATTTCGAGAATGAGGATTTTAGTAGGAATTCATAGAAGGACGTTTTTTAGGAATTATTAGATTATTAGAGTGTGATGGAGGAGTTGGTAGCATTGCACTTAGATTCATTAGTGGAAGGTGGTAGAGGTCATTTGTTTTAGATTATGGTGCATTCTTATCAAATGAAATAGGTGTATGAGTCCCAGTTATGAGACTCATAGGTCGAGGTGTTGCATGATCTCGGTGGCCATGGTGATGATCTAAAGGGATGATCGGAGGACAGTCTGAACCAGATGTTGTTTTATGGAATGTTTTTTTGTTTTAGTGGTGATGTCTGATGGGATCCTTTATGAATTTCATAAATCAGCATTGTTGGTATAGAATTAGTTTTCGAGTTGTACTATGGAGTGATGGTGTTGTTTTGGTGGCTCAAGACAATGCGGGCAGTATTAGAGATTGTGGAAAGATACTTGGTCAACATGTACGTAAAGGTCTGGCACTGTGTTCCTTGGGATTTGATGCAGTTCTTGGATGTTCCCAAGTTAAAGTGGGATGACATCATGATTGATTTCATCACAGGGATACCAAAATTTCAATGAGGTATTGATAATATCTATGTGGTAGCTGATTAGTTGATGAAATTGACCAACTTCTTAAAAATCACGATGTCATAAATAGTGTATTTCATGGACAAGAGATATGTGGATAAGGTGGTGTCATTTCATGGTGTTCAGAGTTCTGTTGTCTGAGACCATGACACATGTTTTACCTCATGAGTCTTAAATGGATTGCAACAAGCTTTTGGAACCTAGTTACGCCTCACCACTACTTTCCACCCACGGAAGGATGGGTAGAAAAATTGGAGTATCTGTAACGCCCAGACCCCAGTTACCTAGAGTCGGTGCATTATTACATAACATTGGCATGATCACAAGAAATATCAAATCTCGAAAGACCGATTAGTTTAGTATCCTTGGAAACACTAGATATATTCATAAGTCTTACATTACATCATAAAAATGAAAACTACAACAACATCTATTCTTCATAGTCCACACACATTTCCCCACATACTATCCCTGCAGGTCATTCATAAATTACTTCTTCACATCCTTGGAAAAATAAAACATTGAAAGGGGTGAGCTCAAATTCCCAGTAAGGATAAAAATATATCGGAAACTTTAATAAATAAGAATAAACATTTAAGGCAATGTATAACTAAAACAAAAGCTTTTAAAACTTGATCTTCGACATAGTATGGAAGAAATGAAATAATGCCATTTACTTATTCACATGGATGATCTACTAATAAAATGATCACATGCAATATCAATAACCACTTTCATAATGATGGAATGCATAATGCCAGACTATCATAACCACATAGCCAAGGCCTCGTGCCAAGACTACAAATAATATTTTCTCAATGCCTTATGCCAAGACAGTAGTTTGTCTCATGAGACCTACCGATGCATCAATGAGCTATAGCAGGCTCCACCCATCACTTACTATGTCCAATGCTTTCCTCATATGAAAAGTTTGAAATATGACATAAACATTCATATTAAACTAGAATACGAAATGTCAATACTTAATCGACAAACCATGAATGGTATAAAAATAGCACATCCACAGTCAAACATAACTCATTCGATAAAATATGGAAGATTTTATTGTATTAGATTAATCTCAATCAAGAATAATGAATGATTTTGACATAGATGAAAATAATCGTCAAAACTATTAAAGAGAAATATCCCCCTTTTTTGTGAAATCATTTAAAAGTCACACTATTTGTCAAGAAGCCATTTAAAAATAGATTTTTGAATCAAAGTGTCCCATACCACTTTGAAACTTTTAAAAGTAATTTTAATTTTAAAACTTTAATGTCCATATAAATAAATTCTTAAATCCATTTTTAAAACAAGGACATTAATGAGAAATATTTATAAGAATAGATCTTTAAAACACTTAAAAATGTATTTTAGTTAGAGTTTCTAACCAGAAGAGAGACACTTGAATAAAAATAATTGAGGTAATCAAAACTTTATAAAATCATGAGAATAAAGGGATTCATGATATACTATGTCAAAGTACATTATATACACCATATAAAAGTTATTTGGTGTATAACAACAAATAAGTCTCAATGGAATGTAAATTGAGATGAATTCTCTTATAAAGACCATATCCTTAGGTTAAGGATAAATCAATGACATAATTATGTGTTAAAAATATAAATACATTCAATATGATTTGATATTTAGTGTAAATCAATCAGTTGACATTCACACATATTCCTGTAAAAACAACACCAATGAATTGGATATTTAACTCAACAAATCGAGATTTAGTAAAAATTACACTGATCAAGTTCATACCGCTGACCTGATAATTTATAAATGGAGTGATTATGTGTATCAAAAGTATATCCATATAAAGGGGAGTGAAATTTATGACATAATCAAATGAATAGTGATTCTACGCAAAATCTTGGAGTAAAATAATCAATTAAGTATGCGTAAAGCCGAATGAGTGGAAATTGAAATTTCAAATTCCCTTATTGATTTGGTAATCATACAAAACATACACCCATAAAAGAAGTATCATAAAATGATGATGTAAATATACATTAATTAAAGTATATTACACAATGAATACAAACATGGGCAGTACACACACCACATGTAATAAATAAGTGGTGAACAATTGAATTCTCACAGAATTAAAAGTGTGATAAGAAACCCCTTGCTGTGTACTTTTTCCATGGTCGAGGGTAGGTTAACCTCCTGTATAATGGTGAAATAATTGTTATTGAATTATAAAAGAATCATATGCATTAATATTATATCATATATGATCTTTTAACATTGATTTGTTAATAATATCTTAGAATTATCGTCGTTTCGTGTGTTAACGAGTTCATTTTCCTTTATATTCTTTGTTATTTGAGACATATTTGTTACTAATGGGATGTATATTATTCATATCCAGAATTATTTCAAATATTTAAACATTATTTTTAATCATTCAATGAGAATTAGACTTGAATGGATACGATGGAGAATGAATCTCATCGCGTTCGTGGAGACTGTAGTCCGTACGTACGCACGAGCGACAATATCATTATTTTGATATTAAAACAATATTTAATTGGATGGTATATCATATATACAGAATCATTATCATGTTATATTTATTATTTATATGAATTACAAATCATTATTATACCCATCCAAATAATAATGTTTTGAATAACAATTACACCACGACGTGGAGACGGTAAGCCGTACGTAAGCACGTATGGGGACATGTCATTCAAAGGATGGATAGAATACTGAAATATGGTTGTACCATGTTTATAATAACATCATAGTATATATAATATAGTGGAGTTATTATTTTATAATGGTAATAACAAAGAAGTAAGAAGTGGAAGAAGAAAGGAACTTGAAAAAGGGTGGTGAAATCATTACCTCTTCTTCGGGTTCTTCCTTTTGATTTGATCCAAAGGGATCTTTAGGTTGACTTTCTGACTAAAGGATGGACTCTAAGATGAAGTTAGGGAAGTTGAGAGAGTATTTGGGAAGGGGTTGGCAGAACCAAAAGACTTTGAAGGTGTGAATTAATGAGAAGGGGGAGTGCCCTTTTATAAGAGGGGTGAGGGGCACCTTTGGAAAAGCTAGAAATATTATTTTATAATAAATTCATATTCGGTGTATAATGGATCCAAAGTGGATTATTTAAAAGTTAAGGTGGGTATGGGTCGAAAACCAGTCAACCAATAGAATTTAGATAGGTTTGGGTTACTATATTAACCTTATCATTAAGTATTAACTCTTAGTTAATTAGTTTCACTTTTACAATGTCTCTTTGTATTTTTATATTATATGGTTAATAAACATACTATATATATCCAAGAGACCCCAAAGTGGTCCATTAATGATGCAACTATCATGATATAAGTCTCTTGCCCAAACATGATATTTTTAATAATTTAATATAAATTAATTATATAATATTTGTTTTAAAAACTCTTTTATGTCAATTTTGACACTATTCAATAATTTATTTTTGTAAAAATTATAACAGAATTATTACTTCAAAAAAAGTTAAATAAATCATTACTAACAGGTCATATTATACTATAAAATTAATGTAATTCATTAAAAGTCTCACATTATATTTATTTGGGTATTTATAATATCAATCATTTTAATTTTTTACTAATATAGTAATTACAGCATCATCATTGTGTGATAAATAATTTAAATTATTTAACGGCTAAAAATTATAAATAAAATATCATTATGTAGGAAATCTATTTATCTTTCTAATTAATATTTAAAATAGAATTTATCTTATGTATAACCCTATATTAAAAATGTTTTAGTAAATAAACTTTAATTTGAACTCTTTTAACTATTCTTTGAATTAATTAATAATAAATGTCCTAATCTAATCCAAGTGGACCTAAATGATAATATTTTATTACCAAGGTTGTTTTTGGTAGATATACACTTGTAAAATAGAATTAGGACATCTGTTAGGATAATATTAATATCATTTTTACCCTTAATTACCCTATTTACTTTTAACTGTGGTAAATAAATGTAAAAAGTTACTATTCACCAAAAATTATTTTCATCTCATTGAACCACATTTTACTACTTGATATTAACCGTGTCTCTCGGATTTTCGAAATTTCATTCACAGAAGCGGTGAAATTATGTTTTATGAAAAATTCAGGTTTTTAACTACCACTTAGTGGTTTCACTATTCCTCAAAATTGATGTTTTTCTGAATAATGTCAAAATTTCACCCTAAGCTATAATTGATATTACGAATTCAAAAATGATTTCTATTTTACAAAATTCCAAACATATAAGTTGCATTAATTAATTTTATAATTAATTCCCGCTGTTACATCAAATAACGTGTTTTTAAGAAACAATATATAACAAAAGATTGACAATTGTTTATATACAATTTCAAAGTGATATTAATTATAATGAACACCATTGGATAAAATGGTAAAAATATATTCTAATTATACTTTAAAACCTCTAAATAATATAATTTATCACTATAAATTATTTTGATTAAAAAAGTTGTTTTTAAGTATTTTTTACTATTCATAAAAATTTGAAGTTCTCAGAAAAATACCAAAAATTCAACTTAGGATAATTTCGATATTATGAATCCAAAAATGAAGTCCATTTTGAAATATAAAATATATATAATTTTAAAAAGTAGTTATTACTATTCATAACGGCCAGTTTGATTGGTTGTGGTGTGTTAGAACTTGATATTGCGTACAACACACTCTATCACATTATTCAAAGAGAAGCGTACAGTAGAAGTTTGGGGTGATACATTATCCCCTCCTTCAATAAATTGCGTACTCACAATTTTTTTTAAAATTGGGCTTCAGAATATAATGGAAAGTCCCACATCCGAAAAAGAGTCAATAAAACTATCACTTTAATAGAAAGGAAGAGAGGTATAAAGGTCACCCATGATATCCCATACTAAGATTCCATGAAGTAAAACATGGATATGGACGATAAACTAAGTGTTATGTTCTGATGGAGAGGGATAGAAAACATGATCAGGAGAAAGTTAACAATAAGGAAATCACAAACTTGTGTTGGGACAAACGGTCAATAGTCTCCCAGTAGGAAAAGTAAATGGACAACATTTTTTTGTTTTAAGTTACATTATATAAGGACAAGAAATTAATTTATGATATTGACTAAGAAAATAAAGAGATATACTTAATTTTTAAGTAGGGTTTCATTCTTTAATAAATTTTTACCACTAAATCATTTTTTTGAACAATTAGTATTCAAGAAGACTTGGTCATAATGGAAGAGCTAGAATAAACTTCTATAGAAATACATGATCCGTATATGATAAACTATATATTTACCTTGTCTTTAGAGATTAATGAAAATCAAAATGTTTAGTATAATATCTGATGATCCCCCAAATGGATATTCCATTAGAGAAAACAAATACTAATTTTAATTTCTAAAATTAAACCATCAATTCCCCAAAGTTAAATAAATACCATTCAATAATCAATTGTCTTTAAAATCCATCAATATAATCCAAACTAATATTGAAACCCAAACCTTATTAGAATGTAGTCCTCCACGGTAAATTGTATCTCCAAATGACATTAATTACTCTTAAAGTCACATACATAAATGTAATAAACCTAATCATTTCCATAAATAACCCAAATCACTATAAATCCCCAATTAAAACATAGATAAAAATCCACCATTAATCCTCAAATGAAATCCCATACTATTCTATTTTCCTTGGGCATATAGTGTTCACAACAAAGAGAACAACTTCCAAAATAACATTTATCACTTAATCACCAAATCATTTTCCTATACTAAGGGTATTCATTTGATAAGACATAAGATCCCAAATTAAATTATTATTGATCAATAAAATCATTTAACTAAAAATAATAGTCATGCTAACCAGGGACTTCACATAGTCTAGTGGTAGGCGATAAATCCCAATCGCACTTTGGTTGTGGGTTCGATTCCCATAGATTTGTCCGATGCAACAGGTTGTCACACGGTCTGTGTGTTGTCCTTTTTCAAAAACTATATTTTATAACATTACCAAAATGAGATAAATTCCTTAAAATAACCATAACATAATTTAACCACAAATCTTATCTCATACCTTGCATTTTCATCCCAAATTATAATAACTTATAATTTCCTCAAACCCAACGATCATATAAAACCAAATGCTTATTAATAACTATATCCACAAGATAAAAGACAATTCTTCTTCGAATATCATTCTCACATGGAAAACTGTAGGGTTAAAAATACAAGAGAAAATTATTCCAAACTAAACCCATCAACAAGGAGCACTAATACTTTTTAAACATTTATCCAACCATTTATTTCCACATGGCTTCTTCTTTGACCAAGAAAATATCTTATAGAATAGGGAATTCACTCGGGTAATGGCCAGGTCCCCTACATTTACGGAAAATGACTGTAAATGGACTCTTGGGACCATTTTTATCTTCTTCTATAGTACCCTTAATTTTTCTTCAGCAATTCTTCACTTTATGTCCTTCCTTCCCGCACCTAAAGCATTTCTTTGTCCCATTGAGACACTTTCCTGGGTGTCTCCTTCCACATTTCCTGCATGATGGAAATTTAGGATTCCTTTCTCCATGGTCTCCACTACTGGAGCTCTTATCATTCATCACCTTTCTCTTCTTTGTTGAGTCCGAGAATTGGTTAATATATATATTGTTGATCATATTTTAGGAAAATTGATTTGGCATAAAGACGATATCTTTCATTCCTATCAACAGTCCATTTTGTTTCTCATTGCCAGCACCGTTCCCACCTTGTACATCATTCTCAAAGTCACTATGACTTCCTTGGAATCCATCCATTGACTAAAACCAGAAGGCATTGTGTGAGTAACAGTAGTCAAAAAATCATTTAGAGATTAACATGACACCATATTCTCAATTTTCAACACGTTAAGATTAACCAAGGTCATTTACTCTCATCTTATATATATAATACTTCAAATCGGTTTGTAAGGAAAATGTATATTATCCTAAGTATATCATCCGGGAGTGTTGTAACCAGGAGTGCAGCAAGACCCGTTGTCGTGCACCAGTTCCCGTTCGAGTCTAGCTCAAAATGGTGTTTTCAGGATTTACCCATAGGTACATCTGTGCCAGAGCCGCCTCTACCTGCTCGTATCCAGACAGGGATGTATTTCTCAGAAATCTCACAAAATCTCTACAATAACAAAATTCTTGGATGTTCTTCTATACTAATCCTCAAAGTTCATCTTAGTTCTACGTGCTCTAATCAGAGTTTATCTAAATCTAGATTCCAAGGTTTTTACTAATCTTCCTATGATACCAAATGTAATGCCCCAACCCCAGTTACCTAGAGTCGGTGCATTATTACATAACATTGGCATGATCATAAGAAAGATCAAATCTTGAAAGGCCGATTAGTTTAGTAGCCTTGGAAACAATAGATATATTCAAAAGTAGTAAATTACATCATAAAAATGAAAACTACAAAAAAATATTTTCTTCATAGTCCACACTCATTTCCCCACATACTATCCCTGCAGGTCATTCATAAATTACTTCTTCACATCCTGGGAAAAATAAATCATTAAAAGGGGTGATCTAAAATTCCCAGTAAGGATAACAATATAGCGGAAACATTAATAAATAATAATAAACATTTAAGGCAATGTATAACTAAAACAAAAGCCTTTTAAACTTGAACTTCAACATAGTATGGAAAAAATGAAATAATGTCATTTACATATTCACATGGATATTCTACTAATCGAATAATCACCTGCAATATCAATAACCACTTTCATAATGATGGAATGCATAATTCTAGACTATCATAAACACATAGCCAAGGCCTCGTGCCAAGACTACAAATAATATTTTGTCAAGGCCTTGTGCCAAGACACTAGTTTGTCTAATGAGACCAACCGATGCATCGAGGAGCTATAGCGGGCTCCACCCGTCACTTACTAAGTCTAATGCATTCCTCATATGAAAAGTTTGAAATATGACATAACATTCAGATTAAACTAGCATACGAAATGTCAATACTTAATGGACAAACCATGAATGGTATAAAAATAGAACATCCACAGTCAAACATAACTCATTCGATACAATATGGAAGATTTTATTGTATCAGCTTAATCTCAATCAAGAATAATTAAGGATATTCACATAGATGAAAATAATCGTCAAAAACTATTAAAGATAAATATCCCCCCTTTTCTTGAAATCATTTAAAAGTCACACTATTTGTCAAGAAGCCATTTAAAAATAGATTTTTGAATCAAAGTGTCCCATACCACTTTGAAACTTTTAAAAGTAATTTTAATTTTAAAACTTTAATGTTCATATAAATAAAGTCTTAAAACAATTTTTAAAACATGGACATTAATGATAAATATTTAGAAGAATAAATCTTTAAAACACTTAAAAATGAATTTTAGTTAGAGTTTCTAACCAAAAGAGAGACACTTGAATACAAATTATTGAGGTAATAAAAACTTTATAATATCATGAGAATAAAGGGATTCATGATATACTATATCAAAGTACATTATATACACCATATAAAAGTTATTTGGTGTATAACAATAGAGAAGTCTCAATGGAATGTAAATTGAGATGAATTATCTTATAAAGACCATATACTTAGGTTAAGGATAAATCAACGAAATAATTATGTGTGAAAAATATAAATACACTCAATATGATTGAATATTTAGTGTAAATCAATCATATGACAATCACACATATTCTTGTAAAAACAACACCAATGAATTGGATATTTAACTCAACAAATTGAGATTGAGTAAAAATTTCTCTTATCAAGTTCATACCGATGACCTGATAATTTATCAATGGAGTTATTATGTGTATCAAAAGTATATCTACAGAAATGGGAGTGAAATTTATGACATAATCAAATGAATAGTGATTCTACACATAATCTTGGAGTAAAATAATCAATGAAGTATGCGTAAAGCCGAATGAGTGGAAATTGAATTTCAAATTACCTTATTGAGTTGGTAATCATAAAAAACATACTCCCATAAAAGAAGGATCATACAATGATGATGTAAATATACATTAATTAAATTATATTACATAATGAATATAAACATGGGCATTACACACACCACATGTAATAAATAAGTGGTGAACAATGGAATTCTCACAGAATTAAAAGTGAGATAAGAAACCCCTTACTTTGTACTTTTTCCTTGGTCGAGGGTAGGTTAAACTACTGTATAATGGTGAAATAATTTTTATTGAACTATACAATAATAATATGCATTAATATGATATCATATATGATCTTTTAACATTGATTTTTTAATAATATCATTGAATTATCGTCGTTTCGGGTGTTAACGGGTTCATTTTCCGTTATATTCTTTGTAATTTGAGCCATATTTGTTACTAATGGGATGTATATTATTCATATCCAGAATGATGTCAAATATTTAAACATTATTTTTAATCATTAAAAGAGAATTAGTCTTGAATGGATACGATGGAGAATGAATCTCATCGCGTTCGTGGAGACGATAGTCCGTACGTACGCACGAGCGACAATATCATTCTTTTGATATTAAATTAATATTTAATTGGATGGTATATCATATATACAGAATCATTATTATGTTATATTTCTTATTTACATGAATTACACATCATTATTATACCCATCCAAATAATAATGTTTTGAATAACAACTACACCATGACGTGGAGACGGTAAGCCGTACGTACGCACGTATGGTGACATGTCATTCAAAGGATGGATAGAATACTGAAATATGGTTGTACCATGTTTATAATAACATAATAGCATATATAATATAGTGGATTTATTATTTTATAATGGTAATAAGAAAGAAAGAAGAAGTTGAAGAAGAAAGGAACTTGAAAAAGGGTGGTGAAATCATTACCTCTTCATCAGGTTCTTCCTTTTGATTTGATCAAAAGGGCTCCTTAGGTTGGCTTTCTTACTAAATTAATGCCTCTAGGATGAATTTAGGGAAGTTTAGAGATTATTTGGGCAGGGTTTGGCCGATCAAAAAGGCTTTGAAGGTGTGAATTAATGATAAGGGTGAGTGCCCTTTTATAAGAGGGGTAAGGGGTACCTTTGGAAAAGCTAGAAATTTTATTTTATAATAAATTATTATTCGGTTTATAATGGCTCCAAATTAGATTATTTAAAGGTTAAGGTGGGGATGGGTCGAAAACCACTCAACCAATAGAATTTAGACAGGTTTGGGTTACTATATTAACATTATCATTAAGTATTAACTCTTAGTTTATTAGTTTCACTTTTACAATGTGTCTTTGTATTTTTTTATTATATGGTTAAGAAACTTACTATATACATACAAGAGACCCCCAAGTGGTCCATTAATAATATTCCTATCATGATATAAGTCTCTTGGACGATCCTTATATTTTTAGGATTTTAATATCAATTACTAATATAATATTTGTTTTAAAAACTCTTTTATGTCAATTTTTATACTATTCAATAATTGATTTTTGTAAAACTTATAACAGAATTATTACTTCAAAAAAAGTCAATTAAAGAACTCATAACATGTCATAGTATCCTCAAAAATTAGTGTAATTCATTAAAAGTCTCAAATTATATTTATTTGGGTATTTATAATATCAATTATTTTAATTTTTCACTATTATGGTAATTACTTCATCATCATTGTGTCATAAATAAATTAAATTATTTAATATCTAAAAATTATAAATAAAATATCATTATGTAGGAAATCGTTTTATCTTTATAATTAATATTTACAATCAAATATATCTTATGCATAACCCTATATTAAAAATGTATTAGTAAATAAACTTTGATTTTAACTCTTTTAACTCTTCTTTGAATTAAATAATAATAAATGCCGTAATCTAATCCAAGTGGACCTAAATGATAATATTTTATTCCTCAGGTTGTTTTTGGTCGAGATACACTTGTCCAATAGAATTAGGACATGTGTTAGGGTAATATTAATATCATTTGTACCCTTAATTACCCTATTTACTTTTAACCGTGGTAAATAAAAGTAAAAAAGTTACTATTCACCAAAAATTATTTTCATCTCATTGAACCACATTTTACTACTTGATATTAACCGTGTCTCTCAGATTTTCGAAATTCCATTCACAGAAGAGGTAAAATTAATTTTTATGAAAAATTCAGTTTTTTAACTACCACTTAGAGGTTTCACTAGTCATCAAAAATTGAAGTTTTTCTGAATAATTCCAAAATTTCACCCTAACCTATAATTGATATTTTGAATTCAAAAATGATTTCTATTTTACAAAATTCCAAACATATAAGTTGCATTAATTAATTTTATAATTAATTTCCGCTGTTCAACAAATAGCGTGTTTTTAAGAAACAATATATATCAAAAGATTGACAATTTTTTATGTCCAATTTCAAAGTGAAATTAATTCTAATGAACACCATTGTATAAAATGGTAAAAATATATTCTAATTATACATTAAAACCACTAAATAATATAATTTATCACTATAAATTATTTCTATTAAAAAAGTTGTTTTTAAGTATTTTTCACTATTCATAAAAATTGGAAGTTCTCAGAAAAATACCACAAATTCAACTTAAGATAATTTCGATATTCTAAATCCAAAAATGAAGTCCATTTTGAAATATAAAATATATATAATTTCAAAATTTAGGTATTACTATTCATAACGGCTAGTTTGATTGGTTGTGGTGTGTTAGAACTCGATGTTGTGTACAACACACGCTATCACATTATTCAAAGAGAAGCATACCGTAGAAGCTTGGGGTGTTACAGTATCATTACATTGGATGATATGTAGTGAGCATGATTCTTGTACATTATTGGATCTTGGGTTTGACAACTTGATTTGTTGGATTTATCTTATAATAATAGCTATCACTCTTCCATCGACTTGGATGTATTGGAAGTGTTTTATAGAAGACCGCAACATTCTCCATTGTGACGGAGGGAGGTTGGGGAGACACCTGTTCTTTGTTCGAATATGGTGAAGAGCATGGTAGAGAAAGTAAAACTTGTTTATGAGAAGATAAAAGTAGAGTGGTACCAATAAAATTCATATTCCAATCACAGGAGGATACCTATAGAGTTCGAGGATGGGGAATAAGTGTTGTTGATGGTCTTCCATCGACATGGGCATCATAGGTTTGAAAAATGGAGTAAGATTTATCCCATGTTTTTTGTCCCTATTAGTTGTTATGGAATGTTGGTGAGATGGAATAATAGTTTCCATTGACACCGATGTTACAGAGGATCCAAAACATCTTCCACATCTCTCAGCTTCTTATGTGTCTTCAAGATGACTCCCACGTCATTGACAGGAGATATTTGGATATTGAGGATGATGTGTCATTTGTGGAGCATCCAGTGGAAATCTAGGATCATTAATAGAAGGTATTGTTTGGTCAGAAAATTTCCTTGGTTCATGTGTTGTAGAGGCATGGTGTCTAGGAGGAGAGTACTAGGGAGTGACAGACACATATGTGTTCCCAGTACCTAATGTTTTTTTGAGTTTTAATTTGATCTGTATAGTTTTAAGATGTAATGATTCAAGATTGTTTTATATGAGAAGAGATTCTTTCCTTGACTTTAGTGTATGTAATATAATGTGTTATGAAGTCTTAACATAAGAAAAGTGGAGGACCTTATTCCTATTTGAGATGCATTAACTGTAACGCGATTAAACTTGTGTAGGCGAGTTAGTGCCGCCCAATGCGTATAGTATCTCATCATGGGGGACATAATTCAATGATACAAATTTTCCTAAATGTGCGATTCATTTGTTGTGTGGAAGTGTGTTTTGACTGATACGTAGTGGTTGAATGTTAATGTGGTTTGGGTCAGTTGGTTTGGTGTTTTTAGCAGGTGGTAGTGTTTATGGTATGGTGATATCCTTGAGAGGTATCTCGAAGGGTGGTTTTTTGGTTGACTTTATCCATGGATGGGTTTTGGATTTTCACAACTGAGAATCATTTAACAGGTATCTAATATAATAGTTCACTCCTTCTTGGTCTGTCCTTCTTTGAGTTTTTTGTTGGAAGTGTTCTGAGGAAGCTTGGAGGGAGTTTGGAGAAGTTATGTTGCTGAAGACTTGAAAAAGGGGGATTTCACACTGTGTAACTATATTAATTAATGTAAAATTAAATTTCATGACATTTTATTGAGGTTTCACTACATGGAAGTTATTATTTTTAGAACGAAAAAAGAGAGGATATGTGGTTTTCTGTGAAAACCAAACCCCTGGTATTACATGATGTGAAATGGTATTACACATTGTGTAATACCATTATCATATGTAGTTTTAATATTCCTTTTCAGCCAAAACATTATTCTTTCAACAATGGTTTTCTTTTTCCTCCTATTTTGGGTGAACCCTAGGCGCCGTGGAGTGTTGCTCGAGCCCATTCCCCCCTCATAAATTCACTAGTCTTGGTGGGTGTTTCTTGATGATTTGTGGTGATTTTTATTTGATATAAAGTTTATTATTCCTCTGTTCTTGTTATTTATTAGAGTTTTTTCTCTTCCCCCTCTTATTTATTATTTTCATGTGATTGTGAATGACCTATAATTGTTTTAATTTAGATTATCTTTGTTATTTGTTTCCCCATACCTAAATATGAAAATTCGTTATATCATGGTCTATGATGAGATTTGTGTAATGGTTGTTACTGTGGGCATAAGATAGATGAAATGTGATCTGGCTATGTTGTGATTTGTGGGGATGCTCTAGTGTGTGCTATTGTATGTCTATGAGCATAGTTTTTTTTGTAGTTTTTTGTATTGGGTGGTATTAAGTATGAACTCATAGATGATACATCAACTTGGATATGTAATGGAACATGAGGTTGGGAGATCAGTTTATTTATGGAATGGATGAGAGGTGTTGTGTAGTAGGGATGTGAGCTTGTTGTGAAGTAATGTGTTAACACATGGAGTTGCAAGTTGGGGTGTTTGTACTGTTGATATATTATATACAATAAATGGGTATAAAATTTGGAGAACATGGAAGGATGTTTATTTGATGTGAAGACACTTTGTCTTATCATGATCTTTACCCTTTTAAATGATTTTGGCTGTGTGGATTGTGATTGTGTTAACAATATCTGTTCTCCTTAGTTTCCAAAATACTGATGGGATGAATTATATAATTGATTAATAATGCCTGGAATGAATTTGGATTTTTTGGATAATGGAATGGCAATGGTTAATGTATGAATAAATTATGATATATGTTGTCAAATATTGTTAATGATAAACAATTAAATAAATGGGGTGGTTAAATGAAATTGGTTAGAAATTGAAAAGAGGTTTTAGTTTGTTGGGGGTGCTGTGAATTTTGATGTAACAACAAAGGTGGTTATATTATGAATCAATTATCTGTATTTTAAGGCATATGATGGGTTTTAATTTTTTTAGCCTATATTTTTACACTTGTATTTTCCTTATGATGTCTATACTCATCCCACCCTATGTGATCACTATGTTCTGAACACCCACTTCCTCCCTTGGGATGGTGTCATTCCGAAACACCACAATGGGAGGATGGATGGTCGATTACTAGATCTTCCATGCTCCCAGTACTAGGTATTGATAGGATAATATTTTGTTGGGTATTTTTTGGTTTATAAGGACCTAGTGTGTGTGGGAGTGTTTTTTCCCCAGGTGTCTATGTGATAAGATGATTAGGGATTCCTCAGGTGCCTTTGGATGAGATGTGTTGTTCTTTCCTAGGTGTCTTCAGAATGTGATGTTGGTTTTGGACCATGATTATACCAGTGGTATGTGTTGTGTTATGTGTCATAGGTGTCTGTGGGTGGGATGTAGAGTGGTTTGTGGCTTAGGTTTCTATAGGAAAGATATGACGTGGGATGTGGCCTAGGTGTATGCGACGAGAATGTGATTTGGTTTATGGGGCCCAGTTGTGTGTGGGTGGGTTGTGAAGTGGTATATTTGAAATAGGTGGGATAATGGAGATATTTCCAATTAGGAAATAAATATTATTCAATGAATAGTGGTATGGGGTACCCTATCATGTATGTGTATTATGTTACATTACTTGGCATGCGTTTTTTGTGAGCATGACATGGTGAGGTTAGGATGGTTAGTATACATATAAGGTTATATTTTCTCAGGGTAGAATTAGTACGATTCCCTCACATGTTCATGAGTGTCTTTGAGTTTACAACTATGTATTCCTTTATGATCACCTTACGTATATAAATCATAATTTTGGTTTCTAGGAGAATTGCGAGGAATGTGTTGGGCGTTACTATCTTGGGCTTTGGGACTGTTGTTGATTTTACACTTTGTCTATATTTTCGGTACTTTACATTGGAGTTTTACTGTAATTTTACTATTTATATTTTATTCAAACATTGGAGGGGGGGGGGGTTGTATTTATTTTACGTATTTTTTGGAGTTTTTGTGTTGATTATTCTTCATATCCCTCTATCTTGTCTAAAAAAGGGAAATACCTTCAATATTGTCTGATATGTATACCCTTGGTGCGAATAACCCACTTAGGGACTACTGGAGGCTAGACTTGGGGGGTCATTATATCCCTTTCTACATTTTCATCCAATTAAGGGTATATATTGGGAGACAGAGTCATGCCATTTTCTAATATACTTTATTTTTCTAGGAATAGTAAAAATACAGTTTTGGGGTTTTGATATGTTTAATGACATAATACATATGTCATAATTATTTAATAATTAATTAAACACAATACATGACATAAAATATGTTATTTTGTGAATATTACGTATTTTAATAGATTTTTTTTTAATTATCAAAATTGTAAGTTACTTTCCAAAGTTAAAAAAGAAATTTTGATTTTTAAAAACATTAATTTGTGGAATCCTTTCTCTTTCATTGAAAAAGAAATAATAAATATTTCATTTCATTTTGGGTGGAATAAAATAACCTAAAATGTTACCCAAATGTTAAAAAGAAAGAGTAAAACCCATGGGTATTCTAATGGGTTTTCATTTTCCACATCCTAGTTTTCCATGACCTATATTTGGATATTATTAAACAATTCCACAAATTTTTCTATAAATATAAAGTGATTTATCAATTTACATTAACTCTAAATCTTTTTCCATGTTCTTTTACTAGTTATATCTTCAATAATGTCCACACAATGTGTCCTCAAGACCCGAAGGTTCCATGCTCATTATTTAGGTACAACTCTTCATGGTAAGGGAAGTCTACTTCTCTTCACTATCCAATTTCCCTTTTCAGGTCTCATATATTCTATTTTACAAAATAAGTAAATTTTACAACTATATTTTATCCCATTACTATATGAATAATTTTTATGAATGGGTGACTCTTTTCCCATATCATTTTACCATTTTATAAAACCACATTTTATTCTCATCTTGCTACAAAATTTTCATCTCAATTTTCTCTTTGTACATATAAACATTTATTTTATTTCATTCAATATCCAAACCACATTACATTCCATGTTTATTTTCCAATATATAATAAGGATTTGTCATATTTTGGGATTTACACATGGGCAAACCTGATTCATTTTTAATGGGATAATAATGATGTGATGACCATTTTTTAAGAACTTTTGGAATGCCATGATTTTATTAAGAAACATGTTCAATATTCTATATGGGTAGTTAATTAAATGATTTGTTATGAACATTGGGATCAAATTAATTAATAAATATGAAGGGTGTTCCAAACTAGAGTTCCAATTATGTAGGATAAAAATTTAATTCATAGTGATGACAATTTTTGGGATATCATTATGAATAATGATGGTAATTTTCATTTATGACACCTTGATGATAAACCGAAGGGACAAGATGATGAATGTCTCATTTTTATGCTTTAGCCACATTTTCATGTTCTGATTCGTGTTCCTATTACTTTGATATACCTATTATTAATAACTTTTTATTCCTTTTGTTCTTATATATATGCTCTAAGATCACATGTTATATGTCTCCTTTTATTATTACCTTATAGGATTCATGGTCACCCCTTTACATTGATGTATGTTCCCATGATGTGATGCAGAAAAAGTAACATAGGGTGAAACCAGGAATGTTTCTTTAAGTGGTTTTTGACTATTTTTTTATATGATTTCATGTATTATGTACATTGTTTATGAGAAACAAATCATTAAAAGATCCTTTATTTAATCCATGAGTTGAAATGTTATGTAATAAGAAGGAAATATTCCATATGTTACTTGAGTAAATAGAAAATTAATTTTATAAATGATAAAAAATGATTATGATATGTGAAACATGAGCATTGGACATGTAATATATTTTACCAATTAATGTTATCTATGAAAAATTCAGTTTTGTATCTATCCAGTCAAATGTTTAATAACAGTACATATTGTGATTCATGATAATAAAAATTCTATAAAAGTCATTATATAAATGTATTAAAAAGGATGATAGATATAAACCTTTATAACTTATCCAAATGTTTTTTGGACCTCAAAGAGTATTAATATTGGAATGAACATTGTTTTTTTAGTTCGTCACAATGATTTCCAATATTCACCAGGGTTTATATTTTAAAAGATAAAATTCAATATTTTTCTGTTTTTTGTGAGTTTTTATAAAATTTTTCAAAATGAATAAAAATTAAAAAAATTCCATTGAGAATTAAAAATATATGAGAGTTTGAAAATAAAAGAATTGATTAATTTTTATCAAAATTCACTATTAATCATACTTATTATGGTCCAAGAATTATTATTCATAATGGAATTATAGATTAATGAAATAGTACTACTGAAGAAATGAAAATAATTGTGTTGAATGAATATTGTAATTTTATTTTTTTTGAAGATATAATTAATACTTTCTATATTATGAGTAGATTATTAATTATACCATTTGTTAATAGAGACAATATATGATTTGTATAATTAAATAAATATTAATTCCATAAATATTAATATTTTCAATACAAGGAATATATCATGAAAAATAAGGAAATCCATGGAATGTTTAATCCAAAGGATAATAAAGGAATCATTAAGGAATTTTTTCTATATTTAATGCTTTTAGTTAATATTTGAAATTTAAATAGTAATTGATGAATCTATTCAGGTGATATTTGATATAATATATCATTTTGATAAACAAATACTCAAACATATGATTCCATTTATTTTGTTAATAAAATTATAAATGAATCATACAATGATATTAATGAATGTAAATCAGAATATGATTAGATTCAATCAAGTTACTAAGAACATGGAACTATGGAACCAATAGGTATCTTAATTTGTTGTCCTAGAATCATATACTAACATCCTTTAAAAACCATTATTGGGGGCATATATGATGTTTTTATGTTTATTGGGAATGTAGAAAACCCATTTGAGCACTCAAATTTTATATACCAATTTTAATTGGCATTTATAGTATAACCCTTAGAAAATGAGATTTGGATTATAGTTGTGTAGGAAGAACTGAACCTGTTTAATAGGAATGATGTTTGGGAATTAGTAAATAAGCCTTTAATCATTAATTTGATTGGATGAAAATGGATATTTTGAAATAAAAAATAGGAATAATGAATAATCAATTGCAATAAGGCTAGAATAATTATTATATGATAGAACCAAGGGTATGAAACATATATTGAGGAAACACTTTCTCTTTTCATGAGAATTAAATACATTAGAGTCCTATTTTTATTTGTATTATATATAAATTTTAATATATATTATATGAATGAAGTAAATTATTTTTAAATGGTTGTTTTCTATATTAATATTATGTTTAATATCCTCTTGGTTCTGAAAACCCTCATTTTCGATTTTAAAAAATAATACAAATCATTTTGGCTTTAAACAATCAATATGGGAATGGTATAAAAAATGAAGTTCTTTTCTTTTATAAAATATTTTTAGTATATTTCAAAGATCCAAGACTGAAAATTTAATTTTTATTCATGAATCACATTTGATGAAAATTGAGAAACCAAAATAGTTCAAATAGTGATTTTATTTTACATAGTAACAAATCACATGATCATTAAAAATGAGGAAAAATTATTGGAATTAGTTAATCTATATATCCCCTATTAAAGTACCTGAACCATTGTATCTAGAAATTATTTCAATAATGTTCAATGTTAGGGGACAACTTATCACAATCATGGATGTATTCATCCGTTTTTTTTATTATTTTCACTGAAACCTTGTTAAAATATTGGGTCTTGTTTTCTGATCCATGCCCTTTGATTCTTAATGACATCGACTCACAGTATTCTTTCTATGATTATTTCTACATCAACCATTGATGCCTTCATTAGTAAGGATCATTCCCATTGTTCTTCAATATAATTTCAGAAGAGTTCAAGATGTTTCCCTTTCTCTGCTTCTTTTTCCCCATCTACTTTTCCTGCCCTACCATCCTACCCATAATCCTTGGGATCTCTACTATTATACCTTTTCATTACACTTTTTAAACATGAACTCTTTTTTCATTCTAGTACTTGGGTCATTGAAACTTTGAAAATCACCTTAATCCTTCTATATGTTCATAGTTCCATCACCCTAGGTAGCTAAGAGTACTTCATTCGACCTTTAGCTTTCTTCCCCTAAAAAAATACACCCCATAGAATTCTGTTTCCCCTTTCATATGTTATTAATCCTTGTACTATGAATCCCTTTGTTATGTTCTCGCCCCGCACTGTCAGCTGAAAATTGACTAGATATCTCTTCATAATCATCCTCATATTAACCTTGGTCAATAATGTGACTATCCTCTAATAAATTCATACATATTCACAATCCATAAAATCCTTAAGTACCCTATTCATAAACCATATTTTAGGTCCTATTATCTTTCTTCGGGACTTCCTCATCCAATCATTCAAAACAGTTACATTGATTAATATTAAAACAACTCTTACATGGAAATATCATATGCAAGCAATGAGTATACTTCATTATCTTCCAAGGTTTCCTACTCAAAATTAGGTGATGACTATGGATTGAGGTATTTGGGTTCCCCATAGACATCTCTTAACAAATCCTCAACCCCTCCTAGACCTGGAAGGCACTCTCTCTAATTGGAATGTCATACACTGTAACAATCTACTACACTACGGGGTCCTTAGAATCCTACATTCGTAATTTCGGTCTCAAGATAGAGTTAGTCCCTTCTTGGTTCCCACACCCTTAGTTAAATACTAAAAAATATCCCCTATTTGTTTTCAAGAATAGAAATAAATATGTTAGGACTCCAAAACCACTAATTGCTTCCATTATAATTCCTCCATGACTGGAATCCAAATCTATTAAATTTATTTCATAGAAAGATCAACCTCAATACCGATTCTATTGGATGTTTATTTAAAACCAGAAGTAGTATGACTATTGGAACATAATTTATGGATTAAAATACTTCCCATTATATTGATAATCAATTTATTTTGAAAAGGAAAAGATAGATTTGGAAAACATACCCTCCCCAAAAGGAAGGAATATCAAATTTTAGGTTCAAATTGTATGACCATCGAAACATATAGAAGTGGAACCCATTGGGGGTTTGAGGAGCACTAGACCAAGTGGTAATCAGGTTATCCTACGAAGAAATGCATATCATAAAATGATTCTTGCCGATAATACCGACCAATGCTTGTTCTTAAAGACCCAAACTGCCGAAGAAGAACATTTCAAAGGTGCTGAGTGAAGGGTAATAATTCATGAAGTGGCCACCAGTGTCAGATTGAAAATATATGAAGCCCCATGATCCCTTTAACTAAAACCCCAGCTGAGGAAAACCATTGAATAGGTCTAGAACCATAGGGATAATAAAAACACATGGAAAGGAAAAAAATAATCTTTATTTGAGAACATTTGGAATGGATGATGTTAAGAAGAATACAAATGATAGAGATCATCCCCCCTCTAATGTAGAGGAAGGAGTTGAAGACATAACCATCGCAGCCATAGGTAATCACCATGAGATAATTCTCTATATTTTATTAGTTGAAATATATGTAGATGATGTTATATATTTTTTATACTAATAAAAATATTTGAAATGATTTCTCAAAAAAAATGAAATATAAAGTCGAAATTTCTAAGTAGGTTTAAATGAATTTAAATAATGGTATTAAATTTTATCAAAAGGATTATGGAATTTATTTAATCAAATAAAAATTATAATTGATTTATTAAAATATTTTGGACTAGAAAATATTATAGAATATTCAACTCACATGTGTACAAATATTAAACATGGTTAGAATGAAGCTAGAAAACCATTTGAAAACATGTTATTTATAGTTTTGATTGGTTTTTTTATATATCATACTGCAAGTAGACCAAACATTATGTTATTTTTTTTATCATTGTAAATTATTTCAAACAAACACTAAATTATACCATTTTAATGTTTTTGAATGAATTTTTAGCTATTTAAAATGAAATATTTTTCTTTGATTAATTTATTGAAAAATTTTAATTTTTAAAATATTTTCATATTCCAATAATAATTTTGGGTTTTTTAGATTTCAATATAATAAGTAACTGGTGAAATTATAATTCTTATGAAAATTTATTGTGTCGTGGTTTACTAAAGGGAATCATTATGTTGCGTTTTGAACAGATAAATCAGAATATATATATGATTCCACTTTCTCTAGATAGGAGTTCTAGATGAAATACACTCTTATAGAATTTGTACTAAACATTAATCATATTCATATTTTATGTGATAATACCAGTTCTGTCAAATTATTTAAAAGTCGGTTGAGTAACTCTAGGACTAATCATATCGACATAAGCCATCACTTTTAAAAAAATCACGTACAAAAAGGATATATGAAATTGAATATTTAAAATAAAAATCATTTAATTAAATATTTATTCACTAAAACGCATACCAAAACATGTTTTTATTTTTTAAGGGGGATTAGGTTTATTTAATTTTATGTATATCCCATAATTTTTCCAAGATTAATCACTATATAAATTTAAATATATCTTATTTGATAGTATTCATTTATAGTTTTATTTGATCAATAAAATCAATTAATTTAAATTTACATTTATAAAATTTTGTTTAATGATGTTTTCATGAAACATTAATTTAATAATTAGTATCCCAACAAATTACATCGAAATTTTGTCTCAAGATGTTGTATCGTCATTTAGAAGTAATTATAATTTCCATAATAACTTCTATCGTCGATGTCAAACGCTTTTAATATTCTAATTTTTGTATATATCTCAATCCTAGACCATAAAACCCTTTGAATTCTAATTATTGAAACATCTAAGATGATGATAACAGAATAATATCATCTTTGTAGATTTAATATATAGGGTCCTTAAATTTCATAAATAAGTGTTCTTCAAGGAAAACAAGTTTGTTATGAATGGTTGTTCTAGATGAATATTATACTAAATAAAACCTTTGGATGTCAAGGATATGAGATTATTTATAACGGAGAAAATACAAAGTATATTTTTAATAAGGATGTAAAAGATTTTTTTGAATATTACTAGTTTAGTCTCATCGACTCAGATAATGTCATTTCTTCTATGGTAGAATATATAGAATTTTAAATTTGTTTAGTTAATGTTGAATTTATTCTCATCTTCCTCTTAGTTAGCGAGTTCAATTTATTTCAATGGTCAATTAGGGACCCTGTTTATAAATTAGATATCTAGATACCATATATATTTTGGAAATCCAAATTGATAATAATGTTTTTGAAAGATAATGGTGTAGATAAAAATTTCAATTAAATTTTGTTCAAAGTCATATTGTTATATGTTTTGAAATCCTAGATAAAATTATTTTTCC
This sequence comes from Viscum album, assembly GCA_963277665.1. Lineage (NCBI taxonomy): Eukaryota > Viridiplantae > Streptophyta > Magnoliopsida > Santalales > Viscaceae > Viscum > Viscum album. The sequence goes on from OY728119.1 coordinate 1,690,093,398, forward strand.
TGATATGTATATAATATTTTTAATGAATTTTGTGATGAAGGATTATTTTAGTATATAAATGATATAAGGTTAATTTCTATTCAATATATTCATGGACGTAATAATACATATATGGAATAATAATTTTATTTTAATGTAAACAAATGGTATGATTTTTAAGATTCATAAAAATATATTATGTAACCATAATAATATTAACAAATATGAAATGAAAAAAATTGGATTTTTCAAGAGCAAATTCAAGGGAATTATCATTTTTTTGTAGATTAGTATGATGATACATATGGATCTCATGATTATGCTGAGAAAGGTGGTTTGAAATAGGATTCCATTGCTACAACATTTAATGAAGATGTTAGATATTCTAGAGTTGAAGGATACATAGGGCTAGAAGTTGATTTTATTTTTTCTTCCATCATCCCATTAATTAAAATGAAAGGTAAATATGTGGATGGGAATATCCCTTCTAGGTTAGTGATGTTCTTCAATTCCTTGGAACTTTTTAAGAGCCTTTGGGTGATGATAGTAATGTTCTTCTTGTTCTTATAAAAAAATGTAAGAATCGGTTAAGATGGTGATATTTACTATACCTAAGTAAATGAATGACAAAGATCCAATTAATAAATAAAAAATGGATTATTATATTGTTGGACCTTCATATAAAGAGAGAGTGCGGAAGAAGCTACAAAACAAAAGGAGAGGGTTTCTCATATTGAGATTCATAATACCGATGGATCCCATTCTAATTAGAATTCCAGTAATACTATATTTGAAAAAAATCCAATTTGTGGTAAGAGTATTTATCATTATGGGTCCTTATAAATGAATATTTATGTTGCAGGATAAAAAAATACTAATATTGAAAGAGATCATTCCACTATATCTAGTGCATAATTTTAATTCTAATTAGCTCAATTAGTTGAAGTTGAATATCTATCATTCATACCAGATCAAATATCCTAATATACTAATGGTTATTTTAAAATTTCAGATCATACACATACTTTTCTCTGGGTATGATTGATAATTATAATAATTTTAAATAAGAATCTCTAATATTGACGAATGAGATATATAATGTTTAAAAGTTTTATGAATGTCTAAGAAATTATTCTATTTAACGAATTGAAATTTAATTTATTGAGGACAATATTCAATGTCTAAAAGAAGTTTAAATTTTTAAAAAGGTATATTGTTAATTTTTATAGATAAATTAATGAAATTATTTGGGAAATATAACTATAATCCATTGAAAAATATAATAATAGTGATTTGAATAAATTTTCTATGAGCTAGTTTGAATCAGTCAACACTATTACAAGCCAAGACATATATTCTACATCTAAAATAGAGACATATCTAGATTTCAAAATGTGATTAGAGTGTCTAATAATATTTCTTTATCATGAGTGGTATAATTAAAATTTGACAATTTGATTGTTTTCTACATCACATTGATGGGTAATCGGGGAGATCTTATTACAAGGTAAACTCATAAAGAAACTAGTGCACAACCATTGGTCAATCAAGATGGTAGAATTATGGAAAAGTATTACCATTCATCAAAATTAGTAAAGAATTTATAAATATTTATTTAGTGCTTTTCTAAAGATGATTTAATAAAAAAAGATTTTATTCAAATAATAAAAAGTTCCAATAAACATAAATTTTCAGCTACAATTCGAGGAGAATAATTTACTAATTGAGTCTATCAAAGGTACCTCGAAAAATAAATCTTCATCCTTGAATGGTCCTAAACCTGAATCCTTATCTCATACTATATCATTTTATCTTAAACAATATCCATGGAATTCATTAAAAATAATGTTTACTGAAAATAAAATCTTCAATTTATGTTATCTAACATCGTTTTAATATTTATATTAGTTTTATATCTTAACATATAAAAATTTCAGGATGAATTTATCTTTGGATAACCATAAAATTCACTAACATTTTAAAGATATGTTAAGTTCTTTTTAATCTTTTAATATAAATTATTTTTGATATCATAATGTAGCATAAATTTTTGTTAGCACAACAATTCTCTTTATTAATATTATTTAGTGGAGATTAAATATGATTAAATATATATTTGAATGAACTACATGTTATTATCTTTAATTTAACGATTCTTTATGTTTTTGATCAATTTACGAAAAGAAATGTTGTTGTCATTATATTTCTATGGGTTTTGTGATAATAAAAAATAGAGAGATTGTTTGAAATATAGTTGTTGATCCAATTATTTTCATTATCATAATACTCAAAAATTCATATATATTTTAGAATAACAATGTTAATTTTATTTATATTTAGGGTTTTATTTAATGGAATATTAATTTTATTCTGAATTTATTGGGGTTAATGTTTTTCTATGTGTTATGGATGTTTTTCAAATGAGTCTATAATATCTATGCTAAACACAAAATTTGAAGAGAATGTTTGTTTTTTGAACCTAAATATTTGTAAGTAATCTAATTTTTGTATAATTTGTTTAAGATAAGCATATGGATTGGGATATAAAGTTTTCTACACAACACTTTTTTATTGTACATAATGTATGCTCGTTTATTTCGAAGGATGGAATCAAATGAACATTGTGATATGTACTTTGGATATATACATATATAGAGTAACATTACATTTGAAGTGATCATTTATTGAATTTTAATTCAATATATTTCCCAACATTATATCCATGTTTTCACTATAATAAAAAGCTTATTAAAAAATAGTAAAATAAAAAAATGGAAGATAATTTATGTGTTAAATCATTTTAAATTATATGGGATGTTTCAATTTTCATGGGTTATATAAATTCAAATTTAATTTAATCTCAAAATGGCTAACAGAATGATTTATCTTTTTTTATTTTTACTTCAATTTGACTAGGATAAACATAGTTTTCATGTTTATTTGTAGTATATTTATTATTAATTAATAATTTTTGTTGATAATTGGTCCATGATCTTGAAGTGGTACTATACTATTAATTCGAACAATCTACATTTTTTTGAAGTTTGATGATAACATTTCCTAATAAGATTTTCATTGGATTCATATTTAATAGTGGAAAAACATTTATCTACATATTCCTATATAATAACTTAGTTATTATCAATATTGATTTATTTGAGGTATTAGGTCTACATTTTCAAGATATACATGTTGTAATATGTAGTTCTGTGTACATCCTTTTATTCCTCAAGCTTATTATTAGGTTACTACCTTCCATTGTAGATCACTTGTAAAAAAGATATCATTAGAGATATAATTACTACAATAAATTATTTTAAAATGATATAAAACTTGGGTTTTAGAGAGTGATCCAAAATTTTATTTGAAATAAAACAAGAGAATGGTACAAAGGTGGATGGTGTGTGGGAAACAGTGAAAATCAACAACCAAAAATAAAAGAAGATAAGTTCTAAAGATGAAAGAGAAGTGATTAAATCATGTGTGCTAGTATTATCCACAACCCTACCTATCGTATGAAGGCCCCTATTCTAGTTTTTGTGATTTTTCTACAGCTTTTAATCAACCTGAGTGTCAAAGTTATCATCATTTTCATTAACTATTTATGTACTTATATATTATTGTTCGTCTGGGTGAGCATTGTTGAATTCCTTAATGAGAACCTACATTATATTGATAAATTTCAACATGTTAATCAAGCTATGTGAATTATCCCTTATATTAGAACCATCGACCTAATCATCCATATTGTGTTTGACTTCCTACTTTTCATTTTCTTCAAATGACAAGGGTGCATTAGATGATTTGCATGAAATAAACTTAGTTTTTATTACCCGAGCCTTTGAAATTTTTTCCAATTTATACATGAGAAGTGAAATGGTCACCATATGTTTGTTTAAAATCGAAGTTATGATAACAAATTAATTAGAAAACATCACTTTATCACAAGATGTTAATGCATAACATTTACTCAAATGAAATTAAAATGATTTATGGAACTCAACTGAAGAATATTTCCTAACAACATCCAGTTATCCCCCACCAATAACAGTTTCTTTCATGAATTTAGCTGGAATTTTGGAATCAATTTCTTTTTTTTCATACCAATGTGATAAAAATTTGTAGCCCATATTATCTCATGCCTCATCTACAGATAAATATCAGCCTTTATAGTTATATATTTTTATTGATGTTAATGACCATAGTCAATTACATAACCGGAGACCTAGGATTCCCCTGAACCATTAGGTTAATCAGATGCATACTTCTATCCCTATATAAGGCTAGCCTTATGAATAGTTCTTTTTTACACTAATATACATTTTCCAGACTACATTTTTACATCCTCTAAAATATGATTCATTCACACTATGTTCTTTCTTACACTTGATAGGTATTTATTTCCTTGTCTTCGATAGAAATATCCTTCATATACTCTTTTAATCGTTCTTCCTAGATCACTGGGTTCCCCCTATTATTTTTAGTGCAGAAATTGATCTTTCTAGCACCAAATACCTATCCCTCACTACCTCCTTTTAATTTGGGGGCATATTTTTATTCACCTGCAAATTTTGTATGTGATTGAAATATAATACCAGTTTCCAAATAATATTTCATATATCAGAAAACCTGTAATTTATTCATACTAAAAAATGGCCCCCAAACTTATATCAATTAACAATAAGTATAACATTATTACGAATATGTTTCACAAATTAGAATCCATTATCATCCTCAAATATTACCTTGTCTTATATTTAATGGTGTTCTCTTCTAATCTAAGAGGATCACCAATTAATGTGCCAATGTCTCTAATGATCGGTGTATTTCAATAAATCAAACAAAAATAAGCAAACCTAATCTAGATCAATTCGTTGTTTGTTTTTGGTTGATGGAGTTCAAATTGATACCTGACAAAAAATCTAGAGGACACCCTGGTTGAGAATATAAAAACTAAAATCCCAAGATTTTAAGAATTGTTTATTATATTGAAACACTAGATAAAAATATCCCATATCAATTGGAATAACTTTCTAGTTGATGAATAATTTTATTTTAGATATCATTTTTTTGTTGTCATCTCCATTCAAGGGTTTTTCTCTCCTTTTTACATGATTAGGCAGCCGATTTGGTAGGACCTGTACAAATATAACCAATCTTTTAGCACATCCTGATTCAGCATGATAAAGAACATCCCTTATTCAGATGAAGTGATCTATAATACATATTAGAAACATTAGTTAAAAGTATTCCCCTCACATAGGACCACAAAGAGGGTGATTCCATCCATGGGATGATTTTTTGGGTTAGTAGATTAATCAGGGAGATCAAAATTAGACTATTTAATCGATTACTAGAGATCAAAAATACACAGTGGTCAAGAACCATTAAGGAATTTTTAAATAAAGAATAAGATATTTCATCTATCAATTAATATTTAATTTGTAGTCTTACCTTATTATTCAAAAAAACACTACTTATTCTATTCAATTTTCAATTGGTTGTAATCAATCAGTGTTGGAGTGTCAAATAATCACACAAAGTTGTTGATATATAGGTTCCATGTAAAATAATATAATTTTTTATAAGAATTGGCATCTCTAAAATATGTTTTAGTGTACCCAAAAAAAAGGAACTAATTAGTAAATATCACCAATCTTTTGGTGATAGAAATGGAATAGTATACTAGGGTATTAGTGTTCCTAGAACCACTGTAATAGTTCATCTGTTCTTATATTACTGATTTTTATATTTTTCAATCTGTTTAAAAAAATAATGTTGCATTTCATTAGAAATGGGGATTAGTTTTATTTTATAAAAGTTTTTTCAAAGATGAAAATTTACCCCATTAGGATTCTTCCTATTTTCTAACCAACAGTTTTATCACATGAGAACTAACTAGTTTCTTGGATTAGGATATAATTATAGTTGGAGTCTATTGGAGTCAGTGCCTAAGAACCAAACACATTGTATAATAAACTATTATATATTCAAATACATAAACATTAATAATTATTTTATCGCATAATTTATGTTTTATATGTAACATTAGCATGATAATTATCTAATAGTAAATGTTTCATTGAAAGGATATAGTAGTTCACTACTTTAATGAGTACCTTATGTGATATGATTATATTATTAGATATATTTTTTCAGTTATATGAAATCATCTGATAGGATACATAAGATATATGATATCAAGATACACTAAGACATCTTGTCAGGATGTTTTTCCATATTAATATTTAGTGGAGGAGGTTTTGATAATATATTCACTGATAAGAAATCAACATTTATGAGTTTCAGTCTCTATTACTCTATGGAAACATGTATAATTATCCATATACATTATTATTATTTAATTTCTTTAGATACATATATAGATTTATTTACAGAAACCATTGTTTCACATTATTATACCGAATTTTGGATTATCATGTTTTTCATGATTGATATGATATTATTGAATATGTCAAGGAATTATGTTTATATTCCACAATTATTGATATTGATATCAAAAAACAGTAATTCAAAAATAACTATAATAATAAATTCAATGGTCATGGTGTATGGTTGGGTTACATTCAGGAAGTAAAAGAATGATATATCAAGTATATAGTTTGATGAAATAAGTATGCAACCTAATTACTAATATATTGAGATAATTATATTTTATTACATAGTGGGAGTTTTTATGTGGTAGTACAATTTTTTAATTAACTTATTTATATTTGGAAATTTCACATAATGTTATACATTGATATTAAACATTAGGAGAACCCCATAATGCCACAATTAAAGATGTCTAATGGGCAGACATAAAGGTTTTCAATTGATCTCAATTAAATTCTATAAAAATTTAACTATAGGAATAAATATCACACTCAAGTCCATATAAAATTATTAACTAATCATTTACAAATCAAAAATATCGAGTCACCACATTTAGGTGGGAATTAAATATAGAAATAAAGATTTCATCATAAGGCTATCAATTATATAAATATTTATTTTCATATTGAATTAATAGAATCTAATATTCAATGGAAGAAAAATAATGAGGAGGGAATATGGACCATGTAAAAGGATCTGCTGGGAAGGATATACTAAAAATTATTTAAATAAATATTAATTTATTAATATACAAAAACATAATTAATTTATTTATGAAAAAGTTTCCACCAGTAAGAAAATATTTTCATTATATACTGGGTTCACTATAGAATATGAGAATAGATAATGGTATATGATAATTTATTTATTCCTCATCTTATCTCAATAAAAACATAGTTATATCATACAATAGGGTGATAAATAATTAAGAATGAACCATATTCTCTTGGATTTCTATAAAACATTGTGGGTTTTCTAAATGATATCATGAACTGAAAAAAAGTATCATCATTTTTCTAATCTAGTCCAGATAGAATAAGAAAAAATTATTCTATTCTAAAAATATATTTTATTAATCAAATAATATGGCGTAATATAATTTATACCACCACAGTATCACACATAGTACCAAAAATAATGATTCATGATAAAAAATGATGAGTGGATCACTACTTGAATGGTTTTACATTAGACCCTTTAAATGAAATAATTTTATAAATGAGTGGATTTTTGGATTATCAATATATTATTTGATTAAAAATTTCTAGACTATTGATTTTTTTTGAAAATATCTATAAATTTAACAAAAACACCCCACCCTAGATCCGACAATATTTTTCAATATTCAGTATAATAATTTATTTCTATTGGTGTTAATGTCCATTTAAATTATGGATTATTCCATTAATCTAACAATTGATATGTTTGGACCAACCCCAATAGTAATTTTCACAGCTCCCATAATCTTCAGTTGAGAGAACATTTAATCAATATTTTACTGTTCATATGACATGTGAGGTTTATATTTTTAATTATCTTTCAATATTATATTATTTTTTAACATATCAGTTCATATATTGTTCGGGGATTTTAGATATAGGAATCTATATATATATATATCAAATATTGGGTTATTGAGTGTTTTCTCGGAAGTGTATATAAATACCTTGGATCATATTAAATGATACTACTTTCTAATTAAATAAAAGTGTAACATTAAAATATACCTTATATAAGTATTTTTTTATTTGATACTCCATGTTTTGATAATTTTATTTTGTGAATATATTTTTAATAAATTTATTTTTTTTGTGTTCATTGATGTTTCCAAAAATCGAGTTTCCACTATGTTATAGATTTTACATTATTTTGTTTTCTTACTAATTTATTTAAAATAAATCAATTTTATTATTTCTTATAAATTTTTTATTTACTCAAATAATGTAAAATATGATTGTAAGATGTTGTTGATAATAAATCTAAAACCTTAGAAGGCTAAAAATAAGAGTATAATTTTTTACTAAAATTCAACTCTACTTTTTGTTTATCTTCTTAATATATTTTTAGGGAAATAATTCTATCATGGTGTGAGTGTGTGTCAAATTTTAAAAGAGAAAATACTTATATAAATAATTAGATGAATATTTTTTAGTATAATAAAATATTTTTATATTCGCATGTGCTCTAACAAATTATATTAGGTGAGTGAATATTCTAGGAAACTTATGTTGGAATTACATATTATGATAGGCTATTATGTATGATTATACTGGTCGGTTTAGTGAGGTATTAAATATTTCCTAGGTTGGATATTCCATGATATCTTATGAATATATAAATTCTAGATTAAATATAATATCCCTTATTATATCACCTATATAATAATGACGTTATAAGAGTCAGTATTTGAGAAATGAAACTAACTATTAATTCCCAGCATGATTTTGAATTTATTATCACAAGATTAGTCAATGAAACTACATTAGGGTGGGTTGAAATCAATTATATAATCACACCCATAATGAAATAAATATAAACCATACAATGAGCTGTATTTTTCTAACTCCTTGGGTTATTCTACTCTCTACATCTATAATATAGATCCTTGGTGTAAATTAATGCTTCAACATAATTCATATGTGAGTTTTACAATGAATCTATTAACAATTTCACTTCTTATTTCACATCATTAATTTCCTTATATGGGTAGTATATCATTTAAAAAAATAAATATATAAATAAATGATTCTTTAATAACCAATAAATAAGATTTTGATAGAAATGGTTTAACTTTAATTTCATAATTTTTTTTATAGTTTTCGTAAATAATGAATCCAATATATTACAGAGGGGAATACTAATATATATTGTATATTTTTCTAAAAAAAATTATTCTTATGTTCAATGTAATATACCATTCATGACAAAATTTCTTCTTTCAAATAAAATATACATTATATAGAGAAAGAATTAATAATAGTTCTACATATCATTAGGTCATGTAAAAAATATATTAAAACATATAATGAGAAATAAATCTCAGTAAGTGAATAAAAATTAGGGAAACTAATTAGTCTCATTAAAACATGAAAATCCATTAATATTTTCATCTATGTTACAAAAAACATCATGAATATAAATAAAAGATATCCATATTTGAAATAAAAACATTTTCAATGAATCTAATTGATACTCATAAGAAAAAAAATATACCCTCAAATGAATCATTTAGAACATGATTAAACACAAAATCATTTCATTACAAAAGAACCATTCACCATTCAATGTTCTTTAACTATCATTACCTTACGAAATCAAATTATTTCCATAAAAATACTTTTTTATAATAATAAAATAGTGTCTTAGAGAATCATAATCATAAACCATGTTCACTATTATTCTAATAATATTGGAAGAATTGATGAGCATCTATTTATATAAGAGTAACCTACTAGGTTATCTCTCCCATTTATCACCTTCGAAAATTAAAACAATACCTAATGGAATGAAGATTAGTACTGGGCTCACCCATTGTCTGTAATGACATCGGCCAAACCCATCATCATCTATAAATTCTATATACCATATCATCAAATATAAATTTACGAAGTTTTAATTTTTCATGTTAATACCCTTTAAAACTTATTTTTACCCATATGTAAATAACATTACATTTTTTTATAAAAATATAAGGAAACATCCATTAATTTTTAAGGCAAATTAAGAAAAATATTATTTGAAGATTGTGAATCAATTGTTTTTAAAACACAAGAAAAAATATTAGATTAATAATTTTTCCAAATAACTCTTATGGTGATAGTAAAAGGATTTCATGGTCTATAACTTGAAAAATACAATATTTTATAAAATGAAAAAATGTAAAAAGGGATAATACATTGAATGAAAAAAGATAAATTATTAAAACATTAAAATGAAATAAAAAATCAGTTGAATATTATTTTTAAAAATATTTGAAATTTAAATTAAATAAATAATGGATCTTTTATAAAAAACAAGGATACATAGGATAAATATATGAATGAAATAGCTTAAAAACCATTTTTAAAGAAAAAATTATTCATTATTTATTACTTTTAAATCATATAAAAATTGAAATAGAAATCATTTAATTCATTTGATAAAATTTTTAAATTCAAGAAATTTATGTTTTGAAAAATAAATTTGGTAGATCATACACCAAAAAATAAATCATTTATTAAAAATTGAATAAATCTCATAGAAATGAAATTGAGGCCATAAATCACATTCCTTGAGTGTGACACACAATTTACATTCATTATGTCTAATAAAAAAACTTATATTAATTATTTTATTTATTAATAAAATTTTCAGAAATAATTTTATAATCCTAATAACTTCTATTTAATTAATTATTATTTCTTATATAGTTAAAAAATTTATTATTTTCATGTCTGATGTTTTGACAGTGTTTGGTTCATAATGAAAAAAATAATTAGGTATGGTGACCTTGATAAAAATATTCCTTACTACATAATAGACATAATATTAATCATGAAATAATTTTATTTTTTATAAATTAAATAAATTAGTGTATCATCTACTAATATTGAATATAGAAAACGTATCACATGACATCATGTCCGTTATAGTCTATAAGAATTCACGAACATTGATACGATTTTTTAATGAATGGAAGTGTAATAAATTAAGTGATATATTATATTTTAAAACTTGTAATCTTTTAATGAATGTAAAGTATGTTTATTAAATAAATCAAAACAACAAACATTTTTAGTCAATGATAAAAATCAAACTCATCGTTTTGTGAAGGTGGTAGTCCACATGTACACACGAGTGATGTTTTCCATTATCATATGATAGATAATGAGATTAAATATGGCCATTCCATTAACATAATAATTTTCTTTTATAATATAATTATGTAATCATATAATAATGGTTATATAATCTTACTGGTTTGGGAAGTTGAAATTGACATAAAAACAATTGGTTAATATTTTTATCTATTTATTGAAAAAATACCTTTCCCTTACACAATAATCCTTTTAAGAAGATATTTCATGTCATAAGAACATCTTAGACTTGGGGAGGAATGTTAGTAAGGGATCTGGGAATATCATTGTCATGTTAACTCTCTCAATTGGTCTTAGGAAGAGTGGAGATGATGTTCCCTTTTTATATGTTAAGTGGGCATAATTTTAGTTAATACATGAAATATTAATATGTAATATATATCAATATCATATGAAATGTCTCAAAAGTGCAAAATATTCAATTAAAAGGATAATAAGGTCTATATAAAATCATGAAATAAAATTTATACAAGCTTAAGATTAATTTAAAATGTATCTCTTAGTTTAACCCTTCTTTTACCCCTTTTAAACCCCTTATCGGGGAAATAAGATAAGTAGACCCTGAGGGTAAACAATTTCATTCCAATGTGTAAATAGGATTATCTGTTGAAAATGGTTTATATTCTCAAATATTTCTCATTTAATAGAAAAAATAATATTAATTTTCAAAATAAATCAATTTATTACCTATTTTTTAATATGAAATATTCATTTTGTCATTTGTGGGACTATTCACATAATTTAGAAATTAAGAACAAATGATTATCATGGAGATTGAATTTAAAAGGTACATAAATTTATATTTGATCTATCAAAATTGATCAAGGATTTAACATACCCAAAATAGATTAATTTTAATATTTCAAAAAGTATTTCCTTTGATTGTTTACTCTCTTGTAATAATGATACATCAACGATGAAAAAGAATTTTAGGTAAATATATTTTTTCAAAAAATATAAAAATTACTTACTTTTATATAATTATTAATTAATATTAAATATTATCAATTAATATAGATATAAAGTACTTTATATTTTTATAAAATCGTATTACATATATTAAAAGTGTGTGAAAGAATGTGTGTACTTATTCATTGCATAAAATAATTTTGGAGTCACTATAAAATAATAGTGGAATTGAATTTCCATATTCTTTAATGTGAAATTATATTTCTTAAAATATTCTCATCCAATAATTATTAAGATGATGTTTTTTATATTAAAAAATTTTTAAACCTTATTTAACTAGTTTTCACTTTTCCATGTTCAATATGAATTACAACCCTAATGAAATAAAAATAATTAATAAATTTTATTCGCATGATATAATATTTGAAATTAAAATTTTATTATTGAAAATATTTAATTTATAGAGAATGATTTTGTTATAACTATAGATAATGTTTTTTTAGAAAAATAATTATTTTAAGAATAAAATGATTTTTTACTAAAATGAACTACAATTTTTTATTACTATATAATTTAAATTATGAAATTTAATATGATTAAAATAATTTGTCATTCAAAATAAAATAAAATTTTAGAAAATAAAATTTAAAATTAATTTGATTAAAATAATGGATATGATATAGTTTTAGAAAATCAATATTTTTCACTGTTCACATAATATTAAATGTTTCTATGAAAATGGGAAAAATGTATAATAAAATTAATGTGGAAGGATGGTTAAATAAATTATGTATGTTATATAAAATAAAATTACTAAATGTGGAAGAAACTATTCATAATATTCATGAAAAAAGGTAATAAAACCATTTGGAAAAAATAATATAAATTTTTATACATCTAATATCATAATAACAATTATATGAATATTGATTTATTTTATTAAATATGTAACATATAAATTTTCTTAAAATCATTCATCTATATTGATTAGCTTAATTTACATTGACAATAATACATTTCACACATAAATCAGCTTTACGAAACTTATCTAATTTAAAATTCTATGATTTTATTTTGAATTGAGTTCTTATCAATTGTAATGAATCAATAAATTTATTTTAAGGAAAACAAGTCTCCATTTATTTTCTAATTTGGTTATACATTTTCATTCTTGCGAATCGAATGGCTAGATTATAACTATTATATTTAAATAATTTTATTCCATTGTCTATTTATGTTTTATGTTGTGTGTGGTATATGTTATCAAATAAAGTGTTCAATTAATGGAAAAAAAATAAAATATTAGGGTGTTATATTCGTTCCCATATAAAACTATTTTTTCCTAACTTTTAAAAAAATATTCTATCAAAATGAATTTTTCATAACATACAAATAGTTTCATATATATATTTTTTAATAACATTAATTTATAATTTTATATCTTAAAACATGTTAATTTATAAATTCAAGCCTCTTTATAGGAATTATACTTTTAAGTTGTATTATAACATCATACCATGATATATTAATGTTACTTTCTATATATGTCTCGATAGATTTAATAAATTATTCTTCCATTGAGATAGATGAAAATATACATATGTGGTTTATTTATATAATTCCATCATTCTATTCATTTTAAATCAGATCCCACTAATATCTTAGATGGAACTACAATAATTTATTATTTAAATAATATTTTTCATGCTTCAATAATTAAATTTTATATTCAATGAATCAAAATATCTAAAAAAGGATACAAAGTTCTTTCTCTTATATTTAGAAATAATCCATCCCAAAAAATGGTTATCATAAGGTAATATTGTATCCAATTTGAATAATCTTTCATTATAATAAATATTAATTGATAAAGCCATAATAAATAACTATCAAAATTTTTCTGAAGTCATCTGACAAATAACAAAACATAAAAAACATAAAAATATTCTTGATCAGATTAAAGACACCAAAATGAAAAATATTGAATCCCATATTATTAGAAGATAAATTTAACATTTATTCTTAAACAAGACTACTAACCTAATATTTCAAATAAAATAATCTACACAACAACAAAAATACAATCTCAAAAATATGTTTATCTTCCAAAAATAGTTTATATCACTAAAAAACATACAAAAAATCATGTATGATTCAAAATATTTCACAACATTTATTCCTAAAACTTCACGTGCATTAATTAGATTATTTATTGAAAAGTATTGGTAATTGCGTCCAAAATAGTGACATAGTCACAAATCACTACCAAATATCATGGTAATCTACATAATATACACTTTGTTCCCAAAATATAATATAAAAAATTATAATTAACTATATTTACATCACCATAAAAGATGTTATGGACCTCAAAGGTTACTTTACACATTTTATATTAGATCTAAAATGAAATATAATTTCTCCAAAATAACATTAACACTAAATAACATGTCAATTTTAATGGATATATAGTCACATATTTTTATTCTATAAAACCTATCCCACAATATTATTAATCACCTTAAAATATAATAACATAAATCCTAAAAAGTTTACTAATGAAATTAAAATTATTATCTACCATAGACACTTTAACACATAAACATATTTATTACTCATAAATTTGCTTCAACCGATAACATGCTAACCACAAATGTTATCAAAAATATTTCTTTGATGAAAACTATAAAGACATGATCCTTTAACAAAAAATTAATTATGACATTAAATTGACTACAATGAACTAAATAGGATTAATTACTTAATTATTTATCTAATTGGAATCTTAAATCAAATTTAAATATAATTTATCCACAAAAATAAATTATATTAAGTAGAAGTTTTCAAATAAATTTCAGTATTTTTTTAATCTTTATTAAAGGTGGTAAAACTGATTTTATAATATATGTTAAATTAAAAAGAAGTAAAACTTATTTTATAAAAATACAGGGTTTTAAGTGTAACATTGGGTTTGTACTTTTCTTATGCATATTCAATCAATTTTAGGCTTATAAAAAATTATTTATTGAATATAATATATTTTTATATATATATATTTCAATAATATCATTCAATAATAGTAATTAATTTAATTTATTATGATAAAACTCTTTGGGGCATAAAAATTGTTTTTATTAAATACTTCCATTTATATTCATTTTTTATCTATAATAATTTATAATTAATTGGTAAACAATGAATTAAACTACGTATTTTTATAATTTAGTTTATCTAGTTCAAAACTACCAATTAATATTCTTGGAAATATATTATTATATTAAATAATAAAATTTTAATATTATATTATTGTTCAGTAAAAATTGATCTTGCATGTTACATAATCCATCGAAGAAATCCATTTTGGCATGTAATGAAAGAAAACATAAGTGTTACTTATAGATAAATATAAACTTTTTCTTACATGTTATATAATTTTAACATGGTGTTTGTTATAAAACAATATTGGAATAAAAATATTCTAAAAAGAAAAATATTTTAAATCTTTTTCATTTAATATTCTAACAACTTTAGAAAATTTCTTCCTTATAATTCAATAATAATTGTGGTAATCAATGGGTTAATATTTGGAAGTAAAGTATTGTTGAAAAACCCACATCATAAATAAGGCTAATAAAAAATCAACATAGTAATTCCAAAAAGGATGTGTGGAGGTCACAAAAAAACTAGGATTCTAATTAAGAGAACCATAGTCAAAATATGGATATGGAAGAGAAATATGACCATCAAGTTGTGATAGAAAGTGATAAAGAATATGTTCAATAGAAATTGGTTTAATGGAAAATCATTAACCATAGATGTGAATAAATATCATTGATATAAATAAAAACCATGATAATAAGACATCATTTTAGATTCAATACCATTTTCCCAGTGTGGAGAAATTCATCCATTCTCTAATAATATAAGTAAATACATGCACATGATGCATTTATATAAGGAAAATATTATCCTTTAGATGTGATTTAAAATATTCCTACTTCATTTTTTATCATAGGTTCTATAATAGGATTAAGTAATACAATAATCATTCAAAACCTCATAAAATGATATACTTAAACCATTTCAAAAACATTTAATCTTATGAAAATTCATCGTATTACGATCTAAAATAATATAATCAGTTCCAAGGAGGACAACCAAAACTATTTTACATTTTCCATATCAGTTATCTCTTTTTTAATAATTATTATCTCAAAAATAAGAACATTGTAATTCTCTACTTTCCATCTACCATGTATTTTCTATAAACAATAACTTTATAATGAATCATTATTCTTTATACCATTAAACATATGATATAAAATATTTAGTAAAAACATAATGTTGTAAAATCCTTAAATATTTCAAAATTCATATTATGAGGACATTATTTATTAAATACATTTACAAAATATATCTTATATCCAAAAACTAAATCACATTTATCATTCCATTTTACTTATATCAATAACATATTCTTGACCTTGACCCCATAACTTCTTATAAGGTATATTCCCTTTATACACAGGTAATTACTATTAATACTGTACCAACTATTTATAGTTGTAACACTGAATAATAGTGTTTTATTTGTTTCCTTTTCATTATTTTTCATGGAGACGATTTTCCTGTATATATAAAAAACTCCAAAACCATTAAATTTTTTCTTAGGTTGATTATATAAAAAATTATCACATGTTAGTAAATCCTTCATTACCCATGACCTATTTGACTCAATACCTTATTCATAGTCTCCAGAATACATGTTCTTCACTTGGATTCCATTTAATTTTATAGGATATTGATAATTCCTTTTCAATTTCACATAGAATATATGACTATCTCTTCTAACGATGAAAATATCTATGAAACTAGAACCCTTTAGAGATTTGGATTCAGACCTCTATATAAGTAGTAAATAATTTACTTATTATTGTGTATATAATCCATATAATACTTAGATAACGCAATAAACTTATCTTCAAAATATACACCCCAATCATCATCCATTTTCGTTAGTCTAAAGAACTTTCTCTTCATTTCAATTTTTTGATCATGAGGGAAGTGTTTATCAAGTTATACCTCCTTAAAAGTTATTCATTCCATGATTTATATTTCGTATTCCTCCCAAGTATTTTGGATCCATTACCACCATTGATGAGAATCTCCATTGAGATAATACACTAAAATTATATCCTTTTCCTTTTCATCACAACATAATTCATTGAATATATTCGCCATTATATTATTGCATTCATCAATAACTATTTGTTGAGTAGTCCAGAAAAACGATTGGGAAGCTTCCATATAAACCATTACAACATCATAGAATCTCATTATGGAACGTGCTACTCCATCTGAGAAATGATATGTTTCATAACCTAGTTAATATGCTCTAATATATCTATAACATTCTAACAACCAATAAAAGTTATACCATCATTCTCACTAGGGAAACCTCTACATTTTCTATGAGTATTGATACCATTATTTCATTCAAGTTCAATTTATAAATAATGTAATATACTATATTTTATCATAACATCATGTATATATTATATAATACTAAAACTAGTGAAATACATAACATGAATTGAATAAATTATGTGTATCTAATCTCATGATCACAAATAAGGTTTATTTTCGGAAATATCTAATTTTAAATCTATTATAATGCTTGGAAAAGAATATGTGAATTATCCTAATCATATTCTCTTTGACCGTCGAAATAGTTGCGTAGTAAGGATCGTTGTCTTGTAAAAGTTTATGCTCGATTTATGTTCGATGAACAATTTTTGAGTTGTTACCTATTAGTAAATTTTTTGTAGAACCATGTCCACATGTTATATCGAGATAGGGATTCATTTCTAGGAATAAATAAATAACTAATTCATTAACAATATTCACAGAAGATTATATATAATTATCCTCAAAGTCTACCTTACATATATGTTCCCTCATCAATGTCTTCTATGTCTATATTCCATGTTAGGTACTAAACAACCTTTGATACCCACTGTAATACCACAAATACTTGGACCGAGATCTATTGCAATAATTAATTAAACTATCTAGATTATAATGGATAAAATCCCAATGAATTGAATTGTTTATAAATTTTGTAAAAGTATATTACATATATTATTCCCATAATAGATTGGGAAAATAAAATAAATCATAAAATAAGTAAAATCATAGCATCCATGAAACACATTCAAAATATTTCTCTTCATAAAAAGGGGAATGGAAACAAAATAATAGTGATATAAAATTCATATAAAGGGGATGTAAAGTGGAAAAAATAATGAATCTACAAGAATAAATTAACATGTCAAGGCAAATAACAAATAATGGATTTCATTTAAATAGTGCATTAGGAATAATGAATAAGGAAAGAAAAATAACTAACACACATGCCATTTTATCAATAAAATGAGAATGAAATGAATCCATAGATTTTATAACATTAAAACATCATGGATGACAACTATAATATCTTAAATATATATAATTTAAATTATTAATTATTGGACATCTTGTATAAGAAACATAAAAAACTATATCGTCTGAACCATTCACAATACCGATTGAAACAACTTGTAGGAACCCATTGAATTTGTACAACTGATTTTTATCACGAGGATTTTTCAATACATCAAGGGGAAATATAAATTTTGGGGCCGAAATATCGTTTAGATTTAAAATATATCCTCATATCATATGATCTATTAATAAATATTTCCTTATCAAATATCCATATTGAATAAAGAATGCTAATTTCTTAATATATCCCAAGACAATAAAAAAATTGTCAACATAAAAACTGTGTGAAAAAATATTCTAAATCTTTGAAATATATAATATCTATCAAGAAATAATGGAGATATTTGATGAATTTTCCAAAGAAAAATTATTATTGTAAAATGATTATTTCAAGAGAAATTTAACAATCACAAATGAAAGTGATGTTGTAAAGAAAACATTTACCAATTTTTAACTTTTATGTTAACCCCCATGGGAAAGAAAATTATAAGTGATACAAAAAATACCTGGATATATGATTAAAATATTTTATTAATTGAAAAAGTGGAAGTATATACACCACATTCATGTGAATTGATGAAATACAACCAATAAGTCTAAATGGAATGTAAATTGGGATGAAATCCATTATATTGAATTTTTTGGGGTGAATGTCCTTTGAACTCATTAATAATTGTTTTATGATTGTTATTAACCTATGGAAGAACACTAATAATATTTATAATATCATATATTAACTCCATATAAAAATCTTATTACATATTTTTTTATCAATATTTCATTAATTTCACAATCTCGGGTGGTAATTGCCATGATTTCTTTAGAATGTTTCGACTTGTCACTTATAGTTCGTATTAATTAGATAAAGATTTAATTATATACATAATTTAAATCATGATTTTAATATCATATATATTCATTATAAATGTATTTACAATAATTTATAATCCTTGGATATAGGATAATAAATGCATTGTTCATTGAGACTGTATGTCATATGTTCGCATGAACACTACTTCCATTTTGTTTTCATATTAATTGATTGAAAAGTAAATAATATATATGTATATTATAATTATAGTGTAATATTTTTTTTCATATATGTCACATTTTATTATTTAAATTATTGTTAATACATTCTATTTATTGCCTGAACGAATCACATCTTTTTCAGGTGGTGATAGTCCACACGACCCAAAATGATGTTATCGTATTCCCACAAAATGGAAAACAAACTGGTATGTGTTATATAAAAATTATAGAAGTATAAAGATATAAAAAATATCACATATATCATATATAAACTATAAATTCACCATTATTATAACTCTGAAAGATGGTTATGGAAGAATGAATGACCTTGGTTCATGAGGCGGTAGTTCACCATACACACAAATGATATTGCTTATCCTGTATGATGGATGTGTGTGATGGTGTAGTTTGAAATCATAGGATAGAAAATTGTATTATATTTGGGATATTGTTTTTATTATGTAGTAATGGTATTAGAAAAATTTAAGTAGTGGAGAACTAAATGAATCAAAAGTGATTGTTGAAGAATGTTACCACTTATTGGGGTAACTCCTTTTAGTTTTAAAAAAACTAAATCCTTGGTTAGATTTTTTCCAAAATAGGGGATCCAGGGGTAAGGGCTATGTTGGGAAAATAGTTTTTCTTCTTTTGGGTGAGAAAATTGGTTTTATATGTGTTCATATATGGGGGGAGTGACTTCCATTTCACAGTGGGGGAAGAGTGGTATAGTTATGTTTTTTTTAGAGGGAATACCACCTATATTTGTTCAATGTGAAGATTATAAAACAATGAACCAATATAAAAAATGTGAAGATAAGGTCAAAATATTACCATCCAATAAATTTTGGAAATGTTGGTAGTTCTCCTTTTTCGTTTAAGATTAATGTTTACTCCTATATAAAACTAATTTTTCTCTTAATCATTATAATTAATTTTACATATTTTCACTATTATTTTTTTAATTTTTTTTGATTATATCACTATAAATTATATATTATTATAGGTAAAAATATTTAATCAATTATTTCAAATTAAAATCTAATAAACGGCTAGATTTAATTTAAAATAAATCCTGGAGAAGGGATCACAAAGAAAGTTTTTAAAATAAATATTTTTAAAAATTAAATTTTTTTATATAATATTTCATTGTAAAATTTTTTCAAATGAAAATAATTAAATTAAATGATATATAATTTATATTATTTTACATTTATTTCAAATTTTAATATATTTAATGCATTAAAATAAGAAAATAAAAAAAATAAGATTTCCTTTAATATTTAGTATTTTCAATTTTCATCCCAAAATGTACCTTCTCTAGAATATAATAAAAACCACCATAACCTAATATTCATTATTATAATTCAAAATTTATTTTTATATTGTAATATTAAATTTATAAAGGTTTCGAATTTCAGATTTAAAATGGTTCTACATTAAAGAGCGGTAAAACTACATTTATAAAAATATATGTTTTTATGTGTAAAGTTGGGTTTGTTCTTATCCTATGCCTATAAAATATTTTATATTATTATAAAGAATAATTTTTGAATATAATATATATTTATATAATTAATATCATTCAATAATAGTAACATATTTAAAATATTAAGATAAAATTCCTTTGGACTAAAAAAATTGTTTTTTATAAAATCATTTCAATTATATTCATTTCATTTGTATATTGATTATTAATTAATTGGTAACCAATAAATTCAACTATAAAATTATATAAGATAAATAATATTATTCATAATCTACAATAAATTTTCTAGGATATATTTTATAATATTAAATAATAATATCATTAATAATATATTATTGTTTTGTAAGAATTTGTCTTGTGTGTTACGTAAGCCATCAATGAAAGTCAGTGTTGCATGTAACACAAGATACCCACGATGTTCATTATAGATAAATAGAAAAATTATATTTAATGTTAAAAAATGATAACTTGTTTTTTTTTGTATAAATAAAACTAGGAAAAAAATATTTCTGAAAGGAAAATATTGCAAAGTCTTGTGGTGTTGCAAATCATATAGAATTAATTGGATTATTTAAAAAAATTGATATATATTTATATTTAAAATTTAAAAACAAACATATCGTTAGAGTAAATTTGATTAAAAGAAAATAAATCCTAGAATTTTGAAAATTGGTCATATTTAGTATTAACCCAATAATAAATCATATCAGAAAAATGCCAAACAAATTACCTTAAGATTATTTTGAAATTATTATTTTAAAAATTAAGACTATTTTATCAAGTATAATTTGAAAACTTTATAGAAAATAGTAATAATAAATGTATAATTTTAGGTTTAAAATAAATTAAAAACCATTATATATCTAATAACCAGCATTATATAAATGTTAAATTATTTTTGAAATTATATTATCTATATATTTAGATAAACTCACTAACCTATAGTTGATAACACAATTAACAATGATAAAAATACATTACCGAGATAAGTCAATTCATTGTAAATTATCTCCTTTAATATTAAATAATTTTATTTTAATTTCAGTTCTAATTTAATACAGAATTATGAACAAATTTTTTTTACTTACAAATTGTCAACATTAATTTCATAATTTGTTAACTCATATTCAATCATGCCAAACAATTCCATTGTTATAATGGATATTTTCAAAAAATAATAATCTAATCATATTTCATGGATTGTTTAAGTTAAATTTTGTGTGCATTATATGCTATTGAACATAGTTTAATTTTTATAAAAATAAAATAAAATATAAATTTGTTATAATATACTAGATTAAGTAACACATAATTATATTTTTAATACATTAAAAAATAAAACCATTCTCCAAATAAAATGAAAAACATAAAGTGTGTACATTGAAATGAAAATATATTATTCTTTATAATTCATTAAAAGTATGGTGTTTATTGAGAGTACGGTATGATGAAAAAATCAGAACTCCCAGACAGTGTGTCAATATGTTGTTAAAAACAGACAACATATTGGACATGACCGTCCATAAAATTCATGGAATTTTAGTGGCACTAAATGTTCAATGATGATAGGGAAGAGATATTTTGGGTCTCGGGACATGTCTATTTTTATGTAAAATGATCATACACCCATAAAATGGGTTATTCCTATTTATATTAAACATAATTCGTGAGAGGAATTATAAATTTATGCTTCAGTTTTATAAACATTTTGGAAAATATTTTAAGTTATGACTTCTTCATAACTAATCAGAAAAGCGAAGATCCAGAATATTTAATTATTTGAAAATTATTTAGTAATGATATCTTATTTGTTAAAGAGTTCAATTTTTTTAAATTAATCACTACATTATAATATAATTTAAATAGATGTGATATCACAGTACCGCATCGAATGAAATTACAATCTCATACCATACTATATGAGAAAAACATCACATATAAGTTTTTAATTACCAATATCCCCTTTATCAGTGTCTCATCTATCAAGTCAAATAATCATCCCACAAAAATTCCATGATTTCATTATTTCATTATCTAATAGTTTCAACACCATTATATCATTAAAAATTAAAAATAATTTTTTTTGTTTATTGTTTGACTACTTAGTTCACCAAACTAATATCATCATTAAATAATTATAATTATATTTCACGATCTTCACTCTTCAAAAGAAACTACATAAAATTATCCCTCACTATTAAAATTTTCTTAGAGTCTCTATTTAAAAAAACCCATTTTTAACAACATATATGTTATCAATTCATATTACCTTTATAATAATCACATGTTCACTACTAAAACTCATAATATCCAAAAATAAATGCTTTAACCTCTATAAAAATATAATTTTTTATTTGTCTTTATTAATTATTCTAATCTATAGTTATTACCCCTAACTATCGATAATTTATATTTCTAATTGCATAAAATATTTAAAAAAGTATTGTATCGTTATTTATTCATCTTCATTAAATTCAACTATATTTCCACAATTCAATTAAAATATGTTCTCTAATAATTTCTATTATCTATAAAATAAACAAAATCATTAAATATAAAAAAATTCTTCCATCATGGAACATAATAATATTTGACAGTCTTTTTTAGATAGTGATAGATAATAAGATTTACCATTTAATATAATCATGAATATGTTGAAAAATTCTATATATTAAAAATTATTCAAAACAAATTATTTATTTGTATAATTCATTAACATAATTTACACACATGGTTTGGTAATTAAATTTCTCTTCATGACTCTCAAGTTGTCATTGACATTTATTACTTACATATAATGTCATCAAAATAAATCACAAATAATATCATAAATTTTTAATCATTTCATTCCTTATTTATATCTCTAATAAGTTTAATTCACATTAGTTATAATAATATCATTCCCTTTATTAATATTTTAGAAAAAATAGAGAAAATAATTCATCTCAAATACATAAAAATGCTTATGATAAAAATTATTCTATATTTAATTAAAATAATAATCATATTAATTAATATTTTATCAATTTATTTCTATCCAAAAACAATATTATAATCCATGTCTGACAATTTCACCACTAAATATCATTGCCAACACCATAAAAATTATTGGTCATCATTGGATGACAATCATTGAAGAAAAAAATGAAAAAATGGTCAATATCAATATCTAATTATTTAAAAAAAATGTCCTTTAAATATTCATATAATGATGTGAAAATATCCTTATAGTGATCTATGTGAGAGAACAAGTAAAATGGACTATCCATTTATGAAATACTAACATTAAGAGAAACTTATACAACAAAATGAAACATTCATCATGAATTACATGGTCGGATAGGGTCCTAGGCCATAGTTTAGAATTACTTAATACATTTTGGTATACGAATATTCATCTCTATATCACAAATATGTACATAAATTTATCATGAATTTTATATTATACATGAATGTTATGAGTATAAGAATCAAAATAGAAGATAATAATATTAAATTATTATCATTTTACTATACACACACATATATATATATATTAATATAAAAATATTTAGAATCAATTATATGTAGGATTATTTCATTTTTTAATTAATATGTAATTTTATATATTATATATTTTTATAGGGTTATTTATAATAAAAATTGATTAAAATTTTCATATAAAATTAATGCGTATTTTAATGTAAACTGTTTGTATTTATCTATCAGTCTATAAAACACTCCACAAATTATCTTCTTAAAAGTTAACCCATTAATATAGAAACATACATATACAAATGTATATATATATATATATATATTAATTTTCAATGATTTAATATATTGAATAAAATTAATTAACTCATATATTGAAAAATTTTATCACTTGAATCTACAAGGCCAGATGTACAACCCTTTCTTCCATTGCAATTTATAATTTTGAATGATTATATATATATTCTCAGTAAAATTTATTATTTTTCCTAAAATTGATATAATTTTCATGATGATATATCTGATCAATAAATATAAAACATAAATATTTGAATTTTTATGTATTATAAATTGGGCACAAATCCTCTCCCTACATTATCTTCCTAACAATACCTTATAAAATTTAAAAAAATTCCTTCAGTATAAAGTTACAAAAATTTACAAGACCATAAAATATGTTCATATTTGAAATTTTTAGTTACATGATTTCATGTCCTAAATAGAATATTGGGATTAACAAACAACATTAGGAGATTAACCTCAATCTATATCATGAAATGTTGATATTATATATTAATTATGATTATTACAGTTTATCAAAATTTATATGAATTTACATCTAAGAGTTTATCCATATAATATAGGATATCACATTGTCTAATATGGTAAAAAAAGAAATAAATAATTTCATATAAGCTATCCATAACAAAATTCATATTGAATCTTCAATCATGGATAAATTATCCAACATTAATGGTTGACTCCATTTAGAGAATTTTCTTAGATTATTTTATCCAACTAGAATATTTCTCGAAATTATAATAAACCGACAGTATCATGTTAAAATAATGATTTAATATATTTTCATTTTTATAATTTATATTTAATACCCCTATTTCCAATTTTATAATTAAAATGATGATAAAAAATTTGAAAAACATCATCATAATGTAAGATACCTATACGAGACACTATAAAGAACTATTTTTTATTTAGGAAACTCCATTGATGTAGAATTATTGATTTTATCCTCTTATATAAAATATAAATATTTTGTTTCTTAAAAATTTAAAATAACATATTTTCACTTACAAAAATTCCCAATAAATAAATAAAAACATCATTGAATCCATTGATGTCCATAGTTAATTTCCAAATTTGGGTTATGATAAATTAATAATTAAAAAAAATATTTTTTTATTTCCATAATGTCGCTATAAAACAATTACCCATTATGTTATTCCATAACTCATCATACTTAAACATTAAGAAGATTAATAAAAAATATCCACCAAGAATGTACCATCACAACTAATATTGCCTTAAAAATCATAAAAAAATACTTTAACCATACTCAATAAAAAATAGATCTCAATTTAGCTTCACTAACTCATAAACATGAAAAAACATTGGAATAATCATATCAATATTATTTAACAAACCAATCATATATTTTACTGAACATACCACAAATAATTATATAATCATGTGAAGTCAATCTAACTATTTAATTACTACCAATTTACCTCAACACAAATAATTTCTCAACACATGGATTACTGCTCAAGCTAAATACAAAATTATAATTGATCCTTATATAAAACTCAATGTTATTTTATATAACAAGATATAAAACTCTAAACCACTGATCTCTCATTAATATAATTAATATTAAAATAAATAAAAAGTTACATTAGATCCTCAACACATTCTTATATTAAATTTTTTAATATCATACATCACAAAAAAATTTGTTTACCAAACAGAAATCAGTATGATCCTAATGAAATAATATTAATTTATATAAAATGAAACACCAAACGTATTATTCAATCTCTAACATCATAAAAAATTTATGACCATGATTTATCTTCATTTTCATCTCTTTTAACACTCTAAAAAAAATTAAATACTAATAATATCTACTTTCAATTATTTAATTAAAATAGGCCTTAGTGTATTCACAATCTCTATTTTAAGGATTCTATTATTAAATAGTTATCATACTAAATACGTGTGTTACTAGAAGTGATCAATTTTCAAAATTATTTAATGTATATATGCCACTCATACTTCCACATATAATGTAGAAGTTCTTAAATACAACAAACTGATCATTATCAACATCTTATAAACCCTCAAGTAACACCTTAAAAACCAATGTGTCACCTAAATAACATATATCAACCAATTTTAATATACTATTATTATTTTCTATCTAATTGAGGATATATTATATGAAATATTTCCTATGACTCTTTTGAAATATTTGAGTTTAGAACTAAAATGAATTGTATGATATTAAAACCACGTTAAAAAATATTTAATTCACAATAAATTCAAAACTGAACAAGTTGATTTGTTATGTTCTCTTATTATGTAACTATATAATATTTAAGTATATAAAATAACTATACAATTCCTTTATTTTTCATGAATATATATATATATATATATATATGTTGGGGGGTAATCAAAAGTCCAATCACTCATATTCTTATAATTATCCCACTATTCTTCACCATAAATTCACAAAACATTAATATTCCCATAAAAAAGATAATTATAGATAGAATAAAAATAATAAAATACAACCAATTATGGTGTTCCCTTTTATATTAATTGATAATAAATACATCTCCATCAAAATAATTTATCTATCTATTATCAACAAGGAAATATCCTTACATAAGAAATTTATTATAAAATTGATTTTTCTTTATGATAAACCATTATACAGAATTCAATCAGACAGAATTAGTGTATTTAGAAAAATCACTGTGAAATATTTTATAAACAAATCCCATTATATCCATCCTGTCATAGTATCCTGTTGGTGGTACTCCAATCGTTGGATAGTGAGCAGTCTCAACTATAGATACTGACTAAAACCCAAGGAATTTTAAAATATCCACATATTAAAATTCCAAATCCCAATTATGTAATATCTTGAATATTATTAAAGTGCATATTATGTACAATTTTTTTTGGTATTTCTATGAGGCGATAGTACACCATAATGAAAGATTCTTATCATTTCCATCTCACATATATCATAAATCAGTATCATTATAATAAAATTTGGACATTATCCCATCTCATTATCTATGAATGTCTTGGTTCATTATAAAAATCCTAAAACTAGATATATATATATTCAAATATTAATAATAACTACCCATTATTTATGAAATTACATAGATCGTTATTAATTATTTCTCATGTAAAATATTAAGAACATATCATTATGTAATGAGATAATATAATACTTGGATAATTACCAAAATATTTAATTCATTTTACCCAATTATTATCTCTAAAGTATTATATAGGAATTTTTATATTAGTCCTCGAAAAGTGTATATTTTGAGAATATTCCATCCACCATCAACCTCTTAAAAGTCTTCTGTTATGACTAAATGAGAAAACATTCCTTAAAAAATTTATTCTATAATATCCTAACCGAAACTCACAAATTTATAACATGAAAATATAATACAATTATCAAAGGAAAATATATCTCATACAAATTTATAAATAAGATAACTCGCTAAGAATGATTCTAATAGAAAAATGTCTATAAATTTTATATAAATTAGTATAAAAATTGTTCAAATTTACCAGAAATCATAACATACTACATACTAACAAGACGGATCATCCACTATATTATGAAAGAAAAATTTATAATATAATAAAATTGAATCATATATAAAAATATATAAATAAAAAATGTATGTAAATGAATGATTGAGCATATATAAATAATTATCCTAGAAATTATTTAATAAAAAATAATTATAAATACATAAATCATATATATAGTCATTCTAATGAATAATACACACCATTACTAATAAATACTTACATAAATATCTATTATTCATATTTATCCAATATCTTTATCTACTTATTTGTTCATCACATGATTAAGAAACATTGATGTTTATAGAGGGGTGAACAATATTACATGGTATGGTCATCTCAAGTAGTAATACAATAAAAGAAAAACATTGGCATTTAAATCAAACAATTATATATAATGTATAGACAATAATAGAATCACAACACTTCAACATTAGACATAATATTATTATTGGCCATTAATTATAAAGATACATATATCGTTTTCACTTTATAGTCTCTAAATTACTATCAATTCAATTTATATGCACACATTTCTAATTTCTAAAATATCATAACAAGAAGATACCCAATAAATGATATCTTGTAAGAGAGTCGATAGGTATTCATAATTATGGGGGACACCTATCATTATAGAGTATATATTGTCAAAGCTATCAAGAAATACATATAATCTCCCTATTTCAATCTTCAAGGATGTTATAACTCATACGTACCATAAATGGAATGTAGAAACTTTAGAAAATAATATATGGGATAATAATATATTTTAATATACATTCATTAATTTACTACCTAACTTATCACTGTATATGTATTATTGTGTGATATGGTGGACATACCGCAATAGAAATATCATACAATAGAATAGGTTTTATATATGGATTTCCTAAAAAGAGATTTTTCAGGTGAAATATAAAAATTACTTTGTATGTCATCATCTAAATCTATACAATATCTGTGGGTGAGATATTTTTTAAATAAAATGGATGAAACAAAATTAATTTCAAACTAGATCAATTGTAAAAAATTTGGTTGAATTGTTAAAATTTGGATAAATACACATGTGTGTCATCAATTGTATCTCACCCAATGAATTATGAAAAATAGAATATATTGTTGGTTATCATCTATAATAGAAATCACATGATGTTTTTAATACACTATAGCTTTTATGGGTTTCGAATTTATAGTGGAATAATTTTGTTTTAATTTTATGAATAGGTTTAAATTGATAATTCATGTTTACATTATAATTTCTAAGTTTTAACATCTTAATAATATGTTCATGGAATTCATAATGAGTAATCATTAATGTTTATGTGCTTATTTGAATAGTCTAGTGGATCTAGGTGAACCTATAGTGAGATATAAATATAGTATCTCTATCCCTGGAAGGGCTAGTCTTGTGTGGACTTCGTGGAAGAGGGAGAAATAAATAGGTATAAGAAATGGATTCCTGGTCTTGGAATGGTGTTTAGATATGTAAACTTTGGAAAATATGTAAGGGGAGTATCATGTTTTTGTTCATGTTGCCTTTGGAAAATGTTGATGGGTGAGGGCCAATACCGTGGTTTTAGGGTGTCTCAGATTGTAGCCCCATTGGGGGAAACGAATAGGTATAGGGGGTAAAATATGGTGTTATATATTTCAGGTTGTATAGATGCCTTTATGAATCATTATCGAGTGATGAAGCCTAGAGAGTGTCACTCATTAGGTCATTCCCATTGCGTTATACCTGGGTATGCCCCAAGACATAGTGTATGTCATGGTACTTACTGTTATTTTCATACTAATTGTTAAATTCTTGAGGTTTTATGTTTTATAAAAAATTTTTATCAAGGGATGTAGCCACCATTTCTTATCATTCCTTATTAACGACGGAATAAGATGTATTTCTAGCTTTCCACCTTTTACTCCCCTTGATTTGGGGTAGTGTTTTTCTATTATTTCATTTGGAAATCTGTTTAATCCTCATATTATTTATTCTTCATTATTATTCATTTCTATCCTATAATTAACATTGAATTTGATTGGAGTTTGAGTTATGCTTTAACTAGATCATGGTGGAATCATCTGATTCTTATAAGGATGGGTTATATTATTCCAATAGGATGTTTGAATGGATGATCACACATCATTTCATATTGATTTTAGGACGTTAATTTCCTAAGAATATGTTTCATGATGTTAATATTAAATTAACATATACAGTTATTTAGTAGATTCTTCATGTGTGATATTTTTCCTAGGATATTTTTGAGATTTTTCAATAGACCTTATTCTAGAGTCTGGTTATCATTTTGGAATTTCTAGGTCATTAGGTGAGTAATTAATACATTATAACTAGTAAGTTTCATTTTTAAATATTTATTATACATTCTTAAATGATTTAAAATAACTATTTAAACAATAATATCCAATTTTAGGATATCATGGTTTTATTTAGATCTTTTGGATTAATGGTGACGGTTCGACGAAACATGGATGAGCTTGGATGAGTGTCAACACATTGTTTGAGTGGATAATGACTTTTTTGATATAGATATTATATTCATTTCCTCAGTCTTTTAAAAAATTAGAGATGTTTTTTAAACATTACATAGAAATATTTCACAGATTTCAACAAAAATTATTCATTTACCATAAGTTATTCATCTGTCTATGTCATCCTAATAGTAAACATAACCATATAGTCTACTAAATAATTTTAAGGTGGTGACCTTATCGACTGACATTTGAGAGAACTAATAATAGTGTTTATTCCAATTGTTAGTTTTATTTGAAAGGTAGATTATTCCTAATAAACTATTATTTTAAAAATATTACATTAAAGAAAATGGTGTTGAATGGAAATTGGATCATTTAAGAGATGAGTTGTGAAAGTGTTCTTCAAAACAGAAATGGGTTACACAAAGAATTTTTCAAAATTATTTTTCTAATGGAATAGTGTGAGTATAATAACATGTTATGGAAATCAAATTTTTTTTCAAATGGGATTTCAAATTGGATTTAATGGAATAAAAATTTGATTGGATAATATCATTTTGGATAGTTTCACAGTGTGTGTGTGGTACCCATTTTTATAATTATTGTATGCTCATTCTTCCTTATTATTTTTCATGGTGGTTATATAATCATTTACTGAGATAGAAGTTTGTGTTATTATGAATTTGGAATCATTTCTTGTGGTATCAATGTGATGTTTTGATCTTGATAGATTTGAAATATCCATTTGGGGGTATATATGGTTGAAAAGGAACCATGCGATGGTTGATAGTGGTTATGACAAAAAGTACGGTATTTGGAAGGGAGATAAAAATATAACCAAGGAACCCATATACATTGTCCTTGTTGTAACTTGAAATAGGGGGCCCTTGGAGGGTGCCATAGTATTGTAATAACCCTCACGAGGGTACGTTCGAGATGCGACTCTAGTGACTACATTAGGTTTCACATATTAGTGGCCAAAATTGATTATACAGGATGGTTCTAGCGAATTGGAATCCCCCATAGTTATATGATATGTTTTTGGATGGATGTACATCCATACTTACTAACAACTAAGGGCCTTTTGATTGTTGAATTCCAAGTTTTTTATCCCAAATTTTAAAAAAATTACATTATATGATTGAATTATATTGAGGCATAGTGGGATTTAGACATAATTACTAATATATAATTCCCTGGGGAATTAATCATCAAATTCACTCTGTTTTTTTAATTATGAAATCCATATATGTTCTTCATAGATATGAATGGAGAACTGATTTGGAATGATTTGGATGAAATTCTTATATTTTTATAGACAACATTTTTTGAATTATTCATATAATCTCCTTTAAATTGTAAGAGTCCATTTTATTCGTATGAATTAATAAAACCAAAATACTTATGGATGTCTCCCTTGTACATTTGATTTCTAATTTATAATTCCTTATTAATGTTCTGTAAATTCATATGGACCACTAATTTAGACTATGTTAGATGGGTTCCTTGTATTTGTATAGACAATTGGTTTCAATTTTCTTTAATGGTTTCCATTGATTAGAATGTGAATATATATGTTTTTACTAGGTTATGATATTGGGAATATATGATGGCCTTGATATTATTAGATTTTCTAGGTTTTTCCTCCTATGAATCAATTCTTTAACCTTTTATTAGGTTGGTTCATGGCATGGATTTTTCATGGAATAGAACGAAACCATACACAAAGATACTCTAGCACTGGCTAATGTAGATATTATATTAGTTATTATTTTCTAGGAAGGTCTTGGATCCCCATGGTGGATACCTATGTTCATAGATAAATCATCTTTTTCCAAGAAAGAAATGTTAATGTTTTTCAGAATATTTAGTTTTTGAATTTCATGGGATACAAAACATTTTATAATATTATTTTCATGTACATCCAATTGATCAAAATAACATTCAACATTTTTGAGGAATTGGGGGTTCTTATATTTTCATTGGACATATCACCAAAGGGAATAGACAGTATGTTTTTTGATGTAAATTGGAAGAACAAAATATTTTTCTTAAAATGTTGATTTCCGGGAGATTGAAATGTGGTATAGGTTTTGTGGGTCCTTGAGGAAGAGCTCTCAACAAGATTGATTTTTTGAGTTGGGTCAAAGGACAACATAATTTATTTTTATAAATCATTAAGAATGTACTATACAGTGTGTAATTTATCATTTATAATGATAGTTTTTTCATATATAATTTTGGGTTACCATATTTGGGTTGATTTATCATATATGTAGATTTATGTAATTCTATTCTTGATTATAATGGCCCATGTGGCTCTGTATTTTATTCTTATATGTTTTTGGGATGTCTATTATATGAATGATTCAATAAATATATTGTGAAACATTGGGCTTGAAACATAATCATTACATCATAGAAATTAGTATCCCATATTAATTCTTATACCCTGAATATGATTTACCATCCTATAGTACATGAGGATGTGTACCTAATTTCATATATCATTACATATGTGTGAACCATTTGAGGAATCTAGGTTGGCATGTTTCAAAGTGGTATCAGAGTTATTTTAGTAAGGTATTGTTATATATAAATAGTTTTAGATTGTTGGGAATCGAATGAAATATCAAGATCATTCCTATCAATCATTAATTTCATCTAAACCCAATTGAGAAGGTGACATCCAGTTTTGTGGTTGTCCAATATATGATTAGTAATGTAGTGTCTTATGATGAGAATTCAGTAGTGAGTTGAATTGGACTTGATATAAGGCATGGATCTACACAATTATCCAAATTCATTCATATCCATCATGATTGTGTAATTTTGAGGGAATTATAGATTAATTATTAGGAAATTATACATGCATCTATGGGTCGTGTTATTTTTGATGACACCTCATTTGAATCTGTTGCTAACTGAAGAAACTTTTATTATAGACATTTTATTTATGAATATTTTATAAGCAGTTGTTAGATAGATATTGTATTATATGGGGTTGTTTGAATAAATCATTAATATATTTTGATTATGATATGATTTTTTTGGATGACTTTGGATGTCCATTTTTTAGTTCATATAAAATTCATAACAGACATGGTTTTTAATGGAAAATACATATGGTCATGCATGGGGTGTGTGAATTTTTTTTAATAGTCAGTTTTACTTGTAATGACTCATGAATCGTGTGATTCTAAAAAGATTATACTTTTAATGATTTTTAATGTATAAATAAAATTTACTCTAAAACATGATTTGTATATTAGTTTTGGAAAATAATATTAGTTTTTAGAAACTGACTATCTAGGATAATGATTTTTGGTGATTTCACTTGTGATTATACAGAACCTTGACATGAAGGGGTATTCTTAAAAATTTAGTGAATTTTATTGTACAATAAGGAATATGGTATATTTCTGGTAATATATAGCTTTAGTAATAAGCAATATGGTGTTTTCCCATATTTCTTATTTGTGTTATTTTATTAAACTGAATTTTTTGGGTATATTAAATTTTTGATGGATCATATTGGAATGTTTATTTCAAATATATGCATGAATATAGGAATTTCAATCCTTATAGGGATTTTATTGTATGATGATCCCCAAGGAGGACCAATTCCCTAGTATACTATTTGTTTTTCATGTGATACCAATTATGTGTTTTAGAACCCCAAATGGGTATTTTAGCAACCTTAGCTATCACATGATATTGAGATGGGAATAAGGTCCTTGTTTCCCGAATCATTTTGAATGAAAAATTAAAAATAGGTTTGAATACATGTCATAATACCTATAGATGCAATCCAGAGTAGTATAAGTATAGTCATGTGACCTGGGGGGTTTATTTTTGTGGTTTAGTGGATATTCTAGGGTTGTTTTGAGAGATATTTATATCTCCATATCATTATAGATATTGAATGTTGGACCTACGTAAATATAGGTGAGTTGATGAGATTGTGTATTGAACCCCATGATGTGTGTTTTCTTATTTTCAATAGTTTTTTCCTGTTGATTTTGAATTCATAATGGTGATTAAAATTGTAGGGGAGCACCACAAGTTGAAATCAGTAATTGGTAGATGATTCTTATAGTGGAAATCCAACAAGCCTCCAGATAGATTGACCATTATCACTTCACTTTTTTTTGGTATTTTTGGGGACTATATGAATATTTTTTGGTAATATTATATGATTTTTAAGAGAATATTAAATTCAATATCATATAAAATATGTATCACCAATCATAAAATGACAATGAATTATTGTTATTTAATTCTAAATAGTATAACTAATATGTAAAATCATCAAGAATGAATAGTATTAACTGCATTATGAAAAATATAATTGTTCTAATAATTACCCGTATATTAATTTGTTATTAATAAATAAGGTTTATTTTTTTAGTAAATCCATTTTATTATTAAGAAATATGTTTCAACCAAAATGGGGTTCTATCAATTCTTTGTAGAATATATTATAATTAATTTATGGAAAATTTAGAAAATTAATTTGAAAAAATGATCTTTATATTTTAAATCATCATGTCAATGTTATCTTAGTGCGAATGTTTGAGAATTTTTTGAAAAGTAGTATTTTCAATTTAATAATAAATATTTATGGTTTTTATAGAAAAAATATTTTATTTTAAGTTATTTATAATTAAAAACTAAATTTTGTATTAGTTTTATAATTTAATTTTTTTCATTTTATGATGTTATAGTCCTTTTGATGAAATTTGTAATTTAATTTAATATAAAAACACTTCTCTATAATAAAATTCATTTTTCTGAAGTAAAAAAATATAATTGAGTTTTGCTGGGTTGATTTTATTTTATATTCTACCACTTCAGTGTGTTTAATTTGGAAAAATCGATTCAATATTTGAAATTAGGAGAAAATATTTTGAAAATAGGTTCCTTTTATTTTTAGTCGATATGAATTTTAACCATAGTAATTTTTATTAACTAGGAAATTGTTAAATAGGTTAATTAATGTTTTTTGACCTCACCTTTTTTATAATCCCAATTATGCCTTCACATACATTTATAATCCCAATTAATGTTTATCTATATTCAAATTCTCTCAATATATGATATTCTATTATCAAGATGATAATAATGCTAAAATAATCCTTGAGATATGTTAATCATTGGTTATCTATGTTTAACTTATAAATTAATTCTAACCCAATCAGATATGTTTTGCATAAGACAGATACATGTTTTTCACTGATCTGCATATAGCTACTGATAACAGAGCTACCAGTACCTAGTCTACCGATAGCCAGAGTCACTAATAATCTAAGGCTACCGATATGTATAGATCTACCGACAGAAACTGAGCTACTGATAGAACATGCCTCCCGATATGCTTATGTCTTCTAGTACACTTCATCGCTAATATGTATGGAGCTACTGATATGATGAAGTATACCGATTGAACCAGTTCACAGACAGTTGCCGATAGAAGTCTGCCGATAGATCTACCGATACAACTACAGAGTCACTGATACATCGAGCTACCGATATCCCATGATCTATCGATGGATTAAGAGCTATTGATGGATTAAGAGCTACCGATAATAAGAGCTACCGATAGAATTAGGTCACCAATATATATAAAGCTACCGATACATGTTCAAAAGTGCTACCGATGGAAGGTCCTGCAACACAAATTCCAGCGCACATGTCTACCAATAGAAGGCTAATAATGATTGATCAACCAGTCAAAATATATTCTCTCAATACTATTTATTTATTAAGCTAATAGTTACATTTTATGTTTTTTATGCAGTTCATGTTATTTATTGATATATGTTGGCATGTCAGGGAACCGTACCTAGTACCCATGAAAAAAGTAATCATTCCCATTTGTCAGTGCTGAAAGCTATAAAAGGGAAGATAAAGACCTAGCTGAAAAAGGTGGAACACAAAAGCGAACACGGGGTGTGCATATAGTAAGAATCAAGGAACTAAAAATGAACAAGGAGATAGAAATTGAAGTGGTTGAATATAGAGAGAACAGTAAACTAAGAAGGATAAATAGCATTCAAATGTGGTGCATTCACACAAGGCTTCATCCATACATCAAGAATCCTGAATATACTTGAAGACACTCTTTTGAACGAAACCACAAGCTGCATCTTGAGTGAAGAACTACAACAAACACATTATGTGCTCATGATGATAAGTTGTACCTAGAACAAGGAGGGAAACGACTCTCTATTTTTCAGACAAAACCAGAGAAAGAATCATAATCTTTTATGACCAATCAAATGAGTCCAGAGCTGCACTGCCAATCACTAAATATTTTCTAAACCCATTCACTCGTTCTTTAGTGATTCTTTCTTTACATTTCGAGCAGTGTGTGTACCCTGTTTATTTTACAGACACACTGTCTCCTGAGCTAAACTGGAGGATTCTTAAATCTTTACTCAAACTCTATAAATCTTTTGTTTCCCACTGTGGATAGTGGTAGAGGTAGAGTAAGACCTAGACAGCTGTGAGGTGTTTGTTTGTTTTCCCACGTAGAACTGTGGTAAAGGTATTTGTACCTAGATAGTGTGTTCACTTTTGATTTCCCCATTCCAGGGTGTGGATCATTTTTTGTAAATTATTGAGAGGAATAAGTCTCGGCTTGAGACTGAACCTCTTGGTTACATCTATTGTGCATTTTAGTTTAAATCATAAGTATACTGTATATATATATTTAATATTCCGCTGCTAACTACTTTAAAATACAAAACTATTTTAAAGCTACTTTGGTAGATAAATTATCAAGTGTTTATAGTTGTTGTAAACCAATAAGTTAGTTTCAAAAGATAATTTCATCTTTAGATTAAGTTATCTGAGACCTAATCAATCTTTGAGAAACTAATTAAACATTTACACGCGTTATAAATTCACTACAGTTTAACTTTGTTTTTAAATAGGTGGATTTTACGAGAAATATTTTTAACAGAAATTGTAATTAGAAATCAATTCACCCCCTTCTTGAGTATCCACTCCGACCAAAATTTGGTATTAGATGAACAAGTTTTAATACAAATTTTCAAAGCAATCTATTTTTCAACTGTGATTTTAGTTTCATCTTTAAAGATCTAAAATTTCTATTAGTTCTAAATTTTATCTCTTTAAAACTATTTTCTAAAATCTAGTTATGGACAATAGACTTGAGGGTGCTGCTACTAACTGGCCACCTTTCTTCAATGGTACCAATTATGCCCAGTGGAAACTGAAAATGAAAATACATTTAGAGAGTATGGGTTTTGATATCTGGACTGCTATAGAATCTCAATATAAAATTCCAAAAACCGAAATAACAGCTTTGGATGAACCTACCAAGACTAATTACAAAAATAATTCTAAAGCTATGAATGACCTATATTGTGCTCTAGGAGATGAAGAATTAAATAGAATATCTTATTGCAAAACTGCTTATGAAATATGGGATACTTTAAGTGTTTCTCATTAGGAACAACCAATGTTAATGATATGAGATTGAATACTTATAATATTAAATATGATAATTTTAAAATGAAGACTGATGAATCTATTTCTGAAATCTATCTTAGGTTCAATGAGATTTTCAATACTATCAGGTCACTTGGAAATGTTGTTCCAGCAAAGGAACAAATCATGAGAATCTTGAGTTGTCTACCAGATTGATGGAGAGGCACTTCTTTCTCAATTTGAAAATAGTGTGACATAAGAAAACTACCAGTCAAAGAGCTTATTAGTAAGCTTATGATGTATGAAGAAGAACTCAAGGTGAATAAGGAAGAAGATGATGAACCTGAAAGGAAGTCTGTAGATTTTAAATCTACTACTTCAAGGAGCAAGGACAAAGACAAAGTTCAAATACAAACTGAATGTTCAATAAGTGAAGATTCGGATTCAGACAATGATGCTGAAATGGCTCAAATAGCCAGGATATTCAAGAAGTTTTATAGGATGAAGAAGTTCATCACAAAATATAACTACAAAGGAATGTATGACAACAAGGCTCATTGGAAAAAGGATTAGAAGAAATCTGATAAGGAAGATGATATAGTCTTCTATGAGTGCAAGAGGAAAGGACACATCAAGGCTGACTATATAAAATTAAAATTCAAAAAGAAACATGATTATAAGGATAAGAAGTACAAGAAGGCCATGAAAGCTACTTGGAGTGCTTCGGAGAACACCACATGTGAATATGAAGTTTCTGATTCTGAAAATAATCATGCCAACATGTGCTTCATGACTAATAACTCTGGGGTACCTGTTTCCCTATGTTGAATGATTATTATTCTAGAAATAACAATGATTCATACAATGATGAAAATATGTCTAAGGCTGAATTGTTTGAATATTGTAACATGCTAGAAGAAACATGTAATAAACTTAAGGACAAATATAAGTCACTAAAGAAACAGCATGCTCTCACTGTCAAGGTTAAATCTCCCATTGATATAGAAAAACAAAAAAATGCTCAACTGTTAAAGGAAAACACTGATCTAAAAATTTGTAATGAGCAACTTAGAAAGGACTTAGAAAAGTTCACACGGGGAAAAGATATAATTACTCAAATTTTAGGAAAGAAAGTTACACCAAAGTACACTACTAGTTTGGGATACCAACCTGGATAGAGAGAGTTCACTAAACTCGATTCATTCCTAAAACTGGAAAAAATTATGCTTATTCCAGTTCTGGAAATTCGTATGCTTCAACTAGTTATTCATATGGTTATAGATCAAATATAGTTTATCTTTAAAAATATATTGATTTTGTAAATTATATGAGACCCATAAGACAAATATGGGTACCTAAAGCTTTAATTTCTATCCTTTCTGGACACAAGAAGATTTGGGTACCATAATAATTTTTTATTTATATCTGTTTTATAGGAGACCTGTTTAAAGAGATCTCATAAGAAGGTATGGTACTTGGTCATTGGATGTTCTAGGCACATGTCTGGAGATTATTCATGCTTCAAAAGCTTACTAAAAGTTGATGGAGGCCATGTCACCTTTGGTGATAATTCTAAAGGAAAAATCATTGGCCTAGGCCAGATTGGTAACACTGATTCAGTTTTTATTTCTAAAGTTGTATTTGTTGATGGACTTACATACAATATTTTAAGTATTTCTCAATTATTTGATGATAGATTTAATTTTAAGTTTGAAAATAATTCTTGTAATGTTTTTAACTCTAAAAAGGTTTTAGTATTTTTTTCTTTAAAAAATGAAAATGTTTATGTTGTGGATCTGAATTCTTTAGCTAAGAAAAATGTTACCTACTTAAATGATTTTCACAAAGAGTCTTGGCTTTGGCACAAAATATTAGGACACTGAAACATCCACTCACTTAGAAAATTGACTATGAAGAACGTGGTTAGAGACCTACCTAAACTTGAATTCCCATCAGACAAAGTTTGTAATCCCCATCAAAAGGGAAAGCAATATAAAGATTCTTTTAAATCAAAGAATGATGTTTCAACTTCTCAACCTCTTGAGTTGGTTCACATGGATTTGTTTGGACCTTCTAGATTTTCTAGTTTAAATGGAAAGTACTGTGTCTATGTCCTAGTATATGACTTTTCTAGATATACATGGGTATACTTCATAGCTCACA
This sequence comes from Viscum album, assembly GCA_963277665.1. Taxonomy (NCBI): domain Eukaryota; kingdom Viridiplantae; phylum Streptophyta; class Magnoliopsida; order Santalales; family Viscaceae; genus Viscum; species Viscum album. The sequence goes on from OY728119.1 coordinate 1,690,134,048, forward strand.
AAAATGAATCTTGTTCTTACTTTATCAAATACTCCAAATCTGTAGAAAACCTAAGTGGACATAAGATTAAAACTCTAAGAAGTGATCATGGCCGTGAGTTTGAAATTCATGAGTTTGAATCTTATTTCTCATACAATGGATATAGTCACAACTTTTATTCTCCAAGGACACCTCAGAAGAATGGTGTAGTAGAAAGAACGAATAGAACCTTTCAAGAAATTGCAAGAACCATGCTTATCGAGTATGACCTACCTATTTATTTTTGGGATGAATCTATAAATACATCCTATTATACTATTAATAGAGTCTTGATTATACCTGTTCTTATGAAGACCAATTATGAATTATGGAATAATAGAAAACCTAAAGTTAGTTACTTCAGAGTCTTTGGCTGGAATGTTTTTATTCCAAATACAAAGGATAATCTGGATAAGTTTGCTTCTAAAAGTGATAAAGGAATTTTTGTTGGTTATTCTTTAACTAGAAAAGCCTATAGAGTCTTTATTAAAAGAACCAAATGTGTAGAATAATTTGTTCACATCAAGGTCGATGAAAGTGATCCACATGAGCCTAAAACCTCTCTTGAAAATCTTGAAGAAGATTTGACAGTTCTGGACCTTAACGATAAAACTAAATAACTTACTATAAAAACATCCAGTTCTAGAAATATATGAGAATCTACTTCTATAGAACCCAAACCTATAGCTGAACCTGAAATTTCTATTCCTACCTTTACTAGATCAACAATAATTCTAAAGAATCATCCTTTGGATGCTTTTGTTGGTAATCTTGATAGAGGGACATAGACTATGGCTTCTCTAAGAAACCAGGTTGAACATCAAGCCTTCCTTTCACAGATAGAACCTAAAAATATCAATGATTCAATCAATGATGAATTATGGGTAATGGATATGAAAGAAGTGTAAAATAAATTTAAAACAAAAAAAATTCTGGGAATTAGTTGACAGACCCAAGGACACTTTGACAAAAGGCACTAAATGGGTTTTTAGAAACAAAGTTGATGAGTCAGGAAACATAGTTAGAAAAAAAGCTAGGCTAGTTTCCCAAGGATATAGTCAAGAAGAAGGAATAGATTATGATGAAACCTTTGAACCTATAGCTAGATTAGAAACTATTCGAATTATACTTGCCTATGCTGCTCATCTAAATTTCATGTTATATCAAATGGATGTTAAAAGTGATTTTCTAAATGGTTTTATAATTGAATATTTTTTTGTTGAACAACCACCTGGATTTACTAATCCTCATTTTCCAAGTCAAGTTTTCAAACTTTCTAAAGATTTATATGGCTTAAAACAAGCTCTAATAGCTTGGTATGATAGACTCAGTAATTTTTTTATTTCAAAAAGTTTTTCTAAAGGGATTGCTGATCCAACTATTTTTATTAAACAAATTTCTAAATATGTTTTAATAGTTCAAATCTATGTTGATGATATTATTTTTGGATCTTCTAAACATTCTTTATGTACTGATTTTCCAAAGAGTATGCAAAATGAATTTGAAATGAGTTTAATGGGAGAACTCAAATATTTTCTTGGATTTCACGTTTTTCGAAATGAAAATGGTATTATTTTGTATCAAAGTAAATATAAAAAGGATCTTTTAAAACGTTTTGGATTGGATAGTATTAAGGAAAGTGAAACTCCTATGAGTACAGTCTGTAAATTGGATGTAGATGAAACTGGGAAACTAGTGGATTAAAACAATTACAGAGGTATGATTGGAAGATTACTTTACCTTACTTCTAGTTGACCAGATATTATGTTTAGTGTATGTATGTGTGAAAGATTTCAATCTAATCCAAAATAATCTCATTTTCTTGCTGTTAAAAAAATTTTAAGTATCTTAAACACACTATAAACTTGAGTTTGTTTTACCCAAAAGGACAATCCATTGAGATAATGAGTTATTCAGATGCTAACTTTGCTAGTAGCAAGTTGGATAGAAAAAGAACATCAGGAACATGTCATTTATTGGGAAAATACTTAGTATCATGATGTAGAAAGATGCAGAATTCTGTAGCTTTATCCACGGCCGAAGCAGAGTACATAGCTGCTGGTAGTTGTAGTGCACAAATTTTGTGGATGAAACACACTCTCTTGGACTAGGGATATGATTTTAAGCATGTCTCTATCAACTGTGACAACACCAGTGCAATAAACATTTCTAAGAACCCTGTGTCTCACTCTAGAACCAAACACATTGATCTAAGGCACCACTTCTTGAGAGATCATTACCAAAAGGGTGATATTATTCTTGAGTTTATAGGTACTGAACATCAATTAGCTGACATTTTCACCAAACCTTTGAGTTCGGATAGGTTAAGTTACATTAGACATGTGTTGGGAATGATTAACCTTTATTGGTAGCTACCTCACCGATGTAAATTCTCACTGATGTAAGTTATCACCGATATAAATCCTCACTAATGTAAATTCTCACTGACAAACCCTTCCGATGAGTGTGCTGTTTTTAAACTTCTGTCTGTTTCTAGAATATGAATAGTTTTTTACTTTATCTTATTTTATTTATTTATTTAATGATTCCTAAATGATAAAATCATAGTCCTAGTGACTTCTCAATCCATCGAGCCTCAAACCCTTTGCCCTCAAACCTTAACTCCCGAATATTTCGAGAACCTGAAATCCCTCAAACCCGAGCTGGAAAAAACAAAAATCCCTTCTGTTAGAGATGTTGCTAATGAGCCTAAAGAAAAATGAGCAGAAGTCCGAGCTAGAAGCAAGTGGAAATGCTAGACGAACAAGATCAAGAAGACGACCAGTAAATCTTTATTTGCTGAATAGTGTTATTGTGATCGAAAAAGAGTTGTGTATGGAATGGCTGCGGGCGAGTAAATCGTTAGTGCTCGAAGTGTTGAAAGATCAAAAATGGGTAGATTTTTTTTCGAACAACAATGGTCCTTACTATTCGAAGCTAGTGAAAACGTTTTATGTCTATGTTAGTTTTGAGAAATATGAAGATGAAAACTGAGTAACTTCGTTTGTGAATGGAAAGGAGTTGTCCTTTTCATCGACTGAGTGAGATGAATGTCTGAAAGTTCCACACGAAGGGGTATCTAGATATGTATCGAGAGCTATACCACCCACTAGTGATATCATTGATTATGAGACTGCCTTGGAGGAACTCACTGGTGATGGAAATCAATGACAAGTAGTAGCTGCTGAAATGGATGGAGAGAACAGATTTTTGTTCATTTTTGTTCAGCATGTCTTAATACCAAGGAGATGAGACTTTTCAAATTTAAGATATCAGGATATCTATCTGTTGCATCTTTTGAGACATGGAGTCAAGGTGAATCTGTGCAGATTTCTGATGACTCAAATGGAGGATATGATTAGACCCAAGTTAAAAACTAATGCCTTGTTCTTTACCAAGTTGATCTCTGTAATGACCAAAGTGAAAGGAATAGCTGAGTCTCAGGATGAGACAGTGGTAGTAAGAAACAATTTCTATGTCACCAGTACAGTTTGAAAATACATGAAAATAAATTGGAACCCGTAGAGAGGAGAATGGGTCCCTGATGGCAAGAAGGTTTATGATAAGTTCAGTCCTGTGGATCATCCTTAAAGAACGAAGAATGTGAGGGATCCAGGTCTGGGACATGGTGAAGAGTAGCCAGAATACAATGATGATTCAGAAGAGGAAGAGTCCTCTACTGATGAAAGAGGAGACATTGACTTACCTCCTAGCCCAGCTCCTAAAAATCTAGATCAACAAAAATCAGATAAGGAAGAAGGTAATTTAGAGGATGTTGAAGTGGATACTGTAGAGAATGAAGAAGATGTTCATGAAAGTGAAGCATCTCTATCAGCTGATTTGAGCCTTAGTCCAGTTATTGGACAATCATTAGTGCCTACTGGGGATTCCAATGAAGTTGACATACCCTTACCAATTTTGGAAGACCCTCCAGCTATTGCAGAGAAAGAATTGATAGCAGAATATTCTCCTGAAAAAGGAAGACCTGGTAAGAATGTTGCTGAGAATGCTATTGTTATACTTGAGGATGCACCAGTGGAGGGGGAGCATCAAACCAAGTTTGGAAGTGTTACAATGGCTGTTGATATTGAGGACTAGGCAGAAGACCTAGGTTTTGTGGTATGTGGTTTAGACTATCCTGATTTTGAGAATAAAGCATCTCAAAATAGACCAAAAATCATTTATGATGTTGAGTCTGAGTTGCTACCTGAAGATTTGGATAGAATTCATGACCAGGATACTTTGAAGAAAAATATTAAGGAAAGTTTTTTGGAAGAGGTAAAGAAGATGGATGTTTCTCTGGTATCAACAATTCTATCGATCATGACTGACTCAGTGGTCAGTTTAGCATCTGAAAGTGTACCTATTGCAGTTGTTCCTGCTGATATGATCACCAAGGCTAACCTTGAATCCTTAAAGGATGAGCTGAAAGAATATTTTAGTGCCTCAGTTACTGAGATGAAGCACTGTTTTGTTAAATATATTAGTATGTTGGAAAGATCTTTTGAACTCTCTCTCGGTTGTAATATGTCAACCTTTATGACAGAAATTGTTGAAGAAGTTAAAGATTTCCAAACTCAAATGTCTTGACTGGAAGTAGATCTTGAAACTCTAGAGAAATATTTTGTCTCTTTGGACTCTTACATGAGTTCAAAATCTCAAACAGACAAGGACTTAGCCTATGTCATGAGTGTTGTAAGTCATATGGTTTCAGTGCTTGAAGGTTTTAAACCCTCCAGGAAATGTCATGTTAAAACCCAGGACTCTCAAGTCCAAAATATTATCAGTGGGTTGAACAAAAATTTCAATAAAATAGTAACCTTCTCGATTGGTTCTATTGCTTCTAAACCCTCTGTGGATTTGAATCAGATTCGAGCTATGATGAAGGAGGAGCTTGGTTAAATTTCAATTAGTGGCTCTGTAGACTCATCTGAACTGAGCAATGTTGTGCTTTCTACTAGAGATTCAGCTTGAGAAATAATGAAGATAGACCAAGATTATATGAGAGATGCTTTTGCCTCTCAGAAAGATGTGAAAGAAAAAGTGGAATCCTATTTCCAAAAGATTTACACGAAGCATCAACTCAACAATCACATCAAACTTATGATGGAAAATATGAAGTTACTTCCTATCAATCAAGAATTTATATAGAAAGCTAGAAAACTAACTGAAATGACTCCAGCGTTGGAAAAAGTTATGGAGAACAAGGATGACTTCATATCTGCTATGGAGAGGAGGAGGAGGAATAATTATGGATTTCAGAAATCTATGTTGCCTTTCCTGCTTGTTGATGCTAGGACAGTGATTGTACCTCTAGCCTTACGTACCTCTGCCTCTACTGCTTCTTCTGTTCATATGACTCCTACCCAAGCAATTCAAAGCCTCACACTTATGATCACTCAAATAACTCCTCAATACAGACCAGGAACAGTGTCAGTGGCTCAACCTCCTGTGATCATCTCTGGAATTCCAAAGCCTTCACATGAATCCACACCCTCTGAATCCTCTTCTGATCCAAAGGGAAAATCTCACATTGAGGATGTAGATTGAAAACGTGGCCAGGATATTTCATAGGAATCCATCTTATTTTGTTTTCTGTCTATGTACCTTTTTACAACATCTAATACAAGTGTCTTTCTTTATTTTTCATTGTGTTTCTTTCTCTATTTCTTTTTTCTCACCTTATGATTATCACAAAGGGGGAGAAATATTCTACAAAGATTCTATAAAGGGGGATAATTACTAAGTATCAAAGAGGGAGAAATATTCACCCAGGGGGAGACATATTATCTAAGGAAAAGCTACCATGTTGTTCCCCTCTGATATCATTGCATTTAATTTTATCTTTGATACTATTACATTTAATTATAACTATGATATCATTGCATTTAATTTCAATTCTGATACAATTAATCATTGTTTTAAACCTATAATATCATAAGATGTGATTATAAAAAAGGGGAAGATTTTTGACATCAAATGTTTTGATAATCCCAATTATGCCTTCACATACTTTAATAATCCCAATTAATGTTTATCTACATTAAAATTCTCTCAATATATGATATTCTATTATCAAGATGATAATAATGTTAAAATAATCCTTGAGATATGTTAATCAACGGTTATCTATGTTTAAGTTATAAATTAATTCTAACCCAATTAGATATGTTTTTCGTAAGACAGATAAGTGTTTGTCACTGATCTGCATATAGCTACTGATAATAGAGATACCGATACCTAGTCTACCGATAGACAGAGTCACCAATAAGCTATGGATAATAATATGTACAGAGCTACTGATAGAAACTGAGCTACCGATAGAACAAGTCTACTGATATGCTTAAGTCTCATAGTACACAAGATCGCTGATATGTACAGAGCTACCGATATGAAGAAGTCTACTAATAGAACCAGTTCACAGACAGTTACAGACAGAATTCTGCCAATATATCTACTGATACAAGTATAGAGTCACCGATACATCGAGCTACTGATATCCCATGAGCTACCGATGGATTAAGAGCTACTGATAACAAGAGCTACCGATAGAATGGAGTCACCAATATATATATAGCAACAGATAAAGTTCAAAAGAGCTACCGATGGAAGGTCCTAATACACAAAGTCCACTACACACGTCTACCAATAGAAGGCTACTAATGATTGACCAACCAGTCAAAGTCTATTCTCTCAATGCTATTTATTTATTAAGGTAAAAGTTACATTTGATGTTTTTAATGCATTTAATGTTATTTAATGATATATGTTGGCATGTCATGGAACCGTACCTAGTACCCATGCAAAAAGTAATCATTCCCATTTGCCGGTGCTGAAAGCTATAAAAGGGAAGATAACGACCTAGCTGAAAAAGGTGGAACAAAGAAGCGAACACGGGGTGTGCATACAACAAGAATCAAGGAACTAAAAATACACACGGATATAGAAAGTGAATTGGTTGCATACAGAGAGCACAATAAACTAAGAAGGGTCAATAGCATTAAAATGTGGTTCATTCACACAAGGCTTCATCCATACTTCAAGAATCATGGATATACTTGAATCCACTCTTCTGAAGGAAACCACAAGATGCATCTTGAGTGAAGAACTACATCAAAAACTTCATGCACTCAAGCTGATAAGTTGTACCTAGAACAAGGAAGAAAACGACACTCTGTTTTTCAGACAAAACCAGAGAAAGACTCAGAAGCTTTTATAACCAATCAAATGAGTCTAGAGTTGCACTGCCAATCACTAATTCTTTTCTAAACTCATTCCCTATTTATTTAGTGATTCTTTATTTACATTTAGAACAGTGTGTGTACCCTGTTTATTTTACACACACACTGTCTCCTGAGCTAAACTGGAGGATTCTTAAATTCTCACTCAAACTCCATAACTCTTTTGTTTCCCAATGTGGATATTGGTAGAGGTCGAGTTAGACCTGGACAGTTGTGAGCTGTTGTTTGTTTTACCATGATGAAATGTGGTAGAGGTCTTTGTACCTGGATAGTGTGTTCACTGTTGTTTACCCCGATCCAGGGTGTGGATCATTTTATGTAAATTGTTGAGAGGACTAAGTCTCGGCTTGAGACTGAACCTCTTGGTTACATCTACTATTTATTTTAGTTTTAATCATAAGTATACTATATATATATATATTTCATATTCCGCTACTAACTACTTTAAAATAAAAAACTATTTTAATGCTACTTTGATAGTTAAATTAGTAAGTGTTTATACTTGTTGTAAATTAGTAAGTCATTTTCAAAAGTTAATTTCATCTTTATATTATGTTAACTGAGACCTAATCAATCTTTTAGAAACTAATTAAACATTTACACTCGGTATAAATTCCCTATAGTTTATCTTTGTTTTTAAATAGGGGGATTTTATGCGAAATATTTTTAACAGAAATTTTAATTGGAACTAAATTCACCACCCTCTTGAGTATCCGCTCCGACCAACAGTGTTAAAAATAATGTGATAGAGACTAGAAATTTTCTATAACATTTGAGAGAATTTTATTAAATGAGTCCATTTCATCCATTCTCTTCCTATATTTTGTTATATATCATTCTATTGTATTTGAAAATTATTTTAACATTTTTAATATTCTAATGCATGTAATTCCAAAAATATCACATTCTTGATTTTTATAAATAAAATATTTTTAACATGGGAATAAACATAGGATATTATTAGTTATAAATATTAATTTCAAAAATAATATATATATATAATGGTCATTAATTTCTAATTTTTAGAAACAAAATAATTACCTTATGTTCTTATACAGTGATGATGTTGTTTACAATAAACTATGAATATTTTGTCATTATTCTGTCCACATTAGTTTTTTGGATGGATTGTGATTTTTCCAAGATATTTTCATAGAGACTGTGCCTTTTTCAAAGGATAATTTTGTAATGAAATTCATATTTTATTATTCAATGAGTTTTATGATTAAATTCATGATGAATGTAGTTTAATTATGTTATAGTGTAGGGGTTAGTTGACATTTGACATTATGATGTTATTATTTAATGTTATCATAAGAGTTATACAAACCTTATTGAGTTTTTTAATTTATTTTTTATCATTATTTCACAGTCTTAGGAATTTCATTTTCAGTTTTAATTCTTGTAATTTTAATGTGAATTATGTTATTTTGGGGGGCCTTTTTTTGAATGATGTATATGTAACCCTTAGGTTTAACATCTTGTATTATTTTAGGGTGAATGAATATATATTTTTATGGAATATGTTTAAAATTTATTTAAAAACTTTAGATTTTATATGATATTTGTGAGATATGGTAACATTATAGAAATTATATTGTTTTAGAAAATGGAAAACCAATGGCTAGTGTTATAACAACCTGGCCTTTTTTTGAATTAAAATTACATAATTATGAATATAAAAAACAAAATAGTATTACACCACAAGGATACAATGGTTTGGAGTCTTTGGAAAACAACTATTGTACATAACATTTACCACATCAAGCATAAAAATTTATTTAATTCATTCTTCTTAATAATCATATTTCCCCTTGAAATCTATTTAGTACACATATTCACCTAAGGATATAATTCAAAAAGGGGTAATCTAAAATCCATAAAAGAGGGTAGATAAGAAACATATAACAATAGTGGAGCATAAACATAACATAGGAAAATTATCATGAATATGTGGGGAGTCATTAATAAAAGACATGAAATGTGGCAAAGTATAAAAAAAGAAACATCATGTCTTAGTGATTTTCTACCACACATAGTTGTGAACATTTCTCGCATCATGTTCACACATCATTTCACATTTACTCATTATAGTCATCAATTTACCCAATGAATTGGAGCACTGTATAATTATGATCTCACCCTTCCAATTCAATTATTCATATTGCACAATATAATTCTGGGCGCACCCATCACATCATAATATTTTTTATATCATGGATGCCACATTAAAAATATTTAAAACATGAACTAAAAAAACTATATAGAGAAATGGGGTTATCATAACAATTAATACTTTCCTAAATATTTTCCCCCCAAAATAAATAGTTACAATCATTCTTGACATAGTTCTATTAACCATGAGTAAAGAGTGAAACTATATTCAAGAAGTAAAAGGGGCATCTTTATTTGAAAGAAGTGTTATTTTTGGAAAACATTGGGTTATTTATAAAATAAATCAAGGAAAATTTATATCCTATAATATTTAATATAATGATGAATAAATGGTTTTTATGGAGAACCCATACCGAACATGGAATGAAAGATAGAGAACCTGAAGAAAGATAGTTAGGATCAGGAATTTCCCCTTACCTTGTATCCGAATGCTTTCTTCTCTTTAAATTCATGTAAAACCACATTATATTATTTAAATAACCATTAAAAAACCTTTTTATTATTAATATAGTTCATTATGTTTTCATTAATTTATTTTATGGGCCTTTTGTTGAGTTATAGAGTTTAAATCCATTGTTCAGGAATGTCTGTTTTTATGGTTTTCTTGAACAGTTCACTTGTATTCATAAATAGAATTTCATGTAGAATAAGGATAAAAATCTAGAACTAATATTTCCTATTATTATGATATTTTAGGTGTATAAATGATATAATATTGAATTATTTTATTTACCATGGTGATGAATCATTAGATAATAATTTAATGATGACCATTTTGGTTAATTACTGTGGTTTTTTGACAATAACAAACTTGTTTTGTTTAATAATTTAGTATTATTTACATAAGTTAGTTCCATAAAATTAAATAGTATATAATACATATAATATAATCTTGTGCCCAACCAGATCTGAATACGTTAACGAAGAAAGAAAACATGACGCTCATGAAGGTGATAAATTAACACCTCACAAACAACATTTCAATTTCTAAAATAAAAAGAAGAGGAGTAGGGGGTTGGATGATATATTTTCCCATTAGTATCATAACATTATAGTATATATGAGATACCATAGTTAACATATCATGTGGATGAGGATAAATGGGTATTGATTAAGAAAATAACATAAAATTGAATGAAAATTATAGAAAAAGAGAGAGAGGGTAGTTACCTATTGAATCCTCCTCTTGAGATCATCTTTAAGTAACATAGGATTAGTATTTTGAAGAGACCCAAAGATCTGGGACATGGGGGAGGGTATAGGGATGATTTTTGGGTAGATTTTTGGCATGGATTTATTCTTGAGAGCTGTGAGGAAATGAGGGTGTGAAGGGTGGTATTTATAGTTGAGTGGAGAGGATTTTTCTTAATATTTTAAAAATTAGTTTATTAATTTACACCATGTTATGAAATAGTGATGATTACATGACCAGGAATATTAAATAGGGAATTTGAGTTCTATATTTGGGTGATTCCCTCACTTTTTATTTCAATAATAGTGGTACTAAATTATAATATATTAATATGATAAAATTATGTATTTTACTATTTACCAAAAATTTAACTATTTTTGAAAAATCCCAAAAAAATCACCAGAATAATTTTTAGTCATGTAGTATCCAAAAATGAATTCCATTATTCCATGTAATCTTATAAATATGATTAATTTAATTTATTAATTAAAATGATAATTTACATGAAAAATATGGTTTTAAATTTTCAAACTGATTTTATAATGTTTTCAAAAATTACATAAGGTCTTATAAAATTATCTTAAAACTAGAAGAGATATAATTTTTAATTTATTAACACATTCAAGGAAAATAAAATTTCTTTTAAAATAAATATAATTAATTATTTTGGACTTACAATAATACTAATACTTTTACCATGGTCATATTTTCACTTCTACGATTTCTAACATTTATTTATACATTCCTAAGTAAGGTTAATTTTATTTTAGAAGACTTAGTATTAATAAAGGTAATACAACTATTAATAAGGGTAGGGGGATATTCATAAGGTCTAGTTGCTATCCATAAAAAATTAAGTTTGTTCTTGTAGACTCCAAACATCTTACTGATCGCAGCCCTGTATGTCAAATTTTCAAAATTCAAAACATAGAAGTGGAAAAATTATGTTTTATGGTCACATAGTATTTAGTGTCATGACATTTCATTGTGATTCCTATTATTATTATATTATAAAGAAAAATTATAAGATGGTAATTACATTTTTAAAACTTTGGGTCATTACATTCTTCCCCCATTTAGAAATTTCAACTTTGAAATTTCATTTTAGAAAAATAGGTGTGGGTACTTCTCCTTCATTGCCTCTTAGGGTTCCCAAGTATCTTCTTAAAACTAATTGTTCATCCACATAACATTTACAATATGGGTTGTCTTGTTGCTCATGAACATATCTCCCCAGTTTAGAATCATTGTTGGCTGCTTCTCATAAGAGAGATAATCTTCCAGCTCTACCACCTTTGAGTTCTGTACATGTGAGGGATATGACATGTACTTCTTAAAGATTCATACACGAAACACATCATGAACCATAGCTATAATAGGTGGAAGTGCATGTTCATAGGCCATGAATCAAATGAGGTCAAGAATCTCAAAGGGGAAAATGTACCCTAGGATTAACTTCCATCTCTTTCCAAAATGCATTACTCTCTTCTATGGTGATATTGGAAGGAAGACATTATCTCCAACATCGAACTCCATGTCCCATCGACGGTTGTCAGGATAAATATTTTGCCAAATCAGAGAAACATTGATATACTTCTGGATTACGTGAACCTTTTCTGTCATCTCTTGCACAAGATCAGTTCCAAGTATATTTCATTCTCTAACAGCATCCCAAAAAGTTGGAGTTCTATATCACATTCCATACAAAGCATCATATGGAGACACATGAATACTCGAGTGGAATATATTTTTATATGAGAACTAATCTAATGACAGATGATGATCCCATACACCGTTGAATTGTAAATAGAATTATCTTAGCATATTATCAAGAATTTGAATAGTCCTTTCAGATTGGCCAACAGTTTGGGGCTGATAGGCCATGGTGAAATTTAATTTAGTACTTAAGTCATGTTAAAGAATACTCTAGAATTTATATGTGAACCCTGAATCATGGTCAGAGACAATCAATAATCAAACACCATACAGTCTCACCACTTCCTTCACAAATAATATTGCATATTTTTCAAGAGATATATCTTCTTTAATGGTGATAAGATGGGATGTCTTGGTTAGCCGGACAACCACAACTCATATCACACAATTTCCCTTGGATGTATTTGAGAGACCCATGACAAAGTCCACAATGACATTCTCTAATTTACCTATGGGTTTAGGAAATGGTTGCATCATCTATATGAACTATTGTCTCTCTAATTTAATGTGCTAACATTCAAATCACCTTGAGATATATTCTACAATCTCCTTCAACTTGTTATCCCACCCGAAATGTACTCAGATATCTTGGTACATCTTGAAGCTACCAGGATGGATAGTGGATGTTGAGATATGTGCATTGTCCAATAGATCCATCTTTATCTTGAGGGATGAAGGATCACAATGCTATATTTCAAAAAAATCACACCATCAACATCGATATGGAACTCATGAAACTTCCATTCCATTAATGCATTCACCATCTATGGTAACTTTAGATCATCCCATTGTTCCTCCTTAATCTTCTATTAGATATATGGTTACAAAATCTTTTTCGAAAGGTATGATGTATCACCTACCCTATTGATTTCCAAATCCATCCTTTGAATGTCCAAGAATATATGTCCTCTCTAAATCCATAACTAGGATAGAGTATCATGTTCTTTCTTTATAAGAGAATCAACTACTTTGTTCACCTTTCTAGGATGATAGTGAATAGAGAGATAATAATCTTTGATTAGCTCCAACAGTCTCCTTTGATGAATGTTGAACTACATTTAAGTAAATATATACTTTAGGCTCTTTTGGTGGGTATATGTGTCACACTTCTCACCATAAAGGTTGTACCGCCAGATTTCCAAAGAAAAAATCACAACTGCGGTCTCTAGATCATGTGTCTAGTAGTAATACACATGGATATTCAACTACTGTGAGGCTTATGCTATCAAATTATCACATTTAATGAGTACACAACCCAAGCCTTTTATTGAAGCATAAATGTATATCACAAAATTTTCTTCGGTCATTGGTAATGTGAGAACTAGTGTTGTGATCAGCCTTCTCTTTATTTGATTGAATCATCCCAAACATTCTTCAAAAAAAAAACATACATTAACCCATTCCTTGTTAACTTAGTTAACATGCTTGACAATCGTGAGAAATTTCTCACAAACAATTAGTAGTACCCAGGTAATATAAAAACAATACGTATTTTTGTGACACTAGAGGGTCTAGTCCATTCCTCAACGCATTTTTTTGAAGGGTCCAATGAAATTCCCTAACATGGGATTGCATGTCCCAAGAGCGTGACTTTCATCATCAAAAAATCACACTTGAAGAACTTGGGTTACAACATCTCCATTCTAAATATCACCAACATAAGCCAAAGATGTTTTTCAAGTTCCACATTCCTCTTGGAGTAGATGAGAATATCATCAGTAAACAATTCCAAAAAAAAATTCAAGGTAATTTCTAAATACTATTCATCAAATCAATGATGATATCTAGAGAATTATAAAGACCGAACAACATTAGAAGAAACACATAGTGCCCATAGCTTTTACGGAATGTTGTCTTCCGAATATCTTCCTTCTCCATCTTTAGCTGATGATATCCTGAATGAAGATCCACCTTTGAGAATTATTGAACTCCTTTTAACTGATCAAGCAATTCATAAATCCCAGGAAGAGGATACTCATTCTTTATAGTGACCTTGTTGACTTCCCGATAATCGATACACAACCGCATTCTTCCATCTTTCGTCTTCACAAAGAGCACTCAAACACCCCATGGTATTGCACTAAGGCGTATGAACCATTTGTCTAAATTATCTTCAAGCTTCTTCTTTAAATACTCCAGTTCGATAGGAGCCATCCTATATGGACACTTTGAGATAGGAGTAGCTCCAGGTATGAGTTCTATTGGGAAATCTACATCAGGATTTGGGGGTAATTCCGGGTAATTCTTTGAGAAATACAAAACTATATTCCCTCATGATGAACATTTTATCGTGGTTGGAACATTCCTTTGACTAAAACATTTTGGCAAAATAGTCTTCTTCATATTGAATCAACACCCACATCATTGAAATATTTTTCAAAGAGATTATTAATATTCCTTTAATTTTTAGTGGACCATGAGATGGTTGAGAATGTGAAAGGATATTTCCTTTTTCTGATAGTTGATATGTGCTCTATATAAGAAGAGACAATCTATTCCCATTACACCATTGACTTCCACCAAGTGAAGTATTATGATATTTTTTGGAAGAATATTCTCACATACTCTAATAGGAGAAGAGTAAAACACTTGGGTTACAATTATTTCACCACTTATTTACTATATATATATATATATATATATATATCTACCTCAAATATTTGGGGCTTCGATTCTATAGTTCTAGAAAACTTATAATATATAAAGGAGTGCGTACAACGAGAATCAAATAATACTTCTTCCATTCATGAGTGAATAGAGACTGTACCTTTTATGGCTTCATTATATTGATCCACTTCTCCATTTGTGATGGAATAATAATTCCATTTTTTCTTCTTCGTTGGTGTATTCTAATAATGATTACCCTTGAGAATTCATGGTTTAGTGCACTAGATTCTATAGTTCCCTTTCTTCCTACAGTTGTAGCATTGAACCATAGGTGGGGCTCTCCTTTCTTCTGCTACATTATACTTATTTCTCATGAATTCTTGACACTCTTGATCATAGTTTACTTCTTCCACACACTTTAAACACATCCCCATAACTTTTAGAAAGTTCCCATGATGAAATGTCCCACATTGTTGTCATGTCGGTCATCGATTTTTCTTCCCACCTTTATCATTAGACCCTTCATCTTGAAACTCCATCTTTCATTTCTTATCACCTTATGCATGGGACAATTATCCAAACTCCATATTCACATTTAGAGAACACCGATAAACTTATTCATAACACCCAAAGTCTTGAATTGAAAGACCCTTTCAAAGGTGTGGTTTTAACCCACTAAAGAATATATCAATTTGCATTCATTGTTGATAACAATACCTGAAGTATACATTGAGAGACTTGTAAAATTTTATTCGTTGGTCATGACATATTATCCATTATTTTGATTTTTTCCATGAATTCTCTCTCCATATTAGTATAAAGAGTTTCTGGGAAATACATGTTAAGAAACATGATCTTAATGTCTTCCCATTCCATCTCTTCAATTTCATCACATGGCTGGTTGTTCTTAATCAAAGCCCAATATAGATCGTCCTCTCCATCTATATGATAAATGGATAGTGTCACCTTATCCTTCTTATAATAGTGAAGTATAGAAAATATACTTTACATAGAGATGACACACTCTTCTGCAACAAGTGGATTTGAAGATCCACAAAACATCGGTGGTGGTTACTGCATAAAACACTTGACAACTAGTTACTCCCTCTTGGTTCAAGGAGGATGTTCCCCATTATTTTGTTTATTATTCATAACATGATATTGTTGGGTAAGAATCTCCATGATGTTTTAAACTCCACCGCCCATAGAAATGGTGTTGTCGTCTGAGGAATCATTGCATTGGCCCTTGCACGGTATGTTGGTATGGTTTCTTCTGGTTCCCACCATATATTAAAATATAAAAGGTTATAAAAAACATAAGTCAATTTGTCATGAATAAATAACTTAATCATTTGTACAATTTTCCATGAAAGTACAACTTAAGGGATATCGATGTAAATATTATTGTGTTTCTATTTTTACTTAGACTAATACATGAGGTTTTCTTTAAGGTTCATTATTCTTAATTCCCAAATTAACAAAAGCATGCCTCTGACACCAACTATAGTGACCCGGCCTATTCTTACATTAATATTACATCATTATGAAGAAAAAAACATGATATTATTACAACATGGGGATCCATAAGACTATTTTATTGGAGAAAGTGGGAATATACATAACATTTACAACATCAAACATAAACATTTATTTAATTCATTTTTCTTCACCTTCTTATTGTCCCTAAAAATTTCCATAGTACACATATTCACCTAAGTGTATACATACAAAAGGGGTGAGCAAGAATACCAATAAGATGGTAGATTAGTACAATATAAAAATGGATGAGAATAAAAATAACATATGGAAATTATCATGAACATGAGAGGAATCATTAATAAAAGACATAAATGTGGCAATGCATAAAAAATGAAACATCACAACTTATTTGTTTTCTACCAAAAAATGTTGTGAACAATGATAGAATCATGTTAACACATTATTTCCCCTTTAATAAAGAGATTCATCACTATACCCATTGCATTAGTGTGTTGTATAATTGTGAGTACACCTATCACATTCAAACATTTATAATGCCACATATAATTCTGGGTTAACTCGTAACATCATAATATTTTCATTATCATGAATGCCACATAAAAAATATGTTAAACATAACATAACATAACCCATAAAAATAAATAGGTTTCATATAATAAGGAACACTTTAATAAAAATTTTCCCCCAAAATAAATGGGGAATAAAATTCTTGAAATAGAACCATTAACTATGAATGAACTTTGAAACAATATTCAAGAAGTAAAAAGGGTGAGTTTATTTGAAAGAAGAGTTATTTTGGAAAACATTCGGTTTTTTCATAAAGTGAAATATAGAACATGCAGATCCGAGAATAAATAATATAATGAAGAATAAATTTTTTTATGAAGGACCCATACCAAACATGGAGTGAAAGTTGGAGAACACGAAGAAAGAAAGTTGGGTTGGAGAATTTCTTCTAACCTTGTATCTGAATGCATTCTTCACATTAAAGTCATGTATAACCACATCACATTCATTAATTGACAATTCCAAAAGATTTTTACATTAATATGGTTCATTATGGTCTCGCTAATTTATTTTAGGGGCCTTTTAGGAGTTATAGTGTTTAAATCCATTGTTCGGAAATGTCAGTTTTTATGGTTTTCTTGAATTGTTCACATGTATTAATAAATGGATGTTCGTTTAGAGCATGGATAAAAAAAGAACCAATATTTCAAGTTATTAATTATATTATCATATTTTATGTTATATAATAATTAATTATGTTATATTTCATGTGGATGAATCATTAGATAAGAATTTAATGATGATCATTTGGGTTAATTCTTGTGGTTTTTCGACCACAGTGAACTTTTTTTATTAATAATTTAGTAATATGTACAGAAGTTATTTATAAAAAATTAAATATTATATAATTAGTATAGAATAATCTTTTTAAATTATAAAAACGGTTTTATTACCATATCTAAATGTGGTAAAGGACAAAAGAAAACACGTCGTTTTTGATAGAGATAAATTACCACCTTACGAACAACATTTTCATTTCTAATGTAAAATAAGAAGAAATAGAGGTTGGATGAAATATTTTTCCTTTAGTATCATAAAATTATATTATATATGATATAATGGATTTACCACACCATGTTTATGAGGATAGGTGTGGGAAGATTAATAATGTAAGTTGAAATTGAAAATAAATTAAAGGAAAAGAGAGAGGAGAATTACCTCTAGATTCCTCCTCTTCAGACCCTCCTTAAAGAACCTAGGATTTGTATTTTGATGATACTAGAAGCTCTTAGACTTGGGGGAAGTGCTATAGAATATGTTTGGGCAGCATTTAGGCAAGGATTAAAGCTTGAGATGTGTTAGGAAATGATTGTGTGTAGGGTGGTATTTACAGTGGAGGGGAGAGGGGGTTTTCATTATATTTTAATCATTAGTTTATTAATTTACACAAAAATAAGAAGTAATGAGGATTAAAGGACTAGGAATAGTTAATAAGGCACGTGAGTATGAGATTTGGGTGATTATAACACTTGTGATGTCTTGAATAGTGGATTTAAACTACACTGTATTTATACGGTAGATTAATGTATTTTAATATTTAGCAAAAAAATATAGTATTTCAAACAAATAAAAAAACTCACCCGAACCATTTTTCAATGTGAAGAATCCAAAAATGAAGTCAGTGCTTCCAAAATAATCTTCTCAAATGATTAACTTTTTAATTAAAATCATAATTTACTTCAAAACTGCCGTTTTCAAAATGAAAATTGATTTTATATTGTTTTATATAATTACGTAAGGTCTTATAAAATTATCTAGAAACAAGAAGAAATATAATTGATAATTAATGAATGCATTCAAGGAAAATAAATTTTCTTTTAAATTAATAATAATTAATCATTTAGGACTTACAATAATACTAATACTTTATTTATGGTTATATATTCACTTCTATGATTTCTAACTTCTATTTATACCTTTATGGGTAAGGATGCTATAATTTGGAAGATTTACTATTAATAAAGGTCATACATATATTCATAAGGGTAGGGGACTATGGCATCCCCCCTTTTTATTACATAATGTTTCATTAAATTTTACAAATAGATGATCTTTAATGTCTAGTGTCTTGGAAATAAGGAACATAAAACATAAAAACATAAAACATTAATATAATTAACTTTTAGGGATTAATCATAAGTTTTTCAAGAGTACAATTATTTCATCTCTTAACCTGGAGACATTCATCAACGGAAAGGGTGAGCATAAGGCCCAGTAAGGGTAAACAAGGGAATCAATTTACTTGTGATATCAATAAGAACATGATGAAGAACATAAAAACATGAGTAATGGAATAAGTGGCATATCATAATAAAAATACATGATTAATAACATGAATATATGGATACAACATTTAATTTATACATTCATGTACATATCTTCAAGGTTCATTCCCAAGGTTTCATAAAAACATTACCATGGTTATTATCCAAGGTGTCCTGAAACATGTCATCTCTAGTGATGAATTCTTTACCCAATGCATTGGATATCTATCAGGGAAATACCTTAATATTTATTTATTTTCATTTGAGTCACATATATCATAATTATACATTTCATAAATAACCCATATAGGGTAAAAGAAATGTGTTTCAATTAAAAATGGTGGTGTTTTAAAAGTAATTAAAAATAGTATCATTATGTCCTTTATAACCAATGGAAATGGAGGGAGGGTTATATATATGTCAATTAAAGAATAAAATAGAAAAATAATATATATTAATGAATACCCCAGGAAATGAAAATAGATTTTGGTGTTCACATAAATAATACAAGAGGATTTGTTGAGAAAAAATAGAGAGATTTTGAGATGAAAATTCTGAAGCATAACCACTATATAACATGGTTTTAGAAAAAAATAAAAAGTGATGGGAAAATGGTCTCCCATCCATAAAGGAATAATTTTATAGTAGAGGGAAATAATAAAATAGAAATAAGATCATGTGGTGTAATGACATACCACATGAAAATGGAACATGAAAGAAAAGAAAAAATGTGATTGCCTTTTAAAAAATTCGACATCCTAACGACGTCACGTAAAAATTTAGAAAATAAAATTTTGAGAGAAGAAATGGTCTATCATAATTTGGACATGAAATGATAGTAATAGGAATATATAATATTATACCCACACATTAGAGTGTGGAATTATGAATACATAACTTTAAAAAATGATTACTTAAAAGAGGAGGGTGAAAGGGTCCCTTACCTTGAAGAGTGACTTCGAAAGCTCAACGATTGGGACCTTGGGGTCTTAAGGTCACATTGGGAGGACTCATTGGGAGGTAAAACGAACAGATCTTCATTGAGGAGGATTTTGGAATGAAATTAATGAAGGAAATGACTCGGTATTTATAGGGAAAAGAGATAATATTTAATTAATTTCCAAGGGACACCTTATTGGTGGTATTTGAAAAACCATGGTCTTTCCCATGTTATTTTCCCATGGTATTTTACACTTGAGACACATCATAGATTATCATACTATTAAAATGAGGACCAAATTTATTAAATCATGATTACATCTTCAAGGATGTCGTTAAGAACAAATTACTAAAAAATGTATTTTTACTATTCACTGAAATGTCAACTATTTCAGAATAATACCAAAAATTTACCCTAACCTAATATTGATGATCAAAATTAAAAAATGAACTAAATTTTAAGAAAATTACTTTCTAATTATTTTTGATTTAATTTTTTAATAAAATCATAATTTATTCCAAATAAATAACTTTAAATCAATAACTTGTTTCCTAATCCCTTAAAAAGTAATCAAGGTCCCATAAAATTATTATATAACCATAAGAAAAAAAGTATCAATTTATGATTACATTTTATCAAAATATATTTTTATTTTAAAATATTAAATTGATTATAAAATAGTAATTAAAATATTTATGACATATAAAAATACCAAAATATATACTATGATCATTTTTTCACTTTTAAGATGTCAAAATTTTTTTATACATTCATGGGTGATGTTTTTTTGGTGATTTACTATTCATTACTAATCATAATGGTATATTACTATTCATACTTTACTATTCACGGAAAAATTAAGGTTAACTTATTAGACTCTAAATTTTTTACTAGTCACTATTATAAATGACCATTTTTTGGAAATAGTTTCACATTATTAGTTATATAATGTTTACATAAATATTTTAAAATACCTCTTTTTCTAAAATTCATCAATAATATGGTAACTCATTCGACATTTATCCAGACATTTGAAAATAAATTTTTTTACCATAATAAGAAATAAAAATTTTATTTTTAATAAGGGATTACAAAAAGTATCTAAGGCCTCGTTACATATCTCCTTATAACACCTACATAGGACCTAAATGTATGGTGTGCTATGCTGATAGAATCTTGGGGCGGCTCAGACAACATTTCCTAAGTGGTTATTTCTATCAGTTTGAACCTCTCCCCTAGGTGATTCTATTAATGCTTCAGAGGTTGGAGTTCATCGTGGGCTTGGTCCAGAGAAAAACCTAGTGAATCCACCTCCATCCTAAGCTCTGAAAGATGGGCTTCGTACGACCTGAGTCTACTTTTTGAGGCCATCGACTCTTCTTTCGATATTAACCAAGATCGCTTGTATTTATAAACAATAATTTTAATGTGAATATTTTAGTTTCCAATGTTTATATGGACCAAAAATCATATAATAGTCGAAACACAATGATATCATTTAATTATACTCACTTCATTAATTAGAGGATATAGTTTCATGGAGTATAAAATGAAATGACCAACAAATTTAGGAAACAAATATTATACAAAAGTTCCGATTGTTTCATTCTTCCCTCGTTAAGAAATTTCGTCCCCAAAATTTCAACTCATACCTTAATAAGATAAATGGTGTGGGAACTTCTACCTCATAGACTCCTCTGGTTCTGACATGGCTTCTTCACATTTGTGGTTCCTCCACAACACCTTAATAATGTGGTTTGTCTTTTTGTGTATAACATTGTCTCTACGATCCACGATCTCCACTGACTTCCCCTTATAAGAGTGGTCATGTTCCAGTTTTACCACCTCTATATTTAGTACATTTTAATGGTTAGGTATGTAATTCCTCAAGGGAGATATGGGGAAGTCATCATAATCCTGAGCAAGATTTAGAGGAAGTACAAGTCGATAGCCACTGGTCCTACGCGATCAAGGATTTTATAGGGGCCAATGTACCTATGGATGAGCTTCCATTTATTCCAAATCCTCATGACTCTCTTCCAAGGTGAAATTTGAAGAAATACATTATCACCAACATCAAATTCTGAGTCCCTTGAAGGGTTGTTGGCATAACTCTTTTTCTGGCTATGAGTAGACTTAATGTGTTTATGGATGGAGTGGACCTTTTCTGTCATCACATGTATATGATCAGGCCCAAAAAGCTTTCACTCACAAGATTCATGCCCACAAGTAGGTTTTCTACATCGCTTAAAATATAGAGCCTCATAGGGTGCCATTTGAATTCTTGAGTGGGAGCTATCGTTGTAAGAGAACCCAACTAAAGGATGATGTAGATGCCATAAACCTTAAATTCCATTGAGCATGTTCTCAACATTTCCTCGGGAGTTTTAATAGTTTTTTCCAATTGTCATTCAGTTTTTTGGTGATAGGCCGTACTGAAATTGAATTCGGTACTCAGGGCATGTTGAATAATTTTCCATAATTTTGTTGTGAACCTTGGATCACAATCATATATAATAGAAATTGGAACTCCATGCAGCCTTACCACTTCCATAACATAAATCCATAAAGTTAATTAAGAGTGCAATCTTCCCGAATAGATATGAAATGTGCAGTATTGGTGATACAGTCCACAATAACACATAGTGCATTGTTTCCATTGGATATTCTCGGGAGACCAGTGATGGAGCCCATAGTGATATTATCCCACTTCCATTCTAGTATGGGTAGTGGTTGCAATACCCCTTTAGGAAGTTGTTGCTCCGCCTTCACTTACTAACATAAAATTCACCTTTAAGTATAGTCAACAATATCTCTTTTCATATTATCCCACGAATAATGATCACGAAGGACCCTATACATTTTGGTACTTCCCAGGTGTATAGAAAAAGTAGAGCTATGAGTATCATCCATCAGATCCCGCTTTATTTAAAAAATATATGGAACACATAGTCTTGTATGATATTTTAGTAAACCTTATTGATCAATGTTGAACTCAGGAAACTTCCCATCCTTCACAGCATCCTACTTCTTCTCTAACAAAGGATCTTCTTTTTGATCATTCTTGATCTTCTCTAGTAATGACGGTTGAGAAATCAATTGGGTTATAGTTGATGATGTACCTTCCCTTATAATTCCCATTTCTGACTTTATTAGTTCATTGATAAAAGGATCTCTTTGAATCCTTATCATGGAAAGAACAACTGGGTCATTCCTTCTCAATGCATCATTGACTTTGTTTCCTCTTCCGGGATGATAATGAATTTAAAAACCATAGTCTTTGAGTTGTTCCAACCATCTCCTCTATCTTATGTTCAATTCATAATGTGTGAAAATATAAACGAAACATTAATGTTCTATGTATATATCACATTTCACCCCATAAAGATAGTGCCTTCATATATTTAGATCAAAAAATGACCGCATCCAACTCCATATCATGCGTAGGATAATTTTTCTCATGAGTCCTCAAATGTCAAGTTGCATAAGCAATGAATTTTTCATTTTTCATGACTACACACCCAATCCATTTCATCGATACATTTCAAAAAATAATGGATCCGTATCCACTTGAGGGTAGAGTTAACACATGTGCAGTAACTAATCTATTCTTCATCTCTTGGAAACATTCCTCACACTCCTTTTTCTAGAAGAACAAAACCCCTTTTCTAGTTAACATGGTTAATGCATTATAAAGTCATTAAAATGTTTTCAGAAACCTCCTATAATATCACAAAAATCCATGGAAACTAAAAATCTTAGTTATTGTTGTAGGATGAGGCCACTCCACGATAACTATTGTCTTTTCAGGGTCAAATATGATTCTTTCATTGGTATCAATGTGTCCCAAGAAAAAAACTTATTGTAACCAGAAATCATATTTGATGAACATTCAAAAAATCCTCTCCCTCTGTAGAGTTTGAAAAATAACCTTTCGATAGTCCTCATGCTCCTCGCAACTTTTGGAATATATCATAATATAATCAATATAAATTACCACAATGTTAAATAGGTAGTCCTTAAAGAATATATTCATCAAATCCATTAAAATGGAAGGTGCATTAGTCATTCCGAAGGGAATAACAACAAACACATAATGCTCATATCTTGATTGGAAGGCAGTTTTCTGAATATCATCTTTCATCACTTTCAATTGATGATTTCCAGATTGAAGATCAATCTTAGAGAAGAATTGATCAACATGAAGTTGGTCAAATAAGTCATCAATTATTGGAAGCAAGTATTTTTTCTTCACTTTCATACCATTCAGTTATCTATAATCAATGCATAGCCACATTGATCCATCCTTCTTCTTCACAAAGAGAACGGGTGCTCTCCAAGGAGACACATAGGGTCAGATGAAACCCTTCTCCAAATGATATTTGAGTTGTTTCCTTAACTCCTCTATCTCTACATTCTCCATCCTATATGGGGTCATTGATATCGGATGTGATCCAATTATTAGATTAATGGATAAATCTACCTCTCTTTCTTGGGGAGGTCCGATTAACTCCTCAGGAAAATACATCAACTTATTCCTAGATGATTGGAGAAATTTTCTATCCTCAAACCCTTATTTCCTTCTTCTTCTTCACTAATCAACTCCAAAAAGAAAGGTATAAGAGGTTTCTCTAGACAAAGATTATGTTGAGATATCTCTCCTTGGAAGATAACTATAGTATTTCATTCACTACTACTAAGATTTCCTTGCATCTGCATTTGATCTTAGCATTATACATTGAGATCCGGTCCATCCCTTGTATAATTTCAAATTCCAGAATGGGAATGACTACTAGATTTGCGATAAGGTTGTTCTCACTAAAGTAATCACTAGAGTTTCTAAACACTAACGATTCTTGGATAATTTCACAAGGATTCTTGACTGATAACATTAATTTAAGAAAATTGGGTGTTGATTCTAATGTTTTTCCAATCATGGAGGAAATAAAGGAATGCATAAAACCAGAATCAAACAATTTACTTGCTAGATTTGATAGGAAATCAAGATTACCTTCCACCACATCATTTGGTGATTCAACTTTAGCTGTAGTGATTGCAAAATTACGACCTTGTTCCCTTGTTCATTGTGGAGGCTGATGGTGATTCTCCTCCACTACAATAGGATTTGTAAAGTGATTGGAAAAGTGCCCATGTTTTCAACTCTTATATCATTGTACATCAGTTTGGGCCCACACCATCTTCACTTTTTCATTACTGTTGGGAAATATTGTCTTCACCTCACTATGACACTTCTGTGCAATGTGGCCATATATACCACACTTGTAGCACTTCTTTCTCTCGAGCAGGTAGGTCGTCTAATATGTCTTTCCACATTTATTACACATGGGATATGGCACTTTATTTCATTCTCTTTCCTTATTGAATCTCCTCCCTATGCTTGGATCTATCAATATTTTCATTTCATTGGATTTATTTGACCACTGTGTCTCACCAAACATCAGTTCAACTTTGATCGCACTCCTCACAATCACCTCATAGATATCATAGTCTCAGTTGGCTAGATTATTCCGAAGACGAGGTCTCAGCCAATCAAAGAAACTATCAACCATACCATTTTCTTCCATGAAAATGCTTTAGGTATATCAGGAATATCTATTGAAGTTCTTCTCATAGCTTCCTACAGATTCATTCTCCTTCTACTTCAGCTCGAGAAACTCCTTCTCCATTCGTGTTCTCATTGATCGAGGGAAATACTTCTTAAAGAATATCAATCATAACTCCTTCCACTCCATAGATTTAACTTCCACAATTGGACTTGTGTTTTTAATTAGTTCCCACCACTGATCAGATTTTCCCATTAAATGATAAACATCAAAGGTAACCTTCTCTTACTAAGAATAGCAGAGCACAACAATGATCTTCTCGATAGAGATGATCCACTGTTTAGAAATAAACGGGTCCATAGATCCACTGAATGTTGGTGGTCTTTGATGCATAAAGGATTCAATAGAATGTTTTTCCATTCATGGTGAGATTAGTCTCTCTTCCGGATTCATGTTATTTCCATTTACTTAAGTCAGTTGGTTCATCATTCGTATGAATGTTCCCATTGTGGCTTCCATCGGAGGGCTGTCAGTGCATGGTCCATTGTGGTCACCATTTTCACGGTTCCTCATATAACTTTCAATTTTCTAAAAGAATAAATCCATAGTGAGATTATTATTTAATTTATGAATCTTTTAACTATAACAAAATTTATGTCTTAAAACTACATGCTTTAAACAATTACATTTCTCAAAAAATCATTCATAATGATTCATAAAAAGAATAGGATTAAGCAAACATATCACCTTGAGTGTTGTAACCAAGAGTGCATCAAGGCATGTTGTCATGTACCAGGATACCCCAGGTCAATCCCAAAACTCCTTATAAGAGTTTTCACTCCTAGGTACATCTATGCCAGAGCCACCTCTACCTGGACGTATCTAGACAAGGATATATTTGCTTCTTAAACCACGTACTCAATACTCACCAAAATATCAGAATGAAGTCCTATATTTAATCTTTTCTATAGGGTTATTCCTAATGTTTTCATATCTTAATTTCAATAAATTACTAAACAATCCTTTGATACCAACTACGACATCCTTCCTTTCAGTTACATAACTTTTCATTACATTTTACAAACAGTGGACCATTAAAGTGTAATCCCTTGGAAATCAAGAACATAAAACATGAAAACATAAAACAATATTCTAATCCACTTTTATTTCTTCATCATAAGTTCTTCATAAGTAAAATTATTTAATCTCATAACCTGGAGACATAAATCAAAGGAAAGGGCGAGGGTAAAGACGTGAATTAGTTTACTTTTGATATCACTATGAACATGATGAAGAACATGAATATATGAACAATGTGAGAAGAGGCATATCATAAAAAAAATTACATGAATCATAACCTGAATATGTTTCTAAAACATTTTATTTATTCAATAATGAAAATAACTCCAAGGTTCATTCCCAATGTGTCAGAAAAACATTACCAAGGTTTTTATCTAAGGTACCATGAAACTTGTCATCACTAAAGATTAATTCATTACCGAAGGAATTGGAGTTCTATTAGGGCACACACTTAATATGTATTTATTTTCATGTGATCCACATAGATCATAATAATGCATTTCAAAAAAAAGAAATTGAGAGTAAAATAAATGGGTTTCACTTCCAAATCGTGATGTTTTAAAAGTATATAAAAATATTAACATTATTTCATGTATAACCCACGGAAAGGGATTGAGGGTTATATGTATATCAACTCCAAAATAAAATAGATAAAATTTATTTATTTATGAATACCCTTGGAAATGAAAATATATTTCAGTATTCACATAAATAATACAAGAAGATTTATTGAGAAAAAATAGAGATATTTTGAGACCAAAATTCAATAGCATAACGATTATATGACATGGTTGTCAAAAAAAATAAAAATAGAGGGGAAAGGGGTCTCCCATCCATAAATGAATAATTTTATAGTAGAGATATAGAATTAAATAGATATAAGATCATTGTTTGGAATGAAATACCACATGAAAAGGAATCATGAAAAAAGAAAAAAATGTGATTTCCTTTACGAAAATTCAACAGCCTAACGACGTCACATAAAAATTCAGAAAATAAATTGATGAGAGAATAAATTGTATCTCATCATTTAGAAATGAAATGGACAGTAATAGGAATATATAAGATTATACCCCCATATAAGAATATGGAAATTTGAATACATAACCTAAAGGAAATAAAGACTTAAAAGAGGTGGATGAAAGGTTCCCTGACAATGAAGAGTGACTTTGAATGATCAAAGGTTTGGACCTTGGGGGATTGAGGGAACATTCAGAGGACTCCTTGGGAGGTAAAAAACTAGAGCATAGTTGATGATGATTTTGGAATGAAATTAATGAGGGAATGACTTGGTATTTCAAGGGAAAGAGAGGGAATATTTAATTAATTTCCATGGGACACCTCATCAGTGGTATTTTCAAAACCATGGGCTTGACCATGCTATATTCCCATGGTATTGGCCACATGGGACACCTCGAAGCATATAATACTTTTAAAAAGATGACCAGATCAATTACATCATGATTAACTCATCATGTATTTCATTAAACAACGGAAACTCGAAACAATATTTTTACCATTCACCGAAAATTCAACTGTTTCAGAAAATCCAAATTTTTTTCCGTAACCTAATATTGATGATCAAAATTCAAAAATGAACTCCATTTTTTGAAAATAATTTTATAATTTTTTTAATTTAATTTTTTAAAAAATAATTATTTATTCCAAATAAAAAACATTGAATCTATAACTTGTTTTGTAACACCATAAAAAAGTAATCAAGTACCCATAAAATTATCATATAACCATAAAACAATAAAGTAAAAATTTATGATTACATTTTATGAAAATAAAATTTTATTTTAAATTATTAAAATAATTTTAAAAATTCAATTAAAATATTTATGACATACAAAAATACAAAAACTTATACTATAATCGTTGCTTTACTTTTAAGATGTCTAAACTATATTTATACATTCATGGGTGAGGTTTCTATTTTTGGGGCTGATTTACTATTAATTACTATTCCTAAGGGTATATTAATATTCATACTTTAATATTCACCAAAAGTTTAGTTGATCTTATTAGACTCTAAATTTATTACTGCCCACAATTATAGAAGACCATTTTTAGAAAATCATTTTACATTATTAATTATTTAAAGATTACATAAATATTGTAAAATATACCTTTTCCAAAATTAATCAATAATATGGAACATCATCAAACTTTTATCCATACATTTGAAAATCACAAATTTTACGATAATGAAAAATAACAATTTTATTTTTACCAAGGGATTACAAAAATTATCTAAGACCTCTTTACAAAGCACCTTATAACACCTACATAAGAACTAAGTGTATGGTCTGTTATAATGATAGAATCTTGTGGAAGCTCAGAAAACATTTCCTGAGTGGTTATTTCTATCAGCTTGAACTTCTCCCTTAGGTGATTCTTTTCAAGATTCCCATGTTGGAGTTCATCTTGGGCTTGGTCCAGAGTAATGCCCAGTGAAGACACCTCCTTCCCAAGATCTAACAAATGGGCTTTCTATGACCTGAGTCTACTGGATGAGGCTATAGACTCTTTATTCTATATTAACAATGTTCAATTCTATTTATAAACTATAAGTATAACGTAAGGATTTTAGTTTCCAACGATCATATTGACCAACAGTCATAAAATAGCCAAAACCCAACAGTCTCATTTAATTATACTCACTTCATTAATTAAAGGATATAGTTTTGTGGAGTATAAAATGAAATTACACACAAATATAAAAAACAAATACTATTAAAAAGTTTGGGTCGTTACAGGGACTATTCATATGGGTAGGTTACAATTTATCAAAAATTATGTTTGTTCTATTAGAATCCAAATATCTTACAAATCACAACCGTGTATATCAGAATTTTAAAATTAGAAACATAAAAGTGGAAAAATTATGTTTTATGGTCACATAATATTTAGTGTCATGACATGTCATTGTGATTACTATTATGATTATACTATAAGTAATAATTATAATAAGGAAAATCCATTTAAAAACATTGGGTCATTACGTTGTTCCCCCCTTAAGAAATTTCTCCCTTAAAATTTTATTTTACACAAACAGGTGAAGGTACTTCTCTTCCATCACCTCTTTCAGTTTGCAAGTAGCTTCTTCAAACTTATGGATCTTCCACAACACTTTGAAAAGATAGGATGTCTTGTTATATAGGAACTTATCTCTCTAGTATAGAATCTTTACTGGATGCTCCTTATAAGAGACAACATCTTCAGGCTGTACCACCATTGAGTTCTTTACATGTGAGTGATCTGGTATGTAATTCCATGGGAGTGATACGTTAAACAAATAATGAACATGAGCCATATTTTTTGGATGTTCAAGCCGATAGGCCACAAATCCTATGAGTTCAAGGATATAAATGGGGCCAATGTACCCTAGGATTAACGTCCCTTTCATTTAAAATAGCATGACTCTATTCCATGGGGATTTTAGATTGAAGACTTTATCTCCAATGTCGATCTCCAAGTCCCTTCAACGATTGTTATCATCGCTCTCCTGCCAACTCTAAGAATATATAATATGTTTATAGATGACTTGAACCTTTTCTGTAATCTATTGCATAGGATGGGGTCAATGTATCTTTATTTCTCCAACTTCATCCCAACATGTTAGAGTTCCACATCTCTTTCCAAACAAAGCTTCATAGGGAGACATCTGAATATTCAAGTGGAAGCTATTATTGTATGAGAATTCAACCATTGGTAGATGTTGATTCCATTCACCTATGAATTTTAAAGAGTAGGCTCTTCAAATAACATTAAGCATCTAATTAGTTCTTTTAACTAGGCCATCAGTTTGGAGGTGATAGGTTGTGCTGAAATTTAATTCAATACTTAAATCTTGTAGAAGACTCCTCAAGAATTTAGATGTGATCCTTGGATCACATTTAGAGACAATCACTAGTGGAACACAATGCAGTATCACCAATTCATTCAGATATATCTTTTCATGTTATTTAAGAGATAGGTATTCCCTAATAGCGATAAAATGGGTGTTCATATTGATTCAGTCAACCACAACCGATATATCATCAATTTCCTTGGACATCTTCAAGAAACCCTTGACAAATTCTATAGTGAAATTCTCCTATTTCCCCATTGGTATAGTAAATGGTTGCATCATCCCTTTAGACTTTTTTCGCTCTACATTAACTTTCCAACAGACCAAGAACCTAGAGATATATTCCACAATCTACTTCTTCAGGTTATCCCACCAGAAGTGTTGTCAGAGATCTCAGTACATCTTGGTGCTTCCAGGATGGATAGACGATGTTGAGCTATGTGAATTTTCAAATAGCCCCATCTATATCCCAGGTGATAATGGCACACAAATACATGTTCCAAACTGAATAAAACCATAATCATTAAGATGTTACTCATACATGTTCCCTTCCTTTACTACACGTTCTTTCTTTTGTAACTCCCGATCATCCCTTTGGGCCTCCAAAACCTTCTATTGGATATATGATTGCAAATAATTTGGTAAAGGTAGCATGAATCTCCATTCATCATGATTTCCAAATCCATCCTTTGAATATCCAATAAGATATGGCATTTCTCAATTTTTAACATGGATAGAGTAGCATGTTTTTTATGCTCAGAGCATCAGTTACCTTGTTCCCCTTTACAGAATGATAATGAACAGGGAAATCGAAATCATTTATTAGTTCTAACCATTCCCTTTGATTCATGTTGAGATCCTTATATGTGAATACATACTTTAGGCTCTTGTGGTCGGTGTATATGTCACACATCTCACCATAAAGGTAGAATCACCATATTTTCATGGCAAAAATCACAGCGACGAGCTCTAGATCATGTTTCAGGTAGTTTTATTCATGGATCTTAAAACTCCAAGAGGCATGGGATATTACATTATCATTTTTCATGAGTAAAGAAACCAAGAATTTATTTGGATTATTAAAATATATCACAAAAGGTTCTCCATTCATTTTTAATGCGTGTACATGTGCATTGATCAGGCTTCTCTTTAGCTCCTTTAATCTTACCTCACAATCTTCCATCGAAACATACATTACACCATTTCCTTGTTAACTTAGTTAGAGGGCTTGACAAAAGTGGGAAATTTCTAACAAAACATTATTAGTACCCAGATAATCCAAGAAAACTTTGGATTTTTGTGACACTAGAGGTTCTGGGCCATTCCTCAACCACCTATGTTCTTGAAGGGTCCACAGAAATTCCCTCACTTGTGATCACATGTCCAAATAACGTGACTTGCTTAATCCAAGAGTCACACTTGAGGAACTTGGAGTACAACATATCCTTTCTCAATGTCACCAAAAGAAGTCTTAGATGTTCATTAGGTTCCTCATTTCTCTAGTAGTATATGAGAATATCATCAATAAGCACAACCAAAAATTTATCAATGTAATGTCTGAAGAATCTATTCATCAAATCAATGAATATTGTAGGGGAATTAGTAAGTTCGATTGGAATAACCAAAAATCATTGTTCCCATACCTTATAAGGAAGTAATTCTACTGAATGTATTCTTTCTTCACCTTTAGCTAATGATATCCATAATGAAGATCCACCATTGAGAAGTATTGATCTCTTATTAACTGATCGAACAAGTCATCAATCATTGGAAGATGATACCTGATCTTTATGGTGATCTCGTTGGGTTCTCGATTGTCGATACACAACCACATTGTTATATCCTTCTTCTTCACAAAGAGAACGAGAACAATTCAAGGTAATTTACTAGGGAATATGAACCCTTTTCCAAAATATTCTTGTAGATATTTCTTTTACTCTTATAATTTGATAGGATCCATTCAATAGGGAGACATTGGAAAAAATATAGCCATTGGTATTAGTTCTATTGAGAAATATACCTCACTATCTGGGGAATGTCTGGGTAATTCTTCATGAAATAAACTATTGTATTCCCTCACGATGTTCATTTCGGAATGGTTGGCTCTTTCCTTAGACCCAACCATTTGGAAGAGATGTGCTTCTTCATAGGGAATCGACACCCACAAAGTTGAAGGATTTTTTAGATAAGATTCATGATCTTTGATGAATTTGTAGAAGATTAGGGGATGGTTCTTAATATTAAAAGATATTTCCTTTTCCTAACAGTTGATATGTGCTCTATATAATGAGAGGCAATCCATTCCCATTATAGCATCGAATTCTACAAACATGAAGTATTATGAGATTTTCTGAATGAAATTTCCCACATAATTCAACATGATAAGAGTAAAACACTTGGGTTGCAATGATTGGACCAAATGGTGTTTTAACATATATATCTACTTTCAGGATTCAGGGATTTGATTCTATTGTTCTAGAAAACAAGCAAGATATAAATAATTATGTAGAACCATATTCAAACAAGACATTTTCAATTATTGAGTGAATAGAATATATAAATTGTATGACTTCATTTTCTTCATCCACTTCCACAGAAGTGATGGAATGATCCTTCCTTTGTTCCATTAGATTTGGTGGTTGATGACACTGATTACACTTGAGAACTCAAGGTTTAGTGAACTGGCTTGCATAGTGCCCTTTCTCTCTACAATTGTAGTATTGAACCACGGCTGGCACTCCCCATTCTTTCTCTATATTATCCTTCTGTATCATGTATTTTCGAAACTCCTGAGCATGGTGGACTTATCTCCCACACATGAAACACATCCCCATCCCTTTGAGGTAGTTCCCATGATGCAACATCCCACATTTTATACATGTGGGTCATTGACTTTTCTTCCAACCTTTATAATTAGATCCTCCATCTTGAAACTAAATCTTTCGTTTCTTATCCCCATAGCCATGTGACCATTATTCAAACTCCATCTCCACTTTGAGGGAAAACGAAACAACTTCTTCATAACTCCCAATGTCAAAAATTTCATGTGCCTTTCGAAGGTGTGGTTTTAACCCACTATATAATCTCTCAATTTTTCTATCATTGTTGAAAACATAACCTGAAGCGTACATTGAAGGCCTTGTGAAATTATCTTCATATGTCATGACATATTCTCCCTCCTATTTCTTGAGCTCTATAAATTCCCTCACCATCTTTGTTAAACATGTTCTTACGAAATACTTGTTAAGAAACATGATCTTAATGTCTTCCCTTTCCATCTCTTTAATTTATCCACTTTGCATAGTGTCCCAAATCAAAACCCACCATTGATCAGCCTCTCCATAAAGATGATTAACGGCCAGTGTCACCTTCTTCATCTTAGAACAATGAATAAAAAAAAGATATTCTCCATTGATTTGAACCACTGTTCCATAACATGTGGATCAGATGATCCACTAAACGTTTGTCAGTTTTGTTCCATAAAACACTCGAAATCCAATTGCTCCCACATTGGTGATGGATGTCATTACACATTATTCATGTTATTGTTCATAAAATGTGATATTTGAGTTATTATTTCCATGAAGTTTAGAACTCAACCTCCCAAAGCATTGGTGTTTTCATTCGGGCAATTGTTTAATTGGCCCTTGCAAGGTTTGTTGGCGTGGTTTCTCTTGGTTAACACTAATTTATAAAATATAAAATGTTAGAACAAAACCCAATTCAATGAGTCATGATTAAATAACTCACTCATTTGTTAATTTTGAACAGAAATTATAAATTAATGGTCCTTATGTAAGGTTTCTTGTATTCATATTTGTACTTAGCCTTCTACATTTGGTTTTCTCTAGGGTTCATTGATCCTAATTCCCAAATTAATAAAACCAAGGCTCTGATACCAACTATAGATACCCATCATTTTCGTACATTACTATTACATACATATGAAGATAAAAATACAATAGTATTACACCATGACGATCTAGAGGTTTAGTGTATTGGGAAAACTATAACCGTGCATAACATTTAAAACATCAAACATAAACATTTATTTAATTAATTCTTCTTCATCTTTTTATTATCCCTTGAATTCTCCTTAATAGACATATTCTCATGAGGATATATATCAAAAAGGGGTGAGATAAAGGCCTATTATGAGGTTATACTAGAACAATATAAAAATGGGTGAGCATAAAAATAACATAGGAAAATGATCATGAACATGAGAGGAAGCATTAACAAAAAGACATGAAATGTGATAATTCATAAAAAAAGAAACATCATGTCTCGGTAGTTTTCTACAAAACATAGTTGTGAACAATGATAGCACCATGTTAAACAATAATTTCCCTTTTAATGGTGAGAATCATCAATTTACCCAATTAATTGGAGTGCTGTATAATTTTTGAATCCCCAATCACATACAAACATTCATATTGATCTATATAATTCTCAGCGCATCCATCATGTCATAATCATTACCTTATCATGCATGGCACATTAAAAATATTTAAAACAAGACCATACAATAAAACATGTAAAAAAATGGGTTTAACATAATAAGGAATACTTTCATAAATATTTTGTCCCAAAAATAAAGAGGGAATATCCTTCTTCACATAGAACCATTAACTATGAGTGAAGAGTGAAACAACATTCAAGATTTAAAAAGGGTGAGTTTATTTGAAAGTTGAGTAATTTTAAAAAACATTGGGTTTCTCATAAAATAAATTAGGGAAAATTTTTATCAAATAAAAGGTAAGATAATGATGAATAAATAGTCCTTATTGAGGACCCATTCTGAACATGGAGTGAAATAGGGAGAACCTGAAGAAAGAAAGTTGGGTATGAGAATTTCCCCTTACCCTGTATCTGAACACTTTCTTCACATTAATGTCTGGTATAACAACATAAGATTCATTAATTAACCATTGAATAACATTTTTTACATGAATATTTTTCATTATGGTTTCAATAATTTATTTATTGGTCTTTGGATGAGTTATAGAGTTTATGTCCATTGTTTGGGAATGCATGTTTTTTGGTTTTCTTGAAAGATTCACTCATATTCATATATGAAAGATCGCGTAGAACATGAATAAAATTTTAAAACTGATATTTAAAATTATTAATTATATTATAGGAGTTTAAGTGATGTAATAAATAATTATGTTATATACCATGTGGATGAATCATTAGATAAGCATTATATGATGATAATTTGGGTTAGTTCATGCATTTTTTCGACCACAACGAAGTTCATTCATTTAACCATTTAGTAATATGTACATAAGTTAGTTCCATAACAATAAAGTGTATAAAATAAATATAATATAATCTGTTTCAACCATAAAAATGGTTTCATGACCAGATCTAAATGTGGTAAATGAAAAAAGAAAACATGTCAATCATGAAGGTGACAAATTAACAGCTCAGAAAAAACATTTTAATTTCTAAAATAAAAAGATTTGGAGGAGGGGTTAGATGATATATTTTACAAATTGTATCATAGAATTTTAGTATATTTAATATAATGGAGTTAAAATTCCATGTCGATAAGGATAAATGGGGATATATTAAGAAAAGATATTGAAATTAGAAGGAAATTAAATGAAAAGAGAGAGGGGGAATTACCTCTTGAATCCTCCTCTTGAGATCCTCCATAATGAAGCTAGAATTTTTATTTTGATGAGACCAGATGTTCTTGGTCTATAGGTAGGGTCTGTGGAAAATTTTTGGGCAATGTTTTTGAATGTCTTGAATCTTGATAGGTGTGAGGGAATTACGGTGTGAAGGGTTGTTTTTATAGTAGAGGTGAGAAGGGTTTTTTCTTAATATTTTAATAATTAGTTTTTTAATTTACACCATTACAATAAATAGTGATGATTACATGACCAAGAATAGTGAATATGGAATGTGTGTTTGAGATTCGGGTGATTTCATTACTTCTAATGTCAGTAATAGTGGATTTAAATTATAATGTATTTATACGGTAAATTAATGTATTTTACTATTTACCAAAAATTCAAGTATTTTAGAAAAACACCAAAAAATATAACAAATCATTATTCAATGTGTAGAATCAAAAAATGAGTCCATTTTTTCAATATAATCTTCTAAATTTGATTAATTTAATTTTTTAATTCAAATCATAATTTCATTGAAAAATAGATTTTTTAAAATTAAAAATTATTTTATAATGATTTAAAAAATTACATAAGGTCTTATAATATTATCTTAAAACTAGAAGGAATAGAATTGATAATTTATGAACACAATCATGGACAAAAATTTCTTTTAAATTAATTATAAATATTTATTTATGACATACATTAATACTAATACTTTTAATATGGTCATATTGTCACTTCTAAGATTTCTAACTTTTATTTATACATTCATGGGTAGTGTTACTATTATTTTATAAGATATACTATTAATAGTGGTTGTAATACTATTCAAAAGAGTTGGTGACTATTCATAAGGGGAGGTTACTATTCACAAAAATATGTTTTTTCTCTTAGAGTCCAAAAATCTTAGTTTTCGCAACCGTGTGTGTGAGATTTTCAAAATAAAAAACATAGAAGTAGAAATATTATGTTTAATGATGACATAGTATTTAGTTTCATGATGTGTAATTGTGATTCCTATTGTGATTATACAATAAAGAATAATTAAAGAAAGAAATTCCATTGTTTTAACTTTGGGTTGTTATAAAGGTGACAACTTTTCAAAAAATATTTTACTTCCCATTTTTAACAAATGTGAATAAAAAAATTATTTTTTTATAAGAAAAGTTAACAATTATGTGGATGAAATATTTTTAATGGTGGAGAGAATAATATCCTGATTTTTTAAATTTATTTTTTTCAATCTCATATATGATATACTACATTGAGCATAAACGAACTATGAATTATTATTATTTAAATATTAAAATTTTAACCAAGGTGTTTAATTTTTGGGAATGAATATTAGTAACTAAAATAGAAAATTAATAGTGTTCCCTCTAATTACTAATGTATTAATTTATGATTAATAAATAAGAACTCAATTTTTAGTAAATACATTTTATTCAATAAGGATATGATTTCAACAAAAATATTTTTTTATTTATTTTTTTTATAAAAAATTATAATTAAATTTTGAAGCATTTAGAAAATGTATTTGAACAAATTAAATACAATTTTTAAAACAAAATCTAAATAATAATATATGGTGATTTTTTGATAATTTTCTGAAAAGTTTGGTTTTAAAGTTAATATTGATCTAATATTTATATTTATTGAAAACATTATTTCAATTTAATTTCTAGTATTTTGAAATAATTGTATACACGATTTTGGTGTAAATACATTTTTGTACATAAAAAAGTAGTTTTTTTTGAAAAACCATTTTTCATCATGTTATTAATATTTGATTCCAAATTAAAATTTTCAATATAATTTTATAATATAAAAAAATTGGATTCCATATTTGGAATCATTATTTAAATATTTTATATATTGGCGAATTTTTAGTTTTTTAAATGTGAATAGTAACCTTAGTAATTTTTTTACCCTGATAAAGGGTAAATGCAACATGTTGTGATTTTAAAAAAAGAAAAAAGATGGTCAATAATGTATATAAAATAAAAAAGAATAATTGAAGATAAATTAATACCATAATACTTTAGGATATATTATTTTTTAAATGAAATCAATCTCTTTGATAGCATACGTTGAATACATCAATAGGATTAAATGAAACACGATTATCTATAATAATATTATTATTTTAAACATGGTAGTCATATCATACTTGTTGTGTTGATAGGTATAAATTTGTAAAACTATTTTAATAAAATATATTTTTTCACACATGAACGTTTTCTATCAGTACAAAATAAATAAAAATACAATTCATATGATGGAAAAAGAAATAATTTTGGAAAATTTTATATTTTTCAAAGAAAAATGATTCATCGCATCGTGCACACTTATGATAAAATTAAAATTTATCTAATTTATGAAAATTATTTAATAATTTATTTTTTAAAAATATTCAAGTGTATATTATCATAATCAGAAGAAAAAAATTCTAAAAAGTTTCATTTTTCGATGAATAATATAAAATATTGACTTTTGATTAAAACTCGCCTTATCAACTAATGCATTCACAAATCCAATTTTTGTAAAAAAATTATTTTAAAAGAAAAATATGATCAATAAAATTATAATTATTCAAATTTAGGATATTTTAATCAATTATAAAATAAAACTTAATATAAAATGTTTTTAATATTTGGAATTATTTTCTCTTGATAACCAATTTTTTCAACATGTATATGGGATTGATTTCAATTTGATTTCTTAAAAATACATGAAATGAATTTTTAAAAAAATTAAATTTTATAACATAAGAAATTTTAATATCTAGTATGGTAATGTTATTTTTTGACCGTAATGAAAATTTTTTTAAAAAAATAATTACCTTAGTTATGTTGAAAAGGGGGTTACGGGGGATTAAGGATTGAAGATAATGCTAAAAAATGAAAAAAAACAAGTCCATCATCCTTTTTATAGATCTAATTAACCTATTACATTCAATGGATTTATAATGTATCATTTGGATCGTTTTTCTAATTTTAATAGGGCACCCATTAATCCTTTAAAACATTCCATGTGCGTGTCTCCCCAAATTATAATTTGCGACTCCTAACACCCCAACCTTCACATCATCAAACTTCTAAATCTCTTTTGCTCAACCAAACTGTGAAAAAATATCTACCCATAATCTATATACACATTATTTTGATTTTTTTCATCCCAAATGACCAACCCGTTGATATTTGATAGAAAATCCAATGATGATTTATCTAAGAGATTGTAATTGTATTAAAAAAGATATTTCATTTTATTTATTCATTTACATATTAAATTCTGTGTTAAAAATTAAAATATGATAAAATATTATATTATAAACGCGTAGATGTTTTTATGTTTATAACATACCATTTCTTCACATCCTCCTCTCTTAAATGGGAAAAAAAACCATCAATCATGAAAAGGTGGACTACAACCTCATGGAATGATGAAAATATTTTTCCAGCGACATGTCTCACGATTAAATATGTATTCATATATATAATATTTATGATATTATTATAATTTATTTTTTATAATGTCACAAATACCTTATTACTTTTCATAACATTTAAAATACAATAACATTGTCTGTCTGCACAATTGACGAATGCATCATCAAGAGACGTGATTTTTTATTTCAAATATTAATTACATGAAAGTTAATAAGTATGAATTTATTAAATATATTTTATATATATCAAATTATAATTTTTAAAAAAAATAATATGTCTTACACTTCCTTACACTTTCACTCACTAAGGGAATGATATCATCCCTCTTGCATACATATGGCATATATTTTCCAAGAAGTGATGTGAATCATTTTCAATATGCAACCGTTGAGAATGGAAATAAAAATGACTTGAATTATAAAATAATATATTAATAAAAATGTTATAATTATGTTGATAATATATATATATAATCTATTCAAAAAAACATTATCTTTCATTAAAACACATGCCTAATAAAGAATGGAAATTAACACATGAAATAATGAATATATTGAAATATCAATAAAATAATATTAGTGAAATTGTTAAAATTTGATCATATATTATATCGTAAATCTCAATATGTATATATTAATAATTTATAATATGATAAAATCCATTTTACCTGGGTTTAATTTATTTTCATCCCAAAGGAAGCATGGGGTAATGGACTTCCTCTAAATTACACACCATTAAGGTATTTGGTAATTTTATGCACATATTTTCATTTATATGGTGTATATACTACCCCATTGATGTATAATATTATTATTCCTTAGTAATTAATCAAATTTGGTGCTCTAATTCTGACTAATATATCTAAGGGGATTTGACTTGAATGTTAACAAGTGGTAAAGAATTTCATAACCCAATTTATTTTTAGTAGGACATATTACATATTAATTATAAATTATTTTATATTATTATGTGTGTAAATAATTTTGATTATATTATTAGTTATTTACCATTTTTATTTTGGTTTTTATTTTATACACATAATATATTGATTTGTTAATTCTCACATCAATGTTTTGTTGTTGTTAAGGTCTTGTTTCACAATCTAATTTAAATTTTTCTTGTTTATACATGAATTTAAATTGAAGGAAATTAATTGTCCATTGGATAAAAAGATATATTCATTTTCTTATATAATAGATATTCCGAATTTTTTCATTAAATATTACAATTATTCCACTCTCTCGAAGTTAAAATGATTGGGGAAATGTTTTTTTCTTCAAAAAATACAATTCTAATACTTCCTTCAGTAGAATGTTTCATCTTCCATAACCATGTATTCTATAAAAGTATTGAAAATTGATTTAAATAATATCCATATTATTTATTAAATACGATTATACTCAATTTTACTTCTTAAAAATAATTTTAACGTACTATTCATGTATTTTTTTTAAAAGGTATGTTTTGATTTTACCATAAATGTCAAATCAATATTTATTTTAAAATGTACATGGTATATATAATATTATACCCTCAAGAACACTCAATATTATAATTATTACATTATTCGATTCTAGGGTAATATTCATTGAATTTTATTTTAATAATATGCTGCCAGTATTTATTTCTAAATTTATATTTAAATGTGATATATATATTCCTCTAGAATGTTATTAATTATGTTATTACGGTATTTGTATTCAATAATGAAAAAAAATTATTTTACTTAAAATTCCATGTGAATATATAATAGTTATTCCATGTTTATTATTTTTATAGATGGTTTCTGATTATTTTGACGAAGGAATGTATTGAAATTATATTTTTTGATTAATTTATTTAGTTATTAACATTAATTTTAAATATTATATTTCTTAGGATCATTGTATAATTCATTTATTTTAAATATCTATATTCTTTGTATCAAGTATATAATTATTTACTAAAATGTATAATTTCTTTAGAATGTGGTGTTTACATTGAAAGTACTTTATTATAGTAGATAAATATTTATAAATCCATATTATTTACTCAATAAAGATATCAATTCATAAATTATATTGATTATAAAGTATAAAGGTCACTAGATAAATGATAATTTCATTGGACATAAAAGTGATTGGTGGGGCTTGGTAAAAACAATTCCCTCTATACATTGGTAGTATTGTTAGATGAATCATTTAGGCTACCATATTTAAATTTTATTTTTTTATACCCACACATAGTATTAAACCGAGTTGGGAATGTTGTTGACATTAAAGCTATCTTGATTTATAAGATAATGAAATCCAAAAATTATGAATCTAATTCCATGATAATTGTTTTAATATAATTTTCA
Source organism: Viscum album (assembly GCA_963277665.1). Lineage (NCBI taxonomy): Eukaryota > Viridiplantae > Streptophyta > Magnoliopsida > Santalales > Viscaceae > Viscum > Viscum album. The sequence goes on from OY728119.1 coordinate 1,690,176,185, forward strand.
ATGAATATTTTGTATTTATAATATCAATATATATTCCATTAAAAATATAATTAATAAATGATTTGTTTATTCAGTTATTAACAATACCACATTGATCAAGACAAGCCTATTAATGATAGTCATGTTTCTGAAATATAACGTGTGTTCAATTACGCACCTTTACATATAAATTATTCTTATTTATTCTTGATATCATTTACTTTACTAAATCCATACAAATAATTTGAGCTCATTATAATTTTTTTTCTTATCCCAAAAATCCACGAAGAGTATTACCAATGAAATAAAATGATATACTAGAGGTAATAATGATATTTTCAGAAATAAAATTATACTGTAATTTCTGTTTCAAAATGTAATATGGGAATAGTGTAAGTATCTAGTTCATCATGAAAACAAAAGCATTTCATCCTTTGGTATGTGATCAATTATATCTACTGAAAAAATAATAAATTATCCATAAGCACTGAGATACATGGGTTGAGGTCTTCACGATTGTTATCATAGAATGTTTTTTAGAATACATGGGAAGTAGATTTAGAAAACTATATCATGGACATCATAAACATATCATTGATTATGTGGATAAGTATCTAAGAATGTAATAATCTTATTATGGTACATATTTTGAGGTTTTTCATTTTAATACATCAATTTATGGATAATATGAGTGGATGTGGTTCTAACACATAGGTACCTATCAGTAGTAAATCCAGAAGGAAATAATATTCCTAACTCATGGGTAACCTGTTACACAATAATAGTCCTTAATCGGCTCCTATATTAACTTCCCAAGAGGATATGCTTGGATTATTTATATTTTATTTTTAATCTATTGTGATATATTGGAATATATGAAGAAATTTAATTTCATATTTTAAACTTAAGGTGTCTTTGATTTGAAATATTAGGTCATTAATTAGACATCTGAATAATGATTTTATGGTTTCACCACTATGATTTTGATTTCCCACACTATTTTTTTGGTTTTAGTAAATTTTTGGATCCTAAATGAATCCTGTTAACATTGAACATGATGAAAAATATGATGAATATGAGAAAAAAGGAATTTTTAATAGAGAGAAAATATCAAATTTATTCATTACTTGTTATCTGATAATATGGTTGAAGACCATTAAATTCACAAACTGTTAGACACACCAAAAAAATAAGAGATTAGATTTTTCTAATAAATCAAGTGGTGGATGCCATGAAGGAAAGAAGATTGATTTATTTATCAAAAATATTATAATAGACACTTAATAAGGTGACTAAAGTTATTTTGAAAATGTTTTATATGTTGTATAAAAGTACATAATGAAATCAATTGATGTGAAAAATGAATTTTATGATGGAAGGAAGTAAATTTCAACATATGGTTCTATTTACAGTTTGTTTACAATAATGTGTGGAACCCATGAATTATCTTAGTCACTTTTATTATTTAAATGTTAATTGATTTCTACATAATGACCTATTTTGAAATAAAATGGTTGCATTATTTCTGTATTAGGATTCAAAAATTACAATGTATAATTATTTTTTCAAATTTTATTTTTGATAAAAATACTTTTGTTATTTATGGATTGTATTAAATTTTATAATCATAGATGTCATAATGGACTTTATAGTTTTAGATACCATCATCGGTTTATGATTTAATAGTTGATCATAATTTAAAAGTCTTAAACACCCCTTTTCAAAATTTATGTGGTGATAATGTAACATAATAAAGGATATTTTGGTATTGAATTTATGGAAATACAACACATTGGTTTAGTATATTCTTTAGTAAAATGGTTATTCATAAAATAATTAAATATCATTTTGTGGGAATAAACATAAATTTATTTGTATCCTTTCATAGGTTATCTTAACGTTTATATTGAAGTAATTATATGTTATTACACTTATGGAATGTTATCAGAATTATATTAATATATTCATAGAAAAACTAAAACCTATAAGCTAAGTGATGAAGCATTGCATCCGGTGAAAGAAATTGGGATTGTATCCAAAACAGATGGATAATATAAGTTTAGAGAGTACCACTAGATTATGTAAGGTTATGGTAAATATATCATTTTTTAAAATGAAATTATGGATATATATATATGTATGTTAAACTAATGGTTTTACAATATAGTTTTTAGACATTAATGAATTATATTTTATAACTTTTATTGATCCTATCGATTTTGTAAATTATTTTTAGCAATATAGGGGAACCTATCACCATTTTTAGATTTTATGATTATTTAAAAGTAAATTTTATTGCATTATTCATAAGAAATTAATTTTTTGATATTCATTTTGGGGAGTAAGGGATCACATAGAAAATTATTGATGCACAACAAATGATTAAATTATTCTGATGAAATAAAATGTAATCAATTATGTATATTTCTCTATGTTCACTTTTAAGATGACAAAATAATTACCCAAAATTAGGAAAAATATATTGAAACAAAAATTATATCCTATTACATCCATATCTGATGAATCAAATGGACCTTTAATTCATCACATATTTGTGGTTTTCAGGTCCTTAAATTACCATTAACTATTCACTTTCTTGTGATCAAATATCTGTTTCACTCCCTATAATTATCTACCCTTTCTTCAATGTACCAATATTTACCACTAACATATGTTATCTTACATGTAATCCATGTTATGTGTTAGTCCAGATGTAATTTAATATTTATATTTTAACTCTTTGAATAAATTTTTTTATTCATCCTTTTTATGATTTCTATTTTCAATAAATTTATTTGTAAATACAAAACACTTGATATAAAAGTGAATGTTCAAAATGTGACAATTCAATTTATAAAAGGCAGTGATAATGTAAAATAAAAATATTTTATGAAATAAATATCATGTTTTATTTTTTATATGATATGATATGATAATATGATATGATAATATAAAACCCTAAGACATTAATATGTCATCCTTTTGAAATAAAATCAATATCCCTAATAGTTTTTGATTTACACAACAAAGGGTTTTAAAAAAACACAATTCTCTATTAATACATACTTATTTATAACATGATAGTTATATATCACCAATTATGTTATAGGGTATTAATATTGATAAATAATTTATGCAAATATATTATTTACACATTTTTATTATTTGTTAATTTTATATTAATTAAAAACCATGAAATAAAATGAAATGTTTTCGGAAAATATTTTTTATTTTTCAATGAAAAAGTTTTCATATATTCTTTAGAATGTAGGATAATGTTTAATTTTACCAATTTATATAATTTATTTCATAATATTAAATTTTAATTATAAATGAGAATGTTAAAATTATCTCAGGGTTATTTTTTAATTTTTCTAAAAAGTTTTTTTGATGAATAGTTAATATACATATTTCTTGTTAAAAAAACCATTTCGTTTATTGTATTTACAAGTCAATTTTTTATAAAAAAAATGATTTAAAAGTAAAATTAGGTCAACAATATTATAATTAATCTAATTAAGGCTATTGGAATCAATTATTTGGTAAATTTTGGTATAAAAAATGTTTAATAATTTATTTTTTTTTCTTTGCAAAAACAATTTTTTGACTTATTTTTAGGTCTGATTTTAAATTAAAATTTTATACATTTGAAAAATGAGTATTTTAAAAATATATTATTTATTTTAAATATCAATAATTTAAATCATATGATAATTTAAAATAAACTGTTTATCATAAGGAATTGTGAATAAATTTGTAATCATTTATCTCCATTAGGGTTAAAACATTTTTTAATTATGGTTAATCTAAGAATATAAGGTATAAACATGACATAATATTTTTCCAAAACACATTAAATATCTATTTATTACCCTTTTCAACTCAATATTTTTATACAGTTACATTTTTCCCCTTCATTCTTTGGGGAAATGCGGTTAAACATTATTCATTTCAATAAAATTATTTATGTCATCTCCCCCACTTCTAAATGTCAGTCCCCATGACATCCTAACATATATAAATCCAGTTGGATAGGAAAATCCATTTAAAAAAATCTCTTGAACATCCTTATCTACATTAAACATCTTATGCTCTTAAAAAATGTCCATCCTTGGGGTCCTTAAGTAGAGATCCAATTGAGGATTCTCTAATTGAAATTAATTATCATGATGAAGCTCTATAATTTTAGCATGTGTTTTCCATCATCAATTATGTGTTAGAAAAAATAATACGATTAAAAAAATATATCAAAAAAATGAGATCTTATTATGTTGATATTATAATATTTATCTTTCTCATCCTCCATCAAATAGGAAATGAAATCATCGATCATGTGTATGATGGACTACCTCCTCACGAACTGATTTAGCTTGATTACCATAGACACATCTCAAGATTTTATATAATTATGGGTTTAATGTATTAATATTATATATATATATATATTAAAATATTGTACTTTTATTATTATAATATCATATATTCCTCTATACATTCCATGTTGTTTAAAATATGATAATGTCCCTCCTGTGGATGGTGGGTACCACATCACGAAGCGATAAAAATCATTTTTCACTTACATATTACAAGGTAGTGAATAAGGATAGTTATAATTAATATTTGTGATATATTTGGAATGGTATTTCATCCAATAAATTAATATACATTCAATCTTTTTACCATTTCACTCGTTAAGGGAATGATATCACTGCTCGTGAAAATGTACGACCCACCATCTCCATTATGTTAGTGGATTCATTTTTGATTTCTAACCATCATAAATGGTCATAAAAATGTATTTAATGATTAAATATGATATTATTTGCATTATTTGGATTCTTGAGATTATGGAACAAATACCTTTTCACAATAACCTAAATTTTCATGACCAAACATACCTATGAATATACAGAAATGAACACCAAAACAATGAATGTAAGGAAATATTATAAAAAACTTGGGAAAAATGATATTGGAGAATTATATATGATATTATAAATATTTATATGGTTCTGGTATAAATAAATTCCATGTATAAAACCATAATACATGGTCAATTTTGGAAGGATCACAGATCGAATCTATCATCTTGCTTGAGCACCACTCCTAGGCCAATTTATGATGCATTTCATAACACAGTATAACATCTTATACACTCTATATGAATAAATTTTTTTGAAAAGGTAAGCCTTTCATTCATCTCCATAAATGAATTCCCCCAGCCTTCTTACCATGGTAACTTAACACCCTTTATTGTAAGACTAGTAAGAGGTTCATCTATGAGAAGTCATATTTAAATGACATGTAGTAACCACCTAGCCCTAATAAACTCTAGGTGTCAATGACATTCTTATGTTTTTATTAGGTGAACATAACTCTCAAATACTCTAGGACTACTAAAATATGGAAATGAATGTTACCTTGCATATATTTTTGAAAAAAGGAACTATTCAGATTAATGATGTGACAATGGTAAATGAGTATCTTGATGTCTTTTCTGATGAGTTTCATGGTATTCTACCTCACTAGTTTTTTGAAATTACTATTTAAATAGTTCATGATTCTAAGCCTATTTCAAAACACCCTTATAGAATGGCTCAAATTTAACTTTTAATGTTAAAGAAGCAATTACAGGAGTGATTAGAATATGGTTTCATTCGACCTAGAACATTAACATGGTGTGCTCTTGTCCTGTTTGTTAAAAATAATGATGGTTCAATGAGACTATGCATTTATTATAGAGCATTGAATAACATCACCGTTAATAATAAGTATCCATTTCCTCATATTGGCGATTTGTTGTATCTACATCTGGGAGATCAGTATTTTTTAAAGATTGACATGAGGTCAGGGTACCATCAGTTGAATGTAAAGGAATAAAACCTTCTGAAGACTGAGTTTTGTAATAGATATGGCCATTTTGAATTTCTAGTTATGCCTTGTGGTTTATCCAATGAAACTGTTGTATTCATGGATATAATGAATAGAATTTTCCGTGAGTTCTTGGATAAGTTTGTGGTAGTTTTCATTGATGATATTTGGTTTTATTCTAAAATAAAATAGGAACATGAATGTCATTTAAGGGTTTTTTTACAAACCATAAAAGAAAAGAAAATGTATGGGAAATTCATCAAGTGCGATTTTTCGTTACAAAAAATTTCTTTCGTTGGTCAAATTGTTTCAAAATATTGCATACCTATTGATCCTGCTAAAACAAAAGTTGTTGAAGAATGGCCAAGACCCACAAATATAACCGAGATCTGTATTTTTCATTGTTTAGTAGGTTATTACCGAAGGTTTGTTCAAAATTTTCCTCGGTTATCTAGTCCAATGACTAAGTTAACTCAAAATGGTGTTATGATCATTTAGACAAAAGAATGTTATTATTGTTTTCAAGAATTAAAAAATTATTATTGAATGCTCTAGTTTTGGAACTACCTTCATGAAATGGTGAGTTTTTTATTTATAGTGATGCTTCGTTGAAAAGACTTGGTTGTGTCCTTATGAAAAATGATCACCTAATTGATTATAATTCACGTCAGTTGAAATCTCATGAGTTAAATTGCCCTACACAGGATTTTTAATTAGCATATGTTGTTTTTGCTTTAAAATTTTGGAGGCATCATTTTTGTGGAGTAAAATGTGAAATATATATTGACCACCAATGTTTAAACTATATAATCAATAAAAAAGAATTGAACATGAGATCGAGGAGATGGCTAGAATTAATCAAGGATTATGATTACATGATTCTTTACGATATGGGAAAAGAAAATAAAGTGGATGATGATTTGAGTCAAAAAGAGAATGCTTCATTAACCATTCTATGTTTGGAACAAGATACTTTTGTTTTTTATTTGATGACATTTGGCATAAAAGTTATTGGGGCATGAAATTCTCTTATTTTGTTTCAGGTGTCAGTGAGACCATCTCTATCATACAGAATTAATCAAGCACAGGAGGAAGATAGTGAGATTTAGAAAACGACAGAGTTGGTTTAGAAGGGTGTGTTTCCAGATTTTATCAGTGATAATGATTGTGTTTTGAGGTTTGGGAAAAGATTATGTGTGTCTTATGATTCATTGTTGAAGAATGATTTGTTATGTAAAGATCATAGTTTCCCATTTCCAGTTCATCCTCACAATACTGAGATATAAAGAGATCTTCGAGACAATTTCTGGTTGGATGGAATGAATAGTGATATTGCTGATTTTACTCTGAAGTGTTTTACCTATCTACTGGTTAATGCAGAGCGACAGTTACTGAAATGGGTTCTTCAGTCTTTACCAGTGCCATAGTGGAAATGGAAAAACATATCCATGGACTTCGTTGTGGGATTATAAAAGACATATCGATATAATTATGCAATCTGGGTTATTGTTGATCGATTGACTAAATCTTATCATTTCCTTCCTATTTGAGATACTTTGTCTCTATATTGAATTTTTTAGTTGTATGTTAAAGGGATAGTCAGGATGCATGGTGTTCCTCTCTCCATTGTATCTGATTGTGATCCTAGGTTTACTTTTATCTTTTGGAAAGGCCTTCATAAGTTTTTTGGTACTGAATTAAATTTTAATATAGCTTTTAATTCGCAATCAGATGGGCAGTTAGAATGAAATATTCAGACCTTGGAAGATATGTTACATTCTTGATCGATGGATTAACATGTAATTTGGGACCAACATCTATATTTGGTTGAATTTTCTTATAATAAAAATTTTCATTCTAGTATATAGATGGCTCTATTGATGGCATTATATGGATAATGTTGTCGAAATCCAGCTTTTTGGGATGAAGTTGGTGAAAGGAAGCTGATAGGGCCATAATTGTTAGAAGAGAAGATAGAAAGGGTTTTGTTTATTTAGATGCACATGAGAACAACTCATAGTAGACATAAAAGTTATGCTAATAATCGAAGGAAGTATCTTTCTTTTAAGGTAGGTGATTATGTCTTTCTCAAAGTTTCTCCACAGAAAAGGGTGATGTGTTTTGGTAAGAATTGAAAGTTGAGTCTGAGGTTCACTAGACCTTATGAAATCATGGAGAATTTTGGATCTGTTGCATACAGAGTTGTTTTACCTCCAAGTTTATCTCAGGTACACAATGTTTTTCTTGTTTCAATGATGAGAAAGTATATGGAAAATCCATCTCATGTTTTGAGACCAAGGATAGTTTTGTTATAAGCGAATATCTCTTATGAGGAACAGATAGTTCAGATTCTTGCTCAAAGAGTGCTTGTATTGAGGAATAATGTACTTCACCAGGTAAGGGTTTTGTGGAAAAAACTTATTGTTGAAGAGGTAACGTCGGAATCAAAAAATGTTCTGAGGGATACCCCCATTTATTTGACGAGTGAATAAAATTTCGAGGATGCAATTTACAAAAGGGGGAAAGGATGTAACATCCCAAGTAAATAAAGAAACATGATATTATAATATTTAATAATATTTTTGAATTTAATATTAATTTTATATTAAAGGGTTTTCTATGTTCGATGGAGTACCTGACACACAACAACGAGTTTCTTTGAAATCTTACATTACACACTTACAATATAATATTTTTATTTTAAATGGTAGTTAGAGAAGAAAAATTATATTGGAAGGAATGAATATAACTAACTAAAATAAAATTATACATGTTTGTTAAATGTTTTTATATTTATCTAATAAAATTATAGGCTTAAAATGTGAATGAATCTAATTTTAAGCATAATTTACATCAAAAGGTTGATTTGCCTCCTTTTGATAGAGAACCCTCTTTAAATTTATTTTTGGTCACTTTTATATGTTCTATTTGAAAAAATAATATTTATCTTTAGAATGAGGATATGAATATTTACTTAGGGTAAATTTTTGGTATTTTTCTGATAAAATTCTTTTTTTAATGAACAGTGAAAAATTCTGTATTTTAATTCAAAACTACCTTTTAATCTAATTTATTTCTATGGTAAGATTGTCTTTTAAATATGTTTTAATGTGTAATTAGATTATATTTTTACCATTTAATACAATTTTGGTCATTGTAATTAATTTCACTTTTGAAATTGGACATAAACAAATGTAAATATTTTGATAGTTAATATTTCTTAAAAACACGCATTTTGTTTTGACAACGGGAGTTAATTTTAAATTAATTAATCAAAATTCTATGTTTATAATTTGTTAAAATAGAAATCATTTTTTAATTCATAATATAAAATATATCTTAGGCTGAATTATTGGTGTTTTTCTAAAAAATGACTATTTTTTATGAATAGTGAAGACACTGAGGTAGGTGATCATGACTTTCTCAAAGTTTCTCCTTGGAAAAGTGCGATTCATTTTGGTAGGAAGTGAAAGTAGAGTCCAATGTTTACTGGACCTTATAAAATCCTGGAGAAAGTTAGATCAGTTGCGTACAGAGTGGATTACCTTCAATTTTATCTCATGTACACTATTTTTTTCATGTTTCAATGTTTATAAAGAATATGCCAGATACATCTCATGTTTTGAGACCCGAGATAGTTTAGTTCAAAGAGAATCTCTCTTATGAAGAACAACTAGTCCACATTCATGACTGAAGATAGAAAGTATTGCGGAATAAGGTAATTGACATGTTAAAGGTTTTGTGGAAAAACCATATTGTTGAAGAGGCAACGTGGGAATTGGAAAATGCGATGAAGGATAAATTCCCCCATTTATTTGATATGATAATAAAATTGTGAGGATGAAATTTCCAAAAGTGGGGAAGGATGTAAAATCACCCATAAATAAAGAAATATGAAATTTTAATATTTATTAATATTTGTGAATGAAATATTAATTTTACCTTAAAGGGGTTTCTATGTTCGATGGCGTACCCAATACACAACAACAATTTTCTTTGAAATCTTAAGTTGTTCACTAACAATATGATATTATTATTTTAAATAGTAGTTAATTACTAGTCATTGTATTGGTGGGAATGAGCAGAACTAACTAAAATATGATTATACATGTTTGTTAAATGTCTTTACATTTATCCAATAAAATTTAGATGCTTGAAATGTGAATGAATCTAATTTTATGCATACTTTTCATTAAAGTGTTGATTTACTGCCTTTTGATGGTGAACCCTCATTGAATATAGTTTTGGTCAATTTATATGATCTATTTGACCAAATAAAATTCTTCTTTATAATTGGGATATCACAGTTTACTTTGGGTAAATTTTTGGTATTTTTCTGATAAATATCATTTTTTAATGAATAGTGGAAAATACTGTATTTTAATTCAAAACTGCCATTTAATATAATATATTTATATGGTTATATTATATTTTTAATTGGATTTAATGTCTAATTAGATTATATTTTTACCATTCAATCCAATTTTGGTCATTAGAATTAATTACACTTTTAAATTTGACATAAACATGTGTCAATCTTTTCATAGTTAATATTTCTTAGAAACACGCTTTTTGTTTTGACAATGGGAATTAATTTTACATTAATTAATCAAAATTAAATGTTTTGGATTTTGTAAAATATAAATAATTTTTGAATTCAGAATATCAAATATAGCTTAGGCTGAGTTTTTTGGAATTTTTCTGAAAATCCTTAATATTTTATGAATAGTGAAGACACTAAGTAGTAATTAAAAAAATGAATTTTTCATTTAAATTAATTTTTACCACTTTTTTGAATTGAGTTTCGAAAATCAGACATACATTTTTGTTATTAGTAAGTAAAATGTTGTTCAATAAGATGAAAATATTTTTTTGGTGAATTGTAACTTTTGACTTTTATTTACCGCAGTTAAAGGTAAATAGGGTAATTCAAGAAAAAAATAATATCATTATAATAATAAAAATTTATTAACACTTGTAGTATCCTTATTGGATGAGTCATGGTTGACCATGGGCATCCTTGGGTCGATTTTGGGACCCCATAGAGCCACTTAATAGTGATAATGACACTTTATTTTAATTATCTTAAAGTAAATACAAAAATGAAAAAAAATATCTTTTAGTAAATACATTTTTACATAAGGTAATTTAATTTATCATTTCGACTATGAATAATCTATGGAATGATAAAAATATTTCCTTCATCATGGTATTTTTTTTTGTTTTTAGACATCAAATTAAAAAAATTATTTATGACACAATAATGATGAACTGTTTACCTCATTAATAGATAATTTAAATAAAAAAGTCTATAAAGATTATAATAATATCCAATATGTGTCCAATTATTATTAGATGATTTTATTCCGACCATGAGTCTTCGTATCTTAGATTTTAATAAGTTTTGTACCTTTATAAAATGAAAATAATTATATAATAAAATAATATTTTCACACTTTCTTAAAGAGCCTCTCCTCCCCCATATAAAATTCCCTCAACCCTAACCCATTACTCACACATCACAAGCCCCTCGGATCGTACATCCCCTTCTAAAATAAGCATTAATAATCCCTCTCTTCCACCTAGAACCCTTACCTTAGGCAGAAGGCACTTCAAAAAGTCCTTTTGGACAAAACCAAAGGGAGTTACCCAAATTAAAGGTAACAGTTTCTCTTAAATTCTTCGGTTTTATATTGTTTTATTTTACTTCTACAACCACATAAACTATTTTTATTCTTTATTTTATAAGTACACCTGTTTCCTAAATATAATATGTTGTTTTTATGAGAAAAATTCAAACTAAACTTACACACACCTCCGTCTAATGGACAAAGAATATATTGTTTCTATGGACGACGAACTACTGTCTCATGAAATGGTGATTGTTCAGATATGTCCAACCACCTCTCATGGTAGTCATTATGATGGAACTGTATTTATATATGATACATAGTGTATTTATATTATTTCTATGCTTTTGTATTTATCATTTATACAATACCATTATGGTTTCCATAGTGGGTAAATACGATAATCTCATTTGAGAAAGTGTGGACTACCACCCCTCAAAGTGAGACGACTCGTTAATGCCAAATGTGGGATGTATAAAGGACAGAGTTAATGATATTATATATGATATTTTACTAGAATTATATTATACCTATTTATCATTATGTTTTAATTCCATTAAAATAATAAATAGAAATGAATGTAGCGTTCATGCGTACGTACGACTTATAGTCTCCATAAATAATGCATTTCATTTCTTATCTCCAAATGTTTTGTACAATTATAAATACATATATATACTATATATATATATATGATATATATATGATATCTAAATCATTAATATCATTATGGAGATAAAGGATATTTGACCACATGAATAACTTGTAATTATAAGAAGTTCATTTTTGACTTAAGTACCTAATATTGACAAAACAACCATGATTAACTTATATGATTAAATAATGTTATAACATGGTAATAAGTGATTTAAAATCAATGATAAACTTGAAAAATATGTTTTTAATAAATTAGAAGTCAACTTTAGTTTATTATTCAGGAAATTAAAGTACGAACGGGTGAAGTCGGACACGATGTAAGGGACTTCATCTCAATCTCATTTCATTGAGGCATATTTGGTTTCAATACACAAAATTCTTTTAAATACTGTAAAACCAACTGTGACATCTCACTTAATTCAAATAGGTTCTTTTTGTATGAAGTGTTTTACTAAACGACAAAAAATAATGTTTCTTTTAATGTAATCAGTGATAATAACCTTCCACCGCCGTAAGTATTATTTGATCTTTGGCTTCCATAACAAGATGTAAATTTTTTTAAAGGAAAATAAATACCATATACTCTTTTATGTATTTTTGTATTGAAAATGGTTTTGATAATGGATTTATTATGTCAATATATTTAAGTGATATATTTTCATTGAAATGTGGAAATGTTTTCACTTCTTTATATTTTTGTGTGTCTTATGATTTTAAAATGGTACTTGGACATTTAATGGGTGGTTACGTGATAAACCAAATGATGGCTGGTGTCGTGATAAACCAGGATGAGTAGTTACATTATAACCTCCAATGCATTGGGTATGGAAGTTGGCTCCATGGATTTTCCATTTAGTGATATGTGTGGAAGTAGACCGTCTGGTTATTCCATTTAAGTATGTTTAAGTCCCATGTTACCTATATATGTTATGTGTACTTTATATGGGTTTTATGGTAATTGTTTTGTAACAAAAGGGGTAAGAAATGAACTTTTATTCAATGAAGAGTATTTACTACTTCATTATGGTGAAAATTATTACTTATGATTAATTATTCATGTTTTACTAGTTTTTTTTAAAAAAAACTAATAGATATCCTTCCTTAGGTATGCCTTAATGAGCTTTTTATACTCATCCAAAGTTTTTGAAATGTTTTTCACAGGACAGAATGTGTAATAGGGTCAAGGATGGGATCAAGGAAAAGGCATGTTATCTAAAACATGGAACTAGACATGACACTTTTTTTCCAAAATTTTAATTTTGTTAAATATATAGGAACTGAGTAGATGTGTCTACTTTGTAACTTTTGGGATATAATGTAACAGTTATGACATAATTCTATAAAACTCTAAACTTGAAAAGATACTCAATGTGAATTTTTCATTTAATTGAATATTATGTAATGTTTTAATTCGGGGTCCTAATAGTTGGTATCATAGGATGGTTTAGATAACTTTAGGGGATAGGGTATTATTAAATTAATATCCATAAATGAATTTATGATAAGATTGAAGTGATATTTCATTTAATGATTACCATATTTATTCACCTATGATATATTTTGTGTTCAGAATGGTTTTCCATAGAGGAAACATGGCAGCTATGTTGGGATGACATCAGGAGGAAGACAACCTTCCAAATCAGCAACCTGAGATGGTCGGAATCAGAACAAAATAGATTGTTACAATGATGGAACCGTCGAATTAGGTTATAAATGGTGGTCGAATCCATGCACACAATCAGCCAGATCAACCATAAGGGAATATGTTAGTAGTGGAGCATTTCATGAGGAAACATCCCCCATGTTTTAGAGGATCATCTGACCCTATGCTAGAAGAAGGGTGGATTGAAGCACTGGAGTAGATTTTCATTTTTATGGCATGTTCAGAATATCAAAAGGATTGTCTTTCTATTTACCATTTTGAAGGTGAAGCTGATCAGTGGTGGTCTATGGGAAAAAATATCAGGGATAGTGAGGAGATTGATGCTCTTTATTGGGATTAATTCAAAGGTATGTTCTTTGAGAAATATTTTTCTATGGTGGTTTGACATAGGATTGAAAAAAATTTATTGGAATTCATGTAGGAGGATGACTCATTGGTTTCTTACGAATGAAAGTTAACATGACTAGGAAGGTATTTTCCAAATTTCATCTGAGTTCTTAATAGTAAGATAAATCAATTTTACTCAGGACTGAGGTTGTGATATCAAAGAGAATTAGCCTCTTCTGAGTTAAAAAGTTATGAAAAAATATTTGATGAGCCAAGAAGGTTGAAATGGAGTTTGTCGATGATCAGGTGGTCTTTGAAAAACAATAGAATAAAGGGTCTAGTTGGTAGGAAAAGGGAATGAATTCATCAAAGAATCCTGGAGGTAAGATAATTAAATATCCATCTAGTGAGAAGTGTGGCAAAATCATCCTGGAGAATGTTTATCAATGTCTAGAAAGTGCTTCCGTTGTGGTAAGCCAGGTCATATTGCTCGTAACTGTAAGGAAGATGATCATGCAGGTAATATAAAGCCCATGGTAAGATGTTTTATGTGCAATGAAATGAGTCATTATGAAAATGAGTGTCCAAAAAAGAACTCAACTGAGCGGAAGAAGCCATAATATAAGTAGAATGGTGTGGTTAAATCCTTTTCAACTACTTCAGCAGTCGTTGGGCCATCAAAAGAGGTAATATCAGGTACACTTTTTGTTTGTTCAGATTATGCTAATGTGTTGTTTGATTTAGGGTCTTCACATTAATTCATTTTTGAGAACTTTTCTAGTAAATTGGAAACTCCATATCAAGATATGAATCCTGAACTTATGGTAAAAAAATCTAGAGGAAATATTGAAACAAAAAGAAATTATAAGAACTTTCTTGTCCTTTTATCTGGAAATAATGTACCTGCAAACCTTATTGTTTTACCTCTAGTAGAGTTTGATTTTATTTTGTTCATGGATTGGCTGTCTGTTTATCATGAAAAGATTGACAGTAGATCTAAAGAGGTTTTGTTTCAGAAATATTTTCAGTTTTTGTATAATAATGAACCCTTACTTTTGATAACATATCAAGAAGCTGATAAACAAGTAAAATATGGAAATTAATGTTACCTTCCATATATTTTTGAAATAAGGAACTATTAAAATTAATGATGTGACAATGGTAATTGATTATCTTGATGTCTTTTTTTGATGAGTTTCATGGTATTCTACCTCATTAGTTTGTTGAAATTACTATTGACATAGTTCTTGATTCTAAGCCAATTTCAAAACACCCTTATAGAATGGATCAAATTTAACTTTTAATGTTAAAGAAGCAATTACATGAGTGATTAGATTATGGTTTCATTTGACCTAGAACATCAACATGGGGTGCTTCTGTCCTGTTTGTTAAAAAGAATAATGGTTCAATGAGACTATGCATTGATTATAGAGCATTTAATAACATCACTGTTAAGAATAAGTATCCTTTGCATCATATTGACGATTTGTTGTATCTACATCTGGGATATTAATATTTTTTAAAGATTGACTTGAGGTCAGGGTACCATCAGTTGAAAGTAGAGGAAGAAAACATTCTGAAGACCAAGTTTTGTACTAGATATGACCATTATGAATTTCAAGTTATGCCTTTTGGTTTATCCAATGCAACTGTTGTATTCGTGGATCCAATGAATAGAATTTTCCGTGAGTTCTTGGATAAGATTGTGCTAGTGTTCATTGATGATATTATGGTTTATTCTAAAAGAAAATAGGAACATGAATGTCATTTAAGGGATTTTTTACAAACCTTAAAAGAAAAGAAAATGTATTGGAAATTCATCATGTTCCAGTTTTCGTTACAAAAAATTTCTTTCCTCGGTCACATTGTTTCAAAAAATTGCATAACTATTGATCCTGCTAAAAAAAGATGTTGAAGAATGGACAAGACCCACAAATATAACTGAGATCTGTATTTTTTAATGTTTAGTAGGTTATTATTGAAGGTTTTTTCAGAAGTTTCCTCGGTTATCTAGTTCAATGACTAAGTTAACTCAAAAAGGTTTTATGATCATTTAGACAAAAGAATGTTATTATTGTTTTCATGAATTGAAAAAAATATTTTTGAATGCTCTAGTTTTGGCACTACCTTCAAGAAATGGTGATTTTGTTATTTATAGTGATGCTTTGTTGAAAAGACTTGGCTGTGTCCTTATGAAAAATGATCACCTAATTTCTTATACTTCACGTCAGTTGAAACCTCATGAGTTAAATTAACCTACACATGATTTTGAATTTTCTTATATTGTTTTTGCTTTAAAAATTTGGAGGCATCATTTTTATCGAGTAAAATGTGAAATATATACTGACCACAAATGTTTAAACTATATACTCACTCAAAAATAATTGAACATGAGATAGAGGAGATGGCTAGAATGAATCAAGGATTACGATTTCATGATTCTTTACCATCTGGGAAAAGAAAATAATGTGGATGATACTTTGAGTCAAAAAAGAGAATGCTTCATTAACCATTCTATGTTTGGAACAAGATCCTTTTGTTTTTTATTTGATTAACTTTGGCATAAAAGTTATTGGGGAATGAAATTCTCTTATTTTGTTTCCGGTGTTAGTGAGACCCTCTCTATCATACAAAATTAAGCAAGCATAGGAGGAAGATAGTGAGATGCAGAAAACGACAGAGTTGGTTTAGAAGGGTATGTTTCCTGATTTTATCAGTGATAATGATTGTGTTTTGAGGTTTGGGAAGAGATTATTTGTGTCTTATGATTCACAGTTGAAGAATGATTTGTTATGTGAAGGTCATAGTTCCCCATTTTAGTTCATCCTGGTAGTACTAAGATATAAAGAGATATTTAAGTCTATTTGTGGTGGGATGGAATGAATAGTGATATTGCAGATTTTACTGTGAAGAGTTTTACCAATCTGCTGGTTAATGTAGAGTGACAGTTACCGAAAGGGGTTCTTCAGTCTTTACTAGTGCTATAGTGGAAATGGGAAAACATATCCATGGGCTTCATTGTGGGATTACAGAAGACATCTCGATATAATTATTCAATATGGGTTATTGTTGATCAATAGACTAAATCTTCTCATTTCCTTCCAATTTGAGATTCTTTGTCTCTAGATTGAATTTCTCAATTGTATTTTAAAGAGATAGTCAGGATACATGGTGTTCCGCTCTCTATTGTATCTGATTGTGATCCTAGGTTTACTTTTATCTTTTGGAAAGGCCTTCAAAAGTCATTTGGTACTGAATTAAATTTTAGTATAGCTTTTAAATCGCAATCAGATGAGTAGTTAGAGTGAACAATTCATACCATGGAAGATATGTTACTTTCTTGATCGATGTATTAACATGGAATTTGGGACCAACATCTATCTTTTGTTGAATTTTGTTATAGTAAAAATTTTCATTCTAGTATATAGATGGCTCCATTTAAGGAATTATTTGGAAAGTGTTGTCGAAATCCAGCCTTTTGGGATGATGTCGGTGAAAGGAAGCTGATAGGACTGGAATTGTTAGAAGAGATGGTAGAAAGAGTTTATTTGATTCATATGCACATGATAACAGCTTAGAGAAGATAGAAAAGTTATGCTAAAAATCGAAGGAAGTATCTTTCTTTTATGGTAGGTGATTATGTCTTTCTCAATGTTTCTCCACGGAAAAGTGTGATGTGTTTTGGTAAGAATGGAAATTTGAGTCTGAGGTTCACTAGACCTTATGAAATCATGGAGAATGTTGGATCAGTTGCATACAGAGTGTCTTTACCTCCAAATTTATCCCAGGTAGACAATTTTTTTCTTGTTTCAATGATGAGAAAGTATATGGAAAATCCATCTCATGTTTTGAGACCAAATATAGTTTTGTTAGAAGAGAATCTCTCATATGAGGAACATATAGTCCATATTCTTGCCCGAAGAGTGCATGTATTGAGGAATAAGGTAATTCACCAGGTAAGGGTTTTGTGGAAAAACCATATGGTTGAAGAGGCAACGTCGGAATCTAAAAGTGTTGTGAGGGAAAAATACCCCCATTGATTTGACAAGTGAATAAAATTGCGAGGATTCAATTTCTAAAAGGGGGCAAGGATGTAACATCCCAAGTAAATAAAGAAACATTACATTTTAATATTTAATACTATTTTTGAATTTAATATTAATTTTATATTAAAGGGTTTTCTATGTTCGATGGCGTACCCGACACACAACACTGAGTTTCTTTGAAATCTTACATTACACACTTACAATATAATTTTTTTATTTTAAATGGTAGTTAGAGCATAAAAATTATATTGGAATGAATGAAAATAACTAAATATAATAAAACTATATATGTTTTTTATATGTTTTTACATTTATCTAATAAAATTATACGCTTAAAATGTGAATGAATCTAATTTTAAGCATAATTTACTTTAAAATGTTTATTTGCCACCTTTTGATGGAAAACCCTTTTTAAATGTATTCTCGGTCACTATTATATGTTCTATTTGAAAAAATAGTATTCATCTTTAGAATCAGGATATGAATATTTACTCAGGGTAAATTTTTGGTTTTTTTCTGATAAAATTCATTTTTTAATGAACAATGGAAAATTCTGTATTGTAATTCAAAACAACCTTTTAATCTAATTTATTTATATGGTTTTATTGTCTATTAAATATGTTTTAATGTGTAATTATATTATATTTTTACCATTTAATCCAATTTTGGTCATTGGAATTAATTTCACTTTTGAAATTTGACATAAATAAGTGTCAATATTTTGATAGTTAATATTTCTTAAAAACACGCATTTTGTTTTGACAATAGGAATTAATTTTAAATTAATTAATCAAACTTCTAGTTTTATAATTTGTTAAAATATAAATCATTTTTTAATTCAAAATATCAAATTTATCTTAGGCTCATTTTTTGGTATTTTTCTAAAAACGACTATTTTTTATGAATAGTGAATACACTGAGTAGTAGGATTTTCATATTAAAAACATTTTACGACTTATGTGAATTTAATTTCAAAATTCTG
Source organism: Viscum album (assembly GCA_963277665.1). Taxonomy (NCBI): domain Eukaryota; kingdom Viridiplantae; phylum Streptophyta; class Magnoliopsida; order Santalales; family Viscaceae; genus Viscum; species Viscum album. The sequence continues at coordinate 1,690,195,340 of OY728119.1, forward strand.
ACATACATGGTTGTTATTATTAAGTAAAATATGGTTCAATAAGATGAAGATATTTTTTGGTGAATAGTAACTTTTGACTTATTTGCCACGGTTAAAGGTAAATAGGTAAATTCTAGGTAAAAAGAATATCATAATAATACAAAATTACCTTAACACATTTCTTAACCTTATTGTATGAGTCATTTCCTACCATGGGAAGCCTTGGGTCGATTTTGGGACCCCATAGAACCACTTAAGTGTCAAAATGATACTTTATGTCAATTAACTTAATGTAATGACAAAAATGACACAAACAAATATCTTTTAGTAAATTAATTTTTACATAGGGTTATATAAGTTATCATTTTGACTATAAATATTATTTAAAAAGATAAAAATATTTCCTATATCATGGTAATTTTTTTTAATTTTTAGACATTAAATAAATAAAATTATTTATGACATATTAATGATGTCGTGTTTACCCCATAAATAAATGATTTAAATAATTAAGATTATAAATATTAAAATAAAATGCAATACCTATCCAATTCTTATTGTATGATTTTATTTCGACCATGAGTCATCTTATCTTCAATTTTAATATGTTTTGGACCTTTATAAACCAAAAATCATTATATAATCAAATAATATTTTCAGACATTCCTAAAGATCCCCTCCCCCTTATAAAAAGCCCTTATCTCTAACCCACTCCTCACACTTCACAAGAACCATGGATCATCCAACCTCTGCCCAAATAAGCTCTCAATATCCCTCTCTTCCACATAGAAGCGTTACCTTAGGCTGAAGGCACTTCATGAAGTCCTTTTGGCTCAAACCAATGTGAGTTACCCGAATTAAAGGTAACAATTTCTCTTAAATTCTTTTGTTTTATTTTGTTTTATTTTACTTATCCAAACCCATAAACTCTTTTTATTCCATTATTTTATTAAAACATAAGTATCCTCAATATACTAGGTTATAGTTATTAGAATAATTCAAAATACACTTACACACACCTTCTTCTAATGGGTAAAGAACATATTGTTTCTCTGCCCGACGAACTACTACCTCACGAAACGATGATTGTTCAAATATCTCCAACCGCCTCTCATGGGGGACATTATGATGGATCTGTATTAATATATGATATATATTATATTTATAGTATTACTACGATTCTGTATTTTTCATTTATACAATACCTTTATGGTTTCCGTAGTGGGTAAATATGATAATCTCATTTGATGAAGTGCGTACTACTACCCCCTCAAAGTGATATGACTCGTTAATGTCATATGTGGGATGAGTAAAGGATGGTTTTGATGATATTATATAGGATATTTTACTATAATTATAATATTCCTATTTATAATTATGTTTAATTCCATTAAAATAAGAAATAGAAATAGAAGTAGCGTTAATGCATACGTACGACTTATCATCTCCATGAACGGTGCATTTCTTTTATTATCTCCAAATGTTATATAGTATTATAAATACATACATATACTAGATATATATGATATATATATATATATATGATATATGCATCTTGAATATCATTTTGGAGATAATGGATATTTTACCACATGAACAACTTGAAATTATAAGAAGTTCATTTTTGACTCAAGTACCAAATATCGACAAAACAACCGTTATTAACTAAAATGATTAAATAATTTTATAAAATGGTAATAAGTGATTAAAAAGGAATGATAAACTTTAAAAAATATTCTTAATCAGTTATAAGTTATCTTTTGAGAGATTAAAGAATGAACAAGTCAAGTCAGACACGGTGTAAGGGACTTCATCTCAATCTCCTATCATTGAGACATATTTTGTTTTAATACATGACTTTCTTTTATACGCTGTAAAAACAGATTTGTATTTTTATTTCATTCAAAGGGAATATTTTTCTACGATTCATTTTACTAAATGACCAAAAAGGCTATTTCTTTTAACGTAAGCAGTAACAACGACCTTCAACCGCTGCGAGTATTATTTCATTTTTGGTTTCCTTAACAAGACACAATTATTTTAAAAAGATTTTAAATACCATATACTGTTTTATTTATTTTTGAATTGAAAATGGTTTCGATAATGGATTTGTTATGTTAATATATTTAAGTGATATATTGTGTTTTAAATGTGGAAATGTTTCCATTCCTTATTATTTGTTGTATGTGTTATGATTTTATAATGATAATTGGACATTTAACGGGTGGTTATGTGATATACCAACTAATGGGTGGTGCCATGATAATCTAGGATGGGTTGTTACGTAATAACCTCCAAGACATTGGGTATGGAAGTCGGCCATAGGGCTCTTCCATTTAGTTATATGTGTGAAAGTCAGTCATATGGTTATTTCATTTAAGTCTGTTTATGTCCAAAGTTAACTATATAAGTTTTGTGTTATTTATTTGGGGTTTATGGTAATATTTTGGTCACAAAAGGGGTAAGTAATGATATTTTATTTAGGGAAGAGTATTTACTACTTTATAAAGGTGAAAAGTATTACTTATTATAATGTATTCATGGTTTACTTTCTGTTATAAAAAAATTAACAGTTTCCTTATTTGTGTATCCCTTAATGAACTTTTTATGATCAACCCAAGTTTTTTAAATGTTTTTCACAGGAAATAAACTGGAATATGGTCTAGGATGGGATCAAGGAAAAGTAATGCTGTCTAAAACAGGGAACTAGAAATGACTCTTTTTTTTCAAGAATTTTTATATTGTAAAAAATGTGGGAACTAAGTAGAAGTGTCTACTTTGTATGTTTTGGGATGTAAATTAACAGTTATGACCTAATTATCTAAAACTATAAACCTAAAAATATCCTCATTGTGAATTATTCATTTATTTAAAAATTATGTAATGTTTTAATGTCGATTCCTTATAATGCATTTCCAATTAATAATTATATTCATAAAAGTGAATGAAATCATGGAAATAACATGTGATACCATCAACATAGTGGTCCTATATGTCATTTTATATTCATGGAACATGAATTTATTACAAGGATTCTAAAATTATCCATGATAAATTCCTCCTTTACCCCATCTCATCAGTCCAAGGATAAAATAAAAATAATAATTTGATCAATAATAATACCATGAGTCATGTACATCACCCTACTGTGGAATCATATCAATTATAATAAGAAAAATTTAGAAAATAGAAAATTTCATTCAAGGAAATTTGGATTCTTACATTACATGGGATAACTATAACAATGAAAATCTCATTACCAAAATCTATAACCTTAAAAATATATTTTAAAAATTTTCAAAATAACAAGGCAAGGAAAGAAGCCTATGATAAAACATGGAGATGTCATGATCTCGGATGGCACTGAATGGTTCCCCAAGACTAGCTGGCGACATGGCCTCAAGCTTGTCTGCCAAAATACTAGAGGCTACTGAATAGTATCAATTTCCTAGGGTGTTTATGTGGTGATAATATACCATCATTACAATATTAGGACAATAGTGAAATCATATGATAATCATTTAAACTATATAATAATAATTAAACATACAGATCAACAAAAACATATATAAAACCAGCATCTGGCAATAAAATCCAATGGGAATGAATTGAATCATATACAATGGATGTAAAATTCATGTTTCTAAAAAGTAATAAAACATGGATACAATGATGCAAACAATACATGATGTTCATGATAAACAAATAGGTATAAAAATGAAAATGTATATCCAAGAATCCCAAGATCCATTATAACCAACTGCTACCATCTCTATCGTATGTTCAAGATGAAATTCACAGATCCATATGAGGATGATTCCCCTTATCAAAAACATTCAGTATGTTGTCCTCCAGTGTCCCATAGGTCGTCTAGATAGGGTGTGAGATGAATCATATTATCCTACCAACAATGGTGTCTATAAATATATTGCATCTGTATAAAATATGACAATGTCAAGATATAATAATTTAAATAAGTAATAATAATTGAAAATGGGTATGATCCGATTCCTATATGGAATATAAGATGAAAATACATACTTCCCCAATTGATGGAGTAACTCCAAATACGTATCAAGGGATTCAATTATCAGTATTAAATTTATAAGTGACGCCATGCCCGATATCATAGTAGTATAAGGGAATCCGAGTACAATATCATATTTAAATGGGACACCATACCCAGTATCTCAATAAGGGATGTCTTTCCATTATAAAATCATTAGGGATTCCATGACTACTGTGTATCACAATTGACTCCATTACCAATTAGTATCACATGGGACACCATGCCCATATAATATAACATTTATATAAGGCTCCTCCTAGCTGTATTGATATAATATGTCCAAAGGTCATCATGCCCAATCATATATTACTTGGGCCTCAATGTCCATTTAGTATAATTATAAATGGATTTCATTCAAATTTCGTATAATACATAAATAATGTTCAGTACTCTAATTCAATATAATTAAAAATAGTTTTCATTGCCACTCAGTATGTTTATTATGGGTTGTCATTCCCTTATGTCAAATAATTAATAAATTACCCTTGGCATTAATATGAATCAATGTAGAATCCATTTCACATTGTCACTTAATATCAATATTGTAGTTACAATTTATCAATTTAAAATAGGTGGTGTGGTCTTACCACTAACAATTATTCAATTCAATTCATTACAAGAGTGTTATACATGCTACAATACAACTTCCATCCATTTCCTTTATAATAACAAAATTTAGAAGCAAGACCAATCACTCTCGCATTATCATTATCCACATTCTCATGAAATCCATTTAGACAAGTAATAGGGCACATCTTGAGGGATGGTACTATATATTTTAGTCTCTCTAATGGTATATAATAAATACATCAGTTTGCAAACATTGCAACCAATTTAAGGATGACACAATTTAGAAGAAATGCACAATGAAACCAGTGTGTAGAACAAATCCACAAATTATAATACCTCAAAACAAGGGGAATAATTTATAGAACCCCTAACACATATTCATAAAATTAACATCATCCAGTATCTACCATTATGTTTTCCTAGATTGGGAGAAATCAGAAGAATAGACCAATTCCCTAAAGATATGGGATGTCAATATGCACCTTAGTAACATTGTCTGGTAGAATAGAAATAATGAACGAAAAAATTGATATGATAACTTAATAGTTGGTATGATATGGGATTGAGGAAATCTAAATTTCACACCAGGTCATAGTGTTATTAGGAATCCTGGATTTTATTGAAAAGGAGATCGAAATAGAGGGGAAACCCACAGATTAGCAGAAATGAGAGAAAACGATATGACATATTTAATTAAAAATTATTTTAGTTTAAAATGGCCATTTGACCCAAATTATCCAGGTCAAATGGTTTGGATTCATGGTTTGACAAATGTTTCACCATCCTTTCACCTTTCACTACTAATGGAGGGTACTCACATGGTTAGGATGCATGATTTGGAAACCACACACCAACGTTGTGAATTTCCTATGTAAAAAATATTAGAAATGCGACATGTGTTTGTGGAACCAAGGGCATGGTTACAGAAAAATATATTCCATAAATCACACCACATTACAGTCCTACATGGGTATTATAGACCATGCATGTTAGGTCTTGAGGAACTACTAAATATGTGTCCTATTTTATTTCTCCACCAGCTAGGGTTCCAATTTCTGAACAAGCCATGAACACCCCTAGAAACATTCTAACCTCAATGGTAATCCATACTAGGACCATAATAATTAATTAGACTAAATTTCAAACGACCTTTACTTGAGGTAAAAAAAAATAGGTTCTTACTTTCATTCCCCATTAAAGGAACTCATCCCTGTATTCACCTTCTAATGGAGGAATGGTACTATATAAGAACAACTCAATGAATTAAGAATGTACATCAAGCTCTCAATACCAAGTCATATCATGTTCCTAGTCGTGATTCCATATCACCCATATTAATGTGGAAACTATCATCATATATCTTCATTCTCCATTTAACGATGCGTATTGGATACTATTCAAATAAATAAGTAGGATCATTCCCTACATCATCAAAATCATAAGTATGAGATTTGTCATCCTGATATCGACGAAGCTATGAAATGTGGAAGACGTCGTGCATAGAATAATATATATATGAGGTAATTAGAACTATTTGGATACCATCCAAACTATCTCCATAATATCAAATTGTCCGAAAAAGAGAAGTAATAACTTCCCTTTCATTTTTAACTATCTATTCACAATTCTACGTGACACCCATAAAAACATGATCAACGACTTTGAAATAAAGAGGGTTTTATTGAATTTGGGATAAAATTTCTTTCTAGACTGAGAGGAATACATATGATCCTTGTTTATTTGAACTAACTCTAAAGCCCATTGAATAAGATGTGGACCTAGTAGTGATACCTCTCCTACCTCTAACCCGCATTGGGATGACCCACATGACTTACTAAACAGGTCCCCATAAGGAAACATCTAAAATGACCCATGAAAACTTCTATTGTAGGATAACATGATGTGAGGTATATTATTCTCCCATAAAATTCTAAAATCAAGGACAAGTTCCCAGAGAATATCCTCTAAAACCTATATTGTATGTTCCGAAAGACCATTAGTCTGAGGGTGAAAGGCTATGCTCCTAAGAACTTGTGTACCCATAGCCCTATTAAACGCCATCTATAACCACAATGTGATGTGATTATACATATTTGAATTGATTGTATGAGGTACCTCATGTAGTCATAAAATATCACAGATGTACAATCTTTCTAACTCATGAACTATGAAATCCTCCCAAATAAAAGGGATGTTCCCTTATTTTGTCAATCGATCTATGACTACCCAAACTACATCACAACTTCGAGACAACCGGATCTCTCCAATTTAAAAATCCATAAAAAATTCTAGAATTTCGATTTCAGAATTGATAATTTATATATAAAGACAATAGGTCGCTGTTTCTCAACCATCACCAGCTGACAGGTAGAACACCTAGTGATAAAACCTAGTATTTAATTCTTTATCCCTAGCCACTAATAATATCAACACATATTATGATAAATATTGGATATACGAGGTTGTACTACAAATTGTTAATAAATTTTTTCCTTCTTAATATCAATAATTATATTAGTAGAAACCCATATACTACGATGTATATGTAGGGTTTCATAATCATCAATTGTACAATATGAAGGTTATTCCTCACTAGCAATACTCTATCAAAAGACCATTCCCTCATGATCAAAAATCCACATCATTTTCTCCGTCCCTACTTGTGAAGAGTTCATGTATGTTGTTTCCATTATAGAATATTTAAGATGTTCCTTAATCTCTTTCTACATCTACAAAAATAGGCTGTTAGGTACCAATCACTACATGCCTCTTGAACTACCTATGTTTATTTACACCTTCTATAAGCATAAAAAACTACATTTCCTTTTTTAGGATTGTAGAAAATCTCAATGTCAATGCACTATAAATATTTAACCCATATGTTATTCATTTGATTCGAATATGTGAATGTAAAAAATATACCTACAGATATTGTATTATGTAAACACCAAAAATGATCTCCTAACATGTAATGTCTCTAACAACACATGTTATCTACAACTGCTACTAACTCAAGATCGTGAATTGGTTAATTATACTCATGATGCCTCCACTACCAAGATTTATACACAACCAATCTATCATCCTCCATGAGAACCTCCCTCAGTCCAATACTTGATGCATCACGGAACACATTATAGTTACTTCTATACTCTAAAATAATTAGAATATATGTCGAGGTAGGGCTTCCTTTCTTCTATTAAAAGTCATATCATAGGCTTTTCACTAAAGGAACCTAATAGCCTTCTTCATTTGACGAGAAAGAGGGAAAACATGGATTGAAAATGATTTTATAAAGTTAGTGTTTTAACCAGTTATCCTTAGGAATATGTTCATGTGAAATAAGTTAATGGATATTTCAAGATAACCACAACTCTTACTTTCATTAGGTCAACTAAAAATCCCTCCTCTGAGATAATATGACCCATGAAGTGTACCTTGTCAATTTAGGAATTCCATTTACTATGATCTTCAAACATCTAGTGATATCTTAGTGTATTCAAGATGATCTCAAGATAATTTGAATGGTCTCTTCGACTATGAGAAAACACTAACATGTATTATATTAAAACCACAAAAATGAATACAAATATGGATAGAAAAACCTATTTATAAAATCCATGAAGAAACCATGTGGTTCTTTATGACTAAAAAACATCATGAGATACTGATATAAGATCTACCAACTATAAAATGTCACACATGAAATATCTGAAGGGATGACTCGAACTTAGTGGTATACCAGTTTTATATCAGATGATGATAACACTATATATCTACAATGATTGTGAAAAAGATCATTTATTTGATGTAAGAAATTCCCATTTTTAATTGTAAACAAATTTAAAATCTGATAATCCTTGAAAATCCATATGATTCTATCCACCTTCTTACTTAAAGGGATGGATGAACCCTAGGGGAAGTACTGGGCCATATAAAAATATTGTCCTCCAAGTCCTCTAAATACCTCTTCATCTATTCGGATTCATTAATATCCATCATATAAAGAGTAATGGATACTGGTGAATCTACATGAGTGTAATTTATAGTAAACTCTACATCTCTCTTAAGAGGTTTCCCTAGATATTTGTCGTGGAAGACATCTATGAATTTATCAACTACATTAGACAACGTAGTATAATGAAATCATTGATCATCCATGTAAATGAATGAAATATGGGACCTAACACCCCCTAGACCATGATCATCTAGTATGTCTCTAATATCATATACACACCACATGAACATTTTTATATATGTACCCACCTATTTTATTGTAAATTACACACTCCACTGATAAAAATCCACATAGGTGTGAAAGTGAACTAGCCAGTACATCCCATGAATGACATATAAACATGTAACCTTAAAGATGTAGAGGTACCAAAAGATTTTATTGATACCTAAATCAAAAGGATAGTCCTTGTACTGGTGTTCCCTCTCTTATCGTATACACAATGTTTTATCAAATTTCATGACGCCACATGGGTAATCAACATGAAGTACTTGACTCTGCACAATAGGATCAAATATGAAAGAATGTGATTCACCTGTATCAAATAAGGTAGAAGTGATAGTATAAGATAATATTATGGTACTTTATATAGTATACTTTCTGACATCCTAATCCTCAGGTATATGCTACACTAAATAATTGTGGTCCAATCCATGGCCCTATGCTGTAACCTGACAAACTAGAGCAGTCCCACTTTTTGGAGCTGAAAATCCTCTATCTGGATACTATGTCCATGAAATCCTCATCCTCATGTATGATATGTGTTTCTCCATCAAATATCATGGAAATGTGCTACTGAATCTTCTCCCAAAGGTAGAGTTAGCACATATCCTCTCCCACTCGAAACAGAAGGCCAAATCGATATAGATTCCAAAATATTCCATAACCTCAATACATGAGGGGTATCTATGACAACAAGGATTGTTATTCATAAGACACCCACACTGATGAAATCCAAAAAACCAACATATGGGTTTCAATATTCTACCACTTCTCATACATGCAGACTCAAAGCATCACTTCTTACCATTGGTAGAACTACTACTCTCTCTGGGATCGAAAACACCTTGTCCCACACCATATGTATCCATAAGGTTATTATCAATGATAAGGTACTAGTAAAATATATTAGATATGGAATTATAATGTAAATAATTTACTAGATAACATGTTGGATTCCACATACCATCCTCAAATAATATTTCTTTTTACATCTCATCATCTATATAGATAGGCATGAAGTGCTGAATCTATTTAAAATGTACCAAATAGTCAATGAATTTCATTATACCCTAGAATATCATAATGAACTCCCAACAATTAACAAATCTATAGGTATTAGTGAAGATATAATCAAATTAGCATGTAAGGAAGTCCCTATGCATTGCTTCTCCATATTAACCATCCAAATTTAGAATATACGACCAATGTTTGGAAGATCCTCAAGGCATATAAGATGTGAGTTTCACTCATCTATTTGGAGGTTTGTTTATATTCTTGAATATCAAAATAAAATTATTTATCCATAAAATTATAGAATGTGGTGTTCCATCATCTTCCAATGTGGAAAGATGCTACAGCTGGAACTCCTAAGTTAACACTTATATAGAAGGGGCAGAGTGTGGGGATCCCTATATATTTTTTCATAGGACGTAGAAAATATCCTCGAAATAGAGGACCATCTCCCATGTCAGAAACTGTAAGATTCACCAAATAGGGAACTAATATAGGTATAACTGATTTCACAGGGATCACCACCTCTAAATTAGGTTCGTCTACACCCTCTTGGTGAATGACACCAGGACGTCGTGGACAATTTTCTCAAAAAATTCCAATCATACACCTCATATAGGCTTCAATAATGATATAATAGTAGATACATGAATAGTATCGGTACAATCCTTCATATTTAATAGTATCACCCCTATTCATTCTAAAATATTCACTTCTTGAAGATAGGAATATTTATATAGAACAATATAGATGCAACCTAATTCCCACTAATAAGGTTGTGACTGGGTCATGATTTTTGTTTTAAAATTTAATTTTATTTTCACTTTTTATATTACATTTCACTTTAATTAGATGAAAAAAATAGTTCAACACTTTGGATCCATAAGGTCACTATCACCTTATATACTGGAATATAAATTTTAGATAATCCACACCATAACACCTTCGAATCCATGCAAAAAATAGTATTTGACTAAATATGTCATAATTGATTTCTTAGGGTGTCTGGTATTGAATAATCAAGAAAATATTGTTTAGTTAATGGAAGGAACTATACATAAAAACTATGTTTTCTTTCTCAATCACCTCCAAGAGTCGTCATCCATTAAAAATACTATTAATAACCATCAAACCACTCTTGGAAATCAAAGGAAATTAAATAAACATAATTCTCCAATATAGAATGGAATTTCAAAGGCATGTGAAATTCCTTGAAGGTTCTTAAAACAGTGCTTGATAAAGGGTTCCTTTACATTATATCATCAATCCTATGATATAAGACATACCATAATTTGTCAAATATGAATATCACAGTTCATGCGCATCACCAAATTGTTGAATAAAATCAAATATAATAAGAAAAAAAAGTAAATACAAATTTCTATTAAATTAAATTTGGTTTTTATCAATACATGGGTTATCTACGCTGAGGAACATATCATTTATAGACTCTATAACCATCCCAATATCCTCTTTATTATATCAAAAAAGTATATAATAGAAAAACCTCTGATACCAAATTTTTGACATCCTGGACCCAGATGCTTTTGAATGATGCCTCGATCTTGGTTGGATACATGGCCTTAATCCTATATCCCCAAATTCCCTATGATTCCAACTAGTAGTGAGTGCATAGGAAGTGTACATGGGAAGACTATTACCTCATTTTCATATTAGAATAGTGGTGTAATAAATGGATATATGAAAGAATTATTATAACAATAATAAAACAGATAAAACATCAGAAATTGATATAAAACCAGCATCAGACGATAATTTCCAAAGGAAATAAATTGAATCATATATAATGGGTGATAATTTATGGTATCCATAAATCTAGAAAACATGGAAAGATGGCATCATTCCATAATTTTTTTATATGATAAGAAAGGGGAAAAAATAAATAGTTTAACCAAGCATCCCACGCACCAGCCCAGTCATCGCATATAATCATCATTCAATTTCAACCCAGAAGTCATGAATCCATAAGAGGATGCTTCACCTTATCTGCACCTACAGGCATGTAATCTTCTCAACTTCTATTTGTGGCCCAGATGTTGTGTGAGATTAATCTAAACAGGCTACCACCAATGAAATCTATAAATATCCATCCAATGCATACAATTTGGAATTCTACACATATAATAATATAAAGTAGTATTATTGACTATTAATTGGGAAGTTAAAGTTCCTAAAATTAAATAAGGATGACACCACCTAATTCCTTAGGATCTAAATATCTATTAATAAGTATTTGGAGCTCAATGCATGGTATCACTTTTAAAATAGTCTCCATCCCCAATGTCAAAGTAGTAGAGGGGATGCCATTCCCAGTATCATGGTTATAATGTATGTCATTCCTTGCATCATAGTAAGGGACTCAATGCTTGTACAATATCAAAATAGTATCATAAGGGATACTATCCCCATAAAGTATCACTTAGGACACAATGAAAAACTATAATCATTGGGGACATGAGGCCAAATTAGTATAATGAGGGATTGCATGTCCATTGGGTATCACATTTATATAAGGGTCACCAAGCTCATATAGATAAAACATATCCATATGTCATCATTCCAAATTTGATATAATGAGGCTCTACATGACAACTTAGTATAATTATAAAGGGTCTTTATGACCATTCTCTGTTAGAAAAGAAAAAGTTTCATAATTCCCGTTCATTGTAATTCAGAAAGGTTCATCATTAAGATTCATTGTGCCCATTAAGGATCATCATTACATTGTGTCATAACATTAATAAATAAATATTTTATTTATTATAACCGAATGTATAATAAATTTCTCATTATAATTCTATATCAAAAAATGAATAACCATTATTCAATTTAAAATAGGTTGACATGGGAAAAAAATATTTCACAATTCAATTCAATTCTTTATAAGAGTGTTAGTCATGCTACAACCCTACATCCATCCAATTCATTTATAATATCGGAGTTTAGAATCATGGCCAAACACTCCAAAAATTTATTTCACCATATTATCATGAAATCCATTTAGTAATGTAATAGGGTGCACCAAAGTGGATGTATCCATCTAAGGTAGTCAATATCTAGTGGTAAAATATGATCATTAAGTTACAAAAATGGTTACTAATTTATGGATGATGCAATTTTATAGTAATACATAGTGAAACATGCATGCAGAAAAAAGTTTCACATAATAAAACATCAAAACAGGAGGAATAATTTATAAAACCCCTTACCTATACTCTTATAACTCTCCCAAATTCAGTATCAACCTTTACTTTTTCCTAGAACTAATGAAATTTAGAGAGTGGAAAAACACCCTGAGAAGAGTGCATATGAGCATGCACCTCAATAATATTTTCAAGGAGAAGAGAAATTAATAACATATAAAACTGTTTAATGATATTAGTAGTGGATATCCAATGAAAACAATGAAATATGAATCAAGCATGAGATCAGTGTGTTGTTAATAATAATTGAAATTGTTGGAGGTGATATAAAATATAAGAGAAATACACTTCCCATAAAAAATGAGAGAAATCTATAGAATGGATTGAATTAAATTTTATTTAATAGAAAACAACAATTTTACCCAAAATAACTAGGTGTCATGGTTTTTCCACTTGACTGGAAAAAATATGCGTTAGTCGTGAACCTCCAACTACTTTTGGAGAGCACCAACTTAGTTCGGCTATACATTTATAGAAAATTTGTGAATCTCTAATTTTTAAAATAGTAGGAATTTTGTATGGTTTTGCAACCCCTAGAGAACAAATAGGGAAAATTCTGCTCCCTACTTCACCCAACTATATTTCCCAACATGGTTAGTAGAGAGTGTGATGGATGGGTTTCACTCTGTCTACTAACATTGAGTTCCTATTTTTTCTCCACCGACCCAGGTTCCAAGATTATAATCAAATCTAGACACCTGAAAAACAATATTAACCTCAATGTGAATCCATAACAAGTCCATAAAAGTATCAAAATGAATTTAAAAGGATAAATACATGAGATTAAAATGGGGTTCTTGCCGTAAAAATTTGTTTTAGAGACACATATTGGAGTTGTAATCTCATGGCCATGGGTTTAACCAAAGAGGATGAAATGTCATGAAATTATAGAAATGAATTCCCACTATGAGTTCATAGTTCATTTTGTGTAATGATTTATAATGTGGTGTATTTTTTCAAAAGGTACTAATTTTTTTTTTCAAATTAGGGATTTGGAAAACGACATGATATTGGTATTTTTAAAATTTTTTGATTTTCAAAATCATGATGTAAATTTAAAAATCGGTTGAAAATTGAATGAGATGATTTTTGAAAGCATTTGTGAAAATTGTGTTATGTTTTATATTTTAAAAATATTAGCACTTCAGTTTCCAGAGTGTGATATTTATGGTGTTTTGTTTCTGTTAAGGAAAATGTAACCAAATAGTCATCATTGAAACCAACCCAAAGAGGTTGTTGAGATTGTGGTTTCACCATAGCCAAAGTTCACCTAACTAACGGTTTATAATATAGTATAATATTTTATTTTATTTTGGATAAAGGGAACTAAAGGCATAAACCAACGAATGTGTATCATTCATTCAAGTTCAAGAAGTTGAATACACCCATCTTTCAGGGTGATTTGGAACCAAAGAAAGAAGATGTGTGACTGAATTTAATGAATAAAATAATATAATTTTATGGAAAATTATAAGAGATTAAATTCAAGTTGTAAATCAATATTTTTAGGAGACTGCAATCTAGTGGTGATATTGTTCATTTCATGGTAAATTAGGCCAAACAATTTAATGAGAGTATTTTAATGAATTGTTCTACAATATATTTTATCCTAAAAAATTTAGGATTTTTGGGATGGAGTAATATTTTAGTTTAAAGAATTATAATCTCTCATTGACAGATTATGTGGATAAATTTATCAATTTAGTCCCTTTTTCACATGATGCTACTACTAGTGCGTCTTTGAAGGCATGAATTCATGAATCAAGGATGAGGTAAGAGATTCACTAGAATATTTTCATTCATTTATAATAGATTATATAGTGATGGTTAATATAGAGATGTTTGTATAAAAGGTAATCTTAGGTAGTGTTGGTGAAGTTATAACATTTATACCGGTGAGAAATAGTGGGAACACTAATGTTGGGAAAATGTAAATGAGGGACACCTATTTCCAAAGTAGTTTGAAGAATCATAATGAGATAGATAGATATGTCAATATCACTAAAACACTATAGATCTCTCCCATAAGATTTCAGATTGGTTCATTCAACCACATGGAGTGGGATTTTTTGGAACCACAATGGGAATCCCACAATAGTAACCAGAAGGGAAATTTTTAGTGTTTTTATGGAAATGCTCCATGGTTGGATGTTCATGATAGATCTCGTGTATTGTATACATTGTAGGATTCAAGAAAAATGATTATAGTACAATAACTCTCATCAAAATAACCAATCTATAAATGGTGACTTTATCAATAGCACGACTCCTCAGATAGTAAAATCTCTATAGGAAACTGAACAAATTAGATTGTGTAAGACATTATATATAGAAAATGAAGTTATTTTGGATGACAAATATGGAAAATAGATAGTGATCAGCCCAATCCATTTGAATTATTCCCATATTCAAAATTTTTTTGATATGGATGAATCCCATTAGTTTATTTCTTCTTGTGTTGTTGATCTTTTGGGTCTAAATGTAGAGATGAAGCCATTAGTTTTGAAACATCAATCCTCTTCTGGGTCAAAGATATTATCGATCATTTATGTGTAATTCATGTGATATAACTATTGATTTATATTGGTAGATATGAAATTTTTCTGTGGTTGATAAGTATTTCTATGACATATTACTAGGTATGGATTAGTTGAAAATGTTAAGAGCCCACATTGTCCATTGTAATAGAATGGTTAGATTTACGACTGATAATGGTGTCAAGCATCTCTTTAGGGGATGAAGGATGTAACTAAAAGCAAAAAAAGATTTTTAGAACCAAAGGATGGAATGGTCTTATAACAGTTTTTAGAATTTACTTTGGAATTATTGGATGAGAAAAAGAATAAAATTTACAATAGTTCTTGATCAGTATCATGATGTGTTTCCATAATATTTCTTAAGATTTCCACCCACAAGAGAAGTTAATATTAATATTGAACTCCTTTAGGGGACTAATCATATTTTCCCTCCATATAATCAGGTGTCCCCAAAATAATAAGGGGAATCAAAAGTGTAGTTGTGAGATTTGGAAGGGTTTATTCGGCTTTGCATGTCTCTATTGGAACCACTAGTCTTGTTTTTCAAAAGTGTGGACATAACTATTCCGTTGCGTTTAAATTATAATATTCATAAACATTGTATGATAAGGAATCAATTTCAACTTCCACACATTGGTTCTCTCGTAAAAATTGATGGAAGATATATTTTTCTTTGACATTGACACATGATTAGGATATTGCAAATTACGAGTCAGAAAGTGTATATTAAAAAAAAATTAGGATTAGATATAGAAAATATGAGTTCATGGTTATGAATTTTAGTCTTATGAAGGAACTATAAGTCATTATGGAATTAATTAATCTAATATTTCAATGGAATCTAAATTATTTTTTTATGGTTTTGTGGATGATATATTGGTGTATTCATGGAAGGGGTGGAGCATGAGAAACACTTAGAGATAGTGTTAGGATTTTTTTGGAACATGGTTTGTATGTAAAATTATAAATTTTTGATTTTTGGATACAATAAGTACATTTAAATGGAAATTTTATATTTGACCGTGTTTTTCCTATGGATCCAAAAATGTTTGAGTCTCATATCTCCTAGAAACCTTCATTTAATGATTATGAGATAGATAGTTTCTTTTGTCTAGCTAGTTATTACCGATGTTTTTTCCATTATTTATAACAACAAGCTTCACCTATGAAATCATTTATAGGAAAAAAATTCCATTCCAACGAAATGATTAAATTCATATAAATTTTCAAGAGATTAATGTTCATCTTAAATCATCACCAATCATGACATTTCTAGAATACGTAATGGTGTATGTGGTGATTCATTATGCTTCGGGATATGGGTTGGGATGTTTCCTAATTATGGGAGATCATGTTGTGTCCTATTTATCATGGATTTTTGGGTTTATAGATAATAACTACCCATTGAATTATTTTTATTTATATAATTTAGTTTGTTCATTGAAGAATTATTGTCATTACCTCTTCAGTTATACTTTTTTGGTGTTTATGGAACAGAGGGTCATGAAACAAATTTAGTCATGAAGGAATTGGAACCTGATTCAATGAAAATGTATATAATTTATCCAAATGATCTTCATTTTACATGATGTACACACTAGGTAAAGGGAATTTATTGACACGGGAAATATGAAGGAAGTCATATTCTCAGTTTGAAAAATAGGCTTTGGATCAGTGGGCATTGATGTTCGTAACAAATTACATGAACATGGAAATTTGAAGACTGAGGTAGTTTTTTAGTTTTATTTCCTCTTTCAATTGCTTCTAATTTTGATGATATATTTAAAGGGGAACATATATGTTATTCTACAAGTGTTGTGATATGGACAAAACTCAATATTAGGGAGACCACTTATGGATGGAAGCTGGATGGGAGTTTTGTTTTGTGGTCACAAAATTGGGTGGTCATAAATTTGGATTCCCAAGAAAAAATTATTAAATCATAACCCACTTTGAGAAGGGTTGTTTATCCCAGAATGATCTATAAATAAAATAAATCAATCTTTTTTTGGGTCAGTAGAATGTTGGGTGAGTTTTTTTTGAGATGCTTAACTTTTAGTGGGTTAATAAAGAGAACCAACAACCAGTAATTATGTGGAAATCCTTACATATTACTTTCTGGATATGGGTGAAGATAGAGATATATTTTTTTAACATTTATTCCAATAACAATTCTAAAAAAATATTTCATATGGATTATAGTGGATATAATCACATCGTATTTCAATTTTATCCATATTCTGGAATATCGTACGGTAGAGGACTTGTCTAAAATATATTTCTGATTAGTGGTATAGTGGAATGGCATACCTGTTTTAATATAATCAGACATTGATTTGAGGTTTACATATTGTTTCTAGAAATCATTATAGAATTCCCTTATGTCTTAGTTTCCTATGAGTATGACGTCTCATATTAAGATGGATGTGAAATACAAAAATATTATAAAAATGTTGGAAGGTATTATTTTGTCTTGTGTAATGGATTTTTGGGGCTCATGGGAGGATCATATACTGCTAGTTTAGTTTTTATATAAAAATTATTTTTAAATATTGATATATATATATATATATATATATATCTTTTATAATAATTTTGTGAGAATCATTGACGTTCTACAATATTATGGGTGTAAACATGTGATACTTCAGAGGTTCATCTCATCCCAATCCGTGAGACAATAGAGAAGATTTAGTTGAACTCGAAGAAAATTGAGGTGGCTTAGATTTATCCAAAATCATAAGATAATCATCATCATTGGTTGTTTCCAATCGAGGTGAGTGATCATGTGTTATTTAGAATATCTTCAAATCACGGGAATCATTGTTTTGTAAAGAATGGAATGTTATCTATTTGATATGAAGGTGTTTTTGAGATAATTGAAGAGGTTCGTGAGGTGGTATATCATATTTATTTTCCACCATTGTTCAGAGTAGTAAATAACATGATTCATTTATCTTTATTGAGAATGTATCATCTTGATCCTGACCATTTTATTTTAGGGGATCGTATTAACCTAGATCTAGATACAATTTTATTTCCTAGAGTAATATGGATTTTGGATAGGAAAAAGAACGTTATATATAGGAAAAGCATCAATGTGGTACAGGTTTTATGGAAACACTATGACATTTAAAAAGAAACATGGGAAAGGGATAAAGAAATGATTAAGAATTGGCTAAAATATTTTGTAAAAACAATTGTTTTTTACCTTCTATGGATGAAATTTCAATTTTGGGGAGAATGTAGCACCCCCCCAGTTCATGTATGTATCCCATTATTTATTCTCTTATATAATGTTTAGTGTTTCGGTGTCGTTTTATATATCCATGTGGGCCAACCATGTGATATTCATTTCGAGTAAGAGGCATGGTCAAAATAAGTGCATGGTTTTCCTTACCACATGATCTAACCCTTCATGAAAAATAGCAGGATCTGAAAATTGTGGAACTACCATTTTTTCCTCTTTAACCCTTCATTTGTCCCCTATTATGAACCTAAATCTGTTTTCTCTCCTCCCAACTAAAGAAGAAACTCTTCTCATTTATCTAGTGTGATATGATTAAACTTTTTGATGCATTGAAGACTATATACCTTGGTAAGTCTATGTTCTTCATTGTTCTCCATAGATATGATTTTATTCCCATTATTGTATTCATATATCTAATAATTCATAGATAGATCTATGTTTTTTATGATAATACCAACGATATATATATATATATATATTTATATATCAATTTGTGTATTAGGGAAGAAGATCTAATGCTTATTGTTGGAGACACAAACCATTTTTGTTTAATAATATGGTTCTTTCTTCATTTTTGATATAATCTTTGAGGTATTTTGCCTCACTCAACACTTCCCTTATTATAATATAAAGGATTTTTAATTGTTTTAATTTCATGAAATTTATTTTTAATGTTATGTTAAAATCATGATAGAGTCAGACATTAGTTATAGTTTTTGGATTTTTGAAAATTGGTTGGTGTGCAATGTCTTTGTTTATGGATTTTAACATTTTGATTTTAAAATGTGAATTTTAATTTATTCATGGAAATGGTTTGATGGCGATGTTTTCAATAAAACAAATAGAGTTCTGAAATTTCATGAAACAATTGATTTGGAATTGGTTTTTGGCATAATGGTTGTTGACTATTCATGTACATTCAGGACGGATAAGGGTATGTAGTTTCACCCATCAAAAGTGGGTAGGATGTGAGTATAGACTTTCCCCCATAAAAATGGTTCACGAATTGATGTCTTAGTGAAATAATTAGTCACCAATAATGATTATTTAGTGTTTTATGGTTTCATGCATTGTTGGATATGTGGATATGTGGAATGGAATTGGTAATGAAAAAAATCTATGATTCGAAATATTTTTAAATTTTTTTTTTCTTCTCTAGATAGAAATGGAATTGGTTTGAGAACACTATATTGGTATAGAAATTAATTTACATTTGGATATAATTTTTTTTAATTTTATTATATAATTTGTATAATGTAAAAGTTATAAAATCTTCTATCCTTATGGCGTGATTAGGGAAGTAATTTTGGTAAAATGTACTCTGTTTCATTAACCAACCCTACAATGGGAACATTGGGGAAATTGTAGATATCATTTATCAAGACCCAAATAAAGGAAATGGATCTAATTTCTATAGTGATGCATCATGATACATTGAAATTTATTTTGGATTTGGATCTTGGAGAATATTGAGAGATGATGTGTTTATTTCATTAGATGATTTGAGCTTTTATGGCTTAGTCTTACACATTATACCCTGATATATGTTTTGGTTTCATTATTTGATTTTTGTATGTTCAAATGTCAGTTTTCTATGCTGTTGATTTTTATTACATTGTGTTCATTAATCATATAATATTTTATATTTTTCATTACAATGGTAGGTTTTTTTATTCTAAAAAGATAAAAATCATCCCCCTGCTATTAGTGAAGCCCTTGTAATTTATTGCAATCCTTCAGTGTCTTGGGGATGTCACAAAATGGAATGTAGAAATTCTACCCCGTATTATGTCATTGTGGAGGGGTGAGATGTTTTAAATTTTCACTAGGTGCATTTCATTCTCATTTTATTTATTTTATAGTATGTGTATTTATTTATTTATATTTATATAGTGACTAAGCCTTATATATTCATGATTTCCATGTTATTCAAATGGAATATTTGTTTAATTATTTACATTAATATAGATGTATATATTTATTGATTAAATATATCATATACTGTACTTAACCCTTACTCTGAATTCATGCACACCCTTATTTATTTTTATTTCCCTGTAATCTATGAAGTGTACTAAGATTGATATGTAGGGATATTCTTGAGGGAATATTGATATTCTAAAAAATATTGAAATTGGTGTTTTAAAATGTAATAATTGAATATTATTAGTATATAGTCTACAAATGAAACAAATACATATGATCTTTTGGGATTAAATAACATTTATGTAGTTCTGATTTAATAAAGTGACCCCCAACTCCAAGATAATGGGGTCGATGTCCTTATAGTAAGTCAGGTAGTTAATGATAAAAATAATATGATATGGAATATAAAATGACACTAAAATGTGACTTAATTTTATATAATAGGTCCATTTCGTCAATAAACATCCAATATTTGGTTATATATCCTTTTTTGGCCATTTGTAAATGACATTACTGCTATTTTGTTAAATGAATATAAAGCGCAAAATTTCCAAATATTTGTTTTAATAACTATAATATTTTTAATATTATGATAAAGAGAAGATATATTCTTTCATACATTGTAAGTTTAGAGATAAATTATTTATACACATGATGGTAGATTATTTTTAATTTTTAGTTTTGAAATTATTAACTTTAATGGTTATAGAACTGTACTACAATAATTATTTAATTAATAAAAGAAAAACATATATTCTTTCAACAATGTTAAAATTAATATAATTTGTAATAATTAATGTTATACATAAATTTAATATAATACAATAAATTTTCTCAGATTTATTGAAATATTTATATTGAATTTCATTTTTTATGGTGTTATAAAATTCTATGTACATTAATATAACTAAAATTGATATTATTGAATTTTTATGAAAAATAATATTTAATTAAATGATATAGAACTCATAAATATAGTGTTCAAAAAATGGATTATTTTATTGTTGAAAATATAAACCATGATCTATTAATGGACCTTTCATCCATTTATATTTAATATCACGACCCCTAGTGCGTAAAAACCCATGTTGTCATGGTAAGGGTGAAAATGTTTAATGGGGGGGGGGGGTTAAAACCAAATTATATTGTTGTAAATATATTAAAAACTTGTAAAATTTTATTTTATTTATATAATTTAAACTACCATTTATATTATTTTTGAATCTTACCAATTTGGAACCATTTATAGCCAAACAATAATTTTAATTGAATTAATATTTTCTGAAATCTGATGAGTGCCCCTCCCATCTGTTAGAAAATAACACATTTTATTTTCATTTCATCACATCTTGAAAATAATTTTTATTAGATAAAATATTTATAAATAACTTTATAAATTATTTACCAATATTATATTGTTCTTATAATTTTTATAATACAATCCTCAGATGGATGAAGGTGTAAAACAATCATTGTAAACTGAACAAGTTGTATTGTTCTTAATCATGTTTTTTAGTTTTATTTCTTATTCCACCAACTTAAAATATTATGTAACCATTATGAAATATATCTATATAAATCCCATATAATTATAATTGATAAATTAGAAAATTAATCCTTCATATATATGGCCAATTGTCCTGATGATAACAATGTAGTTCATTTTTTAAAACCATATTTCATAGTTTGTTTTAAAATTATAACATATATAAAAAATATAATTATTTACATATTATTGTTACGGATATCATAAAAAATAATCACTTTGATATCATTCTATAAATTTAATATATTCTGAGATGACCGATATATGTTTATTATATAGGTGTTAAAGGCAATATATGGAATGACTGGAAATGAGGTATGGTATTTTATCAAATTTTTCATTCTTTGAGGAATATTTTATGTTTATAAACCTAATTTTTTTTATAGTTTGTATCTTTCCCCTTTATCATGTTATATAAAAAATATCCATATTTTCAATATATTTAATTTTATGTTTGATTTTATTATTTTATTGGGAATATTATTTAATAGTTACCAAATGTGAAAGAGTATACATGTAATAATATCCTTTATTTTAAATATTTTTTATGTTTATAAACGATATTGGGGGATATTATATTATATTATTTTCATTGAATCACATCTCCTTTCTTCACATCTAGATATGAATATGGTTTACATGTTTAGTTTCTATTTTCTCCATTATTTAATGAATATTCATCAAGAATATAGTTTGAAAGTGATATGGATCTAGAATTTTCCAATAGATCCTGAATATTTCTCATTCATATACATGTTTTCTGAAATCTATAGAAAATTATTCTTTCATAAAAATTAATGATTTTGTAACCCTATTTCTCATGATCATTGAAATTAAATATTTTTTTTTGAAAAATTATTTTACATAATGTTTTTGATATGAGTAACTTTTGAATAACATTATAAAATATTTGAAATGAATACTTATTTTTAATATTTACAACATAAAACCATTTTCCCTTTATCATTTCCTTTATTTACATTGGGTATTCCTTTGTATGTATCTAATTTTATTTTCAATGAAATGGTTTTCCAGAATATTTTAGAAATTTATAGTTTTTATATTGGACATTCAAAGTGATATGGTTTTTTGAAAAGTATGTTTTTTTCATATTTTAATGGAATTTCAATTTATCAATTCCAAAAACCCTTAATGTAACATATTTCTAATTGGGTATATTTTCTACAGATTTCATCTATATTTTTTTATCTAAATGGATTGCTATAGTTTCAAATATATCTTTATATAACCCACTTCATTTCAACTTGTAAATAAAGTTATGAAATAATTAGGTATGTTTCATTGTTTTTAATAATTAAATTAAAGAACAAAATAGTCTATTCTTGTTATGGTTCTTGATAAATTTTTATTATGATGGATTATACCATTTCAAATGTAGGACATGTGGTTTTGTTACAAAAAATAAAAGGGTGTTTATGTTATAATAAAATATATGTGTTTTAGAAATAGCCCAGTGATTTATTGGGTATGGAAGTCAAATGTATTATTATTACCACTATAAGAGTGATTGTATGATTCATATATAAATTGTGTCTAAAGATACATATGTGTCATATATATTATTAGTATGGGTTTTTATGTATATAATCGGATTTATCAAGGTAATTTACTGAGTTATGTTTTAATAAAATGAATTATAATCGTTTTATGAGTGAAAAATTATAGGGTTTTAATGATTATCTTAATCAATATTAACATCACCTAGATCATTATTGTTGACTCTTATGAATATTTCCTTTTTTAAATATATATTACATGTTTCCAGATTGATGAGACAAGTATTTATGGGTTTGAATTATTTTATTTTATGATCATGTACATTGATTATGTCTTCATATGATTATGTTCGTATTATTCTCAATAATGAAAAAAATTGATAATTATTATGTCTACCCTTTCTACGAATTTAAGATGACACTTCATATATAATATATTACATTGGTTTATGAATAATGATGTTAAATTATTTGTGTCCAGATAGGTTTTATATGTAAATAATTTTGTGTAAGATATTGATTATTTAATATGAAATTTTAAAATGGGGGTATAGTGGGAAATACCCTCTATTGAATTTATAGATATTATTTAGATTTTTTTTAACAATTCTATAAAAATATAAAACTAATATTTCCATAGGTTCTAGAGTTATATAATATATCCTATAGATTATGTATGTTTTGGGAGAAACAAATTGGGATAAATTTATCAATATCAAATCTATAAATGTAATTACTATGTTCCTAGAACCATATTCTTGATTTTGGGTTTAAGGATTTTATATTTTACATTGTATTTTCACATTCTAGGTAGAAATTATGAGGCTAGTCATTTAGTGAGGATCATCATATCGGTTTATGATTGATTAAGAATATAGTGGTTTGTTAGTGAGAATATTGGATAAACATTAGCATTTTATTTTTATTTTTTATAGATATTGTGTATTGCTGATGGGCATAGAAAAAATTAACATGGTTGAATAATGATTCGATTCATAGATGAATTATTTCTCATGGGTGAAGCATAATAATTCGATGGGTTAGTTAATGTCCCAACATTGAAAATTACCTCAAGAGTTTGATTAGGTATCTTGTGTGGGTATTTGAATCATTCGACGATGCCTTCTGTTGTTATGTTGTCATGTTTAGATGATGTGCTGGTGTGTTGGTAACAAAGGTCAAGAGTTATCACCGAATGCTGACCAAATGTGCTCCAATAAGTGACATATATAGAGTTGGATAAGTATAGTTGTAAAATACAATATAATCATCATACCAGTCATGTATGAGATAGTTTGTGGATGAGACTAGATATTTGGCGGAAATTCAGTGTATCAAGTTATTGTATATAGACTGAAATAGTTTAAGTGTGTTTGGAATTTTTGAAGTCAGCATTGAATTTTGAGAATGAATCAATTATTTGGGGAGGTTTGGTTGTATGGTTATGGAACATAGTGAATTATCAAGGATGATATGTTATATACTAGTGATTTTATAAAGACTATTCCCTTTTTATGAGTGTTGATATTCTAGTGGTACTGAAATGTTTAATTTTTTAGTTGGGCTCATTTTAGAACTTGTGTTCGTATGATGAATTAAAAATTTGAACATAGTGATATGATTTTCTAAAAATATAGAATGAGGAATTTGACGTCATTAGGTGCATCAATGGATGTCTTAATGGATTTAGGTGAACATAAATGAGGTTTTACTATAGGCTCCATATCGTTTTTTGGTACATTCCATATACATTTCATTTAGAAAATAGATATTGGATAGGGAATGAACTGTACTAATAGGGTGTATCGATTAGGATGCCTCACAGAGAGAAATAATGAGGTGTGGTGAGGGAACATTCTTGGTTATATCCTTTTTTAGTGATTGAGATTCCAATATGATATAGATTGTAGTGATGAGAACTTCGTCGTGGTGTTTGGTGCGTGTTATTCCTTGGAAGATACCTATAGATGCACCATTTCATAGTGCCTGTTGTGATGTAAGTGGTTTTTGAATCCCATTTTTGAAAATGTGTGTTTGTTTGGGGGGGGGGGGTTATGTTTTCCACTCATTGATTATTAGGTTCTTAGACAACCTATTCCATTCCAACATATATTCACTTGACATAAGGATAATTATAGCATGTCCACAATGATTACTCATGGTTTGGTGTGATATTTAGGTGTTATTTATTCAGTATGTAAATGTGAGAAAGTTCTCATTCCATCATCATTGTTCTTATTTTTTTTTTGATTTGGTTCAACAAGGTTAGGAATTTAATGATGATTCCCCAAGAGCATGGAGAAATATACCAATTATAATGATGTTGGAATATTAAATGTCTAGAGGATTATTCAAGAGTGAAATTGTAATGAAATTAAAATTGTTATTTAATGGAAAAAATGTGGGGTATTATACATGGGAATATATCAGGAGTATGTTCAGACCATACCTATGGGTTGATTTTTTTTTCTATTGTTACAAGGTTATTTGGTCAGTTATTAATATATTATTTCTAATTATTTTATAGTAAAATGGATTATAAATTATTAAATGAGTTCATACAATTAATTAGACATTGTTATAATTATTTATAGGATGTGGTAGCTAGAGATAAATCCATATAATGATGAGTGAAAACTAGATGAATCTCAGATGAGATAAGGATAGATTATATGAGATAGATTAAATAATGGGGAATAATTTGAGAATTATGTACATGGATTTGTTTTATTAACATTCATAATTAGTGATTTTAGGTTTATGTAATTTCAGTATAATGATTTCCATTAATCAACATGACTTGTCGGATTTTTTATAATCTGTTGATGCCCTCGTGTCAACCAAATAGTTTATATATATTGTATAGATTTCTAAATGGTTGGATAGAATTTACATTGCAGAAAATGTGTTAGAAACCCTCCTTTTGATTTTTATTGGTTACATGCACAGAATTTATATGAAAAAATTATCCATCATAGGATTTGATTTTTAAAGTAGTATTCTAAATGAAATGGAATTTAAAATAATATGTAAACTTTGAGATAATGGTTTTAAATTAATATTTCAAAATAGAAATATGTTTCTTATCAAGATTAATGAGACTTATCTTATTGATTAGTGTAATTAATATGAAATTTTATTCCATTATTTATAAATTTAAAATTGAATTTTGATTTCTTTTAAACAAATCTACAATGTACTGATTGAGTTGTTTCCGGTTTGTATGAGATGGGGAGGGTGAATACTAGATTATCCAAATATTCTGTAATTTTTTCCTTATAGTTATTCATCAATGATGTGTATGTGATACATGATTATGCCTATCATTTTTTATACATGGGGGAACTTTTTTGGTGTTAAATATTTTGGTTTATCTTTATAGATGTGAAAAAAATCCCTTAGAGGTTTGGGATGTGATTACCGGACCATAAAAATTGTTTAGTGACATTATTACTATAATGGTGGGTTTGGACTAAGAGATATAAAGGTTCAAATGAGGCCATGTTGGGTTTATAGGATATGGATTGAACAAGGGGTCCCATAGTGGGTAGATTTGTACTATAATAACTATATAGATAGTGTGCTCAAGATGTGACTTCATTGATGATGTTTAGTCACAGTCAAGGGAGGTTTAAATTGGAGTACAAAAAAACTAGTCCACTGTATGGATATCCATCATGTTATGTTTTTTTGAGAATTTATGGCATGGATTTATTTCCTTTAGTTATAGACAACTAATTAATTTTTTATTTTGGTTTACCTATTTTGGTACATAGGATTTGGATGACATTTTGGAAATGATGGAATTTTTTTGAGATGTATTGAAAATCAGCAGGGATTTATTATATATAATAACCATGGGAATTCCCCCATTGATTCAATGTGGGTTCTGATTTGGAAATCCACAGATAGGATACATGGATTCATATAGAAAACTAATTTATTTGCCTATAAATGAGTTACCTAGAATCTTATGGAAAGATTAATTTTAATTTATTAGATGTATTATTTTGATTATCATTGAAAGTTGATTTTGAATTATTTATATAAGTTCATTATATTTTTATTTACTTCTGATACAAAAAATTATTTGGGGAATTCTTATATATATTACTTGTTATTTCTTATTTGGAATTTCATTGACTGGTTACCAAGATTCATATTGAAAACCTATTTGGAATTTCTTTTCTGAGTTCATTGTATTTCAATAGAAATCTGATATTAAATACCATTTATGGGTTCCTTGGATTTATATATACTATAATTTTGAAATTCCATCATTGATTGTTTTGGATTTTATGGAAACATGTTTTGGAACTCTTTATATGAGTTCCATAGATTCATTTGTGACACTAGTTGGGTTTCATGAGACATTACACTTTGAATCGGCCATAGTCCTATTTTTATTCTATTTTCTATGTTCATACATCCTGGAGTCAATAAATTCACCACCAACTATTTTTCTCATTAAACATATATTTGGTAGGCAAAGTAATAATAAACTCTTTTAGACACTCTGAGATTTGTAAATCATGAATGATATAAGTTAATTGTTCTGGATTAAATTTTAGTTTACCTTAGAGAATACCAAGGTTAAGAGATAATTCAACATTGGTCAAAGTAAGTAAATTCATTTTCTTTAATATTTTTTTCTTATGGGTATGTTTTATTAGTGAAAAATGGATTATATTATATATTACATGAATATGAACATGATAATGATATCACTCATTATTTTTGAGGAAATGTGGGTTTTTAATAGGTTATTGGACATTCCCCTACCCATATACATTGAATATGTTTCAATAAATGTTAGATAACATTATTTTTTTCTCAAAGGAAATATTTGTTTTTTTAATCCACACATCAATTATTGAAATATAAAGTCATGGAGGTTGAGGAATTTGAATGGTTTGTTTGGGATAGAGGCTAATATTGTTATTTTATGACTTCAATTAGCATGTACTAGTCATTGTGCCTTATATTGTATATGCCACATGATTTATTATTGTTGGAACCAGGTTCTTCAAAGCATGATTTGGTGTATGGTTTGTGTTTGTTGTCAATCCTCAGTGGACGTTCAGGGTGTGAACCAACAAAGCGATCATACCGTTCAGGAAGAAAACAGTAGTGAAGGTGGCGCTGTTTCCCAGTGTTTGCCAAATTTTTGGGCCTGAAAATCCGTAAATAAAGTAAAGTGTTTTTGGAAAAGATACTTGCGCGCAGAGCTCTTGGAGGATGAAAGACTTGCGCGCCATATGTTTTTGAGGATCAGAACATCACAATTTGGCTAAGGAAAGAAGGTCGCGCAAGTGTTGGTTGGGTCGCGCAAGTAACTTGCGCGACAGAGGATCTGGAGACAGGACTTGCGCGCCGTCGAGGGACTTGCGCGCTGCCGCGCAGGGGGTCCAGTTTGCCTATAAATACTGGACCACCACTCCTCATTTGTAACGGAGTTCAAGGCCGAGAGATTGTTCGAGCTCTCGTCGCGCAGGTGGTTGAGTCGCGCAGGTGGTTGTTTTGTCGCGCAAGTAGAGCTTGCGCGCCGGTGTTTTGGCTGTTCTCCCAAGGCAGTTTGGAAGAGAAAGGAAGTGGATCGCGCAAGTATTTAGTTCAAGAAGGCAGTGTCGCGCAGGTGCTTCAGTGACACTTGCGCGCCAGTTTAGTCTTGCGCGCCTGATATTTGCGCGCCGCCAGGAGACTTGCGCGCCGGGCTTGAAAAGGAGACCTAGACACTATTGAAGCACGCCTGCCTTGCTGGAGCTGCACGAAAGCCGAGAAACTACTCGGTTCATTCGAGGAAAAGTGATATTCTTCTTTTGGTGAGAATCGGACTTCAATAGCGCATCTGCATTCAACAAAGGATGCACTCTTATGCAAATTAAGAAGAGACCTACACGTCTATAAACTGAGTGGGACTTCACCAACGGTAGTGAGCCAGGGGGAGTCAACGGGAGTGACCCGAGGGACGCAGTGAGCTATCCCTAAACTATTGTAAAGGCAGTGAGCCTAGGACAGAGTGTCTGTACCCGAACTTTTGTATCCGCAGCTAGTGAAGCATAGTGGAATTAGGTACGACCGGCAACCTGTCGGCGTATGCTCCTTGGACGTAGCCCTTAGTGGTGAACCAAGTAAAAATGACTGTGTCTTCTCTGTGCATGTGAATGTTTTCATTTTGATCGTAATCATCATACAGGTTCAACAAGTTCCTACCAACGTGGGAACAAGATCCAACAAATTAAAAGAAAAAGTGGTCACCCTGATTCACCCCTCCCCTCTCAGGGTGTCCCGGGGTCCTTCAAGTGGTATTAGAGGGAGGTTGCTGGTGTTGAATCTGACCTTCTTCATCATGGAAAACACCGTCAATGTCAGGGGAGTCCCTCACTTCGATGGAAGCAATTTCCAGATCTGGAAGAACAGAATTAGATCTCATCTAAGATCTCTTGGAATGGAAGTTCTTTTTTCTACTGTGCAAGGAATACATGTCACTGATCCAACAGGTCTGGCTATGACTGAAACAGACAGGAAACTTCTTGATGCAGATGCTAAAGCACAGAATGCTCTCACTGCTGCCCTTTCTGATCAGATTTACCTGAAGGTGATGAATTGAACCTCAGCAAAATCTATGTGGGATAAACTTGAGAATATTTATGAAGGTGATAGCAAAGTGAAGGAGGCGAAACTACAAGTGCTACACAATCGGTTTGATGATCTGAAGATGCATCCAGACGAGAATGCAGACTCTTTCTTCAATCGAATTACTGAAGTGGTTGGAGCAATTCGGGGTCTAGGCGAAGAAATAAAAGACATTGATATTGTAAAGAAAATATTAAGAAGACTTCCACCACTGTATAATGCGAAGGTGTCAGCTCTTGAGGAAAGAGATCTTTCCAAACTTTCTCTAGATGACTTACTGAGCAGTCTGGTAGCATATGAAATGAGAGTCAAACCAGAAGATGATACGGCTCGGGTGAGCAAGGAAATGGCATTCAAGTCCATGGATAAATTGAAAATCTCCATGGATAGTAGCGGTGATGATGACGAAGAGAAAGAAATTCTTTCTCTCATTGAAAAGAAGTTCTAGAAGGGGAAAGGGAAATTCAAAGGGAAGTTACCTCTCGCATGCTTCCGTTGTGGAAAAGTTGGGCATATTGCCTCTCAGTGCTTGAAGAATATCAATGATGATGACAGTGAAGATGAAAACTTCAAGAAGCCTCAAAGAAGTTTCTTCAAAAAGGGAGACTTCAAATCTGGTAAGAAAATGCAAAGGAAGAGTTTTGTCTGTGAAGAGGAAGAAGATGACAATGAATTCTGTGATGAAGAAGAACCAGAATTCAAAACTGGGAACCATGTTTCTATGATGGCCACTGTTGAAAATTCAGAAGATACTTATGGTGAAAAACAACTGAGAACTTGTGTAGATCCTGAGGTGCAACTTAAGGATGCAGTTAGTAAGCTTAAGATTAAATGTAAGAGCTGCAATAAGTGGAAATCAATTGTAGAAGAATAAACTGAATATGTTGATCAACTTGAAGCTGAAATTGAACGACTGGAAGAATTTGTGAAGGTACAGTCTAAAATAATTGAAAGCAATGATGATGCAGTTGATCTGAAGCTGAGAATTGAAGAGCAAGCAAAGGTCATCAATGACCTCACATCCAGACTGGATGAAAAATCCAAGACTGTTGAGGGTCTTGAGGAGGAAGTAGTTACTCTGAGGAGTAAAATGGAGACAGAATCAGTTCCAAAAGAATCGAGGAAGAAAATTCAGTTCGGAAGATTCTCAGATGCAGAATTACTTGCAAGAGCCAAGTGTGGTTCAGATGGGGTTGGAAAAGTCTTGAGTGATCAAAGACCTGCTTGCATGGGAAAGAGTGGAATTGGCTGTGAGGCCGAGTCATCAACTGCTGGAAGTGAAAAGATCCAAAAGAAAGATAAGATGAAAGTTGAACATGTTGAAATGTTACCTAGAGTGCTGAAAAAGGAACCCTCAATCCAAACTAAAAGAAGACCTGAAATTTATCCTCAAACTTTCAAAAATGGCAGACAGTCTTACTATTCTCCCAAGGAAGAAGCTATAAGGAAAAATTCAAGTGAGAAGACATTTCTTCTCATGAAGTGTCAGTTCTGTGGCTATCTGGGCCATACCATGTCCTATTGTGAAGAGGCAAGAAGCTATCTGAATGGAGAAGATATAGATGCTCAAAAAAGGAGAACAATTTCATATCCTAATTCTTATAGAAGAAATAATTTCTATGGATATTCTATTCATTGTTCTAACTTTGGTCATAAGGCCATTAATTGCAAGCAGAGAAGGGACATTGACACCTCATACAGAAGTTCCAGACATGTCAAGTCTCGTCAGCAAGACGATGTTTCTCTTTCAAACAGGTTCTCACCACTTAAAGAAGACTTTGACTATGAAGAACCTGGGTTTGCGGAAGAGATAGTAGAAAGGCCATCAGTTCTATATACTCCATCTAATGTCTCATGGAAGGAAAGGATGAAGATTGAGAAATCAAACCTTGCAGAGGTAGCTCTCAAAGCTACAAAGAACAACAGTAACTGGATTCTAGATAGCGGTTGCTCATCTCATATGACAGGTAATGCCGGTCTACTAACAAATATCATAAAGAATTTTGATGGTACAGTAAGATTTTGTAATGATGGGGCTCTGAAAATCAAAGGGAGTGGAAGTACCAAATTAGCTAATGGAGAACTAAAGAAGACTGAAGTCCTTTACGTAGATGGCCTACGTCATAATCTCCTCAGCGTGAGTCAACTCTGTGACTCAGGACTTGTTGTTACTTTTAATCAGAAAGGCTGCACTATCAAGGGAAAAACTGGCAATTCTCTCATCAAGGGATGCAGAACAGAAGGAAACTTGTATTAGGTTGATATTGAAGAGAATGTATGTTACATGACTGTTGAAGAAGAAAACAATCTGTGGCATCGGAGATTGGGACACATCAATCAACAAGACATGGAGAAAATATCAAAATTGAGAATTGTCATGGACATTCCCAACCTGAAGCGTGAGCGTGAAAAATCCTGTGATGCTTGTATTCGTGGGAAGCTGGTCTGCAGTTCATACCAGCCAAAGAAGAAAAAGGCATCTCACCTTCTTGATCTGATTCATACAGATGTTTGTGGTCCAATAAATGTTGCCGGAACTCATGGAGAAAGGTACTTTGTCCTTTTCATAGATGATTACAGTCGAATGGCATGTGTGATGGTCATTCACCGGAAACGACAGGTCCTTGACTGCATGAAATCATATCGGCGAATCGCCGAGAATGATACTGGACGAACAATCAAAGTGTTGCGATCTGACAATGGAGGAGAATACACGTCCATTGAATTTGAAAATTATCTGGAGAAGCATGGGATACAACATGAGGTAGCTGCTGTGAGAACTCCACAACAAAATGGAGTTGTTGAACGAAGGAATCGACAGGTGAACAACATGGCACGAACTATGCTGATTGAGAGTCGTATTCCACGACATTACTAGAAAGAGGCTGTTCAAGCTGCAGTGTACATTCAGAATCGAACAGGACTTTATATGGGTGAGACGAAGACACCATATGAATTGTGGCATGGACAGAAGCCTTCTCTAAAATACTTTCGTGTTTTTGGAAGTAAGTGCTTCATCAGGAACAAAGAAGGAAATTAGGGGAAATATGGTGACAACGCAGATGAAGGAATCTTCTTCGGTTACTCAATGAACAGCAAAGCCTACAAATGTTTCAACAATCGTTTGGGAAGGATTTTGGAAAGCAATGATGTTATGATAATTGAAGAGAAAACCACAAATGCTTCACGGACGTCATATGATGATGTGATAGAAAGTCATGAAGAATGTGGACATGAAGAAACTACAAATGCAGAAATAGAGGAAGCTGTTCAAAACACTCATCAATCACATAATGATGTTGACTCAGAAGAAGAATCTGAAGAAGAAACTATGGCTGAAGAGAATACTAATGAACCTCGCAGGAGAAATCGAAGAGCTGAGATTGATCCATCCAACATAATTGGGGATAGGAGTGCACCCACACAAACCAGAAGGATGAGGAATACCACGCAATCTGCATTTCTATCAGTTGTAGAGCCATCCTCATTCGAAGAAGCTGCAAAAGATGAATCTTGGGTGAAATCCATGAATGATGAATTAGATCAGATTGATAAGAATCAGACATGTGATCTTGTCCAGAGACCTGAAGGTCACAATGTGATTGGTACCAAATGGATTTTCAAAAATAAGTTTGATGAGCATGGAAGTGTTATCAGAAACAAGGAACGACTGGTATGTAAAGGATACTCCCAGATTGAAGGTATTGATGTTGAAGAAACCTTTGCTCCAGTTGCTAGACTGGAATCAATCAGGCTTTTCCTTGCCATGGCACTCCAAAGAGGATATAATGTATATCAAATGGATGTTAAGACAGCATTCTTGAATGGTGTACTCGAAGAAGAAGTCTACATTGAACAACCGGTGGGGTTTGTCTTGGGTACCGATGAAACAAAGGTCTGCAAACTAAAGAAAGCACTATATGGTTTGAAGCAGGCACCACGGGCATGGTACTCACGGCTAGACTCATATCTCAAGAAGTTGTAATTCAAAAGAGGAGGAGTTGATCACAATCTCTATGTGAAGAATTCTCCAAAAGATCAGTTCATGGTTCTTGTCTACGTTGATGATATCATTTTTGGTGGCAGCAGGCAGAAATCAGTGGATGAATTTGCCAACCACATGAAATCAGAATTTGAAATGTCTATGATTGGGGAGCTCACATATTTCTTGGGGTTGCAAGTAATTAAAAAGAAGGAATACACTTTCATTTCTCAGGAAAAATATGCAAGAGAGTTGCTGAAGAAGTTCAATATGCAATACTCCAAACCAATGTCAACTCCGATTGCTGTTGGAACTAAACATGGAAAGCATGAGGATGGGAACTCTGTTGATCCCACCATGTACAGGAGGATCATTGGAAGCCTACTGTATCTGACAGCGACAAGGCCAGATATTGTCTTTGCAACATGCCTTGCGGCCCGCTTTTAGAGTAATCCAAAGGAGGAACATATGTCAGCAGTAAAAAGAATCATGAGGTACATTCAAGGTACACATAACTTCGGGTTATTTTTTGCTGCAGGCAGGGATAGTGAATTATCAGCATTTTCTGATGCTGACTGGGCTGGTGATGTCATAGATAGAAAGTCCACTAGTGGTGGAGCTTTCTATATTGGGAAGAAATGTGTTGGCTGGTTGAGCAAGAAACAAGAAAGTACTTCTCTTAGTACTGCTGAAGCTGAATATATCTCCGCCACAAAAGCATGCACTCAACTTCTTTGGATGAAGCAGCAGCTAACAGATATTGGTGATAAGGTGCAGCAACCAATGGTGATTTATTGTGATAACAAAAGTGCAATTGATCTTACGAAGAATCCGGTTCAGCATCCTCGTACAAAACATATTGAAATACGGTATCATTTTATCAAAGAAAAGGTTGAACAAGGCGTGATTAAAATGGATCATGTTGGAACTAATGAGCAAGTTGCTGATATCCTAACCAAGCCATTGTCCGCGGCTGTGTTCGAGAAGCATCGGTTGAACCTCGGTGTTCGACCACCTCCTACTGCATAAGGAGGCTCCGGAAGTCCCCTCTCCCCATGTGTTTTGACTGTCTTTATCTGTTTATGGCTGTGATGCAGGTTTATGGGGGAGATACTATCCAGGGGGAGTATGGCTTGAGCTAAACGTTGAACAAACTTTTCGGCCTTTGGTTTTATTGTCAATGGGGGAGAAAGGAATAAATTCAAGGCAAGAAATTCTTCTGTGATGAGAAGTGTAAGCTTGTGATGAGAAGTTTAATAAGGATAACATCGGGATGGAGATTTTCGTGTACGATTTCAACACACTAAGACTAAGACCCAATTCAAGCTTTCTCTCTTGTTTTCTACACCGAGCATTGCTCACGTAGACTTAGAGTGTTAGCTGAGTTGATTCTTGCGTTTTGGATTTGCTAATGGTTGGAGATCTATTGAATTTATTCTGATTGCCAACAAACCCAAAGGGGGAGATTGTTGGAACCAGGTTCTTCAAAGCATGATTTGGTGTATGGTTTGTGTTTGTTGTCAATCCTCAGTGGAAGTTCAGGGTGTGAACCAACAAAGCGATCATACCGTTCAGGAAGAAAACAGTAGTGAAGGTGGCGCTGTTTCCCAGTGTTTGCCAAATTTTTGGGCCTGAATATCCGTAAATAAAGTAAAGTGTTTTTAGAAAAGATACTTGCGCGCCGAGCTCTTGGAGGATGAAAGACTTGCGCGCCATATGTTTTTGAGGATCAGAACATCACAATTTGGCTAAGGAAAGAAGGTCGCGCAAGTGTTGGTTGGGTCGCGCAAGTAACTTGCGCGACAGAGGATCTGGAGACAGGACTTGCGCGCCGTCGAGGGACTTGAGCACCGCCGCGCAGGGGGTCCAGTTTGCCTATAAATACTGGACCACCCCTCCTCATTTGTAACGGAGTTCAAGGCCGAGAGATTGTTCGAGCTCTCGTCGCGCAGGTGGTTGAGTCGCGCAGGTGGTTGTTTTGTCGCGCAAGTAGAGCTTGTGCGCCGGTGTTTTGGCTGTTCTCCCAAGGCAGTTTGGAAGAGAAAGGAAGTGGATCGCGCAAGTATTTAGTTCAAGAAGGCAGTGTCGCGCAGGTGCTTCAGTGACACTTGCGCGCCAGTTTAGTCTTGCGCGCCTGATATTTGCGCGCCGCCAGGAGACTTACGCGCCGGGCTTGAAAAGGAGACCTAGACACTATTGAAG
Source organism: Viscum album (assembly GCA_963277665.1). Taxonomy (NCBI): domain Eukaryota; kingdom Viridiplantae; phylum Streptophyta; class Magnoliopsida; order Santalales; family Viscaceae; genus Viscum; species Viscum album. The sequence continues at coordinate 1,690,232,026 of OY728119.1, forward strand.
CATGCCTGCCTTGCTGGAGCTGCACAAAAGCCGAGAAACTACTCGGTTCATTCGAGGAAAAGTGATATTCTTCTTCTGGTGAGAATCGGACTTCAATAGCGCATCTGCATTCAACAAAGGATGCACACTTATGCAAATGAAGAAGAGACCTACACGTCTATAAACTGAGTGGGACTTCACCAACGGCAGTGAGCCAGGGGGAGTCAACGGGAGTGACCCGAGGGACGCAGTGAGCTATCCCTGAACTATTGTAAAGGCAGTGAGCCTGGGACAGAGTGTCTGTACCCGAACTTTTTTATCCGCAGCAAGTGAAGCATAGTGGATTTAGGTACGACCGGCAACCTGTCGGCGTATGCTCCTTGGACGTAGCCCTTAGTGGTGAACCAAGTAAAAATGACTGTGTCTTCTCTGTGCATGTGAATGTTTTCATTTTGATCGTAATCATCATACAGGTTCAACAAGTTCCTACCAACGTGGGAACAAGATCCAACAAATTAAAAGAAAAAGTGGTCACCCTGATTCACCTCTCCCCTCTCAGGGTGTCCCGGGGTCCTTCAATTATTTGTCCATTTCTAATGTTATTTTATGGTTTATTAATCAAATAGGTATATTCACTGGTAAATATTATGGAATAAGGGGGATCAAGAGGATTCTTTTAGTAAGTATATATGTTCTTGGGATTTCCATTATATACATGGGTGTTGATAAAAGTTTTAGTATATTTGTGCAGAAGACATTGGATTTTTATTAGATTAAATAGTCTCCCATAATAATTTTTAGGCCCTCACTGTGAGTTAGTAACCTCTTGTGTATGCAGAAATGTGACTAATGTTAGGTAGCATCACCTACTCTGGAACCATTAAGGGGATCCATTTTAGGATGTTACATAGGTCACTTAGAATAAATGTAACATCTATAGAGCATTGATGAGACCAAAATATATCTTTCACTAGAATCCACATTAGTTCAAAATAATAAAATAAAAAAAAATATTCATACTTCTCTAAAATGACACTTTTATAGGTCTAAGAAATAATTATATTAGGGTAATACTTTATAATATCTTCCTCTTGAAATAAACGTTATTTCATTGATTTATTATGCCACATGAAACACTGAGATTAAACAAACTGTGATAAACATTTAAATTATTATTATTTAGAAATTAAAGTTATAACCTAACTGTCAAAATTTTTGTTATTAATAGTAATTTATGTATTATGAAAATATATCAATATTTTTTATATATTATAAATGTATTTATTAATACAAAACCAATAAAAATTTTATTTTCAATAAATTCATTTTATTCATTAGAAATACATTTTGTTTAAAAATTATTTTTATTATTTTTTGTGTGTGGGGAACTGAATTAATTCACTCCACATTTAGAAAATTTATATTATATAAAGGTTATAATTTCTGAAATCATCATATTATAATTATATTAGGGTAAAATTTTCATATTAAAAAAATGATTAGGTTTTCATTGAATTTCAAAGGATATCAATTTTGGTAAAACATTAACTTCGTTTCATTAAATCAAGTAATAAAAATATGATTATATTTTTTTTATAAAATTTCATGTTATCCATTTTTTATAGAATAAATTTATCAATGAAATTTGAATTACTAATTTTGTGATTTTGTAATAACTATATTTTTATGCTTAAAAACACATTTTTCTGATAATCATTTTATGTTCATAGTGTTTTTCCAATTTAAATAATTAAAATAACCACTAATGAGGAATGTTTTTAAGTAAATGTATATGTTATATATATGTGTGTGTGAGAGAGAGAGGGATAGTTTAAATAAATATAATTCATACAACTTGTCACAAATATGATGTGAAATCATATTTTCCTCAAAAATGACTTTTTTCATGAAAAAATTATTTTTATCGCATTTTGTGAGTATAATTTTAAATTAAAATATTACCTTTATATAAATTTAATTTTAAAAAATTAATCCCATATTTATAATTGTTTGGTGAATATTTTCTAAAAAATTCTCTTCTATTTTTAGTCACTATGAATAACAATCATTTTAATTAATTTACACTTAATAAAGTTAAAATGGGTTAATTATGGTAAAAAATAATAGGATAAGGATTAATAAATGACCATAACACATGGATTAATTTTATTAAATTAATTTAATTATTCCATAATCTTTAAAAATCATAATTTATGACACATTACCATTTTTCCATGATTTTGAATTTAATATTATCAAACAAAAAAAGTTAACAATGAAACTTTCTTTCTTTTTTATTTTTATAATATTTTATGATGGGGAAAAAGATAACCATTTTAAACTTAAAAATACATATTTTAAATAAAAAATAATTATTTATATCATGGTTAATTAAATTTAATTTCTTAAGTATGGAATAATTACATTAAATGCATACGCAACACCGATAGAGTATGTATTAAATTATGAGGAAAATTAATTAAATGGTATCAAAACTAAAAAAATAAAAATATTTGAATGAGAATTTTTTCATAATTACTTTTTAAATTTATTATATTCAATTTCCAAGGATATAATGAGGCTAATATTTATAGTGTAAATTAATAGTTATAAAATTGGCATTATCAATATTTAATAATAAATATTATTTTATTAAATTATAAAAAAATCCAAAAAATATATTTCATCAATGTGATTTCTATGTGTATACAAAAATATATAATGGTATAATTTAGTTAAAATTTTAATATATAGTTATTATATTAATCCCAAAATAATAAATACGCCAATATCATTGAAATTGTAAAAAATGTTTAATAGGGGTTGAAACATTGTGATAAGGGGAAAACCTAATATAATATTATTTAATATATATTTGATAGTATTATTTTGAAATATTTTCATCTTAAACATATATTATAATAGTTTGGTTCCATATTTGGATGAAATATAATTTATAATAATTTAATATATTGAAATTCTAAATAGTTAATTTTCTCACTTATGAAAGGGTACCTCATATAATATTTTATTCATAAATAAAAACTATATTTTTTTAATAAAATATCTAACTAAATAACTCTCTCACTTATATTTATAAAACCTAGAGTGATTTATTTGATGATAAAACCCTCATATTATGTCTTCTAGTGTAAACATTAAGTTGTTTTTTTGAAGAAGACGTAACGTTCTTAATCATGTGTTTTTTATTTATTCTTCCAAATAATGATATAATAACATATTTATCTCTCATATAATGTTACTTTGTTTTTTAATGGAATATGAAATATCCATCTCTATTTCAAGAAAATTTGAAATGAATCCATCGTTTATGTGAACAGGTGACTTTTTTCTCTCGAACTGATGCATTTCATTTTCCATCACCACCTCCAATGTATGGTTTTAAAGATTAATTTAATATATATATATATATTATTTTCGTTATTTTTTTATCATTATGTAAATTTTACATGTTATATAAGATCCTACATTTCCATTCGTTTAAAAATTATAACGATGTTCGTACGTATGTGTGGATTACAAAAACTATGAAGTGTTGTGGTTCTTTATTCATGAATAATTCACATAGACACAATATATACGTGTATTTAAATAAATTAAAATATATCTTTTATAATTTTCAATATTGAATGATATATAATTCATATGTTCATTCCATCATGATCATTGAAAAATAGAAATATTACTTATATATATATATATGTATGCTTTACCGTCTCCATGATTATAACGTAGTTCAGTTTTGATGACCTTATATAATGAAAGGTTTAAAATTATTAATTTATGTAAACAAATTATAACCTTTTCACTATTTTTTAATATGAGTGAACAATTACCTCTTATACCATATCTAGAACATCCAAAGTTTTTTTTAATATGAATAGATATAATCCAAACAATTGATGTGGAATTAATTGTTTAAGTAATAAAATTTTAAATGAAATTTATAAATAAAAATCAATAATAGTAATTTTATATTTATTTAATAATTTTAATGCATGACATAATTTTATTATTCATTAAGATAAATAATTTACATAACGATTTAGACCTGAGGATGTGGTTTCTTAACTCAATTTACATTCAATAGATTATACTATTACTTAATTGATCATATTATTCCATGATTATGTGTGAAATGATTAATAGTTTTATTTTTTCATATTTCAACTCTTTAACAGATTTAATTTTTTTACACAAAAACTCTTCATTTATTAATTATTCTATTAATGATATAATCATTGTATGTTATTTTATCAAAATTTCCACTCTATTTATATATATATATGATATTATTATCCAACTTACATTTATATGGGGTATATAATACCACATTGATATATTTAAAATGAATACATATTTATTAATGACGATTAATTTTTGAAAACAGTTTTATTCTTTCTAGGGGTTAACATTATAAAGTTATAAAAGTGGTAATAATTTTTTTATATTTATATTTTTTGGATTTCCTTCCTATTATTTGAAGATATTTTAGTAACCATCATTCATAAAATCCATATATTTTCTTATAAAATTGATATATAAAGAGTTCACATATGTAATTGAAACTATTCCCCTCTTTGGAACATGAATCAATAAAATAAATGTTTAAATGAATGTATGATTTTATTTCTATTTTAATTTGAAATGTATATTTTTTTTCAAAATTAATATTTTTCGAAATTATTTTACAAAATACCATTTTATTACACAAATGATTTATTAGGGAAATTTCTTTGCATACTTAACTATTTCTAAGGTATTAATTGAATATTTATAATGTTTTCAAAAAATTTTGTTTTCAACATTCATTAAAAATGCCCAATGAAATTATTTTAATTTAAACAGAATTAACATGCATCCCTACCAAAATATTCCTTTTATGATATATATATTCTTAAAAATTAATTAAATGGTTTTAAAATTGAACTATTTAATGAAATATTAATTTAATATATCAGTTAAATTTGAATTACTTTTTCAAAAGACATAAATTTTTCATAGAGACAATGTTATCTATCATTAATTTTTTGGTCATTAACATTATCATGAATCATTCACTTTTGGGTGATCACTAGCCATTACATTACCCTTAAATATCAAAATTCCTCATATCAAGGGTTTTATTATTTTCTATGTCAAATACCATTTTTTCGTATGCTATTTTATATTGAATTTTATTTCATTAAAAATGGAAAATATTCTCAAATATAAATTCATTTCTCAATTCAGTTATGTATTGATTAGGAATATTGGTTTAAATATGAATTGGTCATTAAATATATGATGAATTCATTAGACAAGAAGTGAAATGTGCGGATCAGTTATAGGTATCTCCTCTATGAATTTATAGGTCTCATGAGATAAATCATTTGACCTATTTAAATTTGGGTTTTGGTGTATATATACACATCTATTAAAATATCATGCTGAAAAGTATTGAATGTTCAAATATTTTTATGTCCTTCATAATTACACCCATTTTTTACTACATCCATCATCTATGATTATTTGATTATTTTTCTGTAGAATATTTCATTTTTATATTATCCATGGTTTAATTTTTTGAACCATTCAATGATTAAATTTCACGTGTTATTAGTTATTTTACTTTCCTTATTGATCATGCCTTATTAATTCGTGCTATAATTTTATGTACATAAATGTTACTAAGAGTTTTGGATCACCCTTTTTTACAAAAGACATGAAGAATTATATTATGAATAACACCAAGGATTGATGAATTTTTTCATGGAATGTATCTTATTTTTCCAATGTAATTTTTGAATCATGTATGAATGTAGTATGTCTAGAATACTAAACTAATGGGTGTATTGAGATTATATCAGTTGTGTATTTTCCAATTTAATAATCATCCCACCATATCTAGGATATTGGGGTTATGGTATTTGTAGTTTCTATTAGAGGTTTTTAGTAGAAAACATGGGAAATAGGTTTAGGTATTTCATAGATTTGGGATTATAAACACATTAATGAATTTTGGAAATTTTCTCGAAATAAACAATGTTTATGATTCAGATGAGGATACTTTAATATTTTTAGGAACCATAATATTTTTGTATATCTATGTTTTATTTCAAGTTTAATGTCATAGATACTCCTTTTGGGGTTTTATACGATGGAAGAAACATGGAAATATTTATTTGGATTTAAAATATGTTAGTGGTATATGTAACCATTATGTAAAACATGTGATTTTGTGGGAAGGTTTTTTCAAAGATAATTATTTTTTTCATAAGCATAATTTTTTTTGATAAACATGATGGATTATATGATATTTATGATTATATAATTATTGGTTTTTAAAATACTAGAACATATATTTTTTTCATTCAGATAACCATTGGATTTATACATAATTTGATGATTAATGTTATTTTTTATAATGATCAACCTATTTTTGTGAACATTATAGGAAATATAGTGATATTTTATTATAAAAATTTAAAAATAAATTTCAGTTGATATATCATCATGTATGGGAACACCATGGGGATTAATCCCACACCTAATTGGAAACATGTTCGTTTAACCTAACTCTTTCATAAATGATGCCCTAGTTAGTATATCATTATTTTTACAAAATTACTTTAATGGATTAATATTATTTTTTAGGAAAAATGTTCTAAGATCAATTCATTATGATATTGAGGTTATTAATGATATTTTAGGTTATTTTTATAGGGGTGAGGTATATATAACTATTAGTATTAAAATATAGGAATATTTTGGAAGAATATTATTCTATTTTTAGAGTTGTAGGATAAAGCGTATGAGATAATCGATGAGGATAAAACATTATATAATTTTGAGGTTGTTGGGGGGTATTTTATATATATGTTTATTTAATTAGGGAATGATTTCTGTTTATTATTTGGTTTTATTATTGAATATCATATGTTAATATATTTCTTCGTTCTATGAATGTTTATCCATTTTGGAAATTTTCTTACCAAGTTCTATCCATTATAGGTTTGGTTAATTTCTAAAGAAAATAAGAATATCTTGGTATCCATTTATGAAATTATGGGACCAGTTAGAAGTTCATTTTATGCATCAAGATTAAAAATTCTATCTTGGATATTCCATTACTTGTATAAAAATGAAGTTTAAATTGATTATATAATATACAATGGAAGAAATTATTCTTATCAATTAAAATACCTCAAGATAGTATATTTATTTGTTCACTATCATGATAATAAGGTAATCACGCTAATTTAAGAAATGGATACTGAATTAGAAAAGTTACGCATTTACATTCATTTTTAACGAATCAACGTAATCTTCACCAATCAATATTTTATGGAATTTTGGTTATTAAATATCTCCAAAACATGTTATCTATCACTCTATATTTTTCCTTTAGAGTTTATTTTCTACTCATTTTATATATTTTGAATTACCAATAATTTTTGTTGTAGATTAATAGGACTTCTAAATATATTGATATTGCATATTGTTAGATGAATAATCATTACATTACGTAAAAGAGAGAATATGGACCATAAAATTATTATTCCTTTGGAAACATGTAGACATAAAAAACTGGATTATAATACTTTCACATCATCTCCCACTTAGTTTCTTACAATTATCACCCTTCTTAGTCATGTCACATGTAATATCCATCATCATAACCTGTGAAAAAAGAAATAATAGAGGATCATATTTGATTCCCCAAAATGGTAAACATGGGAAATAAATAAACATTACATCATCATAAGTGTATGAGAAGAATATGATAACCTATGAAAAAAAACCCTTTATATTAGTGATCAAAATAATGAGTCATATAATAAATCATGGAATTAAATAAGAATCCAATCATAAGGAAATCAATGAACATGATCCAAGATAGGATAAAATTTTCATTAGACATGAAATTATAAAATATTCATAAGAATAGAAAATAATTTACAATCAATTTCAATATAATTTACAAGTCAATAAAAGTGGAATAGATTAACAAAACAATACATTAGAGTATTAAAGGTTCACTCTTTAGACAAACAAAGTGGAAATGTTCCTAACTAAACTGTGATCACTTTCCATTATAGTTCTATATATCTAATAAGTTTTCCATTATAGTTCTATATATCTAATAAGTTAAAAATAATTACCCAATGGATTTGAAGGAGATATAGGTACCATGTATTAGGACCCAGCCTTAAAAATCACATAATCTTTTGTAAAGTCCGGAAGTCACATTCAGGTTCTTTTTATATTTTGAGTTTTAGAGAATTAGGCCATAACTCTTACATTATATCACAATATTTCAAGGTAGACACTTCTACTATATCCAATTTTTTCACAAAAATAAAACTCCTTAAATAAACAAAGATTTATTTTCTTGATATAAATCTTCATGAATAATTCCTTTTTCTTACACTTCCTTATACCATGTGAAAAATATTTAAAAAACATGGTATGAGAACTAAAAGCTCAATAAGGGTTATAAAATAATGGAAGAAAACATTTGTCTATCAATACATACAAAAAAAATATAATTATCCTACCTCATGAAACAATAATATTTATGAATAATACATAGAAATCACAAATCATAAAGGTAACTTGTGGAATCCATATCATACTTACATTGTATCTTTCAATGTTACACTAGGAATTATGTTTGGAATATCCATCACAGTATAATCCCTAAATATCATAGGAGAAACCTTAACTTTTACCTCCTTCAAATTACCCAATGAATTAGAGATATATCTCAGGCTCACCTACCCTAGGTTTATCATGGAACCACCCATATACCTAAACAATTCCCAAGAACCAAAACATAATCAAAACACGTGAACATGCATAAAAGAAAGATAACATTTCCATATTGTAATCACAAGAAAGATTTACTATATTATAACTTAATAAATTCACTACAAACACCATTTTAAGTACCAATATCTGTGAATAAACGTATATGTTATTTATTTTTATTTTAAAAAAAATTATGTCTTGTTAAGGAAGCCAAATATCAATTAATTCTCATGGTAGCAGAAAATACATTGTTACTGCGTATGTTAAAAGGAGACATTACCTTTATAGTTTTTTAAAAATATTTGTAGAGAAAATATTCCTTTTTAATGAAATAAAAATTAAAAGGGGTTTATACACTATATAAAGGAATGTTTTGTATAAATCAAAGTATGTCTCGATGAATGGAGATTGTGACGAAGTCCCTTACCTTATGTCCAACTTGTCTTGTTCGTTCCATATATACCTGAATAATAAAGTTAAGTTATTTTATACTTTCTTCAGAAACATTTTAGAGTTTATTATTCCTTTTATGTCAATTATTACCACGTTATAAACATTACATAATTATTTATTTTAATATTAGTCATTTTTTCGATATTTGGTACTTGAGTCAATAATGAACTTGTTATAATTACAAATTGTCTATGTGGTAAAAGTCCATTATCACCAAAATTGTATTCATGATTTAAATATCATATATATATATTATATATGTATTTGGATCCAGTATATATGTATTTATAATAATCCATAATATTTTGATATAAAAAATTAAATCAACCGATCATTGAGTTGGTAAGACGTGCGTACACATGAATTCTACATTCATTTATATTTCATTTTTAACGGAACGAAAACCAAATGATACATAGGTATATTATAATTCCATTATGATATATATGTCATATATGTTACATAATTTCATTAATTTTATCCTTTTTACATTCCATTTATATCATTAACGAGTCATATCACTTTGAGTGGGCAGCAGTCCGAACTTCGTCGAATGAAATTATCATATTTAGCCATTTTTGAATCCATAAAGGTACTCTATAAATGAAAAATACAAAAGAATACAGAATATATAAATATAATATATATCACTTATAAATACAGTTCCATCATAATGTCCACCATGAGAGGTGATATGTGATAATTGAACAATCATCATTTCTTTAGGAAGTAGTTTGCCGTCCAAAAGAACAGAATGCTGTCAATCCAATAGATGGAGGTGTGTGTAAGGGTAACACGAATAATTATAATAAAAACATAGTATTATATTACGGTTAATTTTTCTGTTATGTAATCAATGAAAAATAATAGAATTTGGAATGAATAAGTTTAATAATGGAAATGAATTTTAGAGAAGAGACTACCTCTTAAAACGTTTAACTCTCTTTGATATGAGCCAAAAATATTTCTTGACTTCCCTTATGCATACAATGATGCATCGAGGATGAATAAGTTGATTTTGGGAGCTTATTGGATCAGATTTTGGATAAGTCAATGTACCTGAGAGGTTTGCATAATGGGTTATAGGTGGTTACCTCTTATACGAGGGAAGATGGCTCTTTAAGAACGTTTGAATGTATTATTTTATTATAAAATTATTTTCTGTTTCAAATGGTCAAAAAATAATTAAATAAAAAAAATATATTATGTGTTGAAATAAAATCATCCAATATGAATTCCACAGTTTTTGGATATTTTTTAATCCATATCCTTTTTATTTAACCCTTTTTACTCTTACCATTTTATCAAGAATTTACCAAATTGAAAAACGAAAAAAATACCAAAACATGAAAAATATCGAATTAAAGGGTTAATAATTTAATTTTAGACTTATGTTAACTATTTGAAAAAATATTAGGTCTTTTTAAACATTATAATATTTAATAAAATATTTTATATTTTAAAACATGAATTAGGTGAATTTTGACACTATTCAAATTATGAAATTTTTTTAAAAACCATAACAAATTGATCACATCGATAGAACATTATTAATACTAATATAATATGTAACAATCTTCCAAAATTATTTTTGGATGACACAAAATTAAATTTATTTCAACATTTATAATATCCTTTATTCGAATCCTTTATTAATGAACCAATCACTACATTATCATTGTGTCATAATTAAATTTATTTATTTGAAGTATAAAATTTTTAAATAAAATACCATGACATATTAAATCCTTTTATCTTTCAGATTAATATTTATAGTCGAAGATATCACTTATATAACCCCATATAAAAATAGTTTTTGTAAAATCTATTTCTTTATGTTATATTTTCTGTAAATTTGAATTAAAATAATTAAATGTCATTTTCACTGACACGTGGCTCCATGGGGTATGAATATTATCCCATGGATTCCCAAGGTCGTATATATCTCATTAAAATGGGTTAGTACATGTGTAAGGGTAATTTTATATGATTATAATATTATTTTTTACTCTCATTTACCATTTTTTACCTTTTAACCTTTGGTCAATAAAATATTTACTAAGGTTTCTAATCATAATGAATAAAATAAATATTTCTTATTTAAACAATTTGGAACTCTTAATTCAAAATACGGAATCCATTTTTCCATATTCAAAACTTAGAATTGGCAGAAATTAAATTAGAATTAATTCATGTTGTCAAAAACAAAAAGTGTTTTTTGAGAAGTTAAATCTACCAAAAGATTGACATGTGTTTATGTTCAATTAATGAGTGAAATTACATAAAATTACCATAATTGGTTTAAATGGAAAAAATATAATCCAATCACACTTTAAAACCAATTAAAAGTACAATATATCTATATAAAAAATTATATTAAATGTTAGTTTCAATTAAAATCCAGTATTTTTCACTATTCACTAAAAAATATAGTTTATCAAAAAAATAAAAAAAAATTAATCCAAAATAAAATTTTCTTGTTACACATATAAATAAGAATTTTATTTTCTCAAATATGACATATAAAAGGACAAAACTATATTTAAAAAGGGTTCATCGCCAACAGGCAGTAAAACTTCCTTTTAATGAATTTTAGATTACTTCATTCTTTAAATCAGAATCATTCTTATTTTAAGCCTCTAAAATTTATAGGATAAATGTAATGACATTTAAAAAACATGTATAATCAAAATTTTGTAAGTTTTGGTCATTCCATTAATTTAATGACTTGTATTTAACTACCATTTAAAATAATAATGTTCTGTATTTATTTCTTAGTTTGACTCAGCCTTGAGTGCAACATAGGATTTCAGAGAAACCCATTGTTGTGTGTCTGGTACACCAATAAACATTGAATCCCCTTTAAAGTAAAAATTAATATTTAATTCATAAATATTAATAAATATGAAAATTTCATATTCATTATTTACCTGGGATGTTACATCCTTCCCCATTTTGGAAATTACGTCCTCGCAATTTTATTCACATATCAAATAAGTGGGGGTATTTATACCTCATAGGATTTCAGATTCCCACATTACCTCTTAAACTATATCATTTTTAAAAAAAAACTTTACCTGATTAATTACCTTATTCCATAATATCTTCTCTCTTCAGTCTAGAATCTGGATGGGTTATTCCTCATAATAAAGAATGTCTTCCAACTGAAATACCATTAGACTCAAAACATTAGATTTATCTGATATATACTTTTATAACATTTAATAATGAAGAATAATGTGTACCTGGGGTAATCTTGAGGGTAAAGAGACACTTTAGTAAACTAATTCAACATTCTCCAGGATTTCATAGGGTCTAATGAACATCGGACAAACCATTACCTTCATACCAAAACACACCATACATTTCCATGCGTATACTTTGAGAAATACATGATCTCCTATCATAAAAGAAAGATAGTTCCTCCGATTATCCGCATAAAATTTCTACCTACTCTGAGCTATTATCATGTGCTTCTAAATCAATTGAACTTTTTCATCCATATCGTCTACCAATTCTGGTCCCATAAACATCCTTTCACTAACTTCATCCCAAAAATATAGAGTTAAACAACGATTTATATATAATGCTTCAAATGGCTCCATGTGTATATTGGAATGACAATGATTATTATAGGAAAACTCAACCAAACAATGATGTTAGTCCCAAAATCCCTGGCAATCAATTAAACAAGAATGTAGCATATCTTTAAATTTATTAATTATTTATTCTGACTTCACATATGATTTTGGATGACAAGATGTACTAAAGTTTAATTCAATACCTAATGAATTCTAAAGGCCTTTGCAATATTTAGAAGTAATCATGAGATCATGATCTGATAAAATAGAGATGGGAACTCCATGCATGCTGACAATACCATTAACATACAACTATGAATGTTGATCTAGAGGTAGAGTATCTATAATGGAAGGAAAAGAATATATTTAGTCAATTGATCAATAGTTACCTAGATTGCATTATTAACTGAGATGTATTCTGTAATCCCATAATGATGTCCATTGATATATTATCCCATTTCCAATATAGCATCGGTAAAGGCTGAAGGATCCCTTTCATTAATTACTACTCTACTTTATCCTGATGAAAATTCAAACACTTCATAGTAAAGTCAGAAATATCTATTTTTATTTCATTCCACCAGTAGTACTATCAAAGATATATGTACATCTTATTATTTTTGGGATGAACTCAAAATAAAGAACTATGATCATTACATAACAACTATTTCTTCAAATATGAATCACTAGACACCAAAAGTCTTATAGCAAATCTCAAAATACAATCATTATCAATGATAAAATCAGGATACTAATCCTTATCAACCGAACCTACCTTTTTCTGCAACTCACTTTTTTACATTTTTTATTACTTAATTCTTTCTAAGAGAGATGATTTCACAGACACCTGAAACAAAAACTAGGAATTTCCTACTTCAATAACTGATATACCCAAGTTAATCAAATTGTAAATCAATGGATATTGTTCCAAATATAACATTATTAATGTAGAATTAATTTTTCAACTCAAAGAATAAGCCATTTATTTTATTTTCATGTATGGAATTGAATTGTGAAATAAAAATCCTTGATTACTTCCATCCATCTCCTCTATCTCACATTCAATTCGTTCTGAGTGAATATATACTTCAAACTTTTTTGTTCAATATATTTTTCACAATTTACTCAGTACAAATGATTCCTCAAAAATTTTAAAGCAAAAACCAATAGTAGCTAATTAAAAATCATGTGTCGGGAAATTTAACTCATGATGTTTCAACTGGCATGAAGCATAAGCAATTACCTGATCGTTCTGTATTAAGAAAAAACCAAGTCCGTTAAATGAAGCATCAATGTAGATAACAAATTTTCCATATCTGGAAGGTAATTCCAAAATTGGACCATTCTCCAATTTTCATTTCAATTACTGAAAACATTCATCACTTTATTTTTCCTAGATGAACTAAACCTTATTTCGAGTTAACATAGTGAGTAGGCTAGATAACTGTGAAAACATTTCAATAATCATTTTATAATGCCTTACAAAACCAAAACAACTATGAATCTCAGTTATATTTGTGGTTATTGGACAATATTCAACAAATTTTGTTTGAGAAGTATCAACCGTTATTCCATCTTTAAAAACAATGTGACCATGGAATGAAAATTTATGTAACCAAAACTCACACTTTCTGAATTTCCCTTATAGATTATTTTCATTTAATGATTTTTAGACAACCCTCAAATGACTTTCATGATCCCCTTTAATATTATAATAAATAAAAACAACATAAATAAAAACAACCAAAAACTTATCAAAGAACTCACAGAATATTCTATTCCTAAAATACATGAATACAGAAGGTGCATTGGTTAACCCAAAAGGCATAACTAAAAATTTATAGTGGTTTTATCTAGAATGAATCACAATCTTCTGAAATTTTTCTTCCATTACATTCAAATAATGGGACCTCGACCCATGGTCAATCTTTAAAAAATAAAGGGCTCCCCGAAGTTGATCGAACAAATCATCGATATGAGACAAAGGATACTTCTTCAAAACAGTGTTGTTATTCCATGATCTATAATCATTGAAATGCCTCATTGAGCCAACTTTCTTTTTAACAAACAAGACAGGCGAACCCTATGGTGACATTCAAGGTCGAATGAAGCATTTATCTAATAACTTCTGGAATTGATTCTTAAACTCTAATAGTTCAACATTAACCATTCGAGAAGGGGATTTTGAAATTTTCTTAGCATCAAGAATTAAGACAATAGTAAATTCAACTTCCCGATTAGGTATTATACTAGGAAAATCGTTATAAAAAACATCAATATTCTCATTTTATGCTATTACAACAATAATTTTAACAATTCATTTGTTTTCAACAATATGTGAAAGGTAACATTCCTTTCCATATTTTTTAGATTCTCAGCATCCTGATATATTTTCAAAATTAAGGGTTCATTCATGTACACAAATTGAAATTCATTCTAAAAAGAATCCTCTTTAGCTCTGTAGTAAAATTATCTTGATAATAAAAAATCCAATCCATACCCAATATTACATCAAACTCTACTAGTGTCAAAACAATAAAGATTGCAGTTAGATTCTTTCCACACACAAGGACCTATAGGTTCTTATAATTTAATTTTTTCCTCAACATTTCCTCCTGGTATTTTTACTATATGTTTAGGATTCATATATTGAGATTGAATTCCCAATTTACTAGAACATTTCTCAGAAATGATTGAATGTTTAGACCCTAAATCAACAAACACATTTTCATAATCTGAATAAACAAATAGTGTTCTTGATACTACATCATTTGATGGCCCAACTACTGCTGAAGTAGTTTTAAATGATTTCACCACCCCTTTTTACTTGTATTCTGGATGCTATCCTTTTATTGAGTTCATTGTTGGAAACTCATTTTCATAAGGATACTATTCATTACCCATAAATCATTTTACTGATTGTAAATCAGATTTTTTAATACCATTACCCTTATCTTTTTTTTTTGTGTAATTACGAGACTCATATCGCATTTTACCACATCAGAAGTAGTTAACATAATTCAAAATTCATTCCATAGTGTACGTTTTACAAATTTTTTTACAAAATGTAATCTTATGTTTCTTACCATTTGAATTTTTTGGAAGATTAGTTCGCTTTTGCCTTTGACCTTTACATATTATTCTGTTGTTGGTTAAAGAACACATGATCATCATAATACTCCATTTCCACCTTCTTCGCACATCGAACAAGTTTTTCATAACTTTTGAACACACAAGAAGTTAAATACCTTAGATAAGTTGGCATTAATCCTGATTAGAAATGATTTATTTTACTATCATGATATCATACAGAATTTCGAGGATACATTTTCAATCGAGTGAATTGTTCTTCATAACCAGCCACATAGTCATCCTCTAACCGAAATTATTGGGATTTGTTTTCCATTCTAAGTCAAAATACTATATGAAAAATATTTCTCAAGAAACATGCCTTTGAATTAATCGCAATCAAGGGAATCAATCACCTCACCATCCCTAATATTTTTAACCATTGACCACCATTGATCGTTTTCACCTTAAAAGTGGTAAATAGAAAGACTAACCATTTTATGATATGCGAACCCCATGAAATCAAAAATACATTCCATTACATTAATCCAACCTTCAGCTAGAACAGGTTCAGATGATCCTTTGAATTATTGGGGATGTTTCCTTTATGAAATTCTTCACTATAGACATGTTATTTTGTGGTCGATCTGGCTGATCTCATGCATGGATAACACCACCATTTATAGTGTGAGTTAATGGTGCCATCACCATAATAAACTGTTGAGTTCTGATTCCGACCATCTCAGGTTGCTAGTTTGAAAGGTTATTTTCCTCCTGATGTAATCCCATTATAGTTACATTATTTTCAATGCAGAAAACTATTCTAAACACTGGAATATCTTTGGTGAAGCAACATAGTAATCTCTAAATGCCATATCATTTCAATCTTACCAAAAATTAATTTATGGATATTAATTTAATAATATCCTAACTCCTAAAGTATTCTTAACCAACCTTTGATACCAAATATAAAGACCAATCCTTAAAAATTACTTAGTCTTGAGTTAAGTCAAGAATTTAAATTGAGGATATTTTCATTATTATTGTTTTATGGAATAGGCCATAACTTTTTCATTACATCTCAATATTACATGGTACAAACATCTACTTTATCCAAATTTTCATACAAATAAAACTCATTAAAGAAAAAAAATTTCTTTTCTTGATAAAAATCTTCTTGAATACTTCTTTTCTTCTACCCTTCCTTATACCCTATGATAAACACATTCAGGGTTATTAAATAATGAATGAAAACATTAGTCCATTAATACATACAAAACATAATCAATTTAAAATACCACCTTAAAAAATATTATTCATGAATAACACATATTAATCAAAAATCATAAAGGTAACGTTTTTCAACCATATCATACTTACATTGAAGCATTCAGAACAATATAGGGATTTACGTTTGGAATACCCATCACAGTATATTCCTTAAATCTATTAGGAGAAAATTTATTTTTACCTCCGTCTCATTACCCAATGCATTAGAGATATATCATGGGATCAACCTCTCATGGTTTATCACAAAACCACCCACATATGTAAATAATTCCCAAGAACCATAAATTAATCTTACCCCATGAACAAGCATAAAGGATAGAAAATATTTCCACACAACAATCACAAGATATCAATTAAATATATTGAAATAATAAACACATTATAAAAACCATTATCAATTCCAAAATACGTAAAAAAGGGTATACAATATTTATTTTCCTATTAAAAAAACATTACTTCTTTTTATGGAAGCCAAATATCAAAGAATTATCACAGCAGTAGAAAGGTCAGTGTCACCACGTATCATAAAAAGAAACATTCCCTTTGTCATTTAGTAAAATGCCTAATATATAAATGATTCTATTTGAATGAAATTAAATGTTGATAGGGTTTATACACAGAATAAATTAATTTCATTTATATATCAAATTATGCCTCAATGAATGGAGATGGAGACAAAGTCCCTTACCTTGTTTCCGACTTGTCTTGTTCATTCTTTATCTCTCATAATAATAAATATTAGATAATTTCTTCCTGTATCGGATAATGTTTTGAGTTTATTATTCCATTTATATCACTTATTACCACATTATAATCTTTACAAAATTATTTTTGTTAATATCAGTTGTTTTGATGATATTTGGCACTTGAGTCAAAAAGTGAACTCGTTATTATTACAAGTTGTCCAGGTGCTCAAAATCCCATTATCTCTAGAATAGTATTGATGATTTAAATATCATATATTTTCAATATATATTTATTAATATCAAGTATATATGTACTTAAAATATTCTATTACGTTTGGATATAATAAAATGAAATGCATAGTTAATGGAGACAGTAAGCCGTACGTAAGAATGAAAACTACTTTCATTTATTTTATTTTTTAAAGGAATGAAAATTAAATGATACATAGGTATATAATAATTAAATTATAATATCTATGTTATATATGTTACATAATTTCATTAATTCCATATTTTATATGTTCCATATATAGCATGAACGAGTCATATCACTTTGATGGGGTGGTAGTTCTCACTTCCTCAAATAAAATTATCGTATTTACCTATTATGGAAACCATAAAGGTATTATATAAATGAAAATTATAGAAACATAGCGACAATATATATATAATATATATCAAATATACATATAGTTCCATCATAATGGCCCCCATGAGTAGTGGTAGGAGATAATTGAACAATAATCATTTCGTGTGGCAGTATTTTTCCATCCACTGAAACAGTATATTATAAATCCAATTGATGGATATGTGCATTAGTGTAGTTTTAATACATACCATAAAAAATACTAGTATATTTAGGATATTGGTATTATTATGTAATCAAAGAAAAACAACAGAATATGGAGTGAATAAGTAGAATACTGGAATGAAATTTTAGATAAGACACTACCTTTTAAAATGTGTAACTCTCTTTGATTTGAGCCAAAAGGATTACTAGAATTTACTTATGCCTAGGGTGAAGAATCTAGGAGGAAGATGGTGATGTTGGGAGTTTATAGGAGTATATTATGAATGAGCCATGGGGTTTGAGAGGTTTGTGTAATGGGTTAGATATGGTGGCCTTTTTACAAGGGAGGAGGGGCTCTATAGTAATGTTTGAATGTAGTTGGGGTTTGGCATAAGGGTAAGCACCCCGTAATGCTACCTAAAAAATGGGGGTTCAAACCCCATGGGGCACAAGTTATGGTAGTAGTATTGTAGCAACTGTAGCAATGGCGGTTACTGTTGCAATGACGGCCATTGTAGTGGTAGTAGGGTACTGTAGCGGAGGCAGGTAATGTGTGGTACTATAGCAGCACGAGTATTGTAGCAGTACTATTCACAAAATGGGCTTTGGGCCAAAAATTTGGTTCTACAGGCCATGTAATGGGATAAATGTCCACTCGGCATTTAGGATATGTAATGGGTCTCCCTATACCCAGTTAAAAGAGGTATTTCCTTTGATTTAATAATAAATGAGGCTTCGGCCCCAACCTTTTAGGAAAAATATAGTGATGTTTGAATGTATAATTTTATTATAAAATAAATTTCAATTTCAAAAGGTCCAAAACTCATTAAATTCAAAAATAATATAATTATAAGTTGAAATAAAATCAACCAATAATAAATGTACACATTTTTTTAATCCTTATCATTTTTATGTAACTCTTTTTTACTCTTACAATTTTATCAAGCATTTACCACATTGAGAAATAAAAAAAATTCCAAAACATTAAAAATATAAATTTAATTAGTTAATAATAAAATTTTAGACTTATGATAACTATTTGGAAGAATCATAGATTTTTTGGAATTTTATGACATTTAATAAAATATTTTATATTTTAAAATATGAATTATGACAATTTTTACATTATTCATGTAATGATGTTTTTAAAAATAAATAATAAGTTAATTACTTCAAAAAAGAATCATTATTTAAAAGATAATATGTATCGATCATCCAAAAAATTCATGCATGACACAAAATTACAATTATTATAACATTTATAATATCATTTATTTGAATCCTTTATTAATGATATATTCACTATATCATCATTGTTTTATAAATAAATTTATTTATTTGATGTCTAAAAATTATAAATTAAATAAAAAGATATATGAAATAATTTTATATTTCTGATTAATATTTATAGTCGAAGAGATCACTTTTATAACCCCTTATAAATATTTTTTAGTAACGTATACGTGTTAATCTTATGTTTTACATAACATTAAATTAAAAGTAATTAAATGTCATTTTCACACAAATGTGGCGTCTTGTGGTGCTAAAATCGACCCAAGGATGCCCATGGTCGGACATATCTCATCCAATAGGGAAACGACATGTGTAAGGGTAATATATTGTTATTATAATATTTATTACCCTTATTTACCAAATTTAACCTTTAACTATTGTGAATAAAATATTGGCTGAATTTACTGTTCAAAATACCTAAAAATAAAAGTTCCCTATTTACAAAACTTGGACCTCCTGATTCAAAAAATAGAATCCAGTTTTTCAAATTCCAAACGCATAATTTATATAAATTATTTTGAAATTAATTCTAGTTGTCGAAACCAAAATATGTGCCTTTAAGAAGTAAAAAACTACCAAAAGATTGACATGTGTTTATATCTAATTTTAGAGTGAAATTACATAAATTGACCAAAATTGGATTAAATGTTAAACATATAATACTATTACTCTTTTATACTAATTAAAAGTAAAATATAACTATATAAAAATTTAGATTAAAATGCATTTTTGTATTAAATGCAGTATTTTCTACTATTCATTAAAAATGAACATTATTAAAAAAATTCAAAAATTTCAACCAAAGTGAAATTTTGAAGTTACACTTATAAATAAGAATTTTATTTTTTCAAATAGGACATATGAAGTGTCAAAAATAATTATTGAAAATGGTTCTCCATCTAAAGGCAGTAAATCGACCTTTTATGGAATATTAGAGCATTTCATGCTTAAAATCGGATTCATTCTTATTTTAAGCCTAACAATTTTACCAGATAAATGTATAGTCATTTATCAAACATTTAAAATCATATTTTAGCTAGTTCTGTCTATTTCCACCAATACAATGGCTAGACGGTAATTACCATTTAAAATAAAAATATTATTTTAGTATTTTTAAGTATGACTCAACCTTGTGTGAAATATGAGATTTCATAGAAACCCATTGTAGTGTGACTTGTACATGATCGAACCTAGAATCCCCTTTAATGTAAAAATTAATATTTAATTCATAAATTTTAATAAATATGAATATTTCATATTCTTTATTAACATAGGGTTTTAAACCATATGACACATAATCAAAATAACGCATACATTTCCTTGAAGAACATAAAAAATTCATAAAATCAAAACCTATGAAAAGAAATGGGTTTCATAAAAATTTCCTCATAACATAACCTTGTGAAAAGATATATAATTCATAAAAATTTCATAATTTCAACATAGAATAATCATTGAAAAGTGTGTTTACTAATAATTTTACCATTCTATAACCCATGGAAGTGAAATGGTTTTCATAAAAAAATTCATTATAAACATTAATAATTAAGATAAACAATAATAATGGTATATTTGAATCATATCCCATGAAAATTATATGTAATGAAAATGGATTGCATCTTATATGGATGATGATTTGGAAATATCAATTGGAACATTTAGTAATTAAAATATCCATTTCAATTTGAAAAAAAAATTATAACCCGAAACATATTCATGTTCCTCTTCATTGAATATAACATTAGAAAAATACAATGGAATTGTTAAAGATAATTTAAATCGTTTTAGGAGTAAAATAATCATTTCACAATGAAAATAAATTTTTCAAAATCAAATGTTCCCAAAAAATTCTAAAATCCATTTTCAATAAAAAATGAAATTTAACCTTATTAAGTAATATTTAAAAATCAATTAATAAATTTATTGAAGAAATAACCCTTTCTCTTTGAAAATTCTCATTTAAAATTAAAATTCTTCAACACATTATAAAAATAATTATCATTGAAAATAACTATTTAACACTATAAAGGAATCATTAATGATCAATTAATACATTTTTGGGAGAAATAAAATTTTCTCTTTGAAATGAATTTTTAAAAAAAAATTTACAAAAAATTATGGAAATCATTTTCTTTGAATATATATATTTTTACTTATAAAATATTTTTTTATATATCATTAAAAACCTTCCATGAGGAAAATATCCTTTTAAAAATGAAAATAAGCTTTTCAAAGTTTAATGTTCACAAAACATTTTGAAAATACTTTTCTCTAAAATTAAAAAAATAATAATAATTTAATCATTAAAAAATTCAATGGTCATGGGGGAATGCAATTTCATTCATGCCAATAAATTTAATTCCCTGATCCCTTTCAAATTTTTGTTAAAATAAAATTTTTCATTTGTAAAATAATAATATAATTATTCCTTTAAAAAACCTGTGATATGGAAAACATTAGTAAAAATCAAATCAAAAAATCATAATATAATAGAAAAAATAATATTTAATATATTTTTAATAAATATATAATTCAATTAAAAATGGATTTTGATTGTTTAAAGAAATAAATTTGGTTATCCTTAAAATAATGTTTTTAGAATTATGAGTACACCACGACAATATAATGTAGAAAAATTTTTATTCTCAAAATGTATTCATATAATAATAAAATTAATGAGTTTCTTCAAAAATATGTCTTAATATTTGATCTTCTAAAATGTAATCATAAAAAATTCCAATAAAATGATTATTTAATACCAAAACCATACAACATTGATAGATTTTTATTCATAATTCCCAATAATTAAAAACATCATTTGTAGTTTAAAATATCTCTAATATAATAATATTCATGACATAACATTTCAAAGGTGATTTATATACACCTCATAATAGGAAATAGTGGTTTAACATAACATATATCTCAAGGAATGATAATTGAGATAAAAATCCATTACATGAAGTTTGGAGTACATTTATACATGTGTCAAACAACTATATAAAAAATATTGGATTAATATACATTTATTAATGATATTCAATTTTATATTTTACACAATATATTATTTCTTAATGATATTTTATTACATGTTTATTAACAATTACTTGTTAAAATTAAATTTTTGGTAACAACAACATTTTTTTCATTTATGTTTTGATTTGGCATTTTCGGTCCTCTTACATTGATGATGGATATATAATCTCCATAATTATAAAAATTATAAAAATAATACATTTATATATATATATATATTATCTATTCATTGTAATATATATTGAAGAGTGGAAGAAAAATCAAATACACTGTTAGTTGATATGGTAGGTTGTACGAATGCATGAACACCGTTTCCATTTTCTCGACGGATGAAATTAACGAAAGGTAAAAAATATAAAACCATTCAATAATTGTTTTTATGTCATATTTATCACATATATTCGTTAACATTTCCCCAGTTACCTTTAATGTAAATTATTACTAGAAAATAACGATCATCGCTTTCTAAGGAGTTAGTGTTGTGTACACACAAATGACAATGTAATATCCCCCACAATATAGAAATTAATAAGTTATTTGTGATATAATAATTCTAGAAATACAATTATGTTACATATATATAATATATATTTATTTAATAATTTCTAATTATGATCAAAGTAAATTATAAATTGAAAACAAATCACATCGATTCACGATGCATTAATATGCCATACACAAGACTAATATTATTATTTAACATTGGGTTTTTAGAATATAAGAAATATTTTGTAATATAATCAAGATAGTTTAATAATATCATAGATTTAATATATAAATTATCAATCCATTATCGTATCCATCAATAAGTGGTGGTAATAGAGATTGAATAACATTAGCTCATGAGGCAATAGTCCTCCATATGCAGGATTGCCGATTTTTTATTCCATTTTATGTATGTGGAGATTGATATAGTTTATTATATTAAAATAATAACATCTTATTATATGGGAGATACTAGATCTATTATATTAGAAAAATTTATCATTATTATTTAGTGGTGTAGGAATAAGTAATAAAAACTGAAATGTAACACTTCAAGATTTTATGATATATATTCTTTTTAATTTCGTTGACGTATTCTATTGTACACTACACCATGATTATCTTGAACTATACGCAACACAATATTAGCTTGCAGTATATGAAACACTATTCTTGGCTCGTGTTACACATAATTTGAAGTTTGTTTTGTCGAAATAATTGCACACAACATTAATTATAGATTTTGTTTAATGCATAAATGAAATATGTTTTGATTATTATATACGAAACAATAAAGGGAACTTTCACTACACACATCCCTGACTTGGCTTTCATTACAGGCAATCGCGACCTTCCTCGATAGCGTGTGTAGTACACAATACTGGGTTTCACTAAACATCGATATATTGTTATAATATTATTATGAAATATTCTTTATGAATAGTATAAAATACATTTTGAATTATATAACATTATTATTAAACTTAACATTTTCTAGAACATGGTATGAGAACAAAATAAATTTATCGGGTGAAATAAGTATTTTTAAAAAAATGCAATTTTTCCTCCTATTGATGGCTCACCAACATTATATCTAGTTTTTGACATGTTTATATGTTCAAGTTGACAAAATAAAATTATTCTATGGAATCAGGATTTAAAAAATTACTTTGGATAAAATTTTCATATTATTATGATAACATTCATATTTTAATGAATAGTAAAAACACACTATATTTTAATTAAAAACAAATTTTTTCATCGTAATAATTTATGTGGATAAATTATAATATTTAATGGTTTAAAAAATAAATAGAATATATTTTTACAATTTAATGTAATGTATGTCATTAGCATTGATTTTACATTGAATTCATAGGTAAAATCATTTCATTCTTTTCCAATGTTTTAACTTTTAAAACTCATTTTCTTAACAATGGGATTAATTTTAAATTAATTTCAACAACATATGTGATTTGAATTTTGAAAAATTGATTCCATATTTGGAATCCGTTGGTCCAAATTATTTTAATAGGCTACTTTTTGTTTTTGGTAACTATGAATAGTAACTACGATAAATTTTATTTATCATAGTTAAAGGTAAATCTGGTAATTAAGGGTAAATATAATATTATAAAATTACCCTAACACTTGTATTAAGATAATTGGATGATTATATATCGTCCTAAAGAATATTTGGGTAGAAAGGGAATCCATTAGAACCCACTTGGATGTGATTAAGACCTTTAATTTATTTTATTTTAAGGAAAGTGAAATATGTATCACTCAAACTTTAATAAATAAAGTATTTTTAATATAAGGTTATAAAGAATATAAATTCGATTATAAATACTCATTTGAAAGATAAATTTTTTTATTTTGTTATTGTAATTTATTTGTAATTTTTAAGAGATATTTTATTACATTAATAGCTTATACATTATTAATGCAGAAATTATTTATTTAGTGAAAAAACATTAATATAGTTTTTATTAAAATAATAATACCCATTAAAAGGCCCAAAATCTTGAAAAAAAACTTATTTTTCATATAACTCTAAACCAAAACCATCCAATTGTCTAATTATTGGCCATTTTATGCTTTATAAAAGTGATTATGACACTTATATTATTTTATTTTAAATGATGTCAAAGTTGTCACCTTCATAATTTAATAAATATAAAAATTTACATGTTGTGATTTTAAGATGATATATTTGAATAAAAGTATTTTTTTGAAAGATATCATATTAGTCATTATCATAGTATTTTATTTTTAATTTTTATGCATTTAATAATTATATTTAATGATTATATAAAAATGATGTAGTAATTGTTTTATTAAGAGAAATATCGAATAAATGGTTTTATAAATATAAAAATAAATATTATATGAACTAATTAATGTTCTCCACAAATTTTCTAGATGCATATGAGATGTTTTAAATCTATTAAAAATTTTGGTTCAAATATTTCCTCTCTGTGGATTTTATTTTAATTCAAATAAAAGAATAGTGTCAAAATTAACACTATTGTTATTTTATAAAGATAACATATTATTAAATTGTTTAAAAATCAAAAAAATATTTAAAAATTATAAATTGAAATTTTTATGGTCTAAAATGTAATAAATTATCCAATTATTGATAATTCACAACACATAGGTAATTATTTATAACAATTTAAAATATTGAGTATTATTTCCACAAATAAAATAAAATCGATTAAATAAGGATAAATCATGTTAATAAGGTTTAAAATAAATTTAGAACATGTATAAATTTTATTGGATGATGATATTACAACCCTATATCATCTAAGATTCTAATTTGAGTCATTTTGGAAGTTTTTATGTGGGGTTTTAATTTATATTAAATTAATACTTTTGAGGTTCCCAAAGGTGCCCCTCTTCTCCCTTATAAAAGGGAACTTCCTACCTCTCTTATTCACACATATTTGAGCCTTAAATATCGTCAAAAGCCTTCCCATTACACTTATACACTTCCATAGAAACCTACTAGAGGTCCTGGTCTTCTTCAAAGACCAACTTTAGTTCCCTAAGAGGAGGTTAAGAGGAGGCGCGTCGAAGAAGAGGTAATCTCTTCTACCGATTCATTCAAGTTTCATTATTCTTCTACTTCCTCTTATTTAGTTGTTTCATTATAAAGTAATTACATCAGTATAACTAATATATATATATTTCATCATAAATATTAAATAACCCCATTTCACCTTCTATCAATCATATGAAAACGAAATCACCGCGCGTGCGTACGTACAGAATACCATCTTCACACCATGGTGCAATCTGTTTTTCCTCCACCACCTTACGTGGATGGGTATAATGGAATAAAGAATAAATATATGTGGTTATTATAACATCCTACCGATTCTATGATATTATATCACCAACACAAATTCCATTCAATAATTATGGGAACGATATCATCCGTCATGCGTACGTACGGATTTCCGTCTCCACGACGCGATGAGATTCATTCTCTATGTTAACCATTCACAAATGATTATAATGTATATATAATGAATAATAATGAATATATATGACATAATAAGGATACTGGATTTATGTATATATATATTTCTTCTACATACCTCCATTCATGTCAATAAGGATCGGAAAACGACGTTCATGCATACATACGGCCTACCGTCTCCATGAACGAGGTGTTTCATTACATTTATCTATATTATATATATATACTGAATATATATGATATATAAATAATTTTTTAAATTCTGTAAGTAAGTAAATCATTATATAATAAATAATAATATCAAGAACAACAAGTCCAAACACGTATGATAAATGAAACGATTTTACCCAAAATGTCGCTTTAACATGGAATTGACAAAGAACGGGTAATATAAAGTCATAAGTGAATCATATATGATATAATAAGTATTATTATGGTTTTGTTACAATTTATTAATATGTATAAACCCACTATATAGTAGTTTCGGACACTTATAGAAGAAATTGGACCTAAGGTAAGGGATAATTATACCAATCTCATTCTTATCTGAGATTATTTATTCGTAAGTATTTACTGGGGTTATATTTCTCATCCATGTCCAAAAAAATGATTTTCATAAAGTGTTTAATAATATTCCATGTATTTTTAACGTCATGTTTACCCCTCTTTGTCATCTACTGTGTGTTATGGAAGGAATCATTCTTTTGTTTACCAAATGTGGTGCTTTTTGACTTTTCCGTTTTAAGTAGAAGGAGAATGTTTTTTTAACATATACGGCATGAACGGCTTTTTACGGTTTCATAACTCCTAATTTTCATGAAGCATACTCTACAAGATTTCATGATTATTTTCAACAAAATCCTTTTCGTTTAAAATCGAATGGAATTTTTTGAAAAGAAAATGATTTTGAAGAAGAAAGGATATTTTCCTCAAGAATTCATTTCAAGTGTTTTCTTGAAACTATTTTCCATCTAAGATGAAATTATTTAGTATGATTATGGTTCAAGTATATCTTCTCTATTATTTAAATGGTTTGATTCTTATTATTATGAAATGATATCCATTTTTTATATGGGTTACATTAATATGGGACAATGTTTATGAAACCCATTTTATTTTTTGGGTTATGATGAATGATTTATGTTTATTTTGTGGCATAAGTAAGAATAATTTCATTATGAGATGGGTGGGACCAATATCTCCCTCAATACATTGGGTAAATATTTATATTTCATGAGATAATCATGGTTGGAATAGAAAGTAAAATTTGGTTAAGTAATACCTCGCTAGAACGACAAGTAAACTCGGTTTAGGAATGAACTTTTTACACTATGATGGTCTTGGCAGCAATGCCTTGGCTACAATGGAAATCATAACAAGTGCTTAAGGGATTCCACAATTACATGTTTAATTACCATTATATTTTATCATGATTAATGTTCTTTTATGATCTATGCCTTATGTACCACCATGTTTTATGTCATTGCTCAAGATTTTGATGTTCATATTTTATGCTCATGTTTTTACGTTCAAATGTTTATGGATTGATTTATGTTCTCCATGATTACCCTTACTGAGAATTTGAGCTCACCCTTTTTATGTTTTCTTTTCCCCAGGATATAAATAATAGTTTTAGGTAAAAAAAGGGGGATGACCTTTATGGGATATGTTGAAGATCTTTACCCATAATTAGAAGATTTTGTTCTGAGTTTCCAAAGAAACTAAACTAATACGGTCTTTGGGCATTTTTTTATGTACTAAGTATTCCTCAAAAGTAATGTAATGTCCATGTACTTCAAGTTTTGGGTCTCTATGGTTGGTATTAGAGAGAAGTCTTAGTGAACCATTGGAAACATGGATGTGAAAACTTTAGTTAGATCCCTAAATATATTTCTAAGGCATGTCTAGGGATGTCCCTATGGTTATGTATAAGTATAGGTTATAGTCCTAGGATTACGGTAATGATCATAGAATTAAAACTAATATGTTAGATATTGAAAGTGCTCCCCATTTATTATGTTGTTTTCATTTCGTGATTTTTGTCTCTTGCACTGTTCTTTTTGGGTTTTAGACGATGGATGGAACTCAAAGGAACCGTGTTGTTAAATGTAATGGGAAATGTAGTGATTGTCCTCGTGAAAAAACTAATGTTATGGGAGATGGAGTGAAAAATATTATTCCTATACTTACACAAGCGATGAATCATTCTGAACATCTGAATGAGAAGAGAAGGGAACAATATTCTATTGAGTCTTTAATGAGGCAACGTCCAACTTCTTTCAGTGGTTCATCTGATCCACTTGTTGATAGACAACGGATCAATACAATTGAAAATATATTTTCCATACTTCAATGTTCAAAAAATGAAAAAGTCATTCTGGCTATTTACCTTTTAGAAGATGAAGCTGACCCACGGTGGATTCTAATTAAGAATACAAGGCCCCAATGTGAAATTGAATCCATGGAATGGGATGAGTTCAAGAACATGAATTTCTATAAGTAATTCCCTCGTATTCCTCAAACAAAGGCGGGAAAAGAGTTTCTTGATATAAAAAAAGGATGATGAATCTGTTGGTATATACGAAGCGAATTTTACAATGCTTGCAAGGTTTGCATCTGGATTTATCATCCAACCTGACTGTAAAGTTGATCAATTATTCAGTGACTTAAAATCATGTCTTCGAAGGGAATTAGCTATAAGAGACTTCAGTTGCTATGAAGAAACTATGCATTGTGCTATCAAGGTAGAACTAGATGTTGGTGTTACATATCCATCTCATGGTTTTGACAAGAAACGAAAGATGGAGTTAAAGGAAAAATCTCAAAACAATGGTGAACAGAATATGAATGTTTCTTTATGCTCAAAGTGTGGAATGAAGCAACGTGGAGATTTTCTTAAAGGTACTAGAAAATGTTCTAAGTGTGGAAAATATGGTCATCGAGTAGTTGAGTGCCGAAGTAATGAGATGAAGGTAACTAATAATGTGAATAGAGAAAAGACTATAGAGAACGCACCAACAATACATAAATGCTTAAAGTGAAAGGAAATGGAGAATTATGCTAACTGATGCCCTAATCATAGGGTTAATGATGATCGAAATCAACAACCTCTTATGGCAATGGAAAAAAGGGATGTCACATGCGATCACTATTGGCAATGTTGAATATGAAAACGATGTGGTGGAATGATTAAGTGTTTATGTAACGGGATTCCAAAATAATGTTGTATATATTATCGTGGAATGTTGGAATATTTATGTACTGGTCTATTGTGATTTTCAATAATTTTATGGTACTAGTAACCATGAAAAGTGATTGAAATATTTTTTGGAAAGAAGATAAAATGCACATAGTGAAGAGATAAGGAGAAAATAATATGTATGATAGTATTCATGAGCTAATGACTAATATAAGGACAAAGTGATATCATGGTTTGAGTATATCGAAATTTTTGGATTTTGATATGTGGAAAGAGTTAACTTTTGAAAGCAGTCATGTTTTCACTATGGTTCTATGGTAATTCATGTTTCAAGAGAATACATGATTAAGGTATTCACATGTTTGGAATGTGACCAACAAGATAGATATTATGATATATGGGGGATAAATGATGGTATTCAGATGCTTGTTATATGACCTCTCTGGTAATAATTTTCATTATAATATTAGATTGGACAGAAGTATTTTGGATTAGCCTCAATATTGGAATGGATTATGTCAGACATAATATAATTTTGTTTAAGGCTGTAACATTTTGATATTATTTCTTAAATGTTATAATAGTATAGTTTTAGAAAATGTAAAACACATAGAATGATCAACAACCCATCGCGTCAGACAAGGAAGCGAGAATAAATACAACAACTGAAGTGTGACAGGCCTTTATCAACAAACACTGGCCTACAAGAAGTCCTTGGTTAGTATAAACTAGATTTATTTTATTAAGCAATATGATAGATGAAGTATAAGTTCATTTTCGGAACTATATATGATTAATATCACCATAGATGAACTTATGTATATAAAGTTTTCTAACCTTGTGTTTGAGATAGAAGGAATGACCTATCATTCTATCGCATAATCTGCTAACACTTCGCAAAAGACAAATTCAACTTCATTTCTTTAATAGATGAAGTGTAAATTGTTCAAGGCACAAGGAACGGTAACATTGTACCAAAACCAAGTAAATATTTCTTTTAATTAAAAAATTCATAAAAATTTGGGAAATGATCTTTAAAACCAAAAATGTTGTCCTATTACCCTTATATATGATTAATTAGATGGTACCTTAGATCATCACAAATTTATGGCTTTGTGATTGTTGGCTTTTTCAAAGCCATCTCCTCTATCACTATTCATCAGAAGTTGATGGTTATATTTCTCTTTTGTATCAATATTTTCACATATATTCTCCTATGTGGAAATACAGTGATGGGTGAATTTGGGTAACCATTACATTTCATGCTTTTGTTTTAAAATTATGTTTTAGTATTCCGTTTTATGATGTGGGTTTCTATGAAAGAAACTTTCATTTAGTAAACCATTTATAACCCCAACAAATTTTGATGGAAAAATTCATTTTAAGGTGGGTAGAATGCTACATCCTGAGATTTTATGAGATACATTCTTTTTAATTTCTTTAATGTTTTCTATTTTACAGTACACCATGATTAGCTTGTACAATACACAACACCGTATTATCTGGCAGAATACGCAACACTATTCTTGGCTCGTGTTATAAACAATTTCATGTTCGTTTTGTCGAAATTATTACACGTAACATTAAGTATAGATTTTTATTAATGAATAAATGAAATAAGTTTTGATTATTTTTTACGAAACCCCAAAGGGAGCTTACACAACATGCAACCCTGACTTGGATTGCGTTACACGTAATCACGACCTTCCCCGATTGCATGTGTAGTACGCATTACCGGGTTTTACTAAACAACGATATATTATTGTAATATTATTATGGACTAGCCATTATGAATAGTATTTACTACAATTTTAATTTTATAACATTATTATTCATCTTACACATTTTCTAGAACATGGTATGGGAACAAAATAATTTTTTCGGGTAAAATATTTATTTTTCAAAAAATGAAATTTTTCCTTCTTTTGATGGCGCACCCACATTAAATCTGGTTTTTACATGTTTATAAGTTCAATTTGAAAAAATAAAATATTTCTTTGGAATCAGAATATAAATTTTTTTCTTTGGATGAAATTTTCATATTATTCTGATAAATTTGATATTTTAATGAATAGTAAAAACACGGAATATTTTAATTCAAAATTTTTTTCATCATAATAATTTATATGGTTAAATTATAATATTGGATGGTTTTTACATATAAATAGAATATAATATTACCATTTAATATAATATATGTAATTATCATTGATTTTACATTGAATTCATAGGTAAAATCATTTCAATCCTTTGCAATGTTTTAACTTTTAAAACTCGTTTTCTTAACAATGGGATTAATTTTAAATTAATTTCTGAAAATTCCATGATTTGAATTTGGAAAAATGGATTCCATATTTGGAATCAGTAAGTCCAAATTATGTTAATAAGAAACTTTTTATTTTTGGTCACTATGAATAATAACTACGGTAATTTTATTTACCATAGTTAAAGGTAAATCGGGTAATTAAGGGTAAATATAATATTATAAAATTACCCTAAAACTTGTCATAATATAATTGAATGATTATATTTCCTCATAAGGAATATTTGGGTCGAAATTGAATCCATTGTAACCCACTTGGATGTGATTAAGACATTTAATTTATTTTATTTTAAAAAAAGTGAAATATGTCCCACTCAAACTTTTATAATTAATCTATTTTTAATATAATGTTATACAGAATATTAAATCGATTATAAATAATATATTTAAAGATAAAATGTGTTTCGTTGTTATGGTAATTTTTTTTATTTTTAATTGATATTTAATTACCTTAATAGATTATACATTAATGATGCAGAAATTATTTATTTACTAAAAAATCAGTAATATAGCTTTTATTAAAACAATAATACCCATTAAAAACCCCAAAACCTGACCAAAACTAATTGGTCGTATAAATATAAACCATAACCATCCAATGGTTGAATTTTTGACCATTTCTAACCTTATAAAAGTGATTATGACTCTTATATTATTTTAAAAAATATGATGTCAAAGTTTTTACCTTCATAATTTAATAAATATAAAAATTTACATGTTGTGATTTTAAGATGATAAATTCATGTAAAAGTATTATTTTGAAATATTTTAAATTTATCATCATCATAGTATCTTATTTTTATTTATTATGCCACTAATAAGTATATTAAAGTATTATAAAAAATATGTAGTAATTGTTTTATTAAGAGAAATATCAAATAAATGGCTTTATTAATATTAAAATAAATGTTATATGAACTAATTAATCTACTCCAAATTTTTTTTAGAATTATATGAAATGTTAAGAATCTATTATAAATTTTTTTTCTATTATATTCTCTGTATGTATTTTATTTAAATTCAAATAAATGAATAGTGTTAGAAATAACACTATTGTTATTTTATAAAAATACCATATTATTAAATTGTTTAAATATTACAAAAAATATTTAAAAATTATAAATTGAAATTAATATAGTCTAAAATTTAATAAAGTTCCAAATTGTGTATAATTAACAACACATAAGTAATTATTTATTACAATTTAAAATTTAGAATATTGTTACCACAAATAAAATTAAATAGATTAAATAAGGATAAATCATGTTGATAAGATTTAAAATAAATTTCCAACATGTATAAATTTTATAGGTTGATGATATTACAACTATATCTCATATAAACATGGTATTTGAGTCATTTTTGATGTTTTTATGTGGGGTTTATATTTATATTAAATTAATATTTTTAAGGTTTCCAAAGGTGCCCCTCTCATGCCTTATAAAAGGGCACCTCTTCCCGCTCCTCTTCACACAAATATGAGCCTTCATGATCAGCCAAAACCGGACCATTTAACTTCTACACTTCCTCAGAAACCTAATAGAGGTCCTGGTCTTTTTCAAAGACCAACTTTAGTTCCCTAAGAAGAGGTAATCTCTTCTACCGATTCTTTCAAGTTTCTTTATTCTTATACTGAATCTTCTTCAGTTTTTTCATTATAAAGTAATGACATCGGAATAACTAATATACTGAAAAGTTATTATAAATATCAAACAACCCAATTTCACCTTCTATGCATCCTACAGAAAACGAAATCACCGCACGTGCGTACGTACGGAATACCATCTCCACGTTGTGGTGCAATCTATTTTTCCACCACCACCTTACTTGGATGTGTATAATGGTGTAAATAATAACTATATATGTTTATTATATCATCATACATATTCTGAGATATTATATCACCGACTCCAATTCCATTCAAT
Source organism: Viscum album (assembly GCA_963277665.1). NCBI lineage: Eukaryota > Viridiplantae > Streptophyta > Magnoliopsida > Santalales > Viscaceae > Viscum > Viscum album. Next base: position 1,690,266,443 of record OY728119.1, read on the forward strand.
AATTATGGGAATGATATCATCGCTCGTGTGTACGTACGGATTGTCGTCTCCACGACATGATGAGATTCATTTCCCTATATTAACCATTAAAGAATGAGATAAAGTATATTTAATGAATAATAATGATATATATGACATAATATTGCTACTATATTTATGTATATATATATATATATATTTCATCTACTTACTTCCATTCAAGTCAATAAGCAAAGGAAAACAGTGTCCATGCGTTCGTACGGCCTACCGTCTCCATGAACGGTGTGTTTTATTTAATTTATCTATCTATTATATATATATATATACTAAATATATATGATATATAAATTATGTTTTACATAATATAAGTAAGTAAATAATGATATAATTAATAATAATATCAACAACAACAAGTCCAAACACGTACGATAAATGAAACAATTTTACCCAAAACGCAGCTTTAACATGGAATTGACAAAATAACAAGTAATATAAATCCATAAGTGAATCATATATGACATCATAAATATTATTATGGTTTTTTGAAGTTAATAATACGTTTAATCCCACTATACAGGAGTTTTGGACATGTACAGAAGAAATTGGGCTTAAGGGAAGGGATAATTATACCAATCTCGTTCTTATCCGAGATTGTTTATTCATAATTATTTACTAGGGTTATATTCTTTATCCATTTCAATAAAAATGTTTTTCATGAAGTGTTTAATAATATTACATGTATTTTTAAAGTCATGTTTACAGCTATTTGACTTTTAATTTGTGTTGTGGAAGGAATCTTTCTTTTGTTTACCATACGTGGTACTTTTTGACTTTTCCGTTAAAAGTATGAGGAGAATATTTTTTTAACTTATACGGCATGAACAGATTATTACGGTTTCATAGCGCCTGATTTTCAGGAAGCTTCCTCTACAATTTCGCGTTATTATTTTCAATTTTTTTTTTATTTTAAAATTGAATGGAATTTTGTGAAAAGAAAATGATTTTGAAGAAGAAAGGATATTTTCCTCAAGAATTCATTTCAAGTATTTTTTCAAAACTATTTTCCATCTAAGATGAAATTATTTAGTATGATTATGTTTCATGTATAATGTCTCAATTATTTACATGGTTTTATGCTTATTATGATAAAATTATATCCATTTGTTTTATATGGATTACGTTATGATGGGATTATTTTTATGAAAACCATTTTATTCTTTGGGTTATGATGTATGATTTATGTTTATTTTGTGGCACAAGTAAGAATAATTTCATTATGAGATGGGTGAGACCTATATATCTCTCTAATACATTGGGAACATATTTATATCACATGAGATAAACATGGATAGAAAGACATGTAAAATCTGGTTCAGTAATACAGGGATGGAACGACAAGTAAACCCGGTTCAGTACTAGACTTCTTCCACTATGATAGTCTGGGTAGCAATACCTTGGCTACTATGGAAATCATAACATGTGCTTATGGGATGCAATAATTACATGTTTTATTCCCATACTATTGTATAATGATTAATGGTCCTTTATCATCTATGCCTTATGTACTTCCATGTTTTATGTCATTGCTCATGATTTTGTTGTTTAGATTTTATGCTAAGGTTTTTTCGTTCAAATGTTTATGGATTGTTTTATATTCTCCATGTTTACCCTTACTGAGCATTTAAGCTCACCATTTTTACGTTTTCTTTTCCTGAGGATATGAATAAATGTTTTAGGTAAAACAAAAAGGGGATGAATTTTATGGGATATGTTGAAGATCTTTCACCCTGATTAGAAGATTTTATTATGAGTTTCCAAAGACATTAAACTAATACGGTCCTTGGGTGTTTTTTTTGTTATGTATCAATTATTCTGAAAAATTAATGTAATGTAAATGTATGTCAAGCTTTGGGTCTCCACATGAATGTTTTAAAGTTTTGCCTCTTTTGGAGAGAACTACTTTAGGTTTATAACTAAATACATCACGAGTTATATTTATGATATAAAAACGTAATCTAGAATGTGGGGATGTTTGTATGTTATATTTTTAGTTAGGTATTTTCTACTAAAATGGTTTTGAAATTGATTAGTGTTGAGGAGATGGGGTGGCCTTGTTATAATTTTTGGAGAGTACACAAATGGAATATTTGCAAATAATATAATATGCCAATATTCTTAAATGAAACAACACTCCATGACAGTTCATTATAGAAACTTATATGTTATAGGGTAAAAATATGTCCATAAAATGGGGTTTTGATAAGTTTCCCGGTTATTTACCAATTATAGTTTAATTTTAACTGGTGATAAATTCGTTTTAATATTAATTTACTTTATTAATTTTTTGAATTTTTAAAATAAATTATGATCAAAATTTAATTTATACATTTTAAATAATATTAATTATTCTTATTCCATATATCAAATTCATTTTTCCAAATTTCACTAACATATGTAGAAAAACAAAATTTAAAAATAATACCAAAAAACCGTGAAAAAACAATTTTCCAAAAGAGACAATACGGAATAGTTCAAAATGTATTTATAAAAAATTTCGATATGAAAATGATAATAATAATTAAATTTATATTAATTATAATATTTTTTTTGAATTTTATATTTAAATCCATAATTTATTTTTTTATCATTATGAATGCATCATGCTAAATGAAAATTCTTAATAAAAACATGTATTTTTCTACATTTATCGGGAAAATTTATCTTCTCATAAAATTCACATAAATTAATTTAAAGAAAATTATTACATAATATATTAAGAAATTAAATTCCAGTTTTTAATAAAAAAAATTATATGATTCCGAAATTAATTTAAAAAAAAAATTCATAAAATTTGATAAAAATTATTTTTAAAATTATATTTTTTAAGAATAAAAATAATTTAATTTTATCACAATCTAGGAAAAGAAATTTATGAATTTTAAAACATTTTATTGAATATATAACATATAAATTAAATTAAATCCATAAAAAATATTATTTGTTTATTAAGATTAAAAAAACTTTTAAACAAGAAAATATATTTCAAAAAATGATTTAATTTATTTTAAAATGGTTTTGGTAGAAAAAAACTTCATTTTATATATGAGGGTAAATTTAATACTTTCATAATTTAATTAATTGTTTTTATAATATGCATTCATGTAACTATAAAATAACCATTATATGTAATAATAATGTCATAAAAGTATTTTTATTTCATTAATACATAGTTTTTCATAAAGCAATTTATACTTACTTGTTCATGTAAAACAATATTTTCTTGGTGTTGTGTATAAAACAATCCATTTTAAAAATTAAATTAATTTGAAAATGAAAATTAATAAAATTATTCACAATATCATGGGTTGAAATAGTGTCACTACTGGAAACCTAGTTTTGTTTTATTATAGAAGGCCTTTATAATTCCCTTTCACTATTTTTATGATGATGTTTTTATCCCATTGTATAATGTGGGGATTCAAAAAAGGAATTTTAAAATTTCAAAAAATTTAGTACCATAATCAAGATAAAATTATGTGGATGGAATTCATTTTGTGGGGGTTATAATATAAGTATCAATTATTTTAGAATATATTTATCTTGAAATAAATTTCTCTTCATTGGTATATTATGTAACATAGAAAATCTCCTCTCAAAAACATCATTATAATTTTAAAAAACATTATTTAAATGTGACTATTATAACATAAAATATAAATTAGTGATATGAATAGGAATAACCACATAAAGAATAATATACATAAAGGATTTATATAATCTAATCATATAGATTGATTCATAATATATATGTACACAGTTTTTAGGGAATATATTTTATATTTAAAAATAGGTTTTATTCTGAAATTATTGTTTTTGAATTTTAACATGGAAATTTTTTTTACTTCCTAAAAAATTAGTAATTTCATTTTCTAAATTTTTTTATCATTTTTAAAAACATCATATCCAAATTCTCTTCTTGTGAAATAGTTTTTTAAATGACTAGGTTTTGAATGAATAATAAAAATTATTGTATTTTGTAAAATTATTATTTTCTCATTGAATAAATTATTTTAGAGGCTGAAAATATTTTTGGACTTTGTTTTATTGTGAGATATGATCAAATTTATTTATTATATTCTAATTATTTTTTTAATAATCAATTTACATTATTTTTGTATAAATATATTTTATTTATTAAAAATGATATTTTTTAAACTATGTTCAAGTATTTAATAATTTTTTTTTTCGTTGATTAAATAACTCCATATGGGGAATTATATAAATAATATTTATCTATTTTATATCAATATATATTAATTTTAATTCATATAATGAGTATTATTAGTTATTGCTTTAATATAAAATAATATTTTGTCTATGAAATGATTATTCCTGAAAAAACTGCACTTCTTCACGCATTATAAGATTAATTATAATTTAAATTCTACCTCTATTGTAAATAAAAATAATGATAAATTTAAAATATTTTTGGAATCATGTGGTTTTCAATATTCTTGTTTGGACCCTTTTATTTTTAGTCATTAGGAATTGTAATCATTGAAAATATATGTTGTCACTAAAAAGGTAATTCGTGTTAATTAAGAATAAAAATAATATGATATGGAAAAAATTACCAAAAAAGATACCTTAGTTTTAATAAAGGATTATATTTCATTAATAATCACCAAATCATCAAATATATTAACATATTATATTTTTGAATTATTTTAATCTTAGTATATTTTCTTATAATGAATCATAAAAAATGAAAAATTATTTATTTTAATTTATATTACATTTGGGGATTGGAATAAAAAAATGCTAAATTATAAATAATTTAATGAAATATTAATTATATATTTTTATCATGGTCATCTAAAATAATTTTTCTTGGAAGAAATAATCACCCTAAATTCTTATAGAACACTAAAAAGATATTTAATTTATTTAAATGAGAATTAGATAAAAAAATTTAAAAATATTAAATGTACTATAATATATATTAATTTTTATTTTCAATTTATTTTATTATATATAATATATGCCCTTTTATGTATGTTTTAATTTATTATATTTAATTTCGAAGGGTATATTGATGTTATTAAAGTAAACATAAATGTATAGTTCTAAAATTAGAATTAATGAAAATTTATTAAATTAGTTTATATTCTTATAAATACTTTCTTTTTCCAAGATATTTTTATGTGTTCAAAAATATCATTTATTTTTCATCTATTGAGAAATAGTTTCCATTTTTAGTAACTATATTGACCCCTAATTAGTAAAATCATTGTTATCATGAAAATCATCAAATAGGATAACATGGGTTAAAACAACTAGATAACCATAAAAATCATATCTAAATTTTTCTATGCAAATATTTATTCTTTTGTTTTGAACTGCAATAATTATATATTCTAATTATTTCTACTTAGATAAATTTGTCTTGGAAAATTAATTTATATTTATTTAATGTTTCAAAATATTCTAAAAGTTCCCCTCCACTCACTTATAAATGATAACATCATCTCTTATTTAATTCACACATAAAAATCATTTTGAATTTTCCATGTCTTTGAAAAGTACAAAAATTGCTTTATATAGGTTACTAATAGGGATTTGATTGGTTGTAAAACTCAAATACGAAGAAATTTGGTGTAAACCTGAAGACATTCTCTAAAGAAGAGGTGTTGTTCATAACCGAGAGTTTCAATTTTATTTCTTCTTCCAACACAATGACATGTTAATCAAAATTTATGAGATAAAAACAACTATAGCAGTATATAATTATATTTTTAATGTTATTTTCATACCCAATATTTGTATCCTCTTCCATCAAGGGGAAATGAAATCGTTGTTTGTGTGTACATTAGATTACTGCCTTGCAAACCAATGTAATTAGTTTTCTTCCACCATAACTCAATGTTTGTATTAATAATAGATTATATATTTATATAAATATATATTTAATATTCATGAAATATTTATAATTCAATAAATATAATATATCATATAACAGTATACCTTTTTCATTCATTTAAAAATTATGACCATGTTCATGCGTATATGTGGATTACCACATCCATGAAGTGATGTGATTAATTTTTCATGACAACATTTCATGAATAATATATATATATATATATCCGTGTGTGTATTTAAGTAAATAATATTATATTATTATTATTATAATACTAATTATATAATGTTAAAACAATACTCCTGTTCTTTCCATCATGATCATTGAAAAATGAAAATTTCACTCATGCATACATTCCACATAACATATACAAGATTGTAATATATTTAATCTCTCAAAAACATATTTCCTTTTTGGATTAAAAAGTGTAATATATTTATAAAAATTATAATTATTTCATGATTATTATTTGTTAGATGATGTAATAATAACCTCTTTTACCATAGTCAGATCTACCGATATCATTTTGGACATATAAACAAATGATCATCAATAGGTTGGATCTGTTAATTTTTTAATTAGTTAAATATAACATGGTATTAAAATAAGAAAAAAAACACTAAATATAAAATTTTCTTATGGAAGTAAATAAATATCATAATCTTATTTTTTGGATGATAAATAACATACATGGTGAGATGTGCCAATGTTAAGGGGTTCCATATCACAATTTCCATTCATCATGTTATAATTAACTTTTATGGACTATGTTAGTCCATTATTAAGGGTCAAATTACCTCTAATTACACAATGGTTTACATCCACTATGTTTTTTATTTACATTTTTTACGTATAATCTATCAATTCAATAGCTCTCAATTTAAATATATGATCTCAATAATATATTTTTATTATAAATTTTCATTCCATTGATATGTATTTCATATTATAAAACCATTTACTCTTTTTGGGTTTATATTCTAAAAATATTATATATTTAACATTAATAAATATTCATTCATGATGATAAATATTTTAAATTATATTAGTATTTTTGTGGTTTCAATTTAGAAGTTACCATAGTGGGAAATATATATTTTAGAATCTCATATTTATGGATTGTGTTATTTTTTCTAAATGGAATATTATAAATCATCTATGAAAAAATAAATATTTTTTCATATACTATATATAATTTATGATTTTCTATATGTTCATCCAAATTTTCATCTCATTTTAAATAGAATAAATTGACGAAATAATTAGTATAATGACTGATTTTATTTATATTTTACAGAATATATATTTCTTCCAAGTCCATATATTTAGCCACTGTTTTAAAAAATTCTTTTTTATAATTAAAATTATTTATTATGGTAATTTTTGGATATCCATGACCTATAGTAATTTTTAATGGAACATTTATGTTTTTCTAAAAGGACCATTTTTAAATATATTTATCAAAAGTAGAAAGGAATGTGTTTAATGTGTACAATGTTATCATACATTAACTCCATCCTTACCATTTTTATATTTATATTCTCTTGAAAAAAATTAATTATTTTATAAAAAAATTATTTAAAAAATAATAATAAAACTTTTCACTCCATTTTAATTATTTTTTCAAAAGACATACTTTATCACAAAATATATATAATCCCCATTAATATTGGGGATGTTAAAATTTTCCATAAATAATAACTTTCTATTAACCATCGAACATTAAATTACTCTTAAATATCTTAATGATTTTTATCATAAATATTTTTTATTAACTATATACTATGTTGACATACTTCTATTTATTTTTAACTTATTTTATTAAATAAATTATATTTTGATAAATTCATATTATTATATCTATAAGTATATTTATACATAGGGAATAAAATTTATAAATTAAATTGATCAATCAATATAAGAAAAATGTATTTAACATGTATTGATGGGTGAGAACCTGTTATAGTCAGCCATTTATACATCGATAAGTCTCATGAGATAAATTAGTTAGAAAACTTATATTTGATGTTTCTGTATACATATCCATAAATTTAATTTTCTTAGAGAAATGTTTTTTTGGTATAGATATCATGAGGAATGATATAATTACATTCAATATTATGAATTTTTATTGCTAAGAATTTATTTATTATTATGATAGATATTTTTTCATTCCATATTATTAATAGATTTATTTAATTTTCATTTTATTGATTAAATGACATGAATTTTTAGTTATTTTCATTCCATATTGATTATACCGTCATTGTTAGTGAAATATTATAATGTTTGTAACTATTACTGGGAATCTGATATCAACATTTATTGGTTTATTTCTACAGAATATAAAAAGGGAAATTATGAATAATATCAAGGATATATGAATTTTTATTCTATGTATATCATATTTTCAATGTAAAAGGGGATTCTATATTATTAACAATACTTAACTGATCGATAATTCATGGTGATAAACCTTATACTTGTGAGAGAAATGAAATAAAGATTTAATTGGCTATTGGATACTGGTGTTAGGGTCTTTACACAATTTTAGAAAAATCATACCGTAGATGGACTGGGATATTGATATCATACATATTATTTATTTAGGGGGATGATAAATGATTAATAGTAATTAAAAATATTTTATGTTATGTGTTTGAAAAAATCATACTATGAAACATTTATAAAAATAATTCAAAGAATATACAATGTATATAGTGATTTACAAGAAATACTACAATGAAAAAGTAAATAAAAAATAATTTAAAATTGAAAACTATGACAGTTATCTAAAACATAAAAATATAAAAACAATTGAAACCCTGATCGAACAACCATAAATAGTGGTAATTTCATTTTATTTTTGACAAAATACTCATAAATTTTAAATTTACAATAAAATAACATTACGTTTTTTCAAAATATGTTTTCAATTTCTCTAGTAGAAAAGTCACCATTAAGATATGTAATTTGACTCCCCCTTTTCCAGTTACAATCAATAAATAATTCTTAATAAATATTTAAAATATAATACATAAAAATAAGCTTCTTAAAACCCTAAAAACCCATCAAATAGATAAAAATTAGCGTGGAATTAATATTGATATTAAAATGACTAATTTCTATTGTAATCATTATAGCCAAATTAATTATCTTTTTCTATTAATAATTGAATGGTTTTGTATTACTCTCCTCTTCTTCAAGAGTTAGATGAAATTAGCCCTGTGTGTATGAAATATTGGTTATTATTGTGTATATAGTCATATTAATTTAACATTAATCTCTTATTTTTTTTATTTATTATAATTAATGTTTTTAAAAATTTTATCACAAACCAAGAAATATTTCCCTTTGGAATAAACCGACTATATATAGTCAGAACATTCTTTGAAACCTGATTATCACATTATTCTTTTGTTTTGAGATAATTTTTTGTTTCAAAATCCACATATATAATAAGTACATTATAACATTTAAAAAATTTATTAAAGGATCTAATGTTCTTTTATATATCACCATATAGGAAACTTCTATAATAATTTTTGAAATTATATTCCTTATAAACAAAAAGGTAATCATTATACAAAACTGATAAATTATTTTCTAAAGAGAGTCCCACTTGAGATATTGGTATTTTTAAAATATTCTAGAACACTTTTACAAGAATTATCTAAATTATATTTTTGTTTATCACGTATGTAAATATCACAGAAACTGTGAATGGTTGGATGCTCTAAAACTAGGAGATAACCATTTGAAATTTAATGATATGTTAAAAATAATTTATGAGAATTTGGGATTCACAAATTACACGATGGCCAATATTTTTCATGGGTAATTTCACATTATTTTGAGTGGTGAAATTAAGGGTAATTATTTTGGATTTTGATCAAATCCAATGAAGCTCCTGATACTCAATATTTATGAATGGTAAATAGAAATTGATTTTTTAATATTATGAATATAAATTCATTATTCTATTTTCATCTTTATAACCTAAATTTGATTTATTAAAATCCTACCATTTTATATTATTTTTCTACCCAATAATGTGTTCCTATTAAATTGTACAAGGAAAATTATAATTCAATATAAGGATACATTTCTTATATAATAGTATAGGTGCATCTCTCCACAGCTTCCGTTCAGGAGGTGAAGCTTTCAAACCATGAGGAATCACTTAAAAAGTATATATATATCCATTGAAAAATTTCCTTTAGATGGTGTTGATTTAAATACTATTAGGTATTTTGTTCAAGAATCTAGGTGTATTTATGTTATATTCAATGTTTCCAAGAATCTTGGGCATGTGAATCATAAATACATAAGGAAAGAAAATTTATTATTGAAAATAAAGTAATTAAAATAGAGGTTCAGCCACTGTAATTAGTAGTGAAATGCTTTCCTCCACCAAGAACTATGTAGATGCACATAGGGTGTTTACAAACTAAGAAGTTGAGTCCATTAAGGAACATATTTTCCTCATATTTAGTCATAACATTGGGTGATTATGTGACCCCCTTAATGAATTCTAATTAGTGTACGGATAATACTCCATCATATCAAGATTATTGTCCAAAAACCAATGTCTCGATCAGTATGGTAATAAGGGATTATATTCATAAGGCATCCCTTAATGAGTCATCTCTTATTATTTTTTTGATCATCCTCTTGGTGAGAATTACATATAAAACCATTATCTATATCAGTATGGTTTCATGGGGTTTTTCCATTAATGATTCCCCTAATCAATAAAATTTTATAATTGTTTCTAACAACCTCATCTGTAATATTTTTATATATATGAATTCTATATTTAAAAAAAATATTCTCATCATCATGGTATGTACATTATAATATATTCTCATATAATTAAGACTAATTATGTCATTGGATCTACTACTATTACTAGGAATGACACTCTATAACCAAAATATCCAATATGTAATAAATCTCACCATTGGGAGGTAATATAAACTTCATTAAATAGGGGATACAAATAATTTCTCTGATTTTAATGAAAGATACACTAAAAAGAAAAAGGGCTTACTAACATTTCACTTTGTGAGGTTGTTCATAATTTAAAAAAAATTCCTTTTAGGGATTCATTTATTTAGACACTAATAAATGTTTATCCCTCCCATCTTTAAAATATTTATAAAAAGTGCATCCTTCCCTATAAAGGCCCTATGTAATGTTCTGTGGAGATTAATGAAGATTGCAGGGTTATGGGATCAATATGCAAGGAACATGATGTATATTTCTACAAAACATTAAATGTTATGGCCATGGGAAGAAGCAAACCATCTATTAATGATAATATTCCAATAAAAATAGGTATGGTTTTTACAAATAAAAATATTCTTCTTAAATTACAATGAATAATGTAACATTCACACTACCATGTAACATTATGATTTTATTTTTGTTCATAAGCATAATTTATTTTTATTGTTAAGACTATAGTCTCGTTTAATGGATACAAGCTCCAAAACTATGATATCATGGGATATATGTTCATTGCTCATTATTTTAAGATAGCATTAGTTGAGAGACTCTCTTGTTTATTATAATGATTAGAATCAATATCTCTAATATATGTATTAGAATGTAGTAACTTATAGTTTATATTAAAGGTTTTAATAAGATATCTGTGGTTTCCCCCCATTTATTAATGTACATGATATATCAGTTGTACTGATCTATTGGTTAATATTCACCTCATGTGTAACAATTTATTCTATATTAGTATTATCATTGGTGTCTTCTAATTTTTTTGAAATCCTTCTTAAAATGTGTTGAAAAAATCATTAAAATTTATTTTGATGATTTGAAATGGTACATCTATCAATGAATTATATCTGATATCAAAATTATAGGAGTATATTTTATATGGTTTTGGTGCACTAAAAATGGGATTAAATAATGTAAAATAGATACGTTTTTTTACCTCAATAATATAATGTATGTTACACTTAATATATCATTTATCCCACATTTCATGGTTTAAACTAATCAGAATCCAGTACTCGTATTCATTTTCATTGGTCATAGGATAAATTCTTCTCTCCCTTTTCGATTTAATAATTCATTGATATCTCTATAATTATGTTATATTATAACTTTATTATAATAGAATAAATATGATTTTTATATAATTATAATATTTTTTTCGTTTCTTCAGAGATTTATGTAAGATTTGAGATCCTATAGAAAGACAAGTTTTTGTCAAATAATGATAATACATCCAAAACAATCCTTTTGATTAAAATTTAGTAATGCTTTTCTGTTTCCATGGTTTTATATCAGATTACAAGATTCCACTATGGATCAATCATTAAGAGCTTATTACCCTCAAGGAACAACTGTTGATGAAGAAACATTAATTGAACTAGATTTTGGAGGGTGATAGAACTCTCATTTTTTACCACATACACTATGAAAGAAAGTTAGGAATACCTTATCTACTATAAAATTTTGAGAAATTATTCTCATTATTGATGATTCTATTTTAAATTACTTGGTATATTGTTAAACACAAAAAGTTTGTGAGAAATATAAAACCCCCAATGAAGGGATTTTTGACGTCCTTGAATCTATCCTCAAAGGAAATGAATAATTATTACATCACTACATCTACCACTTGAGATGTGGTCAATCATCATTTTTACATTAAATATATATATTACTCAAAATGTATATTAATTTACTAATATAGTAATTCATAATAATTGGGTGATTATTTGTGAAAGTATATATCATGATGATAAATACTTATTCTCCCCACAATTCATAACATCTAACCTAAATTAAAAATTTATATATGATATCGATTTAAATAATAATGCTTGGGATATCGAGGACACCAAACACATTATTTTATGAAATACATTACCAATGATTAGAATCACTATTTTTTACATCTATCTATGTGCTTTATCTAATATAGTTGTTTCATCAAACCAGTTTGGTTTCATTACTAAAGGGATAATCCAAGAATGTATTTATACATATACTGAATGTATATGTCTTATATTTAATAAATCAATATATGGTTCCATTTTTTTAATAATGATATATTCAAACAATTTGAAACCCTTTGTATGGGCTTTTTTAGGGATATTCCAAAACGATATGGATTCTCTAATAGATTTATTCCAATTTTGACTCACATTTGAGAAGTACCATGATCTCTAAATGGTTTAATGGATAACCAAGGAGAAATTATGATTGTTTGAGAGGGATTATATTAAAATATTTACTCTCTTCCAATATCCCTATCATTATTTAATTATAATAGAATAATGTTTTTATAAAGAAACAACTTCTAGTATTCAATCCCCCATTAACGCTACAAGGAATATGATGGTACCTAAACATCTATATTATGATTTTTATCTCATATATTTCAATGAGGGACATGGGTGCTATATTATAAAAATAAAATGAGATTTCATACAATATATATTGTTTTTTCATTAGTTATTAATTGGAATTCTTCTCATTATTTCATTTCCAAGGATGTTAGAACCATTTGGTAGAATCACGTTGTAAATTTTCTACATATCAAGAATAGTGGCGTCCCAATTAACTATTTGTGTGTAAAAATAATCTATATTTATCTTGAAATAATTTATTTAGAGATCAAGAAAAAATTGGATACAAATAGAGGAAAATTCTATATTTGGTATGATGTGTTTTCTTTGTCTACATCATTATTACATCAATGATTGTATAACTATTGATTATCTATAAATAAAATATTTATAGTATCAAAATAATAGAATGAAATATTAGTAAATATATATAGGAAAAATAAATTCTTGAAAATATTATTTTTATCATCTTATTGAATAGATATACTAAACAACTACATAATGGTTTCTTAGGTATTAAAAATACTAAAATTTTTAATGATTCATCAATTTAAGGTTTTACATAGAATCTTCTTGATACCAAGCAATATTCTATTGCTATTTAAATGTGAGAACCATTAATTTTCATATTAATGGTAAAAAAATTATTTATCTTCTATTCTATTAAGAATATAATTTTAGATGAATATGACCAAATTTCTTTGTATACACAATGGTTTCCATAAAGTAAATATAATTTGAACTCCTAGGAATTTAGATGGCTAGATTTATGCATTAACTACTTATTTTGAATTCCTAGTGGTATTAATAACATCTATATTTCAGATTATCTCAATTAGTGGATGTTGGGGGATGTAATGTTCTTATTGAGACAAAATAAAAATTTAGGAATTCCATTTTATATATAATGATCACAATTCCTATAATCATGGTGGATAATTCTTTCTCCCCATAAAAATCAATTATAAGAACCTATTTAATTATTGAGACTCACCTATAATATCTTTTATCTTTTTCAATGGATTTGTAATCCAAAAAATTCATATATTACTAGTTTACAAACACTATAATACTATAATTCCCATGAATTATATGTTATGGTATGTTTTTCTTCTCATTATTTCATGTTATTTTTTCATCTATTAAATCATTGAGTGTACTGACCACATATTCATTGAAGTTACATTTCTTATCTGTATTTGGAATCAAGTATTACAATATTTTTAATTTACACAACTTATGTTGGCCAATATGATGTATTTTACAGTTGAAATATTCCATTTAAGCTTAGTAAAACAAATTCAACCTTCCATTAGCTATGATTGTGGATTTGTTTAATTAAATATGTACTGAACATAATTTTATTATGATTTAAGGTAAAAAACTAATTCCATAGATATTCATCCATGAAAAATAAATAAATTTCATATTACTATAGTGGTCAAATATTACTCCTTGAATAATGATATCTATTATTTTATTTCCTTAATAACTATTCATGTATATTAAATATAATGGATGATGATTAGGGTATTTTATTTTATGTAGATTCCACCTTAGAAAAATTTCCTAATGGTCAACATTGATTATGTACCCATGGGATCCCTTGGACCAGATAGAGGTTTTGGAGTATTTAAAAACATTCAAGTGTTCATCAAATCCTCATTCTCCCAAAATATTAGGAATAAAATTATATGAAAATCTAAGATTTTATCCATTATCATTGAAATTGATTTCACCTATAAGATCAATTAGAAACACATCTGGATTTAAAGTTATTTAATAATTATGTTTTATTCATTTTAATCCTACACACTTCTTATTCCATGGTCTATTATTAAGGAATGTACTTATTTAATGAAATAAATGGTGCTTATGTACATCAAAAGTTTTTAAATATATAGACTTGGATATCAAGTAACTCGTTCCATATCAAAGAAATATCTTAGGTAAGGTGTTTCTTTTCATTTCATTTTCACTTTTGGAGGAATTTGTTAACCTTCAATATTATACTTTTTTTATTTATGTTGAATTATCATTTCATAACTCTTCAATAAAATAATTTCAAATTTATAATTAAATTTCATATTATTGGGTCATCAGACTATATAACCAACTGATTTTTCAAAATAATATTTAGAAAAATAATAATAATTCTTCATATTATTATTGTTATTATTATTATTATTAGAGAAAAATTTATTGAAAAGTATTATATTTTTTCATATAAAAATGTATAAATAAAAAATTTATTTGTTTATAACAACCATTTAAATATTAAATTTTTATTTTTATTTTACATTAATTTTAAATAAAAATCTATGAAAATTTATATTTTTAATAAAAAAAATTCTAAAAATTTTCATTATAAAAAACATTTAATTTATTTACTCAATAAAAAAGGCATACGAGTTAGTCAAAATTAATTTGTTATATTTTTAATTATTAATACACAAACACAAACACATATATTTATAAAAATTCATGTAACCCAAAAAATTAAAAAAAATACGGTTTGAAATATCTAGCCTAATATAGAAGTTGTCATTCTATAGAAATCCAAAATTATGAGAAATATTAAAGAGTTTCATTGGAAAAATTAATATAATTATATATTTGATAGTAGTTTATTAAATTTTTTTTAGTTTTATAGATTAATACATTAAAAAATTTAATTTTACTCAATATAAGAAAAAAGTGTATTTCAATTGATAAATTAATTATTCATAGTCTGTTAAATATAGACATTATTATAAATGAGCATAAAATAGATTTAAATATTATATCGAGAAAAATAACTTATAAAATATCAAATCATATATAATTTGAATGATATTTAAATAATGAATTCAAAAAAATATGTCATCCCTATAGAAATTTTATTTAAGGATATCAAATTTCATAGAAATTTTTTGGTTTTTTGATCTTCACTGAAAGAAAAACCAAAATCTGTATCATTTATTTTGATTTATAGAATTATATTACATTAATAACAAAAATATTTTTTATTCACATTTAAAAAATAATTAATAATTGAAATGAATCCCTACCAAGGAAATATATATCATGAAAAATGCAATATCAACTATAAAAGTCAATGAAATCTCATTGTTGTTCAAGTCTCCACCCCCAAAGAAACAAAAAAACACAGTTTCTTACTGATGCTTCCATCAGAATATAAAATTCATTGCAAAAGACATAAAAACCACTAAATTATCCTTGAAGGCTACTTCGAGCCACCACTAAGACAAGTTAAAATTCAAGATGCCATGATCATCTTGAAAATAAACCCATCATAGGGTAAGTGGTAACCCTGTATTGAATTGTATTATCCCAAAATAGGAAACTCTTTCCCACCCAAGGTAAAATTCAACATGTTAAATTCATATAACCTGAGAATATTAAAAATGGTAGGGAATTAATTTTACTTTTAATCATTATATGATAGATCATTACATAATAATTCATTAATATCCTATCTTTTAATGAACTCATATATATAGATATTTTATTAATTAAATCCCTTAAGTAAAATGAAGTCTTTATAATTAATCTATTTCATTTTATTATTAGTTACATTATTCAAAATTATTAAATTCTTCAACTACTAGTTTTCATTGGAATAATTGATTGTGAAATATTCATCAAATATTATTTCATTATAGTGAATTTGGATGATCATAGGATGAGTTTCGGAAGAATATGGTTCTTATAAACATCCATGAGATCATCCACTCTTAGAAATATCATAGTTGATTTATTTCTCATATAAAGAGCCTTTGGGGTTCATGTAACAAAATATAATCTCCTCTATCATATTCAATAATGAAATATTAAACATTAAATTTCTAGTTTTGATACTGAAAATTTTCTCCCAATATTTTCCATCCATTTCATGGAAAACTAAATGAAAATATTTGATCACAAATATCATCATAGAATAATTAGGTGTTGAGTTTCTGAGAATTAGTCAAAATTACAACATAAACAATTCAATTGAATTTAAAATAGAATCTATCTTAATTATCCACACTACAAACAATGGCATCATCATCATCCATATGAAATCCCTTTAAAATATAAGTCATTCCATTTAATTATTTGTATCCTTGGAAAAATAAAACATAATAAGTGTGAGCTACAATTATTAGAAAGGTTATAAATAAAAAATATCAATTTAATGTCATTTAATATAATACGAATAATATAAGTTTATGATGAAAAAATCATTGCGCATAATTTAATCATTAAATAAATCATTCCATAAATTCCTAGATCATCAAATATGAAAAAGTGGAAAAGGAAAGAGTCATAAAAATAAATTATCAAGATCGATGTGATATTAATCATGTTTATGAGAAATGTAACGCCCCGACCCCAGCTACCCAGAGTCGGTGCATTACTTTGTAAAATTGGCATGATCACAAAAGATCAAGTCTTGAAAGACCGATTAGTTTAGTAGCCTTGGAAACACTAGATAAATTCACAAGTCTTTCATTACATCAAAAAGTAAACAAACTACAATAACATGGTCTTCATAGTCCACAATCATATCCCTTTCTGACTACCCCTGTAAGTCATTCATAAAATACTTCTTCACATCCTGGAAAAATATTAAAACATTGAAAGGGGTGAGCTCAGATGCTCAGTAAGGTTAAAAATATTGTGGAAGCTTTCATAAATAAACATCAAAATTTAAGGCAATGTATAACTAAAACAAAAGCCTTTTAAACTTGAACATCAACATAATAATGCAAAAGTAAAATGAGATAATGCCATTCACTTCTTCACATGGATATTCTACTGGTCGAATAATCACATGCAATATCAATAACCACTTTCATAATGATGGAATGCATAATGCCAGACTATCATAACCACGTAGTCAATGCCTCGTGCCTAGACCACAAATACGATTTTGTCAAGGCCTCATGCCAAGACACTATTTTGTCTCATGAGACCAGCCGATGCATCGAGGAGCTATAGCGGGCTCCACCCGTCACTTATTAAGTCCAATGCATTCCTCATATGAATAGGTTTAAACATATCATAAACCATAACATAATCATATCACATAAAACATGCATAAAGGAAACATAACATTTCCACATTTCAATCACGAGATATCAATACAACACATTGATATAATAAAAACGTTTTAAAACCATTTTCAAAACCAAAATAAAAGAAAGTTAAAACTTTGTATTTATTTTTCATTAAAAAAATGATAGCTTGTAGAGGAAGCCGAAACTCAAATAATGGTCACGGTGGCAGAGAAGTCGTTGTCGCCACATAAGTACGGAAATAAAAACATTCCCTTTTTGTCGTTTAGTAAAACGCTTCGTATAAAAAAGATTCCTTTTGAATAAACGTAAAAGTCAAAGGGGTTTATACACTGTATAAAAGAAATTTGTGTATAAAACAAAATATGCCTCAATGAATGGATATTGAGACAAAGTCCCTTAAAATAAAATATATCCATTATGTGTACTCACTATATGTACACATAAAGAAAGTATAAATACAATATACAACATAATAATATCATGACATAATTTGAAAGTAGGAGATTAACCCAAAGAATGGAAGTTGGGTTAAGAAATTACCTTACAAAGATCATTTTTTAAATAAAATAGATCTATTATGTGTATTAACTATAATTACACATAAATAAAGTACAAATACATGATTTTATATAATAATATCATGACATAATTTGAAAGTAGGTGATTAACCCAAAGAATGGAAATTGGGTTAAGAAGTTCCCTTACAAAGATCATTTCTTTAAATAAAGTAGGTCTATTATGTGTATTCACTATAATTACACATAATGAAAGTCAAAATACAAAATAGGAAATAATAATATCATGACATAATTTGAAAGTAGGAGATTAACCCAAAGAATGGATGTTGGGTTAAGAAATTCCCTTACCTCGTGCCCGACTTGACTCAACCGTTCTTTAACCTCCTGAATAATAAACTAGAGTTAATATATACCTTATTAAGAACCATTTCTAATTTCATTATCCTTTTTATATCACTTATTACAATTTTATGAACATTATGTTATTATTTAAGTTAATAACGGTCGTTTTGTCGATCTTTGTTACTTGAGTCAACAATAAATTTCTTATAATTACAAGTTGTTTATGTGGTAGAATATCCATTATCTCCAGAATTATATTCATGATTTAGATGTCATATATATAATATATATCCATTATATACATTCATTTATAATATTACGTAACATTTAGAGGTAAGAAATGAAATGCACCGTTCATGGAGACGGTAAGCCGTACGTATGCATGAACGCTACTATCATTTCTATTTCATATTTAATGGAACGAAATCATAATGATATAAGTGTATAATATAATTCCAGTATAATATAGTGTATAATACTATTTACTCCATCCTTTATACATCCCACATATGGCATTAACGATTCAAATCACTTTGAGGGGGCGGTAGTCCGCACTTCCTAAAATGAAATTATCATGTTTTACCCATAATGGAAATCATAAAGTATGACATAAAAGAGAAATACAGAAGCATAAGTAAAACATAAACATATTATATATCATATATAAAAATAGTTACATCTTAATGGCCACCTTTGAAGGTGTTATATGAGTGTTGAACAATCATCGTTTCGTGAGGCAGAAATTCACCATCCACAGAAACCGTATGTTCTTTAACCATTAGATGTAGGTGTGTGTAAGTGTAGCTCTAATACTTCTTATAAAAACATCCTAGTATATTTAGGATACTGGTGTTGTTACAAAAGAAATGAATAAAAAGAGTTTAGGGGGTTGGAGAAGAAAAATAAAACAAAACAACATTAGAGAAGACATTACCTCAAAATCGGGTAACTCTTTTTGATTTGAGCCAAAGGCTTCCTTGGGAAGAGTTCTGCCCAAAGTGAGGATTCTAGGAGTAAGAGGGGGATTTTGGGAGATTATTTGGGCAGAGGTTGGCCGATCCAAATGGCTTTAAAGTGTAAATGAGGTGGGAGAGGTGGGGGCCTTTTATAAGTGGAGAGGAGGGGCACTTTTGGAAAGATTGAAATGTTACATTATTACACAATGCTTTTCGGATTCTAAAGGTCCCACACTTATATAATTCGAGGCTAAGGTGATAAGGTTACTATATATCTTCATCCAATAGGCTTTGGACAAGTGTATCTCTGGATTTTGCATTATCTTCTCATTTTATTTAAATCGTTAAATAATGAGGTCATCGCTGCATCATAATGATGTCATAAATAATTTAATTTATTTAATGTCTAAAAATTATAAAACAAATACTATGATGTATGAAATCTTTTTATCTTTCTAATTAATATTTATAATCAAAATTTGGACTTGTGTAACCCCACGTAAAAATTGTTTTAGTAAAACATTTTATGTTTGTGTCATTTTTTACTTTAACATTAAATAAAAGGTGTTTATGTCATTTTCTAACTAAAGTGGCTCCATGGGGTCCCCAAGTTGACCCATGGGTTGTCTTGGTCGGCCATGACTCATCCAATAGGAGTAGGACAAGTTTCATACTCATCTCATATTATTAAAACATTATTTTTACCTTAAACTACACTAATTACCTCTAATCGCGATTAAGAACTTAAAAGATACTATTCACCAAAAATTATTTTAATCTTATTGAACCACATTTTACTTATTAATGACAACCATGTATGTCGGATGTTTGAAAATCAAATAACCGATGTGGTAATATTTCATTTAAATGAAAAATCAGTTATTTAACTACCACTTAGTGGTTTCACTATTCATCAAAAATTGAAGTTTTTCAGAACAAAGCCAAAATTTCACCCTAAGCTATAATTGATATTCCGAATTAAAAAATGATGTATATTTTACAAAATTCCAAACATATAAGTTGCATTAATTAATTTTATTATTAATTCCCACTGTTACAACAAATAGCGTGTTTTTAAGAAACAATTTATATCAAAAGATTGGCAATTGTTTATGTCCAATTTCAATGTTAAATGAATTTTAATGACCACCATTGGATAAAATTGTAAAAATATATTCTAATTATACTTTAAAACCACTAAATAGTATAATTAATCACTATAAATTATTTTGATTAAAAAAGTTGTTTTTAAGTATTTTTCACTATTCATATAAAATTAGAAGTTCTCAGAAAAATACCAAAAATTCAACATAGGATAATTTCGATATTATGATTACAAAAATGAAGTCCATTTTGAAATATAAGATATCTATAATTTTAAAAAGTGGTTATTACTATTCATAACGGCTACTTTGATTAGTCACGGTGTTTTAGAACTCGAACTTGCGTACAATGCAAGCTATTGCATTATTGAAAGAGAGGCGTATCGTGGAAGCTCGGGGTGTTACATTATCCCCTCCTTCAATAAATTGCATCCTCGCCATTTGATATTTTTCTTTGAAAATAAAAGGTTGAAAAGGGAAAATACCTTTGAGGAAAACCCACATCGGAAATAAGGTTAATAAATATATAACATTAAAAGAAGGCAGGATAAGTACAAAGGTCACCCGATATAGCCCATTCTAGGATTCTATGAAAATATGGATATGGAAGAAAAACAAACCATCAAGGTCTGATGGAGAGTTATAGAAAACAGGATTAGGAGAATGTTTAACCACAAGAAAATCACAAACTTGTGATTGGTTAAACGGTCATTGAATCCCCAGTTGGAAAAGTTAACCGACAAAATTTTTGTTTTAAGTTACCTTTTATAATGTTGAGGAATTTATTTAGGAGATTTACAAAGAACGTAAGGGAATATACATACTCGTTATGTATACTTTCATTCGTTAATATATTTTTACCACAAACCCAACTTTTACTCCAAATGGTAACAGAACTCAAAAATATTCTATTTATCCTAATTGTATAAGGTTCTAAATGTTAAAACATACCATTTAGATTAGTAAAACTATTTTGTAATAACCAGGGACTTCCTGTAGGCTAGTGGTAGGAAATAAAGGCTTGTCGCACTATGGTTGTGGGTTCGATTCCTGCAGCTTTGTCCGACGCGATGGGTTATTCCGCACCCTGCAGGTTGTCCTTTTCCTAAAAATATAGTACTATACTATTCCAAAAATAATCTTCATAAATGTTTTAACCTTAAACAATACTATCAAAAGTTCAACTTAATCCACTCCAACCATTATAGTTATCCAAAATATCTTCGTCCAGACTTTCTCTAAAAGGTCTCTAAATTCCAAAATCAATTGTAACATCAGATTCCCCAAACAAAGAAAAGTTTCTCTTATTATCACATACTAAAAATATGATTACCTTAATCATATTAAATCCTTACTGAAATCAACAAGTACTATAGTACAATCCTTATATATATATATATATCTCATTATTCTAATAACCATAATATAATCCATGAGTCCAAAAGCACCATTACATTAGTTATTCTGCTTCAACTGTAGTAACAGTATATGATTTTCCTTGATCCCTTGGCCTTTTCTGAGGTAAGTTTCCTTGACGCTTAGGACATTCATTTGCATAATGACCCATTTCTCTACAATTGTAGCATTCAACTTTGATAGCCTCTTTCTTTCCCTTGGAATCACGAGCCTGGTGACCCTTTTCTCCACATTTATAACAAACTCCCATTCATTTTAGGCACGTACCAGGGTGATTCTTCCCACAATTATCACATAATGGAAAATCCTTCTTTCCCTTTTTCCCTTTATCTGTCTCTTGTTCCCCCGTTCTCTTCTTCTCTTGCTTTACTTTGTTGTCATAAGACTTAGAGAATTCCTTTTCTGTCTTGATAGCACACGAGACAATATCTTCGTATGATGAGAAGGATTGTGATACTAAAGCTCAACGGAGAAATGGTTTTAACCCATCAAAGAAACGATCAATCTTACTCCTTGGGTTACGTATATAATTGGCAGCATGCCTCGCTAACCTTGTAAAGTTAGCCTCATACTTTGCGACATTCTCACCCTCCTTCTGCCTCAAACTCAGAAATTGCCTTTCCATATCTGCTCGATGGTCACGAGGAAAATATTTTTCTAAGAAAATCTCTTTGAACTCCCTCCATTCCATATTAGATACGTCATCATCTTCCTTTGTGTTTTGAATCAGCGACCACCACTGATCGACATCTCCAGTGAGGCGGTAAACTGCCATGACAACCTTCTCCCTTCCGCTACTCCCCTAGGCATGGAATATTTTCTCTAAGGAATTTATCCATTGCTCAGCTACAGTAGGATTTGTACTCCCATTGAAGGTTGGTGGTTGTTGCCTCCTGAAACGGTCTAGCATTGATCCTCCACATTGCGGATCAGGGTTCTCCATACGAGTAAGGTTATAATTCATAACCTGCGTGAGTTGTCCCAGTACGGTGAGAAGCTGATCAGCACCAGTTGTATCTCCAAATCCACAATAATTATCTTCAGCAGGAGGGAAATCCCTACACGGAGTTCGAGCATTGATACAGTTTCCATTCCTTCCACTAGGCGCCATTTCTAAACAATGGCATAAACTAGATTAGTTTATGAATCAAAATACATAATTCCATACTTGTTAAACACTTTACATAAATTGAATTATTTATGGATATAATCCATAATCATAAAAAGAAATGCTTTCTTTGAGGAAGTATGTACTCATAACCCTTCATAGTGGTTTGTAAATAAAATGAGAATTATCCTAAGCATATCCCCCGGGAGTGTCGTAACCAAGAGTGCAGCAAGGCCCGTTTTCGTGCACCAGTTCCCGTTCGAGTCTAGCTCAAAGCAGTGTTTTCGGGTTTTACCCCTAGGTACATCTGTGCCAGAGCCGCCTCTACCTGCTCGTATCCAGACAGGGATGTATTGTTCGGAAAACTCATAACATCTCTATAATACCAAAATTCTAGGAAGTTCTTCTATACCAATCCTCAAGGTCTATCTTAGGTCTACGTTCTCTAATCAGAGTTTATCTAAATCTATCTTCCAAGGTTAGTACTAAACTGCCTCTGATACCAACTGTAACGCCCCGACCCCAGCTACCCAGAGTCGGTGCATTACTTCGTAACATTGGCATGATCACAAAAGATCAAGTCTTGAAAGACCGATTAGTTTAGTAGCCTTGGAAACACTAGATACATTCATAAGTCTTTCATTACATCAAAAAGTTAACAAACTACAATAACATGGTCTTCATAGTCCACAATCATATCCCTTTCTGACTACCCCAGTAGGTCATTCATAAAATACTTCTTCACATCCTGGAAAAATATTAAAACATTGAAAGGGGTGAGCTCAGATGCTCAGTAAGGTTAACAATATTGCAGAATCTTTCATAAATAAACATAAAAATCTAAGGCAATGTATAACTAAAACAAAAGCCTTTTAAACTTGAACATCAACATAATATGGCAAAAGTAAAATGAGATAATGCCATTCACTTCTTCACATGGATATTCTACAGGTCGAATAATCACATGAAATATCAATAACCACTTTCATAATGATGGAATGCATAATGCCAGACTATCATAACCACGTAGTCAAGGCCTCGTGCCTAGACCACAAATAAGATTTTGTCAAGGCCTCGTGCCAAGACACTATTTTGTCTCATGAGACCTGCCGATGAATCGAGGAGCTATAGCGGGCTCCACCCGTCACTTGTTAAGTCCAATGCATTCCACATATGAATAGGTTTAAACATATCATAAACCATAACATAATCATATCACATAAAACATGCATAAAGGAAACATAACATTTCCACATTTCAATCACGAGATATCAATACAACGCATTGATATAATAAAAACGTTTTCAAAACCATTTTCAAAACCAAAATAAAAGAAAGTTAAAACTTTGTATTTATTTTTCATTAAAAAAATTGATGGCTTGTAGAGGAAGCCGAAACTCAAATAATGGTCACGACGGTGGAGAAGTCGTTGTCGCCACATAAGTACGGAAATAAAAACATTCCCTTTTTGTCATTTAGTAAAACGCTTCGTATAAAAAATATTCCTTTTGAATAAACGTAAAAGTAAAAGGGGTTTATACACTGTATAAAAGAAATTTGTGTATAAGACAAAATATGCCTCAATGAATGGAGATTCAGACAAAGTCCCTTAAAATAAAATATATCCATTATGTGTATTCACTATATGTACACATAAAGAAAGTATAAATACAATATACAACATAATAATATCATGACATAATTTGAAAGTAGGAGATTAACCCAAATAATGGAAGTTGGGTTAAGAAATTCCCTTACAAAGATCATTTTTTAAATAAAATAGATCTATTATGTGTATTAACTATAATTACACATAAATAAAGTACAAATATATGATAGTATATAATAATATCATGACATAATTTGAAAGTAGGTGATTAACCCAAAGAATGGAAATTGGGTTAAGAAGTTCCCTTACAAAGATCATTTTTTTAAATAAAGTAGGTCTATTATGTGTATTCACTATAATTACACATAATGAATGTCAAAATACAAAATAGGAAATAATAATATCATGACATAATTTGAAAGTAGGAGATTAACCCAAAGAATGGATGTTGGGTTAAGAAATTCCCTTACCTCGTGTCCGACTTGACTCAACCGTTCTTTAACCTCCTGAATAATAAACTAGAGTTAATATATACCTTATTAAGAACCATTTTGAATTTCATTTTCCTTTTTATATCACTTATTACAATGTTATGAACATTATGTAATTATTTAAGTTAATAACGGTCATTTTGTCAATCTTTGTTACTTGAGTCAACAATAAATTTCTTATAATTACAAGTTGTTTATGTGGTAGAATATCCATTATCTCCAGAATTATATTCATGATTTAGATGTCATATATATCATATATATCCATTATATACATTCATTTATAATATTACGTAACATTTAGAGGTAAGAAATGAAATGCACCGTTCATGGAGACGGTAAGCCGTACGTATGCATGAACGCTACTATCATTTCTATTTCATATTTAATGGAACGAAATCATAATGATATAAGTGTATAATATAATTCCAGTATAATATAGTGTATAATACTATTTACTCCATCCTTTATACATCCCACATATGGCATTAACGATTCAAATCACTTTGAGGGGGCGGTAGTCCGCACTTCCTAAAATGAAATTATCGCGTTTTACCCATAATGGAAATCATAAAGTATGCCATAAATGAGAAATACAGAAGCATAAGTAAAACATAAACATATTATATATCATATATAAAATTATTGACATCTTAATGGCCACCTTTGAAGGTGTTATATGAGTGTTGAACAATCATCGTTTCGTGAGGCAGAAATTCGCCATCCACAGAAACCGTATGTTCTTTAACCATTAGATGTAGGTGTGTGTAAGTGTAGCTAGAATACTTCTTATAAAAACAACCTAGTATATTGAGGATACTGGTTTTGTTACAAAAGAAATTAATAAAAAGAGTTTAGGGGGTTGGAGAATAAAAATAAAACAAAACAACATTAGAGAAGACATTACCTCAAAATCGGGTAACTCTTTTTGATTTGAGCCAAAGGCTTCCTTGGGAAGAGTTCTGCCCAAAGTGAGGCTTCTAGGAGTAAGAGGGGGATGTTGGGAGAGTATTTGGGCAGATTTTGGCCGAGCCAAATGGCTTGAAAGTGTAAATGAGGTGGGAGAGGTGGGGGCCTTTTATAAGTGGAGAGGAGGGGCACTTTTGGAAAGATTGAAATGTTACATTATTACACAATGATTTTCGGATTCTAAAGGTCCCACACTTATATAATTCTAGGCTATGGTGATACGGTTTCGAAATATCTTCATCCAATAGGCTTTGGACAAGTGTAAGCCTTGGATTTTTCATTATCTTCTCATTTTATTTAAATCGTTAAATAATGAGTTCATCGCTGCATCATAATGATGTCATAAATAATTTAGTTTATTTAATGTCTAAAAATTATAAAAAAAATACTATGATGTAGGAACTCTTTTTATCTTTATAATGAATATTTATAATCAAAATTTGGTCTTGTGTAACCCCACGTAAAAATTGTTTTAGTAAAACATTTTATGTTTTTGTCATTTTTTACTTTAACATTAAATAAAAAGTGTTTATGTCATTTTCTAACTAAAGTGGCTCCATGGGGTCCCCAAGTTGACCCATGGGTTGTCTTGGTCGGCAATGACTCATCCAATAGGAGTAGGACAAGTTTCATGCTCATCTCATATTATTAAAACATTATTTTTACCTTAAACTACACTAATTACCTCTAATCGCGATTAAGAACTTAAAAGTTACTATTCACCAAAAATTATTTTAATCTTATTGAACCACATTTTACTTCTTAATGACAACCATGTATGTAGGATTTTTGAAAATCAAATCACCGAAGTGGTAATATTTCATTTAAATGAAAAATCAGTTATTTAACTACCACTTAGTGGTTTCACTATTCATCAAAAATTGACGTTTTTTAGAACAAAGCCAAAATTTCACCCTAAGCTATAATTGATATTCCGAATTAAAAAATGATGTCTATTTTACAAAATTCCAAACATATAAGTTGCATTAATTAATTTTATTATTAATTCCCTCTGTTACAACAAATAGCGTGTTTTTAAGAAACAATTTATATCAAAAGATTGACAATTGTTTATGTCCAATTTCAATGTTAAATTAATTATAATGACCACCATTGGATAAAATTGTAAAAATATATTCTAATTATACTTTAAAACCACTAAATAGTATAATTTATCACTATAAATTATTTTGATTAAAAAAGTTGTTTTTAAGTATTTTTCACTATTTATAAAAAATTAGAAGTTCTCAGAAAAATACCAAAAATTCAACATAGGCTAATTTCGATATTACGATTACAAAAATGAAGTCCATTTTGAAATATAAGATTTCTATAATTTTAAAAAGTGGTTATTACTATTCATAATGGCTACATTGATTAGTCACGGTGTTTTAGAACTCGAACTTGCGTACAATGCAAGCTATTGCATTATTGAAAGAGAGGCGTATCGTGGAAGCTCGGGGTGTTACAAGAAACATTATAAAACCATAATTAGAAAATAAAACAATTATTGGTAACATGGATAATCATATTCATAAAACCCATTTAGAACCCTTTTAATTAGAATAACGACATTATTGAATTACATTATCATCATTACCCAATGCATTGGATCCCTATTTGGGAACACCCATTGTATAAGCTATAATAGGCTAACTAGGTGATATCTAAGATACCCCATTTGTAATATCTAATACAATTACCTAGGACAACCCATGTTTATACTATAATGGGATTACCCATCCATATCTGCGGTACCTTGTATTTATATAATGTTGAAGAACCACAACATGAATAAAGTGAATATTTCATTATAAACTTACAAAAACACTATTTATTATATTTATTACATGATTTACCCATTAAAAAATGAGTTTCATTTTAATAATATTGAAAACCAATTAACCCAAGGAAAATAATGAGATCCCATTAAAATGTCTTTGAAATATGTTTAACTGATTGGAATGAAACAATTTCCATAAGAATGAATATATAATATGGTTATCTCGTGGAAAAGATACATGTTCCATAATAATTTCATGGAAACCATCTTAATCCAACCTGATAATGAATAAGGATGGTATCACTATAAAATCTCCCTAATGCAACATATTTAACCAAAAGGGTTTTTTTATTAATAAATGTACATTTGTTAAAAATATGATTAAATTGTTTTGGTGGAAAACACACAATCTATTTTTATAATACAATTTTCAAAACATAAAACACTTTGAAAATCCACTTACTTGAAAATAATTTTTAAATAACAACAATTTTTTGAATATTAATAAAACGTTTTCATTAAAAATGACCTTCTGTACTTTCAATGATGATTCAATGAAATGTTCATAATGATAATGGATTATTCCATACATTCCATAAATAACATTCTTTTTACAATGTATGAAGGTTAGAAAAATGACCTAATAACAAAGAGGCATGAATATTCCATTAAAAACAATTCTTAAAATTACTTTTTTTTAAATTTTATAAATATATTATTTTCAAATGGTTAAAAATAATTTTCAAATATTTTTTTATCATACATGGTTTTGAAATAAAATATATTTCGTACAGAAGAGAGAAATAAAGTCGAAAATTATTAATACCATATTATAAAGTATTATTGGTACCAAAGAGTGTAAAAAGGACAATATTACATAAAAATATCATTAATAACTAGATGATAATGGATTTCATGATAGTTATAATATTTACACATCAGAACATAATCGTATACAATCCTAAAAGATGATAAAATTTTAACCAAAGTCTTATATTACATTTGTTAATTGGAATTATAATTACCATAAAAGAATAATATTAAATGAAACATAAAATATAATGAAAATAATATTATTCATTAAGGAAAATTTCAAAGGGAATTTATAAAAACCTTATTCAAGAATATTGTTATATTATATAAACAACATCTCAAAAATAGAAAATTGTGACATAAATACCTTGCCGCATTTCTAACTAGAAATCTTAACCCACATGAAATGGAAATCCTAAAATGTATATTTAAATCCTCATATATTAAATTATAATAACATTAAAATATATTATTTTTAATCATACAAACCACACACCCTCATAGAATGGGTGGATGTAACAGTCTTCATTGTATGAGAACCCACTCAAAAAATGGGTTGTTGACTCTTTATGATTCTATTTTGTTTTCTATATTCATCGTGACTTTTTAACAATAATTTATTATTTTCAATAAACAATTATTTGAATCAAAAACTTTTAAAAACTAAATTACAACTTTTTAATGTCTATTTTTATTTTTATTTCAATTATAAACCTGATATATATAAATACTTAATTAATTTGGTTTAAAATAGATTTTTTGACAATATTTAAATTATATATCAAAAATGGTATTGGTAGGTTTAATATGGTCTATGACGTAATTATTTATTTATATCTAGAATAATAATCTTGAAATAAATATCATATTTATAGAAAACATATTATTTTGAAACCCATCATGAATTATGGTAATGAGAATTTATCTAATGTTATTGTCATAGAGATGGTAGGTCGCATGTATGCATGAGTGACACTTCCCCTTTTCAATTATCATTATAAAAATAATGTTAGAAACATTAAATCATTAAATAATGATAATTATATCATAAATTAAATAATAATTAATCAAATGTACTTTTTAAAATTACTACTATGATGTAAAAGGAATCACATCGCATTGAGGAGGTGGTAATCAATACATCCACGAATGATGTTATCAGTTTTTCCTTTTATGAAAATTCAATAATCATGATTATATATTATACTTATAGAAAGATAACTATTTTATTTATAACATATTTATTTCATATATAAATTTATTAATATTACCCTTATTTACTTCTATGTAAAACGTCAATGAAAAATGCTTCACATCGCTTCGCAAGGAGGAAGTCCACCGTACACACGCGCGAAATTATTGTATCCCTAAAGGTATGGAATGTAAAAAATTATATGTATGATATAATGAAAATAGAGGTGTAATTATTTTATAAATATCATAAATATAGTATATATCAATTATTACTCCATTCATTGAGAAGGGGTATTTAAATGATGAACGACATCAGTTCACAAAGTGATAGTCCATTATAAAAATAAATGATTATTTTGTAACAAATTTGATGTAAGTGTGTGTGTTGGTAGGTAATAAACTCAACATATCAAAATATAAGTATATTTAGGACACTTATTTTGTTATATAATCATGTTATAATAATAATTTAATTGGTTGGTGATAGAAATAAAACTATAAATTCTAAATGATGTACGTAACCTTTTCTTCAGGTAACTACTTTTTGTCTGAACCAAAACCCCTACTAGATTTTATTTATCCCCAATGTTAGGACTTGAGGATGATATGAGGGATGTTTTAAATTGATATAGTAATATATCTAATGAATCAAAGGGCTTTATATGAGTCAATATGTGAGGGGTGTGAATTCCCTTATATAGTTGAGTAGGAGAGCAATTCTTGTAAATATTCAAAATAATTCAATATTGGGAGGTCAAAATAAACTAATATGGATCCAAAATTTATAATTAACCCGTAAAATGAATGATATGGTGATAAAAACCTATTTATAATTATTTACCACAAGTTCTAATCATTTAATTCATTACGATCGATGGTTCCCTTTTTTCTTTTTTAGTTTTTCAATAAGGTAAACGATTTTCTAACCTAAATAATTTATAAATTACTAAATTATTAAAGTGATTAATATTATAAATTTTAGAGCCACTAATTCAAAATATTAAATAAAAATTATATATTATAAATTATATACTTTTTAAGTTAATTTTAACTGAAGCACATCTAAAATGAAAACACACTAATTTAACCATAATTGACGTAACATTGTTTTTTCAATTTAGGGTTCAATATGTTAATTATAAATGATAAATTGTTCCATTAATGAAACTTGTTTTATATATATAAAAATTTATATATCACTTGGAATAAGGAATTATTTTTAATAAATTAAAATCATTTAATAAAATATCAATTAATATAAAGTAACATTAATGTCAACTTATACAATTTTTTAAATAACAACTAAACACATCAAGAAAAATATATATGTTGAATATATTAAGTAAAATTTTTTGTAAAAAGATATATTCAGCTAAACAATTAATCGTTGAAAATAATTAATTCAATTTACATAAATTTTAATATTTTAAGCATCATCTATTTTTTAATTAGTAAGTAAACAATTATAACGTTCCCATTTCTTAATATTTGTATGTAATTATTTCATATATAAAATTTAAAAATAAATTATCATGATAGATATGAATCCTTTCTATTTTTAAATTATACATAAAAAAATATGTTTTATTTTCCATATATGAAGGCATTATAGATATTAAAGGAAAAAGTGTTCCAATTTGTCTTTTTCTTTACATTACTTATTATACGAGCCACATTCATGAACTATTGTATTAAAAACACTCTAAAAATTTATCTTTTTGTAAAAAGGGTCTATTGATCTCCATAAAATGTGATTTAGATATTTTTTTAGGGCATTTCCTTATTATGATTAAATAATAATCCCTTGGTAATCTTATTTTTACCATAATCATTATAATTAAATTTTACTTTATTCACTAATCATATATGTAAAAAATTAAGATGAATTTATTAAACCATAAAAATTATTGTTATTACAGATATAAAACCCATATTTTCAAATTCAATTCCAATAGTTGTAAAATTTTTAATTAAATATTAATCACGTAGATGCGATGAGACATTGGGGTTTCAAGAACAGTAGTTGTTTTAGAAAAAGATGATTCCATATTATTTCAATGAGTAATAGTAACAATTTAATGAAAATAAAATAATATTTATTAATATATATTATATTTATTATATTTAAAAAATATATACTATTGTATACTATTTTAATTAATTAAATATTGAAATCATTATGCATTTTGAAGAGGTTTTCAGAAAACCCCATTGATAAACCAAAAAATCATATACAAATTACGAATATTTTTTAAAAAAAATAACTAAATATAAATAAATAATAAATAGGTTAATTGAATACATTTTAAAAACAAAAATATTCATTTAAATTGATTAATTTATCGAAAATATAATATGTTTAAAAAATATCATTTTCACTATTCACTGAAATATTTTTTTTAAAATAAAAAAAACATCACCGAAAGAAAATATTAATATTCCGATTCATAAAATTAATTTTTTTTATAAAATAAATTTTCTGAATTTTCTGAATATTTATTATAGTAGTTTTTCATGATAATCAATAAAAATAATTTTTCAAGTAAACGTTCATTTAAATAGAAAAATCACATTACTAAAATGGATTGATTATTTACTAAATATTTATAAATAATTTGTATTTGTTGATATATGTATATATATATATATCATAATGTAGTGGATACTTATCATATCCACCAATTTAATGACTAGGTTGTATTGGTAATAATGGGTTGTTTATGTATGGTGTTGCATGTTAAATACTCTATTAATCATAAAAATATCAGGGTTTAACCAAATACAAGATGAAATGAGTATTGTACATGACTGAAGATAAAATTATTGTCTCATGTCCTTTACATTATTTAATATAATTTTCTTCTTTTAACTTCTTGTAGTGTTACATCCTCCCCAATTTAATGTATTGTGTCCTTGTAATTTGAAAATTATATCGGTAATCATTGGATAGAATTTTGAGAATAATATTTTTAAAACCTTAATCATAAAAAGGATTAATAAAACGTTTTATTAATAATAATTAAATGTAAGTAATAATTTCATATGTAATAACACAACAGTATTTTTCAAATAGTGTATCATAGTTGTAAATGATGGAAAATCATAAATAATTATTGAGTTTTAATGAGGCCATTGATCCCATATAAGTGAATGATCAATGAAATGATGTGGGGATAAATCCATAAATATGTAATGATCGAAAAGGACATTGTCCCATCTGAATTAAAGGATCTATTAAATTAATTTTGTTTTTGATATAATTTTCATATTATTAAGGAATTAAGTTACAGTCTAGACATGAATAATACAGAAATATACATACATGACTAGTATAAATTAATCATTTAATTAATTTACCCCACAATATAATATTTTTCCATATATAATTTCTATTAATGAAGAATCTATAATTATTTACGAACAAAAATTGTCTTTTAAAGGACCAAAAACCCTATAATCATAATATGATATCCATTTTATGTTTAGAATACACCCAAAAAATGGTTTCACATAGTTTGATGATTTATAAAACGAAACTCCATACATTAATCTCCAATATATAGTATGAATTATTAAGTCCATGTCATTCCATAAATTATAATACATAAAATTTATCAAATATTTCTAGACTATATTATGAGCAGAATGATTTGAAGGATTAAAAGATAGTTCAATAGTTATTACTCCAATAAAATATCCACTATTTTTTAAATAAGAAAAATATTTACATATAAAAATATCATTCTAAATAGGAAATGAAATAAGACAATGGTAGGTCCTACACACTTTTCATCCACTGATTATGGGTTCGAGCACCATGTACATGCTAAATACGGCTAGTTGTCACACGACCTTCGGCATTTCATTTTTTAGGCATGGAAAAGAATTATTCCTTAAATATCACATTCTGCTGAACCTATGGGTTACAAATACCCCATCCCAGTATACTTCCTCCGAAAAATTTCATCAACCACTTTAACATCTCATCACATAATGAATCATTGGATGTCTAGCACTTTGAACTTATTTTCATCCTTCTGTTTATAGACCTATAAAAATATACATAGCTCTTAAGATAACTTCACATTGTTTCATCATAATCTCTAACAAATACTACAAATATAGAATTTATCTGTGCTAGAAAAGTTCTATTAATCAAGGGGAAGATATGGGGTTCCTTTTATCAGCTCTAAAAAAAGAGCAAATATAATGGTCCTTTATCAGCAATTTTTTAGAACCGATAAAAGACCCTTTATCATATCTTTTTTAAGAACTGATAAAATGTAAAAATAAATAAATAAAAATTAAAAATAATCTATAATGTTGGGGTGATTTTAACAGTGCTTGACCCCCTATCAGCACTAGGGGGATCCCCCTCCCTCTCACTACAAATTTCACTCACCGGTGACTCCCCATCCAACTTGCCTGCTTGCCCTTACTTCGACCAGAACTAAAACCCGAGACCTCCCCCCTTGTGTTCTGGCACCTTTATCATCAATCCATTTAGTTTTTCTCTCTATTTAATTATATATATATTTATATATGTATATATATATATATTTGTATACTAATATAGATTCATACTAATATAAATATATTTAGTTTTATTAATACATAAATATTTATTCATATATTAATATATATATATATATATATTTGTATATTAATATATTTATATCAATATATATATATATATTTAGTTATAATTTTTAATCTATATATTTATTAGTATATTAATATATATTTATAAGATTAGTTTAAAATAAAGTAATAAAATATTTTTTAATGCGTGTTTATAAATAAATTAACACATCATACATACATATATTGAATGAACACACAGACAATCACACACAAACACACACATATTTACAAATAAATACATATATACGAGTATCTGAAAATCCATAGAATGGTTAAATGACCATAACTTCGAATACATAAGATTATTTCAACTCCACAACTAGTCAAATTGAAAACAATTAAACAATATTCGATATTAAATGTTGTACAGGCCAAGCGAACATCCGGATCAGATATCATAACTGTTTGAATGTTATAAAAATCAGAGTATCTCAACTAAAAACTCTATTTTGAAGACTTTATAGGCCTTTGTTGGCCTTGGAAAATGTGATATATGGTTTCCTTGGGTCACTACCAGTTATAGTTCGTCAGAGGCTTCGATTTGATTTGTTTTAGAGATCAAACAGAAACCTTAATAAAAAATTATGGTCATTTGAAGTTTGAGTTACATTTTCTACTAATTTTTTATCTTTTATTAATTTTGTTATTTTTTGTGCCTTAAAATTGATATTAAATGATTATTAGTCTATGATAATTAGAAATTTATTAATTAATAATATTTTCATAATATTTTAAATCCATTTTCCCTAAATTTAATATATATTAAATGTAATAGGCTATTTATACTTATCTAAAATATATTTAAAAAATATTATATATATATATATCAATATATATCCATATATTATATTTCAAGAAAAATTAATTTCTCAAAATATACACTTTTTCAGTGCTAGGAAAAAGAGATGATAAATCCCCCCTTATTGGTACTACTGAAAAAGCGTTAACAAACAGGTCCCCTTTAACATGCTAAAAAAGGGGTGATAAAATGTGGTGCTGTGGAAACCCAATTTTGTGGCAGTGAATTTTTTCTTAATTGAAAATTGATTCCCACTTTAACATTCCAGAATACACACTCCTAGATTCGATGCTGAAATAGTAAACATTAAATTTGATACATTGATGTAGATAATTGTGATAAAAAAATATTTTATCCATGACTTAGAACACCATAAGGAAAAACTAGTTCACATAAAACCTATAATACCTTTTTATGTTTAGATATAAGAAGAAATAACAAAATACACATATATAAAAAATTTGAAGACTTTAATAGATAATTTCTCTCATATAAGACATCTTTATATTAGGACATCATCATCATTAATGTGAAGTCCCATATAGACAAAACTCCTTTATCATCATTCATTATAACATGGGGAAAATAAAACAAATGATGCGGGAGATCAACATATCATTAAGGGTAAATATTTGTGTTAGGAACTGAATTTTGTTGCTGATCATAAGAAGATACTAAGGGTGTGACAATATGATCAGATCAAATGATAGAATCAAAAAATAAATATTACCCATAAATACATGGATTATAAAATATGATAACATGGAATAATATTGAATCATCAAAATAAATAATCATGAGATATGTGACATAAATATTAATCATGATATGATTTGTAAACCCATAAGAATATATTAATCAATTTTCATAACACGGATCATAATATTTGTAAATAAAAATTTTGAAACCCAATTAATTAGATTAATCATACTGACGACTTATAATATAATCATTACCCAATTCATAGGATCGCTATCTGGGAACACCCATCACAAAAGCTCTATTGGGGTCACCCAGTTCTATCTGGGCCACCCATGCATAATCTATAATTAGAGTACCTGGAAATATCAGGGACACCCCATTATTATGTTGTACAAGGCTTACTCGATGTTATCTAACCCACCCCATGTTTAAATAATGTCTTAGAACCACAACATGAATAAATTAAATATTTCACCATTAACTCCTAGAACCCATAATATTCAATTTATAACATTATTTAACTATGGAAAATAATTTTAATTTATGTTAATCTATTTGAATCAAAATTATCTTGTGGAAATGAAATGGGTTATATAAAAATCTCCTTGAAACAAGGTTATATTTTTGAAAGGAAACATATTCAATTACAATCTCTTTGAAACATTGTTATCCAGAGAAAAAAATGTGTTCTATAAAATACTAATTGAAACAATATTAATCCTTCCTGAGAAGCATTATAGATGGTATCCTTAAAAAATCCCCCAATTTTATCATAAGTAAAAGCAAGGTATTTTGATTTTGATGAATTTAAATACCTTAAAAAATATCATTAAAAACATGTTAAGGAAAATATGCTATTAATATTGAAAATTACATTTCAAAACATAAAATATTTGGAAATGTATTATTTTGGAATGTTATTTTAATAATCTATGAGATTATATAATTTTACAAAAAAATTTCCTTAAAATAACATCATACCCATTCAACATATTTATTAAATAAATGGTGGTCATGTCATTGGGTAATTCTTTCATTCCATTATGAACATTAACTTTATATGGTAAAAGGTTACAAAGCACCTTGATTGGAACAATAAAATAATATTACATTGAAAATATTTTTCTGAAAAAATTATGTAAAAAATTCATGAATAAATCATTTTAAAATGGATGAATAAAATTTTGAAAACATTTTTGGAAAACATGTTTTTGGAAGAAAATAGATTTTTGATCGAAGAGAGAAATAATGTCAGATCTCTTTGAAATCATTTCCCAATTATTATAAACAACAAAGAGTGTGATATTTTATTATTAAATGAAAATATAATAAGAAAAAGAAGGTATGAGAATTCATAAGAATTTTTAGATTTCATCATTAGATACCTAATCATAAGGAATCCCGATTAATGAAGATGTCCCATAAAAAATACTATTACCACTTTTTAAATATTGAATCGTAATACCCATGATAAATTAAAGTTAAATGAAACAAATAATATATTTAAATATATCTATATTTATGATATAACATGTAAAGGGGGACTTATACAGACCGCATGAAATATGATAAGTTTATAAAAAAAATGCTTTAAAAAAAATAAAATTTTGAAATAAATCCTTCACTACTTTGGTAACATTGAAACTGTAAACCATACGAAAGAGATATACTAAAATTGTTATATAAATTTCCATTATTTATAATATAATTGTATTAAAATACATTTATGGTTATTATATAGGCAATATAATAAAAATAAGTTGTGAATTTAACATTTATCTCACAAAAATAATGGTCTGATAAGAAAAACACATACCTTGAGCTTAGTTTAACCCCCTTGTACATTATATTCTTAAATAGTAAATTTATTTTTAATATTTACATGAATGAAAAAAAATTCAATGTTTTCTATTAATTTTATTACACATAAATAATATTATATATAATTACGTAATAAATTATGTTTAAGTCATATGTTTTGAAAGTATTAGGTTTTTTGGAAAAAATGACTTTGGTTAGTTGACTACGGTAAATGAGGGGATTTTTTAATATACACACAATAATGATCCTTAATAATTATAATATTTATTCATAAAATTTAATTTTTTATCCCACAATAAACTATGGTTATGAAAAATGCTCAAACGTTTTTATCATAGAGATGGTAAGCTATATATAAGCTTGAGTAACATTTCTATTTTTCAATTATCATTATCGAAAGAAGGATAATAACATTATAACATATCATAATGATTATTATATGATAAATAAAATATTATTTAGTCATATATACTTATATATAGACTTTTTCTGAAATAAAATCTCTCACATTACTTCAAGGAGGTGGTAGTCGATATATCCACGAACTACATTATCACTTTTTCTATTTGTGAAATGGTAACAAAGAAAATGATATATTAAATTTTGAGAAATATAATTATTCCATGAATATCATAATGATTTAATTTATATATTATATATTTTTTATTATTAGTAATTTTTCCTTCCATGTTATACGTTAGTGAAAAACACTCTCATATATTTGTAAGGTAGTAGCCCGCCATATATGTGATCAATGTCATCATATTCCTTAAGATATAGAATGTAAAAAATTTATGTATGATATAATGACTCAAGAGGTATAATTATTTATTAAATATCATATACAAACTCTATATTAATCATTACTCCCATCCTCGAGAGGAGGTAATGGATAAACAAAGGACATTAGATTCTGCTGTGGTAGACAACGTAGACATGATAGATGATTTCATAACCCATTTGATGTATTTTTTGTGGTTATAGGATGGAAACATAACATAAATATATCTCAATATATTTTTCAGATTCTATGGTTATTATATAATCCTTGTGTAATTATATTTTATGGGGATGTTGAACGAAATAAAAAACTTTAATTGATGAACGTTACCTCTTCTTCGAGTAACTCTTTTTGGTTTGAACCAAACAAAATCCTTGTTTTTATTTATAAAAAAATTATTATACTAGGATTATATTAGGGATTTTGTGAATTTATTTTTCTTGTCATTTAAAAGAAAGAAATGGTTTCAGTTATATGAAAATTGAGGGGTGTGTGTACCCTTTTGTACTTGAGTAGGAGTGGTAATTTTGTAAATAAAAAAATGTTGTCACTATTTGGAGGTAATATATACATAATTTGGCTCAAATATTGATAATTAAATGTGTTTATTAATGACATGGTAGATAAAAACATTCACTGCTCAGTGGAATGCATGTTTTATACATTTTTTTCCCTTAAAACATATGTTTTAATTTTTTTCCATCAATTTTCATTAAGGTAACTAGTTTTATAAACTAAATAAATTTTAAAAATATATAAATTAAATTTATATAAATTTGAAAATTTATACCCACATATTTGAATAAAAGAATATATATAATAAATTAAGAAACACTTGTGGTTTTGAAATTAACATTCCAAAAATAACCTTTTATGTGCAAAAACACTACTTTAACCCTAAATGAGAAAAAAAATGTTATTTAAATTTATGGAGAAATACATTTTTTTTATAAAAGATAAATTATTCATTGAATGGAA
The DNA here is from genome assembly GCA_963277665.1 of Viscum album. Lineage (NCBI taxonomy): Eukaryota > Viridiplantae > Streptophyta > Magnoliopsida > Santalales > Viscaceae > Viscum > Viscum album. The sequence continues at coordinate 1,690,306,814 of OY728119.1, forward strand.
CATATTTTATATTTAAAAATATTTCAAAATAAATTGGTATAAGAAAGTCTTTTAGTAATTCAATGTCCTTTAATACAATATATGATATTTTTAAATAACATTAAGGTCAATTCCGACATTATTTATTTAATTTAATTTTAAAATATCAATAAATAGATTAAATTAAATTAAATTAAATTGAAACATGTTTATCATGATATAGTCATCTTTAAAATTAATTTATGATTCAAATTTATTCAATTTACTTCACTTTATATTTTTTTAGAAACATATAATTTATTTACTTAGTAACTATATAATTATTCTCTAGAAATTTACTAAGAATTTAAAATAATTATTTAATTTATAAAAATTAGGAAAAAATTGTAATGATAAAAAAAATCATTTCTAATACAACATGATATATATAACTGAAAATTTGTTGTTTTTTACCTATACAAGTTAATTATAGAAATTAAATTTTAAAAAGGTCCCACTTGGTATTTTCTATACATAACATATTATATGGATTACCTTCATTAAAACTGAACCCAAAAAATCATAAACTTATATCATAAAGATGTTATTTTCAATATATGTCTGCAAATTGGGGTTTGTAAAAGTTTGTAAGTCATTTGGATCCTTGACATTAAATTTTAATCCAAAGGTAAACTCATTTTTACCTTAATCATTGTCATTAATTTAACTTTTTTTAACATACCACAATGGTGAAAAATTACGTAATCCCTAATTGAAACTATAATTTATTCAGATTCAAAATAAGAAATATATTTTTCAAAATTCAATTGAAAAATTGAAAAATTTTAATTTAATATTAATCTCATGTGTGTTGTAAGACACTAGATTATTAATAAGGCATTTAAAACAATGTTTATTATATATTAAATCAATGAAAAATAACAATCCCCCAATGAAGATAAATTAACATTTACTGATATATAATAAATATGTTTCATTTAAAAAATTTCCCATTATTGATTAATTATTTTATATAAAAAGGAGAATCATGGTACATTTTAATACATTATTTTCAAGACCCCCTTTCTAACCCCAAACAAATCCTATAAGGAAAACATATAAAATTTTGACTAAAAAGTAATTAAATATATGTAATTTATATATAGGTTAGTGTAAAAAAGTTTCAAACTACCTTAGTAATTTTAAATTAATTTTTTATTTTTAAATAAAATAATTTTTACAAAGATTTTTATTATTCACAGTTCAATAAAAATTAAATATTTCCAAAAAAACAAAAATTTCACCTAAAGTACATTTTTTTATTCAGATTCCAAATAATGAAGATCAATTTAATTTTTTTAAATGTTTTGAAAATTGATTTTAATATTTTTTCATGAAATTAAATATATGTTTTTTTTAAACATATTTTTTTAAGAATAAAATAATATTACTAAAAATTTATTTATTATATTCTAAAAATTAATCTATAATTTAAATTGAGTGAGATATATATATATATCATAAAATAGTAAATACTATTCATACTATCTAATTTAAATGCTAGGTTATGAGGAAAATATATATCAAGGGTCATTTCAATTTGATGTTGGGTGTTGAATATGCAATCGAACAAAAAAATCTCGAGGTTTAATTTAATGCAATCTTAAAAAACAATTAATTATAACACCAAATAAAATCATGTTTTTTCCCTTTATAATATCAAAAATATAATATTCTTCTTCTCCAATTGTGATATGTTACCATTAAACCCATTATTTGCTTCCACTGGTGACTTTTCTGTGGAATCCTCTTGTGGAGGAGGAATATCCTAATATGTGGAATTATGTTCATGTTATATATTATTTTCATGACATATTATATAAATATGGTCATGTTTTTAACATAAATACACTAACATAGTTATTTATATTCCATTCATTTTAGAATATATGTGTATTCTTTTCAAACCCTAGTTTTCTTGTCTTTAATTACTTTGTGATCAATAGCATCAATTTTCATTTTCCTTTCTTTATTCATATCATTATAGTGGAAATATATTGGCTAATCATCCTACTCATAATATAATGGTGTTTAATAACTCTTATAAGGGTTAAGAACTCCATCTTGAATCTTTTATGATCTCTCATTTTTATAATTACATGATTTCTTGTCAAAGGTCGATCTACTAATTTGAGGATCTCATGGTTTATATTTTAAATATAAAACATAAAATAATATAATTTTAAATGAAAGATCCACTCCCATTTACATGTTTTTTCTAGGTTCTCCAAATTAATATCCAATAGTGGCGGTGGCCATAATGGTTTAGTAATTACTATCAAAAAAGAATTTTAAATATAGTTATATAAATAGTCTTATGAATAGAATATATATTTAATATATCCTAATATATTATAATATTTAAATAAAAATCAGTCCATATACACTAAAATTAAAATGATAATATAATATTTACATAATGATATCCCAATAGAAAGTACCTATTTTGGTCTCAAAAAAAGAAATTAATTTAATTAAACTCTCAAGGGGGGGGGGGTTTATAAATTTTAAACATTTCAACGAAAAATTGATAATTATTTTTATAAAATTTAAATGTTATTATTTTCACATCAAAACGGTTCAAATTGATAAATGACTTTATGGAATCTAAAATTCAAAAACTTTTAAATTAAATATTTGAGTTCTAAAAAAACCAAACTCAAAATAATAATTTATCATTATATCTTATAGTTAACATAAATAAAAATACAATATTATTTAATTGATGTATTTCAGTGTTTCATAGTCATTAAATCCAAAATATCTCTATCATATTATATACATAAATTTTTATTCCATAATTTCAATCATCAATCAATGATTTGAATGAAATATATCGATGATTCTATTGACTATGATGATGTGATCATTGTAAATGTTGAAGAATTAAAGTGATATATAATGTATGTTAGATTTTCTTTCCTCTTGATAATAATCCAAATCACTGTCATACTATATGGGTATAATTATTCTAGTATTGGTATCTCATAGACCAACTCAATAAAATCTATTATGTTAATCATTTTTATGGGAACAATATGTGTCATAGTTTCCACCTTTGAACTAAACATGACTAAAATAATCATGGATATATAATGTAGATGTAAAATAATTTGAATTATTATAGGATTATGTCAATCTCAATATGTATTACATAATTGAAAAAAAAATCTTAGTTTCCCACAATATTTTGTATCACCTAATAATTTTAAATAAAGAATAAAAGAAAAAAGAAAAAACATAAATACAATGTTAAATTTTACAAGGGAAAAAATTAAAATGTTATATCCAAATTAAATTATTGTCATTAAATTATAAATAAATGAAATGAATTAAATTATTAAGAATCTAATAAAAAATAATAACATACAATTTTTCTTGAAAATTGTGAATGGGAAATTATATTTATAGAAATTTAGGAGGTAAAAGGAAAATAATAATAAAATTAAAATGAATCTAAAGAGATATTTTCATTATGAGGTGTAGTATGATTTTATAATATAATATTCTAATTTAATACCAATTAAAAATGATTTGATAATATTCTATTTTTTTGGAAGAAACAATATTTCCATTACTATAGATTTTAATTTTGATTTAATGAATTCCTTATGCCAAAATAGAGTAGTTTGAAATATATATATTGAATATGATTTCCATGAGATTTATAATTACCTATGTAATATTTTAATGGGTTCCATCCAAATCATTATTTTTTCAACATTTGAAATATTTCAAATAAAATTCTACAATTTCTAAGGAAATGTATATAATGTCAATATAGTTTCTTCACCCGTGTATAATTATCAGACATATATTTTTATTGATCAATGAGAGTTTTTTTTATTTGGAATGAAATAATGTAAAAATTAAATTGGAACTCTTACATTCATAATAATTTCTGTCATTTATTTTTTTTAAATATTCTAAAACATCAATTAAATTCATTTATATAAGGATACCTTTAGACTATGTTTCATTTATATTTTTATCATAATAACATTATATATTAGAATAATTAAATTATTTAATATACCCATTATAGTTTATCAATAATATTCACTATTATCATTATGTTTAATTTTGATGAGTTTTTCATTCATTTTTAGTGAAATATTTTAATTTTCAACTATATTTTTATATTCTAATCTCCAAGTGAGAGCACATCCACAACCAACTTCCAAAATTTTCAATTATTTCCTATTTCATACACTTCATAAAAATTTAGTAGCTTCATCAATGATTTCCCCTTATTTATCTTGAACACAATATATACTAAGAATTGGTTTTGGATAATTCACTCTTTTTTTACAACTAATATAGTTTTTATAATATGGGCATGAAAATTTTATTTTGATAATTTTCATACACAATTATAGAGTAAATAATAAATGATTTTATTTAATTATTATCTATAATAAATTTAAATAATTGTTATTTATTCGTTTTTATTGGTCATATATAGTGACAAAGGATGACTTTTATCATTTTTTGTTATCATCATGTACCCAAAAATAAATATCCTTCACACCAAATTGAAGGGGTAGTTTTAAAAAATCTATATCACTATAATTTTTCGATAAAAAAATACTTATTTTGAGAATAAAAGAGACAAAAATATCACTCTTTCGAAAAAAATGACACAATTCCTTTTTACATTTTTTATATATTAATAAACACCAATAAAAATTTCTGTTGTTTATTTTTAAAAGTGGTCAAAAAATACACCTCTTGTACCACTTTGATATATTGTGGTTTTTTATTAAATTTAATTTCATTAATATCTTGTTTTATATGAAACCATGAGTTTTTACAAAACATGAAATACTAATAAAATATTATTATTTAATATGATAGTAATTACATTGACCATATAACCCCATGTGCCTGAAAACCTGGTGCACTTTTTCCCACTAGGCATGGGTGAGTAGGTGAGTGGTAGTGGTGTCCTGAACTCGAGGATATGGGTTTGAGTCCTCGTAAGGAAACACACACTATATTCCATTATCACCTCTAAGGGTCCCCTCTACCTCGTGTGGAATTGGCCTAAATGCTTGGTTGTCATTACACCTGGGCCTGCTACTGGTAGAGTACATAAAGTCACTCAGTGGTGGGTGATGTCCCACCAATACCATGTATTTCATTTGTCTGTATAACCTAATTTACTTTTCTGAACCCAAGTTTTCGGGTTAGAGACCTCACGAGGAAACAAACACTATATTCCATTATCACCTCTCGTGGTCCCCGCTACCTCGTGTCAATCTAGCCTGAATTCCTGAGTGTCGTTACACCAGGTCGTGTAGATAGGGGAGTACGTAAAGGCAATCAGTTAAGTTGAGATCCCACCCATACCATTTAACCCTTTGTTCGTGAAAACCTAGTGTACTTTTAGATGTTCATAACAATAGGAGATCCAAGAGCATAGAGGGGCACATTTTGGGAAAAAACATCTCCTCTGAGATTTATATTCTAGTTTTTATTTGGGAAGGATATCGATGACATTTTATTAAGATCAGATCTGGAGGAAAACATTTTTGATCTTCTAGTTTCAATACATGAATATGAGGAGAATCTCCTAGCTAAAACAACTCTGTATTATACTGTTTCTGTTTAGATTTCAATTTCTTTTGTCACTGTTGTAGTTCAGGTTATTGGAGTTTTATCCAGGGGTAATACAACTATACATGATATTTTTATTGGGGCTCTAGATTTATCCAATTAAGGTTATACAATAAAAGAATTAATGATTAGGTCTCATGCTTCTTTCAGTGCATGTTCTGCAATTCAGGAAGTGGTGATTGGGGCTCCTATTTCATCTAGTGATATCGTAACACTACAAGATGCTAAGACTAGGGATCCTGTTTTATTTAGTGGTGATGCTAAATTATAACATGTGGGGTTCTTTATTTATATAGTGGTCCATTTGGAACTCTCATAGTTGGTTCATTGAATCTAGTTTGTAGTAATATGATTGTCAAAAATAGCAAAAGGAACCACCAGTAGCAAGGATATAAGTGATCTCTAACAAGGGGTCTCTAGTCCTATAAAAAATGTTAGGAAGGCCTAATATGTTATAAAGTTGAAAACTATGTGTGTCAAAAAGAGGGATTTTATCATAGTATTAGATTAAAATGAATCTTTTATTTGGGTTATTTCCTTGGACTCACCAATAATGATAATTTTAGGTCCCTTATTCTCTTCATTCAAAGTCACGGGGCTCTTCTCATTGGTCTGTCTGAACATAAAAGGATTTTTTCTCCTAGTAATTCCTACTTTGAAAAAATGGGAGTTCATTTTTTGGAATATAATAGAGGTTAATCTAATGTAAAAATATTATGGGAATTAGATCATTATTCGTTAATTGATATTTCCCTTCTTTCTAATATTTATCAACATGTCACATGTTCTTTCAATCTTCATGGACCTCAACATTTTTTCTTTTTTATTTATGCCCATAACTATTAACAGTGTTGTAATAACTTATGTATGGTTATTGGATCACTTAATTCTTCCATATCTTATTAGTGGACCAATTTTAGTGATTTAAATTCAATCATGAACTTTGATGAGAATATTGGAGTCATTACAAACACCATTTCTTAAATAGATTTTAATGTTAAAATTGATGATAATCGGTTAAATGAGGTTATCCATTTAAGGGATAATTACTCTTGGTACATTAATGTTTTGGATAGATTTTTTTAAATAATAATCGACATGACATTTTTTAATGAATCTTGTATTTACTCATGGGGGTTAATTTCTTGTCATTTTAGAATTAATTCTTATCATCATCCGATTTTGATTGATCTAGTGGTCAAGTATTCAAAACCTGCTTTTACTTTTATATATTATATAGCTTTGGTCAAGAATCCATAGTGTAGAACAATTGATGAATAGATCTAAAATTATTTTAGTGGTAGATATAATCACTTTGCTAGTGTCATCATGTTTAATCTCCTTGAAAGAGATTTGAAATTCAGGTGTGATGTTTGTTGCAACACTCTTGATTCTGAAATTTTATCTATTGAGGAATATGTTCAACACATGTAGTAGAAGAATTTATAAAATCATTTCTCTAATGATGTTCTCATTTAGTAAATTATTCTTTTGAAGATACATATTCTCATTAATCTCAAATATTCTCTGCAAAGAGCCACTTTTAGGGCTAATTGGATGATATATAGGGACAATGTTTCTAAATTTTTAAACTCCTTGAAAGAATTTAGGATGGTTTTGGGGCCGGTTTCATTAATCAGAAATGGGAATACTATCATTGAAAATGGGAAGGATATTTTTGAGAAATTTTTCACTTACATTAAAGATATCTTTTATGGTCAGGTCCTTCATACTGATCCATTGGAGAGAATTATTCTAAGTCTTTTCAATCATAAAGATAATTGCAATATTACATATATTCCCTTGGAATTTGAAATCAATGAAGCAAATTTTTTTCTAAATGCAAAAAACTATCGTGGTCCACATGTTTTTAAAATATTTTTTATCTAATAATACTAGGATGTCATTAATTTTGAGGTTTGCAGGTTGGTTATTCATTTTTTTAAAGGTTTCTCTCTTCCTCTAGGACTGAATGCTCAATTCCTTTCTCTTATAACGAAGGTGAAATCCACAAGGGGTGATAATAATTTTCTCAATAATTATTTCAGTAAATATTTTGATATGATAAATTGAAAATTCATTTATATGGTTCTTAATTCTTTTGGTTTGGATGTGGATTTCATTAATTAGGTCAAAATCATTTTTGAGTCATCTCGCATGTCATACCTTATTAATGGATCCCATAGGGGAAATTTTGCTTGTTCGTGAGGTGTTAGAGAAGTATACCCCATTTTTTCTATCATTTATTATATATTGGAGGATTATCATAGAATACTAATTCCTATTATAGTTGTCAATGGGAAACTGAATTCTATTTGTGGTGGTAGAGGAATGGTTGACCCTACTCATTTGTTGTATGCGAATGATATCATTCTCTTCACTGAATATGATAAGTGAAATATAAAGTAAATTAAGAAGGTCATTTTATAGTATAAAAATGTTTTAGGACAAAATATTGGTTGGAGTTAGTCTTTCATCCACAATGGTGGGAATTTTCATATCTCTAGGAAGATGGACATTGTCAGAGACTGGGTATTCATGATGGAGTTCTTCCTAGTACATATTTTGGTGTTCACTTGTTTTGGGGGTGGAAAAAAGCATGACTTATTTTCAAAATCATTAGTAAAGTAATGAGGAATCTTTAAACATGGAATGGAAAATATATTTCCTTGTCAGTTCATGTATACTTGGTAAAGGTAGAGATTATTTCTATGTTTGTTTATTCTTTCATGGAATATAATTTTCTGGTCTCTCTCATCAAATGCATTAATGTTTCCATAAAAAATTTCATTTAGAGTGGAAAAATTCTGGAGATGAAATTAGCCATTGTTTCATGAAATAATTATTGTAAACCTTATGATAGAGGGGGTCTTGGAATTAATAATCGTGAACTGTTCAATGATTTCTTGTGGGAATTGTTTATATGGAGTATTTCCCATAGTAATTCTGAGTCTCTTGACTATTTCTATAATAAATATAGAAACATACTTCGAAATGGATTCTTTAATCATTTAAATTCATCTATTTCATCTAATTTTAAATACATTTTTTGTTCTATTGATTTTCATTCCGAATGGAATGTTTCAAAGAATTCATGATTATCCTTTTGGGTGTCCAACTGGACTAGTTGTCCCCATGTTGATGCTCTAATGAATTATGACTTTAATGTTTATTTGGATTCCATTTTTAAGGATAGGATTGATAATATGGGGGATCTTCCATATCATAATATCAATATTATCAATATCTACTGTCCCTAAAACACAGAGTATTTTTGTGCATGGGAAGCCTATATCAATGGCTTTCTCTCTTTAAAAATTTTTACAGACATTTCTTATCTGGAAATAAATGTTATTAATAGATAATAGATTTTCATATAAACTTTATCTACCCTTCTTATATAGCACTATCCTGGAGAATTTCTCACTTGAAACTTCCAACAGACTGTTTACATCAATAATATGATATTCTACTTTTCTCTTCATGTTCGCTTTTCCTTCAACATAGGGGTGACATCGATCATTTGTTTCTAATCATTGTTACTACTTCATCCATGTTGAAGGTTATTTCTAATATCTTTGAATTATCTATACCTTGTGTGTCTTCTATGAGATATTTCTTCCAAGGACAGCATTCAATTAAATTTTCTACACAATTTCTGGACCTTTTTCGGTTTTCTGCTACTGAACATCATCATTTTATTTTGTTTTCATATAATAAAGTAATGTATGACTACATTTCATTCTTGCTCAGTGTCGCTTTATCATCCATTCTTGTTGTTTTACATTATGTATGAACAGTTAGGAATTATTTATTCTTTAAATCCATTTGTGACTTGTCTATTCAAAACCAGATTGATGTCATGGAGAATTTATGGCCTCCATACGGAACATTTGACATTTTAATTTATGGAACCACATTTTGTATGGTTATATGTTAATTATGATTGAGAATTTAGAGGAAATATGGGGCTTTCTAGCTATGGTGTTGTCTTCAGAATTTTAAAGTTGATGTTCATTAATGTTTTCATGGTTATTGTGGTCTTGATTTTTCACTTGAGGCTAAATTTTTTGGCATCATCATTGCGGTGGAACAAGCCGAGCATTATTGATGGGATAATTTATGGATTGATAGATATTCTATTGTTGTTGTATCTTCCTTCAGGATGGGTCTTTCACACTTATCTTGGAAGAAAATTAATCATTGGATCAAATGTTTGGATACTTTATTTTCTGTGAATCTTATTATCACTCACATTTATCGGGAATCTAATTCGATTTCAGATGGTCTTGCAAATATAGGCGTCGATTGAGTTTATTTTTCTTGGAATGATCATGTTTCGGAGGATATTCTACCTTTTCTTAAAAGGGATCAGGATAAATCTCCCAATTTTAGACATGTGTAAGATGAATTTTTTTATTAAACAAAAGAGCCTTGATTTTTAGAATGGTCTCATTTTCCTTAAATAATAAATTAAAATACGAACTATTTAAATGAAAATGGATTTTTTGTTGAGAAAAAATTGTTTTGCACAGAACCCTGTTTTTCCTTATTAAATAAAAAAATATTTTCTGAATTGATAATAATGCAATATATGTATATAAATATATTATATTTAATAAAATTTTAACATTCATCAAATGTTTTTTCTCATAATGTGATAATAATAAATCAAATTTTATGCTTAAAAACAATAATTTTATAAGGAGCATTTTTTGACTTATGATATGAATTTATATTAAAATTATTTTTAAAAAACTCAATAATTTTTTTTTTTTAATTTAATAAATCACAATTTTATATTAACATTGAGGTGACTTTATTATCATTTTATGAATATTTTTTTTAGTGAATAGTACAGAATACAATTTTTTTATTAAAAACTGCATTTTCATACAAATCATTGAAAAGATTAAATTTATTTTTATATAGTTTAAAGAGTAAAATTCCTAAAATTATATATTTATCTGTCTAATGTATGTTATTTTAATCAATTTTATATTAAATTTTGATATAAAAACATTATATTCTTATGAAATATTGTTCTTTGCCACACAGATCTGATGTCGCATCTACAGGTCAAATTTTAAAATAAAATGATCCACACATGTCAACTGAAATTATTAAAAAATGAATTACTTATTTTCAATAATTTTTATTTATATTAAAAAATATGATCAAATTATTTTGCATCAAAATTAACATTAAAAAGGTAAAATATAATTATTGTGGATTTTATTAAAACGTATTGATTAGGGGTTAATCTAAATTGATATTGGGTATAATGAAATAGAAGAATATCTAGAGAAAATTATATAGAAATATTTAAATCTTATAACCTCAAAGGTTACACAATTTTCCATTTTAGAGTTTTATTCCTTCTAAAAACGTGGGTACACATTATTTTTTTCAAAAAATACATGTGTCAAACTTTTGAATATATTTTCTTCATTAAAAAATATCCAAAATGAATTCAATAAATCCCTCCATTCAAAAATATACTGATTAGAAATACCACATTAGATATATTTATGTTTAACCCTAAACATGTTCTCTAAAAAGACGTACAATCCAAAAAACTTTTGTTGTCATTTTATTTTTTCCCAAAACCAATTTAAATATTATTAAATTATTATTATATAAAAAAACATTTTCTTACATACACTGATTTTTTATTATGTTAATTTAAAAACATATATCAATTTTATTTACTATTAATTGGGAAACAAAACTCTCAATCATGTCTGTGGTGAACTGGAACCTCAGAAACTGATGTTAATCGTTTTGAATGCACTCCTATCATGGATAATTTTAAATATGATTTTAATATTTATAAAAGATATTTATTATTTTATTATTATTTAATTATAAAAAAATCACCAACTATCATATCTTTAAACCTCTTGGAAAACAACAATGGCCCCTTTGTGCATAGCTTAATACCACCTCACGAACCTATGTGATGTGTTATTCATTTATTTTTTACTTGGAAGGAAATTGGTATATAAAAAATTAACATATATTATATTTATAACATAATTTTTATTTATTTATCCTATCTCATAAACCATCTCACATTACATTACCTAGGGGAAATGAAATCGTCACTCGTCTGTAGGACGGACTATCGTCACATGTTGTGATGTGAATAATTTTGACCAATACATTTCATTGAAGATAATAATGATAATTTTTAAAAATATATGTAATACATTTTACATCCTAATTATTATTAAAAGGATAATAAATAGTAACCTTTATTTTATCTTTTATGAAATTGAAACATCTTTCATGCATTAGTACGAGCTATCTTCTCCAAGAATGGTGTATTTTATTTTTACCTATAAAGTTAATGGATCAATGTAAATTAAAATATATTTTATATATTTTATATATTTATAGTGGTCAAAATTCAAAATATATTGAATCAATGATCATTGTAAAATTATCAATAATTAAAAAATCAAAACATATGTGAAAAACAAAGCATATCTTACCTAAAACATGATTTTACCATGGAATTGGTAAAAATCTGGAAAAAGAAAATAAGAGGTAAATCATATATGTTTTGAAATTTATAATTATTTTTATTGAATATATATATATATATATATTAAATATATATTTATTATATATAAGGATGAATCTATATGAAGGATGTTGAGACTTTTGTTAATAGAATTTCTCATCTATTTGTCTTCTATAGGAATACATTATGTTATACACCTATCATCTTCTATGAGGTGTATATACTTCCCAATATACATAAAATATAATGAAATTATTTATGCTCATGTTATTATAAATTTCATTTAATTTTATACTTTTATTGGATTATGATTCGATGTTACTAATGTTGTATGAGTTTTATGTTACAATCTCAGTGTTTATTGGGATTGATTATGACTATGTTTTAAATTATCAATTATTATGATCTATCTCTCAAAAAATAACAACATTTTATCACATATATTTACAACCAAATAATATGTGTTTTCCATTCATTTTCTTTCTTTTAATTACTCAATATATCAAAATTATATTTTTATGGAAAAATCGACTTTATTTCGTTATTCGAAATAATGCCAATTTTCAATCAAATCCTCGTTTTCTAAAAAAATATAAAATGTTATTAAATTCAAAAATATATTTATAAATAAATATCTTCCGATTTTTGGCTTTCTATAAAATAAAATTAATCGAATATTAATTTTGATTACCAATGAAGGCCCTTTTTTGTATTTACTGAATATGTGAAATGAATATTTTATTTTAACTCACATGACATGAACTTTATAATATTCCATAATAAAAAATAATTTATTAATATTACTTTACAATTTTCATATATTATTTTTTATGTAAAGGACATCAACAATGTTTTTTAATTTTCTAGTTTTCAGACGGTGATTCTAATAAATATTTAATTTCATCAATATATATTTTAAATTATTTGTAACGCATCCTTTATAAGTTTACTAAGAAAAATTCAAATAAAGGGATTTTAATTTTTTTATGTATTTATAGTTTTATAATATGTTCTTTCATAGTGAAAATTTTGGTTTCCTCATGAAATGTTTTAAATGATATTTAATTATCCTTTTATAAATTTATATGTTATTTTCAAGGAAGATCATTTTGAAAATATTTTTTTGTTATATAATGTGATTCTCAAAGTGGAAAGTTTATTTTCCTCAAGAAATGTTACACTTATGATTATGTACATTGATGTTTCTTTTGATTTTATATGAATATTCTCCAAGTATATAATAAATATTATTTCATATAATGATTTATGTTTATGATGAAAATATTTTAAATAAAACTGCTTCTCTTTTATATGTTATACTGTGAAAAAATTCATATCAAACATGTTTAACATTACATGAGTTATTCTATGATGAAATGATCGAATGATTATGAAACATGATTCTTTTATAAATCTTATTCTACTATTAAATATTAGTTAATTATATTTCTTATCATGGGTTCTGATATAATGATTGATTTATGATCTTGTGGAAGATATTTGTATGATTTTCATTATGTGATTACTTGGACCTATATATCACTCTAATGCATTGGTTAAAATTGAAATTTCATTATAAAAATAGGACTAGGGTGGGGAGAGGATCCATTTTTTAATGGTATATCATCCACTGCGATAGGCTTAGGAGTGAAACTTGACTATGAAGATGATTTTTCAATTGAACCATTTCTACAATCATATCCTTGTAAATGATCCTTGACTCCTAAGAAATTGAATTTCTATACCTATTTAAATGACCACATTATATTTCTTATTACAATGTTATTAAAATGAACCAGTTTTTTCCATTTAATATTTTTATATATTATATGGAAATAATTTGAGAAAAGACACTATGAAAATGTGAGATTACGAGGCCTGGTTTTCCTGAAATAATTGTTTGAAAAATATAAAAATATAAAATAACATGCGAGTACAATTTTCAAACGAATATTCAATATCATTTAAATTGGTGCTCGGATATGAAATCTGAAAGTATATTTGTGTTCAGAATGTCAATTATACCCTAGGAAAGTCCTAATAATAGCTAGGGTGGGTCAGTTATAATTGTTAAGATTTGTACATATAAAAGAATAAAATTAATTGATGATATATTTTATTTTACATTACAGTAACTCGACAATGAATTTTTAATTTTTAAATAAATAGATAAGTAGGGACCAAGGGTTAGATTCATAACCCTAGATGTTCCTTGAAGGCTCTATAGGCAACCCTTGGAGAATTCTCTCAGCAGACGAGAGAACATTATTGATGGATCACCAATGAAAACCAATCCTTGACAATGAATGATTCTTTTCCCAAGTAGGGTGTTTTTATTTCAAATTATTCTTTTCCCCATTCTTATAATAAACGATGAACATAGATCAACCAAAAAAATAGGTTGACCCATTTTCAATTATTATTTTGGGATGGGAAGGATTACATGAATTATAAAGGTTGATTATTATTTTATTTAGTTTATTTAATCTTCTTATGGGAATGAATCAAGGAATGAATGTACAATGGTCCAAGTTCGTTCTTCTAGTTTTTTCTATGTAATTTATTTCCCATGTTTCCCTGCACGTTCTCCATTTATTGAGGGGTTATGAAATAAGGATCACCACCACTCTATTTCTAGGCGCACCAATCCGAAATTTGTAATCTGACATTGGGAAGACCTAGAGGTGGTGTTATGGTGATGACGATGGATGAATAAAAATAATTTAGGATGTACCACTTTTTGGACTATTTTTGCTAGATGTTTTCAATATAGTTTCTCGAGCTGAATAAAGGCCCAAAAAACCCCAAATCATTGGTAGGGTGATGAAAAAATATGGAATCCAGGATTTCAAGAGGAATGGGACCGAGAATCGGGAACAAAAGGATTTATCGTGCCGATCCGAGGAAGAACAGGCAGTTCTCAAAATTCTAGAACACACATCACATTGTATGGTGTACGTAGTGCATGTTCAGTAATGAAATACTCAGTGTGTAATTCTAGAGTACGTGTGCATGAATGGAGTTCACAGGTTTCTTACACAGCGTGTACTTCACCACACAGCCAGACCTTAACCAAATACATGTGTTACCACATTTATTGGTACATGAGTAGTTGGACATGGGTTTATTTCTTGAACTGGAACATGTCCAGGATACATGGGAGGACCCCTAATGGATGGTTACAAAGTGTAAGCAATTATACACACTTTGTACTCTCTTTTTACATTACATGTTATTTTGACATAGGTCATTGTACAAAAATAGTACCTAAGTTCAAGGAATACGACATTTGGATCTACTACACTTCATGTACTCTCTCCTTTGTTGCTTGATTCCCTTGTCCACTATATATTGGATGAGTTTTGTTAAGGGTTATTCCCTATATCCTATCCATAAAGGATAGTTTTTATCATTTAATACTTATAAGAGTATGATCCCTTCAGAAGGAATTCCTTTACAGAGTTGTTGGAATCCCCTCAAAGTCATTTGGAGTAGGATCCTTTATTCATTAATTATATCCTAGTTAGAGATCATATTATGGACATGACCAAAACTGTGTGGGCATTGTTCCTCTACTTTGTTGTTTAAGCCAGACGACGTTCTTGGTATCACCCCGTGGACCTTGCACTAATCCTCATCAATGTATTGTATCTCTATTAAAATCTATCACTATATCTCTCTTAATATAGTTCTTGATGAAAAATACTTCTCAGACGAAAATCATTTGTGCTATCATACTGAAGTGTGTTTTCTCTCGGATGAGTGCTTTATGGAATATTCAGACTGAGTCCCTAGTGTGGGTAATATGTAGTTGCAAACAACCTCTAGACTACTCTCTTGGTTTATATATATCTAGATATCCATGTTATATGTGTTATAAAATTGTATTGTGTCGATAAAACTATACCTCAATTTTTGTGTGTTGATTTGTGGTTTCAGGATATCCAACTAAGTATTGTATTACTATCCCATGTAAAATCTCTTCCCACCCATATAATGTCTTATAAGAATGAGCATCCTTTTGAAGGAGTCTCATGCAGACCAGGAACAGAGAGAGCATTATGAGTTCAAATAGGCCGAGATGTTCCTGTGGCTTTGAGAAGCAGTCCCAATACCTATTTTATTATATGTCGGAATTTTTATATTAAATACTCTTTCTTTTAGTGGGCTCGAATACTAGACTAGTTTGCATTACTTCACTTTTCCTTCTTGTCATTATATATTAGTTGGGATAGTTGTATACATGAATTTTATTTCTAGGGGGTTTTACATTTTAGCATTTATGGGATTGGATATATATATGTGTGTGTGTGTGTGTGTGTATGAGAACATTGGCAATGCATCCCATGATAGTGATATTCCCACTCAATGATAGTCAGTATCCACAGACCTAATGGATGTCGGTATGGGGAGTTGAATCATGTGGCCTATTCATGTGGGTCGTGACAAAGATGTATAATTGGTGTTTATTTAAACATTAGGATCAGGATTCAATGAGATTGGTTTGTGGATATAGTGTTAAGTGATTTGATTTTGGATTTCAGGCTAGGGATTATAGTTTTTTTCTGGTGGCTGACATATCCATATTCCCAGACCCTGACAACCTTCTCTAAAAACTCGATACATTGATACTTCAGTTACAGGGTTGAAATAATGGGACATGTATCATATATGGATGTGTTTTGGTTTCCATTTCCTTCTTGAGTTATGAATCCAGTTATAGTCATTTTTAATGGTAAATCATGTCTTTCATACTAGATGACTCTACGATTAATAACATATAGGATTCAATAGCTTGATCAAGAGGATGACTTAGTTAGTTGAGAGGCTTGATACATGGACCAGTGCCCAAGATGTTGCCTCCAGGTGGTGCACTAGCTAAACCAAGACCAATGAAGTAACACATGATACCTATAGAATCCAAAGACGAGGATCATATGCCATGTTTTCTCCATGATTTTCATAGATAGAGACCCTTTATGTTACGATATGAGTCTGACCCTCAGGTGAATGAGGACTAGCTTGAGGTTGTGACTAGTGTTTTCTCTCTAGTTAGGACACCGTCAGACCATATATTGATCCTGGAAGCGAGCCTTCATTAGGGTTCCATAGGGAGATAGTAGAGTTTGGCCACATAGACTCAGGATGAGGAGACTCTTTCATATATGGAGTGTGGTACCAATTTAGAGAGGATTTCTCCCCAGTTACGTTGAGAGAAATTCTTATACATGATCATCTTCATCTTGAGTAGTGTATCAAGACCGTGGATGATTATTCATCAAGGTTCACCAACCATTCCTGGTACTCGATGGTGATGGTTAGAGATAAATAATTCATGGATCAAACCATTGAGTGAGGTATGCATAGAGACATCCAAGGTAACTATATATATCTATGCATTCTGACTTATGATAGATTGCTTCAGTGAAAGTTTTTGGTCAAAATATTCTTGGATGAGAAAATAATGCCAGTGACAGTCACTAGTGGCTAGGAAGGTGTAGAGACCTCAACAACGGGAAGCTGACATAAGTCCCCAGGATCTATACATGGGAGTAATTTTAGGTGGTCCTAGGACATGGGATCTTTGGTTCAGGGTTTTCAGGCCCGATCTAGTCATCCTAAGGAGAGAGAATTCAACGCATGTGATGGAAGTGTACATATCACTCAATATGGTCCAAACCATAAAGATACTATTAAGAAGACTGTGGATGGACCATCGAGACAAAGGAAATGATTATACCATATAGATCTGTTTGGTGGTGTACATGGTATAGGAGTTGGGATTGTAGCAGTAGGTAGTCAATGTTTTTAAATTCTACCACCACCACCCCCAAGAGGTCCACACCATACTCAGGGAGAAAGAAGTCAATAGAGGGGAAAACTACATGCGGTCGACGCCTATGACCATGGGGTCGTGGAAATTATTTGTGGTATGATATGTTTCTTTTCTACTTTTGTTGCAGTACTAATAGACAAAGGTTCTATTCTATCATTTTTCACCAAGTATCTTGTTTTAAACCTAGAGATTCCCGTAGAACTATTGACTTAACAATTACGCTAAGAGACATTGACTGAATAAGATTCAGGTATGACACGTTTTTACCAACATTATGACTAGAAACTAAGATGTGAGAGTTTTTATTGCAACCTCTTTGTTGTAGGCTTAAAGAATTATGACATCATTCATGGAATGAATTGGTCATTCATTATACATACCCAGCTTGAATGTTTTAGATGGAGGGTGAGGTTCACCAATAGTGATGGAATAAGGTTTTCCTTTTTATGTGAAAAGGAAACCCAGGTAGCATAGGATGGAATCATGTATAGGAGGGTGTAGCTAATTACACATCAGTTGGACATCCTAACCCTCAGTGCAGCTAATGTTATTTGTTACCAATTTATTAAAGTGGTGGTGGAGTATGAGGATGCCTTCCCAAAATATGTTCCATAGTTTCATCCATATATAAAAATAGACATCCAAATTTATTTACACCCTTGGATGAAAATGATACCATCACCAGCATATCGAATTACTCCCACGGAGCTTCGATGGATGTGGGTGAATTTAGAGGACATGCAGAGGAAGGGATTCAAGATACCTTGTCACGACCCGCCCTCGGGGTCCGAGCCGTGACTACCCCAAGCCCGCCTTCCATAGGCCAGGGGCTGGCGACTAGCACCAAGGCGTAAATCCCGGTAAAAAGGGAAGGCATTGCCTTTGAAAAGAAAACACACACCACAGAGTAAACAAGCGGAAGGTAATCACTAAGAAAGCAGAGAACAACTGAAAGTGCGGAAAAGTAAATGGGCCAGAATACAAACCCAAACTGAAAGTAAAGTACAACTCGAAAAGGGAAAAACAGCAACTGTAAAGTAAAGGCCGCTACTCCGAGCTGTCCACCGGAAATCCCACCTGAAGGGTGGGTACAGATAGCTCCTCTGCTCCACGGGTCCCACCGTCCGCTCCGTGCTCGTCCCGCCCAGTGGTCCACCTCCGGGTACCGTCCCGCTCCGCGAAGCTCAGCTAAGGTCAACGCTGTCCATCGTCTGCAACCAACACAACGTAGTGCGGGCGAAGCCCGTGCAGGGGTGAGTATAAGCTACTCAGTAGGGACCCCGAGACCCCTGAAGGTCTCTCAAAATCCACAAAGGATAAACCACGAAGCAAAGTACAATCACGAAGTAACAACCAACACTGCTTAGGTATATGCCCATACATATACCTAAGTCATCAATTCAAATACGCTCCAACCTCCGAGATCAAGTATAACTCAGTCCACGCAGGAAAGTATACGTATTCCACAAAGGAAAGTAACAGGATTCAGCTCACACAGGTATACTTCTTCAGGGACGATAAAGATGATCACTGATCCATCTAAGTCGTCGGACCCACGAAGGATCGATAGGTAACTAACCCCCGCAAGACCCACACAGGATCGGGCTCACACAGAACCTGTAGGCGCTGGCTCACACAGAACCGCTGAGCGCAAGGACCCACACAGGATCGGGCTCACACAGAACCTGTAGCACTGATCCACGTAGGATCGCTGAGTGCTGTAGTCGTCGTCGTCGAATCCACACAGGATCTCTGTACTGTCGTCGTCGAATCCACACAGGATCTCTGTACTGTCGTCGTCGCAGTAGAACAGTCGCAACCAGCACTAGGGTTCCCGCACACAGCAAGCTCGTACGGAGGGTCCGCTCCACGAGCCGAGAGGCTGATACATCAACTGTCACGAAGACCGAAGTTGATGTATCCAAAAGTTCCGTATCGACAAAAGGAACTCAACGCAACAGACGGCGCGTCGATCGGACGCCCGGTCTGAGAGTTATAGGCATTTTCGTCTCCGGGGCCCGGTTGGTTTTTAAGGCAAAACCAACCCGACCGTACTCCACCTGCGTCCAAACCTCGGGCGGAGTATGCCAAAAGATCCGTCTCACTAAGAGGAACATTACGCGACTGACGGCACGTCAATCGGACGTCCGTAGCTCAAGATATGAGTGTTTCCGCTCCGAAGGCCCGGTTGGTTTCGTGAACGAACCAACCCGGCCGAACTCAAAGTAACCCGAAACCTTGAGTGCGATATACCGAAACGACCGTCTCGATCCAAGGATCGCGTTGCCGCAGACGGTTCGTCATTCGGAGGTCCGAGGCTCAAGTTATGAGCCAAGAACCGAATCTGGTCCGAAACGGGGGGTCCGGGTCCGGGCCGACCCGGCCCGACCCCCCCCCTCTGGACGGCGCGGCGGCCGACGGCGGCGGACGGCGGCGGCGGACGGCGGCGGGCGGCGGCGGCGGCTGGCCGCGTGGCGGCGGCGGCGGGCCGCGTGGCGGCGGCGGGCCGCGTGGCGGCGGCGGCGGGCCGCGTGGAGGCGGCGGCGGCGTGCCGCGCTGGCGGCGGGGTGCCGCGGCGCACGCGGGAGGCACGCGGGGGCTAAGCCCCGCGTTTCACAAAACGGCACGGCTTAAAGCCGTGCCTTGAATTAAAAAACGGCCCCCGCGGATGGGGGCCGGCTGGACAAAAACCGGGGGGGCTTTGCCCCCCCTCCTTTAATGAACCGCCCCCCTCATTAAGAGGGGGGTCTTGAAGAACCGGCCGGGGGTTTAATCCCCCGGCTTTTATGACATCCGGCCGGCCGCTGGCCGGCCGGTTTTTACCAACGGGACCGGAATTTCCGGTCCCGCCCTCGACTCCCGACGCCGGCGGCACGGCCGCCGGTCTTTCCTTCCGCCGCGGCCCGGAACCGGCCGCGGTCTCCTCGTCTCACCGCGGCCCGGAACCGGCCGCGGTGTTCGTCGTCCGGCGCGGTGCGACGGCACCGCGCCCCTTTCGTCGTACCATGAATCCTCCCAACGCGGCGCGACGGCGTCGCGTTCTTGAAAACTCTCCTCGGCGAAGCGCGACGGTATTGCGGAAATCATAAGCATGTTCATCCGCGTGGTGCGACGGCACCACGCCTCTTGCTTCCACCCGCATGAATCAACATGAACGAAGGAGGGGGTTTCGGCCGTGTTCGTGCGGTCCGACTCCCCTCGCGTTAACAAATAACATAACTAAAAAGTCTCACGTTTAGTCATGCTAAAATCCACGATTCAGGAATGGAATAAAATAATTAATAAAAACATCCCCTACCTCGGGTTTGAGATTCAAAGAAATCCTCTACGTTCCGCGGAAGACGGCGTCGCGGAATTCAGGCGTCGCGGTCGTCGTTCGTCAAATCCGTTGACGAAGATTTACGTCCGATGCGACACGTTGTTGGCGGATCTTCGTTTGCCGACGAAGAAGGTCCGAAGAGGAAGCAGAGGTCCGAAGATACTAGGTCTCTGAGTCGATGATCCTTGACGAAGTGTTGTCGTTCTTCGTCGAGGAGGAAGACGTTCTTCGTTCTTCGTCAGAGCTTGAAGAAGAAGAAGATGAAGGCTCCAAATTCTCTCAAGGTGGCTAGAGAATTCTCACCCAAATAAAATAAGCTAAAGACTTATTTTATTCACACAATTATCAATTTGAATTTCAAAGGTTTGAAATTCAAACAATTCAAACAATTCAACTCCATTAATTAACAAAGTTGTCATGTTATTAAAAGAGGAGTTTAAGGGGGAAGTTGAGAGGTTATTAAAAGATTTAGGGGTTCGTGTGGGCCCCACCACACTTAATCCTCCCAAGGGAGGTTAAGTGGGTGTGGGTCCCACTTCCAACCCCCTTAGGTAGGTTCTTTTTTTTTTAAAGTTTAAATAAAATTTGTTTTACACAATTTTATTTAACTTAACTGAAAAACCCCAAAACGTAACTTTCAACCCGCAACAAACGCAACTCCCGAAAAGGTCTCATTAAGCGAATATCGGCGCTGCGAGTTCATCGGTGCCCTCGGATTTCAATTCCGAGCACCGGATCAAAAGTTAGGAATTCCCGCTCGTTCGTTCACTGAACGTACCCGAGCCAAACTTCGGAAATTAATTCCGGGCACTCCGGGCCTCGGAATCAGGTGCCGTCTGAAACCGCGCTCTTGTAAAAATCCAAAGAAAATTAAGAAAAAATTTCCCTTGAATTTTACGGTCTTTACATTACTCCCACCTCAGGGCTTTACGTCCCCGTAAAGATACAACAAAAACTAGGGGAACAAAAGAGGGTACTGAGCACGCATCTGAGCCTCCCGCTCCCAAGTGCTCTCCTGGAGATTCCCGTGCTGCCATCTGATGCGCACAAGAGGAATCGATCGCCCACGTAGGACCCGCTCCTGTCGATCCTCTATCTCCACCGGGACCTCCGTAAAAGTCGCCCCATCGTCAACGTCAAGCTCCCCATGGTCAATGATGTGCGTCGGGTCGTGCACGTATCTCCTCAGCTGGGATACGTGAAAGACGTCGTGCACCCGGTGCAACTGAGGTGGTAGAGCCAGGCGATAAGCCACCTCGCCAATCCTGCTGAGAATCTGGAGAGGTCCGATGAAGCGCGGAGATAACTTGCCGCCTCGGCCAAATCTCCGAATACCACGTCGAGGTGAGACCCGCAAGAAGACGTGGTCGCCATCCTCGAACTCCAGTGGCCTCCGCCTTCTGTCAGCGTATGACTTCTGCCGGCTCTGAGCTGTCCTCATCCGCTCCTGGATGACCTGGACCTTCTCTGTCGTGGCCTGGACCATCTCCGGTCCCACCAGTGCTGATTCCCCAGGGTCTGTCCAGCACAAAGGAGATCTACATGGTCGGCCGTACAACGCCTCGTACGGTGCCATCCCGATGGTGGAGTGGTAGCTGTTGTTGTATGCGAACTCCACCAAGGGTAGGTGGTCCTCCCAGCTACGACCAAAGTCGAGGACACATGCGCGGAGCATGTCCTCGAGAGTCTGAATGGTCCTCTCCGTCTGACCATCCGTCTGAGGGTGAAAAGCTGTGCTAAGACGTAGCTGCGTCCCGAACGCCTCCTGCAACCCCTTCCAAAGCCGGGAAGTAAAGCGGGCATCACGATCGGAAACGATAGATGATGGCACGCCGTGGAGCCGCACAATCTCCTGAACGTAGAGACGTCCCAAGCTCTCCACCGAGCCCTGCTCTCTGATGGGTAAGAAGTGTGCCGACTTGGTGAGTCGGTCAACAATCACCCAGATGGAGTCGTGACCTCTGGAAGTGCGTGGAAGTCCAGTCACGAAGTCCATAGATATGCCGTCCCACTTCCACTCCGGAACCTCCAAGGGCTGTACCAAGCCTGCTGGTACCTGATGCTCTGCCTTCACCTGCTGACAGGTAAGGCATCGAGAAACGAACTCTGCTACAGCCTTCTTCATGCCCGGCCACCAATGCTGTCGTCTGAGGTCCTGGTACATCTTCGCCACTCCAGGATGTACTGCTAAAGGAGAAGTGTGAAACTCCCTCAGCACTTCCTCTCGCAATGTGACTGGTACCAAGGCACGTCCTCTGAAAAGGATGTCGTGCTCTGCTCCAAGGGAGAAACCATCAGGTGCCTGTCCCGAGGATATCTGTGCACGCTGTGTCTCACAGTCAGCGTCCCCGCGCTGTGCCTCCCTGACTCGCTGCAGTAGTGGAGGAGTGACTGTGAGAGACTGAAGAAAGGCTGCTCCATCTCTATCCACGAAGGATATCTGCAAAGAGGCTAGCTGCTCCGTCGCCTCCTCGAGTAGCTGAATGCCCGTCCTCCTGCTGAGGGCATCGGCTACTACGTTCCCCTTCCCTGGAGTATAGACTATCTCAAAGTCATAGTCCTGGAGGAACTCGAGCCATCGCCGTTGTCTCAGATTCAGATCCTTCTGCGAGAAGATATACCTGAGACTCTGATGATCGGAAAAGACTGTAAAGCGCTCGCCCATCAGATAGTGTCGCCATGTCTTCAGAGCGAAGACCACTGCTGCTAACTCCAGGTCATGGGTAGCGTAGTTCTGCTCATGCGGCCTCAACTGACGTGATCCATAGGCGATCACGGCCCGCTCCTGCAT
This sequence comes from Viscum album, assembly GCA_963277665.1. Lineage (NCBI taxonomy): Eukaryota > Viridiplantae > Streptophyta > Magnoliopsida > Santalales > Viscaceae > Viscum > Viscum album. Next base: position 1,690,330,926 of record OY728119.1, read on the forward strand.
CAGAACACATCCGAGTCCGGTCCCTGATGCATCGCAGTAGACTACGTACCCTACTCCCTCCTCAGGCAACCTCAAGATAGGTGCGCTAGTCAATCTCTGTCTCAGCTCCTGGAAGCTCTGCTGACATCTGTCAGTCCACACGAAGGGTTTCCCCTTCTTCGTCAAAGCCGTGAGTGATGCCGCAACTCTGGAGAAGTCTGGAACGAATCTCCGATAGTATCCAGCTAGTCCCAAGAAACTCCGAACCTCAGTCACGCTCCTGGGTGGCTCCCATGCTAACACAGCCTCAATTTTCGCGGGATCTACTGCAACTCCCGCCTCAGAGATAACGTGTCCCAAAAAGTGGACCTCACGTATCCAGAACTGGCACTTCGAGAGCTTACCATAAAGCTGGTGCTCTCGGAGTGTGTCAAGGACAACTCGCAAGTGGTAGGCGTGCTCCTCCTCTGTCGTAGAGTAAATCAGAATGTCGTCGATGAAGACCACGACAAACCGATCGAGGTATGGCTGAAAGATCCTGTTCATGAGAGCCATGAACACTGCTGGAGCATTGGTTACACCGAAAGGCATAACCAAGAACTCATAGTGGCCATACCGACATCTGAAGGCCGTCTTCTGCACATCCTCGTCTCTGACTCTGAGCTGATGATAGCCTGACCGGAGGTCTATCTTCGAGAACCACCGTGCTCCCTTGAGCTGATCAAAGAGGTCATCAATCCTCGGTAGCGGATACTTGTTCCTCACTGTCACCTGGTTCAGGCGACGATAGTCAACACAAAGTCGCAAGCTCCCGTCCGCCTTCTTGGCGAACAATATCGGGGAAGCCCAGGGTGAAACACTGGGTCGGATGAATCCCTTGCCCTGCAAGTCCTCCAACTGTACCCGTAGCTCTCGAAGCTCGGCGGGGGCCATCCGATATGCTGGAGTGGATATCGGGGCTGTCCCGGGGTACAAGTCAATATAAAAGTCTACCTCTCTGCGAGGAGGTAGCCCTGGAACATCGTCGGGAAAAACGTCCGCATACTGATTCACCACTGCAGGAAAACCAGGACTCCGCACGTCAACTGCTCCAAGGATAAGGCTAGCCAACTGATGAGTGATGGGCTGTCCTCTCCTCCGCGGAAGTCCATCCTGTGCTGCTAAGGCTCCCTTCTCGCCGGTGAAGGTGAACCTGCTCCCGTCGGTGCGTACACATCGCACCTTGCGCCTAAAACAGTCAATCTGAGCATGGACCGTAGACAGCCAATCCATGCCCAAGATGACGTCGTAAGGCCTCGACGCTGCTACAAGAAGATCCCAGCCGAAGCTCTCGCCTCCTAGAGTAAGCTCACACTGCCGGCACCAGTGCGTAATCGTCGAGTCTGCTCCCGTAGGAGTCTCTAGCCGTAAGGATCGAGCCAACGGCTCTGTCGGAATCTCCGAGCTCCGAACAAGGGCAGCGGCTATGAAAGAGTGACTCGCTCCTGTGTCTATAAGAACTGCAGCAAGGGTGGAATAGACACAGATAGTACCTCGAATCATCTCAGGTGCGCCGTGGTCGTAGGCCTCTGCTGCCTGGAGCTGTGCCTGTCGCTGCCCGCCATCTCCCTGTGGTCGGGGTGGACCTCCTGGTGGTGGTGGTGGTAGAGCCTCAAAGCGTCGGCCACCACCAGCTGCTCGTCCAGCTCCTCTGCCTCGTCCGCCTCCTCCCTGCGGACCGCCACGGTCGACCCTCTGCCTCTGCCTCGGTGGTCCATCAACTGACTGCTGCTCCTCGGCACGGCGGGTCGGGCAGTCGCGAGCTATGTGGCCCTGCCCGCCGCACGAGTAGCACTGCCTGCCTCTCGGAAGACTGGCTCCGCGCTGTGTGCCCCGCACTGCTGAGCCAGTGCCCTGAGATCGTCGGCCTGAAGGTCTGGTCTGCCTGGACCCCTGAGTCATCCGTCGACTGCCTGCTGCAGATGACTCTGCCACGTGCCGCCCTGCGGTGGGTCGCTGTGCTGGTGTAGACTCAGCAAGGAAGCTCTCGATCAGAAGAGCCCGCTCCAGTACTCCTGTCTGAGTCGGTATGCTGAGGGAGATCAGCGATGCCCTGATCTCGTGTCTCAAACCCTGCTCGAAGGTCCGGGCCCGGAAGAATGGATCCCGTACCATGTCGGTCGAGTAGCGCGAGAGATCGGTAAACCTCGCCGAGTACTGGGCGACCGTCATGCTGCCCTGCCGCAGCTGTAGAAGCTCCTGGATGCGCACCGCTCGAAGGGTGGCCGGGACGAACTCAGAGCGGAAGAGGCTCTCGAAGTCCGTCCAGAGTAGAGATGCCTCGTCGTGCACCTGGAGCATCAAGCTCCACCATCGTCCTGCTGCTGCGTGTAGTAGGCTCGCAGCGAGGATCACCATGAGGTCTGCTGGTGTCCTCACTAGCCTAAACACTCGAACCACTGCCTCCAGCCAGTCCTCTGCTGCCTGGGGATCCGTCTCCCCACGAAACCTGGGCGGTCGCTGTCGCTGAAACTCATGCAGTGCGCTGAGGCGACGTGCATCGTCAGCGGCTGCTGCTGGAAGCATCGGGGGCTCGGCGGGTAAAGCTACCGCCGGTGCCACTACTGGAAAAGGGCCCTGCACCGAAGCCTCGTCGCTCGGTGGGCTGTCGTCTCGCTCGACCATCGGAACCCTAGCTGGCTGCCGTCGTGGGGCCATCCTGAAAAGGAAACAGGTGCGCCACGGTTAGAACAGTATACCTGGTGAGCTGATATAAGTAATCACAAAGAAAACTTTGAAACACACACGCAATCAATGTTTTCGTGCATTAAGTCGGAAATCAGACGTCAGGGTCCTGGTGTATGGATACGTCGGCCGCCGCACCAACACTGGACTCCCTGGACTGATAACCACACTCAATACGCTAAACATTATTGCTTCACATAGAAAAGATCAGAGTTCGCGGTAGAACCGAACTCCTCTGATACCAATTTGTCACGACCCGCCCTCGGGGTCCGAGCCGTGACTACCCCAAGCCCGCCTTCCATAGGCCAGGGGCTGGCGACTAGCACCAAGGCGTAAATCCCGGTAAAAAGGGAAGGCATTGCCTTTGAAAAGAAAACACACACCACAGAGTAAACAAGCGGAAGGTAATCACTAAGAAAGCAGAGAACAACTGAAAGTGCGGAAAAGTAAATGGGCCAGAATACAAACCCAAACTGAAAGTAAAGTACAACTCGAAAAGGGAAAAACAGCAACTGTAAAGTAAAGGCCGCTACTCCGAGCTGTCCACCGGAAATCCCACCTGAAGGGTGGGTACAGATAGCTCCTCTGCTCCACGGGTCCCACCGTCCGCTCCGTGCTCGTCCCGCCCAGTGGTCCACCTCCGGGTACCGTCCCGCTCCGCGAAGCTCAGCTAAGGTCAACGCTGTCCATCGTCTGCAACCAACACAACGTAGTGCGGGCGAAGCCCGTGCAGGGGTGAGTATAAGCTACTCAGTAGGGACCCCGAGACCCCTGAAGGTCTCTCAAAATCCACAAAGGATAAACCACGAAGCAAAGTACAATCACGAAGTAACAACCAACACTGCTTAGGTATATGCCCATACATATACCTAAGTCATCAATTCAAATACGCTCCAACCTCCGAGATCAAGTATAACTCAGTCCACGCAGGAAAGTATACGTATTCCACAAAGGAAAGTAACAGGATTCAGCTCACACAGGTATACTTCTTCAGGGACGATAAAGATGATCACTGATCCATCTAAGTCGTCGGACCCACGAAGGATCGATAGGTAACTAACCCCCGCAAGACCCACACAGGATCGGGCTCACACAGAACCTGTAGGCGCTGGCTCACACAGAACCGCTGAGCGCAAGGACCCACACAGGATCGGGCTCACACAGAACCTGTAGCACTGATCCACGTAGGATCGCTGAGTTCTGTAGTCGTCGTCGTCGAATCCACACAGGATCTCTGTACTGTCGTCGTCGAATCCACACAGGATCTCTGTACTGTCGTCGTCGCAGTAGAACAGTCGCAACCAGCACTAGGGTTCCCGCACACAGCAAGCTCGTACGGAGGGTCCGCTCCACGAGCCGAGAGGCTGATACATCAACTGTCACGAAGACCGAAGTTGATGTATCCAAAAGTTCCGTATCGACAAAAGGAACTCAACGCAACAGACGGCGCGTCGATCGGACGCCCGGTCTGAGAGTTATAGGCATTTTCGTCTCCGGGGCCCGGTTGGTTTTTAAGGCAAAATCAACCCGACCGTACTCCACCTGCGTCCAAACCTCGGGCGGAGTATGCCAAAAGATCCGTCTCACTAAGAGGAACATTACGCGACTGACGGCACGTCAATCGGACGTCCGTAGCTCAAGATATGAGTGTTTCCGCTCCGAAGGCCCGGTTGGTTTCGTGAACGAACCAACCCGGCCGAACTCAAAGTAACCCGAAACCTTGAGTGCGATATACCGAAACGACCGTCTCGATCCAAGGATCGCGTTGCCGCAGACGGTTCGTCATTCGGAGGTCCGAGGCTCAAGTTATGAGCCAAGAACCGAATCTGGTCCGAAACGGGGGGTCCGGGTCCGGGCCGACCCGGCCCGACCCCCCCCCCTCTGGACGGCGCGGCGGCCGACGGCGGCGGACGGCGGCGGCGGACGGCGGCGGGCGGCGGCGGCGGCTGGCCGCGTGGCGGCGGCGGCGGGCCGCGTGGCGGCGGCGGGCCGCGTGGCGGCGGCGGAGGGCCGCGTGGAGGCGGCGGCGGCGTGCCGCGCTGGCGGCGGGGTGCCGCGGCGCACGCGGGAGGCACGCGGGGGCTAAGCCCCGCGTTTCACAAAACGGCACGGCTTAAAGCCGTGCCTTGAATTAAAAAACGGCCCCCGCGGATGGGGGCCGGCTGGACAAAAACCGGGGGGGCTTTGCCCCCCCTCCTTTAATGAACCGCCCCCCTCATTAAGAGGGGGGTCTTGAAGAACCGGCCGGGGGTTTAATCCCCCGGCTTTTATGACATCCGGCCGGCCGCTGGCCGGCCGGTTTTTACCAACGGGACCGGAATTTCCGGTCCCGCCCTCGACTCCCGACGCCGGCGGCACGGCCGCCGGTCTTTCCTTCCGCCGCGGCCCGGAACCGGCCGCGGTCTCCTCGTCTCACCGCGGCCCGGAACCGGCCGCGGTGTTCGTCGTCCGGCGCGGTGCGACGGCACCGCGCCCCTTTCGTCGTACCATGAATCCTCCCAACGCGGCGCGACGGCGTCGCGTTCTTGAAAACTCTCCTCGGCGAAGCGCGACGGTATTGCGGAAATCATAAGCATGTTCATCCGCGTGGTGCGACGGCACCACGCCTCTTGCTTCCACCCGCATGAATCAACATGAACGAAGGAGGGGGTTTCGGCCGTGTTCGTGCGGTCCGACTCCCCTCGCGTTAACAAATAACATAACTAAAAAGTCTCACGTTTAGTCATGCTAAAATCCACGATTCAGGAATGGAATAAAATAATTAATAAAAACATCCCCTACCTCGGGTTTGAGATTCAAAGAAATCCTCTACGTTCCGCGGAAGACGGCGTCGCGGAATTCAGGCGTCGCGGTCGTCGTTCGTCAAATCCGTTGACGAAGATTTACGTCCGATGCGACACGTTGTTGGCGGATCTTCGTTTGCCGACGAAGAAGGTCCGAAGAGGAAGCAGAGGTCCGAAGATACTAGGTCTCTGAGTCGATGATCCTTGACGAAGTGTTGTCGTTCTTCGTCGAGGATGAAGACGTTCTTCGTTCTTCGTCAGAGCTTGAAGAAGAAGAAGATGAAGGCTCCAAATTCTCTCAAGGTGGCTAGAGAATTCTCACCCAAATAAAATAAGCTAAAGACTTATTTTATTCACACAATTATCAATTTGAATTTCAAAGGTTTGAAATTCAAACAATTCAAACAATTCAACTCCATTAATTAACAAAGTTGTCATGTTATTAAAAGAGGAGTTTAAGGGGGAAGTTGAGAGGTTATTAAAAGATTTAGGGGTTCGTGTGGGCCCCACCACACTTAATCCTCCCAAGGGAGGTTAAGTGGGTGTGGGTCCCACTTCCAACCCCCTTAGGTAGGTTCTTTTTTTTTTAAAGTTTAAATAAAATTTGTTTTACACAATTTTATTTAACTTAACTGAAAAACCCCAAAACGTAACTTTCAACCCGCAACAAACGCAACTCCCGAAAAGGTCTCATTAAGCGAATATCGGCGCTGCGAGTTCATCGGTGCCCTCGGATTTCAATTCCGAGCACCGGATCAAAAGTTAGGAATTCCCGCTCGTTCGTTCACTGAACGTACCCGAGCCAAACTTCGGAAATTAATTCCGGGCACTCCGGGCCTCGGAATCAGGTGCCGTCTGAAACCGCGCTCTTGTAAAAATCCAAAGAAAATTAAGAAAAAATTTCCCTTGAATTTTACGGTCTTTACATACCTAGTGTTTCACAATGGGAGACACAAGTTTTTTTTTCAGAATGGAAGATGGGAGCATGAGGGTGTGTGTGGATGGCATATGATTTAAATATGTGTCCTGGAAAAACAAATATCCACATCCTAGAATTGATGAATTTTTTTATTCAATTTGGTGGGACATGTTGATTCTTGAAGCATGGACTTCGATTAGGATATCACTAATAGTGAGTCTGAGATGAGGATATTCTGAAGATGAATTTTATATGCCACTATGGTCACTATATGTATTTAGTGATTCCCATGGGGCATAAAGAATTCCCCAATAGTGTTCATGGGGCTCATAAACCATATTTTTTATCCTTATTTTGACCGATAAATATTTGTCTTCATCAATGAAATCCTTGAGTACTTGACGTCTGAGGAGGAGCACACGAGACACTTATGAATGTTTCTGGATATACTCTGAGATCACAAAAATTATAGGAAACACTCTATGATCATGTTCTCGATTTAGGTAACAAAATTTCTGGGACATGTAATCTTAGAATATGAAGTGTTTATGTACGTGGCTAAGGTGGAGGTTGTGTTAGCATGGTATCCTCCTAAGAGCGCGACAAAGGTGCATATATTCCTTGGCTAAAAGACTATTATCGGAGATACATTCTTGATTTCTATAGGATTTCAACACCTATAATTGCATTGGCTTGAAAGGTGTAGCCTATCATGTTAATAGATAAATTCCAAAAGGATATTCAGTAGTTGAGTAAGAGGTTGATTTGTTCTATGATCTTGAGATTTTTCTGAGGAGGTTTTGGAGTACGGAGTGTTATTAGATTCATCTGTACCAAACTTGGTTGTGTCCTGATGAAGAGGCATAAAGTGATTTCATATGATTCAAGCTAGTTGAGGGCAGAAGAGAAGAACCATTTGACACATGATCAAGAGTTGGTAGTGGTAGTACTCTCATTGAATATGCAGTGATAATACCTAATGGGAGAGAGGTTTATAAGATACTTCGGTCACAAGAGTCTCAGTAATATATTCTCTCAAAATGATTGGATCCTCAGACAACAGAAATGTCTAAAGTTCTTCTAGGAAAATTACATTGAGAATGTCTATAATCCAGGAATGGGGAATAAGGTGGTAGATTCTATCTATAGGAGATCTAGTTCATAGCTTATAAACGAGCTATCAGAGAAGTTGACAATGGTATAGTTATACTTATTGGATAAAGATGGATTAGATTACCTCCATTTGATATTTTTACCCATTAAATCATACAACGAGTCTAGTAGGTGTGGTTTGTCGATACTTACTACAATTCCCAACATGCTCAGATGTACATAGAACATGTCCCGAATTGATATTCACAATTTGAAGATAAAATAATTATTTTCAAAGGACACATGGTAGTACCAGTGGCATTTCCAATGGAGGTTATCATTGTTTTTCATACATCTCATTTGGTGGTACATCATGGTGTGGAAAAAATGTACCAAGATCCCTGAAATCAGTTCTAGTGTACATTGATGAAGAAGGTTGTGTAGTGTTTTTTTATCGATGCCTTACATGCAGGTGGGTGAAGGATTGTTACTAGGTTCAAGTGGGTTTGTATCAACACTTAATGGTACTATAATAGAAGTGGGATGGGATATCAATGGAATTCATGATGGGTTTTCCATATACATCTAGGAGATAGGATTCCATCCGGGTGATCTTTGACCAACTAACTATGTCAGTCCACTTCATAAAAATCCTAGAGTAGAGTTCAATTGGGATATTTGGATGTATTAACGTGAATGAGATATTTAGACTCAATGGATTCACATAAACTATATTTTTTATGATGATTCTCATTTCACAACCTAGTTGTGGAAGGAATTATATGTCTAAATTGAGACTCATTTATACTTGATCATGAAATTTCTCCCCCAGAAAGATGGACAAAAAAAGAAAACTATTCTTATTCTGGAGGAAATTCTATGAGCATGCATGTTGGAATATGGTCGTAGTTGAGAATATATTCAACATCTATTGGAGCTCGCATAAAACAATCGTTGTCATTCCACCAATGGTATGGAACCATTTGATTTCTTTTAATGGTGACCATGTTGGTCACCACTTTACTAGACAAACCATAAAGAGTTAGAACTCTTAGGCCAAAATTAAGAGCATGCTTTTATAGAGAAGGTGAATATCCTCAAATAGTGGATTAATACTATGGGGATCCATCATAGATCTTATGTTGAGAGATGATGGAGGCCATTGGAGTTAAAGTAATAAGACCAAGTGTTCCTTTCGACATCATCTTGATTGGGTTTGTGAAGATTTAGCAGTGTCTGCATGTTATCAATGAGGTGCGTCAGCCCTTTTTAGATACTATGTAGAGTTGGTGAGGTGGTGTACCACTTTTCTCTACCCCCTCAGATCGATCAGGTTCATGATATCATCCATGTGTCACAACTGTTGGTGTACATTAATGAAACATTACACTTCATCCACTAGGGAGAGTAGGAAATCAAGATGTGGATAATATTGCTGAGTACCTAGTAGGGATCAAGGAATGGTAGGATAGAATCATTTCGGGGGGAGCGATTCCTCTTGTGTGTGTTCTGCGATAGCATGAGAATCTCTTGGGATAATGAAGTGGGAGGCACATATTCATGCATAGTTCCCATATCTTTTTGTGTATCACGTACTATTATATATACAGGGACTAAAACCCATAAGGTGAGGAGAATTTAATTTCCCTAATTTTCCTTGTATTATTTTAAAATATTATATGGAATTAATTCAAGACCAAGCACAGAGATGGAACACGATTTCGAGGCTAGGTGTGTCTGAGATAATTGTTTCAAAAATATTAAAATATTAAATTACATGTGCACAAATTTTTCATGTGAATGTGTAATAACTTCTAAATGTATAGTTGGATCAGAAATTAGAGGGAACCATTGAGTTCAGATCAACACCATTACCCTAGGAGAGGCCTAACATCTGTTAGCATGGGTCAGTTGTGAAAGATATTTTTTGAACATACTAAAGAAAAAAATATTTTGATTATTTATTTTATTTGATGTTACGATAACATAGTGATGTGTTTTCTATTTTATAATTCTGTATCTATGTAGGGAAAACTAGCTAGGCTCATAACCCTAGATGTTCCTTGAATGGTCTCGAGAGAACCCTGGGAGAATTATATCGATATAAGACAACATGATAGTGGATTAGATATTGTTCTTAATGGATCCAAAATTGCAACCAATACTCAAAATTGAATCATATTTTCACATATAAGTATTGGTTATTTAAAATTATTATGTTCCATATTCATTGAATCAATGAAAAACACGAATCAACCAATGAACTGTTTGACCCGTGGTACAATCGTTCTTCTAAGATTGGCTTTGTTGCAGGAATTATCAGGCATGATTATTATTTGATTTAGTTTGTTAATCATTCTCATGATAATGGATCGAGGTGAGAATGAATTACTGGTGACATTTTTTCCTCTAGTTTATTCCATGTGATTTCAATCCCCCATTTTCCATGTGTGTTCTTCATTCATCGCGTGATTTTGAATAAATGATCATTGTGCCTCTATTTCATGGCGTAATATTCATAAATTGGTAATCTGACACCAGGACAACCTAGAAGAGGTTTGGTGATGATGATGATGGAAGAATCAAAGTAATTCACGAGTTTCTTCTTTTTGGATGGTTTTCAATGGATGATTTTATAGTTGTTTCTCTAGCTGATTAAAGGCCCAGAAAACCACGAATCATTCTTAGGTTGAATTGATGATCCGGAGTCCTAAATTTCAAGATGAACAAACCTAGATTTGGGACTCTAATGATTGTCTAAGGAACTCAGAGGAAGATCATACAGTTCTGGATATTCTAGCACCCAAAGTGTGTTGTATGGGCTGCACATTATGTTTTCATCAATGAACCACTCAGTGGATACTCTAGAAGTACACGGGAATGGTTGGAGTGCATAGGTTTCTTAAACGACATGTACTCCACCACCCACATAGAACAATACCTAATACATGGGTGAACTAGCGTATTGTTACCTGGTTAGGAAAAAATATGTTAATATCGTGTACTAGAACATGTATTGGATACACTGGCGGACCCCTGAAGGAAGGGCACAATGTGTAATCTTTTCTACATGCCATTTACTCTCTTTTTATAGGATATGTTATTTTGACATAATATATTCAACACGAGTAGTTCACAGGGTCATAAGACACGGTGTGTGGCCATACTATATGACAATTACTCTATTTTACATAGATTGATCCTCTTTTCCACCATATCATGAATGCATTCTGTTAAGGGTTTGTTCCAATATCCTTTATCTGAAGGATAGTTCGTATCATTTCCTACTAATTGGAGTATGACACCTTCAGTATAACTACCTAGATAGTATTATTGGAATCCCCAACAATAGGCCCAGAGCAGGAACTTCTATTCACTCTTCATTCCCCAGGTAGTGTTCTCTGGTATCAACGTGACCAACATTACATAGAAACTTATCCTATATCATAAGGTTAATCTAGATGGAGTTATTAGTATCACCACATGGCCATGGTAGTTATCCTAATAAGTGTATTATATTTCCCTTTAGATCTATCAGTGTATCTCTTTTATAATGTTTCATTATGAATTTTATTTCTCAGATATATTTCATCAGTGGTATCAGACTCAATAGTGCGTTCTCCCGGATGAGTGGTATGAGGAATCTTCAGACAGAGTCCCTAGTGCAGGTATTCAGTACTTTCGGCTTACTTATAGACTATGTGTATTGGATTGAGTGTATCTTGATATTCTTTTTATATGGTCTGTAGACATATAGTATGATGAGATGAATGTAGATCTTGTTTTGTATATTGCTTTGGGGTTTCTTATTGAGTACTATATTACTCATCCCTGTATTGGATTTAACCACATGTGTCATGTCTTGTACATATGAACAACCTTTTTATAGAGTCTAGGGTGGACCAATATTAGTTAAAGATTTGTGAGTGAAAACATTCCTAAGTGTTCCAATGGCTTCAGGCAGTAGTAGTATTACCTATTTATTTATAGGATGGACTTTTTAGAATAAATATTATTTCTATTGGTGGGCTTCAATTGTATCACAGTTTACTTTAGTACACTTTAAATTCTTATCAGGGAATGTGGGTTAGGATAGTGGTGTGAATGAATTTTTTACTTTTGTTTTTTACATTCCATCATTTGTGTGTTTCAGATGTGTGCACACATACAGGTACATAGGAAATGCCTACAGTGTTAGTGATATGCATACTCAGTGCTAGCTACCAACCACTGGTCTATTAGAGGTGCACTTGGGGAGTCCTGACCGGTCCCCACTAGGACGGGTTGTGACAATTATTCTCTCAATGTTCATGTTTCTTTATTCCATTATGATTCGTGTCTTATAAATTTCCAATATTTTTTCCAGGACTCAATATTTTGATCTTTAATATGAAATGTATGTTTTTCAAATGTTATGTTCTTGTTCACATGACCTTATGCTCATGTTATTGTTACTTATCTCCCTTGATTACAATTAATGGGAGTCTAGGATCATCATTTCATATGTATCATTTACTTAGTTGATGAAGAAATATAATATGAATGCTATGAATATAAAACATTGAATATATAATTAATTAATAGGAGATTATTTAGATCTCTAATGAACCAGTTGTTTAGGTTTCCCTGATTACAAATAAACTATCAAATTATGATCCACATTTATGCATTTGGTTAATGAAATGACTAGTCATCTTATAATACTTAATATCTATATATTAAATCCTCATGTCTATATTGTTGGTATCATATGATATGATTACATAACCATTGGGATTTATGATGAGAAAACCATAGTTTGATCCAAAATGGATATGTCTAATGATATGTGTAAGGGAAAATCTATGTATATGAAAATATCCATGAATATTTGTGAATTATATATTGAGTGGTAACCTGTAAATATATCCCTTTCTATATAATAAAAATGGATATTGTTTAGACCAGATATACCTAGGGGTAATAACTCCCAAAAAGGCATGTCAGACTAGAATTGAGAATTACATTGTACAAAAAAGTGGCCCTTATTGTTTACCTTTATTGATATTATATGGGTTAATGAATTAGAAATTTTAAAACTACTTAGAAACCATCAGTTTGTATTTAAATATTGACTAAGAATAACATAACATAAGATGAGGTTTTATTATATTTTAATGAAGGGGTAAGTATTTCTTCATCGTATATGTTATTCTTCATGATTATATGGTTTCCATATAGGATTATTGTCACTCACATTATGATTTTGTATTTAATAAATATATGTTTCCAAAATGAACCTTTTTGATTATGAATGTAGCAGATAATGAAATGATTTTGTCATGATAAACTGAGTCTTATAGGAACTAGAAATTGAATTACCAATTGGATTCTCATAAAACATTATCAATCATTGAATCATGATGAACCTAAAATGAAAATATGAGGAACATTTTTTTATTGAGTCCTTCATGATGCAATATGATAAAACATTTAATTGTTCTCTTGATCCTCATGTATCTAACAAATGGATCAAAACCACTATCAAATTATTTTCCATTCATTAGTTTATAGAACATTAAAAATTTATTTTGGTTGTCTATTTTTGGGATGGAAAATAAAATCTATGGTGGAATCCAATAAAGAATATGAGTAAATGTGATGATATTTTCTCTATTGAGTTGGATGAGTTTGAGATATTGTTTTTAAATAAGTAGCTAACTCATATTATATGTATGAAAACAGAGAAGAAATTATTTTAGTTAAAGTATAAAGATGGTGAATCCATTGAAACCTATGAACAATTATTTACAATACATGTGAGGTATGCCACTTGTATTATCATCAGACATTAAATTATGGATGATGGATTATTTAGTTTATTAAAAATAAATATCAAAATTTAATTATCCACAATGGACTTCAGTAGCTATGAAGAAATAATTCAATAACCATTCATGGTGGAAATATAAGTTAGATTTAATCATATAAATCAGGGTTTTGATATGAAAATAATGATTTTGTCCAAGGAGAAAACTAAGAACCATGGATAAAATAAGATGATTATTCATTATTAATCGATGTGTGGTTGGAAACATGGATGAAATTTTCTTAATAAAGATGGTAAATTTTTTATGTTAGTATATGAAGTTTATTATGTAGTTGAATGATGAAATTATAGGAGAAAGGTAGATAATAATTAAACTAGGGAGAAGGATCTTAAAAATACACCACCGACACTCTATTGCTTCAAGAGAAAGGTGGTTGGTCAATCTACAAATAAATTGACAAATACATGGGCTAATGAGGATGATAATACTGAAAAAAGCTATATAAGTAATATGAAAAAATATAAATATTATAAAATAAGAACAACTCATTTCAATCATGAACTCTTAGGAAATTTTCACTTTCAATTCATTATTGTAAATTTTATGATTGAATTTTTATGAACAATCCACATGTAAATCTTATTACTCATCATTTAGAGAACTTTTATGTGATTTTGAGAATTTATTTTACCCCACTACTTCTATTAATAAATAATGAAATTACATTTAGTGTTCCATTAGTTAAAGGATGAACAAAAGTTATCAATTTAAATGTATTTTTATAATATTTGGTATTATTTAAGTAATAAAAGGTAGAATTATTTATATATTTGAATTCAAGATTTAGGAAATTGATGTATTTTACCAATGGTATTTAGGTTTTATATATCATGAAGCATCAATTTTTTTAATTGTTGATTCTTATATGAGTCAATGTAACATTAACGTAAGATTTATCGATACCATCATGGATATAAGAGATTACATAGTACCGTATGTTAAATTTCATAGATAAACATTTGAGGATTTATGTGAAGAGTGATTATCAATATTGAGTATATTTTGAGTGAAATTTATAGAAATAAAAACCATTGGTTTTGTATATGTTATTGTGAAAATTTTATTATTGGAATAATGCATTCAAATTTAGTAGTTAAGATTAGGGGAATTATTTAACACTATAGGTGATATTATTATTAATGTTCATAAATATATAGGTTATTTAAACTTTGTAAGAATTCAAATATATTTTTTAAAAAACTATAACCCATATGACGAGTGAAATCATATCATATCTATAAAGCTCGTTATTGTTGAACCAACAATTGAAAGATTGTAAGGGTATAACACCTACCACTTGACTACGTGAATGACTGATTCCTATGAGAATCGTGAAGGGAGATATTATTTTGTATGTATAAAAGTTTTTGGTATGTCGGTAATATAATGCATAGAAAAAATTCTCATAGGGTATTATCCAACCATTGTCCATAACATAATCAAATGGGAAAACATCACCTTAGTTTTCATCATTGTGATCCCCAACATATCTAATGGGAATAATGTTATATGGGTTGTATTCAATAAACTCTAAAATTTATTAGAATTATTTTATATGATATTAAATTTATTTGTAGATTAATTTTTCATGATATATATTAATAATGAAGAAGGGTTTCATGGAGTACCACATTCTATTATGTCTAATCAAGATCTAAGGATTGCCTCAATGTTCTAGAGATGTATTTATCATAGTCTTGATGGAGAGTAAAAATACTTACGTGAAATTCATCCATGGATATATGGATGTCTAAGAGTAAAATTCAACCCATATATGTAAGTAGATGATCATATTCTACTGATTTAAAGGTTAGTTGGGATCAATAACTTCCTCTAGTTGTGTTTTCTTATAACAATCTGTTTCACTGAAAAAATTAAAATATTTCCTTATGGAGAAATATATTTAAAGAAGTGTAGATATCAATAATTATAGAATGGTTTTGGAGAAAGAAATGTATTAGGAACATAGATAGTGATGAAATGTTTGATACGTTTTGATCCATTTAGCATCGCATTCGGGTAGCAAAAATTTAGTAGAAATTTTTAGATGATACCCATCTACTCGATGTAGAATTTGATATTAGTGACATTTTTTTCATTATAAATTTTACATTGAATAAATTAATATTATTTAGAATGAAGGGAAAGCTAATCCCCCAGTATATCTGTCCAAAAGATATTCTTGATTACATCAGGATGGTATCTTATTGGTCGGTGATTCTCCAAATCCTCCTTATTTTCATGATGAGTTCCATGTATCTGTCCTAATAATGTATATACCTGATCCATAACATGTACTAAAATATGAGTCTTACAAATTTCATGTCACGACCCGTCCTCAGGGCTCGAGTCGTGACTACCCCAAGCCCGCCTTCCAGAGCCCAGGGGTTGGCGACTAGCACCAAAGGAGTAATTCCCGATAATTGGGAAGGCGTTTCCTTTATAAAAGTAAACAAAACACCACAGAGTACAAGCGGAAGTAAAAAACTAAGTACAAAAGTAGTGCTAAAAAGTAAATGGGCCAGAATACAAACCCAACTGAAAGTACAACTACAACAGAATGACGTACAACAGAAAAGACAAGAAACTGGAAGAAGACACGCAGGTGCTAGATCGTCCACCACGAATCCTACAGGAAGGGTAGGTAAAAATGCCCTCATCAGCACTCCACGTCCGATCGTCCGTCCGTCTGTCTACTCCAGGTACCGACTCGTCGTGAGATCTACCTCTGGGTACCATCGAGTCCTCGAATGCTCGGCCTCCATCAGCGCTGTCCGTCGTCTGCATCCAACACAATGAGGTGCGGGCATAGCCCGTGCAGGGGTGAGTATAACGATACTCAGTAGGGACCCTGAGACCCTCAAGGTATTTGTAAATCCAACAAGGATAACCACAAAGCAGAAACTCAACAGATAAATCTTTCTTAGGTATAAGCCCTTACTTATACCTAAGTCATCAGTAACTCGTCTCAATCATGAGGAAACACAAAGGTTATGAAATCAACTGATAACCTCTACTTAGATATATGCCAATACATATACCTAAGTTATCAAGTGACCCATCTTAGTCATGAGGTAAACACATAGGTCATAGACTCAGCTCAAACCAGGATTTTATTTATGATGTCGAAACCACGGCTGCTGGAGAACTCCTCCTCGGTCGAGTACATTGGGCCTGCCGCTAAAACCAAGCGCGCCCCACTAACCTGGACAGCTGAAGTACTCCACCTGTCGAGTACTGTGGGCCTGCCGCTGCAACCATGCGCATCCCACCATGGGTCTGCCGCTAGAACAAAGCTCACCCTCTCATAGCCTACAGAGGTACTCCTTCTATCGAGTACCACAGTTCTGCCGCTACAACCAAGAGCACCTCCTCCGTGGGTCTGCTGCTACAACCAAGCGCACCCCACTGGAATATCCAATTCTCTCCGAGATGATGGATCAGCACTCGTCATGTCTCAGCCAGCTACTAGGTCTCTACACTCTGCCAGCTCGTCACTGGGAGAGTCCGCTCCACAAGATACTAGTCGATAATCCAAGTATTAGAATGTCCCATGAATAAGTATCTCAAAGGACCGCCTCATCATAGGGGTCTCAACGCAATAGACGGTGGGTCAATCAGACGCCCGGTCTGTGAGTTATTAGCCTTTTCGTCCTAGGGGGCGATTGATTTCGTGTACGAACCAACCCGACCGCATCTCAACTATACCCCGAACTCTCATAGGGTATACCCATAGAGACTGTTTCCCAACGTGATCACCAACGCCTCTAACAGTTCGTCAAACTGACGTCCGGTCTCAAAGTTATCAGCTTTTCCGTTCTAGGGGCCCGGTTGGATTTTGGGTACAATCCAACCCGTCCACTATCAAACATCAACCAAAACTTAGCAGAAGTTTTCCAAAAGTTCCGTTTCATCAAGAGGAATCCAAAAAAGTCGACGACACGTCAATTGGACATCCAGAGCTCAAGAAATAAGTGTTTCTGCTCCAAGGGCCTGGTTGGTTTTGTATCCGAACCAACCCGGTCGTACCCAAAGTACTTCAAAACCTTGAGTGTAATATATCAAAATAACCGTCTCGATCCAAGGATCGCATCGCAACAAATGGTGCATTGATCGGAGGTCCGTAGCCTATGTAATGAGCAAAAGACGGGAAGAGGTCCGAAAGTGGGGGTTTTGGGCCCGGACCGACCCGGCCCGAGACCCCCTGGGTCGGCCCAAACCGGGGCGACCCGACCCGGGTCCTAGTCCGGTCCGCTTGGGCGGGACCCAGCCCGGCTGGCTCTGCCCGTCCCGGCCGAGGCGTGGCCCTGCCCGGCGCGCTGGCGGTCTGCTGGCCAGGTGGTTCGGCCAAAACGGCCGAGCGGTTTGGGGGGGTAAAGGCGTTGCCCCCCTGTTCAACGAAACGCGGCCCCCCATGTGGGGGCCGCTCCAGCTTCCCATCCAGGGGTTTCAAACCCCCGGTTCTCCCCCTAACCGGCCGGCTGCTGCACCACGGGACCGGCAAGGTCCCGTGCGCCCTGATCCGACGCCGGCGGCCGGAAACCGGCCGCCGTTCCCTGCTCCGCCGCGGCCTGGGTCCGTCCGGCGCAGCGCGATAGCGCCGCCCCCTCCGCCGCGGCCCCTCTCTGGCCGCAGTGTTTTCATGATGCTCCGGCGCGGCGCGACGACGCCGCGACCTTCTTCGACTTCAATTGCGTGGCATGACGGCGCCACACATCCTTGCTGCACGATCCCGCGCGGTGCGACGACACCGTGTCACTTTCCTTCGAATCGCAACAACACAAAGATAAGGGAGGAGGGTTGGCCGTGTTTGTGCGGTCCGGCCCCCTCCCGTTAATCGATAGAAAGCGGTCCAATTTGAAATGAGGAATGGCGCTGGAAGAATTCTCGAATAAAAACAACAATAAATCCCCTACCTCAAGCGTTGTCGTCGAACATGATTTGTCGCGGAAAAGGACTTTACGGAATTGATCATCGTGGAAGAAGAGGATCGTTGGCGTTTGTTGATCTCTAAGGAAGGCATCTCTCGCTGTCGCGGAGAGGAGAATTGATGGTGTTCTTTGTCGGCAGCATTGCGTTCTTCGTGTGCATTGACGAAGAACGAAGAACTTAAAGACTTCCCTTTTTCTCCCAAAGACTCAACACAACAAGCCCAACAATAATAAAATAAGTGTTTCACTTATTTTATTACTCATGACTTATGTTTGAAATTCAATAATTGAATTAAACTTCTTAATTAACTCATGTGTCATTTAATAGGAGGGTCATGGGAGTTTAGGGAATATGAAGGGGTGGGGTTTGTATGGGTCCCACGGCCCTCATAACCTCTCATGGGAAGTTGGGTGGTTTCCCAACTTCCACTCAAAGGACTACCACTTAGAATGAAAAATAAAATTTGTAGCTAAATTTTATTTTTAACTTCCACAATTTTTAACAACACCTCCCGTGTAAACGCAACTCTGGAAAAGGTGTTCCTAAGAAATTACCGGCACTGCGAATCCATCGGTTCCCTCAGAACTCGATTTCGAGCAACGGTTCAAAAGTTAGGAAAACCCGCTCATTCGTTCACTGAACGTACCCGAGCTAAACTTTGGAAAAATGATTCCGGGCACACCGGGCCTCGGAATCAGGCGCCGTCAAAAACTATGTAATCGTAAAATTAAAAAGAAAATTAAGAAAAAAAATTCCTTGAAATTTCCGGGTCTTTACATTACTCCCACCTTAGGGCTTTACGTCCCCATTAATCTTTAACACAAACTAGGGATACAAAAGCGTTATTGAGCATGCATCTGAGCCTTCTGCTCCCAGGTGCTCCACTGGAGGTTCCTGTGCTGCCAGTGAAAGAACATATGAGGAATGGATCATTCATGTAGGACCCACTCCAGTCGATCCTTGATCTCCACTGGAATCTCTGCGCATGTCGCCCTGTCATCGACGTCAAACACCCTGAGGTCGATGATGTGTGAAGGATCATGCACGTATCTCCTCAGCCGAGGTATGAGGATGATTTCATGCACCCGGTTCAACTGAGGTGGAAAGGTCAAGTGGAAAACCATGTCGCCTACCCAGCTGAGGTCCTGGAAGGGTTTGATGAAGTGCAGATATAACTTGTTGCCTTAGCCAAATCTCCGTAATTCCACGTCGAGGTGAGACCTGTAAGAAAACGTGGTCGCCATCCCCGAACTCTAGTGGTCGCTTCCTGTTGTCAGCATAAGGCTTCGAATGGCTTTGAGCTGTCCTCATCCGCTCTTGGATGACCTGGACCTTCTCTGTCGTGGCCTGGACCATCTCTGGTCCCACAAAAGCTGCTATGATTCCTTCTTTGCCGATAAGAGAAATCTGGTCTCATCCGCAGGATGAAACATATTCTTTGCCTAATACAGTCAATCCTGACATGGATGATACAAATCTATTCCAAGGATTCCGTCGTAAGGCCTCAACTCTACTACTAAGAGATCCAACCGTTACTCTCACCTCCAAGAGTTGAGTCACACTGTCTGCATCAGTTTATGGTCACTGGGTATCCTCTAGTAGGTACCTCAGAAGTGATGGTCAAGTCAACGGTTTTTAAACCGGAACTTCTTCGTAACAATAAAAAGAGAGGACAGGAAAGTAAATTACACAAATATAGGTGACTTTTAGTACTGTAGCTCAAAGTACAAAGTCACAAAGCATCTACAATAAAAAATCCACAAATCCAGAAGCAAAATGAACAAAAGTCTCCATATCTAGAGCTAGTCCCGCTCCTGTCCATCAGCTCCCGGAGCTCCATGATCGTAGGCCTCAACTGCCTGAAGCTAAGAACTCCCCTATCCACCCGTTCCCTGTGGGCGGGGTGGACCTCCTGGTGGTGGTGGTGGCAACACCTCGAAGCGTCATCCACCTCTAGCTGCCTGGCCAGCTCGCCTGCCATGGTCTCCCGCTCCTTACGGTCCGCCTCGATCGAACCTCTGCCTCTGCCTGGGTGGTCCTTCGTTTATCTGCTGATTATCTGTATGCCAGGTCGGACAGTCACGAGCCTTGTGACCAACCTCGCTGCAGGATTAACACTGTCCACTCATGGTAAGTCTCTATCCACCCCGGGTGCCTCACATACACGATCCTGTGTCATGCGGTCGACCACCTGTAGGTGTGGTCCTCTTGGAACTCTGGGTCATCTGTCTACTGCCCGCTGCAGAAGAATCTCCCGCATGCTGGCTAGTGGTAGGTCCTACTGCTGGAGACTGCTCAGCAAGGAAAATCTCCACTAAGAGGGCTCGCTCCAACACCCCTGTCTATGTCGGGATGCTGTGAGAAACAACAGAATCTCTAATCTCTCGCCTGAGCCCCTGCTCGAATGTTCGGGCCCTGAAGAATGGGTCTCGTACCATGTTTGTAGAGTAGCGCGAGAGGTCTGTGAACCTCGCTGAGTACTGATCTACAATCATGTTTCCCTACTGAAGATGAAGTAGCTCCTGTATATGTACCGCTCGAAGGGTGGCTGGTACAAACTCTACCCGGAACAGGTTCTCAATGTCTGCCCACAGAAGTGATGCATCGTCATGCATCTGGAGCATCAGGCTCCACCATCTGCCTGCTGCTGCCTGAAGGAGGCTGGCAGAAAGGATCACCATTAAGTCTGCTAGTGTCCCCTCTAGCCTGAAGACTTTCACCATAGCCTCCAGCCAATCCTCAGCCGCATGTGGGTCCGTCCCTCCCCTGATCACGGGTGGCCTCTGGTGCTGGAACTCATGCAGTGTGCTCAAGTGAGGTGCACTCTCCGCTACTGGGGCTGGTGGCATCGGTGGCCCAACGGGTGGTAGTACCACAGGTGCCTCCACTGGGATAGGGCCCTGTACCGAGGCCTCATCGCTCGGCGGGCTGTAAGTACATACCACTCTCGGGGCTCTAACTGGTCGTCCACGGGGAGGCATCCTAAAAGAAACAAACATGAAACGGTCAAACGAGTTATATCTGGTGATCTGACCTGGTTGGAAATGACTTTTAAAACTTTTGGAAACACGCACGCAATCAGTGTTTTCGTGCACAAAGTCGGAAATCAGTTGTCAGGGTCCTTGTGTATGGATACGTCAGCCGCCCGCTCCAACACTGGACTCCCTAAATTGAAAACCACACTTAGTATGCTTAACACTATTTCTTCATAGAAAGGGAAAAAAATATCTGAGTCCTACGTTCTGCGGTAGAACCGACTCCTATGATACCAATTTGTCATGACCCGTCCTCGGGGCCCATGTCGTGACTACCCCAAGCCCGCCTTTCATAGGCCAGGGGCTAGCGAATAGCACCAAATGTGTAATTCCTAATAACTAGGAAGGCATTGACTTTATAAAAGTAAACAAAACACCACAGAGTACATGAATAAGTAAAACACTAGGTACAAAAGTAGTGCTGAAAGTTAAATGGTCCAGAATACAAACCCAACTGAAAGTACGGCTACAACAGAACGAAGTACAACAGAAAAGACAAGCAGCTGGAAGAAGACACGTAGATCCTGGATCGTCCACCACGGATCCTACCTAAAGGGTAGGTACATATGCCCACCTCATCCCTCCACGTTCGATCGACCGTCCGTATGTCTCCTCCGGGTACCGACTCGTCGTGAGATCTACCTCCGAGTACCATCCAGTCCTCGAACGCTCGGCTTTCATCAGCGTTGTCTGTCATCTCCATCCAACACAATGAGGTGCGGGCATAGCCCATGTAGGGGTGAGTATAACGATAGTCAGTAGGGACCCCGAGACCCTCAAGGTCTCTCTAAATCCAACAAGGATAAACACAAAGAAGAAACTCAATAGAAAACTCTTACTTAGGTATAAGCCCTTACTTATACCTAAGTCATCAGTAACCCATCTCAATAATGAGGAAACACAAAGGTTATGAAATCAATAGATAACCACTACTTAGATATATGCCCATACATATACCTAAGTTATCATGTGACCCATCTCAGTCAAGAGGTAAACACATAGGTCATAGACTCAGCTCAAACCAGGATTTTACTTAGGATGTCAAATCCACAGCTGCTGGAGAACTCCTCCTCTGTCGAGTATAGTGGGCCTACCGCTAAAACCAAGCATGTCCCACCAACCTGGACTGCTAAAGTACTCCAACTGTCGAGTATTGTGGGCCTGCCTCTGCAACCAAGCGCATCCCACCATGGGTCTGCCACTACAACCAAGCGCACCTCCGCTGTGGGTCTGCTACTACAACCAAGCGCACCCCACTGGGCTATCCGATTAACTCCGAGATGATGGATCAGCAGTGGTCAAGTCTCAACCGGCTACTAGGTCTTTGCACTCTTCCAGCTCATCACCGGGAGAGTCTGCTCCAAGAGCTACTGGTCGATACTCCAAGTATCGCAAAGTCCCACAAAGAAGTATCTCAATGTACCGCCTCGTCAGAGGGGTCTCAACGCAACAGACGGCACGTCAATCAGACGCCCGGTCTGTGAGTTATTAGCCGTTTCTTCCTAGGGGCCCGGTTGGTTTCATGTACGAACCAACCCGACCGCATCTCAACTATACCCCGAACACTGATAGGGTATACCCATAGGGACCATTTCCCAACTTGATCACCAACGCCGTGAACGGTTCGTCAAATGGACGTTCGGTCTGAAAGTTATCGGCTTTTCCGTTCTAGGGGCCCGGTTGGATTTCAGGTACAACCCAACCCGGCCACTATCCAACTATAACCAAAACTCAGGCGAAGTGTGCCAAATGTTCCGTTTCATCCAGAGGAATCCAACAAAATCGGCGGCACGCCAATCCGACGTCTGAAGCTTAAGAAATAAGCGTTTCCGCTACGAGGGCCCGGTTGGTTTCGTATCCGAACCAACCCGGCCATACCCAAATTACTCCGAAACATTCAATGTAATATATCAAAACGACCGTCTCGATACAAGGATCGTATCACGGCTAACATTACGTCGATCGGAGGTTCGCAGCCCATGTTATGATCAAAATACTGGAAGAGGTCCGAAAGTGGGGCTTTGGGCCCAGACCGACCTGGCCCGAGACCCCCTGGGTCAGCCCGAACCGGGTCGACCCGACCGGGGTCCAGGTCCGGCACGCTGGGGAAGCCCGGCCCGGTGCGCTGGCGTGCTGGCAGTCCGCTGGCCAGGTGGCTAGGCCGAAACGGCTGAGCGGTTTGGGGGGACAGGCACTGCCCCCCCCCCCTGTTTAATGAAACGCGGCCCCCACGTGGGGGCCTCTCCTGCTTCCCAGCCGGGTGTTTCAAACCCCCGGTTCTCCCCCTGACCGGCTGGCCCGCACCGGCCGGCCGGCTGCTGCACCACGGGACCGGCGCAGTCCCGTGCCCCCTGCTTCGATGCCGGCGACCGGAAACCGGCCGCCGCTCCCTGCTCCGCCGCGGCCCCGCTCCGGCCGTGGTGTTTTCATGATTCTCCGGCATGGCGCGACGGCGCCGCGACCATCTTCGACTACAATGGCGTGACGGGAAGGTGCCACAAGACCCCGCGCGGTGCGACGACACCACGTCACTTTCCTTCGAACAACAAAAACACAAAGATAAGGGAGGAGGGTCGATCGTGTTTGTGCGGTTCGGCCCCCTCCCATTAATCGATAGCCAGCAGTCCAATTTGAAATGAGGAATGGTGAAGGAAGAATTCACGAATAACAACAACAATAAATCCCCTATCTCGAGCATTGTCGTCGAACGAGATTTCTCACGGAAAAGGACGTCGCAGAATTGATCGTCGCGGAAGAAGAGGATCGTTTCTGTTTGTTGATCTCCAAGGAAGGCGTCTCTCAACGTCGCGGAGAAAAGAATTGACGGCGTTCTTCGTCGGTGGCGGTGCATTCATCGCGTTCTTCAACGAAGAAAGAAGAACTTCAAGACTGCCCTTTTCTCCCAACGACTCAACACAAAAAGCCCAATAGTAATAAAATAACAGTTTCACTTATTTTATTACTCATGACTTGAGTTTGAAATTCAAAAAGTGAATTAATCCTCTTAATTAACTCATGTGTCATTTAATAGGAGGGTTATGTGAGTTTAGGGAATATGAAAGGGGGGGGGGGTTCGTGTGGGCCCCACCACCCTCATAAACTCTCATGGGAAGTTGGGTGGTTTCCTAACTTCCACTCAAAGGACTACCACTTAGAAAGAAAAATAAAATTTGTAGCTAAATTTTATTTTTAACTTCCACAATTTTTAACAACACCTATCGTGTAAACACAACTCTGGAAAAGGTGTTCCTAAGCAATTACTGGCACTGCGAATCCATCAGTGCCCTCAGAATTCGATTCTGAGCAACGGTTAAAAAGTTAGGTAAACCCACTCGTTCGTTCACTGAACGTACCCGAGTAAATCTTCAGAAAAATGATTCTGGGCACACCGGGCCTCGGAATCAGGCGCCGTCAGAAACTGCGTACTCGTAAAATCCCAAAAAAATTAAGAAAAAATTTTCCTGGAAATTTCCGGGTATTTACATTTCATTATTACAAGGAATAACTAATTGATATTTTAGTTCATGGGAGAAATGTTCTACAAAATTAGGCCACTAACCTGGTCAATGTTTTATAGTGAATCCACTGGCTTATGAAATCTCCGTGGGAACCTGAGGATGTAATAAGGCATATGTATACTCAGTTATTTTTTTAAAAAGTTAATAAATATAGATAAAAAATCTCTTTATAAGGAGGGGGTATATTCAAAGACCATAATATTGAATGAATTCTATTTGAGTAAATTTCATTTATTTGATATCTTGTGCCACTCTGAACACAGAGTATTATCAAAAAGAGACACATAATTAAAATATTATTAGTTAATATGATAGTCATCTCAATGAAATTCAAATAGATACCATGAATATGATTAAGTAATTTACGTTAATATATGGTTTACACTTTTATATATAATGAATTTTTTTTGTGACATATTTATTATGAATGAAATTAAAAATCATTTAAAAATAAAGGAAAACATATTTGGAAAAACTATTTTCAAATGCATAAAAACATTTTAATTTAATAAATTAAAAAAATAACATTGGTGTATTATATTAATTATATTTATATATTAATTATTAAATAAAATTGTTAACATTCATCATTTTTTTGACACATGATATAAGAATAGATCCAATTTTACGCTTAAAACAATTATTTCCTTAAAAATAAATTTTGTTTTATTTTTTTCACTTATCTAAATAATAATTATGAAACATTTTTATAAATTTACTTGTAAAAAATAAACATACTTTTTTAAATTATTAATTTTTTATTTATCTAGGAGTGAATTTTTAAGAATTGTTTCAAAAAATTAATTTTTTATAAATATTGAAAACACTGATTTATATTAAAAACATTTTCCTCATTATAAAACATTAAAATAAAAAAATTGTCTTTGATAAGTTTTCGGATGTAAAATTTGTTAGATTATATATTTATAATCTAATTTAGGTCATTGAAATAAATTAAAAATTTAGTTTTTATATAAAGGCGTAGAAAAACTATTGAAACTTTTCTCTTTGGAAATACTCATTTTCATCACACATTTATGTTTAACGTTAAATTATAATTTTCTACATATAGAGATTTAATTTTCAAAAGTAAAATGAAAATTTGGAAATAGAAAAAAATATATTGTATAATAATTTAAATAAATCTTGGAAAAATTAATAGTAAAAAAATAATAACAAAATTTTCGTGATTAAGGTTAAACCATGTTTTCTAGGGCTTTAACATAATAGAATATGGGTAAATGACCAATAAATTGGTTCAAAAATATTATATGGAAATATATCTACACTATAATATTTAAGGATTGATAATTAACCATTTTTTATCATTTTTAATGTGAATAACATGTGTATAAATTATTCTATTCGAACATTTCACATGGGTCCTCACACTCACATATTTAATTACAACCCTAATCAAATCCTCTTCATATTTAAAAATAATTTGGATTGGAAAATACCAATAAAAGTATCTTAATTACAATCCTAACCAAAAACAATATTAATTATTTTTATTATGAGACCCTCTTAATAATCCATTAATTGTAAACTGACAGGGGATCTCTAGATAAAAGGTATTGTCCGCGAACTTGTGTTTCAATTGAATTTAATCATCTAAATACATAAAATATTATTAAAAAATTATGATATAACATATAATGTACCTCAAATATACATATATTTTATTTTTTAATTGAACAAATTATATCCATCTTCTATTACATTAAAAAGGAAATGGAACTATTGATCATGTGTACGGTGGACTACCACATCGAGTACTGATGTGATTCATTTTCCAAAACCTCCTTTATTGAATGGATATAATGATGGATTTTATTTTTATATAATATTTTTATAATATTTTTATAAATATTTATTTATAATTTTACACCTATCTTCTGACATTGAAACCCATGGGATAGAATAACATCTCTTGAATGTACACCAAACTACCACCTCGTGAACAAATGTTGTGTTTTTCTATTACTATTTTAAATGAATGGGAATAAATATATATTATATAAATATATATGATATTTTTAAAATAATTATCCTTATGGAGTTATCATATCACATATAACTTCTTACTATCCATTCCATTGAAGATGTGATAACATCTCTTATGTGTATAGAGGTCTACAACCTCACAAAGCATTGTGATTTATATTTCACTATAACATTGCGATGAATATAATAAGAATAATGTTAATAAATATATGTGATATATATTAAATCATAATTAATATTTATTGTTGAATTATTATTTTTATTTGTTTTGTTACATCTGTTGAAAAATTGAAACAAAATTATTGCATATATATAACCTATCGTCTCTAGGAAATGTGTATTTCATTTTATATCTTGATTTTTTGGACTACTATAAATACATATATAGACACACACACACAAACACACATATATATAATATTTATGATATTTTTATAATTTATAAATTTATTTTAATAATGGAATAATGATCAATAAAAAATAAATTAAAAAAATAAATAATAACATACATGAAAATCATGGTATTTATTACCTGAAATGTGATTTTAACAAGGAACTTTAAAATGTGGTAAGAATATTTCATAGATAAAAAATATATATTATGATATATAGTATTATGGTTATAAAATATTTTTACTGAAAAAATATTTCTATTATACAATATTTTAAAATGTGAAAAATATAAGTCAAGACATATGGTAAGGGATTTTGGTCTCAATTCTTTTTTGGGACATAGGTAACATTATGAACATATATTATTTTATGAGGTGTATATATAACCTATTTTGCATCTAATAAATCGTTTTTTAATTGTCATGATATCATTTGTATCAGTTAATTTTAATATTTCATGGGTTCAACGATTCAATGTTATCAAAAAGGAAAGGGTTTGAAATTACAATATCTTCATTTTTCCAATTTTTTTATAATTTTGATTCCAAATATAGAACCATGAAAAAAAAATTAAAGAAACTAATATAGTTTTTTATTCTATGGTTAATTATAAATAATATTTTCCCCTTCATTTTCTATTCATTAAAAACTCTATACATCAAAACAATGTATTATAGAAAAAATAACCACTATTTCTCTCTTAAATAAAAAATCCAATTCTATCCAAATCTCTATTTTCTAATGATATTTACCAATATATTCTTAGAAAACTAAAAAATATTATAAATATTATGATATAGAATTTTAAATATTTTAATAATATTTTTAAATGAAGCATCATGTTGTTCTCCAAATAAGAAAGAATTTGAATTTTTACCAAAAATGTTAAAGAGTTCTATATTTTTAACTTGCATGACATGAGCAGTGTTTTATGATTCATAAAAACTCAATTCATTAAATATTACTTTTGATTTTTCAAAAAATTTCAAAATATAATTTATTTATACAATATATTGTGAATTTCTTTGTAAAAAACTATTATTTTCAATGAAGGATCACTTTCTTCTTGATACATCAGTTTTAAAGAATGAATTATATGATTCCAAGTTTATTTTAAAAGAATATTATTTTTAAATTTTTTTATGAATTTTGTTATTAAAAAAATTATATTCAAATTGAAAATCTAATATTTATTAAGTAATTTCTTAAATGATCACTAAATTTACATATAAATGTTTCAAATTAAATTTTGGTAGAAATTGTATTTGAATTGTTTTTATCTTATTAAAAGTGATTTTCAAATTAGAATGGATATTTTACGTAGGAGATGTCCCAAGTGATCTTTAAAAATCACTTTCCATATAATATTACATCGTTTTGGTTACATATACTTTATAATGGACACAATCGAAGGAAACCTTTCATATTATTTATCATAATGATTGATTTTTATAATGATAATATATTTAAGAAATATGTTTCTTTTCCATAGTTTATATAAAGATAAAAGTCATATTAAATCCTTATATTTTCCCACGAGTTATGGTACTACTAAATTTGGAAATAAATATGAAATATGTTTCTTTTCTCCAGGTTATGCTGTGATGAAATATTTTAAAAACCCATTAATTTTCATTGGATCTGATGTGATGAATGTTTTATGATATTATTTAAGTAGTATGTATGATTTCAATTATTTGAATTTTGTAAACAATATATCCCTTCAATTCATTGAGTTATATTTGAAATCACTTGAGACAAACAAGACAACAATTGGGAGTTAAACATGATCAATAACAAACTATTTTAACTGTTATAGTCTTGGGAGTGAACCTTGAATACTATGATATGTTGTGGATTAAAAACATTACACTATTATATCATGTTATGTTATCCTTTACTAATATGTAAATAAAATTCAATGATTATCCCTATTAAAAAAAATTATGCCTTATAACAATGATATATTCTCATTAATTTTTTTTCCATGAATACATTATAACTGATGTCTTATGAACTACTATTTGTTATTTCATTACCACATATTATGATCTTTGATATGTATAGTATTGTATTAAAATTATATTATACACTTATCCAAATGTTATTCTTATTTGTCAATCCTTTTTATTCTTATTAACCATTTTACCTCACCATTCTTAATATTTAATTTTCATATGTTGTGAAAATATATATTGTGTTTGATATGCCTATAATGACAATATGTTTAATAATTATGTAATCTTACTAGATTTAGTCCATGATAAAATTCTTATGAAACCTACTTCTTATTCCATGGGTTATGGTTTTGCAAAATAATTAAAATATTATTAATCTTTTTACTTTTACACATGTTATTCTACCATGAATTTTTGATGAACTGCATTTATTTGGATTGGTACAGATATGATGAAAGTTTTATGATCTTGTGACACTCTTATGTTTTATTTTAATTTTGAGACAAGTGGGACCTATATCTCTATCCCATTAATTTTGTAAACATTGAAATCACATGAGATAAATATGAATGGAATAGGGAGTAAACAAAACTCAATAATGGGGGTTTCTAATATTATAGTCATTTGATATAACCTTGAATATTATTATGGTTTGTGGAGTGAATTCATTATACAATTATATACTTGTAAATTCGACTAGACTTATATGGAAATGAAATTCCAAAATTATGTTTTGACTAATGTTTTATTTCTTTTGAAAATTCGATGTTATCATGTCTCATGTTCCTTGATTTATTTATAATTAATATCTAATTTTCTAATTGTATTTATTCCATAACATAATATTATGATCTCTGATATAAAACGTATGATTTTCAAATCATATTCTCATGTTCTTATACCCTTTCCTCATATTATTCTTAAGTATCTGTATTGTTTACTATTAATGAGAATTTTCCCTCACCATTGTTTATATTTACTATCCCATGATTATAAATAAATATATTTTGTTTGAAATTTCAAGGAAGGTTTATAATTATGAAGAACTTAGTGGGAGATTATATATTTCACATATCGACCAATTTTTTACATGTTTCCAATGTCTTCATACCTTTAATATCCTCATGTGTTTATTGTGTAATATAATGAATATTAATACAAAAATATTTAGTTTCTATGTACAATACATCAGGTTCAATATATATGTTATTATTTTTTATATTCGAATCATGAAATCTTATCATCGTATGATATTTTTATGGAATCATGTTTATGTTTAAATAAATATCATAAAATTATTTATTATTTCCAAATTATTTAATTTATTAAGAAAATTTCATCCAATCTAGAATACCCAATTTAGTAGTAAACTTTTTTTTCATAAAACATTATTTATTCCATTAAATTGTACCTGTATATTTAAAAATATTTTTTTTGAAAAAATTTATTGAAACGAAATGAAATATATATTAATTGAATTAAATGCATCAAAAAATGACATGTTTTTTCTCATATATTTATAACCATCAAAAAATTTATTAAATTGTGCCCCTTTGTTTTTTGACCAATCTTCATTAGAAATGCATTTTCCATGGAATAAAGCTTTATTTATAGTTTCATTCACTTTTTACTCAATTTCTACATGTTTTTCTTCAAAATTATTTTTTGACCCATCCTAAAAGTCCATATTCTATATTATCCATATTTACCTATTTATTTTTATTTGTTATTTTAATCCACTTTTCTATTTTCAATATCATTACCAATTTATTAAATAACTATATTTTTCCAAACATTATATAATTTTTTTAATTTCTTTAAATTTTTTTGATGTTTTAGATCTTCTATTTTTAGGATTTTCAGTTAAAATGTGATATTTAAAAATAATTCATTTTAGTTAAGTATTGTTATAAGCCCCTTATGTTGACTTTGTTGAATATTCACAAATTTTATAATAAAACCATCTTCTAACCTTTAAATTTCTAAATATTGTATATTATTCTAAAATTTTATTTAACTTCGAGTATATAAATTTTTATCCCCATGTTAATGAAATTCTAGTTTCATTTTTCCTCTAACATATGATTAATTCATTCATACTCAACAAATTATTTATTTATTTTTTAACACATCAATATATTTATTCATAAAATGAATACCATGTTTTTTACATCCATATTTCATATAGATAAATTATAAAAATTCATTAGTTAATAGATTTTTCATTTATAAGAATTATCCTTGAACATAGGTTCCTCCACAGACGAAAAATATAGTGCTTTATACTACTTTCACCATTGATATTTGTTTCATGTTCTATGTTGAAATTTTCATTCTCGTAGATTTTAACATCACCTCATACATAATTATTTTATTGATTTATTATAGTCATATTTTAGTGGATCATCACATCATATGTTACATAGAAATTACCAGAGTCGAGTCATCTAGAATATCATAGATTCCATTGATTATTATTTTTATAATAATAACATTGATTGATAAATCCAATATAGTAATAATATTATACTTCAATCCTATATGAAATTTTTATAAAATAATAAATAAGTATAGACCAAGATTTTTAATTTTTTATAATAAATTTTTAAATATCTCATATGATTTATAAAATGGTTCATATTTATACTACTAGTAAGTTTGTTTTTTATTTCATAAAATATCTAGTTTTTAATATGGTAAATCACATTTATGAAATTTATTATGTTGATAATATCATTTTGTGATCAAAATATCATGAATTAAATTTATAAAATCCATGAACATGTATGTTAATGTCAATGTATGAACGTTAAGTTTCCCTACTTCATTCAATACTCCCCTGATTATGAATCAATCACATATTTATATAAAATTGAAAAAAAAAATTTAGGGTATAAATCTCAAATCCATCCAATTATGAATTATTCAGAACCATTTTAAAAATAGATTTATTAATTACAATATTTTTTGTGAGAATTTTTCTCTTTGTTATGATTTTTGATGATGTTTATGGTCATTCAATTTCCATCAATGAAATATTTTTTGTGTTATTTTAACATTACGATTCAAATTAATAATATTTTCTTATTACCCAATGATTGAGTATGTCACCTAATGAATTAGAAGTTCAATTTCACTAAAATAAACAATAAAAAATTATAATAAAAAATCATCAGGGATGTATATGGGTTCTATGGTACACATTTTTACAATTATATGTCCATAAAATTGTAAAAATAACATTGTGTACAACCTAATATACACCAGATTATAAAAATTAAAATTTCATACACTTATTTATATAGTTTTATAGATACAGTTCATTTTGGACAGACAAGGATTATTCATAGAGAGTGTATACAAGTTAAAATATACTCACATGATATAAAGATAGAAGATTGGTTTAGTGATATTGAATACAAAAATGTGAATATAATGAAATAAATTCCATGGTGAAGAGATTTTAAGGGTTCAAAATTCAATCGGCTTAATATTTTATAAATATTAGAATAATGATTCTACTAAATAATTACAAAGTATCCATTTAAATAAAAATTGGTAGTTAAAAAATATTTTATTGATGATATCTGATAATATAAAATCAATTTTATCACATGGTTGGGGAACTATATTAAAAATTATGAAATTTGGAAATTTTTTGTGAATGAAAAACTAAAATCATTTTTTACTATTATTTAGATGCTTATTATAAAAATTTATCTACTTATTATAGACAATATTAAATTATATGATAATTAGAATAAAATGATTATCTTTATTGGAAAAAAATTAATGATTTAATAAAATTGTAAAACCATTAAAAAATTTATATAAAATAATTTTAACTACACAACATACTATTTACATTCCATATGTTTTAGTTCAATAAGGTTTCATTATTTCTATTAATGTTTGTTGATATAGATAGCCATATATGTTTACATTAATAAAATATAATAAATGGAATGTTTTGATGAACTCCAATTCTTAAAAATTAATTTTTTATTTTTTATTCTACTCATTCATCCTTTAATGTCTCTTCCAATTATAGAGAAAAAATTGAAATGTTTTTATTTATTGAAATTAATGAATAATACACATTCCAAAAAAGTCCTGAATAAATTTTATATCCTATATCATTACGAACTAAGCAATATTTTAAGAATAACCCATGTCATCAAAAAGAAACCACCAAATAAATAAATCAAACATATTAATAAAATACTAATTTCAATATAGAAATAATAATACCTCAAATCCATAATATAATATGCCTCATAAAAAAGTAACAGGGGTTATCCAAACTGAATAATTTTGAGTAAGTCAACGTAATACAAATATCTATAAAAACCATTTGACTGAGGGGCATCTTTGATAAAAAAACAAGATGTTTTGATCAACTATTCCTCAATAATCAACAACTTTTCAAAAAAATTTAATCTCCACCATGTCACTCAGATCTATATAAACTATGGAACCACTCAAAATTTGTATCAAGCTTTCACTAGTAGAAAAAACACAAATATTAGAAACCATGAAAAATATAATCAATACATTATGATGTTATTATATGAGTGGTATCCATCAGGAAATATAAATACTCATAGTTGAATAAATTAAATCCACTATGATCCCAACTAGGGTAGTAGTAAGATACTTTCAGAACCCCAAACCAACATATAAAAAGTCACAGGATTATAAATAACATTAATTTTGGATATTAATAATGATTATAAGTATTAACCTAATGTTATTATACATAACCAAAAATCTCAAATAATTATATAATTAAAATGAAAAAAATAGAAAAAATATTGGGATATAAATAAATTTATGTGAAACAAGATAATAAAGCACATGGAGTGTGAAATATATTAAATAGAATTAAATAAAATGGTGTAACTATTTCCTTAAATCTAAACTGTAATCCAGTCCATGTATAGCTAAAAATGATGATGGATCCTCAATTAAAAACTTGAAAAAATTAACATTACAAATGAATTTAACCACTAGTAATCACTATGACCATATCAAAATAGCACCATGATTGAAAATTTCATTTCAAAATTTTCTATCATCTATGAAACACATGACACTTTTGGGGAAATTATTATATATGGGTTAGAATATATATACCATGAAATAGACCCCATAAAACCAATGTAAATAAATAATAATAAATTGATCCTATAACCATAATGGGAAAGTAGAAATCTAAAAATTATCAAATTGTATAGTAACTAAGGCATGTAATTAATTCAAATTAATGATTACCCAACTATGGATGAATTCTACCCACTATGTATCCAATGAATCTAATATACCCCTATTTTCAAAAAACATTCCTCATAAAAACTATATTTAAGAAATCATGCCTCACTAAGGTGGGTATTTGGGTCAAGGGAGTAAATAACCCTTTAATGGGGCCCATGGATGTTTTTAGTTGATCATTACAATTGATTGAGTACCTAAAACCATATTTGGAGGACTCATGACCAATATTATTAGGTGAGTTATTAACTTTTTTAGATGTGTGCGAGACCCATGCCTTGTTGGTCCTAATAGAGTTCCACCCCCCATGCTTGATCTATATAACCCACACCTCTAGTATTTGGTGGAGTTTCAAACCATGAGAAGAATGTGTTGGACCAATGAGTTATAACAATTAAAGAACTTAAAGAGTTCAGAACCCCATATCTTTAATGATTTCCATGATTTTCCTCTTTAATAGATCATATGATTCTAAGAAAAATAGTATACATGAATCAACTAATATCTACCCTTTGATGATAAATAGTTTTTTAACATCATTTTATATAGTGAAAAATTATTATGATATATTATTTTGGTTCTAAAATCTGAGTACTATATAAAATGATTTTAAAGTAAACAAGGATAGAAAAGTAAATAGGATATACTTTGCGGATACATCATGTGTTGTCTATTATAGTAACTTTTGTCATGTGATTCTATACACACGTCATGTTATGTTCATAATATACAACATATATGATGGTTCCAAAGTAATATGGGTCCCATTAGAGTAATCAACATATACTGTTACAACTAGAGTCTTGTATTGTCAATGATACGTAAAATTTCTTATAGAGGGAACCTAGTTTATATGTCAATTAATCTGAATCATCATATATACAGGGGATATAGAAGAAGGCATTGTTTCCTTTAAAAAATATTATATATCATGATGGACATTTGGTAATGTAACCCCAGTGTAGACTAAGTTTGATGATATATGACAACACAATATGTCATTTTAAATTACTAGACTTGTGATATTTAACTTAGTCTAAAACCCCGACAACCTCTTATAATGTAAATATATTCCATGTCTTTGAAGTAAAATCCATGTGATCATGTATTCAAAATCCATATTATCTATTCTTGAAAAAAAATTACTCTATTTATCTCACATGTGAAAATGCTCTAATTTATGATATGGGTATATATCATCACTACAATACTTCGGGTGCACCTTGTATAGTATACATTTACATAATAAAGAAACATTAATGTTGTTTGTAGGTATCCCCACTTCTCGAAAAACCTATTTCCTCTAGTACATCATAAAAACCTATCATATAATGATATACCATAACCAATTAATGATTGTACACATATTTCTCTCTATAACTGTCTTCAAATCAGACACTCCAAAAATGTGATATACCAATTCTTCCTCCAAGACAATTTTTTTCGAAACATTTTCCGTTGAAAATAATGGTGGATAATGAAAGATAAAACAGGGAATGGAACATGTATAAATAGTGTTTTATTGGATGAAGTTCTCCAATAAACACCACTCATTGTGTGTGAATGTGCCTTCAATGGGGTATGTGTAAGTGATAAAAAATTTAAATAAATAATAAATAAATAAATTTACCATTCCTATAACAAAAAATATTAAATACAAAATATTATTCTTTGATCTTAAATGATTAAGAAAAAACAAAAATAGTATAAATAATTAGGTCAAAAATTATTTGGGATTTTTTATTTATTTTGATTTTTTCAGTAGGCTATGTTGGGAATCTCCATTAGGATTCATGTTAGCCGGCTCCAGATCTCTAACCATCTCAATCCTCTCTTATGTGGTCTTTCTAATTTATTTTTTCACATTGTTTAACACAAATTAATAGAGTTTAGTATAATTAAATATGTTATTTCAAGATTTACATTGATAAATGTTAAGTTAATATTTATTAATAAATTTTTTTTATTTATTATAGTAGCCATTAGATGATTATGGGGACAATATAAATAAACATGATTATACACCCCTATGGTAAATCCATATTTTAAATGAAACCTCAAATATGTTTTCCCTATCAAAGACTTTATTTTTTAGGAATTTATATTTTTTCCATGATCACACGTGTGATCTTAAAATAATACATTTCATTTTAAATCAGATATAATGGTACCCAAAGTTATTATTTAATGAAAATCCTCATTAACCCATGTATAAAAGTAATATTTATTATAATATAAATGGTGGAACTATAAAAATAAAATTCATTACAAATTCCCAACATTTATGTATTTCTTTCTCAATAATCACAATCTACACAAAAATAATATGGTGATGAGTCTACATACAATTCTATCTCTTCCATGAGATCGATACAAGGTAACCATGCTACCAGAAAATACACACCAATGATAATCTTATCCCAAATGTGTCCTTTAATGTGATCCCTCAAATTCATGTGGGTGTTACTCTATGAAGGTGTAATCACCATAAAAACAAACACACTCTATTTTATAAATTTTTATATTTCATGAATGTATCTCCATAGCTATGATACATACATGATGTTGTTCACCAATTTCGACATCAATGGGAAATTATTGGTAATAATAAATGTTACCAACAATATATGATATCTATAATGGCCTAACAAAACTCGGTAATATTTTTTATGGCGACCCTAGATAAAAATATGTTTTTATATAATTTAGTTAATTTAAAGATTAATTCTCATTGAATAATATCAAAATTCTTAGAATAGATAGAATACCTTTTAAGTAATATCTTTATATTCTAATTTCATTAATAATAACTATGGTAATGTATCCAAATTTTTTCCACACAATACACTATTAATAATTAACATAAGTTACACTTATATGAACCTCGCCTTAAATATTATATAATCATGAGTTAAGTCATGAAATTTACACTATTTAAATATGTGAATCATTAAATTTTAATATGTTTAAGGAATTATCCCACAAGTCATTCATAATGAAAATAGAAATAAAAATTTGACAATTCTATATAGTATCCAATCTTTTCAAAAAACATTTAAATTTAGACATTGTTTTTCTTCAAGTTAAATATTAAAATTTTCTCTTGATCCCATATTTTTTCCTATTATACTTTAAATATTTAGTAATACTTTTCAAAATATAGGATGAGCATAAATATCTCAGTAAGGGAAATAAAAAGAAATAAAATTTTTTATCTTCTAAAAACATGTAATCCATGAATTCATTATCATAATAAAATATTTTCACCATTATGATGTAGTAAATGATTTCCATAAATACTCATTTCATACCATTTTTATAATAATAAGATTACCATAAACCCCATATAAAGAATATAAAAAACATAATGTTAAAATAGGACATAATAATACTTAAATGGAATAACCATGTGGTCGACTTCCATACAATTCACTCTTACAAAATGTATATTATACAGTCGATTTATATTCCCAATATACCGGATTTTATAATGTTACCACATGTACTGGGTTTATCACAAAACCACCCATCCTTCGTTTATCATTTAAATTCCCATACAATATCCAAGAACCATTATATTATCATACATATAAATTATTAAAATTTTAATTATTTAACTCATAAAATTTCAATTGAAATCACAAGAAATCATTTCAATGCATTGAATTAATCCATCCATTTATATAACAATTTTTAATAAAAAAAATACATAAATATGTTAATAAGATATTACTTTTTTTCAATAATTAAGGCTTGTAGAGGAATCCAAATATCAAATAATGGTTATGGTGGCAGAGAAGCTATTGTCTCTCTCTAAGTTAATAAACATTCCTTTTCTCATCTATAAAAAAAGTACAAACACCATTTAGAAATAATAAAAAGACACCCTTTTGAAAACCTTTGAATATTATTTAAAATTAAATGGTGTTTTTGTTCACCTCATAAAAGAAGGTGGTTTATAACATCAAAATTTTCTTAATGAATAGAGACTAAATGAAAGTATCTTACCTTGATTCTAATTCATCACTTTTGTTCTTTATCTTGTTGAATAAAAAACATATATTAGTTACTTAATTTAATTAGAACATTTCTCATGTTTATTATTCCCTTTATAAACCTAATAACCATAATATTATAATTTATTAATTATTTAATTCACGTTATATGATTTAATGAAATTGGGTACAAGAGTCCAAAATGACTTGTAATGATGTATATAGCCAAAAGTGGTCAGTATACCATCATCAAAAGAAAAATATTCATGTCTTGTTGATTATTTTTCATGATTAATTATTCATTAAAATTAACCGATTTATGTATAGTTTTAAAAAATTAACAATTTCATAATCATGGAGATGGTTGGACGTAAATACAAATGTGTAACGTTCCCACACTTCATCGATCATTATAGAAATAATTTAATTATTATTTTATTACTATATAATGTTAATTGTAGTGAATCTTGTTCTTATTACATTACCATTA
This sequence comes from Viscum album, assembly GCA_963277665.1. Taxonomy (NCBI): domain Eukaryota; kingdom Viridiplantae; phylum Streptophyta; class Magnoliopsida; order Santalales; family Viscaceae; genus Viscum; species Viscum album. Next base: position 1,690,369,892 of record OY728119.1, read on the forward strand.
TATAATTTTGAATACAAATAATATAAAATCATTACACAATGAGGATATAATAGATTAGTTTCTTGGTAAAATTATAACCATATATGAATTTTACAATATAAAACACAATCATTTATTTAATTACATCTCCTCTAACTCATTATTATCCATTTTATTATCCTTAGTATAAGTAGTTAGCTGAGGATATATATCATAAAGGATTAAGACAAAATCACAGTAAGAGGATATATAAGAACATTAAACAATATAATGTGGTGTGAGATTAATCATTATCATCATTACATTGGCATAAGATCTTTAGCATTAGAGGAACCATTAAGAGATGTTGTGGAATATGGAAATTCTTAAAAATGAAACATCTTGTCTTATAGGCCAAATAACACACATAGATGTGAACAAATATAGAATCATGTTCACACATATTTCACTTTCTTCATTAGATGCATCACATTACCCAATGAATTAGAGATCTATATTGTTCTGGGTTCACCTATCTCCTCCAAAAATTTACAATGCATTATATAATTTCAAGCACTCTTGTCCAAATATAATAATTTCATTATCAGGAAATTTACATAGAACATATATAAATATTGGACATAAAACCCCATTTAATTAAATGGGATTAATATAATTTTTATATATTCATACAGTTTGGGTTCCCAAATTAAATAGGTAATAAAGTAATTGAATAATTATCCATTAGTAAAGAAGAAACTGTCTCAATATGTAATAGGTGTGTTTTTTTAAGAGAAGATTCTTTTTGGAAAACATTGTGTCTATCATAAACTCATGTAAAAAATGTATATCCCCTAAATGGAAATATAATGATGAAAATAATTGTATTTATGAAATATCTATTTTGAAAATTGGTGGAAAGAGGGTTAACCCAATGAAAGAGAGTTGGGTTTGAGAATTCCCATTACTATAAGTTTGAATGCTTCATTCACTTTAATATCCTATATAATCAAATAATAAAATTAATAAAAAAAATAAAGAACATTTTATACAAAAAACTTATTTATTATGGTTTTATTATGTTCATTAATGGGATTTTGGATGAGTTATATAGTTTTATTTCATCGTTCAGGAGCATTCATTTTCATGGTTTTCATGATTGATTTTGCTGTATATATGAATGGAAGTTCGTGTAAAGTGAGGATAAATATCAAGAATTATTATTATATTTTAGTAATTATCATACAAAAGTTAAAATTATATTATAAATAATATTGTTATATGTAATGAGGATTAATAATTATAAAAAATTTAATGATGACCGTTTTAGGTTAATTGCGGCAGCTTTTCGATCACAATGAACTCATTTTGATTTCTCATGTAGTATTATGTGTATAAGTTATTTCCTTAATATAAAGTGGGTTTTAGAATAAAATTTATATTTTTTTTCAAAAATTATAATATATTTATTAACAAAGTTTATGTAATTTAAGAAAAATGAATGTGAATCACCCACAATGTCGGTAAATTGACACATCATGGGCAACAATTTCATTTTTAGAATACAAAACATTGAGGGAAGTGTTTATTGATGGACCTAACATTAACATGATATAATTCAATTATATCCATCATGCTAGATTTATCAACACTTTTTATAAGATATGATCATTATAATAGGAAAAATGATGAAATTGAATGAAAATAAAAGAATTAGAGAGAGGATTTTCCACTTGATTTTTCCTCTTGAGATACTCCTCAAGGAACCTATTCTAGGAATTTTGACGAGATCAAGAGATACCAGACATGGGGGAGGGTCTAGGGAGTAGTGTTTAAAAGAAATTGGGAACGATCCAATGCTTGAGAGGTGTGAAGAAAAGAGGGTGTGATGGGCATTATTTATAGTTGAGAAGAGGGGTGTTTTTTTATTATTAAATTCAACAGTTGATTAATTTTCTCAAGATAAGAAATACTTTTTATTCATGAGACTAAATATTGAAATTAGTTCATCTGAGTTTGAAGCAATGGTTATTATATCAGTGATGACCCAAGTAATATAATATTTAGCTTATAATGTATATATATAGTCAGTTACCATATTTCTCTATTCAACAAAAATTCAAATATATCAAAAAATACCAAAAAATCATCTAAAATATATTTCCATGATTATAATTTAAAAATGAGCATAAATTTATGTAAATAATTTTCTGAAAAATATTTTTTTATTTTTTATTAAATTCATCATTTACTTGTAAAAAATAAAATTTTAAATTATAACTGATTTTATAACACTTTAAAAAATTACTTATGGTCTCAAAAAATTATCTTAAAATAAAAATAAAACAAAATATTAATTTAAAAGTAATTTTATTTTAAATTATTATAATTTATCATCAATTTTTAATTAAATAATTATGAATTATAAAAATTCCAATAATTAATTGTAATTTTTTTCGAAAAAATGTATACAAATACTATGATATAATTATATAATATTTTCACTTATAATAAGAATAAATTTTATTCATACTTTTATTGGTTAGGATTCTATTCATTTGGATACTTTAAAATTCCTAATGGTCATATTAATATATGTACGGTCAAGTTACTATTTCATCGTTATTGGTTCCATATCTTCTACAATTAACTCTTATTTCATTAATTACTTGATAATAATGTTTTCATTACAGTGCATAAGTGATTGTAAGTGATTTATTCAATATGGTATTACAATAAGAAATAATAATTTATTCTAATAGTTTTTTTCTTCATTACATTCATAATATCATAAATAGAATATTAATATTTTATATATACACATAGATATATAATAATTATGATGTGGTGAATAAAAAATAATCACATCTCATTGTGGATGTGATAGTTCACACATATGCACGGACGACATGATCATTTTTATGTTCATAGAAGTTAAGAACATAATTTATATATTATTATATTATAATGATAAATATATCATAAATATATTTTATAAACACTAATTCAATCATTACAAACATTATTGAGAGACAGAAATATAAAACAAATTATATCGGTTTATGGAGGTTATAGTTCACACATACTCACAAATGATTAATTGAATTACCATTTGATGGAGGTGAAGATAGTTTTAGGTGATGATATTAACATAATACCATATCCTTGTTTTAGGATATTGTAATTATTATATCTTCATGGTTGAAGAATATTTGAATTATGTGGAAGAAGAAATAAAATAAAAAACACTTGATTAATAATGATACCTTTATATTGGACAATCACCATTGATTTACACATTAAAACTACTAATGAGGGTCTTATTCTTAAAATAATGCCTCAAGAATGTTGGGAGAGATTATAGGAATGGATTTGGATGTAGATTGGATGAGATGATATCATTTGGATGTGTGATGTAATGATAGGAAGTAGTGCCCTTCTATAATAGACGGAAGGGGAACTCTTAGAATTATTCAAAATATTAAATTAATATAAATTTGTTTTCTATTATAAATGTCTTATATTTTATTTATTTAGCTGATATGATGAGTATTTTTCAAAATAAATTCATCCAATATAAATTAAACTTCTTTTGATATATTTTTAGGCCTTATCGTTTTCTTTTAACTATTATTTTCCCCTTTTTAATCTTACCATGATATGACGTTTTCTAGTCTTTGTTGGTCAATATGATTACAATAAAATTAAGAAGAATAATGAAATATTAATTTGTGAGATTTTATTATCTATCCTAACTATTTGGCCAAATAATAGTTCTTTTGAAATTTTATATCATTTAAGAAACATTAGTGTTAATTTTCACACTATTTGTTTCTAGTCTATTTGAAAAAATAAAATATTCATGATATAGTAGAACCAAGTCTTTTAACAAATCACTAATATGTAATAGTCATAAATAACTTCTTTTGTGAGATAAATTATATCAAATTATAATTTTTATAATATTTTTAATATCATTTATTTGATTCTTCTTTTATGGAAATAATTAATGCATCAACATTATGTCCCCATTTAATTTTATTATTTATTTCCTATAAAATATTAATATATTTCCATAATATATATAATAAATTTATATTTATAAATAATATTTATCTTAAAATATGTCACTTATATTTCCCCAAATTAAAATTGTTATAGTTACAAGAGGTTTTATTATGATATCTTTTTCTTTACAATAAATAAAATATTATTCATATCATAAACACACCCAAGTTTCTTCCAAAAGCCATAATTTAGGTCCAAGGATTTTATTGGTCGAAAATAACTAATATAATCAAATTATTACAGTTTTTATGGTTGTTTTATAATATTTATAAGAATATTTTCACCTTTAATTTTCTGATTAACATTTAACCGTGTTAATAAAAATATTACTAAAGTTTCTATTTATAATGTATAAATCTAAAAGGGATGTATTAAATTAATTTGGACCATCTAATAAAAAATATTGAATCCATTTTATAAAAATTAAAAACACATAAATGGATTAAATTAATTTAAATTTAATCCTATTGAAGGATTGAGAAAACCTGGTTTTAAAGTAAAATGGGAAAAAGTTCACATAGTTTTTATAAACAATTTCTATATAAAACGGATTATAGTGACCTAAATTTGTTTAAATGACACACTATTAATATATTTATAATTTTAAACCAATTGAAATGATAATTTATAATTATAAATAATATAGATGAAAATATTGTTTTGTATTAAAATGTAGTATTTTAACTATTTATTAAATTATGAAATTTATCAAAAAAATTAAAAAAATGACCATATAATTTTTTATATCCCAATTGAATAGAATTCTTTTATTTTGAGAAATATACCTTAAAAAATTTATAAAAAAATTGATTTAATATGGGTACGGTATCAAAAAGTGATAAAACCTTTATTTAGAAAAACACTGTTTTTAACCATAAAACTAGTTTTATTATATATGACATAGAACGTAGTATCTATTTTAATTACTAGATAATTAATAAACGATAGAGAATTATTTTATCATTAAATGGGATGTTACATTCTTCCCCCCCCCCTTTTTGATATTTTATCCTCACAAATTTATTCACTTATTAAATAAGTGGGGGTATTTATCCTTCATAGAATTTTTCAATTATCTTTTTGCCTCTTAAGGAATATTGTTTTCCAAAACAACTATAACCTGATATATAAAATTATTCTATAAAACATTTTCTATTAGGGTGTGAACTTATACTAGTTATTCCTCTTAAGAAATATCCTCTTCCATGTTCACTAATTTGGGATAGAAAATATGAGATGGATCGGACATATACTTGATTAACATTGAAACATGAAAACAAACTGTACATGGGATAAATTCAGAGGTACAAAAACTCAATGTGAAAATGATCAAAATTTATCAAGGGATGCATTGGGTCTAATGATGCTTGGACTAAAATTACCCTTCACACCAAAATGCATCAAATGTTTCCATACAGAAACATTAAGAAATACATGATCTCCTACCTCGAAAGAATAGTCTACCCTCAAGTAATCTACATAACATTTCTAGCTTCTATGAACTATCCTCACGTGTCACTGAATTAACTAAACATTCTCTGCCATTTCCTCTTCCAATTGTGGTCCCATCAACTTACTTCAACTAAAATCATCCCCAAAATCCATAGTTTTACACTAATTTCTATATAATTCATCAAATGGTTCCTTCTTTATCCTGGAATAAAAACATTCATCATATAAAAACTCAACCAAACAAAATATTTTGATCCCATCATACATTGTAATATGTTGAACTCACACATAGAATATTCTTCAACATTTGAATATTTCATCTAGATTAATATTAGATTTATGATGAAAAGAAATAATGACATTTAATTTTGTACCTAATTTCTTCTAAAGGCCATTACAAAATTTATAAGTGAACACGAGATCATGATCCGATACAATACAGAAGGGAAATTAATATAACATGTATATTTTATTAATATAAAATCGATAAATTTTATCTAGAGTTAGAGTGTCTCGAATTGGAATAAATGAGGAGATTTAGTCAATTAGTCAACAATAACCCAACTAAAATTATTATCTCAGTATTTATTTGGTATTACAACTATGAATTCCATAAATATATTTTTGAATTTCTAATCTGGCAAGCAAAAAGGCATAAGCATCCATTTTAGGAACATTCCCTCTTATTTAAACTATTTAAAATTTAATAAAATCAATGTGAAATATGAAATATAGCATTTTATTCCATCCCACCAGTAATGATTTTGAAGGTCTATTTAAATCTATGGAAATTCTTCCACCATCATATTTAGAAGATGGTACTTAGACTCCAAATAAATAATAAAAAAATGATGACCTCCTAATATCTGATCAAATAAATCATTGATATGAAGAAAATGATATTTATTTTTTAATAGTAATGTCATTAAATGCAATATATTCAATAAAAAGTCTCATGGAACCATCCTTATTTTTCTTAAATAAAATAGGATCAGCCTATGGTGATGTGCTAGGTAAAATAAAACCATTATCAGGTAATTTCAACAATTGTTTTTCCATTCCACCAATTCTTCATGATCGATTCGATAAGGTAGTTTTGAAATATTCTTATCAAATGAACTAAATAAATAGTAAATTCATCCCCCTAAATAGGATCAACACCATGAAATACATGATAAAAAACATATGTAAATTCATTCAATTCTTGAATTCTAGAAATCAAAACAATTTCTTTCATTTCAAGAATGATATCTAGAATACATTCTCAACCATATTTCATAAATCTCCCAACTTCATGGAATTTTATCAAAGGTATAAAATCATTGAAAATATGTTACTTGGATTTTAAATATATTTTATCATGATAAACTGAATGCTAAACCTTATCCAAAATGATATCAAACTCTAATATTTGAAGTTCGACAAGATTTGATGGAAAGACCATCCCACCAATGATAATAAGTATATTCCTATAAATGATGGTTTCTTTAATACTTCCACTAAGAGTTTTTTAAAAAATATCTATATCACATTTATGAGAATATTTTTTCAATTTTCTAGAAAATCTCTTAAAAATAAAGAATGGGATGATCCCGAGTCAAATAGGGTATTGGAATATTTTTTTAAATACCAATACACACATTTCACCACATCATTTGATGGTTCCAGATCAACCATTGTAGTAAAATTTTATTTTTTCATGACCTTCTACTTTTAATATCATGGATTTCTAACCTGGGATATAAATATTGGATACACATTGGCATCATAACCTCACTCATTTAAACTAATGATATTACTAATATCTTTTCATTACATTCTTGATCATCTACCATACAGTCTGGATCCATATTTCAAGTTTTACTTCATCAGAAGCACTCCCTGTACCTTGAAATAAATTCTATAGGATGATTTTTAATACATTTTTCATAAGATAGACATTTAGTTTTCCTACCTCCATCCTGATTTGATTAATTATATCCCATTTCCTTCTATCAAGAACTGTACTTTTTCTTTCTCTTATGGAACAAATGATCATTACATAAATCCATTTCTACCAAGTTAGCTCATATGACAAGTTTATCACATATTTTTAACCCATGAGAATACAATTTCCTTCAATATATAGGCTTTAATCTTGATGAAAGAAAAAATGTCTTACCATCATGACCCCAGATAAAAATTTGGACACACCATGACTTACATTTTACATTTTATTCATAGGATGCTCCTGAATATTTTTCTTTTTATCTCAATTCCATCAATTTATTTTCCTTCCTAAATCAAATAGCCTGTGAAAAATATTTCATATAGAAAATATTCTTAAATTCATGCCATTCCATGTCATTATGATCTTTACATTCTCCAATATCTTTTACCAATGACTACCACAAATCAAATTCATCTTGAAAATGATAAGTTGAATGAGTGACCTTTTGGTGCACTAAATAACCTGTAACGTCCCAGACCCGGGTGCCACGCAACGGGTGCCCCGAGCCTGTTTCGCCACGTGACCTCAAGCGCATTTCCCCAAATGCCAGAGGCTGCCAACTAGCAGCAAGGCCCCAGGTCTGATAGTGGAGAAACTATGCCCTCATTTGTCAAAGTGTAGCGTAGCAGAATACAGTATAAACATACAACGACAACGGAAGAAGTAAACATATACAACTGAAATAACTACAGCAGTGGATATCACCAACAATACATAAGTTATGATGCTACATGTATCAAGTTCTAATAAAACAGCCAGAACATGTTATACATCAATACAGTACAGCAGAAAACAGAGTACAACAAAACAAAGCAAAACAGCTGGCAGCGTCATCGCGAGCCTAGGCTCGGTCCCATGCCCTCCTACTCCTCAGTAACAGTCAAGTACCTGTATAGGGACTCTTGATTGTATCTACACCTGCATCAAAGTAATCTATTTGGGCCGAAAAGCGTGACCCAAACATGGTGTGAGAAATATATCTCAGTAGGCACCCACCAAAGGCCCGTGCCCATCTGCGTGTAAGCATGCAACAACAGTGTGGAGTAGTAATATGCAATAAATTAAGCAGTATTCAAAAGTAACTAATTACCAGTTATAAAGCCATTTTATTACCCATTTAATCCATTTAAAAATTAGAAATCACCACAGTGCATTTCTAAGTATACAGTCCACGTCTTCAGACAAACAATACCTTACCCTCAGTTAAGCATAATCCAACCCGCAGGTATAGCCCTCATGCGTAACAAGAATTTCCCTTAGGCATAGGAAGTGTCGCCCTCAAGCACAAAAGTCAAGCCCTCAAGCCTGAAAGGTTTCCCTCAGGCGAAATAACTATATCCCTCGGGCTAAATAGTGTAGTGCGCTCAGGCTAATCACAACAACGCCCTCAGGCAAAATACAAAAATTCCATCAGGCTAAACAGGTAATCGGGCCATGCCCAACAGGTAAACAAGCAGTATCAATCAATTCCTCTGAAGGAAATTCTACAATTACTATTTTAAAGGCATACCCTCAGGTATCCTGGCCAAACGGCTAAACAGTGGAATACACCCCCGGGGTGGTTCCGGATCCAAGCAACAATCCCAACCAGAATTTTATTATCACAATTAAATACCTAATCAATTCTAGGTATTAAATATAGCAACGACCTCAGCCAAACGACACCCCAACATGGGTTCGTGGAACAAAAAATGCACAAAACACGCAGTAGTTGGAAACCTAAACACAAAGCCACCTACCTTATACGCCAACGAACGCTATACCCGAATGTCGACTCAAGAAACACCCAAGAACGGCATAGATCTGACAAAGAACAACACTCATTAAAATGTAAATAACTTACGTTAGGAGAATAATTGGCATGAACGATCCCAGGAGAGGAGAGGGATTACCCGTGCGGTTCCATTGAGATCGTCCGAAGGCGAAACGGATTCTTGACGGACTCCCAGTGGATCTTCAAAGATCTGGCCTCTTCCTTTGGCGCCAAAATGGCTCAAATGCCTCCTTTGCCAAATGAGGAGGCTACTGCCTATTTTAAGCTGAAAAAACAAAGTATATGGCGTGTACTTCTGAGTACACAGTGTCTACTTCTTTCATTTAACTGTTCATTTGGCGGCACCGCCACACTGTTCATCTATCGACATGAGTACACATCATGTACTCTCGAGTACACGACATGTACTATCGCCCAGCTGGCGGCGACGCCACCGCCTTACTGTTTAATCCTGCCGACTGACTACACGGTGTGTAAGGTACCAATACAAGGCGTGTAGTCGGTTCCTACACCCTTCGTCGCCGACATGCCTACACGCCTCGTGTACTCAACCCAACACGGACAAAAGTACACGGCGTGTGGATAAAGTACATGGCGTGTAGTTTCAAAATTCATGATTTTTCCCAATTTTCCATATTTTCTCAAAAACACTTTAGGAAAAGGAAAAGAAGAAGCTCGTACCTCTAAAATAAGAACCAGGTTCTTACAAACATCCCCCCTTATAGGAATTCATCCCCGAATTGCACTTCCAAGGGTGGCGAAGATAAAGCTTAGTACAGCTCTGGCCACTGAGCACGTACGCCAGCCTCCCGCTCCCAGGTCCCGTCCTGCACTCGGCCATGCTACCATAGCACCCGTACGAGAGTAACTGACCGGCCTCGGAGAACCTTCGTGCTCCTGTCAACGAAACGAATCAGATGCTCCTCAAAGGACGAATCATTCTGTAGCTCAACCTCCTCTTTTTGAAAGGTGTGAGATGGGTCTGAATGGTAGCGACGCAACTGAGACATGTGGAAGACGTCGTGCATGGCTCGGTACCACTGCGGTAACTACAACCGATAGGTAACCAGCCCAACTCTCTCTAGAATATCAAATGGTCCCACATACCTCGGTGAAAGCTCACCATGTCTCCTGATCCGTTTGTGTCCCAGCCTTGGCGAAACATGCAAGAAAATCCGATCTCCGACCACAAACTCCGAAGGTCGTCTACGGCGATCAACATAAGACTTCTGACGAGACTGTGCGGTAGCCATCCGCTTCTGAATCAATTGGACCTACTCAGATGTCTCCTACACGAGCTGTGGCCCCAGTAAAGCTAACTCACCTGCCTCTAACGAGCACAAAGGTAACCGGCATGGCCTACCATATAAAGCCTCGTATGGTGTCATCTCAATAGTCTCCTGAAAACTATTGTTGTAGGAAAACTAGACTAAGGGTATATGATTCTCCCATGAGTCCCCAAAGTCTAGGACGCATGCACACAGCTTCTCCTCTAGCACCTGTATCATTCGCTCTGACAGGCCATCTGTCTGAGGGTGGTATGTTGTGCTCAGAAGCACATGTGTACCCAGCTCCCTCTGAAAACTATGCCAGAAACGAGATGTAAAGAGGGTGTACCTATCTGAAACGATTGAACGAGAGACCCCATGAAGACATATGATCTCTTGGATATATATCTTTCCGAGCTCGTCTACACCGAAGGTTTCCTTGATCGGCAAGAAGTGAGCTACCTTCGTGAGTCTGTCCACAACAACCCACACGATATCATTGCCTCGAGGTGGCCTCGACAATCCCGTCACGAAATCCAACACGACATCATCCCATTTCCACTCTGGAATGGACAACTGATGTAACAGCCTAGCTGGTCTCTGATGCTCTACCTTCACCTGTTGACAGGTGGAACACCTTCTAAAAAAACCAGCTATCTCTCTCTTCATACCCAGCCACTAGTACTGACGCCTCATGTCACGGTACATCTTGGTAACCCCGGGATGAACTGCCTAAGCTGAAGCATGAAAATTCCACATTAGCTCCTCGCGTATATCCCCTAAAACCCATACACGTCCATGGAAACGCAAAACCTCATAATCGCCTATCATCTAACCATGAGGAGTTTCCTCACTTTCCACTGACTCCCGTAGAACTAGGCCTTCGGAATCTGATAGCTTCTTCATCCTCACTATGTCCAGGAGGGTAGAAGTCATAGCTAACAAGGAAATATAAGCCTTACCCTGACTATCGTGCACCTATAGATGCATCTCAGAGAACAAGGCCATAAGCTGCCACTCACCACTGGACTCTTGCACTTCCTGTATCTGGGTCTTCCTACTCAGTGCATCGGCTACTGCATTACCTTTTCCAGGTGTATAGCCAAGCTCAAAATCGAAGGACTGTAGGTACTCGACCCACCTTCTCTGCCTCAGATTCAGGTCAAGATGAGTAAAGATATACTTGAGGCTTTTGTGGTTGGTGAAAACCACAAAATGCTCTCCCAATAGATAGTGTCTCCAACAGCGCAACACATGCACAACTACAGCCAACTCGAGATCATGCGTCGGGTAATTCCTTTCATGTGGCCTCAATTGTCGAGACCCGTATGCCACAACTCGGTTTCCCTGCATCAAAATGGATCCTAGCCCAATCCCTGATGCATCATAGTAAACTGTATAGCTCTTCCCCTGCTCTGGGAGTATCAGGATCGGTACTGATGTCAGCCTTCCCTTCAGGTCCTGAAAAGCTGTGTCTCAAGCTTATGACCAAACGAACTTCACCCCCTTCTTAGTCAGACCTGTCAACGGTGCTGATAAGCGAAAGAAGTCCTATATGAAGCGTCTATAGTAACCATCCAGCCCTAAGAAACTCCATATCTCAAACACTTTCATGGGAAGCTCCACGGAAACTACTTCTCTAACATTCTCTGGCTCTACTACAACTCCTGCCTCCGAGATTATATGACCAAGGAAGTGAATCTGGTCCATCAAAAAGTGTCACATAGAGAGCTTAGCATATATCTGATGCTCTCTCAGTGTTCTCAATACGATCTCAATATGGGTGGCATGGTCGTACCATGTGTGAGAGTACACCAAGATGTCGTCCATGAATACTACCACAAATGAATCAAGATCCGGATAGAACACACGATTCATCAGAGCCATGAAAACTGTTGGCGCGTTCGTGAGTCTGAACAACATAACCGTATAATCATATAGACCATACCTACTCCTAAAAGATGTGAGTGGTATATCTGATGGTCTAATGCGCAGCTGATGATATCCGGATCTGAATTCAATATTTGAGAACACTCGTGCTCCATGAAGCTGATCAAATAGATCATCTATCCTCAGCAAGGGATATCGGTTCTTAACCGTCAACTGGTTCAGCTTCTGATAATCCACACAAAGTCTGAGGGTGCCATCCGTCTTCTTCGCAAAAAGGACCGGAGAACCCCAATGAGAAGTACTGGGTCAGATAAAACCCTTTGCATGTAACTCCTCTAACTTCCTCTTGATCTCCTGCAACTCAGGCGTGGCCATCCTATACGGAGGAATGTACATCGGTGCTGCTCCTGGCACTAGCTCAATATAGAAATCCACCTCACGCACCGGAGGTAGACCTGAAAAGTCGTCTGGGAAGACATCCTTGAAACGATCAACAACTAGAGGGAAATCCGTCTGACAAGTCCCCTGGTCATCCAGATATAAGCTCGCAATCTGGGCTATGACTCCACCTCACCCATGATGCTCTGGTTCAGCTCGACTCACCTAAACATCCCACCCGCCCTTGTATAGAAACTTCCAACCCTCTGGTGACGTGAAACGCACCCTGTGACGATAGCAGTCTACAAAGGTTCGAAAGGGAACCAACCAGTCCATCCCGAGAATGATGTAATAACTCATCATCTCCAAGACATAGAGGTCCCAAAGGAAGTGACACCCACCAACCTCAAGGGGGAACTCCTTGCACTGATGCACATCAACCGTCCTAGTCCCCAATGGAGTGTCTAGTGTCAAGATATCAGATGAAGTAGAAACACCGAGCCTAAGGCTCTCCACAACGGGTACAGATATGAAACTATGTGTAGCACCCGTATCAAAAAGTACTCAAGACAAGACAGAAGCAACTAGAATAGTACCTCTGACTGTAGAATGTCCGAGATCTTGCCCCTACTGGGTCTATTGAATTGCATATGCCTTCCCAGTGCCACAGACCTACGACACAGCCTAGCTACCCTGAGCTGTCCCGCCCTACTGCCTCTGTGATCCTGGTGTCTGGCTAGCACGACCACGGCCACCATATCTGCCAGCACGCCCTAACGTATTCTAGTTCTCTGACTGGTAAGAAGCCACTGGTCCTGCTCCCGCACGCGTTGTCTGCACAGAACACCTCTCACTAGCCACTGGTAGAAACGCCCTTCAAAAGCGCTGCAGATGACCCATCATGCCGCAAACTCGGCACTCCACTGGGTCTCATGGACACTACAGCCTCTTGTTCCCTCTCTGCCACACTGGTAGCACCTGACCGATCCACCTGAAGAAGCTGCCTGGGTGGTACTGCCGCCCTGAGAGAATTCCATCAGTCTCTTCCTCTTGCCAGCAGAAATAGTACCATTAACTAGTGCTGAACCACCCTGGCCCACACTACTCGATTCCCGCAGGTTCCTCTCTGTAATTAACGCCTGGTTCACAATCGCGTGTACAATAGGCAACATGAAAACATTCACCAGTGCTCAGATGACATACCGAAGACCATCCTCAAAATTTCTAGCTCTGAACGTCTTATCACCCACCAGCACAGGTGAAAAATACTGAAGCTCTGTAAAATGAGGAGATTAGTCCATCACCGACATAGCGCCTTGCTGCAGATTCATGAACTCTCGAGCTCTATCTGCCCTCAGTGTCTCGGGAAAGAAGAAGTCATAGAATACTGCCTGAAAATATTCCCACGCCATGTCCCTGTGATGCTCTGACTGGGTGGTAACATCCCACCACCTCTTGGTGGAATCACGCAGCATGTAAGTCGCGAGCTGGACCCTTCGCCCTGGAGTCTTCTCAAGATTCTTGAAAATAGTCTGCAACGATCCTAGCCAAGACTCTACATCCTGTGGTCCTCCAACCTCTGAAAACGTAGATGGATGCTACTGTTGAAGGATATACATCAGCTCGGTCATAGATGTGGCATCCTACGGTGCTCCCTGAAGGGTCTGCATGAACCGCAATAAGCCTTCACGGAACTACGCCTCCGCACCTGTGTCCGGTATAATAGCTGGCGTTGCATCTGGCTCTGCTGGTGGATCAACTGGTAGCCCATGTCCCACCATCTCTGAAATATAATCGTCTCCGCTCTCCTGGCGAACAACTCGCGGTCCTCTAGGTGGCATGACACTACAAGGTCAATAGCACACCTCAGATTCAAGATTATTAAGACTGAAAGCAGAGGAACAACAAAGGAACAAGAGGAAGAAAGCCTTCAGAATTGAAAAAACAAGACTACACGGCGTGTACAATGACTACACAACAAGTACTTGACTTCCCTTCCCCTGCCCGGATCCTTCTACACGGATAAGCCACACGGTTTTCGTTTAACAAAACTACACGGCGTGTATAATATCTACACGGCGTGTGCTGTGTTATTTTTTTCCAACTTCCCGTGTCGTCTATGACATGGCTGACTACTTGGCTTAACTCCACATGGTGGGTTACACCGATACAAGGTGTGTACTACACCCTGTTTTCCAGCCACACGGCTAACCGCACACGGTCTGTCCTTGGACAAGACTACACGGTGTGTCCCATAGGTACACGGTGTGTTCAGGGAGAGGTGACACCGGCCGGTGTTGTTAGTTACACGGCTGAGTCCCCATGTCACACTACAAGGCGTGTTCATCATTGACACAGCGTGCTGTACATGAGTTCACCAACCCGTGTTGTTGGTTGCACGACCGGACTCCGGGTCACACTAGACGGCGTGTCCATTCGGTACACGGCGTGTTTTACCCAAGCCCTTCCCTACCCCGTGTCGCCGCCCACACGGTTTGTGACACGGGAAGAGACTACACGGCGTGTACTCGGGGTACACGGTGTGTACTCAAAAAGTTCATTTTTCATCCCGAAAAGAAGAACACACATAGCGTTTATGAGGTCCTACACGACGTGTATTCTGGGTTTTCCAGACAGTATGCATCAGAAACTTCCCCGAAATCCAGAAAATACTGAAAAACAACACCTAAGAGTCAAATTTCGACCCGTGGGGGGCCATACTCCCCACTAATCAAAGATTGACATCTTATCTGTGTTATAACCAATAAAAGTCAAGGATCCACCAAATTCTGGTCAATGGGGGCCCATACTACCCAAAAACCAAAGTTTGACGTCCATTCTATAAACAAGCTCAAACAAACATACCATATCACAAGGCGGGTTTTTATCAAGCAGCTATCACAACAGCATGCTTTATTCGCACAACAACATGAAAATTCTAATGCACCTACATGGCATGGAAACTATGCATGGCATGTGATATCTAGCATGTTCCTATATGATGCATGAGACGACATACCCTCATCTCATCGGGTTGCAACTAAATAGAACCCACAGATAAAATATAAACAGTACAATCCAAGTGCGTCACCCAATGATAAAAACATATCAACCATAAAACTGCAAATCAAAAGAATGCAAAATACGAGGTAGACTGGCTTTTCCCTGTACACGGGTCAGCTACGCTCGGGCACAGCTTATTACCAACTACCGTTCCGTCCTATCCCTGAAAACGGCTCTAAATAGTAGGTCAAAGAAAAGAAACCCCTCTGATACCACTTTGTAAGGTCCCGGACCCGGGTGCCACGCAACGGGTGCCCCGAGCCCGGTTCGCCACATGAACTCAAGCGCATTTCCCCAAAATCTAGAGGCTTCCGACTAGCAGTGAGGGCCAAGGTCTGATAATAGAGAAACTATGCCATCATTTTTCAATGTGTAGCGCAGCGGAATATAGTATAAACATACAACGACAACGGAAGCTGTAAACATATACAACTGAAATAACTACAGCAGTGGATATAACCAATAGTATATAAGTGATGATGCTACATGTTTCAAGTCCTAAGAAAATAGCCAGAACATGTTATACATCAATATAGTACAGCAGAAAACAGAGTACAGCAAAACAAAGCAAAACAGCTTGCAGTGGCATCACGAGCCTAGGCTCGGTCCCATGCCCTCCTACTCCTCAGAAACATTCAAGTACCTGTATAGGGACTCTTGACCCTATCTACACCTGAAGCAACGTAATCTGGCTGGGCCGAAAAGCATGACCCAAACAGGGTGTGAGAAATATATCTCAATAGGAACCCACCAAAGGCTTGTGCCCAACTGCGTGTAAGCATGCAACAACAGTGTGCAGTTGTAATATCCAATAAATTAAGTAGTATTAAAAAGTAACTAATTACTAGTTATATTTCCATTTTATTATCCATTTAATCCATTTAAATATTAGAAATCACCACAGTGCATTTCTAAGTAAACAGTCCACGTCCTTAGATAAACAAAACCTTACCCTCAGGTAAGCAGAATCCAACCCGCAGGTATAGCCCTCAGGCGTAACAGGAATTGCCCTCAGGCATAGGAAGTGTCGCCCTCAGGCACAGAAGTCAAGCCCTCAGGAAAGAAAGGTTTCCCTCAGGAGAAATAACTACAGCCCTCGGGCTAAATAGTGGAGTGCCCTCAGGATAATCACAACAACGCCCTCAGGCTAAATACAAAAATGCTCTCAGGCTAAACAGGTAACCGGGCCATGCCCAACAGGTAAACAAGCAGTAACAAGAAATTCCCCTCAAGCAATTCTACAATTACTATTTCAATGGCATACACTTGGGTATCCTGGCCAAACGGCTAAACAGTGGAACACACCCCCGGGGTGGTTCCAGATCCAAACAATGATCCCAACCAGCATTTTATTATCACAATTAAATACCTAATCAATTCTAGGTATTAAATATAGCAACTACCTCAGCCACACGACACCCCAACATGGCTTCGTGGCACAAAAACGCACAAAACACACAACAGTATGAAAACTAAACACAAATCCACCTACCTTATACGCCAATGAATGCTATACCCGAATGCCAACTCCAGAAACGCCCAAGAATGGCGTAGATCTGATGAAGAACACCACTAATTCAAACGTCAATAACTCATGTTAGGAGAATAATTGGAAAGAACGGTCCCAGGATAGGAGAGGAATTACCCTTGCGGTTCCAACGAGGTCGTCCGAAGCCAAAACAGATTCCAGACGGACTCCCGGCGGATCTTCAAAGGTCCGGCCACCTCCTTTGGCTCCAAAATGGCTCAAACACCTCCTCTGCCAAATGAGGAGGCTACTTCCTGTTTTAAGATGAAAAAACAAAGTACACGGTGTGTACTTCGGATTACACGGTGTGTACTTCTTTCATTTAACTGTTAATTTGGCGGCACCGCCACACTGTTCATCCGTCGACATGAGTACAAGATATGTACTCTCGAGTACACGGCATATACTGTTGCCCAGCTAGCAGAGATGCCACCGCCTTACTGTTTAAGCCTACCGACTGACTACATGGTGTGTAAGGTACCAATACACGGCATGTAGTCGGTTCCTACACCCTTCGTCGCCGGCATGGCTACATGCCCCGTGTACTCATCCCAACACGAACAAAAGTACACGACGTGTGGATAAAGTACACGGCGTGCAGTTCCAAAATTCAGGATTTTTCTCCATTTTCCATATTTTCTCAAAAACACTTTAGGAATAGGAAAAGAAGAAGCCTGTACCTCTAAAATAAGAACCGGGCTCTTACATAACCCATAAAGTCGAATATATTATGTAGGTATTTAATCAACCCTTCAACAATCCTGGGTGAGAGGATCCTTATAATTCGTTCCCATATTAGCTGCACTATTTCCTCATAAGAAAATCATTTTGAATAGACATATCTTATATGAAGAAATAAGGTAATATTATATATCTATATCATTATAACATGGTCATAAATAATTAATTAAGGGGATGTTATTAATATCATGTTAACATCTAATATTATCTAAACCGATCTACGACTCTAACTATAATGACTTGGCCATAAACATTACGTAATCTTATATTACATCAAAAAATTTAATTTATATTACATTTAGGTTCTTTTCAAGTTGATATATTTATTGAATTGGATCATAACTCATACATATCAATATAATAGAAATAATATGTGGAAACTTCTATAAGGTATCCATTGTTTTCATAAAACAAAAAACTTTTAAATTGAAACGTGGTTTATTTTCATGAAAAATCCAACATTTACTATATTATATCATAAATATTTTTATGTTTTTTTTAAAACCTAGGATCATTGTAAAAATATTAGTAAAGGAAAAAAAGAATTAAAATTATTTGTCTTGGGAAAACATTTAAACCATGAACAATATATCATAATGTAATTTTTTTCCCCATTATGATGTAGTCAATACTTTCTGTAAAAAACTACTATGTTAAATTGATCATAATCATAAGATTACAATGAAATTAAACTAATGAATATATAACACATAAATTAAACATGGGACATAATTATTCCTAAATAGAATAACCATGTGGCTGACTTCCATACATTTCAATCGTATAAAATAGAATAACCAAACAGTTGACATTCATACCCAGTGTATTAGAAGTTATAATGTATCTAAACATTCGTAGATTATAATAGAACCACCCATACATGGTTTATCATGTAACCCCCCATAAAATTAATAATTACTATTATATATTCATAACCTATATGATACTATAATTTTCAATATTTCAGTCATAAAATTTCATTATCAATCAGAAAAAATCATTTCCATGTATTAAATTAAGAAATCCATTTCCAAACCCCTTTTTAGTTCCAAAATACTCAGAAAGGGAAATAATGTATTACTTGTTATTTTAAAAATATTAAGTTCTATATTGGAATCCCTATATCAAATAATGTTCATCGTGTAAAAATCGTTGTTCTAGTCGCTTACATTAAAAAACATTCCTTTTTTTCATTTGTAATGAAAGTAAAACTACACTTATAAAAAGAATAAAATGATTAATTTTTTTAAAACTATTTAATATAATTAAAACATCATATTGTTTTTTATACACCTCACAAAATATGGTTGTGTATAAAATCAGAATATTCCATGATGAAAGGAGACTGAGATGATGTCTGGTACCTCGAGTTTGATTCATCATGTATGTTCTTTATCTTCGTAAATAATAAATATATGTTAATTTTTTATTTTATTAATAATCTTTTTCATATTTATTATTCAATTTATATCACTCATCACTATATTATAACAATTTTTTAATTATTTATGTTCACATCAGCTGTTTTGATGATATTCGGGACAAGAGTCCAAAATAATTCGGCATGATGCATATAGCCAATAGTGTTCATTGTTACATTATATATAGATAAATATTAAATACATTATAATAATTTGTGAGCATTAGTTATACATTTAAATCAAAACATTTATATATGGTTTTGGTAAATGTACAATGTTATAATCATGGAGACATTTGTACGTATGCTTGATTAATGTTCCCATTTTTTGATTGATAATTATGGAAGGAAATTAATTATTATTTTACCATTCAATAATGATCATAATATAATAATTATAATATTATTATTTTATATATACTTATATATATAATACTTGTTATGTGGTGAAAAAGAGAATCACATCGATTTTTGGAGGTGATAGTTCACATGTACGCATGGATGATGTTATCATTGTCATGTGCATAGAATGTAAAAACATAATTGATGTATTTTTTAATTACAATGATAAATATTTCAGTAATATAAAATATAAACATTAAATCCATTATTCTAACATGTATTGAGAGATGGTAATATAAAATGAATTATATTAGTTCACAGAACTGAAAGTCCTCAAGGACACACGAACAATTAAAACATTTCCTATTAGATGGAAGGATAGATGGATTAAGGATATGATATTACCATAATGAAATTTCAAAATATTGAGGATACTGGGATTCATTATATCCTCATGGTTAATGATGATTTGAAGAATGTGGAAGAAGAAATAAAACAGAAATACTGGATTAAAAAGGATACCATTCCTTTGGATAATCTCATTAGATTAACACCTTAACACCTCAAAGGAGGGTGTTATACCTAAAATATGTCCTCACGTATGTATGTCGGAAATAAATTAAGGGATTTAGGAATATATTGGCTTAACAAAAATGGTTTTTAGGTTTGATTAAATGAATGAAAGTAGTTTCCTTTTATAAGGGAGGGGAGAGGAACTGTTGGAATTATTCAAAATATTAAATTAATATAAATTAATTTCATATTTAAAATGTGTAGAAATTGATTAAGATTTAATATATGATGATAGAGGGTATAAATAAATTCATATAATTAAAATTAAATTTTTTTTGTATGTATTTTTAGTCCTTATAACATTCATTTAACCCATATTTTACCCATTTTAATCTTATAGTGATATCATGTCATTTACACATTGTTTGGTAATATAATGACAATAGAATTAAAAAGGACTAATAAAATATAAATTTTTTATATATTTTTATTTATCCCAACTAGTTATCCAAATCATGTGTTTTAAAAAAAATTATAACATTTAATAAACATTAGAGTTAATTTTGACACTATTAATTTTGTGAGATTTTAAAAATATTACATACATAATATATTGAAAAAAAATCATAAAAAACATTAATAACATGTCTAAGTAATCTAAATAATTATATTATGACTTAAATTATATCAAAATATATTTTTTTATAACTTTTTAATAACATTTATTTGATTCTTTTATTAAAGAAACGGTTACTTCATCACTATTGTGTCACCATTTAATTTTATTATTTATTTCTTAAATTTAAAAATAAATTACCATGATATAGGTAATAATATATTTTTTCTAAATACATTTTAGAGTCGATCATATAACTTATATAAACCAATAGTAAACCTTTTATCATTAGGGGGTATATGATTTTGAGATCTTTATCTTTACTTTAAATAAGTTGTTACAAATGTCACAAACACACCCAACTAGATAGAAAATTCCATAATTTCATCCCAAGGATTGTCTCGATTGAAAATAACACATATAATAATATTAGGTAAATTGTTATGGTAGTTTTATAATATCTGTAATATTATTGTTACATTTGATTTCTAGATTTACACTTAATCGTGGTAATAAATATATTACTGAAGTTACTATTGATAATATCCAAATATAAAAAGGCACTATTTAAATAAATTGATTCATATGATACCCAATATGGAATAAATTTTGAGAAATTAAAAACACATAACTATAAGAATAAAATTGAGAATTAATCTAATTGATGGAATGAGAAAACATGTTTTTAAAAGTAAAATGATCAAAAGTCAACATTTCTTTCATATCAAATTTCATTGTGAAATTGATTCCAATGGCCAAAATTAGATTAAATTATAAAAAATGATCTAATAATAATTTAAACCCAATTAAAAGGATAATCTAATAATATATATAATTTATATGAAAATGTTGTTTTGAATTAAAATGCATCATTCTTCACTATTCATTAAAATATGCAATTTATCTAAAAATACCATAAATTAAAGCAAATTAAATTTTGATTTCAAATTCATTCTCATAACCGTATTACTAATTATAAGTATATGAATCCATATAGAGATATGATATAGTCCCATAATAGAAAACAAGGACATCTTATGATCAAGGAATTGGTGAAAACATTAGCTCAATGTCATGTGGCATAAATATGGAGAGAAAATCACACAAAAATAGCATATAATACCCAAAGAGAGGATGTAAAAAATGGGGAACAATTGAATAAAAATAAATTTAAATCTATTCACCTCTTAAAATAAGATATCTTAGGTGATTTTTGATAATTTCAATGAATTATACTCGGAGAGTGGAGATGTCAACACACAAAACAATGGTTGATAACATTACTCACTACATTGAGGGGAATCATAATCAAGAACTTATAATGTCTCCATACAAAGAGGAAATAAATTCTACCATTCTCTCCCTCGATAAAGATAGTTATCCTGGCCCTGATGGGTGCACTAATAAGATCTTTATGTTTTATTGGGATATCATAGTAGATTATGTTACTCAAGAATGTTAGGGAATTCATCATTCAATCCTTCATGAAATGTGGGATAAATTAATGCTTCATTATCTAGACACCTAATAAGGCTAGTAAATAAGATATCAATGACTTCATGATCATTACCCTTGGAAATATGATTATCAATCTAATTAGTAATATTCTTGTGCCTGAGATGTAGGGACATGTTAAAGATCACATCACCATTAATCAAACTTGTTGTTCTATGAAGTTATATCTTCTTAAACATGTTCATCAAACTCATTCAAACCATTATCAGTTCATATATGATATCCATTCTTATTAATAGATATCCTATAGTATAGTTTCCATGCACTAGAGGGGTTAGACAATGTGATCCACTTTTATGTCTTCTATTTGTCATTGTTTCAGATTACTTGAGTAGATGCATCAATGTTATAGCTCAGCGTATCCTATACAAACAAATAAAAGTAGATTTCAATGGAAATGTTTCTTTAAATATATTATATGTAGATGATAGTCTTTTACATGTTAATTCCTAGAAAAAGACTATATCCACAGTTAAAGACTTATTTTCTCAATATAAAGTAGTTTATAGAAAATCCATATGTTCAGATAAATATATCATTGTCTTTGGAAATGGATAATTAATTGGTAGAAAAAAGATGATAACAATAATTCATGTGGATAATAGAGGTTCTATCCCATATTATTATTTTAGAGCCGCTTTATTTTGTGTCATGGTGAAAAGAAAATTCTTGGAAGACATATGCTTAGGAATTGTTAATTAAATGGTCTAGTGGAAGGGAAAAGACATGTTTCAGACTACAAGATAGTGTCTTTTAAATTATATGATCACCTTTATGTTTTTATATTCTTTTTCACATTAGAGATAAACCTAGAGTCTGAAAAAGGAACTACAATTAATGGTACCAAATTTTATATGGACTAGTTCACTTAATGAATGGAAGTTGGTTACTATTTCACGGTAGGAGTTCATTAAACCCGTTGAATTGGGAGGTCTTAGGGTCAATGATATCAAGATCTTAAATGATTCCATTATTGGTATATTCACTTGGAGTTTGATAAATTATGATACATCATATTAATTTCTTGAAACTGGTTCAAATAGAGACACCATCATGGCTTTAATTATCACCTTTAATCCTTTGGTTGGTCCTCCATAAAGAAATCCTTCAAAAAAATTATTCAAGACACAAAATGGATAGTGATAAGTGGATCCAATCTCATATTTTGGACTACTACTTAGCTGGATAACCCAATCTAAGAAATCAACTTCATTCTACTTAGGCTTTCTTATATGACAATTTCAGATTTATTATCATAGATACACAAATTTGAAAGCCTAATTCATATTCAAACCATTCATGAAATTCATAGGAACAGTTTCATGGATTGTGACACCCTCAAAAGGAAGCTCAATCCTATTAGACAATTTAATTCCAAGGAATTATAAATGATAAAGTGTGGTGTGCCACATGACCTACGAGATAGATAATTAATTTCAAAATAGTCATCATTCAGCCTTCCAAATTTCTCCTATTATGGAAAAAATGGAAATCCCACATAACAACTTAGGATCTAATCCAGAAATCTAGATGTCATCATACTTGGTAATGCACTATAATACATTATGAATAAGAGGATATTAACCATATGTTTTTAGAATGTGGGATTGCACATGATTTATGGGAATAGTTAGGATTGATATTTTGCTTCATACTTGATATAAACATGTATTTTCATGAGCACCATTCAGGTAATCTGGAATGATGCCATCAATGATGAAATATATTACAGGCTATATACAGAATATGGGTCTATATTTTTATATATATAGAGGTATCTAAATGATATAATTTTTCTGTAGAAAGAATCCATCTCTTTACATTGGAATTCTCTTGATGCACAATGATGATTATGTGTCCTCTACAATACAATCATGTGGTATGAATAATACTATGAATGACATGAATACATTCATATTATTTAGTGATATCATTTGACCCAAGAATCCTAAAATGATAAATTAATTTGTTGGATCCCTCTAATCATGTCATAGATTAATATTAATGTTGATGGGTATGGAAATGGTATGCCCAGGCCCTCTGGTTGTGGGGTTTTCATTCGCACGCACCTTGGAACTGTTAAATGATGATTATATAATTAAGAGAATATTGGGACAATATATAGAGCCAAATTATTGGAAATGGATTATGAAATTGGTTATATTTTCCACTAATATTTATATTTATTGCATCTTGTATCTTACAATGATGTTTCGGTGGATTCCTTAATAACAAAAAACAAGGAATGCACCTTGGAGGTTCTTACCTTGATGGATTTGATATCTCAAAAAAATTTCTCAATTAAATATTGTAATGTCGCATACATAGCTGGAAGAAAACTAGATTGAAGATATGTTGTCCAAGAAAGTAGTAATGAAAATGGATATGATGTGGTCCTTTATGATCTCATCCTATTGTGATTCTTTAGTTGATTATGATATATGTGGTATGACATATACCAGTTTTTGTAATAATCCCTTACAAACCTGATTTTTCAAATCTATTTATTGTAAATTTATATTTACAATTAGCTTTGTCCAGATCCTAAAATTTTTGAGTATTTTTTGATGTCCCGCTTCAATATAAGTTGTATATTTTATCAAATAGAACTTCTAAAATTGATAAAAACTAAATTTAAAATTTGATCCCCATCAAATGGTGGTAAGAATATTTTTTTCAAAAATTATTCTTTAACCATAAAACATGTTTTATCATATAATATATTAACCGATGTGATTATTTTAAATAATATACAATTAATAAGTGAAAAATAACTATTTTATCATTACCTAATATGTTACACCCCCTTGTAAATTATGTACCCATAATTTTATTCACATATTAAATATGTAAGGGTATTTTTCCTTTATATCATTTTTAGATTCCCATGTTGTCTTTTTAGCCATACAGATTTTAGTAAAATCCATAACATGATGAATCACCTTATTCTACAAAAATATTTATTTGTAGTCAAGAAAGTGGGATGGATATTCCTCAAGTGAAATATTCTCACCACCTAAGATATTTCTAGACTCAAAACATGGGATGAATCTAGTATATATATTATTAACATTGAATCATGGAACACATTGAGTACCTAGGATAAAATCAGAGGAAAATCCACTTGGTAGGACACTAGTCCAAATTTCATAGGAATTTCAAACAGTCCAATGAACCATGAAATTATTTTACCCTTATTTCAGAAACACATTACACTTTTCCCTGGTGAAACATAAAGAAAGACATGATCCCCTACCTAAAAAATGGTCTTTTATCCGATTATTTTCTTAACGTTTTGGCCTATTCTATGTTGTCATCATGTTTGACTGAATAAACTTAACATTCCTTGTAATTTCCTCTAAAAATTGAAGTCCATCAACATCCTTTCACCTAATTCTTCACAAGAAGCTAGAGTTCGGCATCACTCTATATATATGCCTCAACTTGTTCCTACTGTAAACTGGAATGAAAAGTGCTATTATATGATATGTCTTCCAATGAATGATTTGAATCCCAGCATTCATTGATATCCATTGAACATGTATAGAGTATATCCTTCAATGTATGAATTTTTCATTTTGATTTCCTATAAGTTTAAGGATTAAATGATGAACCGAAATTTAATTCAGGACACAAAAACTTCTTAAGGCCTTTTCCAATAGTTAGAATTTAATATGGGATCATGATTAGAAACAATAAAGAGGGGAACTCTGTAAAATTTGACTATCTCTTCAACATAAAATCAGTAATTTTGATCTGGAGACAGAGAATTTCGAATAGGAAGGAAATGATCATATTTTTTCAATCAATTAATAAAAACCCTCATTACATTTTTACCATGAGAATTATTCTATAATAACACTATGAAGTACATAGATATATATTTCAATTTCCACTCTGACACTGGAAAAGGTTGAAGAATCCATAATGATAACTACCACTCATCTTTAACTGGTTGAATAGTCAAACATATCAGAGTTAAATAAAAAATATATGTTTTCATTCCATCCCAGCAGTATTAATCCTAGTGGCCTCTATACATCTATGGATGTCATCCTCTATCACCATCAGCTGATGGTGTCCTGTCCTCAAATCCATCATAAAAATTTTTTGAGCTCCCAAGAGTTGATCAAAGAATAAGAAATATGAGGATAATGATATTATTTTTTCATAATACTAATGTTGTTCAATGATCTATAATCCATAAAAAGTCTCATAGAACCTTAATTATTTTTCAATAATAAAGAAAGAGCACCCCATGGTGATGTGATTGGTTTAATTAAACATTTCTCAAGAAACTATTGCTTCTGTTTTTTCGATTCCAATAGTTCTTCTTGATCTATTTGATAAGGTGTTTTATAAATAGACTTATCATCAATAAGTAAATCAATTGTAAATTAAAATTCACGATCAGGAACAACCCTTGAAAATTCATCATGAAAACTAAAAGTAAATTCATTCCATACATGAAAGTCACTAATTAAAAATGTTTATTTCTATTTAACAATATGAGCTAGATTTCTTCCAATGTCTTTATTAATATATTTCTCACCTTCTTGGTATTTTATAAAATTTATTAAATCAATGAATAAAAATTTCATGGATTTTCATTATATTACATAGATAAACTGAAAGCGAATCCTTACCCAAAATGATATCAAACTCTACTATGTGATGTTCCGAAATATTTGTAGGAAAAACCATCCCACTAATGATAATAGTAAGATTCATATAAATCATGGTTTCTTTAATAATTACACTTTTATTTTTAATAAAATATTGTATATTAAATTCATGAGGTGATATTTGAAATTTCAATGAAAATCTATCAAAAAAGAAAAAACATGATGATCCAGAGTCAAATAGAGTATTGGATTATTTTTAAAAATATCCAATCCTGATATTACTAATTCATTTGATGGTCCCACATCAACCGTTTTAATATAAAATGAATTTTCCATCCCTTATACTTCTGTTCATTATAGTTTTAACCATGAGTACTCAACTTTGTAAATTTTTTTGAATAGTTCTCTAACTCATTGAAACTAAAAAATCACAGCACTATTTTATAATTTATTCAATGATCATATCCCTTACAATCACAAGTAGAATGTCATATCTTACCAGATCAGAATCACTTCCAATATTTTTAATGAAATTCCATAGGATATTTTCCACCATATTTCTCACTAGATAAAAATTTAGTTTCATACCTTTAGACTTAATTGATGATTTATTTCCCATTTCCTTCCGACTGAACATCTTAAATTTCATGCACTCATGGAAAAAATGATCATCAAAGGACTCTATTTCTACTTTCACCCCACAAATGGGAAGTTTCTCATAGTTTTTAAACACATCATAATCCAATTCTGTTTGATATCTCTCATTTAATACTATGTAAATCTGATTTATCTTACAATCATTATCCCATATAACATTTGGGATGTACCTTGCCAAATGGGTGAAATTTTATTCAAATGCAGCCTCCAAAAATTCTAATATTTATTTCAATTCAAATAATTTTTTTCCATGATGATCCAAATAGCATTAGGAAAACATTTCTTATGTAAGATATTCTTAAATTTAACCCATTACATAGAATCAATATAATCAGTTACTTTGATTTTTTTAACCATTGACCATCACTAATTGAATTCTACTTCAAAAGGATAAATTGATAGTGTTTCATTTTCATTCTTCAAAAAACCCATGACATTGAATAAAATTTCATGGGACTTAATCCATCCTTCACCTAGAATAGAGTTAGAAGATTCTTTGAATGATGGGGGATGGTTTCTCAAAAAACATCATTTCTATTATCTTGTTAATCTATATCAGATCATGTTATTCTCTCACATAGACACCACTATCATTTATCACCTACGTCAATAGAGCCATCATAGAAAGAATCTACTCTATTCTGAATCTGACTAACTCTAGATGCAAAATTAGATGGTTTTTTTCCTCTTTATTCCATCCCAGCATAGCTTCCTTAATTCCTCAGTGGAAAACCATTCTGAATATACCTATATTAGATGAATCAAAAACGTAATATTAAAATTATAAAACTTTTTAACTTGGTTATAAAGTAAAATCTTTCAAGGTTTTGTTATTAATATTACCATAACCTCTAATGTTATATAATCCAACCTATGATACCAACTATATAAAGAAAAACATAACCATTACATAATCATGAATTAAGTAAGGAATTTTACTTTATTTTACACTAAGGTATTTGTTTTCAGTTTTAAAAAATTATACAATTATGACCTAACTCATACATAAAAAAATCATAGAAATGCAATTAGGACCCTTCCAAGAAGTATCCATTTTTTTCATTTAACAAGAACTTTTAAATTGAGACGTGGTTTCTTTTCATGTTCAATCGTAATAATTTCCCACAGATCTCATTGTTGTCTCTATTCTCCCTTAAATACTATGTAACACATTTTAAAACATAGGATGAGCATAAAAATATGAATAATGGGAACAGAAATAAGGAAATAGTTAGTCTTGTGGAATCATGAAAAGAATTAATATTTTATCATAAATTAATATTTTTCACCTTTAAGGAGATGTAAATACTTTCCATAAAAAACCACATTCCTTACATTTTTTGTAATCATAATATTACTAGAAAACCTATAAAAATCGTATATATCTCATAATATTTACATGGGACATAAAAATACTTAAATGGAATAATCATGGGGTCTAAATACTTGCATTTCAATTTTAAAATAAGGAATAATCATACAGTTAACTTCCACACAAAATTCAATGGAGGTTATAACATAACCACCCATACTTGGTTTATCACAGAACAAACCATTAATTTTTTATCATGTAACCACCCAAAAATTTTCAAGTACCATTATATAATCATAACACATAATATTTTTCAATTTTAAATATTTCAAAAAAAGGTTTCTTTTTAATCACAAAAAATGATTTCAATATATTTAATTAATCAATGCATTTCGAAAACCATTTTAAAAACCAAAATACTAAAAAAATTGTAATAATACGTACTTTTTCATTTAAAAAAATTAGGCCATTTTGGGGAATCCAAATATCAAATATTGGTCATGTGGGCATAGAATTTGTAGTAACGTGTACGTTAAGAAACAATCCTTATGACAATTTTATATAAAGTCAAACACTCAGTATATAATGAATAAAAAGATTCATGTTTAGAAGCCTTTTAATAAAATTAAAAATACAAATGTTTTGTTTATACACCACATAATAGAAGGTGTTTTATAACATCAAAATATTCATCATTGAAAGGAGATTGAGACAATGTCTCTTACCTCGAATTGGATTCATCATGTATGTTCATTATCTTATAGAGTAACAAAATTATGTTTATTATATAATTTCATGAGAATATTTTTTATGTTTATTAATTTTTTATATCACATATCATCTTATTATAAAAATTTCATAATTAATTATGTTCCTGTCAGATGTTTTGATTATATTCCGTACATGAGTCCAAAATAACATTGTATGATGTCTAAAGCCAAAATTTTTCATCAGTCCATTATCTAAAGAGTAATATTCAAGACATAATAATAAATTTTACACATTAATTATACATTTAATTAAACCATTTATGTATGGTTAAGAAAATTTAACAATGTTATAATCAATGATACGGTAGATCGTACGTACACATGTGTAATGCTCCAATTTTTCATTGATCATTATAGAAATGAGGTAATTATAATTTTTTCCTTTAAAAATTTATAATGATATTAAATATAATATTGATAATTTAGATATACATATTTATATCATACTAGATATGTGGTGAAGAAAAAAGAATCACATCACATTATGGAGGTGATAGTTCACACTTATGCACGAACGACATTATCATTTTAATGTAAATGAACAGTAAGAATGGAATTGATGTATTATAATAATATAATGAAAAATATTTCATGGATATGATATATAAAAATTAATTTCACTTTGACAACTAGTCTTTTGAGATGGTAATATAAAACGAATTTTATCAGCTCGTTGATGTGATAGTTCACATGAACACCCGAACGATTAAATTTTTCCTATTTTATTAAA
This sequence comes from Viscum album, assembly GCA_963277665.1. NCBI lineage: Eukaryota > Viridiplantae > Streptophyta > Magnoliopsida > Santalales > Viscaceae > Viscum > Viscum album. The sequence continues at coordinate 1,690,400,502 of OY728119.1, forward strand.
GTTACCTTGAATTTTGGTGATGAAATAGTCCTAATATAATATCCATATATTAATTTATTGTAGTTATTATATCATCAATTTTGATGAAGATTTCAATTAAGTGGAAGAACAAATAAAACATAAATACTTGATTAATAATAACATCGTTCCTTTGAACGATTACCTTTGGTGAATACATATAACATCTAAAAAGGGTGGTATACCTACCCTACAGACTCAATAATGTGAAAATGGATTTTATTATGTTACATAAGAAGATATTGGCCGATATTTTATTATGTTGGAGGAAATTAGTTGATTCAATTCCCTTTTATAAGAGTGGGGAAGGGTATTCTAGGAATTATTAAAAATATTAAATTTAAATAAATTAATATTCTATTACAATTTTTAAAAATTTATTTACCCATATTATAGGATTAGTACATTTAAAAATCCATTCATTCAATAAAAATTATACATGTTTTGATATATTCTTAATCCTTGTATTTTTCTTTTAACTCATATTTTACCCTTTACAATCTAACAGTGATGTCTTGTTATTCAAACTTGGTGGGTTAATATAATTACTTAAAAATTAAAAGATAAAAATAAAATAGTCATTTGAGAAATATTAGGATTTAACCAAACAAGTTGATTGATTAATGGATTCTGTAAAGATTTTATAACATTTCATAAACATTATTGTGAATTCTGACACTATTCCTTTCATGACTATTAAAAATATCAAAACCTTAGGATATAGTGGAACCCACTCTTTGAACAAATAAAAAACATGTCAATTTCATCCAAAATATTTGTAGATTATATTAATTATATCAAATTAAATTTATTTTAATATTTTTTCTACCATTTATATGATTCTTCTCTTAATGATACAATTATCGTATCATAATTGTGTCACCATTTAATAAAATTATTTATTTCTTAAAAATTGAAAATAATTTTCCATGATGTAGGTAATAATTTTAATTTACTAAATACTTTATACAGTCCAATATATCACTTATATAACCCCATATTAAAAATTTTATAGTTATGAGAGACCTAATTATGAAATCCTGGTCTTAAATATTAATTAAAATATTATAAATATCATAAACACACCATAATGGATTCCAATGGCCATAAATTCGGAAAAAAAGATTTTATTGGTCGAAAATAACTCTTAAAATAACATTATAAATTTTTTAGGGTTGTTTTATAAAATTTATAATATTACATTTAACATTAATTACCATATTTATCCTTAATTGTGGTAATAAAAATTTTACTTAAGTAACTATTTATAAAGCCCAAAAGTAAAAGGGACCTATTTAAATAATTTTTGACCTTATGATTCAAAATATGGAACCAATTTTTTTTTCAAATTCAAAATATAGGATTGGAAGAAATTAATTGAAAATTAATCCCATTGGGAGAATGAGAAAAAAAATTTAAAGTGAAATGTTCAAAAGTTCACCTAATTATTTATACAATTTTAGTGTGAAATTTCTTCCAATTACCTGAATTGGATTAAATTATAAAGATAAAATCAAATTATACATTAAAAAAATTAATGATAATATTGAAATATAAATAAATTATATGAAAATGTAGTTTGAATTAAAATGAATTATTTTATCAGAATTCCTTAACATTTGAAATTTACTAGAAAATACTAAAAGTTCAACCAATGTAAATTTTTATACCCACTTCCAAATAAGATGTTCATTTTTTTCAAATAGTACTTATAAAAGTGTAAAAAACCAAATTTAAAATTTTTTCTCCATCAAAAGGTCGTAAACCTATTTTTCTTGAAAACAATAATGTATTTATCCATAAAACTATTTTTATAATATATGATATTTATCATAGTGTATATTATAGTTACTATCTAATTTATAAAAAAATTAGTTATTTTATCAATATCTGAGTTATTACAATACTCATCATCATAACCTTGGTAAGTGGAAACGTAATAGATGAGTGAGATCTTTTTATCAGTAGAGGTAAAAATAATTGACAAAAAATAAAACATAATTTCTAAAAATTGGATTTGAATGTGGATATAATCCAGATAAAAAATAATATAGATAATAAAACATTTATTATAAATCTTGGGGAATGGATTTTAAGGAAAAAATACATTAATAAAAAAACAATGTGGATACATGAGAAAATATATTAAATAATGTGGACAATATCTTAATAATTAGAAGAAGTATTACATTTTGATATTATAAAAACATGTAACAAAAATAAGAATAGTATGGAATTTCATTAATGTTTTTAAGGATAAGTTCCCAATTATTTTAGACAATTAAATTTTATCAGAAATCTATTTCTCATTATATATAAGCTCTTATCCATTGAATTATAGGGTGATACAGGACCCCACACGTCCTCTTCTATACATATGAATGTGAATTTATTATTATTCACCTATCACATCAAAAATAATCCATCAAAATAAAACGGTATTCATAAAACATTAAAATGAGGATCAATAGATTTTTATAGAATAAATATTCAATAGATAGAAATTTGGATTCATTTCATTTTAAAATGAAATCACATAATGAAACCATTTTTATTCATAAAAAGATAGACCCATAAAAAATAGATGGGTATACTAATATATTAAATTTAATTCTACCAAAATCTCATTCATTGAAGTTAAAAAATAATATTGTATTAAAACATTATATATAAAGGGTATATGGATGGTTAAAATCAATCATAATATAGACTTTAGGTGAGCACATTTCTATCAGATGAAGGAAACATAATGTCGTCACGAATAAAAAATAATGAATGATAGCTTATATTTATAAATATTCAATGATTCAGAATGATAGATACAATGATCTATCATTCCCGCAAAGTGGGAAGGATGTAAAATATTCCATATAGAAATATAATTTGGATGGTACTGATATAAATTAACAATGATCATGTATAATCTATGTATAATAATATTTACATTGTAGGAAAATACTTCTATGGTTGTTCAAATAATCACTTTGGAAATAATAAATATCGTTGATTCAAAAATATTTTAAACATAATTATAAATCTATGATAAAATTAATTAATTTTAAAGGCCATCACCATGTAATGATATTTTATTATATAAAATGGAAATGGTTTTGGTAATATGTGTTCACAAGAAAAAATTTGAAACAAATATTTCAGGACACATTTGTAAAAAGGTGATGTTTTGGGTCTCATTAAATTGTTATTTCCAAAAATTTAATTTCAAAACTATTAAAAAAATATCTTTGAGAAATATACATGAATAATAAATACATTAATTATAATTACACTTCTCAAATTAAATGGTGGTTTTAAGATAAACATTGTATATAGTTGATTGAAATCCTTTTTAATGTTTTGAAATATCTTTGACAAAAACCCACATCATAGAAATATTTAAAAATATTATTTATAAAATAATAGAATGAAAATATTTAGGTCATGTGATATATGAAATAATATTATTTCCAATTATAAAGGATAAAATTTTATTGAAATACAATAATGGATAGTGATGGTAAACCTCCATTAATGAGGATGATAATTATTCTCAGTAATGAGACACATTTAGGGAATGAAATTTTATAAAGGAATAAATTTTTTATTTAAATGAAAATTAACACCATATAAGAATATAATGAACTATAAAATATATATCAATGGTGTAAATTTGAGTCATTGTATTAATAAGTTCAATACGATGCATTATAACCTAACAAAGTGAGTTGAGATGACCAAAATCCATTACATATTTATTATATTTTGAATCAAAATCCAAATAATGATCATATCAAAAATTTATATTCAAACCCTTTGAATTATATTTATTTTTAATAAATAAATAAATTGGGGATTCTATTGACCATTCTTAAGAATACATGGTGTTTAATATAAAATAAGTCTTAAGGGGAAAAATTTTGGGGTAATAAGTCATTACCTTGTTCTTAGGTCTGATTCTTGTAATTAAACATTCAATATAACAGAAATAAACATAATAATACTTTATTTAATATAACAAATTATTAAAAAACCATTTTTAAAATATATTTTTTAGTTATTTACTAAACTTTAATTATTTATCTATTTTATTCAATATTGGGTTTGTGTAATTGTGATTTTTTTGAAATAATTTCATAATAGAGGCATTCTTCAAAATAACTGTTACAAAATTCATAATTTCTAGATAGTAAAAATAGTTTTCATATATTTTTTAAATTTTTTTAAAATTTTATAATTTCATTCTATGAAATTTTTTATTAACGACTCTGGTCTAAGAAATGTTTTGATAAGACTGATTCAGGGATTTATAATAAATAAATGATTTTATATTATTTAATGAGTATAATATTAATGTTAAACACCTAGAATCAAATTAAATTTTTTTTGGGTCATATCATACGTTATTATTATATATGTTCTTATATCCACTGATGATATTTTTTAATATCATTTTTCATGTAGGATGTTAGACTACAAAGATAAACATACCTAATCGATGTATTATTATGTTTATGAAAAGGATATACGTTTTAATAATATAATTATTACAGAAGAGTACTGAAATTATTTAAATATTTGAGGGATTGAAATCATATTATAAGGTGGATTAATAAATAATCTAGAAACTAGATGAGAATTGAGATATGTTAGTTAATGGGGGCAGAAGTCCAGATAAGGCACGATTAATGTTTTCATTTCCATTATGGGGAAGATGTTTGATTATATTTTCTATTATTGTTATTGTTATTATACTATATATGTCAAATTTGTATTCATATTAATTATTATAATCTGAGTGTATAGTCATTTTTGAAATATAAATGTAATTAATTTCTTTATAGAATAAATAGTGTGACCAACACAGGAATGGTAGATGCTTTTATCATAATAAGAAAGAAGAAAGGTGGTTAATAGTTAATAACATAGAATAATAATATTCTGTATAAAATTATGAATCATTTAATTATATATTTATTATAAAAAATTATATGGGAAACTAAATATAAAGGTTATTTAGTAGGTGGGGAAAGGGTACTCATGTTGATATAATTGTTTTTATCTTAAAGGATTCCTCATAACCATTAGTGTAAGAAAACATATTCCATATAGAGACTCAAGTTAAATGTATAGGGATATGATAGAGGAATCATGGATAGTGTTTACTATAGAAAATAAATTATTTGGGCTGTCTTGATGGGGTGGTGAAACAACACTTCTATAAGTTGCGGGAATTGATTTTGTTTAATAATTCAGCTAAATAAAAACAAACAGTTCCACATGTCAAGAATTCTCAAAATAGGATTATAATTGATTTTTGGTCATGATATAGGGCAAATGATCCATAAAAATGTAACTTTAAATCTTTTTTAAAAATGTTTCTATGTCCTTTATTGTTATATTTTAATAATTAAAATTTTTGGTTTTTCCATGCTAATTTTTTTACATATGTAATTTATTATTAATAACTATTGAATAGTAAATATTATGTTATTTTGAACCAATTCTTCAAAATATGATATTAGTTATTCATTATAATGTTTACATGTATAAAAACCCCAATTTTAATGTTGGTGCATGAAAAATGAAATAAAATGTTTTTTGAAAATATATATTTTTAAGCATAAATTTTATTTATAGGATAAAAATATCATTGATTTTGAATTTAATTATAAAAAATGGTTTATTATTAAATATATATATTTCATGTGGACATAATAACTATAATAAAATTACAAAAAAATTAATTAAAATAAAACTACAAATTTTTTTAAAACATGAACATAATAGTTATGACCTTAAAATGTGGATTATTGGTTTTATAAATTAATTATTGTATTTTTAAAATACTTTTTTTTACATATTTAGAAAATATTTATTATGTAAAATATTAATAATCAATTAATACATTATTATATAATAATAATCTTATTGTTTTTTAGAAACTATATTTTTACTATTTAACTCAAACTTATTTATTTAGCAAAATTTTAAAATTATGTCTTAAAATAATATTGAAATTATAAAAAAATTTATTTTAATTTATTAAACTAAATTTTATAGAATTTTATATTTTATTTTTTATATAAAACCATAAAATATAATTAGATACACATTTTAATAGAAAAATTTTCCTTCAAAGTATTAACAATTGGTAATTTTTTTATTATCAATTACTATTCGTATTAGAGTTATTCTATAATATATATTATTCATATAAAAAATATTTAATATATTTTATTCTTTAAATAAGGAATATAAATATCATTTCTTATGAAAATTTTGTAATAAATTTTCCTCCTTAATGTTTCCAGTACATTATTAAATAATCTTAGATTATTTTTGAAATAAATAATAAAAATTGTTTGCATAAAAAGTGATAAATAACTTATTACATAAATAGTTAGCAGATTATAAAATTATAATTTCTATTCATACTTTTTTTCATAATATATATTTAAGATTAATATCGATTGTAATTACTGGAGGTCGTCAAAGGTCGTGATTCTGTAGCATAGATATCCTGAAAAAAAAATTATTTTCATCTTGTCTGGCATATAATTTCACTCATAACAAAATTATTCAAATTTATATTTGACATGCTCAGAGAAAAACCATTATAAATCAACATCCTTTATAATATCATATATATGAGATTTATAAGGGATACTTCTACTACCCAATGTCGTTCCCCTCCAATATCTTTAATTATTTCATAATATTATAACTTCTTTCTATAATCACTAATTTAATATCTAGACATTAACCTTGGTATATTAATTTATTATATCACATTATCATTATAGATATGTTTTTTAGTTAGAAAAGCCACATTACATAATTTTTAATTAAGTAAAATACGTAGTGAAATTAAAATTATTTACATTTTACCCCATTTAGTAAAAATTGGTTCCTCGTAATTTTAATTTTCACAGAATAATGAACATTTTAAAGATTTACTTATGATAGAAATTACTAATTATTGTGTTTCAAATTAGGTATCAACCTTTTTAAGAACCTAGACCTTCTTTTCAGATATTTTTTCCTTTTCTGGCCATTTTTGGGAAAAATATGAATTTATGGAAATTTTCCAAGTACACGCTGTGTACTTTATGAATACACGTCCTGTACTTCCCTGCCGCAGTAGGCCATGTGCTGGCCGTGAAGTAGCCACACACACACGGCCATGGTGGAGTGACATAGAGGCTGCCTAATGCGGTGTATGGAAACAGCAAGTACATGTTGTGTCCTCCAAACGTTCATGCCGTGTATTTTGTTTTTTATTAAATGGACTGGGTTCACGTCTGATGGAAAGAACAACCTTATACTAGGTTGTCTACATAAGAGAGAACACGTACGACCATGAATTCTCTATGAGACCCCGAGACTCCATCTTCCCTATGATTCAAACACCGTAAATTTCGTTGGAATCGCATCAGTGAGTTCTCCCTTTTGTTTGATCCTTGTTTTTCAATTCCTCTTCTTTTCTACGTTATCATGGGTTGAATGTTTTGGATGTTTTCTTAGATCTACTACGTTCCAAGGTGATTCAAGCTTCTAGGTTCATGTATATTGATCTCCTAATCCAGAGGTAGGTGGTTTGTTCCTTTCTATTTTAAGTCTTTGAGTTTTATGTGCGAATTCCACCAACACCATTAAACAGGGTATTGCGTGTTTACCGTTTTACCCCTGTTGATTTTCTTCCATGCTTTTATGCCTGTGTAGAGGTAATTTGGGTATGAATTTGGTTGATTTATATGCTTTGGATGTGTTTTTCCCATGCAGTGTTCTGTTTATGACTGTTTGGTCATGTTTAGCCTTTGGCTTCCTTGCTTGTTTTCCATGCCTGTTGTTATAGGATTGAGAGTTGTAATCTAACAAGATTGTTATGATATAGACTGTTTAGCAATGTATTTATGTTATTTAACTTGGGCTATATTACAATTCTATGCTTGTTGACCTACATAGGGCCGTGAGAACCTGGTGTAGTAGACTATAGGGGGAATTGACCGATTCATCTTCCTCAAGGAGTCTTTGAATATATTAGGCTATAAGGGGGGAATGATCGAGTGAGAATCCTCAAAGATCCTAGAACCAGCTAGGACTATAAGCGGAATTTACTGAGTGAGCTTCCTCATAGAGTCTTTGATTACAGTATACCATAAGGGGATTGATTGTATGAGCTTCCTTGGAGAGTCATTGTTGAATTGAACGACCTAGGCTATAAGTGTAATTGACCGAGTGAGCATCCTCAGAGAGTCCTTGACCTAGGGGCTATAAGGGGCATTGATGTGTGAGCTTCCTCACAGAGTCCTTGACTACCCTAGACAATATGGGGAATGGAATTTGTGAGCTTCCTTAGAGATTCTTTATTTACCTATACTATATGAGGAATGGACTGTGTGAGCTTCCTCAGAGAGTCTTGATTTACCGTTGACTATAAGGGGATAGACTATGAATGCTTCCTCAGAGAGTCTTATAAAATTACAATGATAGAACTAGAGGGGTTAGGATGTGTATATTTCCCAGAGGGTTATCTGTTCTTTTTTGAAGGAATGGAGGGGATGGCTATGAGTACTTCCAAGAGGGTGACATATTTGAAGTTTAGCCAGTTGTTTCATTATTGCTTGTTTTAGAACTGTGGATTGTTTAGTGCTTAATACTTTTCTGTTTTATGCTTTCTGTACTTTTACCTACCATATACACATTGATTGTTGGGCACAAATATTTTGGTGGTTGCCTACTGGGATTTAGTCTCACACCCTGTTTGGGTCATGATTTTGGGCCCAAACAGATTATATTACTTCAAGTATAGATAAGGGCAAGCACCCTTCTACTTCAGGTACTTTGATTTTTTGTGGAGCTGGAGAGCATGGGACCAAGCTATGGCTTGTGATGCTAAGGTGATTCTTATCTTCATTTTGTACTTGGTTTTAGCAGTGTCTGCATTTCTAGCATTGTGACTTGTTTGGCTTCTTTCCTAGACATATGTATCATGCATCATATAATATAAATATATATATATATCTGTGTGTGTGTGTATGTGTGTGCTCCAGTTGTTTATTATTCTTCTCTTCTGTTGTTTATTGAAGTTGGATGTTAATGGATTTTTCTTTTATATGTGTTGTTTACATCCACTATGTACTCTTCCAATGAAGGCATAGTTTCCCACTATCACACTCAAGGCTCTTGCTGCTAGTCAGTAGCCGCTGGCGTTTGGGGAAATGTGCTTGAGGCCATGTGACCAACCGGGTATGGGGCGCCTCTGTGAGGCTTCTAGAACCAAGATTTTAAAAAGTGGTATCAGAGGATTTATTTTCTCTTGACTTACTATTTGGAGCCTTATAAAGGGATTGGATGGAATAGGTACTTGGTAACAAGTTGTACTTAGGAGTATCTAACCTTTGTACATGGAAAATCCAATGTACCTTGTTAATTGCAATTTTTTTCTTTTGCAATTTTTACAGTTGGTTCGATTACACCTTGAGTGATTCACATAATTTGTGCTATTATTGATGATGTTATTGAGGTTTTATTTCTGTTTCAACTAGATGAGATTAGGGTCTACCATCTCATGCATCATATTGGAACTTGCAAGAAAACACATGTCATGCATTTTTTCATGCCATCTAAGATGCATTAGAGATTGCATATTTTTGTGATAGATAATGTGTAAAATATTCATGTTGTTGTGATACTTCCCTTGGTAGAAATACCTGCTATATTATAGGGTATTATTGTGTATATATTTTCATAAATTAATGTCAATCATTGGTTCTTGAGGTGTTATAAGCCTTCATGGATAGGAATTTAGTGGATCATTACATTTTTTCCATGTTATAATGTGTACAAGATTACAAACATTGATTTCATGGAGTATGGGCCCTCATGGATCAAAAATGGGCACTTTAAATGTTTTTTTCAGTGTTTTCTGGGTTCCGGAGTAGTTTCTGAGGCTTACTGTCTGTAAAAACCTATAATTCATGCCATGTAGTGTAATGTTCACGTAATGTGTTCTTCAATTCAGGAAGAAATTTTTTCTCTTAAGTACATGTCGTGTACTTTTTATACACGACGTGTAATCTCTAAACTCTGTCATATTCCTTGTGGGAAGAGACACAGGATGGGGAGAAACCTGAAGTGAACAGGCTGTGTTTTTTCCATACACGCCGTGTAGTGTCGGCCCCATGCCCACCCGTGTCACTAACAACACAGGTTGGATGAGTTGTGTCTAATAAACACCATGTGTTGTAAATAAACATTGTGTAGTCTGACCTAGGTACTCAACCATGTAGCTAAAAACATGGGTTGGTGTTACCCTTTCACGTACATGCTTTGTTTTCCATGAACATGTCGCGTAGTCTGACCGAGGTACCTGGCCATGTCACGAATAACACAGGTCGCTGTTATCCCTTCTCATATACGATGTGTCCGTCTGGAACACGCCATGTAGTGTGAGCTGTGTGTTAGGCTGTGTCACTATCAACACGGGCCAGGTAGAGATTTTCTAGTACGGGTCGTGTAGGAATTCTACATGTCATGTAGTCTTTCCTTAGGAGAGCTGTGTGGCTTAACCGTATAGAACGACATGGGCAGGGAAAGAGGATTCAAGTATACACCATGTTTCAGGACAACACACCGTGTGTCTGGGCTGTTACACGACCAGGTTAGTCAGGAGTACATGCCCATTTAAATGACTTCAGGGAACATACCGTGTATGAAATGTACACTCCGTGTAGTCATGTTTTGTAAAAATTGAATGTTTTATTTCTCTTGGTCACTTTTTACACTCCTTGATTTCAGTCATAGGTAATATTGATCTAAGGTGTGAGCTTGACCTAGTAGATTCATGCCATCGAGACATCCTCCAGTTGTGCGCCAGTTTCCAGACAGCGATCAGACACTGGACATGGCTGATCAAGGACGACATGCAGATCCTCCCGCTGTGCCAGCCTTGGCACCCGTTGTTGTACCTGACATAGGTGATGATGCACAGTTCTGGGAGGGCTTTCTGATGATGATGGAGACCTTCTAGGGAGCGACGCCTCCTTCCCCATCGATGGCTAACTGGACGTGGTTCCTCCAACAACTTTATCCTCCCACCTTCTCAGGCGATGGAGGAACTCAGGATGCCGAGTCATGGCTACAATCCACGCTAATGATTTTTGAGCATCTAGTGATACCTCCAGAGAATAGGGTGAATCTCGTTACCAACATGCTCCGAGACTCTGCCAAGAGGTGGTGGGATGTGATCTCACAGGCGGGCCTCCAGCCAAATATGTCTTGGGATGAGTTTCAGTGCATATTCTACAACTAATTCTACCTGGAGTCCTTGAGGGCCGATCGAGCCTGAGAGTTCATGAGTTTGGAATAAGGTACTCTTTCTGTTTTGAATTATTCCTCTTGCTTCACAGAGATTCATCATTTCACACCTATTCCAGAAGGTGATGAGTTGTTCCTTGCATGGAAGTTTTAGGATGGTCTGTGGCATGACATCCGATTGTAGGTGAACATCTTGAGTTTGACTTCGATATCTTCTATTGTCAACCACACATTGATCACAGAGCACAATATGAAGTATTATGGAGCTGTGAACCAGGGAGGTTCGACATACAGAGTTAGTGCTCCGCTATATGATAGCATAAAGCGACGTACGAAGGCTTCACAAGGAGATAAGACTAGGCAAGATGCATCTTTTGGTAGCCTGGTGCTGTGCTACCAGTGTGGTAGAAGTGGGCATACAAGGCCATGTTGCCCGAGAGACCTAGTGGAGTGCCGATATTGCGGCAAGATGGGTCAACATCAGCACTTTATTCAGTTCTTTTCACTAGAAGCTGGTGAAAGGGTTTGTTCTATGACTCCTTTTTTAGAAGCAACGCCACCAGCTTCTCCCCAGTATGGGAATAAGAGTTCCTCTGGTTGTTCGAGTTGAGGTAGAGGTCGTGGTCGTGGCATCCAGTCACCCAGTTTTCTGGGACATCTAGATGGATCAGCTTATAGTGGCTAGGCATAGTCAAAGGGCCATGGTATAGGCCAGACATTTTCATTAGAGCATACCCATTATGAGAAGGATCCCAGACCTTCTACCATTCGAGGTACGATATTAGTATCCTTAGTCTTAGCATCTGCACTTTTTGATACACAGGCTTCCCATAACATTAAATCTGTTGCTGTTGTGGAGAGCCTTGGGCTCTACATCTTTTCTTCTTCTGATATCTTGACTCTAGACACTATTTTGGGGACTAGAACGACTATTGTATGTCAGTGCATAGAGTTTCCTCTACATATTGGCAAATGACACTTTCTGTGGGACCTCTATGTCCAAGAAATGATAGGCTATGATGTCATTCTCAGGATGGATTGGTTACTTCCATTCAAGGAAGTCTTCGACTTTTATCACCACAGGGTGAGTTTCATATCTCTAGAGGGTGGATCCTTTCTTCATAGGGGAGAATGGGACGTCCAGGCGAGCAGAGTTGGTCCAGAGCATCTTGGGTTGGGAGGAGTTACAACCCAGATTTATAGTCTATATTTTGATGAATAGGGGACATCACAGTTAGAATTTATTCTAGTGGTGGATCATTTTAGATATGTCTTTCCATATGACTTTTTAGGTTTTCCTTTGAAGTGCGAGGTAGAATTTTCGATTGCGCTTGTGACAGGAGAAGCACCACTGTCCAATTCTCCTTATAGGATGGCTACACCTAAGTTTGAGAAGCTCAAGAAGAAGTTGGAGGAGTTGTAGGAAAAGGGTTTCATCCGACCCAGTACTTCTCCTTGGGGTTCACATATCCTGTTTGTGACTAAGGTAGATTGTACACTCAGGCTTTGTGTGGACTATCGGAAGTTGAACCAGTTAATGGTTAAAAACCAATATCCCTTGCCAAGGATCAATGATATCTTTGATCAGCTTTGAGGAGCCCGGGTGTTCTTGAAGATTAAATTCTGGTCCAGCTATCATCAGTTTCATTTTAGACCATCAGATATACCTCTTACAGCCTTCAGGAGCTGGTATGGTCTATAAAAGTATTTGGTTATGCCATTCAGTCTCACGAACGTACTGAAAGTTTTAATCGCACTGATACACCGAGTGTTCCATCCATACTTGGATTCATTCAGGGTGGTTTTCATGGATGATATCTTGGTGTAATCTCAAAATTGACACAACCAAGCTACCCATATTGATATCATTTTGAGTTCACTGAGGGAGTATCAGTTATATGGTAAGCTCTCAAAGTGCCACTTTTGGATGGATCATATTCACTTCCTGGGTCATGTTATCCTAGAGGCTGGATTATCAGTAAATCTAGAGAAAGTCAGATCCATTGTTTCCTGTGAGAATATGTAGAACATCTTTGAGGTGTGGAGTTTTCTAGGGCTGGATAGATACTACAGACGTTTCATATATGACTTTCCATGCTTAGCAGCACCACTGACAGGTCTGACCAAGAATGGTGGGAAGTTATTATGGTCAGAATTTTGTGAGTCATCCATTCATGAGCTGAAAGGGAGGTTCACTTCAACACTGATACTAGTCTTGCCAGAGCCATGAAAGAGCTATACTGGTTACTGTGAGGTATCAGGTTTTGGGCTGCATGCGGTGCTCATGCAGGGAGATGGAGTCGTTGCGTACGGGTCTTGGCATTTGAGGCCACATGAGAAGAAGTACCCGAAACAAGATCTAGAGTTGGCAGCTATTGTTCTTGCCTTATGCATTTTGAGGTTCATGGGAGAAGAACTTACCTCTTGTAGAGTAATCCTACAATAATAGTTTCCAAGAAACTATTCAGATGGAACCTTATGAGGCTTTGTACGGTAGGTCATGCCAATCCCCCTTATGTTGGCTGAAGGCAGGAGAGGATGATTTACTATGAACTCATATTGTTCAGGTGACCACAGAGCAGATAGAGTTGATTCAGAAGAGGATGGATACTACACAGTCTGAACAGAAGTCTTATGCTGATCAGCGGAGATGCCCTCTGGAGTTCGAGGTCATGGATCAGGTTTTCCTACATGTCACAACGAGGTTGGGACACAAGAGGATTAGGAGACAGGGTAAGCTTTCTTCGAGGTACGTCAAACCATTTGAGGTGTTGGAGAGAGTTAGGACGGTTTCCTATCAGTATCAGTTAACTTTGAGGTACCAAGCTATGCACGATGTCTTCCATGTTTCTCAGCTTCGACATTACTTTTCAGACTCATCTCATATCTTTAAACCTGAGGAGGTTGAGATTGAAGTGGATGTGTCTTTTGAAGATCATCCTATCAAGATTGTGGATCATAGTTCAAAGGTTCTCCATGGGGGTCTGTTCCTTTGGTATGAGTGTTGTGGTATAACGGTCGAGTACAAGAAGCGACTTGGGAGAGAGACGCCGATGTACGAGAATAGTGGTTGAATCTACTTGGGGTTTCTTCTTCTATGCCACGCTTGGGAAATTAGATAATGAATTTCTTTAAGGGGGGAAGTTTTTATGAACCTGTACCCTCTTTTCAGGTATGTTTTTCCTTTTCTGGATGTTTTTGGGAAAAAGTGGAATTTCTGGAAATTTTCTAAGTACATGTCATGTACTTTATGTGTACACGCCGTGTACTTCCATACCGCAGCAGGCCGTGTGCTGACTGCGTAGTAGCCACACACTCACGGCCATGTGGGAGTGACTTGGAGTCCACCTAATTCGGAGTAAGGAAACATCATGTACATGTCATGTACTCCAAAAGTACATGCCATGTATTTTTTCATTAAACGCACAAGGGTCACGTTTGATGGAAAAAAACATTCTTCTAGGTCGTCTTCATCAGTGAGAACCCGTACAACCGTGACTTCTCTCTAAGCCCCCAAACCTCCATCTGACCTCTTATTTTAACACCATAGATTGAGTTAGAATCACATCGGTGTGTTCTCTCTTTTTCCTGAGCCTTGTTTTCCAATTCCACTTCTTTTCCAAGTTATCGTGGGTTGAACATTTCAGAAACTTTCTTAGATCTATGATGTTCCAAATAGATTCAGTCTCAGAGGTTCAAGTATATTTGTCTCCTAATGCCGAGGTAGGTGGTTTGTTCCTTTCTATTCGATGTCTATGAGTATTATGTGAAAATCCCCCCAATACCCTTAAATGGGGTATTGCATGTATACAGTTTTACCCCTTTTGATTTCCTACCATGTTTGTATACCTGTGTAGAGGTAATATGGGTATGAATTGGGTTGATTGATATGCTTTAGATGTTTTTTCCCATGCATTGTCCTTTTTGTGACTGTTTGGTCTTGATTAGCCTTTTTCTTTTTTGCCTGTTTTCCATTCCTGTTGATATAGGATGGAGAGTTGTAATATGACATGCTTGTTATGATGTGGATTATTTAGCCACATAGTTATGTAGGTGTACTTTGGATATATGACACTACTATTCTTGTTGAGCTATACAGGGTCATGATAACCAGTTGTAGTAGACTATAAGGGGAATTGACTGAGTGAGCTTCCTCAGAGATTCTTTGATTACATTAGGCTATAAGGGGGGATTGACCGAGTGAACATTGTCAGAGATCCTAGAACCACCTGGGGGCTATAAGTGTAATTGAACGAGTGAGTGTCCTTAGAGATCCCTGGAATACTTCAGACCATAAGGGGATTGACTAATTGAGATTCCTCTGAGAGTCATTGTTTAATTGAATGACTTGGGCTATAAGGAGAATTGAGAGAGTGAGCTTCCTCAAAGATTACTAGACCTTGGTCCTATAAAGGGAATTGACGTGTGAGATTATTCAGAGAGTCCTTGACTACACTAGAATATACATGGGATGGAATGTGTGAGCTTCCTCATAGATTCTTTATTTACTTAGACTATATGGGGAATTGACTGTGTGAGCTTCATCAGAGAGTCTTGCTTTACCGTTGACTATAAGTGGATAGACTGTGAGAGCTTCCTCAGATAGTCATATTAAATTCCTATGACAGAACTAGGGGGGTTAGGCTGTGTGTACTACCCAGAGGGTTATCTATAATTATAAGGGAGGACCAGAGGGGATGGCTGTGAGTAATTTCCAGAGGGTTACTTGTTTGAGGTTTAGCTAGTTGTTTCTCTATTGCTTGTTTTGGAACTGTGGATTGTTTACTGCTTAGTACATTATTGTTTAGTGCTTTCTATACATTTACCTGCCTTATATTCACTGACTGTTAAGAAGATTTATTTAGATGGTTGTCTACTATGATTTATTCTCACACCCTATTTGGGTAATCCTTTTGAGCCCAAATGGATTATATTTTTTCAGTTATAGATAAGGGAAAGAACCCTTCTATATCAGGTACTTGACTTGCTATGAAGCAGGAGATCATGGAACCAAGCTATTGCTTACGACGCTAAAGAGATGTTTATCTTCTTTTTGTACTTGGGTTTAGCGCTGTCTGTATTTCTAGCATTGTGAATTGTTTGTCTGCTTTCCTAGACATATGTATCATGCATCATTTCATATATATACGTGCTCCAGTTATTCATTATTCTAGTCTTCTATTGTTTAATGTTGTTGGATATTTACTGCTTACACTATTGTATGTGTTGTTTACATTCGATGTGTACTCTGCCAATGAGGGCATATTGTCCCCACTATCACACCCAAGGCCCTCGCTACTAGTCGGTATCCTTTTGCGTTCGGGGAAATGCGTTGGAGGCCATGTGACCAACCTGGTACAGGGCGCCTCTGGGTGGCTTCCAGAACTGGGATGTTACGTCCTTAGTAACCTATGTATATATTTTAATCTCATTTATTCCTTCCTAATTTAAATTTCATAATATTTTTCTTCTACATAACTATTTAAGAAAAATATTCCTCAATATTTTTGTTAAGGAAAATATATAGGGAATGATTTTCTATAGATTTCATCATCACAATTTCAATTGAAAATATCCAAATGATGATTTTTAATTTTAAATAAGATCTCGCTAATTCATTAAAATTGATTATATGTGTTGATATTAATCTAATTCCATGAACACATCGAATTCATCTAATGGAAGGTTAGTAAGATTTTTACAAGGTAATTGATGATAAACATAAACACTAGAAACAAAAATTGTACCATATGATGTTTTATAAAAACTAAATATTGTCAACTAGTTGTTCATTTTACATTCTAATCAGACATACTATATAAAATGGAGTGTTTTGAACAATATGTAATTACAGAACAAATCGTTCATTAGTGTATGATCATTTTTCTTCACTATGGATCATTTTTTGAACTAACTCTAATAGTTTTGTTCAAATAGGGTCTTATTTGATACCTCAGTCCTGGAAATGTCTAATTCTTATCATCCTCTTTGTCCCTTTTATTATGTAATTTAATTGGGTGTTGTCTATGATCACCACATTTATCATTTTTATATTAGTGTAAACTATGGAAAAACAAGATTCTATTTCACATTTCACACTAATATATTCACATTTCATCAAATATATTTATTAATATTCATTCATTTCCCCACATAAAACATCTTTTAGTTTTTTAAGTAAACCCCCTTAGTTATTCTTAGAGCATTATTGACATGATAGATATTCATCATTTTTCCATCATCATCTTTTTCACCCAAATGTCAATGAGAATCATTCTTTCCCTAATTTGGATTTTTTAGGAACAAAAATAAAAGCACGTTTTTATTCATAATTATTTATAATTATTTCTTAATAATAATAATATTTTTACCTCTATATCTTATTGAGATATATCGCTCCTCAGGAGAATATGAATAATATTCCTAGAATCAAATTTCAACTTAGTTCTTTCAGACTTTAAGCATTGCTAAAAAAATGGGAAAATAATGATTAAAGGAAAATTAACACCGTTATGCAATTATTATATCTTAATTACTTGAAAAATTCAGCCTCGAAATTACTTACTCATTGAAATTATTACATTTTCATTCAATTCCACATAAAACATCTTCATTTCAATTGAAACTACATCATTCAGGATGTATTACCAAGATAGTGTCAATTACAAAAGAATATCCTCTAGGAGTTTCTAGTCAAGTATGCATCAATATTCCCACTCATCATGCACCTATTTGAATATTTGATTGATACTCATGAATATAAAATAATCACGATTTAGTATGGGTTCTTTATTTCAACAACATTATCCAAATTCCAATTTTGGGATATGAATATAATTGCTTGCAAGGCCACAGAATCAAAAACATTCCAAATCATTTGGATGTTATCCTATCCATAGACTCATCCTTAAAAATATCATTAAATTTATCAAATCACGATCCTTAAAAATAAATAAACTTTTCCTCAGAAATAACAAACCCATTCTCCGATAGCAACAATATATACCCATTATAAACATATTTTTATTTTACACCATTCCCATAATTTAAATATTGAATATCACATTATAACTAATAGATGGTATTTTCATTGAGGAATAGCTATATATAAAATTTATTTTTTAATACTTCTGAAAATATCTCCATAATTTAACCATAATTGAATCCTTATATACACCTCATATGTTATACTCAACCAGGTGAAATGGAATCATATGAAAGTGGAATAATTAAATTCCCCATAATGATGAAAATAATAAAAAATAATCAAATTATGTTAGTGAGAATGAAATTACCATATATGTATAATAATTATACATATGAAACTTCTCCCAAAAAATCATAGATCTTAAATCATGGAATATTTCCACACATAACATAATACATAAATAATATTATTTTTGAAACATGAGCCTATAAAAATATCCATTTGTGAATGAAATAAAAATGAGTATAAGTGTAAAAATATGACATCTTTAAAATATGAAAAAATATTAATATCATGGAACATTACATTTATGATCTACACCATTATTTCGAACACACAAAAGAAACTAAAATGTGCACATTAATCATTATCTCATGATATAACAACATTCAACTAATTCATTTGAGAAAAATATAGGACTCCATCCATTTTTATTCATATTTATGATAGTGGCTTGTGAATAATTGATGTATCAAATCACAAGGATCCCATGTTAATAACATGGTTTTTATAAAACATTTATTTAAAAAATATTCAGTTATTATATCATAATGATACCATGAAATTTAAAATTTTCCATACCCTTTTAAAAATGAATCATATTAAGAAATAATTTAAAATCATAACTTGATATTCCCATTGCTATAATGGGTATCAAAACTATTTAATTGACATTCAAGTTAAATATCATTAATTCAAGATAATAATGCATGGGTTATTTATAATCAATAGATAATGGTCATAATATTAATTCTATAATTTAGCTAATTAATTTACATGTGGAGTTAGGTTGAACACCCTTAAATCATTTAATGTAAATATATTGTGTTTATAGAGGAAACATAATGGAATATATATCATCTTATAAATAGTGAATGATTCTTAAAGATAAAGCATGTGATATATCATTCCTTTAAAAATGTGTGGAATTATATAATCCATCAAAATAAATAAGGTGAATTTTATCAATTTAATATTTTTCATGAGAAATTATCACATATTTCAATGAACAATATCTAAGTTTAAAAATGATTTTTTGGAAATATAGAAAAAAAAAATCATAAAAACACATCAGAAATTAGAAATATCCATTATCATTTCAAATTATTTTAAAATAAATATTTTTTAACTAAAATAAATGTTTAATTACTTGAAAAAATAGAAATTTACATATAAATTTTCATATAAAATGATTATGGTAAAATAATGATATTTCTACAAGTAAAAATGTTAAAAAATATTAGACATTCATTAAAAGGTAACGATATGTTTGACATTAAAAACTTTTTTTTAGAAATGTAGAAGAAAAATCCTTAAAAACACATTTTATAAATAAAAATCAATAATATATATATTAAAAGAAATAATGTTTATCAAAGTAAATGCAATGTGAAATATAATACATTTGATTTCAATGGATGTGGAACCTCTTTACCGAGTTGAAATGTATTAATTGAAAACTGAATATGTTAAAGATTAAGAAACATCATTTATAAAGATGGATAAGAAAAATATATATTTAACATGATATAATAGATAACTAGGAATATAATTTTAATGGTTAACATTAGTGGTAATGGAAATTATAAATAAGGATGGAAAAATTCATCAATGAAGATTTGATGTTTTCTAATCAATGAGATACTCTGTGGTAATAAAATTTAATAAAGATAAATTATATAAATTAGAAGATTAATTTACACAATACAGAAATATTTTGTTCTATAAAATAAATTATTATGGTGGATGGATCCAAATTTGGAAGAAATTAGTTAAATATTAATCACTTCAACTCAATGGGTGGAGTTGAGTTATGAAACCCCCTTTATAAGATTACTGTCATTTTAATTGAAATCTACATAAAGAGAGGAAATGATATAGATAATTAAAAAATATAAATAGGGTAATATTTTACAAAAAATTATTAGGTATTATATTCAAACATCAAAATAAAACATGCTATATAATAAGTAATATATCGCAAGGGATGAGCATGTTAGAGAAAAATCCAGACCTTATTCTAGACCCAAATGAAAAACATAAATTTATTTTATATAAAATAACTATCCTAATAATTCAATTCAAAAATCTATTCAATTAAATAATTTTTTTAACTTCATATTTAATAGATTTCACCTGATATGTTAGATTTTTTTTATTTTCAATATCGTGTGTGTGTAATTTTCATCCTATTGAACTAGTTTCATAATATTAATGTTGCTCTTAATTATTATCTAAAATTTCCTCACAAAAAAATAAAAAAAATGAAAATAAATTTCTGTTTTATTAATATTAATAATTTTATCATTTCAATCTATTTTAGTTTTAGTTATGGTTCATTTAAATAAAAAAAGAGACACTCATGTCTTATTGATTTATAACAAACGAATAGAATTATATTAATTAATGTGTTTAATTTTAATTTTAACACAACATAACCATAATAAAATATTTATTAAGTAATTTATAACATGATTTATAATTAATTAGTTTCATATAGTCATCCATGATTACATTTCAGGAATTTTTCATGTTTTTGATTAGGCAGATCAAAAGATGAAAATACAATAACTAATATATGATTATGATTACGATTATCGAAGTGGGTTACTTTAGAATAATATCATTATTAATAAATAATAATTATATAAATTGAATAATTTTAAATTTTTTAATCATATTTATATATATCTTTATAAATATGATAGAATATAGATAAATAATGACATACATTCCTTCATAGAGGTTATAGTCTGCACAAAGCCTGATTAACATTTTCACTTGTCATAGAAGGAGATGGAAAGAGAATGATTTCTTACCTTCATCTTCATAATAGTAATTATATTATATATCTCACATATATTTCTCAATTTCTCCCTTAAAATCAGTGATTATAAGTGACATTATAAAAAAATATAAGTCATTATTTCATAGAAGCAGTAGTACACACAACACAATAATGATGCATTCATTTTTATTAATAAAAATGGAAATGATTCTAAATAGATATTAATATTATATAATAACATTTACAATAATAAAAAATTATTTCATTATAATGGACTTATTGAATTTCATATTTAAAATTTTTATGAACGGAAAATAAGTTAGGAAAAAATTTTAATCATGTTGATATCATTACTGTTTCCGTAGAGGATTACTCAGAAATACAGGTAATAAGTAAATAACATATAATAGGATACTAAAGGTAAAGGAATATGATTATATATAAAGGTGATTAGTTTTAGTTTTTTTATGGAAACTGAATTCTTTTTTGGTCATGAAGTTGAGGTGAGAGATCAATTTTTCATGTTCATAGAACGGTATTTTTGTAATTATTTTAAATTAATATTAATAGGGAACATGATTCATTTGTCGTGAAAATTATAAAATCAATAATAATAATTATTTGATGATATTATATCGATTATATGACATAAATTAATTTTTACGTATTTTTTATCCACCGTTTTTGTTCTTTAGACTTAATATTTTCTGTTTTAAAACATTTTGTTATACAATGGTAACTTGTTTTTTCAATTAAAATTACATTTAATTATAGTAAATAAAATAAGAATTCTTAAATAAATAACACATAATAATTAAAAATATGAAATCTAATTTTTTAGATAAATTTTTAACATGAAAGAAAAACAAATTTAAATATGTGTATATATAACACATGTCACGAACCAAGCCAGGTCATCATCTGAACTGGTGCATGACCCAGTCTATGGCTAGTCTTGAAGGAAATTCCTAATCCCCATGGGCTGGCACAAGTTCCCATATAACATAAATAATCTTTCGAATGATTTAACAAAATTTTATAAGCTTATAAATTCCAACAATAAATAATAATATGAATCTGAAAATTTACACCAAACAATACTTAACAATTTTTCAGAATTGAGTTACCTAGTTTAATCCAAAACCCAAAAGAAATTAAAAATAAAAGACCTCTAAGACTATCTCAAAAAACCCACATGGAAAGCGGAATCACCCTCTATCCTCCACAATAATAACACACCCAGAATGATAGCTAGAAACACAAACCACCATATCCAAAAGCAGCACAGTTTCCTATGTCAAACCTTTCCAAGACTACTTACACCCAAAGTTATAAGTACTGTGTGAGCCTAAGCCTAGTATGATGCCACCCAAGAAAATATTCCATGATATAAACATTCTTGTTCAAATATCTAGTGCTTTTCATAAAAATGATATTCTATTAAAACATTTATGGAAAGAAACATTGAATGACAAACGAATTTTATGAATGAAACATTAATGAAGAAACAAACTAAATGAAAAAATGAATTCTTCTTAAACTACCAACCAAACATACTATATGATGATGGTAAGTGCGATATAACCAATGAACACTATTCATGGAAAACACACCAAGATACCAGCTAACAATGGGACACAATGTACATTGCATCTCGGTGAAATGTCCCATAGAAAGCACTCCCATCTATGTTTTAATGCCCCAACCACTATTATGGAACACACCCATAACCTAGTGGTCTCTAATCAAGAATAATTATTTCGTTAGGGTTTTTATCTACATTCTTGTTAACTAAAATCAGGTAGTAGCCTCTTCAGAATCATTATCATACTAGTCCATGTCTGCCAACCTAGATTCATGGGCTTCCCTTTTACACTCAAACAAGTTTTTCACGGCACGTAACACCACATTGACATCTAAATTAAATTTAAAAATCATACTCCAACTAAGAAAATTCGCCAACATTTTTCCATCCATACATATTATTTTATTAACCATAAAAATGTTTATAAAAATTTCCAAGAAGAATCACATGGTTGTACAAATAAAAACCCATTCAAAATACTATTTTAATATAAAATGCACATGAACACCACACCAAAACATAATTCCCAACCCTTGAATAATTTAATAAAGTATATGAACAATTTAAAACACACTACCATGTAACATAATATGGATTTACACCAAAATAAAACCCTATTTCTTATTAATATACCACCTAAAAACCAAACTCATATTAATATCTTTTAAAAACTAATTTTCCAAAAAAAAAATTAATGAACATACTAAATTAATTAATCAAGAAAACTTATTCACAAAATAGTGTTTAACTTTTTAACCACCTACCTATGGTGTCAAAATTACCGAAGAGTGCTGTGAATCTCAAACCGCACCTCAACCACACCACAAGAATGAAAAAATGAACCATAATCATAGAGATTGAACCCAATCACACAAGATTCAAACCTAACGAATTAATCGTAGATATATGAAAATATAAAACCCCAAGAAAGAGAAAAAAACACTATAAAGGAAGAAAAAATAAGGTAGAAACCCACTCATAGGATGATTCATGATCTCCCCCACCAAAACCCCTTAAAAAGGAATTCAAAGTGAGAAAGAGAGAGCTTGGTGACCTTCGATTGCTGAAAATATCAGGTGGGCGAGAGGAGGAGAGATTTGGTTTAATTCTGGTAGGGAAAAATGTTAAATACCCATTTTTTATAATGAGCTGGATGGAATGAATAGTCAGTCCTCATGGTTTAATAAACCATGTTGAAAACCATTCTACATACACATTCTATTTGCAATGATCTGGTTCAGGGCGCTTGACCACACACTGGATATATGGTAGTTTCTGTCCCCTACCACACAAATTCCTGGGTTGGGTGTATAATTACTAGTAGTCCTGCGCCTTGGCTTATCCACCCAAAACTCTCCATATTTCACCAAAAATTAAAAGGGAAACAAAGGGAAATGATATTCCAAAAAATAAAAATGAAAAAATACCTGAAAATAAAAACATTGCTGTAAGAAATCAACCCACCATGAAATCATTCCACCCCAAAAAGACAACATAATGCTTGCTCTAAAAACAAAAATGGATACTCTTGTTAAATCTAGGATTTAAACTCCCTTTTCTCATATATATCATTCCCATACTTGAAAAATACACAGACCAATGGAATATACATCCCATGAAGCACCTTCACATGGGAATCCAATAACCTTACATGCTATTTAGACACTAATAAATTAGGAACTATCTCCAACTTCTTCCAATTAAACATACAAGACAGTTCCAGATAATACATCTTCAATTGGGAGAATTTAAACACATCATGAATTGATGTCAATGGAGAAGGAAAAGATAACCTATATTCCACCATACCAATCCGCTCAATGATGTAAAAAGTCCCTGCAACCCTCAGTGTCATCTTTCCTTGCATCCAAAAATGATGATGGCCTAAGTGAGGGGCCACATTCATGAACACATGATCACTCATAGAAAATTGAATATCTTCGTGACTCTAATTGGAATATGATTTGTGGTGACTCTTAGATGTCAATAACTACTTCATGATCAACTTGAAATTTTCAAGAATCTCATACAGAGGGCTCGATCATAAAAGTGATGCCTCACCTACCTCATCCCAACCTAAAGGAGTCTTACACAGTTGACCATAAATCACCTCAAAACAATCCATTCAAATAGATGATTTTTAATTTTTGTTATAAAAAACATGACCAATCCTAGATGACTATCCCACAATCGTCTAAAATAAAAAACAAATGCATGAAGAATATTCTCTAGAATCTCATTTTTCCAGTTCTATCTGACCATCTGTTTGAGGAAGTAATTTTGTGCTCATCCTAATCTATGACCCTAATTTATTTTGAAGGCCTTCACAGAATAACGAGGTAAAATAAGGGTATCTATCTAAAGAAAATGATGAAGACACCACATGAATTATTACCTCCTACAGAATATAAAAATGACCCAGCTCATTCACGTTATCTATTTCAGAAATCATAATAATGTGGGATGATTTAGTTAGATGATTAATCAATTCCCAAATGTAATTTTTCCCCATGGATTATGAGGAAATCAATAATGAAATACATGGAGACCTCATCCCACATAAAGGTAGGAATGGGTTAAAACTAATGAAATATAGGGAGTATTTGATGCTTTTCATTTACCTTCTGATATTTATAGAACATCCATACAAAGTCAGTTATTTCCCACTTCATTCTTGGATCCAAAAATAGCCGTTGAACTTATTAATACAGTTTTTTAGCCTTGGGATGAACAAGACACTGATATTTTTGGTGATCCTATATCATAACCATCCTTAGAGATAGTGACACCATTGAATGAACTATAATAAACAAGATCTCTTCATGAGTTGAGGACCAATCATATGATTTCTCCACACCATGATTTGGTAACACAGACATCAAAAATAGATCATCACCATGATGATCTCACTAAATCAACTACAAAAGAGAATGAGTCCATTGAACTCTCTCAAAGAACGCACCTCTACTATCCTCCTTGGTTTCCAACAGAATCTGGGAAAATAGCCTGAACTAGTTCCACTCATCACTGGACATCCTCAATGCCTGTAATGGAACTATTATACTCATGATGTTAGCTATAAAATTACACTTTCATAGAGTATAGATGACATAAAAACGAAAACCCTTAAAATACTAGATCCAATATCAATTCATTAAGTTTAAATATTTTTAGGAAAATATGTTGGAAGTAATATTATTCTCTGAATAGAAAACAAATTCTAACCATAAATATAATGGCACCATGGTTTCATGGCATGCATCACCACTTCTAATTCTATGTCATGGGTCAGGTAATTCTTTTCATGTAGTCCGAGTTGGATAGAACCATGTTCCACTACATTATCATCTTCAATGAGCACACACCCATGGATTATATCTAATGCATTGATAAAACCATGTATCCCTTTCCCAACTCGGGAAAATAATCATGGGTGTAGAATTAAACTTCCATTTTTTATCTTCAAAGGACGCATGACATTCTTGGATCCATTAAAACTTCACCCATTTCAGACTGATCATTTTCATGGAAGAAGTATACTGCGAGAAGTCTCGAAAAAAATTCATCCTTTGATAACCTTCTAGGATGATAAAACCCATGATCTTGAACACATTCTTTGGCATCTCCCATGACATAATTTCACTAATCTTCTCAGGGTCCACCGATTACCAATGCTCCTAAATCACATGACCATGAAACATTACTTCCCTGATCAATAAGATTAATTTTTAAAACATTTAATAAATTCAATGATTATATAGAGTTCGCAAAATGATCTGCCAACTCTTCCCCTGATCTTCTTTGGATCTAGAGTAAACTATGTTTTTTCCATGAATACCAAAATAAATGAGTCGAGATACTTGTGTAATACCCTATTCATGATTTCTATAAAAACTACCGGAGAATTTTTCAATATGATTGTAATGACAAAATACTCAAAATGGTCATACATGCTTCAAAAAGCCATTTTTGGGTTATCTTCCTCTCACACCCGAACACGTTGTTTTCCCAAATGAATGTGTATCTTTTAAAAAACTTTTACCCATTCAATTAGTAAAAAAAATTCCTTAATCCATGGGAATTTTATTTTATTCTTAATGGTTACCTTATTTAACATTTCATAATCAATTCGCAACTAGAGGGATCCATCATCATTCTTTAAAAATAAACCTAGAGCGAACCAAAGAGAGATGCTTAGGTGAATGATCCATTTAGATGACAAATCGGCCAGCTATATCCTTAATTTCGTTAGCGTGGTAGATTACATAAGAGATGAGGTATGAGATACCTTCTATGTTCATACTACAAAATAAATCAAAAAATCCTTGTCTTGCGCTATGTGCATGCCCAAAAAATCATCTCGAAATACCAATGGGAACTCATCCACCAAAGAAGATAATACACATTTAGAATGACCACCATTTTCTTCTAGTGTGGGTGATGATAACTAAAAACCATATTTCCTAACTATATGATTATTGGTCCCGTAAGACCCGACTAGGGATCCCAGTCCCCAATAAATACTTTAGGACACCCATTCAGTTCCATGAAACTCACTGACCGCCTATTAAAATCAATGTGCACTTAGAAGAGAAATATCAAGTCCATGCTAAGGAAAACATAGAAATATTCCACATCCAATACCATGAAATCTCATTCCATATAATCCCCCTAACAAATATATTGCACAGGATGAGAACCTCAGACCCTACTCCATCCTCTTACCCAATGGTGTCACCAACTCCATAGCTAATGACACCAGCTCAGTTGTAAAATTCAATATTTTCACAATATGGGAAGATATAAAATAAAAAGATTCACTAGTATCAAATAAAATAAATTTTACTAAATATTCAATGATAATTGTTCATAAAATTGTTGAGGTCCCTTCATCCTATCTCATTGGTCCCTAATCCATAGCATGAAGATGGATGGCCTCTTCTTGAGAATGACTACTTGACTTAGAATATCCTATTAACTAAATCTTCCCAAAAGAAAATCATTCCCTAAATCCTCAAATACCAAACTAATATCCCACAAAACTATATTACAATGACTAAAATGACATCCCCCTGGAAGCAACAGTTCCAACCCCACTTTGGAATGGGCGCACCACCCTAAAAAACGCTACAGGTGCCCCATAACTCCACATCAAAGATATATACTAGGAGGATATGTATATGTAGGTCATATGTGTCCTATCCTCCAACACTAATGGAAAAAAAACAAACCTTACATAACAATATACAGATGATGGCTACAGAGAAGGATTTCTTGAACCACCACCTCATTTATTCCCCTAATCAACCTACTTTTTCTTCTTCTCGGATGAACTTCCATTTCCTAGAATTGACATTTCCGCAGAGTAACCAAACATTACCTTGTGTCCATTCACCGCCATTAAAGCTTGATCGGCTACCTAATCATATGTATTGACATTGAACATGAATAATATAGAATATATCGCTGTACGTAGACCCCTTTCGAACCTCTTAGCCTTCATCTACTCATTGGTAACTATTTTAGGAGCATATATGAGTATCTTGAAAAACCTATCGGCATACTCCATCACAGAAAAAATCCCTATGAATGAGATCTATAAAATCCCTAGATCTTGCATAATCTAAGAACTAATGATTGTATTGGTTATTGAATATTGCCTTGATGTTCTTCCAGCTCATCTACTCTTGCTTACCATCTTGAAGCACTGAGTCCCACCACCATTGATTGGGACCCACTAATAATCATGAGGTACACATTGCTCTAACTTCTTCAAGAGTGTCATGAATCTCGAACACGCATTCGCTCTTCTCAAGACACTCCACTGCTTCCTAAGACTCTATGATATCTTATCAATAAAGATATTTTTTCGTGAGAAACTCATGGTCTTTTTCCTTTGTACAACTATAATTGACATCTCTTGTTGGATTAGGAGTAGGTCCCACTCTCTATCCTAGTTCCAAGATTTCCTAGAACATAACTTCCACTAACCTTTGATCATGTATTGAAGGAGAAATCTCTCTGGATACCTGTAACGACCCAAAGTTTCATTAATGGAAATCCCTCTTGATCTAATTAAATGTCTCTTTATGTTTATATAAAATTAAAATTCATTGGATTTATGTTAATAATTGTGACCGTTGATTTTATATCCGTTGAACAGTGATCACATGATTAGTATAAATATAGGGCATTAACAAATCCAATTTACTAAGACAAAAGAAGTGATGGCCTCATCCAGTAGAATTGCTCCATACAAAGCCCATTTTTCGGAGCTCGGAAAAGAGGTGGTGTCCTTGTGATTCTCTCTTGACCAATACCAAGATGAGATTCATCATGTCAAGATTTAATGGGACTGTCTACAGGAAAAATGGAAGTTGATAGAGATTACCACTCGAGCGATGTTATCCGAGCCACCCCAAGAGTCTGTCACCATCGCACACCTTACCCTTAGGTCTTCTGCGACTGTTTGAAGGGGTTATGTAACAAATCACTAGTACCATGCTCATGTATATTATTTTTTTATATAATAATGGATACACCTCATTGTCATTTTTTTGATACATTGTAAATTGTTTTTAAAGAACAAATCGTGTTTTAGTTATTATTTAATAAAGAATTATATTTTTTAAATTAAGGGATTTTTGAATTAAATAATATTTTAATAAAATATTATTATTATTAAAATAATTTTAATTAAATATAAATTATCTTATAATTTTATGAATGAAATTATAATTTTTATTAAGGTTTGAAATCCATTTCTGTCGAAACCCGTGAATTTTCGATAAATGTCAGTTTTTATTTTAAAAGTGAAAATTAACATATTTATAAAATTATTTAGATAAAATAAATGTTATTTCTGAAATCAGGATATCGAAATTATCCAACGCTAAATTTTTCATAATTTTCTGAGACAGTCAAATTTTTGGTTAAAAATTAAATACCGTTTAAATATATAATGTGTTTTATGACATCATAATGACCCAATAGTGATGTAATAAAACACTATAATCTTTATTTTCGGCCAATATATGTTTTACCATTAAAATAATGTAATTTTGGGTTTTTTTTACTTACTTTTCAAAGCATTAATGGACCCCTCAAGACTTATTAAACACCTTGTCTTTTTAAATTAATTTCCATGGGAGTGTGACTCACCTCCAAATAAGAAACCCTAATATTTCAAGATTTTCAGACTTTAGCCTTATAAAATATTTTTTTCCTTTTCCCTTTTCCAAAAACCATTGGCAAAAACCATGGGATGGTTTGTGTATTGGATTAATTTAATGTAAGGGGACCCAAACCTA
Source organism: Viscum album (assembly GCA_963277665.1). Taxonomy (NCBI): domain Eukaryota; kingdom Viridiplantae; phylum Streptophyta; class Magnoliopsida; order Santalales; family Viscaceae; genus Viscum; species Viscum album. The sequence continues at coordinate 1,690,430,726 of OY728119.1, forward strand.
GATAACAATGAATTCCCTCACCTTTCCTATATAAACCCACCCAAGCTCCCACTTCCTCCTCACTCAAAGCCTTTGGAGTTCGTCCAAACTCTGACCTACTCTCTCTAAAATCCTACCATGGTGCCCCAAGCAACCAAGAGGCATCTCACAAGCCTCTCTCCAGCCTTTGGAAGCACACTTCAAAGTAAGGGTTTTTTCACCCAATCTCATTTCGTCCAATTTTATTTAAGTTGTTTTTTCCTTTTAGTTTCAATTATGAATGTTGGGGAATGGTTTTAAACCTCCCTCATACTTTCATATTTATGTTTGAATGATTGGAGACCCCTTTATCTCTCATTAAATTCCTCCCATGTACACCTGTTACTAAGCCGAAATTCCGACTGGAACTTCTCTCTCCTCAATTACTTTCAAGAAATAATTTTGAATCATGAATCCAAATTCCAATACAATTGTTGGGTCATGTATCTATATGACCTCCTTACTTTCCATTACATGTAAATATGATGAGGAACCCCTTTATCTCTCATCAACCATTTTTTATGAATTCTTATGCCACGCCGTTACGCTGCAGAAATAGCACCGATTCTCTAAGCCAATGCCATTGTGGAGTGAATATCAATCCCATTTCTCGATAAAGGGTATTCACATTTATGCACATTTACATATTGATTATAAAGTTTCGTGTATGAATTCAACATTCCTTCATCGTGGAATAAATTACTATGTTTTAGGAATCCATGTTTTATGATCCATGTGGTACACTTATGAATGAAATGAAATGTTTAAGAAGGGTTCGCCCTTATAGCACTCCAGTGCATTGGGTAAAGTATAGTATCATGATATGTCATGTGCAATGAGTGTTGAATCATGCTAATTTAAGTGCAACATGTGTTTACTCGTGCTTCATGTGCAATGAGGGTTTACTCATGCACCATGTGCAATGAGACTTGGCTCATGCTAATTCAAGATTAAGTGTTGTTGCCGCATTTACATATTATGATTATCAGGCTTTATCATGCCTTTATGTTCATGTTTCTCTTGTGATATATTGATATGCCTAATGTCGAATATGTATTGTACTCCTAATGTTATTCCATGTGTATTCCCTTACTAGGCTTAATAGCTCACCCTTTTCTTATGCATGTCCTCAGGTTATCCCACGCAATGCTAAGTACAAGGGAATGTAGTGGTCATGTAAAGGAAGTTTTCAATAAAGATGTTTTATTTCATGTTTCATGTTTTTATATAATGATCCTAATCCCCAAAGACACTAAACCTTTCGATCTTCTTTGTTGTATTAAGTGATGTTTTATGTAGTAAATCATGTTTAAGTTTGAAATAAAAGCACGGTTTTCATAGTTGGTATAAGAGGATAGGTTTAGTTATTTTTGGGATTAGGATTAGAAAACCATAGTAAAGCCTTAGAGACAAGTCTATGTATAATAAAAACATCTCTAAGTTTTGGTAAGTACTGAGGAAGTGGTTTACCAATCAAATACATCCTTGTCTGGATACGAGCAGGTAGAGGCGGATCTAGCACAGATGTATCCTAGGGGTAAGACCCGAAAACACCGCTTTGAGCTAGAATCAAACGGGAACTGGTGCACGACAATGGGCCTTGCTGCACTCCTGGTTACGACACTCCCGGTGGATATGTTTTTATAAATTCACAAGCTTAGTGTGAACCCTTATTAAGGGAATTAAAAAAACCCTAAGAAAATATGTTAGAAAGTAGATCATGAAAATCCTAGATTGAAGCATATAGACTATTGAGTTAAGGAAATAAAAGTTTATTTATAAGTCACCAACTTCTGTCTTTGGATTACCCTTTATGTGTTACCCCTAAAATTCCATTTATTCCAGCCAATTGACGGTAATAGGAGGACTCGGTCTATCAACTGGTGTTAAGATCAATGTGATGATTGTACTAATGAGATGCCCAATCCAATTGAAGCGGGAATCACGAACATTTTCACGATTCTATCTCAGCTAGCTGAAGATTTGAATAGAAACACGGGCCAATATGAACGTTCAACCCCCCACCCCCCTAAGAAAGAACAAGTCGTTATTGAGAGCTTCATGAGACAAAGGACTCTTACTTTTAGGGGATCATCTGATCCCATGATCGCTGAACAATGGATCAACTCTATTGAAAAGATCTTCTCCATCCTTATATGTTCTGAACAAGAGAAGTTTCTCTTGGCGGCTTATCATATGGAGGGTGAAGTTGATCAATGGTGGACATTGATAAAAAATATATGAATCTTGAGGAGGAGATCGAGGCGTTGGAATGGAAGGATTTCCATAAGATGTTTTTCTATAAATATTTTCCACGCACCCTCTGGCTTACGATGGAAAGGGAATTCCTTTCCCTAAAGCAAAAAAGATGAAGAATCTGTTGGAGCGTATGAGGAAAACTTCCCAAGGCTTTCACGATACGCTTCCGGCATTGTCGTTACCCCAAATGAAAAGTTGACCGCTTCTTTGGTGGGCTGAAGCCTAGCCTATGAAAAGAATTGGTGATCCGTGACTTCAACAGCTATGAGGAAATTGTCTGATGTGCCCTTAAGGTAGAAATGGAGATCGGATAATCACAGGGGTATCATGGGGATAAGAAGCGTAAGGTGGAATTCAATGCTGGTGGTCTGATGGATAAATCCAACGGTGCTAAGAAGATCCAACACCCCACATGCCAAATGTGCAGAAAGAAGCACCCTAGAAATTGTCTTAAGGGGATGAGGAAATGATTGAGGTGTAGAAGATAAGGGCACCTAGATGTTAACCGTCGGCAAGAAAGACCAGCAGTTTTGATAGAGGAGAGGAATGCTCTGTTCGAACCTCAACGCATTTTTCAATGCTACAAATGAAAATAACCGGGGCATTTTTAAAATCAGTGCCTTAATCTAAGGGTTTTCGGAGGCAACCAACAACCTCCAAGGAAGCAAGGAATAACTTTTTCCATCACTTCTGCAGAAGTGATCCCCAAAAACGAAGTGGTGACAGGTACACTAGTTATTCATTCATGAATAGAGAACGTAATTTTCTATTCAGGTTCTATGCATACTTTTATATCTTGAATGTTTAGTAGAACAATCTCAGCACCACCACAAATCATGGAAGTGAAGATGTCGGTGAGTATGGAAAATGGGGAAATCATTGCATCCCATGAATATATGTCCTCCCCTGTTTTAATCTGTGGATTGAATTTCCCAGTGAACCTCATCATACTCCCTCTAGTGTAATTTTATGAAATTCTTGGCATGGATTGTCTTTCCTTATATAGAGCCAACATAAATTTTCAGGAGAGGGAAATCACACTCTATATGGAGAATCGACCCCTGAATCTTTACAAGTGTAAGGAGGAAGATGAATCTCCTTTAGATCCATCATCTCAAGAATAGATATTACTGCCCTATGAGCATGCGTATCTGGCTCAGATGATTGAGTCCACGAAAGAAACCAGCCTTGATGAAATGCCTATTGTGATGGAATTCGCAGATGTGTTTCCTGAGGAACTGCATGGTCTTCCTCCTAGAAGAGATGTTGAATTATCAATTGAACTTATACCTAGGGATTTAACAATATCCAAGACTCCATATATAATGGTTGTTGTAGAGCTTGAAGAGCTGAAGAAACAACTAAAGGAGAATCTGGATAAAGGGTTTATACACCCAAGTGCTTCACCATGAGGTGAACCAGTCCTCTTCATCAAGAATAAGGATGGGTGAATATGGATTTTCATTGATTATCGTGAACTTAAAAAAATCACGATAAAGAAAAAGTATCCTCTCCTGCAAATCGATGAATTTTTTCATCAGCTGCATGTAGCACAATACTTCTCCAAGGTAGATTTGCGGCCGGGATATTACCATGTGAGGATAAAGAAGGAAGATTTCCCCAAGACTACTTTTCGTACATGATACGGGCACTATGAATTCATAGTAATGCCTTTTGGACTCACTAATTCTCCATAAATCTTCATGGACTTAATGAATAGTGTCTTTAGAGATTACCTCCACAAATTTTTGGTAGTGTTTATAGATGATATCTGAATATACTCCAAAACCAAGGAGGATCATGAGGAGCATTTAAGAACTGTACTAGACACTTTGCGCAAGGAGAAGCTCTATGAAAAGTACATAAAGTGTGAGTTTTGGTTGAAGGAGGTCTCATTCTTGGGCCATATCATCACAAGCAATGGGATATCTATGGATCCCTCCACAACAGATGCAATTGAGGGATGGCCGAGGCCAACGTCGGTAACAGATATCTGTAGCTTCATGGGGTTACTTGGATATTATTGACAATTTGTGAGAAATTTCTCACGATTTTCCAACCCTATTACCAATCTAACACTAAAGGGAGTGATGTTTTCTTGGAGTGATGAATGCGAAAAAAGATTCAAGGAGTTGAAAAGGAGGCTTATCACTGCGCCCATGCTCACTTTACCCACAAGTGGGGAACATTTTGTGGTATTCAGTGATGCTTCAAAGAAGGGATTAGGCTGCGTACTAATGAAGAATGATAAAGTGATATCCTATGACTCAAGGCAGTTGAAAATATATGAGCAAAACTATCCAACGCATGATCTAGAGTTGGTGGCGTTGATCTTTGCCTTGAAAATCTGTCAGCATTATCTCTATGGGGAGAAATGTCATATATATACTTACCACAAGAGTCATAAATATATATTCACCTAGAAAGAGCTTAATATGCACCAGAGAAGATGGATAGAGCTCATCAAGGATTATGACTGTTCAATGCATTACCACCATGGGAATGAAAACAAGGTGGGAGATGCCCTAAGTAGAAAGGACCCATTGATTCTATCAATGATGAGAATCGAGAAGGATCCAATCTTCTTAGACTTGATGAAGATGGACATGGGAATCATAAAGAAGGTAACATCGTCAATCCTTTCAAAAATGATTACTCAACCGTCTCTTTTGGAAAGGTTAAAGGATGATCAAAAGGATGATGTGGGAATTCAAGAAAAAGTGGAAGCTATCAAAAAAGGGAAATCATCGGAGTATAATGTTAATGAAGAAGGAATTATACAGTTTGGGAAAATACTATGTGTTCCATCAAGTCCAGATCTGAAGAAAGAACTTTTGGATGATGCACATAGTTCAAATTTCTCTATTCACCCAGGGAGCACAAAGATGTATCGAGATCTCTGAGAAAACTTTTGGTGGGATAATATAAAGAAGGAGATAACTGAATATACATCAATGTGCCTGGTGTGTCAGCAAGTGAAGGTATAGAGGCAGAAGTCTAAGGGGATGATGCAACCATTTCCCATACCTGAATGGAAATGGGAGAATATCACCATGGACTTTGTCACCGGACTTCCAAGGACATCCAAATGCAACAATGCAATCTGGGTTGTTGTGGATCATCTTACATATAATGCACACTTCATTGCTATTCGGGAGGATTTCTATTTCGATCAAATGGCCCAGATATATATCAGGGAAGTGGTAAGGTTTCATGGAGTACCACTATCTATTGTGTCTGACCGAGATCCAAGATTCACACCTAAGTTTTGGAAGAGTCTTCAACATGATCTAAATAATTAACTGAACTTAAGTACGGCCTATCATCCTCAATCTGATGGAAAATCCATGGGGACAATCCCAATAATTAAGGACATGTTGAGAGCATGCTCAATGGACTTGAAAGGAGGATGAGATCGACATCTTCCTCTGGTTGAGTTCTCTTATAATAACAGCTTCCACTCAAGCATCCAAATGGCACCATATTAAGCCATGTACAGGAAAAGGTGTAGAGCAATGGAATGTTGGGATGAGGTCGGTGAACGTAAGCTGCATGGACCAGAAATGGTAGAAGAAATGGTGGAGAAGGTGAAAACCATTCAGCAAGATATCAAGGCAGCCTAGAGTCAATAGAAGAGTTATGCAGATAACTATCAACGAGACCTTCAGTTTAAAGTTGGAGACATGGTGTTTCTACAAATATCTATGTGGAAGAAGGTCATGAGGTTGGGAATGAAAGGGATGTTAAGTCCAAGGTACATCGGCCCCTTAGAGATTCTTGATCATGTTGGGGTTGTGGCCTATTGACTAGCAATTCCACCTACCATGGCCAAAGTACATGATGTATTTCATGTATCCCTCTTAAGGAAGTACATACCGGACCCTTCACATGTACTCTCTTCTAAGGTGGTACAATTGGAAGATGATCTTTCTTATGAAGAGCAACCAGTGAAGATCTTAGATCGTAGAGAAAATGTTCTACAAAATAAGACAATGCCCCTTGTCATGGTGTTGTGGAGAAACTACAATTTTGATGAAGCGACTTGGGAATCAGAGGAAATGATGAAGCTGAGTTACCCACATCTGTTTTAGTGTGGGAAATGGAAATTTTGAGGGTGAAATTTCTTAAGGTGGAATTTTGTAATGACACAAAGATTCATTAATGGAAATCCCTCTTGATCTAATTAAATGTATCTTTATGTTTATATAAAATGTCAACTTCTTTGGTTTTATTTCAAGAATTGTGACCGTTGCTTTTATAGCCGTTGAACAGTGATCACATTATTATTATAAATATATGGATTTAACAAATCCAATTTACTCAGACAAAAGAAGCGATGACCTCATCCAGTAGAAATGCTCCATATGAAGACCATTTGTCGGAGATCAGAAAAGAGGTGGTGTCCTTGGGCTTCGCTCTTGACCAAGCCCAAGCTGAGCTTCATCATGTCAAGCTCGAATGGGACCGTCTACGGGAAAAGTGGAAGTGGATAGAGATTACCACTCGAGTGATATTATCCGAGCCACCCCAAGAGTCTTTCACCATCGCACACCTTACCCTTAGGTCTTATGCGGCTATTTTAAGGGGTTATGTAACAAATCTCTAGTACTATGTTCATGTATATTATTTTTGTATATAATAATTAATATACCTCCTTGTCATTTTTTTGATACATTGTCAATAGTTTTTAAAGTACAAATAGTGTTTTTAGTTATTATTTAATTAAGAATTCTATTTTTAAAATTAAGGAATTTTTGAATTAAATAATATTTTAATAAAATATTATTATTATTATTAAATTAATTTTTATTAAATATTATTGATCTTATTATTTTATGAAGGCAATTATAATTTTTATTAAGGTTTGAAAGCCATTTCTGTCGAAACCTGTGAATTTTCGATAAATGTCAGTTTTTATTTTAAAAGTGAAAATTAAAATATTTAGAAAATTATTTAGATAACATGAATTTTATTTCTGGAATCAGGACGTAGAAATTATCCAATGGTGAATTTTTCATAATTTTATGAGACAGTCAAATCTTTGGGTAAAAATTAAATAGAATTTAAATATATAATGTGTTTTATGACATCATAATGACCCAATAGTGATGTAATAAAATACTATAATCATTATGTTCGGCCAATATATGTTCTACCATTACAATAATGTGATTTTTGGTTTGTTTGACTTACTTTTCAAAGAATTAATGGACCCCTCAAGACTTATTAAACACCTTGCCTTTTTAAATTAATTTCCATGGGAGTGTGACTCACTTCCACATAAGAAACCCTAATATTTTAAGAAGTTAGGAATTTGGCCTTATAAAATATTGTTTTTCTCTTCCCATTTTCAAAATCCATGTGCAAAAACCAAGATATGGTTTGTGGTTTGGATTAATTTAATGTAAGGGGACCCAAACCTAAATAATAATGAATTCCCTCACCTTTCCTATATAACCCCACCCAAGGTCCCACTTCCTCCTCACTCAAAGACTTTGGAGTTCGTCCAAACATTGCCATAATATATCTAGAATCCTCCCATGGTGCCCCAAGCTCCCAATAATCCTCTCATAAGCCTATCTCTATCATTTAGAAGCACACTTCCAAGTAAGGGTTTTTTCTTCCTTTCTCATTTTTGTCCAATTTTCTTTAAGTTTTTTTTCAGTTTTAATTTTAATTATGAATGTTGGGGTATCGTTTCGCACCTCCCTAATACTTTCCACTTTATATTTGAATGATGGGAGACCCATTTATCTCTCATTAAATGCCTCCCATGTACACCTGTTACGATGCCGAAATTCCGAAAGGAACTTCTCTCTCCTAATTTACTTTAAAGCAATACTTTTGTATCATGAATCTAAATTCCAATAAAATTGTTGGGACATGTATCTATATTAACTCCTTACTTTCCATTACATGTAAATATGATTAGGAACCCCTTTCACTCTCATCAACCATTTTTTTATGAATTCTTATGTCACGCCGTTACGTTGCCGAAATCACACCAATTTTCTAAGCCAATGCCATTGTGTAGTGAATATCATGCCCATTTCTCCATCAAGGGTATTCACCTTTATGCACATTTACTTATTTATTATAAAGTTTCATGTATGAATTCCACATTCCTTCATCGTGGAATAAATTACTATGTTTTATGAATTGATGTTTTATGATCCATGTGGCACACTTATGCATGAAATGAAATGTTTTTGAAGGGTGCACGCTTATAGCGCTCCAATGCATTGGGTAAAGTATATTATCTTGATACGTCATCTGAAATTTTTGTTGACTCGTGATAATTTAAGTTCAACGAAGTTTTACTCATGCTTCATGTGCAATGAGGGTTTACTCATGCTCCATGTGCAATGAGCCTTGGCTCATGCTAATTCCATGTTAAGTGTTGTTTCCACATTTCTATGTTATGATTATCATGATTTATCATGCCTTTATGTTCATGTTTCTCTTGTGATCTATTGATATGCATAATGTCTAACATGTATTGTAATCCTCATGTTATTCCATGTGTATTCCCTTACTCTTCTTTATAGCTCACCCTTTTCTTATTCATGTCCTTAGGTTATCCCATGCAATGCTAAGTACGAGGGAATGTAGTGGTCATGTAAAGGAAGTTTTCAATAATGATGTTTTATTTCATGTTTCAAGTTTTTATGTAATGATCCTAAGCCCCAAAGAAACTAAACCTCTTGATCTTCTTTGTTGTATCAAGTGAAGTTTTATGTAATAAATCATGTTTAACATTTTAATAAAAGCAGGGTTGTCATATACCTCCCATGGGTGAAAGGGTGTTCTTTAAGGTGGCATGATTCTAAAAAAATCAACAGTCATAAGGGAAAAAATAATATAATAGTTCAGAAAATTTTTATAAATAATATAAATATAAATAAATCAAACTTGTTATCAAAATAAAATTGAAAAAACAACACCGCCACCCAATTCCCATGTGAAGTCTAAAACCAATGTGTCCCAATTGGAAGAGAAGTCAAACAAAAACCCCAACATCACAGGGAAACTTGAGGCCTATCATGAGGGGTGATGTCCAGGTACCCTAATCGCAACCAAAACAATATGTATCGATAGACCTAGCTCTTATATAACTAAACTCATCCAAAATGAAATTATCCAAAGAGTTAACACAACCTCTAATACCAATTTTTTTGGAACAAATCAAATTTTTTATCCAAACTAGTGCCTGAACCACTCCATGGTAAGGACCGAAAGGAGTTCTCAATCCCCATGAGCTAGAAAAAGGTATTGGGTATCATAAATAAGCATAGTATCAATTTAACTGAATTTTATAAGCATAAAAATTCAAAATTATCTAATAAATGAAATATAAAAATTCACCCAAAATAAGAAGTAAAATAATTTTTAAGAATTTTGTTTTATATTTTTAACCAAAACCCAATAGAAATTTCAACAAAAAGGAACCAATAGACTATCTCCAAAACCACTACATGGAAAGGGGAATCACTCTCAAGCCACCTCCACAACACTACACCAATAAAGTTAGCTAGAAAATTGAACCTCCATCTCTAAAATCATTACCCATAATTGTCATAAACATTAAAAAGAAAACTTAAACATAGAGGTGTAAGTAGGGTTTGATTCTAATCTCAGTAGGATTCCAAATAAGAAAAGATTACATGATATTAACATTATAAGAAAAATAGCATGTTGTTTTTGTAAAAAGAAATTGAAATTAAAAATTTAAAGGAAATAAATATTTAATAAGAAATAGTTTTTATGAATGAAATGTTAAAGAATAAACATATATAAATAAGGAACACATGATTCTGAAATTACCAACTAAACATAAAATGTGCCTAATGTAGGTGAGATAAAACCAATGAAAACTAGTAACATGAAACAAACTGATGCACAAGCTAACAATGGGACACTGGGTAAATTATATCAAATTGAAATGAGGCATAGAAACCATCATTAAATATGCTCTCATGATCAAGAAACTAGTAGGGAACACAACGATTACCTAGTGTTATCCAATAAATTGTTATTATTATTTTATTGTTGTTATCTAAAATCCAACTAAGTGAAAAAGTGTCATATAAAATTCTGAATCACTTGCATACTAGTCCTAGTCTACCCTCCTAGATACCTGGGCTTCCCTTTTGTGCTCAAAAAAGTTATTCATGGCACATAACTCCACATGCACATAGAAATTCCATTTAAAAATTACACTCACACAAAAACAGTTTTCAAACAAGTTTCTCACCATCAATATAATTTTATAAAACATTAAAAAGTTAATAAATTTTTCCAATAAGTATCATATGTCTATAAACACATAAAACCATTCAAAATACTCTTTTAAGATCAAACACACACCAAAACTACACCAAAACATTATTCACATCTCATTAATAATTTTATAAACTAATTGAACAATTTAAAAAAACACTACCTAGTGAAACAATATATGTTTCCACCAAAAACACACCCTATTTCATATAAACATACCACATAAAAATCAAATTCATTTTAAACTCTTTAAAATACTTCATTCCAAAGAAAAATTTTATTTAAAGAAAATAATAATTTAATAAACCAAAAAAAATTATTCAGAAAATATTGTTTATATATGGAACCAACTACCTGTGTTGTCAAAATTCTGGAAAAAAAGTATGAATCTCCAACATCACCTCAACCACACCAAATTCAAGCAAAAACAAACAACAATCATGGAGATCGATCCCAAAATAAAAGATTAAACCATAATGAAAAACCCATGCCCAAGTACAAAAATGGGCTATTTCGATAGACCTATTTCCATGATTTTCAAAATGGTGGCTATAGAACACACCTATATCAAACGTTTTTAGGACCATGGATATATGCCAATTTTTAAAGACTATAAAAATGGTTTTCAAATCCGTGGAAATAGGTCTCCCTCCCTTGAATGGGAGAAATATTTTCCCACAAAAAATATAACTGGAAGCCCCATTTCTATGATTTTAATTCTACCTCCACAATTTTTAAATACATAAATATATTTATTTAATGTATTAAATATAAATATACCCAAAGTATGATGTGGTGTAGTGGTTATGTAGTTGAATACTATCGGTGAGGTGCATAGATCGAATCCAGCCAGTGAAAAATTATTTTTAGCACATTACCATGATTTTGTAGGTCTATAGGCACAATTTTAACAATGTAAATAGGTGGGATATTTCCATGGCTCACACTATGGCCTTAGGTCAACTGTCACAATTAGAAATGACGAGACATATTTCTATAGTTTTCAAAATCATGGAAATAACCCACTTACTTCCATGGTTGACACCATGAAAATACGTTTGACCCTAATTCCATGATGATAGAACACATGGATGGAATAAACCATGGTTGTATCCTACGACCAACGTTTTTTGCCCCATTTGAATGATTTTCAACCATGGAAATATGCCAATTTTCTAGTTGTGCTAGCTATGGGAAAAACTAGAACCCCGTTAAATAGGACAGAAACACTAAAAAGAAAGAAGAAACAAGGGATTAATCCACTAACCTATTGAATCTTAGTGTTTAACCATATAAAACCCTTCAAAAATGTCTATCAAGGGAGTTTGAAGGATCATGGAGACCACATGTGATTTAATATCCCAAGTGGGGGATAAGAGTGGAAGATTTGGGTTAATTCCGGAAGAGAATCATAGTAAATAACCATTTTTTAATAACTTAGACAATACACATGGTTATTACTCATGGTTTAATGAACTGTGATGCATATTCAATCCATCTACACAGTTCTAGTTCTGGGTGCACCACCATGCACTGGTCATGCTGTATGTTTTCTATTATACTACATTAGTACGTCGGTTGGGTGCGTGGTTACAACTAACTATGTGCCAATTGTGTACGTTGGATTTTCCACCCAAAACACAATATTTTTCTACAAAAATAAAATGGATCCTAAGGGGAAAATGTGGACCAAAAATAAAATGGAAAAATACCAAAATACCATGGATGTGACAACACATAAGAAATTTTTTTAAAAGGGATGTATAGTCTTAAGCCAAAAATTATGTGTAGGATAATATTATAAATGTATTTGAATTTAATGATATAAATATTTATATTATAAAAAATATTATTTCTCTTTGAAATATATCTAGAAAAAATTATAAAAATTATTTTTATTTTAATGAAAAAAAATACATTTCTTTTAAAATATTACTCATGTCCTTAAAATGTTTAGTCTCAGTTTTTCTAAATTCAATATATTATTATAAAAATTTATATATTTAAATATTAATTATGTAATTAATAAATTAAAATTATGATAAACATATATGTCTTTTTAATATAATTTTAATGTTATAATTTTTTTATATACGATATTTTAATTATTCACCTAAAAAATAATTAAATTTCAAAAATTAAAAAACTTATTTAAAACTAATATTGAAATTATAAATCCAAAAACGAAAATTAATTTTTGACAAATTAAATTTTTAAAATTTAAATTTTTAGCTCTTTAATAATACCATAAAATATAATGAGAATGTTTTCTTTTATTAGAAAATATCATTTCAATGTTTTAACCATTATTTTTCTTATTTCATATCAATAACAAAAAAATTTAGTATTATTCTATTATATATATTATTTATATAAAAAATACATAACATTTTTATTTTATTTGTATATAGAAAATGAAATTAATTTTTTGTAACCACATTTAAGAATAAAATTATCTCATTAATGTCCTCAATGGATTTGTAAATAATTATGCTTATTCATTATAAGTAAAAATATGAAAATTGTTGAATATAAAAGTGAAAAATAAATTGATAAATAAGTAATTACATGATTATATCATCTAAATTTCATGTTTTATAACCCCTTGAGATGTCTTTAAATGATAAATAAATAATTTAATCCCAATTTAATTCAATTTTAGTGGTTTAGATACCATAGATCCCATGGAAATTTCTAAGAGATTGAATTTACCCTGCATAAAATTATTCTTATACATTAATTTTTAATTTTAAAAATAGTATATGTATAAGAAAACCCCTACTAGATCTACTTCAATTCTAATATCAAAAAATGATCATTATAAGGGAGAAAGTCTCTACCTTAATCTATTTATCTCCTTTTTCTTTTTATATTTCATAAAAGTAACTTTTTTTTATACCCACTAATTTAACAAATATATTCTAGTGAAAAAAATATTTTAGTATTTCTTGGATTCATTTTAGTCAATTATTTTATTTTTAAACATATACTAACATTATCTTTACATAAATAAAAATCCATATTAAATTCTGGGTAGTTATAAATTTCACCCTAAACCAAACCTCCATACAAAATATCTTGTAGATACATTAAAGAAAATATGATCTCCCACATTGTACTAAAAGGGACTCCATCATAATTTATCATATGACTTATGATAGATAATATTTATCATAATATAATCCCTGATATCCCACAAAATCTTCATCATCAACCACACTAAATCTATACACATTTCCGATGAATTCAATCTTCACCGAATAAAAGGGTGTACTTTAGGCTCCCCTATATATGGTCTTCAATTATTTAATATAGATAGAGTATTGGAAGTAAATTATGTATCCAAAATTTCTCTCAGTCAGTAAATCCTCACATATATACTCCTAATCTATCATAAAATACCAAAACACTATCTCCAAAAAAACACTCACAACTTTTCCATCATTCATAGCATAAAATGTCACACTCCGCCACAATAGGGTATCTAATGTCTCTTATAAGCTTCCCTTTAATCAATATGTGAATCAAGAAACACATACATAAGAAAATCATCAATGGAATCATATAAATCATAATAACTTATTCCATGTACATATTTGAAATTTTATCCAATATACTATCTCTAGAAAATAAGAAATTATATTAACAAGGTCCTTTAGTTGAGGATAATGAATATATAATCATGGCCTCACATTGATCATTGAATCCTGGTCTGAAAATTAGTTGATATTTCATCCTACATATATTTCTCAACCTCAAGGTGTATGGATTATCCTTTTCAATAATTTTTTTACTTTACATATTTATAGGCGATCGATTGATAAATAAACTCAATTGCACTCTCAATAATTCATTTCCATTAATAATAATTAATGAGGCCTTACTTCATCCAAATCACACATCCATATACCACTAAGGGGGATATGTGGAACCCTCTCATCATATCTTAAAATACTATTATTGGAAAAAAATTGCATCACTCAAAGCTGATTAACCTCAAATAACATTTAGATAATCATTATAGAGGATTTCCAAGGATATAATGTAATTTATGAACCTATAGTTAAGTTATTATCATTATAGATACCTTTTAAATATAATAATTAGAGGGGACATAATCGTAGACCGAATATAGAAAAATCACTCATCCAATAAGGGAAAAAATTTTATTTTCAACTACTCAAATGCATTCTCAATCAACTGAGCACCTAAGTTTCTACTAATTTAATTAGTCACCATTTTCTCTTTCCTAAAATCTAAAATAACCTAGATCCATTTTACTGTAAAACTCTATATATTTTAATTCATATGGTAAAATATGATACATTCTAAATAATATAAGATAACACAGAATGCAACAAATTACTTGATGAGATTGAAACTAAAGATCTAACCCTGAAAAGTAGGGTCAGATACTCTATAGTTTCACCATAAGGTTGTATTATCCTAAAAAATTTCTATAAAAATAATCAATATAATATTGTGATTCCTGTAGGTTTTGATTTATATAAGGATATCATTATTCATAAATAATCCAAAAAACTCATTAAAAAGGTAATATCTCTATGAATTTGAGGAAAATATTACCACTAAGAGCTTCAAATAAAAGGTTTTTGAGTTATACTCTTGAGATATTAACTGTATAGATCCATAAACATTCATCTCAATAATTTACATAAACATACACAAAATTAAAACTCCATATGTCTCATTGGAATCCAGATACATAACTATTTTATATGGTACCCTAAAATGATGTGAATTCATATTTTTCCAAAGAATTTCCTCATAATAACTTTTATTTCACTAAAAAAACCAATGTGAAAACCATTCTGATAATTGTGGTTTTGGGATTAAAATCCTAGATATATTTTCCATGAATCTCTAGTACTATCCCACTAGCCCATGGATACTTATAATATAAAATCAAAATGGTTTGAAGTGAATATGTATGGTTTATCACATCAAAAATGATCCATTTTCTGTAATTTTATCCTTTTATAATATCTATATTTACCCCTTAGTGATAAAAAAACTGATATCACCGTAATTCCCAAAATGGTTAATAAGTGTTGCAAAACATATAATGTTAAAAATGTTATCCAAAAGAATACAAATTTTATACAATGAGATTATTATTACTTATAATCATCTTATTTTAGAATATTTTTAATTTAGATCCATTTTGAATGAAATATTAATTTATTGTAATTTAATATTTTTGGAAATTCCAAAATTTCCCCTCACTTAAATTATAAATGGGAACCCTTCCATTCCCTAATGCACATCATATTGAGCCTTCTATATTGGCCACAACATGAAAAAATAAATTTTTAACTTATTTACACACATTTTAGAAGTTATTATCTTCCAAAAATAGAAATACTATGACCTATAAGATGAGCTATAAATGCTATGTTTCAAGGAATATGTAATCAAAATTCCATATCAATTTATTTTTAATTCATATTTTACCTCCCGTAAATTTATTATTTTGATAATAAAATAATATATATAATTTCATTAACATATGATATGGTAACTAAATATTATAGGAAATTCCAAAAGATCACATCCCCTATATTATAAATGGGTACCCATCCTTTCACTTCTTTCCACTACGTTAAGACTAATAGCATGATCATAACATGAAAAAAAAATACTTTTTAAACATCAATAATGAAATTTAGAAGTAATTTTCCTCACAAAATACTAATCCTTGGACCCGTAATAGAAGATTTTAATTTTATCTTTCAATGAATATGTAATAACCATTCTAGATCACTCTCTGTATAATTCATATTTGAACACCTTTAAATATTATATATTCATAATAAAACAATAAATACAATATCAAAAATTTAATTATTTTTTTTATGATTATGAAACCTCTATTATCCACCCACTTTAATATCAAATTGTATGTGAATGTATCCCTTGTGCATATATACATATTAACATATCCACATAGTTATACAATTAATTTTTCTTTAACATATTTTATGGATGATTATTATGATGGTTTTAGAGATTTTGTATTATATATATGACTTTTATTACACTTATGTAATGATAATATCATATTTGACATATTTCCTAATAGTCCTTTAGAGATGAGGACCAGGCAGAAGATTTCTCCACACCATGATGTGGTAACACGGAAATATAAGAGATCTCATCACCAGGATGCTCCCACTAAATCAACTACAAAAGAAAAAGATTAAATTGAACCCCCTCTAAGAATGCACCTCTACTATCCTCCTTGGTTTACAATAGAATCGGGGAAAAGATCCCCAACTTGTTCCACTCATCACTGGACATCCTCAATGCCTGTAATGGAAGTTTTATACTCATGACGTCAGCTATCACATTACACTTTCATAGAGTACATATGAAATAAAAATTTAAACCCTGAAAATACTATATCTAATGTCGCCTCATTAAGTTCATATATTTTTAGGAAAATATGTTGGAAATGATATTATTCTCTAAATAGAAAAAAATTCTAACCAAAAATATAATGGCACCATGGTGTCATGGAATGCATCATTGCTTCCAATTCTATGTCATGGGTCGGGGAATTCTTTTCATGCAATTCGAGTAAGAGAGAACCATGTTCCACTACATTATCATCTTGAATGAGCACACACCCACGGCTCATATCTAATGAATTTAAAAAACCATGTATCCCTTTCCCAACTCAAGAAATATTATCATGGGTGTAGAATTAAACTTCTATTTCATCTCTTCAAAGGATATATGACATTCTGGGATCCATTAAAATGTGACCCATTTCGGACTGATCGCTTTCATGGAAGAAGTATATTGCGAGAAGTCTTGAAAAAAACATCCTTTAACAACCTTCTAGGCCGATAAAACCCCTGATCTTGAACACATTCTTCGGCATCTCCCAAGACATAATTTCCCTAATCTTCTCAAGGTCCACCGATTCCCAATGCTCCAAAATCACATCACCTTGAAACATCACATCCCTGACCAATAAGATTAATTTTCAAAACATTTAATAAGTTAAATGATTATGTAGAGTTCCCAACATGATCCGCAAATTATTCCCCTGATCTTCTACAGATCTAGAGTAAACTAGCTTTTTTCCATGAATACCAAAATAAATGAGTCGAGATACCTATGGAATACCCTATTCATGAGTTCTATAAAATCTACTGTAGAATTTATCAATATTAATGTAATGACCAAATACTCAAAATGGTCATACATGCTTCAAAAATCCATTTTTGGTCTATCTTCGTCTCTCACCCAAACACATTGTTTTCCCAAATGAATTTCTTTCTTTTAAAACCACTTTTACCACTTCAATTAGTTAAAAGTTCCTCAGTCCATGGGAAATGGTGTTTATTCTTAATGGTTACCTTATTTAACAGTTCTAAATCAATTTACAACTAGAGGGATCCATCATCCTTCATTAAATGTAAACCTATAGCGAACCAAAGAGAGATGCTTAGGCGAATGAACAATTTGGATGCCAAATCAGCCAGCTATATCCTCAATTTATGTATCTTGGTAGATTCCATAAGATATGAGGTAATAAATACATGTTATGTTCCCACTATACAATAAATAAACAAATCCAAGTCCAGCTCTACATGTATGCTAGAAAAATCATCTCGAAATACTTATATGAATTCATCCACCAAAGGAGACAATCCACCTTTAGGAGGAACGCCATTTTCTTCTAGTGTGAGTGATGATAACTAAAAAATAATATTTTTAACTCTGGGATTATAGGTCCCATAAGACCTGACTGAGGATCCCAGCCCTTAATAAATACTTGAGGAAACCCATTCAGTTACATGAAACCCACCGAACACCTATTGAAATCAATGTGCACTTGGAAGAGCACTATCAAGTCCAAGCTAAGGACAACATAGAAATATTACACATCCAAGACCATGAAATCGCATTCCATCACATCCCCCTAACACATTAATTACACAGGATATGAACCTTAGACCCTGCTCCATCCTCTTACCAATGGTGTCACCAACTCTATAGCAAACGACACCATCTCAGTTGGAAAATTAAATATTTTCACAATATGGGAAGATATAAAAGAAACAGATTCACTAGTATAAAATAAAATAGATTTTACTAAATATTCAATCATAATTTTAAATACAACTGTCGAGGGACCTTTATCCTGTATCATTGGTCCCTAATCCATAGCATAAAGATGGATGACCTCTTATTGAGAATGACTACTTGACTTCAAATATCCTATGAACTAAATTTTCCCTAAATAAAATCATTCCCTACATCCACAACCACCAAACAATGATCCCTCAAACCAATATAACTCGTACTAAACTAACATCCCCCTAGAAGAAATAGTTCCAATTCCTCTTTGGAATGGGCGCACCACCCTACAAAAACCCTAAAATTCCCCCATAACTCCACATCGATGACATGTCCTAGGAGGATATGTACATGTAGGTCATATGTGTCCTATCCTCCAACACTAATGGAAAAAAACAAACCTTTTATAAGAATATACAGATGATGGCTACATAGAAAAATTTCTTGAACCACCACCTCCTTTCTTCCCCTAATCAAACTAATTTTTCTTCTTCTCAAATGAACATACATTTCCCAGAATTGACATTTCCCCAGAGTAGAAAAACCTTCCCTTGTGTCCATTCATCGCCATAAAATATTGATCAACTACCTAATCGTATGTATTGACATTGAACATGAATAACATAGAATATATCACTATACGTAGAGGCCTTTCGAACCTCTTAGCCTTCATCTACTCGTTGGATACTGTTTTAGGTGCATATAGAAGTAGCTTCAAAAAACCTATCGGCATACTCCATCACAAACAAATCCCCATGAATGAGATCTATAAAATCCCTAGATCTAGAATAATCTAAGAACTCCAGATTGTATTGGTTATTGAATATTGCCTTGAAGTTTTTCCAGATCATCTTCTCTTGTTTACCATCTCTAACAACTGAGTCCCACAACCATTGATTGGGACCCACTAACAATAATGAGGTACACATTACTCTGACTTCCTCAAGAGTGTCACGAATCTCAAACATGTGTTCTCTCTTCTCAAGACACTCCACTTCTTCCTATGACTATATGCTACCTTATCAATAAGGATATTTTTTTTGAGAAACTCATGGTGTTTTGCCTTCTTACAACTATAATTGACATCTCTTATTGGATTAAGAGTAGGACCCGCTCTCAATCCTAGAGACAGGATAACCTAAAACATAACTTCCACCAACCTATGATCATGTATTGAGGAAGAACACCCACTGCATACCTCCCATGGGTGAAAGGGTGTTCTTTAGGATGGCATGATTCTTCAAAAATCAACAGTTATAAGGGAAAACACTAATATAATAGATTAGGAAAAATTCAGAAATAATATAAATATAATGAAATCAAACATGTTATGGAAATAAAATGGAAAAAAACACCCCCACCCAATTCCCATGTGACATCTAAAATATATATGTCCCACGTGGAAGGGAAGTCAAACAAAAACCATTACATCACAAGGAAACTTGAGGCCTATCCCGAGGGGTGATGTCCAGGTACCCTACTCGCAACCAAAACAATATGTCTCGATAGACCTAGCTCTTATCTAACTAGACTCATCAAAAATAAAATGATCCAAAGAGATAAGACAAACTGTAATACCAATTTTTTTGTAAGAAATCTATGTTATTATCTGAACTAGTGCCCGAACCACTCCATGGTAAGGAACGAAAGTTGTTCCCAATCCCCATGGGCTAGAATAAGGGATTGGGTATCATAAATAAGCATTGTAAAGATTTAACTGAATTTTCTAAGCATAAAAATTCAATATTAACTAATAAATGGAATATAAAAAATCACCCCAAATAAGACGTAAAATTATTTTTAAGAATTTTGTTTTATAGTTTAAACCAAAACCCAATAGAAATTACAACAAAAAGGAACCAATAGAGTAACTCAAAAACCACTACATGGCAAGGGGAATCACACTCAAGCCACCTCCATAACATAGCACCATGAAAGTTAGCTAGAAAATCGACCCTCCATGTCCAATATCATTACCCATAATTGTCTCAAACATTACCAAGACTATTTAAACATAGAGGTGTAAGTAGGGTTTGATTCTAATCTCAGTAGGATTCCACCTAAGAAAAGATTACATGCTATAAAAATTATAAGACAAATAGAATTAAGTTTTTGTAAAAAGGAATTGATATTAAAAATTTTAAGGAAATATATATTAAATAAGAAATAGTTTTTAAGAAGGAAGTGATAAATAATAAACATATATAAAGAAGGAACACATGATGATGAAATTACAAACTAAATATAAAATGTGCCTAATATAGGTGAGATAAAACCAATGAAAACTAGTCACAATAAACAAACCTAGGAACCAGTTAACAATGGGACACTATTTACATTGTATCTAATTGGAATGTGGCATATAAACCATGACTAACTATGCTCTCGTGATCAAGACACTAGTAGGGAACACACCGACTTCGTAGTGTTATCCAATCAATCATTATTATTATTTTATTGTTGTTATCTTAAATTCTTCTAAGTGAAAAAGTGTCATAGAAAATTTTGAATCATTAGCATACTAGTCATAGTCCACCCTCCTCAATACCTAGAATACCCTTTATGTGCAAAAAATTTATACATGGCACATAACACCACTTGCACATCCAAATTCTATTTAAAAATCACACTCACACTAAAAGAGTCTTCCAACAAGTTTCTAACTCTCAATATAATTTTATAAACCATTCAAGAGATAATAAAATTGATCCAAGAATTATTATATGTCTATACAAACAAAAACCCATTCAAAATACTCTTTTATGATCAAACACACACCAAAACTGCACCGAAAAATTATTCACATCTCATTAATAAATTAATAAACTAATTGAACAATTTATAAAACACTACGAAGTGAAACAATATTTGTTTGCACAAAAAACACACCCCATTTCATATAAACATACCAAATAAAAATCAAATGATTTTTAAACGCTTTGAAATACTTCATTCCAAAGAAAAATCTTATTTAAAGAACTTAATAATGTAATAAAATAAAAACAATTATTCACCAAATAATATTTATATATGGAACCAACTACCTGTGTTGTCAAAATTCCCAAAAAGAGGTATGAATCTCTAACATCACCTCAACTTCACCAAATTCATGCAAAAACAAACCACAATCACGGAGATCGATCCCAAAATAAAAGATTAAACCATAATGATAAACCCATGCACAAGTACAAAAATGGGATATTTTGATAGAACTATTGCCATGATTTTCAAAATGGTGGCTATAGCACACACCTATATCCAACATTTTTAGAACCATGGATATATGTCATTTTAAGGGCTATAATAATAGTTTTCAAAACCGTGGAAATAGGTCTCCCTCCCTTGAATGGGATAAATATTTTCCCACAAAAAATAGATTGGGAAGCCCCATTTCTATTCTTTTAATTCTACCTCCACAATTTTTAAATAACTAAATAAATAAATATATATATATATATATTGTATTAAATATATATATACCTGAAGTATGATGTGGTGTACTGGTTATGTAGTCGAATACTATGGGTGAGGTGCATAGATCGAATCCAGCCAGTGAAAAATTATTCTTAGCACCTTACCATGATTTTTTAGGTCTAGAGCCACAATTTGAACTATGTAAATAGGTGGGATATTTCCATGGTTCAAACTATGGCCATAGTTTAACTTCCACAATTGGAAATGAAGAGACATATTTCTATAGTTTTCAAAATCATGGAAATAACACAACTACTTCCACGGTTGACACCATGAAAATAGGTCTGACCCTAATTACATGATGGTAGAACACATGGATAGAATAAACCATGGTTTTATCCTACAACCATTGTTTTGGGCCCCATTTGATTTATTTTCAACCATGGAAATATGCTAATTTTCTAGTTGTGCTAGCTACGGGAAAAACTTAAACCCCATTAAATAGGACAGAAAAACTAGAAATAAATAAGAAACAGGGCATTAATCAACTTACCTAATGAATCTTACTTTTCCCCCATATAAAACCCTTAAAAAATGTCAATCAAGGGAGTTTGAAGGTTATTGGAGACCTCATGTGGCTTAATATCCCGAGTGGGGGATAATATTGGTGGATTTGGTTTAATTCCGAAAGAGAATCAAAGTAAATAACCATTTTTTAATGAGTTAGACAATACACATGGTTATTACTCATGGTTTAAGGAACTATGATGCATATTCTATCCATCTACATAGTTCTAGTCTGGGGCGCATGACCATGCACTGGTCATGCGGTAGTTTTTGTCTTCTACTACATTGTTACCCTGGTTGGGTGCATGGTTACAACTAACCATGTGCCAATTGTGTGCCTTGTATTTTCGACCAAACACACTATATTTTGTATAAAAATAAAAATGGAACCTAAGGGGAAAATATAGACCAAAAATAAAAAGGAAATAATACCAAAAAAACATGGATGTGACACCACATAAGAAATGTTTTTAGAAGGGATGTATAATTTTAGCCAAAAATTATATGTAGGATAATATTATAAATGTATTAGTATTTAATGATATAAATATTTATATTATATAAAGTATTATGTATCTTTAAAATATTCCTTGAAAAAATTATAAAAATTATATTTATTTTAATGAAAATAAAATACATTTTTGTTAAAATATTATTTCTGTCCTTAAATTTTTAGTCATAGTTTTTCGAAATTCAATATATTATTATAAAAATTTATAGATTCAAATAGCAATTATGTAATTAATAAATTAATATTCTAATAAACATATAGTTCTTTCTAATATAATTTTAATGTTAAAATTTATTTATATATGATATATTAATTATTCACATAAAAAATAATTAACTTAAAAAAAATTCAAAAACTCCTCTTAAACTAATATTGAAATTATAACTCAGCAAACAAAAATTAATTTTTGACAAATTAAATTTTTAAATTTTTTATTTTTAACTTTTCAATAAAACCATAAAATATAATGAAAATGTTTCCTTTTATAGGAAAATATCATTTCAATGTTTTAACCATTATTTTTCTTATTTCATATCAATGACTAAAAAATTAGTGTTATTATATTTTATATATTATTTATATAAAAAATATATAACATTTTTATTTTATTTGTATATGGAAAATGAAATTAATTTATTGTAACCACTTTTATGAATAAAATTATCTCATTAGTGTCGTCAATGGATTTGTAAATAATCATGAATATTCATTATAAGTAAAAACATGAATTTTTTTGAATATAAAAGTGATAAAAAAATTGGTAAATCAGTAATTACATGATTATATCATCCTAATTTCTTGTTTTATAACCCCTTGAGATATCTTTAAATGATAAATATATAATGTAATACCAATGTAATTCAATTTTAGTGGTTTAGATACCATATATCCCATGTAAATTTCTAAGATATTGAATTTCCCCTGTATAAAATTATTCATATACATTAATCGTTCATTTTAAAAATAATATATGTCTAAGAAAACCCCTACTTGATCTACTTCCATTCTAATTTCAAAAAATGAGCTTTATAAGGGAGAAAGTCTCTACCTGAATCTATTTATCTCCCTTTTCTTTATATATTTCATAAAAAGGTAAAATCTTTTTATACCCACTAATTTAAAAAATATATTATAATGACAAAAAAAATATATTTTAGTGTTTCTCAGATTCTTTTTAGTCAATTATTTTCTTTTTAAACATATAATAACATTATATTGACATAAATAAAAATCCTTATCAAATTCTGGGTAGTTATAAATTTCTCCCTAAACCAGAACTCCATACAAAATATCTTGTAGATACATTCAAGAAAATATGATCTCCCACATTTTACTAAAAGGGTATCCATCATAATTTATCATATGACTTATGATAGATATTATTTATCATAATATAATCCCTAATATCCCACAAAATCTTCATTATCAACCTCACTAAATCTATAAACATTACCAATGAATTCAATCTTTACCAAATAAAAGGGTATACTTTATGGTCCCCTATATATGGTATTCAATTATTTAATATAGATAGAGTATTGGAAGTAAATTATGTATCCAAAAATTTTCACAGTCGGCAGATCCTCACATATTTAGTTCTAATCTATCATAAAATACCAAAATAGAAACTCCAAAAAAAAGAAAACACTCTCAACTTTTTCATCATTCATAGCATAAAATGTCATACTCCACCACAATAGTGTATCTAATGTCTCTTATAATCTTCACTTTAATCAATATGTGAATCAAGAAACACATACATAAGAAAATCATCAATGGAATCATATAAATTATAATTATTTCTTCCATGTACAAGTTTGACATTTTATGCAACATACTATCTCTAAGAATGTAATTTTGGCCCGGCGGCCCGAAAGCCCGATCGGCCCGGCCCAGCAAAGCCCGCATCGGGCCAGGCTGGGCTCGGGCCGTAGGTTCAACGGGTCGGGCCTGGGCCTTTCGAAGAAGGCCCACAGGCCTGGCCGGGCCGACCTGAAAAAGCTCGGCCTGCTGTCCCGCGCGAAGCCCAGCACGTGCAAAGCCCGCGCACTGTAAAAACTTTAACGGGGAATCTGCAGGTAGGGTGATTCAATCCCCCTACCACGAGCTCCCAAGGCTGTGCCGAGAACAACTGGTCCAGGCACTGCACTTGTAAAATAATCACCATCATATATATATATATATATATATATATATATACATATCTATATTTATATATCTGTATATCTATATATACCTGTATATCTATATATATTTGTATATATATATTTGTATATATATATATGTATATATACATATATACAAACATATATATATACCTATATATATATGTGTGCATATATCAATATATATTAACAAAAAATAATATTATATATATACATATAGTTATTATTATATATAATTATAATGTGTGTATAAAAATATATACACAATGATATATAATTATATATATAATAGTGTGTATATTTAAACAAATCTATTAATAATATATGTCAATTAATTTTGGTTTTTAAAAATCCATTAATAATATATATATCTATATGTATATGTATATGATTTAATATAATATATATATTAACAAAGCTATTAATATATATATATATATATATATATCAATGATTACATATTATATTTATATATATAATAACTTGTTGTATATTAGTAAAAAAATAACACACTCACCTAATGATGTTTGTGAAAGTCCCTCAACTTCATTATTTTTTTAAGTATGCTTCAACATGCATATATTATATATAATATATATATAAAAATCTACCTAGAAAAAAAAATTAAATCACCCACTACGACGGAACCCCCAACCCCTAATTATTATTTTTATAATTTTCTCATATTATATATATATATCAATCATTTAACATTATATATATAATAACTTATTATATATTAATAAAAAACAACGCACTCACCAAATGATGTTCGCGCACACCCCCAACCTCACTATTTTTTTTAAATATGATGAAACATGCATATTATATATATGTATATATAAAAACAAATCTACTAATAATATATATATATATATCAATGATATGTTAATATATATATAAACAAAGCCATTAATATTATATATAAAGCTATTAATAATATTTATCAATTAATTGTGGCTTTTAAAAATCCATTAATTATATATATATATATATGATTTAATATAATTTATATACATAAACAAGTATATTAATATATATATATATATCAATGATTTAATATTATATATATATAATAACTTGTTGTATATTAATAAAAAATAACACACTCACATAATGATGTTCGTGCAAGTCCCTCAACTTCATTAATTTTTTTTAAGTATGTTGCAACATGCATATATTATATATATTATACATATATAAATCTATTTAGAAAAAAAATTAACTCACCTACTTCGACCCACCCCCCAACCCCTGATTATTTTTTTATAATTTTCTCATATAATATATATATATATCAATCAATTAGCATTGTATATATATAATAACTTATTATACATTAATAAAAAAAATAACACTCACCCAATGATATTCACGCACACCCCCAACCTCACTAATTTTTTTTAAATATGATGAAACTTGAATATTATATATATGTATATATAAAAACAAATCAACTAATAATATATATATATATAGAAACAAAGCAATTAATATTATATATAAATCTATTAGTAATATATATCAATTAATTGTGTCTTTTAAAAATACATTAATAATATATGTGTGTCAAAGAGTTAATATTATATAATAAGATATCTTATATTAACAAACAAAATAACACACTCCCCAAATGATGTTAATGCCCTTACCCCACCCTCATTAATTTTTTTTAAATATGTTGCAACTTGCATATATTATATAAAAATTTATTTAGAAAAAAAATAACCCCCCCCACTACAGCGCACCCCCAACCCCTAATTATTTTTTTACAATTTTCAAATATTATATATATATATATATTAACTTATTATATATTAACAAAAAATAACTACTCACCAAATGATATTTCCACACCCCCAACTTCATTATTTTTTTTAAAATATGATAAAACCTGAATATATTATATATAATATATATACACATATAAATTTATTTAGAAAAAAATTAACACACCCACTGCTGCGCACCCACTAAGGGTGTAATTTCAGTTCAGACAGGGCTGGGTTGGGCCTGCCCTGCAAAAAAAATTAAAAAACATTTAAAAAATTGTTTTAAATTTAACAAACGCTTACAAATACATTTCATAGATAAGTTAAAAAATAAATGTAAAAAACGTTTTAAATAAATGATAAAAAAACGTTTAAATAACAGCACTTTAAACCCACCACCCAATACTGTGCACCACCAATAAGTCATTAATTTTTTTTAATTTATACATAATATATATAAATTCAAAGACATGTATAAATCTATTTAGAAAAAAATAACACATCCTCCCACTGTGAAATATTTTTACATAAAACATATTAAATATTTAAAAAAATATATGTAAAAAATATGCGTTCAAAAAAATGTTTTAAATTAAAAGTCTAATAAAAATGGAAAAAAACGTTTTAAACAAGTGTTAAAATATGGTTTAAATAAATGTTTAAATAAAAATGTTTTAGATAGTTTTTTAAACAAACATTTATATTATTTTTTAAAAAACAAACACTTAAAAAATACATTTTACATTAAAATATAAAAAAAGTTAAATGTTTTAAAAAAATACTCGTCAAAAGCATGCATTTAAAAAAATAAAAAATATTTTAAATTAGTCATTTAAAAATAAATGAAAAATACATTTTAAACAGATTTTAAAAAACGGTTTTAATAAAAATGTTTAAGTAAAAAATATGGACAAACGCTTAAAAAATTATAAATAAGTTAAAAACAATAAGTGTAAAAATGTTTTAAATAAATGTTAGAAAAACATTAAATAATAATACTTTAAAATCACCCACGACTACTGCACACCCCTCATTATTTTTTTTCAATTCGAAAATAATATATATATATATATATATATTCACAATATATAAATCTATTTAGACAAAAAAACACATCCACCCACTATAAAATGTTAATAAAAAATAAAATAAACGTTTTTGCAAAAAACATGCATTTAAAAATAAATATAATGAAACGTTTTAAATAAATGTTAAAAAATGTTAAAATAAAATAAATTTAAAAGAGAAAATTATTGTGAAAATAATAAATTCCCACCAAGGCCCGACTTGAAAAAGCCCGACCCAGCCTGAAAAAGCCCGGCCCGACCCGATGGTTTGGGTCTGCCCGAGGCCGAGCTCGGGCCACCTCATGGGGTTGTTCGGGACGGGCTGGGCCAAAATTACACCCCCTAACTATCTCCAGAAAAGAAAAAATTATATTAATAAGGTCCTTTGGTTGAGGATAACGAAGATAGAATTCTGGCTTCACATTGACTGTTGAATCGCGGTCTGGAAATTTGTTGATATTCAATCCTATATCCATTTCTCAACCTCAAGGGGTATGGATTATCATTTTTGATATTTTTTTCCTTTACATATTTTTAGGTGATCTATTTTTAAACAAACTCAATTGAACTCTCAAAAATTCATTTCTATTAATACTAATTAATAAGGTCTTATTTCATCCAAATCACAAATCGATATACTGATAAGGGGGATATGTGGAACCCTCTCATAATTTTTTAAAATACTATTATTGGAAACAATTTGCATCCCTAAAAGCTGATTAAATTCAAATAGAATTTAGATAATCATTGTAGAGGATTTCGAAGGATATTCTGTAATTTAAGAACCTATAGTTAATTTATTATCATTATAGTTACCTTTTGAATATAATAAGTAGAGGGGAATTAAAAATAGACCAAATATAGAAAACTGATCACTAATCCAACAAATAAAAAAAATTTATTTTCAACTACTCAAATGCATTCTAAATCAACTGAGCATCTTATTTTCAACAATTTTAATTAGTCACCAGTTACCATTCTTAAATTCTAAAAAATCTTAGATCCATTGTCCTTTAAACTCTATATTTTTAAATTGATATGGTAAAATAAGCTACATTATAAGTAATATAACATAACACAGAATGCAGTGAAGTACTCAATGAGATTGAAACTCAATATCTCATCGAGAATAGTAGGGTCAACTACTCTATAGTTTCTCCCTAAGGTTGTACTATCCTAAAAAATTTCTAGACAAATAATTAATATAATATTGTGATTCCTCTTGGTTATGATTTATATAAGGATATCATTATGCATAAATAATATGAATAACTCATTAAAAAGGTAATATCTCTATGAATTTGAGGAAAATATTACCACTAATAGCTTAAAATAAAAGGTTGTTGAGTTACAATCTTGAGATATCAACTGTATATATCCATAAAAAATCATCTCAATAATATACATAAACAAACACAAAATTAAAACTCTATATGCCTCATAAGAATCCAGATACATAACTATTTTCTATGGTACCCTCAAATTATGTGAATTCGTATTCTTCAAAACAATATCCTTATAATCACTTTGATTTCACACAAAATAACTAAAGGAAAAACCATTCAGATAATGGTGGTTATTTGGATTAAAATCCTAGATATATTTTCCATGAATCTCTAGTACTATAACACAATCCCATGGATGCTTTGAATATAAAATCAAAATGGTTTCAAGTGAATATTTATGGTTTATCACATAAAAAATGCTCCATTTTCGGTAATTTTATCCTTTTATAATATCTATATTTACCCATTAGTTTTAAAAAAATACTGATGTCACCGTAATTCCCAAAATGGTTAATAAAGTGTTAAAAACATATAATGTTAAAAATGTTATCCAAAAAATAAAAATTTTATATAATGAGATTATTATTACTTATAATCATATTATTTTAGAATATTTTCAATTAGGATCCATTTTGAAATAAATATTAATTTATAGTAATTGAATATTTTGGGAAATTTCAAAAGTCCCCCTCACCTAAATTATAAATGGGAACCCTTCCTTTCTATAATTCACATAATATTGGGCCTTCTAGCTTGACCACAACATGAAAAAATAAATTTTTAACTTCTTTATCCAATTTTTTGAAGTTATTTTCTTCCAAAACTACAAATACTATGACCAATAAGATGAGATCTAAATGATATGTTTCAAGGAATAGGTAATCAACATTCCATATCAATTTCTTTTTAATTCATATTTTACCGCCTATAAATTTATTATTTTGATAATAAAATAATACAAATAATTTGATTAACATATGTTATGGTAACTAAATATTATAGGAAATTCCAAAAGATCCCATCCCTTAAATTATAAATGGGTGCCCATCCTTTCTCTTCATCAAACAACATTAAGGATTATATCTTGATCATAACATGAAAAAAATATTTTTCAAACATCAATATAGACATTCTAGTAGTTTTTTCCTCCCGAAATACTAATCCTGGGACCCGTAATATAAGATTTGAATTTTATCTTTCAATGAATATGTAATAACCATTCTAGATCACTCTCTGTATAATTCATATTTTAACACCTTTAAATCTTTTATATTCATAAAAAAACAATAAATACAATATAAAAAATGTAATGAATTGTTTTTTATGATAATGAAACCTCTATTATCCACCCAATTTAATGTCGAATTGTAAGTGAATGTATCTCTTGTGCATTAATACAGATTACCGTCTCCACATAGTGATATAATTAATTTTTCTTTAACATATATTATAGATGATTATTATGATGGGTTTAGAGATTTTGTATTATATATATGACTTTATTACACTTATGGAATGATAATATCATATTTGACATCTTTCCTAATAAACCTCTAGAAAATCATAATGTCACTTATACGGACGTGTGGACTACCACCTCTATGAAGTCATTTAAATCATTCATCAAATCCACATTACATAAAAAGTTATAGGGGTGAATTTTGTGAATATATATTAATTATATAATATAATTATTGTTTTTTGAATGGTAAATACTATTTACATTTCTTTTTTTCCATCCTTCGAAAAATAAAAAACTATTTATATGTATATACATCCAACCATCTCCATGAACAATGTAACCCATTTTTAGATCTCTAACATGATGGATGGATATAAACACACCCAAACACAAAAACTGATAAATATATATAGTTATTTTATATTATATAATAATCATTTACATGATTCGGTATATAAAAGTAATAAAAAATTAAAATTTATTATACTAGAGGTTATATAACTTTCGAATAATGTCGGTCTTAAGGTGTGGGATTTTAATAAAACTTTTATTTCTGAAAAACACATGAAATATTCATCACATGATTATATTATGAAGTTTATATAGTCTCAATAAAATAATAATATTACTACTATTATTAATTTTATGGTTATTTACATATCCATATTGATCTATTAAATTCACGAGATATACAAATCCAATGATACCAAATCAGTGAGGGTTTTCTAGTAGAATCACATTCTTTGTCATATTTTTTTATTATGATTTCGACAATTAAATGATATGATATATATCCCAAGAAAAAAATTTATTCTATTACCCAATGATTATTTCATGAGAATATATCATTTTTTAATATCACTCTCCAAAAGCAGACAACAGATAAAAAAATATGTCTTTTATTGGGAAATCAAAATTATATATAACATTGGTCAAAAAAAATTCTTCTTGAAAATACATGTTAAAAAAACTAAATATTGTATTGAATATACACTAATTTCAATTTAAATTAATTTTGACACTGTATTTACTTTTTATAATAAAATAACAAAAAATAGTCATTTTTCTTTCCAAAAAAAGTAATTTATGAATTTCTATAAAATGTGATATGATTTGTTTCATTATTATTATATGGATATTGGGTCCAAAATATTATTCACAAAATATTAATATGATTTTATCAAAATGGAAAGGGGTATAGATAATCCTGTAGAATAATTTGAATAAAATATTCAAAGGGGGTGACCGTGAAACAAAAAACTCTATACGGATAGCCTCTCCGAATAGAATTTTGCACTAATGTGAAGTGTCTATGAACAAAATACTTTTTTCGTTTATGTAGTTATACCATATCCTATTTAATAAATCAATGTTTTCTGTGCACATATGCGGTGATCTTAGACCCCATGAAATAATATCCCTCAAGAACTAAGTAGTTCGTTGGATGAGGTGACATCGATAGTGACTATAAAAGACCCACCTCACTAATCCATTGGTAGGACATGAATTATTCATGGGCTCGGAAAAATTTTGGTACCATGGAATATCATATAAAAATATCCAATATTCCATTCTTCTATAAAAGGACCCAAACAGGGACTGAAAATGGATCCTCTACGGAGAGCCGAGATGAGAATACAAATAAAACTATTGTGATGAGGTGTTGTAGAAATAACTCCCACAACCAATGAACTTAGAGGAAGCCCTCTTGTGAAAAATATTTGGTTTTACCTTCCAAAACTCCATCCGATGAAAATAATTCATAAGACCCAGCATAGAATATTCCACTTGGAGGAAGTGTCGTTTTTTATATTTAGGAATCATTTTTCTAAGCCCGCTAACAAAACATTGTTTTGCAGACATAACCTTTTCAACTAGATCATCATATTATAAACTCTATGGAGTCTACATTGAGTATAACACATCAAATATAATGATTCTTGGATGATAATTCATGGACAAACCATTTCTCCTAACTCCATTATAGTCTCTCTTTCATAGATGCTCCATCACAGATGATCTTATGCTTATAACTCCTATGACAAAAAATCATTCATGCACACTAGTTTATACGACGGGGGTTATTCACCCACAACCCTGCTTAGTATCACAACATGCCTATGTTCCCTAACTATCACACCCATCCCCTCCATAAAATTACTGACCCCCATGAAAAAGGGGTGTCACAGAACTATCTTTTTGGGATGGGTCGATGACATTTTGTGTTTCACCATTATGCTCCCAACATCTGTCCCTTATGTACCATGAGTCGAGATACTCCTCCTAAACCTCCAAAAATTCCATACCCTAACTCCTATTCCAATTTGATCTTGAAAGGTAATATCTTTTAAAAGTTTAACTACATCCTTTTCTAGGAATCTTCCTTGTAGTTTTCCTATCCACATGACATTAAACGGTATAGAACATGTTCTTAAATAATGAAATTAATGTGTGATACCATCTCCCTAGATAAATAAAATTTAACTATAATATAAATAATATGAAATAATTAGATGAATCATGAAATGATCATGATATGACTGAAAAATACTAAAATGGTAATCCTCTTATGATTAAGCCCTTACCCAAAGGGAACTCTTCTTGAGGTAAGACCCTAA
This sequence comes from Viscum album, assembly GCA_963277665.1. NCBI lineage: Eukaryota > Viridiplantae > Streptophyta > Magnoliopsida > Santalales > Viscaceae > Viscum > Viscum album. Next base: position 1,690,464,257 of record OY728119.1, read on the forward strand.
TATTTCTTGTTGGATAAGGCACTTTCACTCCTATTTGACTTAGCATGGAGTATATTCATATTGATATACAAATATAAATTTCCTATATTTAAAATAAAAGAGGGAAAACGAATGCTCTCTTCCCTCCCCCTATATGTGCCCTAGTACTATGCATCAGAGGATGGAGTGGGACGCGTGATGATTATATCAATTGCATCCCCTTATTTCCCACACCAAGAATAATTCTCATTTTATTAGAGGTTAGAGGTGACCATGATATCATTGTGATCCCATATCATATAATTATCCTTCTCCATAGAAAAAGCCCCAGCTTTAATGTAAGTGGGAATCTCCCATGTGTAACCCGAATCATTCCCTTATAATGGGCCTCCTCAAAGGTGTAAGTCCATGTCATATCGAACTATGTGGTATTTGGCCCCCATTATACTAGGATATGTAGGAAGCCTTTCTAATGTCTAAAACCAACAAAAAATAAACTAACATTCTTCAGGTCAGATTCGTAGTAGGATCATATTCACGTGGGAGAACACATCTCCTCTGGGTACCTTGGGCTACCTAAGTATATTTCACACCCCATCCTTGACTAGGAAATTGTTCACCTAGATATAAATTTAGCATGACATTAAACTACATGGTTGGGTACTCATCAACTGATTGTAAAATTTGATGTGTCTAGTTAAGAGACACAAAATATTATGGATTTTGATTCCTCTCATGAGGATATGTAGGAATCCCATCTCTTGCATTATCTCCCATCATCAATGTAACATCCGTCCCCCAGGATGATGATAAACTTAATAGAAACATATCACATGTCTGGAAACCAATATTTTATTAATAAACAGCCATATAATCCCTCTTCTACCTATAAAATTGTATTTTTGATGGGGAACCTTAAATGCATACAGATTTCTGCATTAATAGATAAAATCAGATACATCTAGATGATTCTAAATCCCTGAATGGTCCGAATAGATTATTTTTTATGGTAATATATAATATACAGACTGGATAATGAAATATGTATTCAATAACATGACTTAAATCTCTATGAGAGTCTCGAAATTTGGAAATATTTCCTCCCAAAATCCTATGATGATCGTGAATTCCCATCTTCTTGACTAATGTGAGTTCTTAAGTGTCATTGGCCAAATAATCCAGAAATTCTTGCTTTCAAAATTTAAGTCCATTAAACCTGGATGTGATATCCATTGGGATATTCCGGATCCATAAACAAACCTTCTGGATACCATTTAACGAAAATATTCCTCACATTAGTAATTCCACACCAGTAACCCCATGAAATCAACACGATTAGGTATTACTCATCTTCGTGCAAAATAGTGACCTGAATAGAATTTACAATTATCATGACCACTCATGGTTTTAAAAATTAGATTTCATGTTTCTGTGGATATTTTTAATGACTCTATTTTTAATAATATTTTATAAATTATATAATTTAAAAAAATGTGTTTTAAATAATGATATAATATTTCCATCAAGAACAATTAAATGTTGTTTTAATGGTATTTACATTTATTATACTGGAGAAACATTGATTAAATAAATGTTTTATTAGGGATAGTATCCAAGGATAACATTAATATTATTTCTCTAGATGGTTTATCTTTATGACGATATTATATTTATGAAAAATGTATCTTTCCATGGGTTTGATTATGACGAATTGGAAATTTTTATTCTGAAACTATATTCTATTCCATGGGATATTATATGATTTAATAATTATGGAAAAAATTTATTTTCATGATTTATGATACAGAATATGTTTTATCAACTTATGGAACCCATATATATGATTTTCATTATATAATTGTTTTTTCCTATATAACCATTCAAAGCATTTTGTAATGTAGAATTACTCGTATGGGAAATAAGTTAAGGGTCAACCTGATTTCATGTTCACAATATTATATATAGGACTAGATTTCATGACCATAGTATTATTACTGGAATTCGTTTTCATAAACATAATTTTTTTCGTGGAACTAGTTTTCAAGTCCATACTATTATTCATGGAACTTGTTTAGTGTCAACAATTTTATGTGATGGACTGATTTCAAGTAGTCAACATAATGAGTGAAGTTGTTTATATATAAACATGTTCACAAGAATATATTATTATTTATTCTATAGAATTTTTTTAAATTAACATTATCCCCGTTATATATCATGTTATATGATTCCTCTATGATACCTACCTTTTGATGTTCTAATCTTTATTCCATGACTTTATATTACAGTCCTTAATATACAGGGTATGAATACAGGTAGTTGGTATCATTTTGTCATAACATTCTTAAAATTTCATACTCAATTGATCTTTCACATCTATATTGTTTACGCTAACCAATCATCTAAGTTCATGCTTTCTTATGTTTAATTTTCCGCAGGTTAATAAGAATTGTATTATATATAACATGTCTTAAAAGAGTGATAGTTATGTAGAAAGAAGTTATAGATGATATTGATATATTATAGACCAGTTATTTATATATATATGTTTCAAAATATAATCGATCTATTATGTATTAAATTTTCTAATAATAAAATGGAATATCTATTTATGGAATGTATGAGTCTCTACAATTTACACTTTTTCTTATTTATATCCATCGAGGTTGTTTAATAATTGAATTTGGATTTGAAGATAAAAACTAATAAATATAATATATAAACCATCCTATAAACTATTCACTATATATATTTGATATCCATATGTCATCCATTAATGGATTCAAAGGTATATTATTTACATTATTAGCTTCAACAAATAGTGAAACATATACACTATTATGAAAATTTTAAATGTGGTATTTCTCCCTCTATGTAGTAGGGATTGTACCATAATACCTTTTAAAAATCCCTTATTCCATAAGGTGTATGAATTTATGATATTTTGAGAGATAAATTTTATTATCATCTGATAGGTAATTTGTACATAATTCAACAGATTCTTCAACAATATATCACTATTTAGTAAAACCATATCTCCTTAATCGATTCTTTATATTCCCTTACATAAATATAAATATATCATAAAATATTATACATCAATCTATAATGTAATTGAAAACATAGATGAATCTCTCTATAAAAGATAACGAACAGGTGGAATAACATATCCATGAATAAAGGTAGAATGAATATATCCATTTCATATAATATGTGTGCTATTTATTTTCAAAGGATCATAAACATAACTATGCTTATAAAATTTTTTATTTTGAATTTTAAATATTTTAAACCCATTATTAATATATATTAAACATTCTTATTTTTAGTTCTATATAATTCTCTATTCATTGAATCTCACTTCAAGACATTACATTTGTGTGATTTTAGACCAAGTAACTTCAAATGAGTCATTGAAATGATATGGTTGATATTTTATGAATACCCCATGTGAATCCTTAGATCATTAATAATGTTCAATATTTGTTATATGTGTTTTCTTGATTATGTGTAAGCAAATGGAGGGGGAATTGTTTAACTTTCTCCATTCACTAGTTCCAACTCTTCCCTTACACCCAGTTAATTTCCTCAACCTATCCTTAATTCCCTATTTTTTTGTATGGTACATTTAGAAATAATCCAATAACACTGTCACAAATTTTTTTAAATTTTTCCATGTTATTATTAACTTTTTTGGGTACAAATAATTACTATATGGTACTTCAATGAAAATTGTTCACATTTTCCAACAAGATTTCATATTTTTAAATGGATGTTCAAAAATAGTCTTGATATCTTTTATATTATAAAGCTTTCGATCTTGTGTTTTTGGATATGGTGTGGTACAATAATCTATATTTACATTTAATGATAACATCTTGGAATTTTATTTATCTGATTGGTGTAAAAAAACATAAAAACATAGTCTTTGTGGAATGTTTTAACCTAATTGATTTTGTACCTTCAACAAAAATGGGAAATCCCAGTATTCCATTAATGTTATATCCAGAAAGAAAATCCATAAGGAATAAATTCCTTTATCATCATTTAAGAAATGGACCCTAATGGAAACTCATTAATTCAATAGTCATTATGAAATATAAAACCTATAACCCACATCAAACTATGGTATTCTCCCAATTTATATAAAAAAAGATATAAATATCATATCTATTTTTTTACAAATATAAAAACATTCAATACAAATAATCTTATATTAATTTAAAACCATAATGTAATGTTATAATTTTACAATATAAATGTTCATGTATTATGATTGAAATTTTTTAAATTAAAATGATTTTTCTAATATATAGATAATACTAGATGATGGTTTCTCTACCCATTTTAAAATTTAGGATTATCATATTAAATCTTCTTCCACGGGGAATAGTATGTTGGGTGACACAATTAATCATCATCAATTATTTTATCATCAAAACATATTAAATTTCTAGGTGTTTCCTACCATCTATATAGACTTATAATCATTGGAATGTTATCAATGTACCGTAATGAATTTGTAATTGGTTTATCATTATTGCATCCAGTAAAGCCACACATTGGAAAATTTTTATGTGATTCATGTTCCTTGTTAAACAATACACTAAAATTTGGATATAAATGCATTTTTTAGATATGTTTTCAAATTAATATAGAAATATTTTTGAATAATATATTCAATAAGGAAGCACATTTTCATTTAGAATCATAACATTAAAATGACCAAGTTTTATATAAAGATGGAGCTTCTCCATATATTTCCATATTAAAAATTATATAACTTCAATATAGTTGAAAATGTTGTATATTTAATACAAATGTTATAAAATGGTATATTTTCTTTTACAATTACTTTTTAAAAAATGTCATCAATTCACGAACATTATTTTTAATCTCCATTTTAATTTCCTGTATTTTTTCTTCAATAATATTTAAACTATTATTTATATCAAATAATACATAAAACATATTACCAAGCCTGTCAGTATGTGTACTCATTTTTTACATGATATGTTACACATTCATAGGAATAATCTATTTATTGTAAAATAATATTTTCATTAAACAATTTTGATTGAATTTCTATAAAATAAAAAAACAATAAATGTGGTAAAATATTTCAATAATGGTCATATTTATGCTCTATTTCAAATGTGATAATCCTCCATCATCATAATTATTTCTCATTTTATTGTAATCAATACATTTCTGACCCATAACAATATTATTTGGTTTAAAAATTAAATTTTGTACAAAAAAATAAATGATTATACATAAGGTATGAATATAATGAATTTATACATTAATATGTAAAAATTGTATCATAAATTGAGTATAAATAAATATTTATGTATATGTGAGTGTCAAAACAAAAAGAAAAAATCACTTTACACACATAATGATTGAATAAAAAACAAAATATTCAATGAAACATAGTATAGAATTTGTTATCTTTCCGTGTTTGTTTAAACCCACGGTGACATCAAATATTGAGATATTGAGAGAAATATTCAATTTCCATTTAAATTATCTCATATTAAATATTTTTTGAATGTTTAAATTAAGTAGAATATCTGTTATCATTTTTTTTATTCTTCTCAAAAGGTCTAATTTTTTATTTCTCTAATATTAATTTGTTATAATTTGTTTCCTTAAAATTTTATATCTTATTAAATGAAATTTTTATAATTCATAACCTAATAAGAATGGTAATTTTTTTAAAAACTATTTATATTTCTCAAATATCAATTTACAATGTGTGTACAATTAGTATTCCATTACAATCAGTTATTGATGAACATTTATTATTTAATAAATCATACTAAATGAAATAGAACTATTACCATGATTAAGGAAAAGAATCTGAATGATTTTGAGAAAATTAGTTATTAGTTTTTAATTGTAAAGTATGTATTAAAAAATAATTAAAAAAATATTTTAGATAATTTAGGAGAGGTACCTCGTTGTTTGAATATGTTAACTATTAATACTATCAATATAGATTATACTTTCTGGAAAATATAAATTCTTCCCATTTCATCACACTATCACCAATTAGACTTTTATTATTGTTCAAAACCCAATTATTTCCCACGCATATTCCAGTTACAATAATAATTCTTAATTTATCGGACATTATGTTTTTATTCAACACAATTTTATTCATTGTAAATCAATTAGTATTTTAGGAAACATTGAACTCAATTAAAAACCACCTAGGTATACAATATAGTACAACTATATTAAATTCATAAGTAAATGATATTTACATTGAGACTTAGCGATAAAAATATCATTATAAATTGTAATTATTCTCAGTAGGCTATATTGATGATCAATTTCATATATTTTGATTAAATCACTTTTTAAAATTATTCTGATTAATTTCAATATCTGATTGGAAAAGGTTTTTTAAATATAAATTCACATTATAGAACACCCACACCATGATTTATAGTAGCCTTACTATACTATTTTTTTAATTTTTAAAAAATAGACCAAGAATATATGATAGTGGCAGATTGTATGTTTTTAGAATATACATTGAAGGTCAAAATTGTGAAGAAAGCCATGAGACATACACTTTCAAACAAGAAAAATTTTAAACTCCCAAATATGAGTATCCAAACTCCATGGAGACCATAGTTGAAAATTGAATTATGATTGGGGAAAAATTAAGAATTTATTGAAAAGGTAGATTTCAATAGGGTTTTAGTGATCAATTATGGGGTGGGGGATTGTGGAACAATTCATCTTGAACCGAACAATTGTACAAATAATCACATAACATTAGTATGACAATATAGATTCATCCACAAACATTGAGTGGGTGTGATTGAAGAGGATTAGTTTTGTGTGTTTATAAAGGGTACTAGTGAATGGGGCTCGGTGTGGGTCACTTTTAGAAGATCAGAAAGGTTTTTATCTGAAGATTGTAAAAAACAATGATAATGATCGGTTTTATTGTTTCAAAACAAAATATTTGTGTTAAATTCAATTTAACAAAAATTAAAAAATATTAAAAGATAATATAGTAAAAACTAATCAATAATTAAAAAAATAAAACAAATATAATTATTAAAAAATAAAGAGTCTTAAATGCATGAATGTTAAAAATGTGTGAAAGTGAATAATTAATAGTAAATAGAAATTCAAATATTAAATAAATCAATGAGATTTTATAATTATTAAAATTTTAGAAAAGGAATAGATTTCAAAAATAATAATAAAATGAATATGTTTTATTAATTATATAAATTATTTAAAAATTTATAACTGAATAATATTAAATAGAAAATTAATAGAAAATAGCTCAGTATCTTTCATTAATATTAAAAAAATTAAATTCTAATAATGAAATATTTATAAATAAATATTAAAATTGATGAAATTAAAAAAAATATTAAAAAAAATATTAAAAATGAGTAAACAATAAAAAATTAAATGATAATGATGATTATTAGTTAATATAAAAATTTAAATAAATGAATGAAAATATGTTTGAAACTTATTAATTAAAAATTAATAGTTTACAACATTCTATAAAAATGAACCACAATTATTAAAAGGTGAGAGGATTCTCTCTCAAGAGCCTTCCATTAGTGATGATGGTAATAAGAGTGGTTTCACCTTTTTCATGGTGATCCCTGACTGTCGGGGGCATGATCATTTGAAAAAAAAGTCCTACTCAATTAAAGGGATCTATGACTGTGATTTATAGGCCTCTTTATGGTATGTTTTATGTATAGAAGGGTCCATATCCAATCATCAAATACATAAAAGATCTTCGGTTGTTATTTTTATCCTAGTTTAATGATGAAAAAACTTGTATATTCCAATGTAAGTGAAAATAAAGTGCTCAATATGAAAAATAAGGAATCAAACTCTGAATAACCTGATTTGAGAAAATTTTCCATCATTAGACATTTCATTCCTGGAATGGGGTTCTAAGCCATGGAGGATTAATGTTTTGTAAGCTCACCTTTCCTCTTTTTAGGGTTTTAATTAATGGAATTTTGTCTCAATGATTCATGGTGTTGCCATCTATTTTTTCCATATATAGAGTTTAGGATGAAGGTTTAGTGATTCATCACTATTTCCCTCAAGATAGTTTCCTTATCTATTCAGAATTTTGAAGTAAACTGTAATCTTATTGAGAAAAAATCAATAGTGCAGTTAGGTGTCCAATATTATGGACATAAATAGATTTTATAAAGTCAAAAAATATTGTATTTCATTTATCTTTCAATTTGAGTTCTAATTAAGTTAGATAAATAAATAGAGAATGATTGATTTTTAATTTATACAGACACATAGGTTAAAGTTCATATTTGTATCAATTTATTTGATAGAGTTTTCCTCTCTACTATTCAGGATGAATTTTCCTTGAGAATTATGTATGAAACAATTCATGAATTTTTCATGGATAGTTAATATATAAGGAATAATCATCCCAACAATATATTAAACCTATCCTTCTACAACAATTTTATGATAATACCTGAGGAAATGTAATGTCAGAATAAAGTAGGAAATTAATTCCATGCATATTCAAATGTTTCAATAGAAGTCATAATTTGATCCCCAACCATCTAGTAAAGACCTTTCATCTACACCTTGGATTTTATATAATTTTCCTTATTACCCTGATGTTCTGGGTGTTTCTAAGAACCTTCATTAAAGAAAATGTGCGAACATTTTAATGTAATAGGAGGTTGATGGGTAGTTGATTTATGATAAAATCACTTTTTTGATATTATATTTTTAATGAAATTGAGTTGGAGATAAAGCTTGTAGAAACTATTTATGTCCAATATATTAGTGAGTATGATGCCGAAGGTATGGTTGATATGGAATTATTAAAGGAGAAAGTTACAACCACTTCTAAAGGAAACAGGATGACCATTGTGGTGACGAATTCCACCTGGAAGTCAAAAACCATTTGGACCATCTTGAAGGTATATAGAAAATGATGTATCCTCTTTCAAATGAGTCTCAAAGATAGATTACGGTATCCAAAATATTTCAATATATATAGATCATGGCGTCAATAAAATTTGTAAAGTGATAATTTCATGTCTGGTGAGGTTTATGACACAAATAGAGGGTAATTGTACAGGGAATAGAACTTTAAATAAAGCAAGTGAATTAGAGCCATGATTGAGACTTCAATGGGTATTGGAAACACTGGTATTAGAGAAGTAACGTATTTGAATCATGATAAAAAAAATTGTGGTCATGGAATCTCCATGGTGGGTGCTGGTGATGATCTCAAGGTGAGGGCTTATACCTTTTTGGTTTAATAAAATTTCTATGAATCTATTAAACATATTGATGTTTAAATGATAACTCATGGGGAAGTGCATCTTGGAGTCATTGGTTCCAAAGAATGAATAAACTCATCTTCATAGGATTGTGGGAATATTTAACATGATCTAATTTTGAATTTCATATCTCTAATGGTAATATAGAATAGGGGAAAAGCATTTCCCATGCATTTAATGTCACAAATGGATTGGATATTTCGATTGATGAGCCCATTAATGAATGTGGTGGACCATGAAAAAATGTATATTCACGGATAACTCGGTGGAATCCTTTAGTCAGAGTGGATGAATTCATCATCATATTATGAGTACCCTCTCTTGAGCAGGTAGGATGTTTTTTAAATGATTATGATTTATCATTAATGATGGGGTAGAATTGGTTTGTCAGAGCCCATTCTCAGCTTTTGGTTTATCTTTCCATTCTAAATGGACATTAGTACATTATGTCTAAATTTTTTTTGTTATAAATTATATACCTTATTATTAAAACTAAAAAATGAATATATATAAAAATCAAAACTAAAAAATTAATTATATAATTTAAAACCATTTTAAAAAATTAAATTTTAATGAATATATAGATTAATGTTATAAAATATGAAATTTTAAAAATTTCAAACTAATAAAATTTAGAAATTGATAAAATAAAAAAAATAATTTATATAATTATTGAATAAATTATATTCAATATAGACAAATTACAAAATATTAAAAAGTAATAAATAGTTTATATTACGTAAAAATTACAAAAAGAATAATATTTTCCAATTTTAAAAAAATATTTTAAATATATTCTAGTAATAAATAAATTTGTGAAATTAAGATAAATATTTAATAAATTTTAGAAATATTAGGCGTTTTTTGGTTTTTCTATATAAAATCCCATTATTGACATATATGTGTGTGCAAAATTAATATACATACATATATATATAAAGTTTGATATATGTAATAATAAAAAAATGAAATTAATATAATATGTTTTTGACCTCTATAAATAGAAAGAATATTTTTTCAAATAAATATTAATTGTTAATTATTTTATAAATGTAATTCAATAAATATATTACTAATTAAGGGTATATAAATATTTTTTCTTATAGAAATCATATTTAAAGAAATGTTATATATTGTTATATATATGTATATATATATATCAATATAAATATATTTTTTATTAAAATCAATAAATATATTACTAAAATTTCATTATATATTTAATGAAATTTAATTGCAATTTGAATAAATTGAGAAAATTTCTAAAAAAATGATTAAGTGTTATTAATTATAGAAATTTGAAAATTTTAAAATTGAATACTATTTATGATCAAGATGAATACATAACATAATTATGAAAATTACACCCATATTACAAACATTACATGTTAATCAAATGATATGTGTAAAATAATATTTAAAACCAACACAATAATGAAAATATTATAGAATGGAAATTTAATAAACCAAAAAAATCAAAAATATTTACAAAATATTAATGAATAAATAATGATAAATTTAATAAAGAAAAAATTACATATTATAAGAAATAAATATTATTTATTATAAAACAAATAAAAAATAATATTTTTTAATTATAACAAACATAATATATTAAATATTGGTCGAGGTGGAAAACTCATGATTGGGATGAATTGTGATTCGAACTAATTTTTTTAAAAAATTATTTAACATGGAAATCCATGAATTTGTAAAACATCCAAGTTATATATAATAATAAAGTAAATAATTCAATAATTTTTGATTCATTTCTAAAAAGCTATATCACAACTCATTTAAAAAATTTTCAAAATGAAATTAATTTTTGAAATGAATCTAATTAATATAAACATCATAGATTAAACACTAATTAAATATAACAATCAATGTATTGTTTTGATATAATGTTTTGAATATTAAAAAATCCTTTAAAAAAAATAGAGTATACAAAACCTAAAAGCACACAACAACAAAACAAGATGTTTAGTTAGAGGCCAAGACCTAGTCCTCACCTCTAGGAAATCACATGCCGCCAAAAATTGTAGTAACAAATGTATAGATCTACAACCATGATTGGGATTTACATAAATCTTATAAACCTAAAAATTTCATTCCATACACAAACTCTTCTACTGGTATACATATGATAAAAAATGTAAAATAATTAATTAAAGAGTATCCAGTCTTCTTTATGTGGTCACTTAACGTTTTTATGGTAGCTTGTTTTATACTTACAGTGGCTTTGTTACAATATATGGACATTGTTATCCTCAATTTATGTGTCGAATCCCTTATTTTGGTAGCTCAAGGCCTATAAAAATCATCCCATTTAATAAATAATCATTTCATTATACATGAATTCAAATGTATTTCAATTCATTCTAACATCCACATGGTCATTTGACCTTTATAGTTAATTTAACTTCTTCATGAAGAAGGTTTTCATGGTCACTTCTAGACATATCCATTTTTTATATTTTTTTATAGAAAATATTTGATGGACATAAAACAATAAATTAATTAATAATATAAAAAATGATTTTGGGTCATTAAAATAAAGTGGTTCTATAATAATCTAACAATCTCACCCATTTTTATGATAAAACATAATGATTGATATATGAAATAAATTGAATAAATCTTCACCTATTACACATATAGTATTTATCCCCCTTTTCGGATTATCCCAATTCTAATACTACATAGATTATAAAAAGAATTTAGAAACAAATGGTTGAAGTAATTTTACAATAATAACGACATAAATGTGATCACAATATATTATTAATAAAAAATATATTAAAAATTATGTCATATCAAGATTTGTAATCTTAAATAGAATCTGGAACGTATTTGAAAATGGTTAGGAAAAAATTAGTTGAACTACTTTCTTAGGAGACAAGAAAGAAGGGTTAAATATGAAAGGTGTAGTGGGATGAGGGGTTGATGTAACTGATATGATATATGGACCAAAATAGATAACTATGTAGTGTAGTGGATTGGATCATGGAATATGGTGAAATACTTCACTCTTATTGTTCCATGTTTCATAAATAGAATTTAATCCAATTTTGTATTCATAATGAAATCCTAAAGAAAAGTGAGAAATGTAAACTTTTCAACATGATACTTTAATGATTGAGTCAAGGAAGGAATTCTAGGATTACTGTTCAAATATATGAACATGATACTCATGTTATATTTTTTTAGATAGAAATCCATTAATCATCTAATTACATATCTGTATAATACATCCTTCCTCAAATAACTACTTGAAAATTACATGGTATTAACCAAATGGGTTTGAAATTCATCAAACACCACATCTCGGGTCTTTTGAAACTTATCAAAAAAATCATTATGTCTCTTGTACGATATCTTATTTTATCTTTATTATAAACAATTGTAGATGGTTCAAGAGGATTAAATGAGGAAGATAACATTAGAATGCCTAAATCAAAATACTGGAACACTGAAATTATAAATATATGATATAAATTAATCATAATATATTGAATATCATATTTAAAATCTTTAACATGAGCTCTTAGGTATTAAAAAACATTTTTGATAAGTTCTATTTTCATATAGAATCGTTGTTGAATATGAAAAATAAATAATATAATTATATTGGATATACAATTATATTTAACATGTTCTAAAAAGTTCCCAATGTCTATAAAAATATCATTAAATACACACCACATAACTGATTTGAATTCATTTTAATCGTCATTGGTAATATAGGATGCATAAGGACTAGATGTAGTTTGAGGATTATATTGTTAAAAAGTTAGATATATACCATACAAATCATCTCTAATATCTACATACTTAGATACCAATGAATGAAAATTTTCATTATTATCCACTTCTTCTATAACATCAAGAAACCTTTTATAGATATATCAAAATGGAGTTTTCATATTAGTATCCACTATGAACATAACATTTTTTCTATTAGTATAACCAAAATATATTCCATAACATTCTAATGTTATGTTCTATGAGGAAAGAATATAATTTTATCTTGAGAATCAATCTTAGATATCAAATATACATGTTGTGATATTTTAGTAAGTCCGGTTGTACGATAACCATGCATTGGTGGGATTCCCCGATTATAATCATAACAATTATATTCCAAGAAATATAATCCTACTACTACGGACACATAGGACTTATCCACCTTATCAGTTGTATCTTTCACTCTAGTTATATCATTACATCCAATGAACGGAATTCAAGTTGAGTAATTATCATAAATTTATTCATTTTATTTATTTTATTCAAGTTCACATGATTCGTACCATTATAATTCTTCATGAAAACATCATACCAATGCCTATGGGACAATAAGATCCTTATATTTTATTCTTCCTCATGAGAATGTAAAGGAAAAAAGATATTCAAGAGGCCATGAATACATTATAGGATTGGATTCCGAAACATACGCATAAGATAACCTATCTACATTACTAATACCATACAACATAGTATAAAAATTTATACTTTCATAGAAACAAAATCTTCATCATAGAAGAATTAAAAAACATTATCAAGATCAATAATGGGAACGTTAAGATCTATTGGTTTAACTAGATCCATAGTAAAGTTTGATTTATCATAAATATGTGGTCTCTCATTCCCTTATTCTTATCTCCATGGGTTTAATTGTGCATCATGTGATTACTGATCTGTGATGTAATCACAAACCATTAGAGGAAGTAACTAACCTAACACCACATAAACTATTTCTTTAATTTATAATTAGGGTTAAATAAAATTTTTATAAGAAATTTAATTAAAAAATTATAAATTCTTACACATCGTAGACATATGCCTCATTATATACCTTGATAAACTGATCTAAATACCATTCTCCATAAATAATAGAAGTATTAAATCATTGTTACAGAAGATGATAAATCCTTCTTTCCATTTATTAATGAGGTTTGGGAAAAATATAATCAAGAATTTCCCATATTCAGTATGATCCACTATATTGGGAATTTTGGGAGTCCTATTAGTTGTCAATTCCTTAAGAAAATTCAAAATCATTAAATCGGAATCAATAAGAGGATATAGACTTTGATAATCTTTAAAATTTACCTTTTGAGGCACCCTGAAGCACATATCCCTTTGTTTTGAAGGAAACACTAAACTATATCGATTTACCAATATATTAATGGTATATATTATATATCTAGGATTGAATTCTATGTAGGAAAGAACACTGACCAATATCAAATAAAATTTATTACCATCATCATTGAACCATTCACTCTAGACAAGCCTTTGAATCAATTTCCAAACTAATTATTTTTTTGACTCAATTCTTTCTACATCAACTTATTTTTCCTCCAATACTAGAAGATCCAGCAAATGAGGGTTGTGAGGCTTATCCATAGAAGTTGATCCACCTCAATAATTCTTATTGTTCATTACATGAGGTGATCTACCAAGAGAGTCAACATCCTAAGATCTTTTTATCCACATCATTTATGAACTACGATTTAAATTTGATTTTTTTAAATTTTTATTTTTATGCAGTAGTTTTAGAAAGAGATAGTAGGTAGGAATCAAAATAAAGAACTACATTTTCATGAATTTATGTTAATCTATTAATTTTTTAATTTGAAATATTTTCAATAAACTCGGGCTACAAATATTAGTATAATTAATGAAAATATTGTCAAAACAAAACCAATAATAATTAAAAAATAAAATACTCATACTATGTATAATGATTGTGTATTTTTGGTATCATAGATAACTTGAATTATGTATATTGACCACCTAACCAAATGGTCTAGATAAATTTAGTAACCACTTGAAAAATTATCTCATAGTGAATTAATTAACCATCTTAATAAAAAACCATCATCACCATACAGACCTTGTCGGTAAATATTCATAGATACCTATGAAATATAATAATACTAAATCATAGTAATAAATTATATAAAGAATTAAAATATATATAAGAGTTGAATGTTAAAGAAAAAAATTTAAAATAACAGATCATTCTAACTCGCGTCTAATAACATTAATTCTCTAAATATTATTTATCATTGAAAATAGTTCTGAAAGATCATGTTCAATACTAATGAATTAAAAAATTCCCATTTTTTAAAACAGTATCTTAAAAATTATGTCTAATGTAATTATATTTTCCTTGATTGAGGTGTAAGATTTTATGAAATTTTTATTTCAATTTTGTTTTCATAGTTTATTGGGACATTTCTTAACAGATATCTGTAATCTAGTATAGTCCACTTTGTCTATAGAATAAATGCATAATAACTTCTTGTAGCTATGTAATCAGCTTCAATTGAAGATATTTAAACATATTTCAATTATATAATACATCCTAAAACTATAGAAATATAAAAAAGAGACATGTTCTTGTGGTACATTTTCTATATAACATATACACACAAACACCTTTATCTAAATTACTATTTAAGTCAATTTCTTATCATGTATAATAGAAAAATCATAAATTGTTTGTAATTTAGATATTTTTCAAAAAAAAATAAATCAAAATAAAAATTTAATTCTTTTGTATTTTAATATAAAAAAACACATACATACACCAAACATAATATTACATTGACTAGATTCTGTGTATAATAAATTTTCAATCATAACTCTATAAGTAGTTTGGTCAACTGGTTTACCCTTTTCATAAAGATATAACTTCTATATTTTAATCATTGGAATATAACTATATTTGGTTCTATCCATATCAAAAAAAATTAAAAGATCAATTATTTTATTTTTTTAAACATATCACTACTAGAAAAACATATTTTAAAATCAGTTTATTTATTTTTAATATCGAAAGTTAACCAAAATAGAAGTAGGAGAAATTTTAAATAAAAGTTTCAATATTAGATTTTTGAAAACTGATATAGAAACATCCAACGAAATTGACACTAAGAATTGTTTAAATGTCTTTTTGGAAAAAATAATTATCAAAAAAACATTCCTATATCGGTTTTTTTATTTTAACTTATTTGGAAAATAATTTTGTTTACCACATATGTTTTATAATCAAAATGATGTGGAGAAAACATGGAAAATTGTGCAATGAATTTTCAACATCTTTTTTCTAGAAAATCCAATTTGGAATGTGACTTTCAAGGATGGTTTTTACTAAAAACCGATGGTAAAAGTCTTATAATTTCATATCATTTAAAATTTTTTCGGAAAACACATTGTGTAATGTTCCAATTTTTTTAAATATTACTGTAATTTTGATCTGAAAAAATTGGAAATTAATATAGAAATAGATAAAATATAAAATAATAAAAAATAGAACAACCATGTACAAAATAATTATTAAATAGAAATTAAAAAAATACTTTTACCAAAATATTAATTTATTAATTTTTAGTTAAAATAGAAATACTAGATAATTTAAAATCTATGAATACTGGAAATATTTTTTTAATCAAATGTCAAATATGGATAAGGTCTTCACCCATATATGACTCAACATCATTGAAAATATAAAATAATAATTAATGAAATAATTTTTAAAAGAATATTATCATGATTTAAAAAAATAAAGAATTAATATAAATAACAGTATCAAATTAATTCTTTAACACAATTTAGATTGTATGAAACCGTAATCATAAAACATAATAACCATATTCCACCATTCATTTGCAATGATGAAATAGTATATATGAAATATTAAATTGGAAATAAAAAATAATTATTATATATATAGGTGGAGAAAATATAACCTATTATAAAATATATTAACTATTAATTTAATATATTTTATTTTATTTGGATTTGATACAGATAAGTGATCATTGTTAATATTTTTACATGGCATGTATTTTACTATCATAAATATGAAAACATGTATAAAAATAATAATTATGAATAAATAAAATACAAATAATAATAAAATAGACATGTTTAATAGTTTTATAGATGTATTATGAACTTCTTAGAATAAATAGAAAAATCAATATAATGTGCATTCATGTAGGAAGAACACACCTAACGTCCAATGACCACTATCATATAAAAAGTTTCACAATTAAAGACATTATAATGAATATCAATTTATAATTATCTTAACCTTTGTTTAAATTTATGGAATAGAATAAAAACTACAAAATATTCATATTTTCTAATCTATCATAAAAATTTGTAACCCTGGCATACTTTTTTAGATATTTTACTGGTATTTAAATTCACTCTGGATATATAAATACATAAATCACAGTGTTCTAATTTTAAAATAGAAGCATCTAAATATACCTAATTAAATAAGTACAATATTAATTGAAGTTATAATCTCTTTTTTTAAATAAGGAAGAAACTCAAAACAAAAATTTACATACATGGAAAATAACATTCACACTAGTATGTTGAGCTCATAAAAAATAATTTCATCTAAAATATTTTTTTTAATATTCACATCAGATAATATCCTCTATATAAGTCATACATCGTTTGAAAGTCTTAAATTCTATCCAATGACGAACAAATCTAGGATAATCTTCTATCAAATTTTAAATACATGAGGTTTATAAAGTTATTTTTTTGTAAACCCTTAGTTTTCCTTTCATTTTTTTTAAATTTGAATACTCTTCTTCAAAATAAATATATGAATAAATTATAAGTAATATTTTCTAAAATTTATATAATATTAAAAAAAACAACACAAACATCATATATAATTTGACAAATATGTATAGTATAATAAATTTAAAAATTACTAAAATAATCTACCACCCTAGTAATCACCTCTATAACTAATTTAAGTAAAAAAATTGATCAATAATTTCATGTACAACTACTCGTATATGCCCGAACTACATTGGCTAGAAATATAAAGAATCTCGCAAAATTTTGATGTCTTTGTATGCTAAAACATGTATATGGGGATCTGCATCACACAACTCATGGTATATGGTTGGGTCCCAATGAGGAGGATTAGGATATAGATCAGTAAGATGGATAATTCGTGATTATAATTTAATTTACTCAAACATATCCTAGAAAATTATTTAATTTGATCATATTTGAACTTATTATGTCATTCAACTAAGATTTTATGGAATCAATTTCAATTTTAGTTAATTTATTACATTGATGACTAAAAAAATCCTTAATGATGACACCATATTCAAATCCTCATAAATATCCAAGGAGTTCTAGATTTCCTAAAGTATTAGCTAGAATGTTCTTTATACCCTTTAAAATAAAAGTCCTTTGAATTTCTTTCACCTGAATTTAATCACTAAATGATAATTTAAAATTATTAATTATATTAATTAGTTTAAAAAATAAAAACCTTTAAGTTAAATAAAAATTAACTCCATACAATTCTTTCTCCAATATTCATATATTGGTCTATAAGATATTTATCATTTTTTCCTTCTTGCTATTTTCTATTTTCATGCGGAGTTAGGGATATGGAGTATCAAGTTTAAACATAATTGAACTTATAATATATTTATCTATTATCAAGTCAACCATTTTTCAATCATTTAATCCTCCATCCAAATATACACACCATATGATAATGTATTGGTGTGTATATTTGCAACTATATATCATAGTGATATCACCTAAAATCATGTCAAATAAAAAAATTTAATATATAATTAGGTAATTTATAAGAATGTTTACAATATGTAATAATTACCATACCATAAATTCTTCATTTTCATTACATTTGGTAAATATTTTCAATGTATCTCAATCTAAAAACCCATACTTGAGGCATGGGTTTTCATTTGGTAAATTCTAAAAAAAATAATTTCTTGTTTTGTATTCAAAATCTCCATATAAGAACAATTACAAAGATTGATATATTTTTTTAATTTACTTCGTTCATGAATATAAAATGTCATATTTAGTTGAATAAATTAAATATTAGTTAGATAAAATATATAATATTATAATAATGAGATAAAACTCAATTTTGATATTTTTCCATTACTAACTCCCATGGATTATCTTTTATAATCTTCTCAATAGACATCTAGTGAGGGTTTAAAATTCTAGTCTAGTGACATCTCTACATGGCTATATAACTCACACACTATATTGAGGTTGAGCCTACTAGGATGTTATCATCATCAAAATTAATATGTATTCTATATTGTCCGTGAGTAAATTAATGTTTTGATAAACATGTAGTCCCACATCAGCCGACACCAGAAAAAATTTCTATTAATTAGATGAAGAAGACTCCACTACAGGACGCACACCTATAGTCCTGAAATTATTATTATTTAATTGAATTATTACATTAATTAAATATTCTTTTTATTAAATATTATATAATATGAGACAAACAGAACAATTCCTAGATAAATGATCATCTTCATCCATGCCCTTTGATAAAATAGAAGAATTTAATGACATTCATTATATGTAAATATTATTAAAATATTCAATATTTAAGAAAAATGATTAAAAACATATAGGAAAGTAATTATTCCACATGTGTTTATGTTTCAAAAAAATAATGATGTCATAATTTTTAATAGTGAAATTTTCAACATGAAATATTAATTATAAAATTTATTTTTAAAATGATAAAATTGATCAAAATTTATAAATTTGAATACAAAAATTTGAAAATGTGTTTATATTTAGGATAATTTAAAGAAAAAAATAAAAAATTATGTTGGGATTTTCAATAAAAAAAATGTGGAACCACAATCATTTAATATATGGTATAACACAACTATCATATACATAATTAACATACATAAAAATGGATATCAAAATAAAAAATGTAATAGTTTATTTACGAACATAAATTTCAAATAAAAATATAAATATTTACATGAATAATTAGAAGTGTAGTTTAGTGTTTTCTGATATCCCTTCATCATGTTTATTTCATGTAACCTGGAATATTCCCAAAATATATTTACTGTTATCATCTAAAAATCACATAATTTATGAATAATTTTCACATAAATCAATGACATCTTCATACTGCTCATTATCCAAATGAAATGTGTTTTTCTTTGGAAATGATAGACCAATAATCATGTGATAAATTAATGAAATATCATATTTTATTCATGTGTGTTTCCATGATAAATGGTTCTTCTTTTCAAATAATATTTTCAAATTAACAAGTGATGATCCATATTATTTATCTTTCACATCATTTTTACTATCATCCAAGTTTCACTTATGTAATTTTACAAGTATATTATAATAATAAATTTACCATATATCCCCATGAACACCAAAATATATCATTGATCTACAAATTTGTTCTTTATTTTTTGATATAAAAAAATATTATTCATCCAGGATATCAATTACCCCACTATTTTCAATTGTACTCATATCATCATGATTTTCATTTTAATATATGTACCTAATAACATCAAAACAATAACATGTGATCACATTAATAGATGTTCCCACTACCAACCATTTAAATATTTTGTATATAGATAAATGAATATTGAGATTATATTTAAACCTATAAACAAATATCTTTTAATGTCCAATCATCAACCAAAATATATCACTATTTTATAACAAACATTAAATCTAAAAATATGTGATTATATAATTTTTGAACCACATATGTGTTGTAAATAATGAATAAATGTGTATGAACCATTTAACCACATGGAATGAAATTTACATTTAATCCATGAATCCATATACCTTAAAATAATACTATCAAATGATGAGATATAGTGAGGCCAATAATTTCCACATCCAAAAAATAATAAATGTACAATTATACAAGCTCTTTTGATTCATATTTTTAAACAATAGAGGCCTCTGGTCAATATATATTTTTAACATATCCCTTAAAAATATATATTCATTCTTAAATATATGACATCTAACATAAAAAAATAGTCCAAAATATTCATACATCACTCTCTAAATGAATCACCAGATAAACCATTATGTCAAAAAATATTTGTGGGATACTTAGTTCTTGTTCTCAAAGCTTAAGTAAAACTTCATTTTACATAACATCTAAAATTTTTGAATCAATGATTTTTCTATAAATGGATTTGAAATAATATAATCTCATAATGTCAATATTTCTTATAGATATTAGAGATATACCATATTGTTCCACCAATTACAGTTTTTTCATCAACACCTAACAGTCATGAGATGTCATACCTATTAATTAAAAACACGTAAATAACACTAAATTTTTCATATTTTTGGAGTTTCCATTGGGTACATTAATAGCATGCATACACTAACCAAAATTAATGTTTTCTATATTTTATATGGTGTATAATGTATGAGAGAATTATTTATTCCCTTTCAGATTGGGATCTATCTCTGAAAATTTTCCAATGGATATCAATTACAATAAACCATAAAATCTATAATTTGTTCCTTCTATGTCAAACAAAGTTCCCATAAAAAACAATCCAATGTGTTTTTATCAATTTGAATAAATTCAATGTTATTTTTCTCTCTAAAAATATCCAATAAGTATATTTGAAAAACAAAATCTTTTATACTAGATATTTTTTAATGACCATAACATGCATTCATTCAAATTTTGAAATCAATATTTATTAGAATTTTATAATTTTATTCATCCATGAATGGTTGTGTGGGGAGATTATATTCATTTATACCATTAAATAATTCTTTCAATCTATTTTATGGATGGTCAATTGACTAAAAATATTCAATGTCCCATGTACTTTGTCTTTCTTATATTTAGTAATGTATAACATAACCTTTATTCATCACAAATTGTAAATGATTGGTGTCCCATTAAATTGTATCTATATAAGTTTCCATATCCAAGAAATATTTTTTTGTGTGAAAATTATCGTTTTTTGAAAAATAAGATACTCTTTCATATAAAAATAAAAACATTTCCACATATATCCCCCCATATAGGATTCAAATAAATAATTAATGGTGAAACATATGAATGAATATTTTTTCCGATATTTTTTTATCTAGAAATCAACTTGATCATTATAATATATTTTTTATACGTAAGTGTCTATGTGGATAAGTTTTAAAACAAAAATAAAATAGGTCATGGTCTATGTTTTTTACTATGGTCCCTATATGGATTCATTTCGTCTATTAAAAAAATCACATTATATCATTTCTCAAATCTATCCCAAAATCATGAAATAACTTATCATATTTATTCCACTATTGTGAATCATTAGGGTGATGTAACTACGAATTATATATGTTTCCAAAAGTATGAAATACTACAATTTTATTAATTATTAGAATTTGAAAAATATATTAATCATTTGAAAAATTATTAGAGGTTAAAAAATTCTATTAGCTTGATGTTTGATAATGGTACCTAGTGATGAATCAGAGATAACATTTTCAACCATATTATATCATGATGTACAACATTTAGGATATTTTTATAAACCTTCACATTCCGACCTACATAAAACACAATAACTAAGGAAATCAAGTATATCTTCATAACCCAATCCCATTAGGAATGATATTTTCATTTAATCATTACTGGATCTCAGAGGACCATTACCTTCTATACAAATCACATTATAATTTTCTCAAAATTCAAATATACAATTTTTACTCCAACAATTTCATACATTCGTTAATGAAAATCTAATAACAGTTTATAATAAATATTTTTTAGAGAACAAAGAGAATGATTTTCCCTTAGAATTTCCAGACGATCATTAAATAGTTTTTAGGGTTTTAATTCCTACAATACAAATTAATTCTTCAATTTGACCCAATGTCTAAATATTAATATTTTTCACCAATAATATATGTTATATTTTATATTATTACACCTTTCCATATCATATGCATGTAACTATGGTTAAAACCATTGAAAATGGGATAACCATTGAATTCCCTATAATTTAACATTCTCATATTCAAACACATCACACATCGACAAAAAATAAAATATTAATTTTAATATTTCATTTATCATATTCTATGAAATCATTAACTCTATATTCATATTCATTAGTGGTTCTTCTTAAATTTATCCAATTATAAAGTATTAATTAACTAAAATAAAAATATTAAGAAGGTACTATTTTAAGACATAAAAAATTTTAAAATATATAAAAATAGTTAAATTTTAAACAATCAAAAAATTAATAAAAATAATTAATTATTGAAAACTATTTGATTATGAAAAACTCTTATACAAAATGATAAAAAAAATATCATTGAATATTTTACAATACAAATGATTAATGATATAAAAAAAATTAAAATTGAAACTTTTTTACATTTCAAAACATTAATTTATATCATAAAATGGATAAAAATTTAGAAAAAATAACTATAAAAAAATTAAACAAAGGTCATTATATAGGTATTAAAATATTTTAAATGAAATTCAAATTGATGAAAAATACAAAATTTAACTAAAAGGCCGATAATAATGATAAAATGTTTTTAAATGGAACAAATTATAAATAAATTCAGTAATAATAACTAAATTACATTGATATACAATTTAAAATCACAAAAAAAAATTAATGATAAAATAATTAATAGAAAGAAATATAATTTATGAAAAATGTTTAAAAATAAATTCATTAATCAAATTTATAAATATTAAATAATTAATTTGGAATTCCAAATAAAAAATTAAAATTTAGTGGTTGATGAGAAAAATAAATCCTAAATTTTTATGATCTCACTTTAATATAATGGAAATAATTTGAACATTACAAGATTAGTGAAAATAATTTGGAAAAAAATATCAAAGGTACCAAAAATTATAGTGGAAAAAAATTATAATATTAACAATTTTATAAACATAAAAAAACATTAATAAAAAAAATTATAACTGATTTTAAAATTACTGAACAAATGTAAAAGGATAAAAAAAATCTGCATCTAACAGATACCTAATATATCACTAAAAATAAATAAATAAAATACAAAATTTGTAGAATTGTTATGTGAAATTGAACCTAAATTATGATGAACTCACTCAAAGATTACAAAAAATGATAATGTTTTAAAACAGAAGAAAAATTATTGAACAAATAATGAAAAAAATAACCAATAAAAACCTTTAATAGTTTTTACTGGTTGACAGTAATTGATCAATGATCAGGAAATAATGATGAAGTATAGAAAATTTAATGGAATATTGAGAAAATATGTTTAAAATAAATTAAGGTAGAGGATTTATGGAATTTAAGGGTCATCAGTTTCCACCAGGTGTCATTGTCAATCAATATAATAGAGACTTCAGTGGAAAAAAATTGGGTTTAAGGGGATTCATCTAAAATCAGTTATTTAGAAACTTATATTAAAAACATAAAGCTAATTCAACTGCTTCATCTAGTGCATTCCATTCTTATTTTGAAAAATTTAATAAAAAAAAAATAATTTTAACTCACCCACTAATATCATTTTGAATAAATTCTTCATCAATTATAAAAAATGCATTGCACAATAACTTTTTAGATGATACAATAATAATATCATCAATAAAAATTTGAACTACCAAAACATGTTGAGAAAACCATTTTATAAATTAGGATGGATCGACTTTTCATTTTGAAAAAAAATAAGAAATAAGAAAACTCTTGAATATATCATTTCATACTCTATGGGATAGTTTTAAACCATAAAAATATTTTTCTAATTTGAAACATGATTTCAAATATATGGTTTTTCAAATATAGGGTTTTGTTTAGAAAAAAACATCAAAATTATAATTATTAGTAATGAAATGATTACACCAATTTGATATAGTCCTAATCTCAAATTTCATGTATAAGAAAGCATCATTATTATAGATTCATGACATATTAGTGGAGAAAATGATTTTCTATTGTGAAAAAATTCCTTATTAATATAGCCCTGTAAAACTAGTCTACATATATTTCGATTTATTATTCTAGACAGGTCAATCATGTTTTAAAACACACACTTATAACAAATGGTTTTGATACCTTTAGGTCTTTAAACTAGTTCATATACTGTGTTTTTTCAAACTAATTCTCCTCTTTATTCATATCCATTGACATAAATTCATCATCTGTAGACTTAATCATTTTTCTTACATTATGATGTGAAAAAAATTATTGATGTTAAACATTCTTTCGAATAGATAATCTAGTCTTAGAAATGCAATATAGATCTCCAACTATTACATCTAAAGGATAGTGTTTTTGAGAACAAATTGATATAGAGATAGATTTACTTGGTACATCTTTATTATCGAAGAAATATATTTTAAAAAATAATTCGACACTAAATGAATTTTCTATAAAATTATTTATATAACCATCATATGGCTTAGATGAGGTACTAATATTCATGTTTGAAATTTCATCCTCTTGGTTTGGTGAATAAATTTTTGGAATATATTGATCTCTTCCACCAAATATTATATATATAAATTTTCAAATTATTTTTTATTTTTTGTTAAAAACCTTATATGATTTACAGGGAGTATAATAACCAAGGAAAATTACCCTATCACATTTGGAATCAAATTTGAATAATATTTATTTTTTTCATAATAATGAACTCACTGCCATAAACTATAAAATAATTAAACTTTTATTAATATATACAAATAATAGGTAATTCTCTTCAAAATATTTCTAATAATAACCCTAGGGATATTATTTTATGTATCCTTGATAACCCATTACTTAAAATAAATATATAGGACCTACTCAATGGTCACAGTCCCAAAGATCATTGGAAGAGTCATATTCCTTATTTGGATAACACCATTCTTTTTAGAGTCCTAGAAGAAAAAAATTAGTGATTATAGACATGTTGTGTGCATAAGGTCTCATAATATAAATTTTTATTCTCATGGTCATGATCGCTTCTTACGGTATTAATAATATCTACACTAATATTTTTAACATATTTTACAATATTTTTGAAAATGGGAACAATATTCACAATAGTGAGTGAAAAAATAATAAACAATTATGTTTGGAAAATTCATCAATAATAACATATTAAAAATGATTCAAATTTATGATAAAAGCTATATAAGGTCCAAAGAAGTCCATGTTAACCCAGTCTAGGGGTTAGGAAGTTGAAAAATTTTCCTCAATTTTAAATTAAATCATACATTTTTCCTTCTTAATAGGGATTCTGGATTTTAAATTATATTTATTAGATATTAGGATGACTCTTCATTAACAAATTACATTTAATATTTCTATTTTTAGGTTGGTTGATTTTTCATAGTATCCCATTCCACCACCATGATTCCTTGTGAATGAAATTTAAAAAATAATTTTTTTTGAGAAAATAAATAATATAAATCAATTATATATACATTCATACTACATTAATTATTAATGAATAAAATTTTCTTAGAATCATTTATTATTCCATTACTTTTTTCATTCATCACTTCATAAACATAATCATGATTTTTTATTATAATCATATTATTTTTTAAATTTTTAATAAATAATGCTTCTAAAATTAATATTGAATATGAGTCACTAATTTAGACAAGCCCTATTGTTTTACCATTGAATTATCCACTATAAGGGACAAGTCAACCATCAACTATTATAAGGCTCTAGAATGGTGAGTTTCCTATAGTATTGTGTTTGAAATATCCACCATCTACATATACCAAAATATTACTATAACCATTCAATATTCATTACTAAACACATTTATAAAATAAATTATTTTGATAACCAATAATTCATGGGATCAGATACAGAATAAATATGAGTTTCTTTAAAACCAATATGTTTAACAGGTTTACCATTATTATAATTAAGACAGTTACAAATTCAAAAAATAGATCCACTAAAATATTTACATTTTACTCAATTGTAATAGATTTATCATGGAATAAATATATTCTTATAAATTTATCATTGATTGGTCTAGTATAATACATTAGTTGTGTACTTGGGTGAGGTTTGTGTACCCATCATTGTGATAATGGTTTCTCACCCATTATAAAATCATTCAAGATCCATTTTGAGTTTCTCATTTAATATTTTTTGTTTATTTTCATCTTTTAATATATGGTATTTATTTTCCTATTCTACCACGAGATCATATTTAACATGAAAAGATATTGCATATTGTTTCCCCATATTCTATTACATATCTCAATGTACATTAACATTTTCTTCTATGATATTACAATATTCAAATATATCTTGAGTGGAAACTTTTTTATCATTACTTGAATCTATCAAGATACTATAAATATGGTGTGGAGATATGGTATTTATTAACAAATATGTTTTTATCATAAAATAAATGTTTTTTCTATAAACCGTGTTCTCTCTACCTGAATCATAGTCATTGGAACTATCCTTAGAGGTGATCTTATGGGGATTTCATATATTAATTTTATCATTTTTCATTTTATTAATATTTATTACTTTACTTTAATTTATGAAATTTATATTTGATTTAACCATGCCTCTTATTACATAAAAAATCACTTATCTAATTAATTTTCCTTTTTTCCATATTCCTCTTCTGTCATATTATCCTCAATTGATTGATTTTATAAATTATTTATTCTTCCTATATAATTCTATAAATTTACTAGCTAGGTTACCATATCTTCATCACTATCAATGGGTACCTATATATAACATGAAATATGATCATTTATTTTATCATTAATTTTGGAATAAGTTTTTTTGAATGAAACTAATTTTCTCATTTTGTTTTATGTTCTTCTTTGTAAACATTCAACTCATCAACTCACATCATGAGTATTTAAATCATATATTTCACTATACAATTTCCTATATAAAAAGTCTCTAGAATGGAGATAGAGAATCCTCTCTATCATTAAGGTAATCCTTGCATGAGTCTCATTACTTGATCATTATCTATAATTTTCATCACAAATATAATCACATTGATAACAATTTCATTGAAACTAAGATACATATTAGAAAATAATTCATCAATTTACATCATTAAACTAGACAATTTAATACTTTTTATATTTAGTATCAATTTTTAAAAAATATATTTAATTAGGAGACACAAAAAGTGTATCAAAAATTTAATAATAATATAATCATGTAGATATTATATTGAGCTCACATTTACCTAATATAGAATATAACATATTAATTTGTTTTTAATTAAAATAAAAAGTGATCATATTGGAATATATACTACTAAGTATATCATCATATTATTTTTCATATATTTCTACTATTTTAGTACAAATTTCATATCACATACTCTTAATATGTATATTCATATTAATTTTCCATTAATCAAAATTTCTATAGTTAAATCAGGTGATATCTTTTTAGTAGCCCCATAAATCTTAATATCACCCATAAAAATATAAATTTATAATAAAAAATATTTTTATCTTTTTGGATAAATCAGGATCTATGTTAATAAAAATAAAATTTCCATTCATTATAATTGTTGTTCGTAGTGGTCAACTCAAGAGAGGGGTTATTTTAGATTCCAATTAAATATTTTGTTTAGAAATATTTCAACTAAAACCAAATTTTTTTAAAATTTCCTAATTAATATAAATAGTTGATTTATATAATTCAATGTTTTCTAAATATTTCAAAAATATCTCAATAACATATTCATTGAGACAATTTCAAAATTACATTAGCTTTTGAAATTGATATAATTACATTAAATATAGAATATACCAAACATAGAATTAAAAAATATCAATGTATTTTTTGGATATGTAATTTTTCCAACAAATCTAGTTGTTTCAAAAACATAGTAAAAATGAAAAGAAATCACATGATAGAATAAAAAAAGAGGTGTACTCTTAATCCATGATTTAACACTCTCTATTAGGCAATCACCCATAGTTATAACATTTATTAATGAATAAACTGATCACCATCCAAGATTATTTCCTATGAAAGAACTACACATAGAAATTCTATTATACACATACCTATGTCCATAGTTATACATAAGATAAATAATGTAGAGGAATTAATGAAAAAGTATATAACACTATTTAGTACAAATATAGATCATGTCCTATTGAACATAATACCTAAATTAAACCAAATAAATGTTAATCTATAACATAGAGAGATTAAAATATCAGATATGATAATTTTTATCTGACTCAGTCTAATCATCTTTTTGTATTAATCCTCATGAAATGTGTAATTAAAAAGCTCCAATCGAGGGTTTCCCTGAGTGGTGAGAAAATTATATTTTCATGAAATGTAATTGTATGTCCTATATGTATCTCTATGTAACATGTTAATATATTAATTTTTCTCTCAATTATATTATTCCCATGAGTGGATATAATTATTTAATTGAACCATCTCTAATTAGACATAGGATGATATTCACAATTTAGTCCCCTTTCTCATTTTAAGCATTAAATGAAATAATAAATAATAAATTTCATAAAATATAGTCATTGTAAATTTGAATATGCATCATTTTTTATGATATACATGGTAAATTTTTCATCACATCGATATGATAAATTTGGATTATAGTAACTAAGAAAGATAAATTTTCATGGTTTCAATTCAAGGACTCTAACCTCACTATTTCTTTTTATTCATTTAGTCGCATTATTTAATCACGTTGTGACATTATAACTTCTTAGAGTCACTTTATTTATTCATTAAATATCTACTATTCTTATTATATTCACTTATTTAAACCTTTAAACATCTTATTTTCTTATTACGGTCACTTATTTACATAGTATGGGAAGTTAATTTCTTCATGTGGTATGTTTATCTCTTGATTCAGTAACTTCACTTCTCTTTGTGGTGGATTCATTTTTTCTCATTGTCTCTTCATTAATTCTTGATGTAGATTATTTTCATCTTATATTATTTTGAATCCTATAAGTGGTGAGTCCACGAATCAGAAAAAATTAGCAACTCGGACACATGATCACATGATTGTTCATGCAATCTCTTCGAATTCAATGCGTAGTCACTTCTGCAAGGTCACTTGACTTTCAAAGCCAGTTGAACTTATTTATGAGGTATGTTTCCATAGTCTCTTTAAGAATTATAGATTTGTTATAATTTTTTATTGAAAATATATGAATGTCATAATACAAGAATTTTATTAAAAAAAGAAACATGAATTTGGATCATAAAAATAAGAAGGAGAAAGACTAATCCAAATCAAATATTAAATATTAATAAATAAAAATATATGATGATAATATTAATATATTATTATTTTTTTGTGTCTGAATATATAAAATTCAATTAATTATATATATGTGTGTGTGTGTGAATTTATTATATGATATGTTATGTGTAAATATTTATATAGTAAAATATTATTAATCAATATTGAAATATTTATTGTTTGATATATATAGGTCAAATATAAACCAAAAATAACATTGATATTATAAAATATTGTTAAATTTAAATTAATATCTACTAGTCAATATTTTAATTATTAATAATTATTAATGAAAATTTATATAATTTTTTCAGTGAATATATTATATATTATGTTTAAATGCATTTTTATATTATATAAAAAATAGTTTAGAATATTTAATATATTTATATTTTAATATAAATTTGTTTTTAATTTAAATATGATATTAATGAAAATTTATATAATTTTTTCCGTGAATATATTATATATTATTTTTAAATGAATTATTATATTATATAAAAAATAGTTAAGAATATTTAATATATTTATATTTTAATATAAATTTGTTTTTAATTTAAATATGATATTAATGATAATTTTTCTATAATAATATCAATTTCTATCAGTGCTAAAACACACTCTAATAATGGTTGCAATTATCAATTCTGGTTAAATGAAATAATAAATATATTTCAAATTGATTCAAAAAAACGTGCTCATAAATGTGGTGCTTTTTATAGTGCATTTTTAAAGATGGTAAAGATATAATTTATTAGTTTTTTAACAAGAACTGATAACACCACAACTTTATTAGTTTATTTTTTATTACTAATGAAGGATGCTTCACAATATTCATGATTCAATACTAGTGATAGTTTTTTGAAGATAGTGAAAAAATGGGTCATTTCCTATTAGTATTCTACAATTTAATGTCTTTTCCAATGTATGTTTGATATAGACATAGATAAAGGGAAAATAAGTTATCCAATGATCTAGATAGACGATTCACCCTATTGTAACTAGTAATATTTTTATATTAATTTTATTGTTTTATTTAATAATAATATTATTATTAGTAAAAAGAAATTTACTAATAATAATAAATAGTGCTAGATAAAACATAATATTAATTTAAAAAACTAATATAAAAAATTATAATACCCATCACTAAAATTTATATTCGTTTATCTAATAGAAAATGTATTGGTCGAGAGATGTCTTTTTGTGACTCTCGACTGATTTCTCAGTCACATTTTCAAATGATAGAGAGGACTAATTTCATCAATTAGAGGTGGGAGAATAACATTTATGGTAGAGGTGACAAACAAGGTACTGATCTAGAGTGGAAATATCTCATCATCCATATTCATCTTTAGATTTGGGAATGTTCCATCATCCCAATCATCTCTTATTGTTTTCTACATTAATATTTCACATCGATCATTGATCAATCATTCAATGGCAGTCTATTTTGTTTTTTTATGGGTGAAGGGTTTTAATATGATACATAGGAAAATCATTGGTAAGCTGGTCCTATAATTATAGTAGATGATGGGACATGTGACACATGATACGGGATGACAGTATTTTGTGGGGGTGACTGTGGATAGTGATGAAAATGGAAAGAGTAGATTCCTAAATCTTGTTGAGAAATGTTAGGGTGTTCGCAGTGGAAAAGTTGTATCATCGGGTATGAAGGATCATTTGGCAGTGCAGTGTTTGGTATAATCTCTTGGAGTTGAGGGGTTTTACGACTATTGTATCTAGATTTTTGGGGTGTTCTTGATTTTTTTACAATTGTCATTGTTCTATTGAAATGATTTTGGATATTTTCCATTGTGGAATTAGTTCATATTTTATTCAGTCATTTTGCATCTTCTAGAACATTGGGTCTAGAATTGTCTGGTCTTTTAATATTTATTTGGTCCCCCTAAGCTAATAATGAATATTTTTCCTATTTTATTTATTTAATAAATTTATCGACCCCAAATCCTTTCATTTTTTGAAAAATATAGAAATAAATAACTTATTAATAAAACACTATAAATATACAAAAGATACTAATATATTTAAAATTTCAAAATTAATTAATTAAAATTTTGTTAAAATGAATCAGTGTTCTATGTGATTTCTATGTGTATCAAATCACCCACACATAAATTTTTTTCTCTTGTAAAATATAATCAAATATAAATACACTAATTCCCATTGAAAAAACTATACAATTAACTGTTCATATTTTCAATCCTTTTACCTATAAAATATATCGATTCATTAACTCTCATAATTTTCAAATACAATTTCTATTCCCAACTTATTTATTTTAAATAAAGTATCGATATACATGCTTAATGTTACTAACCATTTATAACTTTCATCACCCAAGAAAATTTCATTTTAATGTTAACACAATACTCAACCACATGAATGATTTACAAATTATTTCCATGAATTTAAAACCATCACATTTGAAAATCAAAAGATTGATCAAATTTTGGGGACTTGACAATGGATATATTCTATGGTCATTTGAAGGTGGGTGTTAAAATATTTTTAAACATCATTGAAAGAATTAGGGTTTGTTATTCAAATATAATAATTCAAACTATAATTCCATTTATCTCCCAAAAAATATCACTCCCATATTCCTCTAAATTTACTAATCCCGAAGAATATAATATTACCAAAACTGATAAGATAAATTTGGGTAGAAATGATGAATTATTTTAGATGAAGTATGTATTTTAGAATTCGGGTAAATATTCTAGTTAAAAATAAATAAAAATTAATAAATCCAGGTATACTAATTTATGTTACTAAAAAAGAATATATAAGGAAATTATATTAGTTCAATGTCAAAAAAAATGTGTTTGGGAAATAATATGATATAAACATCATATTTGTAAAATATATTATATCCTAATGAACTAACATATACTCTATACACCTCTCTCACTCAATTATTTTAATTCCACTAACTATAACAATAATCGATTTTGTGATAAAAATTTATATGTAGTTTTTCTTTCTCTAGTAGGTAAAATTTTTTATATCACAACTTTTTGATATGATTCAAAACCCAACAGGAAAATTATATTTATTGAGAGTCACAACATGAATGCCAAATTCTTTTATGAGGTGAAACAAAGAACATATATTCTTTTAGAATGATAAAACTATAATCTATTTAATTTATAGTAAATATATAAAAAAGAATATTGCAATGGTGGAAACTGGAAATAAAAAAATGATATTCATGAAGCTGTTTGGTATCTTCAAGATAATGAATAGCATTTTGAAGATCACTTATGATCCAAAATATGATAGTAATTGTAGTACCAAAAAATCCAAACTATTTTAACTAATATTTATATAATAGTTTTCATCATTTTATCATGATTTAAATGTATAGAAAACATCACCAATGGTTATTTAATGATGATCCATGATCATATCTCATGGGTTTCTTAATTTCTATTCTCCCACTAAACTTAAAAAGAGTTTCCAATTTGGATATCATTACTACTTATTAATCATAAATTAGGCATGAGAAAAATAAAATTTTATATAAGATAAAGATAATTTTTAATGTACTCACTAAATCATATATATGTTATTCACATTAATAAAATAGTTTTTATGAATAATATTAAACATCCATCATCGAACCGAGCATGGTTGATGTCAAAATAAATCAAACAATTTATCTACATCATAGTATACATAATTTGATCATTTTAACTATAGTTTTCTAGCAACTATCTAACAATCTCTAACATGACATCCCCATTTTAAGGTTTCCAATTTATCATAGGTACAATCCAATCTAAAAACATTCTTCTAAATAATCTGGACTAAAATCTCATACTATTTTGAAATCCATATAAAAGAATAAATATCATGTCATATTGTTTTACCATTTCATAAAGTTGGCACACTTAATATACATGATATATAATGTTAAACCATATTCACATTACATAAATGTAAACTATTATCAATTTAAATACAATTAATTTAAGCTAGAGTCAATGTAACTCATTATATGTATATGGGTATAATACTTCTATATTTATGTAACATATTGATTTTTATAAAGGAGAAAACAACAAAAATATAGAAAACATTTTTAACGTTCTTATATGTATTGGTGATACATATTCCAATTGTGATAATTTTATTACATATAGAAATATATTAGTAAAATTAATAGCTAGATTCACATATATAACATGAATTTATCCTAAAGGAAACATCTTAGTATAGTAGAATTATTATTTAATCACAAAACATAAAAACTCATAATAAAATCATTAGAATAAAAAGTTATGACTAAAACATAAATTTTGTAAGAATATATATTTATATAAATGATTAAATGTGTGTTATTTAAATTATCAAAACCAACCCATGGAGCCAAATATAATTGAATAATATATATTTCACATAAAATATCCCTTTGTATATGATACCAAACCGAACTATTAATTCTATGAAATATCACCCTATTATTTAATATAACATAAAATCAATAAAAAAATTTCTATAACTATGAAAATATTTTAATTAAATATTTCCATTAAGAAATATTATTTCAACAAAATTTTAAACTAATGGACATCTCCCCAAAAACAAACTTTTTTATAGAATAATACAATATTAAATAAAAACAACCAATATCCCCCAATATAATTTATTTTAAAAAGTATTGAAGATTTTTCAAAACATCAACAAACTTATCTATTTAATATTTGTCATAAACTATATAACATTAAGCAAAAAGATGAGAAATAAAAAACCAAGATAGTTTTAAAATAGATAAGTAACATAAATTAATGTATAAAAACAATACCAAATATCAAATTATATATAAATAAAAGTAATAATATAAAAAAAATATTATTTACATAAAAATAGTATTACACCATTCAATATAGCTGAAATGTTATCTTATTAAAGTAATAAAAAATAATAATATTTTACTCCTTGAAACAAAATCTTCATCACATCAGGTTCTCATTTTATTATCTAAAACATCATAGAATTAAGAGTTTTGGAAAAACTATCAATAATTTAATTTTTTTTGAAATAAATTCCACTACAAATTCACCTTTATTCACATGATATCATATAAAAAACATCGAATGAATAGATTTTTCGAATGAATATTTTAATGTTAATTTTTATTTTTATATTGGAGAAATATTATCACAAAATATAGTCATCTTATCAAAAAAATTGTTAAACTCAGTTAATGTTTGTTTTCTGCATAGAAATTGTTCACAAAAACTAGTAGAATAAATATAATCTCCCACATTTATAGAAAATGAAACTGGTAATTCCATCTTATAGATTATAGAAATTAAAATTATTCCATTTAAATTACACATATTTGTTTTACTTTTTATATCAATCCTAATGCCTCCACATTAAAAATCAGAACATGATAGAAAATTAAAACATTTTTATTTGAATAAAATAAAACAATATTAACTTTTATTTTGATATATCAAATTTATTTTTTAAATATCCATTAAATGGATTTTCATCATATTATATTAATATCTTATATACATGAATGTTAAAAACATTATATCGTGCCTAAATATAGTTAAATAAAAAAATATCACAAAATTAATATAAGTATTTTATTATCTATAGATAATCAGGATTCATCCAAATTGAATTCATAGTTAGTATAAATTTTTGTTCTATATCATTTACAAGAGTAATTATTAAACCTTTTAATACATTCTTTTTAAGACATATGTTTTTTAAAAAAAATCCATATTTTCAATGAAATATTTGAAGGGAAAAAATTATATTATTTAACCCATTAATATAATATAAAAATTACTTATCATTAATTTTTAAAATTCACGAGATAACTAATTACATGATGAAAAGGATACAATATCCTCTATATATTTATATATAAAAAATTATCATTTTAAATCCTTTTAATAGTCAACGTTAAAACAACATTTCCTTTATTAAAACAATTATTCCACAAAAAAGATATTATATCTACCATGCTTAAGAATATTTCTTGATACCATATAATCATTTTAACAGTTTGAAATATGATTTTAAATGTTTTCAAGCTCTAATCCTGATAAAGGTTTAACAAAATCATATATATAGAATTACAACATTTAAAAATAATTTTTCTATATCCAATTGAAAAAATTATTCCGATAATATAAATATATATAAAAATAATCCCAACCTTGAAATTAAATCTAAGTAATCCAAAAACTAAAATATACCTTAATAAAAAATCATAATCATGTATAATAGATTTATTTTTTTACAAAATTTATGTTATTTATAGAAAAATCAAAATGTTCCTCAAACTTTATTATCAATAGAAGTTTAAACATAAAAATATTTTTTATTCCATATTAATATATTATGTTCATCATGCATGGAAACAATATAAATAGTATATTTTACAGAACCATTAGTAATATTAGGTATAAAGCAATAAAAAATTTATTAGAACCATGATAATTGATAATAGATTTTCTAGTTTGATTTCCAAATTCAAAATTCAAAATTTATTTTCCTAGAGTGTGATCATCAAGAATCATCTACACATTATTTTCTAAATGGGAGTATATTCGATCCTCATTAAATAAGACATTCTTATTTTGATGTATATCTTCATCAAATTTAAATTGTTTAAATTACTCTTAAAAAGTATCTAAATATAAATTGTACATTACATGTTTTCCTTCATAAACAATTATAGATTATAATTATACACTCTATAATACGTACTCTAAATATAATATCCTGGAAAATTTCCTCCATCACTATTTGAAACAAAATTATATAAATTTTCAATTTTATTTGAATTAATAAAAATGACACATAATAAATCTAAAAAATATTTTTACCCTTTCATCCATTAAAAAATTCCTAAGGGATTTTTTTAAATAATGGTCTAATAAAAATTGAATATAAAACATAAAAAACTAATTAATATATTAATAACACAACAATTTTAGTATATTAAATTATTTATGCGGTTTTCTATAAATTTCAATAATGGTTAAATCTTTGTTTTCTATAAAAAAAATTATGTGTGGATTTGATGGATTATAAAAGTTTGGAAAATATCAATTTTTGTTACAAAAAAAGTAAAAAACTAGACTAAACAACTCAACTCCTATATAACATCATATTAAAATTATATTATTAACATTTTGATATTAAAAAACCATATATAAATAAATATATCATGATATTGTTCCTTATTTATTATATATTAAATAATTCCATAAAAACCAACTATGATCATTTAAAATTGTAAACATATACATTATTTATCACAAACTAGAAGTTTTAAATCGGTTGAATAAATCAAGATGTAAATGTATCAACATTTTATTTATATTAGCATAGTTAAATGATCTAAAAATTTCTCTATGTTTCCAGTCATTCAAATATAAATCAAAGAAGAATTATTTATGATTATTTTATATATAAAACCTTACAAATTATAATAATTTTATTTGAAAACAATTCTTTACAATAACCATTAATCATTCCTTATGAATAATATCTAAATTTTAAAAATCCTTAATTAAATGATTTAAATTGTAGAAATTAGGAAATATAACCTTTCTATATCTAAAATCGTATTTTCAATTAAAAATTTATTTTTTAGGATCCTAAAGAATATTTCATGAATTCAGTAAAGTATTTAGTTTTGCAGCTATATTAATTTGGTTCTAATATGAATAATAATAGAATTATTAGGTACTTGGATATATTCTATGAATTTATTAATGTGTAATGTAGAAGTTAAATTCTTTGAGATAAAATAATTTTCCCCCAAAATTGGTTAAATCTATGATGACATTCATCAATATAGTAAAATTTTATTCTACACATAAAACATGTGACATTTGAGAAACATCATTCTGATATTTTAATAAAAGAATTATTTATTCATTCTTGTCAATTAATCTTCATACCAAGAACTGGTTCAATTTTTTGTTTCATCATAAAAATTATTCTTTCATAAAATCCCATTCTTTGTACAAAAATAGATACACATTCTATAATAATTTAAATTTTATCTTCAATTATTTTATATTCATTTTGAGTAGCATCAAGATCATAAAAAATGTTTACATATGGAATTGAAGTTGTATTTCAATTTTTTCAGTTTTGTTTATTGATATTATTACAAATTTATCCATTTGAGTTATATATGATAGGTTTTTTATGATCATCACAAAATAATTTCTAGAAAAATTGAACCCAAAAAATACATGAATCATTTTAAACAAATCAAATGTGAAAAAATATCAGAAGAAAATTGCATAAAATTACAAACCTCAAATGCTTGAATATCACCATAATTAATATTCTTCATTGATACATAATGTTTTCTAATGGACATGTGAAGTGGTGGATGTATAGTTTCTACCTCCATGAGATGACCACGAGTTGGTATGTCCCTAATCAATTTTTGATTAACTTCCACTATATTAAAATTTAATTTTTTGAAGAATAATGTATTTGTTATTAGTAAATAGTGTCTCACAAAATAAATAAGATGGTATAACATTTTCTTATATATCCATAAATAATGATATTCATAAAATGATGATTGTTGTCCATATGTAACAACTCATGTTCCAACATATGGTATCCATGGGATTAGTATTGTTGGTTTTAAATCATTAAACACATCATTTAATGAGTGTCTCATCCATAAAAAACATTCTCTTTGTTTTAATATTAATGAACCCATGTTATGGGTCTATAAAATAAACACATACATCATATTAAATCCTAAAAAGTGATTTTTTAGTTGTCAATCATGGGTTCCATAGGCATTAGTGTGGAATTATGCATCTCATTTTAGTTCCCATCCAATAATCTCACATGGTCACTAAAATCCCATGAGAAAATTAAATAAATATTTATAAATATTTATAAGCCTATCCATGCATTTTATAATACATTTTCGTCAAAAATAACATTAATTTAGAACATACAACATATTCTAAATCACTCTCCATTTTAAGGGCCTAAAAGTGTGTCACTATTGGTCTTATTTGTGTTGAAAAGAAAATGAAATATCAGTTTCATATATGTTAGAAATGATTCACCTCCTAAAGAGGGTCAATTCAACTTAAGCTAATCTAGGGATCTGGTGTGGTTTCCATCAAACATACTCAAATATCTATAGGATCATTTCCAATATAATATATAATATATAAATCAGGTTCATGAAAATATTATTCATTTATCTAATAAATTTAGTGACCACTAGACACAAAACATGTCAATATAGAATAAGCCACCTCATCATTTCATGATTCTTAAAAATAGACTAACCATGTCGACAAATACATAAAGTTTCATACATATAAATGTTTATATAATCACATAACTCTCATCTAATTTGTTGAACACATCATATAAGTCCTAAAAAATAATTTTTATGTTTTTCTTCTGTCCAATTAAATGCAGGACCATATGTCATTAGTTTCCATAATGGTGTAAAACCCTATGTCAATTACATTCTAATTGATGAAATTATCAAAAACATACCAACCCAACTCTATTCATACACGTTAAAATTTGGAATTGTGAAATTATAGTATCAATGTATGAAGGTTCTCAATCAATATATCTCACTAAAAATTATTATGAATGATTATTTATAAGAATACAACCCAATGTATACGAATGAATATTTGATATTATATGGTATATAAATTTGTGGATATAACCAAGTAATGTTTCTGATCATATTACCTAATGTATCCCATAATTATATCTCAAGTAAAAATCTTTCAAATTAGTTGAAGACCCTATTAATGATAATCTTAATGTATCTTCGCATACAAAAAACATCCATTGTGATCATTGATAAGGAATAACTCAAAGTCTTAATTTTATTGTATTTAATCATTCAACTAGTCATCTAAAAAAATATTATTTCATATAAGAATTAATAATATTGTAATATTTCATATATTATTTTGACATGATACATTAAAAACTATTAAAACCACTCTATCATTCTTATAATAGCTAGACATTTTACATGACCCTCATGTTGTAGCTATAGGGTTAAATTCATCAACATATCCACCACTTTATCCATTGTGGTGATTAATTTTATCTTTAAATGTTCCCTCCCATTATTATCTCATATGTGTTTTTATTTTTATAAGACTCAGATGGTGCATTGTGGGACCATGTTTCTTTGTCCAAAGAAATATCTCCATTGTTTCCATAATATATCTCAAATACTCGCTTAATTATATGAATCACTATATGTTTCTTAATTAACTTCATGAAAAATATATATTCTTATAAAATATCTATTTTATTGAAGTACTCTAAATCTAATTTAAAGATAAAAATTTTGGCCTCTGTGGATATTTTATTATTTTCGACTTCATAATCAATGAAAAACAGGAATCCAAAAAATATTTCATTTCAACTTGGTATTATTTAAAAACTCACTTCTATTTAACATTCATTATAGAAGTCATATTCACCAACAAATAATATATCCTTCAAAATTATCATGTACATAATAATGTTATTCATACAAATCGGGTGGCACTCATTTAGAATAGAATGTTATCTACTAGTTATACTAAAATCATAATAGGCATTGGGTCATGTAAAAACCATTTTATGAATTATAAATATTATGAAATACACATAAGTAATGATATACTTAATTTTAAATATTTTTATTAATAAATGTTTTTCATAATATCAATTCCATTAAAACCAGTGAAGTGCTCTTTTTTGAGTTTTACATGCTAAACTGCATTATCACATTGCTAATATATGTGTTTTGACTTAGACCAATAATAACCATAGATTCATTTATATAGAAATATCAACCTAATATATTATAATATTCATCTATCTCATTAATTTGAAATCTTTTCCTTAGACACATAATCATATAATGAAATTTGTGGATTTTTTTTTTTTATGTCATATGTCATCTTCTTACAATATTAAAAAAACTACGATAATTCCACAAACCCACTTATATAAAGATGAATAATCCACGTTTTGAATGATGTTAATCTCTTTTATTGCATCATCAAACTGTATATTTCATCTCCAATAAGTTTTCTTCAATCCATAAATTGACTATTACAACATTCATAACATAGAAAATTAAATTTAAACTCAAAACTTTTACGTTTTTTCATATTCACACCCTTAGTTAAATTACAATTATGGGATATGGTTTTGAAATCCATTTGATATATATAATAACCATAATTATATATTATGTATCAGAAATTATAATATATTTTATCATCAATTTAGTTGAATAGGTATCCTCATTATTAAAACTGTGAATTCATTTTAAAAACTATTCACTAGGAATGATTTATAGGTAGATATTATACCATACAAGTGTTTTTATCATATATAAAACCCATGTACAACCTATGGGGTTTAGACCATTAAGTTGTATCCCCCAATTTCCAAAACAAATAAGTTGTTATAGATTCCATTTAAAAATCATTGTCTTATAGCCATTTCATTTAGTTAGATATATCAGTGGCCTCAAGGTAAATAGTAGGTCTATCTCTTATGAACATTAAGTTTTCATCATTTCCCATAAAAACCCATAATTTTCTTTTTCGAATAAAAGCCTACCTTTCCATCGTTTTTATGTAGCTTGATTCCATTCTTCTTCGACAATTCATTGAAGAATCAGTTCAATCTAAATCTTAGTAACATATCATGTTTTTTGGCCATGAACTTCTATATTCTCATATTTCATCTAACTAATTTCAAAAATAATATATTTATTTTCAATGGAAGAACCATATCAGGAGACTATGATACTATTATCATAAGTATAGAATGAATTATATCACATAGTCTCATTTAGATAACCAATAATAAAACATTTATCTAAATTAGGGTCATGTTGTTTATACTCCCACCAATGTATGAGTAATTTGAATCACCGTGTCCTCGTAATATAAAAACAAGGATGTTTTATATACCATATCACTTATGGAATCATTATGATAAATTTAGATAAAAAAGGGTTTATAATAATAAAAAATCATTCATATCATAACAATGGAATATAAAATGAAGGTTGTGTAGACTTATCATAAAATTTACCACTTATATAAAGTTAGGATTCCAATTTTTAGACACACCATTCTCTTATGGTGTTTGACGAAGAGTGTGATTTGAAAAACTTCTAGAAACTCTCTTAATATATTTGAATTAATGGATTATGTATTAACTAGTGAGATCTAATTAGAACATTCCAAAATAGATTCTTTACTTCATTCTAATGCTCAATGAACTTTTCAAATTATCCATATGTGTGTTTAATTAGAAACCCATACCCATATAGAATAAATTCACCATGAATGGTATTGATTTATATATAAAACTAGTTAATGAGGTGAATATTTTCAAAATAAATCACTATGTATGGGATTCAATTTTACATTAGCCCATTTACCCATTCTCTAAAAACGTGTATACTTCATTATAAAAAATATTAACATATCAATGATAAATAATTAAATGAGTCCAAAAATTTATCTCTATAGTTCCCTTGATTGGGTTTATCATTTATATATATATGGAATTAATAATAAATGAAGTTGGGATTAGAATCAACCCCAAAATTCTTATTATGAATATTATAAACAAGATCATCCATTAAAAAACATAAATAAAATATTATTTATATTCCAAAATACAAAAAAACTATTATTTATTATATACTAAAAACCCATTTTCCATAATAATAAATGAAAACCACATATTATAAAAACAATGTAATGAATGAAA
This sequence comes from Viscum album, assembly GCA_963277665.1. Lineage (NCBI taxonomy): Eukaryota > Viridiplantae > Streptophyta > Magnoliopsida > Santalales > Viscaceae > Viscum > Viscum album. Next base: position 1,690,507,510 of record OY728119.1, read on the forward strand.
ATATCTATTTATAATATTATTATACTAATATATTTAAAATTATTAGATTAATGACCTTTGTAGACCAGATCACACATGTTTAATTTCTAATACAACATATCAGTATCAATTTTTCAAAAAAAAAACTATTTATTTCACCCTCTATTAACTCCCTTTTATCTTTATGTATTTTTTTAAATCAGAAATGTGTGGAAAAGATTCGGAATATAAAACTAATGAGTTATAATTAAAGAAATTGGTCCCTATTACATAAAAATTATTATGCATAGAATGGCTTTATTTTATAAAGTGTTCATCCCTAGTCACAGGTATCTAATAGTTTTATATGGAATACCTACTAATAATATCAATATGATTAATATAAATAATGATATATTCTAGGAAAATGACATATCATTTTTTCAATATCATGTTATATAACTTTTTTAATATGTCTTTTTAATGATAGTTCCCCAATTAAAATAATTACCCCACATATAATGTCCATTTATCCCCAAACATTCCATATTTCACTGTGCTTTGAGTCAATAATGGATCTCATCATATCAAATAGTTATTTAGATAGAGAATCATCCTAGTCATAATTTATATGATTCTTATATAGTTGATTGAATAACTCTTTATCAAAATCCATAATTTCGATACACTGAGTGATAATCCATTGGTATCCTAACCATTAGGATTTTTATTAAGTGTAACCTAAATAAGATTTCCAAAAACATGTTGAAATTGAATTAATATATAAGAAATTATCTAATAGAATGAGTTTCTAGAGGACTTAATCATTAATGAAGGCTATGAGAATCAATATGGTTGTGATCTCATGAAGGTTTGGACCTTCGTGAAGGGGAGTGGGATCTCAAATGTTGGATTAAATTTTAGACATAAATGTGGTTTCATGAAGTATTTGAACATCATGAACTATAGTGTTGAAAATATAGTTTAAATAAATAGGATATTCATGTTCATCATCTCATGAGTTTGGTGTATACATAGTCTCTTGTTAAGAAAGGGTAATGATTTAAATTCAAAATCTACAGAGGCATCCATTATATTGTTAAATTGGGTGATACTTAACCCAAGGTATATTGCTTATGGAGTTAATGTAAGTTTTCTAAGGGTGGTAGTGTGATTTCCCTAAAATTCATGTAAAGGAATTATTCATAGAACAAATTGACATTGTATGGCATTATGTTCACCATAATAACTAGTCAAGATTATTGGATATAGGTATGACAGTCTCACTATCATCATATGATATTTTGACATGCCCTGAGTGGTGAACCAATTATACCTTTTTTGTTTCAATTTATGCACCTAGGCCATTGATTACATCAAAATTTCATCAGATAGTTTTAACAAGTTTCTAACAACATAGAGACTAGATTAATTGTCTTAAAAGAGAAAAGTTTACTAGATGATTCATCCCTCCCCTATCATATAGTTCTAGGGTCCAATGAGTAGTCCAATCCCACGTCCTAATACCCAGGGAAACTTTTATCTATAGAGAGTTCAATTCCTGATATCTCTTATAACTAAAATGAAAAAACTATTTACAATAAATATTTTGTGGTACATAACTCCATTTAAAAACTGTGGTTAAGGAAAATGAATAGTAAATTTTATCGAGACATTACTAAGATGAAATGTAATTCTTAATATCCTAGAAATAATTTATCATATAAAAATATAATATATAGTATTCATATTTCTTAAAAAATTTATGAAATATGAATAATAAAATAATTATTAAGTAAATACACACATTTGTTAATGTTTCAAAACATTTTATATGAATATTAATATTTCATATTTCTCATTACATTGAATTTATATAAGATATTATATGAAATATAAAAATTATCATAATAAAATTATATATACTTTTTATATAACAAAAATGTCATATAAATTATATTATTTAATCATTTGGTCATGAAAACCCTTAAAAAATTTTATAATGTGGATTAAAAAATATAATAAATTAATTAAACAAGATAAAATTATACTTTGAATATTTCAAATAGACAAAGGAAATATCATATAGATTTTGGCCTTATTAATTTAATTTATAAGGAAATTAATAATTACTTTTGATGATTTTTAAATAAATTTTCTTTATAGATCCAAACGAATGTCCTATAATTCATTTTTAAGGAAAAAAATAGTACTATGTTATATAAAATCATATAGAAATGTTTAATAAATATTTATTCCATTTATTATAAATAAGTCATAATTATTAAAAATCCATTTTTTTTAAAAACTACATATGACTTTCATAAAAATTTTATAAACTATTAAAAAATATCAAAAAAATTATGTTTTATACACTTTACCCTTGTATAAATAGGTAAACCATTGTAAATGTGATGTAAGAAATCCTTAGACATGTCTCATCATATAAAGGTAATACCATTTGGTGGGATCTATCACAAAAAGGTAAAATATCTATTGTAACGTCTCAGTCCCGGAAGCCACATAGAGGTTCCCTGTACTGGGTTGTTTAGATGACCTCAAGCGCATTTCCCCAAATACCAAAGGCTACCGACTAGAAATGAGGGCCTTGGGTGTGATAGTGGGGAAAATATGCCCTCATTGGTAGAGCACACAATAGAAGTAAAAAAATTACATACAAGAGAGGAAGCAGTAATAACATCATACGAAATAAACAGCATAAAACTGAATGTATAAACATGAGAACATATATAAAATGATGCATGATACATATGTCTTGTAAAAAAGAAAATCAAGTCACAATGATGGAATAAAACAGTGTTAAACCAAAGAAAAAAATAAAATAGATAAAATCCTTTGCATCGCAATCCATAGCTTGGTCTCATTCTCTCCAACTCCACAGAAAATCAAGTACCTGAACTAGAAGGGTGCTTTCCCTTTTCTATAGAAGCACCAATATAATCTGTTTGGGCCCAAAATCATGGCCCAAACAGGGTGTGAGACTAAATTCCAGTAGGCAACCACCGTGAGATTTATATCTAAAAGTCAATGAGTATATGGTAGGTAAAAGTATAGTAAATAGTAAACATGAAGTACTTGACAGTAAAAAATACATAGTTTCAAAATCAAGAAACATCTAACCAAGCAGATGAACACAAATAGTTAACCCTCTTTGAAGTACCAAAAACCTATCCTCTCTGGTCCTACCAAACAAGTACAAGCAACACATTGGGCAATACAATCTGTCTAACCCCTCTGTTTCATCTTAAGCATAGACTCTCTGAGGAAGCACTCACCGTCAATTCCCCCAATAGTCTTGTAATGGTAATAAAGGTGCTATGAGTAAGCACTCAACATCTCATTCTCCATGTGGCCCATGTTGAGGAATGACAGACACTCTGAGGAATCACTCATCTTTAATTCCCCTTGTGGCCTCACATCATAAGTAAACATACACTATAGAGAATCCCTAAACATCATTTTCCCTATGGTCTATACACTAGGTTTTATATTTCTGTGTATGATATGCATGTGTAGCAGTGCGTAACAAAATAGATAAACCATAAAAACTAATTTTCTAGCATTATACAGCCCAACAGCATAACAGAACAAAAGTAACACCATCCTACAATACTAGGCATGTGAAATCCAACAGCAGCCTAACAGGAAAACTAGACCCAAAGATCAAAAATGAAAAATATGCATTTGAAACACATCTAAAGAACAAAAATTCACCTTATTCACAGTCAAATATCATCTACTCAAGTATAATAGCATAACATACAAACAATAGGGTTAAAACATTAAACTTGCAATACCCCGTTCATGGGTATTGGGAAAATTTGTGAATAAAACTCAAAGAATTTCAATAGAAAGGCACAAACCAACTACCTTGGCATTGGGAGATCAATATACATGATCCTCGAGGCTTGAATCGCATTAGAACACTATTGATCTAAAAAAACGTTTTAAACATTCAACCCATGATAACTCAAAAAGGATGAGAAAAAAAATATAATGGTCTAGGACGAGATAGAACTCACCGATGTGATTCCAACGCAACTGGCGGTGTTTGATTCGGAGGTTGGAAGGAGGCTGGGGGGCTCGTCGAAGATCCACTACCGTATAGATTCCCTCGGATGAATGAGACCTAGACTAAGGGCGTTCTTTCTGTCAGACGCGACCCCAGTGCATTTAATGAAAAAATGTACACGGAGTGTACTTTCCATTTTCATACCCCGTATTGGGAAACCTCCAGGTCACCCCACATGGTCGTTTGATTGGCCACTACACTACCAGCACACAGCTACCCACAGTAACCGAGTACATGGTGTGTACATTGAAAATTTCTAGAATTTCATCTTTTTCTAAAAAATGACCAGAAAAGGAAAACATACCTGAAATAAAATCAGGGTTCCTACAAATTCCCCCCCCCCCCATAAAGAAATTCATCCCTGAATTTCCCTTGCAAGGCGGAGTAGAAGAAGAAACCTCGAACAACTTCGGCCATAGAGATCGTACATCTGCCTCCCTCTCCCAACTCTCATCCTATACTCGCCCATGCTTCCTAAGAACTCGTACCAGAGGAACTGACTGGCCATGAAGAACCTTCGTACTTCGATCCACAATCCAGATAGGATACTCCTCAAATGATTCATCCACTTCCAACACAAACTCCTTGGGATGAAAGACATGAGACGGGTATGAGAAGTAATGTCGAAGTTGAGAAACATGGAAGACTTCATGCATATCCTAGTAGCTCTAAGGTAACTGCAACCAATAGGAAAACTTCCCAACTCTCTCCAACACCTCAAATGTCCCGACGTACCATAGTGAAATATTTCCCCATATCCTAATCCTCTTGTTTCCCATCCTTGGTGTGACATGCAGGAAAACCTGATCCCCGACCTCGAACTCTAATGTTCATCTCCGCTTAACAGCATAAGTCTTCTATCGAGACTGTACATTAGAAATCCACTTCTGAATCAACCCTATGTAATCTGTGGTATCCTGAACAAGATGACGTCCTAGAAAAGATTCCTCTCCTACCTCCATCCAACACAAGGGTGATCGGAATGGCCTACCATAGAAAGCCTCATAAGGTGCCATCTGAATAGTTGTTTGGAAACTATTATTATAAGAAAAATCTACAAGAGGTATTTGCTTCACACAAGAACCTCTACTATCCAGAATGCATGCTCGGATCATGTCCCCAATCTCCTGAATCGTACGCTTTGACTGGCCATCTGTCTGGGGGTGGTAAGCTCTACTCAAAAGTACCTATGCACCGAAAGCCTTCTGATGCCCCTACCAGACCCGAGAAGTAAAACATGAATCCCTGTTTGAAACGATGGAGTGTGGAACTCCATGTAGACATAAAATCTCACAGATGTACAACTGTACCAGCTCATCAACCCCGATGGTATCCTTGATTGGTATAAAGTGATAAACCTTTGTGTGTATATAAATGAAAACACAAACAACATCATTCCCTCGAGGTGACCACGTTAAACCTGTCACAAAATCCACCGCGACGTCATTCCCCTTCCACTCAGGAATGGGTAACTGCTGTAAAAGCTCAGATGGTCGCTGATGTTCCACCTTCACCTACTGATAGGTGAAAATCTTCAATACAAAACTAGAAACATCTCTCTTCATACCGATCAACTAATACTGATGGTGTAGATCACGATACATCATTGTGACACCAGGATGATCTTCGAAAACTAACGAATGACTTTCCTGCATCAGCTCCTCACGTATGTCTTCTGGCACACATACGCACCCATGGAAACAAAAGAATCGTCCTTTCCAATGTTCCATCCCGAAATAGGGTCCTATCCTGACATGCTATACCGCATGACTATGCCTTCAGAATCTTATATCTTCCTCATTCGCACTCGATCAAGAAGATTAAATGTAACAACCACCTATGAATGTAATGTCTTCCCCTGCCAGTTGTGCACCTCCAAATGCATCTTAGAGAACAGAGCCATGAGCTTCCACTCACTTCTGGCCTCTTTAACTTCATATATCTGAGTCCTCCTGCTCAACGCATCAGCCACTGCATTTCCTTTCTCAGACATATAAGAAACCTAAAAGTCAAAGGACTACAGGTAATCAACCCACCTTCACTGTCACAAATTCATATCAAACTGAGTGAATAAGTACTTGAGACTCTTGTGGTCTGTGGAACCCACAAAATTCTCTCCCAGAATATAATGTATCCAATAGTGTAATACATGAACAACAACTGCCAACTCAAGATCATGCGTCGGGTTATTCCTCTCATGTGGTCGCAACAACCAAGACCCGTATGCGATGACTCCGTCGCCCTGCATAATCATAGATCCCAGCCCGATAATTGAAGCATCAAAATACTCAGTATAGATCTTTCCCAACTATGTAAAGACTTGTATTAGTGCTAAAGTCAATTTCCACTTGTGCTTCTAAAAGACTGACTCACAAAAATCTATCCATAAGAACTTCACACCCTTCATAGTCAGACCCGTCAGTGGTGCTACTAAGCGTGAAAAGTCCAGAAAGAAGTATATGTAGTATCCATCCAGCCCTAGACAACTTCGTACCATAATAATGATCTGCGGCTGCTCCCAGGAAACTACTACACTAACTTTATCTGGGTCCATCGATACTCCTATCTCTGAGATAACATGACCCAAGAAGTGAATCTAATGCATCCAAAACTTGCATTTTGAGAGCGTATCATATAACTAATTCTCCCTTAGTGTACTCTGAATGATCTCAATATTGGTAGCATGGTCATTTCAAGTGTGAGAGTACACCAAGATATTGTTCACAAATTCCACCATGAAGGAATCCATGTATGGATGTAACACTCGATTCATCTATTCCCTGAAAACATCAGGAAAGTTTGTGGGACCGAATGACATAACCATATACCCGAATAAACTATACCTGCTCTGGAAGGCTGTGAAAGGTATATCTAATGGTCTAACGTGAAACTGATGGTAACCGGATCTCAAGTCAGTCTTCGAGAACACCCATGCCCCTCAAAGATGATCAAAGAGATCATCAATCCTAGGCAAGAGATATTAGTTCTTGACCGTCAACTGGTTCAGATTCCGATAGTTTACACAAATCCTGAGGGTATTGTCTTCCTTCTTTGCAAATAGAACAGGCGAACCCCAAGGAGAAGTACAAGGTCTGATGAAACCCTTTTCTTACAACTCCTTCAACTATTTATTGAGCTCCGAAAACTCTACTGTAGTTATCCTATAAGGAGGAATGGACACTACTGTCGCACCTGGTACAAGCTCAATAGAAAAGTCTAACTCACACTCTAGAGGAAAACCTAAAATGTCTTCTAAAAAGACATCTCTAAAATGATCAACCACTGGAGAGAAGTCTAACTCTGATGTTCCCTGGTCATCCAGGTATAAAATAGAAATCTGGGCTGTAACTCCTCTCAACCCATGATGCACAAGTCTCGCACTGCTCTCCTGGAAATCCCACTCAACCATATAAAGAAAAGATCCACCCACTAGTGATATGAAACTCACCCTACGGTGATAACAATCGATGACTGCCTAGAAGGGAACTATCTAGTCCATTTTGAGAATGAAATCATAGCATGTCATCTCTAGGACATATAGGTCCCATAAAAAGTGACACCCACTATCCTCTAGAGGGCACTCCTTGCACTGAGGTACACAAGCTATTCTAGTTCCCAACAGAGTGCCTAGTGTCAAAATATCAGGCTAAGAAAGGATGCAGATCCCAAGGATCTCCACAACAACAACATATATAATGATATGGAAAGCCCTTGTATCCAACAAAATCTGAAGATAAAAATGAGGCAACAAAGATTATACCTCGACTGTAGATGGTCCAGGATCCTCCTCCTGCTGGGTCTGCTCCACTGAAAAAGTTTTTCATATACCACGACAATGTGACGGTGCCTGACCACTGTGAGCTGGTCCACCCTGATATCACTGAAAACCGAGCGACTGGATTCCACAATCACAACCTCCACCTCGGCCCTAACAGCCGGAAGAACTCCATTTCCCAGACTGATGTGAAACTTGTAGAGGTAATCTTGAATGAGGAGTCATAGAAGAACCCTTGTCACCAGCTACTGGTGAGAAGATCTGACAGAAGTGCTGAATATGACCCTTCTTGACGCAAGATTGCCACTCCACTAGGTCTCTCAGGCAGTGTGGCCTTGTATTCATGCTCTTCCCACACATGTAGCACACCACCTGGCTACTAGAAGAAGTGTCTCGCCTCCTTGGATCACCACGCGGGGACTCCCTATGGTGATTCCTGCTATAAGTAGGAGAAATACTAACCCCAGATGTCGAGCCTCCCTAACTCACAACTCCAGAATCCCTCAGATTGTGCTCTATGATAAGTTCTTGGTCGACTATAGTAATGACAGATGTCAACCAAAATATGTTCACCTATGATCAGATGTCGTGCCTCAGACCATCCTTGAAATTCCTTTCCAAGAATAACTAATCGACTCCTAGATAAGGTGTGAAGCGTTGCAGCTCCGTAAAGTAGTAGGAATACTCCCTAACCAAAAGAGTACCCTGCTCTAGACTCCTAAACCCTTAGGCCCGATCGACCCCAAAGTCTCTGGATAGAATTTATCAAAGAAGATGCGCTGAAACTCATACCATGCCATAACATGCTAGCAGCCATACGGTGAGATCACATCCCACCTCCTCTTGGCAGATTCATGAATCATATAGGTAGCGAGCATGACCCTCCTCTCTGTAGGCGTTTCCCGATTCTCAAAGATCATCAGCATGGCTTCATGCCATGACTCTACAGCTTGAGTTCCTCCCTCCTCTAATAAAGTGGGAGGATGTTGCTGCTGGATGACCCGCTTCAAATCATCCATCGATGGGGAAGGAGGTAGTGCTCCCTAAAAGGTTTGCATCATCCTAATAAATCCATCCTTGAACTGTTCATCAACACCGGTATCAGGTATAACTGCTGGTGCCAAGACTGGTACAATAGGAGGATTGTAACACCTGAGATTTTAATGAGTAATATTTTGTTTTTATATATCATCAAAGGAATCTTTCACTACATACTAGCTTGGCTTACTTTACACGCAATCACGACCTTCCTCGATAGCTTGCGTCGTACGCAATACTGAGTTTCACTAAACAACGATATGCTATTAAAATATTATTAAAACTAACCGTTATGAATAGTAATAACCACTTTTTGAAATTTAATAAATTTTATTTTTCAAAATGGACTTCATTTTTTGATTCGGAATATCGAAATTAGCCTAGGGTGAAATTTTGGTATTTTTCTGAAAACATTCAATTTTTGATGAATAGTGAAACCACTAAGTGGTAGGTTAAAAACTGAATTTTGCATAAAACTTAATTTTACAGCTTCTGTGAATGGAATTTCGAAAATTGGACAGACACGGTTGATATCAGTAAGTAAAATGTTGTTCAATGAGATAAAAATAATTTTTTGGTGAATAGTAACTTTTTACTTTTTTTTACCACGGTTAATAGTAAATAGGGTAACTAAGGGTAAATATGATATTACTATTACCCTAACACATGTCCTAATTCTATTGGATAAGTTTAATTCGACCAAAAAGAACCTTATGAATAAAATATGACCATTTAGGCGCACTTGGGTTAGATTGGGACATTTATTATTAATTTATTTAAAGAAGGGTTAAAATAGTTAAAATCAAAGTTTAATAAGTAAATCATTTTTAATATGGGGTTATACATAAGATAAATTCGACTATAAATATTCATTAAAAAGATAAAAATATTTCCTACATAATATTATTTTATTTATAATTTTTAGACATTAAAAAATTTAATTTATTTATGACACAATGATGATGCAGTAATTATCTTATTAATGAAATATTGACATAATTGATGTTATAAACACCGAAAAAATGTAATTTGAGACTTTTTATGAATTCCACTAATTTTCTAGGTTACTATGATATATTAGTGTTGATTTAATAAACTTGGTTCGAACATATAATTCTGTAATGACTTTCACAAAAATTATATATCAAATAGTGTCAAAATTGACACAAAATAGTTTTTAAATCAAATATTATATTATTAATTGTTATTTTATTTCTAAAAATCTACGTTTCGGCCAAATTACTTAGATAAGGATATATATACTAATAATAAACAATTTGGGGGTCGTTTGGCATGTTATAGTAAGTGTATTAACCATATAGTGTAAGAAAACAAAAAGACACGGTAAAAGTTAAATTATTTAACTTAGAGTTAAATCTAATTGATAAGGTTAAAATAATAACCTAAACTTGTCTAAATCCTATTGGTTGATAGGATTTCGAACCATCCCCACTTTAGCTTCGAAATAAGACCCTTTGGAACCATTATAAACCGATTTTGACTTTAATATAAAATAATATTTTGAGATATTCCTAAGGTGCCCCTATCCTCCCTTATAAAAGGGCACCTCCTCCCCCTCCTCCTCACACCAATTTGAGCACTCAAGCTCGGCCAACCCCTGCCATTTTCTCCTCTACACTTCCCTAGAATAACCCTAGAGGTCATGGTCTTCTTCAAAGACCAATCTTAGTTCCCTATGTGGAGGATTCAAAGAGGCGTTCCAAAGAAGAGGAGCTTCGGACACGTACAAAGCAAATCAGACCTAAGGTAAGGGAAATATCACAATCTCATTTTTATCCGAGATTGTTTTGGAATTTACTGGGGTGTATTTTATCATCCACATCCATTTTTCATCAATATGTAATATTATTTCCATTCACCTCAATTGTTTAAATCCTATTTTACCCTTTGGTGAGTTTTTAGTAAAGAATATGAAAGGAATCTTTTGTCGTTTTTTCGTACGAGGTACTTTTTGACTTTTCCGACAAAAGTACGAAGAATGTTTTTTTTAAATTATACGGCATGAATGGATTCTTAAAACATTATTTCCAAGAAGCTTCCTTTACAAGTTTCCAAGTTTATTTTTAATCAACATCTTTTAGTTTATAATTGTATGACATGTTAAGAAAAGAAAAGTGTTTTTGAAGAAGAAAGGATATTTTCCTCAAGAATGGAGTTAAAGTGTTTTATCAAAATTATTTTCCATCTAAGATAATAAAGGGTTCTGTTTTTATCACTATTATTACATTGATTTTATTATGTTGTGAGGGAGTTATTTTTATGAAGTCATTTACCTTATATGATTTGTTTTATGATGTCATGATGTTTCAAGAATCCCATTTTTGTTACATGTGTTATGAGATGATGTACGATTTATGATTATGTGGCACACATAAGAAACTATTCATTATAATATGGGTGGGACCTATATCTCCCTCCAATGCGTTGGGTAATGATTTATATCTCATGAGATAGACATGGCTGGAACGGAAGGTTATTTCAGTTCAGTGATACAGGACTGAAACGAGGAGTGAACTCGGTTCAGAAATGGACTTTGTCCACTAAGATAGTCTTGGAAATGAGTCATGACTAAGAAGAAATGATTTTCCATGATTATGTGTGCATGACACAAGGTTTCATGTTTTATGTTATGATTATGGGGATCTCATTTTCACTTCTATGATTTATTCCATGTTAAGATATTATGATCTCTTTTGCAGGTTATGATTTTCAAAAAGATATGACATGATTTTTATTTCCTTTATTTTCCCTTGCTGAGCATTTGAGCTCACCCTTTTATATTTTCTTTTCCCCAGGTCAGGAAGATGGATATTAAGTATAATATGCTAAAAGGGACCCTAGATGTGATGAAATAAATGGGAGACACTGTAGAAGATTTATGAACCAGTTGTTTATGTTTCCCAGTTTCAAAAGACACTATACCTATACGGTCCTTTGTCGTTTTGTCATATGTTGTAATAAGTGTGCTTCAAATTTGAAGTATTAACAATGTATGTAAAGTATGGGTCATTATAGTTGGTATCAGAGGAAAGGTATAGTCAACCTTTGCAAACTAGGATTTGAAAGCCTTACTAAGAACCCTAAGGATAAGTCTAAGCATAGAACACAATATTAGTGTTTTAGAAATGTCCATGAATACCCTAGGATAAGACCTTAAGTGTGAAATTTTATCCTTGAATTATGTGGTTTTCCTATTATAATTAGTGTTTCTCACACTATTCTTCTTGGTTTTAGTCAATTTCTGGAACCCGAAGGAACTGTGTTAATGCGGAATGTGATGGGAAATGCAATGATTGTCCCCCTGAGCAACCAAATGATATGGGAGCTGGAATGAAAAATCTTGTAGCCATGCTCACACAAATTTCTCAAGCTATGAATCATGAAGGACTTCCAAACGAGCAAAGGAAGGAGCAAAATTCTGTTGAATCCTTCATGAGGCAGCGTCCACCATATTTCAGTGGGTCTACTGATCCATTAGTTGCTGAACAATGGATTAGTACTACTGAAAAGATATTTTCAGTTCTTCAATGTTCTGAACATGATAAACTCATCCTAGCAGTGTATCGTTTGGAAGGAGATGCTGATCAATGGTGGAATCTTATTAAGAATACGAGGAAAAGGGATGAAATTGAGTCCATGGAATGGGACGAGTTCAAGAACTTATTTTTCAATAAGTACTTCCCTCGTATTCTCCGAACGAAGATAGAGAAAGAGTTTCTTGAACTGAAGTAAAGGGATGGTGAATCTGTTGGTACCTATGAAGCAAATTTTACATGACTTGCAAGGTACGCTTCTGGTATTATTATCCAACCTAAGAGTAAGATCGATCGATTCTTTAGTGGATTAAAACCATGTCTTCGAAGGGCGTTAGCCATAAGGGACTTCAATAGCTACGAGGAAATCGTTTGATGTGCTCTCAAAGTCGAGATGGAGATTGGAGTAACCCATCAGTCACATGGGTTTGATAAGAAGAGGAAGATGGAATTCAAAGGAAAATCTAAAGAGCACACTAAAAAGAAGACGAGCTTTCCCTTATGCTCAATGAGTGGAAAGAAACATGGAGGGAGTTGTCTTAAAGGGACAAGTAAATGTTTCAAATGTGGAAAGGAAGGTCCTCGGGCATTTGAATGTCGCGATAATGGGAAGAAGATGTCTAATGATGCAATCAAAGGAAGGGATACACAGAATGAACCTAATATACTTCAATGTTTCAAGTGCAAGGATATGGGGCATTATGCCAATCAATGCCTAAATCCAAGGGTTGATGATGATGGTCGACGTCAACAAAATCTTAAGGCTAATGACAAAGTAAAGTCACATGCAATTTCTATCAGCGATGTGGAGTACGATAACGAAGTGGTGAAAGGTACACTTACCATCCACTCTAAAGTAGCAAATGTTTTATTTGATTCTGGATCCACCCACTCCTTTATTTCTGAAAAATTTTCTAAGGGTATCACTGTATTACCTCAAAAATTAGATGTTGAGTTAGCTGTGACAACACCTAATGGAACAACAGTCGCATCAAAAGTTTATAATTCTTCTCCGATCGAAGTTTGTGGGAAAGTGCTTCCTGAAAATCTTGTGATCCTTCCTTTAGTGGAATTCAATGTTATTCTTGGAATGGATTGGATTTCTTTATACGGAGCTCATATCAATTGCCCAAGAAGGGAAGTCACATTTCATATTCCAGATCAATCTATGATCGTCTATCAATGCAAGGATGAACATAACCTTCCAGTGGAAATTTCTTCTATTTTATGGGTATTGATTCCACTAAATGATGGTTATTTATCTCAAATGGTTGGTGAGAAACTCACGATTAAGAATATTCCCATCATACGGGAGTTTGATGATGTATTTCCGGAGGAATTATCGGGTCTTCCACAAAATCGTGAAGTTGAGTTTTCAATAGAACTCGTACCGGGTGCTTTGCCTATTTCAAAGACACCTTATAGAATGGCCCCAATTGAGTTGCTAGAATTGAAGAAGCAACTCCAAGAGAATCTTGATAAGGGATTCATAAGCCCTTGTGCATCACCTTGGGGAGCACCTGTTCTATTTGTTAAGAAGAAAGATGGATCAATGAGACTCTGCATTGATTATCGAGAACATAACAAGATCACTATCAAGAACAAATATCCTCTCCCATGCATTGATGACTTATATGACCAACTACGCGGAGCTCAATACATTTCCAAGATTGATCTTCGTTCTGGGTATCATCAATTAAGGGTCAAAAGGGAGGATATACCAAAGACGGCTTTCCGTACAAGGTATGGACACTATGAATTTATAGTGATTCCATTTGGTCTTACTAATTCCCCTGCTATCTTCATGGATCTAATGAATAGAGTCTTTAGAGACTATCTTGATCAATTTGTGGTTGTCTTTATAGACGATATTCTTGTCTATTCAAAGAGCAAGGAAGAGCATGAAGATCACTTGAGAATTATATGGAAGACCCTGAGAAAGGAGAAGCTTTATGCCAAATTTACCAAGTGTGAATTTTGGCTTCAAAAAGTTGCATTTTTGGGTCACATAATCTCAAAAGAGGGGATATCTGTGGATCCAGCAAAAACAGAGGTTATCGAAAGATGGTCGAGACCAACAACAGTAACTGAGAACTGAAGTTTTCTTGGTTTGGCTGGATATTATTGACGTTTTGTAAAAGATTTCTCACGATTATCTAATCCACTCACCAAGTTGACTCAGAAAGGAGTTAAGTTTGTTTGGACAGAGGAATGTGAAGAGAATTTCAAGGAGTTGAAAAGAAGGTTATCCAGTGCACCTGTGCTCACACTGCCTTGTAATGGAGAAAGGATTGTGATCGACAGTGATGCATCCAAGAAGGGATTGGGGTGTGTTCTTATGCAAAATGATATGGTGATAGCTTATGCCTCACGACAGTTGAAAATACATGAGAAAAATTACCCAACTCATGATTTGGAGTTAGCTGCAGTAATCTTTGCATTAAAGATTTGGAGGCATTACCTTTATGGTGAAAGGTGTGATATTAATACTGATCATAAAAGTTTAAAGTATATTTTCACACAATAGAGCTGAATATGCCTCAAATAAGATGGTTGGAGCTGATTAAGGATTATGACTACTCAATCCATTACCACCCTGGGAAAGCAAACAAGGTGGAAGATGCATTAAGTCGACAAGACAATGCTAGTTTATCCATGATGAGGATCACAAAAGATCCAATATTTATGGATTTACAAAGGATGGATCTTGGAATTATAATGGAAGGGGAAAAATCTTATCTTTCTCAAATGAATGTTCAACCATCTATACATGTGAAGATTAAAGAGGCATAGAAAGAAGATGTCGAGTTACAAAAGAAGGTGAGAAATGTTCATGAATTCAACCTTGATTGTGATGGGATAATAATGTTTTGGAATCGGGTTTGTGTTCCTCCCATCCCCGAATTAAAGAAGGAGCTGCTGGATGAGGCTCATAGTTCTTCATTCCCTATTCATCCTGGAAGCACGAAGATGTATAGGGACCTAAAAGAGTACTTCTGGTGGGATGGCATGAAAAGAGATGTTGCTGAATATGTCTCTCGATGCTTGGTTTGTCAACAAGTTAAAGCTGAGAGACAAAAGTCTAAGGGGATGTTACAACCATTACCCATACCCGAATGGAAATTGGAAAATATCACTATGGACTTTGTCACAGGACTTCCTAAAACATCCAAATGCAATAATGCTATTTGGGTCATAGTTGATCGTCTTACAAAGTCTGCACACTTCATTGCTATTAGAGAGGATTTCTCTCTAGATCAGCTTGCCAGGATATATGTAAAGGAAGTGGTAAGATTGCATGGAGTACCACTTTCTATTATATCTTATCGGGATCCGAGATTTACCTCGAAGTTCTGGCGAAGTCTTCAGCATACTCTGGATACAGAGTTGAGTTTCAGCACTGCTTATCATCCCCAGACAGACCGTCAGTCTGAGAGAAAAATTCAAACCCTAGAAGATATGTTGAGAGCTTGCTCTTTGGATTTCAAAGGAGGTTGGGATCAACACCTACCTTTGGTGGAATTTTCTTATAAAAATAGCTTTCACTCCAGTATTCATATGGCTCCTTATGAAGCTCTCTATGGAAAGAAATGCAGGACTCCAACTTGTTGGGATGAAGTTGGGGAAAGAAAGCTATTAGGACCTGATCTTGTTGATGAAATGGCAGAAAAGGTCAAATCTATTCAACAACACATAAGAGCAGCTCAGAGTCGACAGAAAAGTTATGCCGACAACTGAAGAAAAGACCTAGAGTATGAAGTGGGTGATAAAGTGTTCTTACGAATATCTCCCTGAAAGAGGGTTATGAGATTTGGAAAGAAGGGGAAGTTGAGCCCTAGATATATCGGTCCTTTCGAAATACTGGATCGTGTTGGAAAGGTAGATTACCGATTGGCGCTTCCACCGAATCTCTCTCAAGTTCACGATGTGTTCCATGTATCTCTCCTGAGAAAGTACATACCTGATCTTTCACATGTACTCAGCTCAGAAGTTGTACCGCTGGAGAAAGATCTTTCTTGTGAAGAAAAACTGATAGAGATTCTGGATCGTAGCGAAAAAGTCCTACGAAACAAGACCACTCGATTGGTGAAAGTCTTATGGAGGAACCACCAATTAGAAGAAGCTACATGGGAGCTTGAGGATATGATGAGGGAGAAGTATCCTCATCTGTTTGTTACAAATTGACGAATTTCGAGGGCGAAATTCTTTTTAAGGGGGGTAGAATGTAACACCCGATATGTTTATGAGTAATATTTTGTTTTTATATATCATCAAAGGAATCTTTCACTACATACTAGCTTGGCTTACTTTACACGCAATCGCGACCTTCCTCGATAGCTTGCGTCGTACGCAATACTGAGTTTCACTAAACAACGATATACTATTAAAATATTATTAAAACTAACCATCATGAATAGTAATAACCACTTTTTGAAATTTTATAAATTTTATTTTTCAAAATGGACATCATTTTTGGATTCGAAATATCGAAATTAGCCTAGGGTGAAATTTTGGTATTTTTCTGAAAACTTTCAATTTTTGATGAATAGTGAAACCACTAAGTGGTAGGTTAAATACTGAATTTTGCATAAAACTTAATTTTACCACTTCTGTGAATGGAATTTCGAAAATCCGACAGACACGGTTGATATCAGTAAGTAAAATGTGGTTCAATGAGATAAAAATAATTTTTTGGTGAATAGTAACTTTTTACTTTTTTACCGCGGTTAATAGTAAATAGGTTAACTAAGGGTAAATATGATATTACTACTACCCTAACACATGTCCTAATTCTATTGGATAAGTTTAATTCGACCAAAAACAACCTTATAAATAAAATATGACCATTTAGGCCCACTTGGGTTAGATTAGGACATTTATTATTAATTTATTTAAAGAAGGGTTAAAATAGTTAAAATCAAAGTTTAATACGTAAATCATTTTTAATATGGGGTTATACATAAGATAAATTCGACTATAAATATTCATTAGAATGCTAAAACGATTTCCTACATAATGGTATTTTATTTTTAATTTTTAGACATTAAATAATTTAATTTATTTATGACACAATGATGATGCAGTAATTATCTTATTAATGAAATATTGACATAATTGATGTTATAAACACCAAAATAAATGTAATTTGAGACTTTTTTTGAATTCCACTAATTTTATTGGTTACTATGATATATTAGTGTTTATTTAATCATCTTGGTTCGATCATATAATTCTGTTATGACTTTCACAAAAATCATATATCAAATAGTGTCAAAATTGACACAAAATAGTTTTTAAATAAAATATTATATTATTAATTGTTATTTTATTCCTAAAAATTTATGGTTCGGACAAATTACTTATATAAGGATATATATATTAATAATAAACAATTTGGGGTTCGTTTGGCATGTTATAGTAAGTGTATTGACCATATAGTGTAAGAAAACAAAAAGACACGGTAAAAGTTAAATTATTTAACTTAGAGTTAAATCTAATTGATAAGGTTAAAATAATAACCTAAACTTGTCTAAATCCTATTGGTTGATAGGATTTCGACCCATCCCCACTTTATCTTCGAAATAAGACCCTTTGTAACCATTATAAACCGATTTTAACTTTAATATAAAATAATATTTTGAGATATTCCTAAGGTACCCCTCTCCGCCCTTATAAAAGGGTACCTCCTCTCCCTCCTCCTCACACCAATTTGAGCACTCAAGCTCGGCCAACCCCTGACATTTTCTTCTCTCCACTTCCCTAGAATAACCCTAGAGGTCCTGGTCTTCTTCAAAGACCAATCTTAGTTCCCTAAGTGGAGGATTCAAAGAGGCGTTCCAAAGAAGAGGAGCTTCGGACACGTACAAAGAAAATCGGACCTAAGGTAAGGGAAAAATCACAATCTAATTTTTATCCGAGATTGTTTTGGCATTTACTGGGGTGTATTTTATCATCCACATCCATGTTTCATCAATATGTAATATTATTTCCATTCACCTACAATTTTTTAAATCCTATTTTACCCTTCGGTGAGTTTTTAGTAAAGAATATGAAAGGAATCTTTTGTTGTTTTTTCGTACAAGGTACTTTTTGACTTTTCCGACCAAAGTACGAAGAATGTTTTTTTAACTTATACGGCATGAATGGATTCTTAAAACATTATTTCCAAGAAGCTTCCTTTACAAGTTTTCAAATATATTTTTAATCAACTTCTTTTAGTTTATAATTGTATGACATGTTAAGAAAAGAAAAGTGTTTTTGAAGAAGAAATGATATTTTCCTCAAGAATGGAGTTCAACTGTTTTATCAAAATTATTTTCCATCTAAGATAATAAAGGGTTCTATTTTTATCCCTATTATGACATTGATTTGATTATGTTGTGAGGGAATTATTTTTATGAAGTCATTTACCTTATATGATTTTTTTATGATGTCATGATGTTTCAAGAATCCCATTTTTGTTACATGTGTTATGCGATGATGTATGATTTATGATTACGTGGCACACATAATATTGGATTCATTATAAGATGGGTGGGGCCTATATCTACCTCCAATGCATTGGGTAAAGATTTATATCTCCTGAGATAGACATGGCTGGAACGGAAGGTTATTTCGGTTCAGTGATACAGGACTGAAACGTGGAGTGAACTCGGTTCAGAAATGGACTTTGTCTGCTAAGATAGTCTTGGAAATGAGTCATGACTAACAAGAAATGATTTTCCATGATTATGTGTGCATGCCACAAGGTTTCATGTTTTATGTTATGATTATGGGGATCTCATTTTCACTTCTATGATTTATTCCATGTTATGATATTATGATCTCTTTTGCAGGTTATGATTTTCAAAAAGATATGATACGATTTTTATTTCCTTTATTTGCCCTTGCTAAGCATTTGAGCTCACCCTTTTATATTTTCCTTTCCCCAGGTCAGGAAGATGGATATTAAGTAGAATATGCTAAAAGGGACCCTAGATATGATGAAATAAATGGGAGACACTGTAGAAGATTTATGAACCAGTTGTTTATGATTCCCAGTTTCTAAAGACACTATACCTATATGGTCCTTTGTGGTTTTTCCATATGTTGTAATAAGTGTGCTTCAATTTTGAAGTATTAACAATGTATGTAAAGTATGGGTCGTTATAAGGATCTGCTGGAAGTACCTGACAAGTCATATCCGGTGTCTGATCACTACCCTGTAGCTGGCGGAAAATCAGAGGATGTCTTGGTGGCATGACTCTGCAAGGTCTAGAGCACACCTTAGATCATAATTAACAGGGACTGATACATTGAAGTGCAAGAAGGGAATAAGAGAAATAAAACATTCATGTTTTCAAAAACATGACTACATGACATGTATAAACCATACACGACATGTTCCCTTAAGACATTATCAAGGGCGTGTACTCCTTCCTATAATGGGCGTGTAATACCCCAAACACATGGCATGTTGTATTAACACACGACGTGTACTGGAATCCTATTCCCCTTCCAGATTCCTTTTACACGGTTAAGAAACACGACTCTCCTAAGACAAGACTACACGACATGTTAAATATAGACATGGCATGCTATAGATGAGCTTCACATGGCCCGTGTTGTTAGCGACAAAACCTAACACACGACTCACATTACACGGCGTGTTCTAGATGGACACGGTGTGTACGAGAAAGGATAACACCAACCCATTTTGTTCATGACATGGCCAGGTACTTGGGTAAGACTACATGGAGTATTCAATCCTGACATGACATATATAGCTTAATGTTTTATCTGTCTATGTTGTTAGTTACATGGGCGGACACAGGGTCAACACTACACAACATGTTCGATTGGTACATGACATGTTCCCACTAGACTTTCTCCATCTCGTGTCTCTACCCACATGGACTAAGACACGGTTAGAGACTACACAGCCTGTAAAAAATGTACATGGCGTGTTATTAAGAAATATAGTTTCCTCCGGAAAATCAGAACCCATGGAATATACATAACATTACACGACATGTATTCTAGGTTTTAGTGGATCTTATGCCCCATAAACTAAACCGGAACCCAGAAAACATTGAAATGAGCATTGATACTACCAAATTACGATCAGCGAGGGCCCATACATCCCATGAATCAAATATTGGAATCTTTTACACATTATAACATGGGAAACAAGGTAATAATCCACCAAATTATGGTCCATGAGGTCCAATAAAACCTCATGAACCAAATTTTGGAGTTCATTCAACAAAACCTAACACAAAAATACCCTATCAAACAACGTGTATTTTTATCAAGGCATCTATCACAATAGCATGCATATTTTACATGACATCTATCACAACAACATTCAATAGCTAATGCACCCTAGATGGCATGTCAATAATGCATGACATGTAATTTCTAGAAAATTCATATATGATTCATGAGATGGAATATCCTCATCTCATCGGGTTACAATAGAAATAGAACCTCAATATTATCATCAATAACAGTACAAATCATGTTAATCACTCAAGATGAAATCAGTTCAACTGTAATAATTGAAAAACCATAAAAATTGAAATTAGATGAGGTAGATTGGATATTCTCTATACACTGGTTAGCTACTTATGGGCATAGCTTATTACCAAGTACCAATTTCCTTCTTATCCCAGACTATAGGCTCTAAATAGTATGTTAAGAAGAAAATAATCCCTCTGATACCACTTTGTAACATCCCGATTATGGAAGCCACCTAGAGGCGCCCCGTACCCGGTTGGTCATATGGCCTCAAGCGCATTTCCCCAAATGCCAGAGGTTGCCGACTAGCAGTGAGGGCCTTCGGTGTTATAGTGGGAACAATATGACCTCATTGGTAGATCACATAGCTGAAGAAAAAAATACATACAAGAGTGGAACCAGTAATAATATCATACGAAGTAACCAACATAAAAATGAATGTATAAATTAGAGAACAAATATAAAATTATGCATGATAAATATATCTAGGAAAACAGAAAAACAAGTCACAATGATGGAATACAACGTTAATAAACCAATGTGAAAAATAAAGAAGATAAACTACTCAGCATTGCAAGCCATAGCTTGGTCCCATGCTCTCCAGCTCCACAGCAAATGATGCACCTGAAGTAGAAGGGTTCTTTCCCTTGTCTATACCTGCAAAAATATAATTAGTTTGTTCCCAAAATCATGGCCCAAATATGGTGTGAGACTAAATCCCAGTAGTCAACCACCACGAGATATGTGCCTAACAGTCAATGAGTATATGGCAGGTAAAAGTACAAGAATCATTAAACAGGAAGTACTCAATAGTAAACAATCCATAGTTTCAATATCAACCAAAAACTAACCTAAAAGATAAAAACAAATAGGTAACCCTCTAGGATGTACCCATAGACTATCCCCTCTGGTCCTACCAAACATGTACAAGAAACCCCATGGGTAGTACACTCAGTATAACCTCTCTAGTTCAGCCTAATCATAGACTCTCTAAGGAATCATTCACTGTCAATTCCCCCTATAGTCTCATAACGATACTAAAGAAAATCTGGGGAAGCACTGAACATCTCATTCCCCATGTGGCCCTTTTCTGGGAACTAAAAACACTCTGAGGAAGCACACAATATCAATTTCCCATGTGGTCTCACATCGTAAGTAAAATAGACACTCTATAGAATCCCTCTTCATCCATTTTCTCTATGGTGTATACCCCAGGTTCCCACAGCCCTGTGTAAGTTAAGCAAGTGTAGCAGCGTGTAACATCCAAGGTAAACCTCAAGAACAACTTGGCTAGAATTCTACAGCACAACAGCATAGCAGAACCACAATCACACCATCCAACAATACTATTCATGGGAAAGAAAACAGCAACCTAACAGGAAAACTAGACCCAAAGGTCAAAGCGGAAAAACATGCATGGGAAACTCATCCAAAGCACAATAATTCACCCTATTCATAGTCAAATATCAGCTAATCAATAATACCATCATAGAAGTTAAACAATAGGGATAAACCGGTAAACACGCAATACCCCGTTCATGGGTATTGTGTAAATTTTCACATAAAACTAATATTCATTCAATAGAAAGGCACAAAACACCTACCTTGGCATTGGGAGATCAATATACTTGAACCTCGAGGCTTGAATCACCTTAGAACTCTATAGATATAAGAAAAGGTATAAGACATCCAACCCATGATAACTCAGGAAAGTGGAGAAAACCAATGATGATGCTATATGAGAGGAGAGAACTCACCGATGCGATTCCAAAACAACCGACGGTGTTTGATTTGGAGGATGGATAGAGGCTCGGGGGCTCGTCAAAGATCCACAACCATACCGATTCTATTGAATGAACAAGACCTAGAAGAAGGGAATCCTGGCTGTCAGACGTGACCCCGATGCATTTAATGAAAAAAAATAAAGTACACAGAATGTACTTTAGTCGTATAGGGCATGTAGTTTAGATGTACATGGTATTTACATTCCATTTCCATACCCCGCATTAGGAAGCCTCTAGGTCACCCCCACATGGCTATGTGCTTGGCCGCTACATGGCCACCAAACGACTACCTACGGTAACTGAGTACATGGCATGTACTAAAAAAGTACATAGTGTGTAATTCGAAAATTTCTACAATTTCCTCTTTTTCTAAAAAATGACCAGAAAAGGAAAAACATACCTGAAAGAAGATCCAGGTTCTTATATATATTACCTTATTTAACCTCATCCAAATATAGGTAATTTATAAAACAATGAAATTATCTACAACAGGGTGCTATTTTTGTACCCATTTTGAATTCCATAATATGTTTCCCTAAACAAAAATCTCAGATTGTCTAAATTCTGGGGGAATTATTCACATAAAAACATGAAAGAACCCACCATGCATTACTTTAAGGGTACTCATTTATTATAGAGGTAAGTAAAAGAGTAACCTTATTTGAACCCTTCACGTAATGATATGTCCAGAAAAACCTTTACATGGACACTATATATAATAGTAACATAGATAATACTATAGGGAGTCACATTTCATGGTGAAAGAAATAGTGATAGATAAAATTAGAAAATATCCAACATTCCTTATATTATGGAATGGTGATTGTGATATGGGTGTTTTTAATTCACTCTAGATATTCCGTAAGGACTCTTATGTAGTGTAAATAATGATTTTTTTAAACATGGATTAAAAACATTTAATCCAGAAATAAAAATACATTTAGTCCACTAATTTAATTATTTTTATCATCATGTGACCCTTATTAGTGGAATAAAATTCAAAACACAAGTGAATCTATCTCCAAAAATATAACTTGAAAGGATATCAAAAAAGGGTAACATAAATTGATGCACCTAAAATGTTTTAATATCATTATATTTTATTTTCTACTTTTATAGAGTATGTTTGATAATGATCATGAGGATAATAAGGTGTATGAATCTTCTATTATAGGAGGAAACAATTTAATGGATCCATGAATGTTTCATGAGGACTCCCAAAATTCAAAGGGGTGTGAGATCTTTCCCATTATGTCAAACAATAATCCAAGAAGAAGAGATATTCTACTATAGATTTATAGTATATAAAAAAAATAACAGGTCCATATATTACTATATATCCATCCATTATTATCATTATTAAATGAATATCTTGGTCAATTTGTTACTTGTTGGGTGATAATGCATGTCATCTGAGAGTTTGTTATTATTGGTTGTCATTCATTAAATAAATCAATGAATGAGTGTCACACACCAATAATTAAAATTTCATAGGTTTAAAAATAATGAAATCTTGGAGGAGGGATATTGAAATACCCATTCATCATAAACATGCCTAAATGAATAATTCAAGGTTATGAACCACAAAGTCCACCAATATCACCATGGCATGGTGCATGGCATTTTACGGTGAATCCAATAATATCTATATGTAGTGATTAAAGTCTCATTTATTCTTTTAAATTATTCATAATAAGAACATCTTTACTTTTTTCATTTTCTTCTTTATGTTTTCATATATTAAAATTAGTATCTATTAACTTTTGAACATCATGTGATTATAAAATTACCTCTTTAAAACTTTTATTATCATATTTGTCAATTGTTTAATTATTTCAAACATGTTATTTTTAAAACTATGAAATTATCTAACAATAATTCTATATATTTTTATTTTCTCCACAATTTTTTATTAAAATAATTGTTTTCAACATATTAGTTAAATCGTTAATTATAATTAGAATTAGTAATATTTTCATCTATTGTAGCATGATATTATAAAAATGTATACATTTTAATAATTATATACAAGGTGAATAAATTAATTTAGAGTTTGTATCCATTTCAACAAAACCATTATTATCCATTTCCCTTTCATTAGCACTAATCAAATTAGAATCATAAGTTTAAGATTAGCATTCCACTAAATGTAGATAACTTCTACTTTTTCAGGTAATTATTTTATATTATTGAATTCTATAGTTTCAAAAAATATTTCTCCATATGTTTATTGTTTCTCCACCCATATAAAGATTATATAAAACATTATTTTACTAGTGTTAAATATATATTTTACCTTTTGATTCTTCATTATGAATTACTTCTTAAATCCCTTATCATTTTTCATTATGTTGCATATTCTCTTGGTTAAATGATATATCTTTTATACATCAATTAATTAGTATTTATATATATATATAAGATTTATAATAAATATCTATTTTTTATAATGAAATAGATTTATTTTTAGATATTTCTAAAAAATTTAGGTTATTGAAGTCAATTTCAAAATTATATAATGATATAATGAGTTCATCTATAATTTGCTTCTTATAATTTATACCCTCCCTTACTGTTTGTTTATTGAAATTACATTTTTCATTATTTACCACATCATTGTTTCAACTAAAACATTATTTTCCAAAAAATCTCAATGTGTATGAATTCCTTTTATCATACTTTTAAATAATTGAACCACCTATTTCATTTATTTTCCTTCTTTCATTTTAAAAATCAAGTACATTTCAAGTAGTCTTCCATGTTTTGTTGGTTCACTCTTATCAATCTAATAATTTCTTCAAGAAGTGTTTTCTAAATTTATCAAGCTACATTATATATTAAACCATGAGCAATCTTATATTATAATTCAAAACATAAATTAATACATCACTACCTATAAATTTATATATATTATCATATTGTAAATTTTATTGTTTGATAATTATCAACCATTTTTCTATACATAAATTATTTGGGAAAAACTTTATTCCAGATTTAGAATAATTTTAATAATATACAATAAAATATGATGGCATTTATGAAATCAATAAATAATTATAATTCAATTTGAACATCTCTAAAATATATTCTTTAGATTATTAAGTCTATGAAAAGCTTAACTCAACAAAAATAAAATCAATATTACTTATATAAAATAGTTAAATTATTTGATACAAATCATTGGACATATTGAGATGAAAAATATGATTCCCAATTGAATGGATTGAACTTTATACCATCTAAAAAATTAAGAAATTATATTATATTATATCTAGTAGGTTAATAAAGTAATAATATACAATACAAACGTTGTTGTGCATTGTTCAATAGTAATATTTGCAGTGTAAATAAATTGAAATGGAAATGAAATTTTTATACTACATTAAATCTATATAATCCATCATTAAAACATCACTCCCAAATTATTTAGTGATAGATGTGTTACTCAATAAACAAACCATTTATTTTTAATGGAGTGATATCCTTTTGTATAAAATTATCTTTTTTTCACCATAAGGTATAAACATATCAATCTTGAAATTTATATATGATCCTTAACCTATCTAATCATTACCATAGATTATAGTCACAAGATGACCTATGTGCATATTGTTTTATACTTATAAAAAAATATCAGACATGATTTTTGAGTGGTAGAATAACAAGACTATGAATATTAAAAATGTAGAAAACATTATTACAACATTGAAATCCAAAAAAAGAATGATGTTGATACAACTATTTCTCCCTTTTGAAAATGAATATTCTTTTGAATCTACTTTTTAATAATATTGTAGATATTAGTAATAGTATTATAACAATTACACTATTTTGAATACTTAATATCGATACTTCTTCAATGAACTTTATGTTCCATATTTATAGACAGCTTCAACAACAATTACTTCACAATAATTTTTTATAATCTCCTAATGGGTTTCATAATTTTTTATCCTCTTAGAGATCATCCAAATTGTTTTGGGAAATCAAATCATTCATTCAAAGGAAACCAAAATGTCATGTGAGAAAAATAAAAAATATATACAAAAATATACATTTGAATATAATCATAATATCATATATTTGATATTCAATTTAATAAAATATATGAAATAAATCATAATAAATATCCATCTAGAGATATATAATGGTTCAACTAAACAATTCATAGAACATTTCTCAATGTAGTGGTGTTCTTAACTTTGGCCATTTTAAAAATTCTTTGCTAAACCCAACTATTAAACTATCGGTAAATCAAAAACACTCATGAAAAAAAATATGATTCCCGTATGTAAAATCCATGCTCTAAACATACTTGTCCATTGCATGGAAAAAATTCACTAAAAATCATTAATCCATCCTAAATAATTAAAATAAAAAAATATTTTATTTCATTAACATTATGTTAAATCATTTATTTAAAATATATTATAAAAAAATAATGTGTATATATTTGATAAATGTAAAATATTTTAACTTTACATAGTTTCATCTTATGTTTACATTGGTATAACTCGGTATACGTATAAGGGGAAAATTATGAAACTTTATGGTAACATACATATTTTAAATAAGGTAAATAACATAACTTGTTTATATAAAACTTGTGTAGAGGTCATCTACATAAGGGTAACATAAATTTTATTTAAGGATTATTAGTTATACATATAACTAGATAATGGAAAATTATATTGAAATCTGTATAAATTTTATTTTCATTTCCAAAAAAGTTGAACCATAGGGTGAGAAAAATTACATTGTAACCATTAAAAATAAATTTTTTAAGAAGTAATAATATTAATAAAAAAATAATTAAACACTAAATGATGTGTGAAATTATAATTACATAAATTGATAAATTGTAGGTAGTATGGTTATCTTAACCAAGAAATTATTTCATGTAAAAGTAATAAATACCCCCAAAAACTATCATAAACACACTCAAATAATTTTGTAATATAAACATGTGGGTATCAACTACAAAACCCCACGAAATAGAAATAAAAAAATATAACATCGAAAAAGTTTAGTAGAATCGTATAATCTATTGAATAGTAGTGAGGGTAGGTTATATTGAAATTTTATTACTCTAGATGTAAGAGAAATATTTATAGGTATCACTAAAGGTGAGGGTTAACATGAAAAAACCATAAGTTTAATCATTGTTATATGGGAAAACAATCTTTATACCCAGATTAAACATATATTCAAAGATTTTAGCTAATGTATAAAGAAACATATATAACATATTGAGTTAATTTTTATTCACATGAATCAAATGACTCACAATAATTTATAATATTTTATATAAACTCTCTCAACCACAATTTGATTAAAAAGCATCATGAAATTATTGATTATGAGGATTTGGAAAGGAATCTTACAGGGGGTCATTCAAAAATTCATTTTTTATGGGAAAGAATTTATATAAAATGAGGGAAAAAATGCTTTCTCGGTGGATAAAATGTGATAAATCATATAGACATATGCTTTTATAATTTTAATTTAACATTGAAAATTATTAACTCTTTGATGAAAAAACATA
This sequence comes from Viscum album, assembly GCA_963277665.1. Classification (NCBI taxonomy): domain Eukaryota; kingdom Viridiplantae; phylum Streptophyta; class Magnoliopsida; order Santalales; family Viscaceae; genus Viscum; species Viscum album. Next base: position 1,690,535,756 of record OY728119.1, read on the forward strand.
GATAATTATATAATACATACCCTGAACAATATTAAGTCAAGGGAACGAAAAATATTAATTTCATAAAAAAGGAGGTAGACTCCCCTAGTGTATAGTTATATAATATTTGAAGTCACATATGACCATGGGGGAAAATATGTGGCTTAATAAAAAAAATGTTAAAAAAAACATTTTCAATTAAAATAATTAAATCAGCAATAATCTAAAATAATGTGATAGAGGATCAATTCAATTTTACTAGGAATCATGTCCTCATATTGACTATAGACGCGAGTGGTGTGTCTTTGTCTATGTTACTATATAAATAATAAATACATTGTTAGTGGGTTACAAATGAATGGTTTTTGGTTTTTTTAATAATAATAATTAGTTATTTTTGAAGGTGACTTTGGAAGTGAAAATAAAATCTAATCAAAATATAACACTTCATTGAGTATTTACAGATAATCATTGAGAGGTTTTTTGGTATTATATAAAACTATAAAAATGATAAAAACTTATAAAATATAAATATATACATTACTTACTAACATCACATCCAATAAATAACAACAAAATTAGATAAACATGTGGGAAATAAAAATATTTATGATGAATGAAAATCTAGCATAATACTATGAAAAAAAAATTACATGTAAATGCATACCATTTTACCATTAAAAACACTCAATGTAATTATATTACATTTTATGAAATAGGAATAATATAATGATGGGATTATACCTTTTGTGTGCTAATTTTCATTCATCACCATCTAGGTATTGATAAAACTCCATCAACATCAAATTGAAATATACTAAATGTATCTAATTCATCATTAGTGAAAGTGTTGCATACATATTTATATAAGATAATTATCTACATGAAATACTATATCTCAATGAAAACATGTTAGTTATATATATATATATATATGAAATAGAATAATAATAAAAGAGGTCTACATGAGGTTAATCAACCTTATATAAAGGAAAAATCACTCAATAATAGACAATTTGGTAAAGGTAATAAGCATACTGATCAATAAGATTACTTTTTTGGATATGATAAATATAATACATTTCCTTAGAAAACTCCATTTTTATTATAATATATCCTAAAAATTCATGAATTTCCTATCATTGTAAAACATGTACTATGTTTCTTTTTTATTAGTGACTAACAATGTAACATTATAATTAAATAATGAATAATGATATTCGATTTGTGAAATAAATATTAATATTATTTTAAATGGGATTCTATTTTGGATGGAATACCTGATACGCAATAACAGGTTTACTTGAAATCTTACGTTGCGCACAATGTGGAGTTATACCAAATTTTTTTTATTATATTATTTTAAAAGGTAGTTAACACCTAGCCATTATAATGAAATGAATTAATATAAATAACAAAAATATGATTATACATTTTTGTTAAGTGTTTTTACAGTTATCCAATAAATTTTATCTGCTTAAAATTATTAAGAATCCAATTTTAATAATAAATACTCTATTATTCTTTAAATGGTTGATTTACAACCTTTTAATGAAGAACCCTCATTGAATATAGTTTTGTTCACTCTTATAATTTATATTTGACAAAATAAAATTATTTTTTATATTTGGGAAATAAAAATTTTCTTTTGGTAAATTATTGGTATTTTTCTGATAAATTTCATTTTTTAAAGAATTGTGAAAAATGATATATTTTAATTCAAAACATCATTTTAATCTAATTTAATTATATGGATATATTGTATTTTTAATTTTTTTTAAAAGTGTAATTAGATTATATTTTTACCATTTTAACAATATTGGTAATTGGAAGTAATTTCAATTATAAATTGGACAAAAACAAGGGGCATTCTTTTGATAGTTATTATTTCAATAAAAACTTTTTGTTTTGACAATTGGAAATAATTTTAAATTAATTAATTAAACTTTTATGTTTTTAATTTGGTAAAATAGAAACCTTTTTTGAATTCCGAGTATCAAATATAGATTAGGAGTATTTTTTGGTATTTTTTTAAAAAAATTCAATTTTTGATGAATAGGGAAAACAATAAGTAGTAGTTAAAAAGCTTAATTTTTCATTAAAATGAAAAACTACCACTTCTATGAAATGAATTAAAAAACTCCTACATACATGGTTGTTATTATTATGTAAAATCATTTTCATTAAGATGAAAATAATTTATGTTGAATAGTAGCTTTAGACTTTCATTTACCGCAGTTAAAGGTAAATAAGGTAATTAAAGGTAAACACAATATTATAATATTATAAAATTACCTTAACACTTATCCTAACATTATTGAATGAATAATGGCCAACCAAAAAAATCCTTGGGTGAGACTATTGACCCTAGAAAGACACTTGGGTTAGTTAATGATATTAATTAATTTTATTTAAAGTAAACATAAAAATATAATAAACATGTCTGGTATTTCTAAAACTATTTTAATGTGGGGTTATATAATTGATATATTTGGCTATAAATTTTAATTATAAAGATAAAAAGATTTCCTAAATCATGGTATTTTATTTATAATTTTTATACATTAAATAAATAAAATTATTTATGACACAATAATGATGTAGGGTTTACCTCATTAATGAATGGTTTAAATTAATAATATTATAAAAATTAAAACAGTATCCAAAAACTATCCAATTATTATTGGATGGTTTTATTTCGAACAAGAGTCCTTTATAATCTACTTTAATATGTTTAGGACCTTTATAAAACGAAAATCACTAATTAATAATATAATATTTTAAACATTTCTAATGAGCCCTTCCTCCAGCTTGTAAAAACCCCTCACCTCTAACCCATTACTCACACCTCTCATGCCCCTTGGCTCATCCAAAATCTACCCAAATAAGCTATAAATCTTCCTCAATTCCACATAAAATCCTTCTTATATGTAGAAGGCACTTCACGAAATCCTTTTGGTTCAAACCAAAGGGAGTTAACCGATTTAAAGGCAACGTCTTTTTTTAATTTCATTTCATTTATTTTATTATCCAAACCCCTAAAATATATTTATTGCATTAATTTATAACAATAATAGTATACTAAATATACTAGGTTGTTTTTATGTGAATTATTCGAACTACACTTACACACACCTTCATCTAATGTGTAAAAATATACTATTTCTGTGGACGACAAACTACTACATCATGAAACGGTGATTGTTCAATCTTCTCCTACCAGCTCTTATGGTGGAAAATGTGATAAACTTGCATTTATATGTGAAATATATTATATTTATATTGTTTTTATTCTTATTTATTATTCATTTATTACATACCATTATGGTTTCCATAATGGGTAAATGTGATAATTTCATTTGAGGAAGTGCGGACTACCACCCCCTCGAAGAGATACGACTCGTTAATGCCATATGTAGAACCTATAAAGGATGGAGATAATAAAATTATATATGATATTATAATGGAATTATAATATACATATATATCATTAATTTTTCATTTCATTAAAATTACAAAATAGAAATGAAAGTAACGTAAATGCGTACGCATGTCTTACCATCTCCATGAACAGTGCATTTCATTTCATACCTCCAAATGTTATGTACTATTATAATTACATATATATACGGGATATATATGATATATATGATATTTAAATAATGAATATCATTCTATAGATAGTGAAATTTTGACAACAAGGACAGCTTATGAATATAAGAAGTTCATTTTCGAATCAAGTACCAAATATAGACAAAAGGCGAATTATTAATTTAAATGATTATATAATGTCTATAAAATAGAAATAAGTGATATAAAAAGAATAATGAACATGAAATGGTTCTTAAGCAATAATAAATTAACTTTAGTTTATTATTCAAGAGATTAAAGAATGAACGGTTTAATTCAGACACGTGGTAAGGGACTTCGTCTCAATCTTCTATCATTGATGCATATTTTGATTTATACCCGACTTTCTTTTATACAATGTATAATCACCTTTGACTTTACATTTCATTCAAAAGGAATATTTTTTTATGAGGTGTTTTAATAAACAAATAAATGTCTCTTTTTAACATATGTGGGGACAACCACTACTGGAAATTGGGCCTATACCCACGGTTTTTCAAAAAACCGTGGGTATAGGTCCCCCCTATACCCACGGTTTTCCAGAACCGTGGGTATAGGTATAGTATGGGAACCTATACCCACGGTTTTGGACAAAACCGTGGGTATAGTTTTTTTGTGAAGACCTATACCCACGGTTTTGCCAAAACCGTGGGTATAGGGATTGCTTCGGAAACCTATACCCACGGTTTTTGAAAACCGTGGGTATAGGGGGTATTTTTTTCAAAGACCTATACCCACGATTTTCAAAACCGTGGGTATAGGTTTCCCACCTTATTGCAGGTGGCGGGAATGGGAAAAAAATTGCGCGGGACGAAATAAATTTTATATGGGAACAATGTTTTAAATAATTTAATAAGAAAGATACCAACATAAATTAACAGAATTTCGGTAGGTGTGTTGGTTTATTTCATCGCTCCCTTCAGATATGTCCGGTGTTCGAAACTCGGCACGACATAATTTTAAATTTATCAATAATATTGCTATAAGTATAGCAGCGTATAATCTAATAGGCAATGTCCGCGTAGCTAAGTTGGTTCGCTGCTGTGTTTATTCTTGCTCTATTCACGGGTTCGAGTCCCGCCAGCAACATTTTATTTAATAACTGCATCCGTATTAATATATTACATTTAAATAATCATTAGTTACACAAAAATATGTTAGTCCAGTTGGTTGTTCTCCCGACGCGTTGGTTACTCCAGCGGGAAGCGCGGGTTTGAAACCCAGTTCCATCTATTTTTGAATATGCGAAGATAATCTATATTAATATATATAAGAAAATATATATATGTATTGTAGATTGAAATGGTGGCTCGGTTGGTTAGTTGCGGTGCGCTGTTGCGTTATAGCGCGGGAGGGGCGAGTTCGAACCCTGCCAGACGTGATTTTTTTGAAAATAAGTGAAATCCCCACGGTTTGAAAACCGTGGGGTATGTTCCTGCCACGCTGTACAGCGTGGTGCTGGTGTGTGACACACCTATACCCACGGTTCTACCAAACCGTGGGTATAGGTCAAGACCCCTATACCGACGCCATTCCAGCCCACGGTTCCCAAAACCGTGGGTATAGCCTATACCCACGGTTTTGGGGGCTATACCCACGGTTTTGAACCGTGGGTATAGCCCGTTTTTCCAGTACTGAACGCCCTTTTCTTCCACTATTAGTATTATTTGATCTATGGCTACCTTAACTAGTCGTAATGTTTTTAAAATGAAAATACATACCATATCTTCTTTTTTACATATTCTGGAATATAAAATGGTTTTTATAATATATATTTTATGTTAATATATTTAAATGATAAATTCTGATCGAATTTTGGAAATTTTATTTTTTCCATTATATTTGTTTTATTTGTTATGAATATGTTATGGTTCATTGAAATTGTTTACATATATGGGTGGTTCTGTGATAGAACTAGGGCTGGTGGACCTAAGATATATCTCTAATTCCATGGGTAATGTGATGGAGGTTAACGTGGTTGTTTCTCATATGATATTTAAGGAATATACTATGATGGGTATTTCAAATATAACTCTCTACATAGATGTTGTAAAGACTGTAAATTTCGAATAAATTTTGTTTCATAACTTTGTGTGTTATTTTATTTTTTACTCGACAAAACTATTTCATTTAATAAAACAATTATAATTAAAATAAGACCATTTAGTTTCGACTATTATATGACCATTTGTCAATATGACCGTTTGAAACTAAATTTTGCGATTATTGTCTATAAATACAAGTGATCGTGATTAATTATTATAGAAAGAAGATTCTATGGCCCCATCCCATAGTATCTGGCCGATCGAAGCCCATATGATGGAACTTGGGAAAGAGGTATCACCATTGGGCTATGCTCTGGACTAAACCCTAGTCGAACTTCATCATCTGAAGATGAAACAGAATCACCATCGCGAGAATTTCAAGCTGATAGAAATCACTACTCAGGCAATGTTGGCCGAACCGACCCATGATTATATCACCCTAGCACACCTTACTCTTATGTCCTATGATGGTGTTATAAGGGGATATGTAACAAGACCGTAACTGCCTTGTGTAATCCATTGATTTATATAAAAAATTTTATGTATTCTTATAGTGAAGTGTGTGAATTTTCATATATACGGATAAATATAGTATGCATATTATTGGTGAATTCTAGAAAAATGATATTTTAAAATATTTATGTAAACCATTAATAATTAATAATGTGTAATGTTTTTAAAAAGGGTATTCTATAGCTATGTTCAGTATGAAATTTAGAGTCTAATAAGATCAACATAATTTTTGGTGAATATTAAATTATGAATAGTGATTTTATGCTTAAGATTAGTAATGTGACCAAATTGATTATGTAAAATTACTTAATAAAATATTAATATAATTTAGGCACCTTGATTAAGTAATGTGATTCAATAAAATAGTTAAATAATTGTTTCTGAAATTATTGGTTAAGTATTAGTTTTTTAGGGTGAATAGTAATTTTTATTTTAAAATTAAATCAAAAATATTTGGAAAATTATTTTCATAAAATGGATTTCATTTTTGAAATCAGAGAATCGATATTTGGTTAAGGAGAATTTGTGGGATTTTTCTGAAACTATTGAATTTTTATTGAATCGTGTTTTTATATAAAAATTAAATTAAAAATATTTAAGAAATTCTTTTCAGAAAATGGAGTTCATTTTTGAAATCTGAGAATCGATATTTGGTTAAGGTGAATTTTTAGGATTTTTCGGAGAAAGTTGAATTTTCGGTGAATAGTGAAAATACAGTTTTTGAGTTTCAGGTGTTAAATGACATCATTAAGGATGTAATAATTATGAAATAATTCTGGACGACTTATGAGTAGTAAGATAAAGTCTGCGGTGTCCCATGTGGCTAATACCATGTGAAAATACCATGGGCAAGCCCATGGTTTTTCCAATACCACCAATGAGGTGTTCCTATGTAATTAACGCTTTGTCCCCTCACTTCTCCGATAAATACCAAGCCATTCCCTCATTAATTTTCTTTCCAAATACTCCCCAAATAATTTCAGTTCTCTTTAAATCCAAATGAGTCCTCCCAAGGTTCCCTCAATCATCCCAAGGTCCCGACCTTCATGATATTGAAGTTACTCTTCAAGATAAATAATCATTTCACCCTCCTCTTTTACGTCACGACTTCCTTTATGTTATGTCTTCAAATTTCCATATATTTGTGTTGAGTGTATGTTCTTATATGTTCTCATTTCTATCTATTTCTTTTCTAATTGTTGACAGACCCTTTCCGCTCTCATCAATTTATTTTCAGAATTTTTAAGTGACGTCATTAGGCTGCCAAATTTTTCTTAAAAGAAATCACATCTTCTCGTCTCTTTAATGTTTCCATTTCATGTGAAATGTCATTAAAATATCCAAACCATGATCTTATTCAGTACCCATACAGTATTATGAGTTATTTATGAGTGGGTGACCCTTTTCCCCTCTCTTTTCAATGTGTTCAAAAACCATGTTATATTGCCGTTATGCGGTAGAACTTTCGTCTCAAAAATTCTATCTCTTTCCCTCATGAAATTATATTGTTTAGTTATGTGAATACCCAGACTTATTTTTCATCCTTGGGTGTTCATAAATAGATAAATTTGATAAATTTGATCCTGTAATTGACATACATATAACCCTCACTCCCTTTCCATGGATTATAAATGACATAATGATCTTATTTTTAAGCTCTGTTTTAAATGTCGTGATTCTGACATGAAACCCATTCCTTTAATTCTATATAGGTCATTTATGAGATGTTTTATTATGATCTATGTGGATCACATGAATTTAAATACATATTAAGGGTGCTCCCGGATATCTCTCCAATGCATTGGGTAAAGAATTAATCTCTAGAGATTACATGTTTTACGATTCCTTTGTGAATAACCTTGGTAATTTATATGAAACCGTGGGCATGGACCTTGGTGATATGTTCATGATTGTATAAATGAAATGTTGGAGCCACATATTCAAGTTATTTTCCACAATCTTTTCTTTATGATATTCTTATTCTTCCATTGCTCATGTCTTCATGTTTTTACTCAAGTTCTTATCCATATCAAAAGTACATTAACTCCCTTGTTTACCCTTACTGGGCCTTCAGCTCACAATTTCCTTTGATGACTACCTCCAGGATATGAGATTCAGTAAATTTAAATAGTATTATCCTATGATTAAGCCTTACAAGTTCTTTATATGAATTTTTTATGTTTTTCTCATGTTTTATGTTCCTGATTTCCAAGACAGTATACTTTAAAGATACTTTATTTGTAAAATGTAATGGAAAGTTTGGTATTAAAAAGGCGGGATGCCAAAGATGTGAAAGCTAAAATGAATTTATGTTATGGATTACACAAGTTACCTTTATGATTTCTGATTACTATGTGTTATTAATAAATCATATGGTTTCATGATGTATGTTAAAGAGCTTATGTTATATATGTATTGATGAACTAATATTTCATTTATTTTTTTTATAACTTTGAATGAACATTTTATGCTCATACAATGTTTTGAAATGTTATTCATAGGACCTAAAGATGAATATGGTCATGTATTAGTTCATTTAAAAGTCATATTGTCTAAAACAAGGAACAATACATGACTATTTTTTTTCCTGAGTTTTTATTTAATGAAAAAAATTGAAACTAGGTAGAAGTGTCTACCATATAATTATTGAGATGTAATGTTATAGTTATGGAATAATTCTCAAAAACTCAAAACCTGAAATGATCCTCTATGTGAATTGTCCATTTAATTTATGATTAATTAATGTTTTAAGGTCGGGTCCTTATAGTTGGAATTAACAGTTGTTTTAGAAAACATTAGGAGTTAGGGTATTGTTTAATTAATATCCATAAATTAATTTATGTTAATGATATAGCATTTACAGAATACCATGTTGATTCTCCAAAGATATGTTTGTTCAAAATGGGTTTTCATAGAGGAAATAAGACAACTATTTTGGGATGAAATAAGGAGGAAATGACCTTCCACATCTGAATCTTGAGATGCTCAGAATTAGAATTGAATAGTCTTTTGCATTAATGGATCAGTTGAATCAGGTGATTAATGGTGGTTGTATTTATTGGTGATATTTTGGTTTATCTCCAAAGTATATAGGAACATTAAATTCATTTAAATGATATTTTACATACCCTAAAAGAAAACGAATTGTTTGTGAAATTCAGCAAGTGTGAGTTCTGGTTACAGAAAATTTCATTCCTTGGTCAAATTGTTTCAAACAATGTCATAACCGTTGATCCTCCGAAAACAAATGTTGTTAAAGAATTGCCAATACCTACCAATATCACATATATTTATAGTTTATTGGGATTATTTGGTTATTTCAATATGTGTGTTGAAACTTTTTCATGGTTATCTAGACCACTAACCAAGTAAACTTGAAAAGTTGTTGAGATCAATTTGAAAAAATAATGTGATGATTGTTTTAAGGAATTGAAAATAAGATTGGTGAATGCTCCGGTTTTAGCCTTACCTTCTAGAAATGGTGAGTTTTTTTATCTATAGTGATTATTAGTTGAAAGGACATGGTTGTTTCCTTAGGTATAATGATCAGGCTATTGCTTAAGCTTCATGTCAGTTGAAACCTCATGAGTTAAATTACCCTACAAATGATTTGGAATTAATTGCTGTTTTTTTGCATTAAAAATTTGGAGGAATCATTTGTTTTGTGTAAAATGTTAAATATAAACTGACCAAAAAAGTTTAAAGTATAAATATTCACTTAGAAATAATTAAACAACTGACAATGGAGATGGATAGAATTAATCATGGATTATGATTTCATGATTCATTACCATCATGGAAAATAAAATAAAGTTGTTGATGCTTTGATTCGAAAATGTAATTCTTCATTAACTGTGCTATGATTAGAATGAGATCCATTGATTTTTGATTTGATGAAATTTGGAATATATGTTTTTGGTGCATGAAATTATTCTGTTTTGTTTCAGGTGTCAGTGAAATCATCTCTATCCGACTGAATTAAGAAAGCACGGAAAGATAACAGTGACTTTCAGGAAAAGGTACTATTGATTCAAATGGGTATGTTTCCTAATTTTAGCATTGATAATGATTATGTTTTGATATTTGGAAGGAGATTATGTGTGCCTTTTGATTCCTAGTTGAAGAAAGAGTTATTATTGGAAGCACATGGTTCTCCATTTTTAGTTCATCCAGGATGTACTAAGATGTATAGAGATCTTCAAGAGTTTTAATAGTGGTATGGAATTAAAAGAGATATTGATGACTTTACTGTGATTTTTTTGACTTGTCAACAGTTTAAAGAAGAGTGGAAGTTACCTAAAGAGATGTTTCAGTCTTTATCGATACTGGAGTGGATATGGGAAAATATATAAATGGACTTCGTTGTCGGTTTACCAAAGATATCTTGAGGTTATAATGAAATCTGTGTTATTGATGATCGAATGACTAAATCTAGTCATTTCCAAAATATTTGAGATACTTTGCCTCTAGATCAACTTTTTCTATTGAATGTTTAAGAGACTATCAGGATGCATGGATTTCCCCTCTCTATTATATTTGATCGTGATCCCAGGATTACTTTTATCTTTTGGAAAGGCCTTCAGAATTCCTTGGGTAATAAAATAAATTTTAGTAGAACTTTTCATCCTCAATCGTATAGGCAGTCAGAATGAAAAATTCATAACTTGGAGGATATGTTATATGCATATTCACTGGATTTCATGGGAAGCTGGGACCAACATAATTTTTTGGTTGTGTTTTTATATAATAATATTTTTCATTCTAGTATATATATGGCTCCACTTTAGGCATTATATTAGAAGCAGTTTCGAAATCTAGCTTTTGGGGATGATATTGGTGAAAGGAAGCTGATGGGACCAGAATTGGTAGAAGAGAAGAAAGAAAAAGTTCAGTTAATTCAGAAGCACAAAATAACAACTCAGAGAAGGCAGAAAATTAATGTGGATAATTGGAGGAAGGATATTTCTTTTGAGGTATGTGACCATGTCTTTCACAATGTTTCTCCATAGAAAAGGGTTATGTGTTTTGGTAAAAAAGGAATGTTGAGTCCGAGGTTCATTGGACCTTGTGAAATCCAGGAGAAAGTTTGATCAGTAGCCTATAGAGTATATTTACCTCCATGTTTATCCCATTTATACAATTTTTTTCTTTTTTCAAGGTTGAGAAAGTATATACTAGACCCATCACATGTTTTGAGTCCAGAGGTAGTTCAGTTAGAAGAGAATCTCTCTTCTAAGGAACAACCAGTCCGACTTCTTGACCATAGAGAGTATGGGATGCAAAATAAGGTAATTCATCAGGTAAATGTTATATAGAAAAATCATATGGTTGAAGAGGCAATTTGGGAATTTGAAAATTCTATGAGGGAAAATTACCACAACTATTTAATAAGTGAATAAAAATTGTGAGGATTCAATTTCCAAAAGGGGGAAGGATGTAACATCCCTATTAAATAAGGAATAAGACAATTTCATTTTTGAATTAAATATTAATGTTATTTTAAAGGAGATTCTATGTTTGATGGAATACCTGATACACAACAATGGGTTTCTTTGAAATCTTACTTTCCACACAATCTGGAGTTATACCAAAAAATAAAATAATAATATTATATTATTTTAAATGGTAGTTAACGCCAAACAATTTTAATGGTGAGAATGAACATAACTATATACAATATGATTATAAATGTTTTTTTAAACTTTTTAAATTTATCCAATAAATTTTATAGGCTTAAAATAAGAAAGAATCCAATTTTTTGCATAAATACTCTAATATTTTTAAAGTGTCAATTTACCACCTTTTCAGGGAACCCCCTCCTTAAATATTGTTTTGTCCACTTTTATATGTACTATTTCACAAAATATAATTATTATTTTGAATAGAGACATCAAAATTAACTTTGGGTAAATTTTTGGTATTTTTATAATAAAATTCATTTTTTAATGAATAATGAACAATATTGTATTTTAATTCCAAACTGCCATTTAATCTAATTTATTTATATGGTTTGATTATCTTATTAATTATTTTTAAAAGGTAATTAGATTATATTTTTACCATTTAATCTAATGTCGATCATGGAATGTAATTTCACTTTGAAATTGGACATAAACAAGTTTTAATATGTTGAAAGTTATTATTTCCTAAAAACACACTTTCTAGTTTTGACATCAGATATTAATTTTAAATTAATTAATTCAACTTCAATGTTTTTAATTTGATTAAATATACATCATTTTTGAATTTGGAATATCAAATAAAGCTTAAGTTTATTTTTTTGGTATTTTTCTGAAAAACATCAATTTTTGATGAATAGTGAAAACACTGAGTAGTAGTTAAAAAGCCGAATTTTTAATATAAATGAATTTTAATGCTTATGTGAATTGAATGTCAATAATCCAACATACATGTTTGTTATTATTAAGTAAAATTTGATTCAATAAGATGAAAATAATTTTTTTGAATAGTAACTTTTGACTTTTATTTACCACGGTTAAAGATAAATATGGTAATTCAGGGTAAAAAAAATATTATAATAATATAAAATTACCATAACACTTGTCGTAAACATATTGGATGAGTATTATCCAACCAAGACAATCCTTGGGAGATATATTTGTCCTTTGAATGCCACTTTGGTAAGATAATGATTTTAATTACCTTTTATTTAAAGTAAAAATAAATATATCACAAACAGGTATTGTTTTATTAAAACAATTTTAATATGGGGTTAAATAATTGAAATATTTTACTATAAATATTAATTAGGAATCTAAAAATATTTCCTACATCATTATGTCTTATTTATAATTGTTTTACATCAAATAAATAAAATTATTTATGTCCAAATAATGATGTAGTGTTTACCTCATTAATGAATGATTTAAATAAATAAGATTATAAAAATTAAAACAATATCCAAAACCTGAAAAATTGTTATAGTATTGTTTTATTTAGAAAATGAGTCTTATTATATTCAACTTAAATAAGGTTTCCACCTTTTTAAACTGAAAATATTTATCTAATAAAATAATATTTTCAAACATTATTTAAGATCCCCTCCTCCACCTTATAAAAAGTCCTCAACTCTAACCCATTACTCACACCTCTCAAGCCCCTTGTATCTTCCAACTTATACCCAAATAAGATCTCAATATACCTCTCTTCCACCTAGAAGCTTTACCTTAGGCATAAGGCACTTCATGAAATCCTTCTGGTTCAAACCAAAGGGAGTTACCTGATTTAAAGCTAACGTCTTCTTTTACGTTCTTTTAGTTAATTTTACTTCTCCAACACCCTAAACTCTTTTTATTCCTTTCTTTGATATAAACACAAGTATCCAAAATATACTAGGTTGTTTTTATGATACGTATTCATACTCCACTTACAAAAAAACTCCATCTAATGGGTAAAGAACATATTTTTTCTGTGGACGACGAACTACTGCCTCACGAAACGATGATTGTTCAATCTTCTACTACCACATCTTATGGTGTCCATTATGAATGAACTGTATTTATATGTGAAATATATTATATTTATATTGAATTTATGATTTTTTTTAAATTTAAATCCTACCTTTATGGTTTCCATAATGGGTAAACACGATAATTTCATTTGAGGAAGTGTGTACTTCCGCCCCCTCAAAGTGATATGACTTGTTTAAGCCATATGTGGAACATATAAATTATGGAGTTAATGAAATTATATATGATATTATACTGGAATTATAATATACCTATTTATCATTAGGTTTTCATTTAATTAGATATACGAAATAGAAATGAAATTAGTGTTCGCGCGTACATACGGCTTACCGTCTCCATGAATGGTGCATTTCATTTCTTACTTACAAATGTTATGTACTAATATAAATACATATATATGTTGGATAGGATTCCACCAAATATTCACAAGAGGGGGGTGAATTGTGTCTTTTTTAAAATATTTATGAGATTGTGTTCTTCCTTTTAACTTTAATCAGATAAAATAATGCAACGGAAATTTAAATTGGAGAAACAAAAGATGTATAGTGGTTCGGGGAACATAAGGCCCCTAGTCCACTGCACTAACACTCTACTCTATGAGCTTGGTGATTTTCACTATCTGGTCCTAATTTCAACAAACCGGTTCACCACTGAGTACTGGCAGTTGACACCTTTACAATACAAATCAAAACAAAGCCTTCTGGTTCACTTACAGAACCTGTACAGCTTAGTACAAGAATCCGATCACTCATGAATGGAAAAGAATGATTTTCGCATTCTGAAAATACATTCCAGATGTTCTTCACAATTGAAATAGTATGAAATTGACAGTAGGTAGATCTTCACCTTCAGAAATAATAATCTTCACATAAGAGACGTTCTGAGTTGATCCCATCGCAGTAAATATAGAAAAAATAATAATTCACAACTTTAGTAGAGACAGATCCACTATAGATCATTGATATAGAACAAGTGAATCTTCTATCATGTTCCTTCATCTTTAACAAACAGTGCTTTGAAGCTCCTTTTGAAACACCAGATTGATATGTTTTAGTAGTCTCTGTTTTCCTTTTTTTCAGAATAATCAAGAGATCACACATGATCAATAATAAATTGACGCGGTTTTAAAAATCCCATATAAATAAAATAACGATAAGAAATTATCCTGTAAAATTAAATCCAAAAAGTCTCCTTTTTAATCACGATATTCAAACATTTTAATTTAATGAGTAGTCATAACTTCCCTGAAGACTCGGCATAAAAAGCTCCTTTTAATTCGGTCATAACATTGATAAAACGGTTTTGAATCAGTCAAAATTGTACGTAAAAAATCAGCTTTAAATCTGGCTAGAAATCCACCTAATAATCAGTGTACGGACCGTTGTATAAAAATATCGACTTTAAATTCTCCGATGCTAAATGTAAGGTTGAGTTTTACTGTATGCATCCTCTGAACGCAAGGTTGATGATGTAGTCTTCCAAAGTAAGATTCTCAACGTAAGGTTGACAACGTAAAGTTGACAATGTAAACTTGACAACAAACGTAAGGTTCATTCCAAACGTAGGGTTGACCATCCATACATTTTTCTTCAACTTTAAAATGTACGATAAAAGATCCGTACATTTACTTGATCCATACTTTTCCATTAATGTATGGTTGTTTACAAAAGTAAGTTTGATGAACCATACTTTTGAGAAATAAACTTAACATTTAAAATTTACATAAGGTTCTCCTTCCATACTTTTCTGATATCCCAACCATAGGGTTCAATCCTAACGTAGGGTTCTTCTTCCATACTTTGCCGATAATGTATGGTTGATTAACCATACTTATTTCTTATCTCAAAAAGTATACTCGCTTTTCATCCTTACACTACGTTTATCCACGTAGAGTATGAACAGTGTTTCCAGAACTTGCTCAAGCAGATTCCAAATAAGTAGAGCATGAACTGTGTTTCCAGAACACTCTAGATACTAATACTTTAGTAATAAATTCATGTTATTTCAAGTGTAAAATAAAATAATAAATTCTTTCAAAATACTTGACAAATAAAATAATTAAAAAATAATTATGGGTATTTGTGAGCATCAAAATTGTCATAAAGAGATAGATTATTAATATAAACTCCCCCTTTAAATAACAATATTATGTATTTTTTAAAACAAAACATTCTCAACAATCTCCCCCTTTTTGATGATCACAAAACCCATAAAATAATATGACTAATTAAATGAAATTAACTTTCAAAATTAGTTTCCTAAAGATAAGAATTTTTAAAAGATAAAACAATATTGAATTTTAAAAAAAACATTTCAATAAATAAACATTATATTATCATTAAAAATAAATTTATCTTCCTTTATTTATAATGAAAATAAAATTATTTTTCTTTTAAAAAAAGTAAAGAATAGAATAAATTTAATGAGTTTTATCTAGATTTATCCCTCGGAATAACAAGTAAAAGAAAATTTCCCTTTATAAAAAATGAATGTTAATAACATAAAATAGTTTGTTGTATAAGTATAAATCTGTATAAATACAAAAATTTTTGAATATACCAGAAGTCATTTAAATAAGAATAGTTTAAAATCTTAAAATAAAATGTGGTGTTTATCAAAATTTCTCCCCCTTTTTGTGATATAAAAAAGAATGATAAATCCTGGATTTTAACACATTTAATGTTGCACTGAACTGTAGGTAAATGCTATTATTAACTGGTTAGTAATAATTCAATCTGTATTACTGGAATATCGAAATAAGAACAGTAAAACAAGTAAATATAATGAAATATATTTTCATTAAAAGTAAAAATATAATAAATACAGGAATCAAGGTTTTGGCATCCAACAGGTAGGGTTTTTCTGCTCTAGACTGTAGACTTGATTTCTGCTAACTGTTGTCTCAAACGTTTCATTAATCCATTACTGAGATAAATAATAAGATCTCAAGCCTCTTGAGTCATATGAATATCTTCAATGATATTGGCTCTGAAAATCTCATGATGTCGTTCTTCTTTCTCGATAAACAAATACAACTTCTCTTTGAATTTATCTAAGACCGAACAGATTTCTAGCTCACTAGAAGTCAAATGATCAACAATGAATTTCTGATTATCTAATAGAACAGATAATGGAGCACTGTTGCACTAATGATATTGCATCCTGTCATTCATGTTGCTCATTGCTGCTATGATATCTTCAAATCTTCTAATTAAATTAGGATGAAGTACTAGATCCACTAGTAGCACTATTCCCAACTGATGCAAATTGTGTATCCATAAACAACTTAAGATTTGAGAAATTTTATTTCATAACCATTTCAGATTTCAATTTGGCAACAACATTTAGCATATCCTCTTTAAAAATTTCAACTTTTTTCCTTGAAACAAAACTCTCCTTAAGCTTTTAAAATTTTAACTGTTCTGACTCTAAGGTGCTTCTCAGAGAATCATTCTCACATTGCAGTTGAGATAACTTTTTGTACAACTCTTCAACATCCCTATTCCTTGAATCAAAATCACTGGGTGCATGATACGCATTCTCAGGCTCTGTGGGATGTAGCAGTACTAAATGTAATGATTCAGGATCATATTTTTCATTCTCCTTGTCTTGAGTAGGTTAGTCCACATATTTTTCCTTAGAGTCCTTTTCAAACTCTTCCATAGAAAAATCCTCTTGAAGAACTTATTTGTGAGCTTCAGAATCATGCTCATCACAAACATATGAATTTTTTTCTTCTAATGAAATATTTAAAAAGATATCATCTAAAGTTTCCTATGGTCTGGCCACTTCTTCACCTGGCTCTGCATCCATTTCTTATTGAAGTAAAACAGCATCATCAACTACAACCTTTTGTTCTGATCTTTCAGGATCAGGATATGTAATAGTGACATTCTATTCTTGATGTTGTTCAACATTATTTTCTCTGACAAAGCTGTAAGAGAGTAAATCTCTTGTAGTTAAGTCAGGGGATGTAATTTCCTCAATGAAAAGTATTATCCTCTGAGTCTGAAGTCCCTCCTGACTTCTTTCTTCATCAGTTTCTTCCACTTCAAATATGATCCTGCTGGTCCCAATGCTGACTCTCGATTCAGCTTGTCCCTCCTTGGACTTTTCGGATTGAGCTTGAGAACTTTCTGATTCATCATCTTCTCCTACTGGAAAAAGTTCTCCTTTGATAGTAATTCATAAATAGCCAATCTTTTTTAAAGTTCCATCATTAAAAACATTACTATGATGATAGCTAACTCTAGCATCCACCAGTCACACCATGTCCTTCGTATTCAATAACATGGAGATAAATCGACCAAAAGGATAAAATTTCATTCAGGAATCACTCTGACAACAATATCTTAGGTATCTAACCATATACTTAGAAAAATTGAGTTTTTCATCACTGATCAAAAGATACATTATATAAATATCGAGATATAATATCTTTTCCATTTCAGACATCCTCGGTGCAATCCCGGTTTTCACAAATTTGACTAAACTTTTCTGATCAAGCTCCAAATCCTTGATAAAAACTTTATTTACAGTCTTAACCCCAAAGATAAATGACATTATGTCCTTTGATTAATGCACATAATCTCCAATATTTTTCAATTCGAAATGAAAAACTCCCTCATGAGGGCAGTTCAGAATTTGACCAATTTCTACGAACGAGATTGTGAAATCCCTGTCCTCTATCTTAACCATCATACTGTCCTCAGTATCTCCTAGACTAAACTGTACAGCTTTGAAAAAGTATTGAAGCTCTACCTCATACATAAATTCCATATTCTCACTGTTGAACGTCTGTTCAAGATTCTGAAACGACAGTTCTTGTTTCAATAGGAGATTTTTCTGATAAAGCCATTCAAGATCAATCGCCTTGCCCGGTAAGATTTTTCTTCATTCTGAACATTTTTTCATGGCACTACTAGTTTCGGCTTCAATATCTCTTTTAGTATTTTCCATCATTTTGAGAATCTCTAAAGGTTTTAAAGTTACTATTTCAGAGGTTCGAAGATTAGGTTTGACAAGCAGAGGTGCAGTTTGTGGGTTCGAATAGGTTTTGGTAGAAATGAAATGGTTTAGAAGTAGAAAGGGTTTCAGACAACCTTGATTCTCATGTTTTATTAATCGCTATATATATCTAAAAATAAATAAAATAGATTATGTGGGGAAAAAAACTTATTCTGTTTGAAAAAAAATAGCTGAATTATTTTAGGCAGAATTATTATAAAGAACTACTATAGTAAAATAAACTTTTAGTTAAAATCGAATAAACCTAGCTCCCCCTTAATAAAATCAAACCTTGCGGTGGAAAGTGGTTTAGTAAAAATATTATCTAATTGAATTTCAGTACATACAAATTCCAAAGATATATCCTTTTTAAGAACATGTTCTCTTAGAAAATGATGTCTGATATCAATATTCTTGGTTCTAGAATAATTAATAGGATTTTTGAAATATTTATATCACTAGTATTATAACATAAAATTGGAATATTATTAAAATTTAGGCCAATGTCCACAAGAGTGTTTATCATCCACAACACATGTGCACAACAATGGCCAGCAGAAACATATTCTGCCTCAGCTGTTGATAGGGAAACTGAATGTTGTTTTTTACTTGACCATGACACTAATGATTTTCCTAAAAAGTGACAAGTTCCTGAAGTGTTTTTCATATATAATATATAACTCCCAAAGTATGCATCTGAATATGAAATCAAATTAAATTCATAAGTTTTGGGATAAATAAGAGTTTGAAAAACAGTTCCTTTTAAATATCTAAAAATTCTTTTAACAATAGTTAAATGATAATTTTAAGGATTTCATTAAAATCTTGCACAAAGACATACTGAATACATTATATCTGGAATGCTAGCAGTAAGATATAATAAAATACCAATAATACCTCTATATAACTTGTTGTCAACTGATTTTCCAGTTTCATCCAAATCAAGTTTTATATTAGTGCACATAGAAGTTGTATATTTCTTGCTGTTTTCAAGTCCAAATTTCTTCAATAAATCAGTAATGTATTTTTTTGATTAAAAACTTATCCAACATATTTTTGATCAATTTGATGACCTGAAAATAAATTTAGTTCTCCCATCGTACTCATTTCAAATTCTTTTTGCATTAATTTTGAAAACTCATGACAAATGGTTTTATTAGTTGAACCAAAAATTACGCCATCGACATAAATTTGAACTAATAAAATATTAGAATTCACAGTTTTCTTAAACAATGTTGGATCTGCCATTCAAACAGTGAAATCATTTTTCAAAATAAAAGAGCTTAATCATTCATACCAAGATCTAGGTGCTTGTTTAAGGCCATAGAGAGCTTTAGTATGTTTTGAAATAGAATATGGTTTTTGAGAATTTTCAAAACTAGGAGGTTTCTCAACATAAACTTCCTCCATTAAATAACCATTGAAAATAGAAGACTTAACATCCATCTGAAATAATTTAATGTTCATATGAGATGCACAAGGCTAAGAGGATTCTAATGGCTTCTAATCTAGCTACAGGTGCAAAGGTCTCATCATAATCTATACCTTCTTCCTGATTATATCTTTTAGCTACAAGCCTATCTTTATTTCTAGTTATTATTACTTAATCATCTTGCTTATTTATAAAGACCCATTTGGTTCCTATTACTGGATAGTTCTGTTGTATTTCAACTAATTCCCAGACTTCATTTCTTTTGAAATGGTTTAGTTCTTTTTCATTGATATCATCCATCTTTCATCATCTAAAGCTCCTTCTATAGTCTTGGGTTCTAATTTGGATAGAAAAGTAGGGAATTCTACAGGATTTCCTATATTTATTCTAGTTTTTATTCCTCTATCTATGTCACATATTATAGTTTCTAAAGGGTGATTCTTTAGGGTTCTAGTATGTCTAGGCAACACACTTATAGGTTCTTCAGTATCATGTTCTTCTGAACTAGACTGAGTTTCATTTATATCTTTTTCAAAACCATTCTTCAAGTTCTCAAGCCTGATGTTATCATTAGAGTCAGATTCATTCATTTGATTTGTCCTTTTCTCAAAGGGATCAAATTCATCAAATTTCACATGAACTGATTCTTCCAAAATCATTGACTTCTTATTATAGATTCTATAAGCTTTGGAGGAAGATGAATTTCCTATGAAGATTCCATCATCAGATTTTGGATCGAACATACCAAGATTATCCTTGGTGTTCAAGACGTAATCCTTGAATCCAAAAACATTAAATTAGTTAACTATAGGATTTATGTTATTCCAAAGTTCATAGGGTGTCTTTTTTAAAAGAGGTTTAATTAAAACTCTATTCATTATATAGCAGGTTGTGCTTACAGCTTCATCCCAAAAGAAGGTAGGATGACTGTATTCATTTATCATAGTCCTAGCCATTTCCTGAATAGTCAAATTTCTTCTTTCAAAAATTCCTTTTTTTTGATGTGTTCTAGGTGTAGATAAGGTGTGTTTAATACCCATATTTGAGCAGAAGGATTTAAATTCCTGATTCTCAAATTCACCACCATGATTGCTTCTTAATGAAATTATTTTAAAAACATTTTCATTTTGAGCAAATTCAGAAAAACATTCAAATAATGTAAAAGCATCATTTTCAAATTTCAAAAAGAAAATCCATGTAAATATTGAATAGTCATTAACTAAAACACATACATATAATTTAATATCCAATTTTGATACTCTAAATGGTCCAAAAAATCCATGTAGATAAGTTCTAGAGGTTTAGATGTAGCAATTTTGTTAACAGATTTAAAGTATGATTTGTATTTCTTTCCAAGTTGACACGCATCACAGAATCTGTCATGTTCAAATTTGATACTAGGAAAATTAGAAACTAAATGTTTCTTTGATAACTTATTTAAAATGTATATATTACAATGTCCAAGTCTCCTATTCCAGATACAAGATTCATTCATTTTAGCAGTTAAGCAATTTACTTGTTTTTTACACAAGGAATTTAAATCCAGGGTATACACATTATTAGTTCTTGGTGTTCTAAATTTAATCAATTTATTTTTGAAAACAGAACAACAATTTTTAGAAAAATCAACAGTGTAACCATCATCACATAGTTAAGAGACACTTATCAGATTGTGTTTCAATCCTTGTACATAATATACTTTATTAATTGAGACAGCTTCTAGATCTCCAACAATTCCAATACCAATGATTTTTCCTTTGTCATTATCACTAAAAGTAACAAGTCCACCATATTTTTGAGTGAGTATAGAGAAATTTAATGATTTTCCACTCATATGTCTTGAGCAGCCACTATCCATATACCATATGTCCTTTTTACTCTTGTGACCTACTCCCTACAAATACAATTACATAGATTGCTTTGGTACCCATATTTTGTTGGGTCCAGTGGTGTTAGCTAGCAAGGATATGGGAACCCAGACTTGCTTTTCTTTTATAATTTCACATGAGTCAAATAAATCATTTGATACAAGTGATTTCTTAATACAACTTATTTGGGGTTTTCTTAAGAAATAGTTTTTAGAAATAGGTCCCCTTATTCCACAGTAATTACAATTTAGTCTTTTTGTACTTGGAATAAAATAATTTTTGGACATCTTGGGTTTTTCACCTTTACTTACAATTACAAATCTTTCCATTTTAATGAAATTTTTCCCAAGGATTTCATTTAAATTATTTTCTCCTTTAGTAAAATAAAGGGCTGCAGTTTTATAAGTTTCTACTTCAGTTTTCAGTGATTTTTTATCTTTGATTCATAATATGTATTGTTAGAATTAATTGAATAAAATTTTTCAGTTAACTCCTTATGTTATTTCAGCATTGTATCTCTTTCATCAGAAATGGCCTTATGAACATTCTTTAAAGGCTTATACTTTTTAATTAGAGAGACATATTTTTCATCATGCATATTGTAGTAGGATGCATGTTTTTCATTAGAGTAATTAGATTTAGAACTTGAATTAGAAGAGTAGTAAGATTTTACCTCATCAAACACATGTTGGATTTCAGATTTGCATCCTATTTCCCTGAGTCTGGTTGAAAAATACTATTGGAGTCTTCAAATAAACTCGATGTAGCTTTCATGGATTTCATGTACTTATGCTCATAGTCATTTCATTTGAAAAATTTCTTTCTCTTGTCTTCTTTTAGTTGTGGACAGTCAGGTCCGATATGCCCCATTTTCTTGCATTCATAGAATCTGACTTCCTTGTAATCCTTTTTGAAGGATTTTCTGAAGCCCATATTATTTTTATATAGTTTTTTGAATCTTTCGGATAGCTGATCCAATTCCTCATCAGAATTAGATAAATCATAACTCTCTAACTTCTCTTTTACATTTTTCTTTATCTTTATTTTTTTCATATGTGATGATGCTTTCAAGGCAGTATCATCTCTTTTGATAATAACTTTATGTTAATTAGCTTCATATTCCATCTTAGCTTCATACATAATTAATGTTCTAGTTAGTTCTCTCATGGTTAAATCTTTGACAGGTGTCGACTGTCTGATTTCTGCAGAGATTCCATTCTATTTTGTAGGCAATACTCTCAATACTTTTAAATATTGATTAGCTTGTTTAATGGGATCTCCAAAGGTAGTTATGTTCATGAAAAAATTGGTCAATCTTCCATTAATTTGAGTAATACTCTCCCCTTCAGCCATTCTGAATGTATCAAATTTATGCTTAGTAGTTGCATATCTCATTTCCATGATATTGTTAGTTCGTTCATAAGTAACAACAATATTTTTCCACATTTCATGTGGTATTGGGCATTGAGATACTCTGTTAAACTCATCAGGTCCTAGAACACATATAATTGCACTCATTGCCTTCGAGTTCATGTCATAATCTACTTCAGTAGCTGCACTCCATGTTTCACGTTTTCTGGTATTTCATATAGAGTCAGAATCATGGAATATACACTATATCCATGGTTTTTCAGATAGACAATCATTCGCGACTTCCAGCATCCATAGTTTTCTCCATTGAAGTACAGTTCTCTGACCATAGACATTCCCTCTCTTGTATTAGTCATCTTGCTCTGTGTATAATCACTTTAAACTTGTTAAATCTTTCTCAGAAATCTCAACCTTTGGTACCAATTATTTGATCAGATTATACCAAATATACACAAGAGGGGGGTGAATTATGTCTTTTAAAAAATCATTATGAGATTGTGTTCTTCCTTTTAAATTTAATCATATAAAATGATGCCGCAGAAATTTAAATAGAAGAAACAAAAGATGTATAGTGGTTTTTGGAATAGAAGGCCCCTAGTCCACTAAACCAACAGTCTACTCCACAAACTTGGTGATTTTCACTATCTGGTCCTCACTTCAACAGACCGGTTCACAACTGAGTACATGAAGTTGACACCATTAAAGTCCAAGGCAAAACAGAGCCTTCTGGATCACTTATAGAACCTATATATATTAGTACGAGATGCCAATCACTCAAGAATTGAAAATAAAGATTTTTGTTTTCTTAAAATACTTTTTAGATGTTCTTCACAATTGCAACAATATTCAATTGACAGTAGGTAGATCTTCACCTTCAGAAATAATAATCATAACATAAGAGACGTTCTGAGTCGATCCTGTCGTAGTAAATATAGAGAAAATAATAATTCACAACTTTATTAGAGACAAATCCACAATATATCTTTGATATAGAACAAGTGAATCTTCTATCGTGTTCCTTCCTATTTAACAAATAGAGCTTTAACGCTCCTTTTGAAACAGCAGATTAATATGTTTTAGTAGTCTCGGTTTTCTTTTTTTTCGAATAATCAAGAGATCACACACGATCAATAATAGATTGATGCAGTTTTAAAAAGCCCATATAAATAAAATAATGATAATAACTTCTCCTGTAAAATTAGATCCACAAAAGTCGCCTTTTTTCTCGCAATATTTAAACATTTGAATTTATAGAGTAATCGTAACTTCCTTGAAGACTCGGCATAAAAATATCCTTTTAATTCGATCAAATAATTGATAAAAAAGTTTTGAATCAGTCAAGATCGTACTTAAATATCAGCTTTAAATATGGCTTGAAATCCTCCTAATAATCAGCGTACTGGCCGTTGTATAAAAATATCGACTTTAAATTCTCCAACGCCAAAATTAAGGTTGAGTCAAACTATATGAATCCTCCGAACGTAAGGTTGATGACATAGTCTTAAAACATAAGATTCACAATGTAAAGTTGACAATGTAATGTTGACAATGTAAACATGACAACAAATGTAAGGTTCATTCCAAACATAGGGTTGATCATCCATACTTTTCTCTTCAACTTTAAAACATATGATCCAAGATCCATACTTTTACTTGATCAATAATTTTCAAAGAACGTATGGTTGATTACAAATGTAAGGTTGATGAACCATACATTTGAGAAATAAACGTAACGTTTAATATTTACGTACAGTTCCTTTTCCATACTTTTCTAATATCTCAAACATAGGGTTCCTTCCTAATGTAGGGTTCTTCTTCCATACTTTTCCAATAACATATGGTTGAATAACCATTCTTTTTCCTTATCTCAAAAATTATACACGCTTTTCATCCTTACACTACGTTTATCCACGTATAGTATGAACATTGTTTCCAGAACACGCTCAAGTAGATTCTGAAAAAGTAGCAGATGAACAGTGTTTCTATAACACGCTAGATACGAATACTTTAGTAATAAATTCCTGTTATTTCAACAGTAAAATAAAATAATAAATTCCTGCAAAATACTAAACAAATAAAATAATTATAAAATAATTAAGGGTATTTGTGAGCATCAAAATTGTCATAAAGAGATGGAGTATTAATATAAACCCCCCTTTAAATAACAATATTATGTATTTTTGAAAACAACACTTACTCAGCAATATATACTGGATATATATGATATATATGATATCTAAACCATGAATATCATTCTGTAGATAATGAAGTATTGATAACCAGGACAACTTGTAAATATAAGAAGTTCATTTTTTATTCAACTACCAAATATTGAAAAAATTACCATTATTTTCTTAAATGATTATATAATGTTTATAACATAAAAAATAAGTGATATAAAAAAGAATAATAAACATGAAAAAGGTTCTTAATAAAGTAGATATTATCTTTATTTTATTATTCATAAAATTAAAGAATGATTTATTCAAGTCGAACACAAGGTAAGGGACATCGTCTCAATCTTCTATTATTGAAGCATATTTTGTTTTATAGACAACTTTCTTTTATATGGTGTATAAACACCTTTGAAATTTCATTTCATTCTAAAGGAATATTTTTTATGTTGAATTTAACTAAATGAAAAAAAATTCTTTTTATTGTAAGCGGTGACAATGACCTTTTATGCTACTGTGAGTGTTATTTGATCTAAAGATTCCTTAACAAGTCGTAATGTTTTTAAAAGGAAAATAAATACCATAGATTGTTTATCGTATTTTGGTATTGAAAATGGATTTGATAATGGATTTGTTATGTAAATATTTTTAAATGAAATATTGTGCTTGAATGTTAAAAATTTTATCTTTCCTTCATAATTGTTTTATGTGTTATGAATTTGTTATGGTTCTTCGGAATTTTTTACATATATGAGTGGTTCTGTGAGAATCCTAGGGTTGGTGAGCCCGAGAAAGCTCTTCAATTTATTTGGTAACGTGATGGAGGTAAACCTTAATGTTTCTCCTAAGAAATTTAGGGAATATACTATGATGGGTATTCCAAATGAATCTCCCTATGTAGCTGTGAAATCTACAATGTAAGTATGTTATGGATTCCACAAGTTACCTTTATGATTTTTGATTACTATGTTTTATTCATAAATATAATGATTTCACTTGGTATATTAAAGATCTTATGTTATGTATATATTGACAAACTAATATTTTCTTTCTTTGATTTATATCTCACACTGAACATTTTATGCTCATCCAATATTTTGAAATGTTTTTCACATGACTTAAAGAAGAGTAGAGTCAAGGATGGGATCAATGAAAAGTCATGTTTTCTAAAACATGGAACTAGACATGACTTTTTTTCATGAGTTTTTATTTTATAAAAAATGGAAACTATGTAGAAGTGTCTACGTTTTAATTTTTGAGATGTAATTTAATATTATGGCCTAAATCCCTAAAAATCTAAACCTAAAAAGATCATGAATGTTAATTATATTTTTAATTCAAGATTATGTAATGTTTTAAGGCTGGGTCCTTATAAACATTATATGGGAATTCATTAACTTAAATATAAATTCATATTTTAGGATTTGATTGAATCATTCTAGTTCAAGAATATTGTTAGTATATGATTGTATTTCAAGTGACGTGGTATTAAATTCAATACATGGAAAAGGTGGGATAAGCTCAACTATATCAGTTGAATCCCTTGTATTAGGACTAATATCTTATCATAATGTTTTTTTATATTTCATTTAAGATATTTAATATTTGAATATGGGTTACAATAAACTCTAAATCCACTTTTTAATCATATCTATTCACTATTTCAAAATTATTCCTTGTTTTCAAAGCAACCATTAATTATTGGATTCTTTAGAACAGAACTATTTTTGATTAATCCATTTTCAAAAAAAAATTATAAATGTCAATGATCCCAAAATGAAGATGAGGCGATTTAATTTTAAATGACGTCTAGTATTATATAATCCATGGTATCGTGGGATAATTCTAACTATATCCTAGTAAATAATGAGCACAATTAAATGACTTATTTAATCTTAAATTCATTTTCAACCTCTAGAGATAAAAGATAATATTCATCAATGTCATCCACTTTCAGTTTGGGTGGTAATGTTCATTAACCCATATGTGAGGGAAGTGCAGTATTATTAAGATAAACTAATAAGTCCAAAAAAATATAGGGAAATATTCTAAAATTATAAGGGAATTTAACAATAAATATGCGAAGTAGAGGACTAATCTATAATGTGATAAGAAAACAAATCAATCATTAAAACAAAAAAATTAAGAATTACGACCTAGATATTGTTCATATGAATCATCTACCACATTTTACTCAATAGATTTTTTCTTTTCAGGGATGTAATTTTGTTACAAGGATGGTAATTAGACATGTTGACTAATTTCTATTTCTACATTATTAATTGAGGAAATAAAATTTTCATTATGTTCTTCTTAAAGTACAAATAATTTTTACCTCTTTCATCATAGTATTAATCATTTGATCAATATTTTAATTAGTGGATTCCCAATTTTAATTATTGAAATGAGTATCATTATTTAAAGTGAAAGGTGGTTCATATTATATAGAATTTTATGATTGTGAAGTTATGTTTTGATAATTTTAAAAAGAAAAATTTAACCTCTATAGAGATAGTTGTTAACTAGGATCACTGTTTCAAGAATATATTAAATTTAGAATAATAAAATAGTGAGTATAAAATCATATAATAGCATGGTTAATCCTTGACTTGTGGTTTAGGATATTGGCCAAAATTATAATCATTGGAATGAGAAGATGTTTTTAAAGAATTTATGGGTGTTGAAAATATGTGTTTCACTCCTTGAATTGTTGGTGGTATGGAATGAATAATTTTTTTAATTGAAGTGATGACAAAAAAGTATCAGTATTTCAAGTGTCTATAATCCATCATCTGGAACATATCACCTAGATTACTAACCTTGTTATGTTTTATTTTTAAAATAATTTCATATTTGACCTTTTTTAATTTCTACCCAAATAATAAAATTCCACTAATAAATAATTATATATCTTCTTTTGTCATTGTCATGGCATTCCAAATTTTGAAATGTTAAATCTTAATAGCATTGTATTTATGGTAGCTGGATTAATACAACACGTATAAAGAGTATAAATGTTAGTAATATCATCTAAAAAAGAATTATATTGATTAATTATCAATGTGATTAGAACAAAATATTCTTGACAATATAGAAAATAAATAAATTTACTATAACTATTTAAATTGTGGTGAATTATGTTAATAGTGCGAGAGATGTGAACCATGTTCCAATGCATGTGATTCCAATATTTTTATTCCCTCATTTTAATAATAAATTAATAAATATTCAATTATTTTTATTAATGAATATATTATTAGATATTATTCTCTGATTCTATAATATAATAAAATATTTCTCAGAAACAGTTTAACAAATAATTCTATTATATAATGAATACTTTTCACAAAATAATAAAAATTGACTCATTTTGAAAAATATCTAGACCATTTTCTCACAACAACATGATATATATAATATTTTTCCGTTAGAAGATATAATATTACTTATTAGGATTCAACTATGTAATTGTACTAAAAAATAACCAAAATGTTTTATTTTTGCAATTCATTTGTGTGTTAATTGCAATAATCATATGCTTGTGAAAAAAATTAAAAAAAAAATTAAATTTATCGGTTCTTGTACCCATGATTACATGATAAGTATGAGAATAATTAAAAACAAATCATGCTTATAGGTCTTATATTAATTAAAGAAAATATTGATATAATTTTATGTTGAAAGACTCAACTAAATATTTCAAATGGAAATAAAAAATAGATAACACCTTTGTTAATTTAAACTCCTTCATATTAATCTATCTTGGCCACTATAGCAATTAGATACTCACTTTAACATAAACAAGAAGTATATGAAAATGAACAGAAATATCATTGTTTATGTTGACATAAGGATAACATCATGACACTATAGATTGTTAGAAAATGAGAAATATCTTTCCATTAATCACTAAAATTTGAAAAAGAATAAAAATATATATTTTTTATGAATTGGAACTACCACAATAATAATACATGATCAGATCAAAAATGGTAATAAGAAAAACTATGCTAGGAATACCACCAATCCATTTCATTAACCCATTACAAACAAAAACCACAGAAAAAAATAAACAATGTATTAATTATTATTATTTTGGAATTTATGAAAGAGGAATCATGTGTTTGAATTAGTCCATGAAACAAAGGGGGATAATCCGTGCCATTTTTTCTCAATATGTCTAATGGATGGGGTGTTTTGATCATCATATGGATGTAGTAGGTGGATAAACGTGAACAAGGGGGTATATAATAGCTAGTGAATGACTAAATAGCGGGAGATAATGGTATCTTACACTTATGTAATGTTCTAGGGAAATTTCCAATATATGAGGAAAGAACTGCATGCATGTCATGAGTAGAAAAACTCATAAGAGAGGTGGGTATTTCATGGAGGATCTCCCATGAATGGTGTTTCATGTATTTAGTAAGAATATTGATAGGATAGATCATTATAGGGAGGTATTGACTATGCCTACCAGAAACGAATTGTAATTATTTATTGTGAATATGAAATAGGTCATGGGTGATGGTGCAGACGATTGGTTGTGTTCCACTAGGTTTTCATGATCCCTATTTCGGTCTGATGAATATATAATATAGGGATAGATTAAGGGAGTATAAGGATATCAAATATCATTTATGTTGTTTCACTATGGCTATACAGGAAATGGAGACTAAGTCTTTTAGTGGGATTGGTGCATCATCCTACATTCAATATTTAAAATAATGAAAATAAAAATCATGTAACAGTTATATATAATAAAAATACTAATAAAATAATAAAAATATGTAATTTTAATTATAATAATTCAAATTTTTACACATAGAAAAATCACTATGATTTTTAAATTTAGAAAATTATGAAATATAGAGTATTATAAATATATGGGAATAAAAGATCTTCAATTTAAATAGGATTATAACTAGAAAAAATATACCATGTAAAACAAAACCCATATTTTTAAATGAAATATCTACCCCTTACCCTCTCAATGTATGTGTGACATGAAATAGTGAATACATAAACAATAGGCTAGGAAAAAATTTCATGTATATTCCAATATTTAAGAGAGTTCTACCAAATTTACATTGATAGTTGGTAACATGCAAGTGAAGTTTATATAAGGACATATTATTCTCTATCAATTGTATCTAGATATATGATATTTTTATATCCCTACTTTCATCTTAGAATAATGTGTAAAGTATTGTATTCCGAATTTTTAGACAAATTCCAATGCTTCCCCTTTAATTTTGTTAATGATCCCCCACCCTCACATCTAGGATGTCCTGGATTTCCCATACCAGCTCTATCTAGGTTGATTTAGATCCATAATACTATTAAATATTTCAAAATAAAAGTTATTTAATCATTTTATACTTTGAAAAATCCATCTATGTTGAATCATTTTGGAACTATGAGATCCTGAATGTTGTATTATTCCTTGATATATTCCAATGAATATATTTTTCCTAACTATTAAATGATTAACAATATATAATTATTTATATTGAATGTATAATTTTAATATTTAACAAATCAATATTCCACCATAAAATGTAGACTCATTTTAAAAATCGTGTTTGAGGATAATATACCATTGTGTAAACATTTGTATATAAAATATACCAATAGAGAATATTATGATAATTTGTGCATGAATATGAATAATTTCAATATCATTGAAGATATAATGTTAGTAGGATTTGGAAAAACTATTCTGCATGAAACATAAAATAAGATATCCATTATAATCACTACATAATCTACAGATGAAACATCAGGGGATTCTAGTTTTCATAATTTAGAGGTATGCCTAAAGAATGTTGTTTAAAATTATATAGAAGAAAATTATTCTGTATGAAAAACACATGTTCTCTATGACTAATATACCCCTTTTGAATATTTAGAATTTTTATCAAAAATAGATTGATAACATAGTTTATAGTTATACGAACCATTACTATTTGGCTTTCAAATGACCATTTCATTGTTATAGTGAAATTTATACCAATTGGTAATCTCTATTATTATAGTGGAATTATCATCAAGGGAATTAAGGGTTGTTTCCCTAAGTTTATACTGTTCATCCATTAACCTAATTTAGACATTGGTTTTTCATACCAGATTACTACATCATTTTTAATATTAATAACATAATATTAATTGTTTATAAAATCTAAAGGTTTACTATCTTCTTTAATATTAGGTCCATGAATCACTTTTACATAATAAAATTTAATCATTATTTAATTAAATATTAATTTTCCCACAAAAATATCTCATATTCTCATTAGCACATGTTTTGACATGAGGTAATGCACAATGGGGTTATCTAAATGACCAATAATGTGTGGAATAAAATGCATTTAATAAGTGGTAGGAGTCAATAGTAAATGGGTTAGCATAATAATCATATCATAAGCATTGTTTCATTATCATAAGAATGAGGGAATCATTTCAAAATGACGTGGAATTTAATATATTAATAACTAGGAAACATTAGAACATATTTATATAATACAAAAAATTGATTTGAAAAAATATTGTATCATGTTTAGTTGTATAATATGTGCATAAATAATTATATCATAATTATGAATAAATATAATATATTGTTCATTAATAAGACACATAATTTATTAAGATGGATCACATTACCCAATGCATTGGATGCTTATATAATTTCATTGACAACATTCATATCATAAAATGTATTTAATAATGTATTCCACATATATTGCGAAAATAATACAATGATAGACTTTAAATAAACACAGATAAAAAAATTGGGTTCATAATGGTGTATTTAAACCTAATAAGAGGGTTATTTTAAGGATACAATTTTTAATAGAATATAATTTCAAATGTATACCCTGTAATAGTGAAATTTAAAATATTATTGATTTTATTTTATTTCAAATATATAAATTTAGTTCCATTGAAAACATTATAAACTAAATAAATATTTTTATTAAAAAGGAATTTAGAAAATTAAAAAACATTAAAAAGAATATTTTATAATTTTAGACTATAGAAATTATTTTTTATGACTTTAATTTCAACTTGATGAATTAATTTTCATTTTAAATTTTTTTTCATGAAACTATTTAATTAGTAAAATAATTTGTAATTACATATTGGATTACTCAATTTAAACAAACATGTTATGTAAAAATTTAATTTTTAGGATATACCAAAAAGATGATTTTTTCACAAAAATAAAAGAAAATATATCAATTAAAAAATTATGAATAGTTAATTCTAAATATTACACTCACATTATATGAAATGAAATTTTACAATATTTAATTTTAAATATTAACATAAAATTAAAAAAATTTACAAAAAATATTAAACTATGTTCTTTAAATAATGTGATTATAATTTATTTATGTTATTAATATTAATATGTTTTTTATGGAATTAAAATATTTATATATCAATTATAAATATTATTTATTCCACTGTTTTAGGACAATAGACTATTCTTTTGATCTGGTTTCTATTCCAAACGATAAACTTATTATTTTTAATGGACATATAGCTATTAAAATGATAATATTACTATTTAAAGAACCATATTAACTATAAAAAGTATATTTTTTATTTTTATACTTTGGAATTTATCTAGAATGATTTTTGGAGATTGGAACTAAGATGAAGTGCTATTCCAAGGTTAGGTGTACCAGAATTTAATTTTAAAAAAAAGTTTAAATGTATTTTATATTATGAATACGTGATTTATTAAAGAAAATAAGATAAATATTAAATATAATATCTGATAAATAGTTTGTGACCATGGTGAAATACATAATCTGTGTTTTACCTAATTAGTGAACAACGATTTTTCTGCTCAAGGAGTTCAGATATGATGAAAATTGGATAGTACATTTAATTAAAACTAATAATTAAATTCATTTATATTAAATTACATATCCAAATAGAATATCCCTCTAAATACACAATTATTAGTGTTCTCCAGGGTTATTCATTTAAACTTAGGACCATTTGGATGATTTTTTATCCACCTCCATTAGAGAACAAGAATTAGATGATGACGAACCACTCGATCCAGGAAGATCGACATGAAACGAACAGAACAACTCCTCTTCTTTAGTGGTGATCATGTTCTTCATCATGAAAGATCCAATATACATTTTGGAATCAGAAAATAATGGATTATAAGCTATTTTATTTAATGATAGAGAATGATCATACTGGTTCATTGTTCTTTGTTTGATTTGAGCCATTAAATTTTCCCATGTACTTACATTAAATCGTTTATCCAGTTTTTACCATCCTAGGAATCAAAATTTTTATTCATAAGCAATATGATGTTTCCCATTGATTATTAATCCTTTTTATTTATCTATCTAAATAATTATTCTTTATAATCATCTTTGTGACACAAGTTCACGATTTGACATTTCAATGTGGAACTAACCCAAATCAGACACACCGATTCATGAAAATTTCACATAAAATGAAGGGATCAGTTTTCAATGATATATTTGAGATAAATTTTGGGACATGGGTGATTCAAATTAAGATTGAATTTTTTTAGGTGCTTTGGGGGAGAGAATATGTGCATAGCATATGCGGGGCTTGAAAGAAAAAAAAACAGAATCAAATTTCCAGCTAACTGATTACTGGAAATGACCATTGAAGGATTCCACTTATATTTTCAGTTTCTTATAGGAAATATACATGGAGGTGAGGCAAGATATATAATACTGGAGTAAAACTATAAATTCAGCTAAAAACACGACTACAAAACATGTATTCCAAAGATCACATGGCATGTTGGGCCTTGGATGGAACGACATGGTTTAGCATGAGTTTATAAATACCGCATTCCATGTTGGACCCCCAAAGACAATATAACTATGTGATGTTTGAATGAAATATATATCGATAGTACATGGGAACAAGAACATCCAGGCGCATGTCTTGTACATAATTATATAAAGAAGGTAAATCCTATACAAACATGGTCGAAAGCACATATGGGATCCCAATTGGCAAGAACACATCGTGTAGTCTTAAACAAGTAGTGAGATAAATGATTGTAGGTACATAACCAGGTAGTGGGGTGGAAAAAAATTTCTTGGGTCCCCACACACTTTTTTACACCTTCTTTTTGTTTGAGTAAATTTAACCCACTCATGTCTCCACCGTTTGGACTCATATTTTATCTTACTAGTAGGCTATCATGAGTTTTTTCATGTAAAA
Source organism: Viscum album (assembly GCA_963277665.1). NCBI lineage: Eukaryota > Viridiplantae > Streptophyta > Magnoliopsida > Santalales > Viscaceae > Viscum > Viscum album. The sequence goes on from OY728119.1 coordinate 1,690,570,502, forward strand.
CATGAAGTTAACCTATGACATTTTATTCGAGAAATGATGAGATATTTTACAAGTGTGATTATTTTTTTGGTGATTCTCATTGATGGTGGTGATCATACAGGATCACCAGAGACACTAGAAAAGAACCCTCCTATAATGATAGGTCATGGGTCCTCAACCTATCTATGGAGTGGAACCCTACTATGGTATAGAGAATTTTTCCTCTATTAACACATCTAGTGGAACCCTCATTTTTGGTCGGGCAACGGGTACTCTTCTTATCCACTGAGTGGCACTATCCTATAGAGTCAATGTATGGGTCCTCAACTATGAGAATGAAACACTGTAGTTGTTTTGGGCATGGGTACTCAACCAAAAATTTACGTGGAACACTTCATCTGGGTTGGGCCTAGTTCCCCTACTGATTATTAGAGTGGTTCCCTCCATATGAAATTTGAATGATTCATCTACTAAAATTATAATGGAACATTTCATTAAAGCTGTCCATCTACTGACCATTAGAGTATCACACTACAACTGAGCTATGAATGTTTCCTCAACAGATTACATGATTGTAACCCTCCAACATGGATAGGTCGTGGGTACTCAAACTATTTTTAGAGTGTAATTATATAGTTTTTCTAGGGCATGGGTCCCCTAACATGATATTGTTCCCCTCGACTGTGATGTGAAGGGGCGAGGTGCGTCTTGACAAGGATGTCTCTTCGAACAGACACACAAGATGCTGGGAATTCATTATGGTCCTCATTGAACTATCAAAATTCATATACAAGGGTGTGATTTGATATAGATATCCCCTTTAGGATTCTATGGTTTGATAAAATATATAACAATATCCATGTAATTGTATTTTTATAGTATCTTACCTTTTTTTGAGTTGTCCATTATCTATTCCTATCATCTCTCTAACAAATCTCCCATTAGAATTCAGTGAATCTTACTTCTTATGTGTGTACTCACCCTTTAATTTCTTATTCCTTCATTTTTCATGTATTGATCTGATGACAGATAGGCCTATGTAGACTCCATAATATCATAGGGCTAACCTTCTACATTTTACCATGTACGATGGTTGGAGCTTAGTAATTCCGAGCAGGGAACAATCATCATTTACATTCACAGTTTTTTTTACAATGCGACATATTTCAAGATGGATATTTATTTTTCCTCATTACTTTTTATTTTACATTTTCATACTCTAGTATGCCTAATAATTTTAACTTTCATGGATTACTACACTAGATATTGCATCTTTTATTGTTATTCCTCTATTATTCTATATAGAGATGTTCATGTGTGGTCATATCAGTACATTAGGTAAAGGCCTCACATATTTTCTATGAATTTTATGATATATCTCCATTCTATAATTAATAGGTGTAGGATTTGTGTAGTTGTGGAATGAGCCCCATTTGGTTAGTACGAGATATATTGTTTTTATAGAAATTCATTCCTTGGGAGGTTGTTAAGAGTAGTTCCCTTTTGAAAATTTGGTTGGCATTTTGGGTAATAATATCAATGCTTTGTAAGAATTATCTCATGTTTGGGAATATAATTTATGTTTTCTGGCCATCAAATCCATTCTTTATGACATTGACTGCCTACATGTCTGCCCAGCATACCGAGACAATAGTTATAGGGATGAATAATACAAGAATCATATAAGACTCAGTATTGTGATTGTTGTTCTTGAGTCAACAAACAATTTTTAATATATATTCCTATATCACTATGAATAAGCACAACCTATTCCCATATATCTAACATTCAATTTTTAGGGCTCTTCTAATATGTATATAGGTTCTCATTTTGAATCCTCATTGATGGAAGAAATTTTAGAGTAGATTGCTTCTAATTTTTCTTTTTTATGGGGGGTTTTGTGTAGAGATTAAAAAAACCGATTGATGGATGAATTTTTTATCTAATAATTTCATAAATATCAGGGTATGTTCATTATCGGTGATTTAATATTATTATATCCTTGGGTTCTGCTTTATATTGCATTAAATGAAAACCCACTTCACAAGATGATTTTGATGTTAATTCCAAATTTTTAATGCGTTAATCCAAGATGTAAATTAAATATGATTCTAATTTCAATAAAAGTATTTTTATGGTAGTATATTTATGGTCCCAATTATAAATTTAATCTACAAGTTAAACAAAACATGTCATTTATCCCTAAAATTTCATATTTTACATACAAAATGTAAACATAAAGATCCTTCAATAAGGAAAATCTCTCAATACCATACCATCCCAAAATTATTACATCCCATAATAGATTATTTAATCAACCAATGTTATGTTAATTAATCTAGTAGGTATGTTTATAGTGATTAGTCAAAAATTTATGAAAAATATTGTTACAAGAAAAGAGTGGTTCATACAATAGACACAAGATTGGTGAATAAAATTAAAACACACTTTAAAGAGAATGAGAATGAAAAATATTAAAGTTATTTTAAATAAAATTATAATATTTTAAGATAATTAATATATTGAAATAGCAGGTGGATGTGAATAACATATAATAAAGAAGAAGCATTCAGTAAAATTCAATTGAGAAGAAAAAACGTACACAATTACAAGTGAATAAGAACTCAAAAGAACATGAAATCAAAGAAAGGGGGAAAGGTATATCAAGTGTTAACAAGAGTTTTTAAGGTCCTTAAATTCCATTAGAATTATTTTTATCATGCCAATATATCCTCCTTTACTATGAAATTCAATCCCAGTACACGGAAAAGTGGAGAGTGAATTTATATCCCAAAGTGGTGGATAGTGTGCATTCAAAAATTTCCCCTCCAATTATCTCATCAATATGAATGTTCAAACTAAAAAATCTAGTGAATTTTTTTTAAAGTTGTATATAATGATCCGGAATTTTCACCCTCTAAATTTTTCTTCCATTTAACATTTTTAGGCAATAGTAGGAAAGTTTTATTGAACAATGTTCTGTTGTCCACTTTAATTGATACATTTTCAATGGTCATAATGTAATGTAATTTTTGGTAGGAAGATACCATTAAATTCGATCAATTTATCCTAAAAATATGATTTAGTATCTTGTAATCCACACTGAAAAATATCTTTTCGTATTCTCAATTGAAATTGTGTAAAAGACAAGAATAGTTCTCTATTTTAAATTCAAAAGATGAATTGAGGGACGAACTTCAAAGAAACAATTTTCCCCCTTGTTTGTGGGTTAAGACCTTGAATGTTTTAGAAAATATGTATCTTGATGTTGTATAAAAAATATTGTAGTTTAATATAATTTTTGATGCTGGATTGAGCCTATAAATTCAATTTTCATGGATAGTCCATTTTTCATCATAGATTTGGTAGGCCTTATTGTGTTTACTATATGACCCTTATGATGGCCTAATTGGACAATCCTCCAATTTAATGATTTTATGGAACTTGAATTAGGAACAAAAAAATTAATTATAATAAAATTTGGATAAGTATGGTAAGATTTATAAATTAAATAGTAATCATTCTAGAGCATTGATTAATTAAAATTACATTCTAAAAGAAAATTTAGTATTAAACCATGGGAATATCACAAAAATTTGGAAATTATAATTGAAAATAACTAAAGGTAGTTGGATGAAAATTTTTAATAACTTAATATAATCAACTACCCCACACATAGAATTATTCATGTCCTCATGTGCAAAAAATATAAAAACATAACTAAATCATTTTCACTCACCAAAAAATAATATTTTCACCCTAATCAGGGTGGTCGAGATATGTTCACTCATCCCAAAAGAATTCCACCAAAAAATGTTACAACAAAAATGTTACAAAATCAATTCATTTTTATGCTAAAAATTATAAATGGAAAATTTAGACACTCAAATAGCACTATTATAATGATGTTAAAAAATTATTTCTAGAAGATCAAATATTCACCCATAAAATGTAAAGATCCTATAGTTTTAAAAAGAAAACATAATTTATTCTCAATTATAAGATTCAAAATAATCATGATGTCTTTTAGATGGTTTTTAATGGCTATGTAATGGTAGGAATACAATGATCAAAAAGTATGAAATAAGGGTCAGACATTAACATGGAAAAAAATGCACATTTTTTTGAAATGAAATATGGAATTAAATTGTAACACATATTTACAAGGGAATGAGTTTGGGATTGAAATAAATAGAGGGATAGAATTGGAAGTGTATGGGCTGATGAAACCAAAAAATTATCCCAACAACACAATTAAATATGACTCAAGTGTTCTCTTATTTTCTTCTTTTAAATCTTATTTTTTTGAAAGATGATCTTGAAACAAATCTCACACTCATCTCACAACCTGTGTATGATCTCTTCATGAAACAAATTTTAATAGTAAAAATAATATCAATGGTTTTAAAATAGTTATTTCTGATCTTCCTAGATATAACCAATTCATTTTTTATTTCTTTCATTTTTTGAACACTTTTTAATATAATATCAACAATATGTCACAAACATATATAAACTCCCAAAAATCAATGAATGAAAACCTCTACCCCACAAAATAATGTATGTTTTACTTCAATCATATTATATCACATTTAAAATCATGTAAATGGTTTCCAATATGAAATCCCTAACCCCATAAATAAATTTCATCATAATATGCTCTGTAAATCCATGTAGATATTGTGTGAGACCATGTTTATTTCTTTAAATGAGGATATACAAAATGGTTTTAATTATCTAAAATTGGATTTCAAAAGAGGGATTGATCTTAGGGTAATGGGAAACTATTTTTCTATGTAATAATAATTTGTTTAAGAAAATACCATTATCATGTGAATGTATTATAAAGTAGGAAATTCGTCTCAAAGGTCCAAAAATTATATACTCACAATTAGGGGTGAAGAAAAAAGAATATGAAAAACTTTTAAAATGTGAATTTGGTAGAAAACTTATTTTATTCCTCATAGGTTGGGAGAAAACATTTTCAAAATAAAAAATTAGGCATTCAAAATTTATTGAACTTCAAAAAAAATTGATTACCAAAATTTATATTGAAAATACAAATTTTCATATATTAAAACAAGTCTTTTAACTCCCCAAGATGTTTGGAAAAAAATAAAAAACCAATTGTGAATTTTAATGACCAATATTTTTTGTTTTATTAGTTTTTAAAATAAAAAAACACAAAAAAGAGAAATTCAAAGAAGTTTTTCATGAATAACGTGGTAAAAAAGAATGAGATAGGAATAATAAGAAAGAAATAGGGGGAGGGAGAGAATTAGGAAGTATAAAGAAAGAACATTTTTAAGGGAAAGAGGTTCCCCTGGTTTGGATTTGGTGGGTCACTGTCTCCATCTAGTGATGGGTCTTCCATAGTGGTTGGAGATTCATTGGAAGAAAATGTTGTTCTTGAGATGTGTGTCATATCATTTTGATGCTTTAAATGACATCCACTAAAAAAGAATTTTTTTTAGAAGTGGGGTCTTGGACATGCACTACACCAAATGGTTAAACATTGGTAATGATAAAAGTAACTTCCTAGTGCGAATTAAGCATACATTAGAGAAGCTAAAATAGAGGCTTGAGGAGAATTAACTTTTAAAATTCATGGAATACCTTTCTCATGTTGTGTTTATCATGGAGTTTCATATCCTTTCTCGATAGATATTTCAATTCTCGTTTGAATATAGAAAAAGATCTTCCAATTCATTCTTCTAAAACAATCTCTCTTCTCCAGATTCTTCACAATCAAAATTATAAGTTTTCACATCCAAAAATTACATATGATGGATTGAAACTGGTAAATGACATACTTTACTAAAAATTTGCATAAAAGGATACATCCCAATGGGTGTTTAAAGGGTAGTTTCATAATCCCAAATCACTTCACTAAGTTTTTCAAGAAAGTATTTTATGGTGGGATTTATAGTTCTCTCAAGAACTATTTTAACATTTCTTTTAAAATGAACACCCACGTCATTTATTCTGGGTGATCTGATGATAATGATTTATTACAACCCTATACATTTTCAAAATTTATTCCATTGTCTGATTATGTAAATTGGTTCTTAAATCACCAGTCAAGGCATATAGTGCACCAAATCGATGGAAATTGTGTGGTTTTAGGAACTCACTAACAGAATTTACCTCTTCTGTCATAGTGGATTTTTCCTCAAACCCCCAAAATACATATTCTACTACAAGAATAATATATGATAATACTTTATAAGGGGGCACCACTCCAATGAAATCAATTCCCCCAATGTCTAATATCTCATAGAATATTAAACTATTTTCCAGCATTTAATTTATTTTAGAAATTTCATCAAAATATTTCCAAGTAGAACATGATTAAAGGAACTCATGTGAGTAAATAAAGAGTTAATTCTATAATAATAAATACTAATGACCTTTTATGAAGTCTTTTTTGTCTAAATTTCCCACAACAAGGCATCAAGTTAATGAAATAAAAGATTTTAGAATGTTTATCTTGATCGTCATTTCTCATAATTATCAAGTCAACCCCTGTTTTACAAATTTTATTATCTTCCTAAAAATATATTTTGGAATCAATTTTATTTTTTACTTTTTGTTCTTTTTAAAAAAAATAAGGGACAAACTAGCAAAAATATAATTTAAAATTGGGTCATTTCATGGTAACATTGATATGAGATATGATAGGTTTTCAGTTCGAAATATAGTATCAATTATTTCAGAATTACATTTGGAAATTCTACTTATGTGATTAGCCCAAAAAGATTGTTTTCTACATCTATATTTAAGCAAAATTTCAAACTCTTGGATCATTCAGACTCATTTTATTAGCCTTATCATGGAATCACATTATTAATTAAAAAATATTAATGTGAATCATCTATAAAAATGATTATTTTTATGCCTAATAGATAGGACTGATATTTAACCATGGAAAATCCAAAATCTAACATATCCATTTCCATCATATAATTGTGTGAATGAGTCTCATTCAATATTTTTGAGGAATAATAGATGAAATTAAAAATCTATTCACTTTTTTGACCAAGAACAATCCCATTTGTCCTATCAAAAGAAACACACAATAATTCAATGGGTAATAACCAATCTAGGGGTTGAATTATTGAAGAACATGTGAGAATAGCTTTGAGTTCAAAGAATGATTTTTTTGAACTCCTAATAAAAATGGAATGTAACATCATCTAGGAGTATCTATGTTGGTGGAAATGAAATCCTTATTTTCTTTGGATGAATTGCTGATAGAAAGAAGCATGACCAAGGAATGAATGGATGAGTTGAACTGATGTGATTTTAGGAATTGATTGGATCACCTATATTTTGGAATGATTGACTTGAATATCCTCTAGTTATATTATGTTCCCTAGAACACTCAAATAAGTAACCATGAAGTGACATTTTTAAAAATTCCGGAAAAGGTTATATTTGAAACACTTTTTTGGACCAAAGAGAGTGAATTTAATTCTTATTTAAATGAATCACCAGAAATGGTAATGTCTACCATGAATACTTCCATTTAATGCTAAATTAATTAAGAAATGATACTAATCATAAACCTATGACATGTAACAGAAGCATAGAAAATTCCAAAATGCATTCTTTTATATTCATATATTCCAACGGGGTAATTGAATGTAGTTTTTTATGGGTCATGAGGTGCTAATTAGATTTTTATGTAGAAATTGTGTCAATAAAGGAAGGAATAATGTGACTTTAGGGGTAACAATTCTATCATTTTTTTAAGGAATGATATTTTTTATTGATATCTTTTTGTTTTGGTATGAAATTTCTAATAATAGATGTAGACATACCATTTTTTTCTCCGTATTTGAAACCACCCATCATTGTTAATTTTGGAAAATATTAATACCACCCTTCAGGAGTACAAATTGAATCATAATAACCTATTCACTATCAAAAATTGGGCATATTATACCATCTTAGATAAGCTTGGCAATCTCTTTCCTAACTATATCACAAATGAGGGGATTTTGTCTTCTTTGTTGACATTAGATTTTTTAATGATTCTTCTAGAAAGATGCAATGTATATAATTGTTGACGTAGATTTTGAAAATTTCATAACGGTTCCAAATATTGGGATTTTTTTCTTAATAACACTTGTACATGTTTGGACTCCACAAATTCAGTAAGTCCATCATAGATAATGAAATAATAATTGTGATCATGGAAAAGGAACACATATTTCTGGTGATAAAAAAGAGGTTTTAGATTAGCCACATCATTAATTTAGGGGACAGAATACCTAGAAAGGGAGAAAGTAAAATTAGTTATTATTGATTCATTTTCATCAATACTCTCTAATTTGGAACAATAGATATTAGGGTTAATAAATTATTCATAATGTTTTTCATTATCTTTTCTCTTTATGGGGTCTATGAATGAAAGGTAAACATCAACATCCCAATTTATAACCTGGTTCATCATGGTTAAATTTTGACAAGCATTTATCTCATTATAATATGATGAACTTGATGGAATGTGGTTGAATCCACACTCAAATATATCTTTGGAAGAATGGATTTGTAATTCAGAGTGATCCTTTGATGGATATTTCATGGCTAGAAATATATTGGACATGACTAGTTTTCCACAAAATTACATTGATAGGTTGCATGTATAGACATCAATCACAATTCTAGATGTCTGGAGTAATGGTCTTCCAATAATTAGGGGAGATTGTGAATATTTCATCTCACCTTCCATGCCAAGGACATGTAAATAAGTTCATAAGATAAGATCATTAACTCAGATAAGTACATTTTTAATTATTCCCATAGGAATGGTTGTTCTTTGTTTGGATACAATTATAACAACACTCATTGGGTGAAAGGGACCCATAAAAAGGTTGGATAAAATCTATTTGGTTAAGAAATTTACTGAGGATCCTAAGTCTATGAGTGCATCATCAAAATTGGAACTCCATATTTGACATGGAACTATAAAAATTCATGGATCACTGAACTTCAGGGGAATGGACTATTGTGTTGAAACATTATCAATGGTTATTAGTTGTTTCTTATGGGTCCACTACTCTATAATAAAATTTTCATACATAGATATTTGTTTTATGTAGTATAATATGGGAATGTTGGCCACAACACTACTAAATGTGTTAAAAAATTTAAGATCATGTTAAAAATGATATTCATGGATTTGAGATGTCTTAGGGAAGACTAATTGGGTTCCTTATATGAATGGAAGGAGGTGAGTGAGTATCTTTATTAACTGTATTTCATGCATATATTTTATGGTATTTTAATATATTAATTTCTTTATTGAAATGAAAATTCTTTCCAAATTTTGGAATATTTGATGTGTTTTAATTTTTATTGCTGGAATCAATGATTATTTGAAAGAGGAATGAAAGGGGGATGAATAATTGTGCTTAAAGATACTTCCCACCAGGAGAAAAGTGAAGCGGCGAGACACTAATTTATTAGGGAAGTTTGATGCTGGAAAAACTAGGGAAGAGTGATTAAATGCAATATAGTTCAATTACATATCATGACTCATTCATGTGATGCAGATTCATCTTGAAAAAAAAAACATGAGGTTACACACAGTGAAATCCAATTACACATAGGGAGTCCAAATTTCACATCATGAAAATAGTAAAAGATATAAATTGATGAATGTGATTCAAAAGAATTCAAAAATCCAGGAGACAACCTTAGATCCGGATTAGATGATCTGTAAACACATTAAAATTTGGGAAACACTCTGGAAACAATAAAAATAACAATTATTAGAGATCTGGTTCCCACCATCCATTTTATGTTTTCTTCACCCACATTATTCACCAAATCACATTCACGATATCATATATTTTATTTCTAAAAATCGAAATTAGTTTTAGTTTATTTTATTTAATTAGTATTTTCTCCAACCAATTCTCTGTGGGTCTAACCTCAGATATTCGTATCCTATACAACCATGTAGTTTGGTGGTGTGTCTATTTCATTGTTTTAAATTTATGAAATAGTTATCCCAATGGTAATTAACGACACCTGCAAATCTATTATTCATTAATAACTTGTTCGTGATATTTGTTAATTTCATTTTCATGATCAACATTAAGTTTCATATGAAGATGTATCTTCATGTATGGGAATTTTGTTCATGATAGAAGTTCTTTTTCACATAGATGACACTTTAGATTGGGGAATGGTTGAGCTGGGTGGTGGGAATAATTTGGTGGTTTATATTGGAAATGGTGGGATAAATTTAGAAAAATATTGTTTTCAAGGTTTTTACAGATAAGATTGGTGAAGGTGGAAAGATTTTATATTTCTCTTTCCCATAGTTTCATAAACTAATAGGAATCTCCCTCATTAGATATCATGGATTTTGGTTCTTAATAAAGATAATATTTTGGGTTGGAATTGGGATTATCACTAGGCTAGTGGAATCCACGGGGATCAAGATGAGGATTAATTCATTGATGCTGATAAAAAAAGGATAAGGTTGTTTGATGTTTCCACCACCTTGACCATAATGGGGTTGGTTTGTATATTAATGATGAAATTGATGGGGATTAGAGATGGAATGACCATACCTCAAAATAGTGTTATATGTATAATGTAAGGGATGATATTGGGGTTGGGTGGAGAAACTAATCATATAAACTGATTGTTGAGGGTTTTTGTTCTATTGAGAATATGATATATTGAGCTCCATGGGTCTAGATGAATCATTAGGGTCCTCTTGATGTTGTGGACATGTGTGAGTTGGATGAGAATGTGAGTTTTGTATTCCATAATTTCAGATAGGTCTAAGGAGTAGATATTGTAGAGAATATGGGGTTGGGGATTTGGTAGCCACAACTAGTTGGATCATAAGACCTATAAGTTTACTCATCCACTCAGTCATATTTTTGGCATTTGGGTATTGATTCTCGTGTACTTGTTTAACTTGACCAGGTGTTCGAGTATATAATTGTTGTGTGTTTGTAACAATATTTCTTATGATATATCGTTCATCCACATGACCATTCCTAGAAGAGTACCTCCACTTGTTGATTCAAGGAGTGTTCAATCCATAGACCATAACTCCATATATAATTATTGGATCAAAATATTGTTAGGAATGTTTTGGTGTGGGAAGATAGCCACATGCTTTTTTAACCTCCCCTAGTATATTTCGTGTTCTTCATTTAAAAATTTGCGAATACCACATCTTTACATTCAGATTGAAGAGGTTCGAGAAGCTAGGTGAAGTTTCTCTATAGATATAATTCATATTATTCCAAGTGTTTTTGAAAGAATGTGGAATATAATAGATCTATTAACTTCTGGAGTCAGTTATGGAAAAAGGGGATGCTCAATGTTTTCTTTTTTTCTTTAGAAACCCCTTGAGGCTTCATTGTAGAGCTCAAAACTAATAAATCGTTAAGAAAAATATGTGAATATTCACCAGATAACCCATATAATTGAGGTATAAGATAAATAAAACCTGATTTTAGTTATAAATATATTATGATCTTTGGATATTGAATACCAAGGTATTGGTAATTCAAAGCATGGGTAGTGTGTTCTTTATGGGATTCTTCCCTAAGATAGGCCAGATCTAGTTTCATCAGATGATAAATGAATGATTCTAGAGTGATTTTATTATCCCAAATGATCCTACAATGTTGTTGAAGAGTTCCTTAAGTTTTCTAATCCAAAAAAATAGAATGGATTATTAGGGTGGTTATAGGGAATTCAATAAAAACAAGTAAGTATGAGAATGGGGGGATTTCCTTATTTTTTTATTTTTGAATATTTTTTTTGTTTATTTCATTGATTGTTTTACAAAAAATAAACAACTACTGAGTACTAATTGCATTGTCCCTATATGTCATTCCATTTTAAGAACAACCAATGGCCTCTTATTTACCATTAAATGGTCTAGTTCTCTACTAGTTTTATAGCGGCACTCGGGTCGAATCCTTGGTGATGGTAATCATTTTCGAGTCGATTGTTTCTAATTTTTCTTTTTAATGGTTGATTTTTTGTAGAAAACAATTAAATAGAATTATGGAATTTTTTTTGTTTATCAATTTTTTAATTTTTGGTATGCATTCAATATTAGGGATTTATTATTATGATATCCTTGTGCTTTACTTTTTATTTCATTAAATAAACTCCCACTTCATAATATGATTCTTATTAGAATTTCCAATTGTTGATATTTTAATAAAAAACTAAAATTAAATAGGGATATAATATCAATAAATAAGTGTTTTTGGAATTATATTTATGGTTTTAATAACAAATTGGATGCACACATTAAACAAAACATGTCATCAATCCAAGACATTTCAGGTTTAACATACACAATGTTAACCTACATAATATCTAATGAGAAAAATCAATCAATCACATAAAATCCAAAAAACAGGACTCGTCCCAATGGATGATTTACTTTAACGTTGAGTTGGTTATTAATATGGTTCGAATTTATATATTTATGATTAAGAAATATAAGAAAAATAATGGGATAAGAAATGAGTTGTTCGTTGGACACAAATAATAACAGTGCGGATAATTTAATCATCCTTTTGATTGAATGATAAATAAAAAGTCGAATGGTATTTTAACATTATTTAAATTATATTAATACAATTAAAATTTTTCCATAGATTTTGGATGATAAAATAGTTAATAAATAATATATATTGAATAAAATTAATTTGACATGAAAACAAACATACAATATTAATAATGATGAAAAATGAAAAGAAAATGAAAAAAAGAGTGGAGGAAATGTCATTCAAGTGAAAAATTGAGTTCATAACGTCCTTATAAGACATTTAAAAGGATTTTGTCATTCCAATGTATCATATTATATAATAAAATTATATAATCTCTAAAGGAGGGAAGTGGATAGTGTATTTATAGTCCAATGTTGTGGAATGGTTTCATTCCAAAATAACCCCTCCACATCTATCAGCAATTGGATACTTCAGAAGTCTAAATTTGGAGATATCTAATTCTAAAAAGTTTTATATTTATATGGGAAATGTTAACAATAACAATTTGGATGCCATTTCACTTTTGAATCAAATTTTATGGTTGTTTTATTTACCAAGGTTCTATTGCCCATTTTTTCCCTACTATTTTTATCGTCACAATGTGTATGGATTTTGGAGCTGTAAGATTTCCTCATATAAAATCCATTTCATCTAAAACATTGCCCCAATATTTCATGTATTTAACATCATAAAATATCATCTCAAATGTTATATTGTATTTTTATAAAATTCATGAATAATGGGATATTTTAAATTCCCATACGGAATTGTGGGGTGGACTTCTATAAATTAGTTGGAACACTTGTTTGGGGTGTTGGGATACAAAACTTTTATCCACAATGTATATGTGTTTTGTCAAAAAAAATTGGGTGTTTTATAAAATTCGAGATCATGGATTGATCTCATAAGATCTATCATCAAGGATTGTACATTTTTTATCACTAATTTGTTTGGCCATCTTATTTTGTCCATATGTCTCTTTAGATGGTGAAATTGGCATAAGATCCAATTGCATGATTTGTAGGAAAATAATGTAGTAATAATATAAAATAATAACCACATAATTTTGATATGTTGGATAATATTTATAATTATTATATTAAAATTAATTGACTCAAGATTAATTCTAATAATCCTAAAAATTTATATTTAGAATTAAAACATGGGTATTTCAAAATAATTAGAAAAAATTATATGAAAATCACTAAATAGAGTAAAAATTGTCATGAATAAATTAATATCATTTTGTGGCACTTCTTGAAATAATATTCAGGATGCCATCACGATGACATCCATCCAGGTTACATGTTTTGGGTCTTGATATTGATTCAATGAGAGACGAGGAAACAATTTAGGGTTGATCAAGTGAGATTCTCCATAAATGTGGGCTTCTAGTAGAACCAAATTATATTTAGAAATAGATCATACCAAATGAACTTGATAAGGATGTGAATAGGCTTAGCATGATCCATGAGTTCCAGTGATAAAGGCTGCTAATGTTCTCTTGAGATCCAGATCCCAATGAATCATAGCATTTTTTAGAGTTGGTGATATATTTATTATAGATTACTTGGCCCCTAATGATCAGGTGGTTTCTCTATTAACTATATTTTACAATGGAACAGTCGCACACTGGTAGAGTCTTATTATGAGTCGACACTCTCATGCACCAACTTCCATCTGGTGTTTATTGGGGAGTTAAACACATCCTACTTAAACATAATTCAAATTCATGAGATAATAGATATGCATAAGGGAGGAATGATAGTGTATGAGTGTTTTGTGAGGTTAAAAACCAAACTCATGGTCCATTGATTTGATCTGGGATGGATACTTATGAGTATATATGTTTGAGCACTATATCTGATGAAATATTTCTTTTAGTATGGTGACCATGTGCATTCTATTCTTTTCTGAGGTGTTATATTTGGAATTGGTGATGGATATATTCCTTTTATATAAACTCCTTGAAACTAGAGATGGGAGTGTGAATTATATATCTCATCCATCAGCTGAAAATAGTAGGCTCCAACCAAGAGGATCTCGGTTAGAGACATCATCATAAGATCAAACTCTAGAATGTGGTCAGTGGAAGAAAAGAACATGGTATCACACAGAGGGGTGAGGCTATGAATGTTAACATAGATGTGATATGGAACATGATTTCATAGATCGATGTGTTATAGAGAACTGGAAATAGAGGAATGACTATCAGGACTGAGGAAACACCATGATCGTGGTTCTCCCATGTGAGGTTCAGGTTTCCCGTTGGGAGGTAGAGCTGGTAGATGATCATGTGTAGCTCTAGGTGGAGGAGTTATAGGTGGTGGGTAATGATACAAGATCCTCCAACACCACCATTAAGAAGGCCACCTCAATATCAGGTAGCTAGGATCCAAGGCTATGAACAATTGAAGGCTATAGAAAATTATAACTCATTGGCACACGAGATGATTAGAGGTACAATATATGTTTTTTACACTATTGTTTCATTATTATAAGACTAATTTTCACATCATTTCTTAAATCTTTACTCTTGGTGTAATTTATAGAGATCCTAGTAAAGGATTTATCCCATCATCTCTAACTTAATGTCACCCTGGGGAATGATTGTTCCATAACTTTTATCATCCAATAGTGAAATTTATCGCTTGGTGGAGAGATAATATCATGGGGAATTTTGGTACTAATGATGGATTCCTATGAATTAATCATTTGAATGGACTAGTTCCCCGTAGTTTGATCCAGATTTATTCTTACCCCAAAAGAGACAGATATATGTAAATTTATTGGATGATATTACCTTTTATGGGTGAGAGATATCTCATGGAAGGGTGGGTGGGTTTTACAAGATGTAGAATAGACACCATCACAGATAGGTTTAATATTGTTGATCTTGGTGTAGAAGGTTAATTAGGAATATAGATTACTTTAGTCATGAATGATTTTATTGATTCCTTCCCACGTGATTTTTTTTGTGACTACCCCAGAGGTGGGAGATTTATATTTTCATTGAATTGAATCTTAATACCACCCATATTTATTTTTTTTGGCATATCATATGTCCCCAAATTTTCTCCAAATGTTTTTGTTATAATTGGAGAACTGTTTAGAGAATAGTTTTATTAGACCCAATGTGTCCCACGGGCATCATCAGTGTTGTTCATGAAAAAAGGTGGAAAATATCTTATGGAATTTTTTAGATTACCATTTCTTGAACTAGGATAAAATATAGAAAATATCCCCCTTATCTTAGATTAAAGACCTGTTCGATCAATTGAGATGTGTGAGAAGGTTCTCGAAGATCGATAAATGCTCTATCTACCCCTAGTATAGAGTTCTCAAGGAATAAATTTTGAAGATGGCATTATGACATTTCTATAGACATTGTGACTTCCTATTAATTTCTGTTAGTGTGAAAAATTCTCCCGCTATATTAATGAGTTTTATGTACTGTATTTTCTAGTCATATATGGATGAGTGTTTGGTCATAATCATTGATGGCATAATCATATACTCATAATCATAGTAGGATCATGTATAGAACATTAGTATGGTCCTAGATTTTCATTCGTATGACCTACTATATGGTATTATCTCAAAGTTCCAGTTCTGGATTAATGAGTTTATCAACCATTGGTATGTTATTTCTAATAATTGATTGGTTTTGCAACTAGTAATGATCGATGAATTACATACATGGAATCCACCCAATAGTGTGTTAGATGTTTGTCGTATTTTTATCTTAGTTGGGTAATACTGGGGGTTTGTGGAAGAATTATCAATGAATGAATCCCCTTGAACACACTTGTATGTAACGGGTAATTTTCATACATGGAATTATAATTATAGAGAAATATTGAGTCAATGAGGTGTAGGATTGTTATTTCTCATATATTGAAACTAACAATGGAGGAAATTCATTAATTAGTATGTTATGATTCCTTGTGAGTAGGGCTCAGCTATGTGTTGATGCAGAGATAGGAAGTTATCACGTTTGGTTAAACATAGCTGAAAACCAATAAGAAAAACTAAATGACTCTCGACGTAGAGATATCCGTGGTGGTATTCTATATGAGGATGTTAGGGAAAAATCCTATGGGGGGTCGCTTTGGTGTTTACATAGACTATCTATGTCTCTGGTATGTCTTCAAATATAGATACTTCTACATAATATATATACATTGTTTAGAGTTCCCAAAGGACAATGAATTTTAGATAGTTTATACACAAAGAATGTCAACGTGGTGGACCATTCCGTTATCAAGAAGTACCATGCTCATTTTATGTAGGAGGCTATTGAGTAGTTATCTTTTGTAAATATTTCCATACATAAGAAGTAGGGTGTATATTTTATTTAGTCGATTGTTTGAAACATATAATACATTATCATGTGAGTGATTCATTGTTGGGGTACATCCAATATTGGTTCATTCATGAATTTATATCATATGAAGATTCAATAGATATATTTATGTATGGAATAATCATGATTTCCTTTTACATTGATGAAAGGTGGTCCCAATCATTATATGGGAGGAGGTGATGAGATATTTTCACACATCTAATTTGGTTTTATATCATAGCATGTGAAATATGTATAGATACCATTAGTTGGAGTTCTTGTGGGTTATAATGATACATAGCGTGGTTATGTTCGTCTGATGGTGCCTCGCCTCTCATCAGGTGATGTATGACCACAATGTTCTAGAAGGATAGTTGCATCCCTTTGAGATCCAATAGTGGAAATGCGATGGACTTTTCAAGGATTTTATAATACATCTTCTGTAGATAGAGAGAGGCTAATATTCCATATGGGTGATATTTTTATAACTCATGAATTCAAAAAATATTCATTTTATAATGTAGTAAAATTCGGTGGAGATTTTTGTGCCATTGTAGGTACAAGATATTGTCTTTTCTTTGTGGGATTCCATTAACTATTATCATTGACCATGATGTGGAGTTCGTGTCGCATTTTTATAATGAAATATATGAGAAATTCAGGACTCAGATGGGGATGAGTTCACCCTTCCAACCCCAAAAAAATTGTAGAAAAAGTGCACTATCAATGTTCTAGATTATGTGATTATGTCTTGAAAGTTATACTTAGAATAGAGTTGGGAGGGTCACTT
Organism: Viscum album; assembly: GCA_963277665.1. Lineage (NCBI taxonomy): Eukaryota > Viridiplantae > Streptophyta > Magnoliopsida > Santalales > Viscaceae > Viscum > Viscum album. The sequence goes on from OY728119.1 coordinate 1,690,588,164, forward strand.
TCCCTTGTACAGTTTGTGTACAATAATATCTACCACTATGAAATATGCATGGAACCTGTAGAGGCCCTCTATGGAAGGCCCTTCATGTGTCCCTTATTCTGGATAAATATTTGAGAGGCAAATCTGGTTGGTCTAGAGGTGCTACAGGTGATGATGGAGAAGGTCTAGTTCATCTTTGAGGGGATGAACATAGACCAAATTTATAACTATCTTACAAAAATTGATTTCATAGATAATTTTAGTGAGAGCATGGAGTTTATGTTTTCCTGAATGTATCGACAATATGGGTATTTTGGAGGTTCTTCATTAGGGTAAATCTATCTCCATTGTTCTTTGGGCCATCCAAATCACTCATAGGGTTGGTAGGGTTTCATACAACCTTCACATACCCCCAATGTTGGTGCAGGTTCATGGCATAATCCATGTATCCTAATTGAGGATTTATATGTATGAACCCTCACACATTGTTTACAAGGGAGAGATTAACATCGATGACAGATCCTATTTTTGTGATCACCCATGGGTGATTAGGTATCAAAAGGAGGGGACCCAGTGTTGGTGGATAATTCCCTTTGTGCATGTGTTATGGTAGCATGGCAGCATGAAGGAGAGATCATAAGATTAGGAGAGATGGATGTGGTCTTAGTATCCCTAGCTTTTGGTTTAGTTTTTTCATATTTTGGTTTAAAATATTGAATGAGGGAATAATGTCGAGATTTTGTTTTAACATCATAGACATCGTTATATATCTAGAAATATTTTCTGAGATAGATTCTCTACCAATGTTTGATTCAGAGGCCCAAAAAGTACATAATTATTTTTTGAAAAATAAAAAATATATATGAAATTATAAGTACATTATTTTAGAAAAAAAATGGGATTACCCACCAATGAAATATTGGATCCAAAATTAAATATGAAGGTAGAATCATTAATGTGGTTTTTTCCTAGGTGTGACAAATTATTGGTCGGCACGAGGCGTTTGAATAACATGACCGTTGGGGTGTTTATTTTTTTGTAGTGAATAATATAAATTATTATTTAAAAACCATAAAACTATTTTCTATTTATCTATTAAAACCTCAATAATATGGGTTTTTAGGGTTTGAAACATATCCATAGAACCATTGTGAGAAGCTTTCTTCCACATCTATTAGTGAATCAGAATCAAATGATGATGAACCTTTGGATCCTGGAAAATCGATGTGTAGTGAATGTATCAACTACTCATATTCATTGTTGATCATGTTATTATACTACTGGAGATTCAATTTCTATGTAAGATATATATATTTTTTTGGATTCTGACAAAAATTATTAAATTATTGAGTATTATTATACTGGAAATTTTATTCATGTTTGATTTTATTATTTTCAAGTGATTGTGTATTGAAATTAAATTTATTATTCTGTTTCTCTCAATAACAGAATACTATTTTTAATTTATTTAATAAAATTAAATTTCCATCAATTATTACAATATTTTTTAATTCCTTTACCCCAATAATATTTTGTGTTATTAAATGTGTGACCAAACAATTGTAATTTGAAATTTTTAGGAAAGATCATGCCAAATCAGACCCTGATGTTTATTGATGTTTTCACATGTAATTAATATATAAGCGATCAAGAACGGATTTAAGATGTTTTGTAGGAGATGGATGATTACAATAATGATTAAAATTTTACTGGAGGGATCTAAGTGATGAGATATTTATAAAACATGTGAGGGATTTAAAAGAACCAAACTAGAATCTAATTTCTGTCCAGATGATTGCTGGAAATAACTATAGAAGGAATTCCCTTTGATTTTGGGAAGCTTAAGGGTGAGATATTAATAGGTGGGGCCAGATATGGAAAACCAGTATAGATGTGTAAATTCTTCTAAAACATTAACTAAATTCCATGTAGTCCAAAGAACACATGTTGTGTAGTGTCTTCTCTATGTTGACTAGGGTTTCATGTTATTATAATTTTCATATTCCTTGTGGGACCCCAACATGTCTCATTACTTAGTTTTGGTAGCAATGTATACACTTTAGGAGTACATGGGCATGGGAAAAAGAAGGCCAACATCGTTCAATGATGTAAATAGTCATGGGTAAGACTACATGGACATGGATAGGAGCATGGATAGGTTTCCAAGTGGATCAGACACTCCTTGGAGCCCCTATACACTTCTCTTAGTGCTACACTACTAGTTATTATTATGCCCACAGGTACATGTCCATGTAGTGGATACGTATCAAAAAATGTGTGGGTCCCCTTACATTCTATGTACATATTCTTTCCTTTTAAATAAACATCAATCTATCTTATATCCTTTTTTTGAAATCATATTGTGGCCTATGAGTAGACTATACTGAGGTTTTTTCCATGTAGACCATAATAATGGACTTATATGTGTATTTTGAGATATGATGAATGATTTTCTTGGTGTTTCATTTCATCATGTTATTGTCAATGACATCAACGATAGGGAAGGATCACCAATAACATAAGAGTGGAACACTCCTACTGAGATAGGGAATGGATCCTCTAGATATATATATAGTGGAACCCTCCTACATGACATTGCATGGGTCCTCTATATACTCTTATAGTGGAACCCTCCTATTGGGATATTGCATGAGGATATACATATCCACTGATTAAAAACATTCTATGGATTTAGGTTATGGTTCCTTGACTACAAGAGTTAGACCCTCCTACAGTGCTGGGCATGGGTCCCCTACAGACTATTTGAGTGGTACCCTCTAGATGGGTTGGGCATGGGTTCTCCGCCCATTAGTAGGGTAGAAAACTCAATCTATTTTGGAGATAGTTCTTCTACAAACGATTAGACTGGTACGCCAAGCTGGGCTTGGCATGGGTCCTCTAACAACTCTTAGACTAGACCCCTCTATCTGGGAAGGGCATGGTCCCCTATCAATTACATTAGTGGAACCCTCTTATCGGGATAGGGGATGTGTCCTTTAGATATCTACTTAGTGGACCCCTATTTTTCAACCAGCTCAAGGTCCCTCTACCAATAGATTTCTCCCCATGACATTGAGACACATTGAAGCGATGTGGATTAAGAGTGGATGTCTTTTTTAGACAGAGATGTGAGATGATTGGAATTTATGAAGGAACTCTTATAACTAATGGAACTATTTTCCTTGAATTGGTTGTGAGATAGAGACAGCCTTTATATCTCATTTGGGATTCTTTGTATTGAGCTTATATATATATTTATATCTATGAAATTTCATTTTGCTACTCTCTTGATCTGGGTTGAACTATCTAATGTCTACTCGTATTCTGTATCTTACAGCTCCCCATTCAACTTTTGGGGATCCTATTAGGTAAGCACATACTCACCCATTCATGTGATTTTCACACATGTTTAATTTCTTATTTAGATGAAAAACAAGTTAGCAGAGAAAATATAAGTGTGTAGGGAGGCTTTTGTGCATTTGGATTTCAAAAACTATTAATGTTTGGATATTCTGAGCTGGAATTTCTCCGTAACAACTTTTTGAGTTATTTGGGGCTATGACATATTTCTTGTATGCCATGAATTTTTTCCTTTCACCTTTTAGTTTACGCTATCTTACTCATAGATTCCCAATATGTTTTTCATACTTGGATAATTACATTAGATGTTATATCTTTTCTTGTCATTAGTATACACTTATTCATGGATATGGTTGGGTGTGTTCATATTGCTATATTAGGAAAAGGAACCCCATATTAGTTTTGTAATATTGTATTTTTCATATTCTACTAGCCTATAGAGGCAGTCATGGCGTAATAATAGCTTGATCCCTATTTGGTAACATCATGATCTTACCACCATTAAATATTTCACAGTTCCTTCAATCATCATTCACATATAATCAAATAAATTATCCATATTCATTATTTCGAAATAATTAATTTTATTACTAATTTTATGTTCACATCGAATAGTTTCATTTTTTATTGTGCTAATTCAAGGAGATTGTGATGAAAATTTTTCGTAATCAAGTTTATATATATATATATATATATATATTTTATTATCCCAATGTAATTATATCAATATATTTGGTTTAGTTATTAACTAAATGTGACATTATCAATTAATGAAATTTTGTGGTATTTTATGGGAGACATGTTTTTAATACTATATTTTTTTCTTAAATATGGAACAAAACAATTAACTCAGAAGGAAAATTAAATATATATATAATTGTTTCTTATATTACATTATTCAGAAATTATAAATTTCATACATAAAATTTAAACAACTAACCCTAGTTAGAAAATGCTAATATTGTTTCATTTCTACACAAGGGTCGCATTTTTTTCTTAGTTCTTAGGATTACGTGAAATAAAATTTTCAAGGTCAGTTTTATTTTTTTATAAAACATTATCTCCATTATCCAAATACTTTTACCATTTTCTCTTTATTTGAATAAAAATATAAAATTTTTACCGCCTCTAAATTAAATATATCAAAGGCATCAGGTATTCACTTCTTTATGGGATATATGTGGAAGTCATTCTGATCTTGAAAAATGTTTAGTGAATTTGCAAGCTAATATACCACAACTCTTATGCATTCTACTATATCAAAGAGGCTAGTGTTACTAGGACTATGATTCCCTATATTTCAAAATCACGTGAATATATTCCAATGTTATATTTTAAGGGATTATTTTTTATTACATTAATCCCCTTGTCCCATCAATGATTGTCAACATAGAACATTTTTAACTTTGGGACTAGTCAATGTATTATTAATTTGAATTACCAGTCTCTATTATATCTTACATAATATAGTGTCCAATATGATTAAATTCACTAAAATCATCCAAAAAAGGTGGCCTCCTAAACCATATTCCATATAGAGATTTATGTGATACAATTTGAATACTCAATTGAATGTTTTAATTATATGAGAACTGAAACTATTTGAGATCATGATCTCATCCTAAATTAAATTCTATTTTTAATGATGTAAACAAATCGACCATTTACATAGGTTGTAATTATAAGTAAATAGGTCATAATATATTTTAATTCATTATTTTCAGTATGTCAAATTCATCTCCACAATTTATAAGTGTACATTGTATTATGATCAGAAATGGTAAAAAAAAATTCCGTAGGAATCCCTACTAATTAACTTAAATATATCTTGGATTATTAGTAAAGAATTAAATCTTCATAAACAGTGATGTTGTGGGTGGTTTTTCTTAGTTAATATATCATATCCAGTATCGTATTACTTCTTTTATATGTATTTGTGAGATGAGTGGCATAGTCACTAGTTATATTTTATCATTTCCATGTTACAATGGGTAATTGTGTCATGAAACCCTAAAAAATGTTTCTCAATAATCTAACATGATTATATATTAATCCTTATGAGATGTAAAAATAATCTATATTCATGTTTTCCCTCTTGAAAAGATCATAAAAACATGGTGATTAAATGATTGATAGATAAAGATGATGTATGAGTATTATCCAATGGATCTTTCATTATCTCAGGTGATTATGTCTGAAAATTTAATGTTTCAAATGTAATAACAACATCATTATTGGCATTCAATTCATGCAATATCCTTATTTTTATTCTATCATTTTCTTTTACTACTCTAATTATCCCCTGTCACAACCTTGATCTTTTATGGAGTAATAGTTATGAAATCATTTATATAATGTAGTTTTCCTTACCAATAGTTAATATTTACATATATATCACCTTATAATGCATGAATATAGGTTATTTTAAAATATGAATATTTATAAATTAGTAGAATCATTTCTACTAATATTTTTTTCTTTATTCATCACTCTAATAGGATTATAGTTAATATTGAAATCATAGTTTTTGATTAACTCTAACCATCTTAGATCATCCATGTTCAATTAATTATGTGTGAATATATATATTGAATTTTTTTGATATATATATATATTTCACTCTTCTCAACATATAGATAGTTCTACCATATAAACAAATAAAATATAATGGATACATGCTATAGATCATAGATTATGTATTTATGGTTATGGATCATTAATAATAATGTGGATGAAACTGTTACATTATAATTCTTCATTTGTAAAAAATTATAGTATAATAATTGATACATCAATATATATCACAATCCTTTGTCCACTTGAGGGTAGTGTTTGTAAAGGTGAAGTGATTAACCACTTCATGAGATCCTTATATCATTCCTCACATTATTTTGAAGAAATATACTTTACCCCTTTTAATATTATTTTACATATTGGTATAGAATATAATGAAAATTTTATAAAAAACTATAGATATTACTCTTATAATCAAATAAAAATATTGATCTTCATGATAGTTGAGGGTCTGGTCCATTCCCCAAATTCCTTTTTCATTTAGGGGTCAATAAAAATTCCATCACTTGAGATCACATGCCCTATAAAAGTTACTTTTTGGTTCAAAATAACACAATTACTAACCATATAATATATCATCTTCTTTCTTAATTTAATTAAAACAACCCTAAGATGGTCATCACATTTCTCCATGACCTTGAGGACAATTAGAATGTCATCAATAAAATCTACAAAAATATTGTTCTTATAATCTCTTAATACAATATTAATCATGTTCAATAAGATTATAGGGGTATTAGTTTGTCTTATGGACATCACTGTGAACTCATAGTGTACATATCTCACACATAATAATATCTTATACATATATGATATCCAAAAATTTATTTTATGATAACTAGATTAAAGATCCTCATTTTATATTTATTTCTGTCTTCAATGTTAATTGAATAATTCATCAATCTTTGGAAGGGGGTACTTGTTCTTTATTGGGGTATTCATGAGATTTTTTTAATCGATGCGTAGAAGCATTGATAAATCTATCACATTGAGAAATTGAAATGGGGAACCCAAAGTTAATACACTAGATCAGAAAATCCTATTTTCCAATTACACTTCCAGTTTCTTCTTCATCCTATCCAGTTTAATCAACAAAATCCTATAGGGGGATTTATACCTAACAATTAATCTAGGGATAATTTTTATTGAGAACTCAAGATTTAAATTTTGAGGTATTCTAGACAACTCTTTGTGAAATACATAAGTGTATTCCTATAGAATTTTAATTTCTTCATGTTTTGTTCTTTCTAATCACACTAAAATTTTGGAATGATAAGCTCCTTGACTAGGATTCAACACCCACACCATTTTGGGATATTATAAAGGAATATCATGATCATCCTATTATTTTTTATAGAACATGGTATGCTATGTGATATAGAAATACATTTTATTTTATGTATAATTAATGTGAGATCTATATAATTAGATCCAGTTTATACCTAGTAAAGAATCAAATTATGCTAAGTTAAGGATTTAATGATCCACTGGAAGATTCCTCCAACATAGGTTAACCAGTGAATATCTAAATACTTGGGTTGAAATGATCCCACTAAAAGGTCATTTCTTGGATATATCTACATCTGTATATTAGAGATGTAATTTCATATCTCTTGAAAACATGTAATATGTAAAATAATTTTCAGAACAAAAATAAAAAACACCTTTAATTTTTTTTAACTAGTTCGTATACCCTGTACAACATCAATTTATTTATCTACTATAGTGATGGTTGTGGATTAAACATTCACTTTACCATTTTTATTTTTTGTTTCAAGATAACAGTTACCCATAAAGACCCTTTGTTACATTCATTGGCTTGTATTGTTCTTTTTCTCCTCATAGTTGATGCGTTAAGGTATGGGTGGTTCATTGAGTGGTATCCTTCATTCCACTATAATATTGGAAGAATCGTCATGTCATTATTACATTAATGAGATTTATGGCCTACTCTCCACTCTAAAATAATTTTAATATTCCATTTATAAAGTATCAATGATTATTCTATACAGACATTTAGAAAATGGAATTTTTGATCATCTTTATTTTTTATCAAGTTATCCTCCATTAGGAAATTGTAGCCTTAGTTTCTTTTAACCATGTCTGTGGGAATATTATCCAAAATTCATATCTACATTGAGAAATCATCAAACGTGTTATTTGGGGAACCAAGAATCTCTAATATCTATATCTTCATGAAGATTTTGTTTAAAAAAATAATTAATCAATCAATTTTCCTATTTTTGTTTCCCACATAACATGAGGAATAATTTTAAAGACTTCCAAAATTATCATCAATTACCAATAAAAATTCACTCCCCTTATTCTAAATATCTATCAATTCTCTATAAATTTTATTTGAAATAGTATTAAGAAAACACTAATTAATTAATATCTTCTCAAATTATTATTACCCATTTTTTTCATTTCATCATTCAACATCGTATTCCGTTTTAATTACCACCATTGATCCATTTCTATATCTAAATTACAAAGTACCAATGAAATACTTTATTTCTCAAGAAAATTGGAGAATTTAAAAGATCATTTCTATTGGGTTATCCCACGGTTATGCGTTATGATTATTGGAGGATATTCTAATGATTTTAGGCTGCTAAAACATTAATGCATGTAATTATATTTTCTTTATATTTAATGATTATAGATGATCTACCTAGTTGAAAATATATTTCACAATATAATGAATCCTTGTGAGTTTATCCATGAGTTTTTTGACTAAAAATATAATTTAATTTGATGTATCATTGGTAATTTCATTGAATTATCACTCATATGGGCTATTAATCGAGTTTCTAGTAGCACCACAATTTTATAATGTAAATTACATTAGAAAAAATCCAAAGACAATAAATCATGAATAAGTAACTTATATTAAATATAAAATATATTTTAAATTCATCACTTATTGGATAACTATATTTACCATAATATTATTCCAAAATTATTACTCAAGAATCATATAAAACTATATTAGTTAACCATAAATAAATAATTACTCTAGTTATATCTCCTTAGTAGTTATTTTTAAGGATGTTTTTAATATGCCTAAGTATATCTAAAACATCACTAGATTTTATAAAATATATTATTTAAAATTAATTTAAAATATGTAATATATTAATTAAAATAGATAAATATATTAATAATAATTACAAAAAACAACATGTTTATCTTCATTTTTAGGAAAAATCTAGTTATTTTGATGACTTCTGTACACAAAAGCATGTGTCTTATAGGAAAATGATATACTACTAATATACATAATTAACATGATAGTTATCAGCTAGAAAATAGAATAAATGTGACGGATAAGATTAACTAAATTGGGAAATTTCATTTAACACATGTATATAAAATTAATTCAATATTTAAAAATTAGTTATAAACATAAATACAGAATAATTGAATATACTGATATTTTTTGTATGAAAATGGATTTTATGATCAGAGTGGAATTTAATCATAATAAGTTAAATTAATTATTAGTAGTGAAATATATTAATTAAATTTATTTTTTATTTTTTTTAAAAAAATAGGTTTGAATTTCATCCAATAAGTCTTATATATTTAATTTAAGAATGAATATAATTTTATTTTTAAAAAATATATTTTTTTAAATGTTGTTTACCATCCTTTTATTTTATCACTTGTTTTAAAAATAAAATTTAATAATTTTGTGAATTATATTATAAAAATTTATATTAATTATTGAAAGGTAAATTCCAATATTTACATTGATGATTTTTTTATTTTGTTTTGTAGTTTCACGTTATGATTAATATTAACAAATACTATATTTTAATTTCCAACTGCTTTTCGTCTAAATAATTAATATTGTAGAATTATTTATAATATGTCTTAAAGTATAATTAGATATCTTTTATTTCATTTAATCGAATTTATTTTCATTTTAATTAATTTCCTATTGAAATTTTATATAAAATCATTTCAAACTATTGAGCTTTTTTACATTAAAAACATTCCTCTCATTTTATCGGTGAGACTAAATTTAAATTAAATTTTTTCGCTTCTATGGTTGTAATTTGGAAAAGGGATAAAATATATATAATAATTATAATTTATAATTTATATTGACATCAAAATATTTTCTAACTAATAATAAAAGTGAAATAAATTAAAATCAATTACAAAAAATTAGGTAAAATTCGGTTTACTTAGTAGTTAATCTATAATCATAGTGGGCGAAATTACAAGAAAATTATCAAAAAACCAATTTTATGGGAAAATTTAAAACATATCCCTACATTGATATAATTATTTTCATATTTTGAGACACATAATGTATGGGAGACCACTCAATAGTATTTTTGTTTTAATATTTATGAGAATTTCACTACCCGTAAACTATAAAAGGCACTCGCTCTCCCCCATTCCTGACACCTATCAAGAAATTTGGATATTCCAAACACTAAAAAAATAATCTCAAAAAAATAAATTAAATATTATTATATGATATTATATTGGAATAATTAAAACCCCGCAAGAACATTGGTTCAAACCAAAAGGAGTTACTCGATGAGGAGCTAACATTCTTGAATGAGCACTTTAGTTTTATTTTTCTCCACCAAATAAATTATTTTTATTCAACATTTATATAATAAAAATTTTATTATCAATAATATTAGATGGTTTTAATTTAATTTTACACCTAAACCTAAACATGCATCCATCACATCAGTAACGAAACCACATTTTGTGTGTACAGAGGACTTTTGTATCGTCAAATAGTGACATTATTGTTTTCTATTACCAACTATCATGGTTGGTAATTATGATATACATAATGATTTTATTTGACATATTATATATATATGATTTATTCATAATTATTTAATTTTTATATAACACATAACTTCAGGATTTCCATTTTTTGGAATATTATAACATCTTTTGTGGATGTGTGGACTACTATCCCTCAAAGCGATGTGTTACATTGAAATGTTAAATAAAATTTATTACAATTGTTTTAAGAAACATATGTGATATTAATGAAATATATATTATATTTATGAATTTATTAACATTTGGAAATATATTATATCATTTTATTTGATACCTTTTCACACATACACAAAAATAGTGGAAACATCATTAACGGATGCTTGGACAACCTATGACAACCATGCTTTTTATTACACAATTAAACATAATTTATTATATAATCTTCACTTGATACAACATAATAGATAGAGTAGTCTAGTGTCTTTGGGGCTTATCATCATTACATAACCACTTAAAACAAGATATATAATATCTTTATGGAAAACTTCTTTTATATGACCACTACATTGCCTCGTACTTTTCATTGAATGGGATAACATGAGGACATGCATATGGAAAGGGTGAGCTATAAAGATCAGTAATGGAATAAACATGGAGTAACATGAGGAATACAATACATATTAGACAATATTCATATCATTAGATCATAATAGAAGCATAAACATAAAGGCATGATAAAGCATTATAATCATAACATGGAAATGTGGCAATAACACATAACATGTAATTAGAATGATCCAAGGCTCACTGCACATGGAGCATGAGTAAATCCTCACTGCCCATGAAGCATGAGAAAAACCTCATTTCACTTGATTTATAATGAGTAAACACCCATTTCACATGACATATCATGATAACATTCTTAACACAATGCATTGGAGTGCAATAAGGGAACACCCTTCTTAAACATTTCATTTCATGCATAAGTGTGCCACACGGATCATATAACATTGATTCATAAAACATAATAATTTATTCCATGACAGTGTAATGTTGAATTCCAACATGAATCTTTATAATCAATAAGTAAATGTGCATAATGTTGAATACCCTTGATAGAAAATTGGGCATGGTATTCACTACACAATGACATTGGCTTGGAAAATCGGTGCAATTTCGGTTGCGTAACTACGTGACTTAAGAATTCATTAAAATGTTTGATGAGAGAGAAATGGGTGTCTCATCATATTTACATGAAATGGACCGTATGTAGGTCATATAGATACATGTCCCAACAATTGTAATGGAATTTATAGTTATGATACAAAAGAATTACTTTAATGTAAAAGAGTAGAGAGAAATTCCTTTTGGAATTTCAGTATAGTAACAGTTGTACACCGGAAGAATTTAGTGAGAGAGAAATGGGTATCTCATAATTAGAACATAAAGTGGGAAGTTTGGGGGATCTGTGAAACCAAGACCCAGCATTTATAATTGAAATTAAAAGGGAATAACAATTTAATGAATATTGGAAAAAATGATAAAGGAAGGAAAAACCCTTACTTGGAAGTGTGCTTCCAAAGTCTTGAGAGAGGATTGTGAGAGGATTATTGGGAGCTTGGGGAACCTTGGGAGGAATCTAGAGATAGGATAGAAGAGGTTGTACAAACTAAAAAGGCTTTGAGTGAGGAGTAAGTGTGAGCATGGGTGGGTTTATATAGGAAAGGTGAGGGAATTCTTTATTATTTAGGTTTGGGACACCTCACATTAAACTAATCCAAACCAAAAACCATACCATAGTTTTTTCTTATTTTTTTGGAAAAGGGAAGGGAAAATCAATATTTAATAAGGAAAAATTCCTAACTACTTAAAATAATGGGGTTTCTTATGTGGAGCTGAGTCACACTCCCAAGGAAATTAATTTAAAAAGACAAGATGTTTAATGAGCCTTGAAGGGTCCATTAATGGTTTTAAAAATAAGTCAAACAAACCCAAAATCACAATATTTTAATGTTAAAACATAAGGCTTATAGTATATTATTACATAACTATTGGTTCATTATGATGTCATAAAATACATAATATATTTAAACGATATTAAATTTTTACCCAATGATTTGACTGCCTCAGAAAATTATTAAAAAATCACCATTGAATAATTTCGACATCCTGATTCTAGAATTAATATTTATTTTTTCTAAATAATTTTATAAATATGTTAATTTTCAGTTTTAAAATAAAAACCTACATTTATCGAAAATTCACGGGTTTGGAAAAAAATGGCTTTCAAACCATAATAAAAATTATGATTTCATTCATAAAATTATGCAATCATTTATATTTAATACAAATTAATTTAAAAATATTAATAATAATGTTTTATTAAAATATTATTAGTTAAAAAATCCATTAATTAATCAAAATAGATTTCTTAGTTGAATATTAACTAAAAATACTATTTTTTTTAAAACCCATCTACAAGGTAACAATAATAAAATGAAGGTATATTCATTATTATATACAAAAATAATTTACATGAAAATAGTGATAATGTCTTGTTGAATAACCCCTTATAACACGCACATAAGACTGAAGGGTGCAGTTTCCAATAGTGACTGACTCTTGGGGTGGCTAAGATAACATTGCCCGGGTGGTAATCTCTATCAACCTCCACTTCTATTAGAGGAGATTCCTCGAGAGCTTAACATATTGAAACTCATATTGGGATTAGTCAAGAGAAAAGACCAATGACACAACCTCCTTTCCAAGATCTGACAAATGGTCTTCGTATGTGGAACGTCAACTGGATGAGGCCATCTCTTCCATTGTCTGAGTAAAATTGATTTGTTAAAGCCCTATATTTATACTAGTCATGTGATCACTGTTCAATGTCTATATTAACAATGGTAAAAATTCTTAACAATAATTTAAAATCGCAAAAACATAAAACCAAAGAGGTTGACATTTTATATAAACATTTTACATAAAGTGACATTTAATTAGATCGAGATGGATATCCATTAATGAATTTTTGGGCAGTTAAAATCTTCCCCACTTAAAAAAATTTCCCTCGAAATTTCCTTTTCTCACACTAAAAAAGATGTGGGTAACTCTACTTCATCATTTCCTTCGATTCCCATGTTGCTTCTTCAACCTTGTGGTTTCTCCGCAAAACCTTGATGAGGGGCATTGTCTTATTTCGTAGAACTTTTCCTTTATGATCTAAGATATTCACTGGTTTCCCCTCATAAGAAAGATGATCCTCTAACTGTACCATCTCTAAATAGAGTACATGTGAAGGGTCCATTATGTACTTCCTTAAGAGGGATACATGGAACACATCTTGTACGTTGGCCGTGGTAGGTGGATGTGCTAGTCGATAGGCCAGAGCTCTGACATGATCAATAATCTCGGAGGGGCCGATGTACCTTGAACTTAACTTCCCTTTATTTCCATACCTAATGACCTTCTTGCACGGAGATATGCATAGAAATACCATGTCTCCAACTTTAAATTCAATGTCTCTACGAAAATTATCTGCATAACTCTTCTGTCAACACTGGGCAACCTTTTTATGCTACTTAATGGTTTTCACCTTCTCCACCATTTCTTCGACCATTTCTGGTCCAAGCTGCTTACGCTCACCGACCTCATCCCGACACACCAGTGTTTTTCACATTTTCCCATAAAGGGCTTCATATGGTGCCATTTGGAAGCTCGAGTGGAAACTGTTATTATAAGTGAACTCAACCAGAGGATGATGATGATCCCATCCCCCTTTAACGTCCATTGAGAATTCACTCAACATGTACTTAAGTGTTTGGATAGTCCGCTTGGATTGGCCATCAGTTTGAGGATGATAGGCCATGATGAAGTTCATTTCAGTATTCATAGCATGTTGAAGACTCTTCCAAAATGTAGAGGGGAATCTTGGATCTCGATCAGACACAATAGATAGTGGTACTCCATGCAGTCTTACCACTTCCCTGATATATATATGTGCCTGTTTATCCAATGATAAATCTTCCCAAATAGCAATGAAGTGTGCGGCCATTGTAAGACGATCCACTACAACCCAGATTGCATTTCTGCCCTTGGATGTATTCGGATGTCTGGTGAAAATTTCCTTGGCGATGTTCTCCCATTTGCATTCTGGTATAGGAAATGGATGCATCATCCCCTTAGACTTCTGCCACTCTACCTTCACATTCTGACACACCAGGCACATTGATGTATATTCAGCGATCTCCTTCTTCATATTATCCCAAAAATAATTCTCCTGGTGATATCAAGACATCATTGTGTTTCCTAGGCGAATAGAAAAATTTGAACTATGTTCATCATCCAAAAGTTCCTTCTTCAACTCCGAACTTGATGCAACACCTATTCTTTTCCCAATTCTCACAATTCCTTCTATATTAACATTAAAATCCGAGGATTTCCCTTTTTCGAAAGCTTCCACGTTTTCCTTAATTCCTACATCATCTTTTTGAGCATCTTTTAAACTTTCCAAAAGTGATTGTTGAGCAATCATTTGTGAAAGGATTGATGATTTTCCTTTCCTTATAATTTTCATCTCCATCTTCATTAAATATAAGAATATTGGATCCTTTTAAAATCTCATCAATGATAGAATCAATGGGTCCTTTTTATATAGGGAATCCACCATCATTTACACATTCCCAAGGTGCTAACGAATTGGGAACTCATAATCATGGATTAGCTATAACCATATTCTTTGGCGCATGTTCAACACATTCTGTGTGAATATACACTTGAGGCTTTTGTGGTCCTTATATATTTGAAACTTCTCCCCAAAGTGATAATGCAGCCAAATTTTCAATGAAAAGATCACTACAACCAACTATAGGTTATGTGTTGGATAGTTTTTTTCATGAACATTCAATTTCCATGAAGCATAGGCAATCAATTTTTCATTTTTCATCAACACACATCCCAGTCCCTTCTTCTACGAATCACTGAATGCCGCGAAAAGTTCTCCACTGATGGGTAATGTGAGCATGGTCATAGTAATAAGCCTCCTTTTCAACTCTTTGAAGCATTCTTCCCATTCATCACTCCAAGAAAACATTACTCCCTTCCGAGTTAGCTTGGTAAGTGGGTTGGAAAATCGTGATAAATTTATCACAAATCATCGATAATATCCAGCTAACCCCAAGAAGTTATGGATATCTGTTACCGATGTTGGCCTCGTCCATCCCTCAATTGCATCTATTTTGGAGGGATCCACAAATATCCCATTGCTTGTGATGATATGGCCCAAGAATGAGACTCCTTCAACCAGAACTCACACTTGTTGAACTTTTCATAGAGCTTCTACTTCTTCAAGGTCTCTAGTACAGTTCGTAGATGCTCCTTATGATCTTCCATGGGTTTAGAGTATTTCATAATATCATCTATAAAGACTACCACAAACCTGTTGAGATAATCTCTAAAGACTCTATTCATCAAGTCTATGAATATTTCTGAAGAATTAGTGAGTCATAAATTCATTACTATGGATTCATAGTGCCCTTATCTTGTATGAAAAGTTTCCTTTAGAATATCCCCCTTCTTCATGATTACATGATAATATACCAACCAAAAATCCACCTTGAAGAAGTATTTTTCTCCTCGAAGCTGATCGAAGAAGTCATCAACTCATGGGAGAGGATGCTTGTTCTTTATCGTGATTTTTTTTGATCTCGCAATAATCAATGCAAAGGCCCATTGACCCATCCTTATTCTTGACGAAGAGGGCTGGTGCACCCCCATGGTGAAGCACCTGGTCATATAAACCATTTATCTAGATTTTCCTGCAGTTATTTCTTCATCTCCTCAAGATCTACAACATCCATTATATACGGAGTCTTGGATATTGGTAACTACCCAGATATAAGATCAATTGTGAATTTAACATCTCTTCTAGGAAGAAGACTAGGCAATTCCTTGGGAAACACTTCTGCAAATTCCATCACAATATGAATGTCTTCTAGGATGGTTTCCTCCGTAGACTCAATCATTTGAGCTAGATACACATGATCTTAGGGAAGTAATATCCATGCTTGACTTGATAGAGCTAAAGATGATTCATCTTCCTCCTTGCACTTGTAATGAATCGTGGGTCGATTCTCCATATGGAGAGTGATTTCCCTCTCATGGAAATTTATTTTGGCCTAATATAAGGAAAGACAATCCATGCCATGAATCGCATCAAATTCCACCAGAGGGAGTATTATGAGGTTCTCTGGGAAGTCCAGTCCACAAATTATGTAAGGGGATGATTTATATTCATGGGATTCAATTATTTCCCCATTTTTCATACTCACTAACATCTTCACTACCATGATTTGTGGTTGTGATGGGATTATTCAACTAAACATTCGAGCTATAAAAGAATGTGTAGAACCTGAATCAAAAAGTACATTTTCCATTCTTGAAGGAATAATTGGCATACCTATCACCACATAATTTTTGGGGTTCACTTTGGCAGTAGTGATGGAAAAATCTCTCCCTTTCTACCTTGGAGGTTGTTGTTTGCCATTTAAAACTATTGGCTTAGGTCACTGATTTGTAAGATTCCCAGGTTCTTTGTAGTTGTAGCAATGATCAAGGTGTTGAGGTTTGAACGGAGTGTTCCTCACCTCTATTTCAGCCACAGCTTTTTCTTGTCGGCAGTTAACTACTAGGTGCCCTTCTCTTCCACACATAAATCATTTCCTCATCCCCTTCAGGCAATATTCAGGGTGCTTCTTTTTTCACCTTTGGAAAGTGGGGTGTTGGATATTCTTAGCACCTTTGGATTTATCCATCGGACCTCTAGAATTTCATTCCACATTACGCTTCTTATCTACATGATACCCCCAGAGATTATCCAACCTCCATTTCGACCTTGAAGGCACGATGGAAAATTTCCTCATAGCTGTTGATGTCACAGATCATCGGCGCGTTCCGCAGGCTAGGATTCAACCCAACAAAGAAGCGGTCAACCTTGCATTCGGAGGTACCAACAAAGACGAAATCATATCGTGCAAGCCTTATGATATTTTCCTTATAAACTCCAATATATTAATCATATTTTTGATTTAGGGCAAGGAAGTCTCATTCCATCTTATGCTGGAGGGTGCATGAAAAATATTTATCAAAAAACATCTTCTGAAAATCCTTCCATTCCAACGCCTTGATATCCTCCTCAGGCATAGTATTTTTGATCAATGCCCACCATATATCAGCTTCACCCTCTATATTAAAATCAGCCATGAGAACCTTCTCTTTGTTCAGAACAATGAAGGATGTATAAGATCTTTTCAATGAATTTGATCAATTTTTCAGCGATTGAGGGATCAGATGATCCATTAAAATTAGGAGGCCTTTGTCTCATGAAGCTCTCGATAATTACTTGTTCTTTCTTGGGGGGGGGGGGGTGCTGAACGTTCCTCTTGAACCATGTTTATATTCAAATCTTGAGTTAGGTGAGAGAGAATCATGAAAATGTATGTGATTCCCAGTCCCATTGGATTGGGAACCTCATTAGTACAATCATCACATTGATCTTCAAATCGATTGTTTTCTTGAGTCCTCCTATTACCGGCCAATGGCTGGAATAAAAGGAATGTTAGGGGTAACACATAAAGGGTAATACATGGAAAAAACTGACGACTTATAAATTACTCTTACTTTCGTAGCATTTGAATCTTTTGGCTTCAGTCTATGTTAGCCATGATCTATTTTCTAACATATATTCTTTGGGAATTTTTTTGTCCTTTAATAATGGTTCTTACTATGCTTGTGAATTTACCAAATCATATCCCCCTGGTGTGTCGAACTAAGATTGTAGCAAGGCCCGTTGTTGTGCACCAGTTCTCATTCGAGACTAGCTCAAAGTGTTGTTTTCGAGTTTTACCACTAGGATACATCTGTTCTAGATCTGCCTCAACCTGCTCGTATCTAGACAGGGATGTATTTGCATGATAAACCACTTATTCAATACTCAACAAATCTTAGGGATTTTTTAATTATACTTAGTCTTGTCTCTAAGACTTTACTAGGGTTTTATAATCCTAATCCCAAAAACAACTAAACAAATCCTCTGATTCCAACTATGAAAACCCTACTTTTTATTAAACTATCAACACTAATTTATTACATAAAATTCACTTGATACAACATTGAAGATCGATAGGTATAGTGTCTTTGTGGCTTATGATAATTACATAACATCTTAAAACATTAAATACAACATCTTTATTGAAAAATTCCTTTACATGACCATTACATTCCCCCGTACGTAGCATTGCATGGGATAACCTGAGGACATGCATAAGAAAAGGGTGATCTATAAAGCCCATTAAGGGAATAAACATAGATTAACATGAGGAATAAAATACATCTTATACAATAGGCATATCAATTGATCACAATATAAGTAGAAATATAAAGGCACAATAAAGCATGATAATCATAACATGGAAATGTGGCAACAACACTTATCATTGATTTAGCATGAGCGAAGGCTCATTGCACGTGGAGCATGAGTAAATACTCATTGCACATGAAGCACGAGTAAAATCAAATTGCACTTGATTTATCATGAGAAAACACTGATTGCACATGAAGTATCATGATACTATTCATAACCCAATGCATTAGAGCGCTATAAGGGCGCACCCTTCTTAAACATTTCATTTCATGCATAAGTGTGCCACATGGATCTTATAACATCGAATAATAAAACATAATAATTTATTCCATGATAAATAAATATTGAATTAAAACATAAAACTTTATAATAAATATGTAAATGTGTATAAATTTGAATACCCTTTAGAAAATGGGCATGGTATTCACTACACAATGACATTGGCTTGGAAAATCAGTGCAATTTCGGCAGCGTAATGGCGTGACGTAAGAATTCATAAAAACAGTTGATGAGAGAGAAATAGGTGTATCATTATATTTACCTAAAATGGACTGTAAGGGGGTCAAATAGATACATTTCAGAACAATTTTAATGTAATTTAGAGTCATGCTACAAAATAATTTCTTGAATGTAAAAGAGGAGAGAAAAATTCCTTTCGGGGTTTCAGCATAGTGGCAGGAGTACGTGGGAGGCATTTAGTGAGAGAAAAAGGGGTATCCTATCATTCAAACATAATTAGGGAAGTATGGGGGAGGTAAGAAACCATACAAAAACATTTATAATTGAAATTAAAAGGGCATAACAATTTAAAGAATATAGGAAAAATGAGAAAGGAAGAAAAAACCCTTACTTGGAAGTGTGCTTCCAAATTCATGAGAGAGGCTTGAGAGAGGCTTCATGAGAGCTTGGGGCACCTTGTGAGGATCTAAAGAGAGGAGGGTAGAGGTTGGACTAACTCTAAACGCTTTGAGTGAGGAGGAAGTGAGAGCATGGGTTGGTTTATATAGGAAAGGTGAGGAAAATCTTTATTATATAGGTTTGGGACACCTCACATTAAACTAATCCAAATAAAAAACCATACCATGGTTTTTTCCCATGCTGTTTGTAAACGGGAAGTGGAAAACAATATTTTATAAGGCCAATGTCCTAAATTTTTAAAATAATGGTGTTTCTTATGTGGAGTGGAGTCACACTCCCAAGGAAATCAATACTAAAGACAAGATGTTTAATAAGCCTTGAATAGTCCATTATTGCTTTTAAAAATAACTCAACCAAACCCAAAATCACACTATTATAAGGATAAAACATATATTGGAATAACATAATGCTTATAGTATTTTATTAAATCACTATTGGGTCATTATGACATCATAAAACACAAAATATATTTAAACAGTATTGAATTTTTACCCAAATATTTGACTATCTCAGAAAATTATGAAAAATTCACCATTGGATAATTTAAACATCCTGATTCCAGAATTAATATTTATTTTATCTAAATAATTTTCTAAATATGTTAATTTTCACTTTTAAAATATAAACTGACAATTATCTAAAATTCACGGGTTTTGACAAAAATGGATTTCAAACCATAAAAAAATTAAGATTGCATTCATAAAATTGTAAAATCATTTATATTTAATAAATATTTATTTAAAAACAATAATATTATTTTATTAAACTATTATTTAGTTCAAAAATCCATTAATTTTTCAAAATAGATTTCTTAGATGAATATTAAATAAAAATACTATTTCTCTTTTAAAAACCATCTACAAGGTAACAATAATAAAATGAAGGTATATTTATTGTTACATAAAAAATGTACATGAAAATAGTGCTAATGTCTTTTAACATAACCCCTTATTACACCCACATTAGATTGATGGGTAAGGTGTGTAATGGTGACTGACTCTTGGTGTGGCTCAAATAACATTGCTCGTGTGGTAATATCTATCAACTTCCACTTCTCTCATAGGTGGTTATGATCGAGCTTAACATATTAAAGCTAATCTTGGGCTTAGTCAAGAGAAAATACAAAATACACAACCTCCTTTCCATGATCTAAAAAATGTGCTTCATATGGGGAATATCTACTGGATGAGTCCATCACTTCCTTTATCTTAGTAAACTAGATTTGTAAAATCCCTATATTTATACTAATCATGTGATCACTATTCAATGTCTATATTAACAATGATCACAATTCTTAATAGTATTTTAAAATCCAAAAACATAAAACCAATGAAGTTGACATTTTATATAAACATTTTACATAAAGATACATTTAATTAGATCAAGATGGATTTCCATTAATGAATGTTTGGGTCATTACACTACCGCCTCCTCGAAGCGATGTAATTCCTTTACATAAAAACAATTATTTATATATGTTTATAAGACTAAATAATATTGTATTTATGATACAAATATCATTATATACTGATAAATATTTCACACCTTATTCCCATAACGATCATTGAAAATTGGGAATGTTACTCATGCATACATACGACCAACCATCTCTAGGATTGTAACGTTGGATCATTTTTAGAAAATGAATTTTAGGAATGGATATAAATTATTATTTTAATTGACAATATGAAAATTATTTCATTATTATTGTTTTGAATATTTTTTATAATGACCCCTTTGACCTTATTCGAACTAATAGAGTCGTTTTTTGACAAATAAACGGAATAATGTAAAAACACCTGATGTAAACATAATTATAGATAGAGTTGTATAAAACATTGTAAAAATGAAATAAAATAAATGGTAAAATTAAAATGAAAATAACTTGGGTGAAGATGAATGTTTAATTAATTCTAGGTCCAATGGCATTTTGTTCCAAGAGGCTCTTGAATGTTTGAATCTCTTAATCAATTCATTTCCTAAGCTACCCATTAAAACGGAGAATGGTGGACGTTTCTCATTGACTGAAGATCCAGCAACATGATAACGAAGGTTGGAATTGAAAAAAATTTACACAACCCTCTGGATTATGTAGTCCAATGATGACAAACCATTGTCCTTTTCTGGGCCTATATTATGACTATCCCATTTCTGGGGTTTTACAAACTAGAAATTAATCCTTATTGTGAGAGTTTATTATCGCATCATACATAGATGAACTGATGAATTAGGTTCTTCATATAGAATGGGAAACCTACTCATGATCACTAGAATCCTAAGTATATCATACCAGGATGTCAATTTTAACCCCTTATCTACAAGGAACTCTTTAGCTCACATCTGGATTAGGAACTACGTGTTCAACGAGGATCACTAACACCCAAAAAAATGAATGTTATCATTTATTTCATTGTTATTCCTCTAAATTAGGATCATCTCACATTAAATGGTTATTTGGGTATATATTTGATGATATATATAGAGGATAAGTTGGATTAAAATATACCAAATGTTATTAATTTCTTCTCTAATGAACACGTAATTGATGTTAAGGTTGAGTACGAGTAAAATACCACATTTTAGGATGTTTGTAAAATTGGTGGACATTCCTTTTCCTATTATAGGGTCGAAAGTTTTTTGATGAAACTAACACATGATCTATCTTCCTTGAATGATTTGAAAAACATTAAGAAGGGTAAGGCAATAGATATTGAGAAATCAGAACCCTAAATACAGATTGAGGAACATAAATGTGTGAAAGAAAGTCCCTCCCTCTATTTATGGACTCATGAACTCGTAGACCAATATGGTAGAGGAATAAGAGCAAGGGAACGAGGAGGATAATTTGTCTTATGATCTATCAAAATATATTATAATATTATCAATTCTATTGCATCCACCACTTCTGAATATATACCATCTATTGGATGTACTAACTCCTATGCTACTGTGAGTTATACATCAAACAAAAATATCTGAAAAAATATTGATTCTATGGTTTCATTTTTAAATAATCTTCTTGTGTTTGACCTGCTAGATTCACATGACACCATCAATTATTTTAGGTCAATGAATCCTTCAAAACCACATAAGATTGTGGGTGATATTGGTGGTCCTTTTCCTAAATCTCCACCATGGGTTTTCACTTCAAATTGGGATGTCCTCACAGTAACTCATCATACCCCCATACAGTGATGCTACACATATTATTATCGCCTCTAATACAAATTAGGCATCTCCTATAAAAAAACTGTGAACATGGAGATCATAGAGACCACTGGTAGTACACAATCACTCTACATTAATCTACTCCTTCTATTAGTATCTTTAAATACAGTTAAGGCTCTCCTCAACGTACACAATATGACTTTGTAAAATATATATAACAATAGCAATTCATAAGATTCCTCATATAATAATGAAGGGAACTCCACTACATATTCTCAAATAAAAAAATATCCTATAACACCCCTAGTTCCCTTTGTCCAGTTATTCACCTTTTTTAATGACATTACATAGGTTCCTTCAATCATAAAATCAAGAAGAAATATGAAATCAAGTGGAATTAAAAAATGGGGATCCCACAAAAATGAATATATAAATGAATTTATTTTTCTTGAACTATAATGTTGTATCAGACAATGAAACTTCTTCCTCCATTCCCAGATTCATTCATTTTCCTTATAACAAATTCATGTATTGTTTAGCCTATGAAATTTTACTCACCTAGTGTTTTTTTCCTTGAAATAGTAGGTTATAATATACTTGGTTTCAATAGTATTTTTGGTAATATTGACACCTTATGGGTCCTTTCACATAAATATATTACTAGGGCCTTGATCTCTAATATAGATGATCAAATGATAACTTATAATGATATCAACAATAACATTCATTTATAATTCTCTTTTTTCTATCCTAAGAATAATTATAAAGAAATCATTAATATTTAGAAAATAATTGAATTATGTAAACATGGAATTCAAGACTCGTGGATTATTCAGGATGATTATATTGACATGTTGGTCCCTAGTGAATGATTTGGATATGTTCATCCCATCCTCTCCTCAAATTAATTCAAGTCATGTATGTAAATATGTATCCTGATTGAAATTAATCTTGTTGGAGTGGAATACACTAGGAATACAATACACAACCCTTGAATGGTTTATATAAAACTTGATCATGCTTTCTAAAATGAATAAGACCTAGATAATTGGGACACTATTTCATGAATTACCCTATAAAATATTAACTCTAATCATTGTCCTATTTTTTACATCCTTATTAATAGGACCTCCAAGAAAATATTTCTTTTCCTCTTCAATAATACTTGGTCATATCACCTAGAATTTAACAAGTTTCTGAATTATTTAATTATTTATAGTCCTTATGGAAATGATTTTTAGAAATTTATCCGGAGGTTAAAGAATTTAATATACAGTATAATGATTTGGTGCCAATACCACTACAAAAATATGGAGAATCTTTTTGTTTCTATAGAGTCACTTCTCAACCAGATCCAATGTCAGACCAGTTTATCTGATTTTGAGGAGAATATTCAGCAATAAATTGTCCTAAATGCTAAGATAAATTACTTCTCTCCATTAAATACAAACATAAAAAGCAGTCTATTAATGTTAAATGGTTAATGTAAGGGTATATAAAAACCAAATTCAGAAATTCTGTCTAATGAAATAGAAAATATTTCAGATAAATCATACTCATGGGAGATGGTGATAGAATTATTGACAATGTGAAGTCACTTATCGATCATGTTTTTCCTTTTCTTGAACATATTTTCAATGTTCATAATCTCAATAAGTACTTTTAAGAATGAATAATTCCAATCATTGTCCAAGATAAGGATATTACCAGACTCACTAATATTCCACTTGAATTTGAGATTTGTGAGATAGTTTTCATCCTTAGACCTTATTGTACACCAAGACTGGATGGTTTTACTAATTCCTTCTTTCAATATTACAAGAATCTCATTCACTTTGATGTTTGAAAGATGATAAAAAACATTTTCTATACAGGGGTATTACTATATGGCCTTAATGAACAATTCCTCACCCTCATTCCCAAGGAAGAATATTAATTTGAGGTTTATCTCCCCAGACCCATTGTAATAGTCAACACCATGTGTAGAATTATTACCAAACTCCTTTCCAAATGAATAAATATAATTGCTATAAATATTGTATAATATATATAGTTTGGTTTTGAGAATGGAAGGACCATCCATGATTTTATAAGAACTTCGTCAAAATGTATTAACTTTACTAACAAATCTAGCTTGGGTGGATTTATTGTGCATAGATTAGATATTAGAAAATATTTTGACACCATTGACTAGGGAATAATCATTGAGGTGATTAGTTCTTTTAGATGAAATGAAATAATTGTGCTTTAGGTTAAGGATTCTTTTGAGTCTTATTATATTTCCATT
This sequence comes from Viscum album, assembly GCA_963277665.1. NCBI lineage: Eukaryota > Viridiplantae > Streptophyta > Magnoliopsida > Santalales > Viscaceae > Viscum > Viscum album. Next base: position 1,690,613,633 of record OY728119.1, read on the forward strand.
CTCATTAATGGTTCTCTGAAGGAATTTTCCACAAGCTCAAAGGGTGTCTGGTAAGAATTCCCCCTCTCTTCCAACATCTTCTCCATAACTGAAGAATACTTGAGTAGAATTTTTTCTCATATGATTGGTCAGGTAATTCTCAATCCTATTTAGGATTAAATTCACTTGGAAGCTCCTACTCATATAATGTATACTGATGAAATGTTACTTTTTCCAAGGTAGTGAATGAAATATGAAAAACAAAAATTTGGCCCTCACACACTATGAATTCGATTCATGGTAGGATTTTAATTGGAAAAAATATTGAATTTATATTAGAGAGAACATCACAAAAGTTTGGAGAACTCAATTAATTATATACATATGAATTAGAGAAGGATCTATGCCTATGAAATACATTAGAGATCCTCTATTCTGGGGGCAACATAAGGTTATCCACTTTCAAAAAATTATGGATCAAATTAGGAATCATATTTATTCATGGAAAGAGAAATCTATCTCCATGGATGGAATATTCTATCGTGTTAAGAACATTACTATATCCAAAAAAAATTATTACATTGTGATTTGTAAATGGGCTACTTATTTTCTCAATATTCTCAACATCATCACCATGAATTTTGTGTGTTATGGAAATATTTTGGAAAAGCAGTTAGTCACTATATCATGGAAAAAATCTTTAAAACCCCTTGACATGGGAGGATTGGGAATCCAAAACATAAAATTATTTAATGAGGAACTTCATGCTAAATTCACATGGAAGCTTCTTAGTAGTGACCTGATGGCTCTCATCTTTCTCAGAGGAATATTCATTGACAAATAAAAAAATGTCTACAATTATTATATAGTTTCTTCTATTTAATTGGATGAAAAATACTATTATGATAATAATATATCAAATTTTTGATGGATTAATTATAGGAATTCTTCTAGGATGTTCTGGCCTAGAAATGGGATGAGATCCCATATTATATCATCGGTTGATCCATAGAATATACCTATAGATATGAATGTTCTTATTCATGAATTCATTGATCTGTCCATCATATAGATGACTGGGAACCAAGTCAACCTCCTAAAACAGTATTTTTTCCCTTATAATAGTACATTAATCTGGGAGTTTGATCGGAATAAAATTATTGATTCAAAATATTTTTATAATTCAAATTTTTAACCTAAAAGTGAGTTTTCCAAGCTCAAATTTTATGAATGTCTTAGATCAGGACTTCTAGGAAGACCCTATTTGGAGACTTTCCCACTATAAATTACCTATTGATAATTTCTTATAATCTCGTGGAATTTTATTATGTTCCATGTGAAGGTTATACAATCTACAAAGGGAGTACATCTCACATTTTTTTATGTCATGTGCCACTTCTTCAGCTATATAGAATGAGTTGAAGGATATATATGTATTTCATCACCATGAAAGAATAGTTGGCACCACTCAGCTTCAGTTCAGTTTATTAGTACAGATCTCACCTCAACTCAAATAGTTTTTCTTATCCACTATAGTAGAACTTGTTCATATCCTTTGGTCCTGTAATGAAGATATCATATATAGTGTGACTTGATTCTACATCTAGTTATCTCCCACTCACCTTATATCATCATCCATAGAGTCCAAAAACCCATATCCAGGCCACTACTACAACACATTGTATGAATTCATGATACTCCAAAAAATTTGTGTGCTTGGTAAATTCTAAAAATATCCAGGTGTATTTGATGTTATCTGATAGGATACTCTTCATGGTTGGATTAAAATAAATGTCAACAGAGAATCAAAAGGCAACTGATGACCTCAATGATGTGGAGCTATTTATAGATATCACACTGGTAAATTCCTCAGATGTTATTTCGAAACCTATGGAATCTCTACAAATCATAATAAAAAAGGCTCAATGTTATTCGTTCCATCCATTATGATAACCTTATAGGCATGGTTAACCTATGGTTTGAAAGTGACTCCAAGAATATTGTGTAAGATATTCAAAATGAAGTGATACATATATCTTGTAAGCTCACTACTAAATGGATTGACTATCTCGCATCTATCTTGAGTTTCAATTACATCATCACCCATGTTTATCGGGAAGCTGACTTAGTGTTAGATGGGATCTCTAACAAAGGAATCTATAGAGGACTCTCATTTTTTAGGATATTCTTACTGACCTCACCCCTCTTCCTGTGAAATATTATAATGAAATTCATTATTTTAGACTCACGTAATCTTCCTTTATATTAATAAATTTATATTTTCCATCTAGACAAGACATCCATCATTAATAATAGATAAAAACACTTGTGACATGTCAGACTCCGGGTTAGGTACTTCATCTCAATCAACTTTTATTGAGTTATATCCTGATGTTATGCACCATTATTCTCTTATAAGGTGTACATACAATAATTATTACATGTTATATCTCCAATTTTAATTATTATCATGATATTTAATGTTTTTCTTATGATATCATTTAATGAGATTTATGTTTTATTTTTCTTCAATGTGGTATGTGGATCATTAACATAGAAATAACTATTTAAATATCATAAGATTTAATTTCAAAATCATTCCCTCAATGTAATTATATATCATAATATTTTTTCTATTTACAAATGATTCTAAATTATATTTTAGGTTTATTTTTAATTGCATTCATTTTTTTGAAAATAATATATTTTTATGTTTTTTTATATAGATCGTTTTAACAAATAGAAAAACAAATGTTACATTCTTAACAGAAATAGTGAAAATGACTATTCCAATATGGTGCCTATAATTTTACTTTTATATTCCTATGAAATATTTTAGGTTACTTTAAAAGAAAAAATGCCTTTATTTTTTGGTTATTTTTTTATTGAAAACGTTTTTCCAATTAAATGAGGGTTTTGGTACTAAAAATGGGTTATTCAATGATAATGGTATTTTAATACGAAATGGTTTTCTAATATTTGATTAAAAATATTTTTCCAATGGGTTTTATGATGTAACTATTTTAATATTGATATGATACTTATTCATTATATAATAAATGGGTGATCATGGTATTGCATATATGAAGGGTTGAGCCCCATTATAGATCAGGAGAAATAGGTGATCCCGATATAGCCTATATGATGTTTTGAGCACCATTATAGATTATAAGTAATCCAAATAAATATTTTATGAATGGTGATTCCCATAAATGATCTCCATGGTTGTGGGTATTCGTAATGTTGTAAGTCATACTTATGGATTTTCCAATTAGAAGTGTTTCATAAGTGTTTTATATATATGATCTAATATGTCACTATAAAGAGGTTATAATTTCATTTTCATTTTGGTTTAAATTATTTTTTTGTGTGCTTTTATTCATGTGAATATGTTTTATTTGAATATCAAGGTATATATCAAATTATTTTTCATATGTTCAATGGACTAATAGTTTTAATTCTTTGTATCTCGAAGTTTTATTTTTTTACTCATCCTTTTTTAATTGTTTTTCATAGGATCTATGAATGGGTAAGAGAAATGATGAAATCATATCAAAAGTCAGGGATATTTTCCATGAATATAAATCATACCTTATTTTAAAAAAATTATATTATGCAAAAAATGGATACATATCAGTATATACACTTTTTAATTCATTATTTTTTATGTATTAGTTATGGTAAAATTCTATAAAACTCTAGTCATGATAATATCATCAAATTTAATGATTGTGAATCCTTGAATATAAGTCAATATTATGTAATGTTTATGTTCATGTACTTATAGTTGGTATCAAAGTAAATTTTTATAGAAAATTAGAGGTTAGGATAGTGTAAACATATTCCCCTTATAATATTTTACATTATGGATAATTTTAAATAATATATCTTTTTATGTTTACCATGTCATCTCATCTAAATTATTTTTGATCAGAATGGTTTTCTTCTAATAAAACAAGAAATTTTTATTGGGAATTAATCAAGAGGATGAAATCCGTACAAATATGCACTTGGGATTGTTGGAATCAGAAAAAAATAGTTTTTTTTATGTGATGGATCAGTTGACACAATATACAAATTGTGGTGGTATCTATTCTTGAGAGGAACAAAATCTACTAAGAAGGAACATATCAATAGTGGAAAATTTTATCAGAGAAAAAACCTTATCATTAAATGGTTCATTTTTTCAAGTGTTAGTGAAGGATGGATCAGTGGCATGGAGTAGATAATTGAATTCACGTAATGTTTAGAACATCAAAAATCACCTCATTCCATTTTTCTTCCTGAAGGTGAAGCTGGTCAGTGGTGGTATTTGGTTAAGAATATTAGGGATAATGATAATATTTATCCAATGTAATGAGAATAATTGAAAGATACCTTCCTTGTGAAATATTTTCCAATGTTTTTTTTATTATAAAGATGAAATAGTTTATATAATTAACTGAAATGTATGTGGATTGAGTTTCCATGTTTGAAGTATACATTATAAAATTTTCTAGGTATGTTCCATATATTATTCAAGACAGTGAATGTAAAATATGTATATTTTACTATGGATTGAAAAACTTCTATGAAGACATTTGGCCTCTATATAATTTAAAAGTTCTGATAAATTTTTTCATTATGCTTAGAAATTTGAAATAGAGTATTCTCAAAAATAAGATCCATGAGATGACAAGTGTAAGAAATTTTCAAGGATTTAGGAAATAAAAAATAAACCAATGATTGATTTTTTATCTAAGCATGAAACATTTTTTATTTGTGGTAAAATAAATTTTTGGGAATCTATTTCAATATCTAAAAAGTGTAATCAGTGTGGTATGTTTATTCAAAATCCTCATGAGTATAAATAAAAGATTCTTGAACAATCCAAAAATTAAATGATAGGTCTCTAGTAAACTGTAAGATGATTTAGATGCAATCAGTTGGGATATTATAATGACACATGTTTGAGGAAACATACTCAATGTGATAATGGTCATGACCTGATGAAATAAATTCATAGAAAAATAATTGTTTTACTTTTGTAGTTGATATTAGGACATCTAGTGAAGTGGTGAAAGAACCAAGGAGCTCTTTATTATAAAAAGGACAATCATAAATCTAAATTCATAACAACCCCAATATTATTGTGTTAAATAATAAAAATATCATGGGATAAATTAATTGAGTTTTAATAAATGAATAAGATATATGTTCTAAATTTAGTTCATGAAGAATATCATTACTTTTTGGACAAATTTCTGAAGGTATTAGTGTCCATTAGGGTTATATCTCTATCAAATGATTTATTTGTATCCTTAGGGATTTTTATTTTACATTATAGATTAATGTATTATCTCCTAAAATGAACATATAAGTTATCATACAATATTCTAACCATTTTGGTTTTGGTTAATATCTTATGATGTTAGGAATATCGTGTTATCCTTTTGAGAGATATATTATTCATTAGAATTTGATTATAGTTCTATAGGAATGGAATGTCATCTTAGATACTCACATTTTTGTGAAATAGAATTTTTTTTTATTTTAAATTGATTGATCTATGAATCTATACTCATCATGTAATTATATTTATTTATCCTCTTAGTATATGTTGTGAAGGATTCCTTTAACTCTTGCGAAAGGATCTGGAAAAAAAATTATCATATTAGCACCATTTCTGATGAAATCAATTCCAATTCCAAAACCTATATGGATTATGGTTTCATAATCATTGAATTCATATTGAAAATCTTATATATTACTCCCAATTATACGATGGAAATTATTTTTCCATTCCAAGTTCATATTTTAATTTCCCACCAATGTTCTCCCTACATGGAATCTCAATTACACATAAATTTTGGAAACCGTTAAGTTTTCCACTATGCCGTTGTGAGATGATGTTTTTTTAACCCTTTTTATGACTTGGGTCTCAATAAAGGTATTCAAAAATTTAAAATTATTCGATAATTATGAATAATTTCAAGGGGAAAATTCTTTTTAATGGGTGGAGGATGAAATATCTTGAGATTTTATGAAATATATTCTTTAAAATTAATTTAAATTTTCTAATAGATATTGTTACATGAAATAAATAGTTTGTCTTTCATCACAAGAAACCACTATTTTTTATCATTTTTTTCACGCAACATCATGTTTTTTTGATGACTTTTTTTACACACATGCTCAAGACTTATTAGACAAAGATATACTATTAAAATATCTTTTTTAACATGATAGTTGTCAAATATCCATTGGAATGGTGAGAATTAATGGCATTAAATAAATTATTACATTTTAGTTTATTTATGATTATAAAATTAATTCATTTGTTAAAAATTAATTTCAAAATAATATAATGTCCAATTGATTATAATGGATGTGCTTTTATGAAGAAAAAAATTTTATGAACAAAATGGTATTTTATTTAACAAATTAAATTAATCATTATCAGTAAAATATATTAAAGAATTTATTTGTTATATATTTAATAAAATGTTTTTTAAATTAATCTATTATTTTTCATAAGATTAATATAAGAATAAATTTATTTTTACACATACAGAGCGTTGTATTTTTAATATGCAGTTTTATAGAATTTTAATGGTATATGTGTTTGAAAAAAAAATTGAAACATTTATATGGACTATTTAAAAAATTATTATCATCTGATAAGTAAGAATATCAAAATTTACTTTGGTTTAGAATTACTAATATTTCTAATAAGTTTCATGTTTTTATGAATAGTGAAAAATGTTGTATTTTTATTGAAAACAACTGTTCGTCAACATAATTTGCAGTGTAAAATAATATTTTTAGTTGGTTTTAAAGTATAATTAGATCAAATTTATGTATTTTAATCCAATTTATTCCATTTTAATAAATTTAACATCGAAATTGGATATAAAATCATTTAAAAAAATTGATCATTTTACTTTAAAAACCTAATTTCCCCTTTCTTCTATGGGATTAATGTTAAATTAAATAATAGGAATTATAAGATTGTAATTAAGAAAATGGGTAAATTACTATTAATTCTTTGAAATTATATTTTATGGTAATTTTAACTAAATTTTTGACAAAAGAAAACTAGGGGAGGAAATTAAACATAATTACAGTTACCTTGGTAAAAATGAGTTTATAAAGTAGTTAATCATTAATCTTCATCATCCAAATTACTTAAAAAAGAGTAAAAAATTAATCTTCATGCCATTTTTAGAACATATCCAAAATTCAATAAAATGAAATTCATTATTTTAGGCACATTATTTAATTGATACCACCCAATCGTGTTTACCTTTTAATATTTATAAGAATGGCACTTCCCCTTCACTTTTAAAAGGAACTCTTTTCCTCCAATTATAGATGCCTTTAAATCCATTTGAACGACCAAAATATAAAGAATTTATATCACAATATCCATCCTTTCTCTAAATAATTCCATATTTGTCAATAAATCAATCCAAATAATACCTTTAGTGAAATCTAATTAGAGTAACCCCACGAAGAGGCAATATTATTCAATGGTTAATTCTATTTTGTTCCTTTCCCCTGTCAATTACTTTTCCTTATTACATGATTGTATAATACCCTTAATTTCATAAATTTACTGATATTTTTTTGTGTTAATGTATTTATATTAACCGAACATTGATTCCATCCAATGGGTAACAAAATCAATATTCGTGTGTACATCGGACAACTGCCTCCCAAAATAATGTGGATTATTTTTTCATTACCACATATCAAGGTTGTGAATTATGACATAAATACTATTTTTATATGTTATATATGATATATATGATTGCTTATTAATTATTTAATTTTTATATAACACATATCTGTAGGCTCTTAATTTTGTTGAAAAATGATCACATAATTTATGGATGTGTGGACTACTGCCTTCTCACATGGATGTCATATGTTCACACTATACATGGAATGTATTAAAAATGGGTTTTAAAAAATTTGTTATATAAATGAAATATATATCATATTCATGATATAAATACATTTTATGAAATATAATATATCATTTTATTTATTATATTTTCACATATTGAAAATGTCATAATGTCATTTGGAGACGTGTGGACTATCACCTCTTTGAATCATTGTGGTTCATTTTAAAATAAAATAATTCTCTTTAAATGTCTGTATTAGTAAATATTTTTTATTTATTATACAGATGTAATTATTTATAAATAAACATTAATTACATTCATTCAATAATGATCATTAAAAATTAGTTATGTAACACATGTGGAGGTACGACGTTATGACTCCATGAATGTAATGTTCGTTCATTTTTTGTAACCATATTAGAGGAGTAGATATAAAACTAAAAGTGATTTGTAAATATGACAATTATTTTCTCAATATTATTCAGGATATGTTTCCATACTAACCCCTTTGACATTAGTCGACCAACAAAAATAGTATTTGACACATAAACCTAATATGGTAAAAATACCATATGTAAACATAATTGTTTATGAAGTTTAAAAAAAACATTTTAATATGTGAAATAAATTTCATGATAAACTTGAAAAACATTCTGAATCATTTAAAAATTTTAAAATATGTTTATTATTAATGAAGATAATGTCACATTGGACAAGTTAGACACAAGGTTTCTATCTTCATCTAAATATCCTTTCATTGATGCATACATCGATTCTATACACCTTTATTATCTTATAAGGTGTATATAAAACACATTGGAAATATTATATCATGAATTTTCTTTGTTATCAGTATATTTAAATATTTTTCTTAATTTTTATTAATTTTTTAATCAAATTATTCAATCTGGTATGACATACTTTGATTTGATAATCTATTTTTAAATGACTTAATTGTTATTTTAAAAATCATTACCTTCAGGTAAATATTCTTGATATTATTTTATATGTTTTTAAAATAAATATAATTTAAATTTTATGTAATTTACTAATTTCATTCAAATGATTTCATAAATGAATCTTTTTATGTGTTTTATATAGATCATTATGAAAAACCAAAAAAATTGTCCCATTCTTAATATACATGGTGATAATTACTTTTCCACCACCAAGACCATTATTATAATTTTGGGTTCAATATCAATATTATAGGTTTACTTAAACCCATATTTATCATTTTGCTATTTCAATTTTGAAAATTGGCTTTTAAACAAAAGGGTGTTTCAGTATAAAAATCGGTTCTTAAAATAAAGTAGTATTTTTTATCTGAAACTATTTTCCATATGGGATTAAAAATATTTTTTAAAAGGGTTTTATGATGAGTGTTTTTTACTATTAACAAGGTACTTGAAAATTTTATAAGTAAAGTATGGGCCTTATATTGATTATTCAAATGGTTGATCCCCATTATAACTAAAGGGTGAGCTCAGTATAGCTTATATGAAGGGCTGACCCCATTATAGTTCATGATAAATATGTGATACCAATATTGATTATATGAAGGGTTGAGACCCATTTTAGATCAACGATAAGACCAAATAACTTATACGAGGGGTGATCCCCATTATAGATCTCTAATGCAATGGATAATGGTAATGTTTAAGGTAGACGTTATAGATATTCTAATGAAAAGGGTGTTTGATATGGTTTCAGGTCTATACTGATATAAGTCAACAAAAAGTGTTTTTAATTGATTGTTATTGGTTTTAATGATTTTATTTTTGTGTGTTTTATTCATGTCAAAATTTTTAATTTGAAGATCAAGATAAACATTATATGAGTTTACATTTGTTCACTAGATTAATGATGTTCCTTGTTCGTATCACTCAATATAGTTTATGTGCTTATCTAAAGATATTAATTTGTTTTCACATGATCTGAGGATTGGTACGATAAAGGAATATTTCACGTTTAATGTTGTGAGGTTTTCCCAGGAAAATAAACAATGATTTTTTTCAATATTCTATATTATGTGAAAAATGAGTAATGATTGGAATTTTTCACTCTGTATCTCATAGATTCATTATGTATGTGTTATGAAATATTTCTCTAAAACTCCAAACCTAAAAATATACATAAAATTCATGTATTTAAATCATTTAAAAAAATAAATTATTATTTAATTTTTATGGTTGGGACCTTATATATCCCCTTAGATTGTCAAACTTGTAGTAAAATAAGGCCCAATACATATTCCAATATTGACTATCTGTTTAATACCCAAAAATCCCTTTTGAAGTTATTACACCTTGGGTTATCTATAATAGAACAACATCAACATATAGTATCTAAAAATGGATTTTATTTATTAAACATTAAACACTCTTTTATTTATCATAATATAGGATGTCTTTCTATACATAGATATATACCTAGGTATTTTACACCTTTTTATTCCTAATTACCAACTTCTTTAAACCTGGATTGATACCGACTAATGAAAACCACATGATGCTAACATTTCTATTAAATAAATTTTCTGATAAATAAAATAAAATAAATAAGTTATAGAATAAAAAGGCTTTGTATCATGGGAAATTTAGAATCTTATATCACTAGCACATAATAAAACATAAAAATTATTTAAATACTTATTCATTATCCCCCCTAAAACCTCTCATGTTTTCATTAGTATATGTATTAACCTAAGTACATAAATCAATGAAATGAGTGGGATAAAATAACTGCAAAGGGAGGAATAACAAGCGAGGAATAAGAGACTTGAATCAACAACGTATGGGTGAGATTATTTTTCATACAATAAGAATGGGATCATCATCATAAGGAACTGGGAATCATTTTAAAAATTAGTTGAATTTTTAATATACATAATAATGAAACAACATATCATAGTGTTAAAATATCATATGTAGTGGTCAATTACGCTATCATAATTTTATTTAATAACATATGTGCTTAAATAAACCAATCATTATTGTTAAAGATTCTAGCATAATGTTAACACATAGTAAAGAAAATAGAATTAGTAACATTACATTACATAATGAAATGGAATGATATATAATTTTCAGACTACCCATCACATCATAAAATGTCCTCAATCATGAATTAAAAATATAAATAGATCATATTCAAAATATACCCATAAAAATAAACTCTTATAAATATAATTGGGTTTATAAGGGTTTTGTGAATCACATTATTTTTTTATAAAAATGTCATTTTTCACCTCAATTAGAAGATACTTATTAAAAGGAATAATGTTTTTTAGAAAATAAGGTCTTTTTTAGATTTTAATTATATGTGTATTTGAATTTATCATTAACGTGTCGTAATTTGGAAAATTCCACATTAAAAACAAATAGATATAATTTATAATAAAAAATAATTGGAGTTGGGTTTAGGATACCCCTTACATTAAATTCTGATTTACTTCATCACTTTTTCACCTCATGTATAATTAAAATATATTTATTTAAAAATTTAAATTATTTAAATTATTTTCATTTTTTCACACTTAATCATTTATAATCATTTATTTCTATCTTTTAATCCTTTTTGTTAAGGGTGAATTGTTTTTAAATAATATTTTCATTAAAATATCGGGTCTTCCTTCAATTTAAAGATACTGATTTATTTTTACATATAAATTGGTAACATTATATCTATAAGAATATAAATATAAATATTTATACATGTTTATATTATGACAATTTATTATAACTATCTATAAAGGTGGATATAAGGAAATTGTCAGCAACGTCCTTATAGGTGGTTAACCGACCGTTAAAAAGACATTATCAAATGAGAAGTGAGATTTCAAATATATAAATTGGTTATAAATGAAATAATTATACTATGATAATAAAAATATAATATTTAATTTTACTTCATAACTTTTAAGCTATTGGGGTAATATAACAGTAGATTTGTTGAGGACGAGAAGAGTAAAATGATAGTAAAATATAAAGGAATCTAACCCCAATATTAGTGTTATTAATTTTCCCTAGACAAAAAATCCTAGAAATATTGGATTTATGTGAATCCAAATAATCCCTAATGATTATAAATGTATTAATAGTGGCAATATTGGTATATATTTCTCTTTGATATGTGTAAGGGAAGTGGTTCTCCAAGGGACGAGAGATGGTGTATTTATACCAGAGGATAGGGTAATTTTACTCTACATTATTGAATAAAATATAAAATTATAGGTAAACCATATAATAATGATATTTTGGAAATTATGATTTAATTTTTTTTGTAAATATGTTTTTTAAATCTTATTAATAGTTTTTAAATTGAATTAATTAGGTTATTAAAATGGAAAGTGGAAAATGGGTAATAATTAATGAATATATTATGATTTTAGACATTGGATAACAATTTTTTTCATTAATAAATAAATTTAATTAATTATCTTGCATATTAATCTTAATTTGTGTCAAGATTAATATTCAATAATCAATTACATCATAGTTACATATTGATTAATTCAATTTAAAACATATCAGCTATGTAAAAACTATAAATTTACAATTTCCCTTAAAATTGATTTTTCTCCAAAAAAATTTAAATTTTTTTCTTATAATATTAGTAGGTGAAGATTCTAAAAAACAAAATAAATTTATACGAATTAATTTATAGCATAATTATTTTTAAATTTTAACATAAATATTTTCCCTTTCATAAAATACATTAAAATACATTTTGTTAAAAAATTTGATTTTAATTTCATAGTGTTTTTATATTGGTATATATTTTGTGGGATTAAAACATATAATTTTTATTTGAAAATGTAATTCATAATATATTTCACTATTTTGTTGTGTATTTATTATTCTAACTATCATTTTACTATTCTTAATGTTTTGGCTATTATTCTAAATGTTTATGTTTCCATTTTAACTATCAAAGTATTATTACAATGATCATATGACCACCTGTAAATACTAATTTATTACTTTATTCATCATCGAAATAATTTACTCTCATGTTTTTATATTATTAAATTCCAAAATTTTGGTTGGATTATTGATGATTTGTCTCATTTTTTTCTATTGTTGGTCGTTGGTGTCATAATTCTATAACCTAAATATGATCCAACTTTTTCATATACTCTCTCTTTTATATATTACTACTTAATTTTATATAATAATTATATATTTTTTATATATTTTTTTATTTAATAATATAAGATTCTCTATTAATAAAATTATGTGTTATTATATATGTTGTATATTTTTTATACAGTACTACATTCCAGAATACGAAACAAATTATTCCATTAAGATGAAAATAGCACACACACAGATATATATATATATATATGTGTGAGTTTGATATATTAATAACCTCTGTTATATATATGAAAAAAGGTATATATGACTTGCTATTTTTCCCATATGATAGATAATATTTCAACCAAGAAATCCATATAGCTAACAGTTGGAAAATTTATAAAAATAGAATAATATAAGTAGAAATAAATGAATGGCTCAATATGGATGATATTAATGAATTCCATGTGAATTTGATAATATTATTTCACTACTATTAATTGTATGGGATACAATACGTAATTACACCACAATCCTATCATCTTGTTTACCTGTGGAGGCAATAATACCATTCATCATGTTTCCCACATGCCATGAGCAAGAAATACCAAATAATGAATGACAAATGGATTTATAGGATATTATGTAATAAATTTTATTACATGGGAATTAATAATGACCCTTGAATGCATTGATCTAATTTGAAGAGTCATAAATTTCTTCTTAAAAAATGATGTTATAATTCTTATAGAGATTAAGCCCTTATAACATCATTATGGCCTCAGTTGTAACTAAATCACTCACTCCAAAGAAGGATTGGAATTCCAGTATGATAGATCTCCATGTTTCCTGAATAATACCACCACCTCATGAATGGCCATATTCCAAGGGGGAATTAATATACAGTTTTAGGACTTGGAGAGGAGACATCCATTTATCTCATAGAACCCATCGTCCCACTCATATGTGATGTCTCGCCAGCTAGAAAGTGGATACATTAAAAGTAAGTATGCATTGATTGAGGTAGAATCTTTTAAATGTATTACAGAGAGAGATAATCTATAAAATCCATGAACTTTTTTATGATATAATAGAGATCTAGTTTGATCCCCTTATGATAGATTGCATTTAATGCTAAATAACCCAATAACGAGCATCTGTGAAAATGTTGCTTATGTTGGCCTACAATAATATCCCTAACTCATAATCCAAGTTCTATCTGAGGAATTATTCAATTTTTTGTCTATCATGATTTTCTAGAAGTCTCCTAAGTGTGTATAAAAAATAAATTCCCGATTCATCCTTGATAAAGTGGTGCATCAATCATTCAAAAAGGAGTAGTAGGGTAGAATTTGAACAATCTCGAAAGGGTGGAAAATTAATTGTATATAATTCTAAAGGATTAAATATTATTAATGGATCATATAAGTAAGGAAAATGAATTTACGTGATACATTCTTACACTAGGTTCTGGGTCACATCTGATATAAATTTTGTGGAAGGTAAATTATATCATTGAAACATGAGCAATTAATCTTACCTGAAGAGTATATTGTGATAAATCCCTAATTTTAGTCATTAGACAACTAAATAATATGAAACAATTTCATATATTCATTATTATGTAAGGAATTAGTTAATTGGGGATGGAAGAAACATTGGTTGTAGAATGTATTATATTCAGCACACCAACTAAATAATAGGTGTAATCCCACCCATTTCTTCTTTAATAATGTGACCGAATCATTCCCTATTATCCAATGAGAATTTTCCACTATTTTCCATGATATCCCCTATAAACTACACTATATATATTGGATCCATATGATATATCATCCCAATCAATGGGGTAACATCCATACTTACTTTTATTTATTTTATACTATATGGAGTCATACAAGATGGGCACCCACATGATATTATATTAAAAACCACACATGATTTCTCCAATACCTATTTGGTTATTAACCCCTTCTTGAATTGGTCATGAATGTGTAGAGAAACTATACCAATGATGTTGACCTTATTTATGGGAGTCCCAAATGAAGCTATTTAACAGGATTTCAATGTATTTATTTACTCCCTTAGAAGGTTTTCATATAGATAACTTCAATATGGGGATATAAGATAGAATATTATCGACAAAGTTGTGTCCACACACAAATTAATAGAACTATATTCTTCTTTTTATAATGCTACCGATGATTTTTTTGATGATGTTATCATAATTATAAATTCAAAAAAAAAATTGGATAAGGGGGAATCCAATTAATCAAATGGGAGTCTTTTTCTATTAATACCAAGTATGCCATTATTAATCTTTGATCTTCAAGATGAGAAAATAATGGATATAAAAACCCCTATTTTGTTTATATAGATGCATTGAATTTTTATTTTAATAATAATTAGTCATAATAAACATTAATTTATTAATAAAATATTCACTACCATTTGGAAAAAAATTCCATCCTCAAATAATAATATTGAATTACTAAAGGATCCTCATCACCCTTTGAATGGATGAATTCCTAATTCTACCATCCCATTGTTGAAATTTTTTCTAATAAAAACATGATAAATGTTGAGAAGGATTGGGGAGAGTGGGAAATATTTTCTAAAAATATAATGTGCCTTTATAAAATAATATATTTTACCCAAAACTGAATTCTTGAACCTTGTAGATATTATAGATATGAATAAAATCCCATAAACCCACTGGAATAAATGAAACTTTTATAATATATTAAGGGTAAAAAAGAATCCATATAATGTGATGGTTTTTTCATATAAATTTTAATCATCACATTATATATTATCGATCTTATATCTTTATCATATATCATTATTTATCTAGTGTCAATGGATCTATTAATGCTTCTTCCTTTACAAAAACGATCATGTTTCTCAAAAATAGGGAGTGTATGATAGATAGTTTATATTTCTATAATTTATTTTATGTAAAACATTATGTGAGAAGTTTCAAATTTTTATTGGATGGAATTTTATAAAAAAAATGTTTTCTATCACCATTATAAAAATATATATAACGATATCGATGGTTATATAAGGTAATATACTACCCTCAATGATTTCTTATACATCTCTCAAATCATTGAGATAATTAATTACCCATGCATTTGAGTAAAAGAATACTAGAAACCCATATAGTCCCAATGTACTCTTTAGATTAAGAACCCTATTGGATTTTGACACTTGTGAAAAACTAGATTCTCCACATTAGTTTTTCTAACCCCAGTTACAATCCGACATTACTAAATGAGACATCTAACATTAGTTTTTAACACCGATTAATTATAAGGGATGTTATAAATAAATTTTGGTGGGATATTTTCACATATTTCCGGAAATAGCTTATGTTAATGGACAATAATACATTTTTTCACATTATTTATATTAAATCCAAAATGAAAAAGTATATTGTTCCTGGTTTCAACATCGGTAATATGAAAACAGATTCAGTAAATCTTGTTTTAAAATTTTTATATCCATTATAAGATAAACTAAATTGGTTTTTAAAAAAATTATATTAATTAATCCCCTCCCAATAGTATTGATGATAAGTAGAATATAAATAAATTCACATAAAAAAATCTGCAAAAATACTAACATTTACAAATATAACATTAAAAATTAAAATGTTTATTACAAATAAACTAAAAAAAATTTAATAGCGTAATAAAAACCCCATTACATTTGTAACATTCATAGATATTTTACCTTATAAGGATCAGGTTCATAAAAATGATTTAAATATGATATGAAAAGTTTAACTTATATTATGAATAAAAAGAATTAAAATTTAATTGAAATATTTTAAACAAAATTTATCATTCTAGAACATTGTAGAAGCCCCGATTAAAGTTATTTACAACATAAATCTAAGAACCTAGTTTCCACATTCCTTTACACATTGTTTATGATGATTTTATTTGAATGAATTTTTCTTTTCAAAATACAATATTACGTACTTATATCATACTTGTTTTAATATAATATTAAAATTAACATTCTCTTTTAATTATTTTATCTTTGTGATATACTTTCTGATCATCCTTATAAATTAATTCTATGATATGATTGAAAATAGAAAATAAAATTTTAAATTTAAAATTAATTATAATATTTCTAATATTTAAAATATTCAATAATAGATATTCAACACAATCATAAGATCATAATTCCCTTCACAATGGATACATCACAACCATTAAAGGTTGTTTTCCCATGAAAAAAATACCCAATATCCAATAGAAAAATCTTATTATGAAAATATAGTGTGAGTGGTTATTGCATAAAGATACTATAACACCTTATGAAATATATGTTTTATATTTTTTTAATAAAGGTAAGATACCATCATTGAATAATTAAATTCTTTTTAGGTATTCTAGTAATGCAAATCATCATTTCTTGAACATTAATTTTCCACTATATCGGGGAAATAAATTTCGGGTCTTTAAATCAATATACTACAGTAGTTTCACGATATATAAAAAAATTAAAAACATTATACAGAAAATATAATATTTTATTACATTTAAAATAATAAAATGATATATGTTAATTAACTAACATAGAAGAGGAAATACCATGTTTTAATAACTAACCCATACCCAGTTACATGCTACATGATATTTTTTAAAATAGATTCATAGTCATTGGAAACTCAAAAATTCCAACTTCTATTGGGAGTAATAAACATACAATGAAAAATTTGAATTTGTGGATAATCTATCAACATTATATAAAGTTGAATATGATGTCATAGAAATATTTATTTTTTGCTTTCTATACAGCATGCCTTCACCATCAAAGTATTCGTTTAAAAAATGTATTAATATATAAAAATTAAAATAATAAAAAAAGTTAAAAACAAAATTAAATAAATGATATAATATACACATTCCTCTATGTAAATTTATCAAACATGTGTTGATTTCCAATGTAAAAAATGGTTGTGTTGGAATCAACTTTTTAGATAATCCCGAATCATGGTTCTTTTATATGATAATCATGTTTCATTAATATTTATAGTTTATATCTAATAATAATTATGTATCTTTAATTTCACTTCTCTATCGATTATATTTAGAGTGAAAAATTTCCACAAGTATAAGGTTACCGATAAAGGTTACCACTAGAGGTTACCAATAATGGTTACCACTAGAGGTTACCGTAAGAGGTTACCGATAAAGGTTACCGCTAGAAAGTTACCGATAGAGGCTACCGTTGTGGAACCTCACCACTAAGTTGTCAATGCAGGATCACAACTACGAATCTGCTGATGAAAGCTATAGTCGAAAGCTACCAATGATGGTTGTCGATGACAGCTATCAATAAAAGATACCAATAATGTTTACCGATGAAATCTAATGATGAAAGCAACTGATGAAGGATACCGATTAACGCTACCAATGAAATCCCTCAATGAACTCTACTAATGAAGGATACCGATCAAAGTTGGCGATGAAAGCTACCAATGAAGGCAACTAATGAAGCTACTGATTAAGCCTAATATTGAGAAGGATACTGCTACCAGTCTACCGATACCCAGTCTTCTACTCCATACATTTTTAATTTCTTAATATTATTCTAACAATCATATTTGGTGAATTTAATGTTTCTGACATTAAATAGTGATGATTATAGACATATCAAGAGACTGTATCTAGAGGATGTAAGAGATATGATGAATACCACATGTGATTTTTTATTCCTATTTTCAGAACTCATATATAAAACAGATGACTCAGGAAGAGAATAGAGGAGAAGAATGCATGAAAAAAAACATTTCACACTATATCTGAAGAACAAAAGAAGAACACTAGAACTCACACTGTGCGACCGTGAGCATCACAATGATCATTTTGGAGAAAAAAATTCAAGGTTGTAATATGTATTTCATCAAATCTATTTCAAACCAATAAGTATAACATCTCATTACCTAGAATCTATAACCTGGAGTTGCGACAATCTATTTTGGAGACAACTTCCAGATAAAGACTCAAACTGAAATTCCTTCACTCCAAAGAGTAAAGAGCTGAACAACAAACATATAGATCCTTTTAATCTAAATATTTATAACATTTTCTCTATTATGTTCTTTATTTTACATTTATAATAAGTGTGTGTTTGAATGTTACACGCTGTCTCATATTCTAGAATTGGAGGATACTGAAAATCCTCACACCAAAACATTAATTACACATTGTTTCTCACGTGTAACTTTGGAAGAGGTTGTGTGTGGCCTTGTTGTTTGTTTTTCCAACTAATAACTACGGTAGAGGGTGTAATCCCTCGACATTTTGTGAAAACTACTATAAAAACCAATATAGGATATGTATTAAGTTTATTTTTAATATAAAATTCTTGGTGGAAGGTGATCACCATGTAGAGATGATTATGTATCGGCTTGAGACTAAACCTCTTTTTTATTACTTTTATGTACTATATTTTGTAATACTCGGTTTTTCCTATTCTCTTCTGCTAATAATTTCAAACCAGAAAATTGTTTTAAATCAACTCTGATTGTTTGTTCTCGTTTCTGTGTATATGTTATCGATTCAGTAAACCAATTTCAAAAGTTGAATAAGTTCTCATCACCAATTCAACTGAGGAGTAATCAACCCTTGAGAGACATGTTGACCAACTGAACATTTTTATCTCTACTACCTTATTTAACTGGTCTATTTCAAAATTGGGGGATATTTTTTATAATGTATTTAAAAGAAATTTTAAGTTGGAACTAAATTCACCCCCTCTTGAGTTTCCACTCCAACAAACATTTGGTATGAAAGGTTTTTTATATTTCTATCATTAGAACTATTTTTCACGTTTTTAAATTCTTTTCAACTGTGATTCTAGTTTTAGCTTAATGTTCATAAAATTTCATTCATATCTAAATTTATGTTCTTTAAATTCTAATGAACTCTTGATAACCATGTTGTGGGTGAAGCTACTAACTTGACCCCATTATTTAATGGTAATAACTATGATAAGTGGAAATTGAAAATTTAAATTTATCTAGAGAGAAAAGGTAATGAGATCTTGGACACAATTGAAGAACAACATTCATTGCTTGCTACTATTAGGGATACATGGTCACAGTTAGCTTAAACTATATATAATAAAAATTGTATTGCAATGAATGCATTTAATTTTGCTCTAGGTGATGAATAATTCAATATAATATCTTCTTGTAAAACTACATATGAAATTTTGGATTCATGGTTGTTTCCCAGGATGGAATTACCAATGTCAAAGAAATGGGATTAAATACTTACACTATCAAGTATGATAATTTTAAATTGATGCCTGAAGAACCTATCTTTAAAATGTATCTCATGTTCAGTGAAATTTTAAATTCCATGAGTCTTCTTGGAAAACTAGTAGACATCCAGGATAATATTATTAGATTTCATCAATTCCTACCTAATAGATGGATACGAACATCTATTTATATCCAATAATAATGTGACATAAGCACAGGTGAATGAACTAATTGGAAAATGTATTATGTACAAATAAGAGCATTAGTTGAATCTAGAAGTAAATGAAAACCCATGAAATAAATCTCTAGCATTCAATACTACTACCTCAAAGAGAAAAGGAAAATAAAAGATCGTGTTTCTATAGATAGTTCCAAAAGTTATGATTTAGATTCTGACAGTGATGACGAGATGGCTCATCTCGCTAGAAGATTAAAAAAGTTCTACCAAAAGAAGAAGTTATTTAGAAATTCAAATTCAAAAGGATTGTATCATAGTAAAGGAAATGGAAAAAGTGAAGAAAATGGAATGACAGAACAAATGAGATAATCTGATATGAGTGTAAATGAAAAGGTCTTGTGAAGGATGATTACCCCAAGATGAAATTTCAGAAGAAATTTTATGACAAGGGAAAGGGATATAAAAATGAAATGATAGCTACATGGAGTGCTTAATAAGACATCTCCTGTGGATTTGACACTTCTGATACTCAATAGTAGAATTAGGAAAAGCTATGTTTCATAAGAAAAATATCTGAGGTAACAATTAATTCTCCTATAAATAATTCTTACAATTCTTGTGAATGAAGGGGAATAGAATAATGATGAAAATATTTCTAATTATGAGTTGTTTGAATATCATGGAATGCTTCCGGTTACCACTAATTAACGCAAGGATAAATATATGATATTGAAAAGACAACATGCTTTAAATGTCAATTATAAGTCTGATTTGGATATTGAAAATAAATATTTTCTCAGCAATTAAAAAAATACTGAACTAAAATTATCAAATAAGCAATTCAAAATATATCATGAGAAATTTAAGGAGGTTTGAGATACCATGACCTTGTTTCTAAGAATACAAATTTCCCCAAAATAAAAAACCTGTTTATGATATCAACCAAGACAGAGAAGGATTGTTAATAACAAATTTGTTCCAAAATCTGTACAGTTCACTACTCGTTCATGTTCTGGATCATCTTATGAAAAAAAATTCTAGAGGACCTAAGAAAGAGTTCATATATCAAACCATATTTGTTTTTAGAGGGAAATTATAGGACAAATAAGTGTTCCCAAATATTTACTTGCTAACCACTCTGGACCAAAGAAAATTTGACTTCTAAAGTTACCCTATAATTAATCTATTTTGTAGGAAAATTGTTCTAAGAGATCTTGTAAACCATATGGTAGTTGGATAGTAGATGTTCAAGAAATATCATAAGAGACTATTCATGCATCAAAAACCTAATTAAATATGATGATGTATATGTTACATTGTATTATAATTCTAAAGGGAAGATGGTCAGATTTTTCCCAATTGGTAACCCAAATAATATATTGAATTCAAAAGTACATTTTGTTGATGGGTTAAAGTACAATATACTGAGTATCTTTCAGTTGTGTGGTGATTGCTTTAAGGTTACATTTGAAAATGATGCATGCAGTGTTTTTAATTATAATAATGTTTTAATATTATCAGCTCTTAGAAATTAAAATGTATATTCAATTGATTTAAACTCTTTATCTAAACAAAATGTTTCTTATTTAAATGATTTTCATAAAGAATCATGTTTAGCGCAAAAAATATTAAGACACTACAATGTTCACTCACTAGGAAATTTTCTATGAATGGTTTAGATAGAGAATTACCTAAATTGGAATTCCCACTTAACAATATTTTCAATCCTTGTCAAAAGAAAAAACAACTCCAATTTTATTTCAAACAAAAAAAATAAGTTTCAACTTCTCAACTACTAGATTTGGTTCACGTGATTTATTTGTACCTTCTAGAATTTCAAGTCTAAATGGGAAGCACTGCGTTTATGTTCTCATAGATTATTTTTCTAGATACACTTGGGTATACTTTCTATCTCACAAAAGTGATGCATGTTCTTACTTAATTAAATATTCCAAGTATGTATAATATCTTAGTGGACTTAGAATTAAGACCTTGAGAATTGATCATGTTCGTGAGTTTGAAAATTATGAGTATGAATCTTTTTTATCACATAATGGCTATAATCACAATTTCTCTATTCCTTGAACACCTCAACCAAATGGAGTTTTGAAAAGAAGAAATAATACACTTAAAGATATTTCCTAGACTGTTCTTAATGAGTATAACATACCTATCTACTTTTAGGTTGAAGATATTAATGCAGATTGTTACAAAATCAATAGAATCTTGATTAGACACGTCCTTGTGAATACCCCTTATGATCTATGGAAAAGTTGAAAGCCTATGTTTAATTACTTTAGTGTTTTTGGTTGCAAAGTATTTATACATAACACTAGGGATAATCTTTACACATTATCTTCAAAAAGTGATTAATCCATTTTTCTATGTTACTCAATCTCTACTAAATCCTATAGAGTATTCAATAAGAGAACCAAATTTGTGGAAGAATAAGTTCTTTTCATATTTGATGAGACTGATATACATGAACATGAAACCTCTCTTGAACATCTTGAATAATATATTTCAATTCCGAACCATAATCATAATGACAGTGAACCCCTAGTGAAAAAAACTAGTTCTATAAATTTTCCAGAATCTAATCATGTTGAATCTGAACCTATAGACAATCATGAGGAGTCTATTAAAACCATTCCTAGAGGTATTAGATCTCTCAAGAATCATCCTTTAGATGATATACTAGGTTTTATAAATAATGGGACAAAAACTAAAGGTTATCTAAGAAACTAGGATGAACATCATGCTTTTATTTCACAGCTTGAACCCAAAAATATTAATGATACAATCAATTATTAATTTGGGGTGATATCTATGTAAGAAGAATTAAATCAGTTTGAGAGAAACAATGTTTGGTAATTATTAGAAATACCTAAAGACACTTTGACCATAGGAACTAAATGGGTGTTTATAAATAAATTTTATGAATCTATAAATATAATTTGAAACAAGGATAGACTAGTTTCATCAGGATATATTAACGACAAAATAATAGAGTGTGAGGAAACCATTTCACCTATAGCCATACTAGAAGCCATTAGGATACTTCTCACTTATGCAGGTCATCTGAATTTCAAAGTTTATCAAATAAATGTGAAATTTAATATCTAAATTGGTATATAGTTTAGGTTTTGTTTGTTGAAAAACCCACTGGCTATGCAAATACACATTTTTTATATTGAGCTTTTGAAATTTCTAAAGAATTATATGGTCTAAAACAAGCTCCTAGAGCTTAGAATGATAGACCTAGTTCATTTTCTTATTTCAAAATAGTTTTACTAAAGGGATATATGATCCCAATATTTGTATTAAAAGGATTTCCAAATATATTTTTATAATAAAAATTTATATAGATGATATTATCATCAGATTCTCTATAAATTCTTCATGCACTAATTTTTCAAAAACGATGCAAGATGAATTTGAAATGATATTAATGGGGGAAAATAAATTTTTCATTGAATTTCAAGAATTTTCAAAATAAAAAAGTTATTTTTTTAAATCAATGTAAATATACTATGGATCTATTGAAATGATTTCATTTAGATAGTAATAAAGGTAGTGATACGGCAATGATTACCAATTGTAAGTTGGATGCTTATGAAACTGGAAAACCAGTGGATCAAACCAATTATAGAGTTATGAATGGGAGTCTACTATAACTTATAGCTATCAGACCTGATATAATGTTCTGTGTATGCATGTGTTCTCATTTTCAATCCAATCCCAATGAATCTACATTAACTACTACTAAAAGTATTTTTAAATATCTAATGTATACTACAATCTTTGAACTATTTTATCCAAGAGGAAAATGATTTGATTTAATAAGTTATTCACATGCTGACTTTTCTGGTTGTATGTTAGAGAGAAAAATCATCTATGAAACATGTCACATTTTAGCAAGTCACTAGTATCATGGTTTAGTAAGAA
Organism: Viscum album; assembly: GCA_963277665.1. Classification (NCBI taxonomy): domain Eukaryota; kingdom Viridiplantae; phylum Streptophyta; class Magnoliopsida; order Santalales; family Viscaceae; genus Viscum; species Viscum album. The sequence goes on from OY728119.1 coordinate 1,690,638,002, forward strand.
GATGAATTGTGTTGCTTTATCCACTGCCGAAGCTGAATATATAGCTGCTAGTTGTTGTCATGTTTAAATTCTATGGATGAAACACACATTACTAGACTATAGATATAAATTCAAAAATTTATCTATAAAATTTGATAATATATGTTCTATTAATATTTATAAAAATCCAGTATCTCGTTCTTGGACAAAGGACATTCATGTAAGACATCAATTATTGAGATATCATTATCAAAGAGGTGAAATCACTCTTGAATTCATTGGCACTAAACAACAATTAGATGATATATTCGCAAATCCTTTGAATTATGAGAGGTTAAATTGCCTCAAACATGAGTTAGGTATGGTAAGATATTAAACCTCACTGTTAAGACACCTCACCATTGGACCTCACCATTAGGAAACCTCACCATTGGACCTCAGAGATATGAAAACTCACTATTAAATGATCAATTATTTGAATCTATGGGTGTTTCATTCTCCCAATCGTTATACATTACATCCATAGAATATAATAAACCAATGCTTTAAATGTAGAGATTGGGACATTTCTCAATAATTTGATTTTTATTCCCCCATTTTTTTTAATTTCCAATATGTTTCCATAAAACTCCCACTTGACTGATGAATTTTATACTGAATACATTGTTTTTCTTTTTAACAATCTATATCAGCACATCAATGAATATAGAATCCAAAAATGGGCAAACATAATCCCATAGAATCACTTGGTCACACCCATGTTGGTAATTACTCTCTTGAGATGCATGAAATGGATTATGTATAGAGTTAATTGTTTGAAGAAAATATAACCAATATTCCACCTTAGTAACATGTTCTAGTATCTCAAAAGGGAATATGCTTCAAGGAGACATAAAACATTATTGTCAAAATGATTATTCCCACGACTTAGAGAGATTCAACATAACACACAATCACTCAAGTCAAATTACAATATACATTGATGATGATCCACATATTATTTCTAATATACCTTTTCAGACTCATTCCTCTTTCTGATCAACTGAATCTTTTTGGTTGTATTTTTCAAGAGGATGGGCACATCAAATTAATTCTCATCTATTTCCACCAGAAAGTGGATATCTACAAAGATTACAACAAAATGATTCAATAGGAGAAATATATATCGAGTCTTGATGACTATTTTTTATGAGAACAATTCTAATTGTATGTCATTCTCTCACGAGCCACAAAAATTAAATTACATAATCCCTAGGCATGCCCTCCAATGTTTTTATTTCCTTTTGTGTTTACCGTACATTTTAGGAAGATATTCCATTCTCATAGTAAATTGAATACCATTTTATACCTTGAAGGATTTCAAAAAAAGAGTTGTAAACCTATGGTCTCTATCAGATATAATCGAGACTAGAACACCACGTAGCTTTAAAACTTAATAGATATTGATTTTTTACAATTAATACACCATATGAGTTTCAAAAATAGGTATAAAATGAGAAACCTAAATTATATGATCCACAATTACCCTAATGGAATCATAAAATATGTTTTTAATCATGTAAAAATGTACATGGATTTTACTCCCAATTCCATATGATTATTAGTAAAGACAACAACATTCCCTCGGGTCGTTGGTGCTTCACCTTAACCAATTAAAAAGTGAGGTATCTTAAAACATACTCTACCATTAATCTATTGTTTCTAACCCATCAAAAATGTTCTTTCATATATATATATAGATAATTTAAATTCCTATATGATTATCACATTTCAAAAAGTGGTATGATTCAATAATTTGTTCCATATATTCAAAAAGTACAATTATCTGATCTATAAAATAAATAACTGAACTGCTATCCATATTCCATTCCTTAATAACCTACCCACCATTTATTTTCTACATCATGGAAAAACATTCCGAATCAAATATCTATGACTCATTTATTTGCTATTCTAAATCTAGAATAGATGAAACTGAGAAGGAAATCACAATATCACCGTAGTCGGTAAAATCTAGGTTTATGTTAGATACAAATAACATCAACTGCCTATAATTAAAATATTTTTTATCCAACTTATTATAATACTTCATGATAAAATAAACCTCTATTGAATTCAATTTTATATGTTAATATTTCATGAAAAAGATGAAAATTTGAATGTATTTTATCCATCTTATTTTCCATAGGTTCAAATCACTTTGTTAGAATTTTTTTCAATATTTTTTGATCAATAAAAACTATAAATTTCACACACAAAAGTAAATGATGCGATGTATTCAATGAGGTTACTTGTGTATCCAATTCCTAATCTTTTTTTGTGTAGTTATTCTCATGAAACAAAAAATGTTGCGAGACATAATCATAAAAAAGACCTAGCTTCAAGAGGAAACAACCCAATCCAGATCACGATCCATCATAATAGAATAAATATCCATATCCCAAATCGATAAACATAGGGATGATAATTGATCAAAATCAATCCTAAATATCATAAAATGAATTCTAACATTACTTGTTCCATTGGAAATGAACTCCATTATCATAAATTATTTAATAGATGATTCAGAGCAAGAAAAATAATGTAAAAACATCTATACCGTCCTACCAAACCATGGAATCTATGTATATCAAGGACATTATTATGTGGTTCCTAAGAGATGACATCTTCTATGTTTTTCAGATCTACAAAAATGCATTTTGACAAATGAAATGGCCATGGAAATGTACTAATTGTATCAAGAAATCACACATTTATAACATCGAATACAAACGATGCTCCCATAAGATACCAAAAACTATTTCCAAGTGATTATCATGATCCACCATTATCCTATAGTACACAACAATATCATCCACAAACACTAATACAATAGAATATGAAAACCTATGAAATTTATGATTATTCATTTAAAAAAAAATTGTGCAGTCATAAGACCAAAAGCCATAATAAATGACTCAGAATGGATATATCTACTAATTCAATATGTCTATATGATTCCCTCCTTGTAAACATGTTTTCAGTGATATCCCGAATACAATTGAATATTAGAGAACATTTTTTATCCTGTAAATTAATAAAATCATTAATTAGTCTATGGAAGACGTCATCAATTCATTATCAAAATGTGATTAATCATATGATAATATAAAAATATATATGAGTTTTATCTAAATTTTTTACAAAATGAAATGATGATGCCCATGGAGTTGTGATCAATTGGGTAAACCCTTTTTTCCAACACTTATAATTGATCTTTTAACACACTCATGTCAGTTGGTACCATCTGATACGATGGATGGAAAACATGGCACGTCCTTTGTAGAATATCAATTGTAAACTCCACATGTATTTTATTTGTGGTAACCCTAATGATGTTTTGGGAAAACTAATAATAAAATGATCAAATATGGTTGGAAAAAATATATTCATGACCTCATCAACCACTTTCAAATCCATTATTGTCAACTAGAAAGATATAATTCCCACTAGTGGTATTAAATTCCATACATTACATGAATCTACTCTTTCATAACCATTGAATAGATTCTTAACACCATAAAAATGATTCAAAAACACATTAAATGGATATTAATTGATATGGACCTCAAAGATCATCAGTCAATTAATTCTTAAAATCAAGTCATATGTATCCATATCTATCATAGTAAAATCCTTTAACAATGTAGTCCTACCTATTCTTTCAGACACACCACACATGTACATGCTCAACACAGTAATTATACAAATTTATTTTGTGTTTAAAAATTATAATGCATCTTCCCAAAATATAGACTCATCAAATAACCGATATAATAAGAAATTAACAAACATGATACACCCATGTCAAAAAGATCATGCATAAGGGTGGAATTGAATATAATCATACCTCCCACCACCAAATTTCCTGATTGTTCATATATGATTCCACCCATAGGTCCTTAAAATTTCTTTCCTAGATTATATTTTTCATCATTAAACTATTGAGATTTCACCTGTGTAGGATTCATGGTATTTATAGAATCTCCTTGGATTTCTTGATTCTTTTGATGAGAGTTATTCTATATCACTGATCCTGATGAATCATACAACACAATAGAAACATGAGATCTGTCCCTATATCCAATCATTCAAGAATTGAGACAATATAAATGGATACTTCATATCTTGTTGAAATTGTGACACTCTCTAGGTGGTTTTATACAATCTCACTTCGTATGGTCACACAAACATAATTGAAAAAATATGTCATCATTTTTTTAGTTGAGGAGGGTGATTAACTGATCCCATTATCATATTCTGAGATATATAAATCCATTGAGAATAGGTGCCCCTATTTCACTTGTTTCAATAATTATAGTTCCCACCTATACCCATAAGAATAAACATGCTTCCTCTGATTGTGTTTCGAGAGATGTCACTTCCAGCTGCATTCCCTCTTTTTACCTAGACTATAAAATCCATAACAAAAATATTTTTAATCATTTATTTAATTTATAGTTTCAACCGCAATAAAAAATTAGTTATTTTAAGCATTCATGTGTGACATCATCTGGTAAAATGTGAACTAATTTCATATATTTAGCCACATTAGCTTTTAAAAAAAATTCTCTTACATAAAAATTAATAATTTTAATGTTATAGAAATTCAGAACATGTGAGGATAAATTTTTTTATTAAAATTCTTCAAAATAATCCCATGCCAGGCCATGATCCATATTATCCTAAACTGATAAATCTCAACACTATAATTCTAGATCATCCAGCACATATTTTTGAAATTTCACTTTTCAATTGTGATGGTTTCTTAAGGAAATTAAATATTCCCTTTGGAATATTCACCCACACTTAATCTTTTTCTAATCTAAATAATCAGGAATGGTGGGTGTATTCTTCTCTTTTAATCGAACCCAATGATCCAATTTTCACGGTTTATTTCTTCTATTCAATCTACACATGGCCTAAAAATCCTATAAAATCCATTGGACCAACTTTTTGTTCACTTTTTTCTTAGGTGAAACCATATTTGTAGAATATTCTCTTTTTTGGGTTCTATTATGCTGACCCAGTTTCATTTTATTAAACTAGAACAAAATATATTTGTTATCACTCACTAGAAACTAGTGTCATACCTATTTCAATTTAACTAATTTTTATAAATTACTAAATAAATTTCATCATTATTGTTTATCAATAATAAACCATTTTATCCATTACCAAAATATCCCAATCACCCATTTTTAAAATCTAATATACTGAAAACAAATTATTATAAATATCATTCTTAATAACATTTATATAAATCATTAACTCACTAAATAAAATAATATTCACATTGGGGTTTCATACTACGAAATCATGTCATTCAACTCTCAAAATCTAAACACCTGATGATGAGGTGATGACTCACCTAGAAGTGTCTAAATCCATGCATGTATACTAACACCTTAGTTACATGATGTTAATCGAAAATGGGATAGTTATTCCTTATTAGTCTCTTAATTTATTGTTTTATCAATAAAACATCTTGATAGTAATCTAAGAGACAAAATATATTTCTGGAACTGGTACCATTTCCAAATCCAAGACTAAACACAACAAATACCGAATGATTGAAAAAATTGATACCAATTGTAACATCATTACCCTGCCCCATTTTCATAGTAAGAGGTTGTTGGACATTACGAGGCATTAAGTGACATTCTCAAGACACCAAATTATATTAAAAAATTCCATGTCCTTCAATAACGTTCTGGGGATGATTTTCAATTTGAAAGATAAACATCCAAACTAAGAGATAATTACCTATAAAAACATTATAAGATACATGAGTAAAAAAATAAAATAAAAATCCATATCATAGTATAAGGAATATAGAAAGTGACATAAAAAAATAATTCTTAAAAAAATCCAAAAAACAAAAAATTCATTGAACTAGTAACTCCCAGCCTTCTCCATGCTCCGAATCATCAAGCCCCGCCAACAGTATCAAGAAGATTCAAAAAAAATATTATTCATGTTGTCTTTACCTATACACTCATATAGGAAATCAAAAAAATCACAATGATACAAAGAAGGGTATGAAAATAACTTGGGTACAATATCCCCAATTACATCAAAAATCATTCCACTAGTTCGAAACATGATATTAAATTTAGATAAAAATTTTTAAAATTTTTTATTGGTTTATATCAAATCTAAAATATATTTCAATCCCAAAAAATTTATGAATTAAAATACTAAAAACCACTAAAATATTTATCAATTACATTTTTATACCCATTCCATGATTCCACACACACCCACATATGCATATGTATGTTACAGTTACATACTCTTGAGTAGTCTCTCTTTGATATACCAAGTCTTCACAATTTAATAACTGACTAGGTTCCCCAATGGAACACTCCCCTTCAATAGGGTCATTTCAATGTACCACAATTATACAAGCCCCTTATTTTGGTTAATTTCAATGAAATAATGTACTCACAAAAATCATGTATACTATGAATCAATGTAAATAAAATTCATGTAATCGTTTCATTCTATAAAACACTATAAGAAACATTTTTCATTAATAAAAAAATAAATATTTTTTAATTAATCATTTTAAAATAATCATTATTGAAGATTTTGAAAAGGACATAAAATTTTCACAAGTTCACTAAAACCATAAAAAGTGGTTTCCACAAATAATAAAACTGGGATTCGACAATTATTTTGTATGAAATTTTTTTTCAGACTAATAATTGAACATCTAATCATGTGTAGTTTACTTATAATCCACCTACATCACAAATTATTTTTAGAATTAATTTCAACAAAATGATTCTATATATTTAACCATGAACAATTTTCTCATCATTACATCTAACAAAAAGTAATCATAAAAAATTAAAAAATCATAGATCTAACCATAATATAATAGATATACAATTATGAGAGATAAACTAATTTATTTTCTACGAAGAATTAACAAGAATGAGAACTAATGAATGAATTCGGGCCTCTAAAGAAAATTAATATTTTAATGGATAACTCTAAGATAAAAGGGAAATTTCTCTCACACATTAGGAGAAAATAGAATTTTAATTATGGGTTGTTTATTGGAAAATTGACTTCTTAAGGGGATAAATCAAATTAGATCAAAAAATATTTGATGATTGATTGTAGGTTGAATCATATAAAAAACATTACATTAACCATTTGGATGATACTATATCAATCCTTTCGATCATAGATTTAGATAAACGAAGTACCAACCAAGATTTTCCCTCTATAAAAAAATCATGGTTTCCTAATGCATCCTTATATTTTGGAAATAGCATGCGCTAACCATGTAGAGATATTTTCCCTCTTTCCACACAAGATCTATGGTTTCCTAGATGTGGTAAATATTTTTTACAAACTATGATAAAATTGAAAACCTCCATAACACCCTAAAAGTCATGAAATCTCTCTTATGAACCTCTTGAATAATTACCTAATAAATATAAATAATTATAAAAAATAAAAAATGTTTTAAATTAATTATTTCCAAGGGAGATACATTCTACATGTTCATCACTTATTTGATGTGTTACATCCCAACAATAATTAACAATTCTATATAACAAAAATGAAAGATAAAAAATAATATATCATAATTCCAAATTTAATTATTTATTTAATTGTACAAATAAAAATAAAAATACCATAAAATATTTGAAAAAAAATAAAATAAATATTTGATAAATAGAAATATAACATTAAACAAAATTAAATATAATTATTTAATAAAAATAATCAAAAACCATAATCTAAAAAAATAATTCATGAATAAAATATAATATTTGTTAATGATTGTAACTTAAAATTTAAATAGATATGATATACTGATATAAATTCAAAATTGGAAACAAAAATTCAAATGAAAATAGTGTTAGTTAATATAAAATCAATATAGTAAACACAAACTATAAATTGATATTATAATTGGGATGGTTGAGAAAGAGAACCCAATTTTATGATGGTGTCAACTAAGGATAGTGAAGGTTAATGGTGGACTATGGTGGTGAATAAAAACTAACATACAATTTGACATCAATAGAAAATTGGAACATAAAATGAAAATTCCAATACTGTGGATGCATAAAAATTTTGAACAATAAACATATAATAGTAAATTGATGTCAAATTCAGGATGATAGGGATGTTGACACCAATGGAAATAAGTAACAAGCAGAGGCTTAAGACTGACAACGGTGGTGGATTCCATCTCAAAGATATATCAACAACTAATAAAAAATTTAACCATAAATAAAAAAAGATAAAATTCATGGAATATGTAATAACTAAACACTAACTCTAAAATGAAATAGAAACCAAGATGAGTGACACCAAAGAGAATAAGTGTTAGTTGCAGTCGATGACCATTGATGGTTGATAGAAGTGGTGGATACAAAAAATATATATTCAAATCCAAATCAGGGATAACAATGATATTTGATTCCATAGATCTAGGAACAACAATATTTGACACCATTAATAAAATATGGGAAGGTTAAGCTGAACTTTATGAGAGAATAATCAGATATGTATCTCCGAAGTGTGAAATAAAAAAGACACCACCCATTCCCCTATTAAAATTATAATTCTTTTCCATTTAATTTATTCAATATTCAGTGTATAAAATTATATCTTTCATATTTGATATCGATTTACCAATGTTCCAAAATTGGTATTTTATTTTTCTAATTTCTTATTCAATATTGTACCTCAAAAATTATTTTTTAGCATTTGTTATTGAATAACCATATGAACAATAAAACACCAAAATATTAATATCGATTATTCAATAACTGATTTAAAAAGTGACTTTAACTCATCCATTATTGAATAAATGATGTGAAATATTTGGCTAGTGTTTTTCACATCGATTATAAATAAGAAAAATAAAAAACAATTCTGGAAAATTTAATTTTTTAAGAGTGTAATATTTACTCCCATTTTAGAAAAAAGACTAAATTTTTATTATCAATATCATCAGTAATATAAAGATTTTTTTTAAAATGAATGGTTTGCCTCTTATAAATGATGTATTAAGTAACATTGGTTGAGCACGAAAATGATAGAGAATCAGTGAAATAAGTCACTGTTAATGGTCATATAACACTAACATCACTAGTGTGTGATCTATCATTAATGATAATATTAAAAATCTCTTAAAACCAAATATGCATAATAAATTATTTAAACTATTTTTTATTTATATCCCTTAATGATTTTTTATCTAGATCTATCCGAATAATTTATCACATGATCTTACAAATCTTCCTCAAACCCTTATATTTACTCTACATAAAGAGGAATTTTCTTCATCCACTCTGTTTATAAGTTGATATCCAAATTACTAATGACCTCATAGATATAATACCGATTATTTTTTAGACTATGTTTCAAATTATTATATGAATTGAATCCACTCTTAGGTTGTCTATGATTTTTATAAAGGGATTCCCAAGCTATGCCCTATACATTTGTAACCAATAACATTTGAAGTACCCATAAATACTTTTATATTAATCTATTATCTAGTGTAAAACAACCACATTCTTACTTATTCATAATTCATTACATGGAGGTTAAGGGGTAGTGGTCATAAATGGTCGTGGATAGGATTTTCATAGTGGACACTTTGAATATGGAGATAACTCAAATGTCAACAATGAATCAATCAATATTACCCCACATTATTCTAATTCTTCATTGAATATTACACCATGTATAGTAATATAAGTAGATACATGATTCAATAAAATTATTGATATAAATAAAATATTAAAATTTATGCATATTAGTGTTTGGAAATATATCCCTTCCATTTTCTCAATGGAGCATGTATAATGCTAAAATCGCCTCCAATATTTTATACACCTCAACCTGGACTAGAAGAAGAAAATAAAATCCTAAATATCTATTATTTTTACTACCACCATTTTAAAATACACAATATAAATTTAGAGATATGTTTTCACTTAAAAAATTAATAGAGATATGTCGAACGGAGTTTTTTATTCTATCCAATTGAATCTGGTTATCTAAAATGTTTATATACATTATCAGGGTTCCCAAACATGTTTTTCATAAATTTAATGTTATGGAAAATATCCTTACATGAATATGTCTTTAATTTTGTTTTTATAATTTATATAAGAGATAAATTTTTCATATGAAAAGTTTTCAGTGGATATTATATTTTGTCTAGAGAACTGAGGCCACTATCATTCCAGTTGATTGAATAGATCAATGAGATGGATAGTGGAAAGCTTGAAGATCAATATTTAAATAAATTATATATTCAGATCCTCTAAAATAGGATTTCTCTATAAAATGATTCATAATGATATTTATAGAAGACATTAGCATACAATTAATTGATAATACATGAGTAGGGTAGACTTGATCAATCAATATCTATGAACTCTAAGGACTTGGAAAGAGCTTCGAGTATGAGTAATCTCTTTTGATGGAGAAACAATTTTTAAACACTTTATTGGTATTGGTGAATCCATTCTAGGGACGATCAACATCTTTTTAATGTTGTAACGATGTGAGGTAGGGTGAGATGGAATATGCGGTTTACCATCCTCATTAGAAGGGTTTTAGATTATGTAGGGTACTCATATATTTAATAGACAAACATGTCATAGTAGGGTCCTCAAGACCAATCACTATGTCAATCACTCCCAACTCTATGGGATATACTATGGGATCATTATGATAAGGATATTTGGATGAGCTGTATCTTGGTACGCTTGAGGATGTCTTTTATAGTATTGATTAATCATATTTATAAGTCTTAACTATCTAAAAAACCTTGAAACACTGAGCCTCTTCATGAAAATGGGTGGGATCATGGGGATCAGGACCATAAGATGAAGTATTTGATTGGTCGATCATAAATGAACCTCTATGATGATTTGATGAACCATTAGTCCAAAAAATATATAATCGTCTTCTATAATTTTATGCCATTAACCACTAAAATTATATTTGTTTTGGGTATAGGGGCCACTAAGTACAATTCTACAAAATGGAATGCCTCTATAGTGAGTTCCCTATAAAGAGTAGGTTTCACTGAAAAAATGAAGTGCCCAATGAACTTACATGGATTCCATATAATGTAGGGGTTATGGAATGAGGGTTATAGGATACGTAGGATAAACTATATCATAAAAAACAGAGTATTTTCATTTATGATCCCCGAAGGGACATCATTAATGAATTAATATCTTAAATTTACAATGAATACCCTCTCTTAAACTTGATATATTGTAATCATTATCAAATAAAAGGTGAGAAAAAAATATTGGTTGACTAAAGAAGGAAATGGTTATAGGACTAGAGAGATCCCATGAATAAAAAAACAGGAGAAATATGCTAGTGAGGGACTATTATTCCAAAAAATTTCAACCATAGTATCTTGACAAATATTGGAAGCTGTGGAAATGTCTCCCTGGATTATAGAGAGCTCCAAGTTTCCATCCATGATTTAAAAAAGATTAACTCTAGTTGTATTGTAAGGATGGTGGAGGAGGAACATGAAAAAAATTGGAAAAGTCAGATAAAGTATCCTCAAAGAATGATTTACCAAGGGAGTTTTGGGAATCATACCTCATGTATAGTACTTCAGTGCTTATTTTTTTTCACTTGATGATAATGTTACCATCACAACACCCATTAAATATTCTTTATAATAATTTATATAGGGAATAACTCGTCCAATGAAAGCTCACAAATCATATGGAAAATTATAACTATGATCTAAGGAAATTGAATACATGAAAAATAATCATGATTCAACATGATAATGACACAATTGGATATTCGGAAATTTTACTCGAACAAAGGATCATAACGTGAATTCAATGGGAGGTCGATAATAACCCATGACAAAAAAAATCAATATTTCTTCATAATAGTAATATAAAAATTCTTCAGGACTATAAAAAAACTAACTTCCAAAGTAATAAAACATAATATATTTAACATAATCTAAAAAATATCAGTCTAAAATTGATTTACATCATCAAGACCTTTAACTATCATCAAGATAAAATTTTATTATAAGGATTCATTAAAGAACATAATATTGTTTATTCCAAATCACCGTCCAAAATTTATTAGTAGCATACATTCCATGAAACATTGAAATTATTCTATTCACAGATACTCCCACTAAAAAAGAAATTCCTTAAGAGTTTTTTTATTCTTCTAAGAAAGGAATGAGAGAGTTTTTACGCCATTAATAAATATGTAAATTTCATAATTTTAAAATTACATATCCCTACAACAGTTTTTTTGTTATTTTATGTTATCATGTATCATAGTGAGTTTTAAAATGTTCGGGGTGGAAATATAGAGTTTTGAAGTTTTTTATAGTCATTCCAGGGATTCACATACCTGGTCCTGATAACTACGAAGAGTTTTACTTTATTGGTGTATAGGGTTACTCTTGTAGATTTAATGCATGGTTCTGAAAGGTGTGTTTCTAGACCTTTTTGTTTTCCCAGGATTTATATATAGAGACTTTTATAGATTTACCCCCATTTTAATTAAAGGGGTAGTCTTCACTCTCTTTTAACATAAAATTATAAGACCCTTGGGATCCCAAGGAGGATATTTAAACACCTCCCATCTTCAATCTCGGTCATTAATCCATCATTTAATGTTGTTTTCATGGTGATTCGTCTATATTTATCCTATTTCTCCCTTTCATATATCTTTTCTCTTTGTTTGGTTCCCCCAAAAAACCCTGGGGGTTTCATTAGATGATTTAGGATTTAGGGTAATCCAAATATTCAATTTTTGGTGTCCAAGTTTTATATAATTTATATATTTCCATGATTAGGTGGTCTCCATCAAAATAATCACATCTTGAATTGGCTTCTTCTTATTCAAACAATTTCTTTCAATATAGCCATTTCATTTTGGGAATCAATGTATTATTGAGTATTCTAAACTCTTTTTGGTACTGTTGTGAATATATCTAACTTCCAAGTATTTTCATTAAAACATTTATATGATGTTTACTTTTAGAATAAATTTTTTCTCCTCTAAATATCTTCTAATAACTTTTAAAATATTTTTTTTTCATGGCGCATGAATTTTTGAAATTCATATGTGGCTTTATGAAGTTGTTTTAATGGTGTATTTTACTTTGATCATATTTTTATTCTCAATGAGTTAATAATTCTGTTTAAAGATAGTTTTATATTATAATAATGGGTTGACATTGAGATGTCATAAAAAGTGGTAATTTGATCAATTTCATATCTTTATTTAAATTAGTGGGTTTATACACCCATTATAAGGTTTCTTAATATCTATTAAAAATATTTTTAATGTAAATAGAAGTCGATTGGTCTTATTTTTTATTTCAAAGGATAATTCATATCATTTAAATTATAGATTGATTTTTAAATGGTGTGTATGGTTTCAAAGAATTTTTAAATTATAATAAAGTGGTGTTTTATAAAATTGTAATTGGTCATATTACAAGAAAAAATTTTATGGTAATTTATTGTTAGGAATTTTATGAAGTATTTTTATTAATATTAATGATACACTCTCAATTTTTGCTTGATATATTTTCCACTTGGGTGGGTTGTTTTTGAAAATGTGGTTCTTTTTTCTTTTATAGGATTAATTTCATATTTATAATATGGACGTATGATGTGTATATTGGGTTTATATGTCATAGTGATGTAGACGAGGTAGAGTTGTTGATTATGCCTTTTGTGTTCATCTAGGTTTACTAGTTCACACACATATACTTATATATTGGTCATAGAAACTCGAGTAATAGGTTAGAGACCGATATTTATGTTATAGTAGTTGATTCACATATTACAAGTGTCCCTTCAGATATGTTAAGAACTAGGCCTAGGTGTGTGTTCCCCATGATATGAATCCATTATAGGCTAGTTAGATATCAATTAGATGTTTGGACTCAGCCTATTCCAATAGTTGGTCCTTGATAAATTTATAAAAATGATACATCTCACATTAGGACCTATGGTAGAGCCCATGACACTCTTATTTATTAATTGGCGGATCAAATAGGGAATATAAATCATGTGAAATATTGTATTATTTCCATTATTTATATTATAGTGAGAACATTATTATGATTATCATTGTTGTTCTTATTTAGAATCATGGTGCCTACTTTTTGTATGTATGAATCATGGGTGTGCGTTCATGTATGGGTAATCTAATTCGATGTTAGTTTAAAAAAACATACAAAATATGTTTTGAATTTAATGAATTGTTTTGTGGGTTTTGAATGTTTATTTTGAAAAAAGGTGTTTTGGATTCAAAATAGACAAGGACAAACAGTTTTTTTAAAAGAAAATAATATCATTTTTAGAAAAAAAGTATCATTTATGGTAAATTTATTATAAAATTGATTTCTATTTTTCATTTTGTTATTGTTAAAAATTTTACATTAATGTTATATTTTCAATCTAAAATTTATGAATTTCATTATGAAATTAGTTTCACTGATTAAATGACCTACATTGATGTTTATATTATGCCTCTATATTGTAGATTTAATATACCATGGATGAACTTAGGTTTCGATAATGTGGTCGACATTGGGTTATTCGGGAGGCGGTGGGTAACATCATATTCCATGAAGTTGGCATTATATGGGTATCCACTTATTTTTTTTATTCTTATATTAGATAAGATAACCATTATGGTAGGTACTTATAGTTTTTTTGGTTTAAATTTATTTCCCCTTTCATAATTTATCCTTTATAGATTATGTATGGAACTATTATAAATTGTGTGAATCTTTGTTTTATGTTTCCACCAATTTTACATGCCTACTTCTCATGGTTATATTTACTGTTATCTTTTATCACATGTATGAAGGGAAATTTTCCAAAAATATATTTCCATTTTTTCCCATGTACTATTTTTTAGTCTATGGTGATTGATAATTCCTTGCATCCTTGTGAAAAGATGGGTCAACTGCCGAGTTAATGGAAGCTCATGATGATTTGTTAGAAAAGGGATAAAATCCTAGTTTTTTTAGTTAATTACATTGTTTCCAGAGGAACCCTATATTAATATATGGATTTCATGGTAGAAATATAATTATGGTTATCAGGGATTGATATATAATTGTGGGGAGAGTTTATATTGTTCTTTTATCATCCTAGGCTTCAGGATACCAGGGAATGTTAGGATTTAAATGGTTAATTCAAAACTTCCTTATGAATTTATGAAATTATTAAATATAAAATGATTTTGTTTCGTTTTTTTGTACTCATATGATTTTGGTGGTTTATATTAGGATTTAGGAAAAAATATACGATAACATGAGAGTATCATGTTTTATTTAATTGTTCAACCAATAGTGTAATTCCTATAGAGTTTAGGTATGTCACATTCCCACATTTTTTTTCATATACAATGAGTAGTTTCCCAACTAATATTTTCAAACCATGTATAAACCTATTTATTACTATATTGATTCATTCTTAATTCTATAGGTTATATATTTCTCCAAATGTGATTCTAATATAGTTAAAATCAATTAACAGTTGGTTGATTATTTTTATATTTGGTCTTGGTGGACCATTTTCTATGTCATCATTTTGTTTTAATGATCCATGGTTTTCAATATTTTTGTTTTGATATGGAGGAATTTTGTAAAATTGTGGATTTAGAAATTTATTTTTAATTAATTTTTTAAAATGGTTGTTTCCATAGTTTTTTGAATGTGTATATAAATTGGGTTTTTCAAATATTCTATTTTGAAAATTACATTATAAATACTGGTTGGATGTTTTACGTTTTTTATCCAGGGATATTCCTTTGAATATAATTTTGAAAAGTAAATTTTTAGTGTTATTTGGTTAAAAAAATATGTTCTAGTTGATATGTTTTGATAATGAAAAAAGTGTATTCTATTATGTTTTGTTTGGGTGATATCTTTTATTCCAAGGTTTCGTTGTTTTATAAGAGGAATTAATTTTTTTTCAATGAGTGGTAATTGGTGGTGTGTGATTCGAAAATTCATTAATATATGGGGGTGATTTTGGAAATTAAAATTTCTCTTCTTGGTGTGAAATTGATGTTTCTTTCCTTGGTGAATTTTTGATTTTGTATTTGATACATGGGTTATTATTGAATCGTTTGTTTTATGTTTCAAGGCATGATGTGGGGTTCTTCACATCTATTATTGTTTATATTATACCTCCAAGAATGTTCAAAACATAATTTCAAATTCATATATATAAGTTTATTTTTTTAAATTACATCCATATTTTCATGGACGATGTTCTTTATGTTCCAAAACCTACTCAACCAATGAGTATAGTGGTTGATTATAAACCTTCTCTACTCCTAGAACATTTTTCAGAATTATTTATTCAAAATCCATTGTCTTAATATAGTGATCATCGTTCAATGTAAGTTGTTATGTTGATTGAAAGGATTAAGGTTAACTAAATGTATCTTAACGAACATAAAACATCATGGTTGAGAGTTATGAATTGCTTTCTTATTTTAATTATATGAGTATTATAGGACTCTATGGTACCTTATCAGTTGCATGAAGGTAGGGTTTGGGAGTTTTTTCTTAATGGATCTTATATAGTGGTTTTATCCTGATGTTTTGAAGGTTGAGAAAACTCTTGACCCTAGTAGAATTCATTAAACTCTATGATATTAGAAGTAATATATCAATTACTTCACTTAGTTGGTTTTATTCTTTCTTGAGATAGCATTCAGTGATTTTTTATAATATCCTCCCTTCAGATGTGATCATAGCCTTGATTTGTCTTTAGTTATTTTGGTATCTACACCGAAATAAAATTAGGAGTTATTCTACGATACAAATTGGGATGAAGACAAATATTATATGAATCTTGTGATGAGTGATAACATGGATCCATCAAAAGAGAAAATGGGTAATGTAGTGGGTGGAGAGAGGAAGCAATATGAACCAGGGATAGTAGTGAATATTGCTTCTCAAAGGAATATGTTGCCTCTCATGTGATTATAGTATAAGGAACATGTTAATTATAAGACCTATTATCATAAATCTAATAAATTTTTCAAATATTCTTACTAGTTTTGAAACAACCTAGTATTTAAAAAAAAGGTTTAGATTACAGGTAAAAAAACAACCCTATGTTTAAAAAACAAAACATATTATTATTTTAATATTAAAATATTAACATATCCATTGAATTTGAATATATGAATTGGAGTAAATATATTCTAAAGTGTATATATACATATTTCAAACTCAATAAAAATGTACTTATTAAATATTAAGAAATTAGTTATCAATTCATTATAATGAAATTTCGGTCATCAAAATATATTTTCTTCTTAAATTGTTTTTTTTTGAATTTCAATATAGAATATAATAATTATATTTTATATAATTCTTAATTTTTTTTGATAAAATTCTATACTTTTGAAAATGATCTTATCAATGTTATCATATGATAAAATCTTGGAAATTTTCTGAAAATATTGATTTTTCAGTAAATAGTAAAAAATATAGTTATTAGGAAATACAATATATTTATGATATCTCAATGAAAGAAATAAGATATAAAACATTATTAAAAATATGGAATAATCTATTTATGGTAATATAATAACATTTAGTTGTGGGTTGGTTTAGTGCTAAAGGGACCATATAATACTATATGAGGTTGTGGGTTCAAAACCCCCTGGGTATAGGTACTAAAGCGATATTGTGGAGTGGCAGACAATATATGGTAAGTAGGAACTATTGGACTGATGACCATTATAGTAGTAGTAGATGACACAGTAGCTATGGTGGATACTGTAGCGAATACTCTAACAGCGACAGTACTGTAAAAGTACTGTAGCAGATGGGTACTATTACCATAATGGTCCTTTGGGCCAAAATTTGGGGCATACGGGCCATGTCATGGGCTTCACGCCCACTAGGAATTTGGGGCTCTATATATGATGTAATAAAAGCAGGTGCTTGGTTTGGTTACCCCTTGGGGGATATGACATGCCTTTCTGGGATGTGTGTGTGTGGTGTGTGTATGTTAGAATGTAATTGTACCCCCAAACACCTAATATATATGGTAATATAATAAAAATAAAATTTAAAAATAATTCAAAATATGTGATTTATAATTTATTTCTTGATTAATAAGAAAATCATATTATGTGTCAATGCAATGCTTGTACTGCATAGGAAAAGCCAAATTTAAAATCCTAAAAGATAATATTTGATAAAGAAGAATTCATTTCATGAATTTTTGATATATATTTATATATATATTGTTTTATGATTTAATGAATATGTATTAAAATTTGAGTACTATAATAAGTTAATTATCTAAAATCAAGTGTAATTTTTATGTAATAACTGAAATTTTAAAAAACATATTAAACAAGTTTCAATGACATATATATGATTAAATATACATTTTGGGTAAATATAAATTTTTATATTCAACTTCGGTATCTTATTTTTGTGATGTTAATAAATTATTACTTTTTATTGATGAAATATTGTCCTTTAAAATTAATTTAATGATGACACATTGATTGTGGAAGCAGTAGAAAAATTATGGAAATGAGATTAGAAATTCATGAAGTAATTTTTTTAAAAGTTTTATAGCATCCCAAAAATTTTATAGATATATATAAAATATTTTGGATGTTTTAGAAATATATAGTATACTTTTTTTGTAATGTTGATGACATTAATGAAAAATTAAATAAATAGTTTCACTAATAAAAATATTTATATTTTCAAATTTACTATATTTTATTAAAATATTTTCAACTGACAAAAAAATCATCATAAAATTGAATACAATATGGTTTAAATGATAAACCATGGTCAATTTATATGTCACTTTCCCATTTATATTATATGTCTCGCCCACTAAATTGGAAAAAACATTAATATCACTATATTAATTAAAGGATAAAAGTGTCTTAAAACAAAGTAATATTATTGAAAAATAAAACTACGAATTTATAGATTTTATTTCCTGTGATTATTTAGAATAATAATAACACTATATTTTAAATATATCAATATGGATCCATTTTTACAAAAAAATTAGCAAATAATAATTAAATATTTTACATAATTCTAAGAGTTCCCCTCCCCGCTCCAATAAAATTGAATATCTTATCCTCTCTTCCTCACAACATTTAATCACACTATTTCATCTAATACCATCCTAAATACCTAAATAAAATATCTAATAAAATCCTTTTGATATTTTTTTTACATTATATAAATTTATAAGACATAATGTATTAAGAAAAAGAGGTTGTATGAAGAATATGTATAACTTTTAAAATTATATTTTAGTATTTTATATACTTATTACTCCATAAGAACCATTATAACAATTTTTATATAATAAAATAATTATATATAATATAATTAGGTATTATTATGTAATGTATTAACCTATATCAATATTTCATTTTATGAAATTTTAAATGAAACAATCATTCGTGTATATGGAGGATTAAAACATCACGAATCGATGTAATTTGTTTTCCATCACTATATTTCAAAGAAGGATATAATGATTTATTTTAATATTATATATGATTTCGAGGAAATAATTATCAATTTATATTATTATTTTATTATATTTTTTCTAACCTTTTCATCCATTAAAAAATAATAACAATGTTCATATTTATATGTGGATTACCATCTCTACGAAGCTGTTTAATTTGTTTTTTAACACTACATCACACGAATGGTATATATAAGTATATTTAAAGATAAAATATAATATATATGACATAATCATATTTCTATAAACATAAATTAATACATATATTATTTTTATCTTATTCATGGAAAATGGAAATATTACTCGTGCACACTTTTGACTTACCTTCTCTATAATTGTCACATAATTCATTTTCTATCAACTATTCAAGGTTGTATATAAAATTATATGTTCTGTATAAAAATGATAATTATTCCCGTATAATTATTATTTATATTATTGAAAAAGTAACTCATTTACCATATTCATCCTATCAAATTCATTTTTGGACATATGAGACAAATATCATCAAGAAGTCTAATGTGGAATTAACTGATTTGGTAATTGAAAATATAATAGTAATAAATAAAAATAAATGGATTATAATTTGGATAATTTATGATAATAATGTTAATAATTAACAAATGTTGATTATTCAGTAATATAATGAGCATACATCAATGTTCAGACTAGATGTAATGGACACATTTCCATAAAATTACATTTTAAATGATTTAATGATTTATTTAGTAAATATTTTCTTCTATTCCCATATTATTAAATTTATTTCATGAAAATATTTATTTTAATATAAATATATTATATAATTATTTTTGTGTCTCTATTTTTTATATTTCAATGATTTTCCAAATGAATTTATTTATTGAATACATTGGCATGGTTTTTCTTTTAAAATAAACTGTTCTTTTTGGAATATAAATCATTGAAAGATTATCCCAAAATTTTAACCAATATTTTAGGAATTTTTCCCATATAACCATCTATATTTTCATCGAAATAATAATATTTAACTTTGTTTGGGATATTTTAAAAAAATGTATCTAAACATAAATGATATTTCACTATTCATAAATGTTTTCCTATTGATGCAAAGAATATTATTATGTGTATAATGAGAAAAATAGATTATTTCATTTAATATGATTATTTATTGTTCTTTATAATTTATAATAATAAAAAGGTGATATTGATATAGATTATGTCTATTGGTGAGCCACATATTACTCTCCAATGTATTGGTTAATGGGTTGGAGAAATCTAGTAAGGTTTCTCGAAATTGATTATTGGAATTTTTTGGTTATATTATTCTATCTATAAGAATTAATATCATAGAGAAACAAAAATGATTTAAAATGTTACCACTATAATGTATCTATTATATATATAAAATTTTATTGAAATATTTGATTTCACTAGTTAATGTAATTATCTTTTATTTTAAAGTAATGGTTATTCTCTTTTATTATAAAAAATTATTTTTTAAGAAAAATATTCATTATGGGTTCTTATGTTTTATAATAATACCTCATTATAATGATTTTTCCTTTACGATTCATATAAATTTTTCTAAGAAGAAAATTTGGTAGGGGATCTGTTTTCTTGTTTATGTAGAATAATTATTTTATCACATTGTTTATTTTATTAATGGAAACT
This sequence comes from Viscum album, assembly GCA_963277665.1. NCBI lineage: Eukaryota > Viridiplantae > Streptophyta > Magnoliopsida > Santalales > Viscaceae > Viscum > Viscum album. The sequence goes on from OY728119.1 coordinate 1,690,659,241, forward strand.
CTGATTTATCATCTTAATATTTTTAAATAGACCAATGGGTTTATTTATTATTTTTATACAAAATACTAATAAGTTTATTCTCATCACATGTTTTCAAATGTTTTTTATATGTAGTAATAAGGACATTGAAAAAATAAGTATATATTAAATTTATAAATCCTTTTAATGAATATAAAATGTACTTCAATTTAAATGTTTTGTAATGTGGGAAAAATGTTTACTCAGTGGAATTGTATAACTAATAATCTAAGGGTATGTTATATAAGGGTTATGAATTTGTTACCTAATACTATAAAAATGAGAATGTAATTATTAATTGTAGAAAATTACTTCTTGATTTAAACATAAATGCTTTTTAATTTTTTGTATTTGTGTCATTAGTGATTTTAGAAAGTTAAGGGATTATATAATTTTAGAGGATTGTATGTTATTTTAGGTTATTTTAAATGTATTACATTAACAAAATATTTATTATATTATTCTGTGATCGGTTATTATTATAAGGAAATTTATTTCAATTTAGGTGATTGTGTAAAAAATAAACTATGATATAAATGACATGAAGGATACAAGTATTGTAAAATTTATATTTCATTATATTTTACCATAATGATGATTTATGATTTATAAAAAATTGATATTTAAATGATTTTTTTTTAACAAATTAAGGATAGTTTGTCAATATTTAAAGAAATAAATATTTTCACCTCCTTCTTGCCTATTCCAGATTATTTGATTATAACATTTCCATTGAATAATCTTATTCAAATGATTTCTAATATCTTCTTGAGTATTGAAATCACATACAATATACTATATGATTTATCTTACAGCTTTACAGTTGTCCAAAAATATTATTTTTCATTGAATCCTTTTTTTATTAAAAAATATCAACACTTTTATCACTATCAAAAAGTTAAATACAACAATAGGACTTGGTAATTTATTTTCTAGATGTCTAGCATCAAGTTTAACAGTATATAGAATATTTGGAAAATTTTAATATATTGATTTATGGTATGAATTAATTTATTATGTTTTAATTATGAAGGACTATTTGATTGATATTTCTTAATCAAACAGACCTAATTCATAGCACTAATTTATATGAATTAATTATTTATGAATAGGCTAAAAATCATGTTTAAAATATTAAGAATAAATTTTAATGGATGATGTATTTATCTATCATGATTTATGAATTTTTATGTAGCGTAATTATATCAAGGATAATTTGATATATTATAAATTTTATGTGAATCATGGAAGTATTTATTATTATTCTATAGTAGGATTTGTTATCAATATTTTGGAACATATATAAAATGGAATTGATATATTGGGAAGTGGTGAAATTTAAAAGTTATAATTAATAGGGATATTAATTTAATGATATTTTATTGAGGGATAAATAAGAATTGGGATCTAATGTGATTCATGTAAATAAAAACATTAGTCAATTAATATTTTTTTATTTTCTTAAAAACTAAGTTGTATTGAATACCTTAGAGGTTACAAATTGATTCAATGATTAATGATAGTTTCGAAGGATTTTTAGCCTATATTTTATGATAAATTTTACATGACTAGGGCTAGTTATGTATATTATTATCTCACAATTTATTCATTTATATGTTAATTATATTAATTTATTTTTAGAAAAAATGATCGTATATAGGTTGGATGAAAACTATTGTATCTGAAATATCAATGGGGATTGAACCCAAAACTGAAGGGTGAAAAGGGTACAATTCCTACCAAAAGGTAAAGTGATTTCCTGATAAGTAAACCTCTAATTTTTTTCTTTATATACTTGATATATAATAATTAATATTATTTTGGTGACATATAAATTTTATTGAAGTCATGTTATTTTAGAGAAAATATTTTTATATTTTTAGAGAATATATGATTAACATATATGTGAAACATATTATGGTATCAAATATCATTGGTTTTTTATGTTGATGTTACTATTTATTTTTTTGGATATTTTTAATTATATTTTGGGACATTTATCCCTCAGTTCTAATATAAATAATTATTTTTGAAAAATGACATTAAATTTTTATGGATTTAATCTGAAAATTATGAGACATCTATTGAGGTTAAATTTTATTTTTGATATTTTGGTTTATTTAGGATAATTGGTATATATTATTATTTGATTATAGGCTGATATATGTTGAAATTTTGGGGTTGTTGTTAAATTTTAGATAGTAATGTATTATTTGTTTCTTTTAAAGGTGTATACATTAGTAATATTATCTTAACTAATGCAAAAAAATTGTTTTGGTTTATGTATAAATAAAGGATGAATAAATAATTATCCATTTAATGATATTTTGATCTATTAGTGGTTTATTTTATTTAATGTTTCATGAAAAAATCTATTTTTTAATTAATTTATTGGATTAAGAGATGTGATATATGTGGAAACTAATTGAATCCAGCAACCAAAGAACAGAAATTCATTTATGGAATTAAAGAAAATCATTTTATTATATTTTATTTTTTTGTTTATATTTAAATGAAATTAATCAAATATATAAAAATATAGTGATATTAAAATTTTATTTTATTTAAATAATTTCTAAAAAATCCAATTTTTTCTCGAAAAATTGGTTTATAGTATTGGTGGTCAATTTCATTCCCATAATCATTAAATATCTTGTAAAAAAGAAATATTCATCACTCTAAATCATTATTTGGGAAAAAAATTTGTATATGTTCATATTTGCAAATTCAAATAATTTTTAACTATTTATAAGCCTTTTTATCAATTATTCAATATTAATTTCCAAATTCTCTTTCATAATTTTCAATAGGATATTTTATTAACAATTTCTCATATATCGGTTTTCAAAATATTTATTTTCAAATATTATTCCCTTGGTTACCAATATCAATTAAAAACTTTTATAACACAATTTAGTACAGGGGAATAATGTAACACAACATGATTTTAAAGGAAAACTATGTTTGATATTATTTACAATTTTCAACCACAGTCATCAACAAACAATAATATATTTTTATATAAAATTTACAGTTATAACCTATCCATTGAATTAATGGGTATGAATATGATTAACCAAATTATGAGAGATATATATAATGTTCATAGTCAATTTAAATTTAATTTTTTAATTTAAAGGACATAAGTATTCAATTTTTGGTAAACTCGTTATATTCTTCGAAAATATGTTTTCATCAATAACTATTTTAATTTTATTTTATAAGTGAATGTTATAATTAACTTCTATAGAATTTAAAATTTATTTCATGATAAATATGAAAACAAATTTCAATGGAGATGCAATTCTTGAGAAGCAAAAGAAAATTGAATTTAGTGTCCTAAAGATACCATTTTATATGTCATAATTATATTATAGACTTGGTTGATAAATTTTAATTATGTTTTTGGTTTTTTATTAATATATAATATCTTCTTATTTATATAATAAGATACATATCCAAATTATTGTGCAGTGCATGTGAAATTATAGAAAAGTAAAAATAATATGTCAAATAAGTTTTTAGTACATAGATGTGGGTAAATATAAATATTGAAAAAATAAAAATGTTCATTTATAACATTATTTATTTATTTTTATGTTTATAATTTATTTTTAATATTTATTGATGAAAAAATAACCTTAAATGGTTACACACAGTTGAAATAGTTTTTATGCAAGTAGTTGAAAAATTAAGATGATGATTTAAAAAAATGTATTTTATTGCGTGAGTCATAGTGTAAAATGAATTTAATATATATATAGATAACATATTATGTGTGTGTTAAAATTATATATTTTAATTAAATTTTTATATTCATGACTTTAATGTTAATGGAAATGAAATGTTCGAAAAACGATGTAAATAAAAATTTATAATAGGAAATATTTTATAAAATGATTTATAAGTTATAAAAAGTATATATTAAGACATGTGAATGAGTTATGGTTTAAAATATTATTCATGGTCTATTTATTTTCTAATTAACCTTTTATTGTATCTTTTATGACCCCAAATATTTAAAAAAATTAATGTATTAGAAATATTTAAAAGGCTTAGTAGGGGTTAAGTCAAACTAATAATGGGGAATAAATATCCTAATCTTGTGCAAGTTTTATTTCATGAGAGAATTGTCCCTAATTATAGTAATATATTATAAATATATATGAATTTGGTAACATATTTCTATTAATATTATTTTATATTAATTTAAAACGTTATGTAATTCAATGTGTTATGTTCACCTCAATTATAAATTGAAACCTCTTTTCCTAATTTACTAACACCTTTTAAGCACTCTTGTTAATGAAATCTATAAACAATAACATAGAAACATTTTGACCCACATTTTTACATTAATATTTTGTGTAAAATATCAACCTTAATGGGATTAATGCATTTTAGAATAGTTGTTTTCTAAAGAAGAATTTTATATTTTAATCTAATGGTTGAGTTTTATTTCTCATTCATCCTATATAAAAAATATTTCAATGATTTTGATATACTTAAATAAGTATATACCTTATAATTATAAATTATTAATAAAATTTAAGAAAATATAACTTTATCCCCTTCTATCCAACATGAAATGTAACAATCGTCTGAGTGTACGGAAGACTGCCATCTCACAAAACGATGTAATTCATTTTCCATAACTACCTCTAAATTTTATTTTAAAGGTGGATTTAATGTATTTTTACTATATTCATGACATAAATTTAATTTAATAACAATATTATATCATCTTTTTAATTAAATTATAATATATTTAAAAGTTATAACATTTTTTGTGCTTACATGTGGATTAACACCTCCAGGAAGTGATGCGAATCATTTTTTGGTCACTAAATCACCAGGATCGTATATATAAGTTCATTTAAATATATAATATGATATATTTTCTATAATAATCATTATTTAAAGATAATTTGACACTTATCTTCTTTCATTCATGTTCATTTAAAAATGAAAATGTACCTTTTGTGTAGGTACAACCTTCCATATCTATGATTGTAACATAATTCATTTTTTTCATATTTATTGGTTGGTTTTAAATGTATTTAGGTATAAAAATGAATATTATTACATTATTATTATTCATTTTATTTTTTAATAATTAAATATTTTATTATATTCAACCAACTGAATTCATTTTCAACTTAATGAATATGTTAAAAATTTCTAACGTGATCATAATAGATTGATTAATTGAATTTGACTTGAACATAAATAAAAAATGGACTAATAATCCTGGAAGTATTTATTAATAAATTAAATAACTAAAATAATTTTATCAATAAGGAACATAAATAATTTATATGATGATTAAGACTCACATAATGGGACCCTTTCTATAAATACACATTTCAAATATTTAAAAGATTTATTTTCTATATCATTTCATTTGGTGTAAATATTCATAAATTTTTTTATGGAATTATTTTTATGTAAATATATCATAAATTTATGAAGTTTTTTGTCTCATTTTTTTTCTCAAGATGGATTTCAAAGAAAAATTATTAAAAAATTCTTTGACATTCTTTATGATGGAAAAATTAATGATTTATTTTTACATGTAAAACATAAAAATATTTTCCAAGTGTCATAACAAATGTTTTTTATTTGAATTAAATTACAAGAATCCACTGTTTAATCAAAGACATACACTACATCCATTTTATCATGATGTTTTACTATTTTTTTGAAATAATGGGTATTTCAATAACAATAAATTATTTCATAAATGTGAAAATAATATTATTACTAGTAAAGAAATGGAAGTTAATGGTTTCATGTAATATGATTATATTAAAGTTATTTGTAATTTTTCATTGAATTAGAAAAACCTGATATATCTCAAAATGATGGGAGAGACTAATATAGATCTCTAAAGCATTGTGAAAATGGAATGAGTTTACAGGGTATGTTTCTCCAAAGATATTTTTTAAATTTCTCAAGTATATTATTACCTTATTCATAATGATTATAAGAGTTTAGCTGAAAATATATCCCAAGTAACCTATAAGATTTATAAATTAATTATTTTGGTTTTAAAAAAAATTATTTTCTATGGTAATGTAGTGATATTTTATTTTAAAGGAATGATAATGGAATTTTATTTGGAATGTTTTTTTAAATTTAAAATGTTTCTTATGGGTTCTCAAAGTTTATAATAATACCTCTGGATTATGATTTTTCATTTATGATTTCTTATATATAGATTTATTAAAAAAAGGTAAGTGGATAAAATTTTTTGTCTACGTAAAACAATTATTTGATCTTAATGTTTATTATGTAAAAGAAACAGTCTATTTTACGATGTCATGGTTTTGAAATGGACTATCTGGATTGTTTATTTACTTTATTTCACTTTATGGTATATTTTTTATCATCCCACAATTTAAAATTTTTTTATAAGGTATAAGATTGATTTAGAAAAAATAAATAGATAATATTAAATTCATAAATATTTTTCATGAAAATAAAACTTGTTTCAATTAAAAAGTTTAAAACTATTAGAAAAATGCTACTAAGTCCAAGTGTCTGACATGTATTTTATTGCCTTGTTACATAAGAGTTATGAGATAATTATTTAAAATAGTAAACAAAAAATATATATTTAGGGAATTAAATAAAATAAAATATTTATTTGAAACTATAGATTATGTAATATTCTAAGGATTGTCCCTTACAGTTTAAGGCCCCCTCAAACAATTTATAAACTGTGATTTTACAAGATGTCTTGAGTTTGACCCATTTTTGGATGGTTTATTTCGAACATTTCTTATGGTTGTATTTTTTATAAGATATTAGAAATAAAACTATTGTTTTATTGGAATTTTTTGTATAGTTCTTTTATGAAATGTTTCTTTTTTATAGTTGTTAATACCATTTTGAGGTATGCCTTGTTATTCTGTATATGGTTGTGAAAATTTTATTTGATACACCTCGTTATTTTGGGGGAATATTTCCTTCGATATTTTATTTTTATTTTAGTTATTTATGTTTACATTTTAGTATTCACATATAATATACATGACATATAGCGTCAAACATGTGATTATAAAACTATAGTGTTTAAAACACCAATTGATAATTTTAAAAGTCTATTATATGGAATATATATTTAGGAGATTACCATGTGAGATTTATTTGGATTATAACCCTTGATTATCCATGTGTGATATGGCCCAAGTTTAGATCTCATGATGTTTATTTATTTTTATTTTTATTTTCTTCATTCTTCTTGATTTTGGATGTTATTATAGTTTGAGATTTATTTTCTATCATGGTATCAATATTTTTATTAGATAATATTCTATAATTGTTTTTGTTTATTCCACTATGTTAAAAAGATTGAAAATTTTGGGTAAACCATATTTGTTATAATTTTCTTATTATTATTTATGGTTTAATTTTTTTGTTGTTTTTTCTAGGATATGTACAGAAAAACTTTTGGAGGAATGTTTTAATCATTTTATGATGTTGAGTGGTTGAGTTTGAGGTAGGATCATGAGTAGTGGTTCTTTTTGGTTTGTTCTTCTCTAGATCTTTCATTATCAAACATTTTCAATATTTAGATCAATAATTTTATGGGGTCTTAATGTGCCATTGTGGAGTACAATATGAATCCTAAAGGTTACAATTCTTTATTCAATATTAATTTATGTTATATTGGGTCACCTTGAGTCATGTTAATTATCACATTGAAAATTTAGTGTTTTGGAGTGTTTTTAGGTGTTTCTTGATGGACCAAATTATTTAGTTATAAACATGTTCATTCTAAGTGGAGTTTTTTTCATGTAGATAGTATGTTTTTTATAGTTTTCGTATGGTTTATCAAACTATGTGGACCTACCTTGGAATCGTGCATCATTTTTTTGAGTAGGACCACTCCTACTATATTTCCACATGGTTTGTAAAATATTGTGACCAAACCATGTGGTATCCCAAGGATATTAAGTTATGGTATTTTTTAAATTGAAATTTTTTAATTTAAGGGGGTTCCCCATTATCTGATTCCATATTACATAGATAACCCTTGGGATCCTACGAATGAGCTTCAACCTCCTTCTCTCTTCAATCATGGCCCCACATTAATGTATTCAAGTGGGTTTAATGGTTAATATTTTATCTTTCTCCCCTTTATACATTTTATCATCAATATTAAATGGTTTTGGTTACTCTCAAAAACAATAATACTATCTTTGGACAACATAAAGTGCCAAAAGAATCTAATATTAAGGTGTTTAGTGTCTATAGTTTATATAAACCATGTCCATATTTTTTCTGGTCGCCCCTATTGATGGTGACACATTTTTGGATTGGATTCATCATATTCCATGTAGGTATGTATATGTTATTGTTTCATGGTAAGATTAAATATGGGATAGAGATTTAAAAAAATTATTAATATGTTTCATATCCATGGGATGGCTAAAAATAGTTTTTTTGACATCTAATCATAGAATAAATGGTTTCTAATGTGAATTTAATGTTTTAACTTTCTAAGTGGAATGTTTTCAAGTTGCACTTTTTTAAATAACTTTAAATATTTTTGAAATTCTATTAATGTATTGTGTTAAAATTTGATCATGTTTTAATTTTCACCCGTTGAATACTACATTTAATGGAGTGATTTTTTTTGATGAGGGGTTCATAATGAAAATTTTAAAATTTCTTTTTTCAATGAATTTCATATTTCTATTGAAATTATTGTATATTTATTTACATTAGGAAATGAATTAATGTCTACAAAAAAAATATTTGGGATGAAAATGTAAGGCCCGTATCCAATGTTATGATTTTAAAGGTAACCCCTACTAAATTATCAGAAGGATTTTAAATAAAGACGGTGTGGGTTGTTTTAATGTATTCATGAAAGCTGTTAAAGTGGTGTTTTACAATATGGTAGGGGATTAAAATTTAGATACACCTTTTATAGTAATCAACTAGTTGGTTCTATATACTGTGTGATATTAATTAAATATAATACCCATTTGATTTCATTGTGGTATTGGTTTCCCTTTTGTGGGCTGTTTATTACTTTATGATCCCTTATTATATTATATACTTATACCATGGATGCTTGATATGTTATTTTCTTGTTCAATGTTTGAGATATGGAAGTGAGGGATAATTATCTCTCATGCCTACTGTATTGATCATGCATTTCTTATTTACTAACCTCTTTAATGTTAATGGTTATGGGAACATGGTTTCTATGTTAGAGATCTATAATTATATTATAGTGGGTGTTTCCCATGATTATAATGTCCCTAAAGTTAGGATTATAACATGGTATTGGGAGAATTTCATTTTTTCTGAGGCTACAATGGACCAATTTGATGGTTAAAGACATTTGTACTTAGTATATTCTAATATTTGGTCAATGGTATGTAGATAAAGTAGATGTGTCTCACATTAGGACATAGGATAGATCTTGTGACACTCATATTTAATTATTATAATACATATGGTCTATAAGTATTGTTCATGATTTTAATATTCCCCTAATAATATGATTTCACCTTCACTTTTTACATAATTATAAATATTCAGACTCTTGGTGCCTACTCAATGTATATTGGACCAATGAAAGTTTGTGTGTGGGTTATTACCATTAAAAATGTAATTAGAAGATTCTTGGAAAACAATTTGTAAATCTAAGTACAGTTGTGCTTGGTTTTAAAAGTTTATTTCATAAATCGGTTTTTATTAAAAATTTATTTTTGGTTAATTGGTCAAATTTTTAAAAACAATTATAATTTTTTATAACAACATTAAAGATGTGATTTTTGTTTTTAATGTGATTATGAATGAAAATTCTACTTATTGTTATATTTTTATAATAATATTTATGAATTTCAATTTGATATAAATAACATAGATTTTACGGTTAGAAAACAACTATGATTGTTAGTTTAGCCATATATATTCAACATTATAGAATTCTCAATTGGACTTGAGATTAGTTAATGTGGCTATTGTTTGGTAAGAAAGGAGGTATGGGTATCTGGAGGTATAGTGGAGTGGATTCTAGTGGCACTAATGTTTTTTATATTTTTTAATTTTTTTTTATCATACATGATTAAAATTTGAATAGACACATCATAATAATTTTTTTATCATACTGATTATGCAATATCATGTTACTTCCCTTATGGATGATGCATTATGTATATGAAAATCAGTTAAATTAGTGTTATTGGTTATGACTTTCTTGAAAATTACACTATTCTAGTAAAATGTTTTTTCTTTTATCTCTGATTTTAGAGAAAAATCATTCTCAAATGTGTTTCCAATAATGTTCAGGAACTAGTTTCTATTCCTAGGGGATCATAATTATCCTATTATTCTTTTGGAAAGTTGATTCTGGTTTTGAGTGGTTGATACCCTATGATGGATCATTTTAGAGTATCATAACACATTTAATAAATGATACTATGATAGTGAGGGATTAGGAGATTACCTTCCATGATCCAAATTACACTTCAATTATTCTGAAAAAAAATTATTAAAGTGAGAGACTCTAAACCTTCCCTAGAAATGATAAACTCTTAGATGTTTAAGAGGTAATTCACTTGTTAATGTTTATGAGAGTATAGATAATCACCTTTTTATGAAAATAGATACCAGTAATAAATAATTATAGGATCTATACTAGTTAATTAATTGAACTGAAACATCTCTAATGTGATTCATCATATACATTAAATGAAGAATATTTTTGATGTGACTACAGTAAAATAAAGAAATAGTATTATCATAGAACATATGTAAGGGGGTTTTCAATATCCTCTTAGTTTGGATTTAAATAATATTAAATTAGTTCAATAATCATGAATGAATCCATTTAGGTATCCATCTACAATATAAAAGGTTATAATGGATAATATGTATCCCTATCTGACACCACAATCGTATAAGAATATCTCCCCATGGATTCTATTGAATTAAATAGATTGCATAATAGATATAATTATAATCATCAGATAGTCGAGGAATACATCGTTAAATAAATATATTTTGATAGACTGAATCATAAATTTTTAATTGATGTAGTCAAATTATTTAAAAACATCCATCTTAAGAGAAATTTAATTCTTTATAAATTTATATATCAAATTTACACATTTTGTTTAAGTAATAGGAATGTCTAGAACATATCTACAAAAAAATTTGAATTTTTTAGGAGATACAACACTTACAATGATAAGGCTAATTATATTATAAAAACAAATTTTCAATATATTATAAATTCTTTTTTAAAAGCTACGTGTATATATATTTGGAGTGAACTGGGATAATAAAACATATGAAAAAGTTCCATGAACATATATTTGATGCATTTTGAAAGAATTCCATTCTTGATGAAGATAATAATTTGTATAAATATGTCTCCATATAAAACCCCCAAAATCTATAGAATAACAAATCAGAAATCCCTTTGGGTTATGTAGAATTATGAGGATTGAGAAAGATAATAAGATCCCCAACTTATTATTTATTCAGCAATTTTGATATCATGTTGTTATCAACCTTATCATGAATCACTAGAATAACATCCATCATTCTCTTATTCAATGTTGAGGGTTTTTTTATTATTTCATTAAATTACATAAACAGGTTCTAATTAAAACCATTCCAATCATAAATAACATCTCATCTATTCCTAAAATATATAACATGTTTAATAACCTTATTAATCCCATGTTATTATTAAAAATTTTCATTTCAATAATCCTCCTATGAAACAATCCTTATTGATGGACTCCGTCATTTTATACAAATAATTTAATTTTTTTAATTCAATTCTACGTCATTGAATATTTATTCTTCCAATAATATCCCAAGTCCATTTTTATGTTCTTTATTATATCCTTTCATACAAAAAAAAATTATTTTTATTTCATAAAAATCACTTATACAAGACCTATACATCTCCTTTATATTCTTCTTTATAGTGATCGATTCCATTAACCACAATGATGGTGGACTCCAGACATTTGGCATCATCATCAGGAGAATTCTCTCGCTCTGCCAATACTTTTCATTCTGAACCTTCTCCTTTACCAAAAGGGAAGGAAACAATGCGGCCTATCAGTTAGAGGAATAAGGCCTCTTCAATGCCAACCAGCTCTGGCTGGGAAATTTCCCTTCGTGGCTTTGCTTATGTACGTCTGATGATCTTTGTCATTAATGATATCTGTCTTTTCTCAAAAAAAAATTAATGAACTAAAAAATATGATTTTGGATTAATTTATAGACTCATACATGTTTAATAGATTTCACACAAGTATAAAAGTTCGACACATTTTTTATAATGAACCATTATAATACTATAGATTCTTTTTAGTTTGGAAAATAATCACTGACGATACTATTTTTTTTATCATGGTGTGCTCATAGAGTTATGTGCGAATAAGGGATGAGTACATTCCTTGAAATTGAATATATGAAGGAGTTGTGTTAAAGTTAGGGTTTACCTATAAATATTATCTAATGTATCTCATTTTTAATAATCAAATTTTATAAAATTATTATGTTCTATCCACATTTATATGTTTGAAAAGCATAATTAGGGAGAAAATAACTTAGATAAATGAGTTACGCAAGATATAGTTTTGTAGAAGGAAATATTTTGGAGAATTTGATAATTATGTTATAGAATCACACTCAACACATCATGATAAAAATAAACCATGAATTATTAATGATATTGAATTTAACATCATGTTGTTTTGATGACAAAGGCTTCGTCTGAATTAGTGTGTAAATGAGGAGTCAATATAACCGATCTAAATGATGCAGAATGATATACTTAGTAAAATTATAAAAGAAATTATCCAATCATGAAGTGACCAAGAAAAAATATATCCATCAAACTAGATAATATTATTATATTCTAGTACCCCAAAATAAGAGAATATTTATTATTTTAAGAGTTTCCCTTAATAGTGACCCATGTAATAACTATTATTCCTTACTTATAATTTCAACATTAGATTTTAAGATGGGTGTGAATTTAAAAAAGATAGGTTTAATGAGTCCCTTCTTACAAGGGGGAAATATATAAATGAATGAAAGAAAATTTTTATTCCATATTTTACCAATTCCCTCTTATGGTTTCTCATTTCTCAACAATTTGTATCAAATCCACAAGTTGGAGGAGTTAAATCATCCCATTGATGATCGGTGTGGACATGACTGTAAATTATAAGTGGTTAAATATGTTTAATTTAAACATCTATCATGTAAATTAGATTATAATGATTTATCTCCAATGATCTCATGGATTAGAGTATTTCATCACTACTATTCATGGGCTATAACTTCAAGAGGTATCTGAACATTCAGTGACTGATGTGGAGAGGAAGTTGTGTGATGATATTTTAGGGGATCAAAATTATTTATCATAAACTCTATCAGAATATAATTACATGAAATTTTTGAATTATAATAGTTCCTTGTAAATGTGGGACAGATTTTACCACAATCAAAATGTGAAATTATAATGAAAGAAGAAAAGAATCAATTGTTTCTTAAAAAGTTTAATGATGAATTTTTTACCAAAATGAATATAATGACAATTTATTCAACTGAATCATGGATTTTTTGGGAGATATTAGAGTAATGGGTTATGAAACTATTTAAATTGATATTGTAAAAATTATTATAAAATTATTTACACCTCTATATAATCAAACTATATTACCTCATGATGAATAAGATTTGATAAAGTTATCGCTTTTGGGTCATTTGGGTAGAAAATTATCCTATAATGTGATAATTACTCAAAGAGAAACATAAATTTATTAAAATAAGAATATTGATTATAAATATATGGTGAACCATGTCATATCTAAAATGGTTTTATTGATGAGTATGTGGATAATAATTTTGTCTCTCTTTTATTCAAAAAAATCAAGAGTTGAAATTGATTATTCAAATTAAGGATACATTTTTCTTGTTTTGCTGTAATAAAGTCAGAAAAAAAATTTGTAAGGTGTAAAAGGAAATATAATGATTATAGAGATGCAGAAGAATGTATGAAAAATCCCTGAACAGTATTTTTTTATAAAAGGGACATAAAATGTATAATATCCTCTTCAAATAAAATTCAATGGAAGATGTTGGTAATTAAATAAGTGGATAATAATGAAGACTCTCTAGATGATGTACATACAAATATAAAATATGATATATAGTACGATATGATGAAACCATTTAGGAGTTAAGAACATGATAAATAAAATTTTGATGAACATCATTTAGTAGTAGATTTGATGGTGAATCCAATGGAGACACTTCAAGATCTTGATATTTAATGAATGAAAATTCCATAGATTTATGGATAACTAAAAGAATATTTTGATTGTGTGGATTAGCATTAACCTAAAATTGAAAATCGAAATAATGAAATAGTTAGTTGGAATTATTTTCATATATGATCCATATATGTTATGTAAATAGTACTAAAAATTTAATAATACTATGATTCTATATATCAAATTAATTTTATCACAGAAGAGTAATCTATAATTCACTAAACCCTTTAAAAATAATTTTTTTCATTAAATATGTAATTTTAATCAGTAAATAAATCACATGATTTTAAAAACTTACTCATTTTAGGATCATAAAAGATGGATAATTAATTGGAATGATAAAGAAAAGTTTAAAATATGTTGAAAAATATATTATTTAAATATACAAAGATATTTGGATAAAAAGGAATTGGATATGATACTGAGGAATATAAAGAAAAAATGAAAATGGAATTGAAAAATGGTAAGTAGATTATTGGTTATTATAGTGTCAAATATAAAACACCATTTTCATATAAATGTTATCTCTTATAAAATTAAATCATTGGGCTCGAAATAATACTCAATCATCAAGGATTAACAAAATATATTCATTGTTATAACACCCCCAAATTTTTTGAAATACTTTTTTTTGAATTTATTTATTCATTTTGATATTTTTCATTTCTCACAACACTAAAAATAGTTTATTTTATATTAAATCACTATTCCTTTCATGCATTATACACAATAATATGTTAATCATGAACTAAACACAATTTTAATTTTCTCTTTCTCTATATAGAACACTAAGCTTAGTATATATTACACGCAAGACTGAGTTTACCAACTTTTATTGGTACACATATTTTTAAACTAATTTATTTAAAAAATTATATTTTTCAATATAAACATAAATTTTGAAACTATAATATCAAATTTGGATTAGGGTTATTTTTTTGTATTTTTTACGGAATCATCATTTTTAGGAATAGTGACAGATAATGTATTTTTGTTTAATACATTCTCTTTATTTAAATTATTATTATTATTAAATTTTAAATTTGGTTAATAATGTCAAAATATATCAATTATACCTTTATTAATCCAATTCAGGTAGTTTGAATCATTTTTATATTGAAATTATATATAAAAACTTATTGAACTTTTGAACATTTTTCTATAAAAATGTGATTTATCACCCCATCAATGGTATTAGTCTTCAAATTAGTTTTCCCACTACTATGATTTGAATTTTGAAAAAACAGTATACATTCTTGTAGCAATTATAATATTGGTGGTATAATAATATCATCATAATTGTTTTACAAAAAAGATTAGTAAAATTTATTAAATTTAATCGCATCAATTAAGGTGAAATTATGATAAACTATTGACCAAACATTAACTACAAGGACCAAAATTGTAACATCCCTGATCTGGGTACCTCCCAAAGGTGCCACAAACCTGGTTTGTCACATAACCTCAAGCGCATTTTCCCATATTCCAGAGGTTTCCGACAAGCAACAAGGGACAAGGTGTGATAGTGGGGAAACTATGCCCCCATTGGGAGACTATACATAGTGGAAAACAAATAGTGAACAATAGAGGAAAAAGTAATAAAATACAGTGGAAGTAAACTACGGAAGACTGATAATAATGAAACAATAAGTTCATATACATGTAAATGATGCATGTCACATGTGACTAGGAAATAATCCAACAAGTCACAATGCAGAAAATACAATAAAGAAACAAAAATATTGAAAAGTAAGTAAACTCCAAAAACATCACATGCCTCATCTTTTTCCCATGCTCTCTAGCTCCATTAAATATCAAGTACATAATAAAGAAGTGCTCTTTCCTTTATTTATACCTGCAACCATGTAATATTTTTGTTTCTAAAACAAGACCCAATAGGGTGTGAGATGAATCCCAATAGGAAACCACCAAAATATATGTTCCTAACTTTCAGTGAATAGATATAGCAGGTAATATACATAAATGAAGCAATAAACTAGGAAATACTCAAAGGTAAACAATCATATTGTTTACAATTACATTAATTGGCTTTTATTTCATCCCTTGAATCATGAAATCCTGGAATCTAGCCAAATCTATATATCCCCCTATGTAACAGCATCAAAATAGTTGTCATAGAATACCATCTAAAAAATAAAGTAAAACCAAGTCCAAGATTTTACATTGGATTTGTAGACTCGTCACAATCATTCAATCATTCATAAATAACCCATTTGGAAATCTCTCATGGTCTATCCCCTTTGGATAAACATAGAATCAAATCATTAATAGATGTCCACCTATTTATCTCTCATAGTCATTACCCATTGGTAAACACGACCTCAATAACTTATAAATGACATCTGGGGTAGCTATCACGGTTGATACTCCTATGCCAAAATAGCTTCAATAAATTATAAATGAACTCCTGGGTTTCTCTCAAGATCCATACCACTAGATCAACATCCACACCAAGTATATCATGGTTATGTGTAAATAATATGGAAACCCCTACAGTTTTCCTTGCGGAAGGCTCTCACCGACCGTTGGAAAAGTGGTGCACATATAAAATCAATTTATCACATGCAATCTATAACTACTAAATTCAAAAAATTCAAAAAGAATATGATATTAATTTCATATAATCAATCAACTCCATCCTAATAAACCATGTCACGGAAAACAATATACACCTTACATGCATTCTAGACCAAAGAACTACAAATAGTCAAACTAGGGAAACATACCCATGGGGTCTCTCGTAAACAAGGTGTCTGACCTTACACGTAAGCAACAACCCCGTGAAAATAAATCAAACCATAGAAGGCAATAAAATGTTTAAATTTCAAATCAATAAATTCCCCAATCATGTTTATGTGGGACTTTTATCATATATAATCCAAAGAAGAACAACTAAAGACACAAACAACCCACCTCTATGTCTCATGATCAATATAAAAAAACCTCAACACATGAATCTCTATAGATTAGCATAGATCTATAAAAAGGTGAAAAACATACAACCTTGAAATACTCATCAGAGATAGGATGAATCAATAAGAAATGTTCTATTGGTTTTGAGAAATTTCTGATGGGATTCCAATGCACCCGATGTCATCTCCATCGGAGCTCAAATGGAGAATCGGGAGGGTATGGTGTTCTTCGGCCATTCCATCGCGCCCATGTACCCACCATGGGGAGAAGAAGTTCTTTATAAAGATGTGATGTGACCCCACTCCAATTTAACAAATAAAAAATAAAATTACATGTATTTTTTATTGAATGTACACACCATGTAGTGGCCTTAACTGTACCCAGACAAAATTGGTCTTTCAGGTCCTCATACAGCCATGTACTCTGACCATTAAATGGTTGTACGTTGCAACTTGGAACATGACGTGCACTCAGATATACATAGAGTGTAATTAGAATTTTCCCACTTCTTCATTTTCCTCACAAACATCCCAAAATCATGATCCATACCAAAAAAGAAGATCTGTGTTCTTACAAAATGCCCCCCTTAAAACAATTTTTCCCTGAATTTCACTTCCATTGGTGGTGAAGATGAATCTATTAAAAAATCCAGCCACGACGATCAAATTTTGGCCTCCCTCTCCTAAGTCTCGTCATGGACTCTCCTGGACATCCATTTCACTTGCACCAATGGAACAAACTATCCATGAAGAGCCTTCATGCTCCATTCCACAATCCGTTTTGGGTGCTCCTTGAAGGATCTATCAACCTCCAACTCAACCTCATGGTATTGAAAAAAGGAGATGGGTCGGAAAAGTAGCATTGTAGGTGAGAAACATTAAATATGTTGTGCATATCTTGGTACCTCTTAGGTGACTTCAATCGATAGGAAACCTCCCCAACTCTCTCCAAACCCTTAAAAGGCCTGAAATATCTTGGTGAATATTTCCCCTATCATCTAATCCTCCTATGTCACAACCATGGTGTGACATGTAGGAAAACGTGATCTTCGACCTTGAACTCCAAAGGTCATCTCCGTCGATCAGTATATGATTTCAGGCTAGATTGTGTTGTATCCATCCTCTTCTAAATCAACTCATCATGCTCGGTTGTATCCGGGACAAGAATAGGTCCCATCATAACTGCATATCCTACCTCCATACAACATAGGGGTGATCAGCGTGACCTACCATAAAAAGCCTCATAAGGTACCATCAGAATGGTTTCCTAAAAACTATTATTATAGAAAAACTCCATTATGGGTATGTTTCTCTCCCAATATCCCCTAAAATCTAGGATGCATGATGGAAGCATATCCACCAAAACAAAAATCGTACGCTAAGATTGTTCATATGTCTGGGGATGGAATGCTATTGATAGATGTGCCTATTTATCCAATGCCCCTGTAGTCCATATCAGACATGAGAAGTAAACCAGGTGACCCAATCTGAAATGATAGAATGAAAACATACAATCTCTTGAATGTACAACATCCCATTCTCATCGACACTAAGGGTTTCCTTGATAGGCAGTAAATGTGAAACCTTAGTCAGTCTTTCAATAACAACCCATACAACATCGTGTCCTCTAGGAGAACATGGTAAACCCATCATGATATCCATTGCTACATCATTCCATTTCCACTCATTAATGTGTAACTTCTACAAAATCCCATTGAATTACTGATTCTCCACCTTTACCTACTAACAGGTGGAACATATCATAACAAAACCAGTTACATCACTCTACATGCCTGGCCACTAATACTGATGATGTAGATCTCGATACATCTTGGTGACACTGGGATGAACTGACCACACTAAGGCAGGAAATTGTCACAACATCTCCTCGCATATGATAGTTGACCGCCAAATGCACCCATGAAAACACAATACCACATCCTCACCTATGGTCAACCCCGGAGTAGGGTCCTCTTCTGATAAACTCTCATGTAGGTCTAGGCCTTCATGATCTGATAACTACCTCATTCACAATCAATCTAGTAGATTATAGGTAACAACTATAGAAGAATGAAACGTTTTCAAATTTCTGGCGTCCACCTCCAAACGCATCTCAGAGAACAGATCCACATGCTCCCACTCACTACTAGCTAGCTAAACTTCTTGTATATGAGTCCTCCTGCTCAATGCATTAGCCATAGTGTTTCCATTCTTTGGTGTGTAGGCAATATCCTAGTCAAAATATTGAAGGTACTCAACCAACCACCACTATCTCAAATTTATATCTCGTTGAGTAAAGATATAATTGAGGCCATTGTAGTCACTATACACCACAAAATACTCTTAAAAATGATAATGTCTGCAACAATGAAGATCATAAACAACTATAGTTAACTTTAGATTGTGTATCCCATAATTCCTCTCTTATGTCCTCATCTACTGAGACTCGTACACAAAGAATCATTCCCCCTCCATAAGAATTTATCCCATACCTATACCTAGTGCATCACTGTAAATGGTGTAAATCATTCCCGGCTTTGGAAAAAACACTTTCAGTTCTGAAGCCGATCTCCCTTTCAGCTCTTAAATTGATGGATCACAGGAATATGTCAACAAGTATTTTTCACCCATATCATTGAAGCCCATTTCTGGTGCTAAGAAACATGAAATGACCTAAATAATGTGCATGTCGTAAATAGACATCCCTAGAGAACTTTATACCTCAAAGATGTTTTTCGGCTACTCCCTGTAAACTATCACTCTCACATTCTCTGGGTCTATTGATAGTCCTACCTCTGAGATGAAATGACCCATTAAGTGAATCTAGTTCATCAAAAAGTGGAATTCTGAGAGATTAGAATATAGCTAATTCTCTCTTCATGTACTCTAAACGATCTCATGATGGGTGGAATTGTCATGTTGAGTGTGAGAGTACACCAAGATACCGTCTATAAAGACTACAAAAAAAGAATCCAAGTAAGGATGGAACACTCAGTTAATCAGTGCCATGAAAACTACCAGTGTGTTTCTAAGACCTAATGATATAACAAAATACTCATAGAGACCATACCTAGTATGAAAGGATATAAGAGTTATATCATATGATATAACTTCCTACTGATGATAACCATATCTGAATTCCATCTTTAAGAACCCTTAGGAACCTTGAATCTGATTAAAGTGATCATCAATCATTGGAAAGGGATATCAGTTCTTGCCCATCAATTGGTCTAGATTCTTATAATATAGACAATGTCCAAGGTTACTGTCCTGCTTTGTTGCAAAAAGGATTGGTGAACCCCAAGTAGAAGTGTTGGTTCAGATGATACCCTTCTCTTGCAACTCCTCTAACTACTTCTTGAGCTCTTTTTGCTATGGTGTAGCCATCATTTAGGAAGTAATGGACACTTGTGCTACTCCTGGCACAAGATAAATATAGAAATGTACCTCTCTCTCTTGATGTAAACCTTAAATGTTGTCTGGAAATACATTTATGAAACCAGTCACCACTTAAAGAATGTCCATCTAAGAAGTACCCTAGACATCCAGACATAAATTAGAAATCGGGTTTATAATTCATCCTAACCCATGATGGTCAGATCTATCTCTGATATCCTGGACACCCCTTTCACTCTTTAGTACAAATGACCCACCCTCTAGTGATGTGAGACTCACCCTATAACAATATCAGTCAACCATGTCCTGAATGGATATCAACCATTATTTTATGAGAATAAAATCGAAGCCTTTCATTTATAAGACATAGAGGTCACACAAGAAGTGTCACACACCAACCACAATAGTTCACTCCTAGAATTGACATATACTATCCATTATAATCCTAAACAGAGTATCTAGCATTATAATATCATTAGAAGTAAATATGCCAAGACCAAGGTCCTATACGACGTCAACAGATATAAATCTATGGGAATCCTCTGTATCAAAAAATAAAATAAGCTAAAACTGAGGCAACTCGGATCGTAAATCTAATTGTAGAGAGTCTAGGATCCTTCTCCTACTAGGTTTATTACATCACAAAAGTATGACATGTACTACAACTTCGCGACTCTTCATGACTACCTTGAGCTGGTCCACCCTATTGTCGCTAAAAACCGGCTTCCTAGCTTCCACGTCCACGACCACCTCCTCAACCTAAACATCCTGATGACCTTAAATTCCCAATATGAGGAGAAATGGGTGGTCCTGCTCTTTAATGTGGAGTCGTAATAGATCCCCTCTCATGCACTACTGGTGAGAAAAAAACCATAAAAATACAGAAGTTGACACATCTTGTGGTAAGATCGGCACTCAATTGGGTTTCTTGTGCAATGAGTTCTAGTGTGCCCACTCATCCCTCACTAGAATCACCTCACATGGATACATGAAGTTACATCCCTCCATCTGGAATATCCGTGCTATGACTCCTTACGACACTTCCTACTATCATGTAATGGAGTTCCATCTCTGGATGTTGAACTGACCTATCTCAAAAAACCTAACTCTCTATGATTGTGCTTGGTATTTAGTACCTGATTTAATATAGCAGCCACTGAAGTTAGCCTGAAAAAATTTACATGTGATCGGATGTCGCACCTCAGACCATCCTAACATATCTTAGAAAAATATAACTTGTCACCTCCAAAGATAGTTGTGAATCACTGAATCACTATAAAAAGAGAATAATAATCCATCACGGGAAGAGTTCTCTCCTCCAAATGCATGTACGCATGGGATCGATCGACCTTTAATGTCTTGGGTTAGAAGTAATCATAGTAGTTTTTCTAAAAAAACTCCCCATGTCATATCTCGATGACATCCCACACATGAGATAACATCCCAACCTTTCTAGGAAAAATCACATAGTATATACATCACGAGATTCACCCTCCTCACAGGAGGCATCTCCAGATGCTCAAAGATTGAATGAATGGCCTCCACCCATGAATTTGAAGCCTTTGGTCCTCCATTACCTGAAAATATGGGAGGATGATGCATCTAGAACACCCTCACCAACTCTTCCATGGTCAGGGAAGGATGTTGTGCTCCCTAAAAGGTCTTCATAATCCTCATAAATCATTCACGGAAAGATGCATCAACACCTAGGTCTGGTATAATATATGGTTCCAGCATGGGAATGATGGGAGGATCTGCTAGTAGTCCATGATCTACCGTTTCTAGTGTCTGATCATCACCATGCACCTGGAAAACTACTGGGGGATACCTTTTTTGAATGACTCTGGAAGTTCAAGTGCACACATCAGTCCATGATTATCAAATAACGCATCTTAGAAGTGCGGAAAAGGAATAGGAGAAAAAAAATCATTAATGTTTTACAAAATATGGATACACGGCTTGTAGAACCACAACATGTCTTGTTAACTTAAGCCTAAACAAGGGAGTGTAGGTCTGCCAACATGGTCATGTAACATCTCATACATAGGGCGTTTTCATCACTAGACATAGTGTGTGCATAAATTTCCCCCCTTCTCAAGCACTTCTACACAACTAGAAGTACATGATTTTTCCAATGTTACACTACATGTCAGGTACACTCTATAGATGTCGTGTACTACATACGTTCCATCAACCCGAATCATTAGACACATGTATTTATACACGGTCGATTACTTCATAGTGTGTATAAGCTAAAAATAGCGTGTACAACCTATGTTTCATCCACCCATGTCGTTAGTCACATAGCCGGATACATGGTATTTTACAGCACGGTGTGTACTCCTAGTACATGGCATTTTCTATGAAATTTTTATCAACATCATGTATCTTCTAACATAGTTAATCACATGGTCAAAAACTACATGGAATGTACATATGGTACATAGGTTGTATTTAGAAATAGTCAGTTATTCCAAAATAGGGGAACACATGGGGTGTGTTCATAACAGCACACGTCATGTTGTCTGGGTTTCTAGATAGTAAGCCTTTGAAACTTATTTCGGACCCTTAAAAACATAAAATTCTCCAAAGGCAGGATAAATTCAAAAATGTGATAGCCCATAATCCCGAAAAATCAATGTTTTTCAATTTTTTCAATTCATAACTTGAAATAATTCAACTAATGTCCAAAAATTATCAACCAAATTTTGATCAAAGGGGGCCCATAAAACCTCAAGGAAAACCCATGGTTTCCATCCCACTGAAAAATTATACATACTAAAACCCTCTAAAAATATCATATATTTCTATCAAGGTATCCATCACAAGCGAATTCATATCTATCACAACATCTATCAGAATATCATGCAATCAGTAATTCACCTTAAATATAATGGCATGAATGCATGACATGCGATTTCTATCAAGTGCATGTATGATGCATGAGATGAAATACCTTCATCTCATCATGTTGCAACATAAATGTAACCAAAATGATATAATTCATAACAGTATATAACAAGTGAATCACCCAATAGTGAAATCTAATCAACTGTAACAATTACAAAACTAGAAAAAATTAAAATATTCAAGGTAACGTAGATTTTCCCTGTACACGGGTTAGCTACTCTAAAGCACAACTTATTACTTACTACCTATTCCTTTTAATCCCTATCAACAAGCTCCAAATACTTTGGAAAATTATTAAAGATAACATTTCCTATAATAACACTTTGTAACATCCCGAATTTGGGAGCCCCCCAAAGGCACCCTGAGCTCGGTTGGTCACATAACCTCAAGCACATTTCCCAAGATGGTAGAGGATGTCGAATAATAGCGAGAAACAAGGTGTGATAATGGGGAAACTATCTCCTCATTGGAATAGTATACACTTATGAAAAATAATATTGAACAATAGTGGAAATAGTAATACAATACAACAAAAGTAAATGGTGGAAGACTGATTGTAATAAAACAACTGTACAATATATGTAAATGATGCATGTCACGTGTTTCTATGAAAAAATACAGACTATTCAAATTAAAGAAATACAATACCGAAAAAACGTATGGAAAAGTATGCAAACACCAATAGAATCGCAAGCCTTAGCATGGTCCAATGCTCTCAAGCTCCAACAATAATAAAGTACCTGATGAAGAAGGGTGTTTTCCCCTATCTATACATGAATCAATCTAAACTTTTTGGGTCCAAAAACATGATCCAAATAGGTTTTGAAATGAATCCCAGTAAGCAACAACCAAAATATCTGAGCCTAACAGTTAGTGAATATATATAGCATATTATATGTAGAAATGAAGCAATAAATTTTGAAGTACTCAAAAGAAAAAATTCCAATAGTTTTCAATAAAATTCATTTACTTTTATTCCATCCCATGAATCTTCAAATCTTGAGATATAGATTATACTCTATATCCCCTATTATTAGAAACAAAACAAATGTCTTAGAAGACCATCTAAAAATCATGTAAAACCATATCCATGCCTGTGATTTGTATTAGAAGACTCCTCACAATCATTAAATAATTCATGAAGAACCCTATGTTAAATCTCTCATGGTATAACCCCTTTGGTTTAACATAACATCAAATCATTTTCAAACGACCACCTGGGAATCTCTCACAGTCAATACCCCTTGGTCATCAAGGAATCAATAACTTATAAAGGACCTCCTGGGTAGCTCTCATGGTCAATACCCCTGGGTCATCATAGAATTAATAAATTTTAAATGACCTATTGGGTAACGCTCATGGTCAATACCCCAAGGTCAGCATCTACACCAAGGCTCTCACAATCCTGTGTAAATAATATAGAAACCCCCATAGGTTTCCTAGTCTAAGGCTCTCATACTCCATTAGAATAACAATGTGCATATCAAATAAAGGTAGAACATATAATCTATTACAACTACGTGGATAAACAATCAAAAATAATGTCATATTAAATTCATATTATCAATCAAATCGATCCTAATCAACCATGGCTTGGAAAATCATGTACGCATAAAAGTAATTCATGGCCAAACATCCATAAATAGTCAAAAAAGGGAAAAACTTCAATGAGGAGTCCCATAAACAAGGTGTCCAGCCTTATGCCAATGAAACAACCCTTAAACAATCAATAAAACCATATCTGGTAATAATAGGGTTAAATTCCAAATCATTAAATACCCTACTGATGGGTATGCCGGACATTTATCATATATAATCCAAAAATGAACATTGAAAGACACAAACCCCATACCCCAATGTTTCACGATCGATATACTTGAACGTTGGCCCTTGTATCGGCTTATATTGGTGTAGATATACAAAAAGAATAAAAAAACCCCAACCTTGAATAATTTAAGAGAGAGGTAGAAATAGAAAGAAACGTTCTAGGGGTTTTGAGGACTCATTAGTGGAATTAAAACGCACACGGCGATGTCTCAATCGGACCTCGAATGGATAATCTTGTGGTTTTAGAGTTCTTTGGCCCTTTATTGTAGTACTGTTAGAACCGTGGAGAGAAAAATATGTTTTTTAAGATTAGATGCAACCTTGCTCTGATTTATCAAATAAAAAGAAAAGTACAAGGAATGTTCATTTAATGTAAACACTGTGTAGTGGCCTTAACCGGCCCCTGAATTAAGCGGTCTGCGCGGTCATCACACGACCATATACATGACCAATATACTGCTAGTTCACGGATATACATAGAAACCTGGTACATAGCGTGTACTTAGAGGTACACAACATGTAATTGGAAATTTCGCATTTCATTCATTTTCCTCAAAATAACAAAATTCAATATTCATTCCTGAAAAAGAAGATACGGGTTCCTAGAAAATTGATCTGGAAACATGTGCAAAGGAAATTGACTACCAGTAATTCGACCATTTCCCCTATTATTTTCAATTTTATGGTGTATTGATATATTATAAAATGGAAGTTCTCTATAGAAATGTTTAAATAATGAAAAATACAAAAAGTTTTCTTTCTTACCATTAACATTGATTAAAATTAGAAATATGTAAAAACCTCATATTATCTGTTATAAATATCCATTTGAAATAAAAATGGTTTATTTTTATCATAATAATTTATTAATAATTTTTAAAAGGAGATTTAGTTACATCTAATTATTATCAAATGAAAACGTAGAGATTATTTAATTAATAACTAAATAAAATAAATGATATTATAAATTTTAAAAGTGATGATAATTGATTGAATTATTCACTTTAATTATTTTTTAAGATTAATATATCATGTTACACATTGTTAAATTCAATTTATTTTAATTAAAATATTATTTTTAAACATTACAAATGAAATTAATTAAATAACGTCCAAATTAACTTTATTTTTATTTTAAAATACATTATTTTTATTTAAATATTTAAAAATAAAAAAAATTATATATTTAGTATAGTGAATTAAATGATTTAGTAAAAATTAAATATGGTCTATTAATGGACCAATTGATCTTTTATAATTAAATAATTGACACATATACTCCAAATTCAATTTTTAGTATAGTTCGGGTTTAAGCATTGTTTCTGTAGGTCCCATGAAATTCTTTTCAAATTCTTTTCCAAAATAAAATATATTTTTATTATATAAAGTGTATATAATATTAATAATTTATTGCCTCAATATTTTCTAACAAATTTCACTTTATTTAACATTTAGGGTTAAAATTATTAGGTTACAAAACTTGATTGTTTACTAAAAACCAAAACAATAAAATTAGGGAATCATAGAAGTTAAGGAACCAAATGTTTAAATTATTTTTTTGGTGCTGTAAATTTAGATAGACCAAAAATTTACATTAATCCATTGATTTAAAATTTATGAGGTACATTATGTAAAGGATACCTCCTATTATTTAATACCTTTGGGTATTTACCAGAGTGCCACTTCCATTCCACTATAAAAAAGGAAATCACCCTACCATTTCCGCATACATATCAAACCACATTTTCTCATCCAAAATCTACCCAAATAGTCTCCCAAAATATCTCCCTTCCTCCTTGAGTCCTCAATTTTTTCATCATGTCTTCTAAGGAATCCTTTTGGAATAATCAAAAATTAGTTACCGGATTAAGTGGTAACACCTTCTATCAATATTTTATTATTATTTTCCTTCTCCATCCCCTCCATTATCATTATTACATTCTCATATAACAAAAAAAATATCCTCAGTATAATAAAATGTTTTGAGGATATAACATTGATCTAAAATTACACACACCTCCATATAATGGGTAAAGATTATATTTTTTTCTTATAAGGTGAACTATTACGTCACTAAACGATGATTATTCACTTTTCCATTACCTCATCTCCAGGTGGACATTATGATATAAAATATTATTATATATGTATTATGTTATTTTTATTATGTATTTAATAATTATTATTCCTTTTATAACACATATTTGATTACATTTTATTTGGTGTAAATATGATAATTTTTTTTGAGGATGTATCGACTACCACCCCTCAAAAAAATGCGATTTGATCCCACACTACATGGAATGAATGAAAGATGGGTTCAGTGAACATATTTGATATATATAACATTATAATGCTACTATAATGATATTATATACATATATAAATATATTTTATTTTCATTAATTCTTCCAATATATCAATGAAAAAGGAAACAACGTTCATGCATAGATACAACTTACTTTTTCTGTAAATGGTGTGTTCTATTATATAATTTTATATTATATAGATTATTATAATACACACATATAAAATATAAATGATAAATATTTAATGGTTTATATTATAGAATAATTATATAATTATAATCACTAAATATATAAAAATTAACACTCATGTGAATAATAAAGAGAATTTTCCCCAAAGTAAAAAACTTAACAAATAATTATTAAAAAGTGGGTAAGATAAAATCATAATAATACCATATATGATCTTATAAGTAATAATATGTTTCACTGATAGATTTATAATAAATTTTCATGTATTGTACATGATTTTTTCATTGAGTACTAATAGATTCAAGACACAAGGTAGGGGGAATTTTATCTCACTTTTATTTCTGAGAGATACAAGACTTATTAAGCACTATCTTCTTTTTTGTTGTGTATGGACTACACATGAATGTATTATTTGTCTCTAATAATTAAATTTTTGGGTATTTATTTTCCCATTTTATGAAATTTCATCAATGGGGTTTACATTTTATAAGACACCAAATCGATAAGATAATTTTGTCTCAATTTTTTCTTCTTTGAGACTCATATTTTATTATGCATATAAATTTTTTTTGAGGTGTATATACTTCAATTTTACATGTTATATAATGAATATTAATATTTTCATGATATTTTATGCTTCATGTAATTTTTTATTTATATATTTGTACTGTGATCCCAAGTTAATATGTAGTAAGAGTTTATTGAAATAATCCCATCATTTTTTCAGATTGTTAATGATTATGCTTCCTTTAATGAAATCATGGGATTTATATCCCAAGAACGATCATTTCATTACTTTTACTCTATTATTTCATGATATATTCATGTATTGGTACTTGTATTCCACTCTTTGGTATATAATATAGTAAAAAATGTTTTTTTTACGAAAAATGTCATTTACCCTCTCTTTGGTCAAAAATCAGTGTGCCTTCAAAACCATGTTTTATAAAAGGTCTTTCCCAAATATTATACTAATATCCTATAATCATTAAGATAAACTTTTACCATTTTTTCATTAAACCATATCTTCAATGGAATCTTATAGACCTTTTCCAATCAATAATATTTTATTACCTTTTTAGCATGCAAAAGGGGGGGTTATTTTTACCTCATATGACATGTATGGATTTACCTGTTGTTATTTCATTGAATATTTGATTTCATTTTTAAAAACGTAAATTTTAATAAAATGTTTTTAAATTAATTTTGATGAAAAAAAATTTCAAAATTTTTCCAATCTTATATTTTAAATTTTCTAGGAGAATAGTTTTGAAAAAATTTTCAATCTAATGTTATAATTTGTCAATGTATTTTCAATGAAATTCAATTCAAAATATTTTCAAGATTTTTTATAAGTTTTCAAAGTATTTTTAAATAATTTTTTTAAAATATATTGAAACTAATATAATAATTTTTATGGAAAACATTTTTCAAAATTAATTCAATCCTTCTTAATATGTTTTTGATTTATTTTAAATGAAAATTTCTTTCAAATGTTTTATGTATTACAATTCTATTTTCATAGAAGAAATGGAATTTTCCACATGAAATGTATTTTTAAAGATATTTCAAAATTATTATTCATCAATGATAATATCCATCGATATTATTGATTCCCTTTTAAGAAATTATCTGAATTGTTCCCTTCCTATTCCTTCTATGAAAGGGTTATTCTTAATGTAATGGTCCTTAAGAAAATAGTCTCTCTTTCTTGGGTTATAGGTTTATGAAATTTGTTTCTCTTTCAGAGGTTATTCTTCTAATGAAATGATTATGAAAAATTTATCTTTAACATTAGTTTATAATAATTTTAAATGTTTATGATCCCGGTTTAATAAAATTAGTTATAATATGATTAGTTATAATTTTGTGGCACATGTTTGTATGATTTCATTATAATATGGGTGGGACCTATATCTCCATCCAATTTATTGGGTAAAGATTTATATCTCATGAGATAGACATGGATGGAGTGAGAAAAGAACATGGTTCGTTATTAAAAGTATGGAACTAGACATTAAATTGGTATAGTAATACAGAGATAGAATGAGATATAAATTTGGTTTAGTAATTTATGGCTAGAACAAGGAGTGAACTCACACAAGTAATAAATGTCTACAATAAGGAGTAATCTTGGTTCAAAAATTCATAGCTGGAATGGGATGTGAACTAGGTTTAGTAAAATCCTTTTTCCACTAAGACAGACTTAGTTTAAATTCTGTGAATACTATGGAAATCGTTATTATATGCTTATGTGTTTTTAAAATTATAGGTTTCATTCCTATGTAATGATTTCATGTATTATGTCCTTTATTTCCTTATGATTCATGTGCAATGAACTACCTTACTTTATGCCATGATTCATGTATATGATCGTTGTTATTCAGGGTATGATCTTTTATTTCCATGGTTATGTTTAAATACCATTATTCTCATGATTATGATTATATATATCCATTTTTTACCATTACTGAACATCTGAGGTCACCCCTCTTTATGATTCCTTCAATATGTTATACAAATATGTTTTATGATAGTTGTGTGTAAGAAGGGTTCTAGTAATGAAGAACCTAGTGGGAGATAAGGTCTCTTATGTTTTTACCAGTTTTTGTGTTTCCATGTTTTCGAAGGAATTGGACCAATTATGGACTTTGGGTATATATTTTTTGTGATGTTTTAGATATAAAGAAAATGTTATTTAATATTAATGTTTTAAAAGAGATGGTAACTATAGTTGGTATCATAGTAAAGGTTTAGATAACATTTATAAACTAGGATGAGTAATATTTACTGATATCCCTATGAATACTTCTTATTATATGTCTTAGGATGTTTCTAAAGATAAGTATATGGATATGTTAATGTTTAGGAAAATGTAATTGAATTTCATTGAAGGATATAGTGAGTGGATTCCAAGAAATACATCATTATCTAGATACTAAAAGTGGATATAGATCTAGAAAATATGAACACAGGGTAACAACTATATCGAGATACTCTAGGGCTGACTTTGGGTAATCGAGTACACGATAACAGGCCTTGCTGCACACCTAGTTTGACACTCGTGGGGGTTATTCATTGCAAATTCACAATAAAAATCATGATCCATCATGAAGGATTAAAATTTATGTTGGATATGAATAACATAGGATTGAACTTGGGAGACCTAGATTAAAGTTGTAGGACCCATAATTTGGACCCCTATAAGAATTTTTTCAGGATTATAAGGTTTCCCAATATTATAAATGTTTCTCACACTGTGGATTCTTCTTTTAGTCAATGGAGAAAACTTGAAGAGGAATGATTACCATTTAATGTTTTAGATATGTAAATAATTGGGAATTAATTGAATCGATTTCCCTAGTGTAAATATCATATTGAGAATCAGGAATATAAGTTGGTTATATTTGTAATGATAATGAGACTGCAAACGACATGAAAAAGGTATGTGATTATCTTCTAGTATTTTTTACATTAAATACAATAATCATGATTTGATTTATGTTTAGGAACCATAAGAATGTTTTATAATTAATATTATAGAAAAGTGATATTAAGGAATAAGTTGATGAATCATGATTAATGGTTTATGAAAAAGGATGGATTAATGAAGTATTTATGTTTTGGAATTCAATGATTATGATACATGAATCATTAAATAAATATGATTTTAAAATATAATTCTTCATTGAGGAATCAAATGGAAATGTTAAATGGTGAGGAAGACATAGAATTGTGATTTCATTGAACGGTGATATTTTTATTAGGGTTAGGTAGCCCTAAATTAATGCATGTTGTTCAAAAAATGATGTTTGGATAAACATATAATTGATATGAATAATTGAATTAGACAATATAAATTACCATGGTACTGATTATTGACAATGTGTTCTATAATAGCAAGGATGAAATTATAAACTTGTTGAAATTAAATATTATATCCAGTAATCTTTGGAATAATGATGTATTTAGGTTTTCCAAAAGGATTTGTTGTAATTAAGTCTATTACAATGTTTCAAGGAAATATACGATGATGGTATTCACATGTTTGGACTGTGAAGATAAAGTGGTACATTTTTGTATATGGGAGATCAATGTTAATATTATTTCATTACATTATTTCTAAAGTATTGAAATTAAATATTTTGGAAGGGTTATAGGGATAACCATTTATGGAAATTTTTTGTTAATCATTAGATAAAGTCACTGATATTAATTTTTTATCTCTCCATATGATTATTTATGAATGCTGGATAGCCTATTCAAATTACCTTGAAATGATCCTAACTGATGACAAATGGAATGGAATATCATGGATATCATGATCTATTAGTACCTTAGAAATGAAAAAACTACTTCCCTGTTTAGAGAAATGGGTTAAGTGGATAAATGAACAAAAAGGGGTGAAGGTGTCCTGAAATCAGGAAATTACATATTTTCATGAAATATATTCAAATTTTGGAGAAAGTATCTTAAAACCAAAAATGTTATCCTAGAATGTTCATTTCAGATGAATCAAAATGTCCCTAGAAAAACACGGATTGATGGATCTTATTGTAAACATTCTCCTAACTATGTTCAATATCACTCTCTTCTAGAAATTTATATATATATTTAAATTCCTTGTCTATATTTTCAATTCCCACATATGTTCTCCAATGTGGAAACCATACTATGTGTCAATCTAGGTAAGGGTTATTCTTTCAACATCACCTTTTTAAGGGATTTTTTGGTATCAACTGTTATGATGTTGGTTTATATGAAATAATCATTAAAATATTAAACATTTGATAACAATTTTGAATTTTGTGGGAGAAATTCATTTTATGGTGGGTAGATTGTAAGACCATGAGATTTTTGGAAATAATTATTCTTTTGAATAAATTTACTAATTTTAATATTTTCCATTTCACACAACATCAAAAATAGTTTATTTTATTTTAATTCACTATATCTAACATCTGTTATATGAATCAACAATTTAATCATGCACCACAGACAATATAAATTTTTCGTTCTCTACATGTAACACTAAGGATTGCTTATGTTACATGGAAGACCAAGTTTGTCTTCCTTTTAATTGCACACAAATTTGAAAACTAAATTTTATAAATTTTACATATTTTATTTATCAATAAAAAAATTGATTTTTAAATTAATAATATACATATTAGATTAGGGTTATTTTTTGGGATTTTTTGAGAAAATACATTTTTTGATGAATAGTGAAAAATATAGTTTTTTAGTTAAAATGCCTCTTCATTTAAATAATGATTAATGTCAAATTAAATTTTAAATTGGTTTATAAAGTCTAAATATTTCAATCATAAATATATTAATCCAATGAAGTCATTAAAATCATTTTTATATTGAAATTAGATAAAAACACTTATTGAACTTTTGAACGTTTTACTACAAAACCCAGTTATCTCAACATGTCTATGGAATTAGCGTTAAACATAATTTTCCCACTTCAGTAATTTGAATTTTGGGAAACCAACATACATATTTTTAGTTATTATACTATTTTTGGTCTAATAATATCAACTTCATTTTTTGATGAAAAATATTAATGAAAGTGATTAAAATTAGTCACATCGATTAAGGAGAGTTTAAGCTTAATTAAGGACTAAATATTAATAATAATGATCAAAAAGTCCTAGAAACTTATCCAAAGGACATTGGATACCAATTATTCCACTATAACCCCTATGTTTTATAATTTTATCTGTTGTAGTGGTATTATTAAATTTAATTGACCTATATATATAATTAAGTATGGAAAAAGACAAAAAAACAATTGTCCTTCCCAATAAAATTTATTAATAATTTAGATATGTAAATAACATAATATTTTTAGATACACATATCCTTATGATATATTTATGGGTTATTTTTATCATCATAATGTATCAATAATTTTTAGAGATGATATAATTACTTAAAGTGCTTACGAAACACAAATGTAGTGATCATTTAGTTAATAATTAACTAATATAAATGGTACTATAAATTTTAAAAGTGAAGTGAATTGATTTAATTATTGAATTTAAATATTTTTGAATATTAATATCCAAAATTCACATCTTCAATCATATTTTATTTGAATTCCAATATTATTCTGATATTTAAAAATTGAAATTAAATAAATAATGTAAAAATGATATTATTATTATTTTACAATGAATGATATTTTGTTGAATTATTTAAAATTAATAATAACAATATATTCTAAAAATTTACATGTAACTAAAAATAAATATTAAATATGGTCTATTAGTCATTTATAATTACAATATTGACCCAGATATTGTAAAATGATTTTTTACCACAGCCTGTGATTATGCGGCGTTTCTGCATGTCACAAGCGCTTGTTTTAAAGTAAATTTCAAAAACCCTTGATATTTTTATATTACGAATTATAAATATTATTATTAATTCATTGTATCTATATTTTCTTTTAAATATAACTTTAGTTTAATATTAATTGTTAAATTACTTAGGTTAGTAAAATAGATGCTATGATAAAACCCAAAATAATAAAATTGTGGAATTATATATGATTAGGAACTAAATTATTATAATGAATATATTAATGTGTGGTTTAGATGTGGTAAAATAATAAATAAAAATCACTCCATTATTATAGCATTTTTGATGAACATTAGCTAAAGGATAACTCCCATTATTGAGTACATTTTGGTATTAACAAGTCTGTCACTTCGCTTCCACTATAAAAAAGAAAAAACTCTACCCCTTCCTCACACCCCTCAAGACACTTTGGATCTACCAAATGAAACCAAATAATATCCATGAATCCAAATTTTCCTCCTTTAATCTAAAATTTGTGCATAAAGTGTTCAAATAATTCTTTTTTTGTAACAAACCCAAACGACAAACCCGATTAAGAGGTAATGCCTTCTCCCAAGAGCCTTTCATTTACTTTCCTTCTCTACCACCTCCAGTACCTTTACTCCAATCATGTATAACTACACCAGTATCCAAAAAAATTATTTTGTGATTCTTATATTTTGATAGACACTTACTCATAGCTCAACCTAATGGCAAACGAACATACTTCTAGCTTGTACGGTGAACTACTACTTCACTAAACACCGATTGTTTAGTTATCTTTTACCACATCTCATGTTTGAAATTATGATGGAAATTCTATTTATATATGTCATGTATTATATTTTTTTATTAATTTTTGGTTCTTTATTCCATTTAAAAAACATATATTTTACTATCCATTTGGTTTAAATATGATAATTTCGTTTAAGGATGTGTGGACTACTGCACCCTCAAAGCGATGTGATTCATTCCCACACTACTTGGAATGTATTAAGGATGGGTTTAGTAAACCTATAATATATATATATATATAATTATAGTTATAATTTAATTATATTATATGAATATATACATATATTTAATTTTATTTCATTCTTTTAATATGTCAATAAAAACAGAAGCAACATTCATGCGTACTAACGTCTTACATCTCCATGAACTGTGTCTTCTATTTAATACTTCTATATAAAATTGATTATTGTAATAACATATAAAATAATATATATAAATATATATATCAAATTTTATATTATATAATCATTATCTATGAATAATCACCTATGATATACCAAATTAAGACTCATGCGAAGAACAAAGCGAATATTACCTGAACTGAAACCATAATGTAAAATTGTTAAAAAGTGGATAATATAATGTCATAATAAAACCATATATGATATTTGAAGTAATAATATGGTTCTGTGATATAAAAATTAAATTTATATTTATTAATCATGATTTTATTATGAGTATGAAGAGAGTCAAAACACAATGTCAGGGAAGATTCATCTAATTTTCCTTTCGTGTGATGCATGCCTTATTCAACACAAGCTTATTATGTTGGTTGTATGTAATTCACATGATTTTTTTATGTATATTATAATTAATTTGGCGGCAATAAATATTTCCATTTTATGAACTTTATTTCATGGGGTTTCAGTTTCAGAAGTTACCAAATTTCAAAGATAGTTTTGTCTCAATTTTCGTTATTTGAGACTTTTTTTATTATATAACTAAATGATTTTTCATGGTGTATATAATTCCATTTTGAATGTTATATCAGGAATCTCCATATATTCATGATATTTTATGCTTCATATAATTTCATTTTCTTTCCTTTAGAGTGTTATCCCATGTTACAAAGTAGTAAGAGTTTATTGAAATGATCTCATGATTTTTCGATATTTTTAATGATTATTCTTTAATTGAATAAATATTGTAATCCATCTCACAGGAATACTCATGAGTTTATTTATCCTTTATAATTTCATGATATTTTGATGTATTGGTATTATTATTCCACTCTTTTGTATATAATATAGTTAGAAATGTTTTTTAAGAATACATGGCTTTACCCTCTCTTTGGTCAGAAATCTGTGTACTTAAAACCCATGTATTCTAAAAAGAGGTTCCAAGAATATTATACTAATATCGTATGGTTATTAAAATATTTTTTAACCCTTGTTGTCTATTAACAATATCTTAGAAGGTATTTTATTTTAACTTAATAAAAAATTCCTTTTTTCAAACTCTTTTACCATGAAAATGAATGATCTTTTTACATCAAACATCATGAACAGATTTACTCATCATCATTTATTTGAAACTTCTTTCAAATTTTGAAGCAGATGCTTTTTAAGAAAATGTTTTTAAAATTTATTTTCATGGAAACATTTTTTCAAAATGTATTCATCTTGTTTTATATGTTTTCAAGGAAAATTGATTTCAAAATATTTTCAAGCCTTTTTATATGTTTTCATTGTATATTCAACAAAATGGGTTTTAAAACATTTTCAAGCCTTATTTATAATTTTTCAAATATTTTTAAAAGAAAATGGTTTTATAGTGTTTTGAATCTTATTTTTTTAATATTTTATGTAAAAAGGTTTCCAAAATGATTTCCAGTCTTGATTATATATTTTCAAGGTATTTCCTGTCAATATGATTTTCCAAAGGTTTTATGTATTTAATGGACTTTTTCAAAGATGAAAAAATATTTTCTTCAATAAAAAATTTTGAATGTTATTTAAAACTTATTTTCCATATAAGATGACATATTTTGATGTTACTCATTCCCTTTTAGGAAATTATTTAAAAGGTATCATTCAAATTCTTTCTATGAATGGGTTATTTTTAATTCCATGCACTTTATGAAACCCATTTCTCATTCATGGGTTATACGTTTATGAAATTTGTTTCTCTTCCACAAGTTATGATTTTTATGAAATGGATATGAAACATATATATTTTCCCATAGGATATGATATGTTTACAAGTTTATGATTCCCATTTCATTTCATGGGTTATAATAATATTGTCTAGAATTTTCTGGAACATGTATGTATGATTGAATTATAAGATGGTTGGGGACTATATCTCCCTATAAGGTACTGTATCAAGATTTATATCACATTATATAAACATGGATAGAATGATAAATTATCTTGGATCATTATTACATGGATGGAATGAGAAATTAACATGGTTCAGTAACACAAGGATAAAATGAGAAATGAACATTGTTCGGTAATATAGGGCCTGAATGAGGAGTTAAATCCATTCAATAATACAATGTTGGAATGGGTATTGAACTCATTTTAGTAATAAAGGGTAGGAACAAGGTGTGAAACTAGTTTAGTAAAGTAAGTTTTCAACCTAGATGGCCTCGAAAGTAATTCCTTGAAAACTTCAAAAATCATTATTATATGCTTTTGTGTTTTTCATAATTCCATGTTTTATTCCGCAGTTATTCTTTCATTGATTATTTGGTGTATTTAAGTATGAATGTTATCTTTTTAAATTACATGAATTATGACTTTATTCAAGTATATGATCTTTTATATGCAAGGTACAATCTTTTAATTTCGTGATCATGTTCACATACCCTCATTCTCATGATTATTCTTATATATATCCCTTCTTTAACCTTAGTGAGCATACAATTTCAACCCTTTTTTATGATTCCAAAACCATGTTATGAAGATATGAATTATTTTTGATGTGTCTAATAAGGATGATAGTAAATAATAACATAGTTGGAACAAAATTAAAATTGAATCATTTGAAAGCAAGAAAGGCTATATTTAATAAAACTTTTGATTTATGTTTGCAATTATTTTATGTTAATTAATCTATGAATTCCCAAATAATGAATGATTTTAAGGAAATTTATAGAAAATATTTCAACATAACATTTTAAAAATCATTTAATGGTTTTCACTAGATAATGAATGAGAATAAAATCAGTTTTATACTTTAATGAATTTTTTAAAAACAATAGTTTTTATTATGTTTTTCGTGATTACTTAAAAGTGAATTTTTTACAATAATAGAAAGTGAATTTCATAATATAGTATCTATATTGAGAATAATAATGTTAAAATTTAGTAATATGTTCAATTTTATATTTGGCCAATGATAATAACAACCATAGAAAAATCCTTATCACGTAGGTAAGGTTTATAAAAGACAAATGTAGAAATACGAGATTAAATATCACTATAACATGGTTAATTATGAGTAGGTCAATTTATTTTTACTATCCCATATAATATAATCTAATTTGGGTTTTAATCTATCTTATTTCACTTGAATATGAATATTATATTTTAATGGTTTAAGTATTTAATGTTTTTCACCCGCCTCACATACCAAAAGTTTCCTCCTCTCAAAACATATTAACACATTTTGAGGCATATATCAAAACAATCCATACAGGATGATATTTTATACCTCCATCACCATATCATAGATATTATTTTGTTCCCAAAATACATTAATTTTAAGGCATAAGGTATTATCCAAATGTTTTTCCCAAAGAATAGGTAATTTTATTGCTAAACTATTTCTATATTCAATATAATAAAACCAATACAAAATAGGTTATAACCATATTAAAATGACTAAATATTTCACATTCCTATGTTAATATTTTTATAATGTCAATTTTATATCCATATGCTGCTGAATTTACATCATATGATGAATAATAATGTTGTTTGTCTGTATATGTTCCCAACCACAATTAAAGAGTGGTCTAATTTGTTTTTCAAGTGTTATATATATGGACGGTCATATAAATGGATTTAATGAATATATATGATATATATTAAATTAATATAATTATATATATATAATGTAGCTTACATTTTTTTTATATTCATGGAAATTTAATGCATTACATGGGCATATGTATAAACTACTCTCCCTATGAAGTTGTTTAATTAATTTTTGTCACTACCTTATATGAATTGTTATAATAGTGTATATCATGAAAACATGTGATGCATAAAAAATTATTGAGATTCATAGGTTTATAAAATAATGAAAAAGGTTCAATGATAAGAATTATTGAACCAAACCAAGCATGAGAAATAAAATAGTTAACACCTGAAGGTCAATTTTAAAGAAGAATTTTTAATAAATATGTAATTGGAGATTTTACAAGGATGATATATTATAATATAATTATCAATAGAGTCATTCAATAAATTTATATTAAATATAAATTTATTATGAATTAATATAACATCATTTATGAAGAATTATGGGACATAATGTAAGCATTTATATTATAATGGGTAGTACTTTTTTTAATTTTTTAATGCATTATAAGCGTAAATCCATAGAGTCGATTTTAGAAAGATGAAAAAAATGGATTTGGGGATCATTTATAGTTAGTATTTTTTATTATTCAATGTATAATGGTTGATTTATATGAAATATGACTCTTAAAACCTATTTATATTATTCTCATTTGGTTATTTATGTGGTTTCCATATTTCATTTTCATTCACAAATTTGTCTTATTTAAAATTCATAAGGAATTGTTTTCAATAAAATTCAACCTAATTTCATATCAGTTCAATTAAATTTTTTTTCCACATCCTTGTTCATTAATGTGTTATCAATAATGTTCTTTTCTTGGATACAATGATTTTGAAATTTCATTTTCTATCATATTTTACTTTGTTTTGAATGGTCTAAAATTGATTTTTATCATGTTTTTTAATAAGTTATTTATAAATTTTTAACCAATGTGTGATAGGAATATTTATTTTATCATTTACCTCACTCCATCATGACCGTTCTTCAATTTGAAACATCTTTAAAATTTTCCTTGGTTACATTAAAATAATATAATTTTATCAATATTTGTCAATTTTTTATATAAAATATTATAAATAGAAAATGGTATTTTTTTCTTGTTTTCAAATAATGTTTCAAATGATATTTTAATCGTTTTTTCATATATTTTATGCTTTTTTGTTTCTTATGCTTTACTGATGATATTATTTTACAATAGCATCAAAATTATTTCCATAGGTTCCCTATGATGATGATTTTTTAAGGATGAATCTATGAATCACATTTTCTTTTTATGAGTTAATTATTCCATGATGAATTAATGAATTTTTTATTATCTTATGGAACACATATAAATTGTTTTCATTTTTTGGAAGTACAATAACTATATATTCCTCCATTTAATTTGGTAAAGATTTATTTCACATGAGATAATATAAAAGTGGTTATTCAGTGAACCCATTCTATAAATGAAAAGACATTGTGCATTGAACCCAATCCATTATGGTAATTTATAAACTATATAATTATGGTATTTCTAGTGATCCTTGACTTATGATATTTTATATTAATCTTATGACTGTTCCAAAATCCATTAAACATATTCTTGTTCTTATAACTTTCTCCCATGGGTCGTGATTTTTTAATGACTATTCCTCATAAATTAGACTCATGTATTTTTAAATGATATATATATATATATATATATATCTACCATGACTAATTATTCTATATATTACTAAATGGTAATTATCGTCATTTGTTATGATCATTCCATCATATCATTATGTTTATCTTATTCTTGCACGAGATCATTAATTAAGAACTCCCATGTTTATCCTTAATGATCATATAAACTCACCACTACATATCCTTCCATTTCCTAGTGATATATATTTCATAAATTAAATAATTATATTATGTATCATTTTTTAAAATATAGTAAATCTTCAAGTTTATAGGTTGTGAATTTTTCAGTAATACATTTTATTATTATATAAAAATATTAAATATGCATTTATATTTTTATTGAGTAATGGGAATTATTATTATTGTATGGTATTTTTTTATAGATAATGGTTTAGAATGAATATGAGGATATAACATATCAAAAAATATGATTTACATACAATTATATTGGGTGTACATAATGTGTAATATATTGATATATAGGATTAATAATTTAGGGCATATTGATAATTATTTTCATGATTATATGATTGTCCCACTTTTTTTAAAAACATTTATATGTACACAATCCATTTTGGATTTAGTTACTAACTCGAACTGGGAATAATTTAGTTAAAAATGATTTTTTTGTAAACTGAATGATTTTCCCTTGAGAATCCAAACAGCCTGGGAGTTTTAATTCCAAATGATACTATTATTTTCGTGAAAAAATATAAATCCATGAATCTCTAAATAATTATAAATTATTGAAGGTTAGACAAATTATCTATTGATCACTATACATATAAAATGTACACCTTCTTTTAGTGGGTCCTCTAATACATTAGTTTCCACGTAATGGATTTGTACCAGTAAAAATAAATTTTTAATTCTCTATTGATAAAAGGATGAAATTTATTTCATGCATGTATATAATTTGTAAGGAATAAAAGATCAATGATGGGATATTATAATAAATATAAAGAAAGATGAATATATTAACTCTATGGAATGGGATTCATTTAAGAGTGAAATTTTTAGTAAGTAAATTCCTTGAAACAATTTAATGAAAATGGAACGGGAATTGCTAGAGAATAAGTAGAAAGTTGATGAATCAATTGGTAACTATAAAGAATGTTTTACAATATTTTTGAGGTATTATATTTATATCATCAACCCATGAATAAAAATTGATCAGTTCCATATTGGATTAAATCATTGTAACAAAAATGGGTTTGAAATAATGTTCTTTTGTAAATATGATGAAATAGTTTGATGTGGTCTCAAAGTATAAATAGAGTATTTAGATTTCAATCATTATAACAGTTTTGTTATGAATATAATGATTTATTTTTGAGAAAATTATGGAAATAAAATTCATCGATGAAATAAAATTAAAATTATGCAATATTATATGTATGGAGCATACATTGCCTAAATTATCACCAAGGTACTAGTAAATGTTTCAAGCGTTGAAATACGGTAATTGAGGGAGTGTACACCTAATTTGTTTAATGATGAGTGACAATAAAATGAACTAGGTGAAACCTCAACTTAATTCCCCACCCACACTCCAATTCTACAACTATAATTCTTATTGGGAATTGTAATAACAAGTGCATGAATATAATGGTTAATAAATAAAATTTTCTTTAAAAACATCTTAATAAATGATACAAAGGTAAATATTGTGAAATGAAAAATATATAAGTGGATCATGAGAACAAATTAGCGATAAACAAATTACCATATAATCCATAATTACAAATATCCTTTTTTATTTTGTTTCTACCTGCTATTTTATATTTCAATAATTTGATAAGTGAGTCACATAACCTCCTCAATTATTAGATGTTGAATTTACTATGAAACATTATACTCTTATTATGATCAAGTATGAAGTCTATATCTCCTCTCTGAAGGAATTTTAGAGGATCGAGAATCTTATAAGTCTTTTTATTCTCCATCTAATTTATTTTTATGTGAGTTGTTTTTTCATTTTCATTCAATATATAGATTACATATCAATTTCCTATGAAGGTAAGTAAAATTTAATATTCAAAATTTACCAAAGATTCCATATAGGTGAGATAATTATTATTAGATTATAATTTTATTTACATGCACTATATGGATACTATTACCCATTTGAGATGGGTATTTTTTTTAAATGATTTATGAAAAACACAACATTGAATATATGTATACTTTAAGAAATATGTCAACGTTTTTTCTAGGGATTTAAACAATACTTCGTATATTATGATGTTGAGTATTAAATAAATAAATAAACATGTGTTACACCTAAATTAAATGCTCCATATAAAATAAACCTAATTGAATTTCAGTAATTAGTGAAGAAAACCATGGAGAAACTTCGTGAGGGATTAATTTGACCTAATGTTTCACCATATGGTGCACCAGTTCTTTTTTAGGAATAATGATGGTCTAATGTGCCTTTTCATTGATCATATGAAACAATATTTCTGTAAAAAACATGTATCTTCTACCTTGTATTGATGATTTGTTTTATCAACTGCAAGAATCTCAATATATTTCAATCACTGAAATTTAACCCATTTACACTTCAGTAGATGTTTGTCCATCAAATAAAGTAGTATCATGTGTACTGTTTGTTTGTTCATATTATGCCAATGTGTTGTTTGATTCAGGATCTAAACACTCTCTCATTTCATAGAGGTTTTCTAGTATATTGGAAATTTCATTTCAAGATATGAATACGAAACCTATGGTAAAAACACCTAGTGGAAATGTTGTGACAAAAAGAAATTATAAGAACCTTCATGTATTTGTGTGCAGAAAGAATATACCTTCAAACCGTATAGTTTTTCCTCTAGTAGGGTTTGATGTTATTTTGGGTATGGATTAGATTTCTTTTTATCATGATAAGATTAACTGCAGAGCTAAAGGGTCTTTTTTAAAAAATATTTTCAGTTTGTGTACAAGAATCAACCCTTTGTTTTGATAATATATAAGGAAGCTAAGAAACTAGTAAAATATGGAAATGAGTTTTACCATTCACATATTTTTGAAAACAATGGATTTGTTCAGATTAATGATGTTCTAGTGGTAATTGAATACCTTGATGTTTTCCTGATGAATTTCCTGGTATTATACCAGATCGGGAAGTTGAATTTACTTTTGACTAAGTTCCTGGTGCTTAACCAATTTCAAAACCCCCTTATAGAATGGATCAAATTGAACTTTTAGATTTAAAGAAGCAATTGCAGGAGTTAATGGATAAAGGTATCATTCGACCTATCACATCACCATGGGGTGCTCCCATATTGTTTATTAAAATTAAAGATGGTTAAATGAGACTTTTCATTGATTATAGATCATTGAATAACATCATTGTTAAGAACAAGTATCATTTGCCTCATATGGATGACTATTTTTTATCAGCTCCATGGAGCATAGTATTTTTTGATGATTGATATGTGGTCGGGGTACCATATGTTGAAATTAAAAAAAGCATACATTCTAAAGACCGAATTTTGTACTAGATATGGTCATTATTAATTTGTAGTTATACCTTTTGTTTTAACCAATTCACGTGCTATATTCATGGATCTTATGGATAGAATTCTCTGTGAGTTTTTGGATAGGTTTTTGGTTGTGTTCATTGATGATATTTTGGTTTATTCTAAAAGTATATAGGAGCATGAAA
The DNA here is from genome assembly GCA_963277665.1 of Viscum album. Taxonomy (NCBI): domain Eukaryota; kingdom Viridiplantae; phylum Streptophyta; class Magnoliopsida; order Santalales; family Viscaceae; genus Viscum; species Viscum album. Next base: position 1,690,703,672 of record OY728119.1, read on the forward strand.
GTCATTTAAGGGTTGTCTTACAAACTTTAAAAGAAAAGAAACTATTTGGGAAGTTCAGAAAGTGTGAATTTTGGTTACTGAAAATTACTTTCACTGGTCACATTATTTCAAAAAATGGCATAACTGTTGATCCTTCTATAACAAAAAGTCGTCGAATAATGGCCAAGTCCCACAAATATAACTGAGATTCATATTTTTCTTGGTTTGGTAGGTTATCACCAGAGGTTTGTTGAAACTTTTTCATGGTTATCTATTCCAGAGACTAAGTTAACTTGAAATGGTGTTTTTTTCATTTTGACAAAAGAATGTGATGATGGTTTTTCGGAATTGAAAACATGATTGGTGAATGCCTCCGTTTTGGAACTACCTTCCAGAAATGGTGAGTTTGTTAGTTATAGTGATGATTCATGGAAAGGACTTGGTTGGGTCCTTATGTAGAATGATCAGGTAATTTCTTATGTTTCACATCAGTTGAAACCTCATGAGTTAAATTACCCTACACATGATTATAGAATTAGCTGAGTCTGTTTTTTCTTTTAAAATATGGACGCATCATTTGTATGGAGTAAAATTCTAAATTTATACTAACTATAAAAGTTTGAAGTATATATTCACTCATAAATAATTGAACATGAGATAGAGGAGATGGTTGGAATTAATCAAGGATTATGATTGCACAATAATTTATCCTCAGGGAAAAGAAAATAAAGTAGAAAATTCTTCGATTCAAAAATGTAATGCATCATTAGCAAAGATATATTTGTAATGATATCCTTTGGTTTTTTATTAGATAAACATTGGCATAGAAGTTTTTGGTGTATTAAATTCTTTTATTTAATTTCAGGTGTCAGTGAAATCATCTCTATCAGACAGAATTACGCATGAATAGAAGAAAGATAGTGAGTTACAGAAAAAGATAGAGTTGGTTCAGAATGGTAACTTTCCTGAATTTAATGTTGATAATGATTGTGTTTTGAGGTTTGCGAAGAGATTATGTGTGCATTCTGATTCATAGTTGAATAATGAGTTGTTATATGAAGCTCATAGTTCTCCGTTTTCAGTTCATCCTGGAAGTACAATGATGTACATAGATCATCGAGAGTATTACTAGTGGGATGGAATGAAAATAGAAATTTCTGATTTTACGATGATGTGCTTGACTTGTTAGCGGGTTAAAGAAGAGCGCCAATTATCGAAAGAGATGCTTCAGTCTTAACTGGTGCTAGAGTGGAAATGGGAAAATATATCCATGGACTTCGTTGCGGGATTACCGAAGATATCTCGTGGTGATAATGTATCTATGATATTATTTAATGGTTGACTAAATCCACTCATTTTATTCCTATTTGAGATACTTTTTCTCTAGATCAACTTTCTCGGTTGTATGATAAAGAGATAGTCAGGTTACATGGTTTTCCCCTCTCTATTGTAACTGATCAAGATCTCGGGTTTTCTTCTATCTTTGGAATGCCCTTCAGAAGTCATTGGGTACTGAAATAAATTTTAGTACAGATTTTCATCTGAAATTAAATGGGTAGTCATAATGAACAAATCAGACCTTGGAGGATATTCAATGTCCTTGGTCACTAGATTACTAGGGGAGTTGGGACCAATATCATTCTTTGTTTGAATTTGTATATAATAATAGTTTTCATTCTAGTATACTATGGATCCAATTGAGGTATTATATGGAAATCATTGTTGAACACCAGCTATTTGGGCTGAAGTGGGTTAAAGAAAGCTGATGGGCCCAAAATTGATAGAAGAGATGGCAGAAAAGGATCAGTTCATTCAGAAGCACATGAGAATAGCTCAGAGCAAACATACAATTTAAGCGGATAATCCGATGAAGGATCTCTCTTTTGAGTTTGGTGATCATGTCTTTCTCAAAGCTTCTCCATGGAAAACTGTGACGCTTTTTTGTAAGAAGAGAATGTTGAGTCCAAGGTTCATTGGACCTTATGAAATCCTGGAGAATGTTGGATCAGTTGCATAGAGAGTGGATTCACCTCCATGTTTATCCCAGGTACACAATGTTTTTCATTCTTCAATGTAGATAAAGTATATTCTAGATTCAACCCATGTTTTAAGTCCAGAGGTTGTTCAGTTGGAAGAGAATATCTCTTATGAGGAACAACTAGTCCAGATTCTTGATCGTAGAGAGAAAGTGTTGTAAAATAAGGTAATTCACCAGGTAAAGTTTTTGTGAAAAAACAATATGGGTGAAGAGGCAATGTGGGAATCTTAAAATTATATGAGGGATAAATACCCCCACTTATTTGATAAGTGAATAAAAATTGCGTGGATGCAATTTCCAAAAGGGGAGAAGGATGTAACATCCCAGGTAAATAAAGAAAAATATATTTTCCATAATTATTCATATTTGTGAATTAAATATTAATTTTACTTTAAATGGGTTTCTATGTTCGATGGCGTACCCGATATTCAATAATGGGTTTCTTTGAAATCTTATGTTGCACACTAATAATAAAATAATATTATTTTAAATTGTAGTTAATGTCATGATGTTTTATTAGAGAGAATGAATAGAACTAACTACAATATGATTATAAATTTTTTTAAATGTTTTTACACTTATCCAATAAAATTTAGAGGCTTAAAATTTTAATGAATCTAATTTTAAGCATAATTTACATTAAAAGGATAATTTACCACTTTTTGATGGTGAACCCTCTTTAAATAAAGTTTTGGTCGCATTTATATGTTCTATTTGACAAATAAAATTATTTTTTAGATTCTGGGCAACAAAATTTACTTTGGGTAAATTATTTGGTATTTTTTTGACAAAATTCATTTTTTTGAATAGTGAAAAATAGACTATTTTTAATTGAAAAGTGAATTTTAATATAATATATTTTTATAGATATATTATATTTTTAATTGGTTTTAAAGTGTAATTATATTACGTTTTTTACCATTTAATCCAATTCTAGTCATTGGAATTAATTTTACTTTGAAATTTGACACAAACATGTATCAATATTTTGATTGTTATTATTTCTTAAAAACACGCTATTTGTTTAAATAATAGAAATTAATTTTAAATTAATTAATGAAACTTAAATTTTTTTAATTTGGTAAAATAGACCTCATTTTTGAATCTGGAATATCAAAAAAATATTAGGCTGAATTTTTTGTAGTTTTTTGAAAAACATCAATTTTTGATTAATAGTGAAATCACTATGTAGTAGTTAAAAAAACTAACTTCTTCATTTAAATGAAATTTTATTACTTTTTTTAATTGAATTTTAAAAATCTAACATACATGGTTGTCATTATTAAGTGATGTGGTTCAATAAGATGAAAATAATTTTTGGTGAATAGTAACTTTTGACTTTTATTTACCGCTGTTAAAGGTAAACAGGGTAATTAAAGGTTAAAAAATATTATAATAATATGAAATTACTCTAGAATTTGTCCTAAACGTATTTTTTGAGTCATTTACAACTATTGGAATCTTGGGGTCCATTTTGGGACCCCATGGAGCCACTTGGGAGTGATAATGACGATTTATTTTAATTAACTTAAAGGCAAAAATAACATAAACAAATATCTTTTAGTAAATTAAATTTCACATAAGGTTATATAAGTTATATTTTAGACTATAAATATTATTCAGAAAGCTAAAAATATTTCTTGAATTATGGTATTTTTTTAATAATTTTTAGATATCATATATATTAAATTATTTAGGACACAATAATGATGTTGTCTTTACCTCATTAATAAATGATTTAAATAAATAAGATTATAAATATTAAAATAATATCCAAAACTTGTCCAATTCATATTGGATATTTTTTTTTTCAACCATGAGTAATCATATCTTTGACTTTAATTAATTTTTTACCCTTATAAACTGAATATCATTATATAATAAAAAATCACACTTTCCTAAAGAGCCCCACCTCCCCCTTATAAAAATCCCTCACTTCTATCCCATTACTCGCACCACTAAATACCCTTGTCCCATAAAACCCATTCCAAAATAATCTCTCAATATCCCTCTCCTTCTCATAGAAGCCCTAGCTTTGGAAAAAGGCACTTCAAGAAGTCTTTTTGCTTCAAACCCAAGTGAGTTAACCAAATTAAAGGTAATGGATTCTCTAAAAATATTTTATTTTATTTTACTTCTACCACCCCTAAACTATTTTTATTACTTTATTTTACGACTACACCATTACACTAAATATACTATGATGTTTTTTTAGAATGATTCGAACTACACTTACACACACCTCCATCTAATGGGTGAAGAACATATTGTTTCCATGAATGGAAAACTAACGCCTCATGAAACGATGATTGTTCAATCATCTCCAACCTCCTCTCATGGTGGCCATAAAGATGATACTATATTTATATATTATATTTATTATGTTTATGTTTTCTAATTTCTTATGTATTTTTCTTTTATAGCATACCTTTATGGTTTCCATTTTGGGTAAACACGATAATTTCCTTTGAGGAAGTGCAGACGACCACCCCCTCAAAGTGATATGACTCTTTAATGCCATATATGTGAAGTATAAAGGAAAGTTTTAATTATATTATATATGATATTATACGGGAATTATAATATACCTATGCATCATTATGTTTTAATTCCATTAAAATAAGAAATATAAATGAAAGTAGTGTTCATGCGTACGTACAACTTATTGTCTCCATGAACGGTACATTTCATTTCTTATCTCCAAATGTTATGTACTCTTATAAATACATGTATATACTAGAAATATATGATATATATGACATATAAATCATGAATATAATTCTGTATATAATGAAAATTTGACCAAGTTAACAACTTGTAATTATAAGAAGTCTATTTTTGACTCATGTACCAAATATCAACAAAACGAATGTTATTAACTTAAATGATTACATAATGTTTATAACAAGTTAATAAGTGATATAATAGTAATAATAAACTTGAAAAAGGTTCTTAAGAAAGTAAAAATTAACTTTAGTTTATTATTCTGGATATTAAAGAGCAAATGGGTCAAGTCGGACAAGAGCTAGGGGACTTCATCTCAATCTCCTTTCATTGAGGAATATTTTGTTTTAATACATGATTTTATATTATATGCATTATAAAAACTTTATAATTTTACTTTTATTCAAAAGTAATATTTTCTCGACGAAGCTTTCTACTAAATGACCAAAAAGAATTTTTCTTTTTATCGTACCCGGTGACAACGACCTTTCCGCCACCGCGTGTATTATTTGATCTTTTGGCTTCCTTGACAAGCCATAATGTTTTTAATAGGAAAATAAATACCATATACTCCATTATGTATTTTGGTACTAAAAATGGTTTTTATAATGGATTTTTTATGTTAGTATATTTATATGATATATTTTGATTGAAATGTGGAAATGTTACCTTTCTTTTATGTTTTTTTATGTGTTAAGAATATTTTCTGGTTCTTGGGCATTGTTTACATATATGGGTGGTTCCGTGATAAACCTATGGCTAGTGAATCCAAAATATCTCTCCAATGCATTGGGTTACGTGATGGAGGTAAACATGAATGTTTCTCCTAAGAGATTTAGGGAATATACTGTGATTTTTATTCTAAATGTAACTCCCTACATAGCGGTGATAGCTAAAATGTATGTATGATATTAATGCCACAAGTTACCTTTATGATTTAGGTTTTCTCTGTTTTATTCATAAATATTATGATTTCATGACGTATGTTAATGATCTTATGTTATGTACGCAATGATGAACTAATGTTTTATTTCTTTGTTTTATAAACCATACTGAGTATTTTATGCTTAACCAATATTTGAAATGTTTTTCACAAGACGTAAAGATAAATAAGGTCCAAGATGGGATCAAGTAAATTTAATGCTATCTAAAACATGGGACTAGACATGACTCTTTTTCTCAAGAGTTTTTACTTTATGAAAAAATAGAAACTGAGTAGAAGTGTCTACCTTGTAATTTTTGAGATGTAATGTAATCATTATGGCCTAATTCTCTAAAACTCTAAACCTAAAAAGATTCTCAATGTGAATTATTCATTTAATTCAAGATTATGTAATGTTTAAGGCTAGGTCCTTATAAATCCACTTTTCAAGAATTCAGTACATTGGGATTCTTCCCTTAAGCATTCCAAATTATGTTAATGTTTCATTCCTAGGTTTGGATAGTGGTTTCATTTGACTAAGGCCTCATTATTAATGATCACTATTGTAGTAGGAAGTGGTTCATTACAATGGAATGTCAAGACAAATGATGAGTCATGAGGTCATGAAATGGAAATAGAGTAATGTGACCAGGTCTTAAAAGACATCCAATAGAGTTTCTCTGAATGTGATGACCCATTCTCCCCTACCTTCTTCCCTGTGATAATTCAAGTCTTTTAGAAAGGTAGTTCAGTGGTTTTTATATAAAAGGGAGTTTTGTATCACCACACCTCTAAAAAAGATAAGGTTGTGTATTGGTTATGAGGCTTTCGAGGGTCCTACTAATGGTTCAGGGCCTTCCCGTAGATTACAGAATACATATTAAGAAGTTCTCATGACCTCATTAGTATCACCTGATCATATTCCACTACCACTATTGAGATCATATCAATTTCATATTGTGAATAATGGGAAATTAAAATCATCCCATCATCAACATCTTTTCAAAATGACATCATGTGATCCAAATTATCATCTCATGATTTCTTCGTCAGAGAATGTCACATAAAAAGGAGTGATCACAAATATCTTCTTCTGTGGACATTACATTGTAAGCACATCACATAATGTTATATAGGTATCATAATAAAATATACCCATAGGGTTCACATCATTCAAAATTATTTTATAGAAACAAGTATTTATTTATAAAAACATATTCATGAAATAGAAGGATTTCATTCTTTTAGATTATATTATGGATTCATCCCCTTGACATGTCTATCAGACATGGATATATCAATGAATCTGTAATGTTGATGTTGAGAACCATAATAGACCCTCCATGGGAGATATAATACCACACATTGAATATTCTATGTCTTTGATTAACTATAATATATTTTTATGTCACATTAATAACATTTTTAATGTGGGAATAATAGAGTGTGTAGTAGGAATACCATACTAAAAATAAAAATAGCTTGCATCAAATTAATAAACACCTTCTCATTCTACTACTCAGTTAAAGGTATCACGGTACACACCTAACTATTACAATAATTTCATTATTTATGAGCCAACCACACTCAAATTACTATTTTTGTTACTCTTATCCCTCTATGTATGTTCATGTGCCTACACACACCCCAACCGCAATGTCTAGTAGGTTGTGTTTGCTATAAGTAATAGTTGAGTCAAGTCACACATCTACTAGGTTGAGTTATATTGTTGGAAAACCAGGGATGAGAACTTTTTAAAAAATAATAACCATAATACTTAGAACATATTCTAACTAATATGTGTGCTAAAATTATAACGTGAAACAAGCCATTCATTCCAAAAATTCCAATTTCAATATTAAAAGAAATATTATCAAAATCCTTCTTACAATCAGTAAATTTTTCATTCATGGGATTCATAATATTATTTAATATCACTCCCCATATCCTTTATGCTTCAAATAATTTTTTAAGGGTTTAAGACTTCACGAATATCCTAGAGATAATTGAATAACACACATTTTATAGTGCCAAAAAATGAAAAAGGAATACACTTTCTCTTTGGGATTATTTTCTAAGGGTAATATATGAGAAATGCTTTTATAAAAGGGATTATTTAAAAGAAGTTGATAATTATATTATAGAATGAAATTCAATAAACCATGATGAAAATAATAAAAATATACATTATTAATGATATATAATTGAACTTCGGGTCATTATACATGGTAAGACTTCATACAAAGTACGGGCTAAAGGAAGAGTCAATAAATATTCTCTAAGGAAATAAATAGGTTATAAATGAATATATTTAAAAAGTTAGTGTTCCTTGGTGGGAGAAAATGTGACTAAAATTTTCTCCAATGAAATTGGGAATATTAGTACATTCTATTATGTAACACCCCAACCCCTCTAGGATGGAGCCGGTGAATTACGTGTGATATTGGCATAGTTAGAAGGAATGAAAATCCCTAAGGAACGATCAGTTTAGTAACCTTGAAAAAAAACTAGATATATAGATTTAACTCAAATTACATTGGAAAGGGTTACAAAATACAATATATAACAAAAAACTCAAAACTTCATCCATAGGAACTCAAAAGAAGACCTTCTCTTCATCAGCTGTTGAAGGAAGACAATTAAATGGGGTGAGCTCAAAAGCTCAGTAAAGGTTACAAATAGCAGAAGCATGAGTAAAATAATAAGTGAATCACAATCAATCTCACATAATCAATATGGAATAGTGAATAAATGAACAACTAATTCCATTAATAAACTGAAAATGAAACTTCATCCATAAATTTTGTTATAGTGAAAACCTCATAGACAATAATAATAACTGATAATGAATAAAGATAATGCTTATTAATTGTATTTCATGTATCTGACACATGAAACCATAATACCATAAAAATGGTTTAGTTCTGTGGGTAGAAACCCGTCTGATTTTTGGAAACAAACTCGAAGGGCTTGTCGCCAAACTGTTTTGTCTCATGAGACCTACCGATGCATCATGGGCCTATAGAGGGCCTCACCCACCAAAAAATTTCCAAATAATTATTTATATATTGATTCAATACAAGAGAAATATGCCCTTTCAATATCCGTATAGAGTAGAGTATACAGATTCATCAATATTTCCATAATTAAAATAACTTTCTAAATAATCGACATATGTAAAATGGTATATGATTTAGACAAAAAACATATCCATGACATGATATTATGGATAATTAATATAAATATCATTTCAAATGAAAATTGATCATAAATGGGAAGTAGGTGGACCACATAAGTATTATTAGGTGCACAATACAAAGATAGTCACAACGAAAACGGTAGCTGAGACAAAGTCCCTTACCACAATGTAATCGATAGAACTGTATGAACAAAACTTAATAACCATCATGTGAATCATTTAATAACATGAATATAAACATAATAATTTTATTATATATCAAATGGATGTACACATATACCAAATATAAGGAATAATTAGAGAACAGTGGAAATCTCACAGAAATGAAAGTGAGATGAGAAACACCTTACCTTATGCTCAAGTGTGTTCTTCATTTGTTTTAATGACCTGAATAATAAAATTTATCATCATTAATTAATATTTCCAGAACCTCCTATACATTTAATTTATTTATTAAAACCTTATTAGGTTCATTCATGGAATTTTCTATTGGTTCAATTGGTTCAGTATTCATGTTTTGGAACAATTTTCTCCCTTGATTTTCTTGGTTCTTTACTTATTTCCATGAATGGAAGTTCATTTGAAACATGGTAAAACATCCAGAATTGTCAATACATGTTATTAATGAAATTATGGAGATATAAATTATCATATAATAATTTTGAGTTATATACCATGATGATGATTCATTAGTTAAAACATTAATTATGTTTGTTTAGATCTTTTTATTGGTTCTTTGATAATAACAACCTCATTTTGTCTTATAAATTAGAACCATGAGTGAAAATGAATTACATAACAATGGGTGAGTCATATAAAATATATTATAACCTATTTAAACCATATAAATGGTTTCATTACCAGAATTTAATGAATTATTGCAAATTTAAATCACATCATCCACGATGTCGGTAATTCGACACATCACAGACAATGTTATTAATTCCTTTGAACAAGTGGGGAAAAGAAGAAGATTGAGGATGAATTTCTCATGAAAATGGAACATACAGTATATACAAGATTCTAGGGATTTCATTCCTATTTTGTAAGAATATATTAGGAAATAATAAATAAAGAACTCAAAATAAAAGAATAATTTCGAAATTGCTTACAAAAATTTGGCAGCTTAACGGGTACGCAACATGGTTTTAGATAATATTAAAAATAGAGGGGACAAGGGTAACATATCCATAAATAAAACATAGTATAGACTAGATAATGAATAAGAAGAAAAATAAGATCATGGTATGGAATCTTGAATGATATACCACATAAAAGAGAACATGAAAGGAAAATAGAAAGAAATTGAGAATTTTCTTACCTTGTAGAGTAACCCTTAGAACATGAAGGTTGGGACCTTGGGGTCTTGAGGAAACCTTGGGAGGACTACTATGATGGTAAGTAGTCCAGAACATCATTGAGGGAGAATTGGAAATGAATTAAATGAACAGAAGAGCTGGTATTTTTAGGAAAAGTGAGGGATTATTGTAATAATTTTCAAGGGACACCTCATGAGTGGTTTTTGCAAAACCATGGGCGTTCCCATGGTATTTCCCCATGGTATAGGCCAATTGGGACACCTCACATCTTATTTAACTATTCAAAAGTCAACCAGATTGATGAAATCATTATTATATCATTAATGATGTCATTAACACACTGAAACGAAAAACTATATTCTTTACTATTCACTGAAAAATCAACTGTTTCAGAAAAATTCCCAAAATTCACCCTAAACATTTATTGACATGTAGATATAAAAAGTGAAATCAAATTTTCAAAAAAAACTCTAAATATTATTAATTTAATTTTTAAATAAGGTCACAGTAAATTCAAAAAATAACAATCTTGAAGTGCAACTAGTTTTATTTCTCATTGAAAAACTAGTTAAGATATCAATATCTTATTTACATAAAAAAATAAAATATTAATATTATTTACTATTCATAAGGATATGTTACTATTCATATTACTATTCATATGGGTATGTTATTATTTACAAAAAATGAAGTTTGTTCTATCAGACTCCAAAGGACTTACTGAAGACAACTCTAGATGACCATTTTTGAGAAATTCAAAATATAGAATTGATGAATTTTTGTTTAATGGATAGGTTTTAACTATCTCCTAAATGACCTAGTGTTGTTTCAACGGAACACAATGATGAATAGAATGTAACTCAGTGATGAATAGAGAAACATATCATAAAATGTTTGGGGTACAACATTATTCCCTCCTTCGAAAAATTTCTTCCTCGAAATTTACAAAATATTACCTATAAAGATTTGGGTATATTTAACATAAGCTCCTTAGTCTCTCATGTTGCTTACTCCATCTTAGGGTTCCTCCATAGAACCTTTACCGGACGAGTCGTCTGATTTCTCAATACTTGTTCTCTAATATCAAGAATCTTGATAGGCTCTTCACAATAAGATAGATATGGATCAAGTTATACTTCTTCATAAGTGAGTACATGTGTTGGTTCTGGCATGTACTTTCTTAACATTGACATGTGGAACTAATTGTGATCCTTGGAGAGACTTGGAAGCATTTCCAAACAGTAAGCTATGGCTCCAATTCGGTCTAGAATTTCAAAAGGTCTGATGTACCTAGGACTTAACTTTCCCATCATACAGAAATGCATAATACCCTTCCATGGAGATACCTTTAAGAAAAGGTGATCACCTTCTTGAAACTCCAAATCCTTCCTTCGGTTATATTCATAGCTATTTTTCCTACTTTGAGCTATTTTGATATGGTTATGGATATTCTTCACCTTCTCCATTGTTTCTTCACCAAGTTCTGGGCCCACGATATTTATTTCACCAACATCATCCCAGCAAGTTGGTGTACGACATCTTCTCCCATAAAATGTTTCATAGGGTGCCATCTGAATACTTGAATGGAAGTTATTGTTGTAGGAAAATTCTACAAGAGGTAAATACTAATCCCACATGCCTTAAAAATAAAGTGAACAATACCTCAACATGTCTTCCAATGTTTGAATAGTCCGTTCTGATTGTCCATCAGTTTGTCGGTGGTAGGAAGTGTAAGAACCTGGTCCTTATATTTGAGGTACGGGCTTTTTATTTTCTCTTTTCCTTAAGTGTTTTCAGATAAAATATGGAAAATGTGGAAAAATCCTAATTTTTGGAACTACACGCCGTGTACATTTCCACACACCGTGTACTTTTGGCCGTGTGGGATTGGTACATGGGGAGTGTAACCATGTCGGTGGTGAAGGGTGTAGGAACCGACTACACGTCGTGTAGTGGTACCTTACATGCTGTGTAGTCAGTTGGCATCCCTAAACAGTAAGGCGGTGGAGTAGCCGCCAGTTGGCCGATAGTACACACCGTGTACTCAGGAGTACATGTCGTGTAATCATGTCGACGAATGAAAAATGTGGCGGTGTCACCAGAGGAACAACTAAATGATGGGAGTACACGCTGTGTACTTGGAAGTACACACCGTTTACTTTGTTTTTTCGGCTTAGAATAGGCAGTAGACTCCTCATTTGGAAGAGGAGGCATTTGAGCCATTTTGGAGCCAGAGGAGGAGGCTGAACCTTTGAATATTCGTCGAGTGTTCGTCTGGAATCTGATTCTGCCTTGGACGATCTCACTAGAACCGTGCGGGTATTCCCTCTCCTCTCCCGGTATGGTTCCTACCAATTCTTACCCAAATAGAAGTTATTTACGTTTGAATGGGTTTTCTTCTTTTTCAGATCTACTTCATTCTTGGGCGTTTCTTGGATCTGTGTTCCTGTATAACGCTCCTTGGAATATAAGGTAGGTGGCTTGGTGTAAATTTCCAACTGTCGTGCGTTTTTGTGCGTTTTTGTGCCACGAACCCATGTTGGGGTGTCGTGTGGCTAAGTCCATTACTATATTTAATTCCTAGAATTTTATACGTGATTAAATTGTGGTAATAAAATGCTGGTTGGGATCGTTGCTTGGATCCGGAACCACCCCAAGGGTGGGTTCCACTGTTTAGCCATTTTTTCAGGATACCCGAGGGTATGCCTTTAAAGTAGTAATTGTATAATTTCCTTGAGAGTAATTGCTTGTTTACTTCATTTTGACAGTTTGGGCATGGCCCGGTTACCTGTTAGCCTGAGGGCGTTGTTGTGATTAGCTTGTGTGCACTACACTATTTAGCCTGTGGGCTGTAGTTATTTCGGCATGAGGGAAACTTCTTCCGTTCCTGTGGGCAGCTGATTCTGTGCCTATGGGCAAAACTACCTACGCCTGAGGGAATACTCGTTTATTCCTGAGGGAATATTCTTGTGTTGGATACTCATTACTCGAGGGTATGAGTTTACGTGTCTGAGGACACTAATTGTTTACTAGAAATTCACTGTGGTGATTTCTTATATTAAATGGATTAAATGAATATTTAAAATGGAAATATAACTGATAGTTTGTTACTTTTGAGTACTTCATACTTTATTTCATTTTACCACTGGACACTACTGTTTCATGTTAGCACGCAGTTGGGCACGAGCCTTTGGTGGGTGCCTACTGAGATATATTTCTCACACCCTATTTGGGCCATGCTTTTCAGCCCAAATAGATTACATTTCCGCAGGTGTAGATAGGGGAAAGAGTCCATGTACATGTACTTGGCTGTTGTAGAGGAGTAGGAGGGCATGGGACCGATCCTAGGCTCACGATGCCGATGCCAACTATTTTTCTTGTTTTGTTGTACTCTATATTTTATTTTACTGTCTTGATGTATAACATGTTCTGGCTGTTTTCTTAGAACTTGTGACATGTCGAATCTTTTATATATTGTTGTTTATATCATCTGTAGTTGATTATTTTAGTTGTGTATGTTTTACTACTTCTGTTGTCGTTGCATGTTTTATTTCAATTCTACTGCGCTACACTTTGACAAATGATGGCATAGTTTCCCCACTATCAGACTTGGGCCCTTGCTGCTAGTCGGCAGCCTCTAGCGTTTGGGGAAATGCGCTTGAGGTCATGTGGCGAACCAGGTTTGGGGCACCCTTTGAGTGGTGCCCTGGTCTGGGACGTCACAAAGTGTTATCAGAGGGGTTCTTTTCTTTGATTTACTATTTGGAGCCGTAGTCGGGGATAAGACGAACGGTAGTTGGTAATAAGCTGTGCTCGGGCATAGCTGACCCGTATACAGAGAAAAGCCAGTCTACCGTGTATTTTACAATTCTTTTGATTTTTTAAATTTTATAGTTGGTATGTTTTCACTGTTGGGTGACACACCTTGAGATTGTGTAGTTTATATTTTATCTATGGGTTATTTTTAGTTGCAACCCGATGAGATGAGGGTATATCGTCTCATGCATCATATATGCACATGCTAGAAGTCACATGCCATGCAGAGTTTACATGCCATGTAGGTGCATTAGAAATAACATGTTGTCGTGATAGTTATTGTGTTAGAGAAGCATGCTGTTGTGATATCTGCTTGATAAACATTCATGCTCTGTGATTGGGTATTCTTTGTCTGTGCTTGTTTATAGAATAGACGCCAAACTTTGGTTTTTGGGGAGTATGGGCCCCCATTGACCGGAATTTGGTGGATCATTTATTTTTTATTAGTTATAACACATATAAGGTGTCAAACATTGATTTGTGGGGAGTATGGTCCCCCACAGGTCGTAATTTGACACTTAGGTGTTGGTTTCAGTATTTTCTGGGTTTCGGGAAAGTTTCTGAGGCATACTGTCTGGAAACCCAGTATACATGACATGTAGTATTTTTATACATTCCACGTATGTTCTTATGTTCGGGAAGAAAAATGAACTTTTTAAGTACATGTCGTGTACTCTGAGTACACACCGTGTAGTCTCTTCCCGTGTCACAAACCGCGTGGGCAGTGACACGAGGAAGGGAAGAGCATGGGATGAACACGCCATGTAGCTTTTTTACACACCGTGTAGGGTGACCCGGAGTCCGTCCGAGTAACTAAAAACATGGTTCGGTGAACTCCTTGGCAGAACACGCTATGTCAATGATGGACACGTCGTGTAGTGTGACCTGGGGACTCACCATGTAACTAACAACACGGGCTGGTGTCACCTCTCCCTGAACACGCCGTGTACCTTTGGGACAAGTCGTGTAGTCTTGTCCGAGGACAGACCGTGTGGTGTTATTCGTGTGGCTGGGAAATGGGGTGGTTTACACGCCGTGTGTGGGTGTAACACGCCGTGTAGTTGTAATCCGAATATTCGCCCGTGTCACAGACGACACGGGCAGTTGGAAAATAACACTGTACATGCCGTGTAGATATTATACACACAATGTAGTTTTTGTTCAGCGACTGTCGTGTGGCTTAGCCATGTATAAGGACCCGGGCAGGGGAAGAGAAGTCAAGTACACACTGTGTAGTCAGTGTACACGCCGTGTAGTCTTGTTTTGAAAATTTTTAAATGCATTCTTCCTCTTGCCACCTAGACGACCGTAGATTTGTTCGCCATGAGAGCAGCGGCGATTATACTCCAGAGATGGTGGGACATGGGCTACCAGTTGATCCTCCAGAAGAGCCAGATGCGGCGCCAACTGCGATATCAGACACAGGCACATAGGTGAAGTTCCGTGAGGGTTTTATGTGGTTCATGGAGACCTTTCAGGGAGCACCGCAGGCTTCCACATCTATGGATGAGCTGACACGGGTCTTTCAGCAGCAGCATCCGCCTATGTTTTCAGGGGATGGCGAACCACAGGCTACAGAGTCTTGGATATGATAGATGTAGACTATTTTCGAGCATCTTGAGATGCCTCCAGGGTGGAGGGTCAAGATCGCGACTTACATGCTGTGTGATTCCACCAAGAGGTGGTGGGATGTTACCACACAGTCAGACCATCACAGAGACATGGCGTGGGAAGATTTTCAAGCAGTCTTCTATGACTTCTTCTTTCCTAATATGATGAGGGAAGATAGAGCTCAAGATTTCATGAATCTGCAGCAGTGCGCAATGTTGGTGATGGACTATTCTGCTCGTTTTACGGAGCTTCAGCGTTTTGTACCCGTTCTAGTGGGTGATGAGACGCTGAGAGCTATACGTTTTGAGGATGGTCTTCGTTATGACATACGGGCACTGGTGAATGTTTTCAGGTTGCCTTCAGTACATTATATTTTGAACCAGATGCTAATTACAATGAGGAACATGTGGGAATCGAGTGGTGTGGGCCAGGGCGGTTCAGCACCAGTTACTGGTACTATTTCTATTGGAAAGAGGAAGAGACAGATTGAATTCTCTCAGGGTGGTAGTACCAGTCAGAAGAATACTTCAGGTGTCCAGTTTATAGGCTACCAGTGTTGTAGAGAGGGGCACAAGAGGTCGTAGTGTCCACGATACCTAGTGGAGTGTCGAGCTTGCGGCACGATGGGTCATCTGCAGCGCTTTTTTAGGGCGTTTACACCAGTGGCTAGTGGGAGGGGTTCTGTGCAGACTCCATGTGTGGGAGCAGGACCAGTGCCTTCTTACCAGTCAGGGAACTGGAATACGTCAGGGTGTGCAGGCAGAGATGGTGGTTGTGGCCGTGGTAGCCAGACTCCAGGATCTCAGAGGTAGCAGGGCGGGACAGCTTAGGGTAGACAGTCTGTGTCGCAGGGTCGTGGCACTGGGCAGGCATATGCAGTGTAACGGACCCAGAAAGAGTAGGATCCCGGACCTTCTATAGTCAGAGGTACTATTCCACTAGCTTATTCCTTATCTTCAGTGCTTTTTGATATGGGCTATATACATAGTTTCATATCTGTACCTGTTGTGGAGAGCCTTGGGCTCGATGTTTCTTCTTCTTCCGATATCATGACGCTAGACACTCCATTGGGGACTATGACGGCTGGTCTGTGTCGGTGCAAGGAGTGCCCCCTTGAGGTTGGTGGGTGTCACTTCTTTTGGGACCTCTATGTCTTGGAGATGACGAGCTACGATGTCATTCCCGGGATGGACTGGATGGTTACCTTTCGTGTAGATACCCGAAGCTTGACGTACATTGACATTAGATTACATTTGTGGAATAGTTAGTACATAACAAAAACACACACACAACGACCGTAATAGTTTAGTGTCTTTGGAAACTCTGAATATAATCTTCTAATCATGGTGAAAGATATTCAACATCTCCCATAAAGATCTTCCCTTTTTTTTATACCTAAAACATTTCTTTATATCCTGGTGAAAAGAAAACATAAAAGGATGAGCTGAAATGCTCAGTAAGGGTAAACAAAAGAAATATCAAGCACATCATATACATAAGCACAAAACATTTTGGAAATCTTATCCTGCAAAAGAGAGCATAATTTCATAACATGGGATAAATCATAGTAGTGAAATGAAATCCCAATAACCATAACTTAAAACATGAAACATTGTGGAATACACACATAATCATAGAGAATCATTTCTTATTAGTCAAGACTCATTGCCAAGACTATCTTAGTGGACAAAGTCCATTTCTGAACTGAGTCACCCTCGTTTCAGTCCTGTTTCACTGAACCGGTATAACCTACCATTCCAGCCATGTCTATCTCATGAGATATAAAATCTTTACCCAATGCATTGGAGGGAGATATAGGTCCCACCCATCTCATAATGATACCATTCTTATGTGTGCCACAAAATCATAAACCATACATCATAGCATAACCCATGAAATAAAAATGGGAATCTTAAACATCTTGAAATCATAAAACAATTCATATAAGATAAAGGAATTAATAAAAATAATTCCATCACAACATAATCAAATCAATGTAATAATAGGGATAGAAACAGAACCCTTTATTATCTTAAATGGAAAATAATTTTGATAAAACACTTGAACTCCATTCTTGAGGAAAATATCCTTTATTCTTCAAAAACACTTTTCCTTTCTTAACATGTCATAACATTCTAAACTAAAAGAAGTTGATTAAGAATAAAATTGAAAACCTTTAAAGGAATCTTCTTGGAAATAATGTTTTAAAAAAATCCATTCATGCCGTATAAGTTAAAAAAAACATTCTTCGTACTTTTTTCTGAAAAGTCAAAAAAGTACCTCGTACGAAAAACAACAAAAGATTCCATTCATATCTTTTACTAAAAACTAACCTAAGGGTAAAATAGGATTTAAAAAATTATATGTGGATGGAAATAATATTACATATTGAGGAAACATTGACATGGATGATAAAAGACACCCCAGTAAATACTAAAGTATAAACAATCTCGGATAAAAATGAGATTGTGATATTTCCCTTACCTTAGGTCCGATTTTCTCCGTAGGTGTCTGAACCTCCTATATAATGATTTAAATAATGTAATTGACTTATTCCAGAATCATACTCATTTTTATGATATCATATATGGTTCACTTATGATTTTATAGTACCCTTTCTTTTGTAAATTCTATGTTAAAGAGCATTTTGGGTAAAATTGTTTCATTTGCCGTCCGTGTTTTGACTTGTAATTATTCATATGATTTCTTAGATCATAATTACTTAATTTCATAATATAAAACATGATTTATATATAATATATATTCATAATATACATATATATAATAAATTAGTAAATTGAAAGAAATACACCGTTCATGGAGACGGTAGGCCGTACGTACGCATGAACGCTGTTTTCGTTTCCTTATTGAGTTGAATGGAATTAAGTAGATGATATACATATATACATAAATCTAGTAGATTTATAATTTCATATATTTCATTATTATTTCTTATATATACTTTATAATCATTCTTAAATGGTTAACATGGAAAATGAATCTAATCGCGTCGTGGAGATGGTAGTCCGTACGTACGCACGAGCGATGATATCGTTTCCATAATTATTGAATTGAATTGGAGTGGATAATAAAATATATAAGAATCAATATGATGTTCTAATAACTATGTATAGTTATTCTTTACACCATTATACCCATCCATGTAAGGTGGTGGTGGAAAATAGATTACACCACGGCGTGGAGACAGTATTCTGTACGTACGCACGCGCGGTGATTTCTTTTTCCGTAGGATGGATAGATGGTGAAATAGGGTTGTTTCATACTTATAATAACATATCAGTATATGAGTGATGCTTATGTTATTACATCATAATTAGACAACCTAAGAAGAAGAAGTGGAAGAAGAAATAAAGATGAAAGAATCGGTAACATACATTACCTCTTCTTTGAAGTGCATCTTTGAGACCTCCTTTTAGGGCACTAAATTTGGTCTTTGAAGAAGACCAGAACCTCTAGGATGTTTCTAGGGAAGTGGAGAAGAGAATTTGGCAGGGTTTTTCGAGCTTGAAGGCTCAAAGTTGTGTGATGAATAGAGGGAGGGGGTGCTCGTTTATAAGGGAGGAGAGGGGCACCTTTGGAATAACTAAAAATATTATTTTATTATAAAGTCAATTTCGGTATTAAATAGCTCCAAATTGATTTATTTCTAGGCTAAGGTGGGGATGGTTCGAAATACTCTCATCCAATATAATTTAGACAAGTTTAGGTTCCTATTTTAACCTTATCATTTAGATTTAACATTAAGTTAAATAATTTTACTTTTACCGTGTCTTCTTGTGTTCTTACACTATAAGGTTAATAAACATACTATAAGAAGCCAAAAGAACCCCAAGATGTTTATTATTAATATATATAACCGTATCTAAGTCATTTGGATGAACCTTAGATTTTTAGGAATAAAATGACAATTAATAATATAATATTCGTTTTAAAAACTATTTTATGTCAATTTTGACACTATTTAGTAATTGATTTTTGTGAAATTCATAACAGAATGATAAGTTCGAAAAAAGTTAATTAAAACAATACTAACATGTCATATTAAACTATAAAATTAGTGTAATTCATAAAAAGTCTCAAATTATATTTATTTGGGTATTTATGACATTAATTATGTCAATATTTCATTAATAAGATAATTACTTCATCATTGTTCTGTCATAAATAAATTTAATTATTTAATGTATAAAAATTATAGATAAAATTTCATTATGTAGGAAATATTTTTATCTTTCTAATTCATATTTATAGTCGAATTTATCTTATGTATAACCCCATATTAAAATTTTTTAGTAAATAAACTTGGATTTTAACTCTTTTAACCCTTCTTTAAATAAATTAATAATAAATGTACTAATCTAATCCAAGTGGGCCTAAATGGTCATATTTTATTCCTAAGTTTGTTTTTGGTCGAATTAAACTTTTCGAATAGAATTAGGACATGTGTTAGGGTAATAATAATATCATTTCTACCCTTAATTACCCTAATTACTTTTAACCGTGGTAAAAAAAAGTAAAAAGTTACTATTCACCAAAAATTATTTTCATCTCATTGAACCACATTTTACTTATTGACATCAACCGTGTCTCTCGGATTTTTGAAATTCCACTCACAGAAGTGGTAAAATTAAGTTTTATGAACAATTCGGTTTTTTTTAACTACCACTTAGTGGTTTCACTATTCATCAAAAATAGAAAGTTTTCAGAAAAATACCAAAAATTAGGCCTAAGCTATATTTGATATTATGAACTCAAAAATGATGTCTATTTTACCAAATTCAAAACATATCAGTTGCATTAACTAATTTAAAAATTAATTCCCGTCGTCCAAACAAATAGCATGTTTTTAAGAGATAATAACTATCAAAAGATTGAAACTGGTTTATAACTGGTTTAAATGTGAAATTACATCCAATTACCATCATTGTATTAAATTGTAAAAATATATTCTAAATATACTTTAAAACCACTAAAATTAATAATTTATCACTATTAATTATTTCTATTGAAAAAGTTGTTTTTAATTAAAATTTAGTAATTTCCACTATTCCTCAAAATATGAAAGTTATCCGAAAATTACCAAAATTTCACCCTAAGCTAATTTCGATATTAGGAATCCAAAAATGAAGTCCATTTTGAAAAATAAAATTTACAAAATTTCAAAAAGTGGTTATTAATATTCATAACGGCTAGTTTTAATAATATTTTAATATCATATCGTTGTTTAGTGAAACTCGGTATTGCATACTACACACGCTATTAAAGAAGTCTGTGATTGCGTGTAATGAAAGGCATGTCAAGGATGTGTGTTGTGCAATCTCCTTTTGGTGTAGCGTACAACACAAGATATTAATGAAATTAAAAAGAATAAAATCTCGGGGTGTTACATTCTACCCCCCTTAAAATGAATTTCGCCCTCGAAATTCGTCGGAGTTATAAATGGTTTACTATTCGAAAGTTTCTTTAATCAAAACCCACATCGTAAAAATGAATACCAAAACCAATCTTTAAAAACAAAAGTATGAAACGTAACGGTTACCCAAATAAACTAATCATTGGGTTTCCACATAGGTGAAAATATGGATATGGAAGAGAAATCTAACCATCATGTTCTGATGGAGAGTGGTAGAGAACATGGCTATGGAAAAGCTAGCAATCACAAAGCCATAAATTTGTGACGATCTAAGGTACCATCTGATTCATCAGATATAAGAGCACTGAGACAACATTTTTGGTTTTCAAGATCATTTCCCTAAAGTTGATGAAATTTGAATTAGAAGAAATACTTTCTTGATTTTGGTATAGTCTCACCATTTGTCGTTATTTGGACAATTTCCACTTCATCTCTTAAAGATATGAAGTTGAATTTGCCATTCGTGATGTGTTAGCAGATCATGTGATAGAATGATGGGTCATTCCGTCTATCTCAAAAAAAGGTTAGAGAAGTTATCAAAAAATACATAAGTCCATCTATAGTGAGATTCATCATATAGGGTTCCTAAAATGGACATATACTTCATATATCATACTGTGTAATATAATAAAACTAGTTTCTACTAAATAGGGACTTCCTGTAGGTCAGTGGTAGGCGATAAAGGCCAGTCGCACTTCGGTTGTGGGTTCGATTCCCACAGCCTTGTTCGACGCGATGGACGGTCGCCCGTCCTGCAGGTTGTCCTTTTTCTAAAACTATATTACTATAACATCCCATAAATAATATCGAAAAAACTTCTATCCTTAAAAAATACTAACTTATGTCCAACATAATCCATTCCAATCTTTAGGCTTATCCATAATACTTCAGTCCACTCTCATAATATAGTGAAAACGAATACCAGAGATTTAATACCATCGTTGATCCCCATATATCATAAAATATGTCTTGTTTGTCACATTCCAAACATTCAAAGGCCTTAATCATGTACTCTCTTGAATACCCATTGAACCATAGTGAAAACTTGAATGCAGTTAAAAGTTAACACTTTTCACATGCCAAAATCCTCAAAATTCTATATACTCAAACCATGATATCACTTAGTCCTTATATCAATCATGAGCTCATGAATACTGTTAAACATTTCGTTTTCTCGTTTTCCATTCATTATGAACATATCATCTTATTTCCAAAAATATCTCAATCACTTTGAATACCACATTAGACCAATACATAAATATTCCAATACTTTATGATACAACATTATTTTGGAATCCCATTACATAAACACTTAATCATTCCACCACATCGTTGTCATATTCAACATCGCCAATAGTGATCACATGTGACTTCCCTTTGTCCTTTACCTTATGTGGTTGCTCATGTTGATCATCACTAACCCTTGTATTAGGGCATTTATTAGCATAATGCCCCATTTCCTTGCACTTGAAGCATTGAAGTGTTGGTGCTGCGTTCTCTGCAGTCTTTGCTTAATTCACGTCATTAGAAACCCTTTTTCCATTACTTCGACACTCAGCTGCTCGATGGCCTTCTTTTCCACACTTAAAACATTTTCTAGTCCCTTTAAGACAATCTCCACCATGCTTCTTTCCACACTTTGAGCGTAAGGAAACATTCATCTTCTTTTCACCATTATTCTGAGATTTCTCCTTGAACTCCATCTTTCGTTTCTTGTCAAAACCATGAGATGGATATGTAACACCAACTTCTATTTCTACCTTGATAGCACACCGCAAAACTCATTCATAGCTACTGAAGTCTCTTATAGCTAATGCCCTTCGAAGACTTGGTTTTAAGCCACTGAAAAATCGATCAACTTTACTTTCAGGTTGGATGATAATGCCAGATGCATACCTTTCATGTCTTGTAAAATTCTCTTTGTATATACCAACAGATTCATCATCCTTCTGCTTTAGCTCAAGAAACTCCTTTTCCGTCTTTGTTCGAAGAATATGAGGGAAGTACTTACTGAAAAACAAGTTCTTGAACTCGTCCCATTCCATGGACTCAATTTCATCTCTTGGCCTCGTATTCTTGATAAGATTCCACCATTGATCAGCTTCACCTTCCAAACGATATACTGCTAAGATGACTTTATCATGTTCAGAACATTGAAGAACTGAAAATATCTTTTCAGTGGTACTGATCCATTTTTCAGCAACAAGTGGATCGGAAGACCCATTGAAAGAAGGTGGACGTTGCCTCATGAAGGACTCAATATATTATTGTTCCCTTCTCTGCTCATTTGGAAGTCCAGAATGATTCATAGCTTGTGTAAGTATAACAATAAGATTTTGCACTCCATCCCCCATAACATTTGTTTGTTCAGGAGGGCAATCATTTCATTGTCCATTGCATTGTTCAACACGGTTCCTTCGGGTTCCATCCATCGTCTAAAACCCAAAAAAAATAGTGTGAGAGGCAAAAATCATGCTAGGGAAAACAACATAATAAAGGGGGAGTACCTTCAATATCTAACATCTTAGGTTTAATTCTATGATCGTTAGCGTAATTCTAGTACTATAACCTATACGTATACTTAACATTAGGGACATCCCTAGACATACCTTAGAAATATCTCTAGGGATCTCATTAACATTTTTGCATCCTAGTTTCCAAAGGTTGACTAAACCTTTCCTATGATACCAACTGTAGAGACCCGAAGCTTGACGAACATTGACATTACATTACATTTGCGGAATACTTAGTACATAACAAAAACACACACACAAGGACCGTAATAGTTTAGTGTCTTTGGAAACTCGGAATATAATCTTTTATTCATGGTGAAAGATCTTCAACATATCCCATAAAGATATTCCCTTTTTTTATACCTAAAACCTTTCTTTATATCCTGGGGAAAATAAAACATAAAAGGATGAGCTCAAATGATCATTAAGGGTAAACAAAAGAAATGTCAATCACATCATATACATAAGCACAAAACATTTTGGAAATCTTATCCTGCAAAAGAGAGCATACTTTCATAACATGGGATAAATCATAGTAGTGAAATGAAATACCAATAATCATAACTTAAAACATGAAACATTGTGGAATACACACATAATCATAGAGAATCATTTCTTATTAGTCAAGACTCGTTGCCAAGACTATCTTAGTGGACAAAGTCCCTTTCTGAACTGAGTCACCCTCTTTTCAGTCCTGTTTCACTGAACCGGTATAACCTAACATTCCAGCCATGTCTATCTCATGAGATATAAAATCTTTACCCAATGCATTGGAGGGAGATATATGTCCCACCCATCTCATAATGATACCATTCTTATGTGTGCCACAAAATCATAAACCATACATCATATCATAACCCATGAAATAAAAATGGGAATCTTAAACATCTTGACATCATAAAACAATTCATATAAGATAAAGGAATTCATAAAAATAATTTCATCACAACATAATCAAATCAATGTAATAATAGCGATAGAAATAGAACCCTTTATTATCATAGATGGAAAATAATTTTTATAAAACACTTGAACTCCATTCTTGAGGAAAATATCCTTTCTACTTCAAAAACACTTTTCCTTTCTTAACATGTCATAAAATTCTAAACTAAAAAAAGTTGATTAAAAATAAAATTGAAAACATATAAAGGAATCTTCTTGGAAATAATGTTTTAAAAAAATCCATTCGTGCCGTATAAGTTAAAAAAACATTCTTTGTACTTTTGTCGGAAAAGTCAAAAAAGTACCTCGTACGAAAAACAACAAAAGATTCCATTCATATCTTTTACTAAAAACTCACCTAAGGGTAATATAGGATTTAAACAATTATAGGTGGATGGAAATAATATTACATATTGAGGAAACATGGATGTGGATGATAAAAGACACCCCAGTAAATACTAAAGTATAAACAATCTCGGATAAAAATGAGATTGTGATATTTCCCTTACCTTAGGTTCGATTTTCTTCATAGGTGTCCGAACCTCCTATATAATGATTTAAATAATGTCATTTACTTATTCCCGAATCATACTCATTGTTATGATATCATATATGGTTCACTTATGACATTATATTACCCTTTCTTTTGTAAAGTCTATGTTAAAGAGCATTTTGGGTAAAATTGTTTCATTTGTCGTCTGTGTTTTGACTTGTAATTATTCATATGATTGATTAGATCATAATTACTTAATTCCAGAATATAAAACATGATTTATATATAATATATATTCAGAATATACATATATATAATAAATTAGTAAATCGAAAGAAATACACCGTTCATGGAGACAGTAGGCCGTACGTACGCATGAACGTTTTTTTCATTTCCTTATTGAGTTGAATGGAATTAGGTAGATGACATACATATATAAATAAATCCAGTAGCTTTATAATGTCATATATTTCATTATTATTTCTTATATATACTTTATAATCATTCTTAAATGGTTAACATGGAGAATGAATCTCATCGCGTCGTGGAGACGGTAGTCCGTACGTACGCACGAGCGATGATATCGTTTCCATAATTATTGAATTGAATTGGAGTGGATGATAAAATATATCAGAATCAATATGATGTTCTAATAACTATGTATAGTTATTCTTTACACCATTATACCCATCCATGTAAGGTGGTGGTGGAAAATAGATTACACCACGGCGTGGAGACGGTATTCCGTACGTACGCACGCGCGGTGATTTCTTTTCCCGTAGGATGGATAGATGGTGAAATAGGTTTGTTTCATACTTAGAATAACATATCATTATATGAGTGATTCTGATGTTATTACTTCATAATTAAACAACCTAAGAATAAGAAGTGGAAGAAGAAATAAAGATGAAAGAATCGGTAACATACATTACCACTTCTTTGAAGTGCTTCTTTGAGACCTCCTTTTACGGCACTAAAATGGGTCTTTGAAAAAGACCAGAACCTCTAGGATGTTTCTATGGAAGTGGATAAGAGAATTTGGAAGGGGTTGGTCGAGCTTGAAGGCTCAAAGTTGTGTGAGGAAGAGAGGGAGGAGGTGCCCTTTTATAAGGGAGGAGAGGGGCACCTTTGGAATAACTAAATATATTATTTTATTATAAAGTCAAGTTCGGTTTTAAATAGCTCCAAATTGATTTATTTAGAAGATAAGGTGGGGATGGGTCGAAATCCTTTCTTCCAATAGAATTTAGACAGGTTTAGGTTCCTATTTTAACCTTATCATTTAGATTTAACATTAAGTTAAATAATTTTACTTTTACCATGTCTTCTTGTGTTCTTACACTATATGGTTAATAAACTTACTATAAGAAGCCAAAAGAACCCCAAGTTGTTTATAATTAATATATATAACCTTATCTAAGTCATTTGGCTGAACCTTAGATTTTTAGGAATAAAATAACAATTAATAATATAATATTTGTTTTAAAATCTATTTTATGTCAATTTTGACACTATTTAGTAATTGATTTTTGTGAAAATCATAACAGAATGATAAGTTCGAAAAATGTTAATTAAATCAATACTAACATGTCATATTAACCTATAAAATTACTGTAATTCATAAAAAGTCTCAAATTATATTTATTTGGGTATTGATGACATCAATTATGTCAATATTTCATTAATAAGATAATTACTACATCATCGTTATGTCATAACTAAATTAAATTATTTAATGTCTAAAAATTACAAATAAAATACCATTTTGTAGGAAATATTTTTATCTTTCTAATGAATATTTATAGTCGAATTTATCTTTTGTATAACCCCATATTAAAAAAGTTATAGTAAATAAACTTTGATTTTAACTCTTTTAACCCTTCTTTAAATAAATTAATAATAAATGTCTTAATCTAATACAAGTTGGCCTAAATGGTCATAGTTTATTCCTAAGTTTGTTTTTGGTCGAATTACACTTGTCCAATAGAATTAGGACATGTGTTAGGATAATAATAATATCATTTCTACCCTTAATTACCCTATTTACTTTTAACTGTGGTTAAAAAAAGTAAAAAGTTACTATTCACCAAAAATTATTTTCATCTCATTGAACCACATTTTACTTACTGACATCAACCATGTCTCTCGGATTTTTGAAATTCCACTCATAGAAGTGGTAAAATTAAGTTTTATGAACAATTTGGTTTTTTTTACTACCACTTAGTGGTTTCACTATTCATCAAAAATTGAAAGTTTTCAGAAAAATACCAAAAATTAGGCCTAAGCTATATTTGATATTATAAACTCAAAAATGATATCTATTTTATCAAATTCAAAACATATCAGTTGCATTAACCAATTTAAAAATTAATTCCCGTCGTCAAAACAAATAGCGTGTTTTTAAGAGATAATAACTATCAAAAGATTGAAACTTGTTTATAACTGGTTTAAATGTGAAATTACATCCAATGACCATCATTGTATTAAATTGTAAAAATATATTCTAAATATACTTTAAAACCACTAAAATTAATAATTTATCACTATTAATTATTTCGATTGAAAAAGTTGTTTTTAATTAAAATTTAGTAATTTCCACTATTCATCAAAATATGAAAGTTATCCGAAAATTACCAAAATTTCACCCTAAGCTAATTTCGATATTCCGAATCCAAAAATGAAGTCCATTTTGAAAAATAAAATTTAAAAAATTTCAAAAAGTGGTTATTACTATTCATAACGGCTAGTTTTCATAATATTTTAATAGCATATCGTTGTTTAGTGAAACTCGGTATTGCATACTACACACGGTATCAAAGAAGGTCGCGATTGCGTGTAATGAAAGGCAAGTCAAGGATGCGTGTTGTGCAAGCTCCTTTTGGTGTAGCGTACAACACAAGACATTAATGAAATTAAAAAGAATAAAATCTCGGGGTGTTACATTTCGAGCCTTTGTAGACTGCTATTGTCGCAGGGCGCATTTCATGACACCAGAGGGCGAAGAGTTTATATATAAGGGAGAGTGGGATGTTTAGGCGAGTTGAGCTGGACCAGAGCATCATAGACGATGTGGAGTCACAGCCCAGATTGCGAGTTTGTATCTGGATGACCAGGGGACTTGTCAGAAGGATTTCCCTCCTATTGTTGATCGTTTTAGGGATGTCTTCCCAGATGACTTTTCAGGTCTACTTCTAGTGCGTGAGGTGGATTTCTCTATCGAGCTTATGCTAGGAGCAACACTGGTGTCCATTCCTCCTTATAGGATGGCTACACCTGAGCTGCAGGAGCTCAAGAGGTAGTTAGAGGAGTTGTAGGAAAAGGGCTTTATCCGACCCAGTACTTCTTCATGGGGTTCTCTGGTCCTTTTTTTGAAGAAGGCGGATGGTACCCTCAGACTTTGCGTGGATTATCGGAAGCTGAACCACTTGACGGTTAAGAACCGATATCCCTTGCCGAGGATTGATGATCTGTTTAATTAGCTTCGTGGAGCACATGTGTTCTTGAAGATTGACTTGAGATCCGAATATCATCAGTCATGCATTAGAACATCTGATATACCTCTAACATATTTTAGGAGTAGGTATGGTCTATATGAGTATATGGTTATGCCATTCGGACTCACGAACACGCTAGCATTTTTCATGGCTTTGATGAATCTTTTGTTCCATTCGTATCTTGATTCTTTTGTGGTAGTATTCGTGGACGACATCTTGGTGTACTCTTGCACTAGACATGACCATGCCACCCATCTTGAGATCGTATTGAGTACACTGAGAGAGCACCGGCTATATGCTAATCTCTCAAAGTGCCACTTTTGGATATACTGGATTCACTTCCTAGGTCACATTATCTCATAGGCAGGAGTTGTAGTAGACCCAGAGAATGTGAGAGCAGTATTTTCCTGGGAACATCCTAAGAACGTGTTTGAGATATGGAGTTTCTTAGGACTGGCTGGTTACTACAGATGCTTCATATAGGACTTCTCCCGCTTATCATCACCTATGACAGGTCTGACTAAGAAGGGCGTGAGTTTCGTTTGGTTAGAAGCTTGTGAGGCAGCTTTTCAGGACCTGAAGGAAAGGCTGACATCAACACCGATCCTGATACGCCCAAAGCAGGGGAAGAGATATACAGTTTATTGTGGTGCACCAGGTTTTGGGCTGGGATCAGTTTTGATGCAGGGCGACTGAGTTATTGCGTACGGGTCTCGGCAGTTGATGCCACATGAGAGGAATTACCCGACGCATGATCTCGAGTTGGCTGCAGTTGTGAATGCATTGCGCTGTTGGAGACATTATCTATTGGGAGAGCATTTGGTTATTTTCACCGACCACAAAAGCCTCAATTATATTTTTACACAGCGTGACCTGAATCTCAGACAGAGGAGGTGGGTTGAGTACCTACAGTCCTTCAATTTTGAGATTGCCAATACACATGGTAAGGGTAATGCAGTAGCTGATGCACTGAGCAGGAAGACTCAGATACAGGCAGTGCAGGAGGCCAGTGGTGAGTGGCAGCTCATGGATTTGTTCTCTGAGATGCATCTGGAGGTGCACGACAGTCAGGGGAAGACATATCTTTCCTCTTTAGTTGTGACTTCTACCCTCCTAGATAGAGTGAGGATGAGACAACAATCTTATTCCGAAGGCCTAGTTCTACGGGAGTTGGTAGCAAGTGAGGACCCTTCTCCTAGTTGGATGATAGGCGATGATGATGTTTTGTGTTTCCATGGACGGTTTTGGGTTCCAGGTGATATACACGAGCAGCTGATGTGGGAGTTCCATGCTTCATCTTGGGTAGTTCATCCCGGGTTACCAAGATGTACTGAGACTTGAGACGTCAGTACTGGTGGTCGGGTATGAATAGAGATGTAGCTGGGTTTGTTACGAGATGTTCAACCTGTTAGCAGGTGAAGGCAGAGCATCAGAGACCAGCTGACAGTTACAGCAATTACCCATTCCATAGTTTAAATGGGATGATGTTGCGATGGATTTCGTGACTGCATTGTCGAGGTCACCACGAGGCAATGACGCCATGTGGGTTGTTGTGGACAGACTCACGAAGGTAGCTCACTTCTTGCCGATCAGGGAGACCTTCGGTGTGGATGATATCAGAAGGCTGTATATCTGAGAGATCGTACATATTCATGGCATCCCTCGTTCTATCATTTCAGATATGGAATCCCACTTTAATATTCATTTCTGGAAGAGTTTTCAGAGGGAACTAGGTACACAGGTGCTTCTGATCACAGCATACCACCCTCAGACCGATGGCCAGTTGGAGCGTATGATACAGGTGCTTGAGGACATGTTGTGTGCATGCGTCATAGACTTTCGGGGCTCTTGGGAGAAGCATATGCCCTTAGTCGAGTTTTCCTATAATAATATTTTTCAGGAGACTATTGAGATGGAACCATACGGGGATTTATATGGCAGGCCATGCCAATCACCTTTGTGCTGTTTAGAGGTAGGTGAGGCAGCATTACTGGGACCACAGCTTGTGCTGGAGACATCTGAGCAGGTCCAATTTATTCGAAAGCAGATGGCTACCACACAGTCTCATCAGAAGTCTTATGCTGATCCCCACAGACGACCTTTGGAGTTCATGGTTGGGGATCTGGTTTTATATGTGTTTCACCGAGGCCGGGACACAAGCGGATCAGGGGACATGGTAATCTTTCACCGAGGTATGTGGGGCCATTCGAGATTCTAGGGAGAGTCGGACTGGTTGCCTATCGGTTGCGGTTACCGCAACGGTACCGATCCATGAACTGCATCTTCCACGTGTCTCAGTTTCGTCGCTATCATTAAGACCCTTCTCACATATTTTACCCTGAGGAGGTTGAGCTGGAAGCCAATGCGTCTTTTGAGGAGCATCTGATTCATATCGTTGAGATGAGCACAAAGGTACTCTGAGGCCGGTCAGTTCCTCTCGTACGGGTTCCATGGCAGCATGGCTGAGTGCAGGACGAGACCTGGAAGCAGGAGGCTGACGTACGTGCTCAGTGGCTAGAGCTATTCTGAGCATTATCTTTGCCACCCTTGGAAGGGAAATTCGGGGACAAATTTCTATAAGGGGGGAAGTTTGTAAGAACCAGGTTTTTAAATTTGAGGTATGGGATTCTTCTTTTCTCATTACCTTAAGTGTTTTTTGAGAAAATATGGAAAATAGGGAAAAATCCTAATTTTTGGAACTGCACGCCGTGCACTTTTCCACACACCGTGTACTTTTGGCCGCGTGGGATGGGTACACGGGGCGTATAACCATGTCGGCGATGAAGGGTGTAGGAACTGACTACACAGCATGTAGTGGTACCTTACATGCCATGTAGTCAGCTAACAGGCCTAAATAGTAAGGCGGTGGAGTAGCCGCTAGCTGGGCGACAGTACACGCCGTGTACTCGGGAGTACATGTCATGTACTCATGTCGACGGATGAACAGTGTGGTGGTGCCGACAGAGGAACTGTTAAATTAAGGGAGTACACGCCGTGTACTTGGATGTACATGCCGTGTACTTTGTTTTTTTGGCTTAAAACATGCAGTAGGAACCTCATTTGGTAGAGGAGGTATTTGAGCCAATTGAGAGCCAAAGGAGGAGGCCGAACCTTTGAAAATCCTCCGAGTGAACGTCTGGAATCCGATTCCGCCTCAGATGATCTCGTTGGAACCACGCAGGTAAGGCCTCTCCTCTCATGGTAAAGTTCTTACTGATTCTTACCCTAACAGAAGTTATTTACATTTGAATGGTTTTTCTTCTTCATCAGATCTACATCGTTCTTGGGCGTTTCTTGGATCGGTGTTCATGTATTATGCTCGTTGGCATATAAGGTAGGTGGCTTGGTGTAAATTTCCAACTGTCGTGCATTTTTGTGCGTTTTCGTGCCATGAACCCATGTTGGGGTGCCGTGTGGCTGAGGCCGTTGCTATATTTAATGCCTAGAATTGCATAGATGAATAAATTGTGATAATAAAATGTTGGTTGGGATCGTTTCTTGGACCGGAACCACCCCGGGGGTGTGTTCCAATGTTTATCCATTTGGCCAGGATACCTGAGGGTATGCCTTTAAAGTAGTAATTGTAGAATTTCCTTGAGAGGAATTGCTTGTTTACTGCATTTTGACATGTTGGGCATGGCCCGATTAACTGTTAGCCTGAGAGCGTTGTTATGATTAGCCTGTGGGCACTACACTATTTAGCCTATGGGCAGTAGTTATTTCAGCCCGAGGGAAACTTCTTCTGTGCCTGTGGGCAGCTAATTACATGCATGTGGGCGACACTACCTACGCCTGAGGGAAAACTCTGTTATGCCTGAGGGCAGATTCTTGTGTGGGATACTCGTTACCAGAGGGTAGGATTTTACGTGTCTGAGGACACTTGTTGTTTACTAGACATGCACTATGGTGATTTCTTATATTAAATGGATTAAATGAATATAAAAAACGGCAATATAACTGGTAGTTTGTTACTTTTGAGTACTGCTTACTTTATTGAATTTTATCTTTGCACACTATTGTTGTATGTTAGCACACAGTTGGGAATGTGCCTTTGGTGGGTGCCTACTGAGATATATTTCTCACACCCTGTTTGGGTCATGCTTTTCAGACCAAACAGATTACTTTGCTGCCGGAGTAGATAGGGGAAGGAGTCCCTATATAGGTACGTGACGGTTGTTGAGGAGAAGGAGGGCATGGGACCGAGCCTAGGCTCGCGATGCCGCTGCCAGATGTTTTTCTTGTTTTGTTGTACTCTATATTTTATTGTAATGTATTGATGTATAACATGTTCTAGATATTTTCTTGGAACTTGTGAAATGTTGCATCTTTTATATATTGTTGGTTATATCATCTGTAGTTGATTATTTCAGTTTTGTATGGTTTACTACTTCCGCTGTCATTGCATGTTTTATTTCAATTCTGTTGTGATACACTTTGAAAAATGAGGGCATAGTTTCCCCACTATCAGACTTGGGCCCTCGCTGCTAGTTAGCCGCCTCTGGCATTAGGGGAAATGTGCTTGAGGTCATGTGGCGAACCAGGTTTGAGGCACCCCTTGAGTGGCACCTGGGTCTGGGACATTACATGCAGTGCTCAATCAAAGATCAGTATCTAGGGCCTTCTGGAGAATTTTCCACAATCTTGATGTAAAATTTGGATCATGATCAGAGACAATTGATATGGGTAGTCGATGAAGTCTCACCACTTCATTAATATATAGTTTTTTTATTTCAAGTGATAGATCTTCTATTATAACAAGTAAATGTGCTGCCTTGGTAAGACGATCAACAATGACCCATATTGCATCTTTCCTTCTGGAAGTCTTTGTTAGTCCCATGAAAAAGGCCATCGTGATATTATCCCATTTCCACTCAGGTATGGGAAGAGGTTACAATACTCCACCAAGATGTTTCCTTCCATCTTTCACTTGTTTACAATCCATACATCATGACAAAAAATCAGAAATCTCTCTATTCATGTTGTCCCACAAAAAATGTTCCTTAAAATCATTATACATCATAGTGCTACCACGGTTTATAGAGAAATTGGAACCATGAGAATCATCCAATGATTCCCTTTTTAGATTAGGTATATTGGGAACACAAACTCTATTCCCAAATATCAAAATTCTATCTTCATATATGAAGTCCTTCAATCTCCCATCATTCATAGCTTTAATCTTCTTTTGAAACACCTCATCGTCACCTTGAGAACTTTTTATCATTTCTAGTAAAGACGGGTTGGAAACCATTTTAAGAAGCAATGATGTTTCACATTCCATGGTTATTCCCATATCCATCTTTATTAGTTCCATGAAAATAGGATCCCTTTAAACTCTCATCTTGTTCAAAACTCCATGATCCATTCTGCACAAAGAATCTTCCACCTTATTTGTCTTCCCCGGGTGGTAGTGTATTGTGCAATCATAATCCTTGAGTAGTTCCAGCCATCTCCTTTGCCTCGTGTTGAGTTCTTTCTATGAGAAAATATACTTCAAACTCTTGTGATTTGTATAAATCTCATGTTTTTCATCATAAATAAAATATCTCCATATCTTCAAATAAAATATTGCAGCAGCTAACTCAAGATCATGAGTAGGATAGTTTTTCTCATGAACTTTTATCTATCAGGATGCATAAGCAATAACACTATCATTTTTCATAAGGAAACAACAAAGTCCTTTCTTTGAAGCGCCACTATATATAACAAACCCATCATTCCATGATGGTAGAGTAAATATAGGTGCATTGACTAATCATCTCTTCAGTTATTCGAATCATTCTTCAAAATCTGTTGTCTAAAATTTTTTTACCCCTTTTCGTGTGATCTTCGTTAGCGGGTTAGCCAGTCGGGAAAAATTCTTCACGGAATGTTGATAATAACCTGCTAATCCAATAAAACTGCATACCTTAGTTATGTTTGTTTTCATGAACCAATCTTGTATTGCCTTTTTCTTCGTAGGATCAACAAGGATTCCATCCTTCAAGACAATATGTCCAAGAAAGGAAACTGACTGAAGCCAGAATTCACACTTTCTAAACTTCCCATATAATTGATATCTTCTAAGAGTTCCCGGAATAATTCAGAAGTGACTCTCATGGTCTTAATTTCTTTTTGAGTATACGGGGATTTCATCGATGAATATCACAACAAAGTTATCAAGATATTCCTTGAAAACTCTATTCATTAAATCCATGAAAACTGATGGTACATTTTTCAGTACAAAAGGCATCACTGTAAACTCGTAATGCCCATACCTAGTTCAAAATGCTATCTTCGGAATATATTCCTTCCTCACAAATCAATTGATGATATCTGGATCGAAGGTCAATCTTTGAAAAGTATGGAGCTTCATGAAGTTGTTCAAATAAATCTTCAATCAGCGGTAGAGGATACATATTATTTATGTAATAGCATTGATTTCTCTGTAATCAATGCCTAACCTCATGGATCCATCTTTCTTCTTTACAAACAAGACTGGGGCTCCCCATGGAGAAACAATAGGTCTAATAATTCTTTTTTCACTCAACTCTTATAGTTGTTTCTTTAGCTCCACTATCTCCATAGTGTCCATTCTATATGGGGTCTTTGATATAGGTCTTGCACCTAGAATTATGTCGATGGAAAACTCAATTTCCCGCTCTGGAGGATGTCCAGGGAAATCCTCTAGAAATACATCAATGTACTCTTTCACTATGTGCACATATTCAATTTGAATATTTCTTTCCTCTCCCATAGATATTGGTTTATCTTCCTCTCTATGTATTTCATTCAATAGAGCTACTAGGGGTGGTTCTAGATAAGAATCAGGTGGCGATGTTTCTTCCCTAAAGACAAGGGATTCTACACCATTTCCAAAACATTTATCTTCATTTTTCTTGCAATAAATACTTACATCATAATTTGATAGCCAATCCATACTGATAATTATATCAAAATTCTTCATGGGAATGATGATAAGGATAGTAAATAATGCACGTTTTGGTGTTTAGAGGGGGACTGGTCAACATGCCTTTGTTGCAATGATACATCCCATGGGAGTTTTGACTGACAACTCCTTTCTTAAATCAAATTGGACATATCTAATTTTCATGGAAAACTAAGAGGATATAAATGAATGCAATGATCCATAATCAAATAAAGGGTTGGCTAAGCTTGAGGAAACAATTAAAGTACCTTCCCCCACATCACTAGGAACATCAACCTCTGTGGTTGTAATCGCATAGGCTCTCCCTTTCTCTCTTTTATTTTTCTGAGGCATATTTCCTGGGTGCATAGGACACTCATTTGCATAATGTCACATCTCTATACAATTGTATCATTTATCATCATTGAATTGTTTCTTCCTCTTGCATTCAACAGAATGATAACCATTTTATCAACAGTTATAGCAGACTCCCATGCCATTCAAGCATTTCATGAGATGATTCTTTCCATATTTCTCACATAATGGGAAACTATTTGTTCCCTTTCTCTTATTTTCTGCCTCTCCTTTTCATTTGTTATCATAATACTGCTTCTTATCCTTGTTTCATTTTAAAAAATTTGATCTAGAAAATTCCTTCTCTATTTTGATGGCACTTGATACAATTTCATCATATGATGAAAATGACTGAGAATCCAGTTCCCTTCGTAGAAATGGATTAAGACCTCTAATGAAATGATAAATCTTGTCCTACGAGTCATGTACGTAATCCGAAGCATACTTGGATAGCCTTGTGAAGGTAGCCTCATACTCTGCAACACTGTCTTCTTCCCTTTGTTTCAAGCCAACAAATTTCCTCTTCATTTCAGTTCATTGATCATGAGGGAAATATTTTTTTCTAGAACATTTCCTTAAAAGTCCTCCATTCCATATCCTCTATATCTTCTTCCTCCTTGGTATTTTGAATCAGAGTCCACCATTGATCAGCGTCACACTTGAGACAATATATTTCCAGTACTGCCTTTTCATTTTCATTGCATCTTAACGCCATGAATAACTTTTCAAGGGACTTGATCCATTGCTGAGGAACCACTGGATTAGTAGTCCCACTGAAATATGGGTTCTTGTGTTACATGAAACGATCTCACACAAGTGTTTAATGGTTATTTTTTACAACTTAAGTAAGTTGTCTCAATATGGTCATGATCTGATCTGCTCCAATTTTGACTATATTGACTTGCTCAGTAGGGAGATCCCTAACTTGCCCACAAGTATTGATTCCCCTTCTATAATTAGACTCCATTTCTAAATAATGGGATACACTATATTAGTTTATGAATCTCAAATAGAAAAGAACTCAACATAGATCAAAAATCTATGCATAGATAATCTTATAATCATCATTCCTCCAAGGAAACTTTTACATTAACTCCTTCATAATGGCTTGAAAAGAAAAACCTGAATTATCCTAAGCATATCCCCCAGAAGTGTCATAAACAAGAGTGCAGCAAGCCCCATTTTCGTGCGCCATTTTCCGTTCGATTCTAGCTCAAAGCGGTGTTTTTGGGTTTTACCCCTAGATACATCTATGCCAGAGCTGCCTCTACCTGCTCATATCCAGACAGGGATGTATTCCTTTAAAAATCCACATAATCTATTCCTTACCAAAATACTAGGATTTTATTGTATGTTTATCCTCAAATACTACCTTAGGACATTGTTCCCTACTATAAATTTCCTAGTTTAGTTTCCAAGTGTTCTACTAAACTTCCTTTGATACCAACTGTAACAACCCAACCCCTCTAGGCTGGAGCTGGTGCATTACTCTTGATATTGGCTTGGTTAGAAGGAATAAAAATCTAGAAGTAATGACTAGTTTAGTAGTTTTGAAGAAACTAGATACATAGATGTAACTCAAATTACAATGGAAAGGGTTACAAAATACAATACATAACAAAAAACTCAAAACTACATCCACAGGAACTCAAAAGAAGACCATATCTTCATCACCTGTCGAAGGTAGACAATGAAAGAGGGTGAGATCAAATGCTCAGTAAGGGTTACAAATAGTGGAAGCATGATTGAAAAAATAAGTGAATCAAAATCAATCTGACATAATCAAAATGGAATTGTGAATAAATGAACAACTAATGCCATTAATAAACTGAAAATGAAACTGCATCCATAGATTGTGTAATAGTGAAAACCTCATGGACAATAATAATAACTGATAATGAATAAAGATAATTCTTATTAACTGGACTCCATGTATCTGGAACATGAAACCATAATACCATAATAAAGTTTTAGTTCTGTGGGTAGAAACATGCCTGATTTTTAGAAACAAACTTGAAGGGTTTGTCGGCAAACTGTTTTGTCTCATGAGACCTACCGATGGATCGAGGGGCTATAGCAGGCCCCACCCACCACTGAATGTCCAAAGAATTTTTTATAAATTGATTCAATACAAGAGAAATATTCCCTTTCAATCTCTGTATAGAGTAGAGTATACAAATTCATCAATATTTTCATAATTAAAATAACTTTCCAAATAATCACCGTATATAAAATGGTATATGGTTTAGACAACAAACATATCCATGACATGAGATTATGGATATTTAATATAAATATAATTTCAAATGAAAATCGATCTCAAATGGGCAGTGGGTACTCCACATAAGGTTTATTAGGTGCACAATACAATGATAGTCACAACGAAAACGGCAGTTGAGACAAAGTCCCTTACCAAAATGTAATCGGTCGAACCATTTGACCAAATCTTAATAACCATCAAATGAATAATTGAATAATATGAATATAAAAAAAATCATGTTATTATATATCAAATGTATGTACACATATAACAACTATAAGTAATAATTGGAAAACAATGGAAATCTCACAGAAATGAAAGTGAGATGAGAAACCCCTTAAATTATGCTCGAGTGTGTTCTTCATTTGTTTTAATGACCTAAATAATAAAATTTAGCTCCATTAATTAATATTTAAAGAACCTCATATACATTTAATTGATTTATTATTACATTATTAGGTTCATTAATGCCCTTTTCTATGGGTTCAATTGGTTCAATTTCCATGTTTTGGAAGCATTTTCTCCCTTGATTTTCTTGGTTCATTACTTATTTCCATGAATGGAAGTTCATTTGAAACATGGTTAAACATCCATAATTTTTAATAAATCTTATTAATGAAATTATGGATATATAAATTATCTTATAATTATTTTTAGTTATATAACATGATGATGATTCATTAGTTAAAACATTAATGATGTTTGTTTAGATCGTTTTATTGGTTCTTTGATAATAACAACCTCATTTTGTCTTATAAATTTGAACCATGAGTGAAAATGAATTCCAGAACCATGGGTGAGGCATAACACATATATTATAACCTGGTTCATCCATATAAATTTTTTCATGACCATACATGAATGAATTATTGGAAATTTAAATCACATTGTCCACGATGTCGGTAATTCGACACATCACGGAAAATGTTTTTAATTCATCTGAACAAGTGGGTAAAAGAAGAAGATTGATGATGAATTTCTCATGAACATGAGAACATCCAGTATATACAAGATTCTGGAGATTTAATTCCTCTTGGGTAAGAATATATGAAGAAAGAATAAATAAAGAACTCAAAATAAAAGAATAATTTTGAAATCACTTACAAAAATTTGACAGCCTAATGGCTACGGAAAATGGTTTTAGAAAATATTAAAAAAAGAGGGGACAAAGTTCACCTATCCAGAGATGAATAATAATTTATATTAGATTAAAAATAAGAAGAAAAATAGAAACATGGTATGGAAACATGAATTATATACCACATAAAAAGAACTTGAAAGGAAAAAAGAAAGAAATTGAGAATTTTCTTACCTTGTAGAGTAACCCTTATAACATGAAGGTTGGGTCCTTGGGGGATTGAGGAAACCTTGGGAGGACTAATATGAAGGTAAGGAGGCCATAAAATCGTCTATTGAGAATTGGAAATTAATTCAATGAAGGAAATATTTGGTATTTATCGGAAAAGTGAGGGATTATTTTAATAATTTTCACTGGACGCCTCATGAGTTGTTTTTGCAAAACCATGGGCTTGCCCACGGTATTTTCCCATGGTATAAGCCACTTGGGAAACCTCACAACTTATTTAACTATACACAACTGTAGTATATTTATGACATCATTATTATATCATAAATGATGTCATTAACACACCGAAACTAAAATCTGTATTTTTTACTATTCACTGAAAAATCAACTGTTTGAGAAAAATTCCCAAAATTCACCCTAACCATTTATCGACGTGCAAATTTAAAAAGTGAAATCCATTTTTTAAAAATATTTTTCTAAATATTATTAATTTAATTTTTAAATAAGTTCATAATTAATTCGAAAAATAACAATCTTGGAGTGCAACTAGTTTTATTTCACATTGAATAACTTATTAAGATATCATTATCTTTTTGGCTTAAGAAAATAAAATATTATTATTATTTACTATTAATACGGGTTTTTTAATATTCATATTACTATTCATATGGGTATGTTACTATTCAACAGAAATCAAGTTTGTTCTAACAAACTCCAAATGACTTACTGAACACAACTCTGGATGACAATTTTTTCGAAATTCATAACATAGAAGTGAGGAATTTATGTTTAATGGATAGGTTTTAACTATCTCCTAAATAAACTAGTGTTGTTTCAAAGTAACACAGTGATGAATAGAATATAACTCATTGATGAATAGAGAAACATATCATAAAATTTTTGGGGTACTCCATAGTACACATACTTAACGGAACATTTATGCTCCTTGGAATATCCCTTTTGTGGTAAACCATGTAAAAACTATTATTACTTAGTTATAATTTCATAAATAACATTATTAAGGATATTTATCATTAAATTATTGGTTCAATGTGTTCTTATAAACATAACAACAAGATCCAATGGAATGAACTAAAATTTTGACACTCTAATTTACCCATTGCCTCTCATTGTGTCTTGAGTTACCATAATCATGGAGAGAAACTTCCATGAAATAATTAGAGTTTATAAAATTAAAAAATTCACATCTACTAATTTATACTGGCAGTGCTCTATTCCTTTCATCCATGATCCTATCCACAGTAAATTCCTCAGTGAGTTATAGAAGCCCCCGAATAGAATATTTCATACTCTCTATTCTTAACTATTGTAAACTCTTAATTTTATTTCTATGTAAATAATAAATGAATGAAATGATAACTTTACTCCATTGGAAATTACTTGTATATTTAATAACTTAACAATGATGTTTATGAGGGTAAAATAAGTCAAATTATTGGATGTGAGAAGAAAGAGGGTTTCTATAGCATAGAATATTGATTAATCTCCACAGTATCAAAGCCTAAATTCATAAAATTATTTTTGTTTCAAATTTCTCAACAATAATGGGTTTAAGAATACCAATAATTTGATTATTAAGATTCATAATATAGTTTTTAGCTTAATTGGGTGGATAAATTTTCTATATGTTATAAATATATAAAAAAGGACATCTATTTTTCTAGTTGTCAGATTTATCCTTCCTACTACCCATATATGTATTCTTATTTCCAATTGAATCCTTATTGGTACCTTTATTTCCATTATATATAGAATAATGTCAAAAGAATCTCCTTTGAGTCATCATGGCCAATATAAATGTTGGTTGAAGTTCCGTGAAAAGTTAACTCTTTATCAGGTTCACCAAAAAATGTAAAATCACCAAAAGGCCCTTAGTTGTGGGTTACGTGGTAAAATGATATCACTTATCCATGTAGTCATTTAATATCACCATATAATATATGGTTCATTACCTTTTAAGATTTATGATCCAGATCTAAGTACTATTGAATATCTTACATTTTGTGAATAATTTTTTCATCCACCAAATCTCTATACTTTTTTAATTTGAAACACCACTCAGTGAAAAATATTCTTCCAAACGAACTCGGTTCACATTAATAAAAATTAGTTTCAATATTTTTCATTATTTTTTAATTTTTCATCACTTTTATTATTACCTATTAACCCATGAATATTCTATTATTTTTTTACATTCTATTCGTATTTTGATATGTCTCTTGACTCCATTCCCTTGGTATAAATATTTTTGAGAAAAATTGGATTATCATGGAGATGTATACCATAAAGTAATTTTTTCCCCAATAATATAATCTTTATCCTTAAGAGTACCTTTTAGTTTAACTTGATATTATGAATGTTATCCTACATTATGAACCCATATATTTTTTATTTCATTTGATATTCCTTCATAGATTCCTACTGAAAATAGGTTTTTTATAGCTTGATCTATAACATTATTAAATTGATATAACTGGTCACATCATGTCAAACTAAAATGAAAAAAATTATGAAAATATAGGAATAATTGAAACCCTAATTCGACATTAATTTTGTTTCCATAGGAAATAGGTGTAACAAATTTATTTAAAGGATTCGGGTGTGAATTATCCACTATGTCCGTAGAATAATAAACAATATTCTTGAAATAGTGTTCTCTCTATATTTAAGATTGACCAAAACCACAAATGAAATATCATTTACGATTTTTGGATACCCAAATACCAATTTGAGAATAAGAATAATCACCCATATGAGATCATTGGACTGATTGTTAGTACATAGGTTGAAGTTGATATCAGAGGATGAGATTGCAGAAACCCCAAGATTAAGATTATAGAAGTAAGAACCATGGGAAGTGTAATGTTAGTTTTTTACTTTGAATAAAATGATTTAAATATACCTTATCTATAGAAATAGTTAATTGTTTTTAAATCCTAATAATAAAATATATTATCATATTTGGGTCTCTGATAATCCAAATCTTCTCTCCCTTCACCTAAATTAATAGACCAATAAGAGAAAACTTGCACGATTAATGTATCTCTGGGATCGAATTAGGATATAAAATGATTGAAATCATAAAAACATCAAATCATGATATGTTCGAATCACATAAATCATAAGATGGTATCCCTACCTCCCATGGGTATTCTTTTATTAATTCCTCTGAAAAAGGTTACCAATATTTTGTGAATTATTAGGGATTGGTTATTTATATTTTTTAATATTAAAAAAAATAACTAAAATAATATCAATATAAATTAAATAAATAAATTACAATCCATTATTCTAAATTATATTTTTCACATAAAAACTCCATACCCTAAACAAGAGGGTTTTCCCACTATGTATCATCTATAAGATCGTGTTAGGGGTAACGCATGATGAAATCCAAGCATTGTCAGCCAACAATCAACTTCCTTCACAAAATGTAGTGATCCAAAATAAATAGAGGGTATCCTTTCGATTTGTGTGTGTGTGTGTGAAAGTGGGAGAAATTTTATCCATGTATATGTTCACTTTATCGATTTTATCTATTTTCTTTAAGTAAAAACTACTAGAAAACAATTGGAGCTCAAGGGATCCTCTAGTAAAAAAATTACAGTAGTGGACATTGTCGTCATTTTAGTGTTGATTGTGAATTATAAATATCATGGTGATCAAAATAAATTGTACTTCGTATATTTTTATCGATGTTCACCTCACTATAAAATATTCTTTCATGTTTATATTTCATTTTTTTCATTTCATGTTGGTTTAATAATGATAGAATGAAAATTTAAATGGGTTTATTTAATTGTGTTGATCATGAGATGATTCAATATAACTAATCATAACTAATATAAAAGTATTATAATTAATTATTTCATATATAATTATAAATACTTAAACAATAATCAATGAAATAGGAATACATTCCTAGAGAACTCATGGTTAGTGAAAAACTGTAATTTATAAAATGATCTATGTGTTGGAATGGAAATAATTGTCTTTAAACATGAAGTATTATCCATTCCAATATAGATTAATAAGAATATATATTTTTCTATAAAAAAATCAACTATAATTGTAACATATTTTTTGAATTAATTTTTTTATTTTTTCCCCAAATCACCAACTATCAAAGACATACTAATAAAAAAAATCCATGTACCTACCTATATGTCCCACCTAAATGGTACCCATATTAGTATTAACATTTCCCAAATATAATTTATCCCCCCATATGTTGTTGACTATACATTGGTAATCAAAAATAAACAAGAGGGAATAATTTCACAATAACAAAAACCCAAAAACTCATAACATAAGAAAATAATCAATAAATAGTTGGTATGACCAACACTCTAAAAGATAAATATACCCCAAGTAAATTGATTCAATACTTAAAAATATAATGTCTATTGATGTATTCACATGGAACCACCATGTGTATCACAAAAACATCTTTATTTAACAAGTGGATCACAATATGCATCAGTTATTTCCAATTCCCAGGAACTGCTAATAATGAACACCCACCCTCTCCCAGTAGTGTTTTCCATTTTCCTAGATCGTGAATAAGAAAACCTATAAACAAAAAAAAGTAAAATATGGCATGACAGAAAAAATAACCTAGTGTTTTCCCCCAATAATTTCATAATAAATACATATCAAATAAATCAAATGTGTTTAATTTAAAATATTACATTTCATGTAAATCATATTATAGATCATAATAAAGACATTTAAAAAAAATTAATGGCAAGTATAAAACAATAATGACAGTGTAATTACATTAAAAAGAGGAATATATTGTAATTTGTTTCAAAAAAATAATGTTTAATAATTTATATCAAAACATGAATGAAAAATTATATCAATCAAATGGTACCACATATAAATAATTTAAAATCATATCACTATTGATAGAGTCTCTTGGTTTGGTTAATACATGGATTTAGACACATCTTAGATAAATATTATGCATGGTTTCTACACAGTTCCCTAGACTATAATCCTTGAGATAATATGAGAACACACTAAATATTTATCTTGTTATACTAAATAAGTTTTTCATAATTTTCATTAATAATATATTTATTGGTATATCTGATAGATCACTAGTGTGTATTCTTCCCCCTAACTACCAAGGATCCCATATGATTCAATGAAAATCAATAATAAAAGATGTTATAATTCATTTAAATTAATATAAAATCATTTCAATCATTTATTTTAATAATCCTCTGTTTCACATTACGAAACAAACCATTTCATTTTAAAAATAGACATTAAATATT
Source organism: Viscum album (assembly GCA_963277665.1). Lineage (NCBI taxonomy): Eukaryota > Viridiplantae > Streptophyta > Magnoliopsida > Santalales > Viscaceae > Viscum > Viscum album. The sequence continues at coordinate 1,690,748,289 of OY728119.1, forward strand.
TTCATCAAAAACTCATACTTTTCAAATCAATTCATTCCATTTCAAACCATAAAAAATTTTGAAATCTCTTATCAAGATTTAACATTAATATTATGAATAAAATCATTCATTTCAATTAAATATCACTATATAGATATTGATACTTTAGTTAAAAATACATTGTTAAAGATATTTTGCTGCACACAACATTCCATTTCATAATAATTTATCAAAAGACTCAAATCCTGATTTTGGAATTAATTGGAAATATATTTCGAATTTTAATAGATAAAATGGTTCAAAAACATATAAATTTACTTATAAACAAACTTAAATAAACAAATATTAATAATCCCCAGACATTTTATCCACTAATGGTGTGTAGAATGGTTGAACGGTCAATAAGGGTTCCTATAATCAAAATTCAAAAATCTAAAATCAAATATAAAAGAAACAAAAGATATTATTTCCCATAGTGAAAAAAGAAACAAGAGTGTGAATAAATACATCAATTTATCTTTGTTGAAATTACTAAAATTTATAAAATTATTCTAATATGATTTCAATCCATTATTAAGTAATTTTATAAGGGCCAAATTCTCCCAAAGAGTGTCTCTATATTAGTTGTGGTTCAAATGGGTTCGAGAGAGAAAGTACTTTTAATAAAAATAGGATAAAATAAAATAAAATTATTATACTACCATGTAATTTATTGTCCATATTGACTTCACTAGCTATCTATTGGCTCCCAATGGCTATCCATTAAAACCAAGAATAAATCATGTTGTCCTAGAAAACACATGGGCAAGCAGGTGGGATTCCACTAGTTATCTAGTGGGATTCCACTGACTGGTTTGTGGAGTTATTATATAACTCCATTTTATATAAGTCCCATCAACTAGCCAATGGGTTTCTAATATAATGGCCCCACTAACACACTCACATTTGATGGTTGGTCTCCCCCACTGGCTAGCTACTTTCCCTAACAGGATATCCAATGGGATACTTTTATATTTTCGAAATATATTCCTATTCCCACTCAATAACAATCCACCTGAAAATCACTCAATTAATATCATAGACTCTACAATAAGTATCAATACACACCCATGTCCACTCCAATGGAATAAACTTGATAGAAATATAGAAAAATCATAGTGTTCTGCAAGAAGATCCAATTTAAACCAAGGATCACACCCAAAATCTATTTTTGAGATATTACAATTATCACTACCATAAGGGATTTGAACCCATATAAATCCTTGGAATATTATTGGTCCTTAAATAGTTGAGTCAAATTCACACTCAATAATTCCACACAATAATATTTCTCATGGTAATTAGAACCATGTCACCATAGAACCCAAACTATATGTACAGACTTCCCATGAATCCCCTTGACCGTATAATTAAAAACTAAACCAACTACTCAGTCCCACATATATTAGGATACCAATCCAAATACGTCACAAAATCATTATATGGGATTCAATGAAAACCTTTTAGATATTAAATGTGAAAATGTCATCTGAGATGGAAAATCCAAATAGTAAACAACCATTTCAATCTTCTCGACAATCTTAAATAGTCACATGTATCTCAACGCTAACTAACCCTATTTTTCAATACACCAGTGATCCTACCAAGTACAGAATCTCAAAGATACTAATTCTCCAAAGAGAACTCCATTTTATATTGATTATTATCAGTATACCACTTATTTTTTCTGTGATTTCCTAAATATCACTATTGAATCATCTAAATTGTTTCATCATCTCTTAGAGTAATATAAGTCCCTCAATGGAAGAATCAAAATTAGATAACCAACAATGATGAGATTCTCATGGTTATCCATAAAAGGCCTCAATGGATTCTATGTAAATACATGAGTCATATCTTTTATTATCAAAAAAATCAAAAATCCATAAATGTAAATCCAAATATCCCATAATGTTAAGTATTGTAGAATGAAGATTTTCTTCAATAATCTATTTCTTTAATTTCATCCCATCAAGTATATGTAGTTTCCTCATCATTATCAAATATACATGGGTTCACATCACCTCTATGAGGCCTCTCTAAAATATAAATTTGAATCAGGGGGTTCCTAATAGAATCAATGGTAGATAGAACACCACAAATATGATAGTATGCTTTATATACATATTTCCAAAGTCCCCGACACTGTTTATTTCATGAATGATAATAAATTACACCTATTTGTTTGTTTTTTCAATAATAACCCATATAAAATTATTTCATAGAAGTTTACAAACCATTTGAACAAAAAATTCATTCAATATCATAACCCAATTCTATGTTGGAACAAGAGAGGATTATAGAAAAACCAAAGGATTCTAATATTTAATCTTGATATACTGACAAGTAAACAAATGAGAAACACAATCAATTATGTATTGTTTTATTCCCATCAACTAGAATTATCGCCTTGTATCATTAAACATCATCACTGTGCTAGGGTGTTCCAATGGCTGGGAATGATGAAAATCCCACTTCATAACCCTCCACATAGGTAAAGGAATAACATATTGGGTCATGAACAACTGTTACCCATTCATAATAGAGATAATTTTTGAAATACATCTCCACCCTATAAATAATATATATTCCCTAAAACTCATTATAAACATGTTATTCCTAATGAATCTTTTAAATAATTGAGGATTTTAACTAGAGACATTCTATTGTTATCTTATTCCCCCCCATGGAATAACATATTCATAGAAGGAAAAATAACCATCATATTCCACTCCTCTAATGAATGCTACACGACATGGGTTAGAATGATTCTTTACCATTACATCAGCTCCAATATTCACCTTACTTGGGTGTAGGAAATGAAGACATCCAAATTTAAAATCAACTCTAGCCATCAAAATTATTATAGATTAAAATCATATTTTATATGATATAACTTGTGAAATTTTGTCCATGTATATTGAAACCCTTTCATAAAAATTGCAATTCCACCACCTCTAAAGAGAGAGAATCATATTTACAAAATCAAAATGACATGGGTAAAATTTATTCAATTGTGGTAAAAGTTTAGGAGAACTATAAGAAACTAAGTGATCACCCTATATTATAACACATCACAAATTCAATCTCATTATATCATAAAACACCACATAACCCTTCAAAACATTTTTGAGGAGTCAACATTTGAGCTTATTCAAATGATGATTGAACTCATCAAATGAATCTGGATATTTCTAATCCCAAACAAAAATTACACTATTATGAGTGATATTATTCAATGGTGACTCTAACTTATGAAATAGTTCAAAAACCAGTGTTATTTCTTTTTGAATACCAATAATCCTTACACCTCAAATACATTTTGTAGTTCCTTATTTGGAATAACAACCTTTACCTTCTCCATGTCAACTAAAAATACCTTTTCATAAACCACATACCAAATTAAACTCACCTACTGAATCAAGAGATTTAATTTGAACAATATTAATAAATTTAGCATTTTTTACAGATTTCCAAAACTTATCTCATATGATGAACATTATCCTCCCTAGTTTTATGGTAAACCAATAGATAGTCAATGAATACAAAAAATAAAAATTTTCATTACTTGAGTAAAAACCAATCTGTTAGTGTCATAAACATATTAGGAACATGGGTTATGCCAAATTTAATTACAAGGTACTCATAGTGGTAATACCTACTTTTGTAGGATATCATCAGGATATCATACTCCATTGTCATATAGTAGTAATAACCAGACTGAGTATCAATATTAAAGAACCTTTTATCCCATTTCATGTGATAAAAAAATTATATACAAGGTAATGGATACTAATTCTTTATAATAACCCAATTGATCATTCTATAATCAATATTTAAGTGAACTGTTACTTGTACTAAATTAGTGAAAACCACTAGTTCATCCCAATAGGACACAATTAGCCAAATGAATCCATTGAAAATGAATTCAACCCACATATTATTTATTTTTATTAACATATATGATCTATATAGTAAGAGGGAATATAAATAAGAAGTTTTCCAGGCACCATGTTTACAAAAAATCCACCTCCCTCGCCAATGGAAAATGAAAAACATCATATGTCAACATATTCATAAATATCATAGATATTAGAGGACGAGCACCACATGAAATCAATCCTCAATTTGAAAAACACACAGTTATATTATCCTATATGATCCATTAGATAATGTCATGATTTTCCAACACATGGGTCCCATTCTCCCTATAGACACAACACTCCCCATCGAAAACATTAAAAGAGTCCCAAAAGAGATAGTTGCTGATTCATGAGTTATAAAAATCCAATGAATAGATGTTGAATATTAAATTAATATTATTCATATAAAAATTTACAAATTACAGGTCAATATTGATTTGTGATACTGTGAAAGTACAATAGGGGATTTATAGGACCCACTCCAACATTAACCCATTATGCATTATAATTCCCATCACATAAGAAATGATCTTCGTTGAGAGATTAAACAAGTACAAAATATGGGTTGATACCAGTTAATGAGTGTAAATAAAATCAATAAATTGAGTAGAATATAGTGAAAAAATAGAATCAGTATGTCTGACTATCACAAGATGCACATCAGTTCCCAGACGATGTTGAACCACTATATGAAAAATAATCATTCTAACCGCTCTAAATAAGATCCCAATGTTCCTAAACCATATAACAATGTCACAGAGCCTCTTGATACTTATTAGTCTATGGAACTATAAAATGCAATAAATACATGGTTGAAACTCTAAAGGTTTATTAAATATCTATATGCGCTATAAATACATGGTCAATCCATGCATGTATGCTTCATATTCTTAAAAATATACATTGAGAACAATTTAAGGGTCCTTTTCTAGATAATTTTGATGATATAGAATACGGATAATATTTAATACTAGTACCACTAGGGATTCCCTCATTATACTCATCATGTTTCCTCTTCTAATAAATGAATCCATCCTAACAGCCACGAGGACTGTGAAGAATTCCCATAATTCCTAACATACTATAGATGTAAATATTTTTCATCAAATATATATCCAAAACATTATTAAAATATGAGATAATAAACATGAAGACCTAATATTTTATGTCAAATGAAACTCCCATCTCATACATATGGAGCATCAGCTTCTCATTCAACAATAGTTGAGCTGATAACTGATAAATTTTGGTAAAAAAGATTAGCATAATGGTTAATTATCATAAAACATTGATAATTTTGGATAAATTCCAATAAAATTTCCAACAAAATCAATTCTATATGGATTTTTCTCATAAAAGGTTCTATAAATTCATTCCACTATAATATATTATCCTCCTATTCCATAACTAGTGCATCCCACTATCTTATAATATACCTTTAATTTTTGGTGATGGAACATTCACAGTATGGGAATCTGGAATCTCTATGCACTTATAGTGGTTCTCAGTATTTTTCAAAAGCACCTCTACCTAGCGTGGACCATTTTTTTACTAGAAATATTGTGGTTTTTAATGATAAAAAATCTATGAATGATCTCTATTACCATCCCCTATAGGATCCTCTATTAAATCTAAATCAAGAATGGGTGTGGAAACAAATACTTGAGAATATACCATTCCCACCTCTACCTATATGGGGATATGATCAACCAGAGAAATCACATATATTGGTTCATTAGAAACTCCCTCCTGAAGCTTATTCTAATTTCTTATGTGGTGGTATGGTACTCCAAAATAGTAATAGATAACATGGAATAATCATCAATAGAATAAATATAATATACTCTATCAATAATGATTAAACCAAAAATCAAAATTTTCATATTTATGTTAAGAAAAATGTCTAGGATTGAATCCTAAAATTTATTCAAAGACACACTTCCCAACATCCTGTTGCAAATTAAAGATAATTGTAATGAGAGATGGATATGAAATCACTCATTACGTACCATTATATCTTTAAATACATATCTTTTATCTACCAATACATCACATTATACACACCAATATCAATAAGAGACTCAATATTCCATTAGTAGTAATGTTTCACAAACTAACCAAGATGAATCTCTTAAATGGTACATGAATAAATCATGACATGTACAAAATTATGTTCATTTATCCCAATTGGATGGAAACTAGTTCTTGGTCAAAAAAATAGTCCATAGGGTATTATTTCTTAACCAGAACACCCCAAAAAGTCCAAGAAGTTTAAAATAATCATGAATTAGTTAGTATTCTAAGCACACCGTATGAGAAATATATGAGAATTAGACATATAAAACACCCAAAAATGATACATCTGTTAAATATTTCACAAAAAACATGTACAACACTGTATGACATACATTTATCAAGTGGATAAGAAAATCCTCGGGTCACTATCAACTCCCAAATTTCCACTAATCAATAACACTCACCATATCCAAGTGGTAGCTTCCCTTTTAGTGGTCTAGGTATAAAAAATTATAAAAATTTATGAAGTAAATTGTATGTTGTGATGAATTATAACCTAGTAATATTCCCAAAATAATTTCTTAAGAAATTAATTTCAAATAAACATAATATACAAATTTTAAAATATTACACCACATTGAAATATTTTCAAATTTCATAATCACAAAAAAAATCAATCGAAATTTCAATGGATAGTATACAACATTTTTGAAAGTAAATTTCTTTAAACAAGTATATATTAGCATCATTTCAATAAAGGAATGAATATTCATTTCAATTAAAATTTATTTTAATATGTGTTTATATTAAATACTAGAATTTATACATAATTTAGAAACATTATACCATTATTAATAGTCCCATGGATTGTTTATTAAATGTATTCTCAAACATATTAGTGAAATGTGGCTATAGGTGTGAACATACATAGCTTTATCCAGGACCCAAGGGTTATAATAGAACACCCCAAAGAATGAAATCTTTTCCATCAGTATACTAAGATATTAATTTTATCATTATTACATTGTAATATTTGTATAATATAGACCTATGATGTGTTCTTGCCTCTTAGCTACCCATGACCCAATGTGTTTCATGGAAAAATCATAACAAGGGATATAATCAATTTTAAAAAATTTCAAATAATTTAAATAAATTATTTCAATATAGCCCATGTTCATGTTTAAAAATGTGACATTTTATTTCAAAAAAATAGAATCAAAGGTTTTTAATCCAAAACAAATGAATTTCAAATAAATTAATTTCATTTCAAATCATAGAATATTTCATTCTATATATTCTTATGTTTCATCATAAAAATTATTTACCCAATCATTATTTTCAATTCATGATTGTTTTATAGATGTTAATACAATATCAAAAAATCCATTTTCATTGATATTTCATCAAACACAACATATAATTTTATAATTGATATAACTCATACAATATTTGGAAATCAATTTCATATAAATTTTAATTTATAAAATAAAAATTAGTTCGTGTTATAATAATTTCCTTATATAAATACCTACCTCAATGATAATCAATAATCACCCAACACAGAATCCATCAACAGAGATTCAAAGTCTAAAACTGTTGGACCCCAGGACACCCTGAGAGGGGAGGGGTGAATCATGGTGTCAACTTTTTTTTCTTAAAGTTGTGGATCTTGTTCCCACATTGGTAGGAACTACTTAAACCTGTATGATAGATATGATCAAAAATGAAACATTCACATGCAAAGAGATAACACAACAATTTTACTTGGTTCATCACTAAGGGCTACATCCAAGGAGCATACGTTGAAAAGTTTTTGGTCATACCAAATTCCACTAATCTTCACTATTTGTGGATTACAATGGTTTGAGAACAGTCACTTTGTCCCAGGCTCACTTCCTTTACAAAAGGTTCAGGGATAGCTCACTGCGTCCCTCGGGTAACTCCCGTTGACTCCCCCTAGCTCACTTCCATTGGTGAAGTCCTTCTCAGTTTACATACGTGAAGGTATCTTGAATAGATTTTCATTGAATTCTTTGTCTCTTGTTTAGAATGAGACTTTTCTTGCATTAGAGTCTTGAGTTGATTCTATTTTTTATTCAACCTTCTACTTTAGTGTATTAACTGAATGCACTATATATTCTGCTTCTCTTACTTTGATTCTAAATATTAACACCTTAGTGTATTGATATATTCCACTCTTTCTGTGCAGATCTGAGTTTAGTTTCATGAACCGTTCTTCATCTATTCGCAAAGCACAATGAGGATGTCAAACAACAGTCATGTGTGTGCGGTACCACTTCTATTCATAATACCAGATTGTTCATTGTTCTTATTTCTTTGAAAACAAATACATCGTTTGTTGCACTGAAGGTATAGAGTAATCTTTCAGCTTTCGTTCAGCTCAAAAAGGACGGGCCTTCTCCAATAGCACCTGGCGCTTTTCTCAAAGCCCGGTGCGCAAGTCCCAATACGGCGCGTAAGTCTTCGGCACGCATGACCAAATTGGCATGCAAGTGTCACAAAAGCACCTACGCGATGCTTCCTTCCCCACCTACAAACTTGCGCGGACCACTTCCTTTCTCTCCCAAACCTCCTTGGGCACACAGCCAACAACTGGCGCGCAATCTCTACTTGCGCGACCCAACTACCACTTGCGCGGCTAAATCACCTATGCAACGAGAGCTCTAACAATCTCTAAGTCATGAACTCCGTAGAAAATGAGGAGGGGTGGTCCATAATTTAGAGGCATTTGGAACACCCTGTGTGACGGCACACAAGTCTCCCCTCGGCGCGCAAGTCTCTTATCCTACAAGCCACTTGCGCGACCAACTTCCAAATGTGTGAGACCCTCCTTCATTTTCCATATTTTGAGTTTCTGATGTTTAAAAACAATAGGCGCGCAAGTTCCCAAGCATTCAAGGCATTTGCACGCAAGTCTCTACATGGCGTGCAAGTCTACCTGTGTGACCAGACCTATACTTGCGCGACACCTATCCCTTTTCCATAAATTGATGTTTTGAGTTTGAAAAACATATAGCGCGCAATTTTCATCTCCATAAAATACATGGCGCACAATTCTCTTTTCCAAAATCACTTTTCTTCATTTGTCGATTTTCAGGCCCAAAAATTTGGCAAACACTGGGAAATGGCACCACCTTGTATCAGCGCTTTTTGTCCGCCTCCAGATCATCCATTCCATTGTCGATGATTCATAAATAAAACATGGATCATTATCCACAGTCCATGAACTCTACCTGCCACTATGGAATCTACTTTGTCAACAAATTTTTATGTCGTTTGTTTACTTTGTCAACAAGCACAATCATCTCAAAATCACTTCTTCTTGGAGATCTGTATCCTTCAGCAACTCTTCTGCTTTTATCACAAAATCCACTATTGTGATATGTATTCTTTGAAGGCATAGCTTTAGCATCATCATCTTCTATGACAATGTGATTTACATGGCTATCTCATAATTCCAATCCCCGCACGACCATCTTAGCATTCCAATCATTTGCACATTGTCTTCTTCATCAACTGTCATGATCTACTTCATGCAAACCATATGATTCAATTCTTCAAGAAGTCTCCTGCATGGTTCTCATGCAATCATGAGTAATTTCATGGTCTTCATAAAAAAACCATGGTTCTCATGCAATAATGAATAATTTCATGGTCTTCATCAAAAACCCCATTCTTCTTTAATCACCCTCATATGGATTACACCTCACATTCTTCATTTCTATAAACAATGTGTCAACATTGACACATGTTCTTTTTACGTATGATCAGTACAACAATAGTATGAATTTCCATTCCTTCACTTCATTAGAGTACTTATTGATCTCCTTCATTTTGATCTTCATTGACAACTATTGACAACAAATACAACCTTATACACAAAGTGGTTCCACCAAAAACAAGCAACAAGGGTTCCTAGAATCATAATATTTAAAACAGAAAAATAATACAATGACGACATAAGATTCCAAAAAACTAGGAGAGGAGGAAACCTGATGGGGATGGGAATTCAACAAGAGATCTTAGAAGAACATACCAATAAATATTAATCACTTAATATAGAACTTATATCTAGGAAGAAATGAAGTTGGAGGAGTAAATTATCCTCAAAAGGGTATCCACAATGGTTAGGGTTGAAATGGGTTCTGTGATATTAAGATAATGATAAAATGACTATTAAAAATATGAAATATTATAATGTGGTTTCTCAGTAACATCAGTGTCCCTGGATAGCCACTATTACTCACATGATAGCTGGTAGTGCTAGAAAGAATGTTGCATGGCCGAGGAACCCCGCCACATGAGAAGTGGATTTTTTATTGAAATTCCATTATACTAGAAACCCACCAATATTTTAGTGGTCTTCCTGAAAGAAGATTGTGTTTTTAGCCACCCACTGGCCAGTTTGTAACCTTCAATGGCATGTAAATGTAGTACTTTTAGCTATTCTAGCAATATCTCCATTCACACTCAATGAAAAAAACCTAATTTCCTTCCAAGATATATATCAACCTCTCAAACAATTATAATACACACTCTCAACCCACACAAATGCTTAAAAAGATGTAAATTCCAACGAATCAATAAAGTAAGCCAAAATAGCCAATGTAAACCAAGGGTCATACCTGAAAGCTGGTGTTGATATGTTAAAAAATATATTATAAAAACAATAAAAAATATTTTGAAAATACCATTACTATCCTCCAGATTTAAAAACCATTAAATCCAAAAAATATTGTAGTAGTGTTAGTAGGGTCGTTAAGATAAGTATAATGTGTATAAATACTAGTAATATCCTCTTTCAAGATTGTTTATGTACATATAGATTATTATTTTTTAAATAAGAAATTATAGAAAATGAATAATCTAAAAACATAACTAAAATAAACTAAATTTGAAAAGAATATGATAATAGTATCAGAGATGTGACTCATAGTCAATTGCTACAGTTTTAGTTATTTTATTCCCACATCTAATTATTTATTTCTTAAATTATCACTAAGAACAAATTAATTAATATATTTTCAAATATCATTCATCTATGTTAGACGATACTCATATATTTCCCAAAAAATATCTACTATATCATTCATTGATATGACTATTAGTTCATGCAACATTTAGTGATCATATTGATTTGTAAAATATCGAGCACTATTTTTTAAAATTCAACATATCAATATATGTATGATTCCATCACCAAAGAACACTTATTATGTGATATATATTTATATATGAATATGTGTAGATAAATAACAAAATTTATTTATTTTTAAAATTTAAATATTTTTTATTCTAAAATTACTCTTAAAAAACTTCTTATTTTCTCATTCTGGAATTTGAATATAGAACAAATAAATTATATGATACTCTCTATAATCTGACTAGCTCTATTAAATCACACAAATGAGAACCAAATCGTGTGTGAAAAATTAATTTTACATAATCAAACACCACTAAATTTAAATAAATAAAAAACCAACTAAAAATTATTCCATTGGAAATAAATTTGAAAATTTTTATTATCATAGACTCATTTTCATGGTCATATTAACATTAAATTCAGACAATTGTACATTCATAATATAAATCTATCATAATAAATAAAAAATAGAAATCACCATGTTCGTTTTAGTGGAAGGACATTCACATGTCACCATTGAATATTTAAAAAATAGAAACCTCATGTTATCGATCATTGTAGAACCAAAGTGAATTATTGCACATATTTTTTTATTCCCATGATTGACCACTAAACATGATCACACTCATATTATGGACATACATAATAATAATTTCTCATATAATTACACTAATGGACATCATTCACCCATTTTTAACAAATCCCACACAAAAAATAAGCACCATATAAATTCTTATTCATGTGACATGGATAATGATGGTGGGGTATGGTTAGCATGGTGTGTGGGTAATAAAGGAAGTTTCATGCCATATATTTTACAATTTGATTAATGGAGGGTATTTTTTGTCCTATTATGAATGTTAAAACTAGATTCATGTCAACCAAGGGGGGAACATAATGGCTGGTTCATGAGAGGACTGAGTGGGAAGGAGGTATGTTACACTAGTGGTGAAGGACACATATGTTGTATGCTGGTGAGAATGGAATTGTAAGCCAATGGGGAATAGCTATTCTCATAAGAGAGAGAATAACATCATGATGGTATCCACATTTAATGTATTTTTCATAGAGAGGATTATAGATAATGGTCAAAAATGTTTTATGGAGGAATGGATGATTGATACTTAGAGGGGGTATAGCTACTTTCTAAGAATATGGAAGTGGTTTGGGGAGATAGTGGAGAAGTTGAATTCCATAATAATTAGATTTTGATGACTAGACAAATCATATGAATGACTATTAGAGAGATAGATAAAGAGTATAAGAGGTGACTAGATATCTCAACTGATACAATTCTTTATAGATCATATAGATACAAATCATCCATGAAATATTACTATAGAACCTACCATGAAAATTTTAAAATTAAAAAATTAAAAATAAAATAAAGATATCAAAAATATAAATAATAATAATTTTAATTATAGTATATAATTATAAACCAATTATGAATATTAATAATTTTGAAAGACTAATAATATTAATAATATATAGGATTGAAAAAATATGATAATAGTATATATAATTAATAAACAATTAATTTTGATATTAAAAACTAAAAGTAATATACAATTAAATAAATATTATAAATATTAATATATTACTAAAGAACAATAAGAATAATGTAAAATACTATAATTGGATATAATAATTAGATAAAATAAATTGAAATATAATAAAAAAAACCCAGATTTTCATTTTCATTGGTGCATAATAACTCCATCCTCTAAGAAGAAATTTATTTGTTAGAAAAGCACTCAAATCAAGATCTGACACTTTAAGAGCTTACCATATAGTTGTGGCTCTCAAATATGGTCTAGTAAAATCCTCATAATCTCATTATGCTCTACCTCTAATAATAATAAGACCATAATTTCATTGATAAAGAGAACCACTATCAGGTACAAGAAAGTTTAATTCTTGGATTCTTGAGTGAAATGAACATAACTTGGTCGTTTATTACATTAAAAGGATTCACCAGAAACTCTTAATTATAATAGTGGTATTTTAACAATCTCTTTGACATATCCTCGTCCTAAACTAAATTTTTGTGCTAATCAGATGTCATATCCCTCTTTGAGAACCACTTCTCAAATTTCAACTAGTTAAAGAGGACTTAAATCATCAGGGGTTTGTTTATTTTCATGGAATATCACCTGATTGTGGTGTTGTTAGTTAATAAAATTAATCAAGATTTTTTATTCCTTCTTAATTAAAATTTAAAATCACTCTCTGTGGGTAATTATAGATCTGATGAAACCTCTATTCATAATTTTCCCCAATTATATATATTTCCCCTATATCTAATCATAGGATATCTAATAATATAAAAATTTTATCAAAGTGGTCTAAGGGTTCATAACAATGTAAAAAATCAATCTTATATCATGTGATAAATCCATGAACATCCTAAAGAAAGTATCCATATAAACCTCCACATCTACATGAATTGGGTCATCATGTGTTTCTATCATAAATAAATGTTGTATCAATAAAAGATTTTTTAATTTTTGTAACTTCCAATGTATGAGCCCTACTCTTATCATTGGATTTTCCCATTCACACATAAAGGAAGACCACAATCTGTCATCTTTAAATCACATCACTCTATAATGGTTTTATTATATAAATAATCATAGAATAATAGTTCATATTCCATTTCCATTATGACACATATAGATTCATCAAAGACACTAGTAGTATCAATAAATATATCTCTTCACTAATCACTTGATTGAAACATCAATACATATGGGTATGTATGTGATTTTTTCTAGTTTGAGTCTCTATCCATTTAGCTCAGATAGGGAATCCAATAGAATTTCTAGATCTAGAAATAGGGTTATGTAAATAAAATAATATCTCATTCTAGTATCAGAGAGTATTCAAGTCAATATAGTTAATAAATAAATCATACATTAATTTGTATCAGGTTCCACCTGAATGTAGAACTTTATTAATTAAATCAAACTAGATAATTGGTCTTTGGATCTATGAGCTTGGATTTTATGTATTAGGGATAGTAGTGGTAAAATTTCATCATAGATCAGTCAACATTGAGAAACCGAAAGTCCACCTCTATATCCCCTTCTAAATCATCCTCTATAAGGGACACCCTATCCACATTTGTGAGGTCCATGATTGTATCCCAAACTCTAACACTATGTGTTATCCACTTTTCTCCCCTAACATCCCTTTTCTACATGTTGTTCCAGGATATCATATATCATATCACTATATTCCATTGATTCCTTCAGGATCTTCTTTTATTCTAGATCTATGTCCTTTAAATTCCCTCTATCCATGTGTCCCTCTAATATCATCTTCCAAAGGTGAGTGGACATCACCATTATGGTTGATGATGTTAAGTACATGATCATATTGGGATTTTTTTTATTATTTGTTTCTTCCATTGATTCCACCTTGGAGTTAACTACCTAGTATGGGTCTCCTATAAAGATAAAACACATGTTCACGAATCTCAATCATTATATAATATTTATGTAAAAAATGGTTAATTAAATAACATGGGGGCATGAATTGGTAAATATATAAGGTTGGATATTGTGTTGATTTTGGTAATATTGGGATTCTATAAATTTATTCCACATTTATTATTTTCATTAAATAATATGATCATGACATATGGAATATTAGATATAAAACCTATCAATTTTGTTATTTTTGGGAGGAAATGTACACTCGATGTGTTAGGGTACATAGCCTCATCCCCTAGGAATCATTTGCTCATTACACGAATTATATCACAATAGTAATTTTAGTGATTGATTTTTCTCAATTACTTCGAACCTATTCTCATAATACGAGGCTTCCTAGGATTATCACCTAAGTAATTTTGTGATCATCATAACAGGTAGGTAACATAGTCTCATCACCTAAATAAAGGGTAAAGATATCATTTTCTCATTACATAGGATCCCATTATCATAACTTGGGTAATATCATGTTTTCACATGCGAAAACATCTTAATCCCATCACTTAAGTAGAGGGATAATATATCATACTCTCTTCATATAGGTTTATTAATATCATTACTTAATCTACGATATACATGTCACCTAGATCTGGGTTTCAGATATATTAGGTGGGTTCATAGGTTTAGATATGTGTACAAGTCGTCTAATATATGTTGTTCATGTATATGTGGGAAAATTTTAGATTCCAACGTGGGAATCACTATATAAACATTTTATATATGGGTTGTAATATATTTAGATTCTAGTGTTGAATGTCCTATATATGGTCATCATATATGGGTCAATAAATATTTAGAACCAATTGTAGACTATCATACTTATTGTCATTACATATGAGTCAACACATATTTGTAGGTTAGTTTAGGAGGTCCAACATACTCTTATCCTGTATAGGTCAGGTCACATATTAACATCCATTGGGGAAAATCCTCCAAAAATCAACATATATAGTGTGGAATATGCTAATATCCCATGTATATGACCCTCATATCAATGTCATATGGTTACTTTATATACACCACTTAAATGTGTTTCCATAATCTATAAGTATGTTAAGGCCTCGAGGATATCTTCTCTTTAGGGGGAGTGGAATGTTATATGGATATTTTTTTTCAGAAATGGTATGGTCCCCTAAATATTGTTACCAAAGGAATCCTATTTTATTGGTTAAAAATAAATTTTTTGAGGTCAGGAAGTTTTTATTTTCACTCAAATAGGTAAGCTTCAAACCATTATAAAAAGAATGGATCAAATACCACATAGTTTTAGTTAATGAATCCATGTTCTTATGATGGGAATATATAATAATGTTTAGTGTCACATTGTGAAAATGATTTTTTCATGAAATATGTGGCAAAAAGGTAGGATGTGAGGCTTGATATTTCGTCTTCTAAGAGAGAAAAGTCATTCACATTACACATCAATGGTTGAGTAGATAGTGATATTGATGTGAATATGGATTACACATGCTCTCTACCAAAAAATTTGGGGAATCAACTCGTGATATTCAAATGATGAATTATATGCTTGTCACATATGGAATCTCAAGAGTTTAACACATGGAATCATATTATTTTCACATAGGGTGAGGTTACAATTTAATATATATTTTTAGATAGTTATGCTAAATAGATTAAAGTCGTAGAGAAATTACATATTTTATAAGGGGATTACGAGTTAATTGGTTTATTCATAGTCGGGGTTGGGTAATAACTATAAATTAATTTTTTATGAATTAATTAATTGATGTTATGGATGGTTTCATATAATAATTTCATGGTTAATGCTTATATATTCCTTATGTAGGATATTTTTTAGGGAAAAATTGTGGAATCATTCGATTTTATGTAGGATGATGGGGATTTTCATATGATTTCCTACCATTATAAGAATACAGAAAGGATATTTCCTATCCCATTTCGGTGTATAGGGATTGTTCATAAGGTCCCATGATATCTGTTATTCTTAAAGAATTTTTTTGAGTAATCTTAAACAGAATTAATGTGTGTCCCATGTGCACTTGGTTTTGTGAACCTATTTCTGGTGATAGGAGGTATCTAATGTAGGTTCCATGTGTGGGATTCATGAAATTTATAGGTTTCAAAATGGTTATTTTTAAATTAGACTACGGTCACTATTATAATTGTCATATTCATATGTCTATGGCATGGGTTCGTGCAAGGCTCAGGCCCCATGAGGCTTTGGGTCTCACAATGTATGTTCCTCAAGTTTAAAGCATGTTATAAATGTATGTTATTTTTTTGAAACTCATTAAAAATATGATCCAATACTTTGAAGGAATCATGTGAGGACATTTGGAAAATATATTCACCTATGGGAATCTATGGGGCTTCTGGTTCATGAAGGTTAGACATTCATGAATGAATATCATTAGTTGGAAGTAAAAAATGTTATATCTACATCTAATAGAGGTTTTATGGTGGATTTATATAAATCAAGTTCATGATAGTTATGTTTTATGGTAGAGGAACTATATTCTTGATGGTTGGACTACTAAGGTTCCTTAACTAACATTTTTAAATCATTGGACATTCATAAACCATATTCCATTGATTTCTTCCTTAATTATATTCAACCATATTTTCCCCAATTGACAATTTTAATTTTTGATTCCACCCTAAACATTTTTTTTTTCATCAAAACATTTCCCACCACAGAATTGGAGATGTTTGGGAAGAAGATGATATGATTTCCTGGACAAAATACCATTTTTTTATTATTACTCTCTATTTCGCAAACCTATTAACCTCAATTACTATATTAATACTGGAGGGTACATAGGGGAATATGACATTTCATTTTTCATTATCCTTTACCATTTTTTCCTAAATGTCATCTATTTCAGAAAATTTATATGACCAAACTTTTTAGTGATCTCAATATTCATTCATATAAAAGGATCTCCCATGAAATAACAATTGAGAAAACTATTTTTTTGGTCTCTTGTGTGAACCATGAATTTTATAAAACCGTAGTTTAACAAATAAAAAAAATTCTTGAAATATTATTAGAATAATTCATGAAAACATTGATAATTACTATTTATGGTGCTACTACTACAACTTCCTTATAAAGGGAAATGGTGGGGTACATCCACATCAAGAATGGATCTATAAAATGATTGAAAATGATACCCTAGTAAAAATATTGATAAGGGATAATGAGGAAAACTCTCACTACCAAAGGACTACACTGCATGACATCATGTTGATGGATGACTTCGTGATTCTGAATGAAATCCATGATAATCATGGCTACTAGTTTCAGATCTCATCAGCGTTGTTTAGTTAAATAACGGTTATAGTCAGCCACATTATAAAGGATTGTTAACATATTTTATAACACACCTTATGGTACCTGATTATGACCATAAATGGAGAGTATTCAATCTAGATGTATCTTATACAAAATATACCATCATCAATTATATCGGTATTGTCATATCATTTTCAATGGTATACAAATGATTAGGATCTTTTTCAATGATGAAACATCACCACAAAATGGGTATGGAAATACTTCTTCCACTAGTATAGTGAATAATTCCAGGTGAAAATCAATATGGTAATCCTTTAAAAATCATTGTTTACCTATCAGCTCCACATGTATCACTACTCAGAACTGATTCCAAAAATATTAATTAGGTGGAAATCAAATACAAAATCATTTTACCTTCCTCATAGGGAATCCTACATTTTATTTTATTAATTATACTATATTATTCATATACCCATATGTGTGTTAATTTTTAATGAGTTCCTTATAGTGAAGAATAACTAGGCTGACTAGGACAAGGTTTTAGTGCATTCAAGATTGTTTTTGTATACTTTAAATGTGAATGGTTGATAGCCCATGAATTAAAGGAGTATTATTTATGTGTTTTTTAACTCTTTTTTAACCTTCTTAATGTTAAAATTCTAAGAAGACTAAAAACTTTTATTGGTCCCCTACATCATAATAAAGATAAAATGTATTAAGTTACCATGTAGGAGGGCCACTATCAGCCAATATGATATAGTATTTAGGACCATGTGAAGAGATCATATTTATAGTATTCATCACATTATTCGACAATGGTTTGTTATTTTCAATACTTCATAACCATATGGAGCTATGGTAAGGCATATTTAACATAGTGGTGATGATGGATCTAGGTAAACATATCTAGTTGGTTTTCCTTTTATTATAGAAGATCCAAAAGTTATTAAAGAATATTATTCAATGTAAGACACCCTTGGGTGTTTTTATCCCCTTATAATTTATATATAGGTTAGTCATCATACACTAGTGGTATTATGAGAACATGGACTTGATCCCCACTCCCTTCACTAAATTCTGAATATTGATATATATCATTATGAAAATATATCCTTGGAATCATGAGCAGGTTGGAGTTATTTCGATAATTAGAGAAATAGATTTATTCCTTTTTCATTTCATACCCCTTCCAATAGAGGTAATGATGGAAAATATATTAAGAACCACTAAGAAGTGATTATACCACCTATCCTTCCATGTTAGGTTACTAGAGGCATTCATTTATGGAAGGGTTGTATATGAGCCACACATCCTATATTGGTTCACTCGTTTATTTTTTTGTCTCCAAAAATTGACCGAGTGGCTGTACACTATTGTATTTCTTGATTTCAATCAAACTATTCTCTCGATGAACATATGTATTTTAACTAGAGATAGTGGTTGGTTTCATACTAATATTAACAATGTTTCTTCTCTATTTGGGATTCTCCATTCCAACACAAAGAGATTTAAGGGAGTGTACCCTACGTATATGTAGTGGCTACTAGATACCTGATTGAATCCAATGAAGGAGTCCCCAATGTAGTGAGGTAGGTGGAAAACTATACTAGTTTTTTGATTTCATCCCTGAATGTGGAATCTCATAGAAGAAATATAGGTGATTTCTCCGAGGGGTTCCAGTTAATAACTGGGTGCATCAATTAAAGATATTGTACCTGAATTAGAAACACTCTCTTGGAAAATGGTCCTCTTGTAGAGAGAAGGTTATGGGTTAGATTATATAGAACATATAATTTTCCAATTAGTGTTTCTATACCATGTTATGTAAGTATCATAATGTGAATCCATTCCTTACTATTGGGTTAATTAGGACTACTTCTGGTATCCAACTCATTGTAACTAATGTCGGGGAAGCTACAAGGTGATTGGATATACCTCATTGAACTCAAGTGTTTCAGTTTGAATGGAATTTCCTCTTTGAGAGAGATTTGAGCTCATATAAATGATATATAGAGGGTGATATATTCTTAGTGTTAGCTGTCTCATCAAACTAATAATGTTTTAGTGTTACTGGGTATGAAAACTTATGAAGAAATAAAGGAACTTGGTCAGATGGAGATTAATCAAAAGGGTATTCCGAGGATGAGGAATCATAGTAATGAAATTTTTACCAAGGGTATATTTAGTGAGGTAAGGTTACTCCTCTACTAATGACATAGATGATATCTTTTCAGTTGAGGTATATCACCCCTAATTCCATAAATACCATCTTCATCATCCTTTGGGAATTGCTGACTTTTTTCGTTTCCATAATGGATTAATGAACTAATCTATAGTATGGGAGATCTTAAACAAATCCTTATATTATTTACCATAATAATGATTCAATGAAAAAACTTCATCAATTATAGAGATAGAAGAAACATCTCTCCCTTGTTTGGTTTCTAATAAACCTTCCAATAGTGAGGTGAAAGATTTTTTAAGGTTGTGATTCTCCTATTTATGTGATAAAAATCTATATTTGTATAATATACATAGATGTAATAATATAATATTTTTTTATCATATCTCCCTTTTTTGGTTTCTAATAAACCTCCCATTAGTGAGGTGAAACATTTGTTTAAAGTGGTGATTCTCCTATTGAAGTGATAAAAACATAGATTTTTATCTTACACATAGATGTAAGAATATAATATTTTATTTTTATCAACTAAATTGTTTACCTCTAATCACATAATCAATATGATCTTATAGAGAGTGCCAATTCATGGTTACTGATATTCCCACTAACATGCAAGTGTCATTGAAATTGGAACCACTTCTAGAACCTCAATCATTGACTTTCAGGAGTGTGGTGAATGTCTCTAGAGATGGTCTAGTGGTGAGATTTAGTAATGGAATAAATCTTGGGGAATCATTCAGTGAATAATATTTGGGATTCAATCTTTTTCCCTCTATATAGTGTCTAGATTATTCCAAAACACTATTTTAACTATTTTTGTCATAATTTCATTTGGAATTTTTTTAACGATAATGATTCATTCATTATGTGATCAAAAACTAAGAGAAGCATGAGTTCTCCTACAACCTACTACTATAGTTGAATATATTGAATCTCCATTAGTGGCATTGGTTTGTAGTGAGACTATAGAGGTTGAGTGGGTCCGAGAGGTGCCAATCCATGAATATGTCAATGAGGTACTTGGGGTGTCTCCATCATCTATCAACAAATTTGGGACTGTAACATCATCATACATGATTAGGAAAGGGAATATTTCATCTTTTTAGGTGGATTTATCCCTATAAACACAAACCATGATGACAGTATCAAATCCAATCACTCTTCTTGGGATAATAGAGCCAATGCTTCTGATAGAATAAGAGGATTAATAGGGGATCCCTATATAGAATGATATTGAGGAAACCCTCATTAATGTTTTTGACTTAATCCCACTAATTTATATGGTTGATCTAGATTCTATCGTATGGGTAGCTCTTTTAGAGTATGATCTCATACTAAAGGATACAGACATCTAAGAGTCAAATGTTGACAAGGAGAACCAGCTGAGGTTATTATGTCATGATAGAGTGTTTGGATATTTATCACCCACACGCTATATTTTGTCTTAGAAGGATGAATTGGATTACTACACTATTTTATTTTGAACTTTTGGATTAGTGAGGTGGATTTAAAAAACTTGTAAATGATGGCTCAAGACTTTATGTTCATACGAGTGTTCCTATATTTCTAAGGGTTTTCTACATCTATGAATTATACCATATCTGAAGGAATAAACACCCTCAAAGGATTTGAGTTTTAGTTTACTGGAATATATAATTACACATTACATAAACTGGATACCCTTTCTTTTAATGAATATGTAGTTCATAATACGAATTCTTTTCTAGATGTATTACAGGATTGTTAAGCTTAAATACCATCCCATAGTCTAAATGCTAATAAAAACATAGAAAAATTCTAGTGAATATGGATAATATCTATCATTTTTATAATTATTAGATATAATAGTTTTATAGAAATTAATGAGTCATTGATATGAATTGATGGATATTGACTAATATATAGGTTTCTAACACCCAATATGGTGAATAGAAAAAAAAATTGTGATAGGTAAAGATTCTCCAAAATGAGGATGACTACCATCGTCTTGGTAATGTAAATTTAAAATATACCTTATATATAAATAAAATGTTTAAATATTCATCCCAATCACATTGATGAAACAATTGACTAAACATATCTACTATAATGTAGGTTATGCCTAGTGGGAAAAGGAAGAGAAAAATATAATATCATTCAACCATAGGAGAGTGATGGGAATGGTAATATGGTTAGGGATTTGAATATTTTATTGGTCATTATTATAGATTCTTAATAATGTGTGTATTATGTTGGTGAGACCCCATGTATTTAAATACATAAAAATTTTATAGAGTACTTTTGGTGGAACAGTATCAGTGTTATGATAGTCTTAGTATTTTTGAAAGATTTTATGATTGGGTCTAAGACTATGTTAGTGGTTTCATTACATATACCATTTATATCCACACATAGTTCTAAAAGATGATTTTGTAAGTTTCCAAAAATGATGGTGGCACAATTTTCGAGGTCATCACAACATACGAGGTGTACTCTCAAGTGAGGTTCTATATATCATAATATTTGAAGTCATTTGATTGGATATACCATATATTTTTAAACTAATTTGGTTATGAAATTGGACACTTAGTTCAATGTTATGTAGTTTTGATAAAAAAATACGGTATCTTGTTCACACTATATATCAACCTGGAAACATACCAAAATTTACAAAAGGTAAACCACAACTGTGCTACTAATCCTCTAGAGAAGATGGGAGTAGACAAAGGTAAATATTCACTTCCAAAAATTAATTACATGGGAGGATACGAGTAGGTGGAATATTACCCTTAAAAAAATTAGAAACATGGGTTCCACTAACACATCAAAAAAAATTTGGGTGAGTAACTTTTTATATTTTTCATTGACTAATTTAATCCACATGGATACCATCAACTTCTACTATAAGTCCAATTGGGTATGTACCTTGGATATGAGGTATGTGTATTTTCCTATGTTATTTAATTGTAGGGGTGCCTATAGATACATGGAAAATTGGTTTGGTCTGTTAAACTCTAGATGTAGACTAAATTACTATCACAATGAAACATCGTAGTAAATTGGTCTTACACTATAATTTAGTTCATAAGAATACTGATAGGGTGAAATAGTTGTGTGGGGTCCAGAGACCTAAAGAAACATAAAAAAATGATTGAAAACATATTAGGTATACAATGTTCACCACCAGTGATTAAGAGTTAAATTTATTAAAGCATTCACTAATAGGATTTACGATTTATAAGGCACCAATCATAACAAACTCCTTGCAAGAATTGGGGGACTCAGTGTCGATATAGATAACATTGCTGGGTAAAGACTTCTACCTTAAAATAATAATGTTATGGTTATAGTGGGAATATATTTTATCATCGTAAATACTAAACCACTTCCATCCAGATTCCAAAAAACCCTATTGTGAATGAAGGTACAAGAGTCTAACCACAGATTTCCATGTTCCAAAACAAGTCAAATGTGATGGTAAGATAGAAGTTAGGGATAAGGTATGAGATTAAATAATCACTACAGAACCCATGATGTCGGAATCAAGACACAAATAGATATTAAATTTGGAATGGTGGGTGTCCAACGAAAAATATTGGAATAAGACTTATATGAGGTTCAAACTCATGTATAAAAAGGGGATAAGATGATGAAGGGTTCTCATGTAAAAATAGGAGTCAATGACTAATAAGAATTACTTTATGTCTTGTCACATATAGAGACAATAAAATTTAAATTGTTTCCTTATCATGGCATAATGTGGTGAATCTATAATTCAAAACATATCCCATGAAATAGGAACCAATCCATAGATAGTTCAAGAAGGTGGTGTGGAATGTGACTTTCTAAAGAAATTGTGTACACTCACAAGTGGAGATCCTTAGTATCACGTTATTTAATTTCATTATGCAAGAAAAACTATTATTACATTAATGTATTAAGGTAGAAAGGTAAATTTGGGAATGATATTTTACATAGATTGAAAAACAATACCATGAACCATGGAAACATCATTAGGGGAATTTTAACATATTTTAAGGTCGTGATTTTTGGACCATGGGTTTCTACCAGTTAATGTCTTGGATATCAAATAACAAGACATTAAAATGAGTTTTCGATGTATATATGATAACACAAATGAAATATTAATAGAGAGAAAAACTGTCCCTATACCACTTAAACATCCTTATAACCGAACTCAAACAATTTATGGTCATGATGCATAGATTGAGAAGGTAAGGTTGTCTATCTAGATAGAATAGTGGAAACCTATTTTTAAGGTAAGGGAATAAGGGATAAAATGATCATTTAAAGTAATTTCATCTCACGTAAATATGAACATGAATTTTTAAGGTATACATTCATGGACCAATGGGTTTTTTAATGATTAATGTCAAGAAGCTAGGATTGCGAGGGGATCTCTACTCGTAAATACATGGTCAATCAATAATGTGGGAACTGATACACTAAAAATCCATGGAAAACCTACAAATAATAAGATAAAATAAGTTGAAAAAGACTACCCATGACACTTGATAGTGTATAACATGGGTTAAATTTTTTGGATTGGAATGATATCTTTTTTAGCGGGCATGGTTGAACAAGAGGGAGATTGGTAAGGGAAATACCCCATAAGATTTAATTTCTAATTTAATATTTAAAAGTGAGTGAATGAGGTGAAATTAGGGGAATTGGATAACAATAAAAGGGTATTTTAAGGAACTAAATCATGACTTACATGATCTGAATCACATTGTGGAGTGACATGTGGGATGTGGATGACTGCTCGAAATTTGTTTCATGGAAATTATCACTACTGAAACATCAAGGGGGATGATAATATTTCAGGCTGATTTATTACCATTTTTATCATATATGAACCATTAAAATCCTGATAATTCCTCCAGGGAATGTTCCTTATAAATGATGTGGGACTATTTATTATTGTTTTATCATTTTAGGGGATCTATTTCAAACAATAAAGATTGTAGGGTTCCAAATTATGGAGTTCCAAAAGTGTGATGGTTATCAAAATGGATGTTTATCTATTGTTTAACATTGAGAACATCAAATATTAATGCGCATAAGAACATGGATGAGGAATATTAGCATAGTTTAGGGATAAACTCCTCGATGGATAAGAGAATTATATATGTGTCATGTCATAGAATGAGCTAGATAGAAGAGATGTGATCATTTAAACAACGAGGTGATGTTGAAATATCAATCAAGATGATGAACATGGATGGGCTGACGATAGGAGATCAAATAATCCCTACATAACCCCTAAAATGGGAATCAATAGATACACAGTACTTGGATTGGTTTATTAATACAATTGTGATGACCCAATATTTTCATATATATATATATATATATATATATATATTAAATTTTTTATGAACATTCATTGTATCACATAAACACATTTCTAAGGATCATAATGTTATTGTTTCATGGGAAATATAGAAACAAAAATTGGGTTCATATTAGAATGAAATAATCCCAAAATAAAACCTTTATAACTTGAATCCTTACTTGAAAAATCATACATAATACATTTATTCATAAACTAGTAAAAGAAACAATTAAAAGTGTGAGTGTAAATTCTAAATAAGGATAAATATTATAGATATGTAAATATAACATGAGCATAAGGGTATTATTAGCATTACTAAAACCTTTAAAACCCATAAAATTCATATAAAAAATCATTGTCTTTGGTCATGGTATAAATATTGATAGGTTATAAGAAATGAATCAAAAGGGAATCAAAGATCATGATCTATGAGAACATACTAATGCAATAAGACCTAAAATTGTGGAATACACAAAAACATAGAGAATTATTCCCCCTATAGTAAAGGATCATTGTTAATTATATCATAGTGTAATGGGTTCACTAACCAAACCATCATAGTAGTCATGGTTTACTTCCATGACTATTATAGTGGAAAACTTCCGTAATAGAACTCCATTCACTCCCATTACAATCCTATTTTTCTAATGATATTTCTATCTTTACCCAATACATTGGTGGGAGATATAGGTCCCACTCATCACATTATAAAAATCATATAATTGTGTACTCCTATATCATTAAAAAATAATCATATCAAAACGCATGAAAAGAGGGGGGTTTAATAATAATTACATTATTACATAACCATTATAAACAAAATTTATTTCATATTTACATTATCCTAACAGAACCCACAAAAAATGAATGGGTTACAAATAATTTTCATCATAGCATAAACCATGAAAAAGGAATGGTTTTTATAAACTTATATATTCATCATAATAATAAATTATTCTGAGAAATAATGAGAACGGAACAACTAAATCATATCCCTAGTAAATCATAAGTAACACCAAATTTTTTTTTCATTGATGAATAAAAATTATATTAATAAATTAAACCAATACTTAGAAAAAAAATCATTTGAATTAAAAAAACAAATTCATGATCTAAACATATCCAAAATATTAATGAAATAATTTTATATGAAAATTATTTTGGAGATTTGTAATGGAAAAATAATTAAATATTTATTTTTCCAAATGAAATAAACTTATGTTCAGGTCATACATTGAAAAAAAAATTATTTCTTACATATTATTTATAAAAATGAAATGTACCACATTTAGAAAACAACAAGAAAATTCTATTTAATTTACAAAACAATAAAAAGTTATAAATAAAATCAAACAATATAAAAGGTTTTAAAAAAAATATTTAAAATAATTTTTTAAACATAGATATGGAAGAACAATCATTCTATACCAAAGAGTGGAACTAATAATATTTTACATAAAAACATTATTTTGAACTCTTTAGAAAATAAAGAGAAAAAATGAAAGGAATAAATGTATTCTCATTAAATAACTAGAGGATAGTTAAATTCATGTTTTTATTGAGAGATGGAATATAATATTTAATCATCATAAACATAATCAAAAAATCCCAATAAATAGTGAGATAGTAAGAAAAAATACCACATTGGTATATTTTGAATTGTATTCACCATTAATGATTAATAGGAAATTTAAAAATTAAATTCTATTAAAATAATGAAATTTGTGATAAATAATTTCAATGGGATGTATATACACATCAGAAAAAAGATATGTGAATAACATATCTTATGTCCCAGAGAATAAAATTTGAGACTAAAATCCCTTAACTTATGTATTGACTCCCTTAATACATGTTTTAGGATAATATATAAAAAATATAATTTTATTATACATATATTAAAAAACCATAATCACATGTATCACAACATATAGGATATACTTATGAATTTTTATTAACTTTTTATCAATAATTCCTTGTTAAAATCATGTTTCATGAAATTGTTTCTTCTATTAT
Organism: Viscum album; assembly: GCA_963277665.1. NCBI lineage: Eukaryota > Viridiplantae > Streptophyta > Magnoliopsida > Santalales > Viscaceae > Viscum > Viscum album. The sequence continues at coordinate 1,690,775,726 of OY728119.1, forward strand.
TTTGTATGTTTTGGTTTAGTATTTTTTTTTTTGAAATTATACATTTATAATAGTTTCTATAATCTAAATAATATTAAAAAAGTATATAAATAAAATTTATTTCCATTTTATATGTATTTAGAGTAATCCCTACCTTTTAGAGATATAAATCAAATAACGCTTTCCTAGAGATGGGGGGCTTTACATATGAAAAAACAATGTTTCCATCTTTTAATAGATGAATAAATGAAAGGTAAATAGTTTATAACATTTAGAATAAATTTTTTATTTAATATATATCATATATATTTAATGATTTGGTCATTATCACGTTCCTTTAAAAGAATAAGTAAAAAATTAGACATATCTTTTCGTGAGGTGGCAGTCCAGCCTACATACGAACGAAGTCATAAAATTCTATAAGGAATAAAACGTTAGAAGGTATTTATTATATAATAATTATATAAGATTTTTTTTATCAAATATATCAAATATATAAATTATATAAATCATTATATCCATCTATGAGAAGTGTTGATGGAAACTAATACAGTTAGTTCATGAGCCGGTAGTCTGTCAAACACAGAATCAACAGTTTACTTTCCAAATAAGGGGAGGAGGATACGGATGTAAGTCATTATCAAAAACACTTAATAAAATATTTATGACATATAATATATTATATAATCCATGTTTAATAATTTATAATGGAGGTGGAGGAAGAAATAATATAAAAAGCTTAGTTAAGTACATTACTTCTTCTTTGAACAACTTCTTTTGATTTTCACCAAAATCCATACTAGATTTGATTTATGTCCTAAAAATGGATTCTAGGATGAGTTAAGGTAAGTAAATATGTTATTTATCTATGTATTTATTGAAAAATATGATTATTTATGTGTATAAAAGAGAATATAGGGTTCAGCCATTTATATTTGGGGGGAGTTGACACACATTGAAGTTTTGAGAGGAAAGAATTCTACCAAAATGTTTTTAGTGAAAAAGGATAAAAATGAACCGTGTTAAATAATTAAATGATTTAAGGTCTAACTAATACACATAAATAATAATTAGAAATGTTTTGGGTAATTTTTAACCATTAATATTTTAGTTTTACTCCATTGTAAAACTGTTTTTACCTTAAGTGTAGAAATTAATTTTTACTATTTTTGCTATTTATTACGGTCAAAAAAATAAGTTGAGCATATTAGATAATATTATTTATTATGATTCAAAATATGGAGTTCACTTTTCAAAATTTTATTCACATAATTGAAAAATATAAATTCAAAATTTAACACACGGTCGTGACAAAAAGTGTTTTTCCATCCATAAAGGATTTAAAAATTTCAATTAAAATTAAATATAAAATTGATTCTAATGATTTGTATTTTTTAAATTATATTATATTATAACTAATTTTACTCATAATAAAATTATAAAAATTAATTTAACCATATAAATATTTTAAATGAAATTTAAAATGTAAATGAAAACTAATATTTTTAATTATTCATCAATAAAATAATCATTTCTAGAAAACTCCAATAATTCACCATAGTCTAATTATACATGTTTATTTCAAAAAATCATGTTCATTTTATAAAATTAATTTTTTTAATACTTTAAAAATAATTTTAATTAATTTTTCATAAAATTTGTTAAATGCATTTTTTGAGAAATTATTATTTTCGAACCATATATATACTTTTCTAATAAAATAAGTACTTTTCTATCGATATGTTTTGTTTATATAAAAATATAATAATCAATATCTAAATTTTTTTTATTCAAATTCATATCACCAATATTAATAAATAATTCATAAAATACATCATAAATATGAATTTAAATAGTTTATTGTGGTTTGTTAGAACTCGGTGTTTTGTGTGGAAGAAGTTATCATAGAAATTAAATTTACAAAAATCCTAAAATATTATGGTGTAAAATTATTCCTCTATTAAAACAAATTTTTCTTATAAAATTTTATAAATATATGACGATACTTCTGTATAATAACATCCTTTAGTTCCAACATAGCTTTCTCGAACTAGTTTTTTGGCTAGAAAAAAAAAGTAATATGAGAGTGATATTGTTTTCTAGAACATTCCAAATACAGCCAAAAAAATCCACCATTTGTTCTGAATAAGAATAATAATGATCCAATGATATATCCGATGAGTATATAATGTGTTAAGGATCAGGTATGTACTTTCTCAGGATAGATACGGGGAACACATTGTGGACTTAAGGGAGGTTTGGTGGAAGCACCCACCAATATCCTTCAATCCAATTCTGATCAATAATTTCAAAGGGGATAATAAACCTAGGGAATAGTTTCCCTTTCTTCATGAATCTCAAAAACATTTTCCATGCAAAAATTAATAGAAACACCTTTTCACCAAATTCAAATTCCACATCATACCTCATATAATAAGCAAAGGTTTTATATCGACATTATTCCACTGTTGTGTGTTATAAAATGTATTTATCGTTCTCTTATATTTATTCATTTATCTTAGCTCCAAATTGTTTTCATTCTCTGACATCTTTCCAGCACATTGGTGATCTACACAAATTTTTTTGGAGGTCATCATAAAAAATAATCTGAATACATGTGTGAAGGACATGCCTCTATGAAAACTCAATTATTGGATGTTTTTCCCCAACCAACATTTAAATGACAATAAAAATATCTCAAAAAATACTCTATAGTTTTAATTATTCTCTTGGACTAGATATATTTATTAGGATGATATGAAGTTATGATACTAAAATTTGAATCAAGAGCTTATATAATAAATTTCCATAACATAAAGGTAAAGCTAGAATCATAATCAAACATAATATAATTTAATACTCCATGCAAACCAACCACTTGCATAATGTATATCCTAGAAAGATGAATGAAATAGAAATATTCTTTAATAGTGAAAATGTGTTCTAAATTTGTAAGAAAGTTGAATACAACCCATATATCATTTTAACTATAGATATATTAGGGAATTGAAAAAAAAAATCATGGTTATGTTTTCAAATTTCCAGTATAATGTGGGTAGTGGATGTAACATACCCTTAAGAAGTTGTCACACAACCTTAACTTGCTGAAATACCATGCATTGAGACTAAAACTCTCCATTATTTTTCTTCATTCCAACCACTGAAAATAATCATTCATATAATGATCCATCTATATAATTACTTGATTAATAGATAAAGAATCACTATGAGCCTCCTATAACAACTCCATGAAATGTGGTATGGGTGGTACATGTACATAGTTCCTGAAACTCATTATTTCATCATAATCATGGATAAAATTGGGAAATTATCTCACATACTTCTATAATAATATATCATCCTTATTTCCCCTTTAATAATAATTTGGATATATTATTGAACCATAATTTTAGAATTATATTTTTAATCTCTTTCCTTTGGGATTTTTAGACTTATATGTTTCAAATATAGAAATATTTTATCTTTTTGTATCCTCATCATTGATAAGGTAACATGAACGTTTCAAATAAAATCATTCGCCACCATGATATTTTCCTCTTGGTGGTAAAGTATTGGTAAGTTATAACAACTAATCATCTATAACCATCTTTAAGGGAACTTGTTCAACTCCTTATGTGAAAATATATACTTTATACTTTTGTTATTAGTATTAATATGCCACACGTTTTCCAATAATGATAGATCCTCTATATCATTACTGAAATAATTATCTTGGATAACTCCAAAATTATGAGTTAGGTAATTTTTCTCATGAACCATAAATATTTCATGATGCATAATCTACTACCATATCATTCATCATAAGAACACATCCCAATCCCTTATTGGATAAAATTATAAATATTAAAATCCATTCCCCACTATAGGGTAATGTTATCATTGGTGGGCTGACTAGTATTCTCTTCAGTTCCTTGAAAGTTTCCTCGTATTCATCTAAAAAACGAAAATGGATCCCTTCCATGGTATATTGGTGATTTTATTACATAGTTGTGAGAAATACTTCAAACCCAGTCAATAATATATAAACAAAAAAAGAAAAATCTAAATCTTAGTTACTATGTTTGGTCTCGTACAACATTAGATAGCCTCTACCTTTGAAAATTCCACTAATATAACTTAAAATGATATTATATGAAACAAAATTTTATAACTTTTAGCCCATATTCAAACATTGTAAATTTTTCAAAATAAATATCATTCCTACATGTCATCAGTATAATTCTCATCAGATATTATTTCTCTTCCTTTCTCTCTAAATTGATAAGAATAACAAATATAAAGACTATCAAAAATTTATGAAGGTCATCTATAATGAATCCATTAATTAAATATATTAATGTGACATGGGAATTACTAAGACCAAATAGAATAACTATATACTCACAATGTCCACATCTTGTATAAAATGTTGTCTTGAGTATATCATCCTTCTTTACCCTCAATTTTTAATATCCATAATTAATTATAATCTTATAAAAATATTTATCTCTAAAAATTTGATCAAGAAAGTCATTAATACAGTGTAGTGGATATATTTTGATGATTTTAATCTTTTCATTCTTCCAGTAACCGATTTAAAGTATCATATTTTCATATTTATATTGGAAAAATAGAACATGTTCAACCCATGGTTATACACATGGATAAATGAATCCATTTCAAGATTCTCGTAGTGTTTTTTAATTAATTCCTAAAATTAAATTAGTTCCCTTCTATAGTGAGTAATAGAAATATGTGTAGAACCAGGAAATAATTCTACTAAAAAATCCACATCATGAATTAGTGGAAAACTAGGAAAATATTATATAAAGACATCATCAACATCATGTACAATAGGTATATCATAAATGATGAGTTTCTCCCCAACCGTATGATATAAACTACTCTTTTTTATTGGGATTTAAACCCATACATTGGATGGGATTTCCATAATATGTTCATATTTATCATCATACTAATATATGATCATCGGTTAGTTTGGAATATTCAATATGAATTACCTTACTCAATAATTAATGTGGGATTTATGATGAGAAAGTCCATTTGTGTCTATGGTAACATTATATATAAACTAGAGTATGAATGAGAATGTTTTCTGGAGGTACATTACCACAAACATAATTCAATGAGGATTCATATACTTGATATGTAATCATTGTACCATTAGGGGTTCTCACTACAAATTATACATCTAATGGTGCAGGTTTCCTCTTGATATCATTAAAAAATTATTCAGATATAAAATAATGGCTAGAACTAGATCCATATAAGGCATTAGATGTTCTATAATTTATGGTTAATGAACATTTCACCGCATCATTTTCATGCCCTCCGCACAAAAATAATAATCACATGAGTTTTCCCCATTTCCTGCAATATGAGAATTTAAGATATTAGTCATTATCAATAAAACTTATATTTAGGCACTAGTTATTAAACTTCTTGTGCTCCATATATTTGAAACCCTAGAGTGTGGTTGTGCATTTTTTTAATCTTCTCTCTATTCACATTATTGGTTAACTTCTTCCAATCACTTCGACATTTGATTTCATGATTACAAAACCGTACAGACATAAAACATTTACCAAGCCACATAAAATAGTTTCCACATGTTTCCTTTAATACTCTGAACATGAAGTAAAGATCATATTATTCTATTCATGGTTCTTAGTTTTTTACATTTAACTCCATAATTCTTTTCTTGTAAAAACCATGTAACTAATTTAAACTCCAGTATCTATTTCCAAATTAAGATAACATCAAATTAAATTTACTTATGAATAATTTCCATAACATATTGGTTTAAATCCATTGATGACCTGATCAATATTACATTCCTATTGGATGATAATTCTAGATGTGTACCTCTAATGTTCTGTATAATTTTCCTCATATATACAAATACATTCATTATCCTTATATATAAGATCCAGTAATTACTTAACAATTTTTTTAATGAAGAATATTTTGGAATTAATTATTTAAATATAATTTCTTAAACTCATCACTCTATATGGATTCAATTTAATCTCATTGTCACATATTGTTTCTGAGAATACACGTTGGAACTACTTCGCTATACAAATGATATATAACTAGAATTACATTTTCATGTTTCAAAAATGGTTTTATTAGAACTGATCCACTTATCAACTGCTAGAGGATGAGTGGAACTAGTAATATATTATATAAATTTCCTCTTGTTGGACTCAATAGAATTTCATTCCATCCTTTCATGAGTGGTATGTTCATCAATATTTATAGATAAAGATAATATTTTGAGAATATAATTTAGATCTTTCTTTCCAAATTCCTTAAAAATTTGATTGAGTAGGTGTAAAACCAATAAATTCTCTAATACATTCATCATTATAACAGTTCGTTTGAGTTATATCGATTGAATAAAATTGAAAAAGATATTGTGGGAAACAATAATCACTTGGGAAAACACACAATCATGAAAAATCATTTACATTATTACTAAATCAATAAACTTTATTTTAAATTCACGACACATAAGTATTATCCAAGGTTATTCAAGGTCATAATATAATAAAATCCTTCATGATGTTTCATAAAAAAATTAAATAAAAAAAAGGGCCAGGCCTAGAGGATTCAGAGCAGGTGCACTCACCAGAGCAGAACCAAATGGATTATCAGAATGGGAGGGTATGAATATGGCATTGGTACCCGCCTATGCTTGCACGGTAAGCCTAGCCAGATGTCCATGCAAAGGTGGAGAGCTACTATCATGACGCAGATGTTGTGTAGGGGCAGTTCCTTGTAGATAGTATGGTTGAATTCCCTAAGACCCTCGAGTCATGTAATCTCCTAAACCTACGATCCTTGTAATCTCTGAGCCTATGGGCCTTGTAAGGGTTCCCCCTCATCCCATGAAAGGAGGGTTATCAAAAATCAATAAAAATGAAGGAATTTGGGCCATTCAGACGGTATATTAAATTTTATTGAATATTTATTACATTACACAGACACACGCCTAAGTATCATAAAGGTATAATTCCTTTTAAAACATGGATGAATAAAAAACTAGGTTATAAGTGAAAAAAATCATCTAATAGTATGTTCTTCATAACTAGAAAACTTCCTAGAAAAATAAGACATAATATATTTTTTTTAAAATTATGTAAATTAAGAATAACAAAAGGTCATATTGGATGTTATGTAAGGCTAAACAAGGGAGATACAAAAACATAGTATGAGTATAAGGGTATCAGAAGATGATCGTTTATTTGGAAACTATACTAGAAATATCTAATATAATAATCATAGGTCATGGAATAAATTTTGGTAGTTCATAAGACCCAAATCATAAGAGAATCAATGGAAATGAAAAATAATATTAATATAATGGCATAATAAATGGAATTATGTAATACACAATAACATAGATAAGTATTTCTATAGTAGTCACAGATCATTTTCAAGAATATCATAGTCGAATGGTTTCACATCCCAAACCATGATAGTAGTTAAGGATCTCTCCAAAGACAATCATAGTAGAAAAATTCTATTAATGAATTGGGTTTACTCACAATTCCATCCTTGTTAGTCTCATGATATTTCAATTATTACCCAATTTAAGGGATGGAGATATAGGTCCCACCCATCACATAATGAAAATTCTATAAATTTATTCACAAGATTGTAAATTATTCATCATTTCCAAACCAATAATATTATGTGGGTTTCATAAAAATTGCATCATAGCATATCCCAATGAAAAGAAATTTCTGTCAAAAAATTTCACCATAACATAACTCATTGAAAAATGGGTTTCATATACAGTTTATCCTAAAATATCACATTGAAATGAAATGTCTTTCATAAAAATATCATCATCAAAATCATAAACCATCATAAGAAATAATTATGGTGGTATAAATGGATAATATACCTAGTAAATCATATGTAATAATAAATGATTTTGTGATTGATGAATTGAAATTGTGTAAATGAACATAAAAAAATTCTTGAGGATAATATATTTTCCTTTTGAATTTTTTTTTAAAATTTAAAAACCACAAAAATATTAAAACAAAATTCAAAAGAAAATTATATTAGAAAATATTTAAGGAAATCTAAAAAATTGATTGTTCATGATGTTGGAAAATTTCGTTCATGCCATACATTTTAAAAAAAATATTGTTTTTAGATTGCCAGTAAATTTCAAAAGAACCTCAGTCAAAATAAGGAAGGCTCCTTTAAAAAAATTAAAAGGTAACACATTTGTAGAAATTAATTTAAATAATATTTTGTGATTTTTAAAAAATTACAAATGAAAAAATATTAAAATCGGGATATGGAGGAAAAAATTGTTTTTTTCCAAATAGAGAAATAATGAAGATTTTTCATAAAAAATATATTTTGAAATAATGAGTGCATAGTGAGAGGAAAATGATGGGAAACATGTATTTTTAGGAAGTAACCATATGAGAATAAAATTCATGTTTTTCATGAGATTTATATTATAATATTTAATCATCAAAACTATAATCATAAATAATTCAGATAAATGATGAGATTGTATTAAACAAATCAACACCACGTTCATATCATTCCAGTAGTAATGACTATTAAATATTCAAATAAAATGAATCATTAAATATCATGAAAATAAGGATATTAAAGATACAAAAAACCAAACATAATTATATACACATCATAAAATAAGATAGGTTCATAACATATCTTATATTTTAAACAAGGATATTTGAGACAAAAATCCATGACATTATGCCTTGACTTCCTTCATTAACATTAAACCCAATATTATATTATATATATCTTTATTGTGAAACTATTACATAACAATATATATATTCATCATACCATATATGATTTATTTAAGACAAATTATTAACTGTTTATCAATAATTTCTTGTTAAAATAACATTTTAGTTAATAACTACTTCGTTATTCATGTATGTTATGGTTTATAGTTTTATATCCATTTATATAGTTCATAGTACCATAATAAAATAAATTTTAAACATGATATGAATATAATATATAGTCCATATAATTTTTTTAAAATTAATCCATAATAGTTGGAGATATTAAATGAAAAACATTGTTCATAGATACGGTAGGTCGTACATACGCATGAATGTTGTTTCCATGTTTTAAAGGATAAAACCAAAGAATGTTAAATAATTTATTAAATTCATAGAATATTTTTTATTTAATATATATCACAAATGTTTATTAATATGTTCTATATTTCCTTCCATGATAAGAAATAGTAAAAAAACATATCAGATCGCTTCACGTAGTGGTACTACACTATACACACAAATGAGGTTATCATATTCAATACAGAATAAAAATTAATAAGGTATATATATTATTTGAAATGAAAAATTACCATTATATAATAAATATCATATATAAAAATTTGATACATCAATGTTTCAAGATGTGATAAGTGGAGATGGAATATGAATTTCTACGGTTTGTAAGGATCTAGTCCCCCATGCACAGGATCAATAGTTTTGTTTCTGATTTGAGGGAGGAGAAGATAGTGGTAGGTCATACCCTAAAAATAAAAATACCTTTGTATATTTAATATTATAAGGATTTTAAATTAGCATGGTTTAATAATATTTTTGGGATCTCTATGAAGAAATGAAAAAATTCTCAATTAAGGACATTACTACTTCTTCGAACAAGTAATTTTTTTTGAACCAAGATCCATCCATGGATGTAATTTTTACCAAAAATATTATTCTAGGATGAGTTAATATATTTATATATTTTTTTTGGTCTGGTATTGTAAAATCCAATCAGTTTTTAGGGTGAAAATGTGAAGGGTGTGGGTTCTATTATATAAGTGTGTGAGGGGACACACTGGGAATTTTTTAAATAAAATAATTCCACTAAAATTAATAAAATGATAAAAGGAACCAAACTTGTAAATATTCTGACCTTATAAGATTTATGTTCCATATATGACCTTATAATAATAATTAAACAATTTTTGGGACTTTTTTAACCCTCTTTTTTTATTTTAGGTCCCCAATAAACCAATTTTTATCATAAACACAATAATTAATTATTAAAGATTTTAGTTTTCATTATAGAGACAAATTATGTTGGAATTGTTAGATATTATTAATTTTACACATTATATAAAATTAACTTTTCCATGTTCCATGCATCTGTGTGGAAAATTCAAATTTAAAATTAACCCCACAGAGGGGATTAAAATGTTGTTATTTCAAAGAGAAAATATTCAAATGTTTAATCCTTTTTTTAAAAAAATTCAACAGGAAATTTATAATAGTAAACTATATTTGTTTAAATATAATATTACTTAACATAATTTCATTTTATAACCATTTTATTAAAAAATAACATTAAAAATTATTTAAAATAAAATAAAACATTCAATAAAAAATAGTATTTTTACAACTCATTAAAAATTTAATATTATAAAAAAGTTCTGAAACATTCACCCTAAGATAATATTGAAATGAAGTTTCAAAAATTAAAGTTCATTTATTTAACTAAATATTCTATAAGTTTAAAATTAAATTTTATTAAATGTTCAAAAAATGTAATGAAACCTTATTTACAACATAGTACTTTCGAAACATATAATTATTTTATCAATATTTTTTCTTTATATAAACCCATTGTTCTTATTATTTATAATTTTTTATTCCATTTTGTAAGGACACATAAATTTCAATGAAATTTTTTTTCTTAATTACTTTGGAATTTTACGAGTCTATGGCTTCTGACGGCACCTGATTCCGAGGCCCGGTGTGCCTGGAATCAATTTCTGAAGATTAGCTCGGCTACGTTCAGTGAACAAACGAGCAGGTTTTTCTCTCTTTTGAACTGGTGCTCGAAATTGAAAAATGAGGGCACCGATGAACTCACAGTGTCGGTAATTTCATAAGGGGAACTTTACCGCAGTTTCATTTGAAGTGGGTTGAGAATTTTTATTTTGGAGTTTACTTAAGAAGTTAAATAAATTTGATAAAACAAATTTATTTCTAAGGAAGTTTAATCCTCCCATGTTTGGATATATGAGAGGTGGGGCCCACACGAGTCCCATCCTTTCATCTTCCCATAACTCTCTCCACCCCCCCCTAATGTGACAAATCCTCTTATTATGAAAACCCTGCACCTCCCTAATTAAATTTCCATCAAGGGTTTGAAAGCTAAAAGGTCATGATAGTTTTATATATTGGGGAGCATTCACTCAATTATGGGTTGGAAAATATTTTGGAGAACCTTGTGGGAAACCTATGGAGAAATTTATAAGATATCCCTTCTTCCAACTAAGAATAACTCCTCTTCGACGAAGAAGGCCTCCGACGAAGAATGCAAAGTCATCGACGACGTGCCTTATCCTATTCATCCTACAAATAAAGGGAGGACAAACCACCATGGGGAATGTCTCCATCGATGACAAAAATTCCTCCGACTTCAACGGAATCGGCACTGATCTTCCATAATTTCCGATTATCGCGACACTTTCCACATTCCGCGGGTCAACGACGTGCGAAGTCATTGCGAGGTATGGGTGTGGTTGGATTGGGTAATGATTGGTTTTTTCTTCCATGTTGTTGTTCTTCTTAAACAACTTGTTATCGCACTAATGCGGAAGGGACCTTACCAAACTAACATGGACTGATTCCTCCACAGTTCTTGTGAATATGTGGATTTTCTCAAATTTTCTTGAGCGGTTAATCAAGTTGTGTTTTCGAGGCCGATCGGAGGCCCGAAAACATCGTAAACGGCATGAGAGCGTCGGGTGACCTAGAAACAGAAGTTTTGTAGAAATCAGATCATCGGAATAAAGAACGGACACCTCAGAAGGCGTGCTGGTCAGAGGCATCATTTCTGGAAAATTCCAGAATACACGGCGTGTACTCCAGAAGTACACGTCGTGTAGTAAAAGCGTATTGTTACTTCAATTTCGGACGTTAGAAAAGTAACACACGGTGTTTGACTCTAGACACACGGCGTGTACTCTCCACACTACTTGACAGAGGGGACATCGATGGACATGGCATGTATTTAGGGAAAATACAAGGACATGGACCTTAATACACGGCCAGGTAACATGGCGTGTGTTCACTTCATAGAAAGGCAGAAGTGGATTTGTGAGGCTCGGCGTGTAATCTGGTTGATACACAGACACGGGCAGAATCACACGGCCAAGAGGCATGGCATGTACTACCTTCACCATGGCAGAAGCAGCTTCGTGATGACTCAGCGTGTCATCTGGGAGATACACGGTCATGGCCAGAACCACATGGCCAAGAGGCACATTGTGTACTACCTTCACCATATTAGAAGCGGCTTCGTGATGACTCGGCGTGTATTCCGGGAATTCATGGACACGGGGTGGACTACATGGGCATATACTCCACCACACAGCCAAGCATGGCCAGCGTACATGGAACTGACCCTAGAGGTTTGGACACGACGTGTAACCATAACAAATGTCATGTACTTAATTATCTACACGACCAGCCCTGCAACACGGGTAGTTTCACATGGAAAGTACCCGATGTCTGATGACACAGCGTGTATCGCTTACCTACACGCCGTGTACTTTAACGAAATGGCTTGGTCAACTTGTTCTCCATGACTTGGGCTACCAACCTCTGATTGACGCACCTTCAGTTGCATTGGAATCCTTGGATTGAGACGGCCGTTTTGGTATATTACACTAAAGCTTTCGGTGAATTTTGGGTATGGCCGGTTTGGTTCAAACACGAAACCAACTGGGCCCTCGGAGTGGAAACGCTCAAAACATAAGGATCAGACGTCCGATTGAAGTTCCGTCGACTACGTTGGATTCATTTTGATGAGATGGATCATTTTCAATACTTCACATGAGGTTTGGATGTAGTTGGAGTATGGTCGGGTTGGTTTTAGCGTATAAACCAACCGGGCCCCTGGAACGGAAAAGCTGATAACTTTCAGACCGGACGGCCGTTTGATGAACCCTTAGCAGCGTTGGTAATCTCGTTGAGAAATGGTCCCTTTGAGTATACCCTATGAGAGTTTGGGGTACAGTTGGATACGGTCGGGTTGGTTCGTACACAAAACCAAATGGACCCCCGAGACGAAAAGGTTAATAACTCACAAACCGGGCATCCGATTGACGCACCGTCTATTGTTTTGAGACCCCTGTGATGAGGAGGTCCCTTGTGATACTTCTTTTTGGGAATTTTGGATACTTGGATTATCGACCAGTAGATCATGGTGCAGATCCTCCTGGAGATGAGCATGCGGAGTACGGAGACCTATTAGCTATGGACTTGATGACTGCTTGGCCGATTCGACTTGGTGTGAGTCAACTAGCCCAGTGGATGGAGCGCCCAGTATTTGGCGGAATACCCATGGTGGACGGAACACCTCGTAGTTTGCAGTAGACCCGTGATACTTGGAAGGAGGAGTACCACTGTAGGCTATTAGGAGAACCGCTACTGTGTTTGGGTGGTAGGCCCCTGGCAGGGAGCACTACTGTGTTTCGGTGCAGACTCACAGTAATCTATAGAAGGAGTACCGCAGCAGTCTAAGGTTAGTGGGTAGTGCCTCAGAGTCGTGACATGGATACTGTACTCGACAGAGGAGGAGTTCTCCAGTAGTTTTGGTTTCGGTATCATTAATGAAAATCATGGTTTGAGCTGAGTCAATGATCTTTGTGTTTACCTCATTATTGAGATGGGTCACTTGATAACATAGGTATATTTATGGGCATATACCTAAGTAGTGGTTATCTGTTGATTTCATAACCTTTTTGTTTCCTCATGATTGAGATGGGTTACTTGATAACTTAGGTATAAGTATGGGCTTACACATAAGTATGGGTTATCTGTTGAGATCCTTCTTTGTGGTTATCCTTATTGAATTTAGTGAGAACTTGATGGTCTCGGGGTACCTACTTAGTATCGTTATACTCACCCTTGCACGGGTTATGCATGCACCTCGTTGTGTTGGATTCAGATGACGGACAGTGATGACAGAGATCGAGTGTACGAGGATAGAATGGTACCCGGAGGTGGACCTCAAAACAAGTTAGTACCCGGAGGTGGATGTCACGACGAGTCAGCACACAGAGGTGGACCTCACGATGAGTCAGTACCCGGAGGTGGACTTCACGTCGAGACTGTCCTTGGAGGAGGTTGACGGGAGAGAGCATAGAGTAGGCTAACTGTACATACCCTTCAGGTAGGATCCGATGTGTAAGACCCAGGAGATGCTTCTATCTTCCAGTTGTTCATATTTTCTGTTGTACTTTCATTCAGTTGTAGGTGTACTTCTCAGTTGGGATTGTATTCTGGACCATTTACTTTTCATCAATTTATTTGTACTTAGTGTATTACTTCCGCTTGTACTCTGGATGGATGTGTTTATGTTTTATAAAGGAAATGTCTTCCCAGATATCAGGATTTATGACTTTGGTGCTAGTCGCCAGCCCCAAGCCTATGGAAGGTGGGATGGGGTAGTCACGACACGGGCCTCGAGGATGGGTCGTGAAAAATTGGTATCAAAGGACGTTGGTTCCACCGCAGAACTCAGGACTCTGATAATTCTATTCTGTGAATCAATAGTGATAAGAGTACCAACTATGGTCTTCAGTTCAGGGAGTCAAGTGTTGGTGCGGCGGCCGATGTATCCATTCACCAGGACCATGACTAATGATTTCTGACATAGTGCACAAAAACACAGATTGCGTGTGTGTTTCCAAAAGTTTTAAAGTCATCTCAAATTAGGTCATCTCACCAGGTATAAATCGCTTGAATGTGTCGCATCTGTTAAGGATGTCTCCATGAAGATAGTTAGTTGAAGTTCTGAGAGAGTACTTGATGACGGCTCACCGAGCGATGATACTCTGGTGCAGGGCCCTCTTTCTATTTTGGCACCTTTGGTTGGTGTACCAGCAGCACCACCATCCATTAGGAAGCAGATGCCACATGCTGTACTAGTGGACGGTGCACTCTGGCAGAGCACTTTTCATGATTTCCAGTAGCAGAGGCATCCGAGGTTATGAGGTAATGTAGATTCCCAGGAAGCAGAGGACTGGATGTAGGCGATTTCTAGAGTTTCTCGCCTATTTTAGACACTAGTAGAGAAGATAGTGATCTTATCTACTGGTTTTCCCAGTGGGTGACCATGAGGATGGTCGGCATAGTGATTTTACTTCGTTATGTGGACCGATGCATGAGATAGTACCTTAGGGTAGTTTTCCATCTATACCACTACTTGTTCGTCAGCAGTTTCAACCAGCGGTACCGGTAGATGACACATGTAGGTTCAGTGCCTTACACATTGTCATCAAATACCCTCAAGTTCCGAGGTGAGCCCGACTCTCAGGCGGAAGAGGACTGGCTTGAGGAAGTGGTTGAGAGTTTTTCTTGATATTATATAGCTACGACAGAATGACATGTTGGAAGCTGAGTAATCATCGAGGCATACCAATCGTTCCTGGTACTTGATGACTACGATACGATCAGTGCTCTAGGGCTCAGACATCTGAGCGAGGTGTGTTTAAAGAAATCTGAGCCATCACCTTTCCTCTATGCATTCCTACATATGTTAAGATTGCTAGAGAGAACCTTTGTGGTAGATAATTCATTGGCTGAGTGGATACAGCCAGTGAAGGTTAGCAGTAGGAAAGCAGGAAACAGGCACCAGTCTTGGAGACTTGGGCGTGTAAAATGTTTCAAGAATAGGAAGTGTTAAGGACAGATGAATTTGCAGAGCAGCAAACGTGGAAGCAGAGCTAGGAGAGCACCATGTGGTGGTGTACATTTCAATATGCTACAACCACCCGATTTTGTAGTCTCCACCAGGCTCAGGGAGTTGGAGGGAAGGGGAAGAGAGTAGCTGCATTCGGTCCAGAAGTGTGACCCAAGAGCTCTAAGAATTATTCAAAGTATGGTCTGTGTCTTCTACTAGCTGTCGTAACAATAGACATTGATATGAATCATTCCTTCCTTCCACGAATCTTGTCCCAGACCTAGAGTTTCCAGTTAATCCATTGACTTAACCCTCACATCTGGAGATACCTTGAGAAGAGACTCGATAATCACACTTACGCTGATGGTGTGATCTAACCCTAGAGGCGACAGTTTCCGTTGGAACCTCTTGGTGGTAGCGTCGAGGCATTACGACATTAGTTTGGGTATGGACTGGGCAACCACAGTTCATACACATAATGACTTTGTTAGGAAAAAATGTTTATGGTTTACCTACAACATTGGGATGGGTTTCCTTGGTCGGCGAAAAGGAAACTCCAGGCAGCACAGGATAGAATCATGCATAAGTCGGTGCAGTCGTTCACTCATGAGTCGGCCAGACTTAGATTTGAGCCAGACTTCTCCAATGTTTTTTCAATGCTTTTAGCATTGAAAATGGAGTGGAAAACCCTTCATGTGGTTAGGGATATTCTAGTAGAGCTTTTCAGGTTCTGAGACAGAGGTTGACCAGTGCACCCATTTTGAGGCTACCAGAGAAGGTGAAAATCTTCCAAAAGAGGATGAAGACTGCACAGAGTAGGCAGAAATCATATGTTGATAGGAGATAGTACCACTGGAGTTTGAGGATGGTGACCACGTATTCCTATAGGTCTCACCTCAACAAGGTCTATAGAGTTTTTTCCGAGGAGGCAAGTAATCTTTAAGGTTCATTGGACCTTTCCAGGTCCTCAGTAGTGTAGGCGGGGTGGCTTTCAGCTTGACTCCTCCACCTCAATTACACCGAGTACATAACGTCATCCACGTATCTCAGTTGAGGAGATTCATGCATGACCTAACCATCATCCTCAACCACTGGGAGCTAGATACAGATGACGGGATGACATTCAAGGATATTCCAGTTGAGATTGAGGATCGACAGGAGCGGGTCCTACGAGGACGGTCGATTCCTCTTGTGCACTTTTTTTAGTAGCACGGGAATATCTAGTAAATCACATGGGAACAGGAGGCTCAATTGTGTGCTCAGTATCACCTTTAGTTTCCCTAGTTTTTGTTGTAGCTTTACGGGGACGTAAAGCCCTGAGGTGGGAGTAATGAAAATACCTAGAAATTTAACGGAATTTTTTTTTCTTAATTACTTTTGAATTTTACTAGTCTGTGGCTTTAGACGGCACCTAATTCCGAGGCCTAGTGTGTTTGGAATCAATTTCTGAAGTTTATATCAGGTATGTTCAGTGAACAAACGAGCGGGTTTTTCTATCTTTTGAACAAGTGCTTGGAATTGAAAACCGAGGGAACTGATGAACTCGCAGCGCCGGTAATTTCTTAAGGGGACTTTTACCACAATTTCATTTGAATCAAGTTGAGAATTATTATTTTGGAGTTTAGTTAAGAAGCTAAATAAATTTGTTAAAACAATTTTATTTCTAAGGAAGTTGAATCCTCCCATGTGTGGATATATGAGAGGTGGGGCCCACACGAGCCCGATCCTCTCATCTTCCCACAACTCTCTCCACCCCCCCCCCCCCACTTAGCACCTCTTCGATTTAATGTGACAACTCCCCTTATTATGAAAACCCTTCACCTCCCTAATTAATTTTCCATCAAGGGTTTGAAAGCTAAAAGGTCATGATAGTTTTATATATTGGGAAGCCTTCACTCAATTATGGATTGGAAAATATATTGGAGAACCTTGTGGGAAACCTCTGGAGAAATTTAGAAGAGCTCCATTATTCCAATGAAGAACAATGCCTCTTCTACGAAGAATGCCTCTGATGAACAATGTGAAGTCACCGACGACGTGCCTTATCCTATTCATCCTCTGCATCAAGGTAGGAGACACCACTGTGGGGAATGTTGCCATCACTGACGACACTTCCTCTGAAGTCAACGGAATTGGAACTGATCTTCCGCGACGTCCCATCATCGCGACGCTTTCCACTTTCCACAGCTCGACGACGTGCGACGTCTTTGCGAGGTAGGTGTGTGTTTGGATTGGGTAGGGATTGGTTTTTCCTTCCTTTTTGTTGTTCCTCTTAAACCACTTGTTATCCGACTAATGCGAAAGGGACCGGACCAAACTAACACGGACCGATTCCTCCGTCGTTCTTGTAAATATGTGGAGTTTCTCAAGCGTTATTGAGAGGTGAATCAAGTTGTGTTTTCAGAGCCGATTGGATGCCCGAAAACATCGTAAACGGCCTCAGAACATCAGGGCATCCTAGATACAGATGTTTTGTACAAATCAGATCATCAGAACGAAGAACAGACACCTCAGGAGGCATGGGGGTCAGAGGCGTCTTTTCTGGAAAATTCCAGAATACATGGCGTGTACTCCAGAAGTAAATTCCGTGTTGTAAAATCGTACTATGGATTCCATTTTGAATGTTAGAAAAGTAACACACGGCGTGTGACTCTAGACACACAGCGTGTACTCTCCGAACTGTTTGACAGAGGAGACTTTGATGGACATGGTATGTATTCAGGGAAAATACATGGACATAGACAACAGTACATGTCCAGGTAACACGGTGTGTATTCTCTTCATAGAAAGGCAGAAGAAGCTTCGTGAGGCTCGGCATGTAATATAGGAGATACACGGACATGGGCAGAACCACACGACCAAGAGGCGCGACGTTTACTACCTTCGCCATGGAAGAAGAAGCTTTGTGATGACTCGGCGTGTAATCTAGGAGATTCAATGACACGGGAAGAACCACACGGCCAAGAGGCACAGCGTGTTCTACCTTCACCATGGCAGAAGAGGCATCGTGATGACTCGGCGTGTATTCCGGGAATACATGGACATGGGGTGGAGTACACAGGCATGTACTCCACCACACGGCCAGGCATGGCCAGCGCACATGGAACCGACCCTAGAGGTTTGGACATGGCATGTAACCATACCACACGTCGTGTACTTACTTATCTACATGACCATCCCTACGAAACGGTCTGTTTCACACAGGAAGTACCCGGTGTCTAGTGACACGGTGTGTATCGCTTACCTACACACCGCGTACTTTAGGGAAATGGCTTGGTCGACTTGGTCTCTGTGACTTGTGCTACGGACCTCCAATCGATGCACCGTCAGTTGCGTATGAATACTTGGATCGAGACGTTCGTTTCGGTATATTGAACTCAAGCTTTCGGTGAAGTTTGGGTATGGCTGGTTTGGTTCGAACAAGAAACAAACCGGGCCCTCAGAGTGGAAACACTCATAACTTAAGGATCGAACGTCCGATTAACGTGTCGTCGACTATGTTGGATTCCTTTTGATGAGAAGAATCTTTTGAAATACTTCACCCGAGGTTTGGACATAGTTGGAGTTTGGTCGGGTTGGTTTTAGCATAGAAACCAACCGTGCCCCTGGAATAGAAAAGCCAATAACTTTCATACTGGACGTCCGTTTGACGAACCATCAGCGGCGTTGGTAATATCTTTGAGAAATAGTCCCTTTGAGTATACCCTATGAGAGTTCGTGGAATAGTTGGATACGGTCGGGTTTGTTCGTACACGAAACCAACCGGACCCCCGAGAAAAAAAGGCTAATAACTCACAGCCCAGGCATCCGATTGACGCGTTGTCTATTGCGTTGAGACCACTGTGACGAGGCAGTCCATAGTGATACTTCTTTTTGGGAGTTTTTGATACTTGGAGTATCGACTAGTATCTCGTGGAGCGGATCCTCCCGAAGACGAGCATACGGAGTACGGAGACCTAGTAGCTATGGACTTGAAGACTGCTTGACCGATTCGACATGGAGTGAGTCGACTAGCCCAGTGGACAGAGCACCCGGTATTTGACGGAAGACCAATAGAAGACAGAGCACCTTGTAGTTGGCAGCAGACCCACAGTACTCGGCAGGAGAAGTACCTCTGTAGGCTATTAAGGGAACCGCTACTATGTTTGGGCGGCAGACCCCTGGCGGGGAGCACTACTGTGTTTGGGTGCGGACCCGCGTTACTCGACATTAGGAATACCTTAGCAGTACAAGGTTAGTGAGTAGCGCCTCAAAGCCATGACAGGGCTACTGTACTCGATAGAGGAGGAGTTATCCAGCAGTTTTGCTTTCGGTATCATTAATGAAAATCCTGGTTTGATCTGATTCAATGATCTTTGTGTTTACCTCATGATTGATATCAGTCACATGATAACTTAGGTATATGTATGGGAATATACCTAAGTAGTGGTTATCCATTGATTTCATAGCCTTTGTGTTTTCTCATGATTGATATGGGTTAGTTGATAACTAGTTATAAGTATGAGCTTATACCTATGTAAGGGTTATCTATTGAGATCTTTCATTATGGTTATCCTTGTTGGATTTAGTCATACCTTGAGGGTCTTGGGGTCCCTACTGAGTATCGTTATACTCACCCCTGTATGGGCTAGGCCCGTACCTCGTTGTGTTGGATGCAGACGACGGACAGTGCCGAGAGAGATCAAGTGTACGAGAACTTGATGGTACCCGGAGGTAGACCTCACGATGAGTCAGTACCCAGAGGTGGACCTCACGATGAGTCAGTACCCGGAGGTGGACCTCACGATGAGTCAGTACCCGGAGGTGGACTTCACATCGAGATGGTACTCGGAGGAGGTTGGCGGGCGAGAGCGTAGATGAGGCTAACTATACCTACCCTTCAGGTAGGATCCGTGGTGGATGACCCAGGAGCTGCTTCTATCTTCCAGTTGTTCATATTTTCTGTTGTACTTTCATTCAGTTGTAGCTGCACTTCTCAGTTGGTTTTTTATTCTGGCCCATTTACTTTTCAAAACTTTCTTTGAAATCATTGTATTACTTCTTCTTGTACTCTGTTTGGATGTGTTTATGTTTTATAAAGGCAATGACTTCCCAAATATTGGGATTTATGCCTTTGGTGCTAGTCATCAGCCCCTAGCCTATGGAAGGTGGGCTTAGGGTAGTCACGACACGGGCCCCGAGGATGGGTTGTGACACATTTCTTTCCCCTATGTTTATTAGGTATGTCAAAATGTACTTGTAAATGGAAATAAAAATATTATATTGTGGTTCAATATAACTTTGTGTTACATGTACTAAAAGATATTAAATAAATAAAATATAATTAAAACAACTCCAAAAACTCTTAATGTGTTACAAGTGGGGTCAACTAGATTTTATTTCTTCCTCATGGGTGAGGATAATGATCCAATTTTATTGTTTAACCCATTTTAGAAGAAAAGGTTGTCTATGCAGTATAACATCACATAGGAATGAAAAAAGTTTAATGTAGTTCAAAATCTTACATCCAATATGTAGATCATTCTATTTAATTTTTTTATGGTGAGTATTAATGATTTTATAATTTTATTTCATTATTTTTGGACATATTCAATTTCATTTAACATTAAATATTGTGGATAAAGGGGTGATTTCTAGATTTTGTGGTCATATAGCTTTATCAAATGTAAAGTGATAAGGTGGTATATAGAGCATGGAATTTATGTCAAACCTGACATAAATAAAGATCAAAAGGACCCAGTGAAACACATAGATCCTCCAAAAAAATTACGTATAAAATATGCGCTAAAAAGGATCCACTATGTAGTGGTTGAAAATAAAAAGTTTTCAATTAAAATGGGTGTCAATACGATAAGGAGAATCATATGAAGACATTGTCGGTAGACACAACTATCATAATATCCACATCACTAGATTTGATTCGTTTAGTGGTTGAGTTCATCCCCAATTATATATTTTATGGAACTATTTTATAATATGAATCATTTATGATATAATTCAAGAATATCTTTCATGAATTGTCTTATTAATTTACTGAAATGTTATAATGCTTTAGGAAATGAAATATATAGATGAGGATTGTCCTTATAGATATATAAATCCACATCGATGTGATTGAAGTGTGTTTTATTTTTTAATTACTTAATTTATGTATTATACTTTTCATAACCCAAAAATATATCATCTTCATCATCCATTGCACATTGTGGTTCTAGAAAACAATGGTTTGAGGATAATCTCTATCATGCATTAAGAGATCTGTTTTAACATTGAATACTTATTGTACAAATAGTATTTTATCTATCATACTTTTATCTCTCAAAAACTCTTTTTATGAAGGTCAAAAGGTTTCATATTTGATTTCACTTAATGATACTCAAGTTTCTTAATTTATTCTTTGTATATTGTTTCATTCATCTTCCATGGATATCTTGTTTTATAGATTCATTTTCATCCAAGGATATTATTAAGTTATAATATATCCCATTGAAATTCATAATTTGTACATAATTGATCCCTGATCATCATTTATGAAATCAAATTTGATAAATTGATATTTTTTTGGAATAAAGAAACACATTATACGATTTAATAGCTTTGAAAGTCTTTCACCACACCATATGGCTGATAATTTTCTTCATTTGTTAAGAGTAGTCACATATATAATTAAAATATATTTAAACCATCTCATGGTAAGAAACCATTTTCAATTATTATTTTAGTGTTATTTCTTGAGAAATGGCCAATCTAGAAGTGGTGTGGATGTTGTCTTACATTGGTGAAGCAGTTCTTCAAAACAACATTAAAAAGTGACCACACAACATAGTTCAAACCATAGTTCCAACAAAATTGAAATAGAATTCATACAATGACATAGTGTACTTTTTTGGTGTATTTTACAATGTTCCAACCACAGGCTAGTATAATCTATATTGTTAAGGGAAATTTTATTCAATAGTTCCAATTTTAAAAATGAATTAATAATTTATAAATTGTATATGAATTATTAAAAAATTTATTTTAAATATATTTATTAATTAATAAAGTTAAAATTGCTAAATGAATTATTATAAAGAATCTATTATTAAATACTCATTAGATACAAAAATTTAATATTCAAATACATTTTTAAATTTACATGAATGTTTTTATGGATTAAGGATAAAATGGTTTTTTATATAATCAAAAACTGTAATTTGTAATGTGTTTATAAATTATATAAATGATGGAAAAATTTAAATATTCTTATATTTTGAATTATGAATTATTCATATTTTTTAATATTTTCAAAATCAATATGTCCATATTTTGAAATTATCAATATTTATATTTTAATTCAATCAAGAATTTACATAATCCAATTTTTTTTATAATCTAAATTATAATTCAATATATTTCCATATATTTAATGAAATTTTATATAATTATGAATACAATTATTCATATTCAAATACTTGTAAATTTTTATATTAACAACTATTGAGTTTCTATAATATTAATCAGAATTTACAAATGTTTTTATAATGAAATTTATTTTATGAAATTTTTCCAGTTTGTTAACTCGAGTTTATGTTTTCTAATTTTTCATATATTTAATTGTTATTCACTATTTTTTTCAATCATATGAAATTTCGATATTATAAATATTTTATTTAAAAAATTTATATAGAATTTTTTAAAATGTGACAGAGCCTTTAATTTTCATTCTAAGAAATACTTCATAATGATTTTCCTTTTTCATATACCATGGCCATAGTTTGTAATTTATGTTATGAACATGAATTTAAATTTTGAGTATAGATTTTGCATATTGGGTTTTAGAGATAAAATTAAATGAATTGTCACATGAATAACTTTTCCCCAGGTTGTTGAAATTGGGGTTGTACTATAACAACACCAAATTTTAGTTTAAAATAATTGTATTTCTCACAGCTTTCTAACTCACAACGACGAGCATTATAAAAAATGAGATATATTACAACAAATATTATTATTTAAATGTTACCATTATAACTATGTTGTTGAAGAGGATGGTATGGATATGAGAATCATCATTTTGAAATATATGTATAATATACTGATTCAATTAAAATTTACAGTTGATATCATCGGAAATAAGATCACAATTTTTAGAAAAGTAATTTTTTGTATCAAATATGAATTTTCCTCAATATTTTTTTTTTATTTTTTTGTGAAAATTCTAATTATATTTAGACACTTATAGAAATTTAATTTTATTAAATAAAAATAATTTTTGAAAAATATAATATTAATAATATCATAGGGTGAAAATTTGTTATTTTTTTGAAAAGCACGAATATTCAATGAATAGTGAAAATACCAATTTTTCAAATATGATCATTTCATTTAATTAAAAAATTTAATATATATTCACCAATATATTATTTATATTTTATTAATGTGATATAAAATCCATTTTAATTAAAAATAATAATTAGTTTTATTTTTATGATAAAAATAGATTTTTAAAAAAAAACTATTTTCATTCTATTTTATATATTTATATTAAAATTTTATTCTTAAACATATAAGTAATAAATTCAATGAATTTTTTTTTATTATTGTGTTTATGAATTAATATTTATGAGAGAATATATTTTCAATATTTTTTGAAGTTGAGAAGTTTTTGGTGAATAATAAGAAATTCGTTTTTTATGAACTATTGTGTCTTTTATGATATCAATAGTATATAAATATTGTTATAAAACATATTAAACTAATGGTAAAAATAATTTATTATAATATAATAAAAATATAATTCATAAATTTTAAATTAGAATTTATTTCAGGTGAAATATAATAATCACCATCAGTGTCCACACAATGCATGCGCAGTATTAGAGAAGTCAAATTTGGTGTCTTAATGGCAATATTTGATAAATTGGAAGTACTTTATTGAAATTTTGATGAAATATTAATTATGATTTATAATTTATATGGATATAAATATATTATTTGTAATATAATACATTACTTTTCAAAATTCTTTTACAATGATTGCATAAGTCCGGAAAAGTCAAAATAATATATTTTATAATTTTTTATGGAATAGATGTTAGTAAATATACAATTTTCATTAATATAGAAATTTATATTGAATTTAATTTATTTATTTCTTGTTTATTAATTTATTTATAATTATTATTTTGATATAATTACATGAAATGCTTACAAAATGCGGACATAGTGCTAATAAAAGTAGTAGAAAATCAGAGAAATATTTTTAATAAATCAAAATGATATATTTTTCAGGTTATAAATAGATTCAAATGAATATTTATTATAAATTATATATAAATAAATATTATTTAAATAATTATATTCTAATTCCATTGATTTTATGTTATAAAATTAAACTTTTTTGAATAGTTTTTAAAATGACATTAATAGTTTTTCTGAAAAATATATTTAATTAAATCATCATAAGTCCTAAAAACATTAAATATGATAAATAAGATGATAAATGGTCTATAATATCATCACTTTTCTATTTATTATCCAATCTAAACTTTATAAGTTAAATTATAAAATGTTTAATTTGAAAGAAAAAAACATCACCACAGTTAGGATAAATTGATTAAGCAAGGGGTTATAACAAAATATAATGTTTAAAATGATATATAAGCATTTAAATATGTTATTTTATGATTATATTAATTAAATATATTAATTATCTTATAAAGAAAGTAAATTTGGATCCATTTCAAAAGATTTAGAGACATATTATATTATAATATTTCATGTATTTTTTAAAATGACATTAATGATATATTATAAAATAAATTATATAATTAAATGGTTTGAAAATAATAAATATATTATATTCATAAAATTAAATTTTATATGATTAATAATTTCTTATATATTCTATATGTTCATCCAATTTATGTTAATAGTTCTTTAATTTAAGTCGAATCTGTAAAGGAATCAATATCACAACAATTGTCAAACGGGTTGAAAGAAGGATAAAACTTATAGATAAGGGTTAAACAAAACAAAAACTTCTCATGATTTTATTTTATTAAATTATTTATACTCATAATTATATTAAAATCTAATTATATCAAATTTGATATATTTTTTATGAAAAATTAATTCATAATAATGTAATACTTTAAGTAATTCAAAGGGTTCCCCTAGTATATCTTATAAAAGGTAACCTCATATCATTCATTATTCACAATTATTTTTTCACATATATTATCCAAATACTAAATTAATATCTTCCAAGTTTCTTTCAACACATCCTACATCATTTGTGCTCCTCAAATACCTTCCTTTCAAGGGTTACAGTGTAAGGCAAAATAGTTTTTTTGAACAAAGAGGAATAACTCATAACCTAGTGTTTTCAATGGTACTTCTTCTTCTAACCCATCTAAATAAATTTTATCCATTATAAAGTAATTAATTTTGTATCATAAATATTCTTAATTGTTATTATTGTAATTTAGCACCCATTTTCCACCTCCATTCTATCATATAGGAAAATAAAACATCACTCTTGTGTAGGTGTGGACTACCTACTCTATGAAGAGGGGTGCTACATTTTTTGTGACCAATTAATATTGGTTTTCGTTATGTGGGAATTATTAAAAAAATTATATATATGAAATTATTATGGTTTTAAAAAGTTTAATTTTTATTTGAATTTTTTTATATCATTCATTGAAAAGTTAAAACTCTATTCATGCATAGGTATGGGCTACTATCTCCATGAATGGTTTAATTCATTTTTCTATATATATCGTTTATGGATCGATATATATATATATATATATATATATATATATATATATAATAAATTTATTTAAATTATTGGTCCCTGATAAATATACAAATACTGAAAATACTAAACCAAAACATAGATAAAAAATCATATAATTAACAGTCAGAAAAAATTATTATAATAAATAATCGTTCATAAATGGGTATCAAAATGTAATAATTGGATAATATATGATAATATATATATATGGTTTTCCCTAGAAGTATAATATATTTAAATTTTTTATATAGGATTGTATAAAATGTTCAACTATGTGGAGAACTTAGGTAAAGGATTTATTAACTAAATTTCCATTTATTGGGTTATATCACTTCTTCATTGATTAGGTTATGACAAGATTATGTAATAATTTAACTTTTATTACTCTACGGTTAAATTACAGATTTTTTTCAATTAGTCACTAATTATCGCATCATTTATTAATTCTCACATCATTAGAATGTTCTTTCTATATGATTTCATCATAATTTCCAGTCCATGGAGACATAATTAGTATTATAAAACAATTTAAATTTATTTAATGTATATATTAAAAATTAGATTCATTTCAAATGAATATATATTTATTCATTATTAATAATGTTTCAATTCAATTCTATTATTTCAATTGTTTAAAGTTTACATGTTACCGAAGAGGTATGAACTGATTTACCCTCCCATTTATTTGGTTTGCTTACTTTTTTTTTGATGTAATCTCATAATATATCATTAATAAATTATATATATTTTCTATATAAATTTTATATTTATGTAATTTCAATATTTTCAGTAATATTATTTTTTTCTGACACTTGATTCATAGAAATTTATATTTAAAATAAATTGTGTTTATAATTATTTTTGACTGGGTATGTTTTTCTTCCATGTCCATATATTATAAAAAATTATAAAATTCTGTTTATTTTAATAAATTATTTATTATGAATATTATACATTTCCCATTTAAATTTTTACATGGTTTAAGAGTAAAATATCTAATATTTTATGAAAATTTTATTTTCCATATTCATTTACTAATAGTAAAAAGAAATGCTTCTATTTAATGTATGTGATGTTAATAGAACTTTTAATCATTGTAACTGTTTTACACAAGTTATAATTTTGTATAATTTTTTAATGGATTTAAAAAATTAAAATTAGAATTCTTTATTTTCATTTACTTTATTTCTCCAAAGTGTATGCTTTTTTAAAGAAACATATAATTATGAGGAATCGATGGCCATCTTTGGTCACTTATTAATATTTTAGACACTAACCTCTCTGGAAAAATTCATGTTCATTTTATAATTGGATAATAAATATAAATTAAATATCCATATTCATTGTAATCTATGTATTCATATTTTCTAAACTGTATACCATTCCTATATATAGAAATTATCATTGAATTTTGTTTGATTGATTGGTGAAAATAGATATATTTTATTATTTACTCAATATAGAATATTTTTTTGGGAATTAAATTGATCTTTCAATATATGAGGAATGTATTATACGTGTAGTGATTATTGGGGCTCGGTTATAGGTATTTCCTTGATGCATCAACATGATTCATGAGAAAAACTAGTTGGCTAGCAATATTAAATAGATTTTTATCTATATATTACCCCATAGATTAAACTATCTTCGAACAAGGTATTGACATTAAATATATCCTCATGTCTTAGATCATGACATATAATATTCATCATTTTCTTCATTGAGAAATCATTTATTATTATCCATGATATTATATCATTGATATTATTTGGGGAAGAATTTAATTCTCAAGGAATTCATTAAATGGAATTAATTTTTTTATTTAACATGATATATTAATTATTCATTACCTAATAATGAAGGATTACACTATACAAAACCCTTACTGAGCATTTTATCTCACCCTTTTCATTTGTTTCCATTTCCCCAAGATACTAGGCTATTTACAATAAATGATATGAAAGGATATTTTAGAGAGAGTAATGCTCTCCCATAAAATACTATTTTTTGTTTTATGTTTTCAAATGTAATGTTATATTCATGTATATAAATATTTTACAAAGAATAATAACCTATTTGATTCATTGGGATGTGATTGATTGTATTTAGTTCAAATGTAATAAATAAGACACTAGATATGGGTCATAAGAGTATGTGGTATACGCATGCCACCTACTTACATAGAGTCTTATTCATTGATTATAAATATGAATTTGGTGGATATCTATCGATCTTGGCTTAATTTCTTGGATATTTTCTAATTCATTTTACTCTGTGAATTTAAATTAAGTGGTCAAATGTTACAATCTGAACTTCTAAATAACCATTTATTACCTGAAAATGAATGTCTAACAATGTCATAATCAATCAAATATATAAGTATAAATAAGATGTGGCCATCAAGATTTAATATTTATATTACCAGTTTTTAATATGATTCTTGGAAACAATAATTATTATTTAACATTATAGTTGTTGTTTATAAAAGATGGTAATGGATAATTAATCCCGAAAGAAGAGTCGACAGCCGTATCCAGTAGACTCGGGTCATATGTTTCCCATTAGTCAGAGTTCAGGAAGGAGGTATCATCATTGGGCTTCACTCTATACGAAGACCATTTCTGGATTCAACATGTTAATCTTGAATGAAATTTCCTACGAAATTAGTATAAGTTAGTGGAGATTACCACTCAGGTGATGTTATCTAAACCACCCTGAGAGTCCATCACCAACACACACCTAACCATTAGGTGTTACGGGGGGTTTTAAGGTGTTATGTTTCAAGGTCATAGTTACTTAAAATATAATACCTTTGTTTTAATAAAATTTTTATTTCATCATTTCCATTTTAAGAATAGTTTTTCTTAAAAATTGAGATGGAATTTGATAATTTGATTTTTAGGGTAAACATTGATCTTTTCATAAATATATAAATATTCATATTAGAATAATTATTTATTAATAATTATTACCATGGTGGAATAGAGTCATAAAAACACTCCTTTTTAATTATGAATGATAAAATAATTTTTTTTCTAGTGTCAAAAATTTTACAATGCATGTCAATGTGCATTTTCTCTCTCCTATTTTTTTTAATAATTTTGTATTTTTATAGTTAAAAGTTAAATTTATCATATTTATAGATTTATTATAGTAAAATAAATTTCATTTTTGAATTTAGAATGTAGATATTAGGATACGATGAATTTAGTTTATTTTTATAAAATGTTTTGTTTGTTAGTGAATAGTAAAAATATTGTTTTGAGTTTTTGGTATGTTTAATGACATAATTAATGAAGTAGTAATGATTTAATAATTCAGGTACACTAATGAGTAAAAATATTTTATATGAGTTTTCCCATGTTTCTAATACCATGGTCTGGCCCATGGTTTTGTAAATACCACTAATGAGTTGTCCATTGAAATTAATAAAAAACTCCCCCTCTTTTACTTAATAAATACCCAAACATTCATTCGTTTCCATTCAATAGAAAATCCTTATCCACTATTTTATGATAGTATTACCCCCCAAGGAGTCCTCTCAATGTGTCCTTAGACCCCAAATATCCCAATCATATAGTTTTAGAAGTTACACTTCAAGGTAAGGGAATTGTTAACATCTCTTTTCCTTCTAAGTACTCCTTTATGTGGTATGTCTTTAAAATTTACAGAAACTTACTTGTTTCCATTTTATTTTGAACATCAA
This sequence comes from Viscum album, assembly GCA_963277665.1. Lineage (NCBI taxonomy): Eukaryota > Viridiplantae > Streptophyta > Magnoliopsida > Santalales > Viscaceae > Viscum > Viscum album. The sequence continues at coordinate 1,690,805,947 of OY728119.1, forward strand.
ATTTATTATTAGTCTTTGATGAATTTTTCCCTATATCCTCTCATTTTTATGCTTTATAATACCATGCTACATTCCTGTTATGCTGCAGAATATTCGTCTCAAAATCTCTTTCTTTTTCTCAAGAAATTATTTTATTTTCTTTAATTTAATACCTAAACCTCTTTTATTTAAAGGGGTATTCATCAAGAAATAAATTTAATTACTTGATTCTATAATTTACATACATAATACCATTATTCACATACTGTGGGTTATAAATGACATAATGGTCTTATTTTTAAGAAGCTTTTAAAATGCCATGATTTTGATATGATGCCCATTTATTTTATTATACTAGGGCTACTTATGAAAGGTATGATTATGATATATGAGGATCAAAAGAAAATAATGTCATATTAGTGGTTCTCCCTTACAGTTCTCCAATTCATTGGTTAATGAAATCAATCTTTATAGATGATATTTTTTATGATACCATGGTAAATAAACTTGGTAATTTTTATCACCCCTTAGGGATGGACCTCAGTGATATTCTTGGGAATTACTTATTTAAATTTTGTAGCCATATTTTGAATTTTTGATTAATTTTCATTTTATATTGATATTCCACATTTTCTATTGCTCATTTCTATATGTATATCATCAAATTATAATTGATTTTCATCAAGATCACAAGTAAATTATTTCATGTGTTTACCCTTACTGGGCCTTCTTCTCACCCCTTCCTTTGATGTATGTTCCTAGGTTATGAGATGCAGTAATTGTAATTGGGATGAACCTATTATGATTCCTTTAAAGTGTATTAGAGTAATTTTTTCATGTTTTCAGGTATTATGTACATTTTTTCAATACGCTAATCATTTAAGATCTTATATTTGTAAAATTTAATGAAAAGTTATATTATAAGAAGTTGGGATGAAATAGTTGGTATGAAATCATAGTTTAGATATTTTTTGAAATTGGGATATGAAAACTTTCGGAAGAACCCTATAGATATGATTGAATATTGGAAAATGTCCTCCTATTTTAGTTAAATATTAAGAAAGTGGTATATAGAAATATAAATCCATGTTTGGATAAGAACAAGTGAACGTGGCTCTATAATTGATTTATCTAGGGGTAAAACATGAAAACAATACATTTTGGTAGCGTCAAATGGGAACTGGGTCACAATAATGGGTTTTGTTGCACTCCTGGTTTGACACTCATAAGGAATATGTTTGGTTATCACAAGATTTTTAAGAACTATTATGAATGATTTATAGAAAACAAAATTATTGATAATGAATAAATGTTTAAGCATAATTTTATAAGGTATAAAAATAATTTAGAGTTATAGGATTCTTAAATTAAATTATTTTCTCACTAAGGTTTTCCTCGTTTAGAAAATAGAGTGAAATAAGAGGAATCATGCAAATGTTGACCATAACGAACAACGAGCTGAGAACCCTCTGATGGTATCTGGGAGGGAAAAATTCATGAGAATGATGGATCATAAGACTCATGTTATGATAAATAACATTAATCTAGGTGAGAGAAAAATTTCACCAAGAAGAGAAAAAAATTCCATTAAGTCTTTTATACATCAACGACAACCAACATTCAGTGGATCTACTAACCCACTAATTGTGGAACTGTGGATAAGCTCTATGGAAATGGTCATTTCTATACATTGTAGTTCTCAATAAGAGAAAGTCACTCTGGCTATTTACCACTTAGAAGAAGAATATGATATTTTGTGGGAACTAATTATAAACACGAAGCCAATATGGGAGATTAAATCTAAGGAGTTCAAGAGTTTAGAGGGATTATCTTCCATAATTATTTCACTTGTTCGATGAGAATGAAAATGTAGAATGATTTTATCGAGTTGAAGTATAAGGAGAATTAATCTGTAGGAAACTACATGAAAAAATTCACAAGTCTTTCACGTTATATCTTTAACATTTTCATTGATCCTAATGGTAAGGTTGATATATTATTCCTCAAATTAATACCTCATCAACAGATGTATTTATCCAACCGATACTATGATAGCTACGATGAAGTCATATGAAGTCCTATGAAAGTCGAACTGGAGTTTTTTTAGATGCAATGGTCCCATAAATCCAATGAAATGAAGAGATAAATAGAGCCAATATTAGGTGGGAGCTTTGATCAGGGAGGAGGAGGATATAAATTGAAATTTACCATGTGTAATTAATGTTGGAATAAGAATTTGGGGATTTGACTTCTTAGGAGGGGGATGTGTTAAATGTGTGGATGAGATGGTCATATTGATGAGAATTTTCATATTGAGGTGAATCCTCGACATCACAACACTAACGACAAATGGAATATGCTACAGGACCTACCTAAAGTCCAATTCTTCATGTTTGGATAGTATGGGAACTTTTCCAATCACAATCCAAATCTAAGGGCAGTTGAGGGGAATCACCATCAATCTTATCATAGGACAAGGGATAAAGGGATTTCGTTTTCTATTCTAATATCTGATTTTGAAGCTCCAAATTATGTGGTGGTAGGTAGTCTTGTTGTTCTCTAAAAGAAAGCGATTATATTGTTTGATTCTGGTTCTAAAAATTCCATTATTTCCTCTAATTATGCACATAATATAGAACAAATAGCTAAACTAATAGAAGTAGAACTTTCAATGTAGACTCATGGAGGGATAATCCTAGAATAAACAGTGTACATAAACTCTAGTAATCACTTTGATGGGTATAATCTCATAATAAATATAGTAGTCATTCTTATGTGGGAATTCGACATTTTACTAGGGATGGACTGGCTATCAATGTATAATGGTAAAATCAACTATAGAAGCAAGAAAATTTCAGTAGTCTTAAATGTACAACCAATAGCTGTTTTCAAATTTGATAAATCTTGACCAGAGAATTTTCTTGAAGCACCACTTGTATCCTATTTTATGGATTTGATCGGTGATGATGAATAAGGAAATGAGAGTATAAGGATAGAGTATGTCTTCATCATTCAGTAATACATTGACATATTTCTTGAGGAGTTACCCATACTACTCCCAGAAAAGATAGGTATTGTTCCCCAATGAACTGATATCTAGATCCAAGATTATTTCAAAAACCCCATATAAAATAGTGAATGTGGAGATGGAGTAGTTAAAGAAGAAACTACAAGATATTTTGAAGACGGTTTTTATCCACCCAAGTGTGTCTCCTTGGGGAGAACCTATTCTAGTTTTGAATAATAAGTATGGATCAATACGATTATGCATTGATTATAAAGAATTTAATGGGATCATAGTAAATAACAAGTACCCTCTTCCAAGAATTGATGATTTATTTTACCAGCTTCATGGGGATCAGATCTTCCCCAATATTGATCTTTGATCTCATTATCATCAATTGAGGGTGAATAATGAATATATTACAATGACTTCATTCTGATCAAGATATGGCCATTATTATTTTATTGTTATTCCCTTCGAAATGACTAATGCACATGATATTTTTATGGATTTAATGAATAGATCCTTTAAAGACTACCTTGATAACCTTGTGGTAGTTTATATTGATGATATTCAGAAATATTATAAATTTTGTAAGTATCATGAATATCATCTAAGTCTTTTAATAAAAATTATGAAGAAGGATATATTATTTGAAAAGTTTATAATGTAATAGTTTTGATTAGAGTAAGTTGCTTTCTTGGGGAACGTTGTAATGAATTAAGGAATCATAGTTAACCTTGTAATGGAAAAGGTTATAGAGGGGTGACCTCATCCTACAATAGTAACATATATTCTTTGCTTCCTTGGATTAGTGGGATATTAACGAGTTTTATGAATACTTTTCACACATTTCTAATCCATTGACAATGTTAACATGAAAATGGGACAAGTTCATTAGTACAAAGGAGTCTGAAGACAGTTTCCAAGAGGTGAATAAGAGATTTGTTACTCCACCCATGTTTAGTCTACCCTCAATTGGAGAAGTATTTATTATTTTTAGCGATGCATCTCTAAATGTTCTTGGGTGTGTCCTCATGAAAAAGGACAAGGTAATTTCTTATGCATCTCGACTGCTATATCCTCATGAAAAGAATTGTCCTACACATGATCTTGAGATAGATATGGTAATTGTTTCTCTAAAGATAAGGTGGCACTATTTTATGGGGAGAAGTGTGATATATACATAGAACATCAATGTTTGAAGTATGTTTTCATACAAAATTAATTGAACATGAGATAGAGTAGATGGTTGGAACATCATAAAGACTATGACTGTTCAATACATTATCATCCCAGAAGATAAAAAAAATTGATGATGAATTAATTAGGAAATACCATATTGTTCTAGTAGTGATGAGGATTTAAAGAGATCCCTTGATAAAAGAACTAGTGATACTGCAGATGGGAATTTTATGGGAACAGAAATCATCCACCCTGTCCAAAATGATTTATCAACCATAACTACTGGAGAAGATAAAAAAGATCATTTGTTACAGAATAAATTCAAGCTTTTGAAGGATGGGATGTTTCCTGAGGTCATTATTTATCAATATGGTGTACTTAAATTTCATACAATACTTTGTGTTCTATATATTCCACCAAAAAAGAAGGAGCTGATGGATGGAGTTCATTTCTCTACATTCTCTTTAAATCCAGGAAGCATGAAAATGTATTTGGAACATCATGATCATTATTCATGGGATAATACAAAAAGAGGTATTTTTAACTATACTACAAGGTGACTAGTATTTTAGCAAGTGAAGGTAGAATGAAAAATTGATATAGTGTTATTACAACTGCTACTTATTCTAGCATGGAAGTGGGACAATATCAATATGGACTTTTTCAGTGGTCTCCTGAGAAAGTATAAAGGAAACAGTGTGATATAGGTTATAGTGGATTGTCTCACAAATACTTCCCATTTTATCTCTATTTTGGAATATTTCAATCTTGATCATCATTCAATGATTTATGTGAGGGAAGTGGTAAGGCTTCCTGGAGTTTCAATTTTAATAATATCCTATTTTTATCCAAGGTTCAAATAAAAAAATCTAGAGAACTCTTCAGCATGCTCTATGTACTGAATTGAATTTCAGTATAGCCTATCACCCTCAAACTAATGGACAATCTGAAAGGACTATTCAGACACTTGAGGACATTGTCAATAGAATTTCATTGTTGATGGAATCAACATCTCTTATTAGTTTAGTATTTGTACAATGACAGATTCATTTATATAGATTTTGATAGAGTGTGAGCTTGAAGCAGTGATGATGGAAGCCAAATAGGGACGATAGTGTTCCCCCCTTCGCCTCTTGTTGGAAGGACGGGGGAGGATCCATTACATCCTCGTAATTCCTAGAGATTCGACTTCTACCCCTTCACTGATCCTAAATAGATTCTGAGGATTCTATAGATTAACCTAGGACCAATGGTCTCTAGTTTTCGAGAAAGTGATCCCATGATCCCGCTATCAGTGCTGGATTTTACAGAGGTGGAGAGCTTTCTGAACCAAATATTTGATGCTTGATTCAGGAACAAACAACCTTTGGTGGATGACTTTGATAGGTTTTTCTTTGAAACATGGGGACGTCAAGAAGAAGAGGTTATCGGTCTGTTTTATAAAAGGCATTTGATAGTGTGATGTTCTTCATTAGAGGATTTTGAATGTGCTCTGTCATGTGCTCCCAAGAAGTGAGGTGGAAACGAGTTCTATTTGTTTTGGTATAGATACAATCTATACATAAATCATGATTCTCCTTTAATTTTGGGTTTGGTAAGCCTTCCTCAACTACCTATCCCATTTCAAAATCCTGCGATTATATGTACGTTTGGAAATTTAGTGGGTTGCTTTATCTGGGTTGATACACGTGCTGCTTCTGTTTTCCCAATGATGAACCCATGCATGTGTATTTAGGTTAATGTGTGGAGGCCACTGGTCGATTCTATGTGGATTGAAACCAGTTAAGGGGTATGGTGTATGCTTATGGTTGAATTTTACCTTTGGGTGGAGTTCTGATCATCTTGGCATCAACTGGGTCACTGAGAGGCCAACTGCAGACAGGTTGTTTACTGGGGGAAGGTTCCAGTTCTAGTGAAGAAGGGATATAATGTTAATCAGGTGAATCAATTGGTGAGAAAATAATTATTGTGTAAACTAGTGTAAAAACAGGTTGATGAACCCTATGATTTGAGGGTATTTGATTGGCTTATGGGGCATTTGAAGGATCGAGACACTGGTAAATTAGTGGCGAAGTATACTAATGATCCATCTTTTAAACTGCATCAAGATGAAGTTGGGATTTTATCTAGGAAGGAGGTTGTGTATTGGATGGAAGGGCTCGAGATCAAACCTCAAATAAATTTAATTCAGAGTTCTGCTACTTTTGGGGTCATCAAAAATTTATTAAGAAGGGGATTGGTCCAAGATGGGGTTCAGTGTAACAACTCTTTTGAGTGTTTGGACACTGATCAGATTATAGAGGATCCTACCTATGATCCTAATGGATGAATAACAAAAGGTTTGGAGTCTGAGGAGGACACTGGATTATCTAAGGCTCACGATGTTAGGTTTCCGGGGCCCGCAGTTGAAGCCGGTGGGCCAGGGATATTAAAACTTTTCATCGGAGGGATGATGGAACTTGTCGTTGCCGATGATCAAAGCCTTGGAGAGGTCCAAGGATCTCGCGTAGATTGTAAAGGGCACAAAATTAAAATGAAAACGTACCGATTTCAAATCCTAATGCACAGTCGACTGCAACTTGTTGATGGTGATCGTCGCTCGAAGGATCCAAAGTAGGATACCTATAGATCATCCACACACACTCCAAAAATCCACCAAAACGTTTATCGTCAAACTCTGGATGCTAGCACAGTGATCTGACAATGGTTTCGATGTCTCGACAATCACCACATCGAGAATCCTTCGATGTAGAAGAGAGATCACGATCTGAAAATCATGGATCGAGAGCTTCTCTCTCTAAGAAGTGGGATAAGAGAGAGGCTCTCAATTTTCATTCCATGCAAAATAATGAATAGTGAATTGCACACCACCTAGAGAGAGACTCGTCTCTTATTTATAGAGATGTCGATAAATACCTGGTAGGGTCCCCCGACCACCGTTTATTTCAATGTTCGAAAAATAAATAATTTTGACGGACTAAAATGCACCAATATTATTTATTATTTTTATCATATACTTGTAATATATATGAAATATATTATGTGATAAAATCAGAGCCATTTAACTCGATTTTTTGTCCTACTTAATATTAAACGAACCTATAATATTAAAATAATATTCGTTCGATTAATATTTTCTCGTATTTACTGAACTCATAAATACATCTAATAAATTCAATCCCAAATATTCATAACTTGAATATTAATTTATTTATTTAATTCTTTTGGTGATCAACAACTTGGACAATGCTCAGACCCCTTTGATGTTCCCACTATGTCCATATACATATTCAAATAAATAGGGTGGATTCTTGAATACGCTATTATGTGTGACGCTCTAGGCCCTTACCTCGATAGTAGTGAATAAAATCCTTAGACCAAGAGTGCAGTCTACAAACCCATAATGGCCCATAAATATATAAGGATACTCATAGCAACTACTATCATCCTACGAACACTGTTGTGTACTATAATCTCTTTGTCATTAAATATCTCATAAACCAGGATGCACTCTTGTGTCATCGTCCTTATCTTGATTTATTATTTGTTGACTTATCCTGGTGGATTTTCCTTTCTACTACTTTGGCCAAAGACTAAGGAATTTGGAACCATCCTGATCAACCAGGCCTAATATATACAACTATATGAACATGGAAGCAAAAAATCCTTTCTTAACCATTCAGCCAAAGTCATACCACCAATGACGCACCCAACAGAAACTAGCTCGCTATGAAATCATGGCCATGGTTTTCGTTTTGCATCAAAGTACGTAATCAAATTATATACATTGGTAATGGTCTCAAGTTAGGAGACCAATACACATGTCCATAGATAGGAACAACTAATGACACCCAAAACATGTGGTGTTTCTATTGGCGGGTCTGCCCTCATGATCTTACTACTATAGATCACCATGTGCGAACTTCATGAGAAGAAATATCAATGCTTATGATCCCCAAGAACCTGATAGTCAGACATCTACAGTGTCTAGTCAGTAAGATGTATCGGGACTATAGAACATATATTTAATATCAATGTCATTGTATCTCAAGGTTCTCATTATAGCCTGGGATCTGTTATAACCTCTTGAAATGATAATTAACCTTTGGATATTACCATTATTATAGTGGACGAAGAAATGTCTGCACTATAATGGTAAGATATCATCATGGATTACTAACTATACACATGATACGGTAATCAAAACTACTACATAGTTGTTTCTAGGGAACCCATTTTTTCAACACTCCCACTTGCACTAGATATAACTTGATAACTAAACTTGTTAGCTACTCACGTGATAAATACCATGTATCTTCTGAGTAATGGATTTAACTGCTGGGCCAACCACGTTTTCTTCATGTGGAAAATCTTCTATATGCGACCTCATCGGCTTAATTAAAACTTCTCAAGATAAGGTATCTCCGAGTATATTACTTTTTTCCATTGTCACAACATGACAACTTGGATAGTAAGAATATAATAATTTTCATTATGATAATACTTTTCTCACTAGCTGTGAATCCAAAAACTGGAACAAATCTTTTCGATTTATAACTACTTCTTAGCTACCTTAGAAGATGCAACGTACTCGGTATTTATAGGTATGGATACCACTATATTTTATTTGTTTGACTCAATCATCTCCTTTTCCACACTATGACACTAGATGAAATTAATCTAAGGATTACTAGTTTCTGTCCCACCATAACTAGTATACCATCTTCTCCATATTCCAAGTACATATCTTTTATACTTGCTGATGTACAAGATGATAGTTCTGACTGCATCACTTCTAGTGCTCCTAGAAATAATTGATATCTCCCTATAATAAATTATATCATTGCAGTATCAATTATTTAATATATTATAGAATATGTGATTGATACATCTCTAAGGCATATGGTATCAATTCACAACTTTAATCTCTTCCTATGTTCTGAACATTCTAACTTGAAGAGATTAAGCCATGTGACATAGGCAATAATTCTAAACTTGAATTGTTACAACTTGTATTTTTCAATACAATGTCACTCTATATATGATTGACTAGGTCCATGAATCCTATGGATCTACCTCAGTAGATCCTATTCCCTAGAACTTCGGTTTCTACATGATGTCAAACATTAGAGAATTTCCTTTAACCTGATCTTATCTAACTGTAAGATCAAAATATGTTTTCCATATGTTGCCAAACATATTTCATTTGATAAAAATTGGTTCTCCCACTAACCTTTTGTAAAAAAAGGGAAAGACTCATTTATAATGAATGCTCTGAGATTTTGTTGATTACTTTAATCTAGAATTGGATTTCAGTAACTTTCTACCCTTATTGGCATCATTTGATGTCATCACCTCTTTCTGGTTGCATCGTATAGATACCTTCCATGAAATATGATCTTGACATCCAATGACCAATCGAATGATCTTAGAAGTTAGCTATGTAAAGAAAAACTCAAATATATTTATGCATACAAACTTGGTATAACCAATAGATCCTTATTGGTACCATAATTGTACCATTCATGTATCATTTCATTTAAATACCCACCATAGTGTTCAATTTCTAAGCCCATTTTTAATTTGATACATGAAATCCATTATTGAATTTTAGTTGATCTTGTCAATATTAGATCATTCCCATATAATACAGACTTATAGGATTTATTATTCTTAACAAATAATTTATCACCGGCCATGATGAATATAAAACCATCACCATGGGTTCATTCTTCCTACGCAATATGTGTCTCTGGAACATGCCTATTCCACATGTATTTGTTGAACTTGTTCCCTTTGCCAACCACTTGTGCATCTCGAGCATTGACTAAGTCCAAGACAATTCAGCTCCCACTATCTCTAATAGAGATGCGCACCCTTGTATAGAAATGTAGTCTAATACTTGACTACATCTTTTCTATCTTATGGATTTAGGTAATATCTGTAACACCCCAAGCTTCCACGGTACGCTTCTCATTGAATAATAAAGTTGCATGTGTTGTATGCAACATCGAGTTCTAACACACACCACAACCAATCAAACTAGCTGTTATGAATAGTAATACCCACTATTTGAAATTTTATAAATTTTATCTTTCAAACTGTACTTCATTTTTCGATTCTGAATATCGAAATTAGCTTAGGGTGACTTTTTGGTATTTTTCTGACAACAATCAATTTTTGATGAATATTGAAAAAACACTTGGTTATAGTTTAAAACTGATTTTTCTTTAATAATTATTTATTTTATTTAAATTTAATTAAAGTCAAAATATATACATAATACCTATATAAGTTCAATATAATTCATTGGAGTTAGTTTAGAATAATTTTAGATATATAAAAAATTTATTGAACTTTTCAACGTCTTTTACCCACCTCCTAGGAGAATTTAAAAATTCACATAAAACATAATTTTACCATTTCTGTGAGAGGAATTTCAAAAATCCGAGAGACACAGTTAATATTAAGGAGTAAAATGTGGTTCAACAAGATAAAAATAATTTTTGGTGAATAGTATCTTTTTACTTTTATCTACCACAGTTAAAACTAAATAGGGTTATTAAGGGTACAAATGATATTAATATTACCCAAACACATGTCCTTATTCTATTTGACAAGTGTATCTCGACCCAAAACAACCTTAGGAACAAACTATTATCATTTAGGTCCACTTGGATTAGATTGGTACATTTATTATTATTTAATTCAAAGAAGAGTTAAAAGAGTTAAAATCAATGTTTAGTAACTAAATCATTTTTAATATAGGGTTATACATATAAAAATTCAATTATAAATATTCATTATAAATCTAAAAAGATTTCATGCATAATGGTATTTTATTTATAATTTTTAGACATTAAATAATTTAATTTATTTATGACAAAATGATGATGTAGTAATTACCATATTAGTGAAATATTAAAATAATTGATATTATAAATATCAAAATAAATATAATTTGATACTTTTTATGAATTCCAATAATTTTTTTGGTTAATATGACATATTATTATTGGTTATATAAATTTTATTCGATGTAATAATTTTGATATGAAATTATCAAAAACAAAATACCCAATAGTGTCAAAATTGACCTAAAAGAGTTTTTAAAACAAATATTATATTATTACTTGATATTATTTTCCTAAAAATATACTTTTCATCCAAAGGACATATAAAATGATAGTTGTATCATTACTGGACCACTTGGGGGTCTCTTGGATGATATAGTACGTTTATTAACGATATAATATAAAAATACAAATAGACATGGTAAATGTCAAACTATTTAACTAAGAGTTAAATATAAATGATAAGGTTAATATAGTGACCCAAAACTGTCTAAAATCTATTAGTTGAAAAAATTTTGACTGATCCCCACCTTGACCATTGAATTATCCACTTTTGAGCCATTATAAACTGAATATGTATTTATTAAAAAATAATATTTCTAGCTTTTCCAAAGGTTCCCCTCACCCCTCTAATAAAAGTGCACTCCCCCTTCTCCCTAATTTACACATTAAAAGCCTTTTGTATGGGACAAACCCTTCCTAGATATTCTCTCAACTTCCCACACTTAGACATAGAGGCCTTCGATTGATCATAAATCCAACCTATGGATCCCTATTGATCAAATCAAAAGGAAGAACTCGATTAATAGGCAATGTTTTCACCACCCTCTTTCAAGTTCCTCTCTCCTTCAACTTCTTCTTTATTTGTTATTCCCATTCTAAAATAATAACTCCAGTATATTCTATATAATTTGATGTTATTATAAATATGGTACAACCATATTTAGTTTTCTATCCATCCTTTGAATGACATGTCACCATACGTGCGTACGTACGGCTTACCGTCTCCATGTCGTGGTGCAATTGTTATTCAAAATAGTATTATATGGATGGGTATAAAAATGATGTATAATTCATGTAAATAATTAATATATCATGATAATGATTCTGTATATATGATATACCATCCAATTATATATTATTTTGATATCAAAATAATGATATTGTTCCTCGTGCATACGTATGGACTACCGTCTCCATGAACGCGATGAGATTCATTCCCCATCGTATCCATTCAAGTCTAATTTTCATTTGATCGTTAAAAATAATGTTTAAGGACTTGATATCATTCTGGATATGAATAATATATATCCCATCCATAACAAATATATCTCACATAACAATGAATATAAAGAAAGACGAATTCGTTAACACTAGAAATGATGATAATATTAAGATATTATTAACAAATCAATGTTAAAAGTTCATATATGATATAATATTTATGAATATGATTCTTGAAAAATTTATAAATAATTATTTCACCATTATACAGGAGGTTAACCTACCCTCAACCAAAAAAAATTACAAGGTAAGGGTTTATTTCACAATCTCTTCATTATCTGAGGTTGTTTATACGTAATTACCTATTGGGACCTCTTTATCATCCACATCCATGTTTCGTAAAAATGTATTTCAAAACATTCATAATATTTTACAGAATATGGTTTAAAGTTATTTATACCATTTTTTTACTTTTTATAAGAAGTTTAGAAATTAATCCTTACATCATTTTCTAAAAAAGGACCTTTTTAACCTTTTCGACAAATTAAGGTAAGAATGTATTTTTTTTAACTTATACGGCGGGTGCGTCTATTTTCCACCATTGTCAAATATTCTAATATTACCATACAATATTATAAGAATATTTTCAAATTAAATGTTTTATTTATTAATTATATGACTTTTAAATGATTTCAAAAAAGTGATATTTCTCTCAAATAGTTTTGATTTCATCTATGTCAACTTCCTTTGATGGATTTTAAGCTTATTTGAAGTTGATTTATTATGATACAAAACTTCCATTTTGTATTGAAGGTTTTGTGATATGTTTGACTGTGGATGTGTTATTTTTATACCAATCATGATTTATGGAGAAAGTATTTACATTTAGTATGCCAGTTTTAATATGAATGTTTGTGTTATGTTTAAACATGTTCATATGAGGAATGCATTGGACTTAGTAAGTGACGGGGGAGACCGATATAGCTCCCTGATGCATCGGTAGGTCTCATGAGACAAACTAGTGTCCTGGAACAAGGCCTTGACAAAATCTTATTTTTAGCCTTGGCACTAGGCCTTGGCTACGTGGTTATGATAGTCTGGAATTATGCATTCCATCATTATGAAAGTGGTTATTTATATTGCATGTGATTATTCGAATAGTAGAATATTCATGTAAGTATGTAAATGGAATTATTTCATTTTATCTTTTCCATATCATGCTTAAGTTCATGTTTAAAAGGCTTTTGTTTTAGTTATACATTGCCTTAATTGTTTATGCTTATTTATAAAGGTTTTCGCTATACTGTTATCCTTATTGGGAATTTGAAATCACCCTTTTATATGTTTTATTTTTCCCAGGATGTGAAGAAGTATTTTGTAAATTACCTATAGGGATTGTATGAGGGGATATGAGTGTGGAATATGGAAACTATGTTTTTTTAGTTTTCATTTTATGATGTAATGTAAAATTTATAAATGTATCTAGTGTTTCCAAGGCTACTAAACTAATCAGTCTTTCAAGATTTCATCTTTTGTAATCATTTCAATGTTTTGTAATAATGAACCAACTCTGGGTAACTGGGGTCAGGGCGTTACAGTTGGTATCATAAAAAGTTTAGTACAAACCTTGTAAGCTAGATTTAGATAAACTCTGATTAGAGCACATAGCCTTAAGATAGACTTTGAGGATTAGTATACAAGAACATCCTAGAATTTTGGTATTGTAGAGATTTTGTGAGTTTTCTGAGAAATACATCCCTATCTGGATACGAGTAGGTAGAGGCAGATTTGGCACAGATGTACCAAGGGGTAATACCCAAAAACACTGCTTTGAGGTAGACTCGAATGGGAACTGGTGCACGACAATGAGCCTTGATGAACTCTTGGTTACGACACTCCCAGGGGATATGCATAGGATAATTATCATTTTCTATACAAACCATTATGAAGGGTTTATGAGTATATACTTACTCAAAGAAAACATTTTTTATGATTATGGATTATATCCATAAATTGTTCAATTTATGTTAAGTGTTTTACAAGTATGGAATTATATATTTTGATTCATAAACTGATCTAGTTTATGCCATTATTTTGAAATGGTGCCTAGTGGAAGAAATGGAAACTGTATAAATGCACTCACTCCATGTAGGGATTTCCATCCTACTCAATATAATTATAGTGGAGCTGGTGATGCAACTGTTGTTGATCAGCTAATCACCATACTGGGACAACTGACTCAAGTTATGTATAATAACATTACCCACATGGAGCACACAGATCTGTAGCGTGGAAGATAAATGTTAGATCGCTTCATGAGGAAACAACCACCAAAGTTCAATGGGATTTCAAATCCCTTAGTAGTTGAGCAATGGATAAATTCTTTAGAGAAAATATTCCAGGCTTTAGGGAGTTGTGAAATGGAAAAAGTTATCATGGTAGTTTATTGCCTCACTGGAGATTCTGATCAGTGGTGGTCATTGATACAAAACACAAAGAAAGATGATAAAGTTTAAAATATGGAATAAAGAGAGTTCAAAGAGTTTTCTTAGAAAAATACTTTCCTCGTGACCATCGAGCAGATATGGAAAGGCAATTTCTAAGTCTGAGGCAAAAGGTGGATAAGAATGTCGCAAAGTATGAGGATAACTTTATAAGGTTAGCGAGGTATGCTGAAGATTATATACGTAACCCAACAAGTAATATTGACCATTTCTTTGATCGGTTAAACCCATTTCTCCATTGAGCATTAGTCTCACAAACCTTCTCGATGTATGAAGATATTGTCTCACATGCTATCAAGACAGAAAACAAATTCTCTAATTCTTATGACTTTAAATCAAAGAAGGAGAAGAAGATATCTGCTGATAACTCTGGGAATGAAAATAAGTGGAAGACGGGAAAATTTGAATATCCATCCTGTGTTAAATTTGGGAAGAAACACCCCAGTACTTGCTTAAAAGGAATGACAGATTGTTACAATTGTGGTGAAAAAGACCACCAAGCTCGTGATTGCAAGGGGAAGAAGGAAGCTACTGATATCCAATGATACAATTACATGGTGATGGGACATTATGAAAATGAATTTCCTATGCGTCAGGGGAACATACCTCAGAAAAGTCCAAGGGATCAAGGCCAAGCATATGTTATCGCTACTGCTGAGGTATAATATCCGAAAGACATGGTGGCAGGTAATTTAATGGCTTCCTCAAGTTTAGAAAATGAATTATTTGATTCTGGATCATCACATTGTTTCATATCTTCCCAGTTTGCTAAGAAAATTAGATATTTCCAATTTGTTTTAACAAGGTATTTGTCAGCTAAAAATCCTAAGGGAAGTATCAGTGCAATAATGTTTTGTGAATCAATCCCCATTAGAGCACATAAATGTTCTTTATTTGAGGATATCATCGTCATACCTATGATTGAATTTGATATAATCCTCCGTATGGATTTTCTTTCGGACCATGATGCAAAAATTTATTGTAAGAAAAAGGAGGTTACTATTTTTGATGATGATGATAAGGAACACCTTATCTTTAGAGCGGAATCACCACCACCTAATTCTTACCTAGATCCACCCCTATTAGCTCAACTAAATTCAATTATTGGGGTGGAAGAGAATGAAATAACTGTGGGTAAGGAAAGGAATGTTCAAATAGAGGATTTGCCTATTGGGAAAGAATATATAGATGTGTTTTCAGAAGATTTACCTAGACATCCTCCAGAATGAGAAATTGAGTTTTCCATTGATTTAATTCCTAGATCACGGCCTATATCGAAGACCGCTTATAGAATGGCCACTGTGTAATTAGTGGAACTAATGAAACAACTTGATGAATTGAGTAATAAGGGATTTATTCTCCCTAGTGTTTTACCTTGGGGAGCCCCTGTCCTTTTTTTAAAAAGAAAGATGGATCTATGAGGTTATGTATCGACTACAGGGAGATCAATGCTATAACAATAAAGAACAAGTATCCCCTACCTCGCATTGATGATTTATTTGACCAACTGCATGGATCTCAAATATTTTCAATGATTGACCTTTGATCTGGATGTCATCAGTTGTGTGTGAAGAAGGAAGACATTCCAAAGACAGCGTTTCGAACCTAGAATGGGCATTATGAGTTTACAGTAATGCCTTTTAGGCTGACATATTCACCCTCTGTTTTCATGGAATCTAATGAACATAGTTTTCAAGGAATATCTCGATGATTTCTTAGTGGTATGTATTGATGATATCTTGGTATATTCCAAATGCTATGAAGACCATGAAAATCACGTGCGCATTGTCCTGAAGACTCTTAGAAGACATGATTTTTATGAGAAGTTTAGAAAGTGTGAATTATGGCTTCAAGAGAATTCTTTTCTTGGCCATATTGTCTCTAAGGATGGAATTTCTGTTGATCCTTCTAATACAAGAGCAATCCAAGAATTTCCAAAACCAATGAGTATAACTGAGGTGCGCAGTTTTATTGGCATAGAGGGTTATTATCGGCGTTTTGTACAGAACTTTTCCTGATTGGATAACCGATTAACAAAGATTACACGTAAAGTGGCTAAATTTGTTTGGAAAAAAGAGTGCGAATAATGTTTTTCAGAACTTCAGAGAAGATTATTCAATTCTCCTATATTTACTCTACCATTGTGGAATGATGGGTTTGTTATTTATAGTGATGCATCGAAGAAAGGACTTGGTTGTGTCCTTATGCAGAATGATACGTTCATTTCCTATACATCACAAAAGATGAAATTTAATGAGAAAAACTATCCTACTCATGATCTCGAGTTAACAAATGTGATCTATTCTTTAAAGATATGGAGACACTACCTCTATGGTGAAAATTTTGAGATTTATACTGATCACAAGAGTTTGAAGTATATTTTCTCACAGAAAGAAATCAACATGAGGCAAAGGTGATGGCTTGAACTACACATGGATTATGATTTCAAGATACACTATCATCCGGGGAAGGAAAATAAGGTGGCATATGCTTTGAATAGAAAAGATCATGGAGTTTTGAACATGATGAGAATTGAAAGGGATCCTATTTTCATGGATCTATTGAATATGGATATGGGAATTACCATGGAATGTGAAACATAAATTATTTTTCAAATGGTTTCCAAATATCTTTACTAGATAGGATTATCAGTTCTTAGACCGATGATGATGAATTTCAAAAGAAGATTAAAGATGTGAATGATGGGTGATTAAAAGACTTTGTGTATGAAGAAGGAATATTGAAATTTGGGAAGAGACTTTGTGTTACAGATATACCTGGTCTGAAAAGGGAATTGTTAGATGATGCCCATAGTTCCAATTTCTCTATACACTATGGGAGCACCAAAATGTATATAGATTTGAAGGAACATTTTTGGTGGGACAACATAAAGAGGGAGATTGCTAATTTTGTGTCAAGATGTATGGTTTTTCAACAAGTGAAAGCTGGAAGGCAACAGCCTGGAGGAGTCATGAAACATCTTCCCATAGCAGAGTAGAAATGGGACAATATTACGATGGACTTTGCCATGGGGATACCAAAGAATCCTAGAAGAAACGATGAAATATGGGTTATTGTTGATCGTCTTATCAATTCATCACATTTTCTTGTTATAAGAGTAGATCTACCGCATGAATGTCTAGTAATACCATATGTTAATGATGTTGTGAGACTTCATGGAGTACCCACATCAATTGTTTCTGATCGTGATCACCATTTTAATTCAAGATTCTGGGAGAGTCTTCAGAAGGCCTTGGATATTGAACATCATTTGAGCACTGCCTACCACCCTTAAATAGATGTACAATCATAACAGACTATTCAAACCTTATAAGACATGTTGAGATCATGCTCACTTGACTTTGAGGCTATGTGGGATCCATATTTACCTCTAGCTGAATTTTTCTATGACAATAGCTTCCATTCATGTATTTGGATGTCACCATATGAAGCGTTATACGGAAAGAGATGTCGCACACCAACCTGTTGGGATGACGTTGGTGAAAGAAAACTTGTAGGCCCAGAAATGGTGGAGGAAACAATGGAAAAGGTAAAGGTAATCCAAAATGACATCAAAGCTGCTCAGAGTAGGCAGAAGATCTATGCCAATAACCGAAGGAAGGATTTGGAATTTCAGGTAGGAGATCATGTTTTCTAGAAGTTATCTCTATGGAAGGGAGTTATACATTTCGATAAGAAGGGTAAATTGAGTCTCAGGTACATCGGACCTTTCGAAATTCTAGAATGAATTGGGGCTATAGCTTAATGTTTGGCAATCCTGCCAAGTCTCTCCAAAGTTCACGATGTGTTCCATGTATCACTGTTGATAAAATACATGTCTGACCCAACGCATGTACTCACTTATGATGAATTAGAACTGGAACCTGATCTGTCTTATTGCAATGATCCCATCAGGATTCTTGATACAAGAGAACAAGTGATGAGAAACCGGATGACTCATCTGGTAAAAGTTCTATGGAGAAACTATAAGATGGAAGAGGAAACATGGGAACCCCAGGAACTTATGATGGAGAACCACCCAAGCCTTTTCATGTGGTAGAATTCTAGAAATTTCGAGGAAGAAATTATTTGAAGGAGGGGAGAATGTAACACCCCAGTCGTCCATGGTATGCTTCTCTTTGAAAAATATAGCAGCGTGTGTTGTACTCAACATCGAGTTCTAACACACACCACAACCAATCAAACTAGCCATTATGAATAGTAATACCAACTTTTTGAAATTTTATAAATTTTATCTTCCAAAATGGAATTCATTTTTGGATTTGGAATATCGAAATTAGCTTAGGGTGAATTTTTGGTATTTTTCTGAAAACATTCAATTTTTTATGAATAATGAAAAAACACTAAGTTATAGTTTAAAACTGAATTTTTATTTAAATAAATATTTATTTTATTTAAATTTAATTAAGGTCAAAAAAGATACATAATACCTATATAAGTTCAATGTAATTCATTGGAGTTAGATTATAATAGTTTTAGATATATAAAAACATTATTGAAATTTTCACTGTCTTTTACCCACCTCCTAGGAGAATTTAAAAATTCACATAAATTTAATTTTACTGCTTCTGTGAGTGGAATTTCTAAAATCATAGAGACACAATTAATATCAAGGAGTAAAATGTGGTTCAATAAGATAAAATTATTTTTTGGTGAATCGTAACTTTTTACTTTTATTTACCACGGTTAAAAGTAAATAGGGTAATTAAGGGTAAAATTAATATTAATATTACCCTGCACATGTCCTAATTCTCTTGGAAAAGAGTCTCTCGACCAAAAACAACATTAGGAATAAAAATTATCAATTTTTTCCACTTGGATTAGATTAGATCATTTATTATTATTTAATTCAAAGAAGAGTTAAAAGAGTTAAAAGAAATATCTAATAACTAAAACATTTTTAATATAGGGTTATACATAAGATAAATTTAATTATAAATATTCATTATAAATATAAAAATATTTCCTACATAATTTAATTTAATTTATAAATTTTAGACATTAAATAATTTAATTTATATATGACACAATGATGATGCATTAATTACCTTATTAGTGAAATATTAAAATAATTGATATTATAAATATCAAAATAAATGTAATTTGAGCCTTTTTATGAATTAAACTAATTTTCTAGGTTAATATGACATATTAGTATTGGTTATATAAATTTTATTCTAATTAATAATACTGTTATGAAATTATCAAAAACAAAATACCTAATAGTGTCAAAATTGACACAAAAGAGTTTTTAAAACCAATATTATATTATTAATTGATATTATATTCCAAAAAATCTAAGGATGAGAAAAAGGACTTATATCATGATATGTTTAACATTAATTTACCACTTGGGGGTCGCTCGGATGTATATAGTATGTTTATTAACTATATAATATAAAAATACAAAGAGACATGGTAAATGTCAAACTATTTAACTAAGAGTTAAATATAAATGATAAGGTTAATATTGTGACCCAAACCTATCTAAAATCTATTGGTTGAAAGGATTACGACCCATCCCCTCCATACCCTTTAAATAGTCCACATTGGAGCCATTATAAACCGAATATGAATTTATTATAAAATAACATTTCTAGCTTTTTCAAAGGTGCCTCTCACCCCTATTATAAAAGGGCACTCCCCCTTCTCTCTAATTTACACCTTCAAAGCATTTTGGCTCGGCCAGACCTTGCCCAAATATTCTCTCAACTTCCCTCACATAGACCTAGAGTTCATATTTTGATCAGAAAGCCAACCTATGGAGCCCTTTTGATCAAATCAAAAGGAAGAACCCGATTAAGATGTAATGTTTTCACCACACTCTTTCAAGTTCCTTTCTTCGTTAACTTCTTCTTTCTTTGTTATTCCCATTCTAAAATAATAACTCCAATATCTTCTATATACTATGATTTTATTATAAATATGGTACAACCATATTCAGTATTATATCCATCCTTTTAATGGCATGTCACCATATGTGAGTATGTACGGCTTACCGTCTCCACGTCGTGGTGTAATTTCTATTCAAAACATTATTATTTGGATGGGTATAATAATGATACATAATTCATGTAAATAATAAATATAACATTATAATTATTCTTTATATATGATATACCATCCAATTATATATTATTTTAATATCAAAATAATTATATTATCGCTCATGCGTACGTACGGACTACCGTCTCCACGAACGCGATGAGATTCATTCCCCATCATATCCATTCATGTCTTATTTTCAGTTTATGATTAAAAATAATGTTTAAGGACTTGATATAATTCTGGATATAAATAATATACATCCCATCCATAATAAATATGGCTCACATAACAAAGAAAATAAAGAAAGACGAATTCGTTAACACCCGAAACGATGATAATACTAAGATATTATTAACAAATCAATGTTAAAAGATCATATATGATATCATATTAATCTATATGATTATTATATAATTTAGTAACAATTATTTCCCCATTATATAGGAGGTTAACCTACCCTCAACCAAGGAAAATTACAAGGTAAGGGTTTATTTCACAATCTCTTCATTATCCGAAGTTGTTTATTCGTAATTATCTACTGGGACCTCTTTATCATCCACATCCATGTTTCTTAAAAATGTATTTCAAAACATTCATAATATTTTACATAATATGCGTTAAAGTCATTTATACCCTTTTTTGACTTTTTGTAAGAAGTTTATAAAGGAATATTTACATCATTTTCTAAACAAGGACCTTTTAAACCTTTTCGACAAATTAAGGTAAGAATGTCTTTTTTTTAACTTATATAATGGGTGCGGCTATTTTCACCATTGTAAAATATTCGAAGCTTCCATTAAAATATTATAAGAATAATTTCAAAGTAAATGTTTTATATTATAATTATTTGACATTTAAATGATTCAAAAAATAGATATTTCTCTCAAATAGTTTTGATTTCATCTATGTCAACATCCTTTGATGGATTTTAAGTTTATTTGAAGTTGATTTATTATAATACAAAACATCAATATTGTATCCAAGGTTTTGTGATATGTTAGAATGTGGATGTGTTATTTTTATACCATTCATGATTTATGGAGAAAATATTTAAATTTATTATGCTAGTTTTAATACGAATGTTTATGTTATGTTTAAACCTGTTCATATGAGGAATGAATTTGACTTAGTAAGTGATGGGTGGAGCCCGCTATATCTCCTCGATGCATCGGTAGGTCTCATGAGACAAACTAGTGTCTTAGAATGAGGCCCTGAAAAAATATTATTTGTATTCTTGGCACGAGGCCTGGCTACATGGTTATGATAGTCTGGCATTATGCATTCCATCATTATCAAAGTGGTTATTGATATTTCATGTGATTATTCGACTAGTAGAATGTTTATGTGAATAATTAAATGTAATTATTTCATTTTATCTTTTTCATATTATGTTGATGTTTATGTTTAAAAGGCTTTTGTTTTAGTTATACCTTCCCTTAAATGTTTATGCTTATTTATGAAAGTTTCCGCTATATTTGTATCCTCACTGGGCATTTGAGCTCACCCCTTTCTATGTTTTTTTTTCAGGATGGGAAGAAGTATTTTATGAATGACCTACAGGGATTGTATTAGGGGATATGATTGTGGACTATGGAGACTATTTTTTGTTGTTT
Source organism: Viscum album (assembly GCA_963277665.1). NCBI lineage: Eukaryota > Viridiplantae > Streptophyta > Magnoliopsida > Santalales > Viscaceae > Viscum > Viscum album. The sequence continues at coordinate 1,690,828,379 of OY728119.1, forward strand.
TCATTTTATGATGTAATGTAAACTTTAAGAATGTATCTAGTGTTTCCAAGGCTACTAAACTAATCGTTCTTTTGAGATTTGATCTTTTGTGACAATGATAATGTTTTGTAATAATGCCCCAACTCTAGGTAACTGGGGTCGGGGCATTACAATATCTTAAGAAACTATTAGGATAATTACCTCAAATGCACAACATGTTTAACTTTATTCATTTTTTTTATATCATAGCAAATGCTTTGCATCTAAACACGTCATATGACATAATGGATTTTCCATCATACTATGACTCGTATGATATACATTTTTCATTTTAGTTGGCATATTGGTTATGGGTGTAAGCCGTTATTTTCAAAGAAGATCATGAAATATAATGGATGTTTTTGTAGGTTGTAACATTGATACAACTTACGCCATAACTTTAATGTATAAAATGTGCGTTTAGGAATTGCTCAATGCTATATTTTGTTGATAAATGTTAATATTTAAGACTCGACATCGATCCACCTTATGAACATCAATACGGTGATGTAGATAAGGTAACATGCATTTAGGAATTACTCCACGCTGCATTATCATGATTGATGATGGTTTGGTCAAGATATTATTCGGCATGCTGATCTGAAACGACTCATATCTTCTTACCAAACCTATACATCACTGGTATATTCCTTAATGACTTAGAAGAAATTTATGAAGTATCTTTACCTCTTAATTTATTTGGAATAGTTCACACTGTCTTATTGAAATAACCTCGGAAACTTTTATGGCATACCTTTATTTCTAAAGGTATCTTTGTCTAAACTAAGGATGTCAATAATAAAAAAGGTGTTTAGCTATACTGATCCTAAACACCACACTGGGTATATAGCTGACGTCCACTTTTAGTTTTACTTGACAAAGAATCATACTTCCACAACTGTGTAGGTCTTACATTTTACATTCATCATGTATTTCCATTGATTCAAGTAGCAGTGAACTATTTATTGAGTATGTTACCACAAAAAACATTCATTCCATAACATGGAATAATGTCTCATCCTATCCAAATGGGAAAACGTGATAATTTTTTTTTGTTATATTCCACAACTTGTTCAATTTGAATCAGTTACTGGGCAATTTTGATGTTATGTGTTTCACACTGCTCACTTTGGAATCACCCTTTCTCAGCTTCTTGGGGGAGACACTTTACTTCTAGTAATGTTTCTATACTTTCTTGGTTACTGTATTTAAATAAACATATGTTAATGGCATATTATATTAAATACCCAAGATGTATGTTAGAAACATTAATATTTTTTATGAATATAAAATGAATGAGAAGCGGGTACTTGCTTCTTGTATTTCAGTATTTAAACATCCATGAATTCATTTCATTATGTGATGAAAATAACATCCTCTTAAATAACCAACCACTTTTAATTTAAGCACAGGACTAATGTTCCATTGGTGAAACTTTCCATAAGCCATCAATGTATTCGCCATAAGAATAAAAGATAAAGTTATATCCAGTATTCTTGTTACTTGTCGAATGTTACCTTAACGTTAATGAAGCGCTTAATCTATACCATTTGTTTGTATCCTTAAATGGAACTAGAGTAATTGGTTGTAAAAGGTATAATAATGGGATGACATGAAATATTTTGAATTGTATTTCACTTTACACAAACTGAGTGAAACCATCATATTCAAATCTTGCTTGACATTCGCCTCAAATGGATCTTGGAGATGAGACTACATGTGATCATCATCCAAGTCGTGATGTTGCGACTGATACTATCATCATACGTTCATGACAGAATTATGATAGAACAATCATATTCTTGATACATGAGTCTTCTGTAAGTAGTTTTACACCCTCGCTTCTTGAGGTTTCTTAACAGGTAGGGACATAAGCACCTTGAATTTCCATTATTTTAGTAAAGTGTGCGAGCGGATATACTACTCTTTTGGAAAAAAATTCGTAGTTTATACATTAACTTTGTCTAATATTTATTGTAGTTTTATTGTGGTATTGCTTGTCATTATCTACAAATATACTTTATCAGATTGTAATTTTATGTGATTACCAATTTAGACACAGTTGATTAATTTAATCATTAAATGTCTCCCACTAATTTTTCGAATTCTAGGAACCCTCTGTACTTGAATAGGAATACTCTTGAGTATTCTAGTTGCAAGGATTCTTGAACCTCATACATATTCTACACGGTATGGCTACGCCACTAATCGGAGGGTCCAAGGTAGGATTTTGGCAGGCCAACCGCATTAACTCATGGTTCATTGATCTGTTGAGTGAAGTCCTAGCTTCAAAAATCATTTACTGATTTACTCAATGGTTGCCTCTAAAATTACAACAGTCTATATAAGGCTATTCCATTGCTGCAATTTTAGTTAAGTCAACCCACCACATGAATAAGAACTCCTCGGTAGTAAGAGGCACCCTCATCTATGGCATGATCGGCACCTCGAACACACCGTTTTGTTTAAACTCTAATGATGGAAGGATGTTTATGAATTAATATTTTCATTGAGGGTTTTATTGGTTTTCTCCCTCGATGAATGTAATCCATTTCTATTAATCATTTTCTTCTATGTTATCGCACTCACACCTGAACTTTAATAGAAAAACATATACCTCTTAATTATGCATTTTATTATCTATTATTTTATGAATTTTCCAGCTGTTCTGAAATGCATAAAATAATATATAAATACAAATAGGTAAACTACTACCTGACTGGTCTTGAACATCTAAACGACCTAAGGGAATCATACCTGAGTCAAAGCCTGACTCAAAATGCAGCTTTCCCCTTGTCTTGTATGTTTGATTCACTTCTAAAACATTGCCTTGTCCTAGAGGGGTCCACGTCACATCTTGGAGTACTGCCTTGTCATGGCAGAATTCGTGTGTCGTCTTCCACCGTCGTGCACCGCTTCATCTGGGTGAGGTCCATGTCGCTCGTCGTCTTCTTCTTAAGCACAAGCATACTCACGTGCAGGTGACGGGAACTCAGGTATAAATGTAAATCATATAAATATTGGTCGCACATACCAGTCTACATTTTAACCGAAAAATAAAGACGATACACAGACCGTCTATTTAATTAATTTCAATAATCAAATGCACTTAAATAATTATGTAAATAATTAAATATAGACATACAAGGGTCGATGCTCAAGACCAGACAGTGGGTAAAATAAAGTGTGATAAAATGAAAATTCATTAAATAAGTATAGGGGTTTATTAAATGAAATTAAATTAATTAATAACTTCAAATAATTTAATTAATCATCGGTCCACTAATTAATTTAATTTCAATGCAGAAATTAAATTAATTTATCTTAATTCAATCTAATAACTAAATTGAATTAAATTTTATCATGGTATTAAAATAATTAACCAAATTTAATTATAATTAATTTAATTTAAATACTAAGTTAAATTAAATTAATTAATTTAATTTAAATACTAAATTAAATTAACTAAATTAATTACTTTGATTTATTTTATATGGTTGGTCTCTGAAATGTCACTGCAGGGCCTGTGTGGGTCGGGTGAAACCCGGGCAGGACCCTAGTAGGTCGTGCAAGGCCAAACTGGGCTAAACCGATCCACATAAGCCTATTCTGGGATGTGCAGATCATCCAGAATCATTTCGGTGCCATTGTTTCCCTACGGAATGAATTGAAGGCAAAATAATACATCCCGGGTCTTGACCGATGGAGACAAAGAAGGGTGGCAGTCGCGTCACACCGCTGTGGAAGGCCGGATGCCGGTCCGGCGGGCACACGGGGTTGTGCCCTATTAAGGGGAGCTTACGGGTGGCATGCAGGCGGTGTCACGGCCTGGCCGGTGCCGAGAGGCATGGTGCAAGGCCATAGCGGCATCCGGCCGAGATCTGGTTGGAGGTGAGCCAGAGCGGCGGTCTACCGGGATATCGGCTTCGGGAAGGGGTTCCATCTCTATGGTGGTGATGGCATGCATCTGACAAGTGCTAGAAGGATACCTGGCTCCAGTTCCCGGTGCATCGAGGATGGAGAGGCCTCCTACTGGTCGGTTCCAGTGAGGAGGGTGGTGGCTTCCACACCGCGGATTGCTGCTACAAGGTGTTGGTGTGCGGGCTACGTGGAGGTGTGTTGGGAATCTGGGGCGCGACACTACTAGATTTAGAGGGAGGCGGATGAAGGTACGGAGTAGGCATGGCAGCCGAGACGTGGTGCATTGTGTGGGGAAGGAGCAGGCGGTGCCTAGTTGGGCTGCTGCGCTGTGTGGGGAGATCGGGCGGCCAGGAGGGGGGCATGCAGTGGTTCTGTGGGAGAGGGGGTACGGAACTGGAAGGGTTTACCAGTGGCCTACTGTGTGCCGCGCGGGGAAGAATGGATCCGCTCTGACACCTTGATTTTTTTTTTGTTTCCACACACCAACCCACCACCTTTTTTTGGCTTACTTTTCTTGACCGGCAAATTCCACCCCATTTTTTATAAAACTTTAAGACTTACCTTTTTATGTATTTTCTTGGCCCCCCTTTTTTTATTGAGTCAAGTACTCACATTTATTTTATGTGTTTCAAAAAAAATCCAAAGGATACTCCATAGCCTTTTAATATATTAATAATATTATTATTTTAATAAATAATAATTTATTATTATTATAATAATAAAATTATTATTCAAATTATAAAATAAAATTTTAATATACACATAATTATATTTTTTTAAAGATGAAATAAATCAATTCAAAAATCTTGATTTTTTCTTTGCGATGGAAAAATTAAATACCTGAGATCAAACCACGTATTAAATCCAATACAAAAATTTAAACTGACCATAACGTGGTCATTTGGAATCGGATCGCCGTGCGGTTTGAACTGTTGTGACCGTATTTGAACCCTCTACTTATGTTTATAAAAATTAATTTATTTAGCTCAGAAAAGTTACACAATCCCTCTGATACAACTGTTATCTTTCCAGGGACCGTAGCAGAAGCCGTTGGGCATGAGATTTTGAAATTTTTCATTGGTGGGATGACGAAACTTGTTGTCGCTGAAGATCTGAGCCCCGAAAAGGTCAGAGTATCTCGCTTAGATTTTAAACAGCCCAAAATTAAAATTACAATGTACCCATTTCAAATCTGAAGGCGCGGTCGACTACAACTAGTCAATGGCGATCATCCCTTGAAGGATCCAAAGCAGGATTCCTCTAGATCATCCACACGCGCTCCAAGAATCCACTGGAACAACGATAGTCAAACTCTAGGTGCTAGAATGACGATACGACAATGCTTTTGACGTCCCGATGATCACTTCATGGAGAAGCCTTCGATGTAGAAGAGAGATCATGATCTGAACATCTTGGATCGAGATCTTCTCTCTTTAAGAAGCTAGAGGAGAGAGAGGCTCTCAATTTTCATTCCAAGAAAAAAATGAATAATTAGTTTCACACCACAATGAGAGAACCTCCACTCTTATTTATAGAGATGTTGATAAATACCTGGTAGGGTTCCCTGGCCCCCGTTTATTTCAACATTCACTAAATATATAATATTGAGGGACTAAATAGCGCCAATATTATTTTTTAGTTTTATCACATACTTCAAATATATATGAAAAAATTTACGTGATAAAATATGATCCATTTAACTCAACTGGATGTCCCGTTTAATATTAAATGATCCTTTAATTTTAAATTAATATTCATTCGATTAATATTTTCTCATAATTACTGAACTCGTAAATAAGTCAAATAAATTCAATCCCAAATATTCGTAACCTGAATATAAAATAATTTATTTAATTAATTTGGTGATCAATAACATAGACAATGCTCAAACCCCATGGTAGGGCCCACTATGTCAATATACCTATTCAACTAAATTGGGACGATTCTTGAATATGTTGTTGTGTGTGACCCTCTAGGAACATACCTCCAGAGAAGTGAATAAAATCCACACACCAATAGTGGAGTCTAGCAACCCATCATGGACCCTAAAGAGATAAGGATATTCATAGAAATGAATACCATCCCTCAAAAACTGAATGTGTACTATAATCTCTTTGTCATTAAATATCCATAGAGCAGTATGCACTCTTGGGTCATAGTCCTTATCTTTATTTATTGTTTATTGATCTATCTGGATGGATTTTTCTTTCTACTGCTTTGGCCAAAGACTTATGAAGGTGACACCATCCTAATTAACCAGGCCTGAGATATACCACTTCCTGAACTTGGAAGTGACAAATCCTTTCTCGACCATTCAGCCAATGAAATACCACCAACGATGCACCCAACACAAACTACCTCTCCACAACATCAATAGCATGGATTTTATCTTGCATCAAAGTACATAATCAAATTATATACATTAGTAATGGTCTCAAGTCAGTAGACCAATACACATGTTCGTAGATAGGAACAACCAATGACACCAAAAACATGTGGTGTTTTTATTGGCGGGTCTATCCTTAGGATCTCACTACTAGAGATCACCAAGTGAAAACTTCATGAGAAGATGTCTCAATGCTTATGAGCCCCTAGCACCTGATAGTCAATCTTCTACTGTGTCAAAACAAAAAGTTGTTTCTAGACTATAGAACATATATTTAAGATCAATGTCATTGTATCTCAAGGTTATCATTAAGCCTGCGATCTGCTATAACCTCTTGACACGACAATTAACCTTTGGACATTACCATTATTATAGTGGATGCAGAAAAGTCTGCACTATAATAGTAAGATATCATCATGCATATATAGCTATACACATGATACAGTAATCAAAATTACATCATAGTTGGGTCTAGGGCACCCACTATTTAAACACTTGAGGAGGAGAAGATCCCTAATAAGTGTAAGGGGAGAGGCGGCAAGGACTACTATCATTTACCATAACTGATGGAAACATGATCAAGGAAAAAATCTATACCATGATAGAAAGAAATTTCATCTAATTCCATGATCGATGTGAAGGAGAAGTATCATGTTATGGTTTTTGAATCAGTAATGACATGCTTCTTATGTGTTGTAATGCTACTGAAAAATGTACTGAAATGAAAATAGACTCTAAATAACTTGGCCTCCACTCTATGGAAGAAATGGTGGAAGAATATCTTTATGTAAATATTCCACAGAAAGAGGTTGAGATTATGGGAATACATATTCAACTTGATGTCAAAAAAGAGCAGGCTAATTGGATTGACAAATAGGATATGATCCTGATGAGAGGCTTCAATGTTAGTAAAATCAGCAAAGAAGAATATATTCGAACCTAGGACAAAATGGAATCTCACTTCGAGTTGTTATCAGTGAAGATCTTAATGCAATGTTATGAATTATGAACTAGAAACATTATGGAGAAGAAATTACTAATAGGGTTAGGCTATGCTTTGATGTATTTTCTTTCTCATAAGAGGCTTCGGATTTGGACAGTTTGGGACTAGTTTCTCACTTTTCCGAAAAAGTGATTTAAATAATTAAAAATTAACTTTCTGTCATTCATTACAATAACTTCTTCCACTCGAGAATTCAAATGGCACCCTATGAAGCACTATAGGAGAAGTCATGTAGAACTCCAACTTGTTAGGAGGAATCCAGTGAGGGAAAGCATCTAGGGAATATTATTATGTAGGAGATGATAGAAAAGGTTCATTCCATACAAAAACACATTTAGGCTACTCAGAGTCATTAGAAGAGCTATGATTAACACAATAAAAAGGGACTTAGAGTTTGAGGATGCTGAAAAGGTATTCCTTTGAATTTATTCAAGGAAGTTAGTTATGTGGTTTTTAAAGAAAGGGATTCACAACCCCAGGTACATTAGCACCTATGAAATCCTTGATCGCATAGTAGTTGTGGCGTTTCGGCTCTCACATTCTCCAAATCTATAACATGTTCATGATTTTTTCTGTGTATCCCTCTTGAGGAAGTACATACCTATCCCTTCAAATGTTCTAAATCCATTTGAGGTACAACTATAACATGACCACTCTTACGGAGAGTAGTCGGTGGAGATATCGGATCATAGAGACAAGGTTATACAATAAGAAAACCCACATTGTTAAAGTATTGTGGAGGAACAATAAATATGAAGAAGATATGTGGAAACCAGAGAAGACTATTCCGTAGAAATACTGACTCCTTTTCTCTTTTTAGGGTAGGATTTGAAATTTCTATAATGAAATTTTCTAAGGCTGGAATAATATAATGACCTTAACTTTTGAATAATAATTTTTTTTCCGGAAAATGAATTTCTTTCTATGTCATAACCAATTAAATTATATAAGTATAAAAAAAATGTGGCCATCATTTTCCGACCATTATATGTCCATTTGTTAATATGACCATTGTAAAAAATAGAAATTATTTAATGTTATATTTGTTGTTTTTGAATAGAAATGATTATGGGTAATTAATATGTGAAGAAGATTTGATGGCTTCATCCAGTAGACTCAAGGAATATGAAGCCCATTTTTTAGATCTTGGGGAGGAGGTAGTGTCACTGGGATTCTCTCTAGACCAATACCAAGTTAAGATTCAACATGTTACTTTTGAACAAAATCTCCTATGGGAGAAGTTCAAGTTGGTAGAGATTACCACTCAGGTGATGTTATTCGAGCCTCCCCAAGAACCCATCATCATCACACACCATACCCTTAAGTCGTATGGGGGTGTTTTAAGGGGTTAGGTTTCAAAGTACTAGTTACATAAAATGTAATACCTTTGTTTTAATATAATTTTTATTTCATCATTTTTGTTATAAGAAAAAATTTCTTAAAATTTGAGATAAAATTGGATAAATTGATTTTTCATATATATATTACACTTTACATAAAGATATATAATTTATTATAAAAACATATTTTTTAATAATTTTCACTATAATTAAATATTGTAATAAAAACAATCCTTTTTTAATTTAAAATGCTAAAATATTTTTTTTCATGTGTCAAAAATTTCACTATGCATGTCATTGCATTTTCTATCAACTATTATTTCAAATAATTAAGTATTTTTATATTTAAAAGTAAAATATATAATATTTAGAGATTTAAAAAGGTAAAAAAATTTCATTTTTTAATTTAGAGTGTCGATATTAGGTTATGGTGAATTTATGAGATTTTTATAAAATGTTTTGTATTTTAGTGAATAACAAAAATACAGTTTTGTGTTTGCGGTATTTTTAATGACATAATTAATGATTTAATCATGATATAATAATTTTGGTTGACTCTTAAGTAATAATATATAACATTAGGTATCCCATGTGGCCAATACCATGGGAGAATACCATCATCAAGCCCAATGTTTTTCAAATTCCATTAATGTGGTGTCTTTGGAAATAAATAAAAAACTCCCTTCCTTTCACTATAATGTACCCCCCCCCCATTAAATTGTTTCCTTTCATTCCAAAATCATTCCCCATTAATTTATGATATTATCACCTCCCAACGAGTCCTCCTGAGGAGTCCTCAAGACCATATGGTCCCAATCGTAGAGTTTTAGTAGTTACATTTTAGGGTAAGGGAATTCACAACTTCTCTTTTCCTTTCAAGTACTCTTTTATGTTTTCTTTCTATTAAATTTCCATACCATGTTCTTATTCCCATTTTATTTTGTACCAAAACTATATTATAAATCTTTTATGAATTTCTTACCCTTATCCCATGTGTTTTTGATGTTTTATAAAACCATGTTTCAAACATGTTATGCTATAGAATTTTCCTCTCAAAATCCATATCTTTTTCCCATGAAAAAATTTTACTTTCTATATGTGAACACCCAAACCTCGTTAATTTCAAGGGCTTTTAATAAATAAAAAAATATTATATATTTTATTAATTAATTTACATATATAAAGGAATCATTCCCATTATGTGGGTTCTAAATCACATAATGATCATGATTTTATGCTCTTTTTAAAACAGCATGATTTTGATATAAAACCTATATATTTTATTATATTGGGTATATTTATGAAATGTTTGAGTATTATCTATGCGGCTCACATGAAATAAAGTCATATTAATGTTTCTCTCTAATATTTCTCTACTGCATTGGGTAATGAAATTAATCTTTATAGATGATATGTTTTACGATACCTTGGTGAATAAGCTTGGTAATTTTTATGACACCATGGGGATGGGAATTGGTGATATGCTTATGAATGTCCTAATTAAATTTTGTTGCAATATTTTGAAGTTTTAATTCATGTTCATTTTTTATTATATTCCTATTTTTTATTTCCCATGTGTTTATGTGTATCATAAAATTCTTTTGATTTTCCTTCATATCACAAGTAAATTATTTCCATTTTTTACCCTTACTGGGACTTATGCTCACCATTTCCTTTGATGTATGTCCCCAGGCTTTGAAATTCAGTAATTATACTTAATATGAGATTATTATGATTCCTTTAATGTGGATTAGGAAAAAAATTATGTTTTCATATATTATCTTCATTTTTCTTTGATACAAAACATTAAAGATCCTCTATTTGTAAAATTATAATGAAAAGTTATATAATAAAAATTCATCATTCCATAGTTGGTATCAAATAATAGTTTAGTTATTTTTTAAAATTAGGATATGAAAACATTAGGAAGATCCCTATAGAAAAGATTAAATGTAGGAAAATATTCTTGTATTTTGGTGAAATGTTAAGTAAGTGGTATCCAAACAAATAAATCCCTATCTAGATATGATCAAGTGGATGTGGCCCTGTAACAGATATATCTAGGGGTAACCCCTTAAAACATTTCTTTGAGGTTGAATCAAATGAAAACTGAAGCCTGAAAATGGGCCTTTCTACGCTCCTGGATTGACACTCTTGTGGAACATGTTTCGTTAATCCCAAGATTTTTATGGACCACTATGAAGTATTTATAAAAAATTAAATTATTGATAATTCATAACATGTTTAAGAATGATGTTTTAATGCATAAAAATAATTTAGAGTTATAATAATCTTAAATTAAATTATATTCTCACTAAGGATTATTATTTTTAGAAAATGGAGAGAAATAGGAGGAATCGTGCAAATGGTGACTACAATAGACCATGCACTTACAACACTTTAATGGAAGCTAGAATTGAAACATTATTGATAATTTTGGATCAAATGTCTTAAGATATGGTAAATAACGTGTATCGAGAAGAGAGATAGATTTCACCATGAGGATAAAAAAATTGAGCCCATTATGAATCAACAACCACCAACATTCAGTGGATCTACAGACCCACTAATTATGGAACTATCGAAAAGATATATAGAAAATAGCATTTTTGTATTTCGTTGTTCAAATTAAGTGAAAGACACCCTAGAAATTTACTTCTTAGAGGAAGAAGATCATATGGGTTGGAAAAAATTATAAAAATGATGCCAAGAGGGGATATTAATGCTATGGAGTGAGAAGAGTCTAGAGGGGTATTCTTCATTAATTATTTCCCTCGTTCGATGAGAAAAATAATGGAGAATAAACTTCTCCAGCAGAAGAAGAATGAGAATTAATTTGTAGGAAGCTAAGATATAAACATCACAAGGATTTCATGTTACACCTATAGATTTTTAATGGATCCTAATGGTAAGGTTGGTATAGTCTTCGGTGTATTAAGACATCATCAATTAAAGTATTCATCCAACTGACACTATGAAAGTTATGAGGAAATCATATTAAGGGCTATGAAAGTTGAACTGGAGTTCAGTGAGACGCAGTGTTCCCATAAATCCAATGAAAAGATGAGTTCAATGGAGACAATATTATGGATGAGCTATGATCTAGGTGGATGAAGAAAAGAAAGTGGAACTTCCCAAGTGTAATTATTTTCGGATGAAGAATTCGAAGAGCTAACTTCATGGGGGTGGGATCTATTACCAGTGTGGAAGATATGCCCATATCAATGAGAATTTTCATAGTGATGTGAAGCTTTAACTTCCAAACACTAACGACTAAGGGAAGATGGTACATGCCCTGCCTAATGTTCAATGATTCATGTATGGATAGCTTGGGAACATTTCCAATCACTATTCAAATGTAAGGACAATGGAGGAGAATCACCATCATCCTTATCCTAGGAAAAGGGTGAAAGGTCATGCTTTTGCTATCACGACGGCTAATGTTGAAGATCCAAATTTGGTGGTCGAAGGTACTCTTGTTGTTATCTCAAATCAATATATTAATTTTTTAATTATAGTTCTAAGCATTACATTATTTCTTCCTTTTATTCATTGAATACAGAACCATTCCCTGATCTACAAGAAGTATAAATTTTAGTGAAGCCTCCTCGAGGGATTATCGAAGAATCAACGGTGTATAGATACTCTAGTATTCACTTTGGTGAGAAAAATCTCATCATTAATTTAATATCCATTACCATGATGGAAATCAACATTATACTAGGGATGGAATGCCTCTCAATTATATTCATAAAATCAACAATAAAATCAGGGAAATATTAGTATCCTTAAATGAAAAACCAACAGTTGTTTTAAACTGAGAGGTATCTCAACCTGAGCATTGTCTAGAAGCTCTACTCGTAGCCTTCCTTATGGAGTTGATCAGTGATGATAAAGGAAATGATAGTATAAGTATTTATTATTCCCCTTCATTTAGGAATACATCGATGTATTTCTTGAGGAGTTACCTAAAAGTCCCCCAGAAAGATAGGTAGAGTTGTCCATTGAACTTGTGTCTGGATCCAAGCCGATTTCAAAAACCCCGTATAAAATAGAGAATGTGTAGATTGAAGAGCTAAATAATAAACTCCATGATCTTTTAGAGAATGGGTTTATCTAGCCATGTATGTCTTCTTATGGATAACCTATTCTATTTTTTAAGATGAATGGTGGATCGATGCTATTATTCATTGATTATAGAGAACCGAGTGGGATCATAGTAAATAACAAGTACCCTCTTCCAAAAATTGATGATTTATTTTACCATCTTTGTGGAGATTAGTTATTCTCCATGATTGATCTCAAATCTCATTATCATCAATTGAGTTTGAATAATGAAGATATTCCAATGACCCCCATCTGATTAAGATATGGTAATTATGAGTTTATTGTTAGTCCCTTTGGAATGGAAAATGCACCTACTATTTTTATGGAATTGATGAATAGAGTCATGAAACACAACCTTGATAACTTTGTGGTAGATTTTATGGATGATATTATAATATATTCTAAATTTTGGGAGCATCATGAAGACTATATAAGTCTTATATTGAAAATTATGTGGAAGGAGAGGTTATTTGGAATGTTTAGAAAGTATGAGTTTTTGTTTGAGTAAGTTTCTTTCTTGGGGAAAATTATCACCAATGAAGGAATCTTATTTGACCCTGAAAGGGAAAAGGTTATAAAGAAGTGGCCTCATCCTACAATAGTAATAGATATTTTTATATTATTTGGATTAGAAGGATATTATATAACGTTTCTGAAAACATTTCATGAACTTCTAATCCATTTACCAAGTAAACTAAAAAAGAGAAGATGTTATTCTGGAAAAAGGAGTGTGAAGAATGTTTCCAAGAGATGAAGAAGTGATTGGTTAATGCACCCATGTTAACTCTACCCTCAATTAGATAAGGATCAATTATTTTAGGTGATACATCTCTAAAATGGCATGGGTGTATCCTCATGAAAAAGGACAAGTTAATTTGTTATGCATCTCGATAGCTAAATCCCTATGAGGAGAATTATCCTATGCATTACCTTGAGCTAGATGCAGTTTTTTTTATGTCAATATATGAAGGCACATTCTTTATAGTGATAATTGTGATATATACACATATCATAAAATATTGAAGTAAATATTCAAACAAAGTAATTGAACATGAGACAGCGTAGATGGTTGGAACATCCAAAAGACTATTATTGTTCATTTCATTATAATCGTGGAAGAGAAAAAAAATTTGATGATGCATAAAGTAGGAAAGGCCCTTCTTTCTCACAATGATTAAGATTCATGAAGATGCATTGATTAAAGACCTAGTGAAACTGGACAAGGTATTAGAAGGGTTGGTATATCATCAACTCAATCCCCAATGATTTATCAACCATAATTACTATAGAATATCAAATAGAATATACTTTTTTACATAATAAATTCAAGGCTTTTAAGGATGGTATGTTTCCTCAGTTCAATATTTATCAAGAAAGTGCAGTGAAATTTCATACAATAATAGGTTTTATATCTATTCTGGAAATTTAAGATGGAGATGATGGATGAAGTTCATTACTCTACATTCTCTATAAATCTTTGAAGCATGAAAATTTATACATACCATCATGATTATTATTGGTGGGATAATATAAAAATAGATATATCTTACTATACTATAAGGCACCTAGTATGTTAGCAAGTGAAGGAAGAGTGACGACTTCATAAGGGGGTATTATAACCACTTCCTACACCAGCATGGAAGTGGGAAAATATCAATAAGGAATTTTTCAATGGTCTCCCGAGAACATTAAAAGGAAACAATTTGATATGGGTTATAGTGGGCTGTCTCACCAATACATCCCCTTTTATCTCTATTCAAAAAGATTTATATCTTAATAAACTTTCTAGGATTTATGCGAGGGAAGTGCTAAGGCTATATGGAGTTCCACTTTTTATCGTATCTTACCATGATCGTAGGTTCACATAAAAAATTCTAGAGAAGTCTTCAAAAATATCTATGTACCGAATTGAATTTTAGTACAACATATCACCCTCAAACTGATGGGAAATCTGAATGGACTCTTTAGAAACTCATGTACATGATGAGAACATGATCAATGTAATTTAATAGTGGATGGGATCAACATCTCTTATTAATTGAGTTCTTGTACAATAACACCTTCCAATAAAGAATTAAAATGGCGCCCTAAGAATATATATAAGGGAAGTGATGTAAATCTACAACTTGTTTGGATGAAGTTGGTGAGAGAAAGATTTTAAGGCATCATCTTGGGCATGACATGATAGAAAAAGTTCATTCCATCCAGCAACACATAAGGCTACTAAGAGTTAGTTGATGATCTATGATGAAAACCATTGAAGGGATGTGGAATTTTAGGTTTGGGACATGGTTTTCCATTGAATTTCCTTATTGAAGAGAGTGATGCAGTTTGGAAAGGAAATCACATCCCCAAGTACATTGGCCCCTATTAAATCCTTGATCGCGTCGGACCAGCGGCCTATCGGCTTGGATTTCCTCCAAATATAGCACATGTTCATGATTTATTCCATGTATCCCTTTGGAGGAAGTACATACATATCCCTTAACAAATACTAAAGCCATATTTGTTACAAATATAATATAACCTCTTTTATGAGGAGAATTCGGTAGAGATATTGGATCATAGAGACAAGTTTCTAAGAAACAATACAACCAACATTTTTAAGTGTTTTGGAGAAACCAAAAATATGAAGAAGACATTTGGGAACCATAGGAGACTATGAGGTAGAGGTACCAACATATTTTCTCTTTTTATGATAGGATATGAAATTTTGGGGATGAAATTTATTAAGGATGGAAGAATGTAACGACCCAAAATTTTGAATATTAATTTGTTTCCTAAAAATTTATGTCATACAATGTCATAATTAATAAAAATATATAAGTATAAATTAAATGTGACCATCAGAGTTTGAACATTATATGGACAATGGTTAATATGAACATTGTAAATAATAATAATTATTCAACATTATTTTTATTGATGGTAAATAGAAATGATAATGGATATTTAATATATGAAGAAGATTTGATGGCCTCATCTTGTAGATTGATCTGTACGAATCCCATTTGTCAGATCTTGGGAAGGTGGTAGCATCATGAAGCTTCTCTCTAGACCAGTATCAAGCTGAGCTTCATCATGTTAAACTTGAACGAAATCTTCTACAGGAGAAGTTCATGTTAGTGTAGATTACTACTCGCATGATGTTATCCGAGCTTCCCCAAGAATCCATCACCATCGCACACCATACTCATAGGCCATATGTGGGTGTTTTAAGGTTTTATGTTTCAAGGAACATATTATATAAAATTAAATCCCTTACTTTAATAACAAAGTTATTACAACATTTTTGTTATAATAATATTTTTTCTAAAAAATTGATATGGAGTTTTATATTTTTATTTTTCATGTAAAACTTGTACTTTTCAGAAATATTTAAATCTTCATATGAAAATAAATATTTTTTAATAATTTTTTTTATAATTAAATAATATTATAAAAATAGTCTTTCAATAATTAAAAATGATACAATAATTGTTTTTCAAGTGTTAAGAATTTTACTATGCATGTCACTATGCATTTTCTGTGAGCTATAATTTTAAATAATTAAGTATTTTTATAATAAAAAGTTATATCTCTCAAATATAGAGATTTAATAAGGTAAAATAAACTTCATTTTTGAATTCAAATCGTGGAAATTAAGTTATGGTGAATTTATGATATTTTTATAAAATGTTTTGTTTTTCAGTAAATAGAAAAAATGTAGTTTTGAGTTTTCAGTATGTTTAATGAAATAATTAATGATGTCATAATAATATAATTATGTTTCTAAAATATTTATTAATAATATATTACATTATGTCTCCCAAGTGGCCAATACCATTGGCAATCCCATGGTTTTTCAAATACCACTAATGATGTATCTTTCGAATTTTATAAAAAACTCCATCTCTTTCACTATAAATAACCACCCATTCCATTGTTTCCATTAATTGAAAAATATTTCTTCATGAAGTTATGTTAGTATTACCTCCCTATGAGTCCTCAAAATGTTTCCTCAAGCCCCCCATGTTCGAGATCATATACTTTTATATGTTACTCTTCATGTTAAGGGAATTCACAACCTCTCTTTTCCTTTCAAGTACTCTTTTATATGGAATGTATATCAAATTTCCCTAACATTTTCTTATTTTAAATTGATTTTGTATCTCTACTGTATTATTATTATTTTATGAATGGTTTTCCCTTATCCCCTCTCTTTTGATTGTTTTATGAAACCATGTTCTATACCCATGATGCTTTAGAATTTTTGTCTCAAAATCTCTCTCTTTTTCTCCAGAAATTGGTTTCCTTAATTTATGTGAATCCCAAAACCAATTTCATTTCTATGGGTATTCATAAAGCATAAAATATTATTTATTTTACTCTATAATTTACATACATAAACCCCTCATTCCCTTTCTGTGGGTTATAACTATCATAATGACTATGTGTTTATGTACATTTTAGAACACACATATTTTGATATGTTACCCATTTCATTTATTATCATTAGGTTATTTTTGAATAGTTTTATTATGATATATGTGGATCCATTATAAAAAATTCATATTAAGGGCGTTCCTTTATAGTGCTCTAGTGCATTTTGTAATGAAGTTAAACTCTATAGATTAGAAGTTTTATAATACCTTGGTGAATAACCATAGAAATATTTATGACACCTTGTGGATGGACGTTGGTGATATTCTGATAAATGTAAAAATTAAATGTTGTATGGAAATTTTAAAGTTAGTAGTGACTTTTATTATAATGATATTCTTATTTTTCCATTTTCAATGTCTTTATGTATAACATCTTCTTCTTATTGATTTTCCTCACGAGCAAAAGTAATCGGTTTCACTCGTTTACCCTTATTGGGAAATCATCTCACCCTTTCCTTTGATGCATGTGCCAAAATTAGGAGATGCAGTAATTATACTTATTATGAACCTGTGATGAATCCTATAAAGTGTATTAGAATAATTTTTTAATGTATTTATGTATTATTTACATTTTTACATGACACAAAACATTAATGATCCTCTGTTTTTAAAATGTAATGAAATGTTATATAATAAATTGGTGGGATTCTATATAATATACCATAAGAATATGATGTAATTGGATATTTTTTAACATGTTTTATTTATAAATTTTGGGTGAGTAACACAAACTTGTGTTTCATGTAAATTATTGGACATTAATATTTTATGAACATGTTCATTTAGTGTATGGAATAAAATTCCAATCTAAATTTGTAGAATAATGGTTAAAAAGTGAATAGTATGAGATAATGTAGTGATATTAAATATCCTTCAAAATATTATGAGTTATATTCCATAAAAAGACAAACTTGTCAATAATTTATTTTTTACAACTTAATTTTATAATATATGCTTTCCCCTAACTATTTTAATTTCATCCAGAAGAATCCCCGAAATAAAACCAAACTATGATATGTTTATACCATTAAAACCTAGGTGTTTAAATATTATGAATGAATTTGAGTAACTCTATTAAAAAAATATTAATATATATGACTATATATGTAAGTAGTTCATAATACTTTAATCCTAATAGAATCAATGAAAATGATCCATGATATAATAACATTAGAAAAAACCATATATTTATTTCAAACATGTAAGTATATGAAATCTCATGTAAAGGCTGCCCACTGAGTTATTAACAAGATTCTATGCTTGGTAGAACCACCCATGTACCAGCTTTGGGCTTGGGATAACCTCTCATGTACATTATTTAAATCATGTGATGACCTCTCATGTACTGTAATTATGGATTTTTATATACTATTATGTACTCACTTTTGGTATTTGGATAACCTCTCAAGTCCATCTTTATGGATTGGTATAACCATCCATGTGCTCCTTCTTCAAATAGATAATTAATCATTTCCCAATGAATTAGAGGGAGATATAAGTCTCACCCACCACATAGTAAATAAATATTTTCCCCCAAGATCTTAAAAAAGTAACCATATCATTACTATTAAAATAAAATGGACTTTATAAGCATTTTATAATATCATTTTCCATATAATGAAAATGGTTTTCATAATCATCTCAAAAAATTCATAGCCTAACACGTGGAAAATGAATGATTTTCAGAAACATATAATTTTAATAATCATAAAAAACAAAATGTTGAATAAATATGGTACCATGGTATCATACCCCCATTAAATCATATTTATCATCAAAGGATGTCTCCTTATATCGAAAATGATTTAGAAAGATCTATTAAAACATTCCATGAGGAAAATAACCTCTTCACTTTAAAACAAATTATTAGAAATATATAACATTTCAAAATATCAAATAAAGAAAATTTCATTGAAAATAACCTTTTATAATTTTTATGAAACATTGAAATCATTTAGTTTTCATGTCATATTAAAATACTCTTCATGTCATAAATGTTAAAAAAGGATTCCTTTCAAATTTTTTAAAACATTGAAAAAGTACCCTCTCTAAAAAATGACAGGATGTTTCCTTTTAATTTTCTATGTAAAAATAAAACGATGGGTAAAATTAAAATTAAATAACCCTTGTAAATAATTCTTGAAATTATTTTTATAAAAAATTATTTTAGAAGAAAAATATTTTCAATGGAAGAGAGAAATAATGTTGGTTTTCATAAATATATTATTTTTGTCTCTTAAGTACTTAAAAAGGATATAATAAAAGGAAATAAATTATTTAATATAAATAAAAAAGGAGAATAAAAATTATCTTAATTTAGAGATATAACATATGATTTCATCATCATAATTATAATCATAAACAATCCCAATAAATAATAAGATTGTAACATAAAAGAATCATGACTTTCGAAAATATTGAATCCCAATCCAAATGAATGAAATAAACATTTATGAACTTGTAAATCACAATAGGTTTCATAAAAAAATCATAAAATATATTCATGTGTAGTATATACATTGTAAATAATAAAAGAGTTTTGAATATGGAATGTGTCTCAAATAAATCAATGTGATAAAAATAATACCATACCTTATGTCTTGTCTTCCTTGGTACATGATTAAACTTATTATATAATAAATTTATATTTTAGTAAATTAATTCCAAAACAATTAGTATATATTTCATAATATATATAATTTAGTAATGACCTTTTATTTCATGTTTGATTATAATTCCTTATTAATATAATGGTTCGGGTAATAACTACTTCGTTTTTCATGTATATTTTGGTTTGTAAATTTTTCTCTTATTACATTGAAAATGGTTCCATAATTTCAATAATTTTAAACATGATATATATATAAATATATATATATTCACTATATATGTATTTATGGTAATCCATTAAATTCATATATATAAAATGAATTACACTGTTTGTTGAGATGGTAGGTTGTACTTAGGCATGAACATTGATTCCATTTTATTGATGGGGGAAATGTGAAAAAGATACACAATATATCATGTATATGGATTATTTGTTATTTAATAAATAAAAAATATTATTCATTAAATATATCATCATTTAATTTCATGTAAATAATACATGAAAAATGATTCACATCGCATGTTAATGCGATAATACATCATAGACATGATAAATTTTATAATAGTCCAATGGAATAGAAAGTAAGAATTTATATGTGGTATCATAATTAAATAATTTTAATCATTTCATTAATATATTATATATTATTAAAATTCATCATTAAATTATTCCATGAGAGGGGTGATAGAAAATGAATTAAATTGGTTCGTAAAGCGGTATTCCCCCATACATATGATCAACAGTTTCCTTTCCCATTTGATGGAAGAGGATATAGATATAGGATATTACAAAAACCTAATAAGATATAATTATGTGGTGTATATTTTTGTTGTTATATTTTATTTTATTGGGTCATTACTGATGGTTTTAAGAGAATAAGTAAAGATAAATAGATTATTGAAGGCAATTACATTCGCTTATAAAATCCTATTTTGGATCTCTAATTGAGAACACTATTATTGGTCTTTTCGGATGAACATAAGCTATACAATGTGGATATGGATTTTCTATATATATTTCTATATTTTTGGGTCAATATATGTTTTTTTGTGTGAATATGGGTTTGGAATATTCTTCCTTTTATAATTGTGGGGGAGAGGAATTTTTTTAAATGGCCAACACTATTCAATAATGGGAAGTCTCCATCATTCAAGATGAATAAAAAAATGATAAATAAATTATTGGTTGAAATAAATGGTTTATAAAAACCTTCAAAAAATATGCTTCAAAATTTTAATTCCTTATCCCTTTTGTTTACTTAATAATACCATGTTATAAATCACCATGGAAATAAGTTACTTATTTATTTTCCAATGTGATTTATCTTTTAAGTGTGAAATAAAAATTATACTAATTAGATAATATAGACCATCATAATTTAAATATTAATTTAAATTTATAGAATAAAAATCCTATATTTTAGGAAAATTAATCTTAATAGTGGTTTAAATAATGTTTATAAGCCCATTTTAACACTAATTGAGGTAATTTGTTTTTATTATTTTTATTATTTTTATGGTTTTAATTTTTTATGGTTTTTATTATTCATTATTAAAAAATGGGCTTATTATATAATATTTATTATTATTATTCAAATTATTGAATCCATTTTATAAAATTTATTTAATAGAATTCGTAGAGTTTAATTTAATATTAAACACAACTACATGATAAAAATGCATTTTCTCAAAGAAAAACCTTTCAAAAGTATTGAATGTTTTTTTATAAAAATAAAAATGAAATTGTTTAGAAAAAAAAGGAATTTTATTATGAAAAATATTATTAAATAAATTTTATTTTTAAACACTTTTTCGAATAAAATGGATCTTGTATTTCCATTAAATAAAAAAGTAGTTTTTAAACAAAAAAACCATATTTTTTACTCTTCATCAAAAAATTAATCATTTCACAAAATTCAAAAAAAAATTAATAAAAGATAATTTTTACATGTAGATTTAAAAAATTAAATTTATTTTTTACAATATATTTTCAAAATTTTCAAACAATAATTTTATTATTTTTTCACAAAATGTAATAAGAACCACTTTTTTAGAAAAAATAAATTTCAATGCCTATAAAGACAGTTGTAAAAAATAATTACATTTTAATTAATATGTTTTGTTTATGTAAAACCATGATACATAATTTTTCAAAAAAATATTCACTTCCCTACCTCTAATATTAAATTCTATGTAAGAGTGTAAATATTTCAATATTAATATTAAGTGTATATTGTGGTTCGTTAAAGATTGGTGTTGTGCGGAACAGAAGATACCAAAAAAAATTACATTTATTCAAATAAAATTTCATAAAAACTCGGGGTGTGACATGGTCCTAAATGACACTAAACATTAGTTTCGTGGGATTATGATAGTTTTATATGATATTTTTTCTAAATTAAATAAATTATGTAAATATGAATATTTTTTTAACTTGGGTGTCTATATCAATCATCAGGTCCGGTATTATCTTGTTTCAAATGAGTTGTAATATATTGGATTGTGTGGGGTAAGAAACATATAAATGACACTAGATTACCATGTTGGTTGTGGTCAAGATCAGTATTAGTATTCCATTATTCTCCTTTAATTTCTTACTCATATCATTTTTTGGGTTATAATAGCAAGGAAAAAAGAAAAGTGAAGATAATAGTGTAATAAAGTGAAGCATATCTATATTATGGATAAAAACATTCCACCCAACTATCCACGATTTATAACTAATATCATTAGGATGATTCCCATCATAAATAATCATTTCTTATTAATATTATCATATAGGTGTAATTCATGGTGAAATATAGATAATGGACTACTATCAATATGAAGTTTTAAAAGGGTTAATTATTTTATTGGAATACTATTTAAATTATTTTCAAATTATTTAGTAAAAAACATGTTACTCATTTGAAATAAGATTCTATTATAGATAAATTTCATCACCATTAAACTTGACCCTGAGATAAATTATTTACATGAAAAAGATAAATTTTATAAATTTATTTGAATGGAACTAAAATTTTAGAATTTTTATCAACCTAGAAAGAATATTTAATGTGTTGAAAAAAAATCCTATGAATGAACAAACTAGTGAAGCTATTCAACCATGGATTTAGATGAATTTTATAAACATTAAAAATATTCATAGTAAATCAATGCACTCATGCTTATTACCATGGAGTTAATGATAAAAACCAATATGAGACCCTAGATTCATATCAAATGATGGATAACATAGAAATCATCTATTAGGATCAAGATAGTCTTGAATGGTATGAGGATTTTAAATCTAATTTTCAATGAAATATTATTGAAGTAACCTTGTCCAATAATCATGCTTTCAATATGATTGGTAATGTCAATAACTTGGAGAGATAGGGGATACATCTTGAGATTTTTCGGAAACTAATTTCATTCTATAATAACTATGAAAAATGTTCCGATGGTTAGTTTTTAATTAAAATATCAATGAATTAAATAAATATTTACCATTTCTCCACAATTTATTATGTATGGATGGGAAGGATGTGGTTTTTCCTATCTCATGTACCTTTTTGTTATAAAATAATAAAATGTTTTATATATAAGTGTAAGAAAATAAGTCATGAATAGTTAATGCTGCCAACTAAATTAATTAAGAATTAAAATTAATGATGATGTTTTCATTGGGTAAAACATGTTTATTTGAGAAGAAAATCTTAAAATTTCTTGAAATGTTGCAAGAATATTATTGGATATTCTATTTCTCATGTTAATTCAATAGATTTTATCTCTATTATTATATTATATGTACAATATATACATTATTATTTTCATGTGTTGTAAGTATATATTGAGTCAAAATTTGATAAATAATTGATGTCATATGCATTAAGATTAATTTAATGTAAGAGAGAAAACGAGTTACGGGATTGAAAACATGGATGCCTCAATATTTGAAGGACATATCATCCTACCTGAATTGTCTAATTTATCTCTAGAAAATAGAACACAAATAATATGTGATTAAATAAAATGATAGGGATTTTTATGATACCCAAAGTGATGATTCTATATAACAATTTTATGGATACTGTTAAAAAATTAATCTAGTTGTGTTATTAATCAAATTTTCATTTATCGAAATATTCCAAAAATATGATTCAATTCATTGAAAATATTACAAGATATTCTCAAAAAAGTATAGAATAAGATAATGGGTCATATGATATATTGGTGATAATATTTTATAGACAATCTGGGTATAAGTTCAAAAGAAAAGATGAAATAATGGTCAAAATTATCAATAATGTTTCTCCCAAAAACTCGCCAGGGTCATTGAAATTTAGTGTTTTATGGAGAAGGTGTATTAATTAAATATTAACTGTTATCAAATACCCCAAAAATTGTTTTATACACACCAAGGAATATCTATTTTAGTTATAGATGTTGTAATAAAAGTCATGACTTTTGAAGGTTATGTGATAGAGAATGTATGTTTTACAATTTTTTAAACAAATGGGAGTAAAAATTCATATAAGAGTAAATTTAACTTCTAGTTTACAATAATGTTACAATTTTTTTATTTTCTACATCAAATTCTAATTTAATATAACATATCAAGATAAAATTATTCTAATTAAAGTATTTTTTTCATTAATTTTTTATACAATATTATAATAGATGTTGTTCAATAACAAATAGTATATATTGATAAATATTTGGGATGGTATATTATATAAATGAGGTTTTTGATTCTTAAAATTCAATAACATATTTTGAGATGAATATAGGGATGAAAATGTTAATGTAATATAAAATTTTTATCTTTATATTTGTAAGAAGATCATGGAATATGATTCCCACCCATCAATGCTGTATTTTAACAACATATTCTTTTAAAAAAATAAAATCCTTGAACACATAAAATTCCATATGTGATGTGGATGAAATAGTTTTTTTGTTAAATATTCCTACTAATAATAAATAAAATTCATTTCCAAAAGCAATGTAACTTTATATCACTACAATATAATATGAAAAAAATATAGTAAATTCGAAACTAGTAGAAGAATTTTCAGACATAGACATGTCCAAACATAAAAAATAAATGATTAAAATAGATTATGTTTAAAATTTAATTTCAAATTTTATCCATGATTATTTAGGTTAATTAATGATAAATATAACTTTAAAGAATTAAATTTATTTATCAGGAATAATTGAAAACAAACCTTTTATTAATAAATTCAAATTATGAATTGAATTAATCTTAATATCATTAAATACATTATGGAGAGGTAGTAAAGAAAAATTCTATGTTTAACAGTACTTATCATATCAATGTAAATTTCACTTTATATGAAAAGGGTTTAGTATTTTCTTGTAATGAAATAATTTAAATGATGTTTTCAATATCATGGAAATCATTTGGTGGAAGGAGTTTGAAATATGTTGATGTTTCACTTAGGGAGGTTTCTATGTAGACAACAGAAGTTGACATCATGAAAATTGATGTTATGATGTTATAAATTTTTAATATTTTAAAAAAACTAGATTTTTAGGAATATGATTCCCATATGTCACCATTATAAATATTTTATTACTACATTTATGTTTCTCACTAGATAGTTATTGGGAGAGTTTTTTCTGATTTTCATATAGAGATGAGATATATATTTTATATTATTTTATAAGTTAAAAAAAACTAGAATATCAAGAAAAAAAGGCATATCTAATTATTCATCATATATGATATAATCAACTAGTTATTATATTGGGTTTGATAAATACTCTTAAAATAGTTTTAAGAATATGAAATAAATCATATTATTAAAAAGTAAATATCTACATCATTATTACTTCACATTAGCTAAGTAAATATACTTATAGATAAAAATTTCCTAAAATTGAATAATAAGTGACCATTTAAATGACGAATTTTATTTAATCCCAACCATATGTTAATCATATAGTATTATAGTTTATGATGATAAGTTAATTTTAGTATGAGAAGGATTTTTATATAATGATATAGAATATTCTCATGATGCCAAAAACAAATAATAATATTCTTTGTTTGTGTTTTATAACCCACTAGATATACCACATGAATTATCATACATATTTTTTTGGTATAATAGTGGTGCATGGATCATATTTGAGTCCTTGATACTTGTGTTTTGTGAGATACCTAGTATCAAAACCATCATAAATTGATTCTCTACTTACACATTTCTATATGTTAAGTTATATAATTAGGGGGTGGTTCAATATATTTTTTAACAACCCATCGGTTAGAGCTTAACCGATATTGGACTGTTCCTCATGCGTGTTGAGTATAACATATGGACCCATTATTGAGATATACTATAAATTGTGTGTCTATACATAGAAATTAAATATTATTTTGATGTATATATACCTGAGGGACATGTGATGTTCTCATCCATATAGTTAAATGAAATCTGTTTTATTCATCAACTAGTTCAAATTATTCTCTGTGAATATAGAATACATGAGTAGTCTATATAGTATTTAAATACTCTATGTCCCATCATCTCTCAATTATAGGTGAAAAAATAATAAATGATGATTTTTTATTTCGTATGATGCGGACTTGTGGACATAGGTATATATATTCTTGATTTTGACTGAGAAAACACTATATCACATTTTATATTCAATTGAATTGATACATTTCTAGTGTCAAACCTTTGATTTCATATATGAAACATGATATTATTATTTTTTGTTAATTCTATAATGGCATATGTGGTCAAATATTATAGTTGAATAAATGGGGATTTTTTTTGACTTATAGAGATTCTATATAATGATTTAGAGTTTATCCAAAAGTATTTTGTACGGGTATTCACAAATTATATCATGTGTTTTGAGACATGGTGATGTTAAGAATATATTTTCGAAAATGTTTACAATGATATCAATAAGGAGATTTGGATCTTGTTTCAGAATTTAATGTTTATGAGAGAATATAAGGTTAATTAAAACAAGGTCTCTGAGGCTTTAGTGGACGGGGGTATTATTGGATATGCACTAAAATAGTTACCAATATTCAATGCTGGTGTGTATGAATCTATGAATTAAAATGGGTCTCACCATGGTGTTTTGATTCATGTGAATATATGGTCTTAATTGGTTCCCTTTATTGGATGTGTGACATTGGATTAATATAAATTTGATTCTTATTTCATTCATATGGCTTTCATTTATTGAACTATTTCATAAGATGAAATGTTTTGGGAGATTATTCCTGTATATATTGTGCTATGTGGCCAAAACAATTACACAAATTTTGTAATTCTTGAGTTAATTCAAATTATATCTTGTGATCATTATCATTCATATGTAATTCAATTTACATGTAATGTTAATGTGTGTTTGAGTGGGTAATTTCTTCATGTATAACTGATACTTATCTTTACCCAAATATGTCATCTTCATCATCCTTAGTGCATCAACGTGCTATCAAACCATGGGTGGAGGTAATCCCTCTTATGTATCAAGAGATTCAATTGAATTGTGGATAATTCAATATGTGGTAGTATTTCCTCTACCACACTTTTGATCACTTTAACACTTAGAAAATGAAGATCAGAGAGGGTTGATAATAGATTTTGGGGAATGGTGCCTATGTTTCATCATTTAAAATTCATAAATGATTTTATTTATCTTACATTGAGATCATTTTTCATCGATTCATTATATTTCACAACTATGACTAACTGTTAATATATCCCAAGAAAACCCATTAGTATGTGCATTGTTTAAAATTATATAGAGGGGAATAAATGGTGGTTTGTTGAGTATACACTCATATAGATTTGAAAATTTCCTAATATACGCAATTAAGATTAAGTTAATAAATAATACTACATGAATTTGAGATTATAATTTCCCATGGTGGATCTTGAAAGGGAAAATGGGAAAGATTTATTCCTAATCCCATAGTTTTAGTGAAGTTCTTCAGGCATTTACTAGAGTTTGATGAGTCGGTATTGGGCCACATAAATGGAATTTCCAGGGCAGGGGTGTGAATTTATGGGTGACTGTAGCGATACTATAGTAGTACTATAGTAGTGGTGACTACAGCGGTGGCGGCACTGTAACAGTGGAGGGACTGTAGTAGGTACTATAGCAGTGGATGTACTATAGCAGTGTGGGTACTGTAGTGGTATTGTTCATCGAGGTGTCCTTTGGAAAAAAAAAGTGGATTTAAATCCTTGTATTTAGGCCACTTTCCCCTAGGCCTTAAGGATTTATAATGGGTTTACATATAATAAGTCTAAATAGGTCTTTGAATTAAATAATAAATTCAAGCTTTGGCCCCAACATTAAAAAAAATGTGTGACATAAAGGGTAAATGTGTGACTTTTTCTATGTTCAACCATAGTATCTTTTCAAATTGTTGATATTTATTTCCAATTTCTTATTATGGTATTAGGTCATGCCTATTGGATAATGGGGTTAGGGTATAAATTTTCACATCTTTAACTAGATATTTTAAAATTGGTTTAAGGTATTTGATATTCAACTAAAAGCACCTAGTTTATGGATATGACACTTTTTCATGGGAACATGTACATTTTAAAATCATGAAACTATAACTAAAACAATTATGAGGTAATTTAAGAGGTGGAGGAGGTAACATAAACCTTATTTTAGTGGAACGAAAAATAATTCCAGTTCCACATAAACAACCTTGTGATGGATTGTATATTATTCGTGGTCATGTTTTGGGGGTGTATGGGATATTCAGTATTAGGGTCACATGTCATTGAAGAAAGGTTTTCCATTTTGGATCATATTAATTATGTCGAGAAATATCCCCCAAAATTACTAATCTAATGTGATTCATGATTGATATTAGAAATAAAATCTGTCAAGAGACTAACCATGTGAGATGAGAGGGAGAAATAGGAGAAATGGAATCATGCCCAAGATGTTCCTCATGAGACTGAATTGTTTGGTAAATATTCATGAATAATAAATTGATAAAGTCAAAAATAATGAAATTTTACCAGAATATACAATGAAATAATATGGTTTAATCATGACTTCCATGATAATAATCATGAATGGTGATAAATTAGGGTAGGGTGACTATTAAACCTATTCAAAATGATGGTTCCACCAAAAAATTGTTACGCATGGGGTGAAATATTTTTGAATTGATCATTGATAATTATTTCTTACAAGAACCAACATTTACAACCAGAATTTGGTATCATATTTTTAATGGATGGGATGTGGGGTAATTTGTAATTATTTTATCACGATAGGGGGAGACTATTTGGACATGAATGGATATTATGATTCATACGAGGAAGAACCTAAGTGTTGATGTGAACTGAAGGGGGTTTAAATTTTGTTCCGCACTCAGGGTGATACATGGTCATGTGTTCAATCACATTGATGAGGTGTATAATTGAGTGTGAATAAAACTTGTTCATAAAATGACATTTTCCATCTTTATTTTAGGTAAAGACATGAAAGCCTATGTAGGGGCCTCATAGAAACAAGATGGCATGAGAAAAGTCACCAGTGGTTGATCCTAGGATAGCAAATGAAGACATCCCTAAATATTCCATTAAATGAGTGTCAAAGAACACCTAGTTCTAGAGTCAGGTGTAGAAGGATAACAGAACCAATGTAGGGGTTTCCTCTTTGGTGAGGGTGAAAACATGATTATTTAGAGAATATGTCATATAGAAACATGTTATCTATATAGATTAAGGTTGTTCTGTTGAAATAATTTCA
The DNA here is from genome assembly GCA_963277665.1 of Viscum album. Classification (NCBI taxonomy): domain Eukaryota; kingdom Viridiplantae; phylum Streptophyta; class Magnoliopsida; order Santalales; family Viscaceae; genus Viscum; species Viscum album. The sequence continues at coordinate 1,690,857,950 of OY728119.1, forward strand.
TGAAGTTAAACATCATGTGAAGAGAATTTTAGAAAGGTAATTAAAATTCATGATCATAAGACAAAATTTCAAAAAAAAATAACATCATGTGAATAATATAATGAACATGAAATTTAATGTTATATGGAATATATGAAATTATGAAATTTAATACCTTTTGGAATTAACATTCATAAAATAGTTTAATTTCATATAATAAGGATAAAACCTTAAAGATTATTATATTGTGGTAAGTAAGTAAGGGAACCTACATAATGTTATTAAATGGGATTATTGAAAAATCTTGAATAGGTGGGAGCTGTAATGTATTCCCCATCCATGGAAATCAGTGAATATGCACTATTAGAAATTATTTTGTCAATGGGAAAGGGGACTTCACATTTAATCTCTATCATTACTTATTTCCATACAGATATCATTAGCGTACTCAATACCAACACCAAATTCCCTTGTAGTAAAGAGAGAAGGAAAATCCATTTGTTTATCACTCCCCCCTTCGGTTCGAATGGATCTTGAGGTTATGCAGTGATCGGATCTAGTTCACATTGAGGGATTCTAATTAAGATAAGAAACTATTCGAATTTTTGTAACGAATCAACTGATTGTAGATAGTTTCTCAAATAGATTTTTGCTGAAACTCAATAGGAAGTATTAATTTTTTTCTCATAGAACAAGGAGAAAGGAGTTATATAGTTGTAATTCTATATCATTGTCTGATGATCCCACATGGAATTTGAGAGATTTTTGGTCCATTATTTATTAAATCTATCAACCATATACTTCATAATGTTGTGAAGTATCTTATGGAATTACTCAATATTTCAATTCACTCATACATGGTAGTGGGAAGTAGGGCTAGAACAAATGTTTTACTTGGAATATAGTTTCTTAATCTTTGTAGAATGAATGTTGGTACGTTTTTATTTGAGAACTAGTTTTGTAATCCCAAACTGATTAATGATATGGGATTCCATGATATTGATCATGTACATGGGATTTGACTCTTATATAGGGATGGATTATGCCCACATTGAGAAAAAGTAAGTAGTGGTTTGGATGAAACCACACTTTTGGGTTTTCATTAAAAGGTATAGACCCATGAAATCAATTCCCCATATATCAAACCGAAAATACGATTTTTTTCATTAAGATGAAATGAATTATTATGCATGAATATGCAATATATGAACCTTCTTAGTGAATTATATGTTTTTGCGAAACATTTTGGTCCAAAATTAGTCCATTCCTAGGTTTTACTGAGAGATATTTACTCATAATTAATGATCCATACATGAAAAGTCTGGGACATCCTATATGACCTATAAGATTTCAATTCCATGAATGCACTAGAAGAAGATACCATAAATTAAACACCTATAGAGGTCTTAGTCTAAGAAGGGGATATCCAGAAATATTAAATTATATGTATATTGAAGTATTTTATCATTCTCATCACATTATAATGTAGGAGTTCTGTATTTGAGATTCCTAATTATAGGACTCAACAATTTGGGAAATTCCACTATCCTAGGGTAATTATAGGGTCTACCTTAGGAATCACCAGTGATAAGTTTATTCATTAGAAGATCCTCCAAACTAGGAATGACAGTGATGATTAACATGTATTATGCCACATGAATGAACAATTCACCCTCATCTAGATCTATAATGGATATAGATAGTCTTTCAAAATCACCCTCTGGATTATTTTTAGATTTTCTAACATGAGTCACATTGGGATAAGAAGAAAACTAGGCCACCTACTCATGGGTGCACTTAAAAAACATATAGGATTTTATTTTTTATATTGTGTAGTCATTGAAAATTTGTTTTATAATAAGATCTAAGTCTCCATTCATATAAATCCATGGAATATAAATATCAAGGTATAACTCAAGACCAGAAATGCGGGATTAGTACCCAGCCTCAGTATTGGTACATCATTATAATAAGAGGAATGAGTACTAAATGATTTCTTATGATGGAGTGATTACATTGATGTAAAGGCCATCTCTTTTGACCTTAGGGTTGTTGAAAACTATACCAATAAATAATTGGTAGGAACTTTAATTGTGAATATTCATGAATGGTGGTGCCTAGTCGATGGAGAAAATTTATTTATATAAGTAGTTGAAATCCAAGGGAATCTTATAATATGTTGGTTTAATGACTAATAAATCAGTAGTTTCATGACATTTAGTATCCATTAAATATAGGAACCAGATATATAATGGCTACATGATTAGTTACTATTATGAAAACTATATTCTCAGCAAGGGATGATTGTGGAGTTTCTTTAATAAATCTATATGGGAACTAGTTGGATAACATGGTGTTGTAGATACTATTATACCTTTTTAATAGTGATGACCAAGGTGAGGTAATTTGTTTTGATCTGAGAGCGACTAGTATTAGTTTTATGAAAATTTTGATTGAGGTAGAAAAAACTATTCTACATTCCTCCATTGTTCTTCTGAGTTGATAGTGTATTAAAGAATACTCTTAAGGTGGTCTTGTAAGATATTATAGTGTCCCACAGGATATGGGGTATTAAAAATGGGGGATATATTAGACATATCTTGATTTCATTGATAATGGATTTTTATTTCTCACCCTATTGATAATAAATTCTTTTCATTACCATATTGAATATAATATATATTTTTATTTTATGTCAGTGAAAAAAAAATATAGGATTGATAGCCTTGGAGTCCCTGCAACTAATTGAGATTTTATCTTGGAGTCATCTTACTAGTGGTCTTGATATTCTCTTGATCAATCTCAATGACCATATATCATACAATGAAGTTTAGGAACTTCCCATAGGTAACCCCAAATGTGAAAATTAATGGGTTTATTTTCATGTGGTGAGTGAAAATAATGTCAAACACTTTCATAAGATCTTTGAGATAGCCCTGATATTCGGCTGATTTCTCCACAATTCCATCCACACAGTACTCCCACATAGCTCTGAGGAGGGGTTTGAATAGTTGATTCATATCCCACTGATCATTTTCCCTTGTGTTCTTCAAGCCAAGGAGTATCCCTAAGAAGTTCAATGTTTAATGATGTTCCATAATGTTTTTGGACTCAATGTCTTCTGGATCGAAACAAATATTTTATACACATAGTATCATTACATAAAGAAAAGTGATTTATGTTCAGTAGTTTCATCAATACGAAAATATATTAATGGTATGGGGAATCCTATATACATTAAATGGAGATCATGGTCCCACAAGTTTATTAAATATTTGATATATCTAGTATATTCCCTAATTGGAAAGAATATTTTCTATCCAATTAGGGTGCTGGACATCACTGGTGAATTTTATTTTTATCAGTTATCAACACCATCCTGAACCATGGTATAATAGCATTGATGTAATTTTATATGTTCATGTATTAATCCATTATTGCCAATAATAATTTTTATATCATGGATAGAGAATTATGTTTCAATTCATAGAATATCCTTTTAGTTTTAGGATTATACATAATGTTTATAATTAAATAACATAATATATTGTTACAGTGCATCAGGAGGAATTATAACACAAATAGCAACTACACTAAAATATTCCTTGGTGTAATGGTTCATGTGAATCAACTCATAAATGGTAGTGAATACTCCTTCTTCAAATGAATAAGGAGCCTCATCCTAGTCATTTATATAAGATTCCTGAGGATTATAAGGAGAATATGACTCCTCATTCATTGTAAACATTAATGAATTAATTTTAAATCAACTTCATAATACGACTCTTCAGTTTCAAATTTGTATCCTTATTACTCTGTTGGATCCCGAGAAATGTTGTGGGATGATGTAATACCATTTTTCCTTCTCTGGTATGGTTCTCTATAAATTTCAAATGAATGATGTTTTTATGACTTCTAATACAACAAATAAAAACTCCAAAAGACATGGTGGTGGATCTAGTCAGCGAGAAGCTATCAAACCTTTTAATATATAATCATAGTAGTATTTCTATGATTCATAGGAATAAATAAATAATAGGAGTATAAATTGATATTAGAGTAATCCAATTTCATAGGGGTGATAAAATGGTTCATAATTTCTATAGTCAACAGCTCCATGACATGGATAGGAATGCAGAATTTTCCCACCAGGTCATCCCATAGATCCATTGATATATTCATCATGTCATTAGTAGTATTGACATGATAACCTTTTTTAACAAGGTTATACATCCATTCACTTTAGTAAAACACAGAATCCATATAAAATTCATCATAGAATAAAAATAGAGAGGCATCATTCAAGGTTTCTCTTACCCACTCATTGTGTGAGATCATCTCACACTAAATATTTAAAGGTTGGACAACCATAATAAGGATGATTTTGGTCGTTACAAGAAAAGTGTGGTAGGAAGTATCTTATGAGAAGACTATGAATATTCAAGTTGATTTCAAATCATCAAACTAGGTCATCGGTAGAATAATTCTACGTTAAATATATTATCTATTTTCATAAACAAATATATTCCGGTTTTATGGAGATAAATATGCTTCCATAATCCATATCAAGTGGATTTTGTAGGTTGGTATAAGATTAATATTTGATATAGTGTCCAATAAGAACCAACAGATCTTAATTCCATTATCATTTCATGATGTATTGAGTAGTCATATTTTCTGATGAATAAGTATAGCTTTATCCTCCCCAAAGATGAGGGTTATTCCTTGGAACTCTTCATATCTAGATTTATATTCCCTATACACTTCAATGGTGACTACACAAATTTAAATCCAGATAGTGCCCTTTAGGGGCCACGATAAGGGTTTCATGGTGATCCTTTGATAGGTGAATTACATTGAGTATTTTATTGTGATATGGAATGTTTGAGATATATTGTATCAAATAATAATTAGAACATGGGTTATGTTTTCACACCCTTGGTTCATTCATTGATAGGAATCGTGGAAGATCTAATCAGATGAAGTCTTAGGTCCTTAATAGTGCTCATCACATATTTCTTCAAGTTGGATGGTAGTGGTTATATATAGTTTATTTTTGTGAAGCCTTAAAAATATGGGGATATTTCAGGTGTTCATCCAACATGATGGGCCATAGAGTCATTTAAGAAGGTGAAGACATAGAGGGTTATGCATACTCAGATATGAGAAATTATTTCCACCCAGTCTCCATAGCATAGAACACGTGTTCAATGATAGTTTCTCATGAATTCATCTTTCTAGAATGGGATTTTCATTTTTACTTGATGTATTCAAGAAGATTTTCCAACAAAAATTGGGTAACATGGTTCATTTTTGATCTTTGTAAAATAATCTGCCACGATGATAGAATTAATGGAGAAATATCCATACACATTATTCAAGGATTCCTTCAATTTGATAGGACCAATGACCTCCTCCCAATATAAGGTTAATGAATCCTTTGGGGTTATTATCATTTTTGGAATAGTAAATAGCTCTCAATTATCATTTCACTATATTTGATGAATCTTATAAAATTTGGATGTTTCCAATGATAATGATGAATTATAAGGAGATGAGGTTGAAATTAGCGTAACATAATTATTAATATAATCACAAGTTATTTAATGGGAATGGTTGATTAACTTATTGGATATTTGATCATCAAAATTACATTCACCTCAATCAGGAACCTACATAGATTCCCCATCACACTCACCATCATCAAGTGTAGAAAAGACCTGTGTTACATGGTTCATAGGATCACCTAACTCGACCATTCCATGATCTATCAACTCATTGATCCATTATTTGAATTTTAAACACTTATTTATGGTGTTTCCGTGGAGCGTATTATAGGAAAAATCGATCTAATGGTTTTTTAACCCATTATCTAGTGGGTTTTTAATCTCTACAAGCATGAGAAAGTACTTATATAGAGCATAAATACTGAATCTTAAGATCTTGTCATTCCTGAAAGAGTATACTCATTTCATTCATTATACAACGTGAATCATATTTTATTGGCCCTAATGGGGGCCATAGTTAATATTCTCATAGTGAGTATACATCTGATGTGGACGATTATATAGGCATTCCAAATGTTGGAATAACAGTGGGATTGTGTCTATATGAATGTAACTACTTTAAATATTGATATGTTCTGTGAAGAATGTGAACCCTAAAGTAATGGGGGAGACTATTTCTTGGTTTTCATCATGGATTCCATTAGATTCTGAGATTTTATAGCAAGTTCTCATAATATACCTAGATATTTTAGGGATATTAATGTCAAAAAATCTCTTCCTATATATTCCAAATTCACATGACCAAAAACTATTTTTCAAGAGAATACACATCAAGGGAGTAAGTTAACTACATAAAATAAACAATGAACTCAACAATATACTAATTTTACCATGTATTCCACATAGAGAGGTCGATGAAAATTTCCCTATACATGTTAGAGATAAACTTGTAACACCCCAAAATTTTATAGTGCGTTATTTCTTCAATGTAATGCAATAACTTGCACTACACGCAACACTGAGTTCAAGCGCATCACGACATACCAAACTAGCCGCTCAAAAGCGGGTATGAATAGTATTAATATAAATTTGAACATTATATAATCCTTTTAATTTTAGAATCCATATTATGAGTTTCTTAGTCATAATGTAAGAACAAATTCATTTTTTTAGATAAAAAAATGATTTTTCAAAAAAAAAAAGTTTACCGCCTTTTATTGGTGAACCCTTTTTAAATCCAATATTTGAATCTTTTATATATTCAGTTTTACAAAATAAAATTTTTCTATAAAATCGGGACATAATAATTTAGTTTTAATAAATTTTTTGTTTTTTCTGATAACAATCATATTTGGGTGAATAGTGAAAATGCTATATTTTAACTGAAAAGAAATTTTTTAATGAAAATAATTTATAGTGTTAAATTATACATTTTAATGGTTTGTAAGTATAAATAGATTATATTTTTACCATTTAATCCGATGCTGATCATTTTTGGACATAATCAAGTGTCAATCTTTTGATAGATAATATTTCTTAAAAATACGCCTTTTGGTCTTAATAACGGGAATTAATTTTAAATTAATAAATTCAAATTCAATTTTTTGGATTTGGTAAAATAGACTTCATTTTTGGATTCTGAATATCCAAATTAGCTTAGGGTGACTTTTTTTATTTTTATGAAAACTTTCAATTTTTGATAAATAGTGAAAAACACTGAGTTATAGTTTAAAATCGAAATTTTATTTAAATATTTATTTATTTAATTTAATTTTTTTTAGGCCAGAATAGATACATAATACCAATATTAGTTCAATGTAATTCATTGGAGTCAGTTTATAATATTTTTAGATACATAAAAATTTTATTGAACTTTTCACCGTCTTTTACCCACCTCCTAGGAGAATTTGAAAATTCACATGAAACATAATTTTACCACTTCTGTGAGTGGAATTTCAAAAATCTGAGAGACACGGTTAATATCAGGGAGTAAAATCTGGTTCAATAAGATAAAAAGAACTTTTGGTGAATAGTAACTTTTTTCTTTTATTTACCACGGTTAAAAGTAAATAGGGTAATTAAGGGTACAGAAGATATTATTATTACCCTAACAAATGTCCTAATTCTATTAGATATGTGTAATTACACCAAATAAACCTTAGGAATAATATATGACCCTTTAGGTCCACATGTATTAGATTTAGACAATTAATATTATTTTATTACAAGAAGAGTTAAAAGAGTTAAAATCAATGTTTAATAACTAATAAAATTTTAATATAAGGTATTACATAAGATAAATTCGAATATAAATATTCATTAGAAATCTAAAAATATTTCATACATAATGGTATTTTATTTATAATTTTTATAGATTATATAATTAAATTTATTAATGACACAATGATGATGCAATAATTACTTTATTAATGAAATAATCAAATAAATGGTATTATAAATATATAAGAAAATATAATTTCAAAGTTTTTATGACATAAACGAATTTTATAGGTGAATACGAATTATTAGGATTGATTCAAGGTATTTTTTGGCAGTAATAATGTTGTTATTAGTGTAACAAAATACAAATACCAAATAATGTCAAAATTGACATAAAATAGGTTTTAAAACAAATATTATATTATTAATTGATATAATGGTCCTAACAATATATGGTTCGGCCAAATGACTTATATAATAATATATATGACATTAATGAACCAAATAGGGTTCAATTGGTAGTATATAGTAAGTTTATTGACTATATATTGTAAGATTACAAGAAGACACGGTAAAAGTTATATTATTTAACATAGAGTTAAATTGAAATGATAACATTAAAATGGAAACCTAAACTTCTCTAAAACCTATTTTTTGAGATGATTTAGACCCATGCCAACCCTATCCTCTAAATAAGTCACTTCTGAGCCATTATAGAACGAATATTAATTTATTATAAAATAATATTTTATGTTTTTCCAAAGGTTCCCCTCACCCCTCTTATAAAAGGGAACTTCCTCTTCTCTAAAATTCACACCTCCAAAGCCATTTGGCTCGGCCAACCCCTACCCAAATATCCTCCCGACTATCCTAAATTCATCCTACAGGCCTTCCTTTGGTCATAAAGCCAACCCAAGGATCCCTTTTTATCAAAACAATAAGTATAACCCGAAGAAGAGGTAATGATTTCACCACCCTCTTTCAAGTTCTCTTATTCTTCCACTTAATCATTCATTGTTGTTTCCATTATAAAATAACAAATCCAGTATATTATATATAATGTGATGTTATTATATATATGGAACAACTATATTCAATATTCTATCCATCTTATGAATGATAATGTCACCATGCGTGCGTGCGTACGACTTACCGTCTCCACATCGTTGTGTAATTTGTTATTCAACACTATGTTATTTTGATGGATATAATGATGAAAAATATGTATATAAATAATAAAAATAAAATGATAATGTCTCTGTAAATTCAATATACCTTCCAATTCCACACCATTAAGGAAATTATATTGTCGCTCGTGCATATGTACGGATTACCTTTTCCACGACGCGCTGAGATTCATTTCCACATTCACCATTCATCGATGATTATAAAAATATATATTACTAATAAGTATGTAATATATGACATAATAATTCTACTAGATATATATATATATATATATTTAATTACATATATCTTATTCACTTATTTCAGTTCAATACGATATGAAAACGGAAACCATGTTTATGCGTACGTACGGACTACCATATCCATAAACGGTGTTTTTTATTTCATACATATGTCTATTATAAATATTTATATATTAAATATATATGATATTAAAATCATGTTTTATATTCTGGAAGTATTTAAATATTCATATAATTGATACAATCAAGAGTAACATGTTAAAACACGTATGATAAAGAAAGCGATTATTACCCGAAATTTTAATTTAACATGGAAATTATTATTAAATGGGTAGTATAAATTCATAAATGAATCATGTGTGCAATCATAAATATTAATATTGTTCTGGTATAAATTAATAACATAATATGATCTTTATACAAGAGGTTAAACATACCCTCGACTAAAGGAATGTTCAATGTAAGGGTTAATTCCTCAATCTCATTATTATCCGAGATTGTTTATGTGTAAGTATTTATTGGGACATTTTTATCACCCATTTCCATTTTTCATAAAAATGATTTCAAAACGAATATTTTAAGGATTTTTTAATGGTACACTTTATCAAGATCATAATTTTAAATTATTTAAAGATTTGTGTTTCTAAATATTTTTAATTAATATCCATGTTTTCTAAATGATTTTAAGGATTTATTTATATGGACATGACTGTTTTGAAATGATAATTCTTTTCAAAAGTTTCAAAGTGGTATGGGAATCTTTGATTCAAAAACCCCTTTTAAATTACTTCATTTATAAATGTGTGGCTTTTAAAGGATTTTATAAAAAGTATATTGCTCTCAAAAACGTTTTACTCATCATTTTCAACTATGTCAGCATCCTTTACTAGATATTATTATTGATTGAGGTTGATTTATTATAATACAATATTCCATATTTTATTGAATGAGTTATGATATGTTTGACTGTGGATGTTCTATTTTTACACCATTCATGGTTTATAGTTAATGTATTGACATTTCATATGCTTGTTTTAATAAATATGTTTATGTTATGTTTGAACTATTCCTATGAGGAATACCGTGGACTTAGTAAGCGACGGGTGGATCCCGCTATAGCTCCTCGATGCATCGGTAGGTATCATGAGAAAAACTAGTGTCTTGGAAAAAGGTATTGACAAAAATTTTACTTTGACTCTTGGAACGAGTCCTTGACTTTGCGGTAATGATGTTCGGTGTCAGGCATTCCCTCATTATGAAGTTAGTTATTACATGTGATTGTTCAACTAGTAGAATATCCATGTGTATGTTTATATGGTAATGTATGATTTATTTTTTCCATATTATGTTCATGTTTAATTTCAAAAAGGTTGTTGTTTTTATCACACATCTTTCCTTAAAATTTCATAGCTTCCTCTAAATTACTTACCCTTACTGGGAATCTGAGCTCAGCCCTTTCTTATGTTTTATTTTCCCCGGATTCCAAGAAGTATATTATGATTGATAAGCAGGGTTAATATTGGGGATTAATGGCGTTCTCAAAGGATCATTTATGTTGTGTTTTATTTTCTAATGTGTAATGTAACATTCATGTATGTAATATATTTTCCAAGACTTCTATACTAATCTGTCCTTTGGGACTTGATTCCTTGTAATCATGCCAATGTATTAAAATAATGCACTGAATCTAGATAATTGGGGTCGGGGAGTTATAGTTGGTATCAGAGGATGTTTGGAAAGAACCTTGGAAGCTATATTTAGATAAAATCTGATTATAGCACATAGACCTAAGATTGACTTTGAGGATTAGTATAGAAGAACATCCTAGAATTTTGGTAAAGTAGAGATTTTGTAAGTTTAACAATAAAATACATCCCTGTCTGGATATGAGTAGGTATAGGAAGTTCCGACATAGATGTACCTAGGGATAAACCCGAAAACACCGCTTTGATCTAGACTCATACGAGAACTGGTGCCTGAAAACGGGTCTTGATGCACTCTTGGTTACAACACTCCTGGGGGATATGCTTAGGATAATTCTCATTTTCATTACGAACCACTATGCAAGGTTTATGAGTATATACCTCCTCAAAGAAAACATTTTTGTTATTATGGATTATATCCATAAACTGTTCAATTTACGTTAGGTATTTTACATGTTTGGAATTATTAATTGTGATTCATAAAATGACCTTGTGTATTCCATTGTTTAGAAATGGAGCCCAGTTGAAGGAATGAGAACTCCAGCAATACGTATGATCCAAAGAGTAAGAAGGGTCATATCATTCATGGTATTCAAAAAAACTTTAGCAAGGAAATAGTATCCCATGTATTATCATCATATGAATAAATAATATCCAGTGTTAATAAGATCAGTAAAGAATTCTCTGAATCTTATGGCTTTGTAGGGAAGACAAAGAAGAAAAGGATGGTAGAAAGAAATATGGATAAAGGTAATAAGGGAAAGAAGGATTTTCCAATATGTGATAAATGTGGAATGAATCACCTTGGTAAATTCCTCAAGGGAATGGGATTTTGTTACAATTGTGGAGAAAAACGACACTAAGTATTGATTTCAACGATAAGAAAATGTTTTCACATGTAAAATGATTCATCTGCAAGGCATTGAGACACTACGCAAATCAATGTCCCATTCATAAGAGTATACCGCAAATGATGTTATTGGATAATAATCAAGTTATGATACTACCTTAGATGAAGAGAAATGACTAGTGTTCTAATGTTGTTATTATAGAATTATTTCATTTATGTGTTGTATGAACAGTATATTGGTTACATTAATTTTGGAGACAAATAAGGATTGTACTGCAGTACTATTTTATTGAGGATTTGGGATTATATGGTTCAAAGATAAGTGACTTAATAGTAAGCTACACTTTTTGGAAAATAAATGGTTTAGGGAAAGGTAATCCTTAATATGGTCCTAATAACGAGGTAGTGATTTTGGAATAAGAGGTGTTTGATTTTGGTAATTTAGGATGTTGTGGTGTTGTAAAAGAATACACGATGAAGGTGTTCACATGTTATTACCTGGAAAAAAGGATCCTCATTTTGTTTAAATTCCTTATAAACTTTGGACTTAGAGTTTGGATATAAGTATTTTGGATAATTATAAATGTTGGAATAGATTAAGTTTGAAATTGTATAATATTTTTAAGGTTGTTTTTGGATTTCCATAAAAAGGATAACCCGGAGGTCGGACGGCAACCCGTCACATCCGGGAAGGCCACGAGACTTGAACCCACAACCGAAGGGTGGCAAGGGTGTATCACCTATCACTGACCCACATGATGTCCTGGATTAAATAATGTAGTTTTTTAAAGGTTCTGATATGTAAATTATAAATTCATTATTTTCAGAAGCCAATACGATTAGGATGAATAGATTTTTTTTCCAAATATTTTAGAGTGAAAGATGAGTTTGTGGTAGAATTAGTTGAACGATGAAACTCTACTTATCAAATATATATATGTATATATTCCCTCTTATTTTATGCATAAATTATTTATTAAACATTATGGAAGTGATCTTAAAACCAAAAATGTGTTATCTTAATTCCTTACACTTTGTTGAACTGATGGTATTTTAAATCATTATAGATTGGTGGCTTTGAGACCCACAATTCTACAATTGTTTGTGATTTATAACCTCAATCACTCCCTATAAATATTTATGCTTCTCCTCCAATTATGTGTCTCAAATTTCCACCAATGTTTTCCTAATCGAGATCATAATTTTGTGGTGACTTTTTCATTCCCCTTTTCCTCTTATTAAGGCTAAATTTTATTAACCGAATTTCCTATGTGGGTTTTCCCACAAAGGTATTTTCTATTTGCAACCTTTTATTTTCAAAGAACAATTTCAAATTTTGAGGACACAATTTATTGAAGGAGGGAAGAATGAAACACCCCAATATTTCATAGTACATTATTTCTTCAATGTAATGCAATAACGTGCACTACACGCAACACTGAGTTCAAGCGCATCATGAATTACCAAACTAGCCGTTCAAAACGGTTATAAATAGTATTAACTGAATTTTGAACATTATATAATCCTTACAATTTTAAAATCCATATTATGAGTTTCTTAGACATAACGTTAGAACAAATTCATTTTTTTAGATAAGAGAATTATTTTTCAAAAAAAAGCAATTTTATCGCCTTTTATTGGTGAACCCTTTCTAAATACAATTTTTTAAACTTTTATATATTTAGTTTGAAAAAATAATCTTCTTCTTTAGAATCGGGACATAATAATTTAGTTTTAATAATTTTTTGGTTTTTTCTGATAACTTTCATATTTGGGTGAATAGTGAAAAATTATATATTTTAACTGAAAACAAATTTTTTTTATCAAAATAATTTAGAGTATTAAATTATACATTTTAATGGTTTGGAAGTATAAATAGATTATATTTTTACCATTTAATCCAGTGCTGATCATTTTTGGAAATAATCAAGTGTCAGTCTTTTGATAAATATTGTTTCATAAAAATAATCCTTTTGGTCATAACAACGGGAATTAATTATAAATTAATAAATGAAACATATATGTTTTGAATTTGGTAAAATGGAATTCATTTTTTATTCGGAATATCGAAATTAGCTTAGGGTGAATTTTTTGTATCTTTCTGAAAACATTCATTTTTTGATGAATAGTAAAAAACACTAAGTTATAGTTTAAAACCGAAAATTTATTTAAATAATTATTTATTTAAATAAAATTGATTTTAGGTGAAAATGGATACATAATAGCTATAAAAGTTCAATTTAATTCATTGGATTTAGTATATAATAATTTTAGATATATAAAAATATTTATTGATCTGTTCACTGTCCTTTGCGCGCCTCTTAGGAGAATTTGCGAATTCACATAAAACATAATTTTACTGCTTCTGTGAGTGGAATTTAAAAAATCCAAGATACATGGTTAATATCAAGGAGTAAAATTTAGTTCAATAAGATAAAAATAATTTTTTGTAAATAGTAACTTTTCACTTTTATTTACCACGGTCAAAAGTAAATAAGGAAATTAAGGGTAAAAATGATGTTATTATTACCCTAACACATGTCTTGAATCTATTGTATAAGTGTAATTAGACTAAATACAACTTTAGGAATAAAATATGACCATTTAGGTCCACTTGGATTAGATTAATACATTTATTATTATTTTATTTAAAGAATAGTTAAAAAAGATAAAATCAATGATTAATAACTAAACCTTTTTTAATATAGGGTTATACATAAGATAAATTAGACTATAAATATTAATTATAAAGATAAAATTATTTCATACATAATTGTATTTTATTTATAATATTTAGAGATTAATTAATTAAATTTATTAATGACACAATGATGATGAAGTAATTACCTTATTAATGAAAGAATCAAATAAATGGTATTATAAATATTAAAATAAATATAATTTTAAATTGTTTATGACATCCACAAATTTTCTAGGTTCATATGACATGTTAGGATTTATTCAATGTATTTTTTTTGATGTAATCATGCTTTTATTATTTTAACAAAAAACAAATACCAAAGAGTGTCAAAATTGAAATAACTAGATTTTAAAACAAATATTATATTATTAATTGATATAATGGTCCTAAGAATATAAGGATCGGCCAAAAAACTTATATAATAATATATATGAAATTAATGAACCAATTGGTGTTCGATTGATAGTATATAGTATGTTTATTAACCATATATTGTAAGAATACAAGAAGACACGGTAAAAGCTAAATTATTTAACTTAGAGCTAAATTTAAATGATAAGGTTAAAATGGTAACCTAACATTTTTTAAAATCAATTGGTTGAGAGTATTTCGACACATACCCACCTTATCCTAGAAATAAGTCACTTGAGAGCCATTATAAACCTAATATGAATTTATTATAAAATAATATTTAAGTTTTTCCAAAGGTGCCCCTCACACCTCTTATGAAAGGGAACTTCCTCTTATCTCAAATTCGCACCTCCAAAGCCATTTGGCTCGGCCAAACCCTGCCCAAATATCCTCCTAACTATCATAAATTCATTATAATCACCTTCATTTTTTCATAAAACCAACCTATGGATCCCTTTTGATCAAATCTAAAGGAATAACCCGAAGAAGCGGTAATGATTTCACTACCCTCTTTCAAGTTCTCTTATTCTTCCACATACTATTTCTTTGTTGTTTCCATTATAAAAAAATAAATCCAGTATCTTATATATATATAATTTGATTTTATTATAAATATGGAAAAACTATATTCATTATTCTATCCATCTTATGAATGATAATGTCACCATGCTTGTGTACGTACGACTTACCGTCTCCACGCTGTGGTGTAATTTTTTATTCAACACTATGTTATTTGGATGGATATAATGATGAGTAATGTGTATATAAATAATTAAAATAACATGATAATGTCTTTGTAGAATTAACATACCAACCACTTCCACGCCTTTAAGAAAATCATTTTGCTGCTCGTGCGTACGTACAGATTACCATCTCCACGACATGATGATATTCATTTCCACATTCACCATTATTTGATGATTATAAAAATATATATTACTAATAAGTATGTAATATATGACATAATAATGCTACTGGAGATATATATATACTTACATATATCTTATTCACTTAGTTTCGTTCAATACGATATGAAAACAGAAACAGCGTTTATGCGTACGTACGGACTACCGTCTCCATAAACGGTGTTTTTCATTTCATATATATGTCTATTATAAATATTTATATTCTAAATATATATGATATATAAATCATTTTTTATATTCTGGAAGTATTTAAATCTTGATCTATGTGATATAATCAAGAGTAACAAGTTAAAACACATATGACAAAGAAAGTGATTATTACCCGAAATGTTAATTTAATAGGGAAATTATTATTAAATGGGTAGTATAAAGTCATAAATGAATCATGTATGATATCATAAATATTAATATTGATCTATTATAATTTAATAACATACTAAGATCTTCATACAGGAGGTTAAACGTGCCCTTAACTAGAGGAATGTTCAAGGTAAGGGTTAATTCCCCAATCTCATTATTATTTGAGATTATTTATGTGTAAGTATTTACTTGGACAGTTTTTATCATCCATGTACATTTTTCATAAAAATGATTTCAAAATGAATATTTTAAGGATTTGTGGAAGGTATTATTTATCAAGATCATAATTTTAAATGTTTTAATGATTTATCTTTCTAAATCATTTTAATTAATATCCATGTTTTCAAAATGATTTTA
Organism: Viscum album; assembly: GCA_963277665.1. Taxonomy (NCBI): domain Eukaryota; kingdom Viridiplantae; phylum Streptophyta; class Magnoliopsida; order Santalales; family Viscaceae; genus Viscum; species Viscum album. The sequence continues at coordinate 1,690,874,394 of OY728119.1, forward strand.
AGGATTTATTTATATGGACATGAATGTTTTGAAATGATAATTCTTTTCAAAAGTTTAAAAATGGTATAGGACACTTTGATTCAAAAATAAATTTTAAACTAATTCCTTTATAAATGAGTGAATTTTAAATGAATATATAAAAAGGGTATTTTTCTGAAAAAGTTTTACTCATCATTTTCAACTATGTCAGCATCCTTTACTGGATATTATTTTTCACTGAGGATGATTTATTATAATAAAATATTGAATATTGTATTTAATGAGTTATGTTATTTTTGATTTTTGATGTTCTATTTTTATACCATTCATGGTTTATGGTAAATGTATTGACATTTCATATGCTAGTTTTAATACGAATGTTTATGTTATGTTTCAAAAATTAATATGAGGATTGCAGTGGACATATTAAGTGATGGGTGGAGCCCGCTATAGCTCTTCGATGCATCGGTAGGTCTCATGAGACAAACTGTTGTCTTGGCACAAGGCCTTGACAAAAATTTTATTTGCAGTCTTGGCACGAGGCTTTGACTGTGTGGTAATGATGTCTGGTGTTAGGCATTCCCTCATTATGAAATTAGTTATTACATGTGATTATTCAACTAGTAGAATATCCTTATGCATGTTTGTATGGTAATGTTTGATTTATTTTTTCCATATTATTTTCAAGTTTATTTTTAAAACGGTTGTTGTTTTTATCACACATCATGCCTTAAAATTTCATAGATTTCGCTAAATTATTTACCCTTACTGAGAATCTGAGATCACCCCTTTCTTATGTTTTATTTTCTCAGGATTCCAAGAAGTGTGTTATGATTGATAAGCCGGGATAATATTGGGGATTAATGATGTTCTCAAAGGATCATTTATGTGGTGTTTTATTTTCAAATGTGTAATGTAACATTCATGTATGTAATATATTTTCCAAGACTGCTAAACTGATCGGTCCTTAGGGACTTGATTCATTGTAATCATGCCAATGTATTTAAATAATACACCAAAGATAGGTAACTGGGGTCGGGGCATTACAAAACTAATATTGTAATTTTTGATAGAGTTACTGACATGTGGTTATAGATCTTATTTCTTATTGGTTGTACCTGACTAAGGGAGGTGCCTCCAAATTCTAAATAAAAAACTAAATTATGTCATTCTCTTATTGATCTTGAGATCACGGAATTTGGCCAAATCATATGGCGATCTGGGAAATGTTCTCATTTGAAAAAACCTATGTTATTAATTGACGAAATCCTCATGTTGTTGAAATCCTATGAGAGAGGATTATGATCCCCCAAAGCGGTATACAACTTCTTTATAGGTTTAACAAAGTCTTGCTATATCTCTCTATCCTCTTTTTGATTGATGAGATCACAGATCACATAATATTTTAGGTGTTGGAATGTGGTTATCCCATGACTAGTAAGTAATATATTTCAGTATAGTGGTCATTTTACAATGTTGATATGTCATATAGGTCAACTGGACATTGAATAGCAGGGAAAACCGAGTTGTATTAATGATAAGAGGAAGTACAATCATCGATTCTAATCATATTGGAAGAGCTGCTGACATCATACCTAGATGATTAATAATTGAGGATTATCTATTTGGTCTCAATCAAGAGTATAATGGGATCATAACAACTATCTTTCTTATTAGGATATCTTCTACAAAGTTATTTTCCAATGATACTCTTGTATCCCTTGAGAAAATAAAGTAAAGAAGTGATCCTAGAATTTACATTACTTTCATATTCATTTGCAGGAATGCAATGGGTCCCACTGATTATTATAACATTTTAAAAGAATTAATGCATGGTTGGAATTTCCATATAGGAACTTATGATTACAAAAGACCACCTCCACTGATGGTAAATAATTGTAGCTAGATGGTTTTAATAGAATTTCATATAATCATTAGATGGATCATCTTCCTCATGGTTCTGGACACTAAACTCTTATTATGGGGTATTCGTTGGATTGATTGTGATGACATACATGATGGAAGTAGTAACTAGTGAAGTTCTTATATCAGTGATGGGAAAATACTCTTAGGTAACCTATCATTCTATGTAATATTTCTCAATTTAAGGGAATCCAACATCCACTAGACTTGAATTTGTATAGGGGAATAAGTGTCTCCCGTGATTTGAGGAAGAAACATATTACTCTTAAAAAATCATGCTGAAAACTTTAGTTATGCCTATATGAATCTATATATTGATCAATTTTACAATAGTAATTTAATCATTTCATCTAATTTGATGGCAGACCAGAAAGTGCTTGTGGCATATTGAGTAGGTTAGAAGATATTCATAGAGATGTTGAAAATATACTATAGGTTTCACTGGAGGATCATTGTGTGATACCTTGAAAGAATATATAGGAATGGGAAATACATGGTAACATTGGAAAACACACTTACTAACTTGTTGATAACTACGTCTATAAAAATATTTCTTCCAAATTCTATTTTTGAGGGCAATCCAATTGAAAATCACCACAAGACCCCTTTTAAGGAAACCAGGAAACTACTGTAGGTACTAATTTATAAGTTATATGATGTTTGATCTCATGTTAAGGAGACATCACACATTATATATTTCCCAATAACAAGGGGGTATCCTCTAGAGGTTGTGCAATCATCATGAGAATGCACATGATGTAAGGAACATTTTTGACATCTTTCTCAGGAGGGACTTCATCGATATCCTATGGATTAGTTGAAGGTTTTTCTTCATCAATTGGTTTTAAACCATACATTGATATATCCATTGATTGTATAGTATAGGTTGCGAGGAGGGATACTAATGGTTGTATGGATAGTTTCATACGGAACAAAAAATGAAGCAAGTATTTATTCTATATTCCATTACATGTCGATCTATTTAGGCATATTATAGACCCAGGATCAGGGATAGTCATTATTAGATGATGAATTACCTACCCTATCCCCGGTGGAATTTGATTTATCATAATTTCCCTAGAATCGTCAGTCAACACTGAATCCAAGAGATCAAGGGTAACACTATTTTGGTTCCCCAAGGCCATTATTTTATTATTATGTAAGATATTCATAAATGTGATCTTATTATGGTTTTGGGGGATTGTTCCATGATTTTAATGGTTTATTACAAGGGTGGGTCCTTCATGATAGCTGGAAACCAATCTAAACCATGGATAATTGTAAACTCATGGATGTTATTTTTAATGAGTAGGATATCCATGTTTGTTGATAGCACTATAAAAAGGACCTCCACAGCAGGGTAAATCATCACAAGGAGGTCCTCCAAAATAAAAACATGGGTCACTAGAAACTAAGAGTGTTGTCCTATTAATCATAATATGTTATCGGTATTTTCATCTTATTGCAGTGAAAAGAAACCTTTACCATGTTAGGGATTGTAAAAAAATAATTGTTTATGATTGGGACCAGTAAGGATATTTATATGTTATTACAATGGAAAAAGTTGGTGGAAAGTCTTCAAATTGGGTTGTATGAAATTTAGACATTATAGGGTGGAGAAAATATAGAATTGGCCTATTTTTTGACTGATAGATATAGACTCCATTTTGCGTGGTTTCAAATTTGGGTGGTATCCCTCCTTGGTGTCTCCCTCGTGGCGGTTGTTGACAGAGAAACCTAAATTTAAACTAATTCATCTATATTTGGGACATAGTCATCCACACAATATTGGGGTTTACTATGAAAAATAAAATTAGTGGAAATTTTGGTTGATTCCCCCTTATTTTCTTCTAATGTGTAGGGGCATCAGGACAGTGTTATCAACTTCATCTATTTATGAGCCATTCACTGAGTGGGTATGACTTCATTCTTCTTATACCAATGTATGAGGGTATTGATAACCCATTTTATAATGATATCTTATATAGAGACAAGAAAAGGGATCTCAAGAATGATAGTATAGTTGGTAATAATAGTTGGAGTATAGTTGTGTGTGATTTTCATCGTTTTAGATATCCATCCCCCACACTCATTTCTAGAAGGGATGCTTGAAAAAAAATTAATGCACGATGGTTCCTTGTTGGAATATATGTTCCCAACCATTAGTTTCTTTCTTATAATAGTGATTCCCAATGTACATAATTTTACTCATCCTCTCCCAGTTAAATGATAATGGGTTAATGATGATGAAGTATACAACTATAGATATCAAACAGTCTATATATTAGCACTATTGAAAAAAAATCCACATCTAGTTCACCATTTTATTTTATAACACGTTATTTAGGACTCAGTTTCATATCAGATTACCATCATCAGACTGTACATGATCTATATGACCCCTCATTCTCATATTCCACTAGTGAGTGGCCTTCACCATTGTGGTTGATGATGTCATCCCATCTATATGAATGGGGTGATTAGATGTCAGCCATTATTTACATGGATTACTCCTTGGAGTTTGTTTTCTTGTATAGTTATCTCTTAAAAATATAATACATTTTTTAAATCTCATTCTAGGTGCCAAAATGCAGTGTAAAATCATTAATTATTCTAATAACTATCATTATAGGGTGGATACTGGGGTTTGGAGCTGACATTGATGAGGGGAATCTTGGGGATCTATAAATTTTTTCCTTATTTGTGGTTGTGTGGGAATATCATGATTAGGAAATAATTAATATCTTGTATAAAACCCAATGTATCTGTTTATTGTCACATAGAAACATATACATTGTGTTCATATTATCATAGGCTCTTCCCCTAGAGCATCTCGTTGTTTTCACACAAGGAAAAAAACATTTTTCTTGTGAGAAATCAGTTGTTCATTGTTTCAGGAAACATATGGTTATAAAAAATTCCACTAAGTCTCTTCACCGACGGAATAATTATTTCTCATATATGGTAAGTAACATATGAATTTCACCTAAGGAAATGGTGAATTGATCTAATTCTCATCGTATAGGCTTCACATTTTCATCAGATAGGGAAAATAATGTTCATCACAGGAGGTAGCAATATGTAAAGAGACTGTAGATTTCATTTTCATAAAAATGGATTCACAAGAGTATCACCTAATGTTCAATGAGATCATCAACTAGGGATAGGTTTATGATGCATCTAGATAGGTTATAGGTTTTTAAAAGATTGAACACAACCCCCTTGTTCTCATCATATATTAATAGACACATATTTAGAGTCTACGGTGGATGGTCCCACATATTTTTGTAATGAATGGGTCAACACAATATTAGAGTCTAGTGTGGACGGTCTTAGATATTATTATCTTGAATAGTTCATCACATATTTAGAGTATGTTTTAGACGGTCCAACATACAGTCTTCACATATGGGTTGGGTCACAAATCATCATCTAGAGGAGAATAATCTATATATACTCAACATCTATAGGAGAGTTGAAATTTTAAGATCAAATAGAAGCTCAGTTTACCAACAATCACTCATCATGTATCTGAGAGAACATGTTAATATCCATTTGGTATTACCAAAATTTTAAATTCATGTGTAGAATTAGTATTGACTGGAAAAAGGTCTGTAATACTCTTGAAATATGATCAAACCTATGTCATATTGTCTCATGATAGAGAGTATATTAGTATTGGGATTTTCTTTTTGATATGGTATTGTAATCTTGGAATAATTACCCAAAGATTCTCATTTCCATGAGAAACATAACCATTGGGAGGTTTGTAAGTTGATATTGAACCTCAATGAGGTATCATATATTCCCTAATGAATGAAAATGATCAAAATCCAAAACTTTCATGTGAAATATTTACAATCATGTGAGAGGAAAATATTACAAAAATTAACATCATACAGTAAGGATTTTTGTGTCATAAAAATGAAACATTAGGTTTTGATGTGGGGAATATGCTTTGGACTACTCAGATAAAAACTATCATAGATGTAACCCATATGGTGCCATGTAGAAACCAACATTGATTTGGAAGGTAATGATGAATGTGTAATTCTGAAAGGATGGTAGAATAATATTGTCGCCATCACATAGGTATCCCTTACTCATCAGATTGGTAATTGTGGCCTCTCAAGATAGGGAATCTTATGCATGTCCCCTACGGTGTGGCTAGAGTTTAATGTATTGTGTTGAGGATATTATTATATGATGATTAATGACTTATCACTCAAAAATAGTGTGTTGTAGTAATTACATGTTAAGTATCTCATTATCATATAGGGTGTGACAAGAGAATGATATTGGGACCCTTCATGTTTTCATCAAGGAAACAAACAAATGGATTCACCAAATTATGACATGGTAGAGGATTATGTGTCCACTCTACAGGTTCTCTTAGAGGGAGAACGACTTTGATATTTCATTTTATGGTACAATTTACAAGGTTTTTAATGGTAATACATATGTTTAGGATAAAAATTCAAGCATACTTTCCATCCCATCAATAGGATAATTCCCATGTGCATAAGAATCCATGAAACAGATTTCAAGTATAGATTTATAATGAGTAAATCCATATAGAATTGATATAGGGCTCGTGTGTACTCAACATTCATGAAACAAGTTTTTTTAATAGTTGATGCAAAATGTAGTTTCATATTGGGGTTTCATTAATGTTAATTTTATTAAAGGTTGATGTTTCCAAAGAATTTAGTCTCTTGTATAAATGTTTTCTCCAAATTTTTATCACATGGGTTTTAGAAAGGACTCGTGTTTCATGAAGTAATAGGTTTTGTGAAGAGTGTTACTTGGGTAAAACAAGTTAGTAATGGATGAATTATTAGATAAACTAATATATTTCTAGAGACAATACTTCTAAGGACTCTTCGAAGTACATTTTTGAAGGAACATCACCTATGGGTGTCCATGGGTCATCTAGTTAGTGAACATAAGACTGTCTTGAGTCGATATCTTCATGTGGATGTTCAATGGTTATATATTCCTAAAATTGATAGTTCATAGTGTATTTATAGAATTTGGGATCATAAAAAGTTTGATTTAAGGTATAAATATGGTCTTTAGTGTTTTTGATTCTTTTGGTTCTCTGAATACCATTAATGAAACTTTTCACCTTTTCAAACCATGTTTATTTGATTCATTTACTTCTCATCATGTGAATGTTTTTTTCTATGAAATTTTATAATTTTATAGTTTTTAACATTATTTTTTTTCTTTAAAAGTCACTACATCCTTCATTGGTATAAAAAATTGTTGTCTCTCAACTTGTTTGGGTCCTTTGGTGACTCTGCTACTATTGATCATAGAGATTGTAACCATATACGACTATACCTATGGAATCACATTTCTAAATACCACTAAATGAGATGTAATTATTCCTATATAAATACCAATGTATCTGAATACTTGTTACCCCTCTCTAATAGTATTTGGATCACTAGTTTTCTCTTAATAGATGTAGTGTAGGAGTAGATACATCAATTAAAAACGTCATATTATATCTTTTTGAAAATTCCATGCCCAAATATCTACTCTTAGAATAATCAATCATGAATAATATAAACATAATGTTAAAATAATTTTTATATAATATTGGGTTCACATTTTTACTAAGGATATAAGATGGAGGTTAATAAAAAAATTAATAATGCTTTTTTGAAAATATTGGACTTGAATCTTAAAATCTATTGTTGATAAATTTCAATCAAAGCAACTCTCTAGAAATATCACTACCATACATATTAAATTTTTCTTTTACAGAATATATTGATAATATAAGAAAATTAGTGATAAATAAGGGGAAATAACTCATTTAAATATAATATGTAGATAAACAACTGAATATCAATTCCAAAATGCCAGGAAATAGTTATAAGAAAATATTCTATAGAAAAAGTAGATAATATAATAATACTTTATGTAATATGTGTTATTATAGGTAAAATAAATAATATCTAAAAAATATTTTAAGGGATAATCATTTTTATAGGTAACCCTCATGATGAGGGTCCCAATGTAATAACAACAAGTTTACTCATTAGTGGAACAAAATAGAATCTGTATCCCCATATTGAAAATATATGTAACTATTATAGCCATTATGAAAAATAAATACATATATCCTAATGATGTAATGTGTATAAAATTTCATATAATTAATTATTATCCCCTAGAAAACCCTCTCTATGAATAACTCAGTCCTCTACATATTGATTGAAAATCATCATGAAAATATTCATGATATAGGTAGGGAAGGGTATCGAATATGGGATCAACATAAAAATGGTTATTAAGGGATAATATGGAATACATAAAAAATCATGTATATATGAGTGGGTCATAGGGGATTAATAAAGTAAAAATATTCCTCAATAATTACAATTAAACACTCAAAAATAATATCAACATTAGGGAAAACCATTTCATGTAACAAATTGTATCAGGTTAACCCAACACATCACCCTCAAAACTATTTAACAATTGTTGAATATTACTCACAACCACTATGGGAAAGCTAAAAGTACCAAATAATAACACATTAACATGTGGGAAAAGTTTCTTCCTTCAATGATAATGAAAAAGAAGTGGATATAGATAAATAATCCTATGTGGTGGGTCAATATTGTGGAATTTCATGCCTTTAGAATAGTCATGTGAAATAAATAAACATGACTAACATGGAAAAAGAATAATAAAATTCCCTTCAAAAAAATGTTTTACCTATACATGATCAACTATATATATAAAAATAACTAGTGTTAGGAAGGCAAAAAAATAATGGATCATGATTACAACAACATAAAAAAGACAAATGGTATGTACAATAGTTGAAAAAATAGTTTGATACATAAACAACAGAACACTAAAAAACAGCATAAGTCACCTTGTGAACATCTCTATGTGGTGCATGATCACTCCTACATATGAAACATCCATCAATGGACCTAATAACAATATTATAATTCAGAGCACACATAAGTAATCTAAAGAAAAACATATTGGAAATATACACACATGCACCAGTCTATATGTAATGGTGAGTAATATAGGACCATTGTAATTTCACCAAATAGTGTATACAATTCCTTTTATTAAAAATCTCATAAATACTACTTATAAGATCTTTTAAAAATTAATGTTTTATAAATGTAATTCATATTGAGAAATTATCATATATTTAACCTTTTAAAAATTAAAAGGTATAATTTTTTTAAAATAAACAATTTTTTCATTACAAAAATGATTTTAAATCCAACATTTATATTGAAAATTAATTTTACTTATTCCCCAATTCCCAAATTAAAAAAATGGGTTGAATCTTGAATTTAAATTTGGAAATGAATTTAAATGATTTAATAGGATGAAAATCGATGTTTAAAAAATCAATACTAAATTATATTACATCTTTAAAATCAAATCATGAATTTCCCTTTTTCAAAAACATGTTTCAAAAGAGAATCGCATAATTAAAGACAAATTGAAAAAAAATGGGAACCATTGTATTAATAATTATAATTAAATTGAACAATAATAATGTAAATGAGGCCACTAATCCAAATGAATGCAGGGTTATGAATATAAAGTACAAAATGATAATTTACAATGTAATACCAACATAAATAAAAAAGGTTTCATGGGAAACATTCTAAATTTAAAATTACTATAATCCTAGCCCACACTCAATGAACACCTAAAATCATTTTATCTCTTAAGAAGGAATTACAACAAACCCTTAATTTCCATATTGGCCTCACTGGGTTACAATCCCTATACAAAACATAAACTAAAATAGTGTAATACATTAAATTATTCAACATAACTTCCCATGGTCTGTATGAAATCAACCATGATGGATATGAGAAATAAGAAGCTATATTATCATCTCAAAGGTAAATAATTAATATTAAAATAAATTTTCCCTCACATAAAATGTATTCAATAGAAATAACCCCTTTATATATCATAAAATCATTGTAATGACAACACAATTCACATCATAAAAATTAGGGCAATGTTTAAACCTGATATAAAAAAAGGTCCAACAACTACGTTCCATAGTCAACAAGAAACCCACATTATAAATTAAAAATTTTTCCTTTTAATTTATCATGGGAATATATGTCATATAATAGTAATTAAAAACAATTAATAACAGAAACATCAGAAATGATTTTCTCCTCCAATAGGAGTCACTTGAAAACACACCACATTTATTTAACAGAAAATACAACTTTGAAATATTAGTTACATCCATTAGAGATAAATCTTGGGTCAAACCCCATTTGGGATAAATTCTATTTAAAAGGATCTGTATAGTAATTTTACCAAACACTTGGTATAAAAAATAGTTATTAATTATATAATAAAAATTCATTTAAAAAATATTCCTTTCCTATTGTAGTAAACTATAAAAAAATCTAAAACCCTAAAAATAGTCTAATACAATGATATAATTAGACAATAAATGGATTTATAAACTCAATAATTTCATGAAATTTATAAACAATGAAATCTACTGACCGTAGCTTCCTCCATCAAGAGGAAAATGTTTTACCACCAGTAGAAAACAATCCAAAACCAAAAATAAGTTTCCCTCTATAACCCCAAAATGATCAAATAACTAAGGTTAGAACAATAAAACCCCTAGAAAAAAATTTTATAGACATTTGAAATCATGGGAGAAAAGAAAACATCAGTCAAATGGAATAATGGAGAAAAGGAAAATAATTTATATGGCTTACCTTTCAAAATAACTTGAAAATGAAGGAGGATACTAAAAAATAGTGTAACAAAGAGGGAGTGTCGATCATCATTACACATAATCAAAAATAAAATCTAGAAAATAGGGGTACACCTCATTTAATTTACTAGTGGTAAAAGTGAAATTTATCTTTTTATTAAACCTTTCCAATCTCACAGTTAGTTTTCCATAATTACCTTTTTTATAACCATGGAGGACACACTAAAACTAAAATACACCCCTTCAATAGATTAGACACGTGATTTTACAATACATTCATGAAACATATTATATTTACTAAAATCAAGTAGCAACACATTGTAGAGTATCAACTACAATATGCAAAGTTTACTCAACTAATTCACTAACCATGTTACATAGGGAAGATCCACATTTAATGTTCAATTTCCTTATTTCCAATAAAATTAATGGGTCATTCGTATGGTTTCCCAAATCTATGTGGCAATTTTATAATAGAGGATTCCCCTTTAAAAATATAAATCGTTAATTTCAAACTCCCCAAACATAAAAAACCTCATAATTTTATAATACATAAAATAATTGTGACATGATGGATCAAAATCTACCCACAAATCCACATAGTATAACCATAAATTAATTTTTAAAATTATAAATCAATTGAACATAAAATATTTCTACACGCAAATGTAATTTGTGGGAGGTTAAGGGAAAAAATTAACAAGTTCTTATTAAAAGGGACAGAAGTCATAGAATAATCTTAATAATTCACTATAAATCTCCCAGAATAGCCTAACTCATAATCAAGAGGCATAAACCCTAATGAATAAAGAGGCCTACTATAAAAATACATTCAATTTATAATTCATCTAAAATAGAGAGGTAAAATATAGAAACTCCCTTAAAATGAATCACCAGTTACAAAAATGTCTCAATAAAATAACTAATGAACTAATAATTCCACTCCAATAAAAACAAAAACATGCCTCAACATGAAACAATGTGGGATCTAACCTTAGGGAATAATTCTAATGATAAATAACCAAATATCCCACTAACATAACACTAAACCATGGTAAACACTACAAAAAACCAAATAGAACACCAAAAATAGAATAATGTATCTTTTTGAGGAACTCATACCAATTACCCAAGAACATACCCCAGTATTCCCATATGAAACTCATAAAAATAAATCTATCATAAAATGGATATTGTAACAAAAACCCTTATCAAGATGAAGAAACAATATATGAGGCAAGATTATAGATAAAAAACAACAACCATATTATAGGAAACACCCTAGTATATACCCAAAGGAAACAATAACCAAAAATCATCGTGACATTAAATACAATATAAAACAAATGAGAATCAATACTAAACTAATTTTCATATAATTAATCCTAAAACATCATATTCTAATAACCGTCGTACATAATTTATAATGATGGGATAAGTAGTCATAAATAATTCATGTCCACAATGATTTTAACAAAGTGGTATTTATTTTCCAAAAGACTAACATATGGAATATGAGAGATATCGCTAATTCACACAAGGAAAAATAAGGCATAGAGACGAATTTCCCAAAATAACCAAGACAATGTCTATAAAAACTTATTATCAATGATATGAAATTCTAAATTGTCATCATTTAATATAATTGTAGGAATGGTAAATAAATCTGAAAAATGATTGGTATAGTCCTTGACCATTTTAAAACAATGATAAAGTCACATTGACCCAACTTCTTTTAGTAATGATATTTTTGGGTTTAATAATGAAAATAAATTTAAATCAAACCCATATGAAAACTCTATCGACTCAAAGTGAACATTATTACTTCTAAATGTGGGTTGGAAGATATTTATGATCTCTAAGAGTACAAAAGGATTCATCTTAACAATTAAATTTCAAAGACTACATAGAGACAACAACAAGAAGATCCATAAATTATTTAGCATGAGTAATCAACATAATCATTATCTCTATTGATATAATTTCAATATTCCATAAATAAATTTCTAAGAGAAAAAATATAAATAAAAATCAACACAAACCCTTAAAATTCATGTATTAAAATCCAAATCAAATATTCCAAAAACATGATAATAAAAAAAATTCATAAGCACAAACACATTTTAGTCATTCTTTCTTTAAAAACCACATCCATCAGGTAAGGAGTTTAAATTTATTTTCATAATATGATAATCATTTCTAAATAAAAAAACCATTGAAAAAAACATCAATTAGAATACTTTAAGGAATCCATTAAATATTCAATATATAATTTGGAAATTAAACCCTCTTTTAATGGAATTAAGAAACTGCAATAATGAAATTATTTTTCAATTAACTACCAAAAATTCTATTATAAAATCATTAATTATTGAAAAATATTAGGAAAATAAAAATCCATTTACACAGAAATAATGAAATCAAGTTTTGAATTGAAAATATCACTTGATGTTTCATATTTAATAATATTATATTTAAAAACCAAATTAAAAAGGAAAATTGAACATAGATTATTACATAAAATACACTATATCATTAGCAAAACACCATTAAAATCCTCCCTAATTCACCCCTAATAAGTGGAAAACACTTTTCAATAAAATTGAAATATAATATGTCCAAAATGATATTTAAAGTGGGATATAGATCAGTGAAATGAATAGTGATGGGATTTGTTAAAAAAATGTCCCAACCATGTGGAACACTCTAAAAAGTTTATAAAAACATGTACATAGTCTCCAAATGGATTGAAAATCCATGTTATATAACCTTGAAACTCTATTTAATCTTACATTTCCACCACAATAATTAAAGAGACCCCCATATTATATTATATGACTCAATAAGGGGGAAAAGTATAAAAATTGTAAAAAAGAATCTCAAATATAAGGATAAAATTTTTATAACCCTTGGAATATCAAGTTTAATCTCGAAAGGTGTTGATTATTCACATACTTATGAAATACTTATTATGCATACAAAATAATATATTTGTAGTACTATGATGCACCCAAATAAAATGTATTCACTCTTCTATTTGTTTTTTAATATACGAAACCGGGTTGACCTATCATGTCACCCAGAATGGTTGTTTAAAAGGCATAATGTGCATTCCTAATTCCACGGGCTAGAGAAAAGAACAATGGAATCATGCTATAACTAATGGAAATAGATTTACAATTACATTATAATGGAAATAAATGGATTCTAAATAATAATTTTGTATGTTATCTCCATAACTCTTACTTATATTCATATAAAATATAATGGTACAGATAAAAAAAATACAAAAATGTAATAATAATAAAGAAAATCCAAATTAATCTCACATTAATATATACAATATAATCTTACTAAACCACATGAACTAATATAAGGAGGATAAAATATAAATACATCTTGAAAACAATAATAGGATTGGAAAAAGTCATGTATAATGGCTTGAATTATTAGCTAAAACATAAATGACCCAAAAATAAAAAAACTACTGAATACATCATTTTTACATATCCATGTTACTATTGGTCACTCACCACATCCACAATATTAATTAATATATCTAATACCAATAACACAATTGAAAACACATTGTGGGAAAAAAATATAAGGGCTACATAGACACATGAACCGATTTATATGTATGAATTGAGCTAAACAAACCTAGTTAGATTTCACTAAAGGGACAATGAAATTACATATATAAAATATACAATAAACTATAAATTGCGTGTCCTTTAGAAAATATGTTTTAATAAATGTCAACATAAGGAAATTTTATCATACATTAAATACTTTTAAAAAAATGGAAATTATTTTTGGAAGAACACAGTTTTCTACATGTATCCCATGATTTTGAACCCATAACAAAAACTAAACATTAAATTAAAATTATTGATTCCCCAAATCTCTTTATTATGAATAAAATTAGGTTTAATCATCAATGTAATATTGGAAATCACATTAAAACATTTAATACGATAGAATTCCATGATTAAAAAATCAAAAAAGATCTATTTCCATCTTTGAAAACCAATTAAAAACACACATTATTTTAAATCATGTGTCAATGGAAAATCACAAAATAATATAAATAATAAATGATTCAAAACCTCCTATAAAGATTCATAATAAACAAAAAAATTAAAAAAATAAACCATATCACTATTCCAATATAACACAAGAGAATTCATATAAATTACACATTAGGAATTCTATTAATAATTAATTAATCAACCAAATAAGAATCATGGAAAACATCCAATTTAACAAGATAAATTGACCCTAGGCCTTACTAAAATAGCACATAGACATGTTTGATCTTGTATGAAACTATCAATACCATCCTCACTAGACCTCTATAACTTATCAGTTTGCATTCTCTATCCAAAGAACAATCTAAACGAGGAACCGGTCATAGATCATTAAAAAAAGTGTATTAAATATTTGTCTTCAACATAGATATCTGAGGTTTCTATGACATTAATAAAAATCATTTTATGTAAATTAATTCCATTGGATGACCAAAAAAATAAATATCAAAAAATAATCAATAAATCACACCTCACCTCTATCAACATCATAATAAATTGTGCCTTTACACATCATAAAAGAATTATAATGATAATAAAATTCATATTATGTAATTATGGAAAACGTTTAAAATTGATAAAATATAATCTTCTTTTAACTAGGATGTACAATTATCAATCATCTCACATTACAAATTCTGAATAGGTCCTTTAAAATATAACATGGAAAACAATGTTATGAAACATTTTTTATACCAATTAATTATCAATACTTAGTTCATAATGTTATCCTACCATAGGTGTTAATTGAAAAAACAAAACACCTCATTATATTTAAAAACAATTCCACTGAAATTTTATTTTATAACATTAAAAATAAAAAGCGGGATAAAAATCATCATTCATTATAAAAAAATTTACAAACCTCTTTATAGAAATTTTTAGAAACACTTTCCATATAAATATTTTTGGTCAGTATGAGTTAATAAAAGTCCATTGAAAATTATATCAATACAAGTATAAAAAATATGAAAAATAATAATTAACCCCTTAAGGATCTCATATATTGATATAATTTTAAAATATATTATTTTAGAAGCTCAAACTTTGATGTAATTTTTAAAAAATGGAATCACATAAAAACAAGTACTCTAATAATTAAATGACACACTTTACATCAATAAAAAAATTCTAAACCAGGAAATAATACACACTCTAAAAACTCAAAACAACCAAAACCCTAAAGTTATATAATCCCAGACACTAAATATTACTCACATATAAAATACGGTTCCTAGATAAAATAAAATCTAAGTTAAATTGATGAAGTGGTAAATGGGGAAAGAAGAATGTAGGGCAATCCTTTAAAAATCACTTCGAAACCAAGGAAGAGATGCTCAAAAAACCATGTGAATCAAGTTGGAAAAATATAGAAGATCCAATATTCTTCATCTTGATTAATTTGGAGAACATATAATTTGAAACTAGTTAAATAAAACAAGGGTAAAAGAATAAGTACACTTTTGAATCATCCTAGGAATTTGAGATGAAGTTTTGACATTGTTTACTAAACCATACTCAAATAATGCATCTTAAACTGGAACCATGTTATGCTTCTCGCATGATTTTGATTCATAGTTTTCCAAACAACACAAGAACTATGGATACCGCACTATAAGAGTGTTATAGAACACTACATTATTTCCATTGGAATATTCAAAGAATTCCCTAACCATGCTCTATAGTGAAGAACAAAACATATATTTCCCTTTCACATAATTTTGATAAATATATTTTTACGCTACATGGTTTCCCCACACTATGTGATAACCAAAAATGTAAAAAATCCAATTTAATAATTTCAAATTTAAAACTCTCAAAAATTAAAAATTACGCAAATTTAAATAATATCTGTAACAATTGTCACATAGGGTTGACACATGGGAGTTTTTAGAATACATATTTCTATATACCAAACATGGATAATTCTATGGTCATATATATATTTTGTGCCTCACATGTTTACCTATCCTTTAAGGGGTCATTTTTATGAATATTGGTGTGTTTTAGGGATGTACATTGTTGTCACATAGTTATAGAAAACCATGAAGGAAATACCAAGAAAATATGGAACTCATTTTGGGGTCCCATATGAGGGTGAATAGTTAATCCAAACTATGCTTCCTTCTCTAGAAACATTTGACCTTTGAACATGGGGTATTTCACATGTTTGGAACATGTTAATAAAAGAAAGTGACCAAACAATGTGGTCTCACAATTATCATAGGACAAGATTCATTATCGGTGCGTGTTTAACAAAATAATAAATCCAAAAAATTATAAATTATTGAATTATTATTAAAATTCTTTAGTTACCCAAAATTTTTCATTTTGGATCTATTATTTCTCTACTGACCTCAATTATCTAACTATTGACAAACCCTTGATGTTTTTGGATTCTACCCGCCTTTTAAAGAGTTATTTTGATGGATCTTGATGTGCTAAATCAGTACAATTCACATTATGAACCCATTAGCCTTTTTATTCACTATTTTTCTTTCTATCACCAATTTCCACAAATGTAAATTTTAATCGGTGATTTTGTTTCTCAAGATTTATGGTTCAACTTACTGTCTAAAAATATTTTTAATATATTAGTATTTGGAATTTTGGGAGTTTTTATGGATTCGTGTTGACCATATTAGAAATATTGGAGGTGTTTATAGATATTATCTCAATTAATATAACCCTATTCTATTTTGGTGTGAAGATCCCAAGGAATTATTTATGTTTAAAAATTATTAAGTTAGGTCTACCAACCATCTCGCACTAATGAAAAATCATTAAATGATTGTTCTTTCATCATAGGGTTTCATTCTCTTCTAATGTATCTTACATGTATCTATTAGCTACATTAAAAAAATAATGTTTTCCAAATACAATGATAAAATTTGGAAAATGGTTTTTTCATATGACATGATATGAAAAATATTTTCAATAAATATTACTTTTTTTGGAAATAGAAATTCTAGTCTGGAAAAAGATATTTTTGTTGATGTTTTTTTTAAATGTTTTCAAAAAAATTAGTTCTTAGGCTCAAGTGTGTTTGAACCTTTTGGAGGAAATACTTGGAAAATTGTATTTTTTATAGTGTAATGATTAATAAATTGTTTTAAAAATGTTCTTGAATTTCATTTAATAACCTGATATTCCAAGAGGGTTGTAAAAATCCCAGGTTTTCACATTTAATGATTTATTAGAAAATTAAAACACATAAAACATTACCCTTTATATAATATTGATTCTATATATTCTTTATTTATTATAATAATTCCCCCTTCGATGGAAGTTTAATTGTTTTTATATTTTTAGTGAAGGGGATGTTCTTATATGAGTGTTTAGATATGTGAGAAAGATAAATTAATGAATGGATTTTAACTTATATGATTTTTTAAATAGATATTTATTTAAAATGATCATATATATTTTTAAATGTCATTGGAATGATGAGTTATATTGGTGGGAAGTCTAAGTACAAATTTTCCTAGTTTAGAATTACCTTATTTCTAGTTTCCATATGTTGGAAATATATCATCTACTGAGATTCTTCCCCTAGAAAGGATCCTAATGGGAGAAATAGTGTTTGGGGAGGAGTAAAGTGATGGGAATTGGTTTTCAGACATGAAGAAATTTCATTGTTGAAAATGATATTTTCTTTGAAAAATACAATTCTTTATTAACACATTATATTCTATGATTTTTAAATATTTTCTTCAATAAAATGGTTATCTGGATGATTGTATAATAATATCTATATTTCCTTTAGTTTTATCTTTTCAAAATATATTTACTATGATTTATGAAGGTTTTATCATGAGAATGTAAATTATTATTTTATTTATAAAAGGATAATAATTTTGAAATTTGTATTTTTTTAATGGAAATCAATCCAATTCACGTTTTTATAAAAGATAATCATGAAAAATTATTTCCGAATCCTTTTTTGAACATTCATGAAATATATTTTATGTTATAGTGTTATACATTGGGTCTATGGGTGGTGACCTACTAGGTTTTTTTATCTTGACAATGTATTATACAATTTTAGAGGGTTTCACTGAAGATATGATGTTCATAAATAACTGTGTTTTATATTTGTAAATAGTGTGAGGGGAATTTCCTCACATGGACAAGGATATGGTGGTGGATTTTTGTATTTTTTCTTTATTGTTATCTAAGTAACCCTTCAACAGTAATTTTATTATATATTTTACATTTATTGTTTATTTAATTATTTTACATATTATATTAGGATATTTTTTATCCTCTTTCCACAATTTATAATTTTATATTAATTTTTACATTTAAATCATACTCATTTAATCCCTCTCAATGCACGGGTTCTCATCACTGGCCCATGGGATCAAGAATTCCATTTAGGACTTACTATGAATAGATCATGTGTCATTTTTAGGGAAGGATCAGTTTTTTTAAACATAACATAGTTCATATTCTCTCGATAAAATAAAGTATATGATGTAAAGGGGTCCAAATTTCTTTCAGGTATTTAAATATAATGCTGGATATCATAGAATAGCATGATTGAAAATTAGTGTCTAAAAATGAAAAGGTGTAAAAAAACATTTTGAAAGAATATAATGATATCATATATCATATAAAATGATTTTCTATAGGAACCAATCAATTCAACCAGTAATCATGTACTCTGAATAACCATGGAATTAGGTGGTATGTCACTGACTATGTTATCAGAAAAATATAAATGTTTGTATGTGGGTTCAAAAATTAATAAGGTTTCCCGATTTTAGTGTTTTTTAAATTTGGTATTTTATATAGTTTTTTATGTGTAAATGAAATATGAATAAAAATATCTAATAATTGCCTATTTTACTATATATATATTTAGAGTGTTTTAATATGTAATGAAACTCAAAATATTTTGTAAACTATAAATTTTCCACATATAAATCGCATTCTGACATCATATTAATAAAATGACATAAAAATATAATTAATATGATAATGATTAAAATATTCAGAATGAATTAAAATTAATATTAGTTCCTAAAGAAAAATATATTCAAGTAAATTGTTTCCCTATTATTAAAAAAAATAAATAAAATAAAACTAATGGATTTTAATGAATTGTAAAAAAATTATGGGTTATCTCCTATCGAATGTTAAGTTTACTGCATTTTTATATGGGCATTAATGTAACCTCGCAAAAATAAAATGGAATGGAAAACTGTGTATATGATTTCTCATCAGTAATAGTGTTGCATGCATCTATAAATATGGTAATTATACTCCCATAAAAAAATATGTCAAAGAAATCATATTAGTAAAATGGATGTGTGTAATAAAATGAAAAATAGCCCAACAAAAATTGAGGTGAAAAAAATCATGTAAAAATCATCAAATAATCGGATTTTGGATAAATAAAATTTATAGAAATATTAATATGATTAATTTATTGAGTGTGTATAAGAGAATAAATGTTAAAACTAGACACCATCATTATTTTTCTTATGTCCACCATAACTTTGAACTCAGTTTCTATGAAGATCCTAAAACATGGTTTTTTTCATCAATGACCATTAAAATTGTAAAATTAAATGGTTCCAATGTTAATTCAGGCTTCTTATTAGTATTGAATTATACTAGATCAAAATTATTGTTATAATCCATATTACGTTCAATTGAAGTGGTACTAACCTTCATTCATAGAGAAAGTGGGATAAAATCAAGTAGAGTGGGTCAATCTATTTTTTTAGGAATGGTTTATTCTCACAAATTTTATTCTATAATGCCTTTATAATTTATCACCATTGGAAAACATTTTAACATAAATGTCTAATTCTCCAAGTAATCACATTCTTCCACTATTTTTAAAAAAAAATCACTATTCTCAACCACCATTATAGATTTATTTTCTAACTCTTGTACTATTTTTGTTGTTTCCTTTTATAAAATATTTTTTACTCAAATTAATTCTCAGAAATATATATGTCCATTTAATTTCATGTGATTTCTTCTAGAATATAAATATATGTGGTATCTTGTGTTAATTTCAACACTATTTTATTAAACAAGGGTCCCAATTCAATTTTTTATTCAAGAAAAAAGTATTAAATACATAAAGATGTAAATTTTGATTCCATAAAAAGAATCTATTCATGGTTTCAGGATGATTTTTAGGAACAAAAATATAATAAATTATAGGAAAATATTTTAAATAATTGAAATAATTAAGAAATCGTGATGTGCTTTAGATTTTTGATATTTCATTAGATATGAAGAAGGATCAATCAATGTAGGCACATCATCCAATTTAGTAAATATAAGTTTTCCTTTAGAACATATACCATACTTTATCCATAATATTTTTTACCCTTTGGGATAGTAAGTGGTTTTGAAGGAATTAATTGCGGTTTTTTACTCATTTAAAATTCTATATTATTCAGTGAAGGAACCAAATTTTCATAGTTTCTTAGTTAATGAAAATACCTTTTATTTATCATGACCATCAAAGAAAACATCATATTAGACAAATTTCAAGTGTTTTTCACCACATGATTGATGAAATTTTGTAACATCCAATAGTGTGAAAGGTTACTGCAATTCTACCATGTTTTTAGATTATATAGTTTATTTTTGAAATTTATCTAATGGACGTTTAACCATGGTAGATTCAATGATTTACTAAGTCTAATATTTTTTATAATAATTTTTTTGGAATAATTCAATGATGTTTTAAATTGTTCTAAAATTAACTAAAATTGGTATATCATAGAGTATGATATACCATGAGTCATATCTTAATATATTCATATGATACATGTAAAAAATATAGATAATGTGATATCGTAATTACATGAGATGTATCTATCATAGTGTGTTATGGGATTAATAAATTGGTGTATGGATGATACAAAAATGTGTTTATTGTTTGTAGTAGTTATGAATCATTATGATGTTTCATTTATAACTATACATTAGTATATACTCATTTGAAATATTTAAATTATTATATCTGAACTAGAATGTGTTACGGGAGACACATGTCAGCTTTTAAGCATTGTAAATGAACTCTTTACCCCTTTCTTTGAATGATGGGATCCAATATAAATTGTGGGGATGCTCTTATTTGGTGGGTGAGTGTGTGTGTGTGTGTTTTGGTTTTTTTAACACACTAAATAATTTTAAATGTTATTTTTATCCATTATTTCTTTCTATTAATGAGGTTAATTTTCTAGTAGATATTTGTAGTTTAAGGGGTCCTCTCATAGAATTTGAAGAATTTGGTGGTCGGTATCATCCCTATAGAGATGTGATTTTATCAACTATTTGAATCTAAATAAATCATACACCACTGACACTGATATGTATTGATCACATTGTGATAAATTTAAACCATTTTATATTTAATAATATTCACATACTATTGGTGAGGGAGATATTCCTCAATTTCTACTATTTATGTAATGCGTATTAGAATATGTATTAATTTTTTATATATGGATATCTTAATAACATTATCTTCATTACATGGAAACTTAATAGGATATGACTAATAATATTGTATAATATGATATGATTGGTATATTAAGACATGAATTTAGAATAAATTTCACTAACTCATCCAGTTATATAGTGACCCTTTTTTCATTCATACCTATTATAGCATTTCAATGATAAACAACAAAATTGAGATACAAATCTTGGAACAAAACATTTAGTATCATGGAAAAATTAGACTCATAAATAAATTTAACAAAATAAACACAATTTAATTCCTTCTTATCTATATTATTAGTGTCCATCATATTTCATTAGTACAAGTAGTTACCTAAGTATATACAATAGTTAAATGGGGAGCTAAAATCAGAGTAATAGGTTGAATAAGGGGCATGAATCAATATAACATGGGTGAGTACAATTACCATAATCATATAATAACCATATTATAATCATAAAAATTATGAGGTATTCAAGTTATAAATTAATGGAATGTGTCAATGCAAAAAAAAATGAATCATTATATCATAATGGTCAAATACCATTCTCAGTTGTGAAAAAAATTATCATCATGTACCAAACCAAAATATGTGTGTAATCATAATTTCATTTTTTTGAAAAACAATATAGCTTCATGTTTATTCATAATACACATTATATTATGGGATAAAACACATTACCCAATGCATTATAGAGGTATATAATTTTGGTTCCACCCATCACATCATTATATTTACATTATCAGGAATACTGTTGAGAATGTATAACAATAATATTCAATAAATCACCCCGATAAAATAAGGGTTTTAAAAGGGATTTTATTAAACATAATTACTTGAAAAAACTTTGGATTCTAGAATAAATAATGGAAAATATAGTTTTCAAAATCATCACAATTATTAAGTGGAGAAAAAACTCAAGAGGCGTAAAAGATGTTTTTAATGGATGTATTTTTGAAAAATTCATAAATTTTTATTAGACGTCAAGTTGGAAACAAGTATATCCCAAAATTAAGAGGGAAGAGTAATTAATTTTGATTTGATGGAAATTAATGGAATATAAATGTTCTTAAAATATCTATATAGAAGTAAATTTTTGTATTTTAACCAATTTTTAACAACTATAGTCATATTATTATATTTCTTCAATTCCTTGGTTATTCTATATCCATTTGAATATCATTTTCTTCAAGTTTGATAATTTTCTTAAAATATTTATATAGATGTAAATTTTTGTATTTTTAGGAATTTTTAACAATTATAGTCATATTATTATATTTCTTCAATTCCTTGGTTATTCGGTATCCATTTGAATATCATTTTCTTCATAAATATTTGGAGTTTTTCCTAGATTTCATTTTTTTGTTAAATGTAATTTTACGTTACTATAATTAATTACGTAATATTATAATTAATATATTAATATATTAATATATTATATATAATATATAATATCCACACATTATTATGATTATATTTTTTTACAAATTAATGTCTCCATAAGTGGGTAGGGGACCTTTGATGGGACATTGTCAGGAGGGCAGGAAATAGATGTTTGAAATTTATATATATCATAGATAAGATACATCCATTATGAAAAAATAATTAATATAATGTTAAATTAATTCATAATTAATATTAAATGTTTTATTTTTAAATGGTATGTTGAGAAAAAGAAAGATATGAGTATGAAATAAAAAAGAAGAAGTGTTGTTCAAAACATACTAAATCCTCGATGTAACTTCTCTTATACGCCACTACGAATCCCCTAATTTATTGATTATGTTAACTCTAAATATTCCTTATATATTATAAGGTAATTTAAAGGTTGTATTTTGTATATTATTGAATTTTTAAATAGAGGGATAAGTGATTTTTGAAGTTGAGGGAAAGGGGTTATTTATAAGTGAGTAGAGTGGTATTTTTAGAATAAAATTTTAAATAAAATAATATATTAAAGTAATAAATTGTAATGGTGAATTTTTAACATTATAAGTGATAGATAAATATAATATAATTTTCTTAAGACTTTAAATTCCATTTATAATTTTAATTAATTAGTTTATTAAAAAGGAAAGTGGAAACAAAGAATAATTTTTATTTTAAGAATCACTTTTGACTTTAGGTTTTAAGATATGATTCTTAGGATTGGAATTTAAGTGTAATTTATTTTAATGAATAATTTATGAAATTAAATATATCCTAAACTACCCTCAATTTATATATATTTTTATGTCATAATTACAACATGAACTTTTTAATTTTAGAAAAACTGTTTTTGTTAAAAACATTATTTTTACTATTTACCAGAAAAGTGAAGTATTTCTGAAAATTATCAAAAATAACACTTTGAACATTTTTATTTAATTATTTAAAAAATGATATTCATTTTATCAAAATAAATTTATAAAATAGATAATTTTAATTTGTAATATAGAAATTATGAATTTTAAGAAATACATTAAAATATATTTTATGGAATTGTTTTTATTTCTCTAAGGTTTTTAATCATGATATTTATTTATTTTTGAATTATAATATTTATATTAACATAGTTTAATCAAGATAATGGTTATTTTTATCTCAATTTATAGTTTTTATATAATATTTATATTCTAAAAGTCATATTACTATTCCCAAACTTCGTATTATTATTCCAATGGTCACATTTCCTCCAATAAATACCTCTACATTACATCATCCATTATTCATATCAATTCCTCCCAAAGTTATATATTTCCATTTTATATAATGTTTATTGGTTTACTAAAAGAATTATTTTCTATATTATTGGACGTGGGCCATTTATTTTAGTGGATTGGGCTTATCTATATTTTCTAAATTAGCATTTCTATGTAGTATTTTTTTTTCAAACTGTAATGTTTGGAATTATAAGTATTTTAATTTATAGTTAACATAGTAGTTTTTTTAATGAAATAAATTTTATTTTATTCCTTTATTTTTATAATTCTATATCATCTATTGTTACACTCACTTATTTTAGGAGAAACAAACCATTTGTTAACACTAGGTTGTTACATTTTTTCAATGTTTATAAATTTTACCCCAAAATATAAACTCATGTTCTCAGTTGATAATAAATAAGGGTAATTCTATTTTTTTTATTTTCCCTAGTTCCCATGTCACCTCTTCATGCTTATGGTTCCTCCAAAAAAACTTTTTTAAGGAGAGTTTTCTAGTTTAATATATCTTTTTCTCTATAGTACAAGATATTCACTAACTACTATTTGTATAATAGGTCATTCTCTAGTTTCACCACCTATAGATTCAATTTATTTGATGTATCAATAATGTAAATCCTCATAAGTGATATGTGGCACAAATCCATTACATGATCCATACTGAGTAGAAGTACAAGATGATCAGTCACTTCTCCTATGAGATCAAAGATCTCAAATGGGATAATATACCTTGCGTTAAGCTTCTCATTTATTCCAATCTACCTAACTCTCTTACATGTGGATATTAAAATAAAAACATTGCCTCAAACATCATACTCGAAGTACCTTCAATGGTTTTTTACATAGATCATTTTCTGAATCTAGAATGATTTTATATGTTATTATATAGCATGAACATTCTCTATCATCCCTTTCACAACATCAGGTCCAAGTAATTATTATTCCCCAAATTCATCCCAAAATGTTGTAGTTCTAAATCAATTTTGACATAAATATTCATATGGAGACATTTCAATACAAAATATTAAGTTTTTTTTGTTTGATAAATCAACAAATGGGAGATTTTCATCTCTTCATTCTTTAAATTTTATTGAGAAGTATATTATAATGTTCTAAAGCATCGGAATGTTCCTTCTAGATATACTGTGAGTTTGAGTGGTATTTTCCATGTTAAAATTCAATTTAGTACTCAATAAAGGTTGATGACTTATCTAATATTATGTTGTGGACATTTGATCACGATTAGAGACAATCGATAGTCAAACCCAATTCCTCCTCACACCTTCCATCATATATATCTTAGAAAGTTCGTCAAGGAATAAATATTAATAAATAGTAATGAAGTTGGTAAACATGGTGAGTAGGTCCCCCAAAACACATATAACATTATTTCATTTTGATTTCTTCAGGAGACCAGTGAAAAATTCCAGGGTTATAGTCTCCCATTTCCACAAGGGTATAGGCAATTGTTGCATCATCAATTTCGAATTTGTCACTATGATTTTACTTTTTGAAATACTAAAAACCATGAGATATACTTTGAAATCTGATCATGTATGTTGTACCATAGAATGTTCTCTCAACTATCATGGTATATATTGATACATCCATGATGGATAAATAAAGGTGACCTGTGTGCATTATCCAAAATCTCTTTCTTTATCCCAAGTGATTAAGGATCACAAAGACTCATCCCAAACCAAATCACACCATCATCCTTGATATCGAACTCATCTAGATCCTCTTCCTTTAATTCTTTCACTATATATTGTATTTCAAGATCAACTATTTATTCCTCCATGATATAATCATAGATAGATAGTTGTGAAATAATTTGGGAAAGGTAGGATGTACTAATTACTATTATTATTTCCAAATCCATCTTTTGAATATCCCTAAATATATGGGAATTCTTAATCTACATGTTGGATAAAGTAGTAGGTTCTGTTCAAATAAGAGATTCCTCTACCTTATTCACCTTTCCCGGATGATAGTTAATTGAGTAATTATAGAACTTGATTAGATCTAACCATAATCTTTGACATATTTTGAACTCCTTTTTTGTGAATATATATTGTATACTCTTGTGATTAGTATATATATCACACATTTCGCCACAAAGGTAGTACTTCCAAATCTTTAGCATAGTAACCACCGCGGCTAATTCCATATCATGCAGTAGGTTATTCTACTCTTATATCATCGACTATCATGAGTAATAAGATATCATATTATTATTATTCTTGTGTATTCTACCCAATAAATTCATGAATTAATTGTTGTATATCCAAAAAACTTCTCCTCTTTTTGAAAGTGTGAGTAAAGGTTTATTAATTATCCTCTTCATGATATCCTTATATATTTCCTCACATTATTATTTCTAGACCTGATTTACCCCTTTTATTGTTAACATAATTAGTGGGATATAAAATCATGAGAAATTTCTCATAAAACATTTGAAGTGCCAAAATAATCCAACAAAACTACTGATTTTTGTGACACTAGTGGGATTAGGCCATTCCTTAATATCCTTTTTTAATGTTCCACAAAATTTCCCTCACTTTTGATCGTGTTCTACAAGAATTATACTTGGTGAATCCAAAAGTCACACATGTGGCCTATTTTATAAATTTTATCCTTCCATAAGTTCTCCAGCACAATCCATAAAAGCTCTTCATGTTCCTCCTTTCTTATAGAGATAATGAGAATATTGTTGATAAAAACTATCAAAAATTTGTTAAAGTAGTCACTAAAGACCCTATTTAAAAAATATAGAGAGATTCCAATGTAATTTGTAAGTATAAATGGTATCACTATGAAATAAAAATTTATCTACCTTTTATGGACAACATTATCCTAAATATCTTTATTCTTCACCATCAATTGATGATATGTAGAATGAAGATTCATATTTGCGAAGTTCTGAGCACCTTGTAGTGGATTGAACAAGTCATAAATCCTTAGATAAGGATACTTGTTCTTTATGTTGATCTTGTTGAGCTCATAATAATAGATAAAAATCCACCTTGATCTATCCATTTAATTTAAAAAGAGAATAGGTGAACACCCAAGGAGAAGCACTGTTGTTTACAATCACTCTTTTCAAATTCTTTTGCAATTACCTCATTAAATCATATAGTTCGATTACGGATATCTTGAAGGGGAATTTTGAGATAGGACTACATTCAGGTATAATATTTATTGAGAAATCTACCTCGTGATCTGGGGGATATATGGTAAATTCTTTGGGAATCAAAAAATTTTATTCCTTAACAATGGAAATTTTATCCAATTGTATACCTTACATTAACTAAACCATTTCACAAAGGTGTGATTCTCTCTTTCTTTTCAACTCTCACTCCATTGATGTAAATTTTATGTTATTTTAATCTTATATAATGTCCCTTATTTTTTCATGTATTATTTTTGAATATTATATGGATTAATTTTGAGACCATTCGATAGGATGGGGTATGATTCTGAGGCCTATTGTGCCCCGAATAAATGTTTGAAATATATTAAAATATTAAATATCACATGCACATAATTTTCCTAAAAATGTTTATTAACATAAAAATGAGTGCTCAGATCATAAATTTGAGTCCATAGTTCTCTTTAGAGAAGCGACTTTTACCTAGGTGAGGCTAACATTGGCCACTACGGGTCGATTGTGAAAAGTAGTTCTCAGACGTTTTAAGGAATAAAATAAATTGTAGATTTATTTTCCATCATTCTATTTTGTCGATGTAGTGACGATTTATTTTAAATAAACCAAGATGTAGTAGTCCATGGATAATCTCATGAACCAATAATTCCATGGAGGCCTTGGATAGAAATCAAGGAGAATTTTCTTGACACCTAACAATGAAAGAACCTTCGATTGGAGACCGACAGATGACATTATTGATGGATCACACCAAAGAAGATGAAAATAAAATTGATATTCTTCATTGAGTGATCTAAATAAAAGGTATGGGGTATTTTTTTTATTTCTATTTCCATGCTCGTGGATTTGATGAAGAACACAGACCAACCAACGAACATGTTGATCTATAGATCGGTCATTCTTATGGGATGTGATCAATTTTCTGGGTCTTTTGTGGTTAGTTGATTGAGGGTAGATGTTTTTTTTCTTGATCATTATTATTTGAAGGAATCGAGGCTAGAACGAACAATGGCTAAGGTTCATTCCTTTAGTTGTTATTGTTCCTTTTCTCCCCTGATAATTTTTTTCACATCCATCATTATTTATTCAGTGTGGGTTATGAACGATTAATCATTGCTCCTTCATTTCATGGTGAAATGAAATGAAATTGAAAATCTGGCATCGGGGTGACCATGTAATGGGGAAATTACAATTTTGGCAGATGAATTAAAATAATTCAAGAATACCCGTTATTTGGATGATTTACCAGTGGATGAACATAAGCGTATTTCGGAGCCAATTGAAGTAATGAAACACACTTATATATTGTTTTTATGGTGAAAAAACCCCAGATCTATAGTATCAAGGAAAAGGATCATTATGTCGAGATTTAGGAGATCAACTAAGGTGTAAAGAATAAGAATGATATATTCTAAAAAATTGTGATGAGCATGACATGTAAATCGGGGTTAAATGACATGTGTCCCCCACTAAGAAGTGTCTAGGGTTTCAATAGTTCATTAAATTTAAAATGGTTTGTGACCATATCACACAGAATATAGGTCCTTCCTGGAGACATGGTGTGTATGACAATAGATACACATAAACGGGGTAGAGACAAGGGTTTGCTACATGATATGTACACCACCACACAACATTTCATGGAACAAGTACATGGACTACCTCATTTGCTGGTACACTATCATATCTACATGGGTTGACTCCAAGTACTGGAACCCGACTATATTACACAGGTGGACTCTGAATTGAAGGACACATGGTGTGTCCCTTCTACACGACATGTACCGATATACTACATGACCAGTTCTAATGACATGGGCCATTATACATGGGCATTACACGGGGTCAAGGGACATAGTTTGTAACCCTACTACATATTATGTAACCCTTTAAACATGGATTTAATTTCTTTTCCATCATGTCATGGATAATTTTTTTAAGGTTTCATTCTCTTTTTTATTTCCCTAAATGTTGATGAGTTTCATTTCCTACTCATTTGAGTATGATCCCTTCATTAGAACATCCAAGATAGATTTGTTGGATACCCCCCCTCCCCCCCCTAGAGTCTTGGATGACGATCCTCTCTTCATTATTCATTCCCAAGGTAGATTCCTTGGTATTTATGTGAAAAAATTCTCCAGTAATCAATCATATGCATAGTAGGTTAATCCAGATGTAGTTTTTGTGGTCACATAATGGTCCTAGATGTGATTCTCTTTTGTGGTATCTTATTCTCTATAGATCAATCAGTGTATCTCCATCATGATGGTTCTTAATGAATAATACTTCTAAGATGGACATCATCGACTTTATTGGACTAAGAGTGTATTCTCCTTGTATGAGTTCTTTGTGGAATCTTCGGACTGAACCTCTAGTGTTGGTTTACATTGGTTGTGACTTTCTTCTAGACTTTGTGTCTTTTTTTGGGTATATATGGATATTCTTGTTATATGTTTTGTAGAAATATTCTTTTTTATAGTTGAATATATCCTTTCTTTGTGTATTTCTGTGTGGTTTCGAGGTATCCTAATAAGTATTTTTATAATCACCCTAGCACAGTATTTTCCCACATGTGTCATGGCTTGTGTAGATGAGTGAACTTTTGATAGAGTAAATGTAGGACCTATATCAGACGAAGCATTGTCAGTTCATGCAGGCTAAGGTGTATTCCTACGGCTATAGAAATTAGTACCAATACCTTTGTTTATAGGTTGAAATTATGGTTTATATAATTCTTTTGGTAGGATGGTTTTCTTTCCCAGTTCTCATTATAGTACATTACTTTCCTGTCGTAATCCTGTTTAGATATAGTGGTATTCTTGCTTTTGGTTCTTAGTGAATTTTACATTTGAACATTTTGTGGTCTTGGATATGTGTGTATGTGGGGAGGTATATAGGAAATACTTCTGATGATTGTGATTTTCCAATTCAATTATATTCAATTTTCCCTATCCTATTGGATGTGGGATTGGGGAGTCACAACATGAGCCCCACTAGGATAGGTCATGACATTGTGGTATCATAGGCGGTCAGTTCTACTTTTGGACCGGGATTCTATGAGATTATTTTGGGGAAACATTGTAAAGTGTTTCATGTTTGGAATTCAGGACCGGGACTATAGTGTTGTAATGGAAGTCAACGTATCCATATATTAGGAATCTGATAACCTTCTTTTTGACTCAGTATATAAGAACATTGGTTGTAGGAAAAATAATGGTATACGAATTACATAGGAATGGGTTGTGCTTACAAGTCTTTCTTGATTTATCTCTCCAGATATCCTCATTTATCATGGTACATATTATTTTCTTACAATATTCCCCCGACACAAAAAACCACCAGTCATGCAATAAAAAAATCATGAGGATGACCCCCTTAGTGATGATTCTTCGATAGAGGGAACAGTTCCATAGATTTTACCTCCAAGTGGTCCACCATCTAAACCACCACCTATGGAGAATCACATATTACATGTAGTACTAGCATATGAGGACCATATAATGAGCATGCTTCATGAGTTCGAGAGAGAGAGAGACCCCTCAGGTTATGAGGTGAGCCTGACCGTCAGGTGGATGAGGACTACCTTGAGGTGGTGACCTATGTTTTCCATCTAGCCGGGATACCAATAGATTAGATGTTAGTCTTGGCAGAAATATTTCTATATGGATTTTCAAGGAGATGGTGGAGTTTTTTATTCAAGATTCACGATGAAGTGACTCTTTTGTGGGTAGAGTTTGAGTGTCTCTTTAAACAATAGTTCTTAAAAATTATTCTGATATCTATTTGTATACATGAGATTCTTCAACTCCAAAAAGGTATCATGACCCCGTTGGAATATTCATCTAGGCTCACCAACTATTCTAGGAACTAGATGGATAATGTTGATGGTCATTACATTGGGTCTTGGACCATCAAGTGATGTCTGTGTAGATAAATTCTATCCATTATTATCACTCTATTAATTTTGACATATTTTAGGGTTTATGAGAGAGGTATTATGGTCAATAACTTCTTTACTAAGTAGGGACAATGAGTAGAAGTCTGTAGTTGATGAGAAGGTGTAGTGACATTGGAAGTAGGGAGTCAACGTCAATCTAAGGTATTCATACATGGGAGATGCTTCAAGAGGAGATCTCATGATAGTGGATCTATATTTAATGGTTCACAAGGTGGGTCCAGTCAGCCTTGGGAGAGGTGGTTCTATTCGTGAGACTATATGGTACATATCACATCATATTTTACAAACCATTGTGCTACTCATAGGTAAAAATTGGATGGCCACTCAGGTAGACATAGCGACATGAGAAGATAGATCCCTAGGTTGGTGGACATGGGAGCCGAGCTAGGGGAGCATCAGGGGTGGTTTAAGATTTTAGATGCTACCCCCACACCCAAGAGGTCAATTCTAGGTTCAGGGAGATAGAGGACAGTAGATGGGACAACTTCATATGTTTAGGAATATAAAACAATGGATCTGATATTGATTAATGTTATGACCTATGTCTTTTAAAAATTAGATGATGTTATGATAGACATATGTTTTTATCATTAATTTATAACCACTTATCTTGTTTGATGCATATATATATTCTGGTTAATCTGTTGTTGAACCTTACACTTGGAGAAACATACCGGAGAAGACACAGTGATCACACATATTTGGTGATAGTGTGACCTAACCCTTAGATTCCATAGTATTAGTTGGAATCTCTTGGTGGAAGCTCTGAGGCCATATGATTTAATTCTTGGTATTGATTGGTCATTAGTAATTCATGCCCAAATTTACTATTTTAGGAAAAGGGTGTGGTTTGTTTGTAGTGATGGAATGAGGTTTTCCATTTGCAGTGAAATGGAAATCCATGATGCACAATATGTACTCATGCATACAAGGTTTCGACTAATAACTCCTCATTTCTCTAGACTGACACTTTGTGTAGTTGAATTTATGAGTTACAAATTTCCTATAGTGGTGGAGAAGTACAGGGAAATATTCCGTGAAGATTTTTCAAAATTACCTCTCAAATGGGAGATTGACTTCTGCATTGAATTACACCCTGGGATGACACCAATATTGGAACCAACATATCGGATGTATCCCTTAAGGCTTCACAAGCTATCGGTGAAGATATAGGTTATGTAGAGGAACTGTTTTGTTAGACCCATTTTCTAACACTATCCATCCCTAATTTTCTTTACCAAAAGTCATATGAGAGGTTGAGGTTGTGTGTGGACTATTGATTCTTGAACTAAGTGAACGCGAAGAACAAAAATCCACTACTGAGAATCTATGATCTATTTGATCAGTTGATAGGGGAATGATGGTTCTTGATGGTTGACCTTCGATAAGGCTATCACTATCTATGAGAACTGGATATTGACATTCTAATGATGGAATTAAGATTTCATAACTTTCACATTGAGTACTTGGTGATTACCTTTGGAATGATGAACCCCCAACACTTTTTGTGGGACTCATGAAATGAATCTTTTAACCTTATTCAGACCTATTAGTGGTATGTTTCATCAAAAATATCTTTATGCACTCAGCATCTGAGGATGATCATTTGAGACACTTAAGGATGATTTTGGATAGACTCCAAGAGCACCAGCTTTATGGTAAACTATTGAAGTTTTATTTACGTATTTATATGGTTCACATTTCTAGACATGTTATCTCAGTGGACGGAGTGGTTATGGAACCAATCAAGGATGAATTAGTGTTAACATGGAATCCATGTAGGAGCATTATAGAGGTGAGGAGCTTCCTCTGGATAGCATCCGATTACTGGAGATTCATAAATAATTTTTTCAGTATATTAGCACCAATTAAAACTTTGACTTGAAAGGGGAATCCTTCTATATGGATATATATGTCCTAAAATGCTTCTCATTAGCTAAGTAAGATTTTGATGACCTCTCCAATCATGGGATTTATTAAGGAGGGTATCGATTAAGTATTGTTCTATGATGCATAAGGTTTCAGGCTTGGTTGTTTACTAATGTAGAGGTAAGCAGTGATTACCTATGGTTCATGCCAGTTGAGAAAGAATGAGCAGAAATATCAGACCCATGATCCTGAATTAGGATTGATAGTATTCGCATTAATGTTTTGGTGAAATAATGTGATGAGAGAGAAGTTTATCATCTAACCTGATCACAAGAGTCTCAAATTTATATTCTCTTAGAAGGATCTGAACATGAGATTTGGGCGATAACTAGAGTTCTTCTAGGACTATGACTTTGAGATTTTCTATACTCTTAGGAAGGGGAATGTGAGGGATGATTCACTCAGTAAGATATCTAGTTCTCAATTTTTGAACAAGGTATCAAAGAATTGGTCCTCATTGTAGTTGTCTTTAGTGTATGGAGATAAAGAATATGAAGTCCATTTGATGGTTGTTACCCATCCACTCTTTCAACGAGTTACGTAGGAACATATGGGGATACCAACTATGAGACACTATGTGAGCATATATCCACATGACATGCTCCATATAGATATTCGATAAGTGGGGAGTATGTTGTCCTTTTAAGAGGACACAAAGTAGTGCCATAAGAGTTGTGGGAGGAGGATCTGATGGACATTAATACATCCCATTTGGTAGTAAATCTAGGTATGTAAAAGATGTACTAGGACCTCTAATGTTAGTTTTGGTGGAAAAAAATAATGACGGGAGTTTCATTGTTTGTCTATCGGTGCCTTACTTTTCTGTAAGTGAATGTGGAGCACTAGGTTCCAGCGGGATTTGATGAACCCCTTGAGGTGCATGAATGGAAGTGGTATGGGATATCTATGGACTTCATGATGGGATTACCACATACATATAGTGGATATGATGCTATATGGGTGATCGTTGACCGACTCACCAATTCATCCCACTTCATAGCAATCTATGTGTAGAGTTCAGTAAAGAGCGTGGCATTACTCTACGTTCAAGAGATTTTTCAACTCTTGGAGTTACATCAATGATAGACTCATATAATTATGATCATTTTACTTCCTCACTGTAGAAGGGATTTCAACAGTAATTTGGGACCCAGTTAGGCTTGAGGAAAACGTTTCACCCACAGACAAATGGCCAGATGGAGCGGATCATTGAGGTTCTGGAGGACATGTTCCGAGTAGGCCTATTAGACCTCTCTCAAATTTGGTAGGATCAACTACCACTATTGGAGTTTTCAATCAATAATGTCTACCATTATACCGATGGAATTGAACCATTTGAGGTCTTGTATGAGCAACCATACTAGTCACAACATAACTACATTAACCCAAGAGAGTCAACACTCATGGGCCTGAAATTGGCATGGGATACTATAGAGAAGTTGCGGATCATCCAAGAGAATATGAAGACAACACTGATCCATCATATTTCTTGTAATGATAGGGGATGAAATCCATTGGTGTTTATGTAAGGAGACTATCTGTTCATTCGGGTTTCACCTCGACAAGGATTATGGACATTTGGTCGATGGACATGTTAACTCTAGTGTTCATCGACCCTTTTCTGATGTTGTATAGAGTTGGTGAGATGGAATACCACATAGCTCTATCCTTTTAGTTAAATTGGTTACATGATATCATTAATGTGTCGTGGATGATAACATACGTGCATGAAACACCAGATGTTATTACTCGGGGCGAGCTAGACATCGATTATGGAGCATAGTTTTCTATGTATCTAGGTGAGATCAAGGATCAGTGGGAAAGAATCCTTCTTGTCTTAGAGATTCCTTTAGTGCTTGTTCAATGGCAGCATGTGAATCTCCAAGAGAGCATTTGGGAGTGGGATGGTTAGATCTGTGATCTGTACCCTCATATTTTTTAGTATCCTTGGTTTTGTATTTTTTGGGATGTAAAGCCCCAAGGTGGGGTGAATTAAATGTCATGGATTTTTCTAGGTATTATTTTTCAATATTATACTGATTAATTTTAAGACTATGAATTGAGACGGAATGTGATTCCAAGGCTCGATGTTCCCATAATAGATGATTGAGATGTATTAAAATATTTTATACTATATGATTGATGTTTTAGTAAAAAATAGGAATAACAAATAAATGGATGCCAATATAGGAAATATGAGGTCACGATTTCATTCAGAGCATCAACTTTACCCTAGGCAAGGCATGACATCATACGGTACTGGTCAACTATGAAAATTAGTTCTTGGGAGTTTTAATGAGTAAAATAAATTGCAGGTTTATTTTATTTCAATATGTTTCATCAACATAGTGACACTTCAATGGTTTCTTTTAAATAAAACTAGTGTTAGGGATTCTGGGATAAGCTCATAAACCTATAATTCCCTAGAGAATCTAGAGAGGAGCCCGATATAATTCTCTCAACGGCAGACCATGACAGAACATTTGATCAAATATCGACATACGTAATTCTTAAAGGATCTCACAAATTGTGATGATTTAGTTACCGATCTTCTTTAGTGATCGAACCATATCAAATTTAGGGACTGTTTTTTTATTTATATTTTATTGTTCATGGATTCGTCGATGAATTTGGACAAACCAAAAAATATTTTGATTCACATATCAATATTTTTACGATATGGGCTTTATATGAGGGGTTTTTTAGGGTTTGTTGATTATGGATTGATTTTTTTTTCTTGATCATTTTTATTGAAATGGATCGAGTCCAGAATGAACAATGGCCAATATTCGCTCCTTGGGTAGTTCAATGTGCTTTTTCTCCCCCGATATTTTTCTTCATCTTCTTCATTATTCATTCATAGTGGGTAACAAACAATTGATAGTTGAACCTTTATTTCTTGGGGGGAAACAGTGTAGGTCTAATGGTGATGGAATAAGATGAATCAAAATGAATTAGGAATAACCATTCTTCAGACGATTTTTAATCAGATGATCAAAATACAATTTTGTAGCCGATTGAAGGTCTAAAACACACTAATTTGGTGTTGTAATGTTGATATGACCACAGATCTATAGCTTCAATGTGAAAGGACAATAATATCAGGATCTGGGAGATTAACTAAGGTGTGTGGATGAAGAATGGTGGATTCTAGAAAGTCGTGATGAACACAGTGTCTAATCTAGGGTTATACAATGTGTGGCCCCCAGTGAGTGGTGGATAAGGTTTCATGAGTTAGTTAAACACCAAAAAGTGAGTGACCCTATCACACAGAGTGTAGCCCTTCTTAATGACTTGGAAGGTATCTTGGAAGATGCACAGACATGGGGTGGAGAACACATGTTTCCTACACGGCATCTACCCCACGGCACGACTTGTCCTGGACCAAGTACACATACTACCCTATGTACTCATATATAGGAAGAGCAACATTGATTGACACCATGTACTGGAACATGGACAGAGTACATGAGTTGACCTTAGATGGAAGGACATGGTGTCTGAACCATCTACACAGCCTGTACCCATATTCTACATGACATGTTCTAACACAACAGGTTGTTTTACCCGAGTAGTACCAAGGGTCAAGGGACATGGTGTGTGAGCCTACTACACTCCAT
This sequence comes from Viscum album, assembly GCA_963277665.1. Taxonomy (NCBI): domain Eukaryota; kingdom Viridiplantae; phylum Streptophyta; class Magnoliopsida; order Santalales; family Viscaceae; genus Viscum; species Viscum album. The sequence goes on from OY728119.1 coordinate 1,690,911,992, forward strand.
GTACTCCTTTATACATGGATTGAATCTCTTTTACACCATATCATGGTCATGTTTTGGTAGGGTTGGTTCCCTTGATCATTTTCTTGAATGTTGATGAGTATTGTTTCCTATTCATAGGAGAATGATCCCTTCAGGAGGATTTCTTGGATACTGTTGTTGCAACCCCCCCCCCCCCCCCCCGAGAGGCCTAGAGAAGGATCATATATTCATTATTATTTTCCTAAGTATATTCCTGGGTACTAACTTTTCCAAATTCATTAGGTTTAGATCCCCTACATATTTGGTTAATCTATATTGAGTTATTGAAATCACCTTATGGATCTAGCTATGATCCTCATCTGTGGTATCGTATTCTCTTCAGATCTATCAGTATATCTCTCTCGTGATGGTTCCTGAAGAATAGTACTCTTGGAAAAATTCCATAACTGCTATGTGACTCAAGAGTGTGTTCTCCATGATGATTTCTCGTTGAATCATTGGACTGAATCTGTAGTGTTGGAATATAGTGGTGTTAACTTCCCTCTATACTGTGTGTCTTGGTATGGGTATGTCTTGATATTCTTGTTATATGTTTTGTACACATATACTTGTATAGATCTAACTGTATATTTCCATTTTTATTGATTTGTGGTTTATGGGTATCCAACTAACTATTACTATACTCACCCCTTCATGGGATTTCCCCAAACATGTCAGGTTTTGTGTAGATGAGTGACATTTTTAGAGAGTCCTAGGCATGCCCATAACAAACAGAGCATTGGGAGTTCAAATAGGATAAGGATTGATCTAATGGCCATAGACACTAGTCTTGTTAACTTGGTTTATAGGTTATAATTTTTGGATTATAGACTACTTTTAGTGGTCTTGTATTCCTTCCTAGTTTTCTTTACAGCAAATTAATTTCATGTCATACACTGGTTGGGATATAGTGGTATGCATACATTTGGTTCTTAGTTGTTTTTACATTTCACCATTTTTTGGGTGTGGACTTGTGTGTGTGCATATAGGTACATATGAAATGCCTCCCATATTACATATATGCCTACTCTATGCTAGTCACTAGCCCATAGCCTTTTGGTGGCGGGTAAGGGGATTCATAGCACATGCCCCCCCAGGATGGGCCATGAAATGATCCTTCTTTCATTTATAGATGAGCATGTGATAAGATGGAATATGAAAATAGGATTATATTTCTTGAATGATGATGTGTTCTCTATATAATGAGAACCAATCCCCACGGAGCACAAAATCGAATCCCATCGAAGGAATTATTAAGATATTCATTGGAAGAATCTTTCGATGGAAACTCATTGGATTAGAGTCAAACACTTGGGTTGCAATGATGTCACAACTAGGTGTTTTTATGGGAATCTCTACTACAAGTTGTTAGGGATTTTATTTAACTATTCTAAAAAACTTATAGGATATAAAGGAATTTTTATAACCAAAATAAAATAATTGTTTTTCATTCTTCAGTGAATATGACATGTCACATGTAAAATGTATTTTTGTGATCCACTTTAGTAGTTTTGATGTCATAATTTTTCTCTTTCTTCTTTCTATTTGGTGGTTACTAATGTTGATTACACTCAAAGACGCATTGTTTAATGCACTGGATTGCATAGGTCTTTTCCCACCATCAGTTGATGCATTGAACCATGGGTGGTGAATTTTGTGGGTCTATAATTTCATACATATTTTTGGATGGATTCATCATATCTCCTCAACATTCATGACCTTTTTTATCTCTTAGAAACATGAAGCATTTACCCATTCATTTGAGGATATTCCCATGACATTTCTTCCCTTTTTTTAACATTTGTATTGTTAGATCATATTTTCTAATTTTTATGTTGACCCACCAGCATGGAAATCAATTATTCTCTTGTTATCTACATAACCATTGGTCCATTCTCCAAAATATATCTCTACATTGAGATCACATCAAAACACTAATTCATACCTCTTAAATTATTGAATAGATAGATAATTTTGAAGGCCTTATTTTAAACTATTAAAGAAGCTATCTATTTTTCAATACTTATTGATAACAGAACCATAAAAATGTCACGTAATACTTATGTATTTTTTCTTCTAATCCACGATATATTCACGAGTATTTTTCTTCATCTCTATGAATTCATTATAAATATTTCTTAAATGATTTCAAGGGAAATACTTGTTATGAAAGTTTTTTAAATTCTTCCCACACTATATAATCCATTTCATCCTTCTTGGTGTTCTTTATCAACTCACACCATTGATATACTTATCCATGTAAATGATAAATTCTGATAATCACCTTCTCTATCTGAGAATAATACACATAGAAAATATCTTCTCAATTGGTTCAATCCACTATTTAGGAACAAGTGGATTGGCAGTTTCACTAAACATCGATTGCCACTCCCTCATAGAGGACTTAGTGGATACTTGATCCTCTAGGTGTGAAGCCAGATCCTACCCATGTTTAAGGATATTATTTTTAGCCTGGAAAAAATAATATACTTTAATATTTAAACTCCACCTCCCATAGAATTGGGGGTGTCATTCAAACAATCATTGCATTATCCCTCACACAAGTTGTTGGTTGGGTTTCTCCTATTTCACCCCATATCCTTAGATTGTAATGGTGGGAACAAAATGTACATCAAAAAGTCATGGATAATATATTTGTTAATTAAACTAACACTAAATTCATATCTTATAGGATCCATATGTTTATCTATTTATAAAAATATTCTTATAACACGTTTTTCCAATACATAGATTTATACTTCTAGTTTTAACTCATTTTTTCTAAACCTTTTTCCCAATTTAACTAAACCATAATATGATACTAAATATAGTGACCCAAATTTTTCTTACATTATTACTATGACATTTTTTTGATAAAAACGTAATAGAGATAAAAATACAGGATTAAAAAGTTTATTATCTTGGGAAAATTAGTCTAAAACATAATTTTTACATAATAAAACATAAACATTATTTAATTAGTTTTTGTTTATTATCTTGTTGTCCCTATAGTTCTCCTTAGTAAAATTTATCACTTGAGGATATACATAAATGAAAGGGTGATCTAAACTCTCAGTAAAATGATGAATAATGAACATGGATCAATATAACATGGGTGATCATAATCATCATTATCATGAAATAATCATAGTACCATAATCATCATATTGAATTGAACATGTGATAAAGGAATGGAATGTTCTGATTCATAAAAACGAAACATCATGTCATGGTGGTCAAATACCTCACATAGTTATGTAAAAATCTAGCAACATGTTCATGCATAACATATGTCCATAATCAGAACATTGCCTTCATCAAAAAAATATAATCATGTTCATGAATAATAAAAATTATCTTATTATATACATCACATTACCCAATGAATTTATTGGATATACAATTTCGGCCCCACCCATCATATTATAGTTTTTACATAATCATATGTGCCACATAGAATGTATAGAAATCATTTTGATAATATAAACCACTTAAAGAAATGAGTTTCATAATTATTTCATAATACATAATTATATGGATACACATGGGTTTCCAAAATGAATAAGGGAAAAAATATTTGGCATAATAATCATCATTCTTGAGTAAACAAGAAAGGACTCGACATGTGTAAAATATATGTTTTGAAAAGGAGGTCATCTTCTAAAATAATCATATTTGGATTAAACATGAAGGTGGATTCATGTATATACCAGAAATAATAGACTGGAATAATGAAATTTAATTTAATAAACATTAAATTAATTTCCATATAGAAGATGATTTGAAAGTGGAAAACCCAATGAATGGTAGTTAGGTTTGAGAATCCGCATACCATAATTCTCACATTATTTCCTCGCTATTGTTCCTCCTAATTTATCAACATATATTTATTAAATCATTTATCTTGAAATAGATTATTTAAATTTTGAACACTATTTATAAATTAATGTAAAGTTATTATATTTAATAATTTCCTTAGTTATTGGGTAGTTCTTTCCTCATCATGTTTTTCTTTATAGAATCTAGGTTTTCCTTGAATTCACTATTTTGTAACATGTAATATATAAATTTTTATAATTTATTATATAAGATTAAAATAAAATTAATTACATATTTATATATTATATATAATTCATAATATCCATACATGATTATGGTTATAATTTTACATGGTAATGTCTTTGTAAATGGATAACCAACCTTTGACGGGGACATTGTTCGGAGGGTGGGAAAAGGGAAGTTTGAAATTTATATATATCATAAATATCATAGGTCCAGTAGGTTAACATAATTAAAATAATTATAAATCACTATATAATTAATTTGATATGTTTTAGTGAAATAGGTGGTGAAAAGAAAAATGATTATAATATGAATAAATAAAAAATATTTTTTCAAAACATAATTAATCCTTGGGGTATCTTCTCTAGTATTCCACTAAAAATACCTTGATGTTTGGAGTTAGAATACTCTAGAAATCCCTAGTAATTATTATGGGGTATATTGGGAGGTTTTTATGTAGAGTATTGGATTTTTTAGGATAGGTAACAGTTGTTTTTTAAATGGGTAAGAGTGGGGTTATTTATACTTGAGAGGAGGGGTATTTTTATAATAAAATATTAATCAAAATAATATAAAAATTGTAAAACATGTAATAGTTAATTTTGACATTATATATAATATTTAAATATAATTTAATGGTTTTAATATATTAAATATATTTTATAATTATAATTCATTAGTTTAATAAAAATGAAAGTGGAATGAATGAAAAACTATTCATTTTAAGAATCACTTTTGACATTCGAATTTCAAAAATGATTTTTAGGTTCTCAATTTATGTTTATTTTATTTTAATGAAATATTTATGAAATTGATTATATCATGGAAGAACCTAATGTTTTATAAATTATTAGGCCATAACAATGTCTGGATTAATGGTATTTAATATAAACTAGTTATGTGGAAAAATTGTATTTGTACAATTCACTGAAAAATTGAAGTATTTCATAAAATTACTAAAAAATAAATAACCCTTGGACCATTATAATGTTTTGATTTCAAAAATTATATTCATAATATCAAAATAATTTTCTAAGATAGATATTTTTAATTTTTAATATAAAAAATATGGCTTTTACAAAATACATAAAAATACCGTTTATTAAAAATGTTCTTATATTTCATTTGAGTTTTTATAATAATGATATTTAATTTTTTGGAATAATAATATTAATATTTATATAAATTACTCATGATAAATATTATTTATATCAAAATTTATTATTTTGAAGTAAAATAATTATTCCAACATCCATGTTATTATCCCTAATAATCAAGTTATTATTCCTAGTGGTTAATTTATTATTCCAACAGTCACATTACCTACTATAAATAAATGTACATTCCTTCATTAATTATTAAAATAAATTCCTCCCAATGATCTATATTTTAATTTTCTATAATATATATTGGTTTTCTAACATTCTATTTATTTTCTATAGTGTTGATAATGGGGTCAATGACTTCAGTGGATTAGGGTAAAAAATATTTTCCTATTTTAGCATTTCCATTTTATATTTATTTCAAATTGTAGTATTTTGAGTTTTAATCAATTTCATTACTAATTAATGAAATTTTTTTAATGAAATAGTTATTTTTAATTCTTTATATGTATGATACTATATCGTATATTATATGACTCATTTATTTCCAACGAAAAATACAATTTATTTTATATTAGTTGTTAAACATTATATAGTAATAATTGATGATATCATAAGGATCATTATAGTTGTAATTATAAGTTATTACATACTAATATACCATACAATTTACATGATTTTTAATGATAAGTGTTATAATTTAATGAATTTTTCATGTGGTTTTTCATCAAGTAGATTGTTATATAAGACAGTCGGAGAGTGAACTCAGGCATATAACACATTAGTTTGATATGAAATTTACACAAGTGTTATAAAACATCATTAAATAAGAGATATGCTATGGGGAATCCTTGATTGCTACAATAATCCAAATCCATTGGATGGTAGTGGTATCCATGCTCGAACCAATCGTGAATCATCCTTATACCTAAAACCCTATAATCTTTATTCCTCTCATTAGAGGTGATAAAACACTATGATAGGAACTGTAATAATATCCATAAGAAATATGATTTAGTAATCAAGATTTTATATACTATGTATGAGTAATATATTTTATTCTATTGTTATCTTTATCATAAATGTTTAAATTTGTATGTAGTGAAACTTTTTTTAAAAGTTATGCATTTCTATTAGTTCATTCATTTTGATATTTATTTTTAAATTTTTTTCTTCATAGTTACTCTTTTCTATAGGATTAGATAACATAAAAAATTATAATAAGTATTATAAGTCACCAAAACATCCCATTAGTGGTATTATAGGAACCCATGTACTTTGATTTGTGGAATCATGAGTGAAATGAAGAAATATTTAATCATATTTCTTATTTTAAGGGAATCATAAAAACCAGTATTTTGAAATTATTTGTGTGTATTATATGATGGTACACCACATTATATATCATCATCCATGAGATTTTTAATTTCAAGAGAAATTGTACTGGTAGTAGCAGAAGCCTTTTGTTGATCATAAATTACGATATCATTGTATGTTATGAAGAAAAGAATTTTTTTTACAAATATCGTAACTCGTTATATAATAAAATACATCTCAAAAGATAATTAAACTTAAGGTATACCATAATTGATGATATTATTTTATATTATTGATTTCGATGCGATAAGAATCATAAGTGTAAGTTGTATTTTTATTTATAATAGAATTTTCTTTCATATAATATAATAGACAGTTCCAGAAGGGTTTATGAAATACCACCAACCAATTATAACCTATAATTTAGTCTGAATAAATGATTATGATTATATAGAGATATATTTTTCATTATATTCAATTATAAATTAAATTAAATAAATATAAATAGTTTATATGTAATGATCAAAAGTTATTTTAGGGGTAGTTATTAATTTATAATGATATTATAAAGTTTATTAATTATAAATTTTTATTTAAAAAATATGTATTTGTAAAACATATAATATCAAATATTCCTTAATATTGAATATTAATATTTTAAATTCCTTTTATAAAACTTATATGATGTACATTGTGATTAAAATACTTTTTTTATTTGGTTATCGTAAAGGGTAATTTATAGATTTAATAAATTAAACAATAATGGATAATTTCAAAGTGCTTATAGTAATATAATGAATTTATCATATCACATGATTTTAATAGTTCCAATTAAGGATATTTTTTTGTTATTATTTAAACTACATCAATAGTGTCATTGGTGATTGATTTAATCAAGCATAAAATAATATAAATTATTTTTTATTTATATTTTTGAAATAATTTACATTATATGAAGTACAAAATAATTTTTTTATAAGAATTATAATAAATTTAATGAAATTTATATATATTGAAAAATATGTAGAGTTAATATTATGATTCAAATATAAAGAGGTTTTATTCAAAATTATAGAATGTATATTATAAATAAATCTTAAATTGTAACAATTTTATTGTTAAACATTTATTTTTGAATTATTCAAAGATACTTATATCATATTTAAATATTTTACATGTTTATTTATTAAATGGTTATTACTTTTTTATTATTCATTATTATAAAACGTTTTTATATCTTGAACAAATCAATGATTTAGTTTAAATTTTTAAACATATTTTTATTAATAGCTAAGTTTTATATTACATGTTAGGAATTCAAAAATCAGATTTTGTTTCATTTACCTTATCCTTTATTTGTGATAGAATTTATTATCTTGAATATAAATTTTTAATATAGTTTATGCCTATTTGGTGTTCTAGTTATGATGTATTTGATTCTATCCATAGTAATATATCCTTGTGGATAGGGACATGGGGTCTAACTTCCTACTATACTAGAGGTTATGTTTCTTATATAAATGTGGGGGTGGGATATTATTGGATTTAAGATTAATCATGTAGAGATTTTAAATATTATATAACTCCAATAAATTTCTAATGAGTTCATATACCTTATGTATGAGATGTGATTGGATATTTGTACATGTTTTTGGCATCTTTTTTGACGAGTAACAAAAATTATAGAATGTATAAATATTTACACACCGATATGGTTTGAATATATTTATTTAGTGGATTGATTTTTATTCTAGACTAAACCATTAGAAGTTTGAATACATCTAGATAAAAAAATTATTTTATCAATAATCTCTTTTAATTTGATTGAGAACCTACATGAAATATCAATATAGAACCAGTATAATTCCAAATAATAAGAAAACCTGATAGTAGATCCAAAACATCAATCATCAAACCAGATAGGTTTTTACATACCAGGTTTCCCCTAGAATATATTTTTTATTGAAATAATATAATCGGAAACATTGTATTATCAAGGGATAGGTTCAGTGGTAATGAATTTTCAAATATGGTTCACGCAAGAAGAAGGATGGGTGGGTGGGAATCCAAACATTGGAGGAAGGATATAATAGAAAATACGAGATTTTTTGGTATCACAAATGAGTAATAAAAATTTATTAGCGTTCAGTACGTGAAGTAGATGCGTGTGGTGTTGGATTCATGATGTCATTATAGTGCATTGTCGCAAAATGAATCAACATGGGACTTATTTTTCCAAGGTGATTTGATGAAGGGGATATGTGATTTAATGCGATAAGGTAGGAATATATATGGAAATGGGGATTCAATGTAGGTGGTATTGAGTGTTGGTTTCTGGTATCCAGTCATTCTTGAATATAAGTGAGGGTACATCCTATGAACTTTTTGGTTTTGTTTCGGATTATTTCGGTTTTTAGGAACAACAAAATAGAAATAAAAACATACTAATCTATCTTTATTCAGGTTTGGGTGAAGGTGCTTATGGTAGATCATGGTGCTCTAATTAAGGGAGGGATGTAATAAGCAATTATATGAATGGAGATTCCTAGGAATCCCATTATTTTGAAGGTGTTTGATTTAATTAGGTTATATGGGTTAAATGGAAGAATCCTAATATGGTGAAGAAACTAAATCTTGATGGAACATGTATTTATATGTAGGTAAGAGGTGGTGTTCTGGTGAGAGGCAATACGGGTTCAGTTATTCTCGAATTTAGTTCCTTTTATGGACTTGGTAATTCTATTAGAGTCAATTAAATATTAATGTTCATGGGACATAAGTCATACATGCTTCACAATATTCAAATTGTTGAATTATAATCATTTTAAACTATTTTTGATTTGTTCTTTCATGGGAATGATAACTCTCCATGGGTATTGTCTTAGTTTTTTTGGAAATACATATTTTTTTAAACTATGGTATTCATGTTGTTCATAAGTGGAGGGAATAAAATTGTTTGGATATTATTTTTTTCTATTAAATATAGTCTTTGAGAGAACACAATTTCATAAAAAAGTTTGGGGTATTTACCTAATAATTATAATCTCATTATTAGGGTTGATTCCCTTTTTCGTCGTCATTTTTTACCTAGGAGTAGGAGTATATTTTTTATTCATTTATATTTCATAATTAATAAAATATTTATTTATATTTATTTATCATTAAACAAAAATTTGATATCTATCCACTATAAAAAGAATTTTAGTGTAATTATTTTCTAAAACTTGTTACTTAAAAATAGTTTTTAATTAGAATACTTTCTATATATTTAAGAAACACCTTATTATTTAACCTGGAGTTGATTCAGTTCAACAATTGAATCTATAATATTATAACTACCGTATAATGTTCCTCTTAAGGTTTCAAGGGAATAAATATTCAAAAATACCAATGTAATTTTTTCTCTACTAATATTCTCTATATGATTAAGTGTGATAGTGATTTTGTAAGATTATAGGTTTCATTAAGGCTAAATTTTTTAAGGAATTCATCCTATTATAATATATAGAAATGTTATAATAACATAAATTAGTTCAATAATTGTTTTCCAAATATTATAATGTGTATAGAATACAGGAATTAGGCATTTTATTTCTGAATTTGGTTGTTGTATAGAAATCACTATTGGGTAGAAGTTCAAACAGTAATAATAAAGGTTTTGATGGAAAATACAATAATTTTTCTTTGTGTGGCCTATCAAATTCAATAAAAAATAAATTTATCATTAGTATTAAGTATTTATTCTATCAGATGGTATTATCCAGGATGCCTCAATGGTTTTTTTAAACTCTATGGAATATCTATTTCAGGTATCACTATTATAGAAATCAATTCTATGATGTCAAGGTTATAAAATAATTAATGTACACATTACAAGCATTGTAAATATATATTATTTCAAAATAAAGTGATGGATAAATATATATTCTTATTTAAATTTAAATGACTAACAAATGTTTTTGTAAATTATGTATTTAAATGGTATGGAATACATCAAACCATTATAGATCTTATAAATATGTGTATCATTATCTAATTTTTGTTATGTGGTAACGGATGTTGTTCTTTAACAAAGTATTCTTATAAAAAATATTCCATGATTGATTTTGTACATATGGTTTATTATTAATTGTATTTTATTATATGATTCAAATAGGATACATGGATAAAAAACTTTTCTCCATGATAAATAATTTATCTCATTTTTTAAAATATAAGAAAAATTGTGCCTAACAACCATCAATATAATATTACAATAATATCTTAGTTTCTATGGAAAATGTTCCATAAACATTGAATACCATATATAATATGGAATAAATATTTTATTTGATAAATATTCTTATTATAACGAAATATGAGTTATTTCCTAAAAACAAAGGATTTTAAATTTCTTATCATGGTATTCTAGATTGAATATTTTGTTTAAAATCCAAGGGGAAGTTTATTTAAACATTAAAATTTTCAAGATATCTTCTAAAGGATTATACTACTCATTCTAATTACTAATTAAAATCCTAAATAATTTTGGATATGTAATGATAAGGTAAAAATGTAATTGATATATTTAGATACCATAAAAAAAGGAATATAAATATTTTATAAAGGATTATTGCAGTTAATATACCAAGTGAATTTCATATTATTCAAAAAAAAATTAGGAAAAAAAGTATTTGACAATGGATACAGTTATATAATTACTATAATATTTCAAGTGAAAAATTTAATGGAAATAATGTATCTTTGAAAATTAAATATTTATAAATGTATTAAGAATTTTTAGTGAAGGATTTGTAATATGTTTAAAGATCTGACCATTAGTATTATGATTCCTTAATAAAAAAATTGAAAAAAATACTTTCTTAATCTATATGAATCGCTAAATAGGTTATAGGGAGGTTTTATCATTAGTTCACATAGAGATGTGGTGGGAATTGAATATTGATTTAATGAGTTAAAATCCTCATAAAGTCTAGAAAACATATAGATAATCGGGAAGTATATCATATATAATATGGTGTACAGGAACATGTATATGTTTTTTACTACATATTATTAAAATGGTTTTATTAATATATAAGTTATGATATAAATTTAAATCTCTATTTTATTAATGTTTTATATTTGATTTGTATATGTTTATATTTGATATAATTTTCAAGTAATATAATGATTATCTGAATCATAATGTATGATTTTGAATTATAAATAATTAATATACATCATGGAGTTTTATCGGTTGGATTGAAATGTTAATGTCATCATAAATAAGATTATTGTATGAGTTATAGAATATTTTGAGGATGTAAATAATAATTTTCACTGGATGACCCTCTATATGTAACATGTGGTGTTTCATACACTATATATTTGGTATATTAGGGATATATAAATACAATTTAGTTCCCATTACCTTAGTTTATATAAATATATTGCATTAAAACTTTCATACATTGATACATTTCCTATGGATATTGATCTTGCTTAGCTAATAAATGGATAATTAGTTACATTGTAGATGGTATCATTGATTGAAACTCAAAAAAGATGGCACTTTTCCTCTTTTATAAAGAGTAAAAAAGGTGTAACCTTAATTGAGACATACTGAGGAGTGTGTTTCCATATCTATATAGTACATATGTTGTGATTATCTATTGGGGCTAGGGTCATCTCACGTACTTATCCATAAAGGTGAATGACATGTGATTTATTAATCGAACAAGCCAGTGTATACTAAAAGTGTATTGAATATAAAATTTGGATATATGGTATTGATATAATTTGTATCCCATGGTAATTCAATGTCTTGTAGAAATTTAATGTATAGTGAAAATGCTAATATGGGATGTGATAGGTGAAAAAAGGTATAGAGATAAATGTGATTGTTGCAGATCAAACCTAATTTCTTTGTACCGTGAATAGGATTGTTGATTTTCTAAAGGAAACATATTGCTTAAATTTTTTAATGAGATTATTTATATTTGTTTTAAGAACTATAAAGTGTCCTGGGGACAAACATTCTATTAGACCAAATTGGGAATACATATCAGACAAAGAACTTCTCGAAAAATTATTTAGAGTCAATCCAAATATTTTTTTGTGGGTATTCACAAAAAATTTAATATGATTTGATATAATGTGAAACATAATAATAACATTCCAAAACTCTTTTTTAATTTTTAAATAATAGTTTTTTATTATTTATCAATTTATTATATACAATACAGTATATAGTTAAACTGAACAATGTCTTTTAGGACTGGCTATATGCGGAAGATTGAAAATTATATTCCATAAATTTTATTGTTTATATGATAAATATTACATAAAATTTTAACAAATGATATAGTGATTTAATAATGAATAATTTATTAGATGTATATAAACTCGATATACTATGATTAAGCATATCATATAATATGATTTTATTTATATCAAAGGACAAAAATTGTGAATTCATGTCACTACCTCATCAAACCATATAATATGATTGGATGGTATTATAAGAATAAATATGGGTTTAATCATAAGTTATCAAAAATAATATATCCAACAATGTAAAGGATACTTAATGATAACTATTAATTCTTAATGAATCACTGAATAGGTCTATTATCATGTCGATCGCTACATATGATTGAATGATTAGGGAGTAAACTCGTGTATCTGATTAAAGAGTTATATATATATTTAAATCAAGACTTATAATTAATTATTTAACAAAATATGTAATGATGCTAACCATTGAAAATATATAAATCCACTAGTATATAATGGAATCTGTATGAATGCTTGAAACGACGGTGAAACTCGCTATACCCAAAGCTCCCTACACTTCTGTGTTTGTGATCTAGGTGATAACACAATATGATAATAAGTTGAATCTCATCTATATGATGGCTAATTAAATAATTTCCCAGGGTTAGACTATGGAGGAGGGATATATTTCCTAGTATTTGGATATTCATCATGCTTGGATGAAGATGTATATTGCATAAGATTTGATGAATTGGTATACTTTTCTATAGGTTCTTCATTTCAAGAACTAAATTTTTTTGTTTGATAATGATAGATCATACATTTATATTGAATTATTCCACTACATTGATCGTGATATGATACAAAAATCCCCTTTGGGGTATCAGGTCCATATTCATCATTAAATTAATTTTTCTTATATGGATTCCATATAGAACATGTGTATCGTAATATACTTAAGTCCATATATTAATGTATGTTATTCTGTGGCTGATCGTCATCCATTACAAAACTTGTAAGGTTTTACTTTTCATCATTTTCGAGTATAACTAGATTTTATAATAATTTATGATATATAAGAATGAAAATATTTTTTCGACGTTGAATCATGACCCGTATATTGAAAAACGAAATTTCATTTATGAATAAATAAATAATTTATTATGTCATAAAAACATAGAGATCATTGTCTATTTTATTCCATTGTAAAATATATTTGGTTGTATTTAAAAAAATCAGCTTAATTATTTATAATTTAACAATTTTATAATTACCATTATGATTATTATATGATAAGGGTTATGAAAAATTCTAACTGACACATATAGAAGAATAGACACCCACAACAAGTACGATTGTACCGTAAAAATCACCATTATCATAACTTCCAAGGGAGAGTGTGTCACTGGGATTTTCAATTGACCAATCCCAAAAATTTTTTAAATATATAACAAATGAATTAATTTATGGTATAAGTTCAAGGTTATTTATATCATGTCAAAAACCATGTTTATCTAACCACCCCATTAAAGTAAAGTCATCATATGTCTTACCCTTATAGAATGTGCTAGTGTAATAAGGGGTTATGAATCATGAACACATTAGTATGAATCATTATATTTTATTTGTATTAAATTAATTATATTTTATCACTTTTCATTGTCAATTATTTTATAAAATTTAATATGAGTTAATGAAAATTAGATTTTCCAAAGAAGAAACAAAAATTTTATTTTAGGAAAATATATAGTTTTGACACTTCTTTTATAAATTTAATAATTATTTAATAAATACTACATTCATATAATATTATTAGAAGTTATTATTTATTTATATACATATGATAATATAATTACATGAAGTTAAATTTAATATTTATATGGGTAAAAACTATTATTTTTGTAAAAACCAGTATTTTCAATAAATGAGGATTTGGATTTAAAAGTTTAAATTATAATATTTGACTAATTTTTTAACAATATAAATATTATTTTTAAATTTAGAATTTCAAAATTACCAAATGCCACTTTTTTCATATTTTTCTGAGATTATCCATTTTTTGGGTACAAATTAAATACAGTATACATATATTGTATGTTTTATGACATCATAATATCCCAAAATAAATTTAATAAATACCATAATGGTAATAAAAATTAAAAATAGATTTCATGTTTAAAATAATATATTTTTCATGTTATTTGATTAATTAAATAAACCCATAATGAATCCTCCAAAACCTATATTATATTATTAATTTTCAAATTCAATAACATGATTGACTTCAACATCAACAATATTATTATTTTAATACTTTAAATTAATGTACCTTTAAAATATTTTAAAATTCACCGCTTTGGTAGAAATCATTGATAAACCCCATGTTAATTTTTATGGTTTTCATAATTTTATTATATAGATTCCAAAACCAAATTTTAGAAATTAATAAAGAATTTCCCTCTATCTTTCAATAAATACCTTCACAAAATCTCACTCCTCTTCAGTAAAACAACTTTGAGAATTAATTTACTCTATATATTTCTCTCTTAATACCATCCAAGGTGTTCCCAATCTCTTAATAATCTCTTTTCAAGATTTTAGAAACACCCTCTTAAGTTAATGTATTCTTTCCTCTTCCTTTTAAATTATGTACATTTTTATAATAAGCCATTTTATTTTCAATTTTTCAAATTGTAATTTGTTTCTAAACATACATTTAATGTAATTATGAGTCTAATGTAATTATATACCACCTTTCTGCCTCATTAAATCCTTTTTTGATCCATTATATTCACACATTATGTTGCCAAAATTTTCTCATGATTGTCCATGCCATACTTTTGGGGTGTGAATACTAGTTCCCCATTTAAAATCAAAGGTATTCACCAAGATTTAACCACAAATAATTAAATTTGGAACCCCATTTCTTTAACACATACTCCTTAATTGTGGTATAAATATTGAGGAAAGATATCCCTATATTATATGATCTATATGAAACATAAATGTAGGAACATGATATGAATGTGGTTGTTTTCCCAAAAATTATAAATCCCTCTAATGAATTGGATAATTTTTTATCTCATTATATACCACATGTAGATCATGGGAGGATATCCTAGGAACATTATGGTATTATGTATCTTTGGATAGCCTTGAAGTGTTCTTATGATGTCATGTTTTATGTTGTTTTGTCATTCCTATGTTGAAATGATGTTATCATCCTATATCATTCATTGATTTTTATGTTTAATATTATCAAAACAATTATGTCACCTTGACATTCCTCTCACGCACATGTATTGTTTTCATTATTTCATTTTTTTTATTATTCCCTTACTGGGATTTATAACTCAACTTTTTTTTATGTATATCCTCACGTTATCCAATGAAGTACTAGAATATCAAAGGAATATACTAGAATTTTAGGGAATTTTTAAATAATGTTAGAACACCCATGTTTGAAGTTACTATTATAAGAATTTAATTACCCAAAGACATTTGGAATTTTAATATTTTGGGAATTTATTAATTGTATATTTATGTTATACAAACTGAATAATTGTTTCTTGAATATATTGGTTTTCATAGTTGGTATCGGAGAAATTGCATGAAAATGTTTGAGATTAAAATTAGAAAACATTAGTTAAATACACAAGGATAATAAAAATTATTAAAACCACCATAAATATAAGAAATTATAGACTATGTGGTTTCTATGAAAAAAAATATCTATATGGATACTACAGTTGGGTGTGGATCTAACATAATTATACTTAGGGGTAATAATCATAAAACGGGCACACTGCGTATTAACAAACTCATTACCAGGAGTATTATAACGAGTCTTGTTTCATACCATGTTTTAAAATCATTGGTAATATGGTTTTGTATATTCATAATCTCTATATCAAACATTAGAAAGGAAAAAAATCCAATGAAATTTTATGTTAGAAAATGATCGTTGGATACTATAAATTGAAACCTAAAAATTAATAGGTTATGGAATATATAAAATTTATGGTTTATCCCTTCAATATTCATAATTTACCTTATATATTATTAATATTCCTAAAATTACAATACATAATTCTTCATTTATTTGAGATAATGGATGGAAATAGTAGGAATTGGGTCAACAGCCTATGTAATGGGAAATATAATGACTACCAAAATGAGATACTCTACCAAATGTATGTAGGATTTAATAACTTCAATAAAATAGTATCAAAATTTACTCTCGATTTATATATAAACATCAATAAGAGGTATACCCCACATATCCCTAAGAAATAGAAAGTTATAATTGAGACTGTTATGAGGTAAAATTCTCTAACATTCAGTGGATCTTCTAATCCATGAATCACAGAATAATGGACCAAATCCATTAAAAATATACTCTCAATCCTTCAATTTTTTGATCAAGAGAATTGCATTATAGATTTTTATCAGAAGGAGGTAAAATCTTCCAATGGTAGATTTTGGTCAAAAATATATAGCACGTGGAGGAGATATAAGTGATAGAGTGGAATGATTTTTGGAATATGTTTTTTTAAAAAAATATTTTCCTCACACAATCCATCATAAAATAGAGATGTATTTCCATAGCCTCGAGAAATGGGACGATGAACACATAAGTTAATATGTGGTGAACATGGAAAAAATTACATCATAAGCCTCTTAATATTACATTGACCCCTAAAGTAAATCAGAGCACTTATTTGGTGGGATAAGTATTAGTCTATCAAAATATTTAGTGGTTAGATTAATTTATAGCAATGAGTAAATTCTATAGTGTGACATAAAATTTGAAATGGAAGTTAGTGAATATCAAGGGGCTCACATTTATTGAGATATAATGTGAATATTAGATTCTAATTCTAAAGGAGTGATAGAGATATATCAGGGTGAAAAAAGGTATAACATCACAATTTTCGAAAGTGTGGGAAGAATAATCCAAGAAATTTCTTAAAATAGAAAAGAACTAATTTAGGTTTGAGAAAGAAGGGTGCCAAGAATGTAAATTATGGTGAGAGAAACCCCCCAATATTATGGAAGAAATTAATCATCTAGAAAACCCACAACCTATTGTCCAATGTTTCAACTATAAGGAGTATAGAAACAATGAAAATAAATGAATTGAGATAAGGTTTGTCAATGATAACCAAAAAACTTCCACGGAATTCAGATCAAGCGATGTCATATACCATCACACATAGTAAGGGGGTCCTAAAAATATTTTGCTGACAGGTATTATAATTATTAATTCGTGAATAGTAAATGTTAAATTTTATTGAAGATCTAAAAATAATTTCATATTAAGAAATTTCAAAACAACTATTCATACACAACCTCAAATTATAGCAGTTGAGATATTAGTTAAAACATAAAATGTATAACTTCTAACATCTGAGCATATAACTTCTCCCACATCTATGTTTTTGGGTCGATAATCTAAGTGAACAGTGATATACACTCTTTATTTTAATCTACTATATCAACTAAACCTGGGTGTATCTAAGCTTATGTGTCACCTCCTCAGACCACCATGTCACCATCTACTGTGTTTCCAATAACAATTTACCCCTTGGCTTTCGACTCCCGCAACCGTATTTCCCCTCCCGTTTCGACTCCCACAGAGAATTACAACGACCCATATTCAACGTTAGGGTTACATTCATCCATCTTATTCCTCCCTCATCAATCTCCATCTTCTGGGCCTCCACCTTTTCTTCATCTCCCTACTCTGAATCATGCTCTTCTACCTCCGTCTTCTTCAACTCCTATTGCTCCACCTCTGAAACATTTTCCTCTGGATTATCATCATCCATCTAAGATACCTATGGATATTATGCCTCCGGCTTCCTCACCTCCACCTGATCCATATCCTCCAGCTTATTTCCTCCAAAATCAATTGCATTTCCTCTAATCCTAGGGTTCCTGCGTCCATCAAAAACATTTATCCTCCCTCTATATTCGCAAACCAAATCTTTAAGATGCGTGACCTCCACTATTCTCTCTAATCTGGGGTTTCAATATGAGATTATTATATCACAAGATTAATCGCAAACTTCCTCACATTTGGATCCCACTGATTCTTTCTCCTCCAGAAAACCTCCGGTTGATATTTCTCAGCAAGGGATCCAGCTATCTACTACTCCTCTGACAAACGACCGCCCGTTCACCCTCTCATATGTTTCCCACTACCTACTAGTGGGAGATCCTCTCCATTTGACTAATTCCATCATAATTATCTTGTATTAGAAGGATGGTGTCGACATATGCAAGTCTACTCCAAACGATTCAACACAACAACTGAAGATTTCACAAAACATCAGTCCATTACTTGGAGATAGCTTCGACTCGCAAATAAGGTCACCTGTATTTTTGGTAACCGTATTTTTTATGTTGTAGTAACCTAGACTCACTATAAAACCACGTCAAGATACTGATTAATTTTTTCTGTAAATACTGATAAATGTTATATTATGTTTAGCTAGACCCACATCCCACAACCATTACATGACTTCCTTCCCCCATGAGCATCTACATTGGTTATCTATTTTAGGTATAACTTCTTTAACCATACGTACTGGCCTCCAAGTTATAGATTCAAGGCGGTCTTCTACACTTGTGGAAGCTTCATTTTTCTTCACCATTACACCTACATATTCATTCATGAATAATGAATAGGTATTTAAATTTTCATTTACTCTTGCTTCAATAGATATGTGTTCTTTATATTTTACGAAATTCGAAACAATTTACCTAAATTTTGTACAATATATCCCATGTTCTGATTTAGTAGAAAAATCTAAACAACTATAAGTTATTTAGATTGAATATCTACCAAAATTGGCATCAGTCTCTTGCACCACATCATATAGTAAACCACCGATAAATGTAATTTATTTTTCACAATACCTAAATTTCTATTTTATTATCTTTCAATATTTATCTACTGCTCAATGAAATTACAAAAAAATGTTACATTACATGGTTAGTGAGTTATCATTTTTCTTCCCAATATATAGTTTATTCTTTGTGCCAAGACATATACATAGTATGGTTTCCTTTAAAACTGTGTCAATTCAACAAAAAGAAAACCAATACAAAGACGAAATCACCGTCAACATCTAGAGGTGCAAGGTTTATAGAGATGACTACATATGAGAGAAAGGAAAAAGGTTGTGAGTAATAAATTATGATTACATTAAATTAGTCTACCATTTTTAAATCTTCTAATAAATTTGTTTAATATTTTTATATAACAAAAGGTTCTACATGTACATTAAATTCTATTATGTACTATACTCACCAGTGTTCTACTACAACATCTGATGCACAATAAAAAATTGAATAATCGAAAGAGGACGACCCATACCATTGTCACCATTATCTATGATATTTCTGTTGAATTTCAATTTACCAGTACATTCAATTATATTTATTAATTTTCATCGAACTACAACTAATTAATTAAATTACTCTACTATTTAAATGACAGTGCCTCATTAATGTGCAACTTCATCAATAATATATGTTAGAATAACATATCCTCAATAGGTATGTTATCAAATTATCCTTCAACACCTATCCTTTTTGTTCATCTTTGATTCTTTTCAGGTTATCAAAAGGTAATTACACATTCATACTAGATTTTCCTATTCAAATACTCCCAGTACACATGTTTGATCTTCTCAACCATTATTTATTAATCATTAATTATTATCAAGGATTACATTTGATTCATCAAAGTAAATAACTGTAATTGGTAGAATTTATATTGTCTACACTCTCATCATAATACTGGGAACAGGTTCAATTATACTGGTATTTGTGATTCATTTTTTCTCTGATGTAAACATACAGTTAGTTTTTCCTTTGTATGGTTTGTGCTATCATTCTTCTATTAATTTCAATAGATGTTTTCACATCAAAGAAGATGTATTTTCTAGGAAAAGTGTAAGTTCTGATCAAGTTGGTACCCATTTGTGATGGTACTGTAACAAATATATTCATTTTACTATTTTTTATGGAAAAATTCATACTGTATTTTTTTTATATGTTTATTTTCTGATGATGGTTTACTTGTTTTTTTCCATACTATGGTTTTTATTAAATATTTCATAATATCTATATCCAATTGTAAAACTCTGCTAAACATATGGCCTCCCTATGTACTTCGTTGTGTCAAACATGACATACCCAGCTATAATCTCATTAAAATAAATCATCAACTGATGATATTATCATTTTTTAGAGTTCTTATTTATCAATTGATTATTTTACAGAATATAAAAATGATCTAGGTTTTACATAATGAAATGTAGGATAGAATTGTCGAGGTTAAACATGTAACCCACAAAAAAACATTACGGGGGATCAACTGGAATGTTATGGTTAGTTGGGAAACATCCATGACTATATGTTAAGACTTTCCATGTCTTTCATAAAAAAATTATTGGAATTCTCAACATATTCCCATCAATACTTCAAACTATTTTTCAATAAAAATATGTTTAATCCTCTTTTATGGTGCTTTAATTTCCCATCTCCCTATTGTTATATCCTTCTCATTTTTATTTAGGTTTTCACCCTTCACCTCCATATTTTTTAGACTGGTTTCCTTCTATAAAATCAACAATGTGCTTCTTAGAGATACAATTGATAGAATTTTTTTTATCATGTCCACATACCTTGAATATAAGTGGTTTTTATTATGTTTTTTAATATCCGATTGAATGATTTTATGTACTATATTTTCCTTTTATTTTTAAGTTTCTATCATATATATGTAAAAAGAATTTATGACATTTAACTATAGGAAAATTTTAAACAATGTGGTGTTATTTTATTATTGGTATGCATATAGTATGATTATATGTGTTTTTTATATAGAGTGATTTTATATGACGTGTTAGCTGAAAAAACACAAGAAGTCATATTAATATTTTAATATATCACAATCTGAAGTATCGGCTGAAAAAAATACCCTATGTGAGGTATCTAATTGGTTTACTTTTCTCACAATCATTTGAAAAATTATTCACATTGTGAAAAAAATACTATTTTAGTTTTACTAGTTTAATATGTCACAATTTGAATTACTGCCCATACATTCCTTCACACATTTGTTGTTTCTTTCAGTAGGGATTCTCTCAAACCAAAAGTAGATGAATAGTGAGATCAATAAAAACAACATATGCTCAGAGATTATCATTATGGAAGTTCCATATAAATATTTACGTGGAAGCTGGAAACCACAATCTTGTCTGTATGTAAAATATCCACTCAATATGAGGTTCCTTTCACAGGCTTATTTAGGATTTTTAAACCACTCAATTTTAACCAACACACTATCATTTATGTCTATTATTATAGTATAGTGGGTTTATTAGAATTTCTACATTACATTTTTTATTCTCTTTAAAAGCATATTCTGTTTGAGAAAAACTCAACCTTATAGTCTGAAATAAAGCCTTTTCTGTACACATTTTGTTATGTTAACATTCTTCCTAACTATCAATTTTTTTGGATTGGTTGTACAGTTATTTCATAATTTTCCATACATAGTGTTTCAAAATATTTCATATGAATAATTATATCCATATTTTATATAAAAAACTATTCCTAGAATGTAAATATTTTATACAAATCACATTCAAAGATTTGAACTTTTATGAGTTTTTTCCACATGATTTTCTCTTTGTTCCCTAACAATCCACTAATCCGGATCTGGCCTAATCACAATGATCTTCACATATGCTATACCAAAAAAATCATTTAAAACATCCACATTTTAATAAAATCTCATTCATAGATTCTAAATCTATGTATTTTCTCCCAGGATAATATCTCTTCATCTTCAAATAGGCCTCTCATGGGAATATGGTGTAACCCCATTGATTTTCATAGATGTCATATCAAAAAATTAATCCTAAAACAACCATACTTATCTTTAATCTCTTTCAGCTTTGTGACCTAATGCCTTTTTTTGCAGCTAGGAAGGCCCCATATTCCATTACGAATAGGGAGATGAGAAGGAAGGAAAAGCAGAGCAGAAGTGGTGAATCAATCATCAAGGAGGTCCCCATACACAACTCAAAATAGCGAGAAGGTATGGAAGGAAGAGAAGAACATAAGTGGTGGAGGAATTCCTTCTGGACCATAATGTGAGCATCTCCGTTCAAAATATGTTTGGATTCATGGGAATCGATGCCCCTAGAGTCATCACATTTCAAGGTAATATTATATACCATAATATTCATCCTCATAAAACCATGGAAAATTCACATTTGGCATGATCATTTGTGAGATCATGCTACTACGTGGATTCAATTGGGGCAGGGGATCACTGCATGGCGAGGAATTTATTGACATTTCAGGTTGGGGTTTTAGAGTTGTAGCATTTTCTATCTCTCTTCCTCCTTGCATGGGAATGAACATAGTATATTTTATTAAGAGAGTTATTTTAATATAGTCAATATTAATGCATAGTTTCATTCATGCATTCAATGTCATAGGGTTTAATATAAATGGATTTTTGTGATATGCACATCATCATGGAATTGAAAATCATATGGGGATTTCATGATCAGTGGATCATTTTCTTTTCTCTTAGTAATTATTTTCTTTTACTTGTATTATATAACACTTGTGATCCATGTTTTTGAAAACTGGATCATGTACTATGTGGATGTTTTTCATATGACATTTGGTTTTTTTTATATCCTTGGAATATGTATTTTATACATAAATTTTTTTCATGTAATTTAAAGGTGTCTATATTTTATCTACTCCTATTTTATTTTTATTCACCAATACTTTGTTATTAAAAAAATTCATCATTAGTATTTCTTATTAACTTTTTCAAATAACATTCTATTATTAAATAAAAAACATTAATTCAATATGTTGTGCATATGCACAAGTGAGTACTTGTTTAATGAAATTCTATGTATGGATCGGATTTCTATATACATAGAAAATATAAATTGTACTGAGATATAAGTCACCCCGTGTATCATGAATCACTTTCTATTTCTATAAATGTGCGAGGAAGAGGATGAACCTCCTATGGATTCATATTTTTAATCATAGATATTATTGCCTTAGGAGAACTTATATCCAGATCAAATGATTGAGACTAAGGAAAATATCATCTTTCATGACATTCCCATTACAAAGGAATATGTTTATGTGATTCTTGAAAAAATTGGTCTTCCTCAAGGCTTTGCCGATGAGTTATCAATCTCGATTATAAACATATCTTTTATAATATACAATAATCTTAATAAAATGGCCACTGTTGAACATTAAAATCTAAAGTAAAAACTATAATAGAATATAGTTAAATGGATTATATGACCAAGGGCGTTACCATTGGGATCAATGGTCATTTTCATCAACAAAAAAGATTTTTTAATGAACCTCTACATTGATTTCCATGAGAATAATTTTATCATGATAAAAAAAATGAATGGCATGTCCCAGATTGGTTACTCATTCGTTCAATTATGAGAAGATGAGTACTTCTCTAAGGTGTATCTTTGGTGGAGATATTTTCATGTAAAGGTAAAGATAGAGGATATCCCCAAGAAAAATTTTCATACAATATATAGTAACTATGACACCATTGGGACAGCATTTGGACTCACTACAGCTCCAGTTATCTTCATTAACATAATGAATAGTCACTTTAAGGATTTCCACAAATAAACTATGGCAGTCATTATAGATGAAAATATTATCTACTCTAAAATCAAGTATCAATGTGAGAATCATTTTAATGATATAATAAACACCATGGGAAATGTAAAGATACATGAAAAGTTTAGAAAATGATATTTTTGGATGAAGAAAAATTTGTGGGGTATGTTATCACCAAAAAATGGATATCAATAGATCCTTTAAAACAATGTTAATGAAATTATGGCACATACCAACATATATGATGATGATATGTGGTTTCCATGGATTATATGGGTACTATGGAAGGTTTGTGACAAAATTATCATGGTTTTCACGCCTTCTAAATAAGAAAAATTAAATGGTATTGATATTTATCCAGACTGATGACAGTGAGGTTGTTGTTAAAAATTTAAATATTTAAATTAGAGTCTAATCAATGCACTTTTTCTATCATTACCTATTGGCGGGGAGTGATTTGTGGTATACAGTGATGCATCTAAAAAAGTATTGGGTTGCGTACTTTTGAAATATGAAATATGGATAACATAATCTTCCCAAAAATTAAATATACATTGGTATAACTACCTAGTTCATCATTAGGTATTGTTTTCATTGATCCCCATGTTGAAGATTTTATTATATTATCTCTATTTAGAGAATTTTGGATTATATATCGATCATAAAATCCCCAAGTTTATATTCAACGAAAAAGATCTAAATATGTAATAATGAATTTGGTTAGTGATGATCAATGATTATGATTTTTAATTATATTACCCTCCTATTAAATAAAACATTATGATATATTCTCAGAGTAGAAAGGATCCCACAACCCTATCTTAGATGAGGATATAAACTGATCCAATCTTCTTTTAAAATTGAAATGATGTACATATGAATAATAAAAAGATCTCCAACCTAATTTTATCAAATAATTTCTCAACCATATATTATTTAGAGGGTCATTGGGGACCAAAAATATGATGTGGAGCTATAGATAATGGTAGTGAATATTTTGAAGATCAACTTTACTTAATATGGAGATGTAATTTTTAAAACACGGTTATATGTCCCATAAAAAAAGAAATGATGAGGGGATTTCTAGATGATGTGAATAGATCAAACATCTATATTAATCTTGGAATAAATAATATGTATATATATATAGAAAAAAACATTGGTGATAACATTATGATGGAGAATAAATGATTTGATTCTTTATACTTGGTATACAAATAGGACAATGTTGAACTAATATAAGATCATGAACTTTTCTAGAGATGAATATGGATTGTTTGTAGGTACTATATTTCATAGTGTTGTGTATGATTATTTTTGGTTTTAACATGGGATTATTTTTTGTTATTATTTTTGAAATTTAGAAGAAAGAGGGATGTTCATGGTTGGCTCACGGTTTTCCTTTACTGTGCACCCTGGCCCCAAAAACCTTCCAAACCTGGATAGAGGTGTTCTTCATGGATGGAACATGATTCACCAAATTGTTCACCCTAAATGGAGAAAATTTTCACCCCATACAAGATGAACATAATTAATGTTCATGGTTAGAGGAAACTATGTGCCCCGAGTAGCAACCAATGCATAAGAGATTTTAATCCCCACAAAATTATTAAAAGGATTCCCAAACACTCATCTAATACATCGAAATTCCATAAATTGACCCATAATCATCTTGTATCAATTCCAAAGCCTTCGAAAGGGATTCCAATTCATAAAAACCATTTTTCATGGTGGTTTGAATCCCAAATTCAAAATTTTTACCCCTGGTAAGAGGATCTCACCCAATTTGTTTTCCCATTCTTCCCACATTCATTTATATTTAACTAAAGGGTTATTCATTCAATTTTTATTATATAAACATCTCATTTTTGGGTCATGATGTTGGATTTTATATCTCTATATAGATATAATATATCTTGATTTTTCCGATCCTGATTTTGGTTTTAGGTATGCACCATATTCTATGTCATTACTCCGCCAAAATTAAGGATTTCGTTTAGATGATCACTCATCAAAGAGTCATAGTGGGTTGTCTATTTTTTAAATAAAATAGTCTTGATATCTATTTTTTATTTGATTGTAGAATTTCAAATGATTTTTTAGAAATCAGAATTCTAAAATTGAATTAATTAATGTGGTAAATTAAATAGTTGAGGAATTGGGGATTTGATTGAATAATGGAATAGTGGAATTTAGATTATTAATGGAAGAATTTATTTTTGTAGTATTGAATTACAGAATTGGGGATAATTCATTTAGATTTAATTATCATAATTTTTAATTCTAAATTAGGAATAATTAATTTTTGAATTAATTATTGGAATATTGATATTTTTCAATAAGAATCATTAATTAATCAATTATTTATGTGAATATTTCTGATTTCTTATTTGATTAATTATTTTGTGGATTAATTAATAGAATTTTGGAAGATTAATTAATTGGTTAATTATTAAAATGGATTTATTTTATGGACTAATGGTTGAATTAATAATATTGTTGACATGGTTAATAAATTATTGAATGAATTAATTTATTTGATGGGTCCAATAAATTGTTGAATTAATTTATGGAAATTTCATGAAAAATTAATTGTGTAATTTATTAAGGGAGTTTATATTATTAATTATTTGTTGAATTGGTGAATTGAGTTCTTGGATTAATTAATTGTTGAATTAATTAATATGATATGTTATACAAGTGATATATGTGATAAAATTGATATATGTGATACATGTGATGTATGTGACACGTGTGATATATGTGATTGATTGAGAAATTGGGGGGTGTGACATGGATCGATGGTCAAAATACCAATAGAGTCCAAAAAACGACATACTAGGACCCAAGGCATTCAAATTGTATGGTACATAGACCTATTATCCAAATACCCAGGATTTGTGTGATAGGGACTGATGTGAAAAATTCCCATAATGTGTGGGACTGGTATTGATAATCCAAATACTCACAGGGCACTAGATATTGTGATCTAAACCCAATATAGTTTCATTATAATATGAGTATAATTAGTCATATAATGAATTGAAATGAAATGGATAATGAAACCCCATTTGTTAAATGAATTGTGAATTGATAATGTGAAATGGTTCAGAATCTAGAATGGGATAAGGAAGGTATTGTGGTTCAGGTTTCCTCAAGAACCTCAGGGTTTATGCAATAAATAAAAGGACAATTGAATAGGTGTAATCTATTTACTTTATTGGTCATATTTTATTCCTTATACAACTACATTCACTATTTGAGTAGATATTGTTCAAAATTTCATTGTTGGTGGCCTTATGGGTTTTACCCATACCCTACATGACATCCTAATCGGTACCCAAATAGATTTTCTATTTTTAAGACCGGATAAGGGCCATAGATCTTTGTTAGATGGGAGATTTGGGGATGGATCATGGATGAGAGAACTGAAGGTGGTTTGTAACCTACTTGGGAGTTGTGAGAGTATTTAATTTTAATTTTTCATTTTAACACTTGTCATGTAATTTAGCATGGAATATTCCCTGTTCAGTTTTGATATTTTATTTCTAGTATTTGGTCTTGTTATGATTCTGGTACAGTTCTATTTATGTTTTGTTTTAGTTAGTTATTATTTCTAAATTTTTATTTGTGTATTACTCTACTAAAATAGGGTATTGTATCCCCATTATTGATATTATTCTCTCTATAATAGTTATCGGCCTTTCACGTATGGGGAGGCATTCCTAAGGCCATCTGACCAACCGGATCATGGCATCAATATGTGTAACCTAGTCTAGAAAGTTAAAAAGTGGTATTAAATGAGTTTTTTTTCTTTTGTGTTAATATTTGTTGAATTCAGAGAGGCGATTAGGAATATTTAAGCACTTCACAAGAGATTGTACAAGGGTTTTTCAAACCCATGAAGTGAAAAAACCCTACTTCCCAAGGTGGGATTGTTTTTATTTCTATTTTCTGTTAAAATTGATAATTATTTAACCTTGGGTGATGCGCTTGTTGTGTCATGTGATATTTTTTTAAAATATTCCTTGAGATGTGACTTATCACATGGTATGTCACAAGAGATGGGTTTGAATAAATCATTGTATTAACTTATGATTATTTTGTGACATGTGTCATTTTACTCATGGATGGGAAAACAGGTTTGGGTAAATTTTTGAACTTGAACTATTTTTCATTACATGGTAAATTTTTTTTAAAATGGTGCCTAATATTAAAATGGAAGTTGAAAAATGATTCGATGTGTGAATAAAAGGTTGTATAATGGAATGTGAATATTGAGAATGTGTTTACCTATTTTTAATATGACTTAGATGTAGGATGGTTAAGGGTAGAGACAACTCCTCGGTTTTGACTGCATGGAATGGGTTTGGGAAAATAATTTTTGTGACCTATTGTGTTTTTCCTAATAAAATATTTTTAAAATTTTGTGTTATGAGTCCTAAGATTAGTGTCTTGAATTATATAGATATGCCTCCATGATGTTGTGTGTTGAGAGGATGAAAGGAGAACATGGCTAGGGATGATCCTCCAGTGATGGAACCTGATGCACTTGTAGATCTATGTGAGGAACTAGGAGAGAAATTATGGTTGAACCTTTCGTGAATCATAATATTTATGGAAGGGGACTCATCGTGGGTTGTGAAGATCATGTCTGAATTGATGTGTGATATTCAGTTGTAGCACCATTTGAATTTTACTGTAGATGGTGGACCTGAGGGTGATGAGTCCATGATTTAGTATATGAAGCCTATACCTGACCACATTGAGATTTCTATTTATAACAGAGTAAAATTGGATACCTATATGTAATGTGGTTGAGAGAAATATTGGCAGGACATCCAGACTCAGGATGGATAGCTAGAGACTATGGAGTGGAAGGACATTTTGGAGAAGATTATGGGGAACTTTTATCTATAGATTCTCAAGAATGAGAGAGTATATGAGTTCATGTTGTTGAATCAAGAGACCATTTATGTGATGGACTATGTTATAAGCATTAAAGGCTTGAAATTTTTCTCTCTGGAATTTTCTGTAGATGAGGAGACTTCATAAAAATCATTTTATGATGGGATTGAATGTGAAATTAAGTCCCATTTGAACATATTGAGGATGAAGAATGTTTTAGAAGTGGGGAATTAGGCTCTGATTATAGAGGGAAACCTGAAGGAGGCTTCCAGTGGTGGATAAGGGGTTTTTTTGTATGCTCTAGAGGTATGACTTCCATTAGTAGGAGGCCTCATTATGAAAACATTAGCTAGAATAGTGGGAAGAAAAGTGGCTACATAGGGGGATTAATTTCTTAGGATATTTCCTATATACTTTTCCACTAGTGTGGTGGGCCATGACACTTTCATAAACATTGTACCCAACCACCAGTGTAGTTTTGAGCCTGTGTAAATATCAGACATGTATAGAGGATCTATTGGAACCCATTATTAATAGTTATTGAAAGAGTAACTAAACATAACTAGGGTTCGGTAAGGGGATCTTTTTCACCATATCAGTCTACAAACATGAGTTCTACTAGATGGGGTGGTATATGTAGTGGAAATGGTGATTTTAAGAAAGATTTATTGTTTCATAAAAATGGTGCGGCTTAGGGGAGTCATATTCTATCACTGGGGATAGGGGTTATATTCATGATTTTTTGGAAACCTACACTTGTGGATAGTGAGGTTGTACTATCGATAGTGAGAGGTACTATTCATTTAGTGTCTATGTTATCTAGTTTTTTATTTTATGTAGTTTCTTCTCATTCCATTATATCTAAAAACATGATAATGGTTTAAGCCTATATATGGAGATCATAAGAAGGGTATTGATAATATATACATTTTTGGTTGTATGTTTGAGAGATATATACTTGATAAAGGGTTGTTCTATCAAGGTTGGGGAGTATTGTTTTTTATGGGATATTTACATCCTGGTAATTTTAGGATTTGACTTGATTTTGGGTATGGACTATCTAGTCGCATACAAAGCCCACACTAATTGTTACCATAGGATAGTGAATTTTAGATCTCTTATGGGTTACTACTATATTCGTCATGGATGTTGGAATATCTTCGTGGACTTAGAAGGTACAATTACTCATCAATTGTGAGTGTCCATAGCCCATTAAGCTAGTATTTTGATGGATGATAGAGATCTATTTCAATATGACTTTCCACCCATAGTGAATCAGTTTCAGGATGTGTTTACTAAAGAATTATTAGGTACACCACGTGAGAGATATGTAGAATTAATAACTAATCTCATGTTGGGGGATGCGACAATTTCTATCCATAGTATAGAATGGCACTGATAGAGATTCAAGAGCTAATGACTTAGTTGTATGATTTGGAGGACAAGGGATATCTCTGACCAAGTATGTCACCTTGGGGTTCACCAATTATGTTTGTGAAGAAGGATGATAAGACTCTATGATTCTGTGTTGATTACCATAATTTTAACTTGATGACTTTGAAGAATTGGTATCCTTTTCTGTGTATTGATGAACTATTTTACTAGTTTATAGAAGCTTGTTCTTTCCCCAAAATTGACATAAGATCAGGGTATCATCAATTTAGAGTTAGAACTTATGATATACAGAGGATTTATTTTAGAAGAAGGTGGGGAATATATGATTTCATCATAATTCTCTTTGGGTTGAAAATCACACAAAAAGTGTCTATGGCCATGATGAACAAAATCTTCCATGTGTACCTGGATTAGTTTATTGTAGTTTTTGTGGATGACATATTAGTGTACTCCACAACTCAAGAATATCATTACCAAAATCTTCACATCACCTTGAGTACATAGATAGAGAAAAATCTATAGTCCAATCTATCTAAGTGTCAATTTTGGTTTAACAGGGTACATTTATTGGGTCACATCATCTCTGAGTAAGGTGTATCGGTGGACATATATAATGTATAGAAATATGTTTTTTTGGGAACATCCTATTAATATTTCAAATATTTGAAGAGATCTAGGTTTATCTGGATATTTTTGTAGGTTTGTCAAGGAAATTTCCTGATTGAATGCTTCACTTTAGGGCTTGAGAAAGAAAGGGATAAAGTTTCAGTTCTTGGAAGCATGTGATAATTACTTCCAGGAGATGAATAAGCATATGAAATTACAATCAATATTGATCCTACCTGAGCCAAGTGAGTATTATATGGTGTGTTGTAATGCTTCTCAGATCATATATAGACTAGTGTTGAAACAAAGAGATCGACCTGTGGTGTGTGGGTCCCAGCAACTGAGGCTTTATGAATGGAATTACACTATATGAGATCTACAGTTAGCAGTAGTGGTTCATGTTTTGAAGTGTCGGCATCATTATCTATTGGGAAATTAGTTTAATATCAATACTGATCACAATATCATAAAGTATATATTTTCATAATGAAAAATCAATATATTGAAGGGGTGGTGGGTTGAGTATATTCTTTCATTTGATTTTGAGCTAGAATACACACTTTGAAGGAGTAAAATTGTGGACAAATCTTTGGGAAAGAAAACTCAGACACAGGTACTTCATGAGTCTATTTCTGAGTGGAAGATGATGACTTTTCTGACTGGGATTCTTGTTTTGGCTCAAAAAAATCGACAGAAGATGACTCTCATATTAGTTTCAGTAGATTATACACATCTGAGATAGATTATAGACAGATATTATGGGGATCTTGAATTTATATCCTTAAGGGATATCCTTGACAATGGGGAAACACCATTACAATTGACCATGAATGAGGATCAAATCATCTATTTTAAGAATTAGTTTTTTGTGCCTACAATCATGCATTGGTATTTGATGTATGAATGTCATGCCTCTAAGTGTGTGGTGCATAAAAGTGTCACCAAAATGTATTGTGACCTTCATCAACATATTTAGTGGCCATGAATGAAAAATGAGATAGTCGGGATCATGAAACAATGCTTCCCCAATCAACACGTCAAAGTAGAGCATCAATGAACTGGAGGTTTATTATTGTCATTTCCCATTCTAGAGTGGAATGGGTATGACCTAAATGTCGGATTTTGGGTAGGTCTCCCAAGGATTACTTGAAAAAATGATGATATTTCGGTGATTGTGGACCATCGTGGAAGGTTTCACATTTATTTTCTATATGGGAGACATTCTCATTGGATAATTTTGGAGAACTATATTTTTGACATGGACTATTATTTTATATTGTGATTAATGATTTAAATCATGCTTTTGGAAGGGATTATAGAAGTAATTATAAACATGGGTTTTATTTAGTACTGAATTCCAAAAACATATAGACGATAAATTAGAGTGTACTATACAGGTGATCGAAAAAATTATCTGAGAATGTGTCCTTAACTTTTAATGATCTTGAGAGATGTAGCTATAAATTTTAGTGATTTAATATAATAATAGTTTTTAGGAAATTTTTTATTTTTCACCATATTAGTAACTTTATGGTTGGCCATGCAGATCAACATTATGTTTCTTGGAGGGTGGTGGGTTAGAGAGTTTGGGACCAAGTCTCATGCAGGAGATGTCAGAATAGGTTTAGTTGATTCCTAAATGAATGGATACATCTTAGAGTAGATAGATTTTGTGTGATAATACATTTCTATGTCCCCTTGAGATTCCATAGAGTGTTCATGTATTCTTTAAAGTGTCCCTTAGGTTGGGTCACTGCATGCTACTAAGGAAGGGAAAGCTGGCTCCTAGGTTCATTAGATTGACTGAGATTGTGGAGAAAATAATTATGGGGGAATACCTATTGTATCATTAACGTAGATACAATTTAATGCATGATGTTTCCTATGTAGCACAACTACAGTGGTATCACTCTAACCCTTCTCATGTGATCAAGGTGGATGATGTTGATCTTCATATCAATGCATTTTTTGTGGAGCATCTGATATGTGTGTTGGATTAGATTGAGAAATTGTTGTGTGGAAATACATTGTCGATAGTTCATGTGTTCTTGAAACATGGGTATTTGAAGTCAGATATAAGCGAAATATAAGAAGATATGAAGACTCATGGAACATATCTTTTTGACTCGTAATGATAGAAAAGGTTCAGAGTACAACTCGAGGAATAGCCATTATAAGATGGAGATACTGTATGATCTCGACCATTTCTAGAGATCACTTGGGATCTTTTGTAAGTACTCATTTTTTTAGTGTTGTGTACTTTTTTTAACATGGAGTTTATTTTGGATAATTTACTAGAAAATGATGAAAATGAGTAGTGCACGGTTGGCACACATCTTTCCCTAACTGTGTTACATGGCCTAGAAAACCATAGAACCCTTAGCATAGATGGATTGAATTACTATTGCACGGTCTGTCAAACTGTGTTCCCTAGAATGAGAAACTATGCACCCCCCAGAAGAGGAACTCTATTCAAGTGCACGATTAGCAGAAACCATGCACCCTAAGCAGCAAACATTCTTACAGGATTTTAATCGCACAAAAATTATAAAAAAACCCTGATCCCCCATCTAATACACCCAAAAGACCTATATCAACCCATAATCAATTTTCCTCAATTATAGAGCCTCTTTGAAGAATTCCATGCCTTCCATACCTCTGTTATTGGTGGTTCGAAGCCCCAATTCAATATCATCACCCCTCCCGATAACGTGATTTAATCCGAGTTGTTTTCGCATTATTCTCTTATTCTTCACTCTTTGTAGAAAAGGTTGTTCTTCCTTTATTAATTAAACCAACCTCTGTATTTATAGATCTATATATAAGATTTTAGATCTAGATATAGATTTATGATATATTTATTTTTTTGATCTTTCTTTTTGTTTTACTGTTGTACCTCTTTCTTGGTTGTTGCTATACTAAAAATGAGAATTTTTTTTAGTCGATCGCTCATCATTGAATCGAGGTAGGTGGTATATTATACAATTATCATAGCCTTGATATCTATTATGTTTATGTGATATTTCAATTAATATGGTTTTTAGTAATTTGAATTCATAAATTAAATTAATCAATGAAGTTAATTAATTAATTGGTGAATTGGGGATTTCATTGAATAATGGAATAGTGGATGTCTAATAATTAATTTATGAATTAAATATCGAAGTATTACTTTTGGATTTGGGAATAATTTATTCAATGTTAATTATCAGAATGGTGAATTGTGAAATAAGAATAATTAATTTTTTAATTTATTATTAAAATATTTATATTGTTGAATAAGAATAATTAATTGATGAATTATTTATTGTAATTTTTCTGATTGAGTATTTGATTCATTAATTTGTGGATTAATTAATGGAATTATGGATTATTAACTAGATGGTGAATTAATTAAATTGAATGATGTGATGGAAAAATTGTGTAATTAGTAATTTTTTTGATGTAGTTTATTAATTCTTCAATTAATTAATGGAATTAATGTGACCATTTAATTATTGAAATAATTTGATGTATTATCATGATTAATTAATTTTTTATTTAATTATGTGAGTTTAGATGATTAATTAATTGTTGAATTATTTTTTGGATTATTGTGATTATGTTATTATTGAATGAATTAATATGATATGTGATATATGTGATACATGTGATGTATAAGACACATGTGATATATCTGATTGATTTAGAAAATGGGGTGTGGGACATAGACTGATTCTCCAAATACCCATGGGGTTATTTCCAGGATGTTCTAGGACCCAAGGCCTGAAAATTTTATTCGACTTGGAATTATTATCCAAATACCCTTGATTTGTGGGACATGGATTGATGCTCTAAATGACCATGATGTGTGCAATAGGGACTGATGGTCTAAATACTATTGGGGTGCTAGACATGATGATCTACTCCCAAAATAGTGGCATTGTACTATGGTTCCTATAATTTGTATTGTGAAATGAAATGAAATGGATAATG
Source organism: Viscum album (assembly GCA_963277665.1). Taxonomy (NCBI): domain Eukaryota; kingdom Viridiplantae; phylum Streptophyta; class Magnoliopsida; order Santalales; family Viscaceae; genus Viscum; species Viscum album. The sequence goes on from OY728119.1 coordinate 1,690,947,346, forward strand.
AAATCACATATATTAATTGAATTGTGAATAGATAATGTGAAATGATTCAGACTTGAAATAGAATAAAATAGGTATTGAGGTTTAGGTATCCTTGGGAACCTAGGAGATGTTAATGAGGTTAATTAAAGGATAATTGAATTAATGATGGCTACTTCATTTATTTCTGGCATTTTATTCCTTATACTACTACATGAACTGTTTGACTGGATATAGTTTTAGAAGATGTTGGTGGTGGCCTACTGAGTTGTACTCAGACCCTAATTGTATTTCATGATCGGTACCTAAATAGAATTCATGTTTGTATGATTAGATTTTGGAAAATTTATAGTGTTAGATGGATTATTTGGAGACGGATCATGGATACGAGAATCAGATACGGTACAGTACTCACATGGGAGTCGTTAGTGTTTTTACTTAGGATTTTCAATTTTAACACTTGGAACATACTTTAGCATGGAATATTTATTATTTTATTTTGATATTGTATTTACATTTTGAGTTCATCTTGTGATAATTGTACTATTCTATTTATTTTTATACTAAGTAGGTTGGCACAAGTCATTTTATTAAAAATATGATAAAAAGAGAAACACTTTATGAAGTGGGTATAGGGGAAACTCAATACATGCCCGAAGTCCAGAGACACATAGCCTAGAATCTAGTGTCACCAGATCCTAAGGCTAAAAAACTATATCAAGAATCAATAAATAATAGGAGTTTAGAATCCCAAATAAAAAAATGAAGACCCAAAAGAAAGACTAAGAGATCCCATCTACTAAGAAGTAGTTGTGCTATCACGATTTGTCACCACTCGTCGATCTAGAACACTATAGATTACCTCCTGGGATGCCTTGTGCCGCCCCCTGAAGGCCAAGAAAGAAGTTGTTCATCCCATTAGATATTTATAAAGTACCCACACACATCAAAAATATGGATCTTAAAAATAAAATCATCATCAAAAGTCCATAGATGAAAACGAGGACCACTCCACAACCGACACTTCTATGTGCACTAGCTAGATCTGCCGCACAGATCCTCACATAGGCCACCACTACATCTATTCATCCACCCCTAAGGAGAACCATAGAATATACTACCAATTGGTACATCCATTTACATTTCTTGAGTTCCTCCATAGTGATCCTCTTCCAAATACAAACCCATAGAAATTCCACCATTGGGATGATCACACTACAACTGCAAATCCCATCGTCAATTCAGACTATTTTTCCATCACCATCCCACTCGCATATCTAATTCATCGGTGAACCCATCGAGATACCTATATGAAACAATAAGAAAAATCACAAACACACATCGTTTTCCACCTAAAGCAGCTACACACCGCCACCATCGATGATCTGCATGACTCGTTCTCTAAATCACCACAAGACTGTGGTAGCATCGGGTATATAGAGGGGTGTGTTGGAGGTCATGTGAACAACAATCTCAGGCCACTAGCATGTGTCACCTATGATAGTATGTTACAACTAAATAATTCTAAGGGTATAATTAATCCATTTCCCATACTAATGTATAAATGGGAAAAAATAACCATGGATTTCATTATAATACTATCCAATGCATCTAATTAAAGTAATTCAATTTGGGTGGTAGTCGGTCACAATGAAAAGTAAGTACATTTCATTTATACCATGTAATTTTTCTCGCTTGACTAACTCACTCATATATACATAAGGGAAGTGGTTAGATGGTTAGGAGTGTAACTATTCATTGAATCTAAATGAGATCTGAGGTTTAACTTGAGGTTCAAAAAAATACTTCTATAATAATTTTATAAAAATATGAGTGTTAGAATTGATTATCACCCTCATATGGATATGAAATTTGATAAAACCACTAAAAATCTAGATGTAACATTGAAATCAGGTTTAATAGATTTCAATGGTTTTATGAAATCATTGCCTTACCATAGTAGATTTTGTAAATAGAAATATTTTACATTCTAACATTTAAATTGATATATATAATGATATGTATGGAATTATGTTTTGGACTCCAACTTGTTAGGATGATGTTAGAGATAATTATATTATGGGAAACATATTATCTATGAGATGATAGAGGTGGTTTAAACCATTCATTTTCATAATAAAACTATGCATAGTATATATAAATGCTCTGTAGAAAATCACTGATGGGACCTAGAGATTACAACTAAAGATAAGGTGCCCCATCATATATCACCATGGAATAAATTCATGAAATTTAGGAAGAATTTAAATATTATTCCAAGATACACCATCCCATTTGAGATCCTTCATCACATTAGAGCTATGGATTGTCGACTAGAACTCCATCACAACATATCCCATGTTTATGATGTGTTCCATGTATGCATCTATAAGAAGTACATATAAGAACCCTAACATGTACTGAATCCAAATTTTATACACTTGTAAAATTATCTTTCATATGTGTAGTATATAGTAAATATTTTAGATCATAGAGATAAACTTCAATGAAACAACACCACTAACTTGGTTAATGTGACTTGTAAGAACCCCATGTTTAAGGTTGAAAGGTGTGAACCCAACTAGGTGGTTAAATAGAAGTACCCTCATCTAATTTATTGTATGAAATGAAATTCCACACCTAATTTTTTTGAATAGGAGAGAATATAACAATGTGAACCTTTATAAATAAAATACATTTTTAATTAATAAATTCTTTATTATGTTATATAAAACATATTCACTACTTTGGTTATTTTGGATCATTATAAAATATAGTCAGTCAGATTTAAAACAATGAAGAAGATGAAATCACTAATACTGTACCATAACCTATCCCAATGTGAAATTAAAAAATTGAATCATTAATAAAACTATTTATAGCATATGTTTAATATTATCGAGATCCCAAACAATACCATGTTCATCGATGCAACCTAAAAAAGATCCTTCATCACAAACCTCACCATTAAGAAAATGATGGTGTAATAGGGGGTTATGTATCTCAACCCTATTGAATGAATTTTTATGTTTTATTTTTAACAAAATAATGATTAGGTTTATAAAGTTTCATAGTAACTTTATAAATACAATTTAATATGAGTAATAAAAAATTTATTTTTATATGAAGAACCCAATATTATATTTTCAAAAAATATATTGTTTTATCGTGATTTTTGATCAATAAATCAATTTTCAAATAAATATTACACTAATATAATATTTTTAGTAGATAATATTTATTAATATACAAATTATAGTAATGTTCAAAGGAATCCAGTGTAAATTACAAAGACATAGAAAACTATTATTATCGTAAAAACAGTATTTTTCAATAAATTGGAATTTTGAATTTAATGTTTAAATTATCATATTTAGATATTTATTCTGAAAAAAATAAATATTATATTTTAAATCATATTGATGAAATTCTGCAATGGTTATTTTTTCAAGATTTTTTTAGGTAGTAGCTTTTTTGGGTAAAAATTAAATAGGGCATAAATATGCGGTATGTTTTATGACATCATAATATCCCAAGTTTGGTGTATATTTACTTGAAATGGAATATAGTAACCAAAACATTTTTAACCTGTAAAAGAGTAAATTTTCGAAGTTATTTTATTAATTTTATAAACCCTTAATGAATTCTTTATAACCTATATTATATTTTCAGGTTTTAAAATCAATTATTTATGAACATGACTCACTTCCAAAACACCATTTGTATTATTTTAATATTTTTTAGTTCCTAACCATTTTAAATATTAATGAACCCCCAAATTTTTAATAAACCATGTTATAAACAATGTTATGGATTGTGGTTGTGATTAAATTTATATATAGAGTTCAAAACATTTCTTTTTGAAATTAATAAACAATTCTATTATCTTTGGAGATTAATACATTCCCAACATCCCACTCCTCCTCACTGAAAACATATTTTTCATTAATTTTTCTTTAATTTTCCCTCTATAAATCCATCCTATGTTTTTTCTAATCTTTTATAAATCTCCACCCCTACTTTTTAAGCCACCATCTCAATATATAATATTCCCTATGCTTCCTTGTTATTTGAGTAATTTCTTTCTAGTAATCCATTTTTCATTTTTCATGTTATAATTTTGTTAGACTATATTTTACTATAATTAGTATTACAATGTAATTATATACCAATATTAACTCTCAATAAACCCTTCCATGAACATTTATGTACACCAGTTATGATACTGAAATTATCCACGTATTTTCCATGCCAAACATTTATATTATGGGTACCTATACCTATTTTCACTAAATAATATTCAATTAGACATACATAAACATAATTTAGAGTGGAATATCATGTATTTATCCCAAAATCCTTAATCATGGGATTAAAAGTGATGAAATACATCCTTATGTTTCATGGTTTATGTCGCAGACAAATGTTGGAATAAGATATGAATGTAACGGGTGGAAATAGAATTATATATATCACCAATATATTAGGTAATTTTTTTGTCAAATTATATACCATGTGTAATTAATTTTTTCATATCTTAAGAACAATAATTAATTTGATATCAGTGGTTATCCAAGAAATTTGTTTATGATGTCATGTTTTATATTTTTGACCCATTACTATGTTTTCTTGATCTTACCATCTTATATAATGCTTCAATGTTCATGTTTATGGTTATCACCCATTTTATGTCACATTGATATTCTTTATGGCTCATATTTATTAATTTCTTCATTTTCTTATTTTATTTTTCACATAGTAGGATTTTTATACCACCCTATTCTTATGTGAATCCCAAGGTTATCTTATGAAAAATTTGAAGATTGATGGAATATAAGGGAAATTTTTGGATTTGTTAAATAATGTTGTCACACCCATTTTTGAAGTTATTATTATATATATCTAATTTAAAAAATAAACTAGTCCATTAAATCATTTATTATTTTTTACAAGTATATTTTTGTTATAAATCCTTTATTAAGGTGTATTAAAGATATGGGTTCCCTTATATTGTATGTTATGATTTGTGTTATATATTTAGCTACATCTGATATCCATGGTTTTCAAAAAAATTAACATAAAATCGTAATTAGGATTTAAGATATATCACTTATTATGATTGGGAACTTCATAAGAGTCATTGATCCAACCACATTAGGTGAAATGGGAGCTAACCTTTAACACATTCCTAATCACAAGCTATCATTTGGATCTTTCATAAGAAAGGGTAGTCAATCCATATAATATTAAGTATAAATCCCAATATTGTTTTCGCTTAAAAATATAACAAAATAAGAAATGAATTAATCAATTTAAAATACAGTATCATGGAAAATGATTTATAAAATAAAATATTCACTTTAAAATGATTAAATAAATCATTTTTATGAATACATTCATTGAAGTTATAAATAATTTATAAATGATAAGTGTTGGGAATTTTAAATAAATTATTTTCATGGATATATAAAATAAAAAATATTTATTATTATTATCCCAGGTTTAAAAAATAATTATTTCATTATTTATTCCTTTTTGATATTTTTTATAAATTATACATGAAATTTTTATATAATATATGCTTTAGTTTATTTGATAAATTGATTCCTATAAAATATAAATGTCATGAATTATGTGGTAGGAATAGAAATATAATATTTATTTTTCAGGTAATATGACTATAGTAAGTAATTAAAGTAATTATATTTAATTAACTTATTGAATATATTTTATTTTTATTAGGTATTATAGTTATGATTGAAATTAAATATCTCTTGAGTAATGTATCCTTGGGTTGGGGGACATTGGTTTGGAAATTCCACTAAACTATAGTCATTTGAATTATATTATAATATTGAGGGTTGTATATATATTTACTGAAGTTTACTCATAAGTAGATGGTCAATTTAATATAATTTTATACTGTTTCATGAAAACAGTTTCATATAAATTATACATGTGATGAATTTGGATATGTGTAAATATGTTTGGATTCAATTTTTTGGTGACTAATTAATTTTATTATTAGTGTAAATAGTTTCAAAATAATATGGTTTCAACGCAATAATTTTGAATATAGAAGAAGAGTTAGAAAACTAAATCATTAAAATCAATCATGCATAATTGAATTAGACATGAGACAAAAATGATTTCATGACCATCAATAGTTATAGATTTAATATAAATGGGATGTATATTCAATTTTTGTGACTTTAAAAGATAACCCCTAAAATAATAAGTGAAATATTCCTTCAATGGAAAACGCATGCTTGTACATTGATCATTCCAACGTTTAGGTTCTATAAAATCTCAGTGTCCATGGAATGTATTCTATAATGCATATAGGAAATGGATAACCTTGAGAGTCGGGTAACCAATTTCTATTATGAGAATTGAGTGACGTATAGTTGGGAGACCCAATGTGTAGGGATACCATTTGAATAGAGTTTTTCGATTTTAAAAATGATGAGTTTAGGAAAATATTTTTCCACTTCACTGTCTAAGAATATTGTATGATAAAAAGGTATTGTTTTCCTATATAAATAACTGGGTGATGTAAATAACAACAAAGTGGGATAATTAATTAGTGAAACAAGGATATTATAACACTAAATATATGATTTATGGAATCATCATAATAGTTGTATTTCATTTATTAAAATTATAATATAATAATATATAAAATGGGACACTCAACCATAGATAAATATCTATTTTAAATTACAACATCCCTCATGTTTATCATTTATTTTTTTTAAAAGGTTTTACCTGAAAAATTGTTTTAGAATTGTATATAAGTTTGTGAAGTAGTCTCAAATAGATTAATAATAAAAATATGGATTTGAATATTATAGAAATCAATTTATCCTACTCTAACTCCTACGTATTATATATTTTTTGTGAATTACACATTTGTACTAATAAAAGGTGACTCAAATATGAGATTGAATTAATGTAAGGTGATTTAGTAAGAAATTCTAAAAGATTTCTAACATTTTTGTTTAGAACATATGATCTATGTATAAATAATGTATTTTTATAGATTTATAAATATTTATTTTGGTCTTTCCAAAAATATATATTTTATTTCTATATCTTGTTTAGTAAAGATAGGATTTTCATTCATTATTAAACACATTAGTTGTTTAATATATATTAGTGAAATGTTCTATGATATAATAAATATAATAAATACATTATATATTTAGAAAATGGATAATCATATATATAAAATTTAGAATAATAATTTCAAGGTCAATTATAATCCTACCAATCATAGGAGGTGTATTAATGAACGTATATATGGGAAATGGTTAGAAAAACTCTATAGTGTAAAAATTTTAGAGTCATTAGATTAGGAATAATTATGATAACTATGAATCATGATTATTTGAAAAAATAACTAAAGAACATTTTTTTTGGAAAACAAAAGAGGGATTGTGAGCATCTGGATCCTATACATAGTGACATATGTGGACCAATGATTTCTCTAGAATGGAGTGGATATATGTACATCTTAAACTTTATTAATGAATTTAGTCAATAATATTATGTGTTTCTAATGATACATAAGTTTCAATATTTGGAAATTTTTTAAAAAATTGATAATGAAGTAAAAAATTATTTGTGAATATGTATAAGGATTCTCTAATCAGATTTGGGTGGTGACTAAGGTAACTAGGAATTCTTTGACCATCTGAGATATTATGTAATTATTCTATAGGTAAATCCTCTTTGACCATGATAGAGTTATATTGTTTCATAATAGGATGAATCATTCATTATTGGATATGGCCCATTCAATGATGAGGAAATGTTACGATCCTGATTCTTTCAAGGGAATGATCTGCAAACTATTGTATTCCTATATAACTATGTTACATCTAAATCATTTATAGTTACACCATATGAGATATGGACTAGGAAACATCCTAATAATTCATTTATTAATATTTTTGTATGTGAAAAGAATGTAATATGTTTAAATTTTAATAAACATGAATTCTAATTAAATACATTATTATTTACTAGTTACCCTAAAGAAAATTAGACATATAATTTCTATAGTCCTTTTAATAAAAAAAATTCACTGATAAATAGGATACATTACATGAGATAGAATATATCATTCACGGATTCAATGGGAGAAAAATAAAACATATATACGTTCTAGACAATGATTCATAAATTATTCCTTAGAGAAATGTTAATAAAGTTTCATAAAGGGTTTTTTAAGAATATTTTAATCATGTAAGAAACTATAATTTCTATGAGAAAACATTATAATCACATGAGATATAAATTTCATGCATATAATTACATTGAAAAAAAAAATCATATATGAGGAACCTACTACATACAAAGAGGATATTAGGAGTTCTTATGGGAAATTTCCAAATTCTATGACAATTGAAAGAGACATGATGTACACTAACTATATTTATATCTTAGTGAATGACTCTAATGGGGTGAGACATATTATAACAAACCAAAATTTTAGAAATGGAATTTCCCTTCTTATAAAAATTTTTAATATTTACTTTTGTAACATTATATAAATCACATTCAAATCATGAAAAAATATAAAAATATTATTATAAAAATTATATCACAAAATTTAGAGAATAAACATAGCTATATGAATTGTAAATAATATAATGGGAAAAAAATGGACAATAAGATAACTAAAATATCACATTTTTTATGTTCTCGATCTAGTAGATTTACCGCACTCACAGAATTAAACTACATATCTACATAAGAATATTAGTAATTAAATAAAAATATTTAAAATGAAAAACTATAAAATATTATTGGATAATATTATTGAATTATGAATGAATTAAATATTTTGTATCTATAGAATGTAGGTAACCCATATGAATGTTACTTATATTACTGTGATAATGGTAAATTTACTATTGCAATATTAATCAGGAAATCGGTGTAAGTACTCGAGTTTTTTATTTTGATCATTTGAATATATATTTATTTATATCTTAATTTTTTGTGGATTTGGCACTGTGTTTTGGGGGTCATTGTACCCTAAAATTAATATATAGAAAATACTAATATATTTTAACTAATTTTCATGAATTATTTTAGAATAAATTGTTTTCCCTTAAATTAGGATCTTATATGTGAAATCCAAGATCGTATTTGTTTCCCGAACATGTGGGTTACTGTATATGTAATATAATGGTGGTTGGTATCAGATGTTAGTTTGAGTGAGACCATTGTTGGGTGCATTAATTAGATTAATTAATTAATTTACTTAATATATTTAAATCTCCAAACACTAACCCTCTTTTATAAATATGTCATTATAAAAAATTTCAATGGTTCACCAAATATTCCCAGGAGATTATAAAGGAGGATACCTCCATTGTATTTGGAACATTTGGAAGGATGATGGATGATGAAAGATCCAGGATAATCATGAGATGGATGATTAACACAATAGGATCATGCAATTCTTCAATAATGGATGTGTTATTCACTAATAATTAATCCCTTCAGGGGGTAGGGCATTTTATTTCATGGATTAATACCCAATTTATTTCAATTTATGAGTATGGATTATAGATATTCATATTTTATGTGATTTAAATTATTTTCAAGAGCCTTGTTTTATTTTTTATTCTTAAACCAAAGTTTTTATCCTTATTTAACCCATATTTCACATAGTTGTCTTCCCCATGTTTATGGCCATTGGTTGGGATCACTTTTTCCAATGATGATATTACTTTTTTCATGTTATTTCCTTAATTATTCTTTATGTTATTCATCATTGTTCCATGGGGTTTGTGATTCAACATTTTTTATCCATATTCAAGTGAAATCCAAGCTAATGATTAATGGGGGAAGTTCAAACAACCCTAAATCGAGGTTTTTTGGATGGATAGAGGCATGTTTCAAGATTTGGGAGACGGAATTAGGGAGTAGGACCCTAGTACAAATATGTAAGGTGTGGTATCTACCTCATAGGTGAATAAGGAATTCGTTTTTTGATTATAATATCCTATAATCAATTATCATAGGCTCACCCTTTATTTTTAGTGGATTTTTTATTGGTAAAATAGTAGAAGAAGAAGTGGATTTGGAATTTTTGTGAAGTGACTTATATTTTTCTAAAACCCTTGACTATGTGGTGTAACCTATGGGAACATAGGTTGTGTTGTCATGTCTCTATGGTGTATAGGGTTTTGGGTGAGATAAATATCAAACTTCATTTGGCCAAGCCCATACATCGTAAGACCTCACTATGGAATCCAGTCTATGTGTAGAAGACACATTCCCAAGAACCTTTTTAAGTATTTACATCATTTACCTTGAGTTACATGTTGTGTAAGGTACATTCATAGACCACCCATGTACCTTATGTATACACCTATATTACACTGGAAAAACTAGAGTATAAGGGAACGTGATAGAGTTCATGGGCATGATCCAGAAGGCACAGTCATACCCTAGGATACCGAGACACATCATGTACTCCATGAACACCCCGTTTGGGGAGACATGGATTCCCAAACAATGTCTAGAGGAGTATATTTCCATATAACAAAGTGAGGTCACACACTATGTCACCCAATCAACACAGTATATAATTTTTATAGAAACATATACATTTCACATTTCCTCATTTAATACAATAATTTAGTCATATGAGTAGATAATCCTAGGTATTATTATCATATAAAACATGATGGTTTAATATTTTTCAGTACTTTAGATATGACATGAGGTGATGATAGCGGGACACTTCTCTCAGAGACTCCTAACATGTGGTAATGCTCAGGTGTAATCATTATAGTGTTACCATTGTCAATATTTCTTTGTCTCTCTCTCGGCAGTGGGTCTCTAACATTAATCATATAGGTATAGATCGAACTCCCCCCATATTATAGAGGGTGTTGTTAGATTGCATATGTAATGGAATCCCAATTCTGTTCTCAGGTCGTGACCTAGTCATCTATTGAAGTGTCTCTCCCTTAACTGTTCTATGTAACATCATGGTGTGTGGCATCCATATTCTTGATAGTTTACATGTGAAAATTGGAAATGAACTGTGACCTTTGGATCTATAGGAAAAATCCTCATTCTTATCCACTTGTAGTTATGGTGTTCCAATTTCTCTCTTCACGTGGATTTCTATTGAGAATATATTAAGTTTCATTTTAATATACACGATTTCTTATGGGTTTCGTTGACTACTTTTTATTGCATCCACTTATTTTTTTCATTTCATCATACTATTTATGTATTTAATCATGCCTATATAATCCTTTCGACCACATATTATGTCTCGTTCAGATGAAAAATGGATCATCGATGACCTTGGTGGACTTGGTTTCAATGGAGCATAGAGGTTCTTGATTATTATCATGTTTGGTAGTCCTCTATAGAGTTCTCAATCTATGATCACTTCATACATTCCCCTTTTCATGTTTTTATATAGGGACCTCACTTCTAGTTTTTTATGAATTGTTTCACTTTATATCATTTGTATAATGATGTTTTAATTTTTTTTCAAATAGGTTGTTGCATGGATTTTTGATACTTTATATGTTTAATTTATTCCTATATATACTCATCATTCCATGGAGGTGATTGAGTGAAATCATTTTGGTGCTTTAGAAAAAGGCCTACCATTTCAAGGTTATTCCTACTTGAAATTTGTCACCATCCCCTATCCCATTAGAGTTAGTACCTGGGAGTCATACTCAGCTAACTGCCAGTCCAAGTGAATCTCAAAGGTTTTGGTCTGAACAAAATGGCATCAGCACTAATATTTCCCAAAATTCATTATTTGAAGTTAGACTTCTAGTGTGGTTTTATTTTTGAACTTATGTAAATTATGTGAATGTTTTTTGAGATCAGATCTCAGGCCATGGGTCTTAGTGTATGTGTGGAAATTGATGTATCCATACACTTGGAATCTTGATACATATATTTTGATTTAGTATACTGAGCCATAATTACCATGAAAATAATGGTACATGAATCATATAAGATTGGATCCTTTGACATTAATTCCCCTCTTCAGTCATCTCCCTAGATATTACTATATTACCATGGTATGTATTTTTATCTTTCAGTATATCTCCGTGATCCCATCTAGATGTGTTACTAATACTAGATCATGATGTTGACCAGTTTAATGATTAGGCCTCAGTTTAGGGCCGTATTCATGAGGTGTTTCATCTAGGTGAGTATAAAGATGTAACTATGAAAATTAAGAACTATATGAATACTCCTTTAATGTTCTAGGTTGATGATCGATAACATGATGGGAATCTAATAGCACCAAAAAGTCAGGATGATGATATATAAAATATTATCTTGTTATAAAAGTTCTGGTGATTCATACCTCACAGTTTTTAGCATGATCTAGACACTTATAATGAAAAGGATTTTCTCAAGGAAGTAGTCCATGTTTTAGGCTTATTTAAACCCCATCCAATTATATTAATACAATTGTGGCCAGTCTTTTTCATGGAGTATAAGAGAACCTGTGTTGTTTAATCACTCAGACCCATGACAAGGGGAAACTCCCTTGGTTAGACTTTCGATAGCTATTCCATGATGATAATTTCCCATTGAGATTATGCTTTTTGATTATCCATGATATTATTGATTTGGAGTGGGGTGATATGTCAAATTATGAGTATTCCTTGGGGATTTGAAACCTCATGTGTTACAGTCTTGATATAATGTGGGATGGATACTTTTGGGAATGCAATACAGAGTAGTTCCTTCAAAGATAAATCCATTCTAGCATGGTCTCCATATACATTCCCACATATTTTGGTGTATTAAAGTGCGCATTGATCCTATATAATTTCCTTGAATAAGGGTTGCATGAATCAATAACCAAAACTGGTAATCATTATGTCGATTGATCTACAGTATTTAGTAAGAATCAGATGTCAAGGTCTCAATATAGGTGGAATATTCATCCCCAAAATCATAAATGTGGATCTACATAATAGTTTTCACGCCTAAGATCTAGTCATCCTAATGATGGATTATTCTAGTATTATGATAGGTTAAATCATTGGAAATATATTTTATGCACCAACATTTTGAGGATGGTTGATTGATAGTGGGATGAAAACAATGATAAAGTCATAAATGTGATTGTGGATCTCTTAGGTGCGGTTAGGGTAGCCCCTAGAGAGGTTGTTCTAATAGAGTGGTAGGTGGAGGATGATCCTATGATATAAACCTGACACAACCACAATGTATCCCATTCCATACTTATAGGGATGGAAATCAAGGGCATTGAAAGTTGTAGGTTGTGGATGGTAATGATTAGGGTTCGCAAGAGATGATTCGAGGTACGATCTATTTTTTTGTTAAATCCTATACATTTATATATATCTTTAAGATGTTCCTTTATCCTGATATCCTTTTTGTAGGATATAGATCATCCAATTGAGTCTATAGCCGAGCAGTGATGGAGAAAAGTTTCTATAGGATGCAATTATTCTATATCTCATATCTTTCGATGGTGTGAGTTGTTATTTGGTAGAGAGAGTTTCTCATAGGACCTCATGGTTGTTATGATGAAAGCATGTGACATCATCTTGGGTATGGAATGGTTATCCATATTGTTTTTCTAGATAAAAATTCATATAAGACAGTAATATTCCTTCGTATTGATGGGATGAGATTCATTTTTTTCTGTGATGGAGATCATATGGATGAGTGAGTGGGGCTCATGAGATATAATTTTCAGCAGATCACCCATAATGATAGTGAGATTAGCACTTTGTTTAGTGGGAAGGTTAGGCATCAATATTCTAGTGATATAAGAGGATTATATGGAAATAATTCATTAATATGTTTTGAGACTACATTTGAGGTGCTAGATTGACTTATGCATCAAATCTCACCATGATACTACATTGATATATTCTACATCATATCAAATGGACGCCCATAGAGCATTGGGATCAAGGGTGTAGTTGGAAAAACATTGAGATAATGGTTTTATCAGAGAAAATATATCCCCCTCGGTGGATGAATGTTTTTATCAAGATTAAGATGGGATTTTATGTCTTTGTGTTGACTACTGTCACCTAATTAATTTAACAATAAAGAACAATTAACCCTTTCTAAGGATTTATGAAATTTTTTACCAGTCGAATGGTGAAAGATTTTTTTGAAAGATTGATATCATGTCTGGATACCATCAATAGAGAGAAAATAAGGATTATTTTCATGACCATTCCCAAAGGGGCCCATGTCGTGACTACCCCAATCTCTCCTCCCATAGGCTAGGGGTTGGCGACAAGAACTGAGTAGCCTAACCCAGAAATTGGAGGCATTTTCTTAACTACCTGTACACTTGAACGCATCTTCAAGAAAAAGTTTTGAAACTAAAAAAACTAAGTAATCAAATAGTAATACCACTCTAATACCAAAACTAAGTATGAAAGTATAAAACTGAAAGTAAATGGGGCTATAATACCATACCAGCAAAAGGAAAAGTAAAAATTTACAAGTCCATGTAACTCCTTTGCAGAAAAACCTACCTAAAGGGTATGTACATAAAATTTTTCTGAAGATGAAGAAGCACGCATCATATGTCGGGTATCTCTAAGCACCACATAATCCTAGTATTCCAAGGACTCCATCAAAGCGCCAATCGTCTACACAAGACATGACACATGCCAGAAAATCCCATGAAGGGGTGAATAAAAAAATACTCTATAGGACACCCCGAAACAAAAAGTAACAGGACACAATAGAAACATCACTAAGAGGATATAGTCATATCAAAAAAGGTATATGTCTATAACACATAAAATAAAAACATTCAAGTATAATCATAAAGGATCACATGACTCAAGGTATTTTCCACTACAATCTATATGGTTCTGCCCATAGCACGATCATTCTAGGAGATCTTACTCTATGATCTATCTAATAGTAAACACATAGAATAGGTCTACTAGAAGTATCTGAGGGGACACCAGGTCTCGATATGTCATGAATTGTTTCCAAGAAATATGGTCTCTATTTAATAAATATATTCTCTATATCACAAAAAATCATTTTCCACATGATTCTGCTTGAGGTACGCTTATTATAGGAGTACACATTCCAAGATCCTTGATATCATCGGACACTCTTAAAAAGAGGTCCCACTAAGTTGGGCCCCACCCAAAGCGAATACACTGGTCAAGGTCATGATATACAGAGAGGGTATTCTTCTTAGATAATATCAACAACCCAATCTATATTATTCAGCAATGTAGGGGATTAATCTCAGAGAATAATAAAAACCCCACTTATGTGTCTTGTAATGTAGGGGATTCTCCACTCTGAATATTGACAACCCTACTAATATGTCCCACCGTATGGATGATAAATTCCATGCATTGGGAGGTCACATAAATTACAAAAAAACTACATTAAGGGTGATAGATGATCTCTTTAGTCCGAAGGGGGCGTGCCAAAGATCTATCCACGGCTCGGCCACTAGAGGGGATTTCTATTCATTGAAATGGACGCAATGCCATAGTAAAACCCTCGAGGAAAGAACAATGGAAAACTCTTCACATACACTCATTAATACAAAAAACCTACCAAGTAATCTCAAAAGGATTTTCTCATCATAGGGATCCAAATTCTGTACACAGAACATAAAATAGACCTCTTGTTTCAAAGTTATGGCCATTATAGTGAAAATGGATGCAGCCCAGCTCGGGCTTGCCGCAACCCTATCTGTCTGACCCAAACTGGCCCAGTCAGTCTGGCCCAGCCCAAACCATCCTAGCCCGCTATAGTTGTGTCATCCCATCTCCCACACAGGGTTCTTCCATGTTACTTTTTCGTTTAATGTGACCGGGCCACATGGGGTGTCTGGTACGCGTAACCCACAAGATCCTACAACTCTTTCACGGGTCCCACCTTGGACGCACCTCGAGCTACATATACAGCTCTGCCATTGCCTCCTGATCACCACTCATGGATCATGACACCACAGGACCTCCTCCAACATGGTTCGGTTGGAACACATCCCACTGCCACCAGCCGCCCTGCCTATGGCCTCACCACCGTGGTCCCGCATAGACCGCAGATTATTGCCTGGACCACGGATTTGCACCGGTGGCCTCACCGTTGTGGTCCCACCTGGACTACGGTTTACCATGGGTTTGTAATGGAAGTCTTCCAATTAATTTCACCTAGCCTAGCCACCCAGTCAAGCCGGTGCTGCCTCCACCGCTAGTTGCCACACTGGTGGTCTCATCTCATCACACTCCACCTAAAATGGACAGAGCCACCGCCTCTGGCCACCTCCTTGAACTACTACCACATTGATCCTCTATTGAGTTAAATCCCAACCCAGATTATTTTCACCATGGATCTTTTTCACAATAATTCTCTAATCATGAAATCATGAGAATTGAAGACTGAGTATGGTATAAAGGTAATCCACATGAACTCTCAAAATTGATAGATCTTAGCCTTGTTCGTGTCAACCCCATTCCATACATGTTAGATGAATAACATAGAGGAAAAATAAACAATTATAACAAGAATCATACTGAATCAATCAGCAGAACCGAATAATCCTAACATGCAATACACATGACCCATGGATTAATCCATTCATTAACTAATCCATATTCATCATGGATATAAGGAATGGGGAAGGAAATAAAAAAACTCACACCCTACCTAGAGTTTGGATTGATCAGTGAAGAATGTTTATCGTCGTCGTCAGTATGCCAATGAGCAATCTCTATCCTTCATCTCCTCATCTTTGGTCATTTTCCAACAAGATGTTTCACCATCATTTTTCTTCTCTTGATATTCTAGGGAATTTCCCCCGGATTTTCGATCTAATCTCTTATCCCTTCTTAGATGTTGAATGAAGAAAATGTGTTTCTTCATTGCCACATCATTTTGTTGCAGTGTCACCCCACTCTTTTATAAATGAATGAAAAAGGGATTCCATGTCATGGAATCTCTACAACACTGCAAAACATCAAAAGAAAAAGAAAATAAGTTCATTTATTTTTCCTTTAAAATATCCAAAAAACTATCTTTCACATCTGGCAAGCATCGGCCGAGGTTTTTCCTCGCCTAAGGAAATGAACCCATTATAAACTCAATAGTGGTATTGTATTTCCAATTTGGGTTATAATTTATGAGTTATTATAATTTTAAAAATAAATTAATTTTATTTAATTATTTTATTTAAAATTAATCCATTTTTTGGCTTTTCCAAAAAATACCTATACTGACTAATGTTAAGTCGCACCTTAGGTAAATCCACGACATTGAGCTATATGGTACCCTTATATTTTGGATCTAGGAAACCATTTAGTAGTTACTCCACTTTTTATAATAAAACTCTCACACATGGTATTAAAAATTTTCATTTTTCACCGAACTCTTATAGGAACACTGGGCATCGAAATTGCACATCATCTCAACACATGGTCTCATAATTTTACAAGAAATCTTCCATAAAAAAATTTGTACAAACTAATTCAATAAATTTTTTGAATATTATGGTTTTATTAAACCAAAATTCAAACTAATGGATACCCAAACATATTAGGGTATCGAGCATGAATCAGATCCTCACATTCCCATGTTCTCCCCCAGTGAATCTCGTGATTCCATCAGGCACACATTAATGGAATCGACTACCAACGGATGATCCTCTCTTGTTGATCCTCAATCACCATGACCATGATATAAAATAGAGCATCCTAATTGGAAACAATCGTTGATTGGATTCGATGGAATTTATCTATCTCCTACACAAAGATGTGTCCCAAGCTCTCTACTAAAAATTGCTAAGAAAAATCTCAAAATTGGGCCATCATGGTGAGTCAATCAATGATCATATATATTTCACCATGTCCCTAGGATATACATAGTAAAAACCTCATGAATTCCATTAATATACTTTTCCACTTCCTTCCTGGTTCCCCAAAAAGGAAAGGCAGAAACCCCTTTCAGGCATAGAGGGATCGACACTATGAGTTGATAAACCAAGAAAATGATTCAAATAAGAAATCACCCATCATATCAATAGTTAATCACATTTTTAACTTATTTAGTCATCCCTAGTGTCTATATTGACACACAAAATCGTATATTGAGGCATCTTACCATTATAGGCATCCAATGTTGTTATAATAACAGGGCACACAATGGATAAAATGGGGAATTCATGGATCTCCATAAAAAACCCCAACTACAATTCCACTGGTACTAATGTGCATCCTCTAAAACAAACATCGCGATCCCCACCTTTCTAGTATCCATCACAGGTATTCCCTATGGACATTTGAGCTCGTGAAGTATCATTGTCGGTATCACTAGGTTGTTCCTCCCTAACTCTTTGTAGTAGTGTAGGGGTAACAACAATCGACTGGAGGCAATACACCTTAACTCTATCCATGAATGATAACTGTTATAATGAAAACTACTCTGATACATCATTCATTAACTATGAACTCGATCACATTCAGAGATAATCTTCCACTACATCCCTCTTCCCAAAATTATAGACCATATCAAAGTCATAGTCCATGAGGAACTCTATCCATCGCCTCTATCTCATGTTCAGTTTCTTTTGAGAGAAGATATTCATGAGACACTTCTGATTAGGGTAGATGATAAACTATTCTCTCATCCGATAGTGTCACCACATCTTCAATGTGATTCCTACCATTTCCATCTAAAGATCATGGGTCATGTAGTTCTTACATGGGGTCTCAATTGGTGAGTACCATAGGAAATCACCCATATGTCTCAGGATCAAAACCTGGCTCTGATACCACTGTATCATGACACTTCCTAATGGTTCACATGTCATTACTACCCCATGCCCGCCTCCCATAGGCTAGGGGCTGGAAACTAGCACTGAGTAGGCATATCCAACAAACAAGAGGCATTTTCTTATGCATCTGTACTCACACACTCATCTTTAAGCAAACATAATGAAACTAAAAAAACTATGTAAAAACAGGCATACCACTATGATACCAACACAGAGTATGATAGTAGAAAACGAAAATTAAATGGGTCCAAAATAGAAGACCAAAAAAGGAAAAGTAAAAATGTACAGATCCCAGGAACTCCTCCACAGAAAACCCTACCTAAAGGGTTGGTACAGAACTGTTGTTTAAAGCCACAGACGCACACCTCGTCATTAATGTCTCTCTAAGAACCACATGGCCCGGTAAACAAAGGACTCCAGAAAAGTGTTGATAATTTTCACAAGACCTGAAATGTGTGGGAAAATCCCATGTAGGGGAGATTAAAACCATACTCGGTAGGACACCCTGAAACACGAAGTAAAATACCAAAAAGGAAACAACAATTAGTGGATACAGTCAACGCAACACAGTTATATGTATAAAACACATATAAAAAGAACATATAAGTATACACTTAAAGGATTCCAAGACTCAAGGACCACCTCATCGCATGTGTCCCAATACTATATAAGTCTCATCAAATGGACCTTCAGTTTTCATGTAATGGACAATTTAGTGAAAATGGATCTAGACCGGCCTAGCCCGGGTCCGACCCAAACCATTTCAGCTAACCTGAACTGACCTGATCAGTCTGGCCCATCATGAACATGCCCATCCCATTGGGATATAGGAACATGGTCCGTTGGGTCTCACTTTCTCTCCCATTGGGCTACTTGGCATGGATCAGTTTCCCTATCACTGCCTGCCGCATGGGGGGCCAGACCTTCTCATGTACACAGCTCGGTCGCGTGAATTTCTCTTTCAATGTGGTCAGACCGCATGGCGTGGCTGGTATACATAACGCACTAGATCCCATGGATCTACTGTGGTTCCCTCCTCTGATTCACTTGAGTCACATCTCCAGCTACACCATGGCCTCCCCATTTCCACTTGTGGCTCATGTTACTGGAGGACCTCCACCAACATGGTCTAGTTAGAAAAAATCCCACTCCCGCTAGCGACCCTACCAAGATCTTTACATGGACACCCCCTGTGACCTCTGCACCATGGGACATCTCACTTTTGTGTTCCCGACTGGACCTCGTCTTTCCGCTACCAGTCTTTCTTCCACCTCCACCACTAACCACCCCACCAAAATTCATCATTCCATGTTCGCCCGACCCACCCGTCCAACTAGGCCAGTACCACCTCCACCACCATCTGCCCTGTCGGCGGCCTCACCTCATCACGCTCCACCTGAAAAGGCCAGAGCCACCACCTCCGACCACCACATCACATTGTGTCTACATTGTGCCACTGTGGGGTTGGATCCCAACTCGGATTAATGTGCCATGGATTGAAGGTGCGATTATCCTATGATCATGAAAATTCATGAATCGAAGAATAAGAAAGGGGTAAAGGCAAGGCATATGAACGTCCAAAATGGAAGCATCTTATCCTTTTTCGTGTTGCAATCGATCTTTCCATGTTAGATGATGACCGAAGGAGATGAAAAAACAATTCTAACATGAATCAACCCGAATCAATCCCCGCAATTGAATAATCCCAACACAAAATACACACAAGCTGTGGATTGATTTTTTTGTCAAATAATCCACATTCATCATAGGGATAAATAATAGGGAAGGAAATAAATCAAAAATTCCAACCTACCTAGAGTTTTGTTCGATTAGTGATGCATGATCATCATCATCGGTGATCCATCCCTGATTGATTGTGATCCATCATATCTTTATCATTTGTCATTCACCAACAAGAGGTTTTTCAAATTCGTTTCTTCTCTAGATCTTCCATGTAATTTTTCCCAGATTTTCAATCTCATATGGTATCCCTACCAAGCAATTAAATGAATAAAAATCATTTCAGTATTTCCACATCACTTTGTTACAACATCACCCTACATTTTTATTTTTGAAATAAAATATGCTTCTCTATCATGGTTTCAAAGCATCTCTACACTATATGAAACATAAAAAGAAATAAATTAAACATTTTATTTTCATTTTATTTTCCTTTAAACCATACAAAAAACTATATTTCATATATGGTATGCACTGGCTGAGGTTTTCCCTCACCAAAGGAAAACACACCCTTAAGTACTAAACATTGGTCTTAGATTTCCTATCTAAGTTATCATTTATGAGTTATTAGTATTTAAGAAATAAAATAATTTTATTTAATTATTTTACTTATGGTTATTTCATTTTTGGTATTATCCACAAAAGACATGTGCTGACTACAGTTAAGTCATGCCTTGGGTAAAGCGGCTAATCTGAGCTCAACGGTGCCCCTGGATTTATGATTTGGGAACCCATTTAGAATTTATTAAACAATTTCATGAAAAACTATCATGTTTTCTATTAATAACTTAACATTTTTCACTGAACCGTTCTCGAAACACCGGGCCTTGGAATTTCATGCCGCATCAGTTCCTGGTCTTGGAATTTTCCCATAAATTTTTCAAAAATAAAATTAGGAAATTCCAAGTCATTGAAATTATATTATGAAGATGTCATTATAATATTGTTATGGACACTATGAGTTCCTTGTGATTGATAATAGTGTGACAAATTCCCCCTATGTGTTCATGGTCCTTAAAACCCATCTTTACCAACTATACATGGGTTGATTCATAATTTTCATTATTGATGACATTCTTATTAAATATGTGTTCAAGTGGAGCCTATAGATCACCTAAGTATTATCCTAGACATACTATAGGATCACCAAAATTATGTTAAGATATATAAGGTTCGGTTTTTGGATCTATGATGTTCAATATTTGGATCATTTAATCCCATACCAGTGTGTAGTTTTAGATTGGTGAAGATTCAAGTTGTTCTTTCTTTGGAACAACCCATGATCGTGTTGGGGGGTCTGAGCATTTCTCTGCTAGGTGGGTTACTATATGAATTAAAAACATGATTTCAAAGATTTCAATCCATTATAATTCATTTATTTAGAATGGTAATCCATTTACCAAGGCTGATAATTGTTCAAGAGCCTTTAGGGATTTGATATATAGGTTGAACACTGCTCCTGTGTTGAACTATCAAAGAAGGGTGTTTAGTATGTGGTGTTTTGCAATGAATCTTGAGTTGATATTGGATTTAGGTTAAAGCATATATATGAAGTGATTGCTTATAGGTTGAGGTGTCTAATACCCCAAGATTATATTTAAAAACCCATGACATAATGTTGGAACGGATAGTCACAACATTGAAGATGTGGTGGAATTATAATCTAAGTGAGTGGTTTTCTATATAATCAGATCACCAATGTCTCATGTACAAATTATATTAGTGTTATATCATTATACGACTGAATCATTTGTTTTGTTTCAATAAGGTATAAAATTTTATGATCATTTATAATCCCAGTAATGGGAATATTATGGAATATTCCCTTATTAAGAAATATCTTTCTCTCTTGGTAGAGGAGAGGTCTAAGTAGTTAGATTCATTGTACCAAAACATGGTGGAGGAGAGGGGTGAAACTTATCATCAATTGGTGATAGTGAATAAAATTCTTCATTATCATGTAATGAAGTCCTAGTTGGGAGGCTATGACTATGAGGTTAAATTTGAATAGATATTCACATGATATTTAGTAGTTGGTTTTTCTAAAGGATGGGATCACATCATCCTTTTCTAGTAATAGATAGTGGTTCTAGTCAAATTGATAGAGAATGTGCTGAGGTAATGGCATAATATTTCCTTAGATATACGTAAATGTGTGGAAAATATATACATATAACATTGTCATTAGTTTTAGTGGGATGATATTAGAAATATCATTGCTGAGATTGTTTCTCTGTGCCACATAGGTCTGATGGCAATGGAAAAACAGTATGGTCCAGCATGCATGAATAAATATATTAAGATCCAAAAATGGAATGGGGATATAATATAAATGGATTTAATGATTGATATTCCATGGATATTTTTATTCCATGAACCTATATGGGTTAATTTTATGTAATCACCTAGATAGAACACTTTATTTCCAATAGGGAGTATAGTTCTGTTGAATGTTTGGGGCAGTTATTTATGCTGATGGTAGTATGGATTCTTAGGGTATCCATGATGATCATATCAAAATGTGATACATTTTCCATGTCATAGATTTGTAGGGGTTTTCCAGAGTATTTTTTGACCCATTCTCTATAGAGAACATTACTTATCTTCATATATATAGACAGACTGAGTGAACCATCAAGGTGATGGAGAATATGTTGATGGATTCTGTGTTGGACTTTGCCCAAAGATGGGGGATGACTTTACATTGGTATATTTTATTAAAATAACATTTTTCACTCCACTATTGGTATTGAAAATTTCATACCCTTGTATGGGATACCCTATAGGATTCCCTTGTGGTGGACTAAGACTGGTGATATATTACTTTTTGGTCCTAAGTTACTTCTTGAATTGATCGAGAATGTTTAGGATATCTATGAGAAAATGGGGACATTATAAAGCTAATATAAAAACTATATAGGTCAATGTAATAGGAATTTGGAGTTTTATATGTGACACTATATTTTCATGAGAGTCTCCCTATGATGAGCGTTGTGACGATTTTTCCTGTTAAGTAACATATCCCAGAGGTTCATCAGTTGTTGAAATTTTTTTGGGTGGTTTGGTGAAGTTTCTTACCACATAGACATACCCATACACTTAAACCGATTTCATGATGTATTAAATGTGTATTATATAATGAGATATTTTTAGGACCCATCAAATTTTATTGATAGGGTAAAAATGTGTTTATAAGTGTACATGTTTTTGTGTCCATCAAATGTCACACGCTGTTTGAACCTATTAACATGCCATGTACTATTTAGAGAAACTTTTAAATTGTGTATATTATTCTTTATGACTCATATTTGGGACCATTATTAGAATATGAAGAGTACTTATATAAAAATAATTTGTTAGGTTCCTTTTTATACTACGTGGATATGTGTTGAATGTTGATTCTAGTAGGGTGCTTCTATCAGTTACTCTTAGTCGGTGGCAGTGGTCAGGTGTGATCATCAAAGTGTTATCAAGGATGGTACTCACTTATCTATCTACAGGGGGTGGGTCTCCAATATTATTCATATATATGTAGATGTATATTATGAAATATTATAGATGTTTTGGGTCCTTTATCTTTTTAGTGGTTGCATGTCTTATGACCTGGTAGAGAGATAGTCCTCTATTGGAGTAGTTCTCCATCGTTTATTATATACAGTGGTGAGGTGTGGGGAATCCATATTATTTTGTGTTTAAGATTTATAACTAGATAAAATATGGTTCATGTAGAGTTTTAGGTATAATATTCAATTTTATCTAGTTTTGTTTATAGAGATCTCCTATGTCTCTTCCATTTGGATTCTTCTAACCATATCTGTTTTTAGATTTTCTCAGCCCCAGTGATTATGTGTTTTGCTAACTGTTTTTTATTTTTATTTTCCCCCATAATGGTTTTTTTAATACTAATAGGTATTTATATACTCACTCATTCATGGGATTTTGGTGAATTTGTTGTGTCTAATTTAGATAAAATACAGATCAGTAGAGACCTTGGTGGACCTAGTTTCTGTAGAGCATTATGGTTCTTATTTCTAACCATGTTTGGGGGTTAACCACAGATTTTTCAAGTTGGGATCTCTCCATATAATCCATTTTACTTTTTTTCATGTTGGGATATCATTTCTATTTTTCAATGTAAATTGACCCTTTAAATAATTTTTATTATTTTGTTTTACTTTTATATATTTCTGAGTGGTTTTTTCAGGCATTTCTAGTACTCTAGATCTTTCAGTAATTTGTATACCACTACACCATTACATAGATAATTTTTTTGTGTGTATGTATTTCAAGATATAGCCTACCATTTCATCATTATTCAAACTCATAGATTGTATCCATCCCTATTCAATTTGTAGGTGTACAACGGGAGTCACACTCACCTTAAAGCAAGCCCAGGTAGGGTCTCGGAGGGTCCGGTCATGATAGTTGGAATGGTATTATGACTCTTAGAAATTGTAATATGACTGTTACAATTTTATCCTCAACAATGAATTTTGAAATTAATATTTTTGTGTCTAATAAAATGAAAATATGACATATTTATATCATTATAGAGTAAATTTATTTTAAAAAAAATGATAATATAACTTGTTTTATTTTTATAAAACACACACACACATATATATATATTAGAATTAATGTAAAAAATATAAATTATTTAAAATTATTTTTTATTCATAATATGGGATTATTAATAAAAAGTATGTTGTTTTATAAAAATAATATATTTCTATGAGACCAATATTAATTTTTTAAGGGGCCAAAAATCGGATCATAATATTAATATTTCTATTTTTCAAATAAATAATGTTTTAATTAAAAAATATATTTATTATTTTTATATATTTTTTCAAAAAACTGATTTCATTTTTTCAATCTATATGTAATGAAATGGCTATGGTAAAATTTAGGTTTTTTTTAAATTGTTGAATATTTTGTAAATTGTTAAATAAGAAAAAAATTTGTATATAACATTAAAAGTAAAATAGATGATTTATTACATATGGGACTATGTAAGTACACATAACAAAGAATTAAAATTAATCATTTAATATATATGGTCATAAGATTTATCACTATTGATAGTCTTGAGTTAAAATAATAAAATAATGTATATATTGTTCAAAAAAGCCCCATCACTTTCCCTAACCACCCATACTCCATACACATTATAAGCCTTTGAGCTTATCCAAACTCCTAGAAACTCTATTCTAATATCTCTACTCATTAATATATAGTATTTGGTCTCATAAATGACCATATTAAGGATACCTAAGAGGAATCCTAATATGATACAACCAAAGGGAGAGGTAAAGTCCCAAATAAATATCTTTTAATTTTATTGTCCTTCTAACATCACCATATATTTTCCATACACATATATATATTAACAATAGTATCAAATATATGGCAATAAAGTTTTTATATTATCATATATTAAACTTATTCCCTCCAATAAATTGATTCTAAAAAGAATACGATGTTCATAATATTGTTTATTTACCACCTCCATGAACAACATACTTTGATTTTCTCTAGAGCCTTCAAGGATAGTTGTTAAAATATTATTATTGTTCAATATGATTATAATATGTATAATATGAAATATTATAAATTTTTAAATTTGTTAATAATAATTTAATTTAAAAAAACTAATCTAGTTCATGATGGTCAGTAAAACAACCTAATTAAACTAATTGTATAATAACAAAGTTTAGACAAAATGAATCATACTTATTTCATAACATATATTGATATTAAACAACATTTAAATTTAAATAATTTTATGAATATTGTTTCATTTAAATTCAATATTTGTAGTGATATATTAGAATAACATCAATAATTATCCACAAGTGAGCTAACCTTTGAACCATTAAATTAACACCCTCTAAATAGTAAATTAAACATTATATCTCATTATCATGGTTATAAATGAAAATAAAATAATTATAAGAAATAAAATATAGATGTATAAGTATCATAATATAGAAATTAATGAGTCTAATTTCATTATTTTTTATGTTATGTGGATGTGCATAATGATTCGGGAACCTAAGTTGTGGGATCTCTCCTAACCACCCAATTTTCATTGGGTTATTCCTTCTATATACTTTCTGTGAATTATCTATATAAAAATATTTTGTACTTTGTATATATTATTTATATATTTCATACATATATATAATGATTTTATTATACATTTCCATTATGGGGATATAAATCTTTTGATGTTTCCCATCTCAATTTCATTCGTTAAGAAAAGATGATCAATGGAAGTTTCTCTATTTCTTACCCCATTTCATGTACCAACCCGTAAAATTATTTAAACCATCCATGTTTTAAAAACAATTATATTATAGAAAACTATTTTATTTCATTTATGGTTTTATGGAAATTTATAGTCTATTTCACCTATTTAAAGTATCTATCAAGTTACCAAAAACCCTATTAAATGGGTACAATCTCAAAGTCATTACTCTACTCTTTTTCACATATTCATTTCAAATAAAGAGATTTTATAATTTAATATCCCTATTTTCCACCATTGAATATAAAATTATAAATTAATACCATCTTTCATGAAAACCATTATGATATACAATAAGGTTATGCTATAATAAATGATTATGAAACCCATCTCAATCCATCTGTAATCATTATTTTCATTCAATATGTTTGATTAACTTATGTGACACATGTAAGCATGTACATGTTATAATGGATGTTCCTCGATAGAACTATTATGAATTATGTAATGTTTATATCTCATGAGATGATATGTATGGTTTTGGGGAGTAAACATAATCCATAATAGGATTATGCCTACCATGTCATGTTATCATTATAGTTTTACTTGACTCATTTGGATATTATGTTGTTCCTTTTAACTCATATCTTAGAATTCTTTATTATGTTTCACCTCTTACTAATATTTTTTACTAACCCCTTATATGTTTTTTATTCAAGAGGGTATCATGTGTAGTTTAAGGATGTCCAATGGATTTAGGATCTGACAATAGAGATTTAAAAAATATAATTTTTTATTTTAGTTTCATATTGATGTTTTATTTACAATGTCTTCCAATGACATTAAGACTCTAGATCATTGGTTTGTGTTTATTGGATATTTATTTTAATAATTATATAATAGTATTTATAAATGGAATGGGTTAATATAGTTGGCATCAAATAAATTAATAATTATTTTTTTGGAATTAGTACATGAAAAGATTAATGAAACCCCATTGGAAAAATCTAAGAATGGGAAAACCTAATGAAATTTTGGTGATGTATAGAGTGGGTGGTTTCCATGAAATTACATCCTTGTATGGATACTCTAGGTGGATGTGTATCTAGAATAGATGTACCTATGTTTGATAACCATGAAATGTTTCATTGGATATTAACATAATCTAAAAAAATTCATGACAAATGGTCCTTACTACACAAGTTTCTTACAATCATAGGGGATATGTTGTAGCAATATGATAAACCCTTATGAACCATTATGAAGGACTTGAACATGTTTTTTTGTTTGAATATTTAACAGTAAAATTACCATAGATAACCTTGATTGAAACCTAGATACACATATTTTTAGATATAAAATTCATTTATATTTTATTACTTTTAATGTCATAGTTTTTATGTTTAAATTCATATTGGTTTAAATTATCCCATCTCTAATTGTTTTTTTTTTGTTAATAGAGAGAAATTTTAAAATCCATGATAATAATAAATGTGATAAGAAATTTTATGGTTAGCTGAATGATATGTCTAACCATATGGGATAGAAACTACATAAATTCATGGTAGTACTTGATAGATTGATTCATGTTATGAATATTGAGATGAAGAAAGTGGAATACCTTATTTATATTAACAAATATAAATTTTTGGTTGATTCTTTTATGAATTAAGGGCCTACTACCATTAGTGTATATTCTGATACGCTAACTATAGAAAAATTGATTTACTTAATTGAGAAGAGAATATATTACCCCTCATTCTTTCAAAAAAAGAAATTAATTTTGTATTTTTATCACTTAGAGGGGGAATCTGATCAGTTATGGAAAATGATAAAGAACACAAATCTCAATGAAGAAATTGATCCTATATAATGAGAAGGATTCATGAAAGTAATTTAAAAAAATCCCCAAAATATTCTTTCATAAAATTAATAGGTAGTTCATTAGAATAAAGAAAGATAAATGTTATTCTATCTGAGAATATGAGTAAAACTTCACAAGGCTTGAGTGATACACCTCCATCATTTTCATTAACTCTAAAATTAAGGTGGACTACTTCATTTGTGTAAAATATAAGATTCAATGGAATTATTTGGTTCTTGTGGAATTTTATTTCTAAAAATTGATAGTTTTTTATTATCTGAGGTTTGATATAGATATTTTTGACTCTCAATGGTCTTGGTGGGACAGAGATAAGAAGTGAAAATGGATTTTAATTCAATAGTTTCAATAGATAAATCCCATGGATGAATGAAAAAAAAACTCCACATGTTTTAAAAATATGGAAAGAAACATCCTGAAAACTATTTTAAGGGAAAAGGAGATTTGTAAAATGTGGAAAATAAGGGAATAATTCCAATAATCAGCAAATGTAGAAAAATAATCCCACTAATCTTAGGGAATAAGAGAAAGTTATGATAAAAATCATCATATACTCTAGTTTTTCAACTACAATAACCATGTTAATTTGTAATTAAAATGACCTAAGTCAAAAAAATATCAAATCATTGAAAATTACCTCAGTTTCCTAGAGATAATGTAAGGAAATATGTTTTCACAAATACTGATGTGGATCTTAAAAATTATATAATGTTAGGTAAATTAATCATTCGTTATTGAAAAGAAAAAATACCATTTGATTCTAGTTCCACACGTTCTCTATAATCATGATTGATTTGTAGAACCACTTAGACCCCACCATAGAACTTGGGGGTTGAGCTATCGATGAGAATAGAGAATTGAGAAATTATTTCTTCCCAAAAATACAACTCTTCCCCAGTAAAATTGTGTGGGCTCAACCTCCCATAAAACAATGTCAAACACCCATTAGTGGAATTCAATAATATAATGGGAATGTATTGGTTTTCCTTTTATAAATCCAAAATCAACTTTTAGTGGAGGGATATCACTATTGACATCCCAAGTCATCCTCTAATTCTATATAAGTGTATATAGAGGGATGAATATTCTTTTTAATCTCCTTATTAAGAGTCGATATTATTTCTATATAAAAAATAAAATCTAGGTCAAATGATTGATAAATTAGATAGAATATTACTTTTCAATGACCCCATTGTGAGGTAAAATAAAAATGTATTCCCGAAGGTATTTCATGTTCATCCTCAAGAAAGATAGGTTGAGTTTAAAATTTAACTTCTACGTGGATCATGAATTATATCGAAAATTTCTTAATAATGCACACCACTATGTTGTAGGAACTAAAGATTCAATTATAAGATAATATAAATGAGGTTTTAAAATTCCTGAATGCTTTATTATGTAGTTCTTCTATCCTCTTCATGAAAAAGAATCACAGAACAATGTACCTATACACTAATTATTAAGTATAAATAAATATTAAAGAATGAGAATCTTATATCATTGATTCATAACTTTTTTGATCAACTGTTTTGGGAAAAATATTTTGATAATGTTAAACTTTGGTTAGAATATCACAAATTGATAGTGAAAAAAAGAAGATATTCTCAATACTACCTTTGGAAAAATTTATCAGCACTATGAGTTCATAGGGATTGCCTTTAAAATATATAATACTCTAGAAATATTCTTAGACATGATAAATGTTTCCTTTATAGATTACCTTAAAAACATTTGGTAGTATTTATTGATGATATTCTCATACAGTACAAAAGTGATAAGGGGTATGAGGTGGATTTTAATATTGCGCTAAAGAAATTTTTAAAGTAAAATTTTTATGAAAAGTATAGTCAATGTGAGTTTCGGATAGTGTAAGTGTCATTACTATGGAATTTTATCATTTTTAAAGGTATATACTATTTAATTATCAAAGATAAAGGAAATTTAATATTTTTGTAAGGCCCTGAAATCATAAAATGAGAATATTGTATTTTATAGCATGTGTGACACACAATGCCAAGTGTGTAAGGGAATATAATATCTTGGACTTTATAATATAATTTCAATTTTCTATAAATTAATTATATTTCTTGAAATTAACACAATGTTGAGATATCTTTTGTTGCACGCAATACATACTTTCTTTGATAGCTTCCATTAAAGGCTAGATTGAGTTTTTCTAATAAACACTATATTATTTAAAATATTATTAAATATAATAAGAGATAACCTAGCCATTAAATTAGAAGCTATGAATACTATGTAATAACTTAGGAAAATATAATTAATATAAAAAATAATATTATTTCATTTATTGAAAATTAATTAAAAATATATATTATAACCAATTGAATATAAACAGGACTATTTTTATATAAAACTATTTTTATGAACAAAATCAATTGAATCCAAATAAATTAAATTAATTACAATTAGTGATTGACATTAATGATAAATATATAAATATTTATTTAATAAAATATATTTTTAATTCATCTAATAGGTTTGGTAGTCATAAGATATGAACAAACAAAATAGTTCACATAAAAAGCAATATTTTTCTAAAGGAACTTTTACAACCTTTTTATGAAGATCCTATTTTGAATAAAATTATTGGAATGATTATAAATTTTATATGTTAAAATAATATTCATTTTTGGGAATATATACAAAAAAATAAATTAGGGTGAATATTTTTATTTTTCTACGAATATTCTTTTTTTGATGAATTATGAAAAATACTTAATTTTAATTAATTTTTTTTAAATAACATTTTTATAAGGATAAATTATATTTTTTACTAGTTTTAAAGTTAATTAATATAATTTTACATAAAATTATCTAATTTATTTCATTTAAAAAAATATCTTTGAAATTGAATATAAAATCATAACAAACTTTTGAACATTTTTACTTTAAAACCCCGCTTGTTCCTCTCATCTGTGGGATTAGATTTAAATTACATTCATCCAATTATATGATTTTAATTTTCAAAGGTATTACTTATTTTTAAAAATCATGCTTTATAATTTCTAATAAGTTCAACTTAATTTTGGACCGAAAATTATTAGTGAATGAGATTCAAATTAATTACACTGATTAAGATAAAACTTTTCTTAGTAAGGAACTAAACCATAATATTAAGGGAAATATGACCATTAAATATTTGAAAAGGCCATTTTATTCCCATATTTTTAAACTACCATCCCTTATCTCTAATTTTTTTCATTATTCATTCCACTTTTCATAGAGAAAAATTTGGTGGAATTGCATTTTAAAAAAATACAATAATACCCCTCCTGATCCACGATAAAAAGGCACTCACCACCCCCACTAATTCACACCTATCAATAAAATTTTTCTAGAAAAATATCTATAAAAATAGATCCTTATAATCACTCTCATAATAATATAATCCTATCTTCCAGTACAAATTAATCCAAGGAAACCCTTGGAGTTACTCGAATAATAGGTAGCTTCCTTTCGCAAGATTTTTTATTTTATTTTCATTACACACCCCTGAAAATATTCTTATTACCAGATTATATAATACATCAATATCATAAATATACTTATATTTTGTTATTATAATGTTTTGGGTTACAATAACACAAACTTCCATATAATGGATAACGAACATATCATTTTTTTATAGAAAACTGTCACCTCACAAAATGATGTCATTAACTTTTCCATTACCACATCTCATGGTTGTGAATAATGATGGTCACACTGTTTATATATAATATTTATATTTTATTTATTTTTATTTACTTTTTATATAACACATACCCTTTTTTTCATTTTGTGTATGTATGATAACTTTGATTATGGAAGTGTGGACAATAGAAACCTCAAAGTGATGTGATTCATTCATGATATACATGGATTATATAAAAATGGTTTTAATGAGCCTATATAATATGTATGACATACATATGATATTATAATTATAATATATAGATATATAATTTAATTTTCATTATTTTAATTTGAAAAATATGAAACTAGC
Source organism: Viscum album (assembly GCA_963277665.1). Taxonomy (NCBI): domain Eukaryota; kingdom Viridiplantae; phylum Streptophyta; class Magnoliopsida; order Santalales; family Viscaceae; genus Viscum; species Viscum album. The sequence continues at coordinate 1,690,980,020 of OY728119.1, forward strand.
ATGCATTAATACGTACAACCTACTATCTTTGTGAACGGTGCATTCCATTTCCTGTGTCAAAATATTGTGAATTATTATAAATACATATATAATGAATATATATGACATTTAAATCATGGTATCAATTCTGTATTTTATGAACTTGTTATTTTAACAACATGTAACAAGTCAAAACATACCTGATAAACAAGTTAATTAACATCTGAAATATTAAAAATTGTGAATGTTTACTAAAAAATGAGTAACAATATATTTTAATAAGATAATATATGAAATCATAAATATTAAAATGGTTCTTTAAGTATTTATTAACATTTTTGAAACCATTATACATTAATTTAAATGAAGTTCATCAGAAAGGAAATGCAAGGTAAGTGATTATTGTATCATTTTTCTTTCTGTGAGGCATACATCATTTTCACCACTAACTTATTTTGTGTGGTGTATATACTTCCCATAAAATATATTATATAATTAATTATTTTACCTTCATGTTATTTTATTCTTCACTATGAAATATCACACCTAATGCGTTTATCTTTAAAATTACCATGTGGTGAAATTCGTCGTTGTAATCTCACATTCTATTGGGATTTTTAACATTCTCTTTAACCAATAAATTTATTTTAATCATTTTTCATTGGATATTTTAATTAACATTATCATTATTTTTTGATCTATATTATTTTTTTCAAAACCATATAACATTTGTACCTACGGTGATTATTTTGAATGTTATTTGATTATTGGGGGAAATGTTGATAACTCTATATTATTAATTCAATATGGATTTTTGATAAGGGAATTTATTAATTTAAATTATTTTATATGAGTAATGACTTGGAATATAAAGGATGTTTGGGCATGAACATTATTCATCCCCTCAATGAATTGAATGGTTCTGATGATAAAATTAGTTTCATGAATTAAACAGGTTTCTACATGTAGTTTTAAATCATCCTAAGAATGTTCTTGAAGGTATTAGTTTTCATGTGCCTCTGACACGACATAAAATAATTTACTATTTCATTTAATTTGATTTATTATTTTTTATCCATGATATTGTTACTATGATAATGTCAATTAATTCATTTTACTCTCAGTTTATTGATTAAATGGAATGTGTTTATTGATTTCTAACATTTCAATATTCATTTTTCATTATCTAGATATTTGAATAGAAAGTGTTTCTAGTTATTTATAAATATATATTTTTACACACTTAATTCATAGTTTTCTGATTTAATGGAACTTGTATTCAGTTATTTCCTTTCCATATTAATTATTCACATTGATTCATTATTTCTTCCATTTTTTCACTTTCAAAGAATTTTAACTCAACATTATTATTTTCCCTTTCCCCAGGATTACCGAAAGTGTAATAAGAAAGATATGAAAGGATACACTATATGGAATAAATTTATCCTTAAAAGAAAAAATTATTTTGTAATTTGTGTATTAATTTGTAATATCATACTCATGTATGTATCAAGTTCACCAAGACTAGAAACCACTTTGGTACTTCGAGATATGATTCCTTCTAATCATGAAAATGTAATGGTATTAATTTGTGTATTATTTTGTAATTTGTGTATTAAATGTTTTCTAGAACAATAAAATCAAATCCCTGAAACCTTAATGTAGAGATATCTGTAAAAACACCATGTGGTTCAATCATCAAAACCCAAGTGTTTGACACTACTCCTATTGGCATATGGGAGAAGATTATTCTAGAGAATCTCATAATACTTACCTTTGTGGAATTAGACGCTATAATGGGAATGGATTAGCTCTCATTAAATAGAGAACATATCAACTGTCGGGAAAAGGAAATATAATTTCATATTCCCAACCATCAAATGCTCCACTACAAATTAAAGTAAGATCATGAATCTTCATTGAAAAATCCTTCAATGGGGTGAGTGTTGATTCCATATGAAGAGTTATATCTCACCCAAATGGTTGATTCAAAGGAAAGTACCAAACTTGCAGAAATACCCATCGTGAAGGAATACAGTGCTGAATTTCCTAAAGAGTAACCCAGAATACCCCCAAATTGTGAGGTAGAGTTCTCAATAGAACTCATCCCTGAAGAAACTCTTATCTTAATGTGTCCATATAGGAAGGCTCCTATCAAAATCTAGGAGTTAAAGAAGCAGCTGCAAGAGCATCTGGACAAAGGGTTCATACTCCCTAGTGCATCACCTTAGGGTGCGCTAGTGATCTTTGTGAAGAAGAGTATGGAACAATGTGGCTATGTATCGATTATCGAGAACTCATTAAGACCAACATAAAGAATAAGTATCTTATTCCAAGGATTGATAACTTGTTCGATCAATTAATAGGACCTCAACACTTCTCAAAGGTGGATCCTCGTTTTGGATATCATTACCTAAAGGTAAAGACGGAATATATTTTTAAGACTGACTTCAATAAAAGGTATGGGTGATATGAGTTTTTGGTGATGCCCTTCTAACTTACTAATGACCCTAAAATATTCATGGATTTGATGAATAGAGTCTTTATTCATTACCGAGAAAAATTTGTGGTAGATTTTATTGATGATTTTCTCATCTACACCAATAGCAAGAGGAACACAAAGAACATCTAAGACATGTGTTGGGGACATTGAGAAAAGATATTTTGCACACTAAGTTCAGCAACTATGAATTTTGGATGAATAAAATCACATTCTTGGGACATGTGATCAGAAGTGATGGAATTTATGTGGAGCCTTAAAAAACAAAGGTGATTGATGAATGGCCCAAGCCCACTAGTGTCACATAAATTTGTTGTTTTCTTGGATCATCGGTGTACTACTGACGTTTTGTGAGAAATTTCTCACGATTTCAAGCTTGCTAACTAAGTTAACAAGGAAATGGGTAAAGTATGTCTGGATAGAAGAATGTGAGGGAAGTATCAAGGAGCTAAAGAGAAGGATGATCACTAAACCTGTACTCACACTACTTAAAATTAGAGAATTTTTTGTGATATACAGTGATTCATTAATGAATGGTTTGGGTTGTTTATTCATGAAAAATGATAATGTGATGGCCTAAACCTCACAACAGTTGAAGATCCATGAGTAGAACTACCCGACATAAGATCTAGAGCTAGCAGCCATGATTTTTTCCTTCAAAATCTAGTGGCACTACCTTTATGTCGAGAAGTGTGATATATACACTGACCATAAGAGCCTAAAGTATATATTCACACAAAAGGAGATCAACATGAATCAAAGGATACAGTCAGAGCTAATCAAGTATTATGATTTCTCTATTCACTATCATCCAGGAAAGGCAAACATGGTAGCTAATGCTCTAAGCAGAAAATAACCAACTACTCTATCCATGCTACGGATTGAGAAAGACCCTATCTTCTGGGATATGCAAAGGATAGATTTAGAATTTATAAGGGTAGTGGATACGTCTTACCTTTCCAAAATGATTATGCAACCATACATCCAAGAGAATATTTAGGAAGAACAAAGGGATTATACGGAGTTACAAAATAGGGTGAATGTAATAAAGAAAGGGAAGTTGAATGAGGTCCATATTGATGATGATGGTGTGATTCAATTTAGAACACGGCTTTGTGGGCCTTCATCACCTGGGATAAAGAAGGAGCTATTAGATAGTGCACATAGCTCAACATTCCCTATCCATCCTAGGACCACCAATATTTACGGAGATCTTTGTGAATAGTTCTGGTGGGATAACATGAAGAAGGATATTGTGGAGTATATCTCAACGTGCTCGGTATGTCATCAAGTTAATGTAGAATGAAAAAAGTCCCAAGGGATGATGCTGCAATTTCCTATAACCATGTGTAAATGGGAGAATGTTACTATGGACTTTGTCACGGGTCTCCTAAAGACATTGAAGTGAAATAATGAGATATGGGTTATAGTTGACTGACTAACCAAGACATTATATTTTATCACTATTCGGGAGGACCTCTCTATTGAAAAAATTGCAATGATATATGTGAAGTAAGTGGTGACACTGCATGGTGTTCCACTCCCAATTTTCTCTGACTGTGATCCAAGATTCACATCAAAATTCTGTAGGAGTCTCCAACAAGCTTTGAGTACGGAATTAAATTTTAGCATGACATATCACCCCCAAACAGATGTCCAATATAAAAGGATTATTCATCCTCTTGAAGATATTCTAAGGGAATGATAAAGAATTAAAAGGTGGATGGGATCAGAATCTCCCATTGGTTGAGTTCTCATACAAAAATAGCTTCCACTCAAGTACTCAGATGGCTCTATATGAAGCTCCGTATGAAAAGTGATGTAAAACTCCAACCTGTAGGGATGAAGTTGGATAAAGAAAGCTACATGGAACCAATATTGTTCAAGAGATAATAGAGATGGTTCAAGTCATCTAGAGACACATCGTAGCATCTCAAAGTAAAAAAAAGAGTTATACTGACAACCGTCGAAGGGAATTGGAGTTCGATGTTAGAGATAAAGTCATCCTTCAAATATCACCATGGAAAGGAGTCATGTGGTTTGGAAATAAATGTAAGCTAAGATCAATGTACATTGGTCCATTTGATATCCTTGATTGCATAGGATATGTGTCCTATAGGCTTGAACTTCCACCAAATATGGCTCAAGTTCATGATGTGTTTCACGTATCACTCATGAAGAAGTATATACCAAATCCCACACATGTACTGATCTCATAGGTGGTACAACTGGAATAATTTCTCTCCTATGAGGAGCAACCAGTAGAGATTCTGGAATATAGAGATAAGGTTATATACAACAAGACAACCCTCATTGCCAATGTATTGTGGTGTAACCATAACACTAAAGAAGAAATTTGGGAACTGGAGGAGGTTATGAAAGAGAAGTACCCTCACCTGTTTGTGTAATGTGAAATTTCGAAGGTGAAATATCATAGGGGGGAATAATGTAAGGACCCAATTTTTTTTAATGGAAATTCCCTTCTTAAAAATATGTCATAAAATTACATGAAAACACAAAATAATAAACTAATAAGTGCTAAGTGACCGTTAAATCTAAGTTTGTCACTTCTATGTCTGGAATTTTGAAAATCATACATACATGGTTGCAATCAGTAAGTTATTTGGAGTCCAATAAGAAAAAAAATATTTTTTGAATAATAACATACCCTTATGAATAGTAAAATAAACATATAAATTGTGATATAACCTAATCAATAGTGACCTTGCCTTTGATAATATATAAATAATATTCAAGTTGAAATTATGATATACCTGAAATTTAGAATAAGTAAATGACTATTTTAAATCTGATTTTTGATAATAAATTATGATTTTAATTAAATATAAATATTATAATATTTAGAAAATTATTTTTCAAAAATTGAATTCATTTCTGGATTCTACATGTTGAAAAAATTTTAGGGTGAATTTTGTGGATTTTTCGGAAATACTTGATTTTTTGGTGAAAAGTAAAATACATTAATTGGCCGTATAAATACATTATAATTAAAACCCACTATTCCTGACATCACAAGTGATGTAAGTGCCCAAATCATGAACTCACATGCCCTATTTACTATTCTTGGTCATGGAATACTCAAAATGTTTTTCTTAGGGGAAATTAATAAACTAATGAATTAAATACTAACGAAAATCCTTTCCCATCAACTATAAATTCCACCATTCACACTCTCATTTACTCACACCTCTCAAGCTTCCATCCTTATCTAAAATATACCCAATAATATTTCCTAGCCCCTACACCACGTCCAAGAGCTCCTGTTCTCATCAAAATACTAAGCCTTGGTCCCTTAATGAGGATCTCAAGAAGAGGATTCAAGAGATAATTTATCTTCCTCTTTCCTTTAATTTCCATTCTATTTAAAGTCCTTTTCATGTTCCCTCTCCCACCTATATACATCCACATTGAATAGTAACTCTGTTATCATACATATACTGTAATTTTATGATACTCATTGGATGTTGTACCATCCAACCCCCTTATCCTCTTCCTTTTATTTTATAAAAGAAAACATTGTTTGTAAGGTGTTAATCTATAACATTAAATAACAAAAAGTATTATGTTTTCCATTTCAACATTCAGATCTGTCCATTAACCCATTTTTATTGTTAAACTAGAATATGATGTATGTATTATGTCATATTTAATGTTCTGGAACTATCTTATGTACATATTACTAAATTATTTAACAAAACAAGTTTGGTGTGGTCGAAAAACCACCCAAAGTAACTCAAACAATAATCATTTAATTCTTATCAACAGATTCATCCACATTGTATATAAAATAATTCATTATAATATCATTTAATATTCAGTAATATCATTAATAACATGATATATTAGTTCTTTATGTTTATCCATGTACTACCATAACATCAATTTATGAATATAAGTGAACTGCTCAAGAAAAAAAATAAAAACGAACATTCCGGAACAATGTTTTTTAAACACTATAACTAAACCAAAGGCCCATAAAATAACTTAATTAAAACATAATTAACCATATTAATGAATAAAAGGTTTTAAATTTTCAATTAATGAATTTAATGTGATTATACAGGACATTAATGCAATGAATGTGTTTGGATAAAAGGTAAGGGGAAATTCTCGAACCCAACCTTTTCATACATGTTCTCCCTCTTTCACTCCATTTTTGGTATTATTACTCCATAAAAATAATTTTTTCATCTTTATCTTAACTATTCTGGGATATAAATTTTCTTCACTGGATTTTATGTCAAATAAAATGTTTTCCAACACAACTCTTCTTTCAAAAACACACCTTTTACTTCTCACTAAAGGTGGATTGTTCTTATATCAAGTATGCAATTCCCGATTTCTTTTGGGAACCCAAAGTTCATTAATGTTTTATTATGAGATGAAAAAAATTCCTTTAAATTGTTCATTTATGTAAATTTTTTATATATTTTCTATGTGGCATGCATGATAATGATAATGTTATGATGTGACGGGTGCACTCTGAATTATATAGCCCAATATGAATGTTTGAATGCGATGGGTGTCCGGGAATTATACATAGCTCAAATGCATTGGGTAAAGAGATTAATCTCATAAGTAAAATTGAAATTATGTGTGGACTTGATGATATCATTGTTCACAACTCTGTGTGGTAGTTAACCACTAAGACATGATGTTTCATTTTTTATGCATTGCCACATTTCAAGTCATTTATTTATGCTTCCTCTCATGTTCATGATTCTTTCCACTGATATTATTATGCTCACCCCATGCTATATTGTTCTTAACAATCCTCTTACTGAGATTTTAGCTCACTTATTTTGATTTATATCCTCAGGTGGCTACATGTACTTAAGAGAGGTCCAATGCCAACAAGAATCTTGAGAAGAAGAAATTAAATAAACGTTTTTGCTTGATTTAGTAATTGTTATGTATGGTTCTAGTTTTCCCAAGACACTAAACCTTTTTATCCTCCACGTGTAATAATATTACGTTTTTTATCTTTAAAAAGATGTAACAGTATTGTTAAAAATGGTTGGGTCTCTATATTATGAGTGGGTTAGTGGGAGGTTTTTTATGCCTTCTAATTTATATGGATGACATTCTACACATTAGATATGATATTCCAACATTACATCATATAAATATGTTTTTGGGAAAATGATTATAAATGAAATACATGGGTGAAGTATCCATCATAATGGGTATTAATATCTATAGTGATAGATGTAAGAGGTTTCATGAAGTGAGTCAAAACACATATATTGGTAAATTGATAAAGTATATCAGCATTGAGAACATCCAAAAGGGGTATTTAACAATTTTTCATAGAAGTAATCTTAAGAAGATTAAAAATCCTTCTAAAAATTTAGGAATGGTAGATATGATTCATTATGTTCCCTCCATAAGGTTTATCATATATTCCATGATGTGTATTAAACCTGATGTAATTTTACTTTGAAAATATCAATTATATACCAATATTATCCAAATGAGAGTCACTATATTGTTTTGAAGAATAACATTAGGTTCTTTTTATGAAATAAGGATATGATACACTAATTTTAATTTCAAATTCAAAAAATATTATATAAAATCCCAATATTTGTTATTTTTTATAGACAGTGGATCAATCAACTGGAATATTTTCAAAATGACCACCATATCATACTTGAGGGAAAAGGTAGTGTATATTATTATACTAGATGTTGTAAATGAAGTGGTTTTGATCAATAATTTTATCCCTAAAATAGGGGTGGTTCTTATAATTGAGGGATAAATTGATCTTTAATATGAAATTAATGGATCTTTTTCACTTATTGAGGAATCATAGTCTCTCCCATTGACCAAACACATCCTTTGAAAATACCATATCATTATATAGATAGTTGAGAGGGACAATGTAAAGATATATTGGGTGATGCGTATGAAAATATAATCCATCATTTGACAAAACCATTGAATCAATAAAATATTTAGGTTTATGTTGAATCTTTTAGTATCATATATATAATTGATTGGATGTAATGGTTGTAAAATGTACCATGTGTTGAAAATAAAGGAAATCCCTATTTATCATTATTTCATGTCTTCTGATCTTAAATTACATAAATAGTGGAATGATTAAACTCCCAAAATTTTCAATATTGAGTCCTTCCAAATTAATCATCATTATGAGTAATATTAGTTATAATAATATATTAATATTAAAATGAGTAGATTTATATACCCCAAATGAAAAGTTATATATGATAAAAATAATAGACTTGTGGGTTAATAAGTTATGATTTATTATATGTATTCACCCACAAATTTATAACAAATTTAATATCATAGAGTCATTCATGTTCATCGATGTGTTTTCTTGTCATATAGCCCCATTACCTATGGTTGGAAAGAAACTTATCATGATAACCTTATTACATTGATACCATTATTAAAAAATCCATGAGGAATTGAAAATCAAGGGGTTTTTGGGTTTTTTGTTGATCATGAATTCGAATGAAGCTCAACCAATATGATATGTGTCCACTTGTATTACAAGACAAAAAATATGAGCCCTTTTCTAAATTATATTGAGTAAATTCATTGAAATTTGTATTTATATGTCATGTTATGTGAACATTTAAATCTATGAATGGCACATGATGTACTCATTTGAACTAGTTATTCTATTTCTTAAAATCATGAATTTATAATTTGAAATATAATAGATTGACATGTTCAATGTCTAGTTCTCACTCTATGTCATGGAAAATGTTGTTATACATGTATGCATACAAAAAATACCAATTAACTTGTCGTTGATATGTTCACGTAAAGATATGTGTAGGTCTAGTTGATATCAAACTAGAACCCTTTATTGATTGAGTAGCACTGATATTTTGGAGGAGGCTATACTTTTATACATCTATAGAATAAGGATTTCATTATTTTCTATTGATAAAAAGAATCATAGTGTCAAACGATTAGGTGATATGATAAGGATTAGATTTTAAATAAATTTTTTATTATAAATTGTATAGAGTTTGATAAACTCTTTAGAAAAGTAATTGAATATATTAAAGAATGGATGTGATATTTATTAATGTATTTATGAGTTTTTAGTAAATTTTAATGATTTTTTATGCAAAAAAATGTTTATATCACATATTATTATATAAACCAATTCTTATCCCTTGATATTCATATGATGGGTATTGAATATAACAAAATTGTGATATAAAAAAATGAATGATTTTCATTAATCAAATTATATAATGGGATAAAATTGTTTTACATGTTATCAAAAACCATCCCAGGTACCCAGGTAACTCAATAACAGAGCCGTCCTTAACATGGAATGAAGGTCATTTATGATCCCCACAAGTTGGTGAATAGAAACTTTCATCACACAATGTGCAAGTGGGAGTGATTTTTCATCTAAAAAAGTGGATGAAAAAAACAAGTCAGTATGCATAATAAAAAGAAAATTCATAGGGAGTAAGGTACAAGAGGAAAATAAGGCATAAACCCTCCCAATGTACTAAAACCCAAGTATGAAATAGAGGGAAAACAACCCAAGTCCCTAAGTACACAACTCACCAAGTCCAAATTTCAACATCTAGATCCACCTCTAATTGTTCCTTTCCCCTTGCTCTAACCTGGAAGAAGATAATCCACAACCACTTGAAGGCACAAGTAGGGTGTGAGCTAGAAATCCCAGTATGGTCTCACCATGGATTCAACAACAGGTTCCAACAATTGATTAACCAAATGAATTCATTAAATTTTTGAAAAAAATAAAACAGGATTTGATTTTTAAAGAATAATTAAAAAATTCATGTATTGAGTTCAAATGATGGAAAAAAGATTAAGCTTAATATTTACTTTAAAAATGATGTAATATTTCTAAAATTATGGCCTAAATAAATTTTTTTTATAAAGTAGTTTATATAAATTCAACTTTAATGTAAAAAATTTTATCAATATTGTCATACATTGAAATATCTTATATATAAATAAAAGAGAGAGAAACAACGTCATCTGCAAAAAAAGAACGATAGTATTTCTGGCTATAGAAATCCACACTCTCTAATTGATCATGAGAAAATTTGTATAGATAAATCCTATGGAAAGTGGTATGAGATGACTCATCACCATAGCCTAAGGGAAATTATATATAAGGCCCTGACCTTAAACCTTTCTTAATATTTAATTAAATGAATAATTCACGTTGAGGATCTTTTCAGGTTTAGAGTTTTAGAGAATTAGATCATAAAACATGCATTACATTCCACACTTAAACAAAGTGGTAACATAAAATATAGTACTCATTTTTACAATCAACAGAAACATATTTAAAATAAAACATGGCTTCTTTTTGACACTTCCTTGACAATATCATCACATCATGTACCTTTCTCTTGACCTGTGAAAAACATTTCAAAAACTTGGGACGAGCATAAAAAGCTCAGTAAGGGATATAAAAATATGGAAAGGAAACATAAGTACATGTATACATAAGAATCAATGAAATCATACTTTACTCATAAAACATAATTACTTTAACATACCTCATCAAATCATGAATAAATCATTGAAATCATAAGACATAAAGGTAACTTGAGGAATTCATAACATTCTTACGTAGGGAGTAACCTTCTTGGTTCTGTTTGGAATACCCATCACAGTATATTCCCTAAATCTCTTCAGATAAACCTTAATGTTTAACTAATTCACGTTACCCAATGCATTGGAGAGCTATATCAATCTCACTTACCCTTAGTTTATCACGGAACCACCCGTCTTCATAACAATGCCCAAGAACCATAATATAATCGTATCACATAAAACATACATAAAGGAAACATAACATTTCCACATTTCAATCACAAGATATCAATACAACACATTTATATAAAAACATTATGAAAACCATTTTCAATTCCAAAATAAAATAAAATTAAAACATGGTATTTATTTTTCATTTAAAAAAAAGGTAAGGCTTGTAGAGGAAGCCGAAACTCAAATAATGGTCACGGCAGCGGAGAAGTCGTTATCGCCGCATACGTACGATAAAAAAAATATTCCTTTTGTCGTTTAGTAAAATGCTTCGTATAAAAAAGATTCCTTTTGATTAGACATAAAAGTAAACGGGGTTTATACACTGTATAAAAGAAAGTTGTGTATAAAACAAAATATGCCTCAATGAAAGGAGATTGAGACGAAGTCCCATACCTCGGGTCCGACTTGACTCGATCGTTCTTTAACATCTAGAATAATAAATTTGAGTTAATTTATACTTTTTTAAGAACCTTTTTAAATTTCATTATTCCTTTTATATCACTTATTACCATGTTATTAACACTATGTAATTACTTATGTTAATAACGGTCGTTTTGACAATATTTGGTACTAGAGTCAAAAGTGAACTTCTTATATTTACAAGTTGTTCACGTAGTCAAATATCCATTATCTCAAGAATGATATTCATGATTTATATGTCATATATATCATATGTATCCATTATATACATGCATTTATAATATTGCATAATCATTTAAAGGTAAGAAATGAAATGCACCATTCATGGAGACGGTAAGCCGTACGTACGCATGAACACTACTTTCATTTCTATTTCGTATTATATGGAATAGAATAATAATGATATAAAGGTATATTATAATTCCAGTATAATATCATATATAATATCATTAACTCTATCCTTTATACTTCCCATATATGGCATTAACGAATCAAATCACTTTGAGGGGGCGGTAGTCCGCACTTCCTAAAATGAAGATATCGTGTTTACCCATAATGGAAACCATAAAGGTATGCCATAAATGAAAAATACAGAAGCTTAAGTAAAACATAAACATATTACATATCATATATAAATATAGTGACATCTTAATGGCCACCTTTAAAGGTGTTATATGAGGGTTGAACAATCATCGTTTCGTGAGGCAGAAATTCGCCATCCATGGAAACAGTATGTTGTTTAACCATTAGATGTAGGTTGGTGTAAGTGTAGCTCTAATCCATATTATAAAAACATAATAGTATACTTAGTATACTGGTGATGATACAAAATAAAGGAATAAAAATATTTTAGGGGGTTGGAGAACTAAAATAAAACATAAGAACACAAGGGAAAACACTACCTTTAAAACGGGTAACTCTTTTTGATTTGAGCTCAAAGGCTTCCTTGTGAAGACTTCTGCCCAAATTGAGGCTTATAAGAGTAATATAGGGATGTTTAGAGACAAAATTGGCAGGTGTTGGCCGAGAAAAAGGCTTGAGAGGTGTGGGTAAGATGGTACAGGTGGGGGCCTTTTATAAGAGGAGAGGAGGGGCACTCTTGGAATGTTATAAAAGGTTACTTTATTATAAAATGCTTTTCAGATTTTAAAGGTCCCAAAATTATATATTTCTAGGATAAGGTGATAATAGTTCTAAATACACCCATCCAATAGGTTTTTGACATGTGTAGGACTTATAATTTACATTATCGTTTCATTTTATTTAAATCGTTAAATAATGAGGTAATCTCTGCATCCTCATGGTGTCATAAATAATTTAATTTATTTAATGTATAAAAATTATAAGACAACTATCATGACGTAGGAAATCTTTTTAGATTTATAATGAATATTTATCGTCAAAAATATGACTTGTATAACCCCATTTAAAAATTGTTTTAGTAAAACAACTCATGTTTGTGACATTTTAATTTTACCTTTAAATAAAAAGTTATTAATGTTATTTTCCTACCAAAGTGGCTCCATGGGGTCCCCAAGTTGACCCATGGATTTTCTTGGACGTCCATGACACATAAAATAATGGTAGGACATGTGTCAAGGTCATTTCATATTATTAAAACATTATTTTTACCTTAAATTTCACTAATTACCTCTAATCGCGATTAAAAACTTAAAAGTTACTATTCACCAAAAATTATTTTAATCACATTGAACCACATTTTACTTCTTAATGACAACCATGTATGTAGGATTTTTGAAATTCAATACACAGAGGTGGTAAAATTTCATTTAAATGAAAAATCAGTTTTTTTAAGTACCACTTAGTGGTTTCACTATTCATCAAAAATTGAAGTTTTTCAGAAAATTACCAAAACATCACCCTAAGATATATTTGATATTCTGGATTCAAAAATGATGTCTATTTTAAAAAATTCAAAACATATAAGTTACATTAATTAATTTAATAATTAATTCCTGTTTTCATAGCAAATAGCATGTTTTTATGAAACAATAAGTATCAAAAGATTGACACTAGTTTAAGTCCAATTTCAAAGTGAAATTATTTCCAACGACCACTATTGGATTAAATGGTAAAAATATATTATAATTTCACTTTAAAACCAATTCAAAAGATAATATAATCTTATACATAAATTAGATTAAAAAGGGGTTTTGAATTAAAATACAACATTTTTCACTATTCATTAAAAATGAACTTTATCAGAAAAATACCAAAAAATTACACAAAGTAAATTTTGATGTCCCGATTATAAAAAATAATTTTATTTGGTTCAATAGAATGTATAAGAGTGTCCAAAACTATATTTATAGACGGTTCTCCATTAAAAGGCGATAAGTCGACCTTTAGTGAATGTTAGAGTATATATGCCTAAAATTGATTTCTTTTCATATTTTAAGCCTTTATCCAATATTGGATAAATGTAAAAACATTTAACAAACATATATAGTCATATTTTAGTAATTTCCCTTAATTCTCACCAATTCAACGGCTACGTGTTAACTTCCATTTAAAATAAAATTATTTTATTACTAGTGTACAATGTAAGTTTTCAAAGAAACTCTTTGTTGTGTTTCGGGTACGCTATTGAACTTAGAAACCCCTTTAATGTAAAATTAATATTTAATTCGTAAATATTAACAAATATGAAAATGATTTATTCTTTATTTACCTGGGATGTTACATCCTTCCCCCCTTTTGGGAATTGCGTCCTCGCAATTTTATTCACTTATCAAAATAAGTGGGGGTATTTATCCCTCATAGCATTTTCAGATTCCCATGTTGCCTCTTCACTCATGTGGTTTTTCCACAAAACCTTTACTTGATGAATCATCTTATTCGCCAACACTTGATCCATGTGGTCAAGATTCTGGACTGGTTGTTCTTCATAAGAGAGATTCTCTTCCAACTGAACTACCTATGGGCTCAAAGCATGAGATGGATCTGGCATGTACTTCCTTAACATTGAAACATGAAAAACATTGTGTACCTAAGATAAGCTCGAAGGTAAACCCACTCAGTATGAAACTGATCCAACTCTCTCCAGAATTTCATATGGTCCAATGAACCTTGGACTTAGCTTTCCTTTCTTACCGAATCCCATCACACATTTCCATGGTGAAACTTTGAGAAAAACATAATCACCTACCTCGAAAGATAGATCCTTCCTCCAGTTATCCGCATAACTCTTCTGCCTGCTCTGTGCTATTCTCATGTGTTTCTAATTCAACTAAACCTTTTCTACCCACCCTTCTACCAATTCCGGTCCCATCAACTTCCTTTCACCCACTTCATCCCAGATTGCTGTAGTTCAACACTGCTTCCCATATAATGCCTCAAATGGTGCCATCAGTATACTAGAATGAAAACTGTTATTATATGAAAATTCAACCAAATAAAGATGTTGGTTCCAACTTCCCTGATAATCTATCGAACAAGCATGTAGTATATCCTCCAAAGTCTGAATTATTCGTTCTGACTGCCCATCTGACTGAGGATGAAAATCTGTACTAAAATTTAATTCAGTACCCAACGACTTCTGAAGGCCCATCCAAAAGTTAGAAGTAAACCTGGGATCACGATCAGATACAATGGAGAGGAGAACTCCATGTAACCTGACTATCTCTTTAAGATACAACTGAGAAAAATGATCTAGAGACAAAGTATCTCAAATAGGAAGGAAATGAGCAGATTTAGTCAATCAATCAACAATAACCTAGATTGCATTATTACCTCGAGATGACTTCAGTAATCCCACAACAAAGTCCCTGGATATATTTTCCCATTTCAACTCTGGCACAGGTAAAGGCTGAAGAATCCCTTTCGGTAACTGCCTATCTGATTTAACCTATTGACAATTCAAACACTTTACAATAAAATCAGCAATATCCCTTTTCATTCCGTCCCACCAGTAATACTCCCAAAGATCTCTATACATCTTAGTACTGCCTGGATGAACTGAAAAAGGAGAACTATGAGCTTCACATAACAACTCTCTCTTCAACTGTGAAAGACAAGTAACACACAATCTCTTCCCAAATCTCAAAACAAAATCATTATCAATGTTGAATTCTAGAAACTTACCCTTTTAAACTAGCTCTACCTTTTTCTAAAAATCGATGTCTTGCTTCTATGCTTGCTTAATTCTGTCAAATAGAGATGATCTCACTGATACCTGAAACAAAACAGAAGAACATCATTCACCAACAACTTCTATGCCAAAGTTCATCAAATCCTTAACCAAAGGATCACTTTCCAAATGCAACACTATTAATGAAGCATTACTTTTTTGACTCAAAGCATCAGCCACGTTATTTTCTTTTCGCGGATGGTAATGAATTGTACAATCGTATCCTTGATTAATTCTATCCATCTCCTCCGTATCATGTTCAATTCTCTCGGAGTGAATATATACTTTAAAATTTTGTGATCAGTATATATTTCACACTTTACTCCATACAAATGATGCCTCTAAATTTTTAAAGCAAAAACAATAGCAACTAATTCCAAATCATGTGTAGGGTAATTTACCTCATGAGTTTTCAACTGTCGTGAAGCATAAGCAATTACCTGATCATTCTACATTAGGACGCAACCAAGTAATTTCAATTAAGCATCACTGTATATAACAAACTCACCATTCCAGGAAGGTAGTTCCAAAACTGGAGCATTCACCAATCTTCATTTCAGTTCCTGAAAAAAATCATCACATTCTTTTATCCAGATAAACTTAACACCCTTCCGAGTTAGCTTAGTCATTGGACTAGATAACCGTGAAAAATTTCTAACAAACCTTCGGTAATAGCCTGCCAAACCAAGGAAGCTACGAATATCAGTTATATTTGTGGGTCTTGGCCATTATTCAACAACCTTTGTTTTTGCTGGATCAACAGCTATCCCATATTTAGAAACAATATGACCAAATAAAGAAATTTGTTGCAACCAAAACTCACACTTTCCGAATTTACCATACAATTTATTTTCTTTTAAGGTTTTCAAAATAACCCTTAAATTACTTTCATGCTCCTCTTTACTTTTAGAAAACACCAAAATATCATCAAAAAACACAACCACCACTTATCACCTGAGTCAACTGAGCCATCACTGCAACAAACTGTTCAATTCTGATTCTGACCATCTCATGAGACTTCTTTGGAAGGTCATTTCCCTCTGAATTCCTTCCCAGTATAGCAGCCTTGTTCCTCTATGAAAAACCATTCTTAACATAGAAATATCTTAGGCAAAGCAACATAGTAATCTTTAAATTCTATATCATTTCAACCATACCATAAATTAATTTATAATTTAACAATTTTCTAACTCCTAAAGTTGTCTAAACTGACCTCTGATACCAACTATAAGGCATGTCCTTAAACCTTTCTTAATATTGAATTAAATGAATAATTCACATTGAGGATCTCTTCAGGTTTAGAGTTTTAGAGAATTAGATCATAAAACATGCATTACATTCCACACTTAAACAAAGTGGTTACATAAAAGATAGTACTCATTTTTCCCATCAACGGAAACATATTTAAAATAAAACATGGATTATTTCTTGAAACTTTCTTGACACTATCATCACATCATGTACCTTTACCTTGACCTTTGAAAAACATTTCAAAAACTTGGGATGAGCATAAAAATCTCAGTAATGGATATAAAAATATGGAAAGGAAACATGAGTACATGTATACATAAGAATCAATGAAATCATATTTTACTCATAAAACATAAGAACTTTAACATACCTCATCATATAATGAATAAATCATAGAAATCAAAAGACATAAAGGTAACTTGAGGCATTCATAACATTCTTATGTAGGGAGTAACCCTCTTGGTTACGTTTGGAATACCCATCACAGTATATTCCCAAAATCTCTTCGGAGAAACCTTAACGTTTAACTCCATTGAGTTACCCAATGCATTGGAGAGCTATATCGGGCTCACCCGCCCTTATTTTATCACAGACCCACCCGTCTTCATAACAATTCCCAAGAACCATAACATAATCGTATCACATAAAACATACAGAAAGGAAACATAACATTTCCACATTTCAATCACAAGATATCAGTACAACACATTGATATAAAAACATTATGAAAAACATTTTCAATTCAAAAATAAAATAAAAGTAAAACATGGTATTTATTTTTCATTTTAAAAAAGGTATGTCTTGTAGAGGAAGCCGAAACTCAAATAATGGTCACGGCGGCGGAGAAGTCGTTGTCGCCGCATACGTACGAAAAAAAACATTCCTTTTGTAATTTTGTAAAACACTTTATATAAAAAAGATTCCTTTTGAATATACATAAAAGTCAATGGTTTTGATACCACATATAAAGAATGCTGTGTATAAAACAAAATATGCCTCAATTAAAGGAGACTGAGGCGAAGTCCCATACCTCGGGTCCGACTTGACTCGATCGTTCTTTAACGTCCTGAATAATAAACTTGAGTTAATTTATAATTCTTTAAGAACCTTTTTCATGTTCATTATTCCTTTTATATCACTTATTACCATGTTATGAACACTATGTAATTATTTATGTTTATAATGGTCATTTTGTCGATATTTGGTACTTGAGTCAAAAGTGAACTTCTTATATTTACAATTTGTTCACGTCGTCAAATATCCATTATCTCAAGATTGATATTCATGATTTATATGTCATATATATCATATATATCCAGTATATACTTGAATTTGTAATATCACATAATCATTTAGAGGCAAGAAATGAAATGCACCATTCATGGAGATGGTAAGCCATACGTACGCATGAATGCTACTTTCATTTATATTTCGTATTATATGGAATGGAATCATAATGATATAAATGTATACTATAATTCCAGTATAATATCATATATAATATCATTAACTCCATCCTCTATACGTCCCATATATGGCATTAACGAATCAAATCACTTTGAAGGGGCGGTAGTCCGCACTTCCTAAAATGAAGATATCGCGTTTACCCATAATGGAAATGATAACGTTATGCCATAAATGAAAGATACATAAGCTTAAGTAAAACATAAACATATTATATATCATATATAAATATAGTGACATCTTAATGGCCACCTGTGAAGGTGTTATATGAGTGTTGAACAATCATCGTTTCGTGGGGCAGAAATTCTCAATCCACTGAAATAGTATGTTCTTTAACCATTAGATGTAGGTGTGTGTAAGTGTAGCTAGAATCCTTATTATAAAAACATACTAGTATATTGAGGATACTGGTGTTGATACAAAATAAAGGAATAAAAAGAGTTTATGGGGTTGGAGATGCGAAATAAAACATAAGAACACAAGAGAAAACACTACCTTTAAAACGGGTAACTATTTTGGATTTGATCTCAAAGGCTTCCTTGGGAATACTTCTTCCCAAATTGAGGCTTCTAAGAGTAAGAGAGGGATGTGGAGAGACAAAATGGGCAGGGGTTGGCCTAGAAAAAGGCTTGAGAGGTGTGGGTAAGGTGGTAGAGGTGGGGGCCTTTTATAAGAGGAGAGGAGGGGAACTCTTGGAAAGTTATAAAATGTTACTTTATTATAAAATGATTTTTGGATTTTAAAGGTCCCAAAATTATATATTTTGAGGATAAGGTGATAAGAGTTCTAAATCCAACCATACAATAGGTTTTTCACATGTGTAGGTATTATATTTTTCATTATATTTTCATTTTATTTAGATCGTTAAATAATGAGGTAATCGCTGCATCATCATGGTGTCATAAATAATTTAATTTATTTAATGTCTAAAAATTATAAAAAAAAATATGATGACGTAGGAAATATTTTTATCCTTCTAATTAATATTTATAGTCAAAAATATGACTTGTATAACCCCATTTTATTTTTTTTAGTAAAACAACTCATGTTTGTGACATTTTTAATTTAATTTTAAACAAAAAGTTATTAATGTTATTTTCCTACCAAAGTGGCTCCATGGGGTCCCCAAGTTGACACATGGATTTCATTGGTAATCCATGACACATCCAATAAGGGCAGGACATGTGTCAAGTTCATTTCATAGTATTAAAACATTATTTTTACCTTAAATTACACTAATTACCTCTAATCGTGATTAAAAACATAAAAGTTACTATTCACCAAAAAATATTTTAATCCCATTGAACCACATTTTACTTCTTAATGAAAACCATGTATGTCAGATTTTTGAAATTCAAAACACAGAGGTGGTAAAATTTCATTTCAATGAAAAATCAGTTTTTTTAAGTACCACTTAATGGTTTCACTATTCATCAAAAATTGATGTTTTTCAGAAAATTACAAAAACATCACCCTAAGATATATTTGATATTCCAGATTCAAAAATGATGTCTATTTTAAAAAATTCAAAACATATAAGTTACATTAATTAATTTAATAATTAATTCCATCTGTCAGAGCAAATAGCGTGTTTTTATGAAACAATAAGTATCAAAAGATTGACACTAGTTTAAGTCCAATTTCAAAGTGAAATTAATTCCAACGACCACTATTGGATTAAATGGAAAAAATATATTCTAAATTCACTTTAAAACCAATTCAAAAGATAATATAATCATATAAATAAATTAGATTAAAAATATGTTTTGAATTAAAGTACAACATTTTTCACTATTCATTAAAAAATGAACTTTACCGGAAAAATACCAAAAATTTACACAAAGTAAATTCTGCTATCCCGATTCTAAAGAAGAATTTTATTTGGTCCAATATAATTTATAAGAGTGACCAAAACAATATTTATAGATGGTTTTCCATCAAAAGGTGATAAGTCGACCTTTAGTGAATGTTAGAGTATATATGCCAAAAATTGAATTCTTTTCATATTTTAAGCCTTTATCCTTTATTGGATAACTGTAAAAACATTTAACAGACATATATAATCATATTATAGTTATTTACATTCATTCCCACCAATTCAATGGTTGCGTGTTAACTTCCATTTAAAATAATATTATTTTATAACTAGTGTGCAACGTAAGATTTCAAAGAAACTCTTTGTTGCGTATCGGGTACGCTATCGAGCATAGCAACCCCTTTAAAGTAAAATTAATATTTAATTCATAAATATTTATACAAATAAAAATTCTTTATTCTTTATTTACCTGGGATGTTACATTACATGTTGAATGTATGCTTTAGAACTTTATAGTAATCGTAGAGTGTATCCATATAACTCACAATCAACCCAAGGCTTGCAAGTGATCCAACACAATCAATGATGGGAAATTTCATTGAAGACATATTAAAATAAAATTAAATCACATACCCCATTCCAAATTCCAATATTCCATTTGAACCCAAAAATAGGTTTTAATAAAAAAAATCATATTTCACCAGATAAAACCACTAGGTTTATCTCAAATCATTTGAAGCCATTTCCACAAGTTTTAAATCCATTAAAAACCAATTCCAATGATTTAAAAATTATTTTCCATAATTAAATTCTACAATTTTATTCAAATCATCTCAAAAAATCCAAAATTTAGTGTAAATATTTTAAATAAAAAAACATTCATAAGCATACACCATTTCAATGGAATTAGGGGCTTTCCCATTTTTCAGGATAAAATCATTTCCAAATATCCCAATTCACTAGAATTTTATTATATAAAATCAATTGAAAGATTGTTTGGGAAATTTAATTTATGTAAAAAGTTGAAATAAATCATGAATTTCAAGGTTAATCAATTTGGCTGGTCAGGAATAAACCACCTACCTCTTCCCAAAACTCAAAACATGAATCATCCCATGTCAATGAGAACGAAGGTGTATATGCCCTATAAACCAAACCTAGATGCTAGATCCAACACCATAGGGCCTAGATCCACCAATACTAAGATGATCCATGGAAACCCCAAGAGAGGAGAAAGATAGATGGATGAAAAATGATGAAGAACACTTACCCAAATATCACCCACCAAGGAAATGATGATCGAACACCAAAGGAATGGATATGGAAGAGTTGGAAAACTCTAAAATTACCTAAAGAATGACTTGGGTTGCGAGAATAGGAATAAGAGAGGAGATAATTAAGAAATAACCAAGTGTTTCCTCTCATTTATAATCAGTGTTAGGGTGTTACACAGCACATAATCCAGTTTCATATCGTCAAGATTAAATTTCCATAATGGTGAAGACATGTCAAATCTATAATGCCCTTTTAAATTCAGGTTATAACATAATTTGTTACCCCTATTCATGTTGTGTAATGACTCAGGATTATAACTGATGAAACTCCAATCGTTATGCATTAAAATCCAATATGAAAATACATCATGTCCTTGTAAAGGGAATTCATGGCACTTACTAATCACACCGTGAACCACGTTTCACGGCTAGCACCTGAATATAGTTACACAGTGTGTAACATACTTACATGGTGTGTAATATCCTAAAAGTATAAATAAAAATATTTTTAATGCTATCAAAATTGTAGTTGGCTGCTACAACCTCCCCATAATAAGAACTTTATGTCCCTAGAAACCCTATGAAGAATATTCCTTACTAAATAGATGAGTCCACTTCTCTCTCATAATTGAATTGAATTCCCACATATCATGATTATTAGAGCCAGGATTTCATAGAACACAAATTAGTGGTATCAGCCTCTCATAAGTTACCATAGTATTAGAATCAACAACCCTGACTAGCCACTTTGTCAAGGATAAATCTAGTTCATTCTCAAGATCACTCCAACTCAAAACGTGAGAAGGACCTGAGAGATACATTCACAATTGTGATAAATGGAACTTGTTATATATCGATGCCTACTATATTCATATTTCAAACCAGTAATAAAATTTTCCCACCTTTTCAACAATCTCAAAATTTCTAACAAAACAATGATAAATCATCTCTTTCCTCCCAAGCCATCAATGACCCAACCAAAGTGAAAACATAAACAATACATAGTCACCAACTAAAATTACAAAGGACTATAGAGATGACCCGCATGAGACTTGCATCAGATCTATGTTGTTAACATTTTCTGATGAACCAACTGAATATTTATCATCACCACTTGGGCTAAACTCGTTCAATCCAAGGAACTATCACCAATCTCCGACCAACACAATGGGGATTTGAAAGGAAAACTATACAAGGCCTCAAAATGAACCATTCTAATCGTGGAATAGTAACTTTTGTTATATGAAAACTAGACCAACCCCAAATGATCACCCCAACCCCCACTAAAGTTGGGAAAAAAAGCACAATGCATATCCTCAAGAAGATTTTCCATTTATAACTTCATCTCTTTTAGTTCATATGGCTCCATGTAGTAAGGTGGGATTGAAACTGGTTGAGTATCAAGCATCAAGTCAATGGAAAACTAACCCTCTCTTACTAATAATAAACCAAAAAAGTCAGAAGGAAACACAATAGGAAACTAGATTACTAATGGAGGTACATCACCACTCAGTTAATCTCACTCTAGAACAATGGAAAACCCAGATATCACTTTCCCAAACTCCGGATAAGAGGGTTTGTATCTTCTCGATCTTGGGATACATTCTTCTTGAATGAAAAGGGGCCCACCACTATCTATAGTAAGGTAGACATGTCAAAGATAACAATAAATACAGAATTTATTAGAAATGATTCAATCCATCAAAAATATGAAGTCATTATATTTCATATCGAGTTCTAAAAAACTCCAAGAATTCAGAAAATCTGATAGATAGAAGACACAAGTGGGACTATGGACACCCACCTATTTCTTCGTACCAAGGGGTGTAGTAATGTATAATGCACTAGATAAAATCTACATAGGTATATTAAGAATAGTAATATTATGAGACTAAATAAACAAGTGGGATGCATTGGTATCAAATATAGTATTCACTATAGACAAAGCTATTGTAATGGTACCTCTCACTGTCACTGGACCTGTATCAGCTTCATCTGGAGACTCTTCCACTATGTGAAGAACCTTCAATTCCAATGGCTATGGATGGAACCCTTTTATAAGTGAAATCATTTATTACCCTGTGGTTTTAGGATGATATGATGATTTTGTTTCATAGTGTGGAGTGGAAAATTTGTGGAATAACTTCTTCAAGTAACCTAAATGTTCGTAGGAGCAACAGTTCTTAGCTGCCTCAGTAAGGACCCTCTTTGAATACACTATATGACCACACTAGTATCATATCCAATGGATTCTTCCAAGAACTATAGGTGGTCAAAAAATATCCTTCTACCGAGAACAACTATGAGAGTCATAACGCTTCCACTTTACTTTAAAAGAACTCATGCTTCCACTTGGAGGAAAAGGAACTCCCATCATCCCTGACTTTCTAGCCAAGTCCATCTCAACCATCATCTCCATATCTATAACATCATTATATGTGCAATGATTAAGCAAGAAAACATGATAACAGATATCATATTGAAGTCCAAAACAAACCATCGATTCCTCTTATTAGATACAATCTCATCCAAAAACAACACTTACTCAGAAAGCGATTTGAATACTTAGTTTGAGTTTGGTCGGATGGACCAAGCTTGAAAAACTCCAAAGCCTTGTCCAAAACCATCGACTCTTGATAGAACTGGTCAGAAAAAATTACATTTAATTCCTTCCACTGTAATATCTCACATTTGTTCTCCACCACCATCATGACCCACCATATCGTTCTCAATCCCTATATCACAGAGTTGGAACACATCCCCTTGATCATGTTTGATGTCTCCAAGAACTCAAAAATACATTCTGTCCTACCCAACCATTCCTCACCATGTTCAGGACCAGTGGAGCCTTTGAATTGGGAGGTTTCTAGCTAATGTACTATTGAAAAATACTTCAAAGAATATACTTCTGAGGATCCATAGTCGGAACCTTAATGAGGACTAGTCGTGGTGCCTGCCCTAAATCATGGACAGTACGCACAACAACCTCGACTAGATTTGGATCCAAAATAGGACTCACTTGTTGAGGATCAGTAAAAACCTCCTCCAAGATCTATTTTTCATGTCTTCTCGGTGGCATGATGTTACATAATTTCATCATAAAACATTGAATACATTAGAAAGTGATCAAATAGAGTAATAAAGGTAATTGACCCCAACAGAAATAATAAACAATATTTGGATTTCACTTTATCCAAATCAAAATTGGGAAAAGACTAGAAATTATCAACAATACATCGTTCCCTAATCACCCTTGGTGACATAAGGTATGTTGTGGTGAGAGATATCTATAAACACAATCGCATCTATTTAATGAGTCCCAATAAGATTTCAAAATTTCATACTGACCTTATGATAGAAGATCAACCTCCCTCTCACAAATGTTTATCAAAACCTAGCCCGGGTAACCTAATATCCTAATAACCGATCCAATAATAACATAGCTCTATGGGCGTTCTTGATCCCCATGGGTCTGAAACTAGCACTAGGCATCACATAATGTGTATGTGGGAATTATTTTCCACTAAAAAAGTGGAATAAAATAAATAAGGTAGTATGTATAACAATGACAATCCAAATGGAGTAATGTAATAGAGGGCAATAAGGCATAAACTATCCCTAAACACTACAACCCAAGTACAAAAATAGTGGTAAAACAACCCAAGCCCCTAAATACACAACTCACCAAGTTCAAAGGTCAATATCTAGATCAACCTCTAATTGATCCTTTCCCCATCCTCAAACCTAAAAGAAGATAATATACAAACACCTGATGTCACATGTAGGGCGTGAGATAAAAAAGAGCATTACTGTCTCACCAAGGATTCCAAAATAGATTCCAACAAATGATTAACCAATGGACTACTTTAAATTTTTTTAAAAATAAAAAAGTTTTGTAATTTTCAATATCAACTAAACAAATCATGCTATACAGTTTGAAAGATGAAAAAATACATTAAACACAATCCTTCATTTAAAAATGATGGAATATTTCAAAAAAATGGATTAAATAAAACATTTTATATAAAATAGTTTATATAAATTAAGAAGGATTGTAAATAATTTTATCAAAATTGACATTCAATTATATCTCATATATAAATAAATAGGAAAACAACATGGTCACCCAGGAAATAAGTATGATAGTATTTCTAGCTATAGTATTTTGAACGTGTTGAAAGTGGGTGCCCTAGACCCAACTTGTATTGTACTTTGATTACTATTACATATATTTAGTTTGTTTTTATACATGTGTTTATCTTTCAATGTTAGTGTAGATACTTCTGCATCCACTTTGTTTATGGAAATTTCCTTAGATTACCTATTGCATCAAAGGGTTATAGTAGGTCCCAGGCTATAATGAGAACCCTGAGATGCCATGAATGTAATCTTAATGTAATTTCCTATGGTCCAGTAACATCATTCTAAAAGGACACAGATGATGTGCGACCATCAGGTGCTGGGGGCTCATAAGAATTGTGACTTCTACTCATGAATTTCACACTGGATGATCTCTAGTAATTAAAATCATGAGTACAAACCTGCTTAATAGGAACACCACATGTTTCAGGTGTCATTGGTCGTTCCTATCTACGGACATGTGTAAAGGTCTCCTGAATTTAGATCATTGTCAATGAATGTCATTTAATTATGTACATTTGATGTAAGGAGAATACCACTGTTACAAAGTCGTAGTGAGGTAGTTTGTATCGGGTATGTCATTAATGGCATGGCATTGATTGAATGATCGAGAAATTATTTTTAACTTCTGAGTTCATGAAGAGATATCTTGGGCCTGGTTGATTAGGATGGTTTCACCTTCAAAAAATCCATGGCCATGGTAGTCGAAGGTATGATCATCCGAACAAATCAACAAATAAAATAAAGAAAAATAAAGAATGATGACACTAGTGTGCATTCTTCTTTATTGTGATATTGATAATGAAGATATTATATTACACAGACTATGTTCGTAGGGAGGAAATTGTTTCTATGACTTTTCCTTATCTCTATAGGGGCCTCAATGGGTTACTAGAACCCGCTCTAGGTCTGGGGATATTATCTGCTGCTATTGAGATAAGGGCCTTGAGGGTCACACATCATATCTCCTTGAGAATCTGCCCTTTTCTGGGAATAGCAATATAGAACATCGTGGGCCCCACCAAAGGGTCCGACCACTATCCAAGTTCTATGGATCACCAAAGAATAAATAAATTCATTAATTATTCGAGTTTAGAATAATTTGTTGGAATTATTTATAGCATGTATTTACAATTTATATAGTAAATACAAATATTAATATTATTCGAATGGATTTAAATATCATAGGTTCGATTAATATTAGCAGGAGGAATGATTCGAGTTAAAGACTCAAATTTATCATGTAATATATTTATATATTATAAGTAAGTGATAAATTATAAATATAATTTATGGAATAATTTTATTTGTCATAAATAATTATTTATATCACTTATATAGCGAACGTCTATTTCACAGGGGCCGGGAATCCATTCCGCGTGTTTTAAACACTCCCTATATAAGTGAGAGAGAGGATCTTCAATGGATACTATTCATGTTTCAATATTGAGTGCATCTCTCACCTCCTAGAATTTAGAGAAGGAGTCTCTCAAGAGAAGTAATATCTTCAAGTTCATCCTTCTTGGATTGAATATTCTTCCTTTGCAGTGATCATCATTACGCTGAAGTGATCATCGAAGATCCGCGCTAGTACCTAGATCTTGGCGAATGGTGCGTCAGTAGATTAGAGGCGTGTGTGTGGACGATCTAGAGGGCTTCGACATCGGAGCCTTTGAGCAATGATAGTCGGCATCCTACAGCTGACTTGCACACGCTAATTCCGAACAAGGTATAATATTTATTTATTTTTGTGTTCTGCTTAAATCTTGCATGATCCTCGGACTGAACCGGGACTAGATCATCATATTTGACATGATTATTTCACTCCAGCAATGCAGAAAAATTTTAATCCCTGGCCCACTGTCTTCTGCTGCATCCTCTCAGTGCCTAAAAGTGGTATTAGAGGGAACACAATTTTTTTCTGAGTCAACAAAATTAAAATGCATTAAATTTAAGTGCGGGGTGTTAAAACAGTTCATTCGGATTCAACGACGAGTCGTTTCATTTTTGAATGATCATGTTACGATCATTTAAAAAATTTAAATGGATCGACGTCACAAGTTTTCACATTTTTCCATTCATTTGATGTTAATCTCAATTTTATTGAGATAAGTTTAAATTTTATTTTTATTATTATAAATTTTAATATTTTATATTATTCTAAAATATTATTTTCAGGACTTGAAGTCAAGTTTTGTATCAATTTATAAATATTTAAGAAAAAGGAGTACCAAGAGCCCAATTTATGGGTCTTCCTCTTTTATTTTTACGAAATTAAAAAAAAAGTGGCCTCGTATTTGTCTAAGGACAAAAGAAATAAAAAAAGGAATGGGAGAAGACCCCCTTTGGGGTCTCCACTTTCACACGGCACACATGAGATGGGAAGACCAAACCCTAGCTGGCCTCCCCTCCTGCTAGACTGCCTCCATCCGACTGCCCCAAGTCGGAGCCGACCTCCCCTCCGCACCGGACCACCTGCAGCCGGCCGCCCTGAGCCCGCGCTAGAACCCCGCGCCGGACCGCCTCCAGCCGGCCGCCCCAAGGCCGCACCGGACCACCTCCTACTGGCTGCCTCGAGCTTATCAGACGAGCTCGTGTCGGATCACCTCATGTCGTCTCCCCGAGCCCCTGGTCATACCTCCTACTCACGTCAGCCGAGAACCGCAACGGCCGCACCAGTCCTGGCCGTACCGGACCGGCCTACCACATCACCGGCTCGCCAGAGCAGCAGGCTGCCGGCCAAGTGGATGACCGATTTCTTTCTCGGCCTCCTCTTTCTCCCCTTAGACCACACAAGAAGATCCAGCCACCAAGGGAGTCGTTGGACACCGCGATCACGTCGCGGTCAGGCCACAGTCATGTCGGGGTCATGCCGTGGTCACGCTGTGGTCACGCCACAGTCACGCCGTGGTCACGCCATGGTCACGTCCCGGTCACGCCGCGGTCACGCCGTGGTCAAGCCATGGTACCCTGTTCTAGGATGACACCCTGTGGAGGTACATAGTCCTGCCAGACTCCTCTCTGGCTAGAGGTAACCCTGTATTAAATTAATCTTAATTAATTTTGTTTTTTAAAATTAAATTAATTGGAAATAATTTGGGGTTTTAAATTTTTTTTAATCCGAAATATTAATTTAATTTAAGACTAAAATGAAATTAATGATTTGATTTGATTTTATAATAAAAATTAAATTAAACAAATGAACCGTTAAAATAAATTATTTGAATTTAATCCAATTCATTTAATTTATTAGAACACCCTCGCATTATTTAAATTCATTGCAATTTAATTTTATTGTGATTTTACCCCAACTGGTCTTGAGCAGGTTACCAAACTGTGGATGTCTAGAATTTATTTACTTATTTACCTATTTATTCAATGCATGCGATAATTGTAATATTTAATTAGATAAATGACGGTCTATGAATCATCTTTTAATTCAAATATGTATAAGGGTATGTGCGTCCATTGCACTAGTTGTATTTTGTACCCCAGACCCCCTCACCTGTGTGTGAGTATATTTGTAATTATAGAGTGACGATCTGAGTGGCAGACTCCGCCATGTTGAGGCGGTAGTCTAGACAGGGGTTGGTCACTTTGCACTTGGGAAAGTAGCGACATGATTCATGTATCAACTCAGGTATGGATGCCTCTAGGTGATGATAGATTAGTTATCTATCGATCATTATAGAATGCTCAAGACCAGCCAGAATGCATGATTTACTTTATGCATAGTTTATTATTTTATGCTTTTGCATGATTATTGCATGATCATACAGAATAGTGAACAAGATAAAATGCATAAAGATGTGATAAATAATATTCTATTGTATGTTCAGTTGTGAGCGCGACAACCTAATTTGAACATAATAAATAGAAAAGGATTATATTCTCCAATAATTATTAAAATCCCTCAAAGATATATTAAGTCTAAAAAAAGGTTCCTTCCATTTCTCGCATCTAAACAAAACTGGCTATTTGGGTGCTCGTCAGCCTTAGTTGAGAGAGGATATTACTACCGGGGCATTTTTCATGAGAGAAATGGGTTGACTTAACTAAAGTGAGTAGTCAAGTATTAGACTTAGCTAACATGCTATCACTTTAGAGGCAAGATATTGAGGGAATCATGTTCGGATTCTAAAAGCTGGGACTTTACTCAACGACACAAGGAACTGCATGCGAAGTGGTTGGCCAGCTTAGCGCCTACCTTGAAACCCTCCAAGTAGTGGTGTAGCCCTAGCTTGTAGACTACGAGGGTGGTTTTGAGGGTCCATGCCACAGAATACTCAATCGATAGAGTATTCAGAATCTAATTATGAGGGCTATTAAGGTTCATTAAAATAGTGGGAGACATTAAATTATATAATAATTCAATAATCAAAAATTTCAAAAGCTAATCAAGAAAACATACTAACTGCTAAATGTTTATATGATGTAGATTAAAAATGGAAATCCCCAACACCACATGTACTTTATCACTGTGATCGATCTTGGATAAAGAAAATATCCTGACCATCAATAACTTCTAGGAGTGGTATAGGTTCTTGTGCATAGTACTACGCCAGGAAAAGAAGTCATATGTGCTGGAATCCCAAATTCATGTTGAGACTCCTCAGGGGGAAAGAAAGACGAAAAAAGATAAGTGTAGAAAGCATGTAAACGATGCACTTGATGTACAATGCATCATGTTGTCATCCATGTCCATCCAATTACAAAAAATTCATGAGGAAGTGGACGCCTATAAGATGCTTTCACATCTCTATGAACTATATGAGGAGAGGGCCAGGTAAGAAAGGTATGAGATCTCAAGTGAGCTTTATAAGTGCAGGCTAGCAGAAGGGCATCAAGCCGGTCCTCACGTACTCAAGATGACTGGGTATATTGAGAGGCTTGAAGCCATTGGGTTCAAACTGAACCAAGAACTAGTAGTGTATCTCGTTATTGCCTCATTAACATCAATCTTCTTCACTTTCATTATCAATTATAATATGAATGATATGACAAAGTCACTCTCGGACCTATTGGAATTAGTTCTCCAAGATAATAAAGACATGAAAAACACCAATTCAACTGTCCTTATGGTGAAAAAGAAAAAAAGGTAAAGGTAAAGGTGTATAAGTCCTAGTCAAGGCCAAAGACACCAATTCATCATCCTGGAAAGAAGCCATAGATTCAGAGACAAAGTAATGAGCAGGAAGCTGTCCACTTTGGATGTGGAAAGAAAGGCCACTGGAAGAAGAATTGTAGAGATGGGAAGAAGAAGAAAGCTGACGATTCTACTTCAGGTATTTTTTTCATTGAATGCAATCTATCTTTATCAAGAAGATGGGTATTGGATACGGCATGTGGCCCACACATTTGTATTCATATATAGTAACCAAGTAGGTTCAAGAAGATTTAAAAAGGTCATGTGTATCTCCGAGCTGCAAAGGGTGCAAGTCTGGCGGCCTTGGAAATGTGAGATTATCACTGGACTTTACCAACTGGTTTGGTTCTTGTTTTAAATAATTTCTATTATGTACCGCCTTTTACCAGGAACATTATCTCATTTTCAAGATTAGACACTATGGGTTTATATTTCATGTTTGGAAATAAAAGTTTTCTCTTTCATAAGGATAACATATGTTATGGTATGACACATTTTAAAAATGGTTTATATATTCTAGAACTGGAAAACTCAATAATGGCAATCAATGACAAAAACATCCAACATGACTTAAATAACACCCGCCTATGGCACTTCAGGCTTGGTCATGTAAATGGGAAGCGATTATGAAGATTAAATAAAGAAGGGTATCTAGACTCGGTAAAATTTGAACCCTTAGATGTATTTCAAGATTGTTTACAAGGAAAGATGACCAAATCACCCTTCTCAAAAAAGGGAGAAAGATCCAATGCAGTGCTAGAATTAATACATACTGATGTATGTGGTCCATTTCCAGTAGAGGTAAGGGGTTGTTTTCTATACATAATTACTTTTACCGACGATTATATTAGGTATGGCTATATCTACTTAATGCGGTATTAGTCTGATTCCTTTAGTTTCAATAAGGAATACCAAAATGAAGTAGAAACCCAACTTGGTGAGAAGATATAAGCACTTCTCTCAGACCGAGGCGGAGAATATCTTAACAAATATTTCATTGATCACTTGAAGGAGTGTGGGATAGTATCCCAACTCACTCCTCCTTATACACCACAATGGAATTGTGTTAGTGAAAGGAAGAATAAAACCTTGCTTGACATGGTCAGATCAATGATGAGTCATACAACTCTTACATTATCCTTTTGGGGATATGCCTTGCAGACAGCAGCATATACACTTAACCAAGTACCAACTAAAGTTACAAATGGGATTTCATATCAGTTATAGTATGGAAATAAACCCAATCTGACACACATGCATGTGTGGGGGTGCGGGGCATTTGTCAATAATTTACCAACTGATAAATTAGCATCCATAAGCACTAAGTGCATCTTTATAGGTTATCTTAAGGAAACTAGAGGATACTACCTATATAACCCTTTAGATAGAAAATTCATTGTGGAAAGATACGCCAAATTTCTTGAAAGGGTTCAAATTTATATTAGAAATAGTGGGAGCAAGATTGACTTTGATGAAGTTAATTCTCCAGATGCACAAGAGTTGGTAGATGAACAATCTCCACAAGAGAAAGTGGAAGAAGAAATTGTTTCTGGGACATAGATACTGCGTAGGTCTACGCGAGAGGTTAAAGAACCAAAACGTTATGGTTTTCTTGTCACTCAGTCAGGTAACACAATAGTCCTTGAGGATGATGAACCTCTAACCTACAAGGAAGAAGTACAAGGTAAAGAATCTCTTAAATGGAAAGAATCCATGAATTCTTAGATGGATTCCATGTACCAAAATCAAGTTTTTATTTTGGTAGACCCTCCTGCTGATGTAAATCCCATTGTATGCAAATGGGTATTCAAGAAGAAGCTAGAAAAGGATTTTAAGGTTAATACCTTTAAAGAAAGACTAGTTGCAAAGAGTTTCATACAATTTCAAGACATTGACTATGATGAAACCTTATCACCAGTGGCAATGCTTAAATCCATCAGAATATTGCTTGCAATAGTATCCTTTCATGATTATGAAATTTGGAAAATGGATGTCAAAACTACTTTTCTAAATGGGAAGTTAGTTGAAGATGTATATATGACTCAACCTGAAGGGTTTGTTAAGTCAAAGAATGATAATAAAGTTTGTAAGTTGCAAAGATCCATGTATAGATTGAAGCTGGCATCAAGATCATGGAATGTTCACTTCGATGAGGCTATAAGAGATTTTGGTTTTGTCAAAAATGAACGTGAGCCTTGTGTCTATAAAAAGGTTGAAGGGAATGCTATAATTTTCCTAGTTTTATATGTTGATGATATATTAATCATGGGAAATGAGTTGCAAGTCTTACAGTCAGTTAATACTTGGTTAAATGAATGTTTATCCATGAAAGGCTTAGGTGAAGCAGCCTACATTCTAGGGATCAATATCTAATGAGATAGATCCCAAAGGCTTCTTGGCCTAAGTCAAAGTACATATATTTACAATGTACTCAAAAGGTACAATGTGGAACAATCCAAGAGAGGATTTTTACCTACATCACATGGTGTAAATCTCTCCAAGAAAATGTGTCCACAAAAACAGGCGGAGATTGACAGAATGATTAGAGTCCCATATGTTTTGGCATTGGGTTCTATCATATATGACATGATATGTACTAGGGTTGATGTTTCCTTTTCTTTAACCATGGTGGTTAGATTTCAATCCAATCCAAGAGAGTTTCACTGGACAGCTGTTAAAACTATCCTAAAGTACTTAAGGCGTACTAATGATATGTTTCTAGTGTATGGAGGAGATGAGAAACTAGTTGTGAGGGGATACACTGATTCTAGTTTGCAGAAAGATCATGATGATATGAAATTGCATTCAGGCTACATCTTTTTCTTGAATGGTGCTGCAGTGAGCTAGAGAAGCTCAAATAAAGCTATGGTTGCTGATTCTACAGTAGAGTCTGAATATATTGCAGCTTCCGATGCAGAAAAGGAAGCAGTCTAGATACACAGATTTATATCAAACATTGGTGTTGAACCTAGCAGTGTAGACCATGTTCTAGTTTATTGTGATAATACTGCTATAGTGGTGCTTTCCAAGGAGCCCAGGTCTCACTAGACGATAAAGCATATTCTTTGGAAGTTTCATTTATTGAGGTATTTTACACAAAGAGGCGAAGTAACAGTAAGCAGAGTAGCCACAGAGGACAACGTCGCAGACCCATTGAATAAATCCATTTCTCAGTAGAATCATGATTAACATGTGAGACCTAGCGAATTGAAACCTGTTAGCAGTTGGCTCTAGTGCAAGTGGGAGTGTTGAGAGTGGGTGCCCTAGACCCAACTTGTATTGTACTTTGATTATTGTTAAAAGTTTTCAGTTTGTTTTTATACATGTTTTTATCTTCCCTTGATAGTGTAGATACATCTGCATCCACTTTTTTATGGTAATTTACTTATATTACTTGTCGCATCAAAGGGTTATAGCATATCCTAGGCTATAATGAGAACCCTGAGATTCATTGATAGTAATCTTAAAATCATTCTAAATTCTGGATCTTGTGTGTGATTTATTTAACCTTTGTAATCTATAATCATTGTGTAATATATATAAATATATATATATATATGAAATAAATTTATTTCATGTCAAATAAAGAAAAAAACCAATAATAAATTATTATTTCAAGAAATACATAAATATTAAAGTTCACCTGCGGGATTATTTTCTTCAATACTTTGGAATAAGTGTGGTAGTATCATGATGTCATGGTATAATTAATTAAGAGTTAAAATATTAACCCATTAATAAGTATTTATTACTTTATTAATTTAATTTATCATATGTTCTACAAGGTCATTTCTATGGGGCTTCCAAACATGGAATTTCATCAGTTTTATTAATCCTTTGTTCATATTTTAGTGATATTTGAAATTGAAAATTATTTAATTATCCTTTTTCATCTTTAAACCCCAATAAACAATTAGGCCACTTCTGTTTGTTTTTTTAATTTGTTCATCACTTTTACTATACATGTATGATTAAATTTCAAGATAGTATCAAATAATGTTATTTTCAATATAGATAATGAGTAAATTAATGATGAAAAAATTAACAATGTTAAGAAATTTTTGGAATATTTTTTAGAATATACTAACAACCTAATTAGTTAATGGAGTCATTTAGTTCATAGAATATTATTTCAAATATTTTCATGAGTATGAGAGGTACCAACCCTTGAAATTACATCAAAATGTCATATGCCTCCAAAGATAAGATTCATGAACTAAATTCCATTATGATAGTATTAGGTAAAGTGGAATGTACTATATTGACTTATGTTGATGGAAGTCAATAAATTATGACATTTTTTATTGATATATAAATTAAGGAATTTTAATATAAATATCATTAATTAATATATTTTTATTCTACATTCTAATAATAAATTATATTCTAGTAATTTTTTTTACCAATTTTAGAGCATATTTTTTTATTTTATTTCATTCCCATTGGATTCAATTGGTATGTTGATATTTTATTTTATATGCGTGTTCTTATTCCTACTAGTGAGTGAATAGGTTTTAATGGCTTCCATCCACATGTTAATGAAAGGTGGCTTACTTGGATGAGGATAGATGATCAACTACATTCATTCACTAGTTTGAGTGTTATATGCATTTCAAATTGGGTGTGGCCTACTTCTTACTAACAATTTTAGCCTATTATAGGTGATCATAAGAATTGTCTCCAATAAATGATTGAGTTGGAGAACTATATGGGTATACCCCATATCTATTGTAGAAAATGATAGTAAATGTAAGATCATGATCTCTTGTGAAGGTACGTCCTTGCTAAATTTTCAGGTTAAAATCTCTTTTATGGACAAATAAGTGTTTCTAGATTACTTGAGAAGTTTTGTAAGTGTTACAGGGGTGTCTAACCTGAAAATTTTAGAAAGGTGGCCCACAGTTCGTAGCATATGGTTGGCGCCCGGTTAGTGCAAACTATGCCCATGTCCCCTGAAATTGTGTGGAATGGGATCCATTTTAGATAGTGGTCTAGTTCATGGTTACCACACAGTCTTCCCAACCATACGGGTGCACCCAGGAAACCTTGCGGCATGAATCCCCTAGGATAGAGGGAGATTCCTAGTTGACACATGTTTTTTAAACTATGTGGAAAAACTATGTAACCCTTAAAATGGGTGAAATAACCATTTTTTTGAATACAAACCTATTTTATTATCCACCAATTTTTACTCCCATTCAACACCCAAACCCAATGTGATAAACTAGTAGACCCTATCCCTAAATGTATTATTATCCTTCTATTCTTGGTAATTTGGACCATGTTTGGGTGTGAATTGAAGATCTGGTTGAGTCTAACAATCCCAATTACACTGTTTTCTAGATCAGGGATTGTCAAAACTCTCCTATTCTTATGAATCCACAAAACCTTCTTTTTCTAGTTGATTTACGTTTTTGGATTTATCAGGTGTTTTATTTTGAATCTTGGTTGGAGGTTAAGAAAGCACTAATCTACAGTGATGAGGAAGGTGGTCTTAAAGCTTTTCCCATAGTCTTGATGTGTTTTATGTGTATGTGGTTTTTCTATTTCATGATTGTGTGGTGTATTGATTTCCCAAGACATGGAATTGGATTTGGAGCTTTGATTGATGTGTAGGAAACTTTATGAACCTTGTTAGGTTCATCGATGAGGAGAGACTAAACCTAGGGCTACCCATTGGGTGAGATGAACCTTTGTAATTAGTGAACAAAATTATTAAATCATGTGATAGGGTTATTATGGGAGTGAATGGGTAGTGAAAATGTAATTGAAACATTGTTAAGGGTAATGGATTGATTGAAAAAAAATTATATGTTTCCTTTTTTAATTATTTAAATGTTTTTAAATGATTTTGATGGTACGTTTGGGGTTTCACCCTAATTTTATATTTATTTATGGAAAATTAAGTTTGAATGTTGGAAATGTTTTCAAGGGAGGTGTTGAACTCAATTTGATTCAATGGGGAGTTTCTACGAAATTAAAAATATTATTTGAAATGGGAAAAATGTTCCCTTTGGTTAAAATGGTATTATGGTTGTCTTGATTGGTTTAAATGAAATTAAAATCCTTTGGGTATGATTTAGTTTTCCAAAGGGGAAGATGCATGCTTTTAAGGGTGGTTTCAATATGATTTCAATAATTATCTTGAATTGTTTTTATTTACATGATTATTTTATAAAGGACCTATGGGACTATAGTAATTGATTGTAAGGGTTACTGAGATAGAACCCATAACAATTATGATGGCATGTTAACATGATTATGAAAAAAACTAAATGATTAATGTTCTTAGTGGATGAAATAATTTAATAGGGTGTTTGAAATTTTGTGAAAATGGTTAAATGGGATACTCTAAATGAATGGTAGAGGGGTAAATGGGTGAAGTCATAATTTGTATTTACGTGTTGAAATTAAATGTGTAATTTGAATGTTGTGATTGTTTCTTGTGCATGGATTGTGATATATATATATACATATATATATATCTGTGTGTGTGTGTGTGTGGTAAATGAAAAAAACATGTGCACATGGATTGGTGGTGGGATAAAGGACTGAGAATTCTCCCATAGGTCAGGTGGACGGATGCTCTAACCCCACCCATGAATTCTGGGGTTAGAGAGTTGGACTGATGCTCTATTCCCTTAATGGTTTCATTTGATTTGATTATTTGGACAGAGTATCCAAGGTAAGTGAGATGTATCATTATGAAATGTTTATCCCTAGTGAGATGTATTCCTAACCCTTCGAACAAATGAAAAGAACGAATCAAATGAATACTGTTAAATAAAGGGTATGTGATAGTTGTAATTAGTGAACACCTCTTTGGGTAAGAATTGTGTGTAAACCCTTATATATTGATTTAGACTCCTACTGTGGCCTGAGATAGATTTTTTCTCTAAAAACATAATGGTTTAAATGGATATTAGATATTTACATAAAGGTTTTCAATGATGCATTTCTTATTTATTAAATTTGTTTTCATGCATCCACTCTTGTACTAGGTATTTTATTATACACCTTTGTTAGTGTCCAACTATGTTATAATCACACCCTTTTTGGGAAACCATGTCACTGAGGTACCCAAAAAGATACTATTTTTTTAGGTAATGGTTTTGGATAGGGACCGGGTGTTTGGATTTTCATTTAATGACGTGTTAGAGCTTGTATAGTCAGGACTTGGTTGGGAATTAGGTCTAGCTTTGGAGTCCTTTGGTATTTTTGAACTTGGTTGATATTGAATTACTTCTTGGAATGTATTATTTCACTAGATTTTGTTATAACATGAGTACTTGGTTTCTTATTTATCTCTATTTAATGATGTCCATTTGTTGTTCATGTGGTTGTTTTATCTATTTATGTTACTTGTATTGTGGATTCACTTATATAAGTGGGTATAGTATCCCCATATTCCTATTTAGACCTGTACTACTAGTCGAAAGCCTCTGACATATGGGGAGGCACATATGAGGTCATGTGACTACTTGGTTCGAGGCACCGGTTATAGTGGAATCTGGGATGGGGACATTACAAAGTGGTATCAGAGGAGTTTTTCTTTTGTTATACTGTTTGGGAATTCAAGCTATGAAACTATGATATTGTTGGTTCTTAGTAATGATCGCATGCCTACATCCCCATGTATGGGGGAAACCCAAGTTTCAAGTGGTAGGAAATGATGTTCTATTTTGCGCTTTTGAAATTGATTTATGTTTCTACCAAAAGTTTTATACTTGGATGTGATGTAATTTATTTACAATGTTTCATCTCTTTTTGGTAATGAAAAAAGAGAGTGTGGGGGTTCTTTCATCATGTTAGACACATAGGATAGATATATTATCCCGATGATGCTTGTCATTGACTTTTTAATGACATGATGGTAAACCAAATGGGTATGAAAATTGAAAATTGAATGAAATAATGGGTTTTGAAATGTGGGTTACAAATTTTTTTTAGAAGTGTAAATCCTTGGGTTTGGAAAATGGAGAAATTTTGTGAAAATTGATTTTGAATAATGTTTTATTTCGGATTTTCTAGTATAACAAAAGGGTTTTTCAAAATTGTAACTATTTATGTTTTTAAATTGAATGGTTTTGAAAAGTGAAACTGTGGGCTTACATTAGAGAGATTATTAAGAAGGAAAAATTATAGTATAATGGGATTTAGCGACACCAATGGTGGTTATTCCTTGTGTTTGTTTTTAACTATGTTTATGGGTGGGTTGGGTAGTGATAGTACCCTAGGTTATTGGATGTGAGATCTTATTGAGTTGGGTGTACATGTTAATGGTATATTTCTTATTGTGTCTTCGGTTAGGTTGTGACCTTGAATTAGTGAAGTAAATTTGGTTAATGTGAATATGGAAAACCTTGTGGATTTAGTCCTTGCGAGCCTCATTTTGAATCCTAGAATGGGTGTTTGGTTCCTAGTTCTAGTGTCTGTCTGTGACTATCTTTAATGTGGGATCTAAAGTAAATCGTTGTTTGGTGTGTTTGATGCAGTGTGTTACAAACATTGGTAGGATAACTACTATTAAAATATTGTTATTTGAATTAATGTTTTTGTATTATAAAGATTCTATGACCTATGTTTGATATGGATCTAGTTTTGGGAGTTTGTATCGTTAGTCTTTTGAGGATGACCACTTAAAGAGGTATGTTGGGGTTTTGATATGTATGGGTGTGTGCGGATTAGATAGATGTATTATAACTTATAAGTGGAACATATAGAGTGTTTACTAGTGTAGGATTAACCTAGATGGTTATGTGGAAAGGTTAATGTATTTTGGAGATGATGCTAGAGTTGTTGTTAAGAGTTGAAAATCTGTGGAAATAAAGGGTATCCTCGAGGAAGGTCAGCCTAGTGTTGCAGGTGCCACAGGATGTGAAGCACTTGTGGATGATTCAGAGGTGAAATTTATACATAGGGTGTGACCACAACAATGGTTAAGAGTTCAATGTTTTTTCATAGACTAGCCTCTAGGAAGCACTGGGTTGCTTAAATTTGGTTATAAGAGTGGTTTTGAAGGGATGAATCATTCAGACACCTAAACCTATTCTTTTTGGGAGTTATATATGGAAAGAATAGTTGGTTTGGGTGGAAAAGAAATGTATGGTCAAGGTTTGGATGAGTTCTATTGTTTTGGAGGACACCAAGGGTGAGGGTCGTCACGGGGTTGGGTTGTTTTTCAAAGTAGTTTTTGTTGGTTTACATGTTTAGAAAGCCTTGGGTTTGATGAAGCTGATGGATTAGGTGGAACTAACAGTTGTGTGATTGGATGTATGGGCCTATCTTGGGTGATTTATAGCTCATGTGATCTAGATATGGGTTTCTAGTTTGGTTTCCTGAGAGTGAGAGACCTAAAGCATTATGATTAGTTTTGGGTAATGGGAGCATGTTATTGAGGCCCTTGTAGTGTGATTGACCTATTGATTTTAGACCAGTGGAATGAATCATTATGTATCTATTATGGCCACTGGGACTATGCAAGACAAACATGATTGAGGTAATGATAAGTGTAATGTTTTTTTACAATAGAATCTATATGTACAAACACATGTTTTTTAGATTAGCTTGTTTTGTAGCGTAATACATGTTGGTAAAAAATTATTGAAGAAATAGGGGGAAACAATGATACTTGAGTAGTTAGTATTATGTTAAGTCATAGAGGTGTGGAGTAAGCTGGAAAGTGGACATGGTGGTATGGAGAATAAAATTTGAAACCTGTGATGTTCATGTTTGGGTTCTTTGGGGAAAAACTAGGTAGGCCTTGGATGTGAGGGTTGGTCAATCTAATTGATCAATTTTGGTCTTTACTTAATGGTGTAACCAAATCATTGATTTAATTGGAAAATAGTAGGATTCATCTTGGCGAATAGGTTTTGGTGATGAGTGTTGGCTTGAATGTTGACTAGTTGAGTACCTATAAATAAAATTCTCAAAGCGGTTATGCTTTTTAAATGTTAGAAATGAACTAAGGTTGTTGGTCCTCGTGTTGCAGACTATGGTAGGTCATGAAATGTATTTCAATTGGAACTTTTCTCCTAGTTATTTCATTCATGGACCACCGTTAGCAATTAAAATGAATCTAGGCTATATTATTCCAAGATATTTGGGCCATGATATGTGGAGACGATTGGACTAAGAGTGTTATAGTTAGTCCTACAAGTGTAATATAGATCTCAATCAGTATCCTTATATGTGATGGTCTATAGGCATTAACTCTAATTTTATCTTATACTTGGTGTTGGAAATGATGAGCTTATGTGGATGTGTTCTCAAGGAGCATAAGATTATGATCATTGAACTTCATAAGGGAAATGTTCTCGGGGGTAGGATTGATTCCATTCTCCAAGCATGGCTGAGTTTAGAGAGAAACTCAAAAGGTGAAAGTTGATTAGTTGGTATGTGTTCTAAAATTTTTGTTCTTGAGGTCGTGGAAATTATTTTACATGCATCTCGAGGAAGATCCATTGTAATATGGGGAGGTTGTAAGATCCTAATCATTAGTGATAGTACATCTTTGCTAAAATTCTAGGTTAAACTCTCTTTTATGGTTTGAAAAGTGTTTATTGAGTACTTGAGGAGTTTTGGATGTTTTTAAGGGTTGTACAATATAAAAACAGGATTGAATTGTCCCACAATAAATAGAGCATGGTTGGTGCATGGTTAGCACACAGTTAGTGCAAACCGTGGGACATGGAAACTATTTCAAATAGAGGTCTAGCACACGGTAACATCATGATCTTCCAAACTATGTGGGTCCCCCTAGGAAAACATTTGGCATGGATTCTATTGGAAATAGTGATCTGAAATATTAGTGCATGGTTGGTAAACCATGTGGCCAAACCGTGAAACCCATAAAATGTGGGAAATTTCCATTTTTCCCTTATGAACCTATTTCTTTCTCCCATGATATCTCATCCTATTTGACCCCCTCTATACTAGGTGAAGAAATGGATTCCCCTATCCCTCCATGGATGATTCTCATTCAATTCGTGGTTGTGTAGACCACATTTGCGTGAAAATATAATATTTGGGTGTGTCTAAAACTGATCCCTAATCTATTTTTTGGATCAGGGCTTGTGAAATCTCTCCTCTTATTCTGAATCCCTAAAAAAATTCCATAAGATTATAGGTTGGAGATTTATTGGGTGCCTGAGATCGAATCAAGGGTAGAGGTTAATAAATCATTCATCTACGATCATGAGGTACATGGTCTTAACGATTTTTCCAACAGTCTTATTGTGATATATGTGTATGTGGTTGTTATATTTACTTTTTATGTTGCATCATGATGTCTTGGATTAAGAAATGTTATTGGGAATTTATATTGAATTGTGAGAACTATCACAAATCCATCAGGTTCATCGATTATATGTAAAAAAACCGAGGGCTACCCATGAGGAGAGTCGTGCCCTTATAATTGGTGACCTAAATTAGAAAACATTTTGATAGGGGAATTATGAGAGTAACTGGGTAGTCAAAA
Organism: Viscum album; assembly: GCA_963277665.1. Taxonomy (NCBI): domain Eukaryota; kingdom Viridiplantae; phylum Streptophyta; class Magnoliopsida; order Santalales; family Viscaceae; genus Viscum; species Viscum album. The sequence goes on from OY728119.1 coordinate 1,691,022,471, forward strand.
TTTAATTGATTCCTAGATATGGTTAATGGATCGATTGAAACAATTGATAAGATGGATTCTCTAAATTAATTAAAAAAATTTAAATTTGTTTGACGATAAATTTGGGGTGTTGAACTGATTTTAGATTTATTAATGGAAAATGAAGATTTAAAGTGAAAAATGTTTTGAAGGTAGGTTTTTGAAATCAATTCTATTTTAATGGGGTTTTCTAGTAAATTTTAAATGATGTTTGAGATGGTAATAAGGTTCCCTTTTTTAGAAAATGGTTTAATGGTTGTCTTGATTGTTTTTAAATGAAAATAAAAGCATTTGGTTTAATTTTCCAAAGGGGATGTCCCTAGTTTTAATGGATGGTTTCAAATTGATTTTAATAATTATCTTGAATTGTGTTTTTTCATGATGTAGTTTATAATGTACCTATGGGACCATATTAATTAAATTGATGTAAGGGTTACTTAGATAGAACCCATAAAACATATGATGGCATGTTAACTTGATTATGAAATAATCTAAATAATGGATGTTCTTAGTTGATGAAATAGTACAAGGGGTGTGTGGCATTCTGTGAAAAATGTTTAAATGGGATACATTAAGTGAATGGTAGATGGGTGAATGGGTTAAGGAATAAGGATGATTTATGTGTTGAAATGAAATATGGAATGTGAATGTTATGATTGTTGATTTTTAATGGATTTTGACGTGGTATATGTGGTTAATGAATAAATAAGCATGTTCACATGCCATTGTTGTGGGATAAAGGACTGAGGATCCTCCCTTGGGTTGAGTTGGACTAATGCTCTTGCCCCACCCATGAATGCACGAGTTAAGAGGTCATACTAATCTATATACCACAAATGGTTTAATCAAACATGATTACCAAGACTGAGTCTCCAACGTACGGTGATGTATGATTATGAAATGTTTTTCCCTAGCGACATAAAGAAAATGACATTTTTCCTTATTCATGTTAATTTATATTCCTAGCCTATATTGTAAATGATGTTAATGAATAACCCATGGAACAAATGTTGAGAATGAGTCAAATTAATATTGTTAACTAATGGGTATGTGATAGTTGCGATTAGTTAACACCCCTTGGGGTCAAAAGTGTGTGTAATACCTTGTTTCATTATTTAGACTCCTAGTGTGAACTTTGTTAGTTTTTTTGATTGGTTTTATATAGATAACTTAATGTGTAAAATGGATATTAGATAATTATATATGTGTTTTCTATGATGCCTGCCTTATTTATTACACTTGTTTTCCTACATACACTCTGGTATAGACGGTTTATTCCCTTATTCAACATTGGTGGTGTCCTATATATTTATACTCACACCCTGCTCAGGCCACCATGGAACTTGGGTACCTGAGAAGATGCTACTTGTTTTTAGTTATAGGTTCAGGATAGGGACCAGGTTTTTGGTTTTGCATGGGATGACGGATTGGAGATTGGGAGGTCAGGCGTAGGATAGGACATGGGTTCAGTTTTTTAGTACTATGGTCATTTTGATCTTGGATGATATTGTATAGCTTACTATCATGTATTGTTTCACTAGATTTTGTTATAGGATAAGTATTTAGTTACTTATTGGTATTTGTAGAATATTTTCCATTTAATGTTCTGGTAGTTGTTTTGTCTATTTTAATTACTTTTGTTGTGGATTTTATCTAATAAGTGGGTATAGTATCCCCATGTTCCTATTTAGACCTACGCTACTAGTCGATAGCCTCTGGCATACAAGGAGGCATTCTGGAGGTCATGTGATGACCAAATTCAGGGAACTAGTTATACTGGCTTACTCGTTAGGGATGTTATAGTGATGATCATTGATGGAGATAAATATTTTACAGATGATGTTTTATGGTGTTTCTTGTAGTGTCTCTGGGAGTCCAAACTTGTTTTTAAATTATTTTTGAACTTTTTTTAGAATTTTCTTTTCAAATAAAGCCTAATTTTTTTATCTTCTTATTAATTATTTTTAGAATTATTATATAATAAATATATAGTTTTATACCTAAACATAGTGTTTTATTTTAAAAATAATTTAAAAATATATAATAATTATTCATATTTCTCATAATAAAAGATAAAATAATAATTATAATAATATTAATGATTAAAAGATAAATGATTTAAATAACATTACCAAAAGTTAAATCTATCATATGAATCTATTTCTAAAAATTTCATCCAAAAAATATATTATTTTTTGTTATTATTATAATAATAATTAAACAATTTTATCTATTTCAATAACATTTAATGACATATTTTTTGTCAATAATTTAATTTAATGAAATTTATATTATTAAAATAATTTACCAACATTAAATGTACATTTTACAACAGATATACCCCTATTGGAGAAATTTAGATATTTTTTACTGTTAACACAACTCACAATTTGTATTAGTAACCCAAAAATAGAATCCAAATATGTCTATACATATCCAAATATATTACATGTAAAGGTATATAAATTTATTTAATTAAAAGGATTATAATTATATAAAATCAGTAATCTCACAAGACTAATTATAGAGTGGTATGTATACATTCTTCATATTTCTAGACAAGTCATAAGCCTCCATGTCAATGAGTAATTTGACCTAAAGTTCCTTTACTCAAGGTTCTTTACTCAAATGAGATCTAAATTTCTTCATAAATATAGCATCTAATACAAGTGAAATATAACTATGATCATAGTTTAAGCTCATAACTCCATAAAAAACTAAATTCAAGGTAAAAGAAAAATAAGTCTTATATTTTATTACCTAGTATTAAATAAATGATAAAATAATTTATAAAAAATAGTTTAAACTATTTAAACTAAATTTTATAATATCCACAGGATATAAAAAGTTTATATACATGAATATTCAAAAAATTAAATTCATAAATTATTAAAAAATTAATTATTTAACTTGATATATATAACCTTAGAAAAAAAATTTAGTAAAACCACATTTAGTACAGTCTAGTCATAGGGATTTGGAATGGGTAAAAAAGGCCTATGTTGGGGAATTTTAAAAAAAATCAATATATTTCTAAAGACTATCTCTTATCAACATAGTATAGCAATATTTTACCAACCATTTTAGTCCGATGAATAGTGTAATGCCCGAATATATTTTGCTTCTTTAGTCTCACCAAGAACAATAAACTATTTATTTTCACATTAACGTGGTTAGTCATCATGGTGGATCAAACAACAACATACTAGTCATCTAACCATTTCGTCATGTGGTAAAAAATAATTCTCTATTTTATATTCAGAAAAACTAAAGTGTTTTCCCTTCAATAATGCCATTTAATTGTAAATTTTAATAGACCATGATAGTGTGAATGGATAACCACACTATTTTGAGAAAAACATTAATGACTATGACATAGTTTTAAAAACAAGAACAATCATATAAAAAATTACCCAAATTTAAAATTCAATTTTAATCTAAATCATATTTATTCATCACTAAAAATGGATACATTTACAATGATGGGTTCTAAAGGACATATCAATGACCATTAGTCATCGAGGAAAATAAAAATCCATTTCAAGATATATTGATAGATGGGTCATCTATATAAAATAAGAAAATATTAAAAATTTCATACTTTACTATTGATGTTCTTGATCTTCATTGATAGATATTCTGATTGATATCCTCAGTATTAACTAATAGGTTATTACCTCTAAAAGTGTACACTATCCTCTGGAATCAGAGAATGTTTTAGTAGGACCGCTTCTACAAAATAATGTCCAAGAACCTCCCCCTTAATTAAAAATGGGGAAAATTTAAAGAGATGTCTTTCCAATTAGATAATGAATTTGTATCATAAAAATATGATCCGTAGAACTACATTTTATAGGCCTCCTTCATTAAATGAATGATCCTCTTATAGTTTCATTGTTTCAAATGTTTTAAATTGGCCCACCACTAATATTCCATCTCACTAGTTAATCGAATTGATAAACTACATAACAATAAATATATTATCTACACATCATCATATTATCGGTCAATAGGAAGAATCATCATAAAAATAAACATAGAAGATTGATTAAAATTTAATCATGTGTCATTTGAGAAAAGCTCCTTAACATTGTATAACAAATCATGAGAAAAGATTCACCATGGCGGGGTGATATTCAGCATACCATGGTCTATGAAATCATGAGAATAATTAAACACCCACTTATCAATATTTATGTAAAGATTCGTTAAATAATACATCGATTTATTATAAATATTTGTAAAAAATAATCATGAATAGTCAGCATGTCTATTTCCCCATTGCCTCTTTACCTTGATTAAAAAACCACTTGTGTCATGGCTCATCGTTCAATCAAAAGAAATCTATTCAATATTTTCTCATATTCATGAAATATTTCCAAAACATAAGTTAAAAACAAATAATAGTGTTTTTCATAAATATGGTAATTATCATTATTTCCATGTAATTATTTTAGGTCACTAACACATCCACATCCCACTATCAATGATATACTTCTATCAATTTGCTAATATCATTAATCATTACTTGCCTAAAAAATAAATTCCAAATATTTTCTATTTACACTAATTTAAAACACTAAGCACATAATTAATTCAGACTATCATTAAAATTACATTCTTTACTAGTGATTTTAGATAAATTTAAACCATTTTAATTCCCTATAAAGTTTATATGACTAATGTTGATTTGACACGATTTTCATCACATCTGGAAGACATATTGATTAATTAATCGACTATATGTATATGGGACTGCCCAATTAATATATTGTAGTCTAGGAATTTGATAGGATATTAAACATTTGGTATAATATTTTTCGGAGATAAGACTAAAATAAATAGGTATAGTGCCTCTTTGATATTATCCATAACAATAGAGTAAAAATTAATTCATCAATATTTCTTCTAGATGTGAGGAAAATCATGGCTAATCAACATTAGTCATATAAACTTTATAGGGAAATTAAAATGGTTTAAATTGTTGTAAAATCACTAGTAAACGATGTAATTTTAATGATAGTCTGAATAAATTATTCGCTTTGTTTTTTAAATTAGTGTAAATACCAAATATATTGAATTTATTTCTTTAGGAATGTAGTGATTAATGATATTAACAAATAGATATAAGTATATCATCGATAGTGGGATGTGGATGTGTTAGTGAACTAAAATAGTTACATGGAAATAATGATAATTACCATATTTAGGAAAATACAAGTGTTATTTGTTTTTAACTTATGTTTTGGAAATATTTCATGAATATGAGAAAATATTGAGTAGATTTCTTTTGATTGAATGATGATCCATGACAGAAGTGGTTTTTTAATCAAGGTAAAGAGACAATGAGGAAATAGGCATGTTGACTATTCATGATTATTTTTTGCTCATATTTATAATAAATTGAGGTGTTCTTTAACGAATATTTACATAAATATTGATAATTTTGTGTTTAATTATTCTCACTATTGAGTAGACCATGGTATGTTGAATATCACCCCGCCATGATGAGTATTTTATCATGATTTGTAATAAAATGTTAAGGAGGTTATCCCACATGACACATGATACAATTTAAATCAATCTTCTATATTTATTATTATGATGATTCTTCCTATTGACCTATAATATGATGATGTGTAGATAATATATTTATTGTTTACTAGTTTAACAATTTGATTAATCAGTGAGATGGAATATTAGTGGTGGGCCAATTTAAAACATTAGAAATAATGAAACTCTAAGAGGATTATTCATTTCATGAAGGAGGCCTATAAAATGAAGTTCTACGGATCATATTTTTATGATAAAAATTCATTATATAATTGGAAAGAAATCTCTTTATCTTTTCCCCATTTTTAATTAAGGGGGAGGTGTTTGAACAGTATTTTGTAGAAGCAATCCAACTAAAACATTCTCTGATTCTAGAGGATAGTGTACACTTTTAGAGGTAAAAACCTATTAGTTAATACTGGGGATCTCGATCAAAATATATATCAATGAAGATCAAGATCATCGACAGTGAATTATGAAATTTTTAATATTTTCTTATTTTATATAGATGACCCATCTTCCAATATATGTTGAAATGGATTTTTATTTTCCTCGAAGACTAATGGTCATTGATATGTCCTTTATAACCCATCGTTGGAAATGTATCAATTTTTAGTGATTTATCAATAGGATTTAGATTAAAATTGAAAATTAAATTTGGGTAATTTTTCATATAATTGTTCTTGTTCTTAAAAATATGTCATATTCATTGATGTTTTTCTCAAAATAGTGTGGTTATCGATTCACACTATCATCGTCTATTAAAATTTACAATTAGATGGCATGATTGAAGGAAAAACACTTTAGTTGTTCTGAATATAAAATAGATCATTAATTTTTCCCTCATGATGACATGGTTAGCTGACGACTATGTTGTTGTTTGATCCACCATGATGACAAACCACGTCATTGTGAAAATAAATAGTCCAATGTTCTTGGTGTGACTAAAGAAGAGAAATATATTCTGGAATTACAATATTCCTTGGACTAAAATGGTTTTCAAAATCTTGTTATACTATGGTGATAAGACAAAGTCTTCATAAATCTATTAAAATTTGTTTTTTTTTAAAAAATCCCCAACATAGGCCTTTTTTACCCATGCCAAATCCCTGTGACTAGACTGTACTAAATGTGGTTTTAGTAACATTTTTCTTCTAAAGTTTTATATATCATGTTAAATAATTAATTTTTTATTAATTTATGAAATTAATTTTTTGAATACTCAATTTATATAAATTTTTTATATCATGTGGATATTATAAAATTTAGTATAAATGTTTTAAACTATTTTTTATAAATTATTATAACATGTATTTAATGATAGGTAATAAAATATAACACTTATTTTTCTTTTACCATGAATTTTGTTTTTTATGGAGTTACGAGCTTGAACTATGATCATATTTATTGTTCACTTATACTATATGTCATATTTATGATTACATTTAGATCTCATTTGAGCAAAGAACCATGAGTAAATGAACTTAACTCAAATTACTCCTTAACTTGGAGGCTTATGACTTGTCTAGAAATATGAAGAATGTATACATACTACTCTATAATTAGTCTTGTGAGATTACTGATTTTATATAATTATAATCCTTTTCATTAAATAAATTTATATACCTTTACATGTAATATATTTTTATATGTGTAGACATATTTGGATTCTATTTTTGGGTTACTAATACAAATTGTGAGTTGTGTTAACAATAAAAAATTTCTAACTTTTTCCAATAGGGGTATATCTGTTGTAAAATGTACATTTAATGTCGGTAAATTATTTTAATAATATAAATTTCATTTTCATTAAATTATTGACAAAAAATACGTCATTAAATGTTATAGAAATAGATAAAATTGTTTAATTATTATTATAATAATAACAAAAAATAATATATTTTTTGGACAAAATTTTTAGAAATAGATTCATATGATAGATTTAACTTTTGGTAATGTTATTTAAATCATTTATCTTTTAATCAGTAATGTTATTATAATTATTATTTTATATTTTATTATGAGAAATATGAATAATTATTATATATTTTTAAATTATTTTTAAAATAAAACACCATGTGTCGGTATAAAACTATATATTTATTATATAATAATTATAAAATTAACTAATATGAAGAAAAAAAATTAGGCTTTATTTGAAATAAAAATTCTAAAAAATGTTCAAAAATAATTTTTAAAACAAGTTTGGACTCCAAGAGACAGTACAAAAACACCATAAAACATCATCTATAAACTATTTATCTCCAACAATGATCGTCACTATAACGTCCATAACCAATAACCCAGTATAACTAGTTCCCAGAGTTTGGTAATCACATGACCTCTAGAATGCCTCCCTGTATGCCAGAGGCTGTCGACTAGTAGCACAGGTCTAAATAGGAACATGGGGATACTATACCCACTTATTAGATAAAATTCATAACAAAAGTAATTAAAATAAACAAAACAACTACAAGAACAATAAATGGAAAATATGATACAAATACCAATAAGTAACAAAATACTTATCCTATAAAAAAATCTAGTGAAACAATACATGATAGTAAGCCATACAATATCAACCATGATCAAAACAACCATATGTCTAAAAAACTGAACCCATGTCTTATCCTACGCCTGACCTCCCAATCTCCAATCCGTCATCCCCTAAAAACCCAAATACCAGTTCCCTATCCTGAATCTATACCAAAAAACAAGTATCATCTTCTCAGGTACCCAAGTTCTATGGTGGCCTGAGCAGGGTGTGAGTATAAATATATAGGACACCACCAATGGTGCTTAAAGTAATAACCCATCTGTACCAGAGTGTATGTAGGAAAACAAGTGTAATTAATAAGGAAGACATCATAGAAAACACTTATATATTTATCTAATATCCATTTTACACATTAAATTATCTAGATAAAACCAATCAACAAAACTATCAAAGATCACACTAGGAGTCTAAATAATGACACAAGGTCTCTCACACACTTTTGACCCCAAGGGGTGTTAACTAATCACAACTATCACATACCCATTAGTTAAAAATAATCATTTAACTCATTCTCAACATTTGTTCCATGGGTTATGCCTTAACATAATTTACACCATAGGCTAGGAATATAAATTAACATGAATAAGGAAAAATGTCATGTTCTGTATGTTGCTAGGGAAAACATTTTCTAATGATACATCATCGTACGTTGGAGACTCATTCTTGGTAATCAAATTTGATAAAACCATTTGGGGTATATATAATTACTATGACTCCCTAACTCATGCATTCATCGGTGGGGCGAGAGCATTAGTCCAACTCAACCCAAGGGAGGATCCTCAGTCCTTTATCCCACAACCATGCCATGTGCAAATGCTTATTTATTCATTAACCACATATACCACGTTACAATCCATTCAAAATCAACAATCGTAACATTCAAATTCCATATTTCATTTCAACACATAAATCATCCTTATTCCTTAACCCATTCACCCATCTACCATTCACTTAATGTATCCCATTTAAACATTTTTTACAGAATTCCACACACCCCTTACACTATTTCATCAACTAAGAACTTCCATTATTTAGATTATTTCATAATCACGTTAACATGCCATCATAATTTTTATGGGTTATATCTAACTAACCCTTACATTAATTTAATTACTATGTTCCCAGAGGTAATTTATAAACTACATCATGAAAAAACACAATTCAAGATAATTAATGAAATCATTTTGAAACCACCCATTAAAACCAGGGACATCCCCTTTGGAAAACTAAACCAAATGCTTTTATTTTCATTTAAAAAAAATCAAGACAATAATTTAACCATTTTCACAAAAATGGAACCTTATTACCATCTCAAAAACCATTTTAAATTTATTAGAAAACCCCATTAAAATAACATTGATTTAAAAACCTCCCTTCAATACATTTTTCACTTTAAAATATCATTTTCCATTAATAAATCTAAAATCAGTTCAACACCCCAAATATATCGTCAAACACATTTAATTTTTTTTAATAATTTAGAAAATAAATCTTATCAATTGTTTCAATAAATCCATTAACCACATGTAGGAATCAATTAAATTTTCACCACCCATTTACTCTCATAATTACCCTATCACACAGTTTTCTAATTTTGGTCACCAATTATAAGGGTACGACTCACCTCATGGGTAGCCCTAGGTTTTTTTACAAATCATCGATGAACCCAATGGATTTATGATAGTTCTCACAATTCAATATAAGTTCCCAATAACATTTATTAATCCAATAAATCCTAATGCAACATAAAAATGAAATATAACACCCACATACACATATATCACAATAAGACTATTGGAAAAATCTTTAAGACCATGTACCTCATGATCGTAGATGAATTCTTTCTTAACCTCTACCCTTGATTCGAACTCAAACACCCAATAAAGCTCGAACCTAGAATCTTTTGGAAAACGGTTTTTAGGGATTTAGAAGAAGAGGATAGATTGCACAAGCCCTGATCCCAAAAATTGAGTATAGAGGAGTTTTAGACACACCCAAATATTAAATTTTCACAGAAACATGGTCTACACAACCACGAATTGAATGAGAATCATCCATGGAGGGATACAGGAAGCTAGTTCTTCACCTAGTGTAGATGGGGTCAAATAGGATGAGATATCAAGGGAGAAAGAAATATATTTATAAGGAAAAAATGGAAATTTCCCACATTTTATGGGTTTCACGGTTTGGCCACATGGTTTACCAACCATGCACCAATATTGCAGCTCACTATTTCTAATAGAATCCATGCCAAATGTTTTCATAGGGGGACCCACATAGTTTGGAAGATCATGAGGTTACCATGTGCTAGACTTCTATCTGAAATAGTTTCCATGTCCCATGGTTTGCACTAACCGTGTTCCAACTATGCACCAACCATGATCTATGAATTGTGGGACAATTCTGTCCTGTTTTTATATTGTACACCCCTAACAAACATAAAAAACTCTTCAATTACTCAAGAAAAACTTTTCAAACCATAAAAGAGAGTTTAACCTAGAATTTTAACAAAGACGTACCATCATTAAGGATTGGGATCTTACAACCTCCCCACATTTCAATAGATCTTCCTCGAGATTCACTTAAAATCATTTCCACGACCTCAAAAACAAAAATGTTAGAACACATACCAACTAATAAACCTTAAACTTTTGAGTTTCTATCTAAACTCATCCATGCTTCGACAATGTAAACAATCATACTACCAAGAACATTTCCCTTATGAAGTTCAATGATCATAATCTGATGCTCCTTGAGAACACATCCACATAAGCTCATCATTTCCAACACCAACTATATGAGAAAATTAGATTTAATGCCTATAGACCATCGCATATAAGGATACCGATTGAGATTTATATTACACTTGTAGGACTAACTATAACACTCTCAGTCCAATCGTCTCCACATCTCATGGTCGAAATCTCTCTGAATAATATCACCTAGATTCATTTTAATTACTAACGATGATCCATGCATGACATAACCCAGAAAAAAGTTCCAATTTAACCACATTTCATGATCTACCATAGTCTGCAACTCAAGGACCAACAACCTTAGTTCATTTATAGCATTCAATAAGTATAACACCATTGTGCATTTTATTTATAGGTACTCAACTAGTCAATATTCAAGCCAACACTCTTCTCCAAAACCTCTTACACAATTAATAATGGGAAATTTATTTTAATACCACTAAAAATAAAATTAAATCTCATTCCTCCATTCCAAATTTCAATTTTCCATTTAATACCAAAAATAGTTTATAATAAAAAATTCCTCTTTAATAAGATAAACCCATTGTCTTTCTATCAAAACATTTTAATCCATTTTCATAAGTTTTAATTCACTAAAAAAACTTTTCCACAAATTTCATAATTTTTCCCTATAATTTAATTCAACCATTTAATTGGAATTCTTTCCAAAAATCTGAAATTAAAATTAAAATATTAAAATGAACCAATTTACATAAGCACATCCCAATTCAAAAGAATTGGTGGATATCCCATTTTTCAGGCCAAAACATTTCAAAATCTCTAAATTCACTAGAATTGGGTTTTATAAAGACAATTAAAATAAATTTTGAGAAATTTAATTTAAATTAATAGTTGAAATAAATCATGAAATTCAATGTTAACCAATTTCACTAATCTGGATAGAACCACCTAACTCTTCCTGAAAATCAAAACTTTCAACGACAAATGTCAATGAGAACAGAGGTGTAGATGACCTCAAATACCAATCTAAATCAAATATACAACACCACATGGAATATATACATGAATTCGAAGAAGATCCATGGAAAACCGAATAGAGTAGAAAGATATATGGATGAAGAACGATGATGAATACTTTCCCAGAGACCACTCACCAACGAAATGATGATCGAACACCAAGAGAATGGATCTCGAAGAGTTGTAAATCTACAACACCATATGACTAAGTCCTTAGGTCAAGATAATGGGAATAGGAGTGGATAAAATAAAAAAATAACAAATCACTATGCCCAAATGGACAATATCATGATCATGTCCTAGACTGGGATGTCACAAATGGTATCCGAGTGAGTGTCCATTTGATGTTCTAATATGGACATTGGGCACTTTTAGGGGTGTATTATTTAAATCCCTCATCAAAGGAGGAGTAGCATGGAGAACCCCTATATAAGGTGGGTGGATACCTCTCTCATCATGATACCTTTTCCAGGGGGATTTTTGATGTCCAGATCCCCTGGTAAATCAAAACAATTAGGGCTAGGCCTAGTAAAGACAATATCATGGCGATTGGTTGGACTATGCCATCACACATGTCACCATCCAATAATTATACATGTTTTCCTATGGTTATAAATCATTTATATGGTCCATTTATGGCCATACATATTGATTTTAATCATTAAAAATGATCAAACAACTATATCCCAATATGTGTGTGTTATGGAAAACACATGTAAACTACTGATAATCAGTATAAAACCCTTGTATCCATGAATTCAAATAAGTGGGCCTAGTAAATGGAACGAAGCCTGCTTTTGGGTTTTTTGTGTGTGCAGATACAACATGTTCATTCCTTCTTAAATCACAATTTATATCTATTCACAATTTATCATCAAGGTGAGGGTTCTATAAAACCTATAGAGATTGAGGGATCTTTCTATACCATACATGTTTCCTAGTTGTACTATCTCATATTATCTAGGTATGCACTTCTTTGGGTTTTTGTTAAATCTTCTTGTTCTTGTTAACTTCTATCTTAGACCATGGTAATCTAGTTTTTGTATGAGTTGCGTAAGATGTGTAGTGGTAGTAAAAAAGGGGATGGAATATAGATATAGAATAAATACATCATGTAAATTTCTAATTCATGATGTGAATTGGTTAGGGTATCCCCCATGAAGTTCATATAAGGAATGAGTTGTTATGGTTATACCAAACGAACTTTATTCCCATAATGATGTGTTATTGGGAGTCTATGAAATGTAGACTTGGGACATGAAAATGGTTCAAAATGAAAAATGGATTTTGTTTATTTTTATGCCTAGAAAACTAATTTCTCAGTTTATATAGAAAATTATCCATTCATAATTTAAATCCTCTTTTTAGTTTGGGTATTTTATACATATAGTAATATTATATATCATCAATTAAATATATTTATAATTATAATTCACCTCCTCTCTCACAAATTGAACCCCTCAATCATTGACTTGTGGGTGTCCTCTTTTAACCAAAAGCATTTATTTAATGGATCTTTGTGATCCAAATAAAGAGTTTAATGGTAAGACTTCAGTACATCTTCTCCACACTAGATCCTTTTTTTATATGAGTAAAACCATAGTTTGGGACTACCTTACGCGGATCTAGATATCTTTTGTTGTTTTGATATAACCTGCTTGACTTCATATATGGGAATGAATAAGGGACTCAAATATAACATGTATTTTGATGGTTTATTCTTTTTTTGAGATGTGTGGGATACAAAAATGCATTAATTTCTGTTTCATTTCATTAGTGTGTGAAATAACTGTGATCATAATAGAACACCATGTTTGTGACATACATAGGGATAAGAATTTTCATTTGATAATAAATGACTTGTTTATTGGTAATTAGTAAATTTTAAAAATATTTCTTATGATAATTTAATAACAATTTGTTGAATGATAAATTTTTTTATACCTTTAATGGTATGATTTGGATTAGTCATAATTGATAATTTCAAAATGAGGATTGATGTATTGATCCATTGTCTCATAAGACATGGACCTAGTGATTCATCCAGATGCAGTAGAATCCACCACATGAGATGGTTACTTTTCCCCAAAGTATGTCTTTATTCCTTAAGTGGATTTAAGTAACTCTATAATGGGTAGTTTACATGGAGCCCAGTATAATATATTGATTTTCACTTGGTTTTAAATTGTACCATGGGAATATATTAGTGACTCCATCATGGGTAATTCATATGGAACACAGTATGATATTATTGATTTTTCCATTTATTTGGAAGTTCACCTTAGGAACACGTAAGTGACTAAAACATGGGTAATTAACATGGATCTTAGTTTTCCTTTGTTTTTAAAAGAAAAATTTGGCGATATTAATACTAAATATTAATTATTCAGATGTTATAAATAACTTATCCTAATGTAAGAGGATCCACTACTTAATAGATATATCTAACATGATGAAGAAGTAGTTTTGGCTGACCTAGGGTGTGAAACGAGGCCCCAAGGATCACTGGGTTTATTTTTTTTTTCCTTATTGATTAATGAAATTTTGACCTATTTACCATAATATTACATGTACTATATATTCATATTGTATTATTTATATATTTTGGGTTTCTTCCTACTAAGTTGTTGGTAACTGGGTAGATTTCATGGATGCATGTGTTCACATGTTCAAGGGACCATGTACTTGATTTTTTATCATGCTAGATGGGTTGGATATTTGAGTTGGGACTATCACAGGGTCAAGGTCAGGGGTTTGGGTTCTTATATATATATATATATATATATATATATTATTTTATACTTATGAAATTCATTATGTCATTTAGTTATCTATATACATACATTACTTGGTGTTTATTATTATTTTGTTTATTTTGTTTTTTCCATTTATTTTGTTTAGGTGTATCACTAATTAGTTACATTATTTATACAATTATTACTTCTATATTCATGGTAAATAGTCTCCAAACTATGTTTCTTATACCCTTGATGCTACTTGGTTGACTCTAGCATATGGAGAGGCGTTTCTGTGATCATGTGACCTACCCAACTCATCCACATGAGAGAGAACCATGTTTGGGATGTTATAAAGTGTTATTATAGCATGTTTATTTACTATTGATTTATTATTTTGGAGAGTTATAAAATATACAAGGATGTGTTGGGACATGGTAATGAGATTGTGTATGGAAATAGCTAACCCATGTGTGGAAAAAAACTGTGTGCCATTGGATGTGATGGTTATTCATGTTGTTCTCTTCTTATAGTATTGATGATATCGTTCCATAGGTGATTCAAATGTTGTGTTATGTTATCTTTTATTGAGATTTTTTCTTTTGATCTGATATGTAATAATATGAGTATGCATGCAACATGGTCGAAACATTGGACATATTTTAACATTCATTGTACATTTCAAGATCATATTTATCACATATAAAATTTTCAAAATGTATAAACATTGAAATTTTTAACATTGTTATACGAGATAAAAATGATGAATGAAACTGTTATTTTATGTAAATTCTCATGTTATGAAAACTACAATGGAACCATGATCTAGTGGTTTATTATTTCCCTCATGTTTTTTATGTTTACTGTGATCTTGTTGTGTTTAATGTGATTTATGAATTATATTTCTCTTGTAGAGAGAATTCATTTGGGTAATCACTAAATTTATCATTGAGATATTGGTAATCATCATAATCATAATATAGTTGATCAATATCTTCTTACAGAAAATGGAAAACCAAACAGATCATTAGCTTCATGAAAGTTTCTTATAGGACATGTGACCCATAGAATGTCCTATTTTTCACATCATTCCTTCAATGACTAATTTTTTCATAGATTTTCATCTATATAATCTACCTAATTTCACTTAGGGAGGACACCAGGAAGATTAATTCTATATCATTTGGTCCTGACAATATATAATCATCTTTCAAAACCTATAGATATGAGGGTGAAGCATTATTCTTACATATTATGGGAACCATCCAAGCGTTGGTGGTGAATGTTTTAGAAATATGATCAGTACTGGTTAACCTATTTGGATATTGAGGAGAAGTTAATAAGACACTTTTCACTCTAGATGTTGGAGGGTGATAGGGCTCACATGTTCATAAACCTAACATAGGATAGTATATTAGTGATAGACTAAATTTGTTGCTTTAGTTACCTATAGGATTTTCCTCCATGAGTTTATGAGGTCACTAGGGTAATGTATTTTTAAGAAAGGTTTAGTTATGAGAAAATTTCACAGGTGGAAGTATTTTTCTTCCTAATATTTTTGGATATAAATAATTGATATCTTATTATGGAAGAGAACATTATTGAAGAATCATGTATTTTCTATTTTTTCACATTGAGGAGATTAGGGTTCTCTTTTTCTAGCAGTAAAGTGTGTCACTATGATTCATACCTCTTGGGTAGTAGTGGGAATAGTATCTATGGTGGTGGGAATCCACTAGATTACTGAAGACTGTTGTAATGCTTTTAGTGTAGTAAGTTTTTCTACATAAACCATCACTGTTCTTCCCCTACCGTGGAGTTCCATGCATGTGGGGTGGCCGGTCTAGTATAGAGGTTTTGTAGGAACTCTCAGTAAGAAGATAACTTCAATGGATCGAGATTTGTACAAAATCCTATGAGGCACTCACCTAATCCTCAGTATACTAGTAGCTGGAGTGCCACTAGATGTTTAGGATGAGGAAGGGAACAACGTACCTTAGTACCATAGAATCAGTACAATTAATAGATTTCAACATAGGGGAGTCAAACTAGAGCCTAAGGTCAAGGGGAGTGTCAGTTTTATGTTTTGTAGTCTTCTCCGACATCTTTTTTTTCTAGGACCTTCTAATATAATAGGTACGCTTCATTTATCATTTACCCTTTCCAATATTTTTTTAATACTATAACATCACATTCCTTATTATATAATTTTTTAGAAAAATGATTTGGTTTTTCTATGGAGAAATTAGATGGGTCTAAGTCCGTCTACATGATGATGAAAGTGGTATTAGAGGATATCAAATGTCGTATGGATTGTTCTATTAAAATTGGTTCCTATCATTTCCTTTGGTAGTAGTTTATAATAGAAATGACAGTGTTTTATTTGATTATGGGTATCGATTGGCTAGTTATATAATAGGATTATATCAACTATTATCAGAATAAATCTACCTTTATATCTCTATAAGTGGACCCTATTATAACCATCTTCAATGAGATCTTCAGGATGGTCATATACCACTAATTTAGTATAGATTGGATAGTCTCACAGCCCAGATACCATGCATTATTTCAAATGATGGGGGAATATATCATGTTACTTTTCCTAAAGTGGTAAAAAATTTGAGGATGTATTTTATTATTATTTATCTATCTTACCACCAAAGAGGTAGATAACCTTCATAAATGAGTTGGGGTTGGGGGCTAAGTCATTTTATTTATCAAATTATAGGATGGAAACATTAGGGATTCATGAGTTGAAATTTCTATCACAAGATCTAGAAACCAAAGGATTCATATTACCTAGTACATCACCATGTGGTTCTCTCGTGATTTTAACATAGATATTTGATGGGTATTTTTACCTATTCCTGGATTATCAGATACTTGACCTAATGACTAGAAAGAAACAGAATCCCCATCAACACTTCGACAAACTCTTAGATCTGTTGTGATGTGACCAGATCTTATTCAAGATCTATATTTTTTTGGTACCAATTGTTCAATGTGATAACATTTGATAAACCTATTACTACTTTTCAGACTATTTGTGGCTAGTAAATGTTGATTTTGATGTATTTCAGTCTGAATAATGCACTAATGATATTTACATACTTGATGTAATGGATTTTTTCCATTACTGGAATAGTTTGAGGTAAATTTCATCAATTAAATCATATTGTTCCCCATTATGTTGATGATTATTAAAAACATATTGACATCATTTTTATTATACTAAAAGGAATTCCCTTTATTCTAAGATATATAATTAAAAAAATTAAATTGATAGAGTGCACTTCTTAGATCATGTAATCTTAGAGGGTATAGTGTGAGTGGACCTAGATATGGTTGTTGGCATAGTATCTTAAGAGTGGCCTAAACATTTCTTAAATATTAAAATTGTATAGGGTTTAGAAGGTATATATCAATTCTTTGTCCAACAATTCAACTAAATGGAAGCACCGATGTTCGGGATAACAAAGAATGAGGATATGTTTCTTTTGATAGTTGATTGTGAGATGTATTTCCAAAAAACTAAAGTATTTGATGGACTCAGTTCCTATTCTCACTTTACTAGTGATAGGTAAGGAATATACAATGCATTGTGATGCATTCAATGTATGAATCAGAGTACAACTAATATAGAAGGACCAATTGGTTTCATATGTATCCAGGTAGCTAAGACCACCTGAGTGGAATTAACATACTCATGATCTAGAGTTAGATATGGTGATACATGACCTGATATGTTGAGACACTATTCTTCATGGGATATGTTTGTGGTTTACATGGACCAAAAGAGACTCAAACACATTATTACACAATGAAACTTAAACCTTTGATAGAGAATGTGGGTCGAGTATCTGTAGTTTTTCAACATCGATCTTGCATACACTATAGGAAAGGGAAAATATTTTATTTATCATTTGATCTAAAATGTGTAAATAGATTTAGAATGGGAGTTTTGATATGTGTAGAGTTTGATGTAATACATTATGTACAAACACCAAGATTCTTGGGGGATCCAGGGATGAATAGATCTAACTTTTACATCTATTATGCCTATGATTTTTTACCACATCAAGGGATAATAGATATATGATCAAGAGGGATTACATATGAGAGATTATATGGTAGAGAGACACCACAAGTTTGATCACTAGTAAGTGGTAATGTTCTACTTATATATGACCATTTATGGTTTCTATTCAGATGACGTGAGAAGCTGATGAGGGAGCTTCATGCTTCTATATGGGAAGTAAATCGAGGTTTAAAAATGAGTTATTATGATCTATATAGACATTTTTTTTTGGAAAATGGTGATGAATGATATAGAGGATTTAATGGAATGATGTTTCACCTATCTATTGGTGAATTCTACGCAACAAAGGCCTACTAGATTTTTTGCAACCTCTACAAATTCTATAATGAAAGTAGGAGGATGAAACTATGTATTTTTTCCATGGATTTCCTTGGAAACCAAAAATGAATAATAAAGTATTGTAGATTATGGATTGACTGAGGAAGGAATCCCCTTTTGGCCTATTAGGGTGACCTTCATTGTTGATGATCTGGGTAGTCTGTAACTGAGAGGAATAGTTCGATTTAATTTTGTTCCAAAGATTATCATTTCTAATCAAGATCGGTGGTTCATGCCTTGTTCCTTGAAGTTTCATTATAAGGAACATGGATCATATTTTTTCTAATCAGAACCTATATTCCTTAGATGAGTAGGAAATATTAATAGATGATATATATTCTATAGGATATATTGTGATCTTGTGTTTTGGACATTGGTGATTCATTGGATAAGCATATAACACTCTTGGATTTTTCTAATAATATCAACTTTAAGGAATTAATCCAAATGAAACTCTTGGAGAATTTGAATTAGAGGTTGAACCATTCAATTATTTGTTTTTTAGAGGCCAATGATTTTGTGCTCAATGGAATTAGTCTCATGTATAAGGAAACTAAATGAGTTTAGAAAATGATATTATCATTGCTGACCACACAGAGACAATAGAAATGATACATCGACTAATGGAGAAAACCTATGGAATTTGAGGTTTGTCATCTTGTTTTTTATCAGGTGTATCATAGGAATGGGAATTTTCAAATTAAGAAGAGAAGTAAACTAGCATAAATATTTTTCAGTCAATTCAAAATTTTCAAATGGATTGGTCTTATTGTGTACTATTTTTCATTCTATAGTGTTATAGTACCATACATGACATGATTCATACATCAAAAATTCAATGATACCATCTTGATAATTCTGATGTGATATACATTGATTACATCAATGTGAATATTGAATCATCCTTTTAGGATCATCTAATTCCTATCATAAATTATAATGAGATGAATCTGTGAGGTATTATAGTACCTCTATTATGAGCATCGTGGTAGTATGGGCCTATATAGGAAGATACCTAGGATATGGAATCTAATATGCATACACCATTGACAAACTTTGTTTATCAATACCCCTTAAGACACTTGGGAGAACATCTTGGGGATAAACTATTATATAGTGGGGATATTTTATGATTCAATATTTTACAGGTACATCATTATTTAATATTTTTAAACATCATTTTGTTCATTAACATTTTTCTTAGGACATGGGAATTAAATAATTATGTTGGTTGGTAATGATTATGTATAGGAAGAAAATGGGTATAACTTCTAGTTATAGAACAAATTCAGACCATGAATAATCATTTAACGATTCTAATTACTCAGGGAAAACCAAATAAAATTTGTACATTCAATGAGGGGATATGGTAAGACCACATATACTTAATTCACATCATGAGTGGTTTTAGGATTTCTATAAACTGAAGACTCACATTATGAGACTGATTTAGGATGTGAAGTGATTTTTTTGGATTTTTAAGTCAAGGCGATAGATTACTCAGCATATATAGAAAATGAAACGTTCACATTGTGAATCCCCAATTCATGTCATGATTTTGTCCCACCCATTATCCTCATAAATCTAAAATTCACTGAATTATAATTATCTTGGACCACCTCTCTCACAAATTGTTGACCTTCCATCAGCATCCTCTAGGGGTCCTCATGAAACTAGATGAATGTCCTTGTTGGTTCATGGTGATTCATAGCTAGATTTTAGAGGAAATTCTTCAGTATATCTTCTCTAACCATTATCCATCATTTTTACATAAGTAAAACCCTATTTTTGGACAAACTAAATTTAATTGATATATTATTTAATGTGTTGGAAAAACCATTCAGTCTTAATTGAAGGGAATGATGGAGGAAGCCGACTATAGCATGTATATTGGAGAACTTCTACCTATTCCATTCTTTTGATGTGGGTTGTCTAGAACAACACCCTAATTTATATTTTATTTCTTTGTTATGTTCAATGACTATGATTTATGCGGAATTTCATTTTCATGAACTGCCTAAATAGATAATTAACTATTTGATAAAGTCCTCAAGATTATCTCATGCATCGATGATGTTAGGTCCACTAGCTATGAGACTAGACTTGTGTCCACCTGAGATGATGTCCAACCATTGAACTTGTAATGAACTCGAATCAATGATAACCTAAATTTGTCCCAACATCATAATCGTGATTGATGGTAACTATACATGATATCAAGTCAATTATTCTTCCAATGTAAGATAATACACCATTTGTGAAAATATGACATGTTAATAATTAGTTCATAGATTATACCAATATGGAATATGATAACTTGATGACATGTTTATGATTGGTTACATGATACATACCTTTAGTGATTTGATATATCTTGTTTGTAAAAATTATTTCCAACATGATTCCCAAGGGGTTAATCCACTATCTTGTGAGATATGGAACCACTGATTCATCCAGATAAAGAACAATCCATTTCTTAAGATGGTTATGTTTTCCCTTGACATGGTCTAGTTCCCTAGGATGACAAAATGGACTCTAGTATGGGTAATTTTGATAGAGGGTAGTATGATATTTTTATTTTACACTGTTTTGGTAGTGAAACATGGGAAATATAGAAACCATATCCTTTTACACATAACATTTTATGATTTTAAGTGTAATTATACTTCATAGTACAAGCCAAGGATCGTAAATTCTAGTGTGTTGGAAGACTAGGTACATAGAACTGAAAATATGGAAATAAATAAAACATTTCTTATTTAATATTCAAATTGAGATTCTAACTTTCATTGTGATCATACATCTGAATAGAGTACCATGGGGAACACATGAACAATGCTATGTTCTAAACAACCTAATAATTGAATAACCATAAGAATAAAGCATTAGCACATGGGACATAATCCATAACATGATGATATAAAAATGCACATAACTATGGAATCATAACATATATAAATGGAATCTTATAAACATGGAGTCATAATAAAGTTAAAGAAACATAATACATGACTTTAGCATGATTCAAGGCTAACTTCCAAGACTGTTGCACATGGTAGCACAATCCAAGGCTGACCGCCGTGACTATCGCACATGGTAGCACAAGCTGAGAATAACTACCAATCCCATCACACATAATGTCTCATGAAACTCAAATTTACCCATTTAA
Organism: Viscum album; assembly: GCA_963277665.1. NCBI lineage: Eukaryota > Viridiplantae > Streptophyta > Magnoliopsida > Santalales > Viscaceae > Viscum > Viscum album. The sequence goes on from OY728119.1 coordinate 1,691,044,657, forward strand.
TTGGAGTTCTATCTGGCTTCACCCATCATAACTTTTCATGAATATTTTTGGAACATATAGAATCATACGTAATCAATCATACATAAACATAAGGGTTACCCCTGGAAAGTATTGGGTACCATAATCATGTCATAAAAATGGGAGTATCATAAAAGTTCCCAGGAATGAAAGGAACTAAAATATACATGGAAATTAATAAGGTAAAATACATATGTATCTTGGTAAGTTATTCCAATTATAAGTAAAAACATTCATGAAAAGTATTTATGAAATTTTAGAATTAAAACATTTTTGTGTGGTTTTATGGAATATAATATAGTGCCTTTAAAATATAAAAAGAGAAGAATCATTTATATAAACCTATAATTCAGAAAAAGAATGTTTTCATAATAAAAATAAATTACTTTTTAAATAAAATGGAGGCTCAAAATAGAATATAGAGTGCACTTGAAATCGTGTAATAATTTGGGAAGTTCCCTCAAAACAGGTTTCCTTATCTGGAATTATTGATGAGGGAATAACTTAATACAAGTATATACCCGAAAGATAATGATGAAAGGGTCTTGATAAATGAAATAGGTACATGTCAAAATAGTTTAGAATATATAAAAAAATATATTATAACTTCATTTTTGTAAAAGGAAGATAAGGCAACCTGGTGGAACAAAATAGGTTCAGGTGGAATCCCTTACAGATTATCAATATGGTATCGGGTGTACTTAAGTGGGATTAATGTGAGAGAAAGGGGTTTCTAATCACATATACATTATGAAGGCAGTATGGGAGAGGTGATAAATCCAATCTTTTCATTATTGATTACACATGAAAGGACATAACATAGAGGTTATTCTTGAATAAATGAGAGAGAGAGAGAGAGAATCCCTTACCTTAAGTTTGATAGTGATCTTATCTTGATCTTAATGACCTAAAAAATAAAATTATGTTCATTAATTAATAATTACATAACCAATTATACATTTAAATTATTTATTATAACTTTTTTTTCATTCATAACCTTTTTGTTTGCTGATGAGGTTCAATTTCATTGTTTGGGACTGTTTGTTTCCTTGGTTTTAATGATTGGTTCACTTATATTCATGTTCAGATACACATGTATGATGAGATTGGTTTTCAAGAATTGATGTTATATGAAAATAGTAAACTTACAAAATATTAAGAGGTTATAAAATACAATGGTTATTTGGCTTTAGGGTGAATCGTTATATAAAAAATTAATGATTGACGCTTGGGTTAATTTGGAGATTTTGCTAATAATTAACTTGTTTTGCGTTATTATTTTACATCATGTGTGAAAAAGTATTCCAGAACATCACATAATATAAAATACATATATTATTATTTGGTTCAACAATTAAAAAGGTATCATGACTATTATGTAAGATGTTAAATCTAATTGAAAACTCGTCATCCTTGAATGTTATAAATCAACACATCTCGGACGGTATTTTCTTTAATAGTATAAAAGGAGGGGGAAGGATAGATTATAATAAAATATCCCAATATAATAATAAAGTTACTGTAAATGTATGTTACTAGATTTATCATACAATTTGGGTGAATGGGGTGAGGAAATAAAAAAGATATGAAAATAACTTGACCGAAAAAAGGCCAGGAAGAGTAATTTACCTCTTGAGTTTATCTCCTTTGACAGCCTCTTAAGGGGAGTGGATTTAGTATTTTGATGGGACCAAGGGATGGTGGACTGGGGGGAAGAGGTTGGGGAGATATTTGGGTAGAATATGAGGAAGTAAAAAGGATTTATATGAGTTAATAGAAAGGGGGAGTGTGGTGGTATTTATACTTGAGGGGATGAGGGTTTTCATAATATTTAATTCCTATGTTTTTAAATTTCCCTGAACACCAGAAATAGTGATTATTCCATGACCAAAAATAGTTATAAGTGCATGTGAGTTTGAAACAATTTCCATTTACATCATCCATGACATAGGCATGATTCATAAATATAGGTTTTAGCATTTATTGTGAATTATCATATTTTACCATTCATAAAAAATCACGCATTTTAGAAAAATCAAAAAAAAAATCACCCTAACTATTTTTTTATGTGTAGAATCCAAAAATAAACACCATTTTCCAAAAATAATTTTCTAAATATTATTAATTGAATTTTTATTTAAAATTATAATTTACTTTAAAATATGGATTTTAAAACTATAAATTATTTTATAATGATTCCAAAAATTACATAAGGTATAATAAAATAATCATAAAACATTAAGAAATAAAATTCTTTATTTATGAACATCTCTTAGTGAAATATATTTTCTTTAAATTAATTAATTAATTTTAATTAATTATTTATGACTTACCAAAATACCAATACTTTTATTATGGCCATATTATCACTTATAGGATGCCTAAATTTCATTTATACATTCATGGATGAGAATACTATTATTTTTGACAATTAAATATTCATAAGGATCATATTGATACTCATACGGGTATGTTACTATTCATAAGGGTAGGTTACTATTCCTAAAAAAGTATGTTTGTTCCATTACACTTCAAACATCTTATTGATCACAACTATGTATGTTAGTGTTTTAAAATTAAAAACACAAATGTGAAAATATTATGTTTAAAGGCCACATAGCACTTAGTAGTTCATTGTGTTGTAATTTTATGTGATTTTATGACATAATTATAAAAAGTTAATTTCCATTGATAAAACATTGGGGAATTACATTATTCCCCCCTTATGAAATTTCACCCTCGAAATTTGGTTTTACATTCTAAGCCATAAACATTTGTGGGTACTTTTCCATCATTTCCTCCTCCAGTTCCCATGTTGCCTCTTCATATATATGGACCCGCCACTATAATTTGACTAGGTGATTACTCTTGTTATGTAGAAATTTATCTCTATGATCCAATAACATCACTAGATGATCCTCATAAAAAATATAATTCTAAAATTGTACTACCTCTGAAGAGAGTACTTGTGAAGGGTCTGGTATGTACTTCCTTAAGAAGGATACATGGAAGACATCTAATTATTTTAACATGGTTGGTGAAATCGTCAATGCATAGGCCACATCTTTGACATGATCAGTGATCTTGAAGAGTTAGATGTACCTTGTAATTAGATTTCCTTTCTTCCCATACCTCATGAAATTCTTCTAGGGAGATATGCGTAGAAATACCATGTCTCCAACTTTGAACTCAATGTCTCATCAATGATTTTCTGTGTAACTCTTTTTTTTTTAATTTTGGCTACCTTGATGTGGTGTTGAATGGTATTCATATTCTCCACCACTTCTTTGAAAATTTTAGGTCCTATCCACTTATTCTCACCAACTTCATCCCAAAACTCTAGTGTTCTACACCTGTTCCCATAAGGGCATCGTATGGTACTATTTGGATGCTCGATTGGAAACTATTTTTGTTGGAGAATTAAACAAATGGAAGATATTGGTACAATACTAATTTGAAGTCTATAGAACATACTCTCAAATTATTATCTAGTGTATGAATAGTTCTCTCAGATTGGCCATCTCTTTGAAGATGATTGGCCGTAATGATGTTATGTTCAGTGCTTAGAGCATGTTTAAGACTTTTCCAGAACATAGAGATGAATATCAAATTTTGATCGGATACAATAGATAGTAGTACTCCAGGAAACCTTACCACCTATTTGATATATATCCATTAAATTTTATCCAATGAAAAGTCCTCTCGAATTGCGATAAAGTGAGTTATCTTTGTAAGATGATCCTCAATGACTCATATAGAATTATTTCATCTAGATGTACTTATAATTCCAGTAACAATGTCCATGGTGATGTTCTCCCACTTCCATGTTGGTATGGTTAGTGGTTTCATCATCCCCTTAGACATTTTTCTTTTAGCCTTCACTTTTTGACATTCTAGGAACATTGATGTATACTTAGTAATCTCCTACTTCATATTTTCCCACTACAAGTTCTCTTAGAGATCTCGATACATCTTTGTGCTCCTTGGTTAAATAGAGAAGGTTGAGCTATCTGCATCATTCAAAAGCTCCTTAGTTATAACTAGATCGGATGGTACACATAATCATGACCAAAATCCGAAAAATCCTTCCTCATCAAACATGAATTCATATGATTTACCATTTTTAATGGCTTCCACCCATTTCTTAATTTTAACATCTTTTCTTTAAGCATCCTTTATTTTCTCCTTGAGGGATGGTAGAGCAATCATTTGAGAAATGATTAATGATTTACCTCCATTAATTAATCCCATGTCCATCCTATGAAAATATAAGAATATTGGATCCTATTCAATTCTCATCATTGGTAAAGATGAAGGATCCATTCTACATAGAGCATCTTCAACCTTGTTTGCCTTATCAGGATGGTAGTGGATTGAATGGTCAAAATCCTTGATGAGTTATATCCATCTTCAATGGTGAATACTAATATATTTTTGTGTGAATATATATTTTAGACTCTTGTGATTAGTATATATCCCACACTTCTCCCCATAGATATAATATCTCCAGATTTTTAATGCAATGATCACAGCCGCCAACTCTAGATCGTGTGTAGGTTAGTTTTTCTCACTGATTTTTAGATGCCTTGAGGTATAGGCCATCACTCTATCATTTTTCATCAAAATATATTCTAATCCCTTATTAGTTGCATCATTGTATTCAAAAAAGAGTTCTCCACTAGTTGGGAGTGTGAGTACTAGTGTAGTGATTATCCTCTTTTTCAACTCCTTAAAGAAATCTTCACATTCTTGAATCTAGACAAACTTCACCAACATCTATGGCAGCTTGGTCATTGGTTTTGAAAATGGAGAAAATTTATTAAAAAATCATCAATAATACCCATCTAAATTCAAAATTAAGTGAATCTCTTTTGTAGATGTTGTCCTCGGCTACTCTTCAATTTGAGTTATCTTGTAAGGGTCCATAGATATCCCTTTGCGACTAATAACATGCCCCAATAATGATACTTCCTCCATCCAGAAATCACATTTACTATACTTGGAATACATCTTATCACTTTAAAATGTTTTTAACATATTATTAAAATTCTCCTCATGTTTCTCCTTGCTCTTGGAGTATATCAGAGTATCATCAATAAATACTACAAAAAATTTGTCAAGGTAATCTCTAAAGACTCCATTCATTAATTCCATGAAAATTGATGGAGCATTAGTGAGTATGAAGGGCATCACTATGAACTCCTAATGTCCATACCTCATTCGAATGGTAGTTATGGTAATATATTCCTTCTAAGCCTTTAATTTTTGATATCACAACTGAAGGTATCCCTTATAGAAATAACTGGCCCCATGAAGATGACTGAACAAGTCATCTATCCAGGAATGGTGATGCTTGTTCTTTATCTTAATTTTATTGATATCACGATAATCCTTGCAGAGGCGCATTGATCAATCCTTCTTCTTAATGAAGAGGACTAGTGCACTATATGGTGAGGAACATGGGCATATAAAACCCTTCTCCAGATTCTTTTGTAAATAGTTCTTCATCTCCTCCAACTCTACGGTGGCCATTCCATAACGTGTCGTTCATATAGGCAGGGATCCTGGAATAAATTCAATTGATAACTCAACCACTCGATCGGGTGGATGACCGGGCATCTATTTAGGGAATACATTAGTGTAATCCCTCATGATGGTCATATATTAGAGTGAGATCTATGATAGACATGATTTATCATAAGGAATTAATATCCACACATGAGGAAATGATTCTAAGAAAGATTCATCTTCCTCCTTACACTTGTATATATTTGGTGGATGCTTCAGGATGTGAAGGGTGATCTCCATTTCCCGTCATTTGATGTTGTCTCAATATAAAGATATTTAATTCATTCCTACGATAACATCGAAATCCACTAATGAAAGTATCATAAAATTTACTGGGAGGTTCAGTCCAAAAACATTTACCAGGGAGATGTTATAAACCTCAGATGAAATAATTTCTCCATACGTTGTTCTCACAGATAACATATCCTCTAAATTTTCACATGGTGTTTGAATAGTTCTACCAAACTTTCATGATATAAAATAATGTTTAGAACCAAAATCAAATAGTACATTCACAATTCTTGAATTAATAACTAGAATACTAGTCACCACATTGTTTTCCAACTCTAACATAGCAGTAGTGATAGAATAAGGCCTTCTATATTGTCTTGGAGTTTTTTTTATCCTCTAACAAACCTGTTCTTAGGGAAATTGTTTTCATAACGACCATGCTCCTTGTAGTTGTAACACTATACCATGGGCTATGTGTTGATATGAGCCTTCCTTTATTCTTCCACATTAGTGATATTCTTCATATCTCGTTAGTAGTTTTTAGCTAGATGTCCCAACATTCCACATTTGAAGAAATTTCTGGTTCCCTTTAGAAATTTACAATGATGAATCTTCCCAAAAATTTTACACGTGGGATGATCGAGATTTTTTCCCTTAGGGAATTAACTTTTGGGACCACCCACATAAGATTCCATTTTCCTCTTCTTGTAATCATGCCCAGGATACTACTAAGAGTCTCTAATCTTAAATTCAACCTTGAGGGCACAACGTAAAATATTCTCATAGCTGTTGAATTCTCGAATTGGAAATTCATTTCATAGACTCAGCTTTAGTCCTCTAAATAAGCGATTTTATTTTATTTTGTTGTTCAAAAAAAAGTGAGAGGTGTACCTTGAATTCCTTTTAAAGATTTCTTCATACACCCTGATTGAATCATCTTCCTTCTGCTTTAGTCCAAGGAACTATCTTTCCATCTTGTGGTAGAGTGTTTGGGGAAAATATTTATTGAAAAACATTTTCCGAATTTCATCCCATCCATGGAATTAATTTTTTTCATGGGGATTCATATTCTTGATTAGTATCCACCACTAATCAGCTTCCCCATCAAAATGACAGACTCCTAGTAAGACTTTCTATTCTTTTGAGAACTAGAATATATAGAATATCTCTTCAATGGAGTTAATTCACAATTATGTGGGGAGGTGATTGGAAGATACCCTAAACATGGGAGGCCTTTTCCACATGAAGGATTCAATGGAAACATCCTTTTCCATAGAGGAGGAAGGCATTCCACATGATTCAGTTTATTATTCATAACTTGAGTCAACTAAGCAAGAACTTTCATGATGTTCAAAGAACATGATCCCATCATATCAGGCATGTCATTAGATAAATCTTCGCAATCCCTATCACATTGATTTTTGGAACGTGTTCTTCTATTTCCTGCCACTAACTAAGAAAAGTATCGTACAATAATAGGGCTAGACAACTTAACTATTGAGCATAAAAAAAGAAACTTCGAACATAATAGGATAAACTTGTAAAGGAAGAGTATAGCCTGACATAAGATTCCCTATGTTTCAATCATGGTTATCCATGATCTATTTCTTAACTTATATTCATATGGTATTTTTCCACTTAATAATGGTTCATACTAAGGTTATGAATTTACCAAAGCATATCCCTTGGGAGTGTCAAACCATGAGTGTTACAAGGCCCATTATCGTGCACCAATTCCCATTCGAGTCTATCTCAAAGTGGTTTTTTCAGGTTTTACCACTAGATACATCTGTGGAAGAGCCACCTCTACCTGTTTATATCTAGAAAGGGATGTATTTTCTTAATAAACCTGTTAATATATAATTACCAAAATATAGGGTTGTTTTCTTCTACTTAGTCATAGACATAAGGTTCTTACAAAATTTCTCTATTCCAAATATCTAAAAATAACTATACTATCCTCTGATACCTAATGTATCAACCCTCTCCTTTTACACATAACATTATATGATTTTAAGCATAATTATACATCAGAGTACATGCCAAGGATCATAATGTCCAGTATATTGGAAGAATAAGTTCATAAAATAGAAAACATGGATCTAAATAAAACATTTCATTATTTATTTTTCAAATTTATCTTCTAACTTCCATTATTCTCATACATATGCATAGGGTACCCTGAGGAACACTAGAATCAAGGGATGAGCTAAATAGACCAGTAAGGGAATAATCATAACAATAAAGAATTAGAATAGGGGATATAAGGAATTAAATGATGATATAAAAAGGCATGTGACATATGTAATCCTAACAAATAAACATGGAATCAGATAAACATGGAGTTTTAATAATGTGGCAGCAACTAAAAACATGACTTTAGTATGATTCGGGGCTAACCACCAAGACCATCGCACATAATGTCTCCTGAGCCTCAACATTACCCAATGCATTAGAGAGGTATCTAAGAACACCAATCATAACTTTTCATGAATATGATTTTCATATAAATAATCATACATAATCAATCTTACATAAACATAATGGTTACCCATGGAAAGAATTGGGTACATTAATCATGTCATAACAAATGGGTGTATTATAAAAGTGTCCATGAATGAGAAGAACTAAAATATACATGGAAATTCACAAGGTAAAATTAAAATGTATCATGGTAATTGATTTCAGTTATTAGTGACAACATGTATGAAAAGTATTTAATAAATGTTAGCATTAAATCATTTATTTGTGGTTTTATAGAAAATACTATAGAGCCTTTAAAATGGAAAAGGGAACAATACTTTATGTAAAACCATAATTTAACCAATATGGTTTTCATAATAAAAATAACTTATTTTATAAATAAAATGGTGGCTTAAAACAGAATATATAGTGCACTTGAAATATGGTATGAATTTAAGATGTTCCCTTAAAACCGGTTTTCTTATTGCGAAGTATTGAGGAGGGAATACCTTAAAACATGTATATACCTAAAAGAGAATGATGAAGGGTATTGATAAATTAAATTTGTACATGTAAAAAACATTTAGAATATTCAAAGATAAATATAACAAAACATAATTTTGGTAATAGGAAGAGAAGGTAACCCAAAGGAATGAAGGAGGTTTGGGTGGAATCCCTTACGAATTATTGGCATGGTATCAGGTGTACTTAAGATTGATTAATGAGAATTAAAGGGGTTTATTATAAATTATACATCCTGAGGGAAGTATGTTAGAGGTTTTAAATTATACCTCATCATTAGGTATTACACATGAAAGGACATAACATAGAGGAGGTTCTTAAATAAATGTGAGAAAGAGAGGATCTCATACCTTAAGCATGATGGTGATATTCTCTTGATCTTAATGACCTGAATAATCAAATTAGGATCACTAATTAATAATTAAAGAACCTATTTTACACTTTAATGATTCATTATATCTTTTTTAATTTCATTCATAACCTTTTTGATTTGTTATGATGTTCAATTTCATTGTTTGGGTCCATTTATTTCCTTGGTTTTAATGATCGGTTCACTTATATTCATGTTCGGATACACCTCTATGATCGGAGTGGTTTTCCAGAATGGAAGATATATAAAATTATTGATCATCCAGAAGATTAAAAGATTATAAAATTCATTTTTTTAGTGAAGGTGAATCATTATATTAAACAATAATGATAAATGCTTGGGTTAATTTGGTGATTTTGCTTATAATTAACTTGTTTTCAATGATTATTTTACATCATGTGTGAAACATTATTCCATAACAACACATAAGATAAAATAAATATATAATGATCTAGTTAAACTATTCAAATGGTTTCATGACCATTATAGAATATGGTAATGAAAATTGAAAACCCTTCATCCTTGAATGTGATAAATCAACACATCTCAGATATTATTTTCCATTATAGTATAAATGGTGGGGGAATAAGAGATTATAATAAACTATAAAATTAGAATAATATAATTCTAGTACATTTAGGTTACTGTATTTATCATACCATTTGGGTTAAGGGAGGTGAGGAAATAAAAAAGAAATGAAAAGAACTTGAAAGAAAATAAAAGAATCAGAAAGTGGAATTTACCTCTTGAGTTTATCTCCATTGAGAGCCTCTTAATGGAAGTGGATTCGGTATTTTGAGGAGAAAACTTTCTATTGGAAAAGGTTAAGGATATTAGGAAGATATTTGGGTAGAATTTAGTGATGTAACAAGGCTTGAGAGGAGTGACGATAAGAGGGTAGTGTGGGTGGTTTTTATAGTGGGGGAGGAGGGTTATCATAATATTTAATTCCTTAGTTTATTAATTTCCATCAAGACCATAAATAGTTAGGATTACAAGAAAAAAATAGTAAAAGTGCATGTGAGTTCTAACCAATATCCATTTACATCATCCATGACTGAAGCATGATGCCGACATTCAGTTTCTAGCATTTATTGTGAAATATTGTATTTTACTATTCATCAAAAATTAATGTATTTTAGAAAAATCCATTAAAATCCCCATAACCATTTTTCTATTTTTATAATCCAAAAATGAACACCACTTTTGGAAAAGATTATAAATATGATTATTTTAATTTTTAATTAAAATCATAATTTACATAAAACATACGGATTTTAAAACTATAAATGATTTTATAATGCTTCAAAATTTTACATAAGGTCTTATCAAATTATCTTAAAACTAGAAGGCATAAATTTTTTATTTATGAACACATTTTAGTAAAATAAATTTTCTTTTAAATTAATTAATTAATTTTAATAAATTATTTATGACTTACAAAAATACCTATACCTTTATTGTGGTCATATTATCGCTTATAAGAAGCCAAAATTTTATTTTTACATTCATGGATGAGGTTACTATTTTTTTGGATGATTTACTATTCATAAGGATCATATTACTATTAATAAGGGTATGTTACTATTCTTAAGGGTTTTTTACTATTCACAAAAATATATGTTTGTTCTATTAGACACCAAACATCTTACTGATCGCAACCATGTGTGTCGGATTTATGACATTCAAAACACAAAGGTGAGAATAATATATTTAAAGGCCACATTGAACTTTGTAGTTAATTTTTTTGTAATTTCATTTGAATATATGACATAATTATAAGAATGGAATTTTGATTTAGAAAACATTGGGTCATTACAGGAACATGTAAGGGACACCAACATGGGTAATTCAAATGGAACCCGGTATGATATTTTTAATTTGAACCTTTGTTTTCAAGTGTTCCATGGGAACATGTATGTGACTCCATCTGGGGTAATTCATATGTAGATTAGTTATTCATGATTACATGATACATGTTAGGTGTGATTAATCCTAGATAGAATAATCATCCAAAATATTGGGTGATTTTTCTAGATACAGGATGATCCACAACTTGATTTTGATATCTGGAATGGAACCAAGGCATATATGGATGACCTAGGGTGTCAACATGGAGCACAAGGGTTAGAGAGTTTATTTTTTATGTTTATTAAAATTTTATGAATTCATACCTTATTAATCTTGCTATTTCATGAACTATATATTCAAACTATATTGTTTCGATAATGTGGGTGTTAGTCTACTATGTGGTACTCACACCCCATTCATATGTCGTTTGGTACTCAAGAAAATTTCATGGATGAAGTTATGGAAAAGGAAAAGGGAACCTATTTATAATTTTTTCTTATTGGATGGATTGAATATTATGTACGAGACCGACATGGGGTTGGGACTAGTGGTTTGGAGTCTTTTATTTTTTAATATTAGTCATTTACTTGTATGATAATTTTTAAAATAGTTAGTTACATACAACCTCACATTACATTGTGTTTTTTATTATTTGGGGTTTTAGTGTGTTCCCTTTATTCTTCTAATGTTCATACTTGAGTATTTATGTAATTTCCACTATTATTTGAACTTTATATAGGAGGGTATGTCTCCCCACTATGTTCCTTACACCCCTACTAGAAGTTAGTTGCATCTAGAATATGGGTAGGCATTAATGAGGTCAAGTAACTCACCCAACTCAGACACATAACGGAGAACCGGTTTGGGAACATTACATAGTGTTTGGTTTTATCGATATAAAGGTGATAGTTTGTCAAGTGTTACTTTGTGATATCTATAAATCATACTTTTTATTGATTTAAAAATATTTATATCACTATTATAAAGGTATGCCTAGTTATATTTCATGTTCTTTACTACAAATTAGATTTATTGTGATATTTTATGTATTTAAATGGGTTCATTATGCTTTGTCGATCAAGATATGATTTCACAAAACTCATAAAAACTATATCATAATATGGTGATGAATACCCCCATGAATCATGATTTTAAATTGTATAATAGTAAATGAAATGTTAAAATATAACTTGAGAAATCATGGGTGGGGAAAACATGAAATTCATACCATACACTATAGGTGGGTAATGTGGGAATTGGCTATAAAATTATATTGGTGACCATGTTATTTCGTTCTTATAATATTCTATAATTTTTGTGCAAATAAAATCACCTATATTATTAACATTTTTTTATTAAGTTTTAAAGATATCATGTATCACCCTCTATTAAGGACTTTAATATTCTTCAATACTCTCCAACAACTATGATTATAATTTACTACATGTTATCATGGAGTGATAAATTTACAAAATTAATAAAGCTACAGCTACTATAATTGTGGTAGTATGGTCAATCCTATAAGAACAGTATGTATAGACACTAGTAATATCGTTATCAATGAATTTTTATATGGATGAATTTTCAAATTGATTAAAAAATTATTGAAAACATGAAACTAAATAAACATATAAAACTATATAAAGTGGGGAAATTGAGGGTAAAAGTTCCAATGTTTGAACTCTGATTAAAATGCATGAGATGATAAATATTCTATTCCCAGATCTAGGTATTTATTTTTTAAATTTTAAAGTATTAACAATTTAATTAAAATAATTTAAGGTATCAATCTATGGTTTTAGATAATACTCTAATTTTTTACTCAAATTATCCACTATATTATTCTTTGATATGTTGAATATTTTTCACAAAATTTTAGGATCTAATCAATTGGTGAAATATCAAAACCTATATTACATAATGTTAATAAATATATCTATGTCGGGTTTCCCCACATAAGAATAATTTTAGGTTACACATATTCTAGTGTGAGAATAAATAACAAAAATATGTTAATTTCATTCAATTAATATATTTATTTATTCTGAATCCCATCTTGTGTATCTTATGATTCCCTCATGAATATGGTATAATTTCAAAAAAAATATTTACGTTCCCCTACCTATGGTTACTTATTAATTATAACACAAATGTGAACCATTAGATTTTTACATTTCCAGTCTTAACTAATATAATCGCTGCTATTATTTAATGGATAAAAAATCAACTGAAACAATTGAAATGGAAATAAGACATGGATAATTATTAATGGAATGAATAAATATTCTTGTTTATATAAACTCAAGAACTATGAAATTAGTAACCAATCATGACCCATACATGAAAAATAACATATTCAATATATATCATCATGTTCTTGTTGATGATAGTATCACTTTAATCCATCACTAAATATATCTAAATTTGAATTATCATTTAAATGATCACTAAAAAACAAAGTGAATAATTTTTAATGTTATTGATTCCCAAAATTCAACACGAAAATTAAATATAATCATATCACGAACTGTAATAATAAATGGTGTATATGGAACGAAATCAATTCATATCTCTCACCATTTGTGAATACCAACCACGCATATAAAAAACAAAGAATAAATTTTCTTCCATGTGACATGGATAATGAAGGGAGAATGGAACAATTATGGTGTATGTTGTAAAAGGGAAACAATGGGCCTGGTTTCCTTTCGTATATGAGATTTAAGGGGTGTTTTGATCTTGGTATGCATTCTTCATGAGATTTTAAGAAACCCAATGAAGGATAGGAATTTTGGTGCATGGTAGGATTGGAGGAGAGGGTTGGAGGTCTGAAAAATGATAAAGGTATAATATATTAAATGTAGTAGAGTGAGGAACAACATTAGTTATGGCCCAATCTATAGATAACTCTATCCAATCCTAGATTCATTTTGTATATGGATTTGGACAGGCCTCCCCCTAGAGAAAAGTCAATTTACTTGTATTGAGTTTATAATTTGTTATTATGGGGATACTACCCTCATGTGAGAGTAAAAAAACAGTGGAAATAACTAAAAAAACCCATCATAAATAATATAAGTACCCATAAATCAATAAACAACAATGAAATAAAAAATATTAACATATTAAATCTGGATTTCTTACATTAACTGATTTCCCATTGGGATGATCACATATACAAATAAAAATTATATAAAAGACTCTATACTGTAATCCACATGCCCCATTGCATCCCTGTATAAAGTACCCTATCGAGCTACCCCATACCTATCCACTTCATGTTGTATTATCATATATGTAAATTAGATAGAAGGTATTTATTCTTAATAGATTTCCGAGACATGGTGTGATAAATTCATCTCAGTATAGTGTCACTATGTAAATATAATATTATTCATTATATATATGTAGACATGGGGAATAAAAATCAACATGATCAAACATGTTCCTCATAAAATCATTTGCTAACATGGATACTATGGCTCTATGTGCTTTGGGGTCATCATATAAAAATCTATCAATCACAACACCCAACCATACCTACATCATCACTTTAATAGAAGACTATCATCTTCTGTTGTCATGTTCAAAACTCATCCCACACTTGAAGAATCATTGTAGGGAATCACACTGAATATCAACCCATTCCCAATGTTATTTGAATGGGTTTCCACCAAATCATGGGCCACTAACTGATGTAGTAGTGTAGGGTATTGTAATTAATCCCTTGACTCACCTTATCACTCATGGTAGACCTACATCCATGTCCTGGATTAGACATTTTCACTCAAGGTAAATCAAGCATCATAATAAGAATGCTAATTTATCACTCCAGGTAGGGGCTGAAGACTAAGTCTCAACCACTAACTTATTACTAAAGGTAGTGATTGACACCTATAAGGATTCATCAACCCACATTATCGTCCTCAATAATTATTTGATCATACCTTATTAGAAAAGTTGAATCCATTTTATTAATATATATATTATCACTAATGGTAGGGCCAAACTACACATCATAGCTGGACCAACCCTCACACTCATGGTTGTTCCTCATCACAACCACTACCATATCAATCATGTTATGACCCAATAACACACAAAAACCGAAACTCTACCTTCTAAATAGATGAATAATTCATACAGTACCTTCTCACTCAATGTTAATCCACCATATCACATGAAATACCTTTTATCTATTGGTTGGAATATGCATCATAAAACCTATGATCTTATATCTCTCAAGGATATTCTTCTAGAACCATCGTACTCATGGAGGGACTAAGACTCTGGAATCACATCGCCCCCAATCACAATTCATCAATTGTCTCAAGGATATAAAAAATATGTTGGATCCCATATGCTCATTAGCTCACCATAGATCTTCTAATAATGATGAACCCCCCCCCCCCTTGCACCACCCCATTCAAACACCAATACATACCTAACTATCAATCCAACCTTGAAAACTAATCCTCCGACCATCTGAGTAGAAAAATAATAACATTATATTCCTTCTAGAACTCTAATCTTACCCATAATGGTGTCCACTAAAATCTTCCAATTCCATCCCTATCATTACATGTCAATACCATGCCACATCTAACACTGAGTAGTGTAATCATTGTCATATAACCCTCATGATCATAGTCTCAATGATGGACTAGACATCCTTAAAATACATTAGAATTCCCAGTCCGACTAATCAGAGATTACCCAAGTTAACGCACAATAGACCATTATATCACATCTCTCTTATGATTTCACATAGACAATAAACTAGTGGTATACCATCTCTTTCAAACCTTGAATGGTCCATGAGGGCCTGTAACACTAAAAATCTACAACAAGCCTCAATCTATCCTTAAGAGTGTTCTCCTCATTCGGGATGTGACCTAAAATAATATTACCCTTTAACTAGACTCAATCCCATCATGCCAACACAATTAGCCATATGGAATAAAACATGTAATTCCATATTCTCATATTGCATCTTGAGTCCTATCAGAGGCCTCTTACCAACACCACTAACACCCTTTCTCCTTTTCCACCTAGTTTTCAAGTGATATCAAATTATCCAATTTCTAAAAATCGCATAAAATATTGTTATCCCATTCATATCCATCAACCTGATCCTCTTTAATAACAATATAGGTAAACATAGTTAGGAATAAAAATCAAATTTAATTTTATTATAGGGGACACATACCTCAACTTTGGATTTACCGACAATTTCATGCACTAATCACCACTATCCAAGCCCTTACATTACTTGTACATGCTTATACTACCAATATAACTCCTATCTCACAATTATAATGTTAAAATAATTAAATATTATTATTTAAAATTAAAATTTTAAATTAAAAAAAGTGTCATAATTAGTAAAAAAACTCACAAGACATTTTATTATCAACAAAATTATACACAACTACATGCGCTCAACCTTTTACTATCTCTTCTATCCAATACACATGAAACCCCCACTGATTGGGATGATTTCCACTATTCTATAGTAGGAATAATAATTAAACCCTACCCATAATATCAGTAAAATCTATAGCTAACAATGGGTGAATATAAAATAGGAAGACACAGAATATCATATAGTGAATCATCGTATAAATGACACCAATATCACCCCATAACATGGGAGATCAAAGGATGAAAAATTTCGGGGTTAGATAACTAATTTATACATCTCTCGATGCCATTTACCCATAAAATCATGAGGTATCTAATTATTAAATTTCAATTCTATCCTCATTTCAAAATATTGGTCGATTCCATAGTCACGGTGCAACATTCCACATCACCTGATAAGGCATACAATGACCAAGTGGGTTGTGGTGAAATCACCCCGAGTAGAGATATTTTCCTTCATCCTGCCTTTGTTATAGTGTGGCCCCTATGGTTAATGACATGACCTCTCCAAGGAAGGGGACCCAAACCTCATCCAACACCATCAAAGAGTGAATCTTATAGTTCATAACATAACTCCCCTTTTAGAAAAAACCCACTATGAACTCAGACATCATACCATGGACTTTTTCTTCATATAGAATGGATCAAAGATGTATAAATTCATCACAAAATGATTTGAATGGCATGTGATAACCATTTTTAATTACATTTAATTTTAGCTGGTTCACCTCATCCCCTACTTCAATACTTACCTTAGTACATAAACCACAAGAAAATCCCCAATCCATATCCAAATAAATCTTCCCATGATGATCTAACACTAAAATTCCCAATCTGAGTCCCTATTAAAGAATCATTCCCTACTCCTAATAAAATTGAACTCATCCTAAAAATTAACATCCCTGACATTTATATTTCATTAGAAACATCACATTACTGTTCTTATAATCCTAGAGAATCCACAGTAGTCCTCCAAATATCATACATAACCTACCAAAATCATCAATTCATAATGACTAACTATGTTCCATATCCAAACTCTGGACTTTCTTCTTCTATGCTACTTTAATGACTGAGGACATTATTTATTGAAAGAAAATCCACCTACTTTCTACCATGACTAACACAGATATGGAACTCAACCACACATGTCTCCCCTTAGACAACAAATATTCAACCTTCAGTTCATCTTGATGCTTATGGTGCTCCCCGCTATAAATAATCACTTAAGAATAGGTGAATCTGAATTCGTGATGCAAGACACTATAGCAATCACCAACCTATAATAGTATTCTAGTGTTACATAAGCATGATTTATGGGGTTTTCACACCCCTACATCCATTCTTTTTACAGAATAATCATTCATCAATCCACTAGTTGAAATCTCCAAAATATTATCAGCCTTAACAACTTAGGTTCAATTACACTATAAAACATTGGCACATTATTACATCTCCAAATCACGATTCCTTCACACATGGAGGAATCATGAAATTTTCAAAGTACCCAAACTAAATTAAAAACCCTATACTTAAACTCCTAAATGATCACAATGAAAATACTCAAACTCTATAAGACACTATATATGACTCTCTAATAATGTATTTATATAATAATAAGATCAAAATTTTATTTACTTGAATATGGTAATCCCAGTTCCATCCTAATCATCCACCAACTAGTCTCACAAAAATCACGACTCTTTCAAAATACTAGATGTTCACTCATGAAAAATTCAATGATCCTCCCAATGGTTATATCCTTGTGATTACTCTGTCAAACCAACAAACTCTCCTTCATGTCACACACACTATAAATTAAAAAAAATTACTATATGTGGTCTAACCACTCATGCATGAGTTCCATCATGAAACAATGACTTCCACAAATTCTGTGATTTCCCAGAACGCCATCCTAAACACCTAATTAAATTTACCCACAATGAGGATCACACCCCTCAACAGACAATAACCAGTATGTGAACTAAAAATTTTATTCTTAATAAATTATCAAAATCTATTTATATAGTGATGCATGAAACTATTCAGAAACATCCAACTGTAACTATGAAAATTTTCAAAATTATGTCAGAAGATCTAAAACCTAGTGGTCCTTAGCCCAAACATGGAAGTTAAAATTTTCATAACTGAATAGGCACCATGAAAATCCAATGTACCATACCTTATATGATATATTTTTTTTATAAAAAAACTACCAACCACTTCCTGTCTTTTACCACGGTAGAATTATATCTCAAAAGAACCCTATCATAGGTTCACACCCACCATCTATCACGATCTCACCAAACCTAATTGGTGCACACTAATGTTCATCCTGATAAAAAAACTAGACTCATGCTCTCGTGATTCTTATTCCACACATACCATGAACAACTACATGTTAGCACATCTAATAACCTAAGGCATCTCACTCATTCAAATTATCAAGTAATGATCACCCACCATAAGGGAATCATTACAAAACCAAAGTGTCTTCACATGCCCCAACCACATAATCATATGCGAATCCAAAAATCATTAGTATTAGGCATATTATTAATCCTTACCTACAAAAAAAACCTTGATAATAGAGAAAAATCATTTCACATACCTCTTCTTATCCCTCTTAGAGTATCTACATAACAACAAAGTTTGATTTAGTATAGTTATACAAATAAGATATATGGAAAAACACCAAATATGTTATTTTAATACTTCATTAAAAAAAATTTCGTACTCATGGATATCCATTTCAATAAATGGATCATCATTAATTAATTTTGTTATACATATTAGGTATACAGGAAATGTATAATCATCCAAGGAGATCATAATTCCAAAGTACCCTCATGAACTACCATCAAATTAGAAAAAATCAGGTTTCAATTGAGTAAAATTACATTAAAAGCAACATATGAAATACAATATAATTAGATTTTTAAAAATAAAATAATTGTGCCATATATTTAGTAAAATCAATCACACATAATAACTCATGGGTCATGTGAATCATATATTCCAAATATGATTCATTTAAATATACCTATTTCCCATGGTCGAAGAGATGAAACCATAAATAAAAACCACCAATAAATATATAATATTTTCCTAAACATCTAAACCATAATAGTGAAAGAAAAAAACAACCATATAATACCCTAGGTAACATAAACATCCTAGTTAAAAGATTTTCAAGAATCCCCAAGTGATTTCCATCACAGCATCCACCACATTTGATAATTAGTTTCATATCACCTCCCAAAATAGTTAGATTAAAAAAAGTGGATTTGAAACCAATTACAAATTTTATGATCAGTGGACCACACTATAGTGTTTTGATGAGGTGTGTTTCATCCCATGTAGAATACCTCCTCAAAATAAAATAGTATCTGACCAGTAGTTAGGGAATAAAGTGTATCTATGTGAATTCTATATCATCATATTGAAGTAAAAAAATATAGTTTAAATAACTAGACAAAATCCATAAAAAATAATAAATGTATTATTAAATCATTAAAATTATTTAAAAAAACTATACCATCAACTAGGATACCATCGTAAATCAACTAATCACCCACTAGGTCGATCACATGTACAAAACAATCATAATAAATAGAATACACAAGAGGATATACGACCATTATGAAGCCTAATCTCATCCCAATATTTGATACCCTATTAAGATTCCCCAATATGATTCACTTCACATCATATTTATAAACCAAAAATCATTCATACAGTGTACATGCACATTGGTATGCCTCTAAAGGTTTTGGGAAATAGATCTTAGAATGGTCTCACAAAGTTCCCCTTATAACACTTTGACGTTTTGGGAATTTTTTTTGAAATATAATAAATTTATATTATATATTTCATTTTTAACAACACTACGTTTTGTTTTTGTTACACATAAGAGTGGGTTAGCATAAGTTATAAAAGTCATTGAGTTTCAACAAAACCATAATATATTTTTAATATAGTTATTTAAACTTAAATGTTATAAAAATGATGTTAATCACAGTGATATGAATAGTAATAATAATAAATTTAAATAATAATTATAATTTTTTATATAAATTAATCATATTGATAAAATATTACTTAATTTTCAATAATGTCAATATACATTTCCCAAATACCAATTTCTCATAAATTGTTTTTTATTTCTTTTAACGATAATTAATAAATTTAATTATTAAAAAATTATTCAAATTAATTTGGTAAAATGAATTCATTTTTTACATAATATTGTCAAAAAATTCAAAGGATTAATTTTTAGTATTTTTTTGAAAAGTTTGACTTCATGGTTAATTGTTAAAAATAATAAATTTTAGTTGATAAATAACTTTTTGTTTAATTTAGTTATAAATTTAAATTATATATTCATTTTTTTAAATGAAAAATTATTTCAATTATACATCCATTAATCAAATTAATTTTATTATAATCAATTTCATATTTAATTTCTATATAAAATCTTTTTAATATTTTGAATATCTTATCATTAAAACAATTCCATCTTAATGCGTCTGCATGATTAAATTTGAATTAAAAATTTTCCCTTATATGAATGAAATTTAAACATTTTGATTAAATATTTGGATATAGATTAACTTTATATTATCTAACAAGTTCAACATATTTTTTGATCAAAATGAGCTGTAAAAATAGTAAAAAAAACATTTATCTCGGTTATGGTGAAAATAGATTTATATGGGGTTAAACTAAAATGATAAGGATTAAAATGACCTATAAACACTTCTAAAATCTATTGGATGGACATATTTATACCTTAAACCTTATATGATAGATAATGGTTCGTTGTTGGTTTCTTTTTAAATGCACAAAATGTCATTTCAATTGTCACTTTTCAAAAATTACAGGTGTGCCACTCAGCTAACATATAAAATCCCACCAACTTTCATACCATAGTCACACCATAAAAACCTGTTATTTGGAAATTACATGCCATAATAACTTCTTAACACCACTCATATAATCCTAAATTCCTTATGTTGTACATAAATCAAACCAAGGATGTTTTTTGGTGGAAACATAAGGAGGGTACCCAAAGAATGGTAATGTTCATCAACAAGAATTCCTGATTTATTTCTTCCCCTGCTTACATAAATTAAAATTATACCATGTTGATAAAATAAAATAATTATATTATTTATACTTATATGATTATATGTAACCATCATTACCTACAACCATATCTCCTTCCAAAAAATGGGTTATGAAATCATTGTTTCGGTGTAAGGTGGTCTACCACGATCATGAACTGATGTCAGTTTTTTCCATTAACGCCTATGAGGGATAAAAATAATTATTGATTTATTATTTATATATGAAATTTATGATATAAATATACCAATTGAGTAATTATATCAAACATTATATTACACACTCTATTCTATGAGAATACTATAATGTCACCTGTATGTATGGAAAACTACCGCCTTATGCTATGATGTCATTCATTCACACATTACATAGAACTTAACAAGTATGTGTTTATTTAAATTATTATATATAGAAAATAAAAAGTATTTTATAATAACAGTTTATAATTTACAATTATTTATTTCAATCGAAAAAGAAAATATAAATAGTGTTCATGCGTCTGAGCGGCATATAATCTCCATATATAATGTATTTCATTTTCTACCACTAAATTTTAATGGATTAATGTAAATACATATACAATGAATATATATTATATTTATATGAAGGCATAAATTACTAATATGATGATATAATGATCAATGTAATAGAAATAAAATTATAAATGAAAACATATATGTGAAACAAATCGGTTATTGTCTGAAATGTAACTTTAACCTTGAATTATTAATAAATGGGTAAAAATGTCAAAAGAAAATAATATATGGTAAGATTTATATAAATATTTATCTATAATATATATATATAATAAAATTATATTTATTATAAAATAGTTTTGAATTTTTACTATGGAATTCAAGACTTAAGATAAGGTATTTTTATGTAAAATTTCCTTTTTTGATATAGACGTCATGTTATAAACCTAAATTCCTTCATGAGGTGTATATATAGAACATTTTATAAGTAAAATAATGAATTTCATTGTCCCCATTATATTTAAATATTTAATTTATTTTATTCATTCTGGTGTCTTGTGATTCAATGTTACCAAATTGGTAATGATTTTATGATACTATCTCATTGTTTATCAAGGTTGTTTTGGATTATATTTCCAATGATAAAATATTATGATCCATATCTCAAGAAACTCATTAATTTTATTATAAATTGGTTTTTAATTATATTTTAAACAAATAATAACATTTTTTCATTATTTGGTTGTTATAATTACGCTAATTTATCAAGTTTTAAATCCTAATATTATTATAATGAACTGAAAAGGGAACCAAATTCTATTGATTCATACATGAGGAAACATCTACATTTTTTCATCTAGTATTTTTATCCATTAGTGATTGAATAATGGATCGGAACCAATGGAAAGTTATTTTCTATTATCTGGTGTTTGGAACATGAAACCCCATTTTGGTTATCTACAGTTTGTAAGGTGAAGTAGATGAATGGTGGACTCTTATGAATAATATGAGGCAATATGATGAAATTAAATCCATGGATTTGGATGAGTTACCAAAATTATTTTAAAATATATTTACTTTTCATATTATTTGTATGATGATATAGAAGGAGTTATTTGAGCTCAATCAAAATTGTGATGAATTTGTTGGTAACTACAGGAAAAAATTTACAATACATATGGGGTGCACTTCTTGTATTACCATTAAACCTGAAACTAAGTTCGATCTTTTTATCACTAGATTAAAAACCGATATTCTAATGGATTTATACATAATATACTTCATTAGATATGATGATATTGTTTGATGTTTTATTAGGGTGTAAATGGATGTGGGAATTACATATCAATCTGATTGTTTGGATTAGAAGATAAAAATAGAATACGAAGGAAAATATAAGAACCATGGAGATAAGAAGATGATCATTCCTTTATTCTCAATGTGTGGGAAGAAGTATAAATAGAAGTTTCTCAAGGTACTTGTAAATTTTTTATATATGGTAGGAAATTTCATCAGGTAATTGATTACTGAAGGTATGTGAAGAAGTTAGATAATGATAGGAATATAGTAAAATCTACAGAGAATTAACCACCCACACTCTATTTTTATTCTAATGAATTTCAAAATATGAAGGCTAATGATGACGATTGATATCAGAAACCTCACAATCTCAGAGAAAAAATTAAATATCATATGATCACTATATTTAATGAGTTGTGTGATTACCATGTTGTGAAAGGTACACATACCATCAACTCTAAAACTACTAATGTATTATTTAGCTTTGGATCTACTCTTTTTTTCAAATCTAAATTATTTTATAATGGTATATAATATTTAACCCAAAACTGTAGATATATAATTAGAAATGAAATCAAAAAATTGTATGATGATTTTATCTCAAGACTTTGATTCCCCTTTCATTAACATAGGTGGGAATGTGCTTCTTGTAAATCTTTTCATTGTTCTACTTATTGATTTTAATGATATCTTGGGAGTGGATTTGATCAATCTACATAAATACCACATCAATTATTTAGTATGTGAATTCATTTTTGATATTGTAAACAAACACCTTATTTTATACTAATGTACAGGTAAGTGTGAATATCATATGGAGATTGCATCCATTATATGCGTCTTAATTCCCATTTAGAATGGGAGTTTATCTTAGATTTTTGGGGATAAAATCAACATCTATAGTGTTCCTACTTTAGGGAACTTTTTCATGTATTTCTGGAATATTTTAATATCCTTCTACCAAAATGTGATTCTTTTTATAGGTAGAACTCATAACTAGTTTCATACAAATTTCAAAGACTCTCTGTAGAATGTCCCCGATTGTGTTTCAAGAATTGAAGAAGAACCTCTAGGAAAATTATGAAAATGGATTGATTCAGAAAATTGTGTCACTATGTTATAAACCTATTCTTTTTTATTGAAATAATGATGGATCGTTGAAACTCTACATTGATTTTCAATAACTAAACAAGATCAGAATTAAGAACAGTTTCCCACTTCCCTATATCGATGATTTATTTGAACAACAGTTAAGATATTGATTCTTTTCCAAGATAGACATTCACTATTGTTACCATCATTTTAGGGTATAGAAAGAGGATATATGCTAGAAATACTTCAATAAATTGTGTGAAAATTATGAATATATTTTGTTTTCATTAGGCGTTACTAATTCCCCCGATATTGTTATGTATTTAATTAATATAGTCTTTAGAGATTACATTTGTCAGTTTGTGGTAGTACTTATATATCATATTATTCTCTATTAAAGTATAATGTAAGAGTACGAATACCACATGAGAATTTTCCAAATAACACTATGAAATGAGAAACTCTATGAAAAATATAAAAAGTGTGAATTTTGGCAGAAATTGTTTCTTTTTTGGTTCATATAATCTCAAGAGAGGGTATATCTGTATATCCTTAAAAGATGAAGGACATTGATTGCAGGACTAGAGAATCCATGGTGACTAATATTTTTTGTTTTATTTAGTTATATGTATATTATCAATGATTTGAAGAGAATTCATCATTAGTATCTATTAATCTTTCCAATTTAACTTGGAAGGGATCTATGTTCCACTGGATAGATAAAAGAGATAAAAAGTTCATAGAACTGAAGAGAAAATATGTCAGCGGACCAATGATTATATTTTTCTATAGTAGAGAAGGGTTTTTAATCTATATATATGAATATAATTATGTATTAGGATGTGTTCTTAGGAAAAATTAAATGGTTATAGGTTATTCATTAAGATAATTGAAGATTCATGAGAAAAATAACGCAACTCATCATATGGAGTTAGTTGTGATAATTTATCCATTAATGATATGGAGGAATTCTGTTTATGGTGAGAAGTGGGATATATATTCCAATCATAAATTTTTAATGTATATATTCACATAAATGGAGTTAAATATGTGAAAAGGAATATGCTGATAATTAATTAATTATTATGATTGTTCAATACATTACCACCTTGGGAAACTGAACAAGGTTGTCGATGCATTGAGTTGAAAGGATCCTGATATCTTATCCATTATGAGGGTCATGCAAGATCCAATATTTCTAGATGTATAAATGATAGATGAGATAATATAACTTTAAAGGTAAAAATATTATCTTACACAGTTTAATTTTCAATAATCTATCCAAGTAAAGAATAAAGAGCCATAAAAGGAATATGTAGAGATCCAAATGAAGGTTAGAAATTTTTCAGAGTTAAACCTTGATATTGATGTAATGGTATGGTTCATGGATTGTGTATGGATTATACCTATGTTATATTTGAAGAAGTTTTTAGAGGAAGCTTATATTTTTTCATTATTTATTCATCCATTAAGTAAAAACATGTATTGTGATTTGAAATAGTATTTCTCGTGGGATGGCATGAAGAGACATATTGCAGTTTTTTTATCTCATTTTATGGTATGTCATTAAATTGAGGATGAAATATGAAAGTATAAGGGGATTTTAAATCCATTAACCATACTATATTGTAAGTAGGAAAACATTACCATGCAAATTTTAATGGGACACTCCAAAATATCTAATGGGAATAATAAAAAATGGGTTGTAGTTGATCAAATTAAAAAATCAACTCACTTACTCATTGTCATAGTTAAAATATCCCTCAATAATATGTCCTGGAAATAAATTAAGAAAGTGGTAAGGTTACAAAGAGATCAAAATTCCATTATGTCTGGTTTGGATCTATGTTTTACCCTTAATTTCATGTAATATATTTAGAAATATCTTTCTATAATTCATTTTCAGAACTACATATCATCTTCAGACAGATGCTCAATATAAGTTAACCATTAAAACCCTAGAGTATATGCTGAGATATTTTTATTTGGATTTCAAAGGTGGTTGGGATAAACACATTCCACCAAATTATTTTTCATATAATAACAGTTTTCGCTCAGTAATTTAGGTGGATCCTTATAAAACTATCTATAGAAACAAATGTATAGATCCCACATTCTAGAATGAATTTAGAGAATGAAATCTATCAGAATCTAAAATAGTTGATTAAATGGAAGATAATGTTAAATCCATTTAGTAACACATCATGGAATATTAGAGTCAGCATAAAATTTATGATAATATTCATTGGATTGATCTAAAATTTGAAGTTGGTGAAAAGTTGTTTCTAAGAATTTCTCCATTGAATAAGGAAATTAGATTCAGGAAGGAATGGATACTAAGCCCTTGGTATATCACTGCCTCTGAAATTATTGACCATATTGGGATCATATATTATCCCATATAGCTTTAAACAAACCTCTATAATTTCCACGATGTTCTCTATGTATCTCTCTTAAAGAATTATAACACCACCACCAATCATTTGTTTTTATTTTTTAAAAAGTGACATTACGGTCAAGTTACATCCAAAAAAGAAGACAAAAAAGAACCAAGCAAAAACACTATTCAAAACATGGAACGAAGTGGGATGTCCAAGAAAACTAGTCCAAGACCAGACCCGCCACAATACAAACTAAGTTAACGTATCAAGATCCACACACATCTATCATCGCCCTGCGTATTCCCATGACACCCATCAATATGAAAAATGATATGAAGTATTTTTTCAAATCCATCCACCTCAAAAATAATCTAGCCACATGCTACTCCACCACTGATGCTACACAGGACTCATGGGTCTTGCCATTGTATAAATATCTTTCTAATATGTAAAAATGGAAGAGATTCTCGATCATATAAAGATATTTTTATGAAAAAAACCTCTCACATGGTAAAAGTAATGTGGTAAAATCACTAGTATGAAGAAGAAATATGGGAACCTTAAAATATGATTAGGTAAAAATAACGTCAATTTTTTATGAAATAATGAAAATTATTTACGATGAAAAATAATTTTAAGGGAGGTATATTGTACAATCCCTGGTTTTTTTAGATTTTTTATTAATAAATTTATATTTTTTTGTATTATTAATTATATGAATCACTGATTTAAGCTTTAATTACTTGAAATATAGTGTTATATTGAGTTATACATGACATTGGGTTTTAAAGAAACCACGATATATTATTAATATAGTAATTTAAACTCAACCAGTATAACCTAGATATTAAACATAGTGATATAAAAAGTAATAATTATATTTAAAATATTAATTATAATGTTATTATATATTGAAAACATATTAATCTAAAATTACTTAATTTTTAGAAAAGTCATTTTCTGTTTTGAAAATAAAATTTTATAAAAAAATGAATTTTATTTATTTTTTGGAAATTAATATAATTAATTATTCACAAATTTATAATATTAATTTGATAAATTTAATTTAATTTTTTAAATATTAATTTCAAAAATAGATTAGGGTGAATTTATTGTGTTTTTTATGAAAAGTTTCATTTTTTGAGGAATAGTAAAAAATACTGAATTTCAAAAGTTAACTAGATTTTTATTTTATATATTTATAAAATTAAATTATGTTTAAAATTGTTTTTAAAGTAAAATTAATTCAATTATACATCCATTAAACCAATTTATGTTATTTTAATCGAGTTCATATTTAATTTCAATATGAAAATTTTGTAAACTTTTCAATATTTTCTATTTAAAAACCAGCATTCTCGACGCCATTTTTGGATTAATTTTACAATAAAGTGTCCAATTAATTTAATTTATTTTATGAAAATGGATTAAATATTTATAATAATTATAATATATATTATCTAATAAGTTAAACTTAATTTTTTACCAGAATATATAGTAAAAACTGTAAGAATTGTTTACCACAGTTATGGTAAAAATGGATTTGAAGGGGTTTATACTAAATATATATGAGTTAAAATTACCTATATACTTTTCTAAAATCTATTTCATATAAATATTTTAAACATATCTATTTTAGGATCTATAATGGCCTATTATTGGATCCATGATACATTAAAAAAATGTGCGTGTAATTCTCCCTTTTAAAAAATTACAATTGAGCCACTCACCACATTTATAAAAGGCTACCCCATCTCCTATCTTCTTAACAACTTAAAAACATGTTTGTTTTATAAATAATTAACCAAATATATTCAAAAATTCCCTCATATAATCCTATAATCCTTATTTTGTACATAAACTGAATCATGGAATTATCTTCATGAAAACCTAAAGAGGATACCTAAAGAAGAGGCTACATTCATCAACGAGTGTTTTTATTTTATTTCTTCCTTAAAATACATAAATTAATATTATACCATTTTGATATAATAAAATCTATGTCATCCATTTACTGGGATTTTATTATATTAATTTCATAACCTATAACCCTCGGCACATCCATCCAATGGTTATAAAATCATTATTCATGTGTACGGTGGACAACTGCCTCGCGAACCATTGCCATTTTTTACATTATAACCTGTTAAGGAAAAAAAATATTGATGTTTTTATTATTTATATATGTTATTTATGAAATAATTATACATATCTAATCATTATTTCAGATATATCTTCATACTCTTCATTTTATTGGAATACGATAACATCGCTTCTCTGTAAGGAGGACTACCCCCTCGTGAAGAAAAATAATTCATTCACAATATACATAGATATTCACAAGTATATTTTAATGAAAATATGTGATATATATTAAATTAACATGATTATATAATGAAAATATATCTTTGGCCTTTATTTATTTCAATCCATTAAGAAAATGGAAACAATGTTCATGAGTACGTACTTCCCACCATCTCCATGAACGATGTATTTTATTTTATATCACTAAATATTATGGATTACTATAAATAAATATATAATGAATAAATATGATATCTAAATCATGGATGGATTTATTTATATAATTAAAATATGGTCATGTTAAGAAAAAAAAATAACAATTCCAAGAAAATATGAGAAATAAAGATGTTATTAACCAAAACATAACATTAGCATGGAATTGTTAATAAATATGTTATAAAAGGTCATAAATAAAAAATATAAAGTATGATATATATATAATAGATGTATAATAAACTTATATTTATTATACATGAGGTTTGGACATGATCAATGGTAGTCAAGACTTAAGGTAACAAATTTTTGTCTCAATTCGATTTCATTGAGACGTATGTTATATTATGAACCTATATTATTTCATGAGATGTATATACATCCAATTTGACATGTAATATGACAAATGTTTTTTATCCTCATGGTATATTATGTTCAATGTTATGTTATTTCTTCATGGGGATTCTGATTCGTTGTTTCCAAAGTCGTAATGATTTTTTGTTATAATGTCATCGTTTATCCGAGTTATTAATTATTGTGTTTACAATGAAAAAATATTCTGAAACATATCTAAATTGACTTGTGAATTTTCATATCATCCAGTTATTTATTATATTATAAAGAAATATTAACATTTTCTAACATCTTGGTAATTAAATTTTTTTTCAAAATATTTTTTTTGAAAATCCAACTTTACCTTTTTCTTAATTCGATATTTTTTTACCAAAAGAAAATTTTTATAAAATGGTTTTCAAAACAGTTTTACTGTTCTCCAACTTTTTTTAAAATACATTTTTACCCATGTTATAGTTTTTTTAAAAGCGAAAGGAGTCTTCATGTTGTTTTCAAAATAATGATTGTTTGGCATTTATAGAATATGTGAAAGGAATATTTGTATTAACTTGTAAAAAAGGAACAAAACATCCCATCATAATTGCCATTATTTTCATTTAATATTCCTCTATAATTATTCAATTTTATTTTTGAATAAAAATATTTTCAAAATTTTTCTGTATTAAAAAATTATTCTTAAAGAGGAAATGATATTTTCTTCAAAAAAATGTTTTAAAATATATGTCAACATCATTTTCCATATAATATGAAATACATTAATGATACATATTCCTTAATATGGATATTATTTAAGGATAACATTCATATTATTTAAATTCCTAGTTTATGTTTATGATGGTATAATATTGATATAACCTATTTCACTTCCTTCGGTTATTCCACGAAAATAAATATTATGAAACCCACTTATTTTTTCACAAGTTACGATATAATGAAATGATGAAGTGATGAAATGATTAAGAATTCTGTATATTTATCACATGCTATTATATTATAAAATTTTTATGAAACCCCAATTGATATCATGTGTTGTGATTTGATGAATGTTTTATGATATTTTGAAACACATAAATGCGGTTTTAATTATGATATGGTTATTACCTATATCTCCCTCAAATTCATCAGCTAAAGATTTATATCTCAGGGGATATATAGGACTTGAATGGGGATTGAACTCAATTCAGTAAGGGAATTTTTCCAACATAAAGGTCTTAGGAGTGAAAATTTAATTATATTATGATTTGGGGAGTAAACCCATTCTACTATTATAGAGATGAAAATTGTCCTTAACTTAAATGGAAATTATTTTCTATACTTATGTGTTTTCCAAAAATCAAGATATTTGTCCAATGTTATGCTGTCATTAAATGTTTTCTTTGATTCCCTCATGATTCTTGTCTTTTTAACTGCCAATATTTATTCTATGACTCTAGAATATGATATTTGCAATGTAGGATTTAGTTTTCAATTGTTATTATCAAGTCCTCATATCCCTATTTTCATGTTATTCTTATTTATATCACTTATTTACCCTTACTGAGCATCTATGGTCACCCTTTCTTATGTTTACATTCCCTAGGTTATGGATAGATTTATTATGTATGACATGTCTAATAAGGGTTCAATTTTTGAAGATCATAGTGGTAGTTTATTTAGTTTACCTATTGACATGTACATTATGTTTTCAAGGTTCAAAAGAAACTAAAATATTACAGTCCTCAGTCATGTGTTTATGTAATATAATGAATATAGATAAAAAATGATGAAATATATTTTTATGATAAATCTAGGTTTCTAAACCCCTAGTAAAAACTATCATATATGTGTTTTCACAATGAAAATAAATAATTATTGTCACACAATATTCTAAAAAATTCAAGTGCTAATAAGGCCACTATAACTCCTTGTGTGTCAGGAAATAATTTGATAACCAATAACCTATGACACTCAACCATACATTCTTTGGTACCATGTTAGAATATAGTTCCATTTTTCCACCGTAACAAAAAATTCAATTTGTACCCAAAGACTCAACATATTGAATCTCACTAAATATCAACCAATTCCCAAGGGTATTGTAAAATTGGTTAACAATGTCTTGTAAAAGTACTAGAAGGATCATTCTATGGTTCTACATTTATTCATTGGAATCACATTCTCAATCAAGGTGGTCTTACAAAAATGTTTTGTACTATACCGTATCCCACAAGGTAGTTCATCCAACATTCCCTTTTCATTACCTTATTACATATAGTGGGCCTCATTACCAAGTCTCATTCCGTACCTTATCATCCTTGGTAGGGAGAATATTTATCAATATCAACAAAATTTCTTCCTCTCACACTAAATGTGTTTTATCATACCTTCTCACTCAAGATAAGTCCCCTTCTAATATGAATACCACATCACTCGTGTTGGGGTCTAGCTCCACTCCACTACTATACCATACATCTCACTCAAGTTTGTCCCTCATACCAACCACTAACTTATCACTAAAGGTATGGTCTAATACCATACCAAGTTATTACAACGACCTGCTTACTCAAGGTAGCATTAAGCATGTGTATTGTCACTCATGGTGATGATATCTTGTCTAATTTGATTCCCTCACACTCTAGGTAATCCAAGAATTTAAACACTCTAGTATCCCATTTAACTAATATTAATCCTACATGTTCTATATCGCTTTTTAACGAGCTAGGACAAAGGATCTAAATCCCCCCACTGGAATGATTCACCATCCAAAATAATAGATAATAGAAGTACGAAACATAGTATATCTCACAATAACAATATCTCACAATAACAATATCTCATCACCTGGGAACTTGCACTTGAATCTATCCCCCCACCCAAAATTAGAGTACCTCACTATCTATCTATTCTCTAATTCTACTATGTAGACCATATAAATCACACAGTGACAATTTTTCATGACTTATGGAATTCTTATAACTCTTACCAGGGCTCCATTTTCGTCCAATAGACCTTTCCCAATCACAGGTCACCAATACCGAACCACTCAAAACACCCAAAGGTGTTCTCATAACCTGAAATATATACCTAAACCTAGGCTCAATTCTACTTTAAACCTCATAAAAATATTTTTTCACTCTCACCCTTTCTTCATAGAGACTTCCCTAAGTTGAAAATCTCTAAAACCCAATCACACATCACTCACGAGGGAGATATCTAACCATAATAAAAAGTAAAACACTCTCTTTCGCACCTCACCTAGTTCAGAAGGACCCATCCTCTAAAAGTATATATTATACCTCAGTCCACCTTCAGGAGTATTCTACTCACTATAATTGAGATGAATGGTTATTTAACCCTTCTACTAGTCTTAATACCCTCAGTAATTCCTATCTATTCCTAGGGAAACCAACCTAGGTTACCGATGAATCATCTTTTATCTTGTGCCCATCATAAGGCCTCTCTACATCTCTATTAGCACCCTTTCACATGGGAGACCTAATCTTTGGGCAATCCCAAATAACCCATGTACTATATATAACTTATCTTTGGGTTTTGTTGGTCTTTATCACTTTATCATGTCCCACAAAATATGCATGTAAGAAATAACACTGATTCATAACCACCATATGTCTTTATATTATTGGGACTACCTTCCCTCATATATGAGGTACCACCATATAAATTCCCCACTCCCCCTTTTCTAACCTTGTATATTCCACATACAAGATTATACAATCACCCAAGATCCCATATGATACCATAGAAATATAATAATTACTTAGAAAATTTTAAAATTAATTATTTAAAATAAACCAATGTGGTTAAATTAGACAAAAACTCATTGGACATCATTGTATCTTTGAACATGAACCAAAAAATGTGTTCACAACATAATTGGATCTCTTCTACCCCATCCATATTAAATACCCATTGATCTAGATAATTCAAACCATGCTCAATTATAAATCATCAATGATCCCAAAATTAAATGATAATGAAATAAAAAACTAAAAATGGGGGAGAATAGAGGATGAAATGGAATAATATACCCTAAATTATGAGAGAAACACCCCTATAATCATTTCATCTCGTGGGGTGTCAAACAATTGATGTTTGGGGGGAGATTGAGAAAATCCATCCCTCTGTTGATGCCCCTTTCTCCTAAAATCCTAAGGGTTCCGACTAGTAAATTAATGTTCTACCCCCCCCCCCAATTTAGAAAATGTTTCTAGACCTTGCACATTTAATTTAAATTAGGATATAGAACAAAACTCCCCATATCCCAACATAGTTAAAGTGTGAAAAAGGCTATCATAATGTGGATATCATAACCAAAGTCTTATCCCTTATCCTAACTCTATCCTAGAATGAACACTCATGGTTGTGGTGTGACCACTCAATGTTAGGGGACCCCATATCAACTAATTCCATTATAGAATGACCCCAATGGGTCATAGAATGACTCCCTATGTAGCATAAACTCATTTAAGGCCCCAAAAAAATCATGGTGTAGCCTTCATTCCTTATAAGGAAATGCACATAGGCATAATATGTTGTCACGGTATAATGTGGGAATTGAAACATAACTTACTATAGATATTTAAACTCAATATATGAGTCATCTAAACCATTGATACAATGTTCATCCAAGTTATTCATACACCAATCAGACGTTAAACTATATCAAAATACATCTACACTGAATTTCCCAACCCTAATATTTTTGATATATGTCCTAACTCATGAAATATTCCATGCTATTTGAAAAAATTTACCCTAAAATAATTTTCATGACCCGTCCCCCAGGGCCCATATCGTGACTACCCCAATCCCGCCTTCCATAGGCCATGGGATGGCAACTAAAACTAACGGCATAAATTCCTAAACTAGAAAGGCATTGCCTTTATAAAACGAAACACACACAGTAGGGTATGCAAATAGAAGTAAAACACTAATTAAAGTTGTATACAAAAGAGAGTGTTGGATGTAAAGGGGCCGGAAATACAAGCCCAATAGTAAAGTACAATACAACTGAAATGCTAGTACAAATGAATAAAA
Organism: Viscum album; assembly: GCA_963277665.1. Classification (NCBI taxonomy): domain Eukaryota; kingdom Viridiplantae; phylum Streptophyta; class Magnoliopsida; order Santalales; family Viscaceae; genus Viscum; species Viscum album. Next base: position 1,691,079,387 of record OY728119.1, read on the forward strand.
TAAAACAAGATACTAGATCGTTCCCCAGTGTTCCTACCTAAAGGGTAGGTACTGATGGCCTCCTCAGCACTCCATGTCCATCCGTCCGCTCCATGTACCATCATGCCGAGTGTTCCACCTCCGGGTACCGTCTAGTCTGGCAACTCTCTACCTCGATCAGCGTTGTCTGTCATCTGTAACCAACACAATGAGGTGCGGGCATAGCCCATGCAGGGGTGAGTATAACGATACTCAGTAGGGACCCCATGACCCTCAAGGTCGCACAAAATCCGAAAAGGATAATCCACAAAGAATGGATTCAATGTATAACCATTACTTATGTATATTCCCATACATATACTTATTTTATCTAGAAACTCATCTCAATCATGATGAAAACACAATGTTATTGACTCAGCACAAAACTGGGATTTTGTTCTAGGGGTGGTAACATGTAACACTCCTATTCAAACTATCGAAACCACGTCTACTGGTGTACTCCTCCTCTATAGAGTACTTTGGGCCTGCCGTGTCACACATAGGCGCTTCCCACTCTCCCGGACTGTTGTGGTACTCCTCCTGTCGAGCACCATGGGTGTACTGCGTCACACAAAGGAGCTCCCCATTGTGGGTCTGCCACGTCACATAGAGGTGCTCCCCCTCGTAGCCTGCTGAGGTACTTCTCCTGTCGAGTACCATGGGTCTTTCACGTCACACAGAGGCTCTCCCCACTATGGGCATATCGCATCACACAAAGGCACTTTCCACTGGGCTAGTCGAAACACTCCGAGTCGAAAGGTTAGTAGTCGTCAGGTCTTAGCCAGCTAATAGGTCTTCGTACTCTGCTTGCTCGTCTCCGAGAGGATCTACTTCACGACCTACAAGTCGATACTACAATTTTCACGAAGTCCCATTTGGAAGTATCTCAAAGTTCTACCTCATCATAGGGGTCTCAACCCGATAGACGACACATCAATCAGATGCATGGTTTCTGAGTTATTGGCATTTTCATCCTGGGGGCCCGGTTTGTTTTTAGGTTCAAACCAACCTAATCATACCCCAACTGTTCCCAAATATCAATTGGTATATTCCAAAAGAACTATATCACTCTAATCATTCTGTCACCGTATATGGTTTGTCGATCGGACACCCATAGCCCAAGATATGGAAGAAAGGGTGTAAGCATGCCAAAGGGGGTCTGGGTCCGATCCGACTCAGTCAGACTGACCTAGCCCGACCCGGGTCCGGACCGGGGTCTAACCCTATCCGTGGGTCCGACCCGGCCCAAGGGTGGCCCGACCCAAGTGAGAGGGCCATCCCAAGTGGGAGGCCCGACCTGAGGGGGTGGCCAGGCCCGGCTAGTTGGTAGCCCGTGTAGCCTGGCTGGCTGGCGGCTTGTGTGGCCCGGCTGGCGGTCCGTGCGGCCCGGATGGCTGGCCTGCATGGCCCAGCTGGCTGGCACATGTGGCTCAGATGGCCACTCATGGGGTTGGGGTGTCGCGCCCCCCTACTTGACGAACAGAACTGGCACTAAGTGCTGGTTCAGAAGCCGCGGGGACCCGGGGGGTTCCCTCTTTGTCTGGCTGGCCAAGAAGCCAGCCGATTCATAACCACCAGCGGCCAGCCCGACACCGGCAGCTCCTGGCTCCTTCGTCGTGGCGTGACGGCGTTGCGGTTTTGGTCCTCCACTCGGCGTGACAGCGACACGCCCCTCTGTCCGTACATCGTGGCCCTCCTGGTCGTGACCCTTCTACCCACGCATTGCGACGGCGTCGCACCCCTCCGGCAACTTGGAGGCTCTTGTGTCGCCGGTTCCCTTCGCTTTTGGATTTCTTCGCGGTTGGACCGATGCCAGCCACAGTTGCTCTGCCACCATCATCAACAAATGAGAACAACAAAGGGGAATGTTCAGGCTGTGGTTGTGCAGTTTGAGCCCTCCTCATTATGGTGATATCAATAGGCAATTCACAATCCATAATTTGAATGACATAGAATGGGAAAAAATCAACTCAAATCCCCTACCTCGTCTTTTTGATCATTGTAGAATATGTGGAAAGGTGGCGTCGATTCGTCATTGTCGAAAAAGGAAGAGGATATCCATCATTAGCGGATGAGCGTTCGGAGGTGACGAAGTCGAAGACGGTATTCTTCGTGGTTGACTCCTCTTCTGGAACGGTTGAAGATCGTTCTTCGTTGGAGAATTAGTTTCTCGAAAGGTTATCTGAGTTCATACAAGCCCTTTCTCAAAGCTCTACCAAATTAATTTCCAACCAAAAATAATGGGTTAAGCTAACCCATTATTTAATTTGTTGAAAAAATATTCAAAAGAATTCAATAGGTGTTTTAATTAAATGAGTTATCTCACTTAATTAAATGGGTGGAGTTAGCTCAATTAAATAGTGTGGAAGGTGAAGAGTTTTCTCCCCCTTTATGGGGAGTAAAGGGGGATTAAAGCCCATGTGGTCCCCACTAAGGATATCCTCCCAATGGAGGTCATATGCAAGTGGGACCCACCACAATAACCTCCCATGGGAGGTTAGGGTGTGGTGGCCCCCACCACTAACCACCACTTGGATGTTTTAACCACCTCAAAAATAAAAATAATCTAACACTTATTTTTATTTAACTTTATTGAAAACCCCAAAATCTAACTTCCATTCATGACCATCTATCGTCGAGCTGAAAGCCTTATTAAGAGAAACCCAATGTTGTGAGTTCAACAGTACCCTCAGATTTCATTTCCGAGCACCGGTTCAAAAGATATAAAATCCCACTCACAGGTTTACTGAACGTACCCGAATAAAACCTCAAAAATTGATTCCAGGCACACCGGGCCTTAGAATCAAGTGATGTAAATGTTCTCGGACTCGTAAAAATCCCATGAATTTAAGTAAAATAAAATTCCACAGAATTTTTAGGTCTTTACATTCTACCCACCTCAGGGATTTACTTCCCAGTAAGCTACAACTCTAATTAAGGAAACAAATAGGGGTATTGAGCATGCATCTGAGGATCCCGCTCCCATGTGCTCTCCTGGAGGTTCCCGTGGTGCCAGCGTACGCGCACCAGAGGTATCGACCATCCATGTAGGACCTGCTCTGATCGATCCTCAATCTCCACCAGAACCTCTGTGAATGTTTCCCCATCATCAATGTCCATCTCCCCATGGTCGATGATATGGGATGGTTCGTGCATGTAACTCCTTAGCTAATATACGTGGAAGACGTCGTGCACCCGGTGCAACTAAGGTTTAAGTGATAAGAGGTAAGCCACCTCACCTACTCTGCTGAGGACCTAGAAAGGTCTGATGAATCTTAGAGATAACTTGCCTCCTCATCCAAATATCTGTAGACCTCGTCGAGGTGAGACCCGTAGAAAGATGTGGTCACCATCCTCGAACTCCAGAGGTCTTCGTCTCCTGTCAGCATATGAATTTTGTCTGCTCTGTATAATCTTCACCCACTCCTGGATGATATGCACCTTCTTTGTGGTAGCCCATACCACCTCTAGTCCCACTAGTGCTGACTCCCCTGGGTCTGTCCAGCACAGTGGCGATTTGCATGGACGACCATACAAGGCCTCAAAAGTTGCCATTCTGATGGTGGAGTGATAGCTGTTGTTGTCGATAAACTCTACCAATGGTAAGTGTTCCTCCCAGCTATGACGAAAGTCAAGGAAACAGGCTCGGATCATGTCCTCATGGGTCTTAATGGTCCGCTCAGTTGGACCATCTATCTGAGGATGGAAGGCGGTGCTAAGACGTAGCTGCATCCCGAAAGCCTCCCGCAACCCCTTCCATAGCCGGGAAGTAAACCGTGCGCCACAGTTGGAGACAATTGGAGAATGTACTCCATGAAAATGCATAATCACTTGCACATAGAGGCATCCCACGCTCTCTACTGAGCCCTGCTCTCTGATCGGTGGGAATTGGGCCGACTTGGTGATTCATTCAATGATCACCCATATCGAATCAAGACTCTTGGATGTAAATGGAAGACCCATCTTGAAGTCCATGGATATCCCATCCCACTTTAGCTCTGGGACCTCTAAGGGATGTACCAAGCCTGCTGGTACCTATTTCTCCGCCTTCACTTGCTGACAAGTGAGTCATCGTGAGAAAAACTCTGTTGTTTCCTTCTTCATACCTGGACACCAGTGCTGTCGTCGAAGGTCCTGATACATCATCACCACTCCTACATGTACCTCTAGAGGGAAAGTGTAGAACTCCCTCAACACTTCTTCCTGAAGTGCTACTAGTACCATGGTACATCCCCTGAAGAGGATGACGTGCTCCCCACCTTCAGAAAATTCATCAAGTTCCTACCTTGTGGATATCTGAGCATGTCGTGTCTCATAGTCAGCGTCTCCACGTTGTGCCTCCCTGAATCACTGAATAAGTGGAGGAGTGACTGTAATAGACTATTGGAATGTTTCTCCATCTCTATCCACAAAGGATATCTGTAAAGCAGTCAACTGCTCTGTTACCTCTCCCAGAAGTTGAATACCAGATCTTTTATTGAGTGCATCCGCAATAATGTTCCCCTTTTTAGGAATATAGACTATATCGAAGTCATAGTCCTGGAGGAACTCAAGCCAACGTCATTGTCTCGGGTTCAGGTCCATCTGGGAGAAGATATACCAGAGACTCTTGTGATCAGAGTAGACTGTGAAACGCTCACCCATTAGATAATGCCTCTACATCTTCAAGGAGAAGACCACTGTTGCTAGCTTCAGGTCATGGGTAGCGTAGTTCTGCTCATGATGTCTCAGCTACCGAGAACCATATGTGATAACTACTCACTCCTGCGTCAGGACACACCCACGTCCGGTCTCTAATGCTTCGTAGTAAACTACATACCCTATGACCTCCTCTAGAATCCTCAAGATGGGTGCACTAGTTAGCCTCTGTCTCTGCTCCTGAAAGCTCCTCTGGCATCTCTCTGATGACATTAAGGTTTGCCCCTTCTTTTTCAAGGCTGATAGTGGTGCTGAAACTCTGTAGAAATCTGTAATGATTCTTCAGTAGTATCCATCCAAGCCGAGGAAACTCCGTAATTTTTGTCACACTCCTCAGTGGCTCCCAAGCAAGTACCGCCTCAATCTTCACTGGATCCACTAAAACTCCAGCCTCCGAGATGTCTTATCCCAAGAAGTGAGCCTATCGAATCCAAAAATGGATCTTCGAGAGATTATCATAAATCCGGTGCTCTCGGATTGTGTCGAGTAATACCTACAAATGGTAGGAATGCTCCTCCTCAGTAGTCGAGTATATCAAGATTTTTGTCGATGAAGACGACAAAAAAGTAATCAAGGTATGGCTGGAAGATCCTGTTCATGAGACACATGAATGTTGTTTGAGTGTTGGTTATACCAAAGGGTATATCCAAGAACTCATAGTGATCATACTGACACCTGAAGGTCGTCTTCAGCACATCCTCATCTCGATCTCTGAGCTGGTGATAGCCTGATCTAAGATCTATCTTCGAGAACCACAATGCTCCCTTCATCTGATCAAAGAGGTAGTCAATCCTCTAGAGTGGGTACTTTTTATTTACGGTCACCTGGTTTAGGAGATGGTAGTCGACACAAATCCTCAAGGTCTCATTCGCCTTCTTGGCGAACAGAATCGGGGCTACTGAGGGAGAAACACTAGGCCGGATGAATCCCTTCCCCTACAAGCCCTCCAGCTATACCTGCAGCTCACAAAGATCAGCGAGAGACATCCGATATGCTGGAGTAGATATCAGTGTCTATCGGGGTATAAGTCAATGTAGAAGTCCACCTCTCTGTGAGGAGGAAGTCCATGAACATATTCAGGGAAAAAATCCGCGTACAGATCCACCACTACAAGATAAGTCAGACTCTCCACGTCTACTACTCCGAGGGTAAGGGAGGCCAACTGTTGAGTGATCAGCTACACTGTCCTTCGAGTAAGTCTGTCTTGTGCTACAATGGTTCCATTCTTGCCGGTGAAGGTTAACCTGGTCCCATCCATGCGGACACACCGCACTTTACGCCTAATATAGTCAATCTGAGCATGGATTGTAGATAACCAGTCCATACACATGATGATGTCATAAGGCCTTGATGCTGCTATGAGGAGATCCCAACCAAAGCTCTCGCCTCCTAGAGTAATCTGACACTGTCGGCACCAGTGTGTAATCATTGAGTCTGCTCCCATAGGAGTCTCTAGCTGTAATGATCGAGCCAACGGATTTTTCAGAATCTCTGAGCTCCGAACGAGGATAGTGTCTATGAAAGAGTGACTGGCACCTATGTCTACAAGAACTGAAGCTAAGGTAGAGTAGACAAAGACAGTACCTCGAATCATCTCCGGAGTGTCGTGGTTGTATGCCTCAGCTACCTGAAGCTGAGCTCTCCCATGTCCACCTGCTCCCTGCGGTTGGGGTGGTCCTCTTGGTGGTGTTGGCGGTAGCACCTCGTAACGTCATCCACCACCAGCTGCCTGACAAGCTCCTCTACCATGTCCGCCTGCTCCCTGTGGACTGCCTCTATCGAACCTATGCCTCTGCCTGGGAGGTCCCTCAACTATCTGCTGGCCAGTTGAATGGTGGGTCGGACAGTCATGGGCAATGTGACCTTGCCCACCACATGAGTAACATTATGGGCTCCTGGCATATATGTCACTAACCCGGGTGCCCCGCACAACAGATCCTAAGTCATGCGGTCGTCCACCCATGCGTCTAGTCCACTTAGACCTCTGTGTCATCTGTCTACTTCCAGCTGTAGATGACTCCACTACATGTTGATGAGTAGTGGGTCTCGCTGCTGGTGACTGCTCAGCAAAGAAACTTTCAACTAGGAGGGCTCTCTCTAACACCCCCACCTACATCGGGATGCTTATGGAGATCATTGATGCCCTGATCTCTCGCCTAAGCCCCTAATTGAAGGTACGGGCCCTAAAAAATGGGTGTTGAACCATATCTGTAGAGTAGCATGATAGGTCAGTGAACCTCACAAGGTACTGAGCTACAGTCATGCTACCCTACTGTAGATGCAGTAGCTCCTATATCTGTACCACACGAAGGGAGGCTGGGAAAAAACTCCTCCTGAAACAGGCTCTCGAAGTATATCAAGAGAAGTTTCTCCTCAGTGTGGACCTGGAGCATCAGGCTCCACCATCTTCCTGCTGCTACCTAAAGGAGACTCGCAACAAGGATAACCATGAGGTATGTTGTTGTACCTACCATCCTAAAGACTCTCACCATAGCCTCCATCCAATCCTCATCTGCATTTGGGTCTGTCTCTCCTTGGAACCTGGGAGGCCTATGGCACTGGAACTCATGCAACGTGCTCAAGTGGCGTGCATCATCTGCTAATGGGGCTGGTGGTATCAGTGGCCCAACATAAAGTGGTACCGCTGGTGCCTCCGCTGGTAAAGGGCCCTGCACCGAGGCCTCATCGCTCGGTGGGCTGTCAGAGTGTATGACTCTTGGGGATCTTCTGGGAGGCATCCTGAAAGAAACAGATGTGACATGGTCAAAAGATTTAAACCTAGTGAGCTGGCCTGGTTGAGCTGACTTAAGAAAACTTTTAAAGACAAGCACGCAATTAGGGTTTTCATGTACTAGGTCAGAAATCAGAATTCAGGGTCCTGGTGTATGGATAAATTGGCCACCTGCACCAATACTGGACTCCCTGAACTAAAAACTAGACTTAATACACCTAACATTATTGCTTAATAGAAAATTAATAGCAGTGTCCTATGTTCTATGGTAGAACCTACTCCTCTGATACCAATTTGTCACAACTCATCCCCTGAGGCCCATATCGTGACTACCACAAGCTCCCCTTCCATAGGCCAGGGGCTGGCGACTAGCACCAAAGGCATAAATTCCTAATCTGGGAAGGCATTGCCTTTATAAAATGAAACACACACAATAGAGTACACAACTCGAAGTAAAAAACTATGTAAAACTGTATAAAAAAGAGAGTGTTGGAAGTAAAGGGGCCGAAAATACAAGCCTAACTGTAAAGTACAATACAACTGAAATGCTAGTACATCTGAAGAAAAGAAAAGCAACAACTAGATCATCCTCTGGTGTTCCTACCTTATGGGTAGGTACTGATGGACTCCTCAGCACTCCACGTCTGTCCGTCTGCTCTGGGTACTGTCACGCCGAGTGGTCCACCTCTAGGAACCATGCAGTCCTGCTACTCTCTACCCCGATCAGCGTTGTCCGTCATCTTCAACCAAAACAATGAGGTGCGGGCATAGCCCGTGCAGGGGTGAGTATAACGATAATTAGTAGGGACCCCGAGACCCTCAAGGTCTCACAAAATCTGAAAAGGATAATCCAAAAAGTATGGATTCAATGGATAACCATTACTTAGGTATATGACCATACATATACCTAAGTTATCTAGTAACCCATCTCAATCCTGAGGAAAACACAAAGTCATTGACTCAGCTCAAAACCAAGATTTTGTTCTAGGGGTGGTAACATGTAACACACCTAGTCAAACTGTCGAATCCTTGGCTGCTGGTGTACTCCTCCTCTACAGAGTACTGTGGGCCGGCCACATCACACCGTGGTGCTTCCCACTATCCTGCACTGTTTTGGTACTCCTCTTGTCGAGCAATGTGGGTCAGCTGTGTCACACAGGGGTGCTCCCCACTATGGGTCTGCTGCGTTACACAGAGGCACTCCCCCTCGTAGCGTGTTGAGGTACTCCTCCTGTTGAGTATTGTGGGTCCACTGTGTCACACAGAGGTGATCCCCACTATGGTTCTTCCGCGTCACACAGAGGCGCTTCCCACTGGGATAGTCAAAACACTCCGAGTTGAAAGGTCAACAGTCGTCAGGTCTCAGCCAATTACTAGGTCTTCGTACTCCGCTCGCTCGTCTCGGGGAAGATCTACTCCATGAGCTACTAGTCGATACTCAAAATGTCACGAAGTCCCATGTAGACGTATCTCAACGGTCTGCCTCGTCATAGGGGTCTCAACACAACACACGTCACGTCAATCGGGTGCACGGTATGTGAGTTATTGGCATTTTCATCCCAGGGGATCGGTTGGTTTTTAGGTTCAAACCAACCAGACCGTACCCCAACTATGTCCAAACCTCATGTGGGATATTCCAAAATAACCATACCACTTTACTATTTCCATCTCCACAGACGGTTCATCGAACGGACACCTATAGCCCAAGATATGGGCGTAAAGGTGTAAACATGCCAATGTTAGTCTGGGTTTGGTCCGACTCAGTCGGACTGACCTGGTCTGCGGGTCCGACCCAGACCAACGGAGGCTCGTCCTGAGTGGGTGTCCCGGCCCGAGGGGGTAGCCCATCTTGAAGGCAGCCTGGCCAGAGGGTGCGGCCCGGCCCAACGGCGGTCCTGCCCAGCTGGCTGGCTGCCCGCGTGGCCGGGCTGGCTATCCCGCGTTGCCCGACTTGTTGGCCAGCGTGTCCTGGCTGGCCACATGTGGGGGGGGGGGGGTGTCGCACCCCCCCCCCCCCCCCCTTCCTGCTTGACCAAAGGATCTAGCGCTAAGTTCAGGTTTGGAATCCACGGGACCCAGGGTGTCCTGCTTTTTCCAGCTGGACGAGCGGCCAGTCGGTTCCGCACCACCGGCGGCCGGCCCAACACCGGCCGCTCCTGGCTCCTCCGCCTCAGCGCGACGACACCACTATTCTGGTCTTCATCATGGTCTGACAGCGCCACGCCCCTCCATCTGACCGCTGCGGACCTCTAGGTTGCAGCCCTTCCACCCACGCGACGTGACGACGCCACGCCCCTCCGGTGGCCGTAAGGCCGCCTTGCTCCACTGTGGCCCGTGCTAGCCACAACCCAGTTCTCCGCACATCATGACGACATCATGCCCCTCTGGCAACCCGGAGGGCCATGCACCGCCGGTTCCCTTCCCTGCCAGATTTCTTCTCGGTCATCCTAATGCAGACCGATGTTCCTCCGCCTTCGTCGTCAATAAAAGATAACAAAAAAGGGGGAGATTGGGCCATGTTTTTTTGTCTGAGCCCTCCTCATTATAGTGATATCAATTGGAAATTCACATTACATAATTTTATTGACATAGAATGCAAAAAAACGCAAATCAAATCCCCTACCATGTATTGTTGAGCATTGACGATGTCACGGAAAGGCGGCATCGATTCATCAATGTCGGAAAAGGAAGAGGATATTCATCCTCGGTAGATGAGCATTCAGAGGTGACAAAGTTGAAGATGGCGTTCTTCGCGGTAGAATCCTTCTGTTTTGGAATGGTTGAAGAACTTTCTTCATTGGAGAATTAGTTTCTATAAAGGTTCTCCAAGTTCTTCCAAGCCCTTTTCCAAAGTTCCACCAAATTAATTGCTAACCAAAAATAATGGGTTAGGCTAACCCATTATTTAATTTGTTGGCCAAAATATTCAAAAGAATTCAAAAGGTGTTTTAAATAAATCAGTTATCTCACATAATTAAATTGGTGGAGTTAGCTTCATTAAATGGTGGGGAAGGTGAAGAGTTTTCTCCCCATTTATGGGGAGTTAAATGGGTTTAAAGCTCGTGTGGTCTCCACCAATGATATCCTCCCAAGGGAGGTTATGTGCGGGTGGGACCCACCACCATAACCTCTCATGGGAGGTTAGGGTGTGGTGGCCCCCACCACTAACCACCACTTGGAGGCTTTAACCACCTCAAAAATAAAATAAAAATGCTAACACTTATTTTTATTTAACTTTATTAAAAACCCTAAAATCTACCTTCCATTCTCAACCATCTGCTATCGAGGCAAAAGCCTTCTTAAGAGGAAACTGGCGCTGCGAGTTCAACGGTGCCCTTGGATTTCAATTCCGAGCATCGGTTCAAAAGATATAAAATCCATCTCAGAATTTTAATGAACATACCCAAATAAAACTTAAAAAATTGATTCCGGACACACCAGGGGTCGGAATCAAGCATCGTAAATTTTTGCGGACACGTAAAAATCCCATGAATTTAAGAAAAAAAAATTCCACGGAATTTTTGGGTCTTTACAATAATAATGTACCCAATATTCATTGGTCATTAAAAATTGAAAACCATAACACTTCATGTCCTATATAATCTAAGGTAGTCAATAAATCTTATTAATAGACCATACATGGTTATTAATTCACAATTAATCTCCACATTTTATCCCCAAACATCAAATGTTATTCTAACACACAACTCTAACCACCAAGAAAGTTATTCATCAAATATTTCCCCCCTATCTCTATAATCACTTACAATATGATATTTATTAGGTGAACTCATATCTCCCATGACATGGATTCATGAAACACGAATTCATATGGAGGCTTATGATTCTCCACACCATAAAATGTCACTTAAATAAAGGCTGATTTCAAGGAAATGTGTCCCAACTATGGGAATTACAGACATGAAATCCCATTATAGTTATCTGTCAACATTATTAATATAGTTTAATATCCACCACATTATGTTTTATATTAAAATATTTTTTTTTACTCCTTTGGTCAACCACTATAAAAAATGATCAGCCTCATTCTTTGATGCATCGATAAAAATTCTAGCACTTGTTTAAAATTAAAACACATGATCATGATTCCTTAGCACTGTATGGAATAGTGAAATGTCCTAGGAATCTGAAATGATGATCAAACCTGAAAATTTGTGTTACTAAATTATTGGATCCCCAAAAAACAAAAAATTTACATAGTTCTCTAACATAAAAACCATTACACCCCCAATATGACTCAATATCAGTTCAAAACAACCCCAACATGAGACCATTAAAAACAATTAAAATCCATCTGACCCTATATCCTAATCCTAAATCTAGTATTTAACAAGGAACTATATCCAATTTATATTTACCAATATATAGTAATCCTATTTCCATCTTGAGCATCCACTAACCTATCACACTACACCCACATCTATACATAAAAGACGGTTGTTCACCCAAGATTAATTGAGTGCTCTTCATCAAGAGAGTATCTTTGTTGTCACTTCATAAAACTAAAAACATCAACTCCATAGCCAATGATTTATAAATTGTAGAATATAATAACTATATTTTGTTGTCTTAGTCCTATAAGAGTGGTATCATGAAACACCAGTAGTCACCCATTTTCGGCTTACTAAGAACATCATCCTCTACACCCACTAAAATTCACCCAAAATGTGGGTCACACCTCTCTAATACCCAATTGAGTGATACTGAACCTATGAATTATATTATTCCATTCCTTGAGTATTAACCCAAATTGATCAAATAAACACATGAATTTTTTCCTTCAAGTCACACACTCACACCACTGACAACCTGTGATAGTTCTGTTAGGGAGAATCTCTAAAACCCATCATCCCTTAGTACAAACATAGTTATTCCAAGATTTATAAACTAATATGAACATCACATAATAATAACACCTTCCATATAATGCCAATAATTTTATAAAAAGCTTTACCAACCATTCACTCTTTTTTCCCAAGGAAGATTGGTTCTCCTAAAAAACACTATCATGGGTTCTCACACACCATCTATCTTGATATCACTAAACCCAATGGGTTAAAACTCACATATAACCTAATCTAAATACTATAATTGTGATCCCATAATTTTCATTAATCCAAACCTAGGCTCAAACTCCTAGCCCACTACCCATTCCATCACTATATGCCAACTCATAAAATTGCCTGAGGCATCTCACTCATTATAAGGATAATCGCACGATCACCATCCACATGGGAGTAGTTCCTAAACATGACAATCTAACTACTCTTCCACCATTCCAAAAAATGAAAACTATATCCAATGTTATAAAATATAGGCATATGAATAATCATTCCATCCAAAACTAACCCCAATTCCAAGCACTGGGAATTCCACATGCTACTCTACTACCCTCTTGAAGGTATCCACCTAACTATCGTAGTTGATTATGTGGATTTACACCCTAAATAAATATGTAAAAACACTATATAGTTTTATTTTGTTAAATTATGTAATAAAAACCATATACTAATGACAACTAATGCAAATCCTAGGGTCATCCCTAGGGAATTCAGTAGATATACCATTATATCAAGGGTCAACATACATCCCATATACATAGGAATTGTATATTCATAACCAGATATCTTCCTATGATAGGATCGACATGTCCTAACATAAAAATCAAAATATCATGGATCAATTGAGTATAATCCCATTAAAATTTTATTTTTGAATTTTCCATATATGATGTTTTTACACTTCAGATAAATGAATCCTATTATCTTTGAAATAAAACATACAAAAGCACATACATGTTTTGTGAATTCACTATGAAAAATATGATGTATTTATATAGGAATATTTAAAATTTTCCAACATACAAAACAATAAATAAAAATATTGAATAATTAAATCATTTTTTAGTAGAAATTCATACATAATTGAAAAATCCCAAATCAACTATCTCCTACCACCAGTAACTAGGAAATACCACCTGAAATGTGTTCGTGGCTCTTGGGTCTGAGTTCCATAAAAATCTACAACACTTTTCTAAATCAAATCTCTAACATATCCCTAAATATTAATACAAAAAAAATATTATCCAATACCACTTTATACTTTCTTAATCCTTCAACCACTTGACAGTTTCCCATCTCAGTGTACAATATGACCTTGGGTGTTCATCCCCATTTTCCTAATGCATCTCACTATCATTGAAGGTCTACGATGTGTCTGTAGGAAAACTATACCTACATATTAGAGAAAAAATGTAGTACATATAACCAAGAAAATAGAAAGAATGATAAGATTATGCATCAAAAATATACAACAATACTATCAAAAATATGCTACATAGAAGAATGTAGCCATACATAAAATGATCACCCACTTGGACAAACACATATAAAATATATAATATATATATATATATATATATATATATATATAAGTTTCAAATTTTACATTTATGATACACACCTTATCCCCATCTCTAATACCCAGTTGAGTTACTATTGCCTAGTCTAAGGTGATTCTTGTGCACATACTTATAATGAAAACATAAGGATTGTACATACACCAATGTTCCCTTGTAGGGAGCAAGAAATACATCTCATTTTTATCTCACAAAATTACCCTAATATAAATCATCATATACTTGTCTACATAAGGTAAAAAAATAAAGATACTATACAAGAACATCAAGACATCATGTGCTATTCAGGACACCAAGACTCAATGTGTGTTAGATCATCATGTGGTAACCACGCCACCAAAAACCTGACCATACATGCTTTGTTACATATAGAAATATGTTCACATCATTCCATTATACCCAAAGCCAAGTTAGTAAATAAAGAATATAGGTAGTGCATCTCAATTAATCTCAACCCATTCCCCAATGTGCAAATCAAGGTTTCCTGTAAATCCTGAACCAATAGAGGAAGTAACAAGATGAGGTATTTCATCCATGTCCTGGACTCACCTTCTCACTAAAGTTATTATACAACTTAGTTTTGGAAAATTAATTCTAAATTATTGGAGTTCATCCATTATTCCCAATTCAAAAAAATATCACTCAAGGTAGGGCCTCAAACCATTGTTGTGGACACTACCTTATCAATAATTGTTGGTAAAAACATCCATCAGTATCCATCCACCCATATTCTATCACTTAAAAAAATTTACTACGCCTTATCACTCCAGGTAAGTCCCCTTCCAAAACCATTATCATATCATACAAGGTAAGTCCAAGAAACATGATGAAACTAGATTTTTTATCACTCAAGAATTTCCATCTTCCAGAAAACAACGTTATCAATCAAGGTAGTGTCTAATAACATGCATAAGAATTATCACTACCTTCTCAATCATGTTTGGGTTTAGCTTGAACTTCCTATCTCATGGTGATTCAATCAAGACTCCATACATACCTTCTCACTTAGTTTAGTCTTATACTTCATACACATTAGGATCTCATTTTAATAATGGCTATATTTCTATTTCCATCTCAGTAATTGTGAGTCTTGATCATATGATTCAAATGATACCCCTAGAATCTATTGAATATCACAAGAAAAGAAAACCATGAAAGGCATAAAACCCTTCCCAAAATCTCACCATCTCTCCACCCATATGAAAGACTCATAAACTCATCCCCTATAACCACCACCAGATCAGAATACCTCTTCATCAATATATCCCCTCATAATACTCCTCAAAGTATATCAATTTCACAATAACAATATTTCATATCCTCAAACATTCTCATCTCACCTAATGTGGAATCCAATAGTGTCCTCTAAGGCATATCATTCTATTCCCATTTAGTCCAAGACACATTAAATGCCTAATGATGTTCTCATAACCCATAGGCTTTTCCTGACCTTGGTCTCAAAAAT
The DNA here is from genome assembly GCA_963277665.1 of Viscum album. Classification (NCBI taxonomy): domain Eukaryota; kingdom Viridiplantae; phylum Streptophyta; class Magnoliopsida; order Santalales; family Viscaceae; genus Viscum; species Viscum album. The sequence goes on from OY728119.1 coordinate 1,691,094,738, forward strand.
AGTACAAAAAAATCAAGATCCCTCATTTATCTCAGTCCCACTAACCATAGACTATACTAATCTAACATTCTTGAAACATTGATCTCACGTTGAACTTAGGATATCTATCAACCTATTACCAAGAGTAAAATATTAATTTTCAAACCTTTCTTCATCTCGAAGGACCCATCCCACACATAATTCACACCAATTCTTAATCATGACTCAAGAGGTTTCCCCTCACCAGGATCTAGGTGTCCATACATATCATTGTATAACTAGTCTTGAGCACCTCATGCATACCCATCCAATCCAAAAAAACCATCAAACTCTACTCATGACTCATCTCATATCCTAAGTTATACATGAGGCCTCTCTCCAAATATATATACACCATCCCCAATTGGAGAATTAGTCCTTGTGTGATTCACAATTACCCAACAGATAAAGACCACTTATTGTAGGTTACTATCATTCCTTATTTCTCTACACAATCCCATGAAATATGAATGTAAGAAATAACACTCACACATAATAAACTTATTAGGAACCACATAACTCTATATGTATGTTACCCCCCCCCCCATGAAATTATCCACCCTCCCTTGGCTATGACTAATCATGCCTCTTCCAAGATCTTACTACCGCATGACCTCCTATCTCATTCCATAACATTCAACAAATTAATTATGATAATTTAATATTAATTAATTAAATTATATCAAAGATGGATAATAAATAAAAACTCACTAGGGATCCCTGCATAACTAAATTCAACCCCAAAAGAATGAAATCAACTATCCAGAATCTCTTCTAGAAAAGATACACTAAATACTCATCAATCGGGATGATTTTTTCAAGATCATGTGGAGTTTTCAATGCACCCTATCCAAAATTGCATCAGAATTAGCATCCAATAATCCATGAGATAAATAGATGAAGAAAATAGAATGTACCATGAGTTTTAATTGGAATACCACCAAACTGACCCCATGGTATAGAGGATTGGAGGGAAGAGGTATGGGAGAGCTATCTAATTTTTCCCTCTCTCGATTCCCCTTTCCCATAAAATACTAAGGGGTGACCATTAAATTACCAATATACCCCAATTCCAAAAAAAGATAGTAGGGCATAGTTGTGACTTGACCATTGTCTCACAGCATGTTGCAACCCATTACCCAAAAATTTCATGGTGTGAAAAAAAGGATTATTGTGAGACCACACCCTATACATTTCATATCCCTGAGCCTACTTCCATCATGAAATGACCCCTCTGGATTTTGGGATGAAAAATTCAAGGCATGGAACTTAAACCCAACACATCATCATCATAGTGTAACCCTTATGGGTAAATGTATGAGTTCCCGTATATTAAAAAAACCTTCAAATTCCCATAGTATTCATGGTGTTTCCTTCATCCCTCTTGGGACGATGCATAGATATACAGTAAACCATCAGAGTGTGACCTTTTATTCATTGTAGGAATTTCATCATCTGTTAAAATTTAGAATTAGGGTGTCTCTGAACCCAGCTATGACTCCTATTTGAGCACTCAAACCACCATATGGGCATTCATCCACATCTAAAAATATTTTCTAAATATGTTCTGATCCATATATTTTTATTGGAGTCCTAATTCATAAAATTCCCCTTGTTTGATGAGAAAAAAGTGAACTCCCCTAAAACGGTAACAACCATAAAACTCATCAGTAATTAAAACATGTATGGGGAGAAATTATGATCATAGAAGGAGTCATGTAATACAAGGTTTCATGTGGAAGGCATTTCATATAGAGAGGAGGTATAGTGATGGTTTATCTCAATTCATGGAAATATGGATGATGGCTACATGGAGGGAGTATTCCTACTTAATATGAGTAGGGTTGATGTTTATTATAATGGTGATGATTTTGGATCACATAGAACTTGGGTTTCTCATTGTCAAGTATAGTTTTGTACATAGCAGATATTTAGATAGATTAATGGAATAAGAGGTGGACAGAGATCTCGAATGATGTTATGATATATAAATTATGGCTAGGAAAATGGTTTTATCGAGTGATTTAGATGTGGTATCCTATACCTACACACGCTTCCATCAAATGGGTAATGAACTTACCACTTCTGTGTACATGGAACAATATCCTCGCAAAATGATGTTGTTCTTTTTTACATTACAACATCTTATAGATATTAATTATTATGGGAAAAAATATTTTTTATATGATAAATATTATATTCTTGATACATTTATGCATCACTAATTATTATATAAATCATACATTCAAGATTTCCATGTTTTATAAATATGATAACTTATTTTGTGGACATGTGGACTACCGCCTCCATAAAGCGATGTGATTCATTAACACTTTACAATGGATGTTTTAAGCATGGGTTTATTGATAATATATTATATATATTAAAAAATAATTATATATAAATTATAATATATATGTATATATATACATATATTTCATTTTATTTCTTTCTTTCAATATGACAAGAAAACAGAAACAATGTTCATGTGTATTTAACGCCTATCGTCTCCATGAATAGTGTATTTTATTTCATATTTTAGTATTCAATAGATTATTATAAATAGTTATATACAAAAAATATATTATATATAAATCATGTTTTACATTTTGGTAATAATTAAATGATGATCAATGTTAGGGGATCAAAACTAACAAGTCAAAACATGTATGATAAACAAAGCTGTTATTACCTGAAACATTACTTTAACATAGAATTGTAAATAGATAGGTAATATAAATTCATAAGTGAATCATATATGGAATTATATATAGTAATACGGTTCTGTTTTATATGTATAATAAACTTATATTTATTATACATGATGTTTGAACATTTATTATGAATGTCAATAATTTAGGTAAGGTTTTTCTCATCTCACTTTTAATTTTGTGTGATATAAGTTATATTCACAACTTATTATTTTTTTGTGGTGTATAAACCTCCTTATAAATATTATTTAATTAATTTAATTTAATTAATGATATTAAAACTTTCAATTTATGTTATTTTTTTTGGATTTCATGACTCAAAAGTTACTCAAGTTGTAGGGGGATTTCTATTCTCACATTTATTTCGGTGATACTTATATCTTATTAACCAATCATTTATTTTGTGTGGCATAAATAATGATAGTAAATTTATTCTATTAGTCATATAATTAAATTTATTGGTGTTTAAAGAACAGTTTTAGTTTCTCTCTTTCATGTGTTTCTACATTTTTAATGTCACCAAATCATTAAGGATGTTTTGTCTCAATTTTCCTTCTCAGAGACACATATTTTATTATACACCTATATTATTTTACAAGTTGTATATAATGCGATTTTACATGTTATATCATGAATATAATTATTTTCATAATATTTTAAACATAATTTAATTTCATCTTATTATATGTGTAGTATGATTCAATGTTACCAAGTAGTAAGATTTTATCGAAACAATCTCATCATCTATCAGGATTTATTATGATTATGCTTACATTGATGAAATATTATGATCTATCTCTCAATAATAGTCATTAATTCCCTTATTATATGGTTATTTGTGATTTATTCATGAATTGGAAAAAAATCCGCTCTCTTTCACTTAATATAAATAACAAAATGTTTTTCTACAAATTCATCTTTATTTATCCTTTTAGTTAGAAATTTGTGTTCTATAAAAACCATGTTTGATAAAAAAGTTTTGTAAAATGTGTAAATATAATAATATTATGTTTAAAGTTAATTTTTACTCAGGTATTAACTTTTTTAAAAATTCTTTTAAAAGGAAAATTCTAGTAATTTTTCAATAAATCTCATTTTCTAAACATTTTAAGGTGTAAAAGGAATGTTCAGCATGTACGAACATACCCACCATCAATTCCTTCATTTCCATAAATCTTCCATTTTTATTATTACAATGTTATTTTTAATTGAATTTTTTTCTTAATATTATGATATTTTTTTAAAAACAATGTTTTTCAAAGAAATAGGTTTTTAGAGAAAAAATTATACAAAAATTTTTTATGTTTTTTTAAAAAGTGTTTTAAAATTATTTTTTATATATTTTCAAAAGGTTATTTTCAATGAGAATGATTTTAAATATTTCGATATTTCATTATATGTTTTAAAATATTCGTTTATAAAAATGGTTTTCAAAATGATTTTAATCCACCTTTTAAAGTTTTCAATATATTTTCAATGTAAAATGTTTTCTAAAAAAAATCAATCTTTCATTGTGTGTTCTAAGGTGTCTTCCAGAAAAGAGTTTTTAAACTATTTTCAATATTCATTTATATGATTTAAAATATATTTTAGAATAAAAATGTTTTGAAAATGATTTATTTTTTAGAATACATTTTTTAGGATGAAAATATATTTTTTATCAAAAAAATTAAATGAAAATTTAATTCTTTCTTTATAAGAACATTATATTTAAAATGGTTTTATGAAAACTATTTTCAAATAAAATGGATTTTACTTATGAAATATTCCATTTAATATTTCAAAATCCCTATCCATCGAAGACAAGGTACTTTTTTATATTTTATCCATTACTGGGGATATGATCAAATATTACCATTAATATTCATTCTTGAATAGTTTATGATTTGTTGGAATGATGTTTATGACACCTATTTATCTTCCATGGGTTCTATTATTTTGAAACACACTTCTTTTAATGGGTTATGCTTTGATATAATAATTACGAGACCTATCTATTTTCCATAGGTAATGATATGATTAAATTTTGATGATACACATTTAATTTCATGGGTTATGATATGATGTTTATAAAACCCGTATCTTTTTATGGGTCATTATGTGATGTAATTTCTTTTATATTATGTCACATGTCTGTATGAATTAGTTATGTGAAGGGTGGTACATATATCTCCCTTTAATGATTTTGGTAATAGTTTATAAATCGCGATATAATAATGGGAAGCAAGTCGACGGGCTTGATCAAAACCGGAAAATATGTGTTTCACATTCTACTATGGGAATATGGGGAAACCCGATCCACTATAGGAAGATGGTAAAACCCGATCGACTATGGAAAATTGGACAAACCTTATCCCCTATATGTAATTGAATATGACATGGTATAGTGGTGTGTCCCTCCCAGTAGGTATAGGCCCCATGAAGTTCCCTAATGTGTTTTTGGCAATGAGCCTTGGCATATAGGGAATGATATTACATGTCTATGTGTCTTTTAAAAATTCTATGCCTTATGTTTTTGATATAATCACACGGTTCGTGATCTTTATTATCTTATTATTCATGAATTATTAATTATCAATATTTAATCCATGTATCATAATTATGATCTCTTTTATGAAATTTATGATCTGTAAATGTTTTTTGCATGTCCACATACCCTTATGTTCATATTATTCTTACATTTTTATTTTTAGTTTACCTTACTTAACATTCAATACCTCCCCTTTATTAAGATTCCTTTTCCCAAGTTGTTATGAAATGTTTTAAGTGGGAGTACTGTAGGGTATGATATTTAAGGGAGATTCTGAAAATATTTCACCAAACTAGAATAATGTATTAAAAGATTCCAAAGACACTAAACTCTTATGGTCCTCGGGCAATTAATTTTTTGATGTGTTGAAAATTCATCTAAAGTGATGGAATATCCATGTATGTTAATCTATGTTTGTTATATACAATGCAGGAATTAGACATGGTATTAATTCATGTGTTTCATCTCATGAATAAAATGAGAGGATAACAAAAGAGAAACACAAATTACATATATAAATAACTTTAAATTGATGGAAATGGGTGTCCATTCATGTTTCTTGGATTAACCTCCATGGAACTTAAATCACTCTTTCTCATGTATCCATTATGTAGAAGATTCTATAAAATTGTTGAGAATATATAATCCAAATAATGTAATGTTCTATTATTCAAAAACAGTTGATACACCATGATAGTGGGATTATTTTGCAACATAATGTTTTTTATCAAAAATATATATATATTAAGAAGTATTGGATACTCTTGGGTGTAAGGTACTCCATATTTATGGTGTTCTTAATTTTAGTTTTTATAAATATTTTTTATTGTATCATGATTGGATATCGTCATAAAATGGTTTTTAATTTCTTCTGTTGGATCTGATAAATGTGATTGTACTCTAACAAAACCATATAGAGGTATTAGACTAAGTCATGATTATTTTTTATCAAGATAGTTATGAAATGAAGAAGAAACCTGAAAAATAGTGTTTTTTCAATAAACTAAGTATTTATAAAAAGGTTACCCTAACATAGAATGCATGCATAAAGGTAGCCTAGGTGTTACCTATATATAGATTTCTTGTGAAATTTTATCCATGATATTACCCTTATGAAGATAAATTTTGTAAGGGTTACCAAGGTGATACCTTTATGTCATTTTTCATCTAAAGGTAACTCATTACTTACCTTTACATGGAGTGGTTCAAATTAGGGTCTTCTAGACTTACCCATATGAAAATGAATCCATGTAAGGTTAATACCCTAGCTCGAATAAGGTTAAGATCCTTATTCCTTCCTCTAGGTCAAGGTAAGGTTGTGTGAGGGTTGATGTGTAATGATAATTCATGTTTTATTAAGGCCAGGTAAAGGTGTACACATGCAAAAATCTATGTGAAGAAGTTCACATAAAGGTAATTCATTCTTTTGAATGATTTGTAAAAGAGTTCACATAAAGGAAAATCCTTCTTTTAATTGAATCATTGTGATGATATTGTCTCAGGTATTCGGTCATTAACCTCCCATGAGTGTGTGTTGTCTTCACATTAAGATTCCCCTATAATCACAACCCTTTTGAACATGGGTGCAACCAATTTTGGTGTTGTGTGGTAGAAAATTTTCACCATGCTTGATTTTATCAACTCTTCTGAGTTTAATGAATTATACTAGGAGAGCAAGGAAAGGATAGGTAAGAAATTGTGACCACCTTTATTGAATAATTATTCTAGGTTTATGTGGGTTGGATACGAAGAAATGAAGATAGGGGACCCCTTAATTGATGTCCGGGTTGTGGGGTTTCTGGTGGAAGGTGTGATAGAGGATACCTTTGATCTTGCTTCTCTAGAGGATGGTCAAAGTTTTTCTCGTAGTTCTAATGCATTTGATGGACGGGTGGATGTCAATGATCAAGGAGTTGTGTGGAAGACCCCCAAGTAATATAGGAAAGGAAGACATCCAGGATTCCATGGTGGGTTTCATGGATGGATCGTAGAAATAAAGGATGATTGTGTTATCTGTCATTTGTTTTGGTGGGGTGTTTTCCGACTTTTACCCTAAACATTCCCTAGTGTACTATGTATTTTATTTTATAATAAATTTCGGGGATCATGGTCCTTCTCCATGGTATGCACTATTTTCATTATAAGGGTAACGTGAGGTTACGCTTATAGAGTAATGAGATCCTGCATATGGGTAAGTAGAAAAGTATTTATTTTTTAAAATTCAGAAATTTTTCAAATTTTATATAAAATTTTTATAAATCATAATAAAATTTATTTTTGGGTATTTTTTTTAAAAAAGTTCTATAAATAAAATCATTAATATTAAATTTTTTATAATTAAATTAAATAAATTTTTATGGAACATTTTCCCCAAATATATTGTATTTTAATATTTAAACAATCTTTTAACAAATAATATGGAATAACTTTTGATCTATAAATATTTTTTTTAGAATTCATAAGAGATAATTTTTAGGGAGTTATAAATTGATAAAAATGGCAAAAAATATAAAATGTTTTTATTTAAAATTTGTATTGTTCGTAAATAATTAATTTGATTTGTTCGAATTAAAGAGGCTTCATTTAGATATAAATTAAGACATATCAAAACATGTTTTGATGATTGATATTATCAAGGTTTAAATTATATTTAATTATACAATATTCATATTATAAAATACAATTACATAATTGGAATTTAATTTAAAAATTTTAAAACCTTTTGAAATATCATATATTTGAAATAAAATTCAGTACATATATAAATATATAATTGTTAATATTTTAATGAATATAAAGGGTTTATTTTCAATTTTATGGAATTTCCATAATATAAATATAAAATTGTAAAAAAATATTATTGTATTTTGTTTATGAATTTTCCAAGAATGATTGTCAATTATTTAAATATTTCAATTTTTCAATTATTTAATGGTTATTCCCTTCAATATTCATTTTTAGTAAATTGGTAAATAAATTTTAATATTTTTTATGCTTTAGTTTAAAATGATAAATTGTTTCTAGGATAGATATTTTCATTACAACATATGATTGAATCAATAATGAATTGAATCTTTCATCTACATTGATCTCAGCTTGTAATTGATGTTATAAAGTTGAATTAAGTTATTGAATACAGTTTTTTAAAAATAGATTTTAGAGTTGTGATGAGTTTTATTCTCTCTTTAGTAAAGTATCCCCTGGTAGATGGAATTAGGGTCGGACTACGTACCCACCTAGATGTCAATTCCTTATTTAGGGTTAAAAAATTGGGTTTGTTATCTATCTCTCTATGTTTACTCATGTATCAATTTTCAATTTCATATAATTCAAAATTGTTACATGAAGTGTTTATATACCTTATTCATATGATGAATTCATATATGTATGAATATATTTCATGTCTTTTTTGGGTGAGTAATACAAAATTTTTGGTTGTGTAAATAGTTACACATCAATATGGTTTGAACATATTCATTTGGCATAGGGAATATGATTCCAAACAAAATTACAAGATGTAAGAATATATAAAAATAAATAACTTCAGTTAATATAGTGAAATTAAAATACCCTTAAATTCTTAGCATGACATTTTTTACAAAGAGTCACTTTTAAATATAAGGATCATTAAACTGTGTATTATTGAGCTCAGTACGAGTACACCAGAATTATCTTATGTAAGGATAGAAAGTTATAAGTAACTTTGGATTATTTTTTGGGTATTATCATGCTCAACATGAGTATCACTTTATTTTCATTTATTTTATTATTCTTGGAGTTTTATTTTTTCATACTAGTTGGGATTCCCTAAAGATTAAGATATCAGAGGACTAGAGTATAGTTTATCCATCAGATGGATTAAAAAAGGGGTTGTCCACTTAACTATCCAATAATCGCATATTATATGATTATTATGATTTAATAACTAAATAACCATGTCTAATTTAATTCAATAAACTGTTTTAATTCATGGTTAAATATGGATCTTATCCATCGAATCGATTATATGAATATTTAAAAAGGCTTCATCATTATAGAAGGATCCCACTGAATAAAAGGCCTTATTAAATGGTTAAAAAAAATTGAAATTCATTTGATAAAATATTAATTTTTTAATTATATAATCATCATTATGGAAAAAGTAATGATCAATCCTTGATAAGGATAATATTAATGTAAGATACTTCTTAGAGAGGTAACATAAGAAAAATTCATAAGAAGTGATGGTGTTTTAAGAAATGCTATTAAGGGAGATTTTATGTGTTATAAAAATTCCTTCCAAAATAACGAAGTGTTAAAATTGTTCAATAAGTGAATATTGATTATTATGTAAGAATAGAGTGGTTCACTCAAGTATTCATATTCATTAGATGAAAAATAAATTATTCTAGTTATGTAATTTATCTTATTTTCATCTCTAGAAATGTTTCAAGAAAATTTTACCCAATGTTATCAAAGATTTGGAATGGATGAACTGCGTATATTATGTATGGATTATTGTATTGTGTGGAGAGTATAAATGGTTAAAAGTTTAGGAGTAAGAAGAAACATTAGTTTAAAAGTTCAAAAATGTTTATTTATGAATCTAATCTAGGACTTTGAAACCTAGGGTTGTTAAGAAGGAGGAATAATAATTCTATATGATGGGATTGTTCAGAATACTAGAAGGAGTTTGTAAAAATTGGGGAAATTTTTATGTCTTTTTTGGATACTAGAGAAATTAATTCTAAGATTTTGAAGAATATTTGATACAGAATGTATCTTTTACAATGTTTTTTAAATATACATGAGTTCAAAATACAAGGAAGATTTGATCGAGCATATAATATATATTTAGGATATGAAGTAAATAGTTATTATGTTCTACATTTGAATTTAAATAATTTTATCAAGATCAAATGAATCAATGAAAAAAAATCCCATTTCTTTTTTCTTAAGTGATAATATATTTTTTTCTACAAAAAAATGTTTTTTTGAATAAGTATTTGACAAATAATTTAATACATAGGGTTTCTGATAAATAAATTTATGTGACATATTTTGAGGAAAAGAGATGTATAAAAGTATTTTCTCCAAGATAAAATATTTATGAATGTATTTTTTAAAAATATATGGGAATCTATTTTCCCCACCCATTGATTTCAAATTTTTATAAAATATTTTTTTCAGAAGAGAAATTTTCAGAATACATTAAATACCATATGTGAAATAGAAACAATAATTTATTTTTAAATTATCCCTACTAACAGTAAATAAATTTTACTTCCTAAAACAAAAGGGATTTTTATTTTATCAAGGTGTTATGAAAATAATATATTGTCTAAGTAGCTAGTGGATTATGTTTAGACTTGAAGAAGTTCAAGGTTAAAAAATAAAATTATATAACATTCTATGTTTAACGTAAAGTTTTTCTAAATATTATAAGTGAGTTAAGAAATATTAATAATAAATTATGTAAGTAGTATTTGTATTTCATAAAAAATGGATAGAATAGGCTTCTAGAGATTATGATAAAGATGAAAATAAAATATTTATAAGTATAGAACATAAGTTAACATTGCCAACGGGCTTGTACCCAAGTAGTACAGGCTCCTTCTTGGCATCCAAAAGACCCAAGTTCAAATCCGGGCAGGGATGAATTTCCGTGTTACTGTAGTAGGTTACTATAGTGGGGAACTTTAGCAGACACTGTAGCAGTGGTGGAACTGTAGCAGTGGCAGCATTGTAGCGGCGGAGGAACTGTTGCAGGATACTATAGCGGCGGTGGGTATTGTAGGTGCGCAGGGTACTGTAGCAGTACTGTTCACAGAGGGTCCTTTGGGCCAAAAATTGGGATTTCAAGCCTTGTATTCAGGCCACTTGGCCTTGGGCCTTCGGGCTATGTATTGGGTGTCCCTCTACCCTCTAAGAGGTCTTTGCTTTAAATAATAAATTATGGCTTTGGCCCCAACCTTTTAAAAAAACATAAGTTAACATTATAAAATTTAATGTTGTTAGAAGTTTGAATATTCCCAAAATGTGTATAGTTTTGAATCTGATTTCTAAATATCAGTATTATTGAAACTGGCCTAATTTATTGATGTTTACAACAAAAAAGTTTATTTGGATGGTTTTATTATATAGTCACGTAGATATGTGAAATATATTACATATGGTATAATGGGTTACAAAACTCAAATAGTTTAGAAAACATAAGGATGATATGGAATTTTATCATATATGATATTATAAACCTGGGATTATATTGGTTTTATTAAATATTTTTAGAAAATTTAAGAATATTAAAATGCATCATATTAAATTCAAACCCCATTTTATCATTATTTCACAGTGAATACATAAATTTATATATATATATATATATAAATATATATAGAATTGTAATGATCATTGACTTCTCAAAGTATGAATTTGAGTTTATCCATAACTGATGTTCTTCAATGAGTTTTATAGGTTATGATGCAATTTTAAGGATAGTTTGACTATTATTATTTTATAGATATACCAAATACACCCATGAGGTACAATATAGGGAATTTTATTCTTTGTGTGCACTGGATGGCCTACAATGTATACCAACTAGAGTTTTATATAGATGTATTTGGTATACTAGTGGTGCATATATCATATTTTAATCCCAAAAAATTATGTTTTGGGAGATACCTATATTGAAAACACCCATACATTGATAACCTACTTATGAAATTTTTCATATTAACATCACCAATACGGGTTGGTTGGTTATGCTACTTATCATTTAATCGGTTGGAACAGAACGAAAATGGTATTTCTCCCTTGTATGATGAGTAAGACATTAGGACCCATGATTTGGATAAATGTTTGGAATGTGTGGCTACACCTTGATATTTTATATCTATCTGGATAAGGTACCTAGGATGTAATTATCTATAAGGATGAATGGAATGTGATGTATTCATCAATCAGTCCAATCTATAAAATATGAACTGACAATAGAGGGGTTGAATACATGGGATTGACATGCTCTCTGACTCGTGGTTACTCAATTCCGTAGATATAGGAAAAATATAATAATTCATGTTTTCGTATGATGTTGACTGGTGGATACATGTATATAGATACATGTGTTCACTGGAGATCACATTATATCCCTTTATAGAATGAGTATGATTGAATCATTACTAGTGGTCGATACTTTCTTACATATATGGATTCAGAGATTTATATTTATTTTCAACACTATAAAGGCTTGTGGGGACACAATTTTTGGTTTACTGAATGGGGATTTAGTTTGAATCAGAGCTATATTAATTTTTTTTAGATTTAATCTAAAAAATTTCTTGTTTGGGAATGCACAAGTTCTTTCATATGATGTGATACAAAGTGAAGTAGATGATATACTTCCAAAAGTGTTTTGGAAAATATCCAAACATCTTTTTGGATTGATTTCAAAGGTTATTGTATATGATACAATATATGTTTAAATGGAACAAAGTATATTATGATTTAATGAATTTGGTAGATTGATCAGAATAAACCTCAAATCCTTATATACACATATTAGATTTATATAATAAATATTATACTACATGAAAATTTGGATTTTCATTCCAATGAAATTTATGATTGTAGATAAATGATAAATTGTTCTCATTTACTTATTCCCCACAAATTATATCTTTATTAAACCATTCCATGGTATGAATTTATAGGGATTAAATTTATACAATGCATGAAATAGACGTGGTATTTATTCTTGATAGGATAAAAAAGGGGAGTCCTTAGATGACTATATAAACAATTTTTATGTGTTGAAGGTAGGGAAATTACATGTTTCTTGGACGAACCTCATGGAACCCAAATTTATCTTTCTCTTATATTCTCTATGCATGATATGCGAGCACATAATAGAGAATGTTGAATATGACACTGGCGATGTGTGATTTTTCTTATCCCTTGGATACACTAGATAGGTGGGATTCTTTTTCCACTGAGTGATATTTATCAAACATATATAGAGATGAAGATTTATTATATGATCTTTGGTGAAGGGTATATAAGATTTTTGGTGTTATTAATTTTAGTTTTTACAAGCATTTTTTAAATTATCTTGGATGGAGATCCTAAGACAATGGTTTTTAATCACGTCTAGTTGATCTCATAAATTTTATTAGATTCTAAAAAAACCCTTCATGCATATATTTTTTTGGTGTTGATAAACATATATAATTATACTATTATGGGGTGACCTTATATATAATTTTATTTAGTTAGTTATGTTATGTATTTTTTTATACTCACCTAATGTTAGGAAACATATAATAAGGTTAGTGGATTCAGTTGTTGTCCTAATTATAGATACCTAAGGTGGTTAGTGGTCATTATAGTGATACCCTTGTGAAATGGGAGGTTTTACTAAATCCCAAGCCTTAGTAATGTAGAGATAACTCATTCCTCTATTTTTTTATTATAGTGATGATTCATTCACATTATCTAGTGAGTTAGTGACATATCATTCACTCATTACTATTATATTTCAGTGATTTGTTATTCAATATATTAATTATATTGGTGGTAATTTATATTGCCACGCTATGTGGGGAGTGATTCATAGTTTACCATAGTTATTAGGTTGGCATTGGATCATCCAAAAATTTAATATAATTTGTAATACACCATTCACCTCAATTTGATGTGTTATAGTGACATAAAATTCACCTCAATGGTATTATTGTGATACGTTATTTTCTATTATTATTATCCAAGTGATAAATTTCCCACCCTTATTATATATTGGAGATGCATCAGTCACCTGAGCATAAGTTATTGTTGTGATTCATTTTTCATGTAATTTATTGTATAAATGATATATTTTTAACCGTAGAAAAGTGTTCTTGTGATATATAATTTACGTTATAGACTATACTGGTGATACATTATTCACCATAGGTATAGATTGGTGATATATCATTCAACTTTCCTAGTGTATTGGTTTTGATTCATTCATCATAGGTAGGGAAATGTGAATTATCATTCACCCTTGTATAGTGGATTTGTGATAATATATTTTTCCTTGACTAATGCTATAGTGATGGATCATTTTCATTGAGTAATATTATGGTGGTATATCCTCACACATGGGTATTATGTTATTGATATGTAATTCACCTTAGGTATAGTCTAGGGAATCATTATTCAACATTCTACAGTGATATGGTTATATATCATTCAGCAAGGAATACAAATACAGAAATAACTCATTTTTTCCTATGTGGTTGGTCATTTGGTGGTGAATTGTTCACTTTATTTGTGAATTGATGGATTATTAAATAACCATAGTTATTATTATGTGTGATGATAGATCATTAAAAACAATATTATGATTAGACCATGGTGTTTTCATCACATTCTAAAGTTAGATGATGTAGGGATAGTCATTCATTAGGGTGGTCATCTAGTACACCATGATGTGATAGGGGTATTGTTATTAATGTTGTTTCAATATCATATCATTCATGCACCATTATTTTTCAATAATTATTTAATGAAATCATTGTTAGTGGCCTATTAGGAATATTTCCCACACCCTGGATATGCACTTTTGTTGGGGGTCTTGTAGATAATAAATGAATAGGATGTGTGGTTACATTGGGAGGTAGGATGGAGTGAGTCCTTATACAAATACATTATAGATTAATTCATTATTTATTATATTTTGGATCCTGTTTAGTATATGATCAAACCATCTTGTAATACAACTCCTGATGTATTCCATTTTTTACATTTTATTTGTTCATATTATGTTATACTATGTGATGTTTTTTATTATGGTTAGTTTATCACTACAATGAAAATATTTTTTCGATTGAATATGATGGTTTATCATTATTTTTCCAACAATTTATGCTTGTAGTATAGATGTTGTAGTCTCCCCATGGTATCCATAGACCCTCACTACTAGTCAGTATCCTCAAGTGGGGGTTGAATGCTTAAGGTCACATTACACTCCTTGTTCATAACATTCCAAGATAATCATATAATGGATGATATAATTTGGTTTCAAATAATTATTCTTTTATATTACTATTTGGGATAATATAGATATAGGTAATACCTATAAAATTATGGGGAGGTCATAATTAATATATATATATATATATGACACTTGTATGTGGAAATTTCTTATTATTGTTGTACAAGACTATAGCTGTTGAATTTTGAATGTTATGATTTAGTTATTACCAAGTAATTAAGTGTGTGAATAATGATTTTTCTTACTCTTGACCAAGGGTTGAAATTGGGGGTGCACTCATTTATCATATTCAATTTTTAGGATTCACAAGATATTCATATTCTTGTTTGTGACTAATATCTTGGTTATATGAAGGGATTGAAGTTTAATGTATAAATAATAAGTTATATATTTTATTACTATATACGTTATTGGTTGAACATTACTAGAATTAAATATGGTCACATATTTCTTGTAACTGATATTATATTTTGATTGATTATGCGGATTTTATGTGTATTGTATTCCAAGATTTAATTGTGGGTAGGTTAGGCTAGATTCATGCAAAAATTATAAGATACACTTATATCATAGGGAGTGGGTAAAGTAGGGATAAATTTGTCTTATTACTGATCATCATAAATATAGATATAATGAAATATTATTGAAATTTCCTGAGTCATGAGTTTGATATTATGTTTTTATGCAACTTTTATGATAACTAGTATATGTCATGAGGGTAAGAACATGAATTCCCCACTAGATATGCCACAACTTGATATTTAATTTTCATTATTATTTTATTTAATATGTTTATTTATTCATGTGTGGCCTTTTTATAGAGTTTTGGGGTTCTAATTCGGAATTTTGGAAGGGTTTTGGGTGTCACACGATTGTATTTCAATGTTAGGAAAACCATAAGGGTAGTCTGACCATAGTGTTGCAACACTTCTTAGAACATTAAATGTTTGGAAAAAGTTTCTCATAATTGTGTGGATGGGGTTTTCTTATCCAATGGAAACCTCATAGTTACATAATAATTTACCAAACCATACGGCCTAACAATGTATGAAACCTAGATTTATAAAAATGTGTTTGTCCTCTTTTTACCTTGACCAAATAAAAGTGTTTCACCTGTTATTGTATTCCCATTATATTGACTGATCCACCCAATCATGATAGGGTTATTTCCCTCCAACGTTTTGGGAATCTGAGCCTCTATTCCATTAATTTCCATGTGATTTCTCAAGTAAATATCCCACTTATTCCATTATTCATTTTTCCTTATCTTTCCATTTCTTTTCTCATTTGGGTTTTTTCTCTCTATAATCCCATACGGGATTCTAGGGATATATTTTGGGTTCCATGTGAGTTAATCAAAGAATTTTTTTCTATGTATTTATAGGATTGTCTTATATTTGGCTTGATAACTCACCATTAATGGTGAATAATTATGATATGATTATCATTGAGCCAATGTAGGTTTTTTTTGTATCTTTTGATTAGAATATTATATTATGAATCACATTTTTAAATATTTTATTTGTTAACTTATTCCAATATATGATAGACAAATGGATTTCATAATTATTTTGGAAGGGGATTTCGCATTCTATAAAGGGTGGTTTTAAATTGATTTGGATTATAAAATGAGTTTTAGATTTTGAGAGTTATAAAATGGTTTCAATAATGTGTTTAAAAGAAAATGATGTCTTGTAAGGGTACTTTTCCATGTTTTGGTTATGGGTTGAGATATGGTTTTTTCGTTTTATTGATGTTTTACAATAACAGGGGGATATGTTTTGAAAAGGCTTTAAAATTTTTTCTTAATAAATTGTATTTAAAGGAGTGTTTTGAATTGTTATTTCAAAACATTGAAAAATTTAATAAACACTCTAATCCTATTTCTATGGAGGCTTGTTTTTCACTTTAAAATAGTTTTCAAATAAAGTTTGTATGTGATACCCTTTTTTCCACCTATATATGTAACCCTAAGAGGGTATTGTTTATCATTTTCAAATGAATGAAATTTTGGTGATATTTCTTATGAATTAATTGGAGGTCATGAAATATTTTCATTTCAACATTTAAATTGATCGTGGGACTTTAGTATTAATAACTTATTATCATTTGACTTTCATGGGATCACTTGAAAATAATTGATTTGTTTAGATTTTTTATATACCTGATAGTTTAACACTATTAGACTAGTCATAGTTATGCGTTATAGAGAGTGGGGAGTTCCCTTGATTCTAGGATGGGTGAAGGACATTAAAGATTCTTGTGTTAGGATACAACATAATCTATTAGTTAGTATTATTGGATTGATCTAATAATTCTTTTTGCTTATAGTCCTAAATCATGTTTCTAATTATTATAATGTCTATTTTGTTGTTCAAATTTGAACTACTATCATGTGAAAGAAATTCCAAGAGATAAATCAAGCGTAGGTTATAGTAGATCGATTGCATGTTATAATAGATTGACCACATGACCAAGGGATTGATCTCCAAAGAAATTTTTTAAAACTCTTTGGTTGAAAATGAAGGAAAAGTGATCATGTTGATCAAACACATAAATTATTTCAACTAATTGAAAATTAAATATTTTATTTTGTAACAAGTCACTTGTACGCATTAAATGAGAACCCAAACAGAAAAAACTAAATAAATGGGTTAATATTTAGAGGAAATCACCACATCATTCAAGAAAAATTAAAGAAAAAATTTCAATTTACGTTATGTAAACCCTAATCAATGGGAAACCCTCTACTCTAAATCATCAATAATAATTAGCTCAAAAAAGTAGTCTTTTTGTATCAAGTCTTGATGTATCATTCTAGGATAATATTTCCTTCATCATTGTTGTAAATCAAAAATCACCTTTGGGAATTGATTTATGACATTTGTTTTATCATTGATGTCAACTCTATGTGATATTTCATACATTTTATTATCTTCCTCCACTATTTAATCTATTTCCATTACTTCTACCTCTATATTTTACATTGAGTGTACAAGAATATCCAAATCATATTTAGGTATGCTAACCCCATCCTTTCTATTAACACCTCCCTTTCCATATTTCATATAGGTCTTACCATTATAGGCTGAAACATTACTCTCACTTGAGGTGGATAGTTTTCAGGATTCCATTATTTTGTAAGATTTTTTTTGGAATACATAGCCCTATAATAATAATTCATTTTTCCAAATTTTACAAGGATATTTGTCATATATTTTAGATCCTTGGTCTTTTCTCATTGACATGAGTTTCATTAGTTTGGGTGGGTAGGAATTGTTTTTTATACTTCTGATTTTCTTGCAATTGTTAGTTCAATAGAGCCCTAGGTCAGTAATCCCTTATAATTTCATGAACCAATGAATAAGAGTTTTCAAGATATAACATCCACATAATAGTTGGAGTAGCTCGAACATGATCCCACTACCCCTTGGATATCATCCTTGGATCTAGAAGATCCCTCTGAGTGACACTGGTCTGCTTGAAATTAATATGTTATCCTAGCTTGGACTCCCTTCATTTTGGAAGGATTTATTTTCCATCTAGAATTTGGTGTTTATGAACATTATTCTTCATCATTACCCATAATTTAACCTTCTAGAAACACAAATCTATTTTTAATCATAACATCTATGTTATCATCCAACATATTACAAGAAATGGAGAGTTCCTAGGTCTATAACATTGTATAAAAAAATTTTGGACATGCTTGACCATAGAGGACTGAATTTGAGCTATATCCCTTTAATGGATAGATTCCATATTGAGTACTGACACCTTGGTCTTCAGTAAACTTATATTTATTCAGAGATATATAGTTTCTTGTTTCTATAAGAGTGTTTCCAGACACTAAGGGGGTGGTCCTCACCGATTGAGCCTAGAAAGACATAGCAGTAGGCCACCTCGAAAAAACCCACATTAACCATAATATGAAAATTTGATGGTGGATTATAGAAAACTTTATTACTCCTACTACCCATGATGTTATATACAAATCCATAACCTAAAAATCTATTCATTGGGTTTTTCGGACTGTTAACAATTTTCTTATCCTTCAAAGCATCTATAAACAATGATTATTTCATTAAAAACTCTTTTTGGAATACTTGTTGAAGTTGACCTAGTATTTTATAAAAACAATAATACTCATAGCATAATTCAAAATACACCCTCTAAAATTATTACTAATTCCTTAGATACATCAATCCATACTAATTAAAGTACGAATTTAATACATCAACCTCAATGAAAATAGAAGGATATATTAGATGAAACAGTTCCTTTGAACTACTATCAAAGATAAAGAATCTACCCACCATATTACATATCATTAGAAATATAACATGGTTTTGAAAAAAATGGGAAATATATGGAAACTATCATAGATCATTGTAAAATGGTGGGGTCATTATTGATAAGAAATATATATCTCATATGAAATAAAGAAAAGAAAATCCCAATAATAATCCTCTTACCATAGGACCAACAAAAAAGTTTTCATATCATTAAAAAATGAACAAGAAAATTTTTAGGATAAAGTAATCCATTTACAGTGTGCTCTATAAAATCTCAATTCTCATTCATGAATTTTTATATAGTTTTGATTGATTTATTTCCACGACCAAGCACGTAAGAAAGAAATTAATGTTGATATTTGATGCCATAGTGAATTGATGAAGGAAAAATGGAATCATTCGAGACCCAAAATGGAGAGGAGGAACTTTTTTGTAGAGGGAGGTATAGTGAAAGTAATGAATGGTAGATGGATCTATGGAAGTGAGAAAGGGTGACTAACCTTCCTACTAAGAAGAAATAGGTCCCCCTTACCCTTGTGAGGGGGGAGGTATGACCATCATCACCACCAAGGGAATCACCATTGAGGGAACCCCAAAGGCTTTGTTCTATCACATTCCATACCAAAAATATAATTATTTCAAATTTTCATGATGAAATTTTATTATGTTTTGGATTAGTTATAAGTTACTACTAAAGAAATATTAGGTAGACTATCAATCATTTAATGATAGACACTCGATAACACCAGTCATACAAGCTAATGTTCTATATAGAGTTGAAATTTTTTATATGAAGGATTAACTACAAGAATAAAATCATCAACCACATAAATAAATTCCAATCAACAATGTCTATCAACCTACCAAAACTGAAAATTAACTTATGTATTGGATCGACCACACATTGTTCCAATCGAACACACATAGACTACCCAAACAATAAATCTATCATATGATTAATTTTCTCACTAATCAAGCAGTACTAAATCAAATAAACTTTTTAATATAAGGACCTAACATGTATGTTTATAATTTAAATACCATAGATAACTACCACAAATCAAAAGAGTTTTCCAGAATTGACTATTTGTGTTGACCTAACATGCCCTAATCTAATGAATTTATATTGGAAGTTAATAAATATGTTAGATCAATGACGATTATTAGTCTAATGAAATATTAGTAATAATTTTACAATAGGTATATATAGTATATTATTCTATAAATAAGAAGAATCATCTCACATAAAAAGGACACACAAACTTCTGGCTAATTTTATTACATTTTTCGTTAATCCATAACACTATATTTATCTATAATTTATTTCAAAATTAGATAGAAAACATGAATAAATATGAAGTATTCTCTCAATAGTATTGTATGAACATACCAGGATAAAATATCCTTACTAATCAACCAAACATGATCAGTGGGGTGCTACATGAAATTTCTCATTATGTTTTTCTCTCTCTATTTATTTTTACTTCTGTGTTATTCTTGCTATTTATATTTGTCTAGAAAAACCACCTATAATACCAAGAAGAGCATGGTGATACTATTTATTTTCTTCTTTATATTTATTCTCCCATGAATAATTGTTAATGAGGCTTGGCGATAATCTTAGACCTTTGCGAATAGTTTCCTACTTGTAACCAAATTTATGTTATAGATAAGTACACCTAATCCAGGTTATGGTTCAACTTATTAATATTAGTAAAAATTAATGGTTTTATATTAAAGTCAACTAGATGGGACTATGTTTTATCCTATAACTAAAACATTTGTTTTTAGCTTCTACTATTTGTTATATTCATCACTTATATTGTAATGTTTTTCACAAAGTGTTATCCAACATTGTTTAAAAACAAAATTATTATTTTCAGAAATTATCAATGATATATGTATATATTATTTATTTGAGTATAATAATTTTGAAGTCAATATAATTTAGTTTTTTCATTAGGTATTTATCATTAACATTGATCAAATTTTTTATACCCAAAATTATTTATTTCTAATATATCTGTTTACTAGATGGTTTTCAAATTGAGGGGATTTTAATTATTTATAAAATAGTAATTTTTATTGTAAACTCAACATACCACCACCCACCACTCTTGATAGTTAAACTGGGACCAAATTTTGGTATCAGATATTATTATTTTAGGCTTTCTGTCTTTACCTATTAACTATCCTGATTTCTTTTTTCCTCGATCAATTCATGTAGGAATGATCTTAATTCATGTTTCTTTATTATTCAGCCTTTTTGGTTTCTTCTATAATTGAGAGATCTGATACTAATTGGAAACATTTATTTATTGATAAAAATTATGATTAGTGGATAATTAAAATGAAAATCTATCTTGAACACATGGTCTTTGATATTTGGGGAACTAAATAGGATATATAGTAAAACCCCAAAAAACCTAAAATGAGTGGAGTGGTTCTACTAATAAAATGTATAATTATAATTTTTAATCATTGAATGCATTATTTGGGCCCTTAAGGGAAGTTTAATATAGTCATATATATACAGGTGATACTTCTTATCATATCTAGTATACTCAATCTGTGTCTGATGAAGGCACATCAAATATTAAAGAAACATGTCTTATCAAAAATTTAAAAAAAATTAAAAATGAAACAAAATGTATCTATTTTTGAAATGTATTTTAGATTAAATGAGATCATAGACATAATGATTTCACTTGGATATAAAATTTACTACCAAAAGTATGTGCTACAATTTCTCCAAATTCTTCCTAAAATATATTGAAGTATAATAGTCTCCTATATAGAATCATGTGAAAATAGAAAGAAACAAGTAAAGGAACAAATTTGAAAAGTAATTATGTTTGAAGAAAAACATAAAAAATATAATGTGGATATTAAACCAAATAATAAATTTTTATCATTCAATATATATAAGTTAAAATCAACGTATTCAGGTATAAATATTAATACGCAATTGAATATGACTATGAAAAGGAAGAATATATGGATCACTTGGATAGAATATTTATGAAATTTTATAAGAATAAAAAAAAAATTAAATATCAAACTAAAAATAAAAATATGATAAGAAAGATAATTTAACGAGAGAAAACACATTCGGAGAATTTTCTTTCTATGTATTTAAAATAAAATGTCACATCAAAGTTAACTTCTCTAATATAATGTACAAAAATAGGTTTGATGATAAATAAAAATGGAAAAAGAAAGATATGAAGGAAACATTAACTTATTTAGAGTACTTCTATTGTGATTCAAATTTTTCTAGGCATCATTCAAGTGAACAACTAATATGTGTTTCATGGCCACTTCATTTGAAATACACACTAATTTTACCACTACCAATGAATTTGATTTAGTTAATTCTAAAATGTAAAATTAATAATCAAAGGATTATTACACTATTAATGAGGAAACATTGAATGGACACTAATATAAATATAAAAATATGAAGAAGTTTCATGAACTATGTGTTTCTAATAAAATAGATCATTTGTTGAAAAAGAAATAAAGAAAACCATTGAATGAGAAAATAAATTTTAAATTGGAATTTGAAAAACATAAAGTAGATACATAGGAATATACTAATGGAACTGATACATTTAATATAATTTTAGGTTATAAAATATAAAATCAATTTGTAATTGTCATATGGTATCGGTTTTGAAAAAATTGAATTTATAAAAAAATTATTTTTTCCATGTTCTAAAAATAGGACATCAATTTTCCTGACGAAAGTAACTTCTAGATATAGAAAAATATATTTTCCATTTTAACCTAAGAATATTATTTTAATAAAATCATTTAATTCTTCTATTATTAATCCTATAAAACAAATGGGGATACCAAAATCATTATCTCTGACTTTTCTTGACCTAAAAACGTATTGGTAAAAAAACAATTTTGTATAGAATTTTATATAAGTAAATTATTAATAGAACACTAGTAAAATATTTATGGCATTTAGAAGTTTATTTTAATAAATATTATTCAAGAAAACTCAAGTTTCAAAAAATTTGTAAAATTTGATCATGGAGAAGTCAATTTGGGTGACGGTGCAGCAAGAAAAAATAATTTTTCATCAAAAAATCTATAACCCTAAAATTGTTCTAATTTATAAATTTTTATATATTGTTAGTTTAAAGTATGATTTATATACTATATATATTTTCAAATAATGGTTTTCATGAGTATGTTTGAGAATAATTCTTGTAAGATTTATAAGTTTCAACTTGATTTAGTTTTCACTTCATTGAGATATGACAATGTTTATGAAGTATATTGAAATTATTTAGTTTCTAAAAAAATATTTCTTAAGTATTTTCTATAGAGAATATATATTATGTTATAAAAGACTCATTAAATTAAATATAAACTCTCATATGAATCTAGTTTGAAAATTTTTAGTCAAGGGAATACCCAAACTAGAATTCCCAAAAGACAAAATGTTTAGTCCTGGTCAAAATAGAAAGAAATAAAAACAATTATCCAAACCAAAGAGAGATAATTATACCTCTTAAACCCTAGAACTATTTTATAGGGACTTATCTAAACCTTATAGAGTTTCTATTCTTAGTATAAATCAATATGATTATATCACTGTTGATGAATTTTCAAGATTCACAATGGTGTTTTTCTTAGCTAACCAAAGTGGATCCTATTCCATTTTAAAAAAAGAAGAAATATATATATAGAGAACCATAGTAAACATACCATTAAAATAATGATATTTGATCATGGTGATGAATTTAAGAATAAATAATTTGAGACTATATGTTCAAAAGTAGTTATATAAACAATTCATTTGCACCTTGAATACCAAAATAATGGCATTATATAAAAGAGAATTAGAAATATCTAATAAATTTCATGGACCATACATAATTAATACGAATTAAATATTTAGTTTTAGGTAAAATCTATGAAAATAGTTTTTTATGTAATTCATAGTGTTCCTATAAGACATATTTTAATTAACAATCCTTAATTTTAGAATTTTAAAAACAAAACGATAAATTATTTTAAATTTTATAGATGTAAAGTATATATTCATAATAAAAAAGGGAATCTAGAAAATAATTCCCATAAATTTGATGAATGAATTTTCCTAGTTTATTCAATATTCAACAAATATTATTGAGTCTTTAGAAAAAACCATGATTATGAAATAATATATTTGTGTCACATTTGATTATTCAAATCCCTATGAACCTAAGGATTCATTAGAAAACCTTAAGGGTGATATTTCATATTTCAATAACATTATTACCTATAATACCTATCACTAGGATATTTATTAAAATAAAAACCTCCCATGAGAATGCAAATAGACCATACATTCCTTAAGTATAACTTGAAAAAAATAGGCACGTTGATTCCCATAACTATTAGGAACAACATGAAAAATCATTTAGATGATGTTTTAAGTGATCTTGATAAACTTGCTCAAACATGATCATCTCTTAGAAACATGGCTATACATCTAGTCTATATGTTTTATCTATAACCTAAGAGTATTATTGAATCAATTGGTGGTGTACACAAGGTAATGGATATGAAAGTATGACTAAAACAATTTCATGAAGATGAAGTATGTGAATTATTTTAAAGACCCAAAGACTACCCAAACAATATCACCTATTGGGTTTTTAGAAAGAATGTTGATGAATCATGCACTATAGATAGAAACAATTTAAGATTAGTTATAAAATATTATAATTAAGATAAAGGAATTTATTATAAATATTCATGTGAACTGGTTTCTATAATCAGTTCTATTAAATACATAGAGAATATTAACCTCATCATAATTTAAAACTATATCAAATAGATGTTAATAGTTCATTAAATAAGGGTTCTATTATTGAGTATTTTTTGTTGGACAAGCCAAATATTTCCAAATATCCATTTTCTATATCATGTTTTTAATCATTAAAAATATATCTATGTTTTAAAAAATAATTTTATATATTGGCGTGATAGGCTCAACACTTTCGTAATTTAAAATGGTTTTTCAAAAGGTATATCTAATGATACCCAATTTATAAAAAATAATTTCACAATATTTTTTGGATATAAAAATATATGTTGTAGATATCATATTTCCTTTATTTAGAAGATATTTTTTATTAAATTTTCTAAAATTATGAAAAATTGACTTGAAATGGGTTTAATGGGTGAGTTAATTTTCATTCAATGTTTTCATATTCTTCAATATAAAAAATGAATTATTTTAAATCATGGTAAATAAAATTGATGTATTTTTAAAAATTATGTTTTTTATAGTTCTAAAAGTTTTGATACTCTTATGAGTACTACCTTTAAATTATATTTTGATGGAACTGAGAAACCACCTGACAGAAATGTTTATAGTGGTATGATTTTGAGTTTAATATACTTGATTTCAATTCAACTTGATATTGTGTTTAGTGTGTGTATGTGTGCTCATTTCCATGAAAACCATATAGAATCTCATTTAAATGTATCTAGAATTTTTAAATACCTCATGAATGAAATTAATTTTTCTTTTTTAACTCTAGAGGATGTGAATTTCAATAATTTTTTATTCTTATGTGTATTTTTGTGGTTAAAAGTTAGATAGAAAAAACATCACTAGAACTTGTTACTTTTAGGCATGTATCAATTATTATGATGTAGTAAAATGAGGAATTTGGTTTCATTGTCTACTGTTGAAGCTGAGTATATAGTTGTAGGATGTTTTTTCCCTGGATTATATGAATGTAAAATAATATACTAGACTATGGATATAAACTCTTATGTATACCTATTAATATTTTCAATAAAAGTGCAGTTAATATTTCTAATAATCGTATTTTAGATAATATAATAAAAAATATTAATATAAGAAATCAATTTTTTAAAGGTCATTTTTAAAAAGGTTATATCACTCTATAATTTCTAATAACATAACAAAAAAATTGGTGTTATTTCAAAAACTACATTTAATATAGAGAGATTTTGTTATATTTTATATAAATGAGGAATTATAAAATACTCATGAAAGATATTTTATCTCTAAGATTATTCGGGATGTAATTTAGTCATAATAGTCACCAGTGGTCATAGGACATAAATTATCATGAGGATTGGTCAGGATTTAAGTCAAGTTACAATGATTTTCTAATCATCCAGAATTTAGACTTGTGGCAATTCAACCTATTCTGAATCTCTTAAGTAACATTACAACAATCCATACAGTTAGTCTAGTTACTGTAAATAACTTTTCTAAAATTTTAAAATCCATAAAGTGTTATTTGAGTTCATTTCACATAAGTTATTTTTGTCTTATATTGTACTCCCTAAATTATATAAAGAAAATTAGTTTAAACAGATATTAATTTCTTTATAAATCCCTTTAGAATATTGTCTTTCTCCGTTATCTACCACTAATTTTCATAACTCGTGTATCTTACCTCTCAAATACCTATGAAGATTGTGAATATGAAAAGAGAATTGGATTTCACTTCTCATGATTCACATCCTAATATAAATAAAGGGAAATAAAGTTTGAATTTTTAAGAACCCAGATCTTCTTTTCACGTATGGATCATGATTTTGGGTTTCTTTTTAGGAAAAAGGAATAATCAAGAAACTTCTAAGTACACATCATGTACTTATGATTACATGTCGTGAACTAGGGTGCCATGTATTGTCATATACTGGTCGTTTAATGGCCGAATTCATGGTTGTGTGATGACATGGTAGACCACTTAAGCTAGGTGATGGTTAAGTCCACTATATGGTGTGTAAATTTAATGAACATGTTTTTTAAATTTCTTTTTATTTGTTTAATTAAAGTGGGGTTGCATCTCATCTTTGTAAATATCTTCTTCTCCTTGCGGTTCTTACAAGATCATGATAGAAGGGCCAACGAACTCCAAACCCCATCCAATTCTCCGTTTGAGCTCTGATTGAGATGTCGTCGAGTGTGTTGGAATACCACCAGTGAGTTCTCAAAACCCCTAGAGAATTTCTTCCTGATTCCTCCTCTCTTGTGAGGTATTCAAGGTTGGTTATTTTTTACATTTTTGTAGATCTACACTGATCTAGGCTGATTCAAGGTCCAACATTTGAGTATATCGATCGTGAGACATCGAGGTAGATGTTTTGTGCCTTTATTTGTTTTTTTTTTCTGGATTATATATGCTAAATGTTCTGTATACCCAAGATTTGGGTATTTATTGAGTTTTTAATTTTACTAGGTTATTACCTACTATGATTTGATAGATTATTAAGGTGTGGTTTCTTAGGCATAAGGTTAGACTTCTTGTTTACAGGACACCCCATGGGTTTGTTTCCCTTATTAGACTATTTAAATTCATTTGGTCAAGAATTCTTATTAGGAATGCCTTGTTTTCCATGCCTTGGTTGAATAGGATGGAGTTTATTGACTATATGAAATTTATGTGGTATGCTTGGTGAATATTTAGCCATGTAGTAGTTATAGATTACATGTTCTACCTATGCGCACTATTTTTCCAATGGGCTGTGAGAGCCTTAGACCTAAAAAACTTTGGGAGTTTCCAAATTATTTACACAAGACTGTGAGATCCTTGTTGTATATTTTGACCCAGGGATATTGGTTGTGAGAGCTACCTAAGAGGTTGTTTATAATTTATTGATGCTGTATTGACCCAGGTGTAATGAATGTGAAAGCTACCTAGGAGGTCGTTTGTAATATATCGATGTCATGCTGACCTAGGTGTATTTACCATGAGATCTAACATTGTGTTAATTTTTAAATGATTTTATACTATGTTAAAACAAAGGGGTTAGACCATGAGTGATTTCCCAGAGGGGTGGATATTAATGATTGAATGATTATGACCAGTCTGCAAAGCCAAAGCCTGACCTTGGACTCGATTTTACGTGCTTGTTTATATGGTATTCTAAGGCATCTTGTTTGTTACTATTACATATAGAGATATCAAGATTTGGCTATAATTATGATATTTCATGATTTAGGGATGAAATGAAAGTAAATGAATGTAATTGAAAACTGTAGGACTGTTTACTTTAGGGTACTTCCTAGTTTATTGCTTCATTTCTGCATATTAGCTGCTATATATATTTACTAACAGTTAGCACATATTTTTGTAGGTTTCCCACAATGATTCATCTCACACCCTGTTTGGTTCATGTTTTGGACTCAAACTGATTATATGGTTTCAAGTATAGATAAAGGAAATTGATCTTCTTCATCAGGTACTTGATTACTGTTGGATTTGGAGAGCAAGGGACCAAGATGAGGCTTCAAATGCTATTAGAGTTTTCATACTTTTCATTACATTTGTTTATGAATTATATTTCTAGTATTATGACTTGTTTGGATATTTTCCTATACACATGTGACATGCATCATTTTTATATATTCTCCAGTAGTTTTATTACTATCAGTATTCTGTGGTTTACTTCTGTTTTATGGTATTACTACTTCCACTATTTTTCGATATTTGTTTTATAATGTGTATACTCTTCTAATGAGGACATAGTTTCCCCATTATCACTCTTTGGACCTCGTTTCTAGTCAGAAGCCTCTGGCATCTGGGGAAATTCGATTGAAGTTATGTGACCAACCGGGTTTGGGGAACCTTTGGGCATCACCCAGATCCGAGATGTTACAAAGTGGTATCATAAGATTTTCATTCTTACTTTTCCATACTATTTGGAGCCAATAGACTGGTATAAGAATGAATAGGTAGTTAGTAATAAGTTGTGCTTGGGAGTAGCTAACTCGTGTATAGGGAAAAGCCAAGTTACCACGAATATTGAAATTTTTTTGGTTTTGCAATTGTTATAGTTGATTTGATGTCACCTTAGGTGATTCACTTGTTTTGTGTTGTCATGATCGATATCATTTTGGTTCTATTTCTGTCACAACCCAATGAGATGAGGTTATTCCATATCATGCATCATATAAGCTTTTTTTTAGAAATCACATGCCATGCATTCTTGTCATTCTATTTAGAGAGAATCACTGATTACATTCTATTGTGATAGATATTGTGATAGATATGCATGCTACTATGATAGATGTCGTGATAGAAAACCTACTATTTTGATGGAGTATTGGTATATGTAATGATTTTTTTGGATAGACGCCATGATTTGGCCCTGAGGTGTTATATTCCCTCTTGGGTCAGAATTTAGGGAACATGTTAAACATTAATTTATTTTTTCAAGTTATGATATGAATAATGATTTTGAAAATTGATTCAGGGGGAGTATGGGATCTCATGGGTCAAGAATGTATCATGCTACTGGCAAATGATTTAATGTTTTTAAGGGTTTCAAAGATTTTTTTTAGGATTAATGTTGGGAAACCTAGACAACATAGCACGTGGTGTTATGAACACATTCCATGTGTTTGTATGTTCTAGAAGAATTTACTTTTCCTACGTACACACCGTTTACCGAATATACACGCCATGTTTTTGTTGACCATGTGAATAACTATGTGATTAGAGACATGGGAATGAGAAATTTATGGTAGAACACACCATGTATTAATAGTACACATCATGTTGTGGAGGATCATGTATCGGATTGTGTGACTAATGACATGGGCGGATGAAACATCGATTGTACACACCAAGTCTATATTACACATGACGTGCAGTGATCTAATGTTTATCCGTCCATGTGACTAATGACACGGGTGGATGAAACATAGGTTGTGCACTTCGTGCCTAGATTATACATGTTTTGTACTGATCGACCATGTATTAGGACATGTGGCTAACAACAAGGGTGGATAGAACTTTTAGTACATTCCATGTATAGGGTAAACACGTTGTGTAGTGTTACACCAGGAGAGAACCATGTAGTTCGAGCCATGTAGAAAAATTTGGGTAGGAGGGAATATTCAAGTACACGCCATGTCTGAGGAGTATCATTCCATGTGTATGGGGTGTTACACAACCAGGTTGGAAGAGGTACACACCCATGTTTAAAGCTTATTGGAACACGCCGTGTGGTAGTTATGCATGTCGTTTAACCCTATTTTATAAAACATAAATGTTTTCCTTATCATGTTCCATTATTTAAATTCTATGTTTTTGTCTATGATAATTTGAACTGAGGTGTGCATTTGACCTTCCAGATTCATGCCACCAAGATGTCCTCTGGTTGTACAATAGGTGTAGGGTGATGATCAGACACTAGAAATGGTAGATCAAGGACTATCAGTATATCCTCTTGCATTTCCCATCTTGGAACCAGCTATTATACTGAATGTAGGTACTTATTAATAGTTCTGTGAAGTCTTTATAAGGATAATGCGAAATTTTCCGGGAGCACCACATCCTTCCTCGATAATGGAATAGTTGATGAGGGTGTACCAGTATCAGCAACCTCCCACTTTTTCCAGGGATGGAGGACCACAAGCTACAGATTCATGGTTGAAGGTCATGCTTTCTATCTTCGAGCATCTAGAGATTCCTCTTGAGGAAGGGTTTAGATCGAGAGGTGCATTCTATATGATTCTTCCAATATATGGTGAGATGTTATCTCATAGGTGGGACATCATTAGGATATGACTTGGGAAGATTTTTATAATACCTTCTATGATTACTTCTACCCTGATACGTTAAGGTCAAATCAAGCCCGGGGCTTCATGCATTTGTATTAGGGCACTCTTTCAGTGATGAATTATTTTTCTCATTTTATAGAGCTTAAGTGCTTCGCACCTGTTTTGGAAGGTGATGAGTTATATTTTCCTAGGAGATATGAGGATGGTCTCAGGTATGACATCTAATCACAGGTGAATGTTTTTCGGATGACTTTATGGACTGTTATTGTAAATCCAGCACTAATTACTAAGCGCAATCTGAGGTATTGGGAGCTACGAGCCATGGTGGTTTAGCATCCAGGACTGGAACTCCTTTTTAATAGTAGGAAACAATGTAGGTAGATTTAATGTGGTGTTTCTAGTATAATGGATGTATCTTTAGATAGCTAGGTGAGGTGCTACCATTGCAACAAGAGTGGTCACACAAGACCTCAGTGCCCAAGAGACCCAATTGAGTGTCGATCTTGCGGTAAGATAGGGCATCTTCTGTATTTTTTTCTAGATTTTGTCACCAGCAGTTGGTGGGAGAGGATCTACTACGACACCACATTTATGAGAAGGACCATTAGTTTTCTCCTCAGATAAGTAATTAAAATTCTTCAAACCATAGAGGTCAAGGAGGTGGTCGTGGTCGTAGTCACCAAGCAATAAGTGTTCAGCGACAGCATGGTGGATGAGCTCAAGGTAGTCAGGTAGGGATGCAAGGTTGTGGTACTGGTCAGACTTTTGGAATGGAATAGACCCGACAAGAGTAGGGTCCCAGACCCTCGACAGTTATATGTACGATTCTAGTTTCATCAGTTTTAGCTTCTTCTTTTTTTGATACATTGGCTTCCCATTATTTTATATCTTTTGTCTTTATGGAGAGACTTGGTCTCTACATCATTACTTCTGATGATGTTATGATACTAGACACTCCATTATGGATTATGGAGGCTATTGTATATTAGTTCAAGGAGTTCCCTCTTGAGGTTGGTGGGTGTCACTTCTTGTGGGACCTTTATGTCTTAGAAATTACATGATTTGATTTCATTCTCAGAATAGACCGATTGGTCCCCTTATAGGCCTTCATTGAATTCTATAAATGTAGGGTGAGTTTCATGTCACTAGAGGGAGAGTATTTTCTAGACAAGGGTGAATGGGGTGTCCAGGTGAGAAGATCTAGGCCCGATCATCATGGGTTATGAGGAATTACATCCCATATTTCTAGTGTATATTTGGATGACTAGGGGAATTCATAGATGGAATTTATTCCATTCATGGATCATTTCATATATCTATTTCCTTATGACATTTCTGGTTTACCTCTAGAGAGAGAGGTATATTTCTTTATTTAGATTGTACTAGGAGTGGCACTGGTGTCCATTCCTCATTATAGTATGGCTACACCAGAGTTACTGGAGCTAAATAAGTAGTTATAGGAGTTGTCAGAAATGGGTTTCATCTAACCCAGTACTTCTCTATGGGGTTCACCTATCCTTTTTGTGAAGAAGGAAGATGGTACCCTCAGAATTTTTGTGTATTATTAGAAGATGAACCAGTTGACAGTCATGAACTGATATCACTTTTCCAGGATTTATGATCTATTTGACCATCTTTGAAGATCCCCGGTGTTCTCTAAGATTAATGTGAGATCTGGTTATCATCAATTGTGCATTAGACAAACAGATATACCTCTTACAGCCTTTTGGAGTGGGTATGGTGTATATGAGTATTTGGTTATGCATTTCGGTCTCAAAAACATACTGGTAGTTTTCAAGGCACTGATGAACTAAGTGTTATATCCATACTTGGATTCTTTTGTGGTAGTCTTCATGGAAGATAACTTAGTATAATCTCACACATGACATGACCATGTCACTGATCATGAGAACTTTTTTAGCACACTGAGAGATCATAGTTATATGATAAGCTCTGAAAGTGCAACTTTTGGAAGGATCATATTCACTTATTAGGTCATTTTATCTCAGATATAGGAGTATCAGTAGAACCATAGATAGTGAGAGTAGTAGTTTCCTAGGAGAATCCAATGAACATATTTGAGTTAAAGACTTTTCTGGGTTTGGATGGTTACTATATGCACATTATTTAGGACTTTTTACACTTAGAAGAGCCCCTAATAGGCCTAGCTAAGAAGGGTGAAAAATAATTGTGGAAAGATTCCTACAACTCAGTCTTTCAAGATCTGAAAGGGAGACTGACTTTAGCACTGATAATGATTTTTCCAAAGCTGAGAAAAAGTTACATTGTTTACTATAAGCATCAAGTATCAGGCTGGGAGGAGTGCTTAGGCAGGGGGGAGAGTAATTACGTACGATTATCGTCAGTTGAGGCCACATGAGTGGAGTTACCCAATGAATAGTCTTGAATTAGCTATATTTTTTCTTTCTTTGTGATTTTGGATAAATTATCTTTTGGGAGAGAATTTTGTAGTGTAAACTGACCACAAAATCCTCAACTATAGCTTTACTCAATGAGATATTAATTTGAGATAGTGAAATTGGGTTGAGTACCTTTTGTATTTGGACTTAGAGATTTCCTACATACCTGGAAAAGGAAACAATGTGGATGATGTGTGGAGAAGGAATAATTTGATACAGGTGGTTTAGGAGATCATCACTAAGTGTATGCTTATGGATCTTTTCTATGAGATGCATTTGGAGGTGTACGATAAATAGGGGTAGTTGTTTCTTTCATCTATAGTTGTAACCTATACTCTATGGGATCGAGCCTGAATGAATTAGATATTAGATTATGAGGATCTAGTCATGTGGAAGAGTGTGTTAGGAAAGGACCTTACTCCTGGGTGGACCACAGGTGAGGATGAGGTTTTTTTTCATTGGTGTGTATGGGTGTCAGCAGACATACATGAGGACCTGTTGCGAGATTATCATGCCTCGTTATAGGTACTTCATCCAACTGTCACTAAGATGTATAGAAATCTACCTAATTATTATTGGTGGTCAGGAATGAATAGGGATCTAAATGGTTTTCTTATGAGATGTTCTACTTGTCAGTTGGTGAAAGTGGACAATCAGTGACCGGCAGAGATTTTACAGTAGTTACCCATTCATGAGTGAAAGTGTAATGATGCCACGATGAATTTTTTTATGGGTTTACCAAGGTATCCCAGAGGAAATTATTTTTTATGGGTTATCGTTGATAGACTCACGAAGGTTTCACATTTATTTTTAATCAAGGAAACCATCAGTGTTGATGGGATTGAAACATTGCACATCCAAGAGATTGTACATTTTCACAGGGTTTCACCCACTTTGGTTTCAGATAGGGACACGTGGTTTATTTCCCACGTCTTTAATAGACTAAAGAGGGCTCTGGGTACATAGGTACATCTGAGTAAATCTTAACATCCCAAGACAGATGGCCAGTCCAGGCATATGATTTAGGTTTTTTAGGACATGCTTCGATCATGAATCCTATATTTCAGGGGCTCTTGGTAGATACACATACCCCAAGTGGAGTCTAACTACAATAACAGTATTTAGGAAACAATTGATATGGATCCTTATAAGGCTTTGTGAAGTAGGACATGTCGATCACTACTACATTGGTTGGAGGTAGGAGAGGCAGCTATGCTGGGACCTTGTCTTGTCCACCAGACTACTAAGTTGGTAGAGTTCATTCAAAAGAGAATGGATACTACACAATCTTTCCAAAAATATTACGCTAATCGTTAGAGATGACATCTGGAGTTCAAGGTCGGAGGTCAGGTTTTCCTATGTGCCACACCAAGGTTGGGACCCAGGAGGATTAAGAGATAGGGAAAAATTTCACCGAGATACATCAGGTCATTTGAGGTTTTGGAGAGAGTCAGTCCAGTTACCTATCGGTTGCAGTTACCATAGAAGTATTGGCCTTTGCACAATTTCATTCATGTTTCTCAACTACGATGCTACTTTTCAGAAATGTCTATTTTTTCCACCCTAGGAGGTTGATTTTAGAGGTGGATGCATCCTTCTAGGAGCACCCTATTCATATTGTGGATCGCACCACAAAGGGTCTCCATGGTTGTTAAGTTCCTATGGTATGGGTGTTATGGCGACACAGGCGATTAAAAGACGATACTTCGGAGAGGGAGGTCGATGTACGATCACAATGTCTGGATTTATTCACATAGTCTTTTTCACCAACCTTACAAGGGAAATTCAGGGACAAATTTCTCTAAGGGGGAGTTCTTAATAACTCAAAACTTATTTTCAGGTATGAATCTTGATTTCAGGTTGTTTTGTCAGGAAAAATTAATAATTTGGATTCTTCTAAGTACATGTCGTGTACTTCTGAATACATGCCGTGTATCAGGTTGCAATGTACTATGGTGTACTGGCCATGAAATGGCCGAGTACATGGTCGTGTGATGACCTGGATGACTGCTTATGTAAGGGGATGGTAAAGGCCACTACATGGCATGTAAATTTAATAAACACTCCATATAATTTTAAGTTTTTTGTTAAATCGGTGTGGGGTTGTGTCTTATCTTTGAAAACATCTTCTTATCCCCATGGTTCATAGTGGAGTTCGATGGAAGGGCTGACGAACTCAAAATCCCTCCCTATTTTCTATTTGAGCTCCAATTGAGATGTTGTTGGGTGTGTTGACATCCCACTGATGAGTTCTCAAAATTCCTATAACTTTTCTTCCTAATCCCTCCTCTCTTGTGAGTTATTCAAGGTTAGTAATTTTTTACCTTTTTGTAGATATATACCAATATATTCTGATTCCAGGGCTGGTGTTCATGTATATCGATCGTGACACATCTAGGTAGGTTGTTTTTTACTTTCGTTGTTAATTTTTTGGATTATATATTCTAAAATTGCCACATACCCATGATTGGGGTACTTCTTGATTTTTAATTTAACCCGGTTATTTCCTGATATGGTTTGATTGATTTTTAAGAGGTGGTTACTTCGGCGTAAGGTTAAACACCTTGTTTATGGGATGAACCATGGGTGTGTTTTCGTTATTTGACTGTTTATGATAATTTGGTCTAGAATCCAAGTTAGGCATACCATTTTTCCATGCATTGGTTAAATAGGATGGAGTTGACTAACTATGTGAAATGCATGTGGTTTTCTTTATGAATGTTTATCCATGTAGTAGTTATTAATTACATGTGTTGCTTTCAAAGGATTTGTGAGTTGTTCTTCTAATGGACTGTCAGAGCCTTGGACTAGGAAAACTGTGGGGGTTTCCATAATTTTTACATAGGAATGAGGGATCCTTGGTGTATATGTTGACCTGACGGTGTTGACTGTTAGAGCTACCCAGGAGGTCATTTATAGTTTATTGATGATATGTTGACCCAGGGGTATAGACCGTGTGTGAGCTACCCATGAGGTCATTTATAATTTATTGATTCCATATTGACCTAGGGGTATTAAATGTGAGATCTTCCCAAGTGTACATTTGTACATGATATGATGCAATGTTAAACCAAAGGGGTTAGACCATGAATACTTTCCTAGAGGGTTGGCTATGAATTATTTAATGATTGTGACCAGTCTCCCAAGCCTAAGAACAACCTTGGACTCAGTTTTACATTATTATTTACATGGTCTTCTGAGAAATCAGTTTTTTTACTGTTACATAAGTGTATATAGAGCTTAGGATAGAATCAAGATATTTCATGATTCATGATGAAATAAAAGTAAATGAATGTAATTGAAAATTATAGGACTATTTACATTTGAGTACTTCCTAGTTTATTGTTTAATTTCTGTATATTACCTACTATATATATTCACTTATAGTTAGGAATAGATATTTTTGTGATTGCCTATTGGGATTTGTCTCACAACCTATTTGGGTCATGTTTTGGACCCAAATAGATTATATGGTTGCAGGAATAGATAAGGGCTAGTTCCCTTCTATATTAGGTACTTGATTTCTGTTGGAAATGGAGAGCATGGGACCAAGTTGAGGCTTGTGATGTTGTTGTATTTTATATACTTTTTAGTAATTTGGTTTTGGTATTGTATATCGACCATTGTTACTTGTTTTTCTACTTTCCTAGACACATGTGACATGCATAATTTATATATATTCTCTAGTTTTATATTTCTATCATTCATTAATTGTTTTCATCTATTATATGGTATTATTGTTTCCGTTATGGTTCACTATTTTTTTCCTCTACGTATACTCTGCCAATGAGGTAATATTTTCCCCATTATCACACTTTGGATATTACAATTAGTCGGCAGCTTCCAGCATCTGGGGAAATTCTCTTGAGGTTATGTGACCAACCGGGTTCAATGCCCTTTTGGGTGGCACCTGGATTCAGGATGTTACAGAATTCATCTGACAAGCCTCAGAGTTCACATATCTTAGATCTAATAGTAATTTTGGAGACAAAAGGTGATACAAAACAGTTGAATTCTGTAAAATCAATGTTCTGGAAAGTGATTTAAAAAAGGATGTAGTAAATGGTTTATTAATAATGCATAACATTTATATCTAATATTGGTTCAGTATTTTTATTATAATGATGATATTGATGTTATAGAGAATTAATATTTCATCTGATCCTTTGTGACTAAAGAATAATTATTGTTTTCCTTAAATAAATGAGAAAAATGAATATTGGTTTCTCTCCAATGTTAATTCAAGGATTACTAAAGCTAGTATTCCATAGATCATTTGCTTTTTGTGTTTGAAAAACGATATTAATGAGAAAACAATAGAGTAATATGAGAATAATGGATTCCATGGATCTAGATAGAGAATTTAGACTATTGATTAAGTTTATTCAATATTTTACTTGCCTAGGGAAAGATGAAATTAGTGTTTTAAAGAAAAAATATCTATTTAGAATATATTTATTGAAAAATGGTGTAGAGATAAGTTTCACCATATTTAAGATAAGGTTGATAGAATAATTGTGAAAACTATATTCTAGTTTTAATTAACTTCTTTACTATAAATTAACTTTTTTTTATTTAGTCAAAGGGAATTGTTCATGAGGTAGAGGAAAGGTACATCTCTTTAAATCAGATTTTTAAAACCAGAATATCTCTAAATGGGTGAAATTAAATTGGAACCCATAGAGATGGTTATAGGTATATGAATGTGTGAAACCTTGTAATAAGTACAATCCTATAAAACAATGTGAGTAAAAATGAAAAATATGACATGATTCATGAATGTGATGCAGTTGTGGAATATTTTTTTCAGGAATAAATTTATTTTTATAGTGTATAATCAATAAGATGATCATAGGAATAAATAATTTCCCATAACCTTGTAACTACTTATAATCATCAGTAAGAATGTGTTTCTTATGTATATACTAAAACTCCTAAATCTATACCCTTATAAAAAGAGAAATTTTATCATTATATTTAATATACCATGATTTCTATGACTAATCCTGATTTAAAAATAGTATTTCAGTCAGATAAAGATGAATTTAATGAGTATTTAATTCCATTAGCTGAAGAAAAAGGAAGACAGTGAGGACATTGTGATTACACTAGTGAAAAAAGAATGCTTGGAATCATTACTTGATACTACACCTTCTAAGGGTAGTAATTTCCCTAGATATTCTCTACTGGGTATTTATTTCCATAATTTTAATGAAGATGATGGTCATCATGGTTGAGGAATTCCACCTATGTATTATGATTAAAATATTCAAATTTCACCTATAGTTGTTTAAGGATCTCTATTGAAACAAATTTGTATAGTGAAAATGATTTGAAAACTTTCTCCAAGATCGAGTAGACCTGATAAAGAAGAGGTATTAGATTAAAGTTGGAATAATTTCTAGATGATATACTGCATCCAAATCATATAAAACATATTGAATTGGGACCAGTTAGAATATTTGATCCATGGAGTGTTAAACCTATGTTTTAATATTTTATATAGAGAGAAATGATACCATTATCATAAGATGTTACAGTGTTGGTAGGATATCCCATCCTTTATATATTTTACCTTAACATACATATGCTTACATATATTTTGGGATAAATGATGAATTGAAATATTTCAAAGTTGATTTTTTGAACATGATGTCGAATTCCATTTCAGACCGTGGAACTAGTTCTGAATCAGCTATAGGGGAAGGATTGTGTGTGGTTGTTTCATACATTATGCAATACATAAATCCAAGGATGTTATATAAGATTGAAATCTTAAAAAAATTCAAATACATTATGATAAATTTAGATTTCATAAAATATATTTTAAATATTTTATGGGGAGTAAATCTCATAGATACATTCATCTATTTCATAATCCTATAATTCAAGAGGACTTATTGTTGAATCTACCTCTTCGGCACCTCTTGTTGGTTCATTTTTTGATGAATATTTCTTCATCCAGATTTTATGTGAGGAGTTGAAGACAATATTGGATACTTCTTTAGACACCTTAAAGATGATGAAATCTTCAAATGAATCCGATGTTGATAATATTTTTACTTTATTAAGGGATAATTATAAATAAATTTTCAGAGATAGAGAAACAATCAAAATGTTTATTAAGTATTCTTTTTCAAGGATTTTAAAAAGGTTTAACTGGATTCCTTCTTTCATAATTTTTTTATAGATCATAGATTATTCTTATGAATCTATATTTCAAGACTCAATTTGATCCACTGAAAGTACTTTCACATATATAAGAGATTTTTCCATAGTTAAACAAGCAGTTTTTAGATCTTGTGAAGCATAAATATCATGCTTTAAATGACATCACCAAGTCAATATGTTTCCAATAATATTGTGGGGATTCTATAATCTATTCCATTTAGACATCCTTTAAAAAAATTATCTTTAGTTTATCCAACACCTACCACAACTCTATTCATCTAAACACCTACTTAAACTCTATAGCATCTCAGGACTATAACTTAGAGTATTATTATTGTTAAATCTTCTTCTTCTCTTCCCAATACAACTCCTGGTCCTTATCATAGAAAAGTAAAAGAACCCATTTATCCAAAATCAATGAGGTAATATAACTATAATTCATATTAATGTTCATGAAAATAAATTTTTTTAATTTTTTCTCTTTATAATTTGTTTTAGAATAATATATTCCCAATTCTTATATTGAATGATTTATTTGATGATATTTCTAAATTATCTATGATCATTATCTATATTCATTTTTAATTTATTTTTTATAATACACAAAAAGGGATTATAATATATTACATAGTTTAATATTAATATTTTAAATTATAAAATAATTGTATTTCATTACTATTTCATTTATAACAATTATTATTTTCATATTTTGTGATCATCAAAACAGTGGTGATTTTTACCTTAGTATAAATATTACATAATTTAATTATCAAAAATAATGTTTCTTATTATTATAATTTTTTATATGATTTATATAAGAAACCATATTTAATTTGGAAATGTTTTAAGTGCTGGATCGACTCTTGGTTATAGTGTATCGACCATGCGTAGCACGGGATCGACCATATGACTAATGTATCAACCACAAGATAAAAATTTTACAAGTGTTTGATTGACCAAGAAGGAAAATTGAACATACTGATCAATCACATAAAGTATTTATAATGAAAATAATAAATTATTATAAGTGTCGAACTAACTACACGTTATAGATTATTGTTCATGAGGAAGAATATCAACCGTATAAAGGCATATAATTGACCCTACCAGTCAAAAAATCTACCATTCTAAATAGAGTTGAATTTTTTTTAGTGATGGATCTATATAATTAATAAAATTAAAAAAAAGATTATTAAGTTTCAATCTACTATGGATATTAACCTACCAAAATAGAATATTCAATGAAATCTTGGATTGAGTTCATGTTTTTCCAACTGAAAACAGATGGACCTACCTTGTGATGAAGATTCCACATGAAAACATTATACACATACATTAAATACATACATAAATTTCACATGTTGATCTAATGACATACCAAGTTAGTGACTGGTAACAAGACTAGAGGTACCCCCCATAGGGCACAGTCGATTTCCGAGATTAATGATTAGAGTTGACCTTCTATGACTAATTTCTAATGTGTATTTTTCCCACTTAATGAATGTGTCAATGTTGATAAAGATCTTCAGTTCTATTATTTATTTATAATTATTCTCCAATAGAATAGTCTTCTATAAATTATATTAATCCCTGAACATATGAAATAAAAATGAGGTATTGGATAATTTTTCTAATTTTTTTCACACCCCATGATACATTATTTATCTACGCTTCATTGAAAAGAGTTAATTGGAAGCCTAACCAACTATAATATCCATTGATAATATTTTTATGTGATCATGAAAGGGTAAAATAACCATTATAGTCAGTGGAACAAGATTATATAAGAGTTTCATAAAATTTATAATTACACCTTTCTCTCTCAATCTCTATTTCTTTTTCTATTTAATTTGGATTTATTATTTATTTTTTGTATATCTGTTTAGAAAAATATCTTATGCTATTAAAAATAGTGTTGTGAGGATCTTTATTTTTTCACTATATCAATTATCTCATCAATAACTATAGAAGAAGATTTGGGATATTCCTAGGCTTCTAAGGAATTGTTATCTA
Source organism: Viscum album (assembly GCA_963277665.1). NCBI lineage: Eukaryota > Viridiplantae > Streptophyta > Magnoliopsida > Santalales > Viscaceae > Viscum > Viscum album. The sequence continues at coordinate 1,691,136,471 of OY728119.1, forward strand.
TTTATAACCTAATCTAAGTTATGGTTTAATAAACCTAATCTAGGATTTGGATTATTTTACTAGTTTTCATAAACATGATTTGAAAAGGTTTACTATCAAGGGGATGAGACAATATTCCATCTTGGAACTAAATCCCTTAAATATAAATAAAACTTGTGTTTTATTCTTTTCATTAACTCCACTTTTTTCACTGAGTATTATCAATTTTTTTCTCAAATTGAAACTATTATAGTTAGAATTTATTAAGGATATATATTTTATTTTCTGTATATAGAATAATTTCTATGTTAATTTAATTTTACTTATTTTACCTATGTATTGATCTATGCCTTTCTAAATTTATAAAAAAATATTATATTAAATATATTTTGGTATTTTTTATCAATGAATTTCTTAATTGAAGTGATTTTAATTATTTTAAACATAGGAATATTTGTTGGAAACTAAATTCACCCTCTCTTAAGCATTCTACTAGGACCAACAGTTTCACATTATGTAAAGTTTATGATTTTATAACTTTAAGTCCTATTTTTGTAATTGATATTATATAACTCTATAGGGGACTTTATTCTGTGTTCCCTAACATTATTAACATCTATAACACCATGTTTTATAATTTCCTCATTTATTTCATCTGTTATATGGTGACCTTGGCCTTGAATTATCATTTCGGAATTTAGTTTATATTATTAAATTTTATAAAACGTTCATTAAAATGGTGTGTTTATAGAGAGAGTTAAAAATGAGTTTAGAATTGGTGTTTTAAAAAAAAGAGGCATCATCTAAGGTAATTTTTTAAAAAAAAATTATTATTCTCATTGAATAAAAAGTGGGTAAATATTTTATAAAATAATCAGGAATGTGATGGTTGTTTTCTCATACATATATTGATCTATAGAAAAATTTCTATCTATAATTCCAACTAGATATAAAAGAAATTATATTAAAGAGTAATAACATAAAGTATTTGGTGAAATACTATTAATCATGGTTTCACTCACACCCTACATACACCATTTAGTGTATGTAATTCTTATAGTACCTTTCATGTGCTCATATCTCCCATGTTCAATATTTTGTGTGAGTATTATTCTTATGTTATTCAGTATGGGATCTAGAGACTTATTGAGGGTCACTTAGAGATGGTTTCTTCTTACTCATTTTTGTTTTATTTTTTGGATTCACGTGTATTGGTCAGTTATTTTTTAAATATTCTAATTATTTGATTCTTTATTTATTTATTTCATGTATAATATGATTACATGTGTTTAAATTTTCATTATTATGGTTTAAATCATTACCATTATATGTTTTGTTGATACCCTGTTGCTTGTCGCTACCTTGGGGTGATTGGGAATTTTCTTTGAATATTATTGTAGGTCAGATCAGGTTCCTATTAAAGGGGTGGCCATGATTAGTTCATGAAAAAATGATATTAATGTTCCGTGCTTTAATTTGGGTGCTTCTAGATAAATAGATACTAGGGAAATGTTGTCACTTCGGTAAATGGTGTGAGAGAGTGTTTGGCTAACTCTTCATTGCACAAAACTTCAAGTTTCCATTTCTATTCCAGATTTGATTCTTGAGTTTGAGTTTGATTTTGAATACCTTTAATTAATTATGATATTTTTTGATTATTTGTTGATATGTTAGAAGTTCGTTGGGGATTTTGGGGCTGGTTTTAGTCCTTATAGTGAAAGTGGTGAACAAAATAGGGATACACTATTAGCCTATAATGTCTGGTAAATCATGAGCAGCTCATGTAGAATGGGTCTACAACTATTTCAAAGCCTATAGCATGACTGGTTAATAGTTTAATAGTACCTAATTCCATACCATGCATAGTTCTATATCCCCTTCAAGAGTATTGTGTTTCCCCACTTTCTTTTTAAAATTATCCCAATAGTGTAAACCATTGGCGTGATGTTAAATAAGGGTGTTTTAGTGCTTAGTTGATATTATTGAATAAATTTTGGTTTGATAATTATTTTTCAATTTTTTTTAATAATGTGTTGTTTAATTTTATTTTTTACATTTAGCTATATTGATTATTTGAGTTCTATTTTTTAAAATGGAGTTAAGTGATTTTTTTTGTAAAATTCTATTTTACTTTTTCAATTGTGTTTTTAAATTATTTGTGAAAATATTTAAACTTTTGACATGATTTAAAAATTTTATTTCGAATTTTATCAAGGATACCTGATTTTGAAATTGAATTTTGTAATTAGTTTGGGATGAAATAGGGATTATATGACTTTTTTCCAAGATTATGTAATGGTTTGTTATGGGGATTTAAAATGTTTTATTTTAATGTGTTATATTTTGGAGTTGTTACGTATTATGATGGTGTAGCATGGTTTGATTTATGGGAAATTAACTAATTGAGGTTAATGTATTTTTTATTTAGAATAAAACTCCAATATATTATTTTAATAAATATGGAAGTTCCATTCATATACCCAATCATCAAGATGACTCCTCTCATCATTTATGTGTGCTTCATTCTCTCATCGACTCTACCTAGACTAAGGATTGAGTGGAAACTATCAGAAATTATTTTTACTTAAAACCCATCCATATACTTTTAAATCATAATATAACATTATTTCATAATGATCGAGATACTCTTGATGCTATGGATTATATGAATACGATTGAGGGAGACCTCAATTATCTCCATACTCCTGAAGTTTGAGGATGAAGGATGTTGTTTCTTTATTCACAAGACCTAGAAAGTACAATTCATATGATATGATCGCTTATCATCTATATAAGACAATATATATATAATTATTCACGATATTATTCAATTTATGTATTTGTTATAAGGATTTTCTTTCAAAATCTATGTTAGTGGATGTTATATTGGATATACCTATTTAAGTGGGTGAATAGGTTCCATTGAGTGATGATAAAATGGTATTGGAGATGATAATGTAATCGAATTTGGTTGATAAGGGATGGTATTCTAAAAATAATATGATAAATCATCTTGCATATTTCTAGTGTGGAGAACCAAGATATTCTAAGTGTTCTTATGGGAAAATTATTATGTATTTCCATTACTATGGCTGATTGAGTTATCTTAAAAAGTTTTATAAGATGGAATTTAGAAAAGGTATTTTCTGAGTATAGTCTCATTTTTTGTGGTAGTATTTTTTGATTATTTTTTAGTTTTGTTAAGGATATATGCGTTATTAATTAAGGATGGTATAGTATTATGGGTTTTTTGTGTGCCCTATTTCATGGAATTTATTTCCCTTGGGATTTATTTTGTGATGTAGATATCTTAACATTGGATTCTTGATTATTTAAACCGGGGGTTACCTAGAGTTGGTAACTGAGTATCATATAAAATCATTTCCTTTCATTTTTTGAACACTCTATTCTACTAGTTCTAATTTTATGGAATTACTATTAGTCAATATTCTGGGTTTGATGTATTAGTTTACCCGTTGATTATAGTGACCTTAGTTTATTTTTGTTGGCAACTGACATGGTGTATTCATGGAACTGAAAACAACCAACAACTTTCATACTAATGAAATGATATTTCATGTGGACCTTCTATCCAAAATCATGTGATCACTAGGTTTCTTCAGTCAAATGAAAATTAGAAATGCATGTTAGATGAGAGGGAGCATTTTAAGGCTCATCCCACCATTTTAGAGGAGTCATGCATAATCCTGGAATATCTTATAGATTTAAGACATTTTTTTAATCTTTCTAATATACCATTGTGGAATTAGTTACTCTCATGCTAATAGTTGGTTGTTATCATGTATCAATGTGACTATTTATATATATTAAGGGGTCTTTATTAATATGAATATTTTTATGCATATGAGGTTCCCCAGGAACATGAACATATGTATATACTAGAGGATATCTATCAATTTAAAAACGATACGTATCATTGGATATTAATTATGAAACGAGCTATATGTATTAAAGGTTATTCATTTGTTTCATTATTACCTAGTGATTCTTGGTTTTAAGGATCTACTGTTTGAAGCTATATAACCAGACACTGTATTTTATATCAATCTAAGGAAGTGGTAGGTTTTCATGGTTTTGGTATTGGGACTATTAAATACGATTCTTAAATGTTCTTATAAGAGGAATTCGGACCCTTTTCATTTGGTTCCACTCAATGGGGCACGTCATACCCATTATGGTCATGTGACAAAGACTTATTCATGGAGTTTATCACCATATGGTAAGGAAATTTGGGTGAATATTTCCTAGTAATAGATGGTGTGGGACTTATGCATGACTAGACCTTTATAGTTAAACTTTAAAGGAATAAGGAACAATGAGGATGGGTTGACCTTATAAGGAATGTGGCCCTATGTGGATGGGATCCACTAAGGATATAGCCCAACAATGGTGATATCATGATGCACCATAGAGGAATTTTTCCCTCTAGGTGTAGTGGTGATTATTTTAGGGATATGGATTAAGGTGGGTGAAAATAATATTTATAATATTGTATTTGAACCACAAAGTGTAATTTTACATATCCCATTGAAATAAGAATCAAAACCAATGTAGATCTAATAACGTAGTATAATTTTATTTTACAAGATCATACCATATAGCTTAATTTCATTCAGTGGGTACATTGTCATGTAGTTTATCATCATGTGAATAGGTCATCTATGTTGTGACTGATGTGAAAAAAACAAGATTTCATGGGGCTTATATGTGAAGTGATGACCTTGGGGATAATAGAATATGGTTAATGGGGCTTACAACTTGGATGGAAGCCCATGAATAATGTTTTTTTGAGGCGTAAACCAAAGTAGGAGTCACATGGTGGATATTTGGTATGCTTTTAAACTAAAGAAGGAGGACCATGATGAAAGTTATGTTTAGGATTACACCAATAGAGAAGGCCTAGGATGGATATTATGTTACATTTTATACTTAGGGATGAGGTCCATGATAAAATTTTAATTATGGAATACCCCTAAAAAGAAGTCCCATAACAGAATCTATGTTAGGGATTACACGTAACGCATCATGAGATTTTAATACATAAATATTACATCTTCTAGATGAACATTAAAGTTATTAAATTAATATCCATTCCAAAACCATAGTGTTTCATATTATTTGGATATTATATACATAAATATCTTATTTAGGTACATTCTCCATCATCTCCCATGACGATCTTCTCATTTTTTACACTTCTCTACGTACCCTACTTAAAACGTTTCTTTATGAACTAGGGAAATTAAACATAAGAATGGGTGACCTCTGATGATTATTAAGGGTAATAATAAGTGATATATATTTCTAGTCTTATGAAATAATAATATAAGAATAAGGACATAATATCATGAATATTACGTACAATGTTCATACATGATCTTTCATTGATCATAAACATGAGTCAGGATATAAAACATTATACCTTAAAAGGGTGTCAACCATAAGAATTAGGAATAATTGTAATTCAATCATGATAGATAATCTCATATCATAATCAAGAAAACATATCATTGTATTATTGTTCCATCGTATGTATAGGGACCATTTAAAATGTCAAGTATAACTACTAAGACTATCAAATCATAAAGGACCATGAATCAACACATGTTTCCCATATCATAAGGGATTAAGAATTGTTACATGTTTCCCATATTCAATTAACCATATAAAAATTAATCTTATAGTAAATCAAGAATTTCAACATTAATCCAATAATCAATAAAGTATGTCAACTCAAATCCTAATGTGAATCAATCTTATCAACCTGCATACCATTATTATCTCATGTGATTTAAAACTTTACTCAATGAATTAGACATATATATAATCTTGATCCCACCCAGTACATATAGAAAGCCATATATAATTGAACATAAGATCATAAAAAAATTATCAAATCATCATAAAATAACCCTTGTAAAGAATAATTCTTTCATAAAAATCTCATCATTTCATCATCGCATAACCCAAAGAAAATAAATGGGATTTCTAAAAATATTATAAATATAATCATAAACCATCCAAATAAAGAATAAATATGGTATCAATGTATCATAAACTAGGTAAATAATTATTAACATCAAATAATTTTATCATAAATTAATATTCCTATAAAAATAATTGGAATATTTCTTGAGGAAAATAGCCTTTTCATTCTGAAGTCACTTTTTTAAAACATAAAAATTTCAAAAAATTTATGGCAAAAATTTTATTTCAAAAGAATTATGGAAACCAGTAAATTATTCTTTATACAATTTAGTGATCATGATGGTATTAAACTTGTTTCATGGCGTGTATATTAAAATAATGTTTTCTTTCACAATTTTTGGTAAAAAGTCAAAAGTACCTTGTTCAGAAAATGATAATAATATTATTTTATTTATTTTATAAAAAAATAAATCATGTTTAAAAATTATAACCATAATATTAATATATTAAAACATTGTTGAAAACATTTTAAAGAAATTATTTACCTAGAAGAAAAATATTCTTAACTGATTAGTAAAATATAGCCGGTTTTCATTAAAATTTTATTTCAGTCACTTGAGTTCCAAAAGTGATAAAAAAAATAAAGTAAAATAAGTATTCCATATAAATAACTAGATAATGATAAAAATTAAGTTTATTTTTTAGATAATTATCATATAATTTTCTCAATGTAAATTCAAGCATAAATAATCCCGATCAAAATTGGATTCAAACATAATTCACTTACCACATGATTCATTCTTCCTTATGCATGTTAAAATCTCTAGTATAATAAATATAGATTTAATGTAAATGTATTAAATAACCTTACTCATATATATCATACCATATATGATTTTTTATAACATTTTATCACCTCTTTATTAACAATTCATTATTAAAATTATTGTTTCTAGTGATAACTACTTCAATTATCATGCATGTTTTGGTTTTTCACTCCTATTTATTTTAATTGGATCATGGTTACATATTATTAATAATTTAAATAATAATATAAATATAATTTATATTCATTATATATATAGTTAGATTCAACCATTATTGTTAGAGATAAAAAATCGGAGAATGTTATTCAGGAAGATGGTTGGTCATACGTGCACTTGAACTCTGCCTTCATTTTTAGATGGATAGAAAAAATAAAGGTAAATAATAAATCACCTTTATATAATAATTATTATATGACATATATCATATAAATAAATTAACTATATCTTTATTTTGATCCATGTAAAGAGGCAATGAAGAAACAATCACGCTGCTTCATGGAGGTGGTTGTTTACACATTTTCACGAGCAACGTTATCATTCTTCAATAGATATAAAGGTAAAAAGAAATATATTATAAAATAATTATAGAAGTATAATTATATCATAAATATCATATAAATACAATAGACCCTTCATAACAACCATCCATTAAATTAAGTGATGGAAAATGAATCATATAACTATGTAGAGGATGTAGTCCACATGTACTCATGAGTGATAATTTAATTTCCCATGTGATGGAATAGAGGTTGGATATTGGTGGTTTGATAATCTTAATATAATTTAACTTTATTTAGTATACTGAATTTTATATTTCATTTTGAATACCAAATATTTATAGAAGTTAAAAAATAAATTGATTGAAATAGGTTGGGAAAGATTTTTACTTCATCTTCAAGAGGGATCATTTAGATCCATTCTTAAAGACCCTTGGAATAACCTTTTAAGAATACCATAACATTTGATTTTTGGGCATATATGTTGAGAAGATAATTCTTTAATGTTTGTTTGAGCTATATTTCTTAGTATTCGGTAATGAAAATGGAGGAGTGTCCTTTTATAAAAGAGGTAAATGAAACATATAGAATTACTAAAAAGATTATGATATAATTAAGTAAATATCAAGAGAAATTCCCCTAAATGGACATATATTTTATAAAAAATAGTATAAGAATTAAAAAAATAATTCGATAAAATATATGAATTTTTTTGTTTCATTTTAAACTTTATCTTCTGGTTTTACCACTTTGTTAACCAATTTTAATCTTAACCATGGAAATTACATTTTCTATTATTAAAGTGTAATAATTTTAATTTTATGGAAAATATTTTCTCATAAATGGAAAAGGTATGACATTATAGTGAATGTATCATCATATATTCCCTCTTTCAATACTTTTATGATTTCTAAATAATATAAAATACTATTAATTTCATTTTTGGACAATATTCATTAACAATTGGACTTAAAGACTATATGAAAGTAAATAAAATTTAATATAAACCTTTAAAAAATCATAATATGTAATATGTATCTATAAATTTAATGGACCACAATAATTCCCTTAAATATTATTATATTTAATATTTTTAAAATCATTTATTTCATTTTTCTATTAAAAGAATAAATATTTTATCGGTGTTGTATAGTCATTTAAGATAATTATCTAATCCCTAAAAATTATAAATAAATTATAATGAGAAAAACAAGAAAATATTCTTTAAAATAAACATTTAAAAAAATAACTCCTTTTTTATATAATTAATAAAAATTTGGAGTTATTAATGTAAAGGGAGTGAAATTTAGTATTTATACTTTTCTTAAAATAATATTATGGTCATAATTCAAGAGAAATGGCATAAAGTGGTCATATATTTGAGACTTGGAAGGACATGTCCAAATTAAACTCGTCCAATAGGTTAAAGTATTGATTTGAATGAATTTTAAAGCCTTAAAAAATGTTTTAACACTATTTTACCTATTTTACCCTCACTGAGGAGGAAAACAATTAGAAAGGTTATTATTCATAGTTACAAAAGCTAAAAGGGGCATGTTAACCAAATTTGAACCACTAGATTCAAAATATGTAATCAATTTTTTAAGATTAAATTTATATATGTGGTATAAATTCATTTTAAAATAAGCATACAAAATGTGATAAAAACAATTTTTTATAAAAATACATTTTTAATCATAAAACTGGATTTACTATTATTCCATGCCTAGTAAATACATTAGATGAATGTTAAAATATTTTATTGAATATATAATATATAAATTTAATTACAATAATTCCCCAATAGTGATTAATTTAATATATTATGATAAAATTACATGGATCCCATTAAAACAAATTTAGAAAAACAAGTCTTTTACTTTCTAATGATATTTATTTTCATTTATAACCATTTAATAAATAATAAGTTAATTTTATACATGTGTAAATAATAAATTTTTTATAATTTGGCTAATCTTATACATACTCTCTAATCCAATAGTTGGTTGATAACTATTACAATAAAAATATTATTTTAAAAGTATATCGCATTTCATTTGAACTCAATGTAGCATGTAAAAAAAGATATCGATTAAATTAAATTCATTAAAAATTTAATATAATTTAAATTATCATGGTGCTACATTCTACCCCCTTTAAAATTAATTTCACCCTTCAAATTATACCATTATGATAAAAATGAGAACATGTTGATTCCATCACATCCTTGGGTTCCTAATTATCTTCTTTTAATTTAAGATTCCTCCAATAAACATTAACTGGGTGGGTAGTATTGGTCCTTAAAAATTTATCTATATTATCCATGATTTCTACCAATTTTTCTTAATAGGAAATATCATACTCCATTGTTATGACCTAATAGTTTAGTATATGTGATGGATTTGGTTTGTACTTACTTAGGATAGATACATGGAATAGATCATAAAATTGAGAGAGGTTTAATGAAAGGTACAAGGCATATGCTATCACCCCTTCTCAATCATGAATCACAAATAGGAAAACATATTTAAGTCAAATTTCAATTATTTTATAATCTCATAACATTTTCAATGGATAAATTCATATTAGTACCTTCCCACCAATATAGAATTATAGATTTTTTTGATGATTGACAGAATACAATTATATTGAATCTGAGATATATTATGTACCATTGAATGGATATAAATTTCACTATCATTTCCTTATCTATATTAGGTCACAAAATATATCATTCTCCATATTCATCCCATAAAATTGGATTTCTACACTTATTTCTGTTGAGGTATTCATAAGGAGTCATTTGAATGCTCGAGTGAAAGTTATTGTTGTAATAAAACTAGACTAGAGGATGGTGTTGATCCAACCCACCTTTTAAATATAAATAACAAGTTATCAATATATCCTCCATGGTTTAAATCATTCAATCATAATTATTAAGACCAAATGGAATCAATTTTAATTTATTTTATCTATACCATGTATGAATTTCTATCTTGGGTATATCCTCCATATTTTCCCTCAATTGATGATATTTAGAATGAAGTCCAAACATGGGAAAGTATTGGGCTCCATGTATTTGATCAAACAAGTCATCATTATGGGGTAGAGGAGAACTTTTTTAATAGTAACATTGTTGAGTTCCAGGTAATAAATGAAAATACATAATGATCCATCATTATTATTCATGAAAAGAACAATTTCACCCAACTATGACACACTTTGATGAATGAATTTGTTATCATGATTCTCTTGGATTTTATTCTTCAATTCCCACAACCCAATTGTCTCCATTTTATAAGGATCCTTTTAAATAGGTGTAGCACTATGTATGAGTTCAATTAAAAAATCAACTTTTTGATTTGATGGATGACTAAAAAATTATTCCATAAAAACATCAACAAAGTATCATAAAATATGTGATTTTTATTTATTATTTTCTCCCTAACTATATGAGATAAATACCATTCATATGTAGTAATTAAGACTCTCCAGAATGATGTATTTTCCATAGAAATTTCACAATCATCCTCACACTGATAAACAATCATAGTTTAATTTTGAATATGAAATGTGCCTTACCACCTTTAACCATTTATATAGTATCTATAAAAGGAAATCCAATCCTTTCCTAGATTCACATCAAATTAAAGTAGAGGTAGAATCACAATATTTTTAGGAAGCACATTCTTATAATCTTAAATCAAATAGAAACAATATACTTGAAATGTAAACATCATACCATTTAGTTTTTTCATCACTAACTCAACATCTAATCATTGATGTATTAATTTAACCCCATTATATAATTACTTAGATATAAAAGAGTGGGTAGGTGCATAATCAAAGAATACAATTATATTTTCTAGTTTGGATGAAAAGTGTAGTTTTTACCATTTCAATCTCATAACCCACTTCATATGGAATGACCACATGATATTTAACATAATATTTAGGATTTATAGGATAATGATTCCAATCATTCTAAGAAACATAATGATTTTTGAACTAGTCGTATTAATTCCCAACTCCGTACATTTGAAGAATTGGAATGTTCGTGGTTCATTTTTTTAAATATTTTGTACCTCAATTTTTTTCAACTATAATCTTCCTCAACTTTTCAAATTCATGGGATTTATGAACATACTTTATATATTTATATAACGTTCTAATTCTATTCAATAAATTTACTTTAATTATCTTTCCACATTTCTGGTATGTATATGGATGAAATTTATTTCCACCATGTAATTTATTCAAGTTTTCATGATACTCTCTCTTCTTTTTCTTATCAACCCCATTGAAATGGGTGGAATATCAAATTTATATTTCTAACTTTATATATAATCAAACAATTTCTTCATATATACAATATTCTCTTATAGAAAACTCCTTTCAAAAACTTGTTTTTAGGCCAACAAATAATTGATCAATTTTTCTTTTTGTAATGAAGTTTATACCAAAAGAATGTCTTGTATGTCTTTTCAAAAATTTCTAATAAGTAAAATGTATTCATATTCCTTTTACTTAGCTCAATTAAGTCATTATATATACTTGTACATAGTATACAAGGGATATACGTTCTAGAAATGTTACTCTTAATCTCAACCCATTCGAGGGAATTAATTTCTTACTCATTCCTCGTATTCTAAATAAAATTATACCATTGATATTATTCACCTTCCAAATAAAAAATGTTTAGGATAATTATTTTCCAATATGATCACTAGATAATATAAAGAATTATCTCAATGGTGTTGATCCATTTCAATGTTACTTATCGATTAGAAATATCATAAAAAGAAGTTGTTTGTTTCCTTTTGAAATAAATAATATTACATTTCATCATACTTTTATTATTTATAATATCAATAAGAATCATGGAATAAGGATGTTTTGTGATTATACAAAAAATATTCTTCATTTCAGCTCCCAAGTAATTTGGTTACCCATGAAGACAATAATTTCATTTCCCATCACATTCATTCGTAGAATGTTGTCTTCTAGTTCCATATATTGACTAAAACTAAAAACTATATGTGGGAATAATGATATAATAATCCAATTGAGCTATCATATGATCAGGAAATATCATTCATTGGATATTTAAATCATGACACCTTAATCTTGTTCTATGGAACCTTAGGTTTGACATACATTGTCCACGGTCTTTTGAGGATGTTATTATATACTTAGAATTATACTCTGAGTTTTAAGTAATTTTCTATATCCCTAATAATTAAAACTTAACTAAATCCTAATCTTATAACAAGCATAGCATTACAATATTTTTATACAAAAATATTACATCTTTTTAGATAAATATTCTATACATAAAATTATGATCCATTCCAGAACCATAAATTTTTAGTCTATATAGATACTGGACACATATAAATATTATTTAGATTCATTATTCATCATCTCTCATGATGATATAATCAATATTTACCCTTCACAAAATACCCTACATAAAACCTTTATTTATAACCTAGGGAAAGGAATATAAGAACGGTTGAGCTTATATGCTAGGAAAGGGTAAAAAGTAGATATCAATCTATGATCATATGGAAGAATAATATAACCAAAAGTGTATGGGATAATGAATATAATTCAAGATGTTCATAACCCATTTTGATATATCATAAACAAGATTCATGGAATTAAACATTATCTTTTCCAAATAAATGAATCATAAAAATGAATAATCATCATTAATCAACCATTAAATACATGTTTATATCATAAGTATGAAAACATGTCATAAGTGTGTGGAACCATAATAGGTATAGAAATAATTTCATGTGTCATTGTTAAATACTGAGACTATCAAAAAATAGTATATTGAGAATCAAAACATTTTCCCCATATTATAATAGATTAGGCATTATCACATGTTTCACATAGTGGATAAATCATATCAACTTGAATCCCATATTGGATTATGTATATAAAATTGTATCTAAAAATGTTTCATGTATATCAATATGAACCACATAGTGGATCAATTATAATAACATCCATCCCATAGTTATCTTGTGAGATATAAAAAATTACACATTAATTTAGAGAGCTATTTAATCTCTTCCCCACCAATAACATAAAGAAAAACATACATAATTGTGTCATAAGATCATAAAATATTAATCATATCATCATAAGATATACCATGGAAACAATATTATTTTTTTTTAACATTTTTACATTTCATCAAAGAATAACCTATGGAAAATAAATATGTTCCATAAAAATATGATCATTATAATCATAAAACATACATAGAAATAATAAGGATGCTATAATTAGATTATATCCCTAGAAAATAATATTTAATATCAATGGATGTCATCATAAATGAAAATTCCTTAAAATTATCCCTAGATAATTTCTTGAGGAAAATACCAATTCCATTTTTAAATCCCTTATTTAAAAAATAGAAATTTCAAAAATAATATTGAAAACAATTTATTATAAAATAAAACTAAAAAATTTTAAAGTTAGAATAAAATAATTGAGTGTTCGTGGTGATATAAATTTTTTTCTAGATGTGTGTGTTATGAAAAATATTCCTTTCACATTTTTTATTAAAAATTAAAAAGTACGTTATTCCTAAAACATCCAAAATATTCATTTGAATTTTTTTTATAAAAATTAAAAAATGGGAAAAATAAAATTACACTTATTTAGTAGAGTATTAAAAATTTATTGAAAATATTTTAGATAAAACAAGGACATGATATAAAAACATTCATGGCCTAATTTTAAAATCTAATCAATATTCCATTAAATATTTCTTTAGTCTCTTGAGGACTTAAAGTGAGGGAAATAAAAAAACTTTTATTCCTCAAAAATAACTAGGGGAAGAATAATTAATGTGATTATTTAGATAAGGATCAGATAATTTCCTCAATAAAAATTACTGTATAAAAGAATCCCGACATAAGTGTGATTAAGACAAAATTATCTTACCTCAAGTGTAGCAGCCTAGACCTTTCATCCAATTACATCTTAAAAAATATAATCTTATAGGTGTTTGGGTGTAGTTCGGGGTGTTTTGGGACATTTGAATCATTCTAATGGTGACTTGTACCAATATTGTTCCAAATTTAAATTTTTCTAATGGTAGCTCATCCTGATGGTGACTCATCTAGTAGAAGCTCATCATAGTAGTGACTCTTCTGCTCGTAACTCATCCAGATAGTGACTCATCTTGAATTAGCTCATCCAGGTAGCGACTCGTATTGAGGTAACTCATCCTAGTGGTGACCCATCCAGGTGGTGAATCATCTTGGAGTTATCTCATGATAGTGGAGACTCATCTGGTGGTAGCTCATCCTAATGGTGGCTCATCTAGTGGTGACTCGCTAGCGGAGACTCATCTAGTGGTGACTTGCTAGAGGTGAATCACCTGTAGTGACTCACTGGTGGTGACTCATCTAAACGTTAATCAATATAATCGACTCATATAGTGGTGAATCATCTGGAAGTGACTCTCTAGCGGTGACTCTTTTGGGGGTGACTCATTTCAATAGTTTTCAAAATTTCAAAAATTTGCTAGTTGTTCCAGTTTTTCCATTTTTACATCAATTTTGATGAGAAATGCATTTAATACCAAGTTTAATAGGATATCAGATAAATTTAAATTCTATGGATCATATATTGAAATTATGCAATGTATGGAGGGTTTTTAATGGTCAAAACATGTGGTTTTAAATAAGATCCACCTTTAATGGTCAACTAAGTCATTTCAATCTAGTTAATTTCAGATCTAGTCATTCTAAGGATGATATAATACCTTTATTAGTTCCTTTTTCCTTATCTAGATATAGTAGGTCCCAAAATCCTTCTTCCTTGGAGTCCTGTAATGAGGTGTTGTAGTTGGTTCAATTCCCCCCTGTAGAATTCCCCTTCTATATGTGTGTGTTTGTTTTGGTGAAACAAGGATGCATCGATCATATTTATTCTAAGTAGTACTTACTTAATTTTTCCTTATATGTGTAATGTGGTATCTGAATATTATTTTTAACTCTTAGGAACATGGTGGAAATTTTATTAAGAAAGATAATGAATTTTTTTAAAACAAATATAAAGGGGAAGGGGAATTTGAAGTACAATCTTATATATTTTTATAAAATTTACTTGATTTTCTTTGATATTATATTTTTATGGTTTTAATACCTTAATAGAAAGTTTGTCTAATTGTGGAATGATTATAGTGTAGAAACTTCTTCATGAACCCTTTTTTGACTATTTTATTATCATCATAAATAATTGGATAGCCACATATATTTATATAATGTAATTTATTTCCCTTGATTTAACTTCTTGCGTGATAACCTCCTTACATAAAGAAGTGAAATTAAATAATTTACCATTTATTTTCTAAATATGAAAATGTGATGTGTTGCGATAAATGTTTTGATGTGTGGAATGGTTTTGGTTTTTGTGTGTGGGACTTGTGTGATGTGTAGCAGCTATATTATTATGATTTTCAAAGAGGGGGATGAGATATTGTTTTGTAGTGGGTATTTGATTTTTTTTACAACAGTGTAGTGGGGTTGTGATGGTGGTTATGGTATAGTCATGCTGTAGGGATGCAAAACTGGGTGAAGCTTTAAAATTATATGGATTTGGAAGTTGGGTTGTCGTGTTATTAGTTTGATGTTTGGTTGGATCTGTTCTATTTACCCAAATATTAATAGAATTAATACTACATGTTAATAATTTCAATATGGAATTTTTAATGAGGAAAAGGAGCATGGGATGTGTTGATTAACTATTTAATATTCATGTACAAACTAGTCAATTTGGAATATGAAAGAGGTTACATTCTTAAATGAAATTGGATGCTAATGAATTTTTAAGTTCATAAACTGAAGAGGATGTTAAAAAGAAATTTATTTATAAATATGGACTCTCAAAAATTGATTAAAGAAAAAAACATGAATTATGTCCTCTGTCTTGTTTGTGTGATTTTATGCATTTTGAGGTGGAAGCGATCTTGTGTGGATTTTGTGAGATTTTTATTTATTGTTGTAAAACTATAGGATGGGCTTGTGTGTTGTAACCCTATATGTATAAACACATTATATTCATGTGATTTCTTCATGCACCCCACCCTTATTGAGAACTATGTGTCGAAACTCGCATTGTCACATAAGAGGGTGTCTTTCCCAACATCCTGGTTGGTGGGTGGATTTTTTGTATACCTATTCTTCCCCACTCCCTCTTCTTGGAAAGGTAGTTATTTCACAAGCTATGATATCTAGAGGTCTTTTATTGCATAATATGGTGATTTTTATGGACTATGTGTATTTAGGTCAGTTTTGATGTGTGGTATCATGTGACTTTGGGATTATTTGGGATGTGATTTCTCAAGTGTCTTTGGGATGAGAAGTGATGTTTTGTGGTGGACCAGGTGTGTGCAGGTGGGATGTGATTTGTTGTGATAGCCTATTTGTGTGCGGATGGGAATTTATTTTTTGTGATGACCCATGCATGTGAAGGTTATAAGTGATGTGATGTGGTGTTATTCAGATGAGGTGGGAGTGCCATGATGTTTTTTGGGGGTGTGAGAGTGGCTAATCAGCGGGAAAGCCGTGTGGGGTACCCTATCATCAATCTTATTCGTATTATATATTTTTATATTTTTATGAGTTATTGGGTGAGTGATCTATAGCGATGGTGGAGTTTTAATTAGTATACATGATTAGGTGTTGTTTGGTTCTACTACTTTCACAAGAGTGCATTAGTATTCTCTTTTCACATAAAATGAGATACTTTAGATTTTATTCTGAGTATACTTGTATGCTCACCATACATATATACAAATAGTTTTTAGGTTTCTAGGAGGATTCTATAGAATGTGTTGGGCTTTACTAGCTCTGATTATTGAACAGTTTCTAAGTTGTTTCTCTAGTTTTGTTCTAGGGTTTTTACTTTGGAGACTTTGACCTCTATTTGTTTTATTTACACATATATTGTGGGATGGTTTTTGGTTTTATTTATATATATTTCATGGATTTGATTATGGTTGGTGCATCCTATCTCCCGATCTTGTTTCTTTATAAAGTGTTATGTGTCCCATATTATGAGAATTATACACCCTTGGTTCTAGTCACGAACCCTAGACCTACTAGAGGTGGGACTCATGGGTTCATTATATTTATCCCCTCATTACAGTATCTTTAGTGGGAGGGGGTCATGACATAGTAATATCAGAGGATAATGGTTGAGATATAGGGTGGATTTTAGAATTAGGCACAAAGAGGTTTTCATGTATTAGTATGGAAACATTTTCAGTTGACCTTGGTGCATGAAATAGGTTCAGGATACCATCTAGGACATGGTATTTTAGGGGAACTGTGATCGAGTGCATGGACTCTGAGTTTATTGAATGACCAAGTGAGGTGGCAGTGCTTGTAGGGTAGAGACCTAAGAGAGGTGCATTCATCATCATGAGATTTATTATTATTTTAACTGGGTGTTCTTGTAAATTTTAAATGAATTAAACAAATTATGAAATTATATGTGTGTTTCTTTGAATTTTATCATGTTGTTATTGCTAATAAATTGTTATTGTTTATTGAATTATTTATATAACAAAAATGAAAGAGCAATATGATGTCTTACTATCCTAAACTATTTGTTTTAAATCTTGTTTAGGATTTAATTTTTTTCCTTTGATATTATATAATGATTCTTAATGAATTGAATTTCTCATCCTCTGTTATAACTATATAACATGCCTTCTATTTTTTCTAATGTTTGATTTTTTTATAGAAACATTCTTAGAGTATTTTATTGTGATGAATAGATTAATTTTGAAACCCCTTATAAAGCTTGTAACCTAAAAATATATTTCCCATTGGCATGATAAAATAAAATATTTTTAACCCATTCATATATTCATTATGTATCACATGTGATTTAATTTTCTATGTGCTGATTTCTATTATAATTTATCATGATCATTTTTATTGACATAATGTAAAACTTTGTTTTAGATATTAAAATTATAAATTTCTTGAGTATTTACATCTTAATTATTTATAATTCCTTTATATTTGGATACCTTGACATGAATAGATAGCTTCTTATTTTTTTATTGATTCCAGTTCTACATTACTGATATAACTATTTTTTGTAAGAAACTATTAGTGTAGAAATTGTTGTGACATTTATTTCTAACTTTGGGTAAATTATAATAATTATTTGTGATAACATATTTATGCTTAAAGATATTTAAATAATTAAACATATACTTTTATAATTGATAAGAATTTTTATGAACTAAAACAACCTTACCTCACATGTTGAGTCATGAGTAGTTTGTGATGGGAAGTGTGCCTAATGTTGAAATCATTTTTGTGGAAACAATAGAAATTATATAATGTGTTACTTAAGAATATAGCATGTTTAATACGTTTCATTTAAATATTTATGTATAAATATTTTATAATTATTATTTAATGCAAGAATGTTTTCTTGAGCCATTAAATGATTAAATAACTTTTAATCCAACTATGATGAAGCATGAATCATATTAATAAAACAAGTTTTGTTTTTTCTTTCATGGTCATAAATATTGTTTTATTTTGGTGGTTCTATAAGAATTTTGTGTATTTAATGGTATATTTGGATTGAAAACAAGAACCATTCATGTAAAAAAGTTAAATAAATTTTGGAAGTTCATATCCATGATAATAAAATAAACCAATATTGTCTTTTTTAATCAAGTTAAACATAGTGTGTGAAGATAACTTCTGTGTAGTTTAATCTATAACTTGGACTCATGTTATAACTATTTTAATAAAAGGCATGATGTTTTATAGGAAGTAATCTGGAAATTTTGAGTGTTTTTTTTGTGGATACATTTTTATCATTACATAGATGTGTTGATATGTCTTTATGAAAATAAATGTTGTTGGGATCCTTTATTACTCTATGATTATCATGTATTATGAGACCCTTGATGTAAATAATTTATCAAGATAACCATGTATTAAAATGATAATAACTTATATATGTTTAATTAACTAGTTTCCCATAAAAAATTTAAAATTGTGTACAATACCCATTCCAAAAAGTGAGATAATGTGATATATGTCTCTAGATAATTATGAATGATGTTATGTGTTTCTATTATATGTGATTGTTTATTTTTTTTCCTTTAGCGATGTGTGATTAAAAATTTCAATCATATAAATAGGGGAAAACCCAATCCCTAACCAAGACGAATTGAACATTGATGTGATTGAAATCATACAAGAGAGTCAGTTCCACCCAAAGCAGATAATATCTCGACATGGGAAAGGGAATTCCTTGATTTTTGTGTTTGGGGATTTTTTGTGTGATTATAATGGTGATCATTGGTTGGGGCATCGTGGAGGATGATATAGAGAAGTTCATTATTTGACAAGGGTGGTTATGTGTGTATGGTAAGGTGGTGAGGTGATGTGGTTATGAGATATGTATAATAGAGTTTTTCATTAGTCAATAAGTTTAGCCAATGGTTGTGATTTGCAATTATGGAAATAAGATCTCGTTATAGTGGGATGAATAGATCTTTATTATGATATGTTTATACTTATTTAATCTCCCACCAATTATAAAATATTTAATCACTTAAATTCAATAATAAAATAAAATGATAAAAATTAATAAATATGTGAATTCCTCCCATGATGAAATATTTTTACAAATGAATTGATGAGAATGTTTGACAACTATATTGTTGGTTAGGTTTGATGTGAATGATTTTATCTTAATGAAACATGTTATGACCTCAAATAGATGAAGAGAGAGAAAATATTTTCCTTCATCAAGCCGTGTTATATTCTCACATGTTTTAAAACCATGAGGGTGAGTCAGTACCCCCCCCCCCACCCAAATAGGACAATGTCGTGGTGTGGTGGATATGTTCCTTTGATTTGTATTCTTGTAGTAACTCTGTCTATATTGACATATGTTCTTTTATTGGTTTTTAAAAGTTACGATAAATTATTTAATTAATATTCTCCTAGTGAATAATATTTCATTAGAAAACTTGGGATGGTTTGCAACTTGATAAAATAGATTATCATAACCTTATGTTTTGTTTGGTTGACAACTAGATAAAATGGATTGTTCAAACCTTATGTTTTGATTTGTTTAAAACTGGATAAAATGGATTGTTCAAAACTTATGTTCTGTTCTTTTTTAACTGGATAAAATTGATTATTTGAACCTTATGTTTTTTGTTTACAACTGGATAAAATGGATTGTTTCGACCTTATATTTTGTTTTGTTCCAACCTTGTGTTTTGTTTTATTTACATTGCAAGTCATATGTCATATTTGAGACACATAATAGATTATTTAAAATTAAATGGTGGGTGTGATGAAAACCCTTGACAATGAATTAACAAGAAAACAAAAAAAATGTTTATTTATATATTTTAAAAAGTGTTCTTGAGTAGAAATAAGGATTTGAAGAATAATATTGATAAAATGAAAAGAGTGTGATTTTTTTTGGATTTTTATGGATGATTTTAAATGAGTGGGATGTGTTTTCAGAAAATATATTTTTTTAAATAAAATGAAATGAATTGTGAAATAAATATTTTATTGGAATTGAAAATATTAGGTGGATGAAAATTTTCTTAAAATAAAAAGTACTTTGATTTTAAATGAAGGGTAATTTTTAAAGGCATGTCCTTGTTCAAAAATATGAATGGTAAATTGTGTTGAAAAAAAAATCATAACTGTTTAGTATGTAGTTCTTGATTTCTTTATAACCATCTATTTGGACTTGTTCTTTTTGAGAGATATCTCCTCCATGAGATTATTTTTAAGGTATTGTGTAGATTTATAGTTCTTCTCTCAAGAGTTTGTTTTGTTCCAAGTACATCGAGAAACATGAGAATTATCTCATTGTTTGGTTTTTCATACCACTGTTATTTTTTCTTATTGTTTGGTTTTTATTCTTAATAATGAAACATTCCCCTAGTTCATGTGCTATAGAGGCATGGTGTCCTAGAGAAGAGTACATGGGATCATGAGATGCATATACGAGCCCACTACCCTGAGTTTTTTTGAGTTATCCCTTGTCTATTTTCTTTGTTATGTGTTGTTTGAACCTTGGTTATTTTAAATATTTTCATTTCCTCTTGATTTGATGTGTAATTTATGATGTTTGATGATGTTATAACCTGAAAAAATGGAATACTAGATTCCTAAATAAGATTCATTCTACTGCAACGCAATTAAACATATGTGGTCGAGTATGTGCACCGATAGTAGATAGTATCTTAACATATAGGATGTAATACAATGATTCATATGTCTAGGATAGTGTGTTTATTTAGATGTTATGAAATTTTGGGTTAGTAGTTTGTATTAGTGGTGGTGTTTCAGGTGTAACTAGAACATTGAGTGTTATCTCAAGGGATTGTTGTTCGGACCCTTCCTCGCATTCATCCTGGTTAGGTTTAAATTCTCAAGGGTGAGAATTGATTGAGAGGTATCTAATGTTATATACCAAACCATAAATCCCATTACTTTGAAAAAAAATATGATTTTTTGGGAATCTGAGGTTAGTAGAGGGTTTTTTGGACATGTGAGTCATTCCAACACTGAATCATGCCAATAGTTTTACAAATTTACCATTTTCCAATGGTATCTCATCTTGGAGGTGACACTCCTAGAGGTAGATCATCTTGGTGGTGACTCAACTAGTAGTATATCATACTGTAAGAGACTTATCTGGTGGTAGATCATCATTGACGTGACTTGTTTGGTGGTAACTGATCATAGTGGTGACTTATCCTTGTGGTAGCTCCTCCTGGTGATGGCTTGTCTGGAGGTATCTCATCATGTCAGTGACTCTTCTGGTAGAGACTCACTAGCGGTGACTCATCTTGTAGTGACTCATTGTAAGTGACTCCCTGGTGGTGACTCATCTAGGAGTGACATATTAGCGGTGACTCATCTGGTGGGGACTCTTCTGACCATGACTTGCTAGAAGTGACTCATCTGTTGGTGAAACATTTCAACAGTTTTTTAAATTTCTATAATTTTCCGGTTTTTCCGGTTTTTCCCATTTTTGTATTTCTTGTTGATAAATGGGTTCAATTCCATATTTAAGAGGCTATGAGACTGATTAAAATGACATCAATCATATCTTTGATTTCACCAATGCCTGGAGGTTTTTAAATGGTCAAAATGCATGGTTTTAAATAATATATTCCTTTTATAGTCAACTAAGTCATTTAAATCTAATTTATTTCATATCTAGTCCATCTAAGGTAGAGATATTCCTTTAATAAGTTCCTTCATCCTTCTCTTGATATTGGAGGTCACAAAATACTTCTTCCTTAGAGTCCCAGAATAATTTTTTGCATTTGGTCCGAGTCCCCCCCCCCCCCTTGATAGAGCCCCCTCCGATATTTGTATCCATTTCTAGGTACAACAAAGTTGTATCAGTCATATTTCTTCTAAGTAGTACTTGCTTCATTTATCTTTATGTGTATCATGCAGAATGGGGTTATTATTATTAACTTTGGTAAACATGGTTCTAATTGGATTAAGAAAGATAAAGTATTGATTTATATTAAATTTAAAGGGGTATGGGAATGTGAAGTATGATCTTATAGCTTTTTTATTTAAATGATTTTTGTGATTGAATATTATGTTAGTATGGGTGTAATGCCTTGATTAAAATTGTTTATGTTTGTAGCATGATTACGCTGCATCAACTTCATCTTTAATCCTCTATTTTTATTATTGTTTGATTATCTTCATAAATAACTAGGTTACCATATATATTTGGATAATGTAATGATTGCCCCATGATCTAACAGTTATGTGATAACTCCCTTATATAAATATTTGAAATTGAATATGTTCCCATTTCTTTTCTAAATCTGAAAATGTGACGTGTTGTGATATATGTTTGGATGTTTGAAATGGTTGTGTTTTGTGTGTTTTGGACTGATTTGATGTGTAGTAGAAATATTGTTCTGGGTGTAGGTTATTTGGATGGAATGTAGTTGTGAAATTGGGTAGTGATTGTTTTTATGGTATAGTGGTGTATTGAGACTGTGATGGTGGTTGTTGTATGGTCATGCAGTGGGGATATGAAACCAGATGAGGCTATAAAATGATGTGGATGTGGCAGTTGATCTGTGGTATTATGCTTATGATGTGTGGTTAGTTATTTTATATTTACCCATGTATTAATAGAATTAATATTACTTGTTGATAATTTCAAATGGGAATGTTTAATGAATAAATTGATGATGGGTTGTGTTGATTAACTATTTAATGTTTATATATAAACTAACAGGTTGGGAATATGAAACAGATTTCCATCCTAAATAAAATGGGATGTTAATGACTATTTAAGTACATAAATTCAAGAGGATTTTAAACTGAAATTTATTTATAAACTTATTCTCTCAAAAATGTATTAAATACTAAAACTTTATTGATGTATTATGTATTTTTTCAGTGATTTTATGTATTTAAAGGAGTAAATGATATTGTGGAGATTCTATGAGATGGTTAGTTATTATTGTAGACCCATAAGATGCGATTTTTGTAGTAACTATATATGTATATAAACTATATGTTCTGCTAATTTCTAAATGCACCCCAAACTTATCGAGCACTATGTGCTGACACTCATATAGTCACATAGAAGGGAATATTTCCAAACATGTGAGTGTGAGGATTGATTGATGGGAATCCAATCTTCCCTTATCCCTCTTCCATGATAGGTAGGTATTGCATAAGATATGATGGTCATAGGTCGGTTAGTGCAATAGATGGTGATTGTGATGTTTGGGTGAGTTGTGATATGTGGTCTTGGTTTTCGTCGGAATGAGTTTTTATGTGATTTCCTATGTGTCTTGGGGATGAGATGCGATGTGTTTTCATATACCAAATGTTTTAGGTGGGATGTGATGTTTTTTTATGGCCCTAGTGTGTGTGGGAGAGATGTTATGTTTTATGATGTATAGAGTGTTTGTGGGTGGGATGTGATGTGATGTGGTGTTATCCAGAATAGGTGGGAGCGCTAGTACATTTTTCATTGGGGTGTGATAATGGATAAATAGTGGTAAATGGGTGTAGGGTACCCTATCATCAATGAAATTCATATTATATATTATTATATTTTTATTTGTTATTGGGTCAGTTATCCTTGGTGAGGTTTTTTTGTTAGTATACTAGTTTAGTTATTGTTTAGTTCTACTACTTTAGCACGGGTTCATTAGTGTTCTCTTTACACCTGTTCACAAGAGACTTTGCTTTTCTTACTTAATATACTTGTATTCTCACCATATGTGTGTAAAAACTATTTTTAGGTTTCTGGGAGGATTAAGTGGTCTTTGATGGGCATTACTAGCTCTGATAATTTGACAATTTTCGTGTTTCTTCTTTGTTTTTTTCCTTAGGTATTTACTTTGTATACTTTTACTTGTATTATTTTTATTTACACATGCATTGTTGGGTGGTTTTTGGTTTTCTATATATATATATATATATATATATATATAATGGATGGAATTATAGTTGGTTCATCCTAACCCATGATATTATTTCCTTATAAAGGTTAATGCCTCCCATATTATGAGACTTGTACACCCTTGGTGCTATCCCCCAAACTAGGGCCAACTAGAGGCGGGACTCGAGGGGTCATTATCTCTATCCCCTCATCGCAGTATCTTTGGTGGGAGGGGGTCATGCAACAAGTTTCATCATTCCTCGTAGATTTTTTTAACATACTCTATAAATATAGATTTATTATACATGTACTAAAAAACCCTACTCATATATATAATACATCATATGAGTTAATTATGACAAATTATCACCCTCTGGTTAATAATTTTCTATTAAAATCATGGTTTCGTGTTTTAATTACTTCATTTCTCAATCATGTTTCAATTTTGAATTCCTAGTTATTATAATATGATAATTTTTCCATCCACATCTTATTTTTAATCATAATATAAATATTATATTATATATATATATAGTCATCAATAAAAGGTAGATATAGAAAAATAAATTACGTCATTGATGGAGGGATTAAGTCGTTCACACACATGAACATTGCTTTCATTTTTTGATGGATCAAATGAAAGAAAGTTAAATAATAAATAACCTCTATAGAATAATTATTACATAATATTTATTTTATATATTCATTAAATATAAAATTATTACCATCCATGTAAATATGAAATAAATAACAAATAGCATCATTTTGAAGTTGTGGTAGTGTACACATACGCACGTGTGATATTATTGTTTTCAAATTGATTGGAAGGTAATAAGGTAGATTTGATATTATAATTCTAGAATCATAATTGTATCATAAAATTAATACATAAACATTAAACCCATATTAATAACCATCCATGAAATATGGTGATTAAAAATGAATTGTATTTGTACATGGAGGTGGTAGTCCACACATACACACGGATTATAATTTCACATCCCATTTGATAGAATAATGGGAGGATATTGGAATTTCCATGATCATAATAACATTTTAGTATATTTATGATACATATTTAGTTAGTTCATGATTAATACCTGATATTTATAGTATGTATAAGAAGATATAAATTGAAATATATTGTGTAATAAGATCACCACTTCTTCAAGGGACATCTTTTAAATTTTTTCATGGACCCTTGGGTTGGTCATTTATGTAAGATAGATCCAACAATTCTTTTATAGTGAAGATCAGAAGATAATATTTTAGGGGTTAGTTGAGCTCATTACCCAAATTTTTGTGAATAAATTATAGAAGGGTATCCCTTTTATAAGTAAGGTAAATGAAGCACTTAGGATTGATAAAAAGATTAAAATTTAATTAGGTCTTTCTGAAGAAACTTTCTTCTAAATGGATCGATATTAATATATATATATATATATATATATATATTATAGTATAAATATCATAATTATAGAAAATTAAACAATTTTATGAGTCATTTTAGACGTTATTTTTTTAACCCCCTGGTTAACCAATTTAAATATTAATCATGGTAAAGAAATTTTTTGATTTTAAAGAGTAATAATATTACTTATAAGATAAAAATTATTTCATAAATTGAAAACAAATGAAATGTTAGACCATTAACAATACTGAATGTCCTATTTAAATATTTTTAATATTTTTAAATGACATTAAATGTCATTAATTTCATTTTGGAAAATTTTTACGTAAATTTGTATCTAAAGACAACATATAAGAAAATGAATTAAAATATAAACCTTAACATATTTGAAATATTTCATATATTTCAATAATTTTTGTGGAACACAATATTTCTTGGAAACTTTATTACTTTTAATATTTATAAAATAAATTATTTTTTATTTATATGAATAAATATGGTGTAGGCATTGCATAAGGATTTAAGGTAAGTATTGACTCACTAAAAATTATAAATAAATTAACATGAAAACAGTAATTAAATCATATTTAAAATAATAATTTATATCCAAAAACATCCACTTTTAAACTTATATAAATATTGAGAGTTATTAATGTCAATAGACTCAAATTTGGTACTAATCATTTTCTTAAAACCATATAAAATTCATAATCCAAATAAATAGTACCAAGTTGAATTATATTTGATGATTATTTGAACATGTTTGAACATCACTCATCAAGTAGGATAAATTAAAGTGTTAGATAAATTTTAATGTCGTAACCCAATGTTTTATCCTCATTTTAACCATTTTAACCTCACCGAGGTGATAACAAGTACCATGGTTACTATTGATGATAACTAAAAATAAAATGCAAATATTAACCAAATTCGAACCTATAAACTCCAAATAGGTTATCCATTTTTAATTATTCAATTTTAATATTTGGGAAACATTTTTTTAAAAAAGTTCTTAGAACATGAAGAAAACATTTTCTTAGAAAAATACATTTCTAAGTAAAAAACGAAATTTATTCTTATACAATTCCAAGAAGAATAATTTGATGAATGTAAAAAGTGAATATATAATTTATATATTTAAATTAAATTATTTAACAGTAGTAATTAATTTAATTTACTAATGTAAAAAAACATTGTTCATATTAAAATAGTTTTTTAGAAAATAATATATTTTACATTAAACATAGTTTTATTTTCATTTATAGTCATTTGATAACTAATGAATTAATTTTTTATATGTGTAAACCATGTATTTTGTATAATTTAGTTAGTACTATTCACACATTCTAGTCCAGTGTCTAGGCGATAACTGTCAAATTAAATAATAATTATTTTATAGTAAATTGATGTTTATTAAAATATAGTGTGATGTGTAAAGGAGGCTTCCAAAAAAATTTAAAAAAAATAAATATATCATAAAATATCAAGGTGTTACAAAACATATTGAGGAATTCCATGATGAAATATATATTAGGGATTTCAACTAAATAATAGTCCCATGGAGGAAATTTGGTGATTCTAATTACCTGACCAACTCACATCTCTTGGATCATGTGACTCATGATTGGTGTGAGAAACAAGAGGTAACAGGGTATCAGGGGTATTACAGAAGAGTGTGACACCATGTTTGAATGGGGATTACACACTGAGTCTTCCCAATTATATTCACATCTTCTTAATTTATTTACAATTCATGATGGATGAAATCATTGATGAGAACTTCATGGGTCTCATACTAGAATCAAAACTTCATACTTATGTATTCAATCATATTTATAATACAAGATGTGTTTTCGAATATAGGGTAGTTTAAGTGTGAAGTTATGATAGATATTTTAGGGGCTTTCTCAATGATGGATTCCTTTGATAGAACCATATTTATGGGTGGAGAATAAATCCACCATCTATAATGGAATGGCCGATCAAGGATCCTACTGATAGGGACTAATGTAATTAAGAGAATAAACTATTTTGATTCCACCAAGGGTTCTATATAACTGGAAATATAATTCCTAATCATCCTTTTATCCGGTAAATATATGATATAATGGGTGAATAATAGTGTTCATTCCCTAATAGTGTACATCCGGTGGCCTCAAAGGAGGTCTTATGTTTTCAAATTTAGGATTTTGACCTTAGTGAATGAATGTCATATGGATCATTTAAATTATATGAAAAGGTGATATAGTAAAACCAAATTTTAGGTGTGATGAGATCATTAAAAGAGAAATAATAAATAATATAAGGATGGCCCATTTTATATATGGGATTATCTTTGTTAAATGGGGAAATAAGAAAGGGTGTCCCTCATATAAGTGGATCCTTCACAAAGAACATGTAATGATATTCCTTTGAAAAGGGAGCGGGAGGAATTTCTAAAAAAAGGGATTCCAGTATATATGATTTCCCCTTTTTTATATGTTTCCTACTTTTTGTTTTATATTAGCCAAATTACCTAAGTTTTCTATGTGAAATACTATTTGAGTCTTGATTTTACATAATTAGAATGTATTCAACTTTTTTTATCCCCTTTCTCCAATTCTCTCTTCTATATTTGCAGCCATACCCAAATAATCTTCTCTTCTGAGAAAGAGATACATATGTATTTTTTTAAACCACAGGGTATGCATTGAATTTACTACCTTGAAAGGTGAATTTTATTCAAAATAAGTCTTATTCATAGCACTATGTGATAAGATAAAAATACCAACCTCTATGCTGTAAGATAAAATGGTGTATATGAGGCCTAAAATTAATTCCTTTATTATTGTTTTTGGTTTCATGAAACCAAATATATTTTTAATTACAATTTCCTTTACATTAAAATTTGTGACTATTAATTTAGATATATTATCACATATCGATTTTTCTTCTACATAACAATATTGTGATAATGTCTAAGAGTATTTATTTCAACTAAAATGGTATAGCAGTTCCGTACTATGATAAGAACAACAAAATTCTATGACATTATTATAAAATATAGTTATATGTTTAGATAAAGTTTTCTGATGGGACATGTAGAAAATGTATATCTAGTGTGATTACTCATAAGTGGATGAGGGTTCCTATCATTAAGTTCACAATTGGTCATCTTCACGATTGGAGATTATAGAACCAACCCACCAGTAGGAATTAAATATGTTTTGGTGTAATTGTATATTCCTATTTGTGAGCATGTGTTAGACAATAATATTATTATTATTATTAATTGTTCTGACTCACTCACATATATTTTTTTGTGAAAACCTTGAGGCCAAATGTTCACAGTGGGGTAGGGTATGTTGAGTTCATCGCGGTTAACTTGTTATTAATGGATATGTTGAGGATGGATGTGTCCCTTCCATATTAATAGAAGATAATATCTCATTCCTTTTATTGGAATTGAATCATCATAATAAAATCCATTATCATGGTGTAACGATTTGTTTATTTCAGATAGATGATGAAAGACATATCAATTATATAGTTTGGTGACATATATGTCCATCCTACATGATGAGATATTATGATAATTGGATTATATTATATAGTGATCATTTGAATATGGTTTTCATCATTTCAATGTTAAGTTGATACTCTTGGGTTTCTTAACCCATTTCTAAATAGTATTTATGGAATTTAGGAAATTCCACCTGATTCCAAAAAGGAATAATCCTAGAAAGTCATCCACTAAGTGTTTCCATTCATAATGATTAATTTTTTATAAATTTTATTAGTAGAATAAATATTATTTTCAAGACTGATAAATAATTTCATTCAAATTTAATCAATTGAAAAAAAATTATTGAAAAATTAAAAAATTAAATTCAATATTTATTTAGTCATTCAATAAATACTAAGAATGATGAATAGACCAAGATCATTTCCATTGATGAAAATTTATTTACAAGATGGTAAATATTATTTTTCATTGTAAAGGTGGTAGTACTAACACTTTATTATACATGGTTTGGATTAAAACTTTCTATAACTCGTGTCGCCAAAAAAATGTAAAAACCATCTGTGAACACAGAGAACAAAAAAATAATAACAAACATTGTGTATCCAGGATATATGTTTTTTGGTTATGTCTGGAAAGAACACTCCAAGTACTTCATCTGGTTACATGGACACATGAAATAAGTGATACATAGCATATTGTTTGCTTGTACATGTCATGTAGACTACCAAGGGAACATACTAAAGCCCAAGCAGGAATCCTAGATACACAACACCCTAGATACAAGGTGTGAAACTCAAAAGTACATTTTGTGTATTTTCCCAATTAATGGTGGAATTAAATTACATTAAATTTAAATTTATAGAATAAAAATATTATTTTAGTAATTGATAGCTATTGTGTTTTACAATTTAGTAATTTTTTTAAATAATACTAAATTCTTAATAAATTTATTGTAATAAATATGTAATTATTGGTTCTTCCATTAATTTTACATGAATTCCATTAAGGATAGGTATCTTGAAATGAGTTTGGATAGTCATTAATATGAAATAGAATTAATAAATTAATTAATGAAAAAATGGTTACCTTAATAATAAATAATTTTTAGAAAATGAATTTTATCTAGTAACATTTTATTTATGTTGCATGCGTGACTATTCATGAGCGTGACCAAGACATGTGTATGTGTTGGATGTTATAATATAATTTATTGCATTGGTTTATAATTATTTAAATATAAATTAAATTTCATGTCCTGCATTTCATCCCTCCCTCCATTATTATTTAAGACTTTCATTTCCAAGGTTATTTATGTAATCCCCAAAAACCAATCCTTCCATTCCCATTATATAAATTTGAGTTATAAGTGATATAATAAATAGAGTATCCTAATGTGAATTAACTCATTTATCGATGGAACAATAATGGATCTAACCCATGTGATACATGGGTGGAGAGGTGGAATACTAAAAATCGTGCCAATACTGAAAATATGAGTTATTCCCCAAGATCCAAGGTGGATTTATTGTATTCTCAATAAATAAATTGTTAGATAATCTCATGATGGGGTTATTTATTTATTTATTTATTCAATTCATTATTTATTTTATGGACACAAGACTACAATCACATATATAAGTGATTTAATTTAAAAAGATAGAATTTAGATAAATGTATTATTCATAAAAAAAATGAAACATTGTAAATTAATTAAGTACAATTAACATAATATTAATAAGACATGTAAAGGACAAACCAAAGTAAAATTTATTCATAATGAATTAAAATATATAAACTTAATAGTAATTCAGACTAATCCCTCCATTACATGATTGGAAATGTTACCATTGAACTAAGTGTTTAAATTGACAAATTGTGGACACTAAATTTTATTGGAGAGTTATTATGTAGGTTTTTGGTTGACATAAATGAAATTTTATTGAATTTAATTATTAAATTATGTTCAAAATAAAATTGACAAAAGTGTTGAGGAAATACATGCCAAGATTTCAGTATTGGGGAGTCCACTCATGGGATCATGGTGATTCAATCCCATAGTTGGAAAGACTACCTACCTAGATACCTTATGTTTTTTTCCGGGCTAAGTACTAGATCATTAAGAGAAATAATATGGATATGTTCCACTATAATTTCATGGAATCTTTAATTTTCGAGTTCACTGGAGAGGTATATTGAGACTTGATGAAATAATTAAATATTTGAAAAAATAAATTAATTTATTATTTTAAAAATATTTTATAATCCTGTAAATTATTAATCGCTTATTTAAATATTATATAAAATGGAATGAAACCCCACAAAATTGGGTGATCATTCCGTAACTAAGGGTAGGTACTTACATTATATTTTTTTGGATATGTTAAAATCATTAATGTGATGCACTATCATTTGAAAAATATATATTATGTGTTGGAATCTGCTATACCAATTCATCCACCCCAACAAGTGGGTGATGATAAAAAGGTAGAATATCGGAGATATTTTGAGGATATTTCCTATGTATTTTTTACCATATTGTCAATTACATCCATAGAGTTGATTATATAGAATAAAAACATGGATACTTACACCATAACATATCATATTAAATCTCTCAAGAAATAAAAATAAATTACTGAGATAAATATGATTTCCAGTGCACAATATTAGTGTAAAAAAAGAAGTAAATATTGATACCATTCATTAATTTATAATGATGGGGTATATTGTTAAGTTCATTAAATTATGCATCCAGTTGGATAAGAAATTATCCATTAATATTATCTTATTATGATCAACACCTATATTATCATAATTCTAAATGCCTGATTAAAAAAATGGTTATTTTTCTCTAGAAAAATTTTTCTATACATCACCATGAAGATAAGGATTAGTCAAAACCTATTTATCTACCAATTTTATTGAAATTTTTTAAATAATGGTTGAATAACCCATGGATAATATAAATCCAATAGATCCTTTTGGACATGTTTCAAAGATACAATGGATTCAAGGGAAGAATAATGAATAGGAGGATATTTTCTTCTTATATGGAAAGCTTGTACAATTGAAAATAAATTGCAATGAATGAAGGAAATGAATAGTAGTATCCACTTAAGGTACATTTATCATGTTTTTATTCACCACATTTGAATTAAATACAATATATTTATAATATTTATGTATTTGAGTATAGGAGATGAACAAGAAAAGATATTTCATAAAGTGAACTCAAAAGGAGATGAAAAAGGATGACTCATATGTCAGCCAAGGGGAGCTCAATACTACCCATTTCTAAAATGGAATGATTCTAGTTTTTAATGAGTGTTACCAAAAAAAATTATCTTACTATCTATATAGACACAACAAGACATTATTTTAAAATTATTATAAATTCTGTTATGGTATTTTAATAATAAACTATTGGTTCCATAGCTCTTCAATTTTATATATCCATTGAAATTAATGATGAATATAAAATATGATACTCTTTACTATTATAGAAATATAATTTTTTATCAAATAAATCTATATATAGTTGATTTTTTTATACCCATACATATACTTCAGTCTCATATTATTTAAGATATTTGGAATAAAAACAAACTATTTATCATTATTTAGATAAATAAACCTTTACATTTAAAGGTACATCATAATGGTATTAATGTCAGTTCAACTTATATGCATGAGATATTATAAAGATAAATGTAACTTCTTATAATTCATGATATTACTTAAAAAAATATAAATTCCTAGTGAATTAAATGATTGATCTAGGTAAAGCATAAATAACCCCCAAGCTTGCTTTTCAGATAACATATTATCCAAGTATTCATTAATCATATATATATATACAGTAGAGGTAATTCAAAACTCACATTTCCTTATTCACAGCATATTCATTATGGTAATAAAAATGCAGATCAATGGTGAGTCTTTTCTATATTGAAAATATTATATAATTTCTTCTAAGAAATATTTTCCAAATATAAGTGAAACAACTATGAAATATGCCAACTAAATTGTATAATGGATATAATACCAATTTTGATATGATCAGAATATATTAAGAAACTACCATAAGTGTTTGTTGAAACCCATTTGTTCAAAGTTGGCCTTAGCTATAAACAAAACATTTTAACACTAAGGTGCATATGATGTAATGAACCTAAGGCCACTGAGGATATTAACATCTTGTTCAGATCAATTATATTTCCATGAAGGAAACCTATATATTTCAAGACTATGGGAAAAGACTTCACTTCAATAAGTTAAGGATCTAGATGTATATGATTTGTCATTGGAAAACTGCACTCCACATTGCTTAATGGGAAGAGAAATTCCAAAGACACATACTACAGTGGAATGTATAACAAAATAGGTTGTTTATGTTCATCATAGTGGGTGGTACATGTATTATTCTATCAGAATAAATATTCCTACAATATGTCATTAAATGGAGATGTTATAAATATGAAAAATGTGTATATATATTCAATTAATAGACTCCATGTATCAAGATTCTAGGACACCGTATTTTGAATATTTCTAGGACATAACAATTCAGTTGGGTATTCAATAGAAACTAGAAATGGATACTACAAGGTGATACCCATTAAGCATTATTGATTTTTGGAAGGTATAGTCTATGACACAACCAATACATCAATAATCATGAGTGAAATCCTTTCTTAATTCTAAGTTGTCAAGAAATAATTCTATGATCATCATAGTAGGTTATTGATTTTCATATCCACCTAACTTAGAGGACACCTTATGTTAAATGTATATATGATGCGACCAAAAAGGGAACCTATGGTATATATATTTTAAGAAAAACATAAAAGTTTTTGTGAAATAATTAAATACCAATAATATATAGATATTACATAAATTCATTTATAAATAGAACATTCCTAGTTATCATAGAATATTCATTTTGAAATGAATGAGTAACATAGGTCTTTATCTCATTAGTGTGGGAACTATAAGTTTTTAATATAGATATGTTGATAACATATGGAAAGAAAATGTTGTGTCTTACCAATTTCTTAAGACTATGGAATTGAATTTCTCCAAGTTTCACCTAAAGTATCAACCATGTTCTATGGTAAAATATATACAAGGTATTTTTATGAGTTTGATCAATTTGGTCAGAGTTCATATATTAACTAAGTTTTGAAAATTTAAATTTGTAACAATTTAAGAATAAATTTTTTATTAGCATTTAACTCTTCCAAAAGAACATGAATTGTAATAGGATGAGGTTATTGAGATTAATATTATTTTACCAACATAAGTGCTAAAACATTATTTCATGTTCCATGATATTTATTGAGATTTGATATTAATAATTCATGATTCATAGTTTTTGAATATCAAAAGTATCCAACATAACTACATTTAATTGCAGTTTGAAATGTCTGAAAATACTTTGAATAATAGAATTTTTCAATTTCTTAGTGTTTTTAAAAGTGGGAATACTAGAGATCAAGTGAATTTAACACTTATCTTCATTTAGTTAAAATTGATCTAGTATTACAGAAAAGTATAACGGAATATGTAAAAAATACTTATTGAAGCTAGTGATAGATGTATCATTAATATATAAGTATTTTGTGGCTTCTAATGCATATTAAGGAGTGGTTAAGAAACATCATATTCCTTTTTTACTCTAGAAAAATAAAGAGTTTTATCATTATCATGATGACCCTTGACTATGGATTTAGTCATGATGTTAATATTTTGGGATTGGAAGAATAGGTGGATATTCATTTATAACACTATTTATAGGAAATTATCATGATAGAAATGTTATAGTAAATAGATTTTCCAACAATTAAAATATATTTTTTCAACACTAGCCATAGACTACTGATATTCCTAGTAGTTGTATCCATAATTAATAAAACCATGATTCTACATGTGAGAACTAACCAGACACTACCAGTTGCCTCTAGTCCATGTGGGAGTTTTTTGGAGTCGATGGCCTTGAAAAAACTATTTTCACACTTAATATTACTTTTATATTCAAATATGTCGATATTAATATAAATATAATATTACATATTGATTTTTATTCTATAAAAAATTTATGTAAAAATGTCCTAGAGTATCCATCGCATTGAAACGGAATTAATGTTTCCTCCTTTGATGATAAAATTGAAATGCTATGAGAATATTCTTATATATTTTTATATGTTTGGATTTCATTTATAATAGGATACAAAGAATGTGACTCTTAGGTTTAAGTAATCATAATATAATTACTCTTCTTCATAATATGTTCATGCTTGGTAATCACCAAGATGGGATATTGTGATAACAGACCCACCAATAAAAATTATTCATGTTTAGGTGTCATCATTTATTCTTATTTTTGAGCAAGTGTAATAGTACATAGAGGTTAATATTATCATTAATTCATTTCGTGGCTCACAAACATGGATTTTATAATGAAACCCATGATTCTATATGTTCTTAGTTAGATAGGGTATGTTGGGTGCATCATGATTGAAAATTTATTCATGGTTAAGTCGCGGAAGGATTTGTCCCTTCCATATTAATGGAATTTTATATCTCATACCTTTAATTGTAATAAACCATCCAATTAAATTCCTTGTACATAGTGTAATTATGTATTTATTTCATAGAGTTTAATAAAGACATATAGAGAATATGGTTTGGTGACATATATTTCCAAACTTCTTGATGATATATTATGATTATGGAATTTTATTACAAAATTAATGTTTGTATGTGGTTATCACCATTTCAACATTAAGTTATTTCTCTTGGGTTCATTAAACAATTTCTAGATAGTAATCATGGAAATTAGGAAACCCCACCTAGTTATAAATAGAAATAATTATAGATTGTCACACACTAAGTGTTTCTACTAATATTAACTAAATTTTATTTTGATTTTTATCAATAAAATAAATATTATTCTCAAGATCCAGGAATGGTTTTATTCTTTTTTTATCGATAATAAATAATTTATGATGAATAAAATAAATAAATTAAATTTTTATTCAGCTATTCAATAAATATTGAGGAAGCTGATTGGACCAAGATTGTGTTCATTGATGATTATTAATTTACAAGCTAGTAAATATTATTTTCATTATGAAATTTGGCACACACCATAAAATATACTATTCTTATTCTTATTATGTGGCATGGGGTTTATTAAATATTATAACATTATTTAGGGTACAACATTCAATTAAATAATTTTTAAAAAAACATAGATCTATAAATATATAGTTTTTTTATCAAGTAAATAATCAAAAATTTAGGATAGATAATTTTCGGGCATAATGAACTTCCCCCTCTTTAGTTTTTTTCTTCCCTCCCTCTTAATAATGAGAAGAACACCTTAAATACTGAACGATATTGGAATTATCAAGATGAGAAATTAAAAATAAATTTATTCCATGCTAGAAATTCAAAATAAATTAGCATAACTTGATGATCAATAGAGAATGTGTAGATCACTGTGAGAGGGATTCTATACATGAATCTTTATTGTGAAATGAAGGAAATATGAAAGGGTTTTTGAGAGCTCAACATCATCAATAAAGAACGGACCTAAAGTCAAGGTAGACATTTCTTTAAATATTAAATAAATCAATTAAAAATGTGATATGAAAGATCCTCTCTTGGATTTTGGTCAACAATAAATTAAAATAAATTGTAGTTTATCGCCCACAACAGGAGCTTCTATAGCACATGGAACCATTATTTATGTAATAGAAAATTCCATATGGCAGAAGGGGTTCATGAATAAGATCAAAGTGAAATGCGGACACCCTATGTTTACAATATTTTGGGAAATATAAACACATATATAGGATTCCATAAAAGGATTAATTTAACTATAAATGAGAATTCTATATGCGAGATTTATCTTTATGAAGGGATAAAAGGGCAATGTGGCCACCATACCTTTCCTAGATTTTATGAAACAAAAACACATATATAAGAATCCATAATAGGATCAATTCTAACAAAAATTAAAAATTTCATGTCATAGAAGGTTCTTCTTGGGCCTACATTGACGTATTATGGATATGTCCTTCCAAAAGGAATTGGTGTTTCATGAAGAATGGTATGTGTTATGCTCAATTCTACCCTTTTTCAATTAAAACTCACTTATCTTGTTATTTTTCTAACTTTTGGGTAATTAAATTCAGTATAATACTTTTCTCAAACCATTAAAACCTTAAAAATATCAGAAAATACCTCCCTCCCCTTAGAGTGGGATCTGATCAAAATGGAGAGGAACCTATTCCAAGGATGAATCATAGCACACTAAGGTTATTTTTTGGTGTATTAGTGTATTGAGTATGGGTACGACCCTTTTTTAAATGGTTTCAAGACACTTAATTTGGAATTTTTTTCAGGATGTTCTTTGTGATTATGTGATAATTTGTATCCCAAACTCATAGGAGACTCACAGAACCATAGGAGACTCGCTTCACCAACATCAATTTCTTTAGGAAGGATTCTTTCTTCATGGATAATGTGTTGCATAGAATTATGTTAGAACTTTATGGAAGACCTCTTTAAGTAATTTTGATACCCACGAATGACACTATGTATCCCACATAAAAATTTAGGGGTTATATAATTTGTATAGATCATATAATGCTACGAATGATTTTATACTTTGTAAAATTTCAATGGTTTCCTTATTTTTAATAGGATTTTAAAAAAAAATTATAATTACTATTTATAGATATAATGGATTCTGAGATAATTCCCTTACCTGATTACACAATTACAAATGAAATAAAAATTTTCATCACTAGAAATGATGAGGTTGGACCTCAATTGCTTGTTATTCCTCAGGATGAGATTCTAATGAATCATTATTAATATAAATTTCATAACTATTCGATAACTAAAAAATTGTATCTATATAATTTTATCCTATAAGATGATGCTCTAGTTATAGTGGCTAGTCAATTATTTATATCTGATTGGTTTGATATTTACTCAAACAACATTCATGAAAACATCTCCCCCATGGTATAGATAGTCCCTGAGTCATGCTAATGAAATGTTTTTATACTAAACAAATATTAACTGACTCATCATAGCAATGATACATCCCAAATTAAAATCATTAAATAAAAACCATCCATTATAACCTTTCATTGGATAATTTAAATTGAGTGTGGAGTCCAAAGTGGGACTTGTGTTCTAGAAATTAATTCTCGGATGAATGCACCCAATCTTATTGAATTCATCAATATTGTACACAATTCCCCAAGCGAGTAGGGGAAATTGGTTTATACTGAATATTTTGGACTTATAAATTTATGATGTATCCACCAACTAGTATTTTACCTGAACTAATCTGCCGTTATTTTTCAAATACAAACTCATTCCATCTACCACATGGTGATTTTGAGATCATTTTGTTGGATATTTATCAAATTAGAGGGATAAAAATCCATATGGAAATGTATGATGATTACCTCCCCAAAATAAACACTTAGGTGGATATAGATAATATCCCTCATCTGGTGAGAAACTAATTAACTATGATAGAGAAATAAGTTGTAAAAACTCTTTGTACCTTTTTAATTGTCATGTTCAATGATATGGTGAAAATATTTCTTCATAATAATGGGATGAGGAAAAAAGTTAAGTTCAAAAGGACCCACCATACATAAGAGTATCGTTATATTCAAGGATCATACTAAGAAACCATAGAATTGGTTCATTACACCTAATAGGGTTACATGGTCTGGTCGAATGTAACTTTAGATTCCCAGATATATTTTTCATCATGGCTGTGAGGAGATAAAATTTCCTAGCCCATAATGATCATTTGAGTATCATGATCGACATCTTGATGATGGAAGTTACCTTAGTGAAAGGACATCTCATTACCTTTTTCTTATACACCAGTGCATAGTTTTGTCACTTAATAGTTCATATACAAGAAGGAAGGTCCCCAGGTCATATTAGCATACCATTCTAATTTGTATATAGTTGGATGGAAGAATACATTAAAATCTATGAAAATAAAAATCAGGCAATAGTGCCTCACTGTAAATCTCTCCCCATGTTTGTCGTATTTTTTTAGAATGTTTAATATCCATGTATTTTTATAATTCTATTTAAATTCTAAGGAATCCTATGAACTTAGTATTTGTTCCTTATACCTCACCTTTTGGATAAATATTGGACTATAATAGTGGTACCCAAGACAAATGTTCCTATATTATATCATATCAAGATAAGGAATTGATATATAGATTGTATGGAATGATTATTTTTAACCACAATAACTTTATTGGTTATTATGATAGTTTGGATGTCTGAAACCATAGTCTTTATTTCCTTTCACTATGATTATGAAAGAGCGACATCAATCCATCTTATGTCATCTTTGGATGATGATAATTCATGAGGATACTAGAAAAATATTATATTTCCTTACACTAATTATTTAAACAAAATTTCATAGAAATATGAAAAAACTTGTGTGGATAATTATTTAGATGGTGTATTATGAGATCTAGTTCTATGAGTAAATAAGGAATTCACTTCCTAGAGTCCCTCACATGTCATCCATTCAAAACCAGTTTCCAAGATGGAAATCATACATCTAGTCATTCAAAACATCATGGGTAATATTATTTTTAGGTACCCTTTGTATTGGGAACATCATAGATCAGGTATTATTAACTAGGTTTATTGGTTGTGTTACTCACATTGATCTTGCTATGATAATGATAAGTAATTCGTTAGTGGGTTTCACCCCCATCGACTCATTCCATGAATCCAACCAAATAAAAATTACATAACGATTCCATATAAATATCTTACCAAATAAATCAAAACCATACATAGAGAACCTAATTCTATACTATATATCTCTAATGGAAAGTAAAAAAGATTTTGGATTCCAACACTACTATTGATAACCAAGATATAAGAAAGTGTGATTGGATCCATATTCATAATTTCCTAAAACAGAATCCCATATAGAATATTATT
Organism: Viscum album; assembly: GCA_963277665.1. NCBI lineage: Eukaryota > Viridiplantae > Streptophyta > Magnoliopsida > Santalales > Viscaceae > Viscum > Viscum album. The sequence continues at coordinate 1,691,177,148 of OY728119.1, forward strand.
GATAATGTAATGAATATTTTCCCACTCTTTTATGTCATGTGTGCATATGGGTTTAGCTACTAACACATTGATTTTCTTGTCTATCAAGTTATCACATTTTAAGAGGAACTAGAAACTCAAGAATGAAACCTAAACCAATTTTATCATGTTAACTATCACATGAAAAATATAGAAGGTTCTACTATATTGTTGTATCATTTTTTAACTCAGGAATAACAAAATCATGATTGTATAGCTATTAAGACTATAGAATTATGAAAATATAAGGCTAGAGTGGTAACTGTTATGGTTCACCTAATATATTCAAGCACTAAGATTTGATTCATTAGATTAAGGAGTCTAAAGTTAATTTTTTTAGGTTAAGTGAACATTCCCATTGGTTAAAGTGGAATATATCTAATGGATTAACATTTAGTTGTACATAAATAATACTCCTTGAGAGATATAATTTTTTTTTAAAAAGACTGATCAGATCCTATTAATCTATTTTTTTTATATCATTACTTATAACATCAAGGATAAACTCTAGATTTTATATGCTCCTATTTTTTTGTTTTGGATCAATGAATAAAGAATCATTATGTACATAATTTTCATTTTTTCCCTAGTAATTGTTTCATCTTGCATATCAATTACTAAAAATATGTGAAACTATTCGATGAAACATCCTCATGATAATATATATCCATTTTATCATTAAATCAAGTATGTAAAAATAAAACAACAGTTCTAGAAATGATTGATTTAGAAAAATTTCCCTCCTGGGTGTAGCTCATGAATGGGTAAAGCTATAAGTAATATCATGATAATACTAGATTTTATCCATTTAGTTGAGTTATTTACTCATATACATGGCCAATATATGGGTATATACATTACTATCAACACTGTGACACAAGAGTTGGTCTGTTTGGATGAATTATTTTCTCCTTGGTGTGACCCACGGATGAGTATATACATAACTACCATTAGTGTAAAACTATGTTTTTTTCAATTTGGTCAAATTATTTCCTCCTACTCATTACTCATAGATGGTATAGGAATAACTAAATTCACTTTTTCATTATTATTAGTCTATTTGGATAAATTATTTGACTCAATGTGATGAGGATCATGAAGGGGGAGATTAGGAATGAGGATTTAAACACTCAAAAGGGTTTCAGCACCTATAAGTTATGTAATCTTTCATTTCTCATGCATTCTATAGAATTATTAACTGGGGATAATAGAGGAGATTATACTCTAAATCTTTCATACTCCCTAGGGCCTAAAGACCACAACCTGACTTCTACTATAGTCATATAATGGACCCCACCATCCTTGTGTCTCTAATTTATCACCCTAACATTTAACTAATCCTTATATTAAGGATGATTAGTGGGAAAATTATTTTATTTTTATTAAGTTTCCCATTATAGGTTTTAAACCAAAAAATCTTTTTTCATATTTCTAATTTCAAATGATCAATTTTGACTGGACCTTGTGAGGGGTGCATCCCACAAGTGGAGTACCAACTATTTCCCATGTTTACCTTTATGGGATTTAAACCTAGCATGTTATGTATATTATGTATCTTCCTTTATGATGTTTTAAGTCATTAAATATTGGAATATATAATTGTTTTTTTAGATTTAACAACTTTGATCCGTGTGAATATTGTATATTTTCCGGACGTGTGGACCAAATATTTCTAAATTTCAAGGCTGTATAGTTTGAAAATATATATCTGATAATGCCCCTTTTAATGTTAAAATCTCAACATTAACAATGGTACTTTTTCTTAAAATAAATTAGATATTAACAAATAGGCATTCATTTTATGGTAATAAAGCTTGGACCATTGGGTCATAATGTTCAAAATCACATGATGAAAACCAATTAAAAGTTTGCAGTTGATATGTCAAACATACACGTCATAAAATGAGTTCAATTTATATGTTCATAACATTTAATGTATAAAATCCTCTATAATAATTTGATTATGGATTTGTAAGTTATAAACCAAGGTTTTTAAATCAGTGGTGATGAGAAGAGACATGTATGTAGGGAAAGGCCATATACCATATTCAAAATATGGGTTCTGATATGATGGTTTTAGGGAATTTGATGGGTTATAGGATTCTTTTCTTTATTCTGAAGATTCCTCTAATTTATATTCTATATCTGGTGTTCTTATATAGAGCCATATTGGGGGCATAATTTGTATGTTCATAAAAAAGTGATCTTTGGAGTTGAATTTGATTGTTTATTATGTCCATGAAAATGTTTTCAATGATTCTAAAACTTTTTAAATGAAGTAGTTTCAAAGAATAAATGGATATTCAAGAAGGATTATATAACCCTAAAATAAAATACATTGTGTATAGAACACATAATTAGGGAAAAGTGATGTGATGTGTCATCCATATAACATTTTTTCTCAACTAATGGGTCCAGTAAGCAACAATAATCTTTTGTTCGGGATATAATATAGGACCTAAAAGATTCATTCCTTTTCAATTTATAATTTAATTTTTCCTAAGAACCTAAAAAGGTAGTCTTAGTGACTATATATTTTAATTTTTATCACGTTTTCTTTTATATATTTTTATCTTGCTAAATTTTATAAATGTTTAGTTACTGTTTATGTTCATATGGTCTAGATCCCAAAAGGTATAATGTTTAAGTATGTATAACTTTGACCAAATAAACATTGAGTTTAAGGATGTGGATATGTGACTGCCTAATATATGGGATAACCTATATGATAAGAGCGATGTGAGAACCCAATGTGAATAAAGATCATAATGAAATTATAAACTATATAATGGAGGAGGTTTTTATAGTTTAAGGTCAAGATTCTTGGACTGAAAGGTGTTGATACAGTAAAATTAATGGAAATGAGAAAAGCTAAACTAATGTAAATGGGGGGAAATGCCACTATATATTACATCAAAGTGGTGTTTCACATACTTTATAGTCATGATTCTTAAACCTAATAAATGAGAATACCAACCCTAATGGGGCCTAGACACTATGATCTTCCCAACACCTTTTAAACTAGATGTGGTGATATTGTAAATCGCTAATTAATGTTCATGGACAATGAGTATTAATGGGGATAAAGTACCTAGGATATGACTATAGAGAACATTTGATAACTAGATTATTTTTTATTAGTGCGATGGAATATAAAAATTAGAGCATCTTATATTTCAAGATAATGACGACTCTAATTGAAAGGTCATATTATGTTCTCATATACAGAACCATATCGGGGGAATATTATGGATAGTAAATAAGAAGTTTATTTGGATTTGAATACCCTCATTACTAATATCTTGAGAATTTTCTGCAACAGTCCATGACACTCAAATAATAGTATTTCCTTATGAAAAAGGATGTTTAAATTTGAGAATGGAGGTATTTTAGTCTCAAGACATTCATAACTAGGCTAAACTTAGGTCATTTGGTTGGTTCCTAAACAAGTCGATCAACAAAGATTAGTGATTAATCCAAATATAGTTCTTATTTTTTAGGGTATTACATAGATAATTGGATAAAGCACTGAGAAAGGGAAATTTTATCCTAATGTTTGGTTGGATAGACAATCTACATCGAGTACCCTCACATGGGTCTGGATCTCAAGTTGGGAAATTAGGACACATAAAAGTTTTCAATATAAGAATTTAATGTTTATCTAGGGTTTTCCCTGAAGAGGGGCATTTATATTTTTTACTCCTCTATGGAATTAGAGCTGAGAGAATCTCTATAGTATATTATGAAGATATAAGATATATTTTTTCATATAAGTGGATCACTTGATGATATCATGGATTTATGCATAGGTTTAATTTGTTTGGATCCTTTAAATAGATCCAACTCTCTTTTATGTAATGTGTTACATAGGATATCCAACTACAAGTAGGTCAGTTTCATCCAGGATGGTCCATATGTTATGAATTTTAATGTTCTAGAAGAAGGATATAAATTTCACAACCTAAATAAATGGGGACATTTTACCATATCAAAGTTCTAGGGATATACATCCAATGATAGGATATGTAAATGCCTATGTTCTATCATTTATCATAGATATTATAGAAATGATTCTTCATTGGAAAACCCTATGTATAGGAAATGAGGTTATTTTGGTTGACATAATTCATGACTAGGTCCTGGATATAAGATGTAGGATTTATTTTGTATCCTATTGGAATAAGAATAAATCTGTACATAGTTATTGTATTATACTTCTTATACCAATTAATATCATATATAGAGGAATGTAATATTGATGTAGGTTCACAAGTGAATAATTCTATGATAGAGACTCCTACATTAATTTGGCTTATTTTTATGAGAAAGGAGAATCATACCATGGGTATCTATATAAATCCATATTTATATTGGATATATAATTTTATCGATATATCCAAAAAAAATTATGAGTCCTCTTCTACATAAATCAACCTCACATGGAAGACAAGAACATAGGGTTTTACCACAATGTTCTACCATTTCGAAAATAATGTATTATCAAGATGCACATAACACTAAAGTGATAAAGGGAATTTTCTTTGTTGGAAATCATGTTTGTACTATACCCAATAATTTATATGTATCTTACTAGGGTATAAATAAATCCCTACATAGTTTTTGAGGAAACATTCGCTATATAGATATGTCTCATATATAGGGAATGGTGACATTTTTATCATTAACGAGCCTATGATAAAGGATATATATATCACCATGTATCCTAATAGTGTGTGAATAAATCCATTCATAACTATCTAAGAGAATATACGTGTATAAATATCAGTCATATGAAAGGATAGGGGCATTGATATCTTTTGGTCCCAGATAGATTATGCAGCATGGATTCCTCTATAGATCTATATATGGTGTATGGAAATTAAGATATCCATAATGTGATACACTAAGAATTTAATTTCATGAGTGTTAGACCATTTTTCCTTATATGATTGGTTATGTTACTCTTAGTTATTCCTAATGGGGTGATAATACAAGACCTCTAAGCTCACGTGGATCGAGTTCAATGTGAGAAATAAGGTAAAATTAGAGAATAACCTTCACCTTAATAGGGAACATTATGGGGTTACTTTAAAAACATATCATGGGATTTAGTATCCATGATATAGAGGTTTTGATGAAGCTTAATGCCCTATGATGAGTAAATTTAATATGCAGATTAATGTCTTATAATGAGGATCAAAACCGTGTATTTTATCATTGAGTGTTTAAGATATTTTCATGTAATTTTACATCATGTATCTAGGATGGTGACCATATAGGTTAACATCATAAATTTAGGATGATATTCCATGTATTTTAAATCCATGAAACTAGGACTTGTGTCATGATTTTTGACATCATGTAGAAGGTATAATCATTCCATGTAGATTAGGTTCATAATACAAGGAACTTAGTGGACTGATATGAAATTTATATAAACAGTTTCCTGAAAAACGTTTCATTAGTGGTTGGTGTATGTTATTCTTCATCTATTGTAACCAATTAGTAAGCTCCATTAGAGTATAACTTGTGTATGACCCAAGGTCCATTCCACATTGGTTTTAATTCAAAGGCTTCTTTCATGGTATTATCATAGTTATGAGAACCAAATCCATATCTCCTTGTAGGTATGAATTATGTAAAACATTATTCTTTAAAAAAAAAAGAAAATCGGTCATGATGAACTTCTATGTTATGAAAACTATGAAACCTCACCTCATCATGAAGTTCCAAATCATCCATTTCATTCTATGATGTTCATCTTAAAACAAAAGGTTATATATGGTAAGTTAAAGTGAGGGAATCTATAGTTAAATGTCTATCATTTCCTCTATCTAATATACCAGAAAATATGCGGTCTCTTGTGTCAAAGTACAAGTCATGGTGTGGTAGTTCCACAAAGAATGATGAATTTTTTCATGCCATAACCTATTATCTATATCCACCATATTCTATATTATATTAGATAATGTCTTATTGAAACTAAAAATCTATTTATTTCTAATTTCATGTTGTAGGAATACTTGTTATACTGAATTAAAGTTTTCTAATAAATTTTTTCTTTATCTGTTAGTATTGTCTAAGGGACACAAAATATAATCATGAAGTTTATCATCAAAAATATAATAATATACTTTTTCCTAAATTATTTTATTGTTTTTCCTCATCCCATTTAGAGATGAAATAAGTGGTGGTAAGGATGTGATTAAACTGCCTAGATGTTGTTTGGCGATATAGCCTCATGGTATCAATTCTATATAAGGTAAGTGGCTAAGAATATTTTGAAAATTATAGAACAAATGGGGGTTTGTGGATGAAATTGGAATGTATTTGGAATTAATAACATTTCCTAGTGAATTCTATGCAATTTTGGTGTCATTAATTGAAAATATTATCCAAGCCTCATAATCAGAATTGATATCTTGGTAACATATTTATTAGATCCATAGGTTCCTATGAATAATTCTTATATAATGGTGATATTATATCACCCTTCAATTCCTATAAGGATAAATTAATCAAATACGTGCCTATAGAGGACTTTCAAATCATTCAGGTTATCATTAATGATAATGTTTATGGCCTATCATCAAATTGGTTCTTTCTTGGATCAACCTGATATAATAATTCCATTTGGGGGATATTCAATCATGGGATAAAACTCTTCATTAGTGGTATAATTTGTTGATGATATCATATCACCTTTCTCATAGGTTTAATTGATCTTATTGATCTCTTAGATATCATTTTTAGTGAACAAGGATATTACCCTAAAGTGAACAACGTTGAATTCATCCTTATACCAATCTCGATCTTCCATGTTAGTGGATGCATTATAAAAATCATCTTCTATGGTGTTTTTTGAATTTTTAAAGTGTTCATCACAAAATGTAATTATATCATCAACCCTAAGATACTATCAAACAAAGTAATCAACTCCTCTTTATTAATAAAAAATTTTATATTAACCTACTTTATTACTTACTCTGAATAACACTTTATTTTTAGGTGGGTTTCTATTGTTTTCAAAGAAAATTCCAAAAAACAAAAATTAGATTTTGGTACTTTTCATCATTATTTTTTGTAGCCTTTTAAGGGAATGAAGTGATAAAAAACTTATTTTTCTGGAGAAATTAGAATGTTTCCCAAACCAACACTATTGAGTTTTTAGTTTTCCATTATTTTTTCTTGATGGGATTCTAAAAGAACCATTAAATTACATATCCTAGTGCTGGGGAGTGTCTTAAACAGAAAATAACTCTATATATAGTTGTTAAGTTTCTATTATTGTGCCTACTGTTATGAGATGTCCCATAGGAATCTATATCAATTATTTCCATTTGAAATAATTCTATGGTGTTAATTATATATCAAACTATTGAAAAATGACTTCCCACCTTTCAAATCTTCAAGTTTGCATTACGTGATTGAGAATGTACTTGAGTGGGTAAATGTGAGAGATTAACTAAACCTCATGATTTTGTGGGTAATTCATAGGTTTCTAAATTGAGAAGATTAAGGTAATGAAATTCTTATCAATGTCAGAATATTGGGTCTCAATATCTCATTTAATTTTGATATGAATGTAAAGAATATCATCATTTCCCATGTCATTATTTTTTGGTAGTATAGATCCAATTGAAAGATCAATGGATTCCATGTATAATAAGACTGACTTCCCTTTTACTGGTGACATCATCACTAGTGGGCTTGAGATATATTTCTTAATATTATGGAAATCATCATAACAATATTCATCCAAACAATAAATAACTCCCTTCTTCATCAGTTTAATGAAAGTTAAGTATATACTTATACATTATTCTATGAGGCCTCTTTTGTAAGAAAGGTTAACCTAAATCCTTCTCAACTATAATAGATTTTGAGGATATGTAATGTTAAGAATTTATAGGGTCTTATAAGAGCTGACTTCATTTCCATGATGCCATATCATAAAGATAAGAAATTTTTATTATTTCACCCCAAAATCACATTTTTTGGGGTTCATATTTAGGTCATGTTTCCATATCTTGTTTAATAGTATTTTCAATTCCAATAAGAAGATTACAGCATTATTGATATTTTTCCACCAGATGATTGATATAAAATTCCATGATATTTCCTATGAAATTCATCAAAATATGATTTATCTAATGTTGATATGTGACCCCATGATTATTCAAACCAGATAGAATTACTCAAATGTAATACACCATTTTAGGATCCCTAGTTTTTTGGGGCTCTTCATCTTTAAGAGATATTTCAATTTGGTTATAACGGAAAATCCATCAATAAAGGATATGTCCTAGAACCTATTCGTTACATTTGAAAAGATTCCCATGACCGAAGCTAGTAATTCATCATTTGGGAAATGATGTTTAATATCCCTGGATTTTATGAAAATTCTATTTTTCTCATTCCTCTTATTTATGGGGATAACATTAGAAATTTAGTTCAAGTACTGAATCTCTTGAATGAATTAATCCTTGATGAGAATGTCATCTTTGGCCATAATGTTTTCAATGTAAGATAGGGTAATTCTCATAGATACATGTTATTAATGATGATGATATTCAGGTAGACCTAAATGATGGTTGGAGTCATTATGATAAATCTTGTGAATTTCTATGTAATTCCAATTGAAGAAGCCCCAATACTTATACAAAAAGGATTCATTTGCCACTTTTTATTTAGAAAAAAAGAAATCACTAATTAATGTAGGTTCCAAAACATTCATTGTACCTTGATTTACCTTTTTGATCTCATAAATTGTGGTGGAGATGCCTTCCTTGAATGTTATGAGTCCATATCAATGATCTTTTATACATCCATTTTCATATTCAATATCAGTCTGAGCAGTAGTTGAGGGAATTCTTATATGATTGGGAGACTATTATTGGGAAATTTAGGTAATTTTCAAATGATAGGGATGTGTCTATGGGTCCAGAGAGTATTAATTGTTAGTAATTCTAGTCTATGAAACTCTTAACATGATCTGTTTACTCTCTATTTACCTTAATTTTGGTATAATTATGAAAAAAAGACATTTTTTGGAACAGAATATGGTATGAGTGTTTTTTATATTTTTTTAATGGTGAGGATGTATCAACAAAATTCAAACTCATTAATCTGTGGGAATTATTATTAGGAAAAATCTTGATATACTCACTTTATTTTCGGTTGTCATTGAGGGGAGAATAAATGTTGATATCATAGGATTTGGGAGATGTCTTGGAGTAGTTTATATTTCTTTTTAGTGAATCTGGGTCATTTTCTTTTATTTATGGTGATTTAGGGTTCTCATTAGATTTTGGAGGCAAAGTGAAAGTAATTTACTTCATTTTATCATCATTATTTTTAGGTTTAGAGACTTATTCTACATGAATAGATTCATCTTGCATGGTCGATTTCATAAATACTTTAGATAATGTTCCTAGAGAACACGTATATCTCCTACCTTGAGGATTGAGGTTGATCTAATCAATGATCATTAGTTGTGTGGTATGAATGTTAGTTATACTAGTCATTTTATATTTATGATCATGAAACAGAATAATTTCAATGGTAAGCATGTTTATATATTCCTTTCTTGATGGAACCTTCTCTATAAGGGTACATAATTAGAAATCATATGACATGAATGTCTTTAGATTCCCCCTCATTTCATAAGGGATTCACAATACTTGATGATTTCATAAATCTAGGATGACTACCTTAATCCAGTTAATGGGTAGTGTAAAATCATCACTAAGTTAATGTAATGGGTTGATAGGCACAATCTCCAAACCATTAAGGGAAATGATCCTGGGGGTATCATCTATAACTAGTTTTTTCACTCTCTAAGGAGTCGCACATCTATGTACTAAGATTCATGTGAATAAAAATTATTTTCATCACTATGAATTACTATAGAATATATAATTCGATAGTATTTATGACATTGGTGATATGATGAAGGTATCATTGTATGTAAGTGAAGTCAAGGTTTTTCTAAAAAGACATTGAATGTTGTATCATGATGAACAATTATGACTTCATAATTAGATTCAAGGTCTCTAAATTGGGTATTGTTCTTCATTTGGATAAGATATTTTTTATCTTTATAAAACCCTTGGATTTTCAAAGTGGATAGAGAAAAAAACATCTTTTCTATGGACAAAGAATTACTGGGAACAAATTAGATAAGGTTGGTCCTATAACAATTTTCAATAAGATATCGATGAACACCTATTTCTTCCATATTTCTTGAAATGTATAAGTTCATGATAATCACTTTTATAGAGATATATATATATTTATATGTGAATTAAATGGTGGAATGGAACTCAATAGGGTTGTTTTTTTTCATGTTATACTTCAGCAGTAGAAACATTGAATTCAAATTTTTGAGGGATTTAAAGATCCACAAAAAGTTCCTCCCATATATCTTTGAATAAATTATGGAAACATGGGATCAAAAACTTATCTGGAACATTTACAAGTTATTTTATGATATCATAATTTTTTTATATAGGTCTATGCATCCCTACTTGTAGTTGTTCCTTAGTCAAAGTCATAGTAGATGATGATGTATGTTTTGGTGTTCTTATTCCATGATCAAAAGTTGAAAACATCATGTTATTATATTGGTTAGGATGAGTTAATTTCAAAACATTATAATGATGATCATATTAGAGATAAATTTTTAATCAATATTTTGTAATAATATGACCTTAAAGGAGATTCTCTAAATTTGGGTTATATTTATGATCTTATTGGTCCATTTTGAGTGCCTATTTTTTGGTCTAAAAAAATATGATCTCAAAAATGATGTGATTTGGATGCTAATATCTATATCATCCTCAACGTATTTTACTCTATTAGACTTTGTGTCCTTTTTTTCTCTAACTTAGATTTTGATAAGGAAAATTTGGTTCATATGTTTCTTCTTCATCTGAAAATGGATCTTCCACATGAATTATTTTGATATAACAAAATAAAAACTTTTCATCTAAAAAGGATTCTATTTTACTGATCGACGATCATTAAACCATTAAGAGGGTTGTTCCCATACCCCAATGTTGGTGGCATGATGTCCAAGAGAGTTTAAAACTAGCTCAATCCTTATCATGGGATACTCCTCTTACGTCCCATTCCTATTAAATTGGTGATTCTAGTTCTTAGAGTACCAAATCATGGAAGGTATTGGTGTTGAAGGATTTATCTCAGTTATCATAGAGGTTATTGGGGTCACAACTAGTTCATTCATCTATTCCTTGATAATGGAATGTTCATTTTTTATTTTTTTCTAGTCTTCAAATTATCAGATTCATATTCCCCTTATTTACTACTTTTTTATATCCCACATCTTCTTTTATTGGGATGTAATAGACAAAATCCAATTGTTTTGGTGGATGTGTTATATAACTCATCCTAAATTTACCATATTCTAAAGGATTTATTTAAATAAAATTAATTCCTAGATGATATTCCCTAACATTCAATGGTAGGAGAAATAATTTTGGTGGTCTCTAAGGATTATCTGATGGGAATACCTAGGTTCTAAAATCTATAAAAAATTATTTTCTATAACTAATATTAAATATACAAGGACATTGTAATTTCAAAAATAATAGACTATATATGTTACATCCCCAAACCAATAGCCACTATATCCAATTCCCCAAGCCAGGTCACTAAATGACCTCATGCATGCCTCCCTATATACCAGAGGCTACCAACCAGTGGCGAGTGTCCAATAAAAAATGTTGGGAGACTATACCCTCTTTATTAGAGTAAGGCTCAGTATATCAAAAATGAAATAAAGGAACAAGTAAATGATAAACAAGAATATCAAATCCATTTACCAAAAATTGGTACAAGACTGCAACCAAACATTAAATAATCTATGTCATGTAATACAGTTCTAAGTATAATAAAACCTCAAAAATAAAGACAAGATGAAGAATCCCAATAACAGCTCATGTATCCAACTCTAGATCCTTGATCCATGGACATACCATTCTCTATCAACCATATATCATTAGGCTCATTCCCTTTTCCAGACCTACAAATATGAAGTCTAATCTGATACCCAATTTCAACCTGATAATGGTATGAGTATAACTCAGTAGGCCATCACCAACAGTTTCTACAAAATATCAATTAAAAAATGAGTGTATGCATGTACAAAATGAATAAAAAGATAAAATAAAAAAAATCCATGTTCCTTTTTTAACAAGAATCAATTTATCAAAATTTATCATTAATTATAAGGTTAATCATTTTCATCAGTTGCATATCTTCCAATGAATATCATATAAGATATTCATCAGGGATGAATTCAGTTCCCTACTTAACTTGGGAAAACATTATAGAAAACATTGTAAACCACTTACCTTATAGTATCAGTCCATTCAATCATATCCAATCCACCCATTAGGGGTATAGAGAATCATTCTGACTCCCCAAATCATGCATCTTATGTGACTTGCCTTGGAGAATTAGTACGGGTAATTACATCCCATGAATCTATTGGGGGAATAGAGCATCAGTGTGACCCCTAAACCCCGGAATTGTAGGGGTGGGTTTAGAGAATCATTCAAACAAAACCCATGGTCCTATAACCTCATTCATACCTCACAAACCACAAGGCCATGTGTACATGCATCTTAAACTGTTTACCTCATAAACCATTTCCAATTCATAACTCATTAACACATTATTTATTCACAAGCATGGTTTATTCAGTATTCATATGATCATAATACCTTAACTCATTAACCCATTAACCATGTACATTACATAACCCATAAACACATTTTTCATTTTATATTTTAACCCACTGTTATATTTTCCATTTACATGCCTTATCCCATTAACAAATTTTCCCTTATTTTGTGTAACCCATTCACATTAAACAGACTCCACCTTATTCCATATTTACAACCAAACACCATTATAATTTATTGCATTTCATAACATAGGATAACATGTAAACATATTTATCATGGGATCTATCACATTAAAATTCACTTCTATAATTAAAAATTCAATCTCATGTTCAAGGAAGCAACACACCCCATTGGTAGACCTTAACCCAGCCTAATCGACATCATTTCATACCATAGGGAGCATGAAGGGTTCAATACATATATTAACAAGTAAATTCTTGATTTATATTTTGGTAAAGTAATAACGATCACAGCATGAAAATTGCACAACCATATACCCATAAGTGAACCAACAAGTCTATGGGATATAACTTGTAGGTAATATGTCTTGATTCCATAGACAAACCACACACTAAACCTTAAACTATGATTTGGAAACAAACCACCTTTAAATCCAAAAACTAGAATCCATTATAAAAAGTGGGTTTTAGATATTTGGAAGAATAATAATGTTTCCACAAGACCTAATCTATAAAATAGAACAAATTTTTTTGTTAGAATCAACAAGATATTTGATATGTACCCAAAGTTTCTCTAAACGGCTTTGAAGTTAGGGACATCGATCCTTGTGATGTTTGGTAGGAAGGGTTCATCACCCTTGGCTGTTGTAGGAGAAATTGGGAGGTAATTGAGTAAGTTTTCATAATAACTGAGGGGGTAAATTTATTATTTTTAATGGGGCACTTGGATTGGCTACACAGTTGGAAAAACCGTGCACCACCCTCGGTCCAAGAGGTGGCTAAGATGCATGGCCTCCTAGGAATCCTACACGGTTTGAAAAACCATTCGGTTACCATGCGGGACGGATCTATCCAGGCACACACAACTTTTATTCTACCATGCAGAGTTTCATAAACTGTGCACCCCACCTCAAGGAATGAATGGTTAAAGATAATGGTTACTATTAACCTTGTGTCAATCATTCAACATGCACTAGATGTCCATTTCCTCTCCTCTTTCATTTCCTGAACCCCTGAAACACCCATGAGGCTCCCCACACACCCGGTAAAAATTTTATTAACAAATTTAAAGAGACATGAACCAAAACATACAAACAAATGTACCTCAAATGATTTTCAGGTCAAAAACTCTCCACCTCATAATGACTATTCCCTAAGCCACACTCCAAAGAATATATGAGTCTCCAAGATAAAGACATCGGGCTACAAGACCTTCATATCCATCCTCTTATCCTATATTTTCTCCTAAATCTCACCAATCTCCCACTACACCTAAAACAAAGGCATAACCCTTCCTCGTAAAACCTTATCACTACAATTCACAATATGAATTAGATGCTCGTCAAAGAATGCATAAGCCTCAAGCTTCACATCATCAACATCAATCACATGAGATTGGAAGGGGTCATAATTTAATAGTAGTGACAGATGAAAAACATCATGAATACCACTATAGTGTTGTTGAAGAGCCAATCGATATTCCAATGGTCCAATCCATACCGCAATCTCAAATGGCCCCACGTATATAGGTTCCAAATTGACCTATTTTTAAATCCAAAGGTGACCCAACCTAGGAAACACCCGAAGGAGTGATGGATCACCAACCATAAACTCAAAAGGTTGATGATATCGGTCTTCATATGACTTCTGTCTACTCTAACCATTAACCATACATTACTGAATCAACTAAAACTACTCTGATATCTCCTGCATGATACTTGGCCCGAACAACTCTAATTCCCCAGCCTCCATCCAACACAATAGAGATCTACAAAACCTACCATAGAGTGACTCATATGGTTTCATTTGAATCTTCTCCTAGTAACTATTGTTATAAGTGAACTCAATTAGCACCTATTTCTTCTCCCAATAACCACAAAATTCTAGGATGCATTCCCCCAACATGTTCTCCAACTCCTAAATATACACTCTGACCAGCCATCTTTTTGTGGGTGGAAAGACACACTAAAAAATACCTAGGTGGAAAGATCCTTATGTTACCCCTTCCAAATCATGAAGTAAAATTCTGAGAATAATCTTAAATGATATCCTATGGAAACCCATACAACCATACTATCTCCCAAACATACAACATGCCTAACTGGTCAACTGTGAAAGTCTCCCATATTGGTGTAAAATGTGCCACCTTTTTCAACTGATCCACAACTACACATATTGGATAATTCTTATGAGTAATCCCCAGAAAACCCACCACAAAATACACTATGAAATCATTCTACATCCATTCAAGAGTGGGAAATAGTAATAACAACCCACCCAATCGGTGATAATCAAACCTCACCTATTTATTAGTATAGAATCATGTCATGAACCTAGAAAACACATTATTCATCCCTGGGCACCAATACTTTCTATTAATATCACAATACTTCTTGTTAAAGCTAGGTTGTAATGACCAATTTAAGGCATGAAACCCAAACATTAACTCTTACTACATAAAATATGTCATGGTAACATGGTCAAAAACATGCATGATCTCATCCCCAATAACAATCCAATCAGAAGGTGACTCCCAACCTTCAAGAATTTACCATAAGTCCAACCACTCTAAATCCTCATACTACCTCTCATTGACCTAACTCGGGAGTATATAATCTATAACCGAGGATTCAAGGTTCATCTTCCTTTTTCTATATTAAACCTCTAGTTAAATCTCCACCAAAATGACATCATCCTCCACTTGGAGCCAGATTCTTGAACTGTATGATTTTTGAGTATTCTGACTTAATGAATCTACAACACTTTTTTCCATCCAGGGTGTATAAACAAACTAAAAATAAAAGGACTGAATGTACTCAACCCAAAATCACTATAAAAAAATTAATTCACTAGATGAATATATACTTATGTATTTTATGATCAGTATACATAATTAACCTTTCTCCCAACAAATAGTATTGACAACGCTTAAAATCATTAACCACCATGGCCAACACTACTTCATGTGTTGGATAATTTTGTTCATGAGGACTCAAATTATATGACCCATAGTCCACAACTTGATAATCCTACATCAATTCTTACCCAAGCCCAATACCAGATGCATCATGAAACAAGGTTTACTCTTTAACCTACTTGGGTAGGATCAAAATATGTGTTTTATTCAACCTCTTGTTCAACTTTGGGAAGGAATCCTCACATGCCAATGACTATTCAAACTAGATACCCTTCTTGGTCAATTCAGATAGTGGTGCTACCAATTTGTAAAAGATTGATGAACCTTTGATACTATCCCTCTAAACCCAAAAAAATCAGTTTTCAAAAAAATTCTTGGTCTTCAACCAAAATACAACTACTTTCACTTTTTCTTGATCTACTGACACACTTTCCCTAAAGATTATGTGACCTAATAAATAGAACATGTTGACCCCTAAATGACATTTGGATAGATTTTAATAAATATTATTCCCTCTAATTGTACTTCGGATGATGTCAAGAAGTTTGTCATGATATACTTTAGTCTAGGAGTACACCAATATTTCATCCAGAGAAACAAATAAAATTTGATCTAGGTATGTGTGGAAGATTCAGATAATTAGGGTCATAAAAACTATTGTTGCATTTGTAAACTAAAACAACATCATAACAAACTCATACAACCCATACATGATCCTAAAATAATTTCATAGTATATCATAAGGTCTCAACCTCACATGATGATATCGTAACCTCAAATCAATTTTGGAGAACACAAAAGCCCCTCTCATTTGGAAGAAAAAGAATTTTTAGATTTTTTGAAGTGTTTTTCAATTCTTAATTATCATCATATTCACATTATGATAATTGGAAAACAACTAAAACTTCATGTTGTCCTTTTTAGTGAATAAAATAGTAGATCTATATGGTGATATAGTTGGACGAATAAAACCCTTATTTTCATGTTCCTATAACTTGGTTTTGAGTTCCAAATGTTCTGTTGGTGGCATTCTATATTATGGAATATAAATAACTTCTTCCCCAAGAAGAAACTCAATCATGAACTCAACGTCTCTCTCGGGTTGTAGCCTAGATAATTCCTTGAGAAAAACATCATGAAACTATTCCACCACAAGAGAAAATAAAGATTATTCTACTCCCCCATCATCAAGTACAAGAAATTCTACTTGGGATGTGATCTCACCGAACCACTAACAAAAGGGCCATGCATAACCTACCATGATATCCTAATCGAAATAGTGAACATAAGTATCCCCCTAAAGGGATGTGAATGTCACATTATGGTTGTAATAGTCAATATTGTCATGATACAACAACATCCAATACATCCCCAATATTATATCAAAACATGACTTCTCGAGCGCAAATGATTCTCGTGGGAAATGATACCTGCAAACCTCAACGGTACACTCCTTAAACTGCTAGATATTTAATGTTTAAACCTGTAATGGTGTATTAATCAACATAAACCCACACATATTTTCCCCCAATAGACCCATTACTTGAACAAGATGGGTATATATCAAATATTGTGACACATCTGAATCAAACAAATCACAAGAAAGCATTGAAGATATAATAATCGTACCTCGTATTGTCGACAGTCCAACCTCACCACCTCCAGGTGTAGGATGAACTGCATATAAATAACCTGACATTATTCCCTATGATCTAGTATGATTCCCTAGTTTTACACTACTTTATTATTAAGCATCCCTTTTCCTAGAGTACCACATCTACCAACCTAGTCAGTATGGCCATATGAACTCCAAATGTCTGCCTAAAATGGGATAAACGATCCCTACCTACACTCAACACTAGTCGTGATCATCCAGCACTAACCATCTATCAAGGGTTCCTACATAACCTCTATACATTCCCCATCCTTTATCATGATCAATGCTAAACTGGTGATTGAGGACACTAGCCACGTATGTGTCCAAGATGGACACAATGATAATGTATCACCTGGTCCCCACCAAGAGATGTGAATCTTATTACTTAGGTAATATTTTTACTACATCCCTAGTGAACACCCTCAAAACATCACTTCCAACTATCTGAAGTCACATCACTATAACGCCTAACTAGAACCACATTCTCACCACTAGGGACCTTTTTTAGGTTCCCTTCTAAAATAAGGTCCCAATCTACCACCTCATAAAACCTATTTAAATGAATTATATTCACCTCATACATGATCTCATTTCTAAGTCCATCCTAAAAGAATCATTCCATAGCTAACTCATCCCCTATTAATTATAGAAAAAATCATTCCAAGTTAGTGAATTGTCCATGATAATCCATCATTGGCAATGACCCTTGGGTAAAACTCATAAAATATGCATCCTTCCACTACCTTAAGGTCTCTGTCTAGAAACTTTTATTATAAATCATTTATTAAATACCACTAACCTACTCATCAAGAAATGGAATATCCCACCAGTACTTCATTGGTCCTCATAACATATAAGATTCCAACGTTACTCTCTTATTAGGAGCAGACTCTAAATGATACAGAATATTCTGGATGCACTCTATCCAGAACTTGGCTGCCTTTGGTCCACCATCTCTAAGGAGTGTGCTACAATAGAAACTCTCTTATCAAGTCAAACATACATGGCACAAACCACCCAGGTTCCCATTCAATCATTTGTATAAAATGATCAAATTACTCATGGAATATCTCATATGCTTCATTACCCTAGTATAATGAGGTTTCCCTCTCCACATTGTGAGGATTATTATCAATGATATCCTCATATATCCCAAAATACACACATCATTATGGTGGAATCTCTCTATAATTCCAAACACACATCTCAAAACACTTAATGTAAAACATGCATAATTTACACAAAATAAGGCTCTCTACAATCCATAAATATGTAATTATCTATATACTAACCCAATGGATATTGTAAAAATTCTAGAAACTACCCTTAACCATCCCTACTAGGGGCCATGGTCAAAATGGGTTAAACAAACTTACACGATTACAAGTCTTTTATTAAATAAACTTTTTATCCATTTTCACTTTAATAAAATAAATCATTACAGTTTTGGAACCCTTACATATTTACAAATTATTCCAACCAAATTTTAATCCATATATAACTATTCATTAGGCAATATTGTTTCACTATTATTTCACATTCATTATATCCACCCTTATTGATCATCTTTATTAGAAACTATTTATTTTAAATTTCAAGGAAAATGAAATATATTCTATCCCTCAGATCCCACATATTGTTCCCATGTGTGCCTTCCAGTATGCATGTCGCCTATTTTTTTAGGCTCCTAAAATTATTCATAAATTCAAAACCTTGTACCATTTCATCCATGAGAAAATATCATAAAATAGTCATATCACACAACAACTATATCACCCAATGGTGAAATATCACTCAACTGTAACAACAGAAATAAAGAACAATAATCATAACATAGGTACTTGGGTTTTCCACCATACATGCATTAGTTACTCCCATGCACGAGCTCATTTCCATGGAACGATGCTTCAAAGTCTCTTGTCTACCTTTCCCAAGTATTATGGAAGTATAAATAAACCCTTATAATACCACATTGTAATGTACCCATCCTAGTATCCACTATATCTATTTCCCCAAGATGGGCCACCACATAACCTAAAGTGTGCCTCCCTATATTCAATACACATTCGACTAGTAGTGATGGTCCAATCGAACACGTGGGGAGACTATACCCTCTTTATTAAATTAAGTCTCGTCACGTCAAATACAAAATAAATAAACAAGTAAATGATAAAAATTCATATCAAATCCTTTTCCCAAAATATATTTCAAGACCAAAACCAAATATTAAATATTCTATGTCATGTAATACAACTCCAGGTGTAAAAACCACAAAATAAAGAGAGGCTAAATAATCCCAAAAATGGGTCTTAATTCCATGTCTGGATCCCTCATTTATGAACATCCCATTCTCAATCAACAATCTAGCATACAGCCCTTGACATTTTTCTGACCTGTAACCATGAATTCTTCTCAGGTACCCAAGGGAATTCTGATAAGGCTATGATTAAAACTTAGTAGGCCACCCCCAATAGTGTCTTCCAAATATCCAGTCTAAATAGCTAAAGTATTTATGTACATAATTAATAACAAGAAAATTTGGAAATACTATGGGTACCTTTTATTGATAGGGTTCACTTTATCCACTTTTATCTTTAGTTCATGGGTTAACCAATTTCATCCATTACAATTCCATCTATTATGATCATATAAACTATGAATCTAGTTGAATTATGTTCCCTACTTCACAAGGGAAAACATTATATAAAACATTATCAACCACTTTCCATGGAGTGTCAATCCATGTAATCATATACCATACATCCATTGGGAATATAGAGCATCAATATGACTCCCCAAACCATTCATTTTATAAAACAAACTGTGGAATGTCAGTCTAGGTAATCACAACCCATGCATCCATTGTGGGAATAGATAATCCGTCAGAAATCCCAACTTGTGCATTGTAGGGGTGGGTTTAGAGCATAATTTTAACCCAAGATATGGGTATAGAGCCTCATTCATAGCCCAAAAACTACTAATCCATGTTCATGTAATTATTTAACCATTTACTGTATAAACCATTTGCAATCCATAAATCATTAACACGTTCATTATCCACAACCACGGTCCATTCAATACATATACTTTCAAAATAACCAAATTCATTGCCCTATTGACCATGTATATGCCTTAGCCCATTAACACATTTTCTATTTCATACATTAATCCATTTTCACATTTACAGTTTACATGCCTTATCCCATTAACACATCTTACCATATTTCATGTAACCCATTCACATTATACCAATTCTCCCTTATTCCATGTTTACAAACAAACACCATTATCATTTTTTCCATTTCTTAATTTTGTCTAAAATGTCAACATATTAATCAGGGGTATATATATTAACAATTAAATCCCACTTTAAAGGAATAATCACACCCCTTGGATGGACCTTAACTCAAACCAATCAATGTCATTGCATCCGACAGGGGCCAAGAAGGGTTCCATTCGTTAATTGGCCAATTAATTATTCATTTATAACATGGAAAAACAATTTATAGTAAAAGATAAAAAGAGAACAACCACATGCACATATGTGAATCCACAAGACTATGGGATATAACTTTAATACCACCAACCTCAGTTCCGAAGACAACAACTTGCTCAACCTTACCCTTCGATTCAGAAACAGACAACATTTAAGACTAAAAACTAAGAATCCACTATAAAAAGAGGGTTTAAGATATTTTGAATAATAATTATTGTTATAGAATATATAATCCATAAAATAGGACAAAGAAGAGTGTCTGAATCACCCAGATCTTTGATTCGCACACAACATCGCTCCTAATGGATTATAAATGAGGGAGATAGATCCTTGTAAGGTTTGGGATGAAGTATTTTTTAAACATCACTAGTATAGGACAAATGAAGAGGAAAATTATGTACTTTTTTATAAGGTCTGAGAGGGAAGAGAGAAAATTTATATTTTTAATGAGTATTATAGTTTGGCTACACTATTGGAAAAATTGTGCACCAAATATGTGCCAGCCTCTGTATAAGAGGTGGCCAGGCCACAAAACCTCTTAAGAATCCCACATAGTTTGAAATATTGTGTGGTGACCATGTTAGGTGGATCTATCCAAAATCACTAGGCATTTCCTCCCTGATTTCATGGATTCTTAAACTGCGCATCTCACCCCTTGGAAACCATGGTTAGTACGCAAATTTACTACTAACCATGAGTCAACTATACAACATGCACTAGATGGTCATTTACTCACCTCTTTTGTGTCCCTCAACCTTATAACACTCTTGAGGATCCCCAAAGACCCAGTAAATAATTAATTAACAAATTTAATTAGACTTGATTGAGATCTTGAAGAATAATGTACGCTAATGTATTTTTGGTATCTTACATTATTCATTCATTCTTTATATAGTGCATATGTATACTCCGAAAACAACATTAACAGATAACCTTCACAATATCATTTGGTTCCATAACTATGTGATTATAGCAAGATCGTGAAACCCTCCGGGGTAATTTACTAGGATGATTGTCATTTGTAACTCATCATGGTTATTTTCAATGTATATCGTTATAAAATCTTCTTGAGGGAGTTTTATGTTCAAGGAATAGGTAAAACATTATAATTTGGTGGTAAAGTCTTGTAGCTCTATCATTTATATGTTTTTTATAGTTTGAGAGGTTGAGGTTTGTCATATTACTCAAAATGGATCTGAATTGTTATAGAAACATTTTACAGAGGTCTTCCCATCTTGTGATCAATTTGGTTAAAATCTTGTTATACAAGAGAATTTGTGTTCCATCTAGGGTCTTCAAAAAGCAACTAATCTTAGCTTCTTATTATTGTTGGATGGATCCCATCATGAGACTACATTGAGATAAAAATTTCATCAGATACTTCTCTAGATCCCTAGTGACATTTATATTTTGGAGAGTTGGATTTTGGATATTTGGCATAAGGAGCCATGATCATCCATTCATGGTGTGGTTTTATTTTTAATTTTATTAGTGAATGTTGAAACTATATAACAGTAATTAAATCTATTAGAGACTAAATGTACTATATAAGCTATAATGGGATAGTTCATTTTCAATAAATCTTAGATGATGTAGTAGGTATAGCTTTATATAGTTGGATTTCCTAGGTATATTATCAATGGCCAGCATAGTACATCTTGGGATAACTCTCCTAACATGGTTCTTACTATCATACCAGTGGAGGATACTCCTGATAATCCCCTACCATTGGGTCTATTTAGACAATATTTTTGAAGCCTATGTTATTTATATTACAAATTAATCCCCTTTATAGGTGGAATAACCACTACATGTTGGTGAAATAATTCCAAAGTATAAGTATGAGTCTTTTCTTAAGGAATGTGCTCAACAAGAATTGTTCCTTTGAGTAGTTCATCATTAAATCTACTTAAATCCTTTATGAATACCTCATGTTAGGTTCATATTTCCTTTACAATAAGAGGATAAACATCTATTGGTGGTGGATGATATGTGATCATGAATTTCCCTTTTTATTTGTCTAAATCCTGACTGTGAGATGGTAATGGAACATTCGGTAGAGCCCCAAAATTATGGGTTTGTCTATCTGAAAAAGTGTGAACACCTTCTATGAATGTTTTAGTGTTGATTTTATTTAGAACATAAAATAATACATATAGTTCCCCCTATATTTTTTCATGTTCTAGATCATCATAGGGACCATTTTTTATAATATTCACTGATTCAAAATATGTTTTTAGGATTATTTCATTATTCTTACGTGGAGAATATTAGTTGATTTATTAATACTTGTTAATAAGTTAATAAAAACCCTCATTTACCCTTATTTTCTATGTATATAGTTTTGGTTTTTGAACTTTATAAGGCCTCTCCTTCTCTTATCATTATTCTTTTGTAACTTGTTTATAAATATATATCATGATAGAAACTCTATAAACTTTTTTGGAGTATGTGCTCAAAAAGGTAAATGGGTCTTCCTTTGAGAGAAACTTTGGAGGTCCCTTCAATGATATATTCCCTATCCATAAGAAGACCTATTTTCATGGAGTATGAGGTAGTGTTGATAAAAAATATGTTATCCCATTGGGCTAGGGTTATTCCACTATTGACTTCATTATGGCTACCACCACTACCCGTCTGACTTTGAGGGATTTGTTTTGGGTGTGGTAATGATGTAATTATTTCCTCGAGTGTGAGATATTCACTATTGAGGGTTGTACCTCATCCAATAGATTGTAAATTTTTAAGCAAGATTCTTGATCAGCCATCAAAGGGGGTTGATTTTGTTTTCCTTTAATGGATCTCTCTATCTAAACTCACCATTTTTTGAAACTTTTACATGGAAGAACACTACTAAATAAAATAACTAGCATGTTCAGAACACCATACTGATGTTTTTTCTAAGTAAATTACTTTTCATAATGTATATGGTAGTGGTTTTTATTAACTAGGTAGAATAGTAACTTATAATTCTCCCTGATTGTAACACCCCAGGTAAATACAGAATATGACATTTTTATATTTATCCATATTTGTGAATAAAGTATTAATATGACTTTAAAGGGGACGCTATGCTCGAAGGCGTACCCAACACGCAACAACGAGTTTCTTGGGAATCTTACGTTGCACTCTAATAATAAAATAATATTATTTTAAATGGTAGTTAACATGTAGCCGTTGTATTGGTGGGAATGGATAGAAATAACTAAAATATGATTATACATGTTTTTAAATGTTTTTACATTTATACAATAAAAGATAAAGGCTTAAAATACGGAAATAATTCAATTTTAGGCGTATATGCCCTAGTTTTCACTAGAGGTTCACTTATCGCCTTTTGATGGCGAACCGTCATTAAATATATTTTTGTTCACTATTATACATTCTATTGGACCAAATAAAACTCTTCTTAAGAATTGGGACATCAAAATTTAGTTTGTGTAAATTTTTGGTATCTTTCCGATAAAGTTCATTTTTTTAAATGAATAGTGTAAAATGTTGTATTTTAATTCAAAACCTCTTTTTAATCTAATTTATTTATATGATTATATTATCTTTTGAATTGGTTTTAAAGTTAAATTAGAATATATTTTTACCATTAAATCCAATATTGGTCGTTGGAATTAATTTCACTTTGAAATCAGACTTAAACTAGTGTCAATCTTTTGATACTTATTGTTTCATAAAAACACGCTATTTGCTCTAACAGCAAGAATTAATTATTAAATTAATTAATGTGACTTATATGTTTTGAATTTTGTAAAATGGACTTCATTTTTGAATTCGGAATATCAAATATATCTTAGGGTTAATTTTTGGGATTTTTCTGAAAAACTTCAATTTTTGATGAATAGTGAAACCACTAAATAGTACTTATAAAAACTGATTTTTCCGTTTAAATAAAATTTTGCCATCTTTTTGTTTTGAATTTCAAAAATCTGACATACATGGTTGTCATTAAGGAGTAAAATGTGGTTCAATGGGATAAAAATAATTTTTTGGTGAATAGTAACTTATTAAGTTTTTAATAGCGATTAGAGGTAATTAGTGTAGTTTAAGGTAAAAATAATGCTTTAATAATATAAAATGACCTAGACACATGTCCTAACCTCATTTTATGTGTCATGGCCGACCAAGACAACCCATGGGTCAACTTGGGGACCCCATGAAGCCACTTTGGTTGGAAAATGACATTTATATCTTTTTATTTAAAGTTAAAGTAAAAATGAGAGAAACATGAAATGTTTTACTAAAACAATTTTTACATAGAGTTATACAAATCATATTTTTGACTATAAATATTAATTGGAATTATAAAAAGATTTCCTACATCATAGTATTTTTTTTATAATTTTTAGACATTAAATAAATTAAATTATTTATGACATCATGATGACGCAGCGATGACCTCATTATTTAACGATTTAAATAAAATGGAAAGCTAATGTAATATCTAAGACCTACACATGTCCAAAACCTATTGTATGAGTGTATGTCGAACCCTTATCACCTTATCCTCGAAAAACATCAATGTGGGACCTCTTAAATCCGAATACCATTTTAAAATAAAGTGACTTTTCTTTACCTTCCAAGAGTGCCCCTCCTCTCCTCTTATAAAAGGCCCCCACCTCTACCTCATTACCCACACTCCCAAAGCCTTTTTCTCGGCCAACCTCTGCCCAGTTTCTCTCTCCACTTCCCTCTATTACTCCTTGAAGCCTCACTTTGGGCAGAAGTCTTTCCAAGGAAGCCTTTGATCTCAAACCAAAGGGAGTTACGCGATTTTAAGGTAATGTCTTCACTTGAGTCCTTTTCTTTTATTTTGCTTCTCCAACCCCCTAAACTCTTTTTATTAATTTCCTTTGTGACAAATACAGTATCATAAATATACTAGGATGTTTTTATAAGAAGGATTATAGCTACACTTTCATACACCTACATCTAATGGTTAAAGAACATACTGTTTCCGTGGATGGCGAATTTCAGCCTCCCGAAACGATGATTGTTCAACATTCTTTTAACACCTTCAAAGGTGGCCATTAAGATGACACTATATTTATATGTGATATATAATGTGTTTATGTTTTCCTTAAGCTTCTGTATTTTTCATTTTGGGCATACCTTTATGGTTTCCATTATGGGTAAACGCGATATCTTCATTTAAGGAAGTGTGGACTACCGCCCCCTCAACGTGATTTGATTCGTTAATACCATATGTGGTACGTATAAAGGATATATTTAATAATATTATATATGATACCATACTGGAATTAAAATTCTATTATGTATCATTATGTTTTAATACCATTAAATATGAAATATAAATGGAAGTAGCGTTCATGCGTACGTACGGCTTACCGTCTCCATGAACGGTACATTTCATTTCTTATCTCAAAATGTTATGTAATTTTATAAGTACATATATATATTAGATATATATGTAATAATTACATCAAAATTATGGATATAATTTTTGAATTATAACATATATATATCTCTCTCATTTTGTTTTAATTCCATTAATATGACAAAAAAATGAAAGTAGCGTTCATGCGTACGTACGGCCTACCGTCTCCATGAACGGTGCTTTTCGTTTTTTTATCTCCAAATGATATGGAATAGTATGAAATGAATATTTACTGGATATATATGATATTTTAATCATTAATAATATTCTGGAAATTATTTACTTATAACTACATGGGCAATCTTTTTTCAAACAAATTCATTTTTGACTCATGTACCAAACATCGGCAAAAACGTCTGATATGAACTAACATTATTAAACAATTATTATAAAATTATAATATGTGATATGAACTGAATAATAATCTCTAAAGTAGGTACTTAGGCAATTATTAATTGACCAAAGTTTATTATTCCGGAATATAAAGAAACGAACAAGACAAGTTGGACTTGAGGTAAGGGATCTTACTCCTCTCTTTCTTTTTAAGTACAATCTTTTATGTCATTCCTTTTAAAGCTCATATTTCTTGTTATTGGGATGTTCTTTTATATTACTCTTGTGTTAATTTTTATGTTCAAATGATGAGAGACCCTATTCTCTCTCATCAATCCATTTTGGAAGTTTTAAGTGGCGCCGTTAGGCTGCCGAATTTTCGTAAGAGATATAACCTCTCTCTTTCTTTTTAAGTACTCTCCTTTATGTCACTTCTTTTAAGATACCCTTTGTTATGATGGGGGATGTTCTTTTATATTCCTATCACTATAAATTTTATGGTAATATGATGAGATACCCTATTTCCTCTCATCAATCCATTTTGGAAGTTTTAAGTGGAGTCGTTACGCTGCAGAGTTTTCGTAAGGGATTTTTCATCTCACTTTTATTCCCGTGAGATTTATGCTACATTTGCAAAAATTTCCTTTGAGTGGTGTATGTACTTCCCAATATTATAAAATTTTTATATCATAATTTCATTTATGGTTATTCACATCTTCATTGTATGACCCTTCTTCCATGGGGTGTACGTTTCGAAAGTTACCCAACTCGGTAAGGGGACCTTTCACCCTCCTCTTTTTAAAAGACTTCTTTTGTTATGTCTTTTAATTCACATAATATTATGTTGGGATATGTTCTTTTATATCCTTATTGATGTAAATTTGAAGTCCAAGTGATGATATGCCCTTTTGATCTCTCATCAACTCATTTTCTGAATTTTGAAGTGATGTCGTTAGGCTATCGAATTTTACCAAGGGAACTTTTTAACCCATTTTCGATTTCTTTGGGTTCAACATGTAGTTATTGAACATGTCATCTTTTGAATATGTGTGAATGACATTTTATTGTTTTACACTTAATATCCACTTATATTGGGTGTATTTATATTTTTCACACATAATTTTGAGATTGAATTATCCTTAATTTAAGGATACCTTATTTATAAGGGAATTCATCACATTTGACATTTCTACTGAGAGTTCATTGTTGTTATGCACCAATTCACTTTATATGGTGTATATACTGTCCTTTGGAATATTATATCATGAATCCATTTATTCTCATGATATTATAAAGTTATGACTAAATGTTATTCCTCAGTTATTGTATTCAAGTGTCTCTAATTTTGGTAGAACCCCTTTAACCAAAATATCGCATTAAATGTTTTAATTATTTGTTCTTATTAATATCCTTGTTTTCAAAGTGGTTTTAAGGATTTATTTATATGGATATTAATGGTTTAAAATTTTAAAAGCTTCAAGGTGGTATGGGACACTTTTATTCAAAAATCTCTTTATTAAATGTTTTAAATGGTTTTGGAAATGGTTTCTTTTTGAATGGATTCATTATTTCAATATCCTAAAATGTTATATTGTGATTGAAATTTGGAGATGTTATGTTTACTTTATACATGTTTTTTGTGATACGTTTATGTTATAGTTCTTGGGAATTATTATGAAGACGGGTGGTTCCGTGATAAACTAAGGGCGGGTGAGCCCGATATAGCTCTCCAATGCATTGGGTAACGCAAAGGAGTGAAACGTTAAGGTTTCTCCGAAGAGATTTAGGGAATATACTGTGATGGGTATTCCAAACGTAACCAAGAGGGTTACTCCCTACGTAAGAATGTTATGAATGCCTCAAGTTACCTTTATGTATTATGTTTTCTATGATTTATTCATGGTTTGATGAGGTATGTTAAAGTGTCTATGTTTTATGGGTAAAGTATGATTTCATTCTTATGTATATATGAAATCAGGTTTCCTTTCCATATTTTTATAACCCTTACTGAGCTTTTTATGCTCATCCCATGTTTTTGAAATGTTTTTCACAGGTCAAGGGAAAGTTACATGATGTGATGATAGTGTCAAGGATGTGTCAAGAATGAATCCATGTTTTATTTTCAATATGTTTCCGTTGATGGGAAGAATGAATACTGTCTTTTATATAACCACTTTGTTTAAATGTGGAATGTAATGCAAGTTTCATGATCTAATTCTCTAAAACTCTAAACCTGAAAAGATCCTCAATGTGTAATCTTGTAATAACTCAAGATTAAGTAAGGTTTAAGGCTGCGGCCTTATAGTTGGTATCAAAGGTCGGTTTAGATAACTTTAGAGGTTAGGGTATTCTTTAAGCATAAGTGGCATTACCATAATGGTTAAGATTTTAGAAAGAGTCCTAGTTTTAGATAAAGTGAATGAGTAAGTATATCATAGTTTTTATCTTCCTCATTAGTACATGATGGTTTTTTTTATATACTCACACTGACCTTTTTGGTTTTAGTAAATGGTTAGATCTAGCAGGCACCAAAGTAACAGTGGATGTGAAGGAAACTGTGACAGTTTTTTGAGCAAGCAACTGAATGATATGGGAGCTGCAATGAGAACTCTTGTGATTATCCTCAACCAACTATCTAAAGTCATGATTGACCACCTAAACCTTGGTGATTTCTCTAAGGCATCATATATGCATGAAACAAATCCCTACGGAAGTACAGGTAATAATCATAAAGGTAAGTGTGTTCAAAAACCTATGTGTCAAAGATGTGGAAAGAAACACCTAGGAAAATGTTTCAAAGGGACAGAAATATTCTATAGATGTGGAAATGAAGGTCATAAAGCAAGAACCTGCCATGGAAAAAGGAAGCATCCAGTTGACTCGAGGAAAGGGAAAGAAGTTCTTTCTGAGGGATCAATTGAATGTTTTAAATGTGGTGTGCATGGTCATTATGCAAACACATGTCCTATAAAGAAGTTTTGTGAATGGGGTCACCAAGAGCGTACAAATGTTCGTTTACCAATAACTAATGCCATTCCGATTGAGGATGAAGAAACTGACAATGACCAATCAAAGGTATGTATTATTTCATGACTATTGTTTTCCTATTTTGGAATCTTAGGATATGATTCATGATTTTGTTTGTAGGAAAGAGTTATTTCTGAATAAGTTGGAAAGGAATGGTTAATGGATCATGAAAAATGTTGAATGAGTAAGATGTCAACACATAAGGGCTTCAAGAGTTATGGTGAAATTCTTAAGAGTATTAATTCTCTTTTGATGATGGGGTTACATTAGAAGACTTTTTATATTATGTGTAACCCTGATGTTTAATATAGGCAGATTTTATTCAAGGAATAGTTATCTTTTCTTTTGTGGACATAGTTATAAGGAACCATTTGGGTTTATATGATCCTTACTTTTGAGGTAATTATGGGTTATTATATGTTATGATTGAAGTGAAAGGCATGAGATAAAATTGAGGTTAAATTATGTTATGGTTATTTTTGATGATTTTATCCCTTTTTGGGGAATGATATGAGAATTATATAGTTTTGGAAAAAGGACAACATGCAGACCGTGTGACTACCCGTCACGTCGGACAAAGCTGCGGGAATCGAACCCACAACCAAATTGCGACTAGTATTTATCGCCTACCACTGGACTACGTGAAGTCCCTGGTTAGTTTGACTGATTCTTTTTTTAGTTATATGATTTTATGAATTAAGAGTAAGCTGATTTTGGGTTATTTATGAAAATGATTAACCTGTCATGGAGGATATGTGATTAGGTTAATTACTTTTCAATACGAGACTTTAGGAGCAACTGATGTTGTTTGGAGATAAATGTTAAGATTTAACTTGGAAGACTATGTGACTAAATCCTTCAAATATTTGGGATTCAATCTTATATTGTCTTACTTTGAATAATTTTATGGACAAATTGTTTATCGGATGGTCCTCTTTGAACTTTGGGTTTTGTTGGACAAATTTTGGAGATTAAGCATAGATTTTCTTTTTAATGGGTTATCCTTTTCTGGATTATCTGACCATGTACTAACCTTTCTGGCTTTGGTTTTGGTTAATGTCTAAAAACATGGGATGTATATAGTTCTCTTTGGTGGATTAGGTGATTCTCTAGAAGTTGATTATAGTACTCTTAATGTGAACAATTCTTCCTAAATACTCGTCTTTTGGAGAAAATATGAGTTTGTGTAAAAGTTGAAAGTCAACATGATAAGTGATTATGTTTCCCTATGAATAAATTACTCAATAAAAAGTAACTTAAAACAAAAATTTTGTCTATTAACTTTTACTACTGGGTAATCGAATACCGTTTAACCCATCACAAGTTTGTGATTTTCTTGTGGTTAACTTTCTCCTAAACATGTTTTCTATCACTCTCTATCAGAACATGACCCTATGTTTTCTCCTCCATGTCCATATTTTTCTACATGGAATCCTAGTATGAGTTAACTTGGGTGACCTATGTACTTATCTTTCTTTATTTTAAAGTGATTGTTTTACTGACTTGTTCCGATGTGGGACCTTCTAGGATGTTTCCAAGCTCAATTTTAAAAATTGTGAGGACGCAATTCCCAAAAGGGGGAAGGATGTAACACCCCAGGTAAATACAGAATATGACATTTTCATATTTATCCATATTTGTGAATAAAGTATTAATATGACTTTAAAGGGGACGCTATGCTTGATGGCGTACCCAACACGCAACAATGAGTTTCTTGGGATTCTTACGTTGCACTCTAATAATAAAATAATATTATTTTAAATGGTAGTTAACATGCAGCCATTGTATTGGTGGGAATGGATAGAAATAACTAAAATATTATTATACATGTTTCTAAATGTTTTTACATTTATACAATAAAAGATAAAGGCTTAAAATACAGAAAGAATTCAATTTTAGGCGTATATGCCCTAGTTTTCACTAAAGGTTCACTTATCGCCTTTTGATGGCGAACCGTCATTAAATATAGTTTTGTTCACTCTTATACATTCTATTAGACCAAATAAAACTCTTCTTAAGAATTGGGACATCAAAATTTAGTTTGTGTAAATTTTTGGTATCTTTCCGATAAAGTTCATTTTTTAAATGAATAGTGTAAAATGTTGTATTTTAATTCAAAACCTCTTTTTAATCTAATTTATTTATATGATTAGATTATCTTTTGAATTGGTTTTAAATTGAAATTAGAATATATTTTTACCATTAAATCCAATAGTGGTCATTGGAATTAATTTCACTTTGAAATCAGACTTAAACTAGTGTCAATCTTTTGATACTTATTGTTTCATAAATTCACGCTATTTGCTCTGACAGCGGGAATTAATTATTAAATTAATTAATGTGACTTATATGTTTTTAATTTTTTAAAATGGACTTCATTTTTTAATTCGGAATATCAAATATAGCTTAGGGTTAATTTTTGGGATTTTTCTGAAAAACTTCCATTTTTGATGAATAGTGAAACCACTAAGTGGTACTTATAAAAAATGATTTTTCTGTTTAAATGAAATTTTTCCTTATTTGTGTTTTGAATTTCAAAAATCTGACATAAATGGTTGTAATTAAGAAGTAAAATGTGGTTCAATGGGATAAAAATAATTTTTTTGGTGAATAGTAACTTATTTAGTTTTTAATCGCGATTAGAGGTAATTAGTGTAGTTTAAGGTAAAAATAATGCTTTAATAATATAAAATGACCTAGACACATGTCCTAACCTCATTTGATGTGTCATGGCCGACCAAGAAAACCCATGGTTCAAATTGGGGACCCCATGAAGCCACTTTGGTTGGAAAATGACATTTATATCTTTTTATTTAAAGTTAAAGTAAAAATGAGACAAACATGAAATCGTTTACTAAAACAATTTTTACATGGGGTTATACAAATAATATGTTTGACTATAAATATTCATTGGAAAGATAAAAATATTTCCTACATAATAGTATTTTTTTTATAATTTTTAGACATTAAATAAATTAAATTATTTATGACATCATGATGATGCAGTGATGACCTCTTTATTTAACGATTTAAATAAAATGGAAAGATAATGTAATATCTAAGACCTAAACATGTCCAAAACCTATTGTATGAGTGTATTTCGAACCCTTATCACCTTATCCTAGAAACACATCAATGTGGGACCTCTTAAATCCGAATACCATTTTAAAATAAAGTGACTTTTCTTTACCTTCCAAGAGTGCCCCTCCTCTCCTCTTATAAAAGGCCCCCACCTCTACCTCCTTACCCACACTCCCAAAGCCTTTGTCTCGGCCAACCTCTGCCCATTTTATCTCTCCACTTCCCTCTATTACTCCTTGAAGCCTCACTTTGGCCAGAAGTCTTCCCAAGGAAGCCTTTGAGCTCAAACCAAAGGGAGTTACCCGATTTGAAGGTAATGTCTTCACTTGAGTCCTTTTGTTTTATTTTGCTTCTCCAACCCCGTAAACTCTTTTTATTAATTTCTTTTGTAACAAATCCAGTATCATCAATATACTAGGATGTTTTTATAAGAAGGATTTGAGCTACACTTTCACACACCTACATCTAATGGTTAAAGAACATACTGTTTCCGTGGATGGCGAATTTCGGTCTCCCGAAACGATGATTGTTCAACATTCTTTTAACACCTTCAAAGGTGGACATTAAGATGAAACTATATTTATATGTGATATATAATGTGTTTATGTTTTCCTTAAACTTCTGTATTTTTCATTTTGGGCATACCTTTATGGTTTCCATTATGGGTAAACGCGATATCTTCATTTAAGGAAGTGCGGACTACCGCCCCCTCAACCTGATTTGATTCGTTAATACCACATGTGGTAAATATAAAGGATATATTTAATAATATTATATATTATACCATACTGGAATTAAAATTATATTATGTATCATTATGTTTTAATTCCCTTAAATATGAAATAGAAATGGAAGTAGCGTTCAAGCGTACGTACGGCTTACCGTCTCCATGAACGGTACATTTCATTTCTTATCTCAAAATGTTATGTAATATTATAAGTACATATATATAATTGATATATATGTAATATATTACATTAAAATTATGGATATCATTCTGGAATTATAACATATATATATCTCTCTCATTTTTTTTAATTCCATTAATATGACAAAAAAATGAAAGTAGCGTTCATGCGTACGTACGGCCTACCATCTCCATGAACGGTGCTTTTCATTTTTTTATCTACAAATGATATGGAATAGTATGAAATGAATATTTACTGGATATATATGATATTTTAATCATTAATACTATTCTGGAAATTATTTACTTATAACTACATGGGCAATCTTTTTTCAAAAAAAATCATTTTTGACTCATGTACCAAACATCGGAAAAAACGTCTGATATGAACTAACATTATTAAACAATTATTATAACATTATAATATGTGATATGAACTGAATAATAATCTCTAAAAGAGTTAATTAGGCAATTATTAATTGACCAATGTTTATTATTTAGGAATATAAAGAAACGAACAAGAAAAGTTGGACTTGAGGTAAGGGATCCTACTCCTCTCTTTCTTTTTAAGTACAATCTTTTAGGTCATTCCTTTTAAAGCTCATCTTTCTTGTTATTGGGATGTTCTTTTATATTACTCTTATGGTAATTTTTATGTTCAAATGATGAGATACCCTATTCTTTCTCATCAATCCATTTTGTAAGTTTTGAGTGGCGCCATTAGGCTGCTGAATTTTCGTAAGAGATATAACCTCTCTCTTTCTTTTTAAGTACTCTCATTTATGTCACTTCTTTTAACCTCCCCTTTGTTATGATGGGGGATGTTATTTTATATTCTTCTCACTGTACATTTTATGGTAATATGATGAGATACCCTATTTCCTCTCATCAATCCATTTTGGAAGTTTTAAGTGGCGTCGTTAGGCTGCAGAGTTTTCGTAAGAGATTTTTCCAATCACTTTTCTTCCCGTGAGATTTATGCTACATTTGCCACAATTTCTTTTGAGTGGTGTATGTACTTCCCAATATTATACACTTTGTATAGTATAATTTCATTTATGGGTATTCACATCTTCATTTTATGACCCTTCTTCCATGGGGTGTACGTTTCGAAAGTTACCCAACTCGGTAAGGGGACCTTTCACCGTCCTCTTTTTAAAAGACTTCTTTTGTTATGTCTTTTAATTCACATACTATTATGTTGGGATATGTTATTTTATATCCTTATTGATGTAAATTTTATGTCCAAGTGATGAGATGCCCTTTTGATCTCTCATCAACTCATTTTCTGAATTTTGAAGTGATGCCGTTAGGCTGTCAAATTTTACCAAGGGAACTTTTTAACCCAATTTCGATTTCTTTGGGTTCAACATGTAGTTATTGAATATGTCATCTTTTGAATATGTGTGAATGACCTTTTATTGTTTTACACTTAATATCCACTTATATGTTGTGTATTTATATTTGTCACACATAATTTTGAGATTGAATTATCCTTAATTTAAGGATACCTTCTTTATAAGGGAATTCATCACATTTTACATTTCTACTGAGACTTCATTGTTTTTATGCACCAATTCACTCTTATATGGTGTATATACTGTCCTTTGGAATATTATATCATGAATCCATTTATTCTCATGATATTATAAAGTTCTTACTAAATTTTATTCCTCAATTATTATATTCAAGTGTCTCTAATTTTGGTAGAACCCCTTTAACCAAAATATCGCTTTAAATGTTTTAATTATTTGTTCTTATTAATATACATGTTTTCAAAGTGGTTTTAAGGATTTATTTATATGGATATTAATGGTTTAAAATTTTAAAAGCTTCAAGGTGGTATGGGACACTTTTATTCAAAAATCTCTTTATTAAATTTTTTAAATGGTTTTGGAAATGGTTTCTTTTTGAATGGATTCATTATTTCAATATCCTAAAATGTTATATTGTGATTGAAATTTAGAGATGTTATGTTTACTTTATGCATGTTTTATGTGATACGTTTATGTCATGGTTCATGGGAATTATTATGAAGACGGGTGGTTCTGTGATAAACTAAGGGCGGGTGAGCCCGATATAGCTCTCCAATGCATTGGGTAACGCGAAGGAGTGAAACATTAAGGTTTCTCTGAAGAGATTTAGGGAATATACTGTGATGGGTATTCCAAACGTAACCAAGAGGGTTACTCCCTACGTAAGAATGTTATGAATGCCTCAAGTTACCTTTATGTCTTATGTTTTCTATGATTTATTCATGGTTTGATGAGGTATGTTAAAGTGCCTATGTTTTATGGGTAAAGTATGATTTAATTCTTATGTATATATGAACTCAGGTTTCCTTTCCATATTTTTATAACCCTTATTGAGCTTTTTATGCTCATCCCATGTTTTTGAAAAGTTTTTCACAGGTCAAGGGAAAGGTAAATGATGTGATGATAGTGTCAAGGATGTGTCAAGAAAGAATGCATGTTTTCTTTTCTATATGTTTCTATTGATGGGAAGAATGAATACTATCTTTTTTGTAACCACTTTGTTTAAATGTGGAATTTAATGCAAGTTTCATGATCTAATTGTCTAAAACTCTAAACCTGAAAAGATCCTCAATGTGTAATCTTGTAATAACTCAAGATTAAGTAAGGTTTAAGGTTGGGGCCTTATACTAATCACCCAATCTTATAAAGCATATATTAGATGAAGCATCATCAATAAATTGATGAAGGCCCCTCAAAGCATTTAGGAGAGAGTGTTAGAGTTTTCCAAATTTTCACTTCAATATTGGTAATTATTCAAATGAAAGGGAGTATATGTTGATCTGTCAATAAAATTAATATATTTCATCTGTATGGATTTTTTTCAACATATATTACTAATATTACTTACATATGATGAAGACTCATCCATAAAATTAGGCGAAGATAGTGTCTAGGTTCCTCTATCAAAATATATTTAGAATATCATAACAGGATGTGTTTATAAGAAATAACATGATCGGTATGTTATATTTAGTTGGTTTTTTCTCATCATCAATTCAATAATTTTATATATGGTGATATAATATTATAATTGATCTAACCAGAGTGGTCTCATTTCATCTTCCATATTAGGATAAGTGTGATTAGTTTTAATTTTCTCATTTATATTGAAGCTAAAGTATCTATGTGTGGTTTGGAAAATAACCTTTAACTTGGCCTATATTTTGGTTAAGAAATAATATCATTCGTTAATGATTATTAAATTAGTTTAGAAAAACTCAATCATTCGACTACCTTATTATTTAAAGGCTTTGTCAATGTTGGTTTTAAAATGGGAGGAACATCTTTTCGATGTGAGATATCACTATAGGTAGGACCTTCACAAATAATTCTATGATGGGGAGGACTACCATAATGGATTAATTTATATAAATAAGGAAGAATATTATATAATATTCCATAGGGAGGACCTTTAGGTTTGAAAATAGTAAGGGGAGGACTTTTTCATTTCAACTATTGACCATGTAAAGTATTTTTGTAGATCACATCATTAAAATATTTCCCATTATCAATTTTAGTATCTCCACAGGGAGGAGAATTATAGACAATGATTTTTGAAGGACCGCCAGACTACTAGTAATAACATTTTATGGAACAAATTCATAATTTTAGATACTTCCTCCATCATATAATGAGTAAGAATATTCTTGAGAAACTCTTAAAATGTGTTTTAGGGACTCAAGGACATTATCATTGATCAGGGTGGGAATATGGGAATTCTATTTATCATTGGGTTTAACTAAAGAAATTTTTATATATATTCTCTCACTTGGTTGGCCATAGACATGTGTTTCACACAATGAATTTCATAGGTGGAAGCCTCTTTATTCAATCCTATATTTTCATGGGATGAGGTTGATGCACTTATTTATAATTAGAAGGAACAAGTGCCTTCTTCTTGGTTTCCAAAAATATATATTAATGAAATTCAACGCACTAAAAAGGATATGGAATGTATACCTTCCCCTAATGGTTATAAATATATACTAGAATGTTTTGGTATATTTGGAATGAATGTGTGGCTCGCTTGAATTTTATATTGATCTTCATTTCGAATGGGAATGTTTTCCTAATTTGGTTTTTCGTTTTTCACTAGAATGTGTTGATGATCCTCAAGAATGCAAGAAGGAATGTGTACCTACTCCTGATTAGATCTTGATATATGCTAAGGACAGACATTGGTGGCGGTAGAGAATATGTGGCTACCCATATTTACTATACAGATATAACAATGATCATCTCTTTCTATCAATTTTATAATATTCTAATAGTTTTTTATGATTTGGTTAAGAATATATGGTTTCCCATCCACTATATTAAAACTTATGTTAATGGGATTCCATAAAAGTAATAGGAATGTGTTCCCATTCCATGATGGGAGTAAGGATATGGTCCAACTCTTGTCCTCTACTTACCACCCTTATATGTTGATGGGCTTAGTATGTGGGGGTGGTATCATGTTCCTACCCTCTAGTTTTTTTTGATATATGTAGATAGGTTTTCCTTGATTCTACCAATGTTTTTAGGTGGGTCTAGTGTTTGGGAATAATAATGTGTTCCTAATCCTTGTATTCCAATAAGGTATGTTGGTGGGATTTTTTAGTAGAGGTATGAATATGAGATCTATCCCAGTTGTTAGTAGCGTGATGTTCATGTCATGCTCCCCAAAAAAAATTGGTCAAGATGATCATATTAAGGATTTCCTTGATGATGTCCCTCGTGGATTTATTAGGGGTTAATACCACACAATGCTAATTGTAGTAGTTGTAAGGATTCATCCATGGAGACCCTTGAACCCTAATGAAGTCATATTAAACCTCATTATGAGCCTCCTTAAGATAAAGGATGTGTCTGTTGGTGTGTTTTGTGAAGAGACTCCCAAAACAGTTGAATGTGATGGAAGGTGATGCCTATTAATTCATGATATGTCACCAAACAGAATTTCTTTGAGTATTTATGTTAAGGAAGGATTCTCATGATACCAATAGGTTTGGGATTTTACCTTTGAGTTAGTACTCCCAAAGAAGTGCATCTATCCTCTGGGGATAAAGGAACTGAGTGGGTGACAATGTCTTCTATTTTCTGATGCTCTAAATTTTGAAATAGATGAATAATATTTTTGTTGTTATGGGGATTCAATGAATATTAATTGAAGTTAGTTTTTTTCGTTTTGAGGGGAATAACAAACACATAAAATAAAACCCATATATTCTACATCACAAGTAAAATAATTGTATCATCACTCTATTTCATAGTTAAAGGTTTCACATTGAGCCATTTTTCTCATAAAAATTTCTTGATGTCTGAGTGTGAAAGGATATCATAGTATAAAATTTCACATTCTGTTCAAAATTTTTATTTAATTTGATGTTTGAAATGGTGTGTTCACATAACCAAAAACACCCAATAGATTATATATCCATGATAAGAGATTTCGTGTAAACTATATTTCTAACGGAAGGTGATCATTAGGTTTTTCCCTACCAATGACTATTAGGAATGAATGTTGGTTGAGTGGTTTAAAGGTTGGGCTCATCACACCTTTTTTAGGTAATTATTACCTTCTCTTGGACACCCTTTTATATTTAATAAATTTTTATTGAATATTTTCCATATCCCATTGTATATTAGGTTACCCTCATGATAATAATTGGTCATTATCATGTAACGATGTGAACATATGTATATATGATACATCCTCCATCAATGTGTACATTAGTATTAATCATGGGTTCTATGTCAATGTGAACATATGTATGTAATGTATGTTATATATAAATTAAATAATTTGTACATATTAGAGGTTCTCTATAAATAGAACCATCCATATGTATCATGTATTCTCCATATTATTTCATTGTTAATTAATGATACTTGGTTTTAATGATATATGGTCTAAAGCCACATTATTAGGAACTCTAGAATTTGTTACCATCTAAGGAAGTGGTGGGTTTTCATTGTAACAACCCAAACTTTTTGAATAGTATATCAACTTACTCTTAACAATTTAATAGATATGTTTTTGGTTAATGCAGAAAGAGGAGTCGATGGCTTCATCCAGTAGACTCGAACCATATGAAGCCCACTTATCAGAGCTTGGGAAGGAGGTGGCATCTTTGGGCTTCGCTTTGGACCAAGCCCAAGCCGAACTCCAGCGTGTCAAGCTTGAACGGAAACACCTGCGGGAGAAGTTCAAGTTAGTAGAGATTACTACAAGGGAAATGTTATCTAAGCCTCCCTCATATTCTCTCACCATATCACACCTTAAACTTAGTTCATATGCTGGTGTTATAAGGGGCTATGTGACGAGACCATAGCTTCTTTGTGTAATCCTTTGGGATGAATAAATTGAGATTTCCTCCATTAGTGAAGTTTGTGAATTTTTAAATGTCTGGATAATTTTAGGATGTATTTTATTGATGAATTTTGAAAAATATGATATTTTAAAATATTTATGTAAACCATAAATAATTAATAATGTGTAATGATTTTCAGAAAATGGTCTTCTGCAAAAGTGTTCAGTAAGGAATTTGGAGTTTAATAAGATCAACTTAATTATTGATGAATATTAAATTATAAATAGTGATTTTGAGCTTAGGATTAGTAATGTGACCAAATGGATTATAAATCTCACTTAAATAAAGTTTTAATATAATTTAGACACCTTGATTAAGTAATGTGATTCAATAAAATGGGTAAATAATGGTTTCATAAATTATTAGTCAAGTATCAGTTTTTTCAGGTGAATGTTGTTTTTTTAATTAAAAATTAAATTAAAAATATTTAGAAAATTATTTTTATAAAATGGAATATATTTTTGAACTCAGAGCATCGATATTATGTTATGGTAATTTTTGGGGATTTTTCTGAGAAAGATGAATTTTCAGTGAATAGTAAAAATACAGTTTTAGGGTTTCGGTATGTTAAATGACATCATAACTGTGTCATGATGATGTCATCAGATATTTTAAGGGATGTTAGACTAAAGTAGATGAATTATTATATGAGGTTTCCCAAGTGGCCAATACCATGGAAAAATACTATGGGAAAGCCCATGGTTTTGCCAACACCACCAATGAGGTGTCCCTTGGCCATTAATGCCTTGTCCCCTCACTTTCCCTATAAATACCAAGACATCCTCTGATCCATTCGACTTAAAAATCATCCTCAACGATGTTAAAGTCTCCTGACCTCCCAAGGAGTCCTCCAAAGGTTCCCCCAAGCCCTTAAGGTCCCAACCTTTGAGTTTTAAGAGTTACGTTTAAGGTAAGGGATCTTACCTCTCTCTTTCTTTTTAAGTACTATTTTTTATGTAACTTAATTTATGCTCCATGTTATTATGTTAGACGATGTTATTTTATATTCCTATTACTTCCCTTTTCATGTTCATATGATGAGAGATCCCCTCTTACTGTCATCATTTCGTTTTATGAATGTTTAAGTGGCGTCGTTAGGCTGCCAAAAGTTTTGTAACAGATTCTTTCACCCTTCTCATTTTCAAGTTCTATTTTATTGTCAAGCCTTTAAAGTTACTTTTATTACATTGGGGAATGATCTATATATCTATAATATTTAACTCTTATGTTAATATGATTATAGACCCTATTTTATCTTGTCAATTCATTTTTGTTGAAGTTTAAGTGACGTCGTTAAGCTGCCGAATTTTCATAAGAGAAATCTAATTTTTGTCTTCCTTCCATGTTTTTAATTTCAAATGGTATGTCCTTAAAATTTAATTACCATGTTCATATATCATTCATATTCAGTCCCTCTACTGTTTTATGTGTCATTTATGATTGTTTGACCCATGTCCCCTCTCTTTTCAATGTTTTCTAAAACCCCAAAACATAGCCCTTAGGCTTTAGAATTTCCATCTCAAAATGTCTCTCTCTTTTTCTTATGTTATTTTATTTTATTAAGTGAATACTCAAAGCTATCTCTTCTATATTTTTATTCACATATATACCAAGTTTTTATATTTTAAATTATGGGATTTACATACATGAGACCCTCTCTCCCTTTCCGTGGGTTTAAAGTGATGTAAAGATCATGTCTTTAAAGTAGTTTTTAAAACTTTATGATTATGAAATGAAACCCATTACTTTTATGCAATATGGGTTGTTTATAAAATGATTGATGATGATATATGTGGCTCACATGATAATAAATAAATTTCAAGGGTGCGCCCTGATAGCGCTCCAATTCATTGGGTAAAGACTTAATCTCTAGAGATGACTATTTTGAACGACACCTTGGCGAGTAACCTTGGTAATTTTTAATGACACCTTGGGGATGGACCATGGTGAAACAGAAATGATTGTCAATATTAAATGTTGTAGGCACATCTTCATGTTATGAAAAATGTTATTTTTATTATGATATGCCTCATTATTTCTTTCTCATGCCTTAAAGTTCTTTTCATGACCTTATTGAAGTATCTCAAGTTCACATGTCAAATGTTTCTCTTGTTTCCCTTACTGGGCCTTCTGCTCACACTTTCTTTTGATGTATGTCCCCAGGTTATGAGATGCAGTAATGAACCTAGGATGAACATAAGGAGAAGTCATTCAAGTGTTTAAGAATAATGTTTTATGTTTTTTTCATTTATTATGTTCTTGGTTTCCAAGACACTACACCTTAAAGATCCTCTGTTTTGTGTAATGTAATGAAAGTTTATGTTATAAAAAGGAGAGATGCCACAGTTGGTATCAAAGTATGGTTTAGTTATTTGTGGAAATTAGGATATAAAAACTTTAGGAAGAACCCTATATAAAAGTTTAAATATAGAAAAACTTCCTAGTATTTTGGTAATTATTGAGTAAGTGGTTTATCAAACAAATACATCCTTGTCTAGATACGAGCAGGTAGAGGTGGATCTGGCATAGATGTACATAGGGGTAAAACCCGAAAACACCACTTTGAGCTAGACTCAAATGGGAACTAGTGCATGATAATAGGCCTTTCTGCACTTTTGGTTATGACACTCCCGGGGGATATGTTTGGTTAATCACAGGCTTTTTATGAATCATTATGAAAGAATTATAGAGAAATGTTATTTTCTAAGCATGAAGTCTTTGTTAAAAGATTCATAAATGACATAAGTTTCTCACTAAGGTTTTATCCTTTTAGAAAATTGCGGGAAATAGGAGGAACCATGCAGATGGTGACCGCAATGCACCATGTGCTGACGGCCCTCCAATGGAACCCGGAATGGAAACATTCATGCAAATGATGTACCAACTGACTCAAGTTATGAGTAATAACTTGAATCAAGCTGAGAGGTTGATCTCACCACGAAGGGAACAACACTCTCTTGAGTCATTCATGCGTCAATGGCCACCAACATTTAGTGGATCTACTGACCCATTGGTTATAGAACAATGGATAAGCTCCATTGAAAAGATCTTTTTTGTACTCCTTTGTTCGGAATAAGAAAAGGTCACCCTTGCTATTTACTGCCTAGAGGGAGAAGCTGATCAGTGGTGGTAACTGGTCAAAAACACGAAGCCTAGAGGAGAGATGGAAGCTATGGAGTGGGAAGAGTTCTGGGGAATAATCTTTAATAATTATTTCCCTCATTCCATGAGAACGAGAATGGAGAAAGAGTTTCTCAAGGTGAAGCATAAGGAGAACAAATCTGTCGGAAGATATGAGATGAACTTCACCCGAATTTCATGATATACCTCTAGCTTTGTCATGGATCCAAGTGGGAAGGTTGATAGATTTTTATGTGGACTAAGACCTCATCTGAGGAAGAATCTAGTCAACTGGGACTATGATAGCTACGAGGAGATCGTGTGGAGTGCAATGAAAGTCGAGATAGAGTTTGGTGAAACACAATGGTATCATAAATCAAATGACAGGAAGAGGTCGTTGGAGCCCAGTTTAGGGAAGACTTTTGATCAAGGAAGAGGTGGAAAGAAAATGCAACTTACCACATGCAATAAATGTGGGAAGAAGCATCTGGGGCACTGCTTGATCGGAAGTGGAAAGTGCTACAGGTGTGGAAGAGGAGTCCATGTTTCTCGAAATTGTCATAGTGAGGTGAAGCCTCAACTCCCCAACACTAAAGACAGAGGAAATATGGTTCTGGCCCTACCCGAAGTCCAATGCTTCAAGTGTGGACAGCTTGGGCACCTTGCTAATCACTGTCCAAATCCAAGGGCAGTGGAGGGGAATCACCATCAACCTCATCAAAGGCCAGGGGAGAAAGGTCATGCTTTTGCTATCACAACAACTGAAGTTGAAGCTTTCAATGACGTGGTAGCAGGTACTCTTATTGTCCTCTCAAAACTAGCAACTACTTTGTTTGATTCTGGTTCTATGCATTCCTTTATTTCCTCCATGTTTGCAAAGAATATAGAATCAATCCCCGAACTTCTTGAGGTAGAGTTGTCAGTCAAGACTCCAAGTGGGATTATCCATGCATCAATAGTGTTTAGAGACTCTAGTGTTTACTTTAGTGAGAACAATCTTACCGCAAATCTAGTAGTCATTACCATGTTGGAATTCGACATTATTCTAGGGATGGACTGGCTCTCAAAGTATAATGTTAAGATCAAATGCAGAAGTAAGGAAATATCAGTAGTCTTGAATGAACGGCCTACAATTATCTTCCAAGGAGATATATCCCGAACTGATCCCTATCTAGAAACACCTCATATATATTTCTTTATGGAGTTAATCGGTGATGATGAAG
Source organism: Viscum album (assembly GCA_963277665.1). Lineage (NCBI taxonomy): Eukaryota > Viridiplantae > Streptophyta > Magnoliopsida > Santalales > Viscaceae > Viscum > Viscum album. The sequence goes on from OY728119.1 coordinate 1,691,221,617, forward strand.
AAGGAAAAGGGAGTATACTAATAGAATATGTTCCGATTTTCCAAGAATACATGGATGTATTTCCTGAGGAGTTACCTGGACCTCCCCCAAAAAGAGAGGTAGAGTTCTCCATTTAAATCGTACCTGGATCTCAATCGATATCAAAGACCCCGTATAGAATGGAAAATGTGGAGCTAGAAGAGTTAAAGAAGAAACTCCAAGACTTGTTGGAGAAGGGGTTTTTCCAACCGAGTGTGTCTCCTTGGGGAGCACCAGTTCTCTTTGTGATGAAGAAGGATGGATGAATGCGTTAATGCATTGATTATAGAGAACTGAACGGGATCATAGTGAAGAACAGATACCCTCTTCCAAGAATTGATTATTTATTTGAACAACATGGTGGGGCTCAATTCTTCAATAAGATTGATCTTCGATCTGGTTATCATCAACTGAGGGTGAAGAAGGAAGATATCCCAAAGATTGCCTTCTAATCTAGATATGAGCATTATGAGTTTACTGTTATGCCCTTCGTCTTGACTAATGCTCCTGCTATTTTCATGGATTTGATGAATAGAGTATTTAAGGACTACCTTGATAACTTTGTGGTAGTTTTTATTGATGATATTTTGATATATTCAAAAAGTCGTGAGAAGCATGAAGATCATCTGAGGGTTATTTTGAAAACCTTACATAAGGAGAGGCTCTTTGGAAAGTTCAGCAAGTGTGAGTTTTGGTTACAAAAAGTGGATTTCTTGGGGAACATCGTAACCAATGAAGGAATATCGGTTGACCCTGTAAAGACAATGGTTGTGGAGGAGTGGCCTCAACCCACAATTGTAACTGAGATTCATAGTTTCCTTGGTTTAGCGGGATGTTATAAGAGGTTTGTGAAAAACTTTTCATGGCTTTCTAATCCACTAACCAAGTTGACTCAAAAAGGGGTTAAGTTCATCTGGAAAAAGTAATGCGAGGAAAGTTTCCAAGAGCCGAAGAATAGATTGGTTACTGCACCTATGTTAACACTACCCTCTATCAGAGAAGGATTCTTTATTTTTAGCGATGCATCTCTGAAAGGGCTTGGGTGCATCCTCATGAAAAATGACAAGGTAATTGCTTATGCATCTCGACAGTTGAAGATTCATGAGCAGAATTATCCTACGCATGACCTAGAGCTAGCGGCGGTTGTTTTTTCTCTAAAGATATGGAGGCACTATCTTTATGGGGAGAAATGTGATATATAAACTAACCACCAAAGTTTAAAGTATATTTTCACGCAGAAATAATTGAACCTAAGACAAAGGAGATGGTTGGAGCTTATTAAAGACTATGATTGTTCAATTCATTATCACCCTAGAAGAGAAAACAAAGTCACGGATGAATTAAGAAGGAAAGACCTTGTTGTTCTGGAAACAATGAGGATCCAAGGAGATCCCTTGATTAAAGATATAGTAAAATTGGACATGGGAATTATAAGGAAAGGGACATCATCACCCTTATCCCAAATGATTTCTCAACCTTTATTACTAGAGAATATCAAGAAGGCTCAAAAAGAAGATCCTTTGCTGTAGAAGAAGTTTGAGGCTGTAAAGGATGGGAAGTTCCCTGATTTCAATATTGATCAAGAAGGTGTATTGAAATTTCATACAAGACTATGTGTTTCATCTATTCTAGAGATAAAGAAAGAACTAATGGATGAAGCTCATAGCTCTACTTTCTCTATACATCCAGGAAGTACTAAAATGTATAGAGACCTTTGTGATCATTATTAGTGGGATAACATGAAGAGGGAGATTTCTAATTACACTACAAGGTGCCTAGTGTGTCAACAAGTAAAGGCAGAACGACAACTTCCTAAGGGGGTATTACAACTGCTACCCATACCAGTATGGAAGTGGGATAATATCACTATGGAAGTGGGATAATATCACTATGGACTTTGTAAATGGTCTCCCAAAAACATCAAAAGGAAACAATGTGATATGGGTTATTGTGGACCGTCTCACCAATACCGCCCATTTTATCTCTATTCGAGAAGATTTATCTCTGGATCAACTTGCCAAGATATACATAAAAGATGTGGTAAGGCTGCATGGGGTACCACTATCCATCATGTCTGATCGTGAATCAAGATTCACATCAAAATTCTAGAGAATTCTTCAACATGCTCTAAATACTGAATTGAATTTTTGTACGGCCTATCATCCTCAAACTGATGGCTAATCTGAAAGGACTATCCATACACTCAAAGACATGATGAGATTATGCTCAATGGAATTTAAAGGTGGATGGGATCAACACCTCCCATTAGTTGATTTCTCCTATAACAACAGCTTCCATTCGAGTATTCAGATGGAACCCTATGAAGCTCTGTATGGAAAGTGATGTAGAACTCTAACTTGTTGGGATGAAACTGGTGAGAGAAATCTTCTTGGGCCTGATCTCATGCAAGAGATGACAGAATAGGTTCATTCCATCTAACAACACATAAAGGCTGCTCAGAGTCGGTAGAAGAGCTATGCTGACAACCGTCGAAGGGACTTGGAGTTTGTTGTTGGCGACAAAGTCTTCCTTCGAATTTCTCCATGGAAGAGAGTCATGTAGTTTGGGAAGAAATGGAAGCTCAGCCCTAGGTACATTGGCCCCTATGAAATCTTTGATCGCATAGGAGCAGTGGCCTATCGACTAGCACTTCCACCGAACTTAGATCAAGTTCACGATGTCTTAAATGTATCTCTCTTGAGGAAGTACATACCTGACCCTTCGCATGTACTAAACCCAGAGGTAGTACAACTAGAACATGACCTCTCTTATGAGGAGCAGCCAGTGGAGATCTGAGACCGTAGAGACAAGGTTCTATGAAACAAGACTACCCACCTTGTGAAAGTGTTGTGGAGGAATCATAAATATGAAGAAGTGACTTGGGAGTCTAAGGAAACAGTGAAGCAAAAGTACCCTCACCTATTCGACTAGGACCCAAGTATAAAATTTCGGGGACGAAATTTCTTAAGGGGGGAAGAATGTAACGACCCAAAATTTTTGAATATTATATCAACTTACTCTTAACTATTTAATAGAGATGTTTTTGGTTAATGAAAAAAGAGGAGTCGATGGCTTCATCCAGTAGACTCGAACCTTATGAATCCCACTTATCAGAGCTTGGGAAGGAGGTGGCATCTTTGGGCTTCGCTTTGGACCAAGCCCAAGCCGAACTCCAGTGTGTCAAGCTTGAACGGAAATGCCTGTGGGAGAAGTTCAAGTTAGTAGATATTACTAATAGGGAAATGTTATCTGAGCCTCCCTTAGATTCTCTCACCATAGCACACCTTACACTTAGGTCATATACTGGTGTTATAAGGGGCTATGTGACAAGACCGTAGCTTCTTTGTGTAATCCTTTGGGATGAATAAATTGAGATTTCCTCCTTTAGTGAAGTTTGTGAATTTTCAAATGTCCGGATAATTTTAGGATGTATTTTATTGATGAATTTCGAAAAAAATGATATTTTAAAATATTTATGTAAACCTTAAATAATTAATGTTGTGTAATGATTTTTAAAAAATGGTCTTCTGCAAAAGTGTTCAGTATGGAATTTGGAGTCTAATAAGATCAACTTAATTTTAGATGAATAGTAAATTATGAATAGTGATTTTAAGCTTAGGATTAGTAATGTTACCAAATGGATTAGTAATCTCACTTAAATAAAGTTTTAATATAATTTAGACACCTTTATTAAGTAATGTGATTCAATAAAATGGGTAAATAACGGTTTCATAAATTATTAGTCAAGTATTAGTTTTTTTGGGTGAATAGTGTTTATTTAATTAATAATTAAATTAAAAATATGTAGAAAATAATTTTTAAAAAATGGACTTTATTTTTGAACTCAGAGCATTGATATTATGTTATGGTAATTTTTGGGGATTTTTCTGAGAAAGATGAATTTTCCGTGAATAGTAAAAATACAGTTTTAGGGTTTCGGTATGTTAAATGACATCATAACTGTGTCATGATGATGTCATGAGATATTTTAAGGTAATGTAGACTAAAGGGGATGAAATATTGTATGAGGTGTCCCAGGTGGCCAATACCATGGGCAAATATCATGGGCAAGCCTAGGGTTTTGTCAATACCACCAATGAGGTGTCCCTTGGCCATTAATGCCTTATCCCCTCACTTTCCCTATAAATACCATGCCATCCTCTCATAAATTAGACTCAAAAATCATCCTCAACGAATTTATTGTCTCCTTACCTCCCAAGGAGTCCTCCCAAGGTTCCCCCAAGCCCTCAAGGTCCCAACCTTTGAGTTTTAAGAGTTACGTTTAAGGTAAGGGATCCTACCACTCTCTTTCTTTTTAAGTACTATTTTTCATGTAACTTAATTTATGCTCCATGTTATTATGTTAGAGGATGTTATTTTATATTCCTCTTACTTCACTTTTCATTTTCATATGATGATATATCCCCTCTTACTCTCATCATTTCGTTTTATGAGTGTTTAAGTGGTGCCGTTAGGCTGCCGAAATTTTTGTAACGGATTCTTTCACCCTTCTCATTTTCAAGTTATATTTTCTTGTCAAGTCTTTCAAGTTCCTTTTATTACATTGGGGTATGATATATATATCTATAATACTGAACTCTTATCTTCATATGATTATAGACCCTATTTTATCTTGTCAATTCATTTTTGTTGATGTTTAAGTGACGTCGTTTGGCTGCCGAATTTTCATAAGAAAAATCTAATTTTTTGTCTTCCTTCCATGTTTTTCATTTCAAATGTTATGTCCTTCAAATTTCATTACCATGTTCATATATCCTTCATATTAGGTCCCTACACTGTTTTATGGGTCATTAATGATTGTTTGACTCATGTCCCCTCTCTTTTCAATGTTTTCTAAACCCCCGAAACATAGCCGTTATGCTGCAGAATTTCCGTCTCAAAATGTATCTCTCTTTTTCTAAAGTTATTTTATTTTATTAAGTGAATACTAAAAGATCTCTCTTATATAGGGGTATTCACATATGTACCAAGTTCTTCTATTTTAAATTCTGGTATTTACATACATGATACCCGCTCTCCCTTTCCATGGGTTTAAAGTGACGTAAAGATCATGTATTTAAAGCAGTTTTTAAAATGTTATGATTATGAAATGAAACCCATTCCTTTTATGCTATATGGGTTGTTTATTAAATGATTGATGATGATATATGTGTATCACATGATAATAAAGGAATGTCAAGGGTGCGCCCTGATAGCACTCTAATGCATTGGGTAAAGACTTAATCTCTAGAGATGACTATTTTTAACGACGCCTTCGTGAATAACCTTGGTAATTTTTAATGACACCTTGGGGATGGACCTTGGTGAAACAGAAATTATTTTCAATATTAAATGTTGTAGCCACATCTTTAAGTTATGAGAAACTACATTTTTATGATTATATGCCTCGTGATTTCTTTCTCATGCCTTAAAGTTCTTTTCATGACCTTATTGAAGTATCTCAAGTTCACATGTAAAATGTTTCTCTTGTTTCCCTTACTGGGCCTTCTGATCACCCTTTCTTTTGATGTATGTCCCCAGGTTATGAGATGCAGTAATGAACCTAGGATGAACTTAAGGAGAAGTCTTTCAAGTGTTTAAGAATAATGTTTTATGTTTTTTTCATGTATTATGTTCTGGGTTTCCAAGACACCAAACCTTAAAGATCCTCAGTTTTGTGTAATGTAATGAAAGTTTATGTTATAAAAAGGTGGGATGACACATTCATGGTATTGGGATTTTTACTATTAAATAGGCTTCCTTTCTATCCTTATGAAAGGAATCAGAATCCATTTAGTGTTTTACCACTAAATAGGGCATGTCATACTATTTGTGGTTATGTGACAAAGACTTATCCATGAAGGTTAATGGTATGTGGTAAGGATGACTAGGAAAAAGATTCCTTGAAATGGTTGGGGGTGAGGCTTACACACAAGTGGCCATTTATAGTTGAACATTAATAGAATGTGTCCCAATGAGGATGATTCATCTCATAAGGGATGTGGCCTTGTGATTGTGGGCCCCACCAGAATTATCACCCAATGAGGGAGATGTAATGAAGCACCCAGGAAGAAGATGTCCCTCCAGTAGAGGTGGTGATTCTATTAGGGATATGGTCCATTGTGGGTGAAATAAAGATTGAAATTATTGGATTCAAATCTCAGAGAGGCATTATATGTATCATGTTGAAATAATTATCAAATCTTTCATAGTTTAAATGACACTACTTAATATCTTGTGACAAGATCACAATATACTGTTTAACATCATGAAATAAGGAAATTTTTGTTTACTTTAACATCAGGAATATATTACTTAGATGTCATAAAAGATGTCGAAATAGAATATTTATTATCTATTTCACATATGGGGTTTCCATGGGGGAAAATAGTATATGGTTATAGGGGTTTTCACCTAGGAATGAGGTCTGGGGTGAAATTTTTATTAGGGATTACACCTAAAGAGGAGGCCCATAATAGAAGTTTTACTAAGGTATACAAAAAAGTGGGAGTCCCCTGATTATTTTTGTCCAAGGTATTACACCTAAGGAGGAGGCCCGAGAAGGATGTTGTTCTAGAGTTTGCAAATATAGAGGAGGTTGATGATGAAGTTTGTACATGGTATTACACCTTAGAAGAAGGACTATGACATAATTTGTGTTGGGGATTACACATAAGGATGAGGTCTATAATGAAAACTATATTGGGGCTTGCACCTAAGGTGGAAAACCATGGAGAAATTTTAGGTGATGATAATGGAATTATCAACGCATATCTATTTTCTCAGTTGAGTCATTCTGAGTGTGAGAAATAATATATAATAAAGGATCAAGAACTTTTCAGTAGAGTGTGACAATAGGTATGATAGTAGCTTTCAAACATAGGCTTCCCAAGTCCCTTCATCTATATTTTTTTCATTAATCATTCATGATTTATTAAATCACAAGTGGGAACATCTTAGGTCCCATGCCTAAAGTGAAATCCCATCATTCTATTTTCATACCATTTTTTTGGCATGTATGAGGCATATAATATAGAGGTTGGATGATTATATCATCCTGAAAGAAAGGATAATAGATTACTATATAAGGGATTACCTTGATAGACCTAGCTCAATGGTTGGATAAAAATTACAACATAGATCTAGGAGAGACTACTACAGGATCCTCCTGATAAGGACCCACGTTATAAAGGGAATCCATAGTCATGATTCCCCATAAGATTATACCTATACGGTAGAATAATTATTAGGTCTCCTTTTATCAAAGGAACCCACAATAGAAAGGGGTAATACTAGTATGAATGCAATATTTCATAAATTTGGTTACCTCAGATAAGGTCTTCGGTTTTATTTTTTATAGTCTAGGACTTGTAGAAAGGAATTAATAAGGATCATTTAGATGTTATGGGTAGAATTTCATGTGATTCCAAACTCTATATGAGATGAAAACATTAATATATAAATAATAAATACACTATAGAAACCCTATTTTTCATAGGGTATTTTCATTATGAAATGGTGTGTATGTGTAAAGTGTGTCCCATGTGGAGGTGGATACTTCATGAATATATTACAAAGATATTATTTTATAGGAGGATCATGTTGAAATTCCAACATTAAGGGATTCGTTGATAGAGTATTTCTTTACCTTTCACCCTTTTATCTAATTTTGGGGTATCTTAATCACTCATGGGTGTTATTAATAGGTAAATTGGAGTCTCTAGATTCTATAACTGGTAAGTATTTGACATACATTATCTCCTTTCTCCTCTTCTCCTGTATGTATTTATATCTATTTCATACTCATCAATATCCCACAATATATGGACATAAGAAAGTTGATAAACAACATGGAACACAGAGGATTTAGTACCTCCTCACGTCTATTACAATGTAAATGGGTGTTAAAAATAGAAATATGTGACGTGATAAAAATCCCCACCTTGATTCTAAAATAAAAAATGTTTATGGGAAGCCTAAAATTAATGCCTTTTGAAAAAAACAATATGATATGATAAAAGGGGTTTTATAAATAATCAAAGCAGTATGAAGTCACCCTATCATGCATAGATTTTGGGAATTCAAAACTCATATGTGGGTGTCCATAAATGGAAACCTTACATACATAAACAAAAAAAACATTGTGGGAGAAGCTTCTTTTCAAATGGATAAAATAATTATGTAGCCACAATACTTTTCCCAAATTTTGGGAAATTGAAACTTGTATGTGGGAGTCCATAAAAGGATTCCTTCTAACCATAAATGGGAATTCTATGTGGGATAAGTTGATTTGTTGATCGGCATTGATTCTTTATGCATGAGGCCCTCACAAAGAAACTTGTGTTTCACAGAGCATGATATACATCATACTAAATTCTTCTCTATTCCAAATTCTACTTAACTTTTCATATTTTTTATCCAAATTTTGGGTACTTCCCTTCCTTATGATACTTTTTTCAAACCCTTCCAACCTTTTAGGACTAAAAAATGATATATATTATTTTTGGTTGAAATTATATGGTGAATTTTTCTTCATGGGATTCATGGTTGGATTCATGGTTAAGATTTGTGATAGTTTTATTTTGAGGAGATTTATTTTTCATAAGGTTATTTTCATTTTAGGAGTTATATTCTATTATATAGTTATGCTCATTATTGGTCTAATTTTTTACAAATTGGGTAATTATATAAATGTGTTGTCATGGTTGGTGTTTGTATATTGGTGTGTTATTCCATGTCTCAATATTTATATAAATTATAAATTTCAAGGAGACCCATGAGAAGTCTCCACCTTCTCTGGATATTATGTCTCTTGGTGATGGATGAGTTTCATTTAGACATGTTTTATGGAATTATTGGATAATCGGGTCTTTTAGAGGGGTTGTTTTTCCTTCGGTATTTTCTTCTTTAAGACCTCCTTTTAATGGTTTCCCCTCCCACTCACCTCACATATTGAGTTTTAATTTTTCCTTTTTACATTTTCTTTCACTCTTATTTAGGAATTTTTTTGGTATGAAGTATCTTTTTGTGAACAATTTTCACACCCTTCTATTTAATTTCATTTATTATTTTAATTATTTATTTATTGTTATGTGACCTTATTATAGATTCTAAGGTTCATAATATAGATTTTTTCGGTTTTTTTGTGTCCCATGGTTGCATCACATGGTTGAGAAAACTGTGTGGGTAGCCCATGTATAATGATAAATCACTTCTTAGTGTATTTCATATTAAATGAATGGTTTCTCCTAGCCATATATTTTAACCATTTCGGTGGGATGTGTTTATCTAGTTTCAAAAAAATAATTGACACATTATATACAAAAATGTGTTTCATAACCATGAGAGCTTGGTAGTCCTATAAAAATGTGGTTTTCCTATTTTTTTTCCTCACTTGAATTAATGAGTTTCAACCAATTATTTTTATTTAATTACCTCGATTGATCCTCCCACAATTGAGAGGGATTTATACCTCCTTTATTTAGGGACTCCAAGACTCCATTCCTTCGATATGCAGGAGACATATCAAGGAAATATTCATCTATATATTATTTTCTTCTTTCTTCCACTCCTTCCTTTGACCTTTGGTTTATTTTCCTTCATCAAACCCTAGTGGAATATTGCATCCTATTTATTTTTTCTCTGTGTTAATTATGCAGATTTGTTTATATATCTTTCTCAAGTTATCTTTTTTACTTGTTTGACAACACACAACCAAAGGATATGACATCCAGATTCGTCCTCATTGAAGAGACATTAGAGTTTTATGTTTTTATTTATTTTTTCCACAACACTTTGTTCTTGAAATTTCCAAATATTTTATTTGTTAAACTATTCATATATGTAATTCCTAAATAGATTTTTTATTTATTTATAATTTAAATTTACAGTTGGAATAAAGGGTTATTTAAAATGAACTTGTTTTAAAAAATATTTTGTAAAAGTTGAATGTTTTGAAACGGTTTCAATGTTGTTTTTTAAATGACTTTGATGTTTTATAAAGGTACATGACCCCAATTGTGTCATGGGTTGAGTGAAAGTAGTTTGGTTTTATTGATGTATTAAATGGATAGGATTTTAGGATTTGATATAATTTTAAACTTGGTTCATAATGAGGTTCTTCTGAAGGAATGGTTTGAAATGGTATTTAATTCCTTTGATATAATGACATAGAATTAAAAGTCTGTTTTTGTGATGGCCAATTTGGGAAATTAAAATGGTTTTAAAATGGTGTAGGAATTAGAGTCTCCTTTTATCCAATTTTTTATTTGGATTATAACCCCAAGGTTGATATTGTTTATAATAATTATATGAATGAAAATTTGGGTATGTTTCTTGAGATAGTGTTAGGGGTGACATGATATTTAAATTTAAACTTTTATATTGATCAGATGATTGTACAAAATACTCAACACCTATTGTTTGGATTTTTTTGGGATCATAAAGAACTAAGTGGGATGATGATATTCATTCAAAACTAACTTGTCACAGACTACTAATTTTCCCTTATTTATTTTTAAGGGGAATTTGGGGGTTCCACTGATTCAAGTTCAATAGTAAGTTAGTTGATAGTTTTGTGTTAGGATAAATCATTGGCTGATAGTTGGTATGTGTATGGTAAATTATAGGTCAATATAACCTTGGGACCTAGTGTTTTGATCAAAATTGTAGATGAATCCTTTAGTGACTTTCATTTGCGTTCCCCATCACAATTGATATCTATGGAAGTACATCATCAGTTTTCTTGATTTATTCCATCAGTGATTTGTTGCCTTAGTGATTGATTTATCATTCATGTATTTAGTTTATTTTTTAAATGTTTCCAATTTTCATTAAAATGGTTAATTAATATAGTGGTTTGAAAAAAGATTTATAATTGGCGTTTTAAATAAATGTGGCTTCATCCGGGAAAAGTGATTTTTTTATTAAAAAAAAGTGGGTAGACGTTTCACAAGATAATATTGATTATGACGGTTTCTTACTATTAAATATGTCTATGTATGAGAAAGAGTATTTATAAATGTCGTTCAAACAATAATATAATGAAAATTTATTTAGATAAAAACTCATTTTTGAAGTCTTACTAAGTTCGGTTTCCCTCAAAACCTGCACACTCTATTCAGTATACGTCATTCTCATGGTTTATTTTTTGGTGTTTGGGGCCTCATATAACCTTATGTTGGGTGTGGATTATTCATGGTAAATTTAGTATGGGATGTTTAGATTGGTATAGGTTCATATTGTGATAGTGTGTTTTGGTTTAGTTTTATTTCATTTTGGGATTCTCTTTTCTTGTTTGGTCATATAAGGATAGTTTAGTTTATTTTATCCTTTATTTTTTCAAGTTGTATTAATTTTAACTTTATGTTTTTCATTTTTTTTATTTATATTGAAATTATTCCCACTATATGTTCTATTGATACCCCAATTCATGTCATTGGCATAGGGTGATCGAGATTATTCCATAGGCATTATCACAGGAAGGGATGAGTGCCTAGTCCAGAAGCTTACCCGATTAGATTGTGATAGGATATTTTATAAAAACATATAATTATTTAAAGTATTCCAATAAATTTACATATAAGGGTGATTTTATTTTTTATTCATTATATTAATATTTGGTCCAAGAGATCTAGGTTTTCCATGTCAAACTCTACTAAAGTGTTCCATATATGGCATCCACTACACTTTATGGGTGAGAATGGATCAAAATATATTGTGTTTCTAATAGAGTCACTCTAAATAAAATTTGATCTAATTGAGACACCCTATAATAGGAGGTTGAATCTTACAACATACATTATCCACAGATCATATAACAACTAGTGGGATATCATGGTCCAGGAAGGCCACTATGAGGGGTTATCCATGAAGTAATTTCAAATAATATTCTAAAATAAGGTCATTCATAGGGAACCAATGAGGTTAAAATATTATGGGTATATGTATGTGTTGGAATAAGCCACCAATTTTATGGAACCACTTCATTTACCCCATATGTTGGTTGGGGTGAGGATACTAGAGAGATACAAGTTATTGATGGATGGCAGTTTGTTTTTTGGTTCAATTGAACATCTTTTTCCTTGGTAAATTGTTTTATAGATAATAAATTAGGCCATAATTTTTTATCTAAACTTTTTATGGGTAGTTTTTTTGGGATATTTAATTCCAATAATAATATGGGGTGTATATAATCAAGTATTAGGAAGTGGATATTTTATTTTTCTTACTAGATAAATAGAAGATAATCCAGTAAAGGTAAAAACTTTTCTCTTCATCTGAGAGTGTGGTATTCTTTTTAGTGTTACCATTGAGATTATTTAGATAATATCTAACTAAATTTTAATTGTATATCTAAGTGGTATTAATAATTTGGTCATATGGGGTACTTTTATATGTTCTATAGAAGTACACTACAGATGACTAGTGGATGAAGTTCTAGTCAGAATCCAAGATTGGGTTTAGGGACAAGATCATTTCCTCATTGTTGTATTGGGGTTATTTTAATAAATTGATACATTAATAAGGGCATGTTTTCTAGATATAAGTGAATTACAATCAACAATTTGGTAACTCATAAGGTAACCGATTTTTAGGAAGCTTGGGCTAGAGTGTAGGCTTGTTCCATCTCTATGAGATTAAGAAAACTCTTATTCATCATGGAAAGGGGGTATGAATAACCAAATGTATGATCATTATAAAATATACCTTATCTTATAGATTTTTCAATACATGTTATTCACACTCCCAAATTTATAATAAATTTTTTGTTGACATATATGTGGTTGTTGAGTGTCTATTGAGGGTGATGACCACAGATACATGCTTAGGGATGTCATCCAAGAGTATTCTAATGATCCCAATATGTCCCATTATAATTAGTAGTTATGGGTATTTCTAGTATTTTAAATTATTAGAGATGTTCAATTTATATTCGATCCTGGAAAGATTAGTTGACTCACTATCGATCTCACATAAAATGTTATCATCAATGAGTATCTTTCTTATCTCATAATGGTGATTGTTATAAATTTTTTTGAGGGTGGGATATGTAGGCAGGCCATTAAAAATATAAAAATTGTTAGTTTGTGATAATTATTACTAGGTTTTATATTGTTTATATAAGGTTTAAGAAGGATATGATACAACTAATATTTCCTCTTACTATGAATCTTTATCAGTTTTTTGGAGTATATATTAGGGTTGTCACCAATGAAAGAGGTTGAGTTTAGAATCAACCTATGTAAGGCCCAAAGGGGATTATGTGTGAGATACCATTATAGGTAAGGTGATTAAAGTATTATAACTTTTTACAAATTTAAACAATTCTACTTAAAATCACACTTCCCTAATGGATCTTGACATTATATTTATTAGGGTCAATAATTTTTCTCATTAATTTATATTGATCAATTTAATTGACCTTAACATTTTTACAACTCATATAATTATGATTATTATCCACATTATCATATGGGATCATGAAAAATGTACTTGAATTTAAGATAACTTGACATATTGATTTTAACTTGTTTCTCCACAATGATCTAATACAAGGATCATGGAATTGATAGTTTTTTGGTGAAAGAGAATTACTAAGATCATTTATTATGGGTTTTAGTCTTGGTTGAAATTTATTAGGGCCAATACCCCTATAAAATATTGATTTTTTTTCTACCACCTTATAACAACTTCCCTCACACTTCTCTCATTCAGTCACTTCTCCAAAGAGAAAAAATGTACATTCTAAAGCATAATATCACCTATTGTTTACAATTTTCACAAAATTTGGATTGGTGAATTGTGGACACATAGGCTCCTCATTCAAAAAATAAATAATAAAAACCACCTCAAATAAAATAATCATTATCCTTATATGATTTTTATAGAACTATTTCTTTATGAAATTCCATGATATCTCCTTCTTCTTTCTATAATTAATTATGTAATTTCATTTCACATTCTAGTATAGGAACATAAATGCTCTTATTTGTCATGAAAGATGTATTATGGTTTCCTTTTAATAATTTGGAAGTAAAGCTTCACATCAACCTTAAATTTGTAGATAAAGTCAAGGAATTGGAAGGTAGATCCCACCAACTTTCCTTTTTCATTTTTCTTGATTTGATCTCACTTTTCTCCCTTTATTTTATTATTTTTATAATATCATTTAAACATTTCATTCAAACTAAACATATTTTGAAATATGGAACTCCCTTTAATATCATGTATAAATTATTTCTTCAAGATATGATTCAAGGGTGACTCATTCATTCATCTATAAATTGTGTATTTTTCTTATTTAAAATTATATCTATAATATGAATTATGTAAACCTCATGGTACAAATTACATAGAAAGAATCCATTTAAATTAAATGAATCATTATAAAATTCCTTTTTAACTATGCCTTCTAAGTATCCAAAAACATCATGTTTTATTCCTCCATAAATATCACATGAATTCAGAAAACCACACGATCTGCAATCCACTTATACATTGTCACTTGTTCTTAAGTGATCATACCACTTATATGAATATATTAAAATTATTCATGCTCAGTGACTCATATATGTTTCTACATTGTGATTATATGAACATTATATATAATCATTCAATGTCTAACCTTATTAAAACCACTCAATCATCCTTACTATTATATTTATAAATATTTACTTCATCCTTACAAAGTCACCTCGATTAATATTTATGATGATCTTTACTTAAATAATCTTTATGATCTCTCTATTTTCTCCTTCAATGAATTAGTCCCAAATCAAATTTGTGTTACATTGTTTCGATCTCCTTCCCATGTTAAAAAAATTTTCACCCACAACGGTTTTCTTCTATAATGAAGATAGATTATTGTGGGTGATGATAATACTTTTTAGATATTGATTTATTAAACTCACGAATGTAGAAAATGACGAATTTTAGATGGAGGCTGAATTCAAATGAGACTATGTTATTTCATTATTTTCATGTATTGGTTTCTAATGAATAAAGCATAACAAAATTTTCATCTTTCCCACCTTTTTTCTCTATAATACTCTTAAATTGTTTAATAACAAAGTATCTATAATAGCCTAATCAAATAGCATTGGTACCTCCCCATTCAAGTGGGTCATAATATCCCCTCACACAGTTATAATCTTTCCTCTACATGTGTATGTTTTGGGTTTTATTCTCATTCACACTATGTGGGTTTCATTGAGCTCTTCTAATTACATTGTCTATTAGTTTCCCAGGTTCTAACCTATAGAGGATTGGTCCACATTTTTCTCCGATTTCTTATATTGATAGTTTTTAAAATATTGTTTATTTTAAAAAGTAATCAAAAAAATTGATATTACCTCATAAAATATTGTAGGGATCTCCAAATAAGACTCATTCATAGTTGTTATTTGTCTTTTTTTAAGGAATTTCAACCAAATCCACTTTCACTAAAAATAGAACTCTATTAATGAAACTAAATACTTAAAACATGAAATATAAATCTATAACAACACTCACATCATATAAAAAAAATTACATTATTAATATATTAGAAAAAATCAATAAAACTGAACATCATCTATTATCAACAAATATAATAAAAAACCTTAAAGGTTTAACAATCTATCTCTTTGGATTTTATTGAAAATATTATCTTAAATTCTTCTCCACCAAATCCTTTATCATATCAAAATAATAAGGGATTTAGTACTTTTATATCCCAATTTTTCGATGAAATACAAAGAGTTACTTAAAAGCTATCTTTATAAAATCCATAAAATCCTTATGAGAGAAGTTTATAAATTTTCTCCCCTTTTTTATTGAATTTCATAGGGAGAAGTCCTGATTATCTTTTTCCCTTTATCAATAAAATTTAAAAGGGAAACCATTATTATTACTCTCACTTTGTTAATATGTTGTGGTAAGGATGATACATGATCTTACACCCACCTTGTTTTCAGAATTTCATTGGGAAATTCCATTGTTACTTTGAAATTTCTCCACTATTTTTAAAATTTCTCCTTAACCATTGGTTCTTGCCACCAACTACCATAGACTTTTTTTTATTCTATCCAAATCTAAAAAACCTATTCTTATGATCTCATAAACTAATTTATCTATAAGAGCTTTATTAACTCATAAAAATATAGGTAATTTAATTACCACTTAAAATTTGATGTGTCAACAAATTTTTTAACCCTAATAAGACAGGGTTAGGTGTAGGAAATGAGAGTATGTGATAACACATGAAAATTTATTCTTTTTGCTTGTTTAAATTATTAAATCCAAACTAATTTTATCTCTCTATTCTCTAACCAAATATTTTTATCTTAACCAAACTCACACAAAACTATTAGAATATAGACTTTACAAAAAAAAGTGTGGCATAACTAATTTAGCATTAATTTAGACCATTATTCAATAATAACAAGGTAATTCCACTTGAATTCCATTCCATCCACATTCTTATTTGTTTCTTTAACAAAATATTATCTTAAAACCCATTTTAAATTTTTCTATAACTACCCCTTAATCACAAAATTATATATTTAAATTTTATGGAAACCACTTATTGAGAAATAATTTTTATTTTTTAATAGTATTCAATTTTCAAAATCAAACATCTTATATAAATATTTTATAATAAATCATATAAGTACAAGGATTATTGTTTCTAATTTTTTTTCATTTTTCCCATATTTATTTTTATGGCCATCCATGAATTTAAATGACCTTTAATCATATTAAGACTTCTAAATATATGATGACAACATTGGGAAATTTCTAAACATGGCTTTCAAACCTATTGAACCACAAATCAAACCAGGTCACCACTAGTGTTTGTTGTAATAATAAATAATATATATTAGTCTCTCTCAATTATTCCTCCTGATTTTAGTGTATTTATTATATTAAAAACATAATCTGACGACACATTTTTTATGTTTTCTTAAAACAATATAAAAAATTACATTAGTTTTGTCTTTGGGCACCAGATATCATCCATAACAGTTATTTCTTCATTGGTTTCAACAAGAAACTTCAATACATTAGGAATATTAATCTATTGTTCTAAAATATACATATCATACCTCAAATACCAGTTGAAACAAGAAACTTCCAACTTTAAACAAAATCTTTTTTCTACTTCTAAAATATGTTCTTTTTGGAACAATTTTACCATGGATTATGTATTCCCCATAATTTTTCACCTCTTTAAACAAGTTAGAAACATTTAGATAATATATATAGAGTGATAAAATATATTTTCTTCAAGTTGAGGAGGGTGGTGAGTTATTATAGACTACTATTTTTTATATATATTTCAATTTAGAGTTTATTTTTAGATATAAAAAAAATTAATGGAATTAAATTTCAATTCCAATTCATTGGGCTTGTTCACTTATACACAATCCAAGTCATAACATGTTCTTCATTAGAAAATTTTACCATCAAGGATTTTATTTTCCATGTCATTTTGACTTCTCTTTATCCAAATCATATTTCTACTTTTTTTTAAAAAAACAACCCTAGTAGCACATGTTTTTTTACATTATTAAACTGGTTCTATGTAAAATACATCACATACCAATGGACCAAATATTTTAGTTGTATTGGTACACTATAAACATAAATGAGTCTTGAATTATATTTGAAATAATAAATTATAATATGAGGAAGTGATATATTCTACATCCTTAAATAAATTTAAATATTTTTTCATCATATACAAAGAAAAAGAAATAAAAAAAGGGTGAGATCATATAATTAATAAAGATTTCATACCATGCAATTTATCCTGAATCGACAATGAATAATCAATATGGAAAGATAAATAACAAGAAAAACTAATCCATTTTATTAATAAATTAATCATTAAAAATAATATTAACTAAATGAGTGATGATAAAATAATTCAATATAAATAATCACCTGATCATGTAGCTAATCCATGAATAATATCAATGAAGAAATCTAATGGTTGATAATAACTGAATTTCAATGGAGTAAATTATTAATATTCGATTTCATGATATCAGACATTAATATATATATACCATCAAGACCTTTTTCCATGATAGTTTAAAACCATGGGTGAATACCAATTTAATGCTATATTATTAATTTATCTTATGATACCTATCGATGCATCGAGGGGTTATAGGATTCTATGAACCAGCCATAAATTTATTTCTAATGAACTCTTAATATATCAAATAATCATTTTGATTCATGAATAATATGAATTATCAAAAAAAATATCTTTACTGAGTTAAGAGTACATATTTATCAAAAATTCACACCATTAATCAAATAAAATTCATTATAAATCAATGTATTTAACAATGGTATATGGTATATGAAATAATCATATCCATGATACAAATAATATGGATATTTAGGTGAAATTTAGTTTCCAATTACCAAAATAAATTAAATGTTTCAAGAAAGGTTAATGTTTATAAAATTAATTCAGAAAATGATTTTCAACACTTTCTCTAGTCAAAATGATCCTAAAACATCATTAGAATAAATAAGGATGGTATAGGTACAGTGTATCCGAAGTGGAGTATAATATTAATTAAGAGTTTTTTAATTCATTAATATAAATACTATAAAAATATCATTAAACAATTATGAGGAAACGACAATTTTATCTTTGAAAATCACTTCTAAATACTAAAAATTTCAAGAATTTTAGGGAACCATTTTATTTGAAAATAAATTCTTAAAATTTTAAATTAATCTTCAAAATAATGAGTTGTCGTGGTGGTGAGAATATTCCATTAAATATGAGTATGTTAGAAAATATTTTTTTCACATTTTTGGTAAAAATTCAAAAAGTATCTTGTTTAGAAAAGGACAAGAATATTCCTCTTAAACCATTCTATAAAAATTTAATCTTTTGAACAACTGCATTTTATAAATCATTTGAGAATTAATGAATAATCTTTAAAACATTTTAAATAAAATATAGACAATGAAGAAAAATAATTTTTGACCTAAAATATAAACAAAGTTTACTTTTCCTAATATCATTTCATAAATAATTTTAACTACCAAGGACTATAAAATGGTACAATTACTTGAAAACTAAATTAAAACCTATAAGAGAATAAAATTAATTGATTTTATAAATAAATTATCAATAATTTCCTTGAATGGAAATTCAATCATAAAAAATCCTGATTAAAATGATATTGAAGCATAAACAATTACCGTTTTGGTAACTTTTGATTCATAACCCCCATGAATGAAATAAATTTGAACGAAACATTAAATAACATGAATATAAATATTCCAATAATATAACATATCAAAGGTTCATTAAATATACCTCATAAAAAATTAATAGGTGCATAATTGAAAATATGTCCCAATAGAGAGGAAATTTATATAGAATCCCTTAAAAAGAAATTAAGTTGAAAACATTAAAATTCGATGTATATATATTATAAAATAAATCAAGTGAAAAAAATTAAAATATGTCTCAATGAAAGGTAAATTGAGATGAATTCCCTTACCTCATGTTTCCCTTTAGTTGAAAAATATTTAAAATAATTTATAATGGTTTTAAACATGTTAATAATTTATAAAATGACCATATTAACATTTATAATATCATATATTCTCTTTTTGTAACATATTACCACACATTATTTAATAATATTTCATTATTATCATTGTTTCCGGTGTTAACTGCTTCGTTTTCTCATGTATGGTTTGTGATGGAATTTTCAGTTCTTGCACATAGAATATAGATCCATCCTATAAAAAATGTGTGAAAGTTATAAAAATATTATTATTTTCATTGGATATATTATTAGAAACATTCTTGAAATTTTTACATGAATAATGAATCACATCTCTTCATAGAGACGGTAGGTCGTACGTACGCACGAGTGATGATATCATTCCTTTAATGGGTGAAAGTTTAAGGAAGTGGTTGATATATTAATTTTAAATAATTAATATCATTTAATATATAACATATATTTATCAATTATTTCCATGTTACAAATATCCATGGTAGTAGGTTATGGAAAACATATTATAACGGTTCTTGAGGCTATACTCTATCATACACATGATCGATGGCTTTATTTCTAATGTGATAGAGAAGGATATGGATAAATATTATTCCATCAATATAATAGCATATAATTATATGTTAGATATTGAATTTATTATATTTTATTTTTTTCATAAATAATTTAACATTTCTAAAAGAAAAAAAATAAGATCTTAGTGAAGATAGTTACCTTCACTTTGAAGAACCTTCTTTGGATCACTTATTTAGGACCCTAGGGTTTTTATTTTGAAATGAGAAAAACCTATAAAATGTAGATAAATATCATGAGGAGATATTTTGTTAGTTTTTGGATGATCTATATGGAATGAGAGTTTATAATAAGTGATGTTAGGATGTGCCCTTTTATAAGTGGGGTAGGATACATTCTTAGAAACCACTTTTAAATTCCCCAAAGTAATACAAAATAATAAATTCCTTTACAGCATAAATGCTTCCAAAATGCACTTATATTCTAATTTTTGATATTATAAGGTTTAAATATGTCCATAAAATAGTGTTTTTAAAATTTTAATTGGAAAATATTCCCTTTTATTTTGGTTAATCCCCCCCCCACCCCCCACCCCCACGAAAAACCCATTATAACCTTTATCATGGTACATAATTGTTTACTATTTTCACTGTTATTTATGACCAAAAATTAAGAGGAAAAAATTAAATAATATTAATATTTTTAATTCCAAATATTTAATCCATTTTACCAAATTAAATTCAAAAGTGTACATTTTTAATTTAAATATGAACTCAAAAAATCATTTCAGAAAAAAAATTCAAGAAATGCATTTTTCAAGTATATGACGAACTTATATTTACAATATGACTAGTAATAATAATTATTTGGATTTAAATTAATATATTTATATATATAATATATAAATTCATTTTAAATAATTACCCTAAATTGGTATTTTTAATTAATTAAAATGGAGAAGCATTATACACTTAAAAACAGTTTTCAAAAAAATGTGTTTTTAAGCCTAAAAATATACTAATACCAAAGTGTGGTATAAATATCATTAAAATGAAATTAATTATATTAAAAAAAACTAAATATTACTAATTTTAATTTTTAAATCAAGTTCAATTAATAATTTAACTTCTAAATTACTTAATTTATATAAAATAAATTGTAGTTTTACAAAAAAGTTGTATTTCGATTATTCACTAAAAATCAATCTTTTCAGAAAAAAACCCCAAAATAATATCTCAAGATAATTTTAATCTTCTTATTTAAAAAATTAATTTAATTTTATAATATACATTTTCTAAATGTTTAATAAAATAATTATATTATTTTATCATATAGAGTAGTGAAAATAATTTTTTTTAAAACATATTTTTTGAAAAAAAAACATTCACAATAAATTGAGTGATTTTTTATCATTAAAATAATATTTATTTGTAAATTTATATATATTTTATAATTCAATTATTGTTATTCATTCCTAAAAAGTTTAATGTCCAAGTATTAATAATCACATTTAAATCATATTTCACTTATCGTTTAGGCTCAGTGTTTCGTGTTGTATACGCTATCGAATGCAGTATTCATTTTAAAAACATAAGAATTTACACTTTGGCTATACAAGATATAATTATTTTTATTTTCCAAACATGAATTTTCATGTGACATCCCTTTCACAATATCCTATTCTATTTTAGGATCTATTTAATTTTTCTCATGATTCCACGTTATTTTCTTATCCCTCTATGAATTTTGCACTTTTGGAATTGTTTTGGAGATATTCTTGATATCATATTCAATATAGTAGACTTATTCATCTCAATCATGAGATCTATTTTTTAATGGGATATATTTTCAATTGAATGTATACTTTTTTCTTTTATTAATCCTATTTTACTATCTTCTGCAATTTTTACTTTAGATATGATTATCAAAGTAAGAATTATTGGAATAAGAATCATACTTTATTTTTGAATAGTGTAACACCATTTTTAATATTATTCTCCACATTCACACCATGAAATATATTCCAAAAATAATTATTAAGAAGCTATTATTGTGTCCATGCATGAAAAAAAAATAACACATGCTTCCATTTCATCTTTGTTTATTAATCTGGTTGTCATTTCCTTTTGTACCGAATTGTGTTTTTATATTTCTGACACTGATAAGGATTTCCATTTTCTTGGTAATATCAATTTATTTATTATTTTCATTCTTCTAAGGGGTTCAAGGATATCTGAAACCAACTTTTTCTATAAACTATGATCTTTCTGATATGAAAATATTTTCATATTTTTTATTCAATGACGCATAATTTTACTTTCACTTATTAAAGGGAATTTAAATAAAAAATAAAAAAATCATTTCCTTTAGGCGTATCCATGGAATTAGATTTCACTTTTTATTTTCGAGGTAAGATCAATTATTCTTCAAATTTATATCTCTTTACACCTCTAGATTAAAGCTAATCATTGGGTTATATATTGAATGTATTCCCAATATATATATCATCCTCCAATGAATGGGATATTTTTAAATTATATCAATCCCCTTCTTTATCTTATAATTAATTTAGTAAAATTAATCTTTGTGGCATAACTTTTAATATTATAGTCTTTGTATCTCTCCATCGAGTTCTGAGAAATGTGCAATAATTTTATATTTCCTAACTTTAAATATTTCAACTTATTTTGAGTTCAAATTATTTCCTTGGACATCATATTTGAGTTTCTCCACCTTTGTGGTCATCGCCTCCAATTATTTTTCTTAGGAATAATATTCTCACTAAGATTAGTTTCCATAGAAATAAGACTTTTGTTTCGGCATTTAAAAAAGTAAAATGAAATTTTTATAACCTTATTATGTATATATTGATATTTTTACCCTATTTTAGGTTCATGTTTTATTTTTTTATTTCTTTGTCCATCTCCTCTAAAAAGTGGACTTCTTTTAATTTTAGACACCTTGGGATATCCTAATCATTTTTAGATACATATCCAATTTTAATATTTTCTGCATCGCCCATTCTTGAAGCCTTATTATTTGAATTTATAGTTTCATAATCTGAATTATCTATAACTTTTTTCTCAATGCTTCTAAAATCCTTCATTTTAATTTCACTTTTCCCATAAACTATTCCATAATATAAAATTCTTATTGAGCTTTGATACTTATTTTAATTTATTATCTTCTTTATGGATTAGAATAATATAATTGAAATATAATTATTTAACTCCAAAAATATAAAATCAGATCAGATTAAAACTAATCCAATTCAAATATATCTATTCTCTAATACTGGTTTCATGGTCTTTCCTCCCTTCATATAAGGACATTGTCTACTTTTGCACAATGCCTTATGGATTCACCCATCCTATGGATCGCTTCACACAGTTGAAATAGGCCTATTTCTAGAGGGAATTTCTCAAAATACTTATATAATATCATCCCAATAATTAATCATATTTTATTTATAGATTTATGACATAATTTTCCAACAATAAAAGCCAATGACCTAGAGTTATAGTGTATTTGGATGATTAAAATACATAATTTCATCATCTTAAACCTAAAATATAACATATTTATTTAAAAAAATCATAAATATCTTATTACACCTATAGATATTCTAAAACTATATAGGATACCTTGTAGGAAATACATAAGGAAAGTGGTGAGGTATAAATTCCCAAAAGGTAATAAACAAGGCAATAAAGGATGACATGAGAGACAATATGCGTAACATGATAACATAAAGATAATGATTTTAAAAACCCAGGTAATGATTAAATAAATCATTTTTATATTTATTAATATTCATGAGATATATAATTATATTAGTTATAAAATTATTAAGAAATTTTAAAATAAAAATGGAAATAGTTTTATTAAACAATTTTCTTATTTGGTTTTATTTAAAAGTTTAATTTTAAAATTAAAAAATATGAATTTTAAAAAAATATTTAAATTTTTAGATACATCGTGTAACACCCCAGGTAAATAAAGAATATGAAATTTCATATTTATCCATATTTGTGAATAAAATATTTAAATGACTTTAAAGGGGACGCTATGCTCGATGGCGTACCCAACACGCAACAACGAGTTTCTTGGGAATCTTACGTTGCACTCTAATAATAAAATAATATTAATTCAAATGGTAGTTAACATGTAGCCGTTGTATTGGCGGGAATGGATAGAAATAACTAAATTATGATTATATATGTTTTTTAAATGTTTTTACATTTATAAAATAAAAGATAAAGGCTTAAAATACGGAAAGAATTCAATTTTAGGCGTATATGCCCTAGTTTTCCCTAAAGGTTCACTTGTCGCCTTTTGATGACGAACCGTCATTAAATATAGTTTTGATCACTCTTAAAAATTATTTTGGACCAAATAAAACTCTTATTAAGAATCGGGACATCAAATTTTACTTTGTGTAATTTTTTGGTATTTTTCTGATAAAGTTCATTTTTTTAATGAATAGTGTAAAATGTTGTGTTTTAATTCAAAACCTCTTTTTAATCTAATTTATTTATATGATTAGATAATATTTTGAATTGGTTATAAAGTGAAATTATAAAATATTTTTACCATTAAATCCAATAGTGGTCGTTGGAATTAATTTCACTTTGAAATCGGGCTTAAACTAGTGTCAATCTTTTGATACTTATTGTTTCATAAAAACACGCTATTTGTCATGACAGCGGGAATTAATTATTAAATTAATTAATGTGACTTATATGTCTTAAATTTTGTAAAACGGACTTCATTTTTGAATTCAGAATATCAAATATAGCTTAGGGTGAATTTTTGGGATTTTTCTAAAAAACTTCAATTTTTGATGAATAGTGAAACTACTAAGTGGTACTTATAAAAACTGATTTTTCCGTTTAAATGGAATTTTGCCATCTTTGTGTTTTGAATTTCAAAAATCCGACATATATGGTTGTCATTAAGAAGTAAAATGTTGTTCAATGGGATAAAAATAATTTTTTGGTGAATAGTAACTTATTAAGTTTTTAATCGCGATTAGTGGTAATTAGTGTAGTTTAAGGTTAAAATGATATTATAAGAATGTGAAAACACCATGAAACTTGTCCTACAACTATTGGGTGTGTCATGGACGACCAAGACAAGCCATGGGCCAACTTGGGGACCCCATGGATCCACTTTAGTTGGAAAATGACAATAATATATTTTTATTTAATGTTAAAATTAAATTGACACAAACATGAGTTGTTTTACTAAAACAGTTTTTAAGTGGGGTTACACATGTCCAAATTTTTATTATAAATAGTCATTGGAAAGCTAAAAATATTTCCTACATCATATTATTTTTTTTATAATTTTTAGACATTAAATAAATTAAATTATTTATGACATAATAATGATGCAGTGATGACATCATTATTTGACGATTTAAATAAAATGGAAAGATAATGTAAACTCTATAAACTACACATGTCCAAAACTTATTGGATGGGTGTATTTCGAACCCTTATCACCATATCCACGAATTATATCAATTTGGGACCTTTTAAAACCGAAACATATTTTCAAATAAAGTAATATTTCTTTACTTTCCAAAAGTACCCCTCCTCTCCTCTTATAAAAGGCCCCCACCTCTACCTCATTTAACACACTCCTCAAGCCTTTGGCTCGGCCAACCCCTGCCCATTTACTCTCTCCAAATCCCTATACTCATCCTAGAGGATTCCCTTTGGGCATAATCCTTTCAAAGAAAGCCTTTAGGCTCAAATCAAAAGGAGTTACACTTTTAAAGGTAATTCATTCTCTCATGTTCATTTGTTTTATTTTGCTTCTCCAACCCCCTAAACTCTTTTTATTTATTTCTTTTGTAAAAACACCAGTATCTTAAATATACTAGGATGTTGTTATAAGATTTATTCGAGCTACACTCTCACACAAATACATCAAATGGTTAAAGAACATACGGTTTCCGTGGATGGTGAAATTCTGCCTCCCGAAACGATGATTGTTCAATACTCATCTAACACGTTCAAAGGTGGCCATTATGATGTCACTATTTTTATATATGATATATAATATGTTTATGTTTTCCTTAAGCTTCTTTTTTTCATTTTTGGCATACCTTTATGGTTTCCATTATGGGTAAACGCGATATCTTCATTTAAGGAAGTGCGGACTACCGCCCCCTCAAAGTGATTTGATTCGTTAAATACCATATGTGGGACGTATAAAGGATGGAACTATGATATTATATATGATATTATACTGGAATTATAATATACCTTTATATCATTATTATTCCATTCTATAAAATACGAAATAGAAATGAAAGTAGCGTTCATGCGTACGTACGGCTTACCGTCTCCATGAATGGTGCATTTCATTTCTTACCTCTAAATGATTATGTAATTTTATAAATGCATGCATGTACTGGATATATATGACATATATTATTTCTAAATCATGAATACAATACTGGATATAATAAATATTTGGCCACACGAACAACATGTAATTGTAAGAAGTCCACTTTCGACTTAAGAACCAAATATCGACAAAACAATCATTATTAACTTAATGATTACATAGTGTTTATAACATGGTAATAAGTGATATAAAAGGAATAATGAACATGAAAAAGGTTATTAAGGAAGTAGAAATTAACTCAAGTTTATTATTCAGGAGATTAAAGAACGATCGAGTCAAGTCGGACCCGAGGTAAGGGATCCTACTCCTCTCTTTCTTTCTAAGTACACACTTTTATGTCATTCCTTTTAAAGCTCATATTTCTTGTTATTGGGATGATATTTTATATTAAACTTAATGTAATTTATATGTTCATGTGATGAGAGACCCTATTCTCTCTCATAAATCCATTTTGGAAGTTTTGAGTGGCGTCGTTAGGCTGCCGAACTTTCGTAAGAGATCTAACCTCTCTCTTTCTTTTTAAGTACTCTCCTTTATGTCACTTATTTTAAGCTCCTCTTTGTAATGTTGGGGGATGTTCTTCTATATTACTCTTGCTGTAAATTTTATTGTAATGTGATGAGATACCCTATTTGATCTCATCAATCCATATTCGGAAGTTTTATGTGGCGCCGTTAGTCTGCCGAGTTTTCGTAAGGGATTTTTCATCTCACTTTTATTCCCGTGAGATTTATGCTACATTTGCCACAATTTCCTTTGATTGGTGTATGTACTGTCATTATTCTACTCTTTGTGTAATATACTTTCATTTATGAGTATTTACATCAATGATTTATTGTCCTTTTTTCATGGGGTGTATGTTTTGAAAGATACCCAAGTCGGTAAGGGAACCTTTCACCCTCCTCTTTTTAAAAGACTTCTTTTGTTGGGTCTTTTAATTTGCATGTTGTTATGTTGGGATATGTTCTCATATATCCTTATTGATGTAAATTTTATGTCCATGTGATGAGATACAATTTTTATCTCTCATCAACTCATTTTTATGTGATGTCGTTAGGCTGTCAAGGGAACTTTTTAACCCAATTTCGATTTCTTTGGGTTCAACATGTAGTCATTGAATATGTAAACAATTGAATATGTGTGAATGACATTTTATTATTTTACACTTAATATCCACTTATATTGGGTGTATTTATATTTGTCACACATATTTTTGAGATTTATTTGTCCTTAATTTAAGGATACCTTCTTTATAAGGGATTTCGTCACATTTGACATTTCTATTGAGGGTTCATTGTTGTTATGAACCAATTCACTCTTATATGGTGTATATACTGTCCTTTGGAGTATTATATCATGAATCCATTTATTCTCATGATATTATAAAGTTCTGACTAAATGTTATTCCTCAATTATTGTATTCAAGTGTCACTAATTTTGGTAAAACCCCTTTAACCAAAATATCACTTTAAATGTTTTAATTATTTGTTCTTATTAATATCCATGTTTTCAAAATGGTTTTAAGGATTTATTTATATGGATATTAATTGTTTAAAATGTTAAAAGCTTCAAGGTGGTATGGGACACTTTGATTCAAGAATCTCTTTATTAAATGTTTTAAATGGTTTTGAAAATGGTTTTTAATGGATTCGTTATTTCAATATCCTAAAATGCTATATTGTGATTGAAATGTGGAAATGTTATGTTTTCTTTATTCATGTTTTATGTGATACGATTATGTTATGGTTCTTGGGCATTTTTATGAAGAACGGGTGGTTCCGTGATAAACTAAGGGCGGGTGAGCCCGATATAGCTCTCCAATGCATTGGGTAACGCGAAGGAGTGAAACGTTAAGGTTTCTCCGAAGAGATTTAGGGAATATACTGTGATGGGTATTCCAAATGTAACCAAGAGGGTTACTCCCTACGTAAGAATGTTATGAATGCCTCAAGTTACCTTTATGTCTTATGTTTTCTACGATTTATTCATGATTTGATATGCCTATGTTTTATGGGTAAAGTGTGATTTCATTCTAATGTATATATGAACTCATGTTTCCTTTCCATATTTTTTTAACTCTTACTGAGCTTTTTATGCTCATCCCAAGTTTTTGAAATGTTTTTCATAGGTCAAGGGAAAGGTACATGATGTGATGATAGTGTCAAGGATGTGTCAAGAAAGAATCTGTGTTATATTTTAAATATGTTTCCGTTGATGGGAAGAATGAATACTGTCTTTTATGTAACCACTTTGTTTAAATGTGGAATGTAATGCAAGTTTCATGATCTAATTCTCTAAAACTCTAAACCTGAAAAGATCCTCAATGTGTAATCTTGTAATAACTCAAGATTAAGTAAGGTTTAAGGCTGGGTCCTTATAGTTGGTATCAAAGGTCGGTTTAGATAACTTTAGAGGTTAGGGTATTGTTTAAGCATAAGTGACATTACCATAATGGTTAGGATTTCAGAAAGAGTCCTAGTTTTAGATAAAGTGAATGAGTAAGTGTATCTTAGTGTTTACCTTCCTCATTAGTACATGATGGTTTTGTTGATATACTCACACTGATATTTCTGTTTTTAGTGAATGGATGGATCTAGCAGGCACCAAAGAGACAACAAGTTTGAAGGAAACTGTAGTGGTTCTCGGATTAAGATACTAGATAAAATGGAGGATTCAATGAGGAAAATCGTGGTTGTTCTAAACCAAATATCAAGGAGTCATGATCAACCAATTCAACCTTGGTGGGTTATCTAATGCATCATGTACGAGATGGCCAACTCGGTGTGGAAATTCAGGTAATAATTATTAAGGTAACCATTAGGGTTTATATGATACTTAATTTTTAGGTAATTATGGGTTACTCTATGATA
The DNA here is from genome assembly GCA_963277665.1 of Viscum album. Classification (NCBI taxonomy): domain Eukaryota; kingdom Viridiplantae; phylum Streptophyta; class Magnoliopsida; order Santalales; family Viscaceae; genus Viscum; species Viscum album. The sequence continues at coordinate 1,691,250,982 of OY728119.1, forward strand.
TGATGGAAAATGAAAGGAATGAGATAAACTTGAGGTTAAAATATGTTATGATTATTCTTGAAGATTTTATCTCATTTTGGGGAATGTTTTAAGAATTATATACTTTTGGAAAAAGGACAACACGCAGACCGTGTGACATCCCGTCGCGTCAGACAAAGCTGCGGGAATCGAACCCACAACCAATGTGCGACTGGTATTTATCGCCTACCACTGGACTACGTGAAGTCCCTGGTTAGTTTGACTGATTCATTCTAGTTATATGATTTTATGAATTAAGAGTAAGTTGATTTTGGGTTATTTATGAAAATGATTAACCTATCATGGAGGATATGTGATTAGGTTAATTACTTTTCAAAACGAGACTTTAGGAGCAACTGATATTGTTTGGAGATAAATGTTATGATTTATCTTGGAAGACTATGCGACTAAATCCTTCAAATATTTGGGTTTCAATCTTATATTGGTTTACTTTGAGGAATTTTTATGGACAAATTTGTTTATAGAATGGTCCTCGTTGAACTTTGGGTTTTGTTTGACAAATCTTGGAGGTTAAGAATAGATTTTCTTTTATAAAGGGTTATCCTTTTCTGGATTATCTGAACTTGTACTAATCTTTTTGGTTTTGGTTTTGGTTAAAGCCTAAAGACATGAGAAGTATATAGTTCTCTTTTTTTGGATTAGGTGATTCTCTAGAAGTTGATTATAGTACTCTTTATGTGAACAAGTATTCCTAAATACTCGTCTTTTGGAGAAAATATGAGTTTGATTAAGGAATCTAATAAAAGTTGAAAGTCAACATGATAAGTGATTATGTTTCCTTATGAATAAATTCCTCAATAAAAAGTAACTTAAAACAAAAATGTTGTCTATTAACTTTTCCTACTGGGGAATCGAATACGGTTTAACCCATCACAAGTTTGTGATTTTCTCGTGGTTAACTTTCTCCTAAACATGTTTTCTATCACTCTCCATCAGAACATGACCCTTTGTTTTTTCCTCCATGTCCATATTTTCATACTTGGAATCCTAGTATGGGTTAACTCGGGTGAACTTTGTACTTATCTTTCTTTATTTTAAAGTGTTTGTTTTACCGACTGTTGTTCCGATGTGGGACTTTCAAGGATGTTTCCAAGCGCAATTTTAAAATTGTGAGGACGCAATTCCCAAAAGGGGGGAAGGATGTAACACCCCAGGTAAATAAAGAATATGACATTTCATATTTATCCATATTTGTGAATAAAATATTTAAATGACTTTAAAGGGGAGGCTATGCTCGATGGCGTACCCAACACGCAACAACGAGTTTCTTGGGAATCATACGTTGCACTCTAATAATAAAATAATATTAATTCAAATTGTAGTTAACATGTAGCCTTTGTATTGGCGGGAATGGATATAAATAACTAAATTATGATTATATATGTTTTTAAATGTTTTTACATTTATACAATAAAAGATAAAGGCTTAAAATATGAAAAGAATTAAATTTTAGGCGTATATGCCCTAGTTTTCCCTAAAGGTTCACTTGTCGCCTTTTGATGACGAAACGTCATTAAATATAGTTTTGATCACTCTTATACATTATTTTGGACCAAATATAACTCTTATTAAGAATCGGGACAACAAATTTTACTTTGTGTAATTTTTTGGTATTTTTCCGATAATGTTCATTTTTTTAATGAATAGTGTAAAATGTTGTGTTTTAATTCAAAACCTCTTTTTAATCTAATTTATTTATATGATTAGATAATATTTTGAATTGGTTTTAAAGTGAAATTAGAAAATATTTTTACCATTAAATCCAATAGTGGTCGTTGGAATTAATTTCACTTTGAAATCGGACTTAAACTAGTGTCAATCTTTTGATACTTATTGTTTCATAAAAACACGCTATTTGTCATGACATCGGGAATTAATTATTAAATTAATTAATGTGACTTATATGTTTTTAATTTTGTAAAACGGACTTCATTTTTGAATTCAGAATATCAAATATAGCTTAGGGTGAATTTTTGGGATTTTTCTAAAAAACTTCAATTTTTGATGAATAGTGAAACTACTAAGTGGTACTTATAAAAACTGATTTTTCCATTTAAAAGGAATTTTGCCATCTTTGTGTTTTGAATTTCAAAAATCTGACATACATGGTTGTCATTAAGAAGTAAAATTTGGTTCAATGGGATAAAAATAATTTTTTGGTGAATAGTAACTTATTAAGTTTTTAATCGCTATTAGTGGTAATTAGTGTAGTTTAAGGTAAAAATGATATTATAAGAATGTGAAAACACCATGAAACTTATCCTAAACCTATTGGGTGATTCATGGCCGACCAATACAAGCCATGGGCCAACTTGGGGACCCCATGGAGCCACTTTAGTTGGAAAATGACAATAATATATTTTTATTTAATGTTAAAATTAAATTAACACAAACATGAGTTGTTTTACTAAAACAGTTTTTAAGTGGGGTTACACAAGTCCGAATTTTGATTATAAATATTCATTGGAAAGATAAAATAATTTCCTACATCATAGTATTTTTTTTATAATTTTTAGACATTAAATAAATTAAATTATTTATGACATAATAATGATGCAGTGATGACATCATTATTTGACGATTTAAATAAAATGGAAAGATAATGTAAAATCTATGAACTAAACATGTCCAAAACTTATTGGATGGGTGTATTTCGAACCCTTATCACCGTATACACGAATTATATCAATGTGGGACCTTTTAAAACCTAAACACATTTTCAAATAAAGTAATATTTCTTTACTTTCCAAAAGTGCCCCTCCTCTCCTCTTATAAAAGGCCCCCACCTCTACCTCATTTCACACACTCCTAAAGCCTTTGGCTCGGCCAACCCATGCCCATTTACTCTCTCCAAATCCCTCTACTCATACTAGAGGATTCCCTTTGGGCAGAATACTTTCAAAGAAAGCCTTTAGGATCAAATCAAAAGGAGTTACACTTTTAAAGGCAATTCATTCTCTCATGTTCATTTGTTTTATTTTGCATCTCCAACCCCCTAAACTCTTTTTATTTATTTCTTTTGTAACAACACCAGTATATTAAATATACTAGGATGTTTTTATAAGATTTATTCTAGCTACACTCTCACACAACTACATCAAATGGTTAAAGAACATACGGTTTCCGTGGATGGCGAAATTCTGCCTCCCGAAACGATGATTGTTCAATACTCATCTAACACCTTCAAAGGTGGCCATTATGATGTCACTATTTTTATATATGATATATAATATTTTTATGTTTTCCTTAATATTATGTTTTTTTTCATTTTGGGCATACCTTTATGGTTTCCATTATGGGTAAACGCGATATCTTCATTTAAGGAAGTGCGGACTACCGCCCCCTCAAAGTGATTTGATTCGTTAAATACCATATGTGGGACGTATAAAGGATGGAACTATGATATTATATATGATATTATACTGGAATTATAATATACCTTTATATCATTATTATTCCATTCTATAAAATACGAAATAGAAATGAATGTAGCGTTCATGCGTACGTACGGCTTACCGTCTCCATGAACGGTGCATTTCATTTCTTACCTCTAAATGATTATGTAATGTTATAAATGCATGCATGTACTGGATATATATGACATATATTATATCTAAATCATGAATACAATACTGGATATAATAAAAATTTGGCCACACGAACAACATGTAATTGTAAGAATTCCACTTTCAACTTAAGAACCAAATATCGACAAAACATTCATTATTAACTTAATGATTACATAGTGTTTATAACATGGTAATAAGTGATATAAAAGGAATAATGAACTTGAAAAAGGTTCTCAAGGAAGTATAAATTAACTCAAGTTTATTATTCAGGAGATTAAAGAACGATCGAGTCAAGTCGGACCCGAGGTAAGGGATCCTACTCCTCTCTTTCTTTTTAAGTACACACTTTTATGTCATTCCTTTTAAAAGCTCATATTTATTGTTATTGGGATGATATATTATATTAAACTTACTGTAATTTATAATTTCATGTGATGAGAGACCCTATTCTCTCTCATCAATCCATTTTGGAAGTTTTGAGTGGCGCCGTTAGGCTGCCGAACTTTCGTAAGAGATCTAACCTCTCTCTTTCTTTTTATGTACTCTCCTTTATGTCACTTATTTTAAGCTCCTCTTTGTAATGTTGGGGGATGTTCTTCTATATTACTCTTGCTGTACATTTTATTGTAATGTGATGAGATACCCTATTTGATCTCATCAATCCATATCCGGAAGTTTTATGTGGCGCCGTTAGGCTGCCGAGTTTTCGTAAGGGATTTTTCATCTCACTTTTATTCCCGTGAGATTTATGCTACATTTGCCACAATTTCCTTTGAGTGGTGTATGTACTGCCATTATTCTACTCTTTGTGTAATATAATTTCATTTATGAGTATTTACATCAATGATTTATTGTCCTTTTTTCATGGGGTGTATGTTTTGAAAGATACCCAAGTCGGTAAGGGAACCTTTCACCCTCCTCTTTTTAAAAGACTTCTTTTGTTGGGTCTTTTAATTTACTTGTTGTTATGTTGGGATATGTTCTCATATATCCTTATTGATGTAAATTTTATGTCCATGTGATGAGATACAATTTTTATCTCTCATCAACTCATTTTGATGTGATGCCGTTAGGCTGTCAAGGGAACTTTTTAACCCAATTTCGATTTCTTTGGGTTCAACATGTAGTCATTGAATATGTCAACCATTGAATATGTGTGAATGACCTTTTATTATTTTACACTTAATATCCACTTATATTGGGTGTATTTATATTTTTCACACATATTTTTGACATTTATTTGTCCTTAATTTAAGGATACCTTCTTTATAAGGGATTTCATCACATTTGACATTTCTATTGAGGGTTCATTATTGTTATGCACCAATTCACTCTTATATGGTGTATATACTGTCCTTTGGAGTATTATATCATGAATACATTTATTCTCATGATATTATAAAGTTCTGACTAAATGTTATTCCTCAATTATTGTATTCAAGTGTCACTAATTTTGGTAAAACCCCTTTAACCAAAATATCACTTTAAATGTTTTAATTATTTGTTCTTATTAATATCCATGTTTTCAAAATGGTTTTAACGATTTATTTATATGGATATTAATGGTTTAAAATGTTAAAAGCTTCAAGGTGGTATGGGACACTTTGATTCAAGAATCTCTTTATTAAATGTTTTAAATGGTTTTGAAAATGGTTTTTAATGGATTCGTTATTTCAATATCCTAAAATGTTATATTGTGATTGAAATGATGAAATGTTATGTTTTCTTTATTCATGTTTTATGTGATACGATTATGTTATGGTTCTTGGTCATTGTTATGAAGAACGGGTGGTTCCGTGATAAACTAAGGGCGGGTGAGCCCGATATAGCTCTCCAATGCATTGGGTAACGTGAAGGAGTGAAACGTTAAGGTTTCTCCAAAGAGATTTAGGGAATATACTGTGATGGGTATTCCAAACGTAACCAAGAGGGTTACTCCCTACGTAAGAATGTTATGAATGCCTCAAGTTACCTTTATGTCTTATGTTTTCTACGATTTATTCATGATTTCATATGCCTATGTTTTATGGGTAAAGTGTGATTTCATTCTAATGTATATATGAACTCATGTTTCCTTTCCATATTTTTTATAACTCTTACTGAGCTTTTTATGCTCATCCCAAGTTTTTGAAATGTTTTTCACAGGTCAAGGGAAAGGTACATGATGTGATGATAGTGTCAAGTATGTGTCAAGAAAGAATCTGTGTTATATTTTAAATATGTTTCCGTTGATGGGAAGAATGAATACTGTCTTTTATGTAACCACTTTGTTTAAATGTGGAATGTAATGCAGGTTTCATGATCTAATTCTCTAAAACTCTAAACCTGAAAAGATCCTCAATGTGTAATCTTGTAATAACTCAAGATTAAGTAAGGTTTAAGGCTAGGGCCTTATACATCGTGTAAAAATTATCATTGGAATAATTTTTTTATAATTTTCTGAGAAGATTGGTCTTTCAATGAATAGTTAAAAATACTAATTTTTATTCAAAATTGTATTTTATTTTCAATTATTTACAAAAAAAATATTTTTGAATTAGTTTTAAAATTTAATTAGTTAATGTCTGTTTAAATTAATCCAATTATGGTTTCTAAAAAAAATTTATACTCTAACTTAGTATATAGTCATTCTATAATTAAAAAGGGAATTTTTCTGAACACTAGTTTTTCATCTTGATTTTTTTGTTTAATTTTAAATTAAATTCATAAAATTATGTTTTAGGAATCCTAAAAATTTTATTCCATATTTTTGATCAAGAGGGAAAAAAATTTAAATAGGTTCCTTTAATTTTTTTTTTCAATCTGAATAGTAACCATAGAAATTTTATATATCACGGTTAGGTGTAAATCGGGTTATTAAAGTTTAAAAATGGTTAGGAAAAAATGACCCAAAAACATGAATTAATTTTATTTTTTGAGTATATATTTTCAATAATCATCCAAAATTTTAACATATGTTCTTTTTTCTATTTTAACATTACTTTGACATTAATAATATTTAAGTAAATCTAATGCCAAAAAACGCACACTGTTTCTTTTAATAACTATAATATTATTAACATAAGGATTAATATAGGGTGTATTTTTTTATAAATAATAATTTTCAATAAAAATTAATTTTTTGATAATGTTAATATATTTTTAGTTTTCATTGATCAAATAATTAACTTAAATTCTTACGCAACACTAACACATTGCATGAACAAGTAGTGGAAAAATCAATAAAATGTTTTTAAAAACACTAAATTGTTTTTTATTTGAGAAACAATTTGTTTTCAAAATTTATTATACATTAAAAGGACATATTATGGATATTTTTATTTATTTTATACTAATTCCATGATTTTTTTGGAGTTTTAAAATTCCAATTAAATTAATAGTTCCAAAATTGGCATTAATATTATTCTATAATAAAAAATATTTTGTTAGATGATATTAAATTCAAAAAAAATAATATTTAGAAACTTGATTGGTATAATGTTTAAAATATGTACCATGGTCTATTTATGGTAGTTTTATCCTTTTATATTAACTATACTAACAACTTGAGATTAAACATCATTGATATCGTGGTAATTGTCAAAAGGGTTAAATAGGGTTTAAAAAGAATATAAGGGTAGAAAACCAATCCAAAATTGTCTAAATGTAATTTTATGATATATGTTTTACTCAAAATAACATCATATTTTAATAATATTAATTTTTATCTATTTTAATATCAAAATTAATTAATGTTAATTTAATATTTTACCAAATTCTAAGAGTGCCCCTCCCCTTCATCCATCCAACGTCAAATTTTTTATTAAAAACAAGCCATACAAGAGGACCCAAACATGTGTAGGGGGCCTGTAATAGTGAAGACCAAGGGAATTGCCTTTAATTAGATTAGCCCCCTCGGCCTTGAAAGGATGATTATGTTGGAAAATATTCAAAAACGTTCATGGCATGGATGCCATGTAGTCTGCAACCCTATTCCCCTCCCTCCACGTTTGGGTCACCTGTATCTTCTTATTGAAGAAGTTTTTGCACTTTCTGACTGTATACAAAATGGTCCAAGGGATATCACGTTTTCCATGCAGTGCCTCATGAAGGATCAAGGAATCTCTCTCCACTTGGGTAATCTCCAGGTTCTTCTATTTGCAGAGGGATAACCCTGTCACCATAGCTCTCGCCTTCGCCTGAAGGGGGACTCCATGACCATACATCTCAGAGAAGGCCAGAATTACGGTCCCCTGCATGTCTCACACCACGCCCCCACCTCTCATATTTCCCAAAATACAAGACCCATCTGTGTTAATCTTGTAGCCTGTTTCCGGAGGTTCCCAACCTACCCATTTCCCTGCTGGTTTGTTGGTGGAGACCTGGGCATGCACGGGCCGACCGTTAAGCAGGTTCAAAAGAGGGCCCTCTCACCAGTCCCTGAAGAGGGAGGACATGTCGAGAAGTATATTATTTGTGCGCACAATGATAGCCCATGGAGTTGCGTTGGTTCCCTCAAACCTTTCTTGGTTTCGGGCCTGCCACAGACACCAGCATGCGGCATTGAAAATGATGGACCTCTCTATTCTGGCATGGGCCCTCCTCGTTGTTTCCATGGAACCATATTTCCAGGAACAAGTTCCCCTCGTGCATATGGTCAGCTATCATAGCATTTCCACCAAAAAATAACCAGACCGCCTGTGCCCACTCTCCTTCAAAGAACAAATGGTTCGTGCTTTCCTCCCGGGGGTGGCTACAACATTTGCATCAAGAGGCCATGTTAATCCCTAGTTGCCTGATATTATCATCAGTTGCCACAGCCTTTCTTCTTATTCTCCAGGTAAGGAAATTGTACTTCGACGGAATCCTTGTACACCAAATCGTGCCATTCAAAATATCAGTGTGATCCTGCTTAGACTGAAGCCACCAAAATCCCTTGGTGGTAAAAGCTCTCGTAGCAGAAGGCATGAAAATGCATTTGTCAGCCTCTGAGAAAAGGACTATAGATTCAAATATTTCATGTTTCCCCTCATCTATACAAGATTTGTAAAAAGAAGGGTACAGACTCACTTCCTTAAAGGTGATCATAGGTTCAGGGCATCCAGGAAATAAGGTAACAGAGCATGTCCAATTATGATGCCAGAAAGAGATATTACCTTCCCTGAAGATCCATCATGAATGCTGTTGTAGGCCAGGAATAAGTTGGTGGATCTTGGCGTAGAAGGGAGAAACCTGGCCTTCGGTGGCTCTCATACTTCCAGCCCGGACGTGTGGCATAGACCTCCCCCATAACATTCATTCTTCAATGGCTTCCCATGCGAGTTTTTCATGCATGCTATGGATCATATTGTTGAAGCTCCTCACATTGATAACCCCATCCTAGATAGTCTTTTCCATTTTTCCCCATGCCACCCAATGCCTCTTTCCTTCCGAGAAAGCATCCCAGACAAACCTGGCCAAAATCTTATCAATGTTGTTGATGACTCCCTTCGGAACATTGGTGGATACCATAGCATGGAAGGGAATGGCCGTCAAAACACTATCAACCAAGGCAATCCTGCCTCCGAAGGATAGGTATTTTTTTCTTCTAGTTAGGCACTATGTCTGATATTCTGCTCAAAAGGTTGTCAAAATCGCGAACTTGCAGTCACCCCGAAGATATAGGCGAACCGAGTTACTCCAAGGGGGAGGATCCATGCTGCATGTCCATCGTATTGCAAATCCAAGAGGCCCGATGAGAGCCACACTTGTTGGAGATAAAGATATAACTCTTGGAATTATTGATAAGATGACCGCTCCAAGAGCAATACTCCTCAAGGATCCTTTTGAGGGCGCTCACTGATCTCCTACCACCGTTGATAAAGAAAATTTTTCCATCCACGGACATCAATTGAGAAAAAATAGGTTGGTCCATTTTCCTCCTATAAGGAAGAATAGTTCCCTGAGCCAATCCTTTGTCAATGAGGCAACTGAGAGTGTCCTGCACAAGGATGAATAGGCTAGGGGAAATGGGATTTCCTTACTTCAGTCTGCGGGTCACCTTGAAAAAACCATAAGTCTTCCCCAAAAAGGAGACCACCATCCACGAGGAACTGAAGCATTTGAATAGGAGATCAATAACTCTAGGAGAGAATCCCATATCCCTAAGCACTCTATTGATGAAGCTCCACTCAATCCTGTCATAAGCCTTACTCATATCTAGTTTAACCGCCATATTATAACCATGCGTCTTGAAGTTGATTTCTCTCAACACCTCTTTCGACAAGGCTATAGCCCCTTGGATGGACGGGCCCTTTACAAACCTGTGTTGTTCGGTGGGGAGCCATCGAGGGAGGTGAGGAGACATCCTTGAATTGATGATGCTTGCCAAAATCTTGTAGGTAAAGTTACACATGCTAATCGGTCTGTAATCTGCAAGAGAGGATGGGTTCTTTCTTTTGGGAATAAGCACCATGGTGGTAGCCGAGGCCACCCGTGGGAGGCTACCTCCCCTGAAAAAGTCCTGAATTTCTCCAATGACATCACCCTTAACAATGTCCCAAGAATCCTGATAAAACGCGCCGAGGAAGAAGTCTAGACCCATCGCACTCTTCGGGTTAAGGTTCCTCATGGCCTCCAGAATCTCATCCTCCTTTGGTATCTTCCCCAGCCTTTCATTGTCTCCTTCAAAGACCAAGTTGTCCAGTGCTTCCTAGATCTCTGCATCTCCCATGGGGTAACCGTTGAGCATTCTTATAAAAGGGAAGCTCTTATTCTCATTTATTTTAATGTAAAAAACATTATAGTTTGGAAAATAATAACCAAAATATATTTATTACACATATAATCATATTATAGTGGCCATATTTGAATCATAAAACTTACCTCAGAATTTTTTTTCTAAAAACCATAATAGGTTTTCTGAAGAAGATCTATAGTTTATAACAAAGTATTGTTGTTTTATTTTTTTCTCCACCTACATAAAATATTATTAAACCATACTAAATTATGAAACCATTACCTTAAATATACTTATATTTTTATATAAAACTAACAACCTATAACCATTTGCTATTCCATTAAATGGAAAACAGAACCATTGTTCGTGTGTTTGGAAAATTACTACCTCGCAAACCCATGTATTTCATTTTACATAACCATATCTCATGGATGGTTATAATAATGGATTTAGTGTATATATATTATATTAATTAAAATTTTATTTTTATAATATAATATATAATTTATTTTCTTACCATTCTATTCACTAAAAATTGATAATTTCGTTTACACGTATGTTTGGACTACCTACTCTACAAAATGATGTGATTATTTTTTCATCACAACATCACATGGTTGATACATATAATTATATTTAAAGAAATAATGTTTTATTTATGATATAATTATCATTATGTAAATATAAACTAATACATAACTTGTTCCATAATAATCTTTAAAAAATGGAAACGTTACACATGCATGCGTACGTCCTACTATCATCGAACTTACTACTTAGTTTGTTTTTCCTTACCATATTTCATTAATGATTTTAAAAATATAATAATTATATAAAGTGTATAATTTTTTTAGAATTAATATTTTGGATATGATGAAAAAAATTCCAATTTCTCCATTATCAACTTATCAATGTCATTTTGGACACATAAGTCAAATATCATCAAAATGTCTGACATGAACTTAATTAATTAACTAATTGATTATATAATTTTAATAAGAAATAATAAACTTTAAAAATGTTAATAAACAATTAAATATTTAATATAAATTTATTATTAAATAATATTAAAAATCATATGGTACGATTCAGACTCAAAGTAAGGGACTTTCTTTTAAAAATCATCTTTAAAGTTTTCCATCCATCTTTTTTTCTTCCATGTATATATTTTCTAAAATGTATCACTAATTTATTTACTTATAAATAAAATAATTATAAAGGAAATTTTATATATATATTGAATTTATTTAAAAAAAATCAAAATGAATCTTTTTACATGGTTTGCAGGGAATGGTTTGAAAAAAAGACAAAAGGAATGTTCTATTTTAACATTTATGGTGATAATGAATTTTATTATCTCTATAAATATTATTTGATATTTCATATCCTTTACAAAAATCCATGTCTTCTTTCATGAAGAAAACTCCTTCCCTTGTTCAAAGTGATTTTTATTTTGAAAATGGGTTTTTAATATAAAGGGGTATTTTGATATCTGAAAATATTTTCCATATTTGTTTGAATGTTTTTCAAGAATTTTATAATGAAAGTATTAAAAATTAAAATGTTTTATTAATTATATAGTCCTTGTAAAATTATTATGATAATGGGTGAGCCTATTAAATCATATAATATGTGTTGATCCCCATTATAGTTTATGATATGATGGGTTGATCCCCATTATAGATCTTGGTATGATGGGTGGGTCCCATTATATATTTCTACTATAGTGGGTAATTATTATGTTTCCTAGAGAATCATGATGTAAGTCAAACATATGGTTATTCCAGTTATAAGTGTTCTATAAGGGATATATGAAGATGATTTTCTAAGGAACTGACCTGACGTATCAATGATTTTTATGATTTTTCTGGAATATCATTGATTTTAAAATGTAATATAGATGTAATTTGTTTTAAATAAATGAATATACCGTTTTAGGTAGAAATAAATTTTTTAGGAAAAATATTAATCAAATCTCATTTCTTCTATAAAACCCCCATGGTTATGATTTTAATCTCATTTTTTCATATAATGTTTTTTATGAAAAACATTAGGCATTAAATATTGATTCATTGAGATCAACGTTTAAAGGAATATTTTTTTTATGATCTCATGGTTTAAAAAGGGTTAACATGTTTCTTTATTTTATAAATACATCCCTTACTGATCATTTTTTACTTATCTTAAATTAAAAAAAATTCAAAGGTTTTATGGATGGGTAAGGAAAAAATAAGAATTCATGTTTAAATTCATAAATATTATTCATAAAAACAAATCATGTTTTATTTTTAAAGTGTTATGTAATGGGAAAAGAGGATACTAAATAGATGTGCCCAAAATTTAATGTAATAATTATTTATTTAATAGTGATAAATTAATTCTATAAAATTAAAAACTGAAAATATCTTTAGAAATATAGGAAAATTAAATATTGTCAAAATATACAAAATATGTATTGTTTACGGTTGGGTCATTATAGTTGGTATCAGAGTAAATGATTATATAACTTTAGATTTTAGGATAATTTTAATATAATACCCTTGAAATATTATACTTTATAGTTATTTTAAAATGATACATCATTTAAATATTAAATTGTTTTTGTGCCAAAAAAACTTAAAAAAACTCTCCAAATGAAATAGAGAAGCTATAGTAGGATGGAAACAAGAGGAAAATATCCCTCAAATTTAGTATCCTAGAATGTATGGAATTTCAAATGAGTTGTTTTATATAGATATGTATGAGTTTTAACAAGATATTAATGGTGGTGGTATTAAAGCTAATGAGTATTTATATACACCGTAGATGAGCATGATGATAGTGGATCATTTTGTGTGACTACATCCTCTAGAATTTAGTGGATCCTCAAACCTAGTGATAGTTAGAGGATGGATTAATTCTTTATAAAAGTTATTTGAATTCATGTGTGTGTTTGAAACTCTAAATGGAAACCCTCTATTTTTATCATTTTTAAGGTGATGTTGATCGATATTTATCTTTGGTTATGAATATCTAAGAATGATATGAGATAGATTCCATGGAATGGGATAATTAAAGATTTTTTTTCTAGTGAAATATTTCCCTAATTTTTTCTAACTAAGAATTGGGAGAAAATTCATGAAATTATATAAAAATGATAATCATTGTGTAGACACAAATGATGAAAAAATTACAAACTTTTTCACGTATGTATAAGATTTTATCAGTGATACTGATATTAGGATTATTCATTTTTACTCAGGGTTGAAACCAATATATCTAAGGGACTTAATTTCCCATTATTTATAATGTTATGATATCATTTTTTTAATTATTTTGATAAGGTATAAATATAGTTCTTTAATGATCACATATTTAATGAAAACAAGATGGTAAAAAACAACTATATGGTAGAAAATGGGGAATAATTCATCAATATTATCTAGATGTAAGAAAATAACGTTCCAATCTTGTGATAATTGTGGTAAAAATCATCCTGGGGAATGTCATGTAAATTCTGGTAAGTGATTTTAGAGTGGATATTTTGGACAAGTACAATGTGACTGTAAGGAAAATGATCAGATAAATATTTTGAATTTGATAATAATATTTTTTAATTTTATATAGATGGGTAATTATACAAATTTTTGTTAGAAATTATCTATACAGGACCAAAATTTTCAATATAGGAAACAAAAAGGTGTAGAAAATCGTTTTCTACTACTACAATTGATACAACTCTATCTAATGTAGTTTTTTCATGTATGTTACATTTTTTATTCAAATTATTCCAATACCTTGTTTGACTCTAGATCTCCTCATTACTATTTTTATAGGAATCTTTTATAAATAATTATAATATCACCTCAAGAAAATAAGATAAAACTTTTGGTGAATACTATATGGGAAAATATTAAATAAATGATGATTTATAAGAATATCCCTATTATTATTAATGGGATGCTCTTTCTTGAAAATCTTGTTAAAATACCCATGATAGAGTTTTATATTATTTTGCGTATGGATTAGATTTTCATTTATCATGATATGATATATTATGGAACCAAAAATAATTATAATTTTATACCTTTTATAACCTACCAAGAAGATGTGAAATTGATTAAAGATGGTATTTAAATTTACCTAGAAAATGTTTTTCAAAAGAAATTAACTTTTAAAATTAATAATGTTCTAGTAAGGAATTAATATACGAATTTTTTTCTGAGGAATTATTAGTGTGATTATTAATTGGGAGTCTAATTTTATTATTGAATTTCTACCTGATTATAATCAAATTTAAAAGCTCCCTCATTTACTGGCTCAAGTGGAAGTTTTGGAATTAAAAAACCAATTACAGTAGCATCTAGATAAAGTTTTTATTAGACTTATCATCTCACCATGCGGTTAACATTTCTTATTTTTTTATTAAAAATGATGGTTTAATGAGGATTTTCATTGATTATAGATCCTTGAATAACATCATTATTATGAACAAGTATCATTTTCTTCATATCGATGATTTTTTTATAAACTCGAAGGAGACAAATATTCGTCAGATATTGATCAAAGGTAAGGGTGAAATCAGTTTAAGATAAAGGAAGAAAATACTCTAAAGACTATGTTTCAGACTAAATAATGGTATTATGAGTTTTTATTTATTCCCATTGGGTTCTCAGATCCACCATTTGTACTTATGGACCTTTTGAATAGAGTTCTCCATGAGTTACTAGATAATTTTATAGTTGTTTTTATTAATGATATATTGGTATATTCTAAAATTCATGAGGATCAGGAAAAAAAGGATTATTTTATTTTATTTTATAACCTAATTGAAAATAAACTATTTTAAAATTTTAGTACGTTTTATGTTTTTTGAAATAATCTTTTTTATGAGATATATTGATTATAAATATGTAATAATAGTTAACCATGTTAAAACTAAAGTAGTTAAAAAATGACTAATACTAACAAATGTCATATATATTCATAGTTTTCTTAGTTTATCAGGTCACTACTAGAGGTTTTCTGAAAACATTACTCAGTTTTCTATCCCATTAATTAAGTTAATGTGAAAATGAGTAACATAATCTCTATGAAAGAATGTGATTATTTTTTTCAGGAACTAAATTGTAGATCTGTAAATGATGTAGTTGTATCCTTTCCATAAATAATTGGAGAATTTTCTTCTATAGTGATGCTTATTTATATGTACTTTGTAATTTACTAATGAATAATGATTAGTTAATTGATTGTGATTCCTGAAAACTCTAACCTCATGAGTTAACTTTTCCTACACATGATCAGGAATTATCTATTTTTTTTCTTTAAAAATTTAGAGACATAATTTATATAGAGTAAAATGTGAAATATATAACAACCACCCAAAAAATTTTGTATATATTTATTGAAAAATAGTTTAACAAGAGGAAGAGAATATGTTCAGAAAGAATTAATGATTATGGTTGCACAATTCAATATAATCTTGTAAAATCAAAGTAGATGATTCCTGGAGTCAAAAAGTTCATGTTTCATTAATGATGCTACATTTGGAAGATGACTATATAGATAAATATTTTATAAATTTTGAGGTGGAATTTTTGGATGTTGGAACTTCCACTATTTTATTTTAGGTGTCATCACATTCATCCCTATCAAAAATAATTATAAAGAACAAAAAGAGAACTTAGGGTTACAAGAAAATTTATAATTTGTTAAGAAGGGTATGTTACCTAGATTTAATATTGAAAAATATGGTCCTATCATGTCTGGAAAGAGATTTTTTATACCTTGTGATTTTTATATAAAGATATAATTTCATAGATAATATCATAGTTCCCCATGTTCCATTTATCCTGGAAAAACTAAAATGTACATAGAACTTCATGGTTTTTATTTTTGGGATGAAATGAAATATATAGTACTGAATTATCAATGAAATTTTTAACTTGTAAAGAGTTAAAAGAAAAATTGAAATTATATAAAGGTATTCTTAAACCTTTTCTTATTTAGGAGTGTAAATGGGGGAAAATATCCATAGATTTAATAGTGGTATTGTGAAATGATTCTAGTGGTGATAATGAAATTTTCGTTGTTTTTGATCGATTAACTAAATCAGTAAATTTACTTACTATTTGAGATAATATGTTCTTATATCATCTTTCTCGACTGTATCTCAAGGAGTTATTTAGGTTACATAGAATTTCTGTCTCCATTGTATCTGAATGTGATCCTAGATTCTCTTCAATTTTTCTGAACGCTTCATAAGTCATTGGGTGTAGAATTAAATTTCATTATTTGTTTTTATCCTCAGTCAGGTGGATAGTCCGAGTGGAAAATTCATACCATGGAAGTTATTCTTAGTTCCTTTTCAATGGATTACCCTGAATTTGGTATCAGTAGCTTATGTTGGTTTATTTTTATTATATACAAATTATCATTCTAATATAGACATGGAACCTTTGGGAAATTTATATTGAAATATCTATATGACTCTAACTGTTTGGGATGGTGTATGATAAAGGAATTTTATGGGACTAGATTTTCTCAATGAAATTATTGATATGGTGAATATTATTCAACAGTATTTTAGGACGGATCAAAGTATTAAGAAAATATATGTGTATAATTAAAGGAAATATCTTTCATCCTAGGTAGTTTATCATATTTCTCTTAATGTATCTCTATGGAAAAATGTGATTATTTTGGGTAAATATATAATATAATTCCATATTTCATTAGAAAATATTAAATCCAAGAGAAATTCTTATCAGTTTTTTACTGAGTATCCTTGCCTCGGGTTTTATCCTAGGTACATAATGTATGTCATGTTTCTATGTTATTAAAATATCTTCCAGATTCATCTCATGTTTGAATCCCAGAGGTAGTTCAACTAGAACATAACATTTATTTTTAGAAATATCTAGTTTATATTCTTCAAAAATTGAGATCAGGTGTTATGAAATAAGTAAATTTATCAATTTAATGTTTTGTGGAAAACCATAGGTTAAAAAACCAAATTTGGAATCTAAAAATGCTAAATATGTCTCCAATTATTTGATAAGTGAATAAAATTGTGATAAAAAATATTTCTAAATGATAAAAGAATGTAAAAACCTAAGAAATTATATAATAAATACTTTTCATATTTATTATTATTCATGAGATATATAAATAAATTCGTTATAAAAAAATTAAGTAATTTTTAAATAAAAACAGAAATAATTTTATTACTCTTTTCTCATAATGTTATATTTTAAAGTTTAATTTTAAAAATATATAATTTTAATTTTAAAAAATTAATTTTTCTTTTGGATTAGGCTTTTCAAAGTTTTCTTAGGATGAAATTTTGATAATTTTTTTGAAAAGGTTGATTTTTAATGAATAGTAAAAATAACGCTTTTTTATAGAAAATTGTATTTTAATTTTGATTATTAACAAGTTAAAATTATTTTTGGGATTATAATTACAATTTAATTAGTTGATTTTTATTTAAAATAGTCCAATTATAGATTTTGAAATATTTTTATACTCTAATTTAGTATAAAAACAGGCATAATCTGAAAAATGGTTATTCATTGTGTTTGGATTTGTTAATTTTAAATTAAATTATACCAATGAAATGTTTTTAATCATGGAATATTTATTCCATATTATTAATCCTTGTGCCTAAATTTAGAAAATAGGTCCCTATTATTTTTTGCCAAAATGAATAGTACCCTTAGTAATTTTGGAAAATAGGACTAAAAAATGACCCTAACACTTGACTTAATTTTATTTTATGATTATATAATAACATTAATCATCAAAAAAATTAGTATATGTACTTTTTTCGATTTGAATATTACTTTTCCCTTTTTAATATTTAAGTGAATATAAAGCCAAAAATGTCACACTCTTGCTTTTAATAAATATAATATTTTTAAAATAGTGATAAATAAAGGATACGTTTGGTTCTAAATATTAATTTAAAATATAAATGAATTTTTCATCATGGTAAATTATTTTTAATTTTTTTGTGATTAAATAATTACCTTAATTGCTTATGCAACACTTGCACATGCTTGTGCAATCAGTAGAAAAATAAATAAGTTGATTTTTTAGACTCTAAAAATAAAACTTTTTTGATTGATTTTTTGTATTACATGATTTATTTAGATAAAAATGACATATTATAAAGGTTTTTATTCATTTATTTCTAATTATATTGTTTTATTATAGTTTTAAAAGTCAAATTAAATGAATCATTCTAGAATTGACATTAATGATAGTTTATAATAAATAATATTTTATTAAATTATATAAAATTAATTTAAATACTATATTTGGACAAGTTATTGGCATAGTGTTTAAAATATTAACCATTTTCTATCTATGGGACACTTTTCCTTTTATAGTTACTATATTAACCCCTTAAGTGTAAAAAATATTGACTTCACCAAAATTGTCAAAAGGGTTAATGAAGGGTTAAACCAAAACAATAAGGATAAAAATGTTATTAAGACCTGCCTAAATATTATTTTATGATATAATTTAAACTTATACTAATCTTATATTTTAATCTAATCAATTTGTATCCATTTATATAGAAATGTTAATTTAATATTTTCAGAAATTTAAAGAGTGCCCCTCCCCTCTCTTATAAAAGGGAACCTATTCTTCACATTTATTCACACTTCAAAAGACTTTTGGTTCAACCAATAAATTCCCAAATACCTCTATTAAATCCATACTCACTTCTTATATGCCTTATTTTGATCAAAAAACAACATATTAAATATTTTCATGTAAATATTGGGAGGATATTTCATGAAGAAGTATTGTTCTTAACCAATCATTTTTGTATTATTTCTTATTAAACCTCCTTAAATTATTTTTCAACTATGATGAAATAATAATACTAGTATATTAAATATAATAAGATTTTTGTATGTTATTTTAGGAGCCTATATCAATCTCTTCTTCCATCATATGGGAAATAAAACCATCATTTGTGTGTGTAGCGGACTAACACCATGTGAACTAATGTAGTTTTGTTCCATCATTGTCTCTCATGGATGGTTTTAATTATATAATTAATTTATATATATTATATTCATTAAATAATTATCATTTTAAAAATATAATATATCATTTAATTTCTTACATTTACATTCACTAGAAATTGATAATGTCGCTCGTGTATATTTGTGCACTACCACCTCCAGGAAGTAATGTGATTCATTTTTCATCACCACATCACATGGATTATACATATAAGTATATTCAAAGAAATTATATGGTATTTATAATATAATTATCATTATTTAATGAAATCATCATCATCATCATCTTTCCATAATTATGATTGAAAATGGAAATATTACACAAGAATACGTAGAGTTAACTGTCTCCATGATTACAACATAGTTCATTTTTCATAAACATACTTTATGATAGTTTTTAAAATAATAATTAATCTGTAAATATGATAATTATTTCATTATTTTTATTCTATATATGATTTAATAATGGCCACTTTGATCATAGTTTACCTACCAAAGTAATTTTGGACATATTAGTTGAATATCATCAAAACATATGACAAGAACGTAATTGATTGTCTAATTGACTATAACAAGGTAATAAGGAATAATAAACATAAACAATATTCTTAGTAAATTAAATATTTATCATAATTTTATTATTTACTAATATAAATAATATACGTGACGATTTAGACTCGAGGTAAGATGCTTTCTTTTGAAAATCCACTTTTTATGTATCTCTTACAACTCTTTTTCATCCCTATCCATATTTTTTAAAATGAATCTTTAATGTATTTATATAGACATAAAAGAATTATAAATTAAAATTTATATCAATTTTTAATTTATTTAAATGTTTTTTAAATTGATCCATTGGCATGTTTTATACAGATTGTTTTGAAAAAAAAGTCAAAAATGGATGTTTTATTTTAACATATACTACAACAATGAATTTTCCCATAGTTATAACCATTATTTGATATTTTACTTCGTTTATAATCTTAAATTTATTATTTATATAAAACCCCTCCTTGCCATTTTCTTGGTGATTTATGTTTCGAAGAAAAAAATTTAAAACAAAAGGGTATTTTGATATTATAAAATGTTTTACATATGGGTTAAAAATAGTTTTCAAGTGCTTTATGGTGTAAAGAAGAAATATTAAAATGTTTTATTTATTATATGGTCCTTGAAATTTTTTTATTATTATGGGTGGTACTAATTAATCTTATAAAATGGTTTGATCCTAATTATATCTGATTATATAACATATGGATCCCCATTACAGCTCATTATACTATGAGTGAGCCCCATTATAGCCCTCTAATACATTGGTAAATGATTATGTTCTTTATAAAATTATGTTGGAAGTAAATTGTATGGTTATTACAATTGTAATGGTTTTATAAGGGTAATATAAATATGATTTCCCAATACACCTAAATTATTTTTCTATTCTTGATAATGAGTTTTCATGAAAATAATTGATTTTTAAATGTAAGCTAGATATAATTTTTTTAATGTAATGAATATACACTTTTAGGTAAAAATATATGTTCTATGAAAAAAATATTCATGGTTTACCATGTTTTCTGTGAAACCCTATTGGTTATTATTTTTTCCTCATATTTTATTATGATGTTTTTTATGAAAAACATTAGGAATTAAATTTTTATTTCTATAGTTTCTCATGATGGTTAAAGAAAAGAAGAAGCTATGTTAAATTTAATGAATATTTTTCATGAAAACAAATAGTGTTGTATTTGAAAATTTTATATGGTGTAAAAAATGGATAGTAAGTCACAGTTTCCAATTAGAAATGTAATATTTTTTTGTTTATGGTTGATGACCTAATTCTATAAAAATATAAACCTATAAGATCTTCATGGTTTCATGAAAATGAATTCTTTTATACAGATATATGAATATGTATTCATTAGGGTCAGCTCCATATAATAATCTTAGACATAGAAACATGTCATAATGAAAGAAAATACTATGATCATGGAATCATGGAATATGTAGAAAAAAAATAAGAAAATATGCCTTAAAAAATATCAAGGGTCACTCCCAAGACCTTCTCTATAAATTGTAAAATGTCCCATGGTGTATTTGGTTCACTCCCCATTTCTATAAACATATCTACCAAAGTACCCTAGGTTATTAGGTTTACTCCTTAATCCTATACATCATATATCCGGATATATAATGATTTACTCAATTAATTATAGGGATATATAATTTCTCTATAACCTGTACCATAATTGAAATCAAACATATATATTCTATAGGATGAAAAGAAACAATACATAAATCATATGCATGATCAATACCAATAGATAGAAGTGGGTCTCAAAATTGTGATTTAAGATATAACCAAAGTATAAGTCATAAGTACACCCAAGTGAATAAGAAATAAAACCATTTTTAACCTTCATGATTTAAAAAGGTAATATAGGTCATTAATATGGAATACCAATGTATAAAATTCATGAGAGGTATCTAAGAGATGAAAGAATAAAAATGAACCACTTGGGTGATGCTAGTGAAATAAATAAAGAATATTTTAAAAAAGTAAAGAGATTATTTTTTCACATATAACCAAACATTAATTATATATATAAATTAATTATGTTTTTTAAAATATATTAATCATTTGAAAACATTTTGTGTGGGGTTATTCTTGACATGAGATAAGAAATAAGAAAGTTCCCTTAAATCGAGTTTACTCAAAAGATATAATTTCAAAGGGAACTAAAAAATGTATAAAATCATAAATGAAAATTATATTTAACTAGGTATATATATAAGGTAAATATATACACAAATAATATATGCTTATGAGAAATATATTATATCAAAATTAGATAAAAAAAAATAGAATGTGTAATCGACAAATATGAAATGTGGTATGCAAGATCCATTACCTAGTGTCCAAAGGTGTTCTTCACTTGCACATAAATTAGAAAATAATTAAATTCAATTTGTTAAAAATATACCCAAGAACTTTATTAGTCTTTTTATAATTTTATAGGGTATATTTATTTTCTATTGATATTTATTTTAATATAGTTTCTATTTATGTTGGTCACTCGAGGATGTTTAGTAAATTTATACATAACACGGTGGGTTTTTTACCATGGTCAAAGGTGTTATAATAAACTTCATGATGTGTATGGTTTTGGTTGTTTATTTAATTTATTATTTCATTATTAAAATAATTATATAGCATCAAAGTTTTTCCTATAAAATTTCTAAATTATGAAAGGTTCCTCGATAAGTCCATTAATGTGGTTAAAGTTACTATAACAAATTATTGTTTTTATTACTTATAATTTTTCTTATATTATAATTCCTAAATATTACTAGTGTAAATAATATAGTTTTTTATACTAAATAAATTTTTAAATTAATCCACTTTTGGTGGTCATGGGAAACAAAACATGTCACTCATGGAAGTTATAGTTCATACACACGCATGATGATGTTTTTATTTATCTAAATGATTTTGGAGGAAATTATAAAATGGAGATGTCATTTGTATAATAAATTTTAGCATATAAAAAATTATATGGTTATCATACATTCATGGATATAGGGGACTTGAGGTGTGCTAAAGAATAAAATAACTTAGATAAGTTGGGTTGGTAATATTACCATTGTATTAGAAGTTCTTCCTTGGATAACTTCTTCAAACTCCATAGCTTGGTATTTTGGTGAGTCCAAGGATTCAAAGTCATGTAAATAGTTTTGAGTAGGTACTAAGTTAGTTTTTTTGATTCATGAAATTCTTTGGAATGGGGGTTGAATTTTTCAGTAGGTGGTGTCCTTATATAAGTGAAGTGATATGAACTACTATAAAAAATCATTATTTCTCAATAATATCACTATGTTATTAAAGAAATAAGTGATCTAAAATGGAATCTAATAGTGTGGTAAAAGATATAAGGCATACCCTCCCTCCACAATCCAATATCACACATTTTTTATATATATTATAACCACTTGAACCACTTTTACCATAATATACCCTTAATATGATAACTCCACTTTCACCCTTGAAAACTAATTTTAACTGGAAAACATAAAATTATAATTATTTACAAATATGAATTTTATGATTTTAAAATATTAAATAATTTCATAAAATATATTTTCTCATATTTATAGAAATTAATTTTCGTATTAGAACACATTATCGGTAAAAATTGTTTCTTAGAAAAAGTTCATTTTAATCATATAATTTGACAGTGGGATAATATTATCAAAAATACTAATTTAAAATACAAAAACTGGTTTATAATGAAAATATTCTTTATAATTATTCTAAAACCAAATTTTACCTAATTAATTTTTAATTAAATTAAAATAAAAAATTAGTTTTTATTAGACTTAAAATATTTCTTTTTTGTATGGTTAATCATAGGATTTATAAATTTAATAAAATATATTTGAAATGAATTAAATTATTCTATAAATATATATTTTATCAACAAAATTATAATTATTTCTTATATACTGATAAAAATCAATGTTTTTTTAAAACTGTATTTTTTCAATATTAAATTAAAAATAATTTTTTAAAATCTTGAAATTTAAATCTATGATCATTTCCACACAATGACTCCAAAAATTAAATTAATTTTATTATATTCAACTTATATAAGTGATAAAAAAAATTTTGAATATAAGTTCTTCAATCTCCATAAAAATGTTTTTTTTGTAAATTCATTTAAAAGCATAAAATATATCTATATTGTTTTTATTCCATAAGATTGATTTTTATATTAACTTAAATATTATAAAAATATTATTATTTGAATTAAATATGCGTTTAATTTAGTTCTTATCGAATATGGGATCATATAGGACACACATATAAATTAAAAAGTGACATTTTTATATATAAATTAATCAACCTTGCATTTTCCCCCCTAAGAAATTTTTCCCACAAAATTTCATTCCATGAACTATGGTGAAAACAAATATGGGTACTTTTATTTCATTTTCTCTTCAGGTTTCTATGTTTCCACTTCACACTTATGATTTATCCAAAGTTCCTTTACTATGTGCATTTTATTATTAGGTATAACATAGTATTTGTGATCCAAGATCTTCACCAACTCCCCTAATTAAGATGGATCATCATAAAAATATAAAAATTAAAGATTTAGTAAATTTTTGGGATATTTTATTTACTTAATCAATAGGTATATATAGAACATATAATGTTTATTTGACAGTATTGGTGGGAGAACTAACTGATATTCCACAACTTTGATTTGTTCAATAATATCAAAGGTTCTAATTTTTCTAGGATATAGCTTCAACTTCTTCTCAAACCTCATTAATCTCTTCTATGGAGATATGAAGAGGAATATGTTTTCAATAACTATAAACTCCAGGTATCATCAATTATTATTAGTATAACTCTTTTATTGACTTTGATCTGTTATGAAGTGTTTCTGAATAGTCTTGACATTTTCCATCATTTATTTAACTATCCCTAGTCCTAGAAACATTCGTTCAACTACTTTATCCTAATAATAAGGTGTTAGAAAACTCTCCCAGGGAGGTTTCATATAAGTATATTTGAATTATGGAGTAGAAATTATTCTTTTATGAGAACTTGACCAATGGAGGATATTTGTCCCAACATCTATTGAAGTCCACGGATAAATATCATAACATAACTAAAGTATCTAAGTATTTTTTTCATATTGGATTTTTTTTTGGTTCATAAGTTTCACTAAATTTATAATATGTGTTTATATCACACTTAAGTCTCTTGATAAACTTTTATGTGAAACTAAGATCTTGATCAAAAACAATCTAAAGTGTTGTTTCATATATACTTACTAATTATTTAATGTTTGTATTTGTATGTTTGTCGAGTGATATGTTATATTGAATAGATATTAAGTGAGAAGTATTTTTAATATGTTCCACTATAATCTATATATAATTATTCCATTTGGATTAATTTATAAGACCTATGAAAAAATCCATAGTAATTTTTCCCATTTTCATGATGGTATGGGAAATGGTTGTATCATCCATTAGGATATTGGCCTCTCAATAATTACTTATTGACAAACCAAGAACATTGATGTATATTTTCTAATATCCTTCTTTATAGTTTCCCACCAATAGTGTTCTCCTATATCTCTATACATTTTCTTTTTTCCAAATAGGATGGATAATTCTGAACTATGATCATCACTCAATGGATCCTTATTTATCTTTGACTCTGATGGAACACAGATTCATTTCCCAACTCATAAAATTCTTTCATCATAAATATTAAACTCATAGGGTCGTCCCTTCTTCATAGAATACACCTTCTTTTGTATCTCAACATCAATCCTTCAAGATTTCATAATTTTTTGTAGTAGGGATGTTCAAACAGTCAATTAGGAAATATAGGATGGTGCCCCTTTTTTATGATTATCAATCTTATCCTTTGCATGTCTAAGAAGATTTGATCTATATCAATTTTTAATAAAGATAGTCTTTTAGGATATTTTTTACATATTTTATCTTCTACTTTACTTGCCTTTCTAGGATAGAATTGGATTGATTAGTCATTATCCTCAATTAGCTATAACCATCATCATTATTTCATATTGATCTCCTTCAATGTGAATATATATTTTAGGCTAACTTGGTCTATATATATCACAATTCTATCCATAGAGATAATGCCTCAAAATATTCAATGAATATATTACTAAATCCAACTCAAGATCATGTGTCATATATTTATGTTTATGATACTTCAACTATCTTAGGGCCTAGGTTATCACTTTATCAATTTTCATGAGTACATATCCCAGACTCTTCTTCAAAGCATCACTATAAATTAGAAATCCCTCCCCTCTTATGTAAAGTGTGATTACTGGTACAGCGGTTTTCCTCTTATTCAAATCCATGAATATATCTTCATATTTAGATATTTATACATGATTCAGTCCCTTCCAAGTTATATTGGTACTTATATTTGAAAATCAAGAAATGTTTCTCAAAAATATCCAATTATTAGAATATAATCTGAGGAATCTATGGATTTTTTGTATATATCTATGTCTAGGACATTCCTCAATCACTTTATTCTTCAAAGGGTATAAATATATCCCATTTTTTCTCATAAAATCCCCAAAAATGATAAAATATCCATCCAAAAATCACATTTACTATATTTTTCAAATAACTTCTCATTCCTCAATGTCTTTATAGTAGTAATCAAATTCTACTAATGTTCCTCCTTTCTTTTTTAGTATATAATAATTTCATCAATAAATTAAAAGATAAATTTATCAAGGTAATCTCTAAGCACTCTATTCATTATGTCCATGAAGACCACTACAGAATTTATGATTCCTAATGGAAACACTATGAACTCATAGTGCCCAGATCTTATATGAAATGTAATTTTGGAAATAACATCATTCATCTTAAACTGATGATATACCTATCAAAAATTTACACTTTATATAAGTAAGGATCTCTATGTAACAAATCAAAAAATTCATTAATCCAAGAGAAGAGATACTTTTTCTTTATTTTGACCTTATTAAGTTTATGATAATTAAAACACTAACAAATTAACCCATTCTTATTTTTGATAAGAATAACTAGGGAACCCTGTGAGGAAGTACTTAGGAATAATAAACACATGTCTACATTTTATAGAAGTTACTTTTTTATATCATCAAAATGAATGGGGTATATACTATATGAATTCTTTCATATCAGTATAGATCTAGCAAAATGTTCAATTAAGAACTCAAACTATTGATCAAAATAAGGACAAAAATATATATTTTGGGAATACAACATTATAATCCTTTATATTGTTCATGTATTCAAGAGTGGTATTCTTATTTGTTTCAATCATTTGAGATATATATGATTTCTCATATGGTAACAATACCCATTATTCTTGAGAATTTTCCAATTGATTTTTATCCTCCCCCTTACACTTGTATAGTATCATAGGGTAATTTGGGATATATAAAGTGATTTATTTATCCTAAAATTTGATGTGCGATCTATAAAGATAGAACTAGTACATTCCCATTATAGTACAAAATCATACTAAATGCATTGTAAAAAAGTTTTTATGGGAGATTAATATTACATATATTCACTAGTTAAGTGATATGTACTTGCGATACAATAATTTATCAATTAGTAAGTTTCATCAATAACCTAACCTATAAGTTTTTATGGTGTTTGAATAGTCCAACTATACTTCTATGACATGAAAGAGTGCATATAACTAGAATCAAATAATAATTTCTCTATTCTTGAATGAATAACTAGTGCACCTCCCACCACATCATTTCCTTAACCCCCTTTCATAGTGGTAATATCCAAATTCTTTCCTTGATCTCTTATCCTAAATATTTATTTTCAATTATTATCTTCAATAA
This sequence comes from Viscum album, assembly GCA_963277665.1. Taxonomy (NCBI): domain Eukaryota; kingdom Viridiplantae; phylum Streptophyta; class Magnoliopsida; order Santalales; family Viscaceae; genus Viscum; species Viscum album. The sequence continues at coordinate 1,691,278,724 of OY728119.1, forward strand.
ACCTTAGCTTAGTGCATTTATTTTTATAGTTCACATGTTCCCTGATTTTGAAACATTGGGAAAAAGGATATGGATTGATATGGATATTCCTAACATCAGTCACATTAATGGGATTGTTTTTTCACACTTATAAATATTTTTTCTAAATGTCTCTCCTTTACATAATTGAATCATTTCTTGGTCCCCTTGAGAGAGTTTACAAGGTGTTTCTTTCCACACTTTTTACATGTGAGATGTTGTATTTTCTTACTCCCATGAGTTTTATCTGGTGTACCCTAAGAGTGTAACTCCATTTTTTTATCTTTATACCCACATAACCATTGATAATAACCCAATTTCATCTCAACTTTCAAGTAACATCATAAAACTTCTTCATAGCTATCAATGTTTTGAAATTCCAAATATCTTCTTAGACATGGATTTATCCCATTAAAGAAATAAATGATTTTACTTTTTCTTAATGATAAAACCAGCGACATACCGTAAAATCCTGTGAAGTTCCCCTTCTAAGATCTAATATATTCATCATTGTTTTTATTTAGTACAATTAACTCCATCTCCATTTTTATATGGAGAGTGAGAGGGAAATATTTATATATATATAACCTCCTGGATTCATCCCACTAAAAATATTTTATATCTTTCTTGGGATTCATATTCATTATCAGTGTCAACTATTAATTAACTCCTCCATCAAGGTTGTAAATATCTAGAATGAACTTTTCTTTCTCATACCAATGAAGGATATATAATATCTATTAAATTGATTTGATCCATTGTTCATGGATTATGGGAACATAATATCCACTAAAAGATAGAGGTCTCGGATTCATAAAGTAATCAACTTTATGTTTTTCTGTTGGATGTTATTCCATGTGATTTAAGTTATTATTAATAACTTGAGTTATTTTTACTAGTAATTCCATGATGATCACAACTCCTTACCCCATCATGTTAGGAATTACATTATTTCGGTCATCACATCTCCCATTGTACATGTCATTAATGCAATTTTCCTTATGTCCCTCTGTTTTATAAAATAAATCCTAGTTATATATTATAATAATTTAATTAATACATTTATAAAAGGTAAACCATGAACATAAAAGATTTAAATAATACATTATTTTTATAACCTAACTTTTCAATTGTTATGTTTTAATCTATGTTATCCATTTTAATTTTCCTATTAATTTCTCTAACCTAATTAAGTTCTATAAAATAAATATGTTCAAATACTTCTTAATTCCATTTAAATATAATGTTAATTAATATAATAAAATCCCACATGATTGACTATCTAGATTTGTAGCTAGGCCTCTTTGACATGCACTAGGTCGTCGTTGAGTCAATATATAATATACTCTCTTTGAGGTTATTACCCCAAGGTAGAACTATGTCAAATCCTACTTCTACATTCCAATATCCATACAAGGATATAATTTTATATAAAACCACACACAATCTCTACATTACCAAAATTTTCTGATTTTCTACTAAAATTAATCTTTCCCCTTAGACATATCATTATGATTTTAACTATGGTTCTATCATCCTAATATTCAAAAATAACTATACCAAGATTTGATACCATCTTAGTGAACCAAGACATAAACATACTAAATTTCATTTTATAAAATTCTTTTCCAATAACAAAATCCATGGATCTATAGGTCTATTATTTTTGGAATATTATATATATAAGTGCATCATATTGAATATAAAATATAATTTATTTATTTCAAACTCCACATATTTCTCCTAAGAGCCACATATATTCTAAAACAATAAAAGATACCATAGATAAAATTTATAAGGGAAATAGAGAGCTAAATATTCATGTAAGGTAATAGAAACAGAAAATAAAGTATAATATGATATATATGATGCATAACATGATATCATAAAGATAGTGACCACAAGAATGGAAACATGGAATAAGTGAAGGAAATAATATGATCATGGAATCAAGTAATATATTAAGAAAACATAAGACATTAAATTATAAACATAAGTTATGGATCACTCCAAATACCATCATCATAGAGTGAACAAAGTCCCATGGTTCATTGGGTTTAATCCCAATTCCTATAAACATAGTAGTAAATTTCACATGGTGTATTAGGTTCACTCCCTAATCATATTCATAACACCTAAGTAGATGTAACACTTTACCTAATAAATTGTAGCATTATATAATGTTTTCCCATCCATAACATAATGAAAATCATACATATGTGTTCCACATGAATAAGAAAATCCATACATAAATCATAATCTTTATCAAACACTTGATAAGGAATTGAAGTTCAAAATTATGGTTTAAGACATAACCAAAGGGTAGATCATAATGAATTCCAATAAAATAATGAATTAAATCATTTTAAACATTTATAATTGAAATATGAGCATAGTTATTGAACATGAAGTTCCAATATAGAAAATTCATGATAATTATCTATGATAAGAAATAATAAAAATGAACTCCTTAGGAGATGCTTGTGAAATAAGTAAAGGATAATTAAAATAAAGACATATCTTATTTTTTCAATAAAAAAAGAATTAAACCAATAAGGTTATCCATAAAATAATTTTTTAAAAAATATATGTTCATGGTATTAAAATATATTATGGGGGTGATTCATGATATGAAAAAATTAAAATGAAGGTTCCATTAAATTGGTTTTACAAAAAAGTTATAATTTAAAAGGGAACTAATAACATGTATAAACCTAAAGATGAAAATTATATTTAACTATATATATGTTTAAAGTAAACACATAAAAAGTAAAATTTTAAGAGAATAAGATTGCATAAAAATGGATAAAAATAAAGAGATCATGTAATCGACAAGTAATATGGGTGGTATTGAAGATCCCTTATCTAGTATACAAAAGAACTGTGTGGTTGCACTTAAATTCATTAATAATTTAATTTAATTTTTTTAATATATACCTAAGAACAATATTCGTATATATATATATATAACTTTATAATTTCTATTTATATTATTTTTTTATTTTTTTATAATTTATTTTCATCTTTCATTGGTTACCCATGGTTGTTTTGTTAATTTATCCATAACTTTAATATCCTGGCCATGGTACCAATAAATCGTTCCCCAAGCCGGTCAGTCACATGCCCTAAAGAGAACCTCCCCGTATGATAAAGGGTTTCAAATAGCAGTGAGGGTCTAGTAAGTCATCCATGGGGAGAATATTCCCTCTTTTATCAGAATAAAACACCAACAAAATATTAATACAATAAATAAGTGGAGAAGCATATACATAACTAGAACAATACCAAGTCACATGATAGTCCAAAATAATAAATACCATACTCAATTGAAAGGGAAACATGTTATAAGAATACAAGTGTCCTGTGTCTATAATGAAACTAAAAGTAATGAAATAATTACTCCAATGAGGGTCCCTAGCCACATCTCCATCCCTCACCCATGATCTATTCCCAAATAGCAATCTATCACGGGGCCTTTCCCATATCTAGTCCTGAAATAACAAATTCTGCTCGGGTGATGATTAGGTGGACCGAATAGGGTGTGAGTATAACATAGTAGGCCATAACCAATGGTTTCTAAAACAAGTCCAGTAAAAATATATTGTATGCAATTCTATGAACTAACAAATAAAATTCATAATTAAATAGTTATCACATTTTCATTTATTCTTTAATCATTACATTAGACCATGTTTCATTTTACATCTCCAATTTAAATCATAATTCATTATTTTCATTTATTTGGTGTTGAACACCATGTCAAGAACCCCAAATCTCATTTGGTGTAGATCTCCATGTCTAACACCCCTCATCACATTCAGTAATGATCTCCATGTCTATCACCGAACATCAAAAGTGCTTGGTTAGCTATTGGGGAGGAACTCCATGTCCATGTCCCAACTTATCAATCGGTCTCGAACGCCATGTTTAGCACCCACATTCTCAATCATTTAAATCATTCATTAATTCATAAGAATTAACCACATCATTACATTACAAATCCAGTGATTAGTTAAACATATAAATGTATGTTATCTAACCCAATAATTAACTAAGTACACAACCCATTAATTAATTCATCAATTAATTAATCAATCAAAACAAATCTTATTCCATAATTAATTCTTCATAATTAATTATCCAGTCAAAATCTATACATTTCATAATTAATTTCATAATTAATTTTCTTAATCAAATGTCAAGGAACATAATTAATCCAACATTAATTATCTCACATTGCCAATATTTATCTCAAAATTAATCCCCCTTGATTTAATATCTCGAACCCAACAAAATTCAATATCTCAATTACAATATCTCAAATCTTAAAAAAATCCCCAAATCATTTATCTATTTGAGAAGCCCCTTAGTAACATTTTTAAATAATCAATTAATCATTTGTATCTCAAAATGATTAACATGTAAAATCACAATCATAATTATCCCAATTTAGGAAATCAATTACTAAGAGATACTAGAAATTAATCAATCTCACATACTAATATCAAATCATTGACTATGGGAGTTCTATTTAGACCACCTACCTCAGTTTATTGATGGATGTTAGCCCAAAAGAATCCCCAAAATTTGAGTGGCACAATGATGTAAATCAAGATCTATATCTAAATTCCTAAAACCAAAATTAAAATCAAAAGCATCAAGATCTTTCAAATATAGATCTAGATCCACAATCCTAGTTCTAGATCTAAACTCAAAGGTTTAAATCCATAGAAATAGTGGAGATATTTAGTGAAAAGATCATAGAAATATAGAGGACTGAATGTAATAATAAAAGGGATAAAATCCACTTACTGGGAAGAGATAGGATCTTCAATCTGAGCATTATATGTCGAAGAAGAGTTTTCAAATCACATTGGAATTCCTCTAGAAGGATCTGGGATAGCTAAGAATTCATCAAGACCAAGTCCAAATACAAATTGAAGAATTTTTTTGTTCTGGTGATTTAAAAAATAATTTTCAAATAAAAAAACTCACACACACGGCTTCCTAGGTCGGGGCGCTTGGTTAGAGTAAATAATGTGACAACCGTGCGGACCTCTCTGTCCAGGTTTGCACAGTTACTTGGGTTTAGGTGCACGGTTTTTCAAACCATTCACAAACTGTGCATAGCCCTCTATCCATTAGCTTTTTCTTAAAAACTGAACTAAACACACCTGAATACACAACTCCAAAATAAAGGAACTTAAAAACAACAAAAAAATCCTGAAAAGACACCTAAGGTGACTCCAGAAAATATAGGGACCTAACAATCTATCCACCTTATAACAAAACATCCTTGAACTATACTCCCAAACTTCACTAATATTCTGAGCCAAAAATATTGCGCCATCCAGCCCTCATGTTTTCTTCTTGTTCCCAATTTTCCTCATAAACACTTCCATATTTACATAACACATGAACTAACGGCACGGTCATTCCCCTCAACACTTTCTCACTTCGATCCACTACTAATATTAGATTCTCCTCAAAAGACACATCTATCTCAAGGTCAAACTTATCAATATCAATCACATGAGAAGGGCTTGGGTGATACCATTGTAGTTTTGACACATGGAAAACATCACGATTAGTATTGAATTTCTATGGAAGGTCCAATCGGTACACCACCAACCTGATTCTCTCCACTACCTCAAACGGTCCTGCAAACCTGTGTTCCAACTTGACATGCCTATGTATCCTATGGTGACCCAACCTAGGTGAAACCTGAAGGAATACATGATCACCCTTTGAAAACTCTAGGGGTCATCTACATCTATCAGCATATGACATCTCCCTAGTCTGAGCTAAATCCATATGTTTTCGAATCAACTACACAAGCTCTGACATCTTCTGCACAAGACATGGTCCCAACAACTCGGACTCACCCACCTTTATCCCGAATAGTGATGATCTACATGGTCTACCATAAAGTGCCTCATATGGTTCAATCTATATAGTTTTTTAATTACTGTTGTTATATAAGAACTTCACTCAATCCAAGTTCTCTCAAGAACCTCTGTAGTCAACCACACATGCCTATAGAATATCCTCTATCACTTGTATGGTATACTCTGACTACCCATCTATTTTTGGGTGGAAATATGTATATAACAAAACCACTATGCCAGGTGCCTTCTATAAGCCCTGCCAGAAGTGTGAAGTAATGTGTGAGTTGCAATTTGGATATACAGTCTATGGACCCCAATAAAACTAACTATCTATTGAACATACAGTTCTCCCAATTGTTCTACTATGAAGGTTTCCATGATAGGAAAGAAATGTGCTACCTTCATCATTAGGTACATAATGACCAAAACAACATCATTGTTTTTATGTTTCCTTGGAATACCTACCATAAAATCCATAGTTACGTCATCCCACTTCCATTGTGTAATAGGAAATGACTGTATTAGACCTCTATGTTATTGATACACTGCCTTCACCTACTGATATGTGAATCATATTTTCACGAAACCTATTTTATTCTTTTTCATGCATGGCCACCAAAACTATTGTCATAGTTCATGGTACATTTTTTTCACCCCAGAATGTATCACCCACTTTGAGGCATGAAATTATTGCATTATTTCCTCTCACATACTCATAGGCACCGCAACCTAATTCTTCACATAGATGACCTCATACTCATCTATCAACTAGTGTGAAGGTGTCATCCCACCTTCAAGTATTTCCTTTAAGGCTAAACACTTTGGATCCTCATACTTTATGTCCCTGATCCATCCCAAGAGTGTGGACACCACTTCTACTAAAACTAGATTCATCTTCTCTTGACTCACCTAAACCATCACATGCATTTCAGCCACCAAGGTCATAGTCTTCCAATCTGCACTCGACTCATGTACTAACTGAGTCTGAGTTTTCCCGCTCAAGGAATAAGCTACACTATTCCACTTTCTGGGTGTATATTCTAGTTCAAAATATAAGTACATCATATACTCTACCCATATTAATTGCTAAAGATTCAAGTCACACTGTGAAAAGATATACTTCCAGATTTGATTTATCTGTAAAAGATGTAAACTTTTCACCCAAAAGATAGTGTTACCAACCCTTAAGAGTATAAAACACTGCAACAACTCAAGTTTGTGTGTGGGGTAGTTCGTTTCATCTGACCTCCACTACTTATAATCATAAGAAATGACTTGATTCCCTTGAATCAAAACATATCTCAGTCCGATCAAAAAATCATTACAGTACACCATATACTCTTCACCTAACTCAAGTAAGATCAAAATTGGTGATGATATCAAGCGCTTATTCAGATCCTATAAAGCCTCCGTGTATGCTTCCATCCATTCAACCTTTTCCAATTTCTTTTTCAAACTCAGAAGCGACACTACCAATTAGAAAAACTCCTGGATGAAATGCTTGTAATAACCAACTAGTCCCAAAAATCATTAGATATCAAAAATATTCTTGGGATACTCTCAATAAACTGTTTCTTGCACCTTTTTGGGGCCTACTTCCACACCTTGTTTTAAGATGATATGCCCCAATAAGTGTACCAGATCACTCCAAAACTGAAACTTAAAAATATTAGCGTATAATCGATGATCTCTTCGTGTACATAGGATGATGTAAATATGTTGGACATTACTATCATGAGTCTTCAAGTACACCAAGATTTCATCCACAAACACCAACACAAAAAAATCCAAATAAAAATAAATATCATATTCATCAAGTCTATAAACACTACTGGATCATTTTTTAACCCAAACAGAATTAAGAAAAACTCAAAAAGTCCATATCTTCTTCTGAAAGCAATTATCGGTATATCATAAGTCTGAACTCACACCTAATGATACCTTAATCTAAAATCAATCATTAAGAACACAAAATACCCCTTAAACTGATCAAATAGGTCATCGATATGTGTAATCAAATAACGGTTCATCAAGTTCATTTTGTTCATCTTCTGGTAATCGAAAAACAATCGTAAACTCCCATCAGCCTTGTTTTCAAACAACACGGGTGATCTACAAGGAGACATGATTGGATGGATAAAACCTTTATCCTCCAACTGCATCTTGAGCTCTTGAATCTCAGTCAGTTCCATTCTGTAAGGGGGAATAGACACCGGATCATCCCCCAACATGTTCCAAATCTCTCTCATGTGTAAACCCTAAGAATTATTTAGAAAAAAAACCTAAAACGGTTCTACTAATGGTGTAATGACACCGTTCCTACCACTCCCATCATTGAGAAAGAGACTAGCAACTTGGGATGTGAGCTCTCCCAATTGTAGAGTAACATGACCTTCTATTTTTCCATGGATATCTCATTTTACACATGCACATAATGGTCACCCTTTGGAGATAAAAAGGTCACTCTTATGTGGTAATAATTTATGTAGGCTCCGTATGTGACTAACCAGTCCATACCCATAATCAGGTTGAAGCCCATCATATCAAGGACATAGAGATCCGAAAGAAAATGATACTCTCTGATCTCTAGTGAATATCCCTTGAACCAATAGATCTCTCTATACCATTTTATTAATGGAGTATTGATATTCATTACTCTGTTTATAGACACTACCTTCAGGCTTAACTCATTAATAGGATTTGAATATATAAAGGAATGAGAGGCACCAGTATCAAAAAATAAACTAAACAAAGTATAATCTACTAGAATAGTACCTCTCACTATTGATGGCCCAGCCTTGATTTCTAAAAGTGTAGGTTACACCACATGTAACTGTCAAGTACTTATTCCCTATGGTATCATCTGACTCCCCTGGGTGGCACCACTCTACTAATAGGGGAGATCATCCCCTGAAGCACCATGTCCACTACCTATACCACCTCTATAAGTAAAACACCAGCTTCCAAACCTATAAGGTGTAAAAAAACCCTTCCCACACTATGAATTTGTGAATCAGTCCCCTCATCACTAGCCTATCACTGCTTTCTATAGAACTTCTCTAGGTTTCCCATCTTGCTGTGAAATCGACATTCCACTAGTGGTTGAGGAAAATTTGTGTGATAGTGTCCCGAACTACCACATTGGTATAAATCACATGATTATGTTCTTATTAAACTATTCCTCTTTATTGTACACCTTTATTTCCACTTTCCTTACTACGGTTCTCGTAATGAAAATTCATGCTCTCAGAAGGCACACTTCCTGATCGTCTAGGGACATCTACCTGTCCAATACTAGAAGCCTCCTTTAGGTTCCCCTCTAAAATGAGAGCCTGATTCACCAATTCTCAGAAATTCTTCAGCCTAAAGTTATTCACCTGGGACTTAATTTCACATCTAAGTCCATCTTTAAAATATTTTGATGAATAATCCTCATCTGCCGAAAAATCTAGTAAAAAAGTTGTAAATATATGAAATGTTCGGCATAATCCATTATAGACATGCTTCCCTAGGTCATATGCATGAACTATGAAGCCTTATCTTGTCTCAATGTCTTTGGATATAAGTGATCCAAGAACTTCCCTTGAAATTCCTTCCATAACATATCATCACTCTATCTGGATCGTACCTGAATGTCCCACCAGTGCTTTACTAACCCCCATAGCATATAAGCATCCAACTTGACCTTCCTCAAATATAGTGCCTCTAAATGGTCAAGTATCATCTCTATGGATTCAATAAAGAATTAATCTCCCTTAAGAACACCCTCTCTAGTAAAATTCATAGGTTGTTGTAGCTAAAACACCCGAGTCAACTCAGACTTGCTTTTTAAAACTTTCCCTAGGTATCTTTATATGAATTGCATGAAATGAGAAAAGTTCTCATAGAAATGCTCTCCTTCCTCCTCAACTAGAACAAAAGATGCCTCAAGTTCCCTATCTGGAAGTTCGTTCTAGTCCATACCCCTCAGTCTCCCTCTCAAAAAGCATTGTTAAGGCATGTCTCTACAAATACAAACACACATATTAGGTTTCATAAGGAAAATTTATAACATTTACATAATAGGAAAAATAAACACAATAAGTTTCAACATGTCCTTTACCCCCTTTCTCTCTATACAGTCAACACTGAGACCTTATCGCTAACTATAACCATCATAATCTTATGTCTTGGTTAATAAGGTTAAAAACATTCTTATTAATTAATTACCATAATTAATTAGTTACATCATTTAAAATTAATGAACTCGTCAATTAATTAATCAAAACCATCTCATTTTTCAGGTTTCTCATTAGACACCCATTTATTCTCATTTTTCATCATTATTTAAATCTCATAACAAGTAAAAACAATTCAAGTTCAACAACATACCCATAATTCGTTTTCCATTGAGTACCTAAAATAATGCATGTCATAATAACCCTAAGTTCCTATAATGATGCATGTAGACTCAATTATTCTTCATCTTTAGGCCATGGGGCAATACTCAATAAATCTCAAAAAAATTATCACATCACACCACAAGTGCATCACCCAAGGTGAAATAATATCTAACTGTAACAACAATCACAACAATCCCACCCTAAGTACACTAGTTTTCCCCCATACATGGGTTTGAAACACCCATGCATGAGCTCATTTCCAATCCCCGACTCTTCCTAATCTCCTGTATACATTTCACAAAATAGTACGACAAAATAAGAAGAAAGAAAATAAAACCTCATATGATTCCACTTTGTAACATCCCATCCTTGGTGCCACTAAACGGTTCCCCAAGTCGGTTGGTCACATGCCTTCAAGCGTGCCTCCCTGTATCCTAGAGGGTGTCCACTAGTAATGAGGGCCTGGTATGTCAGTCATGGGGAGACTATACACACTTTTATCGTAACAAATAACAGGTGGAAGAAAACAATAATAAACAAATGCGGAAGCATATAAATAACAATAATAACACAATGTTACCTGATACTGAAAAACATAAAATAACATACTCAACTGAAAGGGAAACATGCTGTAAAAATAAGAGTGTCAAGTGTATATAATGCAACAAAAAGTAATAGCACAATGACTCCAAATAAATTCCAAAAACTACGATCGGTTACCTCACCCATGCTCTATTTCCAAACAGCAATCTATCCCAGGTCCTGGCACATATCCTGACCTAAAATAACAAAGTATTCTCAGTTGCTAATCAGGAGGCCTGAATAGGGTGTGACTACAACTTAGTAGGACACCACCAACAGTGTCTAAAACTAGTCCATTCAAAATATAGTGTATACAATTCTATGTAGCAATAAATATAATGCATAATTAAAAAGTTATTATATTTTCATTTATTATTTAATTGTTACATTAAACCCAGTTTCAATTCTTGTCACCCATTTAAATTATAATTCACTATTATCATTCATTTGGTGTTGCACACCATTTAAAGCACCCCAAATCTCATTTGGTGTAGATCACTATTTCTAACACCGAACATCACATTTGGTGAATATTTTAATGTCTATAACCCCACATTATAATCGCTTGGTTAACTATTGTGGAGGAACTCCATGTCCAAGTCCCAACTTCTTAATCTATTTAGAATGTCATGTCCAGCACCCACATTCTCAATCATTAAAATCATTCATTAATTAACAAGAATTAACAACATCATTCCATTACTAATCAAATCATTAGTTAAACATATCAAAGTCCATTAGTTAATCCAACAATTAACTAAGTACACAACCCATTAATTAATTCATCGATTACTTAATCAATCAACATAAATCTTATTCCAAAAATAATTCTTAACAATTAATTATCCAGCTGAAATCTAAAATTTTCATAATTAATTTCACAATTAATTATCTTAATCAAACATCATGGCACGTAATTAATACACCATTAATTATCTCACATATCCAATCCTTATCTCCTATTTAATCCCCCCCCCCCCATTGATTATCTCGAACCCAACCAAATTGAATATCTCAATTACAATATCTCAAATCATAAAAAAATTACCCAAATAAATTATCTATTGGGGTAGCCCCTTAGTACCATGATTATTTCATCAATTAATCATCTATATATCCAAATCATTAACAAGTCAAATAACATTCATAATTATCCCAATTTAGGAAATAAATTACTAAGGGATTCTGGTAATTAATTAATGTCACATACACATATCAAATCCAAAACAATGGGAAATCGATTTAGACCACCTACCTTGGTTTTTTTATGGATATTAGCCCAACATGAAATCCCCAAAATCCAAGTGTCACAATGACGTCGATCAATCTCTATATCTAAATTCCTAAACACAAAATTAAGATCAAAATCATCAAGATCTTACAAATATTGATCTAGATCCACAATTATAGATCTAAATCACTATTGATTGGTTTAGATCTATGGAAATTGTGGAGATATTCTATGAAAAGATCATGTAAATATAGAGGAAATAATGGAAGAAGCAATGGGAAGAAATCCACTTACCAAGAAGAGAGTGTATCTACAATCCGGGCTTTATATTTCGAAGAAAGGTGTTCAAATCACCTTGGAATCCCTCAGGAAGTCTCTAGGATTTTCTAGAATTCACCAAGCCTAAACCTAAGTCAAAATAGAGGTTTTGGGGGGGTCAGATGATTTAAAAACTAATTTTAGGATGATAAAAACATGTGTTCATGGTTTCCTAGGTAGGGGAACTCGGTTAGGGTAAACTATGAGCCAATCGTGTGAACCTCTCTGTCCAAGTTCTCACGGTTACCTGGGTTTTGGCACATGGTTTTTCAAATTGTGCACAAAATATGAACAACCCTTTGTCTATTAAATTTTTCTTAAAAACTCACCCAAACACACCCCAAGACACAACTCCAAAACAAATGTACTTAAAAACAACAAAATTTACCAAAATATACTCTCAAGGTGACTCCTTAAAAGACTAGGATCTTACAGTAACACTTTCTATTTGTTTATCACAGTCAGAGATATTTTAAAATATATTCATTTTCCTTAAAAAAATATTTTCCTTTATTTTATTATTTCATAATGAAAATACTTATAAAATTTGAAATATCATCCCAAAAAAGATCCAAATTAATAAAGGTGCATTGAAAAGTCTATTTAAGGCAGTTAAATTTACTATAACCATTTATTATTTTTATTACCTATATATTGTAATATAATATCATTAAATGATATTAATAATTTCAAAATTTTCATTTTAACATACTTAATTCATTTTGAAGTCATCTATGTTATGTGGTTATGAAAAATAATATATGTCGTTCATGGAGGTGGAAGTCTACACACACACATAATGGAATTTTCTTTTTTCTCAATGATTTTGGAGGAATGTATATAATGAATAATCTATTAGTTTAACAAAATTTCATCATATTAAAAAAAATTATCATACCTCGATGGATAGAGGGTACTTAAGGGGTGTCGACGAAAAAAAGAACTTAGAAAAGTTATGTTGAGAGTATTACCATTCACTTATAAGTTCTCTAATGAGTGACTATATAAGACTCTTTAGCATGATATTTTAGTGAGGCCAAGGATTTCAAGGATGTGTAGGATTTTTATGAGACAATGTGGTTGTTTTTTAGATTAACCAAGGCTCTGGAATGGATGGATAAATGGGGATGAAATTTCCTCTATTTATAATTGAAGAGAAGGGAATTATTGTTAAAACTCATTATTTTTCAATTATATCACTCCATTATCGAAGGGGAAAATGCTATAAAAATTTCTAATAATATTTTTTGGAAATTGGTAATTCCAATACTCCATCCAATATCCAATACCACACATGTTTCCCACATTATATAACCACTTTTACCACTTTTATCCTAATTTACCCATATTGTGGTAACTCCACTTTCACCCTTGGAAACTAATTTTAATGTCCAAATATAAATTTTTAATTATTTAATAATTTTAAGATACTTATTTTAAATTTTAAAATAATTTTATAAAATTAAATTTCTTTGGGTTATAGAAATTAATTCCAGTATTATCACACATAACACATCAAATTTTTTTGGTATAAAAAGATTATTTTAAGCATAAAATTTAAATATTTTATAAGTTTATCAATGTTTTTATTATTAAGAAATAAATTTATTTGTTATGAAAAAATTAAATTTCATGTGGATTTAAAATAAATTAAAATAAAAAAATTACCAAAATAATGTTTAATTAAATTAAAAGACCAAAAAAATTATTAGAATTAAAATATTACTTTTCATTTATAGGTTTAGAAAAAAGTTTTATAAATTCTTAAAAATACTTTTAAAATGAATAAAATTATTATTTAAATATATATTTTATCAATAAAGTTATAATTCTATATTATATATCATTAAAGTCAATGTTTTAGTAAAAAATATATATTTCACTATTCAACTAAATATAAAATTTTTTTGAAAAAAAATAATCCTATGACAATTTCCACATGATGAATTAATAAACAAAACTAATTTTATTATATTCAACTTATATAAGCAATGAAAATTAGTTTTATATATATGTTCTTAAAATGAAATAAAAACAACTTTTTGAAAATTCATTTTAAAGCATGAAATATATCAATATTATTATTATTAAACAATATAGATTATTATCCCAAAGGTAATATTATAAACATATTATTATATAATAAATTATAATTTGATTTTAGTTATTATCATCTATATTACCTTATAAAATACACATATATATTTATAAGTGAAGTTTATATATATAAATTTAGGATTGTTATAGAAATTTCCTTCTTCAAACCTCCCTTGCCTGATATAGGAATTGGGGTTAATGTATCAAAGTGTAACCACTCATTTCATAATGTTACATCCTAAAACCAGGAATTAGTTTTGTTAGACCTAATCTAAAAACCCGATGGAATGCACTACTTATGTTCCAACAATCTCCCTCTTAGTACATGCCTTAAGGGAGAAAGTTTCCCCAGCCTTGAGGGAAATTATTTGGACCAGACACTAATCACAATAAGATATAGTTTACTTTTCCTCACTAGATTATAAATTTTTATTTCCCAGGGATCACTACCCACATATGGATAAGGAATATTTTAGGGGAGAGTTGTCATAAGACTTATATTCCATACTTAAAACTCCCCCTTTCTTAATGTGGGACCTCAGGTTTAGGAATCATGGTCTAACCTCATAGGTCACACTGAAACACCCTATATTTAGGTAGTATGGAATTTAGACCCATGTCACGAACCTTAGGGGAGGAATTAATTATAGTCCAATAAATTTTTTCTAGGTATGGATCTTATATTTATAATATCATATATGATGAAACCTATGGAGTTCAGATATATAATGTTCTAGTCAGAGACCATGAATACAAAGGGATTAGTTTACTCAAGTACTTCCTCTAGGGGAGCCTTCATTTTATTATCCATCAATGGTGATGGAGTATTTTTCCAATATAAATATTACTAGAATGTGAATCGAGTAACAGTTAATAGTTTTAATACTTTTACTCATTTATATAACCATTTCTATTAACTAAGGTTTTCTATGTGGTTTTCTAGGATTAATATTTTTTCAGGATATCACCATTTTAGGGTGAGGTTAACAGATGTTTCACTTATTTCTTCAATGAGTATATATGGCCTATATGATTTTCTAGTTATGTAATCTGGTCTAAAAATGATTCAAACGTTTTTATAGACCTCATGAATTGGATCCTCCATCCATATTTTGATTTCTTCATGGTCGTGTTTATTGAATCCATTTTGATGTTATTCGAGACATGGGGGGATCATGTTTGATATCTGGATATTGTATTGGGAATAATGATAGGGGATTGATATTATTCTAAGATATCAAGTTTCATTTGTTTATTAGAGTTTTATTCTTCTTAGGTAACATTATATTAGAATCATAAATATCAGTGGACCCTTAGAATGTTGATGTAATATTTTCATGGGTGTGGCCTAAAAATTTGTTTGAAAATATATATATCCCTTGGGTTTTTATGATACTGCATTAGATTAATCCAAGAAATATCAATATTGAAAATTTCGGTGTAGGACCTACCTAAGAAGGGGGTGAAGTTTGAGTTCTGTGATGTGTATGAGGGGGAATTCCCTGATCTGAAAGGAAGATTGAAAATTATACTAATCTTGAACATACAAGGTGTTGTTAAGGAGTATTCTATATATTAAAATTTATTATGATTCAGTCTTGGATAAATTCGAATATAGGATAGAAAATGAGTCTCTTAGGGGTCTAACAAATACGGTATAATGAGAAGAACATCCCAATGCATGATCTTAGGTGGATGATAGTAATTAATTTAAGGAAATATTGGTGCCACTATATGTTGGTAAAGATATTTTTGGTATATATTTACCATATGATCACTAGATACATATTTTGATAGTGTGAATTAGACCTGTGGTAGTGATTTTTGGTCAAGTACTTATAGTTATTTTACAGGGATATGATATATATCCTTATGTGTTGTAATATCACAGCTAGTGTACTAAGTAGAAAGACTTGGGATTAGGTATCATGAAAGGACAACATTGAATGGATAATGATGAGCCTATTTTTTGAGTTTTATCATGTTTCCCAAGAGTATTAGGGAATGAATATACTCATACAATTGATTATCCCCTCCATACGTTTTACATATTGAAAGATATTAATCTATCAGATTCATATGTTTTGTTGATGAGGGACAATATATATGGTGGGCCACCAGATTAAAACTAGGATTATGATGAAATCCTATATATATGTTGTATATTTTTATTCTTGATGAGATTATAAGAGGAGTTCAAATGGAACTCAAAAATTTTAACATAGGTTGTTCACCTATGTTTGAAAACATTGTATAACAATATCTTCATGAAACATTTATGGCCTTAGATAGGGAAGGATATAAAGAAATTCAAATTGAAATGCCTCAAAAATCATCAAGTTAAATATGAGAACCAAATACCTACTGGTATTCTTCAATCATTACCCATTCTAGTATAGGTATAGGATGAGGAGACTATGAATTTTTTGAAGGTATTCTCAAGGTCACCTTGGGGTATATATTTGGTTTCAAATACCATCAATATATTGACCAAAGTGAATCGTTTTTTATTGATCTAAGAGACCCATTATGTTAATGATATCAGAAGGATATGTGTTTGAGATGATATTATAATATAGAGTATGGATGAGCACAATGTGGGATTAATATTCTCAATTCACAATCCAATTATGGTTGGCATTACAGTGGTAAATGAGAAATGAAATGAAGTTGATTATGGTGCACCATTATAAGATTGATTAGAATTATAACCATACTATCATGTTATTAAATGATATGCATTAAGTATGAATCCTATATTTTATTCATTCATGGTTGTTCCATATTGTGTTAGAAGAGTTCACCCATACCAATAGTTATCTGGAATCTATTTGTATGGAACCCTTCAAGGCCTTGTGTACCAGTTTGGGTTGATCACCATTATACTATATTAAGGTAGGTTGGTCTTATATTATAAGGTTGAGTATTACTAAAGATGATTTAATGTATAATCAGTTAATCATAATGTATTTAGTTACATCCCTAAGTAGAAAATTATTATATTCATACCAATGACTTCTTACTCTAGATTTATTAGTGAGTGAATATTTATTTTTGAGATTTTCACCAAGATTAATACATAGGTCGATTCATATATATAGAAATATAGAACCATAGTTTTGGGGGGAATTTGATGTTATAAAGAGGATTAGTATAGTGGAATATTGGTTAGTTCCTCTCAAAGATACATTATTTTGCATGATTTATTACATATATCTAATATTTATATATTTCATTTTAACCCCTTTCAAGTGACCTACATTGAGGATTTTGAGCTAGAGTAAAATGCCATATTCAATGAATGGAAATTATATAATATGGATTAGAGTGAGAAGATTATTTATAAAAACATCATACCCCTTGTATGAGTGTAATTGTAACATAAATGTATCTAACAAAAATCGTTGAAGTGGGAGGTGTTTTTTTGGGTAAAATGGCCCGTGATTTTTTTAGCAAGGCATGATAAAACATATTAAGGACGATCTGATGTATAATTGGGAGTTTTTAATGACCCCAACATACTAAGGTGTGAATTTCAATATATTTTTATCATTCATTAGGTATTTAGGTATTTTTAGGTTGTTTGGGTAGTTAGAAATGGTTGGGGTTAACCATTTGAGGAAATGGGTGTGGTGGGAAAACATTTTAACGATGACATACAACATTGAGTTCTTATCAGCCTAGTATCATGTTCCTAATGGCTAAAATGATCTATGGGTTGGCCTGGGTGGGACACTGGAAGGTCAGTGTCCTCTTGTCATGTGGTTATTAGGATACTAGATACCTAGGAGGTGCATCAGACACCCAATGGATCCCTATTATATTTGTTCTTAAATTTTTTTAAATTGATTTCATTGTTTCATAATATTATAAAACATTTATTCCCATCTTATTTTAGTGGGTAAAACCTAGACACCACTTATTCCTCTCCTCCACTGTTTCTAATCCTGATTTATTCTTCATCAGATCTTAATTTTATAAGTTATTTTTTCCCATGCATCACTAAATATAGCACTAACCTCTCTCCCTTATCTGTTACATATTTCATCCATAGTATCACTATTATCCATTCCAAAATCCATAAAGATGGGGATTTCTAATAAATTTTGTATTTACAGAATTTTATTTATAATCACCCATGTATATTCAACAAATTAGTGTATACAGTTATGAGGTTGTTGGTTACTCACCATTACCCAAAGATAGATAAGTTCTATATATTGTATGATATAAATTTCTTAGTGTGGGGGTTTGAGAGAACCATTATAGAACACATATTGGTTTCTATTCCTATTTACTGATGAATATGGACTATCTATCTCATGATAGGTCCTCTTAAAAATATTAATTGAAAAAAATAAGAAAATATTATCATACCACTATGAAATAGAGGAAAGACACTTTGAAAATGTAACCCAAGAGGGGTTTCATTTATTACTATTTTATTTAGTTATCCTTATGATACATTCTTGAGAATTTAATATTGATAGATTTTGTATGTATGGATTAAGAAATTAAAGGATTATACTAATCATAAAACCCTAGGATGGTTAGTGTCCAATATAATAATTACATTATAATATGGGAAGTTTTATCGAATCTTAATACTTGGGAATTCATAAATAACACAATCACATATATTTTTGTTATTATGGTCAGTAACCTTTTTTATTAAATTATTTTTTTATTTTTTTATTGTTTCTTATAAAATTTATTTTTTATATAGTTCACCAAGTAAATTATGTTGTTGGTAATTCATCTACCAATTATTTTTATTTTGGTATGAATTACACACCATGGTTATTAATTTAGTGGTAGATCATCCACAATTTTATATACTCGGTGATACATCATTCACCTTAGTTATTGGTATTATGGTGATATATCAGTCAAATAATGGATATGTCTGTGATACATCATTTCCCATTGTTATAATGGTAGTGGTGTATTTTCCATTTTATTATGTAGTGGTGATTCATTATTCATCTAAGCTTAGTGTATTAAGGTGATATATTTTTCAGCACCCAAAATTTATCAATAATATTTACTTATCCTTGGAAAAACTGTAATTATGATATATAATTAATTGTATATATTAGATTTATGATATATCATTCACCTTAGGTATGGATCCATGATATATTTTTCGCTTGGGCTAGTGTATTGGTGAAGCATCATTTAAAATAAATAACGATATTTTATCCATCCTCCATCCTTTTGTAGTGGTTTGGTAATATCTTGTTGAACCACAACTAATGATATAGTGATGGATCATTATCCTTGTATAGTTTTATTATGATCTATCTTAACCCCTAAATATTCTCTTAGTCATTCATTATTCACCTCAGTCATGTTTTTCTGAAATATCATTCACTTTTTGGTAGTTATATGGTGATATATCATTCACCGGATAAAATTGATATAGTGTTAAATAATTCAACCTAAATGGTTTTCTATTGGATTATGCCTAATTAACCTTATTTATTTAATCAACATTAATTTATTCACCCTAAATGGTTGTTCATTCAGTGATTTATTATTTTCATTATTTATTTATCTATTTATAATTATGTCAACCTCATATTCTAATCAGACTAGGGGAGAATTGTTCCACTCCAACTTTTCTTGAAGCAGGTATGGTTATTCATTTGGGTTACTATCTAGTTACCCATTATACAAAAGTTTTATATTGTCAAATCCTATTGTACATGCACCTATATAGCTTTAATATTTTTTGGGACACCATTCATGGTGGATTATTAAGTATACTTTCCGCACACAACACATACACCTTCATGGGAATTCATACTTTAAAATTATAGATATAGGTAAAGGAGAGGGTCATGTGGTTGATAAATTAATGGGATTAGTATTTTTTATTAAGGTTAGATTATATTTTAATTTCCATATTATACTATTATATTTTTTATTGTGTTTTAGATTTGTATCCATGACTATTTATGTTTTTATGATTGAAGTTGCAATCTCCCCATGGTATCACTAGACCCTCCCTACTAGTTGGTAAAATTTAGAATACTAGGGGGAGTGACTGAGATCACATGGAACACTCGATTCAGAGGTTAACCAGTTTGGGACTCTATAGATGGAGTCGTCTAATATTTACACCTTAGGTGGTGAAAACTAGAGGTCATCAATAAAAATTATTTTTTTAACCTAATAGAATATATTTTATATAAATTTCAAGGGTAACCATATTCGCCAAATATGGTTTTACCCTATGATACAAATTTTATGTGATCCTATGAAAAAACTTATTTTTAGATATTTCTAAAATTATGGATTTTATTTATAAAATTATATCTATAATTATTTATAAACAACCCTTTATTATAAAATTTTAATTTAAAAAAATATGTATATATTAATGGAATTTTGTGTCTATAGGATCCAATATACTAATCATATATATTTAATTATAGTTTTTGTTTCATTTAAAATTCTAGTTATGACTTGAGAATTAAAACATAATTAAAGAAATTTATTATAAATGGGGGTTGTATAGGATAAATTTCTTCGCTAATAATATTACTATTCTCCTAAGGAATATTTCTTCTAAAAAAATATCATAGATTCATGTTTCTTCCTAAAACATCACTTGGTTTAATGATATTTTGTAGGTAATTCTACCAGAGTTGTGGAATCCTTTCTCAAAATGAGTATGGTTCACATCTTAAAAAAGATTTTGGATGTGTGTTATCCCTGAAACTATTTAAACTTGGTCAATTTTTCTTATTTATATTATAAATATTGAGTCATGTGTCCCTTTAAAATTTTTATTTCTTACCATTATTTATGAATATGACATGTTGTTAATTTTCTATAGTTAATAGTTAAGTATTTAATAATTATGTAGTTTCTTACCACGTCCTAATTTTTTGTATTAATTAAGAGAGTTGGTCCTGATGGATTGATAGTTTATGTTTTTATATTATTGTGGAAACATTATTTATCTTTTATTATTTATTTTAATAATTCAATGATACATGACAAAATATCATCCCATGATATTCCCTTTCCATAGTAAGGGAATTATTTCATACTCATACATTCTAAAAGGTTATCCCAATAATGATTATTCCATCATACCCTTTAGTTTTCATCTCTTTTCAATATTTAATTTTTTTTATAGGTAGATGAACCTTGATGTTTTTTAAAAAAATATTATCTTATAAAGGTGACATAGAGATGTTGTTTAAATGTATTTATTTTATTTATTACCTGTTTTAGAATGTTTAATAGGTTAATGTTCCAATGATTTTTTAAAAAAATATTATAATAGTTGTTTAAGATAATATTTTTTTAGATAATAATTTAAATAAGGTTTCCCCTATAGAATTTTAAATTATAATTTATAAAGAGTGGATATTATATAATTATAATGGTTTAATTCCAATATTAAATTTCTCTAGGATGATGGTGTCCTGCATAGTATATAATTTGGAGAATTTAGTGGATAGGGTTATCTATAACCCAAAATGTGAATGGATGATAAGTATTTTTTTTTGAATTATTTTTTGAAAAAAATGTGTTTGCTAAAAAGTTTCCAAATATATTATGATCTTTTGATTATTTTTTTACTCAAAAGTTTGTTGGGGTGGGTATCCGTGAAGCCGATCTGAAACTTTTTTATGTTATTTTGGGTTATATTTTCACTTAATAATTTATGGAAATTAAGGAACTACTTCAATTATGGGTTTTGGATGGAATCTAATTATAACATGGTTATATAGTGATATTTGATGTGGGTGATGATAGAGTTGTGGTGACTATACTAGGTATTTCAAATCATAAGGGTGTAATTTTTTATTTTTTATTTTTTTACTAGTGTTGAACAATGTGAATGATTATACAACCACCACTAAATTTTGAATATGTGTATAACGCAACAAGAATATAGTGTGGGACTTTTGGATGGTGAAATAACCCTCCCTTATATTTATATTTTTATATATATTATTTTTATTGTGGGTTGATAAATTTTGTTTAAGTTATAACTATATAGAGACATGAAATTTGGTGTTGGGACTTATGGTGATAAACTGATTTGGAGTTGTACAATATGGCCCTCATTGATAAATTTTTTATGGTGTTTTTTTAAAATATATATATGGGTATTTGGATAATAAATGATATGTGTTATGGGAATACTTTTTGGGTCTTACCATGGGTTAGTTAATTTTTTCAATTTTAGTTATTTAACTTCAAATATACATTAGTATAAAATACTATCATTAACACTATTGGTTAAGGGTTCATAAGGAGGACCCTACTGAGTAATATATACATGCTAATACTATATAATTGTTTACTTCTTGGATCATATAATAGGTGGTGTCAATTGGTGTTAGGTCAATCCCAATTTGTTCATAGAAGTTGAAGAATATCTCAACTTTATTGTTCTATATTCTAGTGTTATATTTTTATTGTTCTATTTATACTATAAATTTTTAAACATTTTTTTGTATGGATTAAATGAATATTATTATTTCATTATGTTTATTTTATGGTATGATATTTCAAGAATAATTGATTTAAATAAAGATATTACTTTTAAAGGGAAATAAATTATATATATATATATGTGTGTGTGTGATTATACCCATGATGTCATTCATAATCCCCTAACCTATTAAGGTAATATTAGGGTATCACTCTGGGTTTTATAATTAATATTTGAGAGGTATCTAAGGGGTTTTTTCGTAACACACTAGTAATTATAATATTTTAATGTTATGATATCTTGTTTTACACACAACATTAAAAGAAAATAAAGTATGTAATAATTAAAATGACATTAGTGTACCATAGTTGTTGAATTGGTTTGTATAAATAGAAGTAACTATATTTTCGAATCAATATAGAACATAGAATAAATTGAATCAAGTGGTAGAAGTATTCCTTATGAGGATTATTTTCTGATAATGGAATAAAGGTAGATTTACTGAGGTTTTCTATAGCATCTCGTCCTTCACCCATTATCTTGGGAAGAGGCAGTGGGTGTTTCTAACCTTACATGACATCCTGAATAAACCAAAGGATTGTAATAATTTCCATGGTATTCAAAAATAATAGGATACAATTTTAACTATAAATATAATAATCCAAAACACAAGAAAAAATCCAAACAAAGAAACTTTATGATGCATGTGTATAAAATAAAAATCTAACCAAATTAAAACTACTAACTATATCAAAGTACAAATAAGATACCATGTCACATAACCAAAATATTCAAAAGAAAACAAAACCTAAAGTCACCAAATACATCATTTAAAAACTCCCAATATTAATCAAGATCCAAATACACATTCCCAGACCAAGGTATCAAAAATATTTACTAAATAAATAGGATTCCTTTCCTTTACATATGCCTTAATATATAACATCTACAAACACACCATAGTTCCCAATAATGGGGTGAGTAAAAAACTCTATAGGTTTTCCCCAGTGACTTCCCTACTCATTCCCCTAGGATGAATCTTGTTAGAAAATTTTATAAAATAGTTTTTTCAATGAAAATAGTTTATTAGAAAACATAATAAAATGTTTTTACAATGAAATAATCAACAAGTTGTTACAATAATGTTTCAAAGAAAACATCAACAAATCCTTTAAATCGTTATCACAATTTGATTTGGAATATAATATTACATATACACACATATCCCTAACAAACACAAAAGCATTCTTTGTGTTACCATTGATGGTTTAATTATACATAAATACGTTATCCCTTTGTTGGTGGCACTTCATGACCATTATCCTTCCCATTCAACTCATGCCTCGCCATTATTTCCAAAACATGTCAACCCATTTCCAAAAAAATATTCACTTTCAAATTATTACAACAAATACTTCACTTTCATCAAACTGACAATAATTTTAAAATCAGTATTTTAAAATTATAAACATCATGATTTTTTAAAAATTCTTCCAACTCAAATGATTTCTAAAAAAATTATTGAAACGAGAATATCTATAAAATGACCCCATGTATTTCAAAAAAAATAAAAAAAAATAATCAATTTAAAATCAAGATTTAAAGTTGTAATCAATAGGATTCAATAGAGAATCCACTTACAACTCAAACTTTTGATAGAAAGAAAAATGACACAACAACTTCAACAACTTGGATTAAATCTTCTATATTTGAACATAGATCTTGTTCCCTTCAACCAATTCAACAATATATCATCTATATTTTCATGATACAACATAAATATATCATATATGGACTATATATATAGTTCTAAAATAGTTTAGAAGAATAAATATAAGAATAATAATGAAGAATGAATTGTTATTAATAAATCTAGGGCACCAAGTACATTATTCTCCTAGGAGTCGCTTTTAGGTCAAAAGGAATTGTCTATCTAGACTTAGTAGGAAGAGAAAAACGTGTTATTACTTGTTTAGATGAAAAATGAGTTATTAAATAGGTAAACCGAATTAGATCCACAATTTTCAGATCTGAAGATTCATGGTTCATGGTTTGTGAGCCTGGTTACACAAACTGTGCACTAACTATGTATAAGATAGGGCCTAAAACCACACCTATCATTGTTGGATAATGTGGTTTAAAAAATCATACACCAAATATTTGGTTCCCATCTATTTAAAATTGCATGGTTTCTCCTGGAAATCCACATGGTTTGGTCAAACTATTCCCCAACCATGTTCCTATACATTGATCATTGTTTTCTCATACACGGTTTCCTGGAGGTGTTTCATGGTTTATTCTAACCATGATCAAATCATTCAAATCTATAAAATCCTTGAAATCATGCCAAATCTCATCCAAATCCACCAAAACATGACCCAAACATTATATATTCTTCAAATAATTAAATATATGATAAAGTACCAAAAAATAGGGGTTCTACATTATCCCCACCATTGGCCATTCCATCCTAGGTAAATATAAAACCACAATTGGACTATAATATTTCAGTCCATTTCTCCACCTTTTCCTTCTCATTATCCCATGTTTCTTCCTAAATTTGACCTTGTTTCCATAAAACCCACACTTGAACAATATTTTCCCAACCAAGACATTATATTTCTTATCCACAATATGTATCGGCATATAAACAAACATAGTATCCATCTCTGGGTCGTTATAATCCCATAGAATCACATGGTTAGGGTTAGATTGATACTTCTTCATTTGAGATTTAAGAAATGTGTCATGAACTAAACTGATCATTGGTGGAAGATCTAATCGATATTATACTTCATCAGACCATTCAAGTATCTATAAAGGGGATATGTATCGAGGAGATAACTTGAAATGATTCCCAAAAAGAAGATTCCCAAGACTTAGAGGGGTCCTCAAGAATACATTATGACTCACTTAAAATTACAATGGTCATTGATGAAGATCTGCATATGATTTTTGATGACTCTAAGCCATCTCTATTATCTTTCTGATCAACTAAATCTTCTTTGTTGCCTCTATCACAAGGATTAGTACAACAAGTGAAGTCACATTTATTTCCACCAAAAAAAGTGTAGAACAATTAGGATGCCTAGATTATGATCCAAAAGGATCCATATGTATTGGGGCATGATAATTTTTTTTGTATTAGAACACTAATAATGGTATTGTATCCTCCCATAATCCCCCAAAATAAATTACACAAGCCCTAAGAATGTCCTCCATCTTTTGAATCATCCTTTCAGATTGTCCATCCATTTGAGGATGATAGGCCATGATTATAGTCAACTGATTCCCAAGTTCATGATATAAGGATTTCAAAAAATGAGAAAACATCTTGGGGTCTTGGACATATACAATCTAGACTAGTACACTATTCCATTTTACCTCTTCTCAGTCATATATCATTAATAAGTATTCCACTCTATTAAAATCATGAATATAGATGAAATGGGAAAAAATTATGAGTTGATACACTATCACCTATGTGTAATAATATTTGTTCACCTTCCTTGGTAGACCTTTTACAAAATACATTGTTATCTTCTCCCATTTCCATATGGGAATTGGTAAAGGATACAAAAAACCCAGTTGCCATAGGTGATAATCCATAACCTACTAATATGTATGCAATCTCAAAAAACATAGCCACTTTTATTTTCATCTCATCAAACCAAATTTTTCCTTTAGTTTCTTATACATATTTTTTATTCCTAGATGAATAGCACATCTTGAATTTTTTTAAGCATGAAAGAGTTTTTTCTAACAAGCCAAGGGTACTACCATTCGATCTCAAACCACAAAACTAATCTTTTTTCAAGATTCCATCCCTCAATGGTCTCCCAAATAGGGAGTTTTAACCTCATATAAAAATATTCAAAATAATATTTCTATGACTATTTGGCTTCTCAACCAAACATAAAAAAAAAGAAAACTATAACACTACCTCAATCTACACAATCCAAATGCATGTCAGCTATCATCGAAATTAGATTCCATTGATCTGAATCCCCTTTCACCAACTGGCTATATGAATTTCTGCTTAAGGCATCCACTATATACTTCCCTTTACCTAGTGTATACATTCTGTAAATGTCATACATTTTAAGATACTTAAACTATATTCTTTTTCTTATATTAGAATTTCTTAGTGAGAAAATGTGTTTCAAGATATTATGGTCCATAAACACTGTAAATTTCTCACCAAATAGGTAATGATTCCAAGTATTCAAATCATGGACTATATAATCCAATTCAAAATTTTTTGTTAGGTAGTTATTTTCCTAAATCCATAACTACCAAGATTCATAAGAAACAACATGATCTCTCTACATGAGAACACAGCCTAACCCATATCCTAAAGAATCACAATCTCCACATATCCTTGTCTAGATTACAAAAATATCAAGATTAGTGTTGATGTAAGATGTACATTAAGATCTTGAGAATTCTTCTACCATTCATCTTTCTATTGTAATGGAACACTTTTCCTTATCAAAACTATCATTGGTGAAACTTATCATGAAAATTCATGAAAAAACATAGGTAATAACCAACTAGGACAAGTAAACTATGTATCTCAAATAAATTATTTAGAATTTTCCAAGAGATCATATCCCCAATCTTTTATAGATCCACAGATACATTTTTCAGAGATAACATGGATAGGGAAATATACCTCTTGTTTGCAACAATCACACATTGAATGTTTGGTATACAGATGATGATCCCTTATAATACCCAACACTACCTCTTGGTGTTTCTCATTCTCAACCTAGGTCCTAGAATACACAGTTATATCATCCACAAACACCACCATAATCGAATCTTGATACCATTGAAATATATGATTCATCAATTCCATAATGATGGTTGGTTCATGTATAAGATCAAAACTCATAAAAATAAACTCATTATGGTTATATATTCTTTTGAAATCAATCTTTAGAGTATTCTCCTTCTGAACTTGAAATTTTTGATATCCTAACCAAAATTCAATTTTAGAGAACGAATGGATTACCCTCAATTGGTCAGATAGATAATTAATGTGTAGAAGAGGATACCGATTATTTATCATCACATTTAAATGTTTAAAATAATCTACACTAATACTAAGAGTTCCTTTATCTTATTCATAAAAAAAGAGTTTGTGCTACCCACAAAGACGTACTTGGTCAAATGAACCCTTACTTTAAAAATATTCCAACTGATCCTTCAATTCCCTCAATTAATTTTGTTCCATATTGTATGAAATAATTATGATATGATTGCTCCCTGGTATAAGAGCAATCATAAATTCCACTTCTCTTTTGTGTGGAAACATTGAGAAATTTTCAGAAAATACATCAAGAACTAATCCACTTTGATTGGAAAATATGTATTCCTAATTTAATATTTGGTTTCCAAGTTCAAAACTACCAACTAGTATGAGATAATTCCAACTTCAAGTTCCAACAATCCTATTCCACTTTCTTAAACAGTTAGAACTCCTCGAAAGAGATGCTCAATGCCATCTATATTTTCAAAACTAACCCTCTGGGTATAAAAAATAATGTGAGAATTGAACATTATCAACCAATCCATACCCAGTATTAATTCATATAAATCCATCTCTATCATAGAGAAACCAAAAATCAATTTATCCCCATCGATAGTTATAGAACATAATTTTCATATAAAGGCTCAGCATTCTCTTTGGCCAATAAGAGTTTTCAGTTTCAAAATAGAAGTCATCATCTCAACATGTAAACGCATATTATCAACCACACAATAAGAAATAAATTAGTGGGATTAAACCATTTAAAAATCATTCATAAAGGAATTATTCAAAATAATCATACCTCTCACCATCAATGGTCCGGATTGATCATACATGGTCAATTTCTCAGCTCCGTAAAATTTCTTACTCACCATACTTTTCTCAATATAAGCCTATTGATATTTCACTGGTTGAGGAGTCATGGTATTCATAGAATCAATATGGCTTCTCATTTTTATAGATGAGAGTTATTATTCTATACTCATCCCATTGAACAATATGTTTCTTAAGAAATATGATATGATTCTCAAGTATCTAACCTTGGAGAACTGAAACAATAACACTATATATGTCCCATATTATTGTAATTGTGACATTATCTAGGTAGTTATGTACAATCTTTATTTAAGTTATCGAGATAACAACATTGAAAATAACTAGGTTTACCCTTTGATTGGGGAGGAAGATTCACTTATTCTACTATATTTCTTTGATTCATACAAACATCATGGAAATAGGTCTCCCTCTTTTTATTATTCACATCATTAGAGTTCTAAATAATTCCCGTAGGTATCAACAAGCTTCCTCCAACATTATTTCCTAATATATCACTTTATAAAACCATTTCTCTATTGACTATATATGTATAATCCAATATAAAAAAGAATGGAAATATTTGAATGAATTTATAGTGTAACACCCCACCCCTACTTCATTGTCTTGAGGAGGAGATGAGGGCCACTTGGCCTTAAGCGATGTTCCCAAGATGCCAAAGGCTGGAAATAAATGTTGAGGGCTTCAACATCAATTTGGGGAACGATTTTTCCTTAAGAAAAAACCAACCAAACCATACACTAACAGCTACTATATGATGCATGTCAAATAAATTGTCAAACCATGCATTCCCAAAAGACAAATAAGTTGTTCAACAACACAACTAAAGATTAATACAACCCGACATGTCCAAAAAACATCAGAGTACACTATGGAAACTAAACCGCAAAACACCACCATCCATGACACCACCACAGCTCCACACTAAGCTCCAATCTCCAAGCTCCACCAAGGGATCACAATGCTCTACTAAAGGAGGGAGATTCCTTACCTTTTCCCACGTCACGATACACAACATCTGCAAAGACACCAACGTGCCAAAGCAGGGGGTGAGTACTATAACTCAATAGGTTTTCCCCAAATGACTTCCCTACACATTCCACTAGGATAAAACTATTAACACAGTTATATAAAACAGTTTATATAAATTAAATCACAAGTGAAACAATTTTCATAAGCCAACATGCCCTTACCTAGCCATCACACCCAAACCAAGAAACCAAGGGAAATCCAACCAAACATGCCACAGTACATCTCATAATTTACACGTTAGCACAAAAACTTCCATATTTCAAATCGAAGCACAACAAAACAACCATAACAAACAAACGGTGTAGCTTCCATTCAACCCGTTCACCCATTCAAAACTAGTGGCTCTTCCTGTCCACTTATCCTTTGATGGGGGCCCTTACATCCACTATCCATCCCCTTTTTATAAGTGTACTTATCGCCACTTCCACACAACATTCCAACCAATCACAACCAAGCAAATAACCCATCATGGTCACAAAAACATGCAGTCAACCAATTCCATTGCATATCAATCCACTTCAATAAATCACCCATTTATTGAAAATCATTTTCCATACCAAACAACATTTCAATAAAATAGCCTATTTATTGAAAATAATTTAAATAAACCATTTTCAAAAATGAACCATAGCATCCCATTTTAAAATCTCCATTTTAAAATCCACTATAAAATCATTTCACTATAAAAACCCCTTTTTCCCAAAAATTCCCAAATGGGTTTTCAACCAACTTTGCACATAAAAACACAATTAATTTCAAGGAAACCAAATTAATTGTAACCAAAAAACCACTAGCTCTAACCAATTGGAGTCAAGAAAGAATCCACCTACCTTTAGGGTTCCTGAGAAATCAACCCACGAACAACCGCGCCTCAAATCCGGCGAACGCACCCCCGAAACCTCTCTAGATCCCTTTCCCTAACATCCAAAAACCTTAATATTAACATCCAAGGAAACCCCAACCCTAGATCTATACACAACAAGTGTAGATCTAGAAAAACATGAAAGAGAGGGATGTGGATCTAGAGAAAAACACAAGAGAAACAAGAGGAGATACTTACCTAGGAGAAACCACCCTCAAACCACCTTGAAACCCCTTTAAAACGCTTCCAAATCAAGTGGGAGAGCACCCTTAACCCCTGAGAATCAAAAATCCTGATTGAGGCTCTAGTGGGAGGAATATTGGAGTGTTTTAGGTTATTCCCGAGGGAGCTCGGAACTTATAACCCTATTTTTAAGTCATCTCATGGTTAGCCCACACGGTTTGGAAATCCGTGCGCTAACCATGCGCATGCTACAGCCTCGAGAGCAAGGGTTTGCATGCTTTCCTCGCACGGTTTGGAAAACCATGCATAGGTTGTGCGAAGCCTACTGTCTCCCCTACATGGTTTCCTGGAGAACCCGCATGGTTTCCACTAACCGTGCTCAAACTGTGAACCCCTTTAAAATCCTCCAAACACATCCAAACCCATTCCAAACTCTCCCAAACTCATTCCAACTCATCTTATTCACTTTAAACACATAAAAATGCATAAAAAAGGCCACATACCTCAAACCGGGGGTACTAAATGCTCCCCACAATTGGACTTTCCGTCCTCGGAAAGTAGTGAACCCGCCCTTTTCCGAAAGAGATTGGGCCACTGCTCGACCATCTCTTTATCCCGCTCCCAAGTCTCCTATTGAATCTGACCATTTTTTCACAAAACACAAACTAAACTGATGATTTTACCATGAAATACTTTCTCTTGCATATCCACAACCCGCACTGGCACGTGCACCAATGAAGCATCTGGTTTCAGCTAAACATGATCCCATCAAATCACATGGTCACAATCTAGCTAATACTTTTTCAACTGCGACACATGAAACACATTGTGCACCGCACTGAACCTAGGTGGCAAAGCCAAATGATAATCCACCTCACAAACCCGCTCAAGAATCTCAAAAGGTCTAATATACCTCGGAGATAAATTTCCCTTCTTCCCAAACCGACGATATCCCAACCTAGGAGAGATCCTCAAGAACACATGATCACTCACCTCAAATGACAATCGCCATCGATGATGATCCGCATATGATTTTTGACGACTCTGATCCACCTCCATTATCTTCTTGATCAACTTGATTTCTCTATAGTATCCTGGACAAGGCTTGATCCAACCATCGAGAACTCACTCGTTTCCACCCAACATAGTGGAGAACGACATGGTCGCCCATACAATGCTTCAAACGGAGCCATCTATATGGATGCCTGATAACTGTTATTGTATGAGAACTCAACCAACAACAAGTGCTCCTCCCATGAACTACCAAAATCCATGACACAAGCCCGCAACATTTCCTCCATAGTTTGTATCATCCTCTCGGATTAACCATCTGTTTGAGGGTGATACACCGTACTCAACGTCAATTGTGTCCCCAGGGCTTGCTGCAAGGATTTCCAGAAACGAGATGTAAACCTTGGGTCTATATCTGATACAATTGAAACTAGAACACTATGACTCTTTACGACCTCCTGAATATAGATTTTGTACAGATCCTCCACCATATGATATTCACGAATCGGGATGAAATGGGCCAACTTCGTTAGCTGATCCACTATCACCCAAATGGTGTCGTGCTTTCTGACTGTTCTTGGGAGACCTATGAAAAAATCCATTACTATTTTCTCCCACTTCCAAACAGGTATTGGTAAAGACTGCAACATTCCTGCTGGCCTCTGATGCTCTGCCTTGACCTACTGACAAGTCAATCTCTCGAAAAAAAACACAACCAGTCTTCTTTTCATACCAGCCCACCAGAAATGCGGTTTCAAAGGTTTATACATTTTCTAAATTCCAGGATGAACAGCCCACCTGGAATGATGATACACCCTGAGAAGATCCTCCTGACAAGAAACTGGTACAACTATCTGATTCCGAAAACACAAAACTGAATATCCATTCAGTTACCAACCCTCAATGGTCTCCCCACCATTGAGTCTCAACCCCATGGTCACACACTTGGAATTAGATATATGTGCCTCTCTAACCAGGACAACCAAGTCATGAATCAACAAAACTGGAAAGAACACTGCTCTATCACCTTGGTCCTCACATTCCAACCGCATATCAGTAATAACCGACATCAACTGCCATTGGTATGATGCATGTTTTACCACCTGAGCATATGATTTCCTACTTAATGCATCTTTCACCGAATTTCCCTTACCAAGTATGTAAATTAAGTCAAAATCAAACATCTGGGGATATTTCATCCATCTCCTTTACCTCAAGTTCAAATCCCTTTGTGAGAAAATGTGCTTCAAGCTCTTATGATCTATATATACCATAAATTTATCACCGAAGAGATAATGACTCCACACTTTCAATGCATGGACCACTACTTCTAACTCCAAATCATGAGTTGGGTAGTTCTTCTCATGAATTCTCAACTGTCGTGATCCATATGCATCCATATGATTCCCTTTCATGAGAACGCACCCCAACCCTAATCCCGATGCATCACAATACACCACGTACCCTTTTCCTGATTCTGGAAAAGCCAAGATTGGTGATGATGTAAGACAACACTTTAGCTCTTTGAAACACTGCTGGAATTGTTCATTCTACTAGAATGGAACATTCTTTCATGTCAAAGTTGTCATCGGCGAAGCCAAACCAGAAAAATCATGAACAAAACACCGATAATACGCAGCTAGACCAAGAAAAATTTGTATCTCAAAAACATTCTTTGGCGATTTCCAGGAGATAACAGCCTCTATCTTTTCCGAATCCACTGAAACACCCCTTTCAGAAATCACATGGCCAAGAAAACAAACTTCTTGTATCCAAAAGTCACACTTTGACAATTTGGGGTACAACCGATGATCCCTCAAGATTCCCAGCACTGTCACAAAGTGCTGCTCATGTTCCACCCTTGTCTTTGAATACACCAGAATATCATCTACAAACACCACCACAAATGAATCTAGATATCTCTGAAATATCAGATTCATCAATTCCATAAACACTAATGGCATATTCGTTAGACCAAAGGGCATAACGACATATTCATAATGGCCATATCTACTTCTAATAGCTATTTTAGAAATATCCTCTTTCCACCACTACAATTGATGGTATCCTGACCTCAGGTCGGTCTTGGAGAACCACTAGGCTCCCCTCAACTAGTTAAACAAATCATCAATTTGTGGAAGTGGATATCTATTATTTATCGTAACTTGGTTAAGTCTACGATAATCAACAGAGAGCCTCAAAGTTCTATCCACCTTTTTCACAAACAACACTTGTGTTGCCCACGGAGACGTGCTAGGCCGGATAAACCCTTTTCTTTCTACCTCTTCCAACTGGACTTTCAATTCCTGTAATTCCGTTGGTGCCATTAGGTAAGACGGAAGTGAGATAGGACTGGTCCCTGGAAAGAGATCAATCGTAAACTCCACTTCTTTTATGGGATTTAACCCCAAGAATTATTTAGGAAAAACATCCATGAGTTGACCCACCACTACCATAGGAATGCTCTACTCAACACCCTCTACTAGTTCCAATAACAAAACCGCCAACTAATACGATAACATACCCACTACTGGTGCCAACAAACCCGTTGCACCCTGCCTTTCTTGCTTCTATCCTCTAAAGAGATGTCTAACTCCATAGTGTGTCGTAAAAGCCACTGTTCGGGAATCACAATCGATGTGGGCCTTAAACACCACCAGCCAATCCATTCCTAGGATTACATCATACCCATCCGTCTCAAGCATTGATAAATTCCACACTATCTCAACCTTGCCCACAATGATGAAACATTATCTACACATGAAGGCTCGACACTCTCTTAGACCCAGAGGAGTTTGAAGTTTCAAAATCGAGGGCATCATTTCTACCCTTAAACCCAGCAAATAAACCACACGTACAACAATAAAAGAGTGTGATGCACCCTTATCAAACAACACTTGCATCAAGGTAGAATTTAAATGAATAGTACCTCACACCGTGGATGGTCCCGATTGATCATTCACAATAACCTGATCATCTCCAAACACATGTTTTCTTGCCAGAATCTGCTCTCTATTGATCTTCTGAGGTTTTGTGGTATTCTGAGAATCACCATGACCTACTTTACTCTACTGAGGAGGGGTATGGTTCAGTCCCCGTCCCGTCGAAGCATACGACGTCTGCGATCCCTGAGGAGTGTCATGTGCACCCAACCTTTGAGCATTCAGACAATAACACTGCAGATTCCCCATCTGCTTACAATTATTACATGCTTGAGGTTGGGTCGTACAATACCGCTTGATGTGGCTCGTATAACCACACTGAAAACATCCCGGCTTGCTCTGGGACTTCGGAGGAAGATTTACCGATCCTTCTGTCGGATTATACGCCATATTCCCACCTTGGGATTAAGTGTCCCTCCTTCGCTTGAACCCAGTGTTAGAGTTCCCACTATTCCCCATGGGTACCACCACGCTTCCCCCACCCGGAGCTCCCAACAGATCCCACTCAGCCACCAAGGCTCTATTCACCATCTCTGTGTAATCATCTATACACAACACCACTATCTTTGAACATATTTCTTACGTTAACCCTGCTTCAAAGATCCTTTCCTTCAACGACGTGCTACCCGCCACCTCAGGTGTAAACCGCACTATGTTCATAAACATAGGTGCATACTCTGTCACAGACATAATCTATTGCTTCAAACTGAAGAAATCAGTCGTACGCTGAATTCTAAACGTATGTGGGTAGAATTTTTTGTTAAACAATTCCTCAAAGCCTTCGCACATCATACCCTGGTCCGTCCCCATTTGTTCTACCAACTCCCACCACTGAAGGGCAAGATCTTCCAACATATACGTGGCCAACTTCACCTTTAACTCTACCAGACTTCCCAAGAACTCGAAGATTTTTTTCATTCTATTAAACCATGCTTCTGTCCTCTCCAGCTCTGTATCACCACTGAAGATGGGTGGATTCTGCTTTTGAAACTAAACTGCATGATCCACATGCCTTGGTTCATCCACTTTGTTTCCACTTTCCACAGCTTGGAAATCTTGAACTATGCTTTGCACTAGCTGCTGGTTCACCTGAGGCTCAGGTGCTACCACATTCTCAGTGGCCTTCTCCAATTGGTCTCTACGACGCCTACCAAGTTCCATTTCTATAAACAGAAAACAAAAAAAACATGAGTCTCACTTTCGTAGACATCACAAAATCCCATTTCAAATCACATTACACAATACTTTCACAACAAGGCTTCCCAAAAGTTCACATTTCCCATGTTTCACCATTTTGAAAATCATACCATTTTCAAAATATCAAATTTATTCACATTACAGTTTCACACAAAACCCATTTCTCAATTCAACCCTATAGATCATTATACCCCAATGAAATATTCATCCTAGTGGGAAGTCATTTCTACCATGCATTCCATGCTCATCTCATTGGTTACACCCGTGATAATGATATATCCAATGCCTATAAGTGTCTCCAAAACACTTATGTACTCAAATCCCTGGTAACTTGAATTTCAACATAAAAGGGTTACCTATGTCCTTTTATGCTATACATTACATGTTCCGACAATCCTATGCCTTGCTACTATCCCAACTCAAGGAATGTAATAGAACGGATTTCAACACCAAATTTGAGAATAAAATCCAAAGGACCAAACAAACTGATAACACTTGCAACACCCCGCTTCTACCTCATTGCCATGAGGAGGCGACGAGGGATACTTGTTCATAACCGATGTTCCCAAGATTCCAAAGGCTGGAAATAAATGTCGAGGGCTTCAAGATCAAGTTGGGGAATGATTTCCCCTTAATAAAAAACCAACCAAACAATCCCCTAATAGCCACTATATGATGCATGTCAAATAAATTGACAAACCATGCATTTCCCAAAAGAAAACTAAGTTGTTCCACAATACAACTCAAGGTCAATACAACCCGACATGTCCACAAAACATCAGAGTACACTGCGGAAACTAAACAACCAAACACCACCAGCCATGACACCACCACAGCTCCACACCAAGCTCCAAGCTCCAAGCTCCACCAAGGGATCACAATGCACCACTAAAGGAGGGAGATTCCTTACCTTTGCCCATGTCACGATACACAACATCTGCAAAGACCCCAACGTTCCAAAGAAGGGGGAGAGTACTAAAACTCAGTATGTTTTCCCCAAATCACTTCCCT
Organism: Viscum album; assembly: GCA_963277665.1. Classification (NCBI taxonomy): domain Eukaryota; kingdom Viridiplantae; phylum Streptophyta; class Magnoliopsida; order Santalales; family Viscaceae; genus Viscum; species Viscum album. Next base: position 1,691,315,808 of record OY728119.1, read on the forward strand.
ACACACGCCACTAGGATAAAACTATTAGCACATTTATATAAAACAGTTTATATAAATTAAATCACAAGTGAAACCATGTTCATAATCCAACATGCCCTTACCAAGCCAACACACCCAAACCAAGAAAACAAGGGAAAGCCAACCAAACATTCCACAAGCCATCTCATCATTTACATTTTAGCACAAAAACTTCCATCTTGCAAAGCAATGCACAAAAAACAACCATAACAAACAAAGGGTGGAGCTTCCGTCCATCCTGTTCACCCATTCACAACTAGGGGCTCTTCCTGTCCACTTATCTTTTGATGGTTGCTATTCCATCCACTATCCATCCCCTTTTTATAGTGGTACTTCTTGCAACTTTCACACAACATTCCAACCAATCACATCCAAGAAAATAACTCATCATGGTCACAACAACATGCAATCAACCAATTCCATTACATATCAATCCACTTCAATAAATCACCCATTTATTGAAAATAATTTTCCATACCAAACAACATTTCAATAAAGAAACATATTTATTGAAAACCATTTCCATCAATAATTTTCACAAATCAACCATAGCATCCCATTTTAAAATCCACATCAAAAGCATTTCACCATAAAAACTCCTTTTTCCCAAAAATCCCCAAATGGATTTTCAACCAAATTTGCACATCAAAAAACAATTAATTTCAAGCCAACCAAATTAATTGTAACCAAAAACCACTATCTCTAACCAAGTGTAGTCGAGATAGAAGCCACCTACGTTTAGGGTTCCCGAGAAATCGACTCATGAACAATCGCGCCTCAAATCTGGTGAACGCACCACTGAAACCTCTCTAGATCCCTTTACCTAACATCCACAAGCCTTAATATTAATATCCAAGGAAACCCCAACCCTAGATCTACACACAACAAGTGTAAGTTTAGAAAACCACAAAAGATAGGGATGTTGATCTAGAGGAAAACACAAGATAAACAAGATGAGAAACTTACCCAGGAGAAACCACCTTCAACCCGCATTTCAACCCCTTCGAAACACTTCTAAATCGAGCGGGAGAGCACCCTTAACCCCTAAGAATCCAAAATCCCAAGTGAGGCTTTAGTGGGTGGTAAATTGGAGTGTTTTAGGTTATGTTTGAGGGAGCCCGGAACTTATAACCCTATTTTATGTAGCTTCGTGGTTAGCCCGCACGGTTTGGCAAACCATGCGCTAAACGTGCGCATGCTACTTCCTTGAGAGCAAGGGTCTGCACGGTTTCCTCGTACGGTTTGGAAAATCATGCACATGTCGTGCGAAGCCTACTGTCTCCCCTTTACGTTTTCCTGGAGAACCTGCACGGTTCCCACTAACCGTTCTCAAACCGTGCAGCCCTTTAAAAGCCTCCAAACACATCGAAAACCATTCCAAACTCTCCCAAACTCTTCCCAACTCATCCTATGAACTTTAAACACATAAAAATTCATAAAAAATGCCACATACCTTAAACTGGGGGTACTACATATAGCCTCAACCCCGATTCAAAAATACATACCTTCAAGGATGCACTTACTGAAACTTCAGGGGTAAGGAGTACTAAATTCATAAATTTAGTTGTATACTCTATCATTATGATGTTTACTTTCATCAAAATAAAAAATTTTGTTATTATTACAACATGAAAAGTATGATGATATAATTCCATACTAAACAATTCTTCAAAATCCTCTCATTTCTTGTATTGGTCTAATTTAATAGAAACTACTATATCCAACCATGAGCATGAAAGAGCTTCCCACATGTACATTTCCAACATCACCATTATATTTGGTAGTGTCCTAAGAAAATATAATATTGTATTAATATTAATTAGCTTCACTTATACTTTTTACATCTCTGAATCCCTATGAAATATGGGTGGATTTTACATTTCAAACAGAATTAAATGATCAAATTATCTTGGTTCATCCTTTTTATTCCATCTATCTATAGTTTTAAAATCCTAGAAAATACTCTAGACCAATTTTTGGTTCACTTTTGTCTTCAGTACAACCACATTCATAGCAGCCTCTTCTAGAAGATTTCATCAATTCCTACCTAGTTCTATTCTCTATATACAAAATAAACTCCATTTAATCACATGCTTAAGAAACTAAAGTCTTAACGATTTCAAATTTATCAATTTAATAAGTTTCACAAATAAATTTATCCACAATAAACAAGTACAATCATTTTCAAACTTCTACAATAAATCCTTTCTCAAAATATCACAATATTCATTTTCAAAACAATTTTGGAAATAATATAATCCTAATATTAAAAAGTAAATCATTTTTAACTATTTTTGAAAATTAAAAAAAATCAACACATCATAAATTATTCACTACTATAAATTTGGGCTATACCCATGTGTCTATACAAACAGTTTTGCAAAAACTATTGGTATAGACTACCCTATCATAATGGTTTGGCTTCACTATTGGGATAGGATGTTTATATGAATCGTATCCCAATAGTTTTAAAAAACCATTTTGGACATCTGATATCTATGCCAATAGTTTTTAAAAAAACTATTGACATATCTCTTCCCCAAATACACAGTGCGGGTACCCCTCCCATCCTCCCATCAAGTTCTAATCCTGAACCCTAGTAGCAGTATTGGTGTTCCACTTTTTTCTCAACCCACAACGTGATAATATATCCTATGTTCTTGATTTTATTTCATTATTATTAAATATTAAATTAGTGGGTTCTAAATCATTCACGTATTCTATCAACCAACCATTTCATTTTTATGTCTGGCCTAAAATAACATGGGAAATTTTTTTGTGGGAATTTAATTTCTTTAGATCCAGATTAATCTGGTTTTATTTAGGCTTTATTATATTTATTTCATGTATGTTGGGGTTAGTTCAAACCGGTTTGATTCGGTTTAGGTTCATTCCATTCAAATTTTAATTGGATAGTTATAATTTCAGATTTATTTTTTCGGTTCCAGTTAGTTAATTCAAATAGCTATATTTCTATTTTAAATTCATACAGATACAAAATTATTATGTATGGAACATCCCCTTCCAGCATGAAATCATCAAAAAAACTAAAAAATCAATATTATTCTTATAAAACTTATATAATATCTCAATACTCTTCTATTTAATTTTCTACAAATATCACAAATCCATTTTGATCTTTAATTCCATTAATAACTAGACAATCATATTCATATTTAATTTCTACATTTAGTTTATCAATAATTTCTCAATTTAAAGATTTATATATTTCTGAACTGTTCATCATACATTGATCCTCATTTTCTCCATGTGAAGATACTCTCAATAATTCATCTAGACTAAATCAAATATCATTTGTTGATATTTAAAACACTTGAGAATGTATTAGTAATTGAAAAACTTATTATATACATTGTTCACAAATGTTAATTTTTATATATTCTAATTTGAAAATCCTATTTTAATAAAATAAGGACATCATAAAACACATCTTTCATCAACTTCGTCGAATCATAGCATTAATAATGGATATAAAAAGAATAATAATATTTTGATCTTATAATCATGACATAAGAATCATTTGACATGAATTTCATATTTGGAATATAAATTCTAGATACTTGGTCATTCACCTTTAGAATTATAAAAAATCATAAATGGATGACTCGTATGGTATTTTAGATTAATCTTATGAAACATTAAATAATATATACACATGTTACTGAAATGTAACATTAATGGATCATATATAGCTTTAAGTTACTCAAACATAGATGAATCATTAATTCTATTTATCTCTTTTTAAGGTACCTAATGACTTCTACATTTATTTAGATGACTTATACACACCTCCAATATTCTCCACATTTTATTCATCATAATTATCATATAAAATAGATATAAACTAAACCAACCTGATCAATAAAACTCTAATGTAAATTATTTAAAATGAACTAATACAAAATGACACAACTTGAATAGAACCAAGCCATACCAAATTGAATCGAACCATATCAAACAGCACCAAACCAAAACAAAATGAATTTATTTTAACCAACCCAAATAGAATTGATTTGAACCAAAAAAATGAACTAATTTAAACCAAACTAACCTAATTTGAATAAAACTATCCCAAATTGAAACAATTTAAGTTGAACCAAATGTGCTTGAACTAAAGACCCACAACCCAAACTGAATCAAACTATACCAAATCAATAATAACTAACCTAACCTATCCTGACAAAAACTGAATTTAAATTATCTTAATTAAGTAGATTTATCCTAAACAAAACTAAACCAACTCAAATAAATCTGAAAAATACCAAATTGAAGGATAGATTTACTAAAGAACATATTTGAAGGTCCTTTATACCACATAAATTTAATCACTCAATTACATCTCATTTAAATAACACACCTATATATTTATATCCCATAAGACACATTATCATAATTAAACCCTTCACCCTTGATGTATTTGACACATTATTCGATTCAACACCATGTATATTATCATAAAATATATAATTCATTGATTTTAAAAAGAATCAATTGCACAATATGGATAGACCACACATATAACAGTAAATATAAAAACATGTATAATACTAAGGGGTAGGTTTTAAGGACTACTTATTTTAAAATTAAAGTGATTACCTCTTCAAGAACCACCAATTCATCACTTTTGAGGTTTCTCTAAGTGAACTGGTAATTTACCTCACACATGGGGCCCTATATCATGTCAAAAACTACTAAAATCTATTTAGAACATTTATAATATCTAATAAATTAATTTTAAATTTTTTTAAATAATAATTAATTCACTGATTTAATTTACTAAATAGAATTGGGTTACCTAGAAATATTAATATTTTATATATCAATTTTTTTATTAAGAATAAAATTAGTTGTAAAGTTCAAAGAATTATAGAAAAACTAAAAACAACAATTATAAAGAAAATTTTGTGTAGTATTAGGAATATTTATTACTCATTGATATAGTTGAATTCAATGTCATGGTGTTATATTTAAATTATTTTGTTATATATATAGTATTTTTTAATCTTTTCTATTATTATTATCATATATATTAGTGTGTCAGTTATGGTTTCATATAAAGTAAAGAACTCTTGTTACCATAAATATATTTTTGATTTACCTTAAATATTATTTCATTGATTTTAGTACATGGAATATAAATTTTTTTTACTGAATTGGTAGAAGTCAGATGTATGAAATAGATCGGATCTCGATAAATATTTAAAATGGGTTGGAGATCTTTTTATTTTATTCATTTAACAAAGCATATGATAGTGGTCACATACACTTCCCATGTTATAATTTTATTGCAAGACCTTCGTTGATTATTAAAGAAACTAAATAATATATAACCAAATATGGTTTTCAAAAAAACAACTATGAGTTATATCATAATAGGGATTAAATACATTCAAAAAATGTTCATGATCCAAATGAGAGGACTGAATTGAAAATTTTATTAGATGGTCGATTTATTATTCATCATGAGAAATAAGAGATATCAACATAATAATACATTGATAAAATCACACATGATTCATGTAATGAAAATGATAATGTTAATAGGGTGAAAAAATCGAATAATGCTGCCATGACTCCAGTATATCGAAAATGTGGTGAAATTAAAATTATGTATTTTTAGTCTGAAGGTTTCATGGGAAAACCATGTACGGGGTTTCCAGTACTTCCATCGATTACATTCATAAATTTTATAAATAATTACATCAAGATGATGACAATATTAAATCAAACCATTTATGGAATTTAAGTTAGTTTAAGAACTTGAATTAAAAAAACAAAATTAATTATTGACAGAAAGATTGCAACTTATTCTGAGAGGAAACTACTAAATGAAATGATTTTATAAACTATGAAACATCTCGATAGATGAAAAATGTTTATGGAACACCATCTCATGTGTCATAAAAATCATGTGGCACTTCCCATTTAACCTAAAACTCCATTATCTTTTCATTTCTACTGAAATATCAATAAAAATGTGATGGTATGATATCGAGAGAAATAATTATAATTATGATTTGGCTCATCCTCCAGATAGATTATCATGGAAAACATTTGATGCTCTACATCCTAATTTTTTCACTTACATACAGAATTATAGGTTGGGAATTTCATTTGAAAATTTTACCCATTTGGTAAAATGATTACTTTTCATAGCACATGTCTTATTTTCATACACATTTATAACCTTCCTCCATGGATGTTTATGAAAAATATTTCACTTTTATATGTATTCTCATATTTGGACCTTCAAATCATAGGATTGATATAGATGTATACATTCAACCTTTAATAAATGAGTTGAAAAATATTTTTAATGTGGGTGTTCATACATATGATGCTTGTTTGAAAGACATGCTTCATATTTTTTTTTTTATTATATGGATAATAAATGATTTTCCTACTTATCTAATGATTTCTAGATAAATCATGAGGGGAAAATAATCACATTTTATTTTTATGAACAATACATGATCCATAAGGCTTAAATATATCCATAGTTTCAATTTTATTAGAAATATATTATTATTTCTAATGGATCATCTATATAGGAATAATAGTCGATGGTTTAAAATACCAAGGAGAAAAAAATCCACCTCATCATATGTCGAGAACAAATGTGATTAATAAATTGTAATATTTTAGTTTTTTATTCAGGAAGGGTTAGATGAAATATAGAAAGAGGGAGAATGTTTCCCCTAAAACCAAATTATTATTGAAATAAGAAAAATATCTTCTTTTAGTTTTCTTATTGGTCAAAATATTTGTTACATCATTACTTAGGCGTAATTCACATTGAAAGAAATATTTTTGAAATATTGCATTAAATTATTTAAATGTCAAGGGAAAGAAAAAAAATATGATTTAAAATCTTGTTGTGACATGGTGGATAGGGGTAATTGACCATAATTTCATCATGTGTGAATTAGTGAAAATAAATGGAATGTTATGTGTGATTCTTATGTGAGGAATCCTACAAAGAAAAATTAATTTCTATAAGTACTAGAGACTATTATAGTCACTAATGTCCATTCAATCAATATATCAAAATGTTTCAATATAATAGAGTTGAAGTTCAAATCTTTTAAGCCTTGTGATTATCATATCCTTTTTCATGACTTGGTTCCATTAACAACATGTTATCAATATTCCAATAATGTATGGCTTCCAGATATTCAGCTATACCATTTTTATAGAGATATTTGTGCTAATAATATTTCAAAATCATTCTTGAAAAAAATGTTTCCATAGTAACCACTAATTTTTTGTGTGGTAGATAAAATATTTCCTCCATCATTTATTACATGAAAACTACATACAACTATCCATATCCAACCAAAGTACTTCTTGGATGACTTATTTCGTTTTTATGTATGTATCCAACTGAAATAAATATGTACATATTGAGGTATTATGTCTGGAACATGAATCATCCTCAAGGTTCTATCATTAATGTTTACTTGACTCAAGAATTTAGGGATTTCTATTCATTATATTTTTATGATGTGAATAAGATATTTAATAGACTAGTAAAAAATGAATAATAATAGTTTGAGAAAATTGAACCTAGTTTTCCATCACTTCCCCAAACTGTGGGAATTATCGAGTCATATACATTGACCATATTAATCTTTGAAGAGAGAGAGATGGAATATCACATAGTTCAGTTTAACAATGATTTTTTAAATGACTACATCAAGTAAGTAAATTAAACATGTATATATTATCTCTTCTCATGTAATGTTAAATATCTATTAAAATATTACTATTTCCAGTAGGGAACATAATTTAATGTTGAATAGAATGCATCGTTCTTTATCTTTGAAAAAGAGACTTTTCATAAAAAGATTTTTCTACTTGTTTGAAATTGAAGGTAGAAGGAATACTGTAATAATTTAATAAAATTAATATTTAACTAATTTTAATATTCATTTATATTTGAGGTATTGAGTTTTAATTTTGACTATATCACTGGGGAAATAAAATCTTTGAATTTTTTTCCCAATTTCATTGATTGTCAATGAAAATCAGTTGTGATCAATGGGTATAGATTTATTATCATTGAACAGGTAATTAACATGACAACATAATATGTTTGGGTTATGGTAACTACAACAACATACTATTATGCCAGTGCATCAGATATTAGACCTTTATTTTAAATTTTATCTTATTATGGATTCATTGAGGAAATACTAATATTGGATTATTATTCTCATGATCGAGTCGCTACGATGAAATAAAAGTGGATTGATTCGATGAAAATGCATGGAACATTTATTGATGATTTTGGATTTCACATTATTTATATGACTATCACTCTTACTAATGATGAGCCATATATATTGGAATAAATGGAGAAACATGTTTTTTATGAAAAATACCATTTCATACCTGAATTTGGTGTCATTATTGAAGTAATCCCAAAACGAATTTTTTATGATGGGGATGTTGGAACTGATATCATCAATGTTCCCATTTTCCTTGATCAATTTATAACTTATGATGACTACAATAGTTCAATTATCAAAGTTGATTGTGAAGCTGAAGTTGTTGTGGGAAATATATAGAATCATCTATCTATGTTCTTGGTTCTTTTGGTTTATCTCAACTTGGGTTGTTAAGTTTGGTACTCTTAAAATTTTTTTACTATTGATAACAAATATTTTATACCCAACTTGTCATTCATGTAAATTTTCAATATATACAGGTTTTAGTTTTCTTTCAGTTATATTTTTTAATATTTAATTAAACTATATTAGAACTTACCAAACCAAAAATATGAAATGGTTAAATTTCAACAATAAAAAAGATAAATTGAATTGAAACATATTAAGCTAATTAAAATCAAAATCAAAATTAATGAAAATAATGACCTAATCAAAAATTATAAAAATAACCGAACCCAAAATATAAACTAAATGACCTATGATAAATAAAAAATAAAAAATGACCTAATCAATTGAAAAAAATAACCAAACATCCTAAAAAAATTGAATTTGATCAAATTAAAAATAGAATAAAACTATATCATATCCATGTTGAACATGATAATATGAACGTATTGATTTTTCTATGACATGTCTTTTCTATTTTAATATTCTTCCTACTAAATATAAAATTATTTTTTTATATCATTATATGTCCTTTATTTGGTTTGAAAGTTTTTATTTCCTAATTAAGTCATGTATCATTTTCTTTCTTGTTTTTCTTACACATTAGATATGGATTTACAATTAATTCTAAAGAAGATATCTGAAGGAAAAGGATGAAAAACAATAATCATTGAATTCCAGATATTGGAATCCCTACTTTGGTTCATGTTGAGTATTTTATTTCAAATATTTATATCAATAACATATAATATCATATGATTTAATTTTTTTAACTTTTAATCAGGATCCACCACCTATGTTATAGTTATTCTCCATGTAACCTAGTGGTACCACTTCTTAGACATACAACATGTGTGAGGGTGGTACTAGAGATACGAGCACCACTCATTGTACCCGAACACACCATGTCCCTTCCTCTGACATACCATCCATCACATCTTCTAATCTCACTTTGTTGTTAGAGGCACCCAGTATATTTAGGCCCCCTTTGTTTTCACCACCATTTTCGTATGATCCATGTGTATATTTTCTTGGAACTATTCATCCATCTGGGCCTTTGGGCCACCGGTTTGGTCCTCAGGTCCTACAAGGATTTCTGGCCACCAAAGGCATTTTGTCCAGTTGATTTTCATGGACTCCGGGCCACATTAAGGCCTTTGGGGAACTCGAAGGACATTAGGCCACATGAAATATAGATGTACCAGTCAGACTACAAGGGACAAGGCTTTAGAGGAGGATTCAATGCAGGCGCATTCACAGGAGCAGAGCTAACTGAAATTGGAAGAATGATATGGTATAGTTATTCCATTGGTACTGGGCATGTGCAACTTTACATAGGATAGCTAGCTGACCTGCCCTGCGAAGGTGTAGTGCTGATATCATGACATATGCTGGGGAGGAGCAGTTCCAAGTTCTTTTGTCTGGGTGATTCCCTCTAAGACCTATGGGTCATGTAATTGTATCTAGGCCTTCGGGCCATGTAAGGGTTCCACATCACCCCTTGAAAGGTGGATTATCAAAATAATAATAAAATTAAGGCCTTAGGGCCATACCGACCATGTTTATATTTTCCTTATCCAATGATAGCTAATACTCCCTACCCATATTATTCATTTATAAAAGACTTATATTCCATCTTCTTTTCCTTTTACTTCCTTCTCACTAAGATTCTACATTCATGCTCCTCCAACTTCACTGATCAGGATCCGTCATGTATATTTATAAAACCCTGTTAAATTTTTTTACCATAATTTATTTTTATTATAATATGTATTGATATAATATTTTTTTCTTTAATAGTTAGATCTTTAGAGATGTGTCATGGGAGTACACACATGAGTGTGGTGTGAAACCACCACAAAAAATTGATGTTGGGGTAAAATGGGGAAAATTAAAAGATTGGAAAAATAAGGAGAGAATATTTGTGTTTTTTGGAAACATTTTCCAAACACTCTCACATCATTCCTGTCAAACGACTCTTTGAGAAACACATTCCAAATGAAGTAAAGGATAATGATTGGGCACAAATATGTGTAATAAATTCATTAAAATTAATGTTATATTATTATTTTATTTATATGAATTAATATTTTGGTTCTAGATTCATTATAATTTTCCCGATGGTGGGGCTGTGAGGAAATCACCACTCATGGAATTAAGTAAGTTGTATAGAAAATATAATCATGATTTGATCAGTGGATGTTGTTCTTGAGTTTTTATGGTTTTAGAGGACACACCTATCATGAATGAATATCTGGTAGAATATTATCGAATAATGATTTCTCATTGGATGAGTACCAAGTTGAGTGTATTACTCAAATTTGATGTTTTTGAATGAAAATTACCATAATTTTCATTAATACATTGTTTTTTATTATTCAAAATTGATTTTAGTAAGTTTTAGAAAGAAATAAAAAACAAGGATTATATGAAATACCTCCACACTTTGGGGTGGACTATAATGTTAGACTATGAGAGGAAGTAGATACGACACTCGTTTATAATTTTTCATTAGGACTTTCACTTTCTTTGGTTTTCTTTATATTTAATTCCATTTCTAATTGCACTACATAAATGATCTTTTATTCTTTAGTTTATTATTTAAAGTATTTAGTGTCTACTGAAATTTCAGGATTAGTATTGTTATGTTTCTGATCATGTCATTATCCTATACAACCACTGATCATTTTATTAAATTTCCATTATTTTAATAGGGAATATGACCATTATGTTTGAGTGAATAATCATATGTCTTTTTTTAGATCATGTAGATTTCTATAAATACAAAATTAATGGAATGCATCATAAAACATTTTAGGAAATAAAATATTAATGAGATTAATAAAATTTTGCATGATTACCTCAATCTATTGCATATTCTTAACATGAAATTAGAGGCCCAAACTCATGTGTTGTGATGGAATTATAAAGGAGAGAACTTTTAATCCATAGGAAAAAGAAACCTGTTGGAAGTACGAATATTTTTTCTACATTTTTTTAAACCTATATGAGCTATAGGGAATGAGGGTTAATGGATCTATTATAGGATGCCTAGATGTTGGATATATAAATTATTTCAATACCTAAAGAAGTTTCAGAATCTCTATGTAATTTCAATCGCATGTATTAATTTCATAAAAACCAACAATTATATTTTTAATTTCAAATAATATCAACATTAAATTGAAGGATTGTTACACATGGTTAAAATTTTGATATGTTCTATCATGTAGCCAAAAAATGGTGTAAATGGATTATTTTCTAAGATAATTGTTTTATTATAATTCTTAGATATTAAAATTTGATAGAAGGAATTAAAATCAGAAATTAGTGGTATATTTCAATAAATAAGTATTTCCTTTTCAAGGATATCACTCTAAATATATAAATTTATATATTATATACTGTAATAAATTATATATTTATTGAGTATTATAAATAAATAAAATATGTATTATTTTCTATATAAAATGCCTCATGTATATTTATATTATATTTTGGGTAAATTTACATTTTATAATGTTTGTGGGAGTGTATTTGAACATACATATGATTAAAATATGACAAATAGATTACTGTTATCATTTAATTAAATGTAAAAGAAAATTTTTATTCTTGTGATTCTTATGTTATATTTGTAATGATGGACCTTAATATAAATAGTTTCTTTTACTAAATGATCTGAAATTGTTTAGATTTTTTTGGAAATCTTATAAGGGGTTTATATTTTAAATTAGAGAAAAGTTATAAGTAATGAAAACAGTAAATGTTACTAAAATTTTGAAATTATAAGATGTGATGAAAATGAGTTTCAATAAATTATTCAAGTGTTCAATATAAGGATTATGAATCCAAAATCTCATCATTTTTTAAAAAACCTTTTGTTATAGATATTTTCTTATTAAATGGATAAATGTCAAAAATGTGAACCTTTTGATGGACGTTCAAATTTTTTTGAACCCTAATATGTAGTTATAGATGAAAAAATTGTAGCATAAAAATATTAATTAACATATTATAATATTGAGTAAACTATCTACCGTTGATATTATTATGTTTCCTCATGTTAACATGACTATAAAGGTGATATGCGGTACACTAATGATACAAATTATCAGTAGTGTGAATAAATAATAATATCATGAGATTTAAATTACCTATTTTAATCCTCTAGAAATATGTTTTATTTTAATAGTTTTAATCCCATATTTGGAAACTTCGATGACATTGTGTACTTTTACCGATGATGTGGAAGCCCAAATCAACCATTTTAGAAAAGGATAATGTAAAAACCTCGACAACTTCATCTCAAAAATAGGTGAAAAGAGTTATCTCCATTTTCATAAATGAAATCATGAATGGTTAATGGGATGGTAATTTTTACCAGGGGATTGATGATGTAGAAAATTAGAAGAAATATAAGCATTGTGAAAACACATAGAATAGACATATGGGTCTCTATAGATCATCCATAATGGCAGCCATTCAACTTAATTATGCATCTCATTTCATCTCTCATATGAAAATATGGATTTTAATTATTTGTGTCTTCTAGGAATAATTTTCCATAATTATTCAAGGGGATGGTAGTAAGGAATTGTATTCAAATGTTAGTGAACAGAGGGTTGTCTTGTTGACTATCAAAAGTTAATTATGATTTCCTTTTATGATTTTTATTATGTTCTAGTGTTTTTTATGTTTAAATATAATTAATATATTATAAAATATAATTGTTAATATTTTTTGAATAATATATTCATATTAATCACAAATTTTATAAATTCAATTATTCAATATTCTTTTATGTATATAAATTAGAAAATGATTTTCATGGACAATTCAATAATAATTTATTTGTTGATTAATGAAGGTAAAATTATTAAATAATATTTAATTAATAAATCAAAAATAAAATAATAAATCATAAAATACAATGTACATAGTTTGATAAGATTGACTACATGGGGGACTATGATTGACTTCATAGTAGACAAGTTTTACTAAAAAGTGAATAGTAAATTGACTTAGGGTAGATAAAATACATTAAATAGTGGACCATGTCAATTTTGGTTCGATGGTTTCCCATTATGTTTCTCATTTATTAACTATTTATAGATACACTTATTCAAATTTCATTATTTTTGTATTCATAAAACCATTTTATCGATCCATGGTTTACCAACTTCACATACATGATATTTTCACTTTAAGGAGTTGTAAGATAAATCCTTTGAAATGGTATGAATTTGTATTTGAGGCACATAGATTTTTTTCAATAGTAGTTTTTGAGAAATTATATATATTTACAGTTTTATAATATTGTAATGATATGTTTTTTAGTTGCATTAGAAAAAAAAGTTTTAAAGTGTCACTATAATTCATCTACCATATTTTTTTCTTTTTAGATTTATTTAGAATTAATATCTATTTGATTTTAGTATTAAAATTAATTATGTATAACCTATTTTCAATTATGGTTTTCTATATTCAATTTCATTTCATAGAAAGGTTTTTAATATTAAAAGTGGTGTGCCTCGAGAAACTTTTTTATGCTCAATTAGAAAGAAAAAAGTTGGAAGTGTGGTAAATAAACCAACAAAGTAGAATATTGTAAGTTTAAAATTATTGATTTAAAATTTTAATATCTATTTTTTAACTTAATAGTCCATTTTTATTTTTAATGGTGTTATTTGGAGTCCTGTGTTGAGAAGAAAGATGATAACTTTGGGAAAATGACCACTTACATCCAATTTTGGGAGATGAGAACCATGGAAGAGTACATTATCAACCAAGTAAGATTATTTTCCTAATGAGATATTAGCCCACTTCATGTCCTATTTCATGTAGCACTGATTTAGAAAAATTAATGCACGGGAAACAAAAAAATAGACTGAGGAAAAATAGGCCAAAAAATGGTCATATAAGAGCATGAAAGGAATCAAAGGGCCAATGATGAATTTATGAAATTAATAGTAGTGTATTGTCCATCACTTCCAATAGATACCACTATAGATAATGAGGAATATTTATCTATTATTCATATATTATATAGGGAATGGGTAAGTGGTCCTAATAGTGGTTGGGATGATGATATTCCTAGAGATGGTGATGGTGAGGATGGTGGTGAGGATGAGGGTGAGGATAAGGGCAAGGATGAGGGATATGATGAGGGTGAGGATGAGATCAAGGAAGAGGAAGAATATGATAGTGATAGAAATGATGGTGATGAGGTTTATATTTATCCTTTACATTTTTTACTAATATTTTTTACATTTGTTGTTTGATGATTTTCTCCAAATAAATATATGTGATTTTTTTTGTATTTTATCACTAGTTGAATGAATTAATTAGTTTATTATGTTATAAGTATTTGTATATTGGTTGGTGATTTTTTTTTTTTTTGAGATAATTGACTAAGATGGTTGATGGTGTGTCTTGGGGTGGCTATTTGAGTAGGTTCTGTTTTTTTTTTGTAGGTTCTTTTCATTTTTTTTCCAGTTATGTGGGTACGGTGGGGGTGTTACTAGTCTATGAACTGGGGGGTCTATACAAACAGTTTCAATACCATTTGTATAGAACTATAACAATGGTTTAAATGGAACTATTGGTATATATATATTCCAATTTTCAAAAACCCTTGGTATAAACATATACTAATGGTTCAAACCATTGGTATAGGTCTATACAAAGGGTTTTGCACCATAGGCATAGTTATATACAAATAGGTCCACCTAATCTATTGGTTAAACCAAAATTATACCAAACATATACCAATGGTTCACTTAAAAATGTTTTTATAGGAATTTTATAATAGGCATATACCCAATAGTTTGGAGAACCATTGGTATAGGCTCAATTCCAGGAGTGATTGACTCAAAATAAATTATAAAATCATATTGAGAATTCAATATTATCAATACATGGTATGAAACTCCCATTTACTAAAATTATAATGATGAGGTGGCATCTCCTAGAAGTGTCTAAAAACAATCATTTACCCAAACTCCTTAGAAAATTTAAGCTAAACATAAATAGGTATTTATGCCTTTTATTCTCAATATTTCATGTTTCAAAAATCCTACTCCTTTTTACCATCCTAATGAAAAAAACATAACAAGAATGAAGCTCAATTATTAAACAAATTGATAACATTTTTGACATCTAAACCCTCACCCATTGTCCTGGGAATAGGTAGTGGATATTACTGTCTATCGATGTATTTTCCAAGACATGAAAGGCTGGAAATAAATTCCATATTCTTCAGATAAAATTAGGGAATACCTTTCCCTTTATAGATAATCATACAAACCACAAGACAAAAAAATATACTATTTTATTTATGAGTACAAAATAAAACTCAAACCAAAATCAAAACATCAAGTATATAAGATTACAAAGAGGTAACAAAGTGATATAACCAAAAGAGTCAAAACAAAACAAAACCCAATGAAACCAAATGAATTGTCCAGAAACTCCCAATATACTCCAAGATCCAAATCCATATTCCAAGCCCATGTTATTAAGAATAATTATGAAATAATTTGTATACATTTCCTTTAACTATGGATCAATATATAAAATCTAAAAATGAACCATAGTTACCAAGCAGAGGATGAGTATAAAACTCAATAGGTTTTCCCTAATGAATTCTCAACTATTGGAACTAGTATGAAACTTGTTATCATATTTGATAAAATAGTTTAATTAATGAAAATATATTATAAAAAACCATAAAATATTTTTTCCAAGGTTATCATCAAAAATATATCACAATCATTTTTCAAAGAATACCTCAATAAAGCCTTTAAATCATTTTATCAATTTGATTGGAAATTTAATGTTCTATGTCTAAACACATCCACAACACACACACAAGTGTGTTGTTACCATTGATAGTGTAACTTCACATCCATACTATGTCCCTTTGATTTTGGTACTTCATGATCATTATCCATCTCATTCAACTTATTCCCAAGCGTTATGACTAAGGAATGTTTACTGATTTCCAAAAAATCATTTCTTCCCTTTCAAATATTATAAAAAAATAAATTAATTTCATAAAACTAACCATAATTCCGAAATATCCATTTTAAAATTATAAATAATGGGTTTTTCAAAAAAATCATACAATTTCCATGATTTCCAAAACCATAATTCAAATGATAATTTCCATGAAATCACCCCAAGTTTCCCACAGAAATTTCAAGCAATTTAATCAATTTAAAATTAAGCCTTCATGTTATAATAAAGGGGAATTTAGAGAGAATACACCTACCTCTCAAACTTTGATGAAGAATAAGAATATAATAATAAGTTTAACATCCCATCTTAGATCTTCTAGATTTGAAATTATATCTCATTCCCTTCAACCAATTCAAAAATATCTCATAATTATTTCCATGATAACACATAGATATATTCTCTATGGACTATATCTATAGTTTTATAAGAGAGGATAAAAATAAACCTAAGATAAAATATGAATAAAAAGTACTTATCGATGAATCTAGGCCTCCAACACACTTTCATCCCACTATATCAAAGTTCATAGTTACTATAATTAATCTACAGGGTTGGACCAAACCATGCTGTAACCGTGGGCCTGCCCAGTGCTCACTATTATCCCTTTCATGGTTTCTTAGATGTATTGCATGGTTTTTACTAACCATGCTCAAACTGTGAACCTACTGAAAATATATTAATAATTCCAAAACACCTTTGAACCTCACAAAACAAAATTAAAATATATATATATATATATATATACTTTAAATACATAAATAAAAGATTGTGTAAAGGAAATTGGGGGTGCAACATTTTCCATTCACCATGCACAAGCTGAAATTCAACATCTGAGGCTTGAGAGGAATTATTTTTTCGATAAATTAAAGCTCATAAAAATCACCACAATATACATGATATCAAAATAACTACCTATGACTACCACTACTACTTATCTTATCCTTAGTTCTTATGTAAAAATATTGTGGTATTTCTTAAGTAGAATCTAGTATGACATAAAAACATTATCAATGTAATAAATTATATATAAATATATCATGTTTATTTTCATAAATTTAACATTTATATATTTAAATAAAAATAAATATTATTTTTTAATAAACATTTATTCAATTAATGTAGTAAATAACTAATAAAATAACTTTTTTCTAAAATTAAATTTTATTAAATATTTTCCTTTTGTATACAGTGCAATTTTTTATTTTAATAAAATATAACTATTGGGGTTAAATTATGATTTTAATAATATATATTATTGATATAAATAATACAGTTTCACAAATTTAATAATTAATTGATAATAAATAATAATAATAACATTTCATATTTAAAAACAAATTGTAGAAAAACATTTTTTCAATATATCATATGTTTTAATTTAAAAATTAATTTTTCTCATATTTAGAAGTCTAATTTCTTTAAATGGATCCTCGATTCTGAATCCTTGCATAAAAATTTACTAAAAATGGTTTTATTATATTTATTTAGAAAAAAAAATAATTATGATTATAAATACATAAAAAGCTAACAAAGTGTGAAATGTGTTAATCCAACATGGGTCAAATTTTTCAAAATTATCATGACAAATAGACCTTTCAGTAAACTTTTCTTAGGATGAAATTTAATCCCACATTTCTCATCAATATTTTTATCATGAACCAAACCAGTTCATTCATCCATCAGATACCCTAATTAGGTCTTGGAAAGGCAGGAGTGGAATTCCTAATCCTTACATGCAAGAAACATACGCTAGGGCATCAAAAAAACTCAATGAGAATGATTTCACACAAAAAATTAATTTAAATAGAAATTTAAATTTTAAAATAATTTTAGAATGATGTACTAATACATTCAATGCCTATGTAGAAATAAATAAATTGGTATAGAGAAAATTTAATTCGAAAATAGAAATTCACCCTCAACTCCAACTCACTCATAATAAATATCCCTAGTTAAAATATCCAAAATACCACATGTATAAATACCAACCATAAAATAAAGGATGAAAATGGGGTGATTGATTTTATAGAACATATAAGGTACTAAAAATAAATCTAACATATTTTCCCTAGATTCCCCATATGACATGGGGTCACACTCCATCCACCTACTTGATACCTACTCTGAGATTTATCTAGATGGAGTCCCTGAAGTGGTAGCCCTCTAAATTAGAGGATAAACATGCTAGATCCACTTGGTTTATAGACATTTAGTGGTGTATATTGGGTGTGAGGTTTATATCCTTGTATATTTTCACTAACAAATATATAAATTATATTTTACAAAACTCTCCATAAATTCTATTTCAAATATGTTAATTAAAAATATGTTTTCATATCTTTTTTAAACAAAATCATTTAAAACCTCTTTAAAACCTTTTTTTAATCTATCCAAGGCTCAAATATGAAGAAATGTGTTTTTAAATTTAAATACATTTTAAATATTCTACTTCATAAAAATCATTTCCAAGAAAAAATATTCTTTAGGAAAAAGATATAAAAGAAACTTTACTAAAAATAACCATTTCAAAATATGATTTGATTTATTCATGAAGAAACTATAAAGAAATATTATAACACATAAATAAATAATCAAATGCATAAATAACACTAAGAAGAAGAAAAAGGTGAATATAATCTTACAAATAAACACAATAAATTAAGAGAAATGTTATATTATAATTAAAAAATATTAAGTAAGAAGTGTTAGGAATCATCAGTAGTATAAGGTAAAGCAACAATGAGAGGAAATCTAATTTTCCAATAATTTAAAATTATAATCATGGTATTAAAACCATAATGTCTTTAATGTAATGGAAAAAATAATAACTATATATCACTCTAGTGGTATATTTTCGTTTTTTTATACATGCCTCATGATAGGGGTTCCACATATACTTCACTTGAACCACTAGTGGTGGGAAACATCATCCCGTTTAGGATATCCTACCTAAGAACCTATGGGTTTACCATGTGGTTTGACAAAATTAATCTAATTTTATTCATCAAATATTTCCATTAAACATTTAATAAATAATTTCTAATTTTCAAAAAACAAATGCTTTGGAAAATAATTCCACCACCCATATAAAATGGAATGATCAAAATAAAATTTGTCCTATATAAATTCTTCCTTGGGTCTAGCTTTAAAATATCTTCTATAAAAATCAATTGGAAATTTTACAAAAAAATAACTATAATAATATTAATAATAATATCACTTATAGTTTCCCTTAAAATGTCAAATGATACCTTATAATATACTATATAAATAGTTTCTATAAATCTCATTAGAATATTTATTTGAAAAATATAATTAAAATATAAAGTTTAAAACACAAAGTTTCCCCTTTTATTATTATACATATAAAAATTTATGTGTGTTTGTATAAATATATATATTACTTATCTCAATAAACATATTAACATATTACCATGTGAATATGTGTGTATATATATATACCCATACATTTGTGCATAAGAACCAAACATAACTTTATAAAATATCACATCAAACATAATTGAATGTCTTAAGGATAAAATAATTAAAATTAATAAAATGTATCATATAATGAAATCCGAAAAAAAATACCCACTTTAAATCATATGCAATCATATACAACTACATCTACTTTCTCAAATAATGGTAAAACACACAAAATCTATACAAATACTATATGAAATATTTTACAGTCCAAAAATTTAACTATTCTTTAGGAGGAGTTATATAATAGGGTGGAATCCACAAAAACCCAATTAATAAATATATGATAATCTCTTAAATATATTAACTACTATATATCAAAAACCATTTAAACTCAAATATAAAGGCTAATTTGAATAAAATCAAGTTTAAAATACCCAATCCCCCATGGTGTGCCAATGAAAATAGATAGCATGTAAGAAACTACATGGATTAGTTTAATATGAATCACTACCTTCACCAAATGAGTGTAATATATGAGATTAAACCTACACACCCTACAAAAAGAGACCATATAATTTTCAAACATAAACCCAGCTAGGATTCAGACTATAGCATGACACATTGGGGGAGGATAAGAAATAATAATGAGGGAGGATATATATAAGGAAGATGAGTATAAACCCTAACCTAGAGCGATTCATCTTGAAATAAGAGGGAGAGATGCTAAAAATCAGAATGGATGGATGGGGGGAGGCCACATATGAGGGTCCTCCTCGGGTGGGTGTGAATAGAGAAATAAATTAAAGGATTATGAGATAATATTAATTTTGGTTCTATTTTTATGGGATATTTTGGAAATTATAAAATTTTAAAGACTCAATATGTTTCATGGTTTTGATACATAGTTGGAAAACTCAGTACCATTGTCTAAAACATGTCTATTAGAACTATAAATTCATCTACATTGTCACCTCATGGTATATTAGACCATGGAAAAAACTAAATCCTTAAAATTTTCTAATTTTTAAACAATTCTGGATCCAAAACTAAAAAACATGGTAAAAAATAAATAATTCATAAATAAAGGGTCAACTATGATGTAATCTCTAAATTTTTGAGATCAGAGTAAAATAATGACTCAAAACAAATTTTTCTATTCTCATATACAAAATTTCCAAAATAAAACACACACATTAATTATAACTATAAAT
The DNA here is from genome assembly GCA_963277665.1 of Viscum album. Taxonomy (NCBI): domain Eukaryota; kingdom Viridiplantae; phylum Streptophyta; class Magnoliopsida; order Santalales; family Viscaceae; genus Viscum; species Viscum album. Next base: position 1,691,337,121 of record OY728119.1, read on the forward strand.
CATGAAAATAAGTCCCATAGTGGGTCTCCTCATCATTTAAAATTCCTCTTTTATAGTAGATAATGAAAATAAGGAACCTAGAAAAATTATCCCCAGTATAAACCCTAAATTCTAATTAAAGAGACTTAGGAAAATATTCATATTATGGATCCTCCAAAGTCTCATAGAAACAATGGTATTATTCCCCAACAAGTATAAATATAATTAACTCCCAAAATAAAATTCTATAGATCAGGTTGGTGGAAACAAGAAGATAACCACAATAAAATGAATAAATATGAGTATTCACTTCCTTCCCAGTGAAGTGACACCAGAACATGAAGACTCACCCACAATAGTTTCATCATTATTTAGATTCTTTTAACTTGTGAACTTTCATTGACACCAAAGAGACTAACTCCATTTTTATGTATTTACCATCCAATTTTTGAACAACTAAGATAAAAACAATATAGACCCTTGATCTAATTTATTACATTATACTGTTCTTTAAAAACAAATCCAGAATATATAAGAGGTTAAATTATCCCATGGACATGAAGGATATAGAAAGGATATTACTCTAGCACTCCACATAAAGTATAGGTAGAGTAGTTAATTAAAATGGATACAATAAAATTATAATGAATATATACCAATAAGAGACCCACCAATAAAACCTTACTATGTTTCCTCTTTCCTTTTCTTGGAGGCAGGCTCAGAATAACAAAAAAAATGTAAAAATCAGTTAATTATTACCCAAATCTTAAATCGATCCCATAAATTTAAAACCCTCATCCAAAAAACAACTCAATGATGAATATCACAATTAAATCCCAACTAAATAAAAAATAAAATGAAAATTAATAATTTCAATCTCAAATCATTTAAATTTCAATATTTAAAACAAAAATTCCAAAAAATTTAACAAAAAATCATTTTAAAACTCTACACATTATTTTCTAAAATATTAAATTCCAATTTTAAATTTCATTTAAATTTTAGAAGTTATTTTTTTTAATTAAATTAGGAATTTTAAAACACTAAACCACTCTAAATATTTTTTTCAAATCCTCATTATTCATTTCAAAAAACCATTCTACAATTTAAAAGTGGATTCCCTTTATGATTACACATTCAAATTGGGAAACATCATATCAACACATCACCAAAAAAAATTTGACCCAACTCTAAAAGAAATCTAAAATCTAAAATAATAAAAAATGAATAAAACATTAGTGGGGATAGTGGTCATTCATGTATTTTCCACTCAATTTTACATATTCCATTCTAACCATGCTACTACTTCTGATATTTTCATAAAACTATGTGTGGGATCTACATTGTTTTTTAGGTCATGTGATCTCATATTATACCTCTACTTATATCCTCATTCCGCCTCATAAGATGATAAATCACAAAAAAAACATAGAAACCATAAACATTACTCAAAATACTACAAAACCTCGATAAAACATCCATAAAATCAAAATAATATCAATCAAATTGAAATTCATCAAGAAAATCGAAATATAAAATTTAAAAAAAACCATAATCCCATGTAAGCTCGGGTTTCATCATGAGAAGTGGTTATTTTAGAAATATCCATAAGTAGCCTCCTATTTCCATTTGAACCTATCTCCATCCTACCAGACTCACAAAATAGTGAGGGTGATCCAAGAACTTATGACCTCTTAAGAACATAACTTTGAAACTATTTTATCACGGACCAACATGGTTCATCCATCCATTAGACACCAGATCCAGCTTTTGGAAATGCTTGAGGGTTGTTTCCAATCCCTGTGAATTGGAATCAAGAATCAAGTCATTAGAAACAACTCATTATAAATTATTTCTCCCATGAAACAAATTAAACTTGAAGTAGAAATTTTAATAAATTTCTAGCATGATTCCACCATATATTGGACACCCATGAAAAAAAAATTCATATAAAGAGAATTTAAAGGACAAACAAAAACTTTCTTTAATATATAAATAACTCAAAATAAAAAACCCTAGTTTCAAAATCCTAAATTCCATATACATAAACACCACCCATAAAATAAAATGAATAAAAAATGAGGATGAATAATTTGGTCAAGCTTCTAAGGCACTAAAAATAATACTAAAATAACTTACATTGATTCTCCATGTTCCTTGGGGTCACACTCTATCCATTAACATGATACCTTCTTTAGGAGTAGTCTAGAAGGAATCCCTAATGTGTTACTCCTTTACATTAGAGTATAAACATATAAGAGCCACTCAGTATAAATATGTCGATTAGTTTAAGTAGAATGTGATCCAGACAACCTATTTTGGGTTAACAAATGTATAAATTAATTATCTTTTACAAAACACAAAAAATTATAATTTTAAATAAATTAATTGAAAATATTTTTTTATCATTTTTAGAATAAAATCCATAGAAACCTCTTTAAAACTCCATTTTTAAATATAGCTAACTCTTAAAGATAAAGAAATAAATTTTTCCCTTGAAATCCATATAAAAAAGATACTTTATAAAAATAATTTCCCATATCCATTTTTTCTATCAGAAAATGTTATAAATGAAAAATTACCTTAACTAAAAATTTCTAAAAATGATTTGATATATTCTTCAAGTTTCTATAAATAATTTCCACACACTCAAAGAAATCATTAAAAACTTAAATACCATTAAGGAAAAAATAACTAAATGGATGTTAACAAAACACAACCCAAGAAGTAATAAGAAATACCATATTAATATTAAAATGATCGATATAGAAGGGTTATGAATCATGGATAATATAAAGTAATTAAAGAGTAATAGAAAAAAATAATAAACAATTTAAATTAATAATATTTTGAGAAAAACCCTATGGTAGCTAAGAATTGAAGAACCTATAAACTCTACATCAGCCTAGTAGTGGATTTTTCTTTAACATATATGTCTATAGTGGGTTACACATATATGTCTTTGGCATCACCAATGGTGGGGAAAACACTTCTGATCTTGGAACTCCTTCCTAAGAACAAATTTATTACCCATGTGGTTTAACTAAATCAAATGAATGGTATTCATAAAATCTTACCATCAAATAAAATTCAGAAAAAATTCATTATTTCCTTATAAAATATTATTTTGAAACATTTAACACCACCAATATCAAAATTAATAATCCTAAAACACATTTATCCCATATAAATTAACCTTTTGGTCCAGATTTAAAATATATTCTATAAAACTCCTTGGGAAAATATTTAAAATAAAAAAAATAATAATATAAATAATATAATTTATAGTTTCCCTTAAAACAATCCAAATGATCCTTTAGAATACAATATAAAAATACATTTTATAAATCCCCTTTGAATATTTATTTGAAAAAAAAAATTCAATCATTAGATTTAAAGTTCAAATCTTACCCTTTTATCTTTATACACAAATACATTTTTACATATATATTTATTTATTTATTTATATATATATCTACCTCCCTCAATAAACATATTCACAAATTCCTATTTGAATATGTGAACCTATATATATATATACTTCCATACGAATGTATATAATCCCCAAACATTCCACTAGATATTCTTACATCAATCATACATGAATAGCATAAGGGTAGTACAAGTAAACTCAATAAAATAGCGTAAACAAGGAAATGCTATCTAATTTAACCTATGAAAATCATATTCTAATGTATAAAACTATATAATTTTATAAAAAAATTGTAAAACACTCAAATAATTTACAAATACTACCAAAAAAAATTATAAGTAAAAGATATAACTATTATTTACGTGTAGATATATAATTGGGGAATTCCATAAGAACCCTTTTAGAAATTAATGATAATCTCTTAAATACCTTAACCACTAAATAAAAAAACCATTTTAACTCAAATATCATACCTAATTTGAATAAAATATGTTTTTAAATACCCATTAACCCATCATTTATTAATTAAAGTTAAAAATAAAGGAATCACCTACTTGTAATATGCATAGATGAATCATATCCTTCAAAAATGAAGGGAGGATACTCTTAAATAGAACCCCCACACACTAAAAATTGATACAAATAAAATTTAAAACTCAAAAACAACTACATTTTGGCCTAAATGTGACATAGTGAGGAAGTATAAGGATGAATAGGGAGGGAAGATATAAATTAGTAATAAGAGTATAAACACGAACCTGTAGTGACTCGTCTTGAAATTAGAGGGAGAGCTATTGAAAACTAGAATGGAAAATGAGTGGGGAGGCCACAAAAAAGGGTCATCATTGAGTGGGTGTGAATTACATGAGAGAGGGGATAAGGAAGAGAGAATACCCATATTTTTAATTTATTTTATTATGTGTAAATTGGGAAATTTGTAATTTTTTAAGACTTTCTATGTCACACAATATGGATCCTTAGTTTATCGAATCATGTTCCACTCGTGCGCCCCTTGTAAGACATACCTGGACACCAGAATGATTTGGAGTAACTATAGGAAAAACCACATTCCAATCATTTGAAAGGGTTTTCTTAAAACAATATACTCATATTTATTTTCATCATACAATTTAAATTATCATGTTTGTTAACTGTGTGGGAATCTAAATCCATAGAATTTTTAAATCTTCAAAATTCCTGGTACAAAAGCATACAAAAAATGTAAAAAATAAAAAAAAATAGAAAAATGATGAAAGTGAAGTTTGGGGTACAACACTTTATTTACTAAACTCACTTAAATTTTATTTGATTTCATATTTACCCTTCACCAAACTTTAGTTTCTATGGAAATGTCCTTCTTCTTCACCAATAAAATAATCTCAATTCTACCCACTTTAAGTCTCACATTACCTATAAAATTATCCTTATTAATTTCCCATTTTACATCCCTTATATCCAAATTTCACATTTGTTAACCTATGGTTACAATAACGTTTTCCAATTCCACCAGGTTCAAGTGTTCTTTCAAGAGAATATTAAATCCCACAATGTGAGGGTTATCCACTCAATCACCTTTTCATCTCCATCTTTCTCATCTACCTATCCAAACCTATTCTATCTATAGTAATATAAATAAATAGTATCATTACTATTTAAATATTTTATTATGTTTATGTAACAACCATTATTTATCTCCTTCTCATCCATTGTAAAATTAAAACATAAACTACTTTATGTTCAGGCTACAACCTCCATGAGAAACATGTTTCATTTTTCATCACCACACTATATGGATGGTTATAAGAATGTAATTAATGAATAAACATGATATTTATAACATTATTAATATCTTATAAATATAAATTGGGAATTATATAAATATATAACTTGTTATTATTATGCCACATTTAGTTTACTAAAAATTAATTAAATAAGAACATCAAAAATTCCATATTCATGAATTGTAACTAAATATATCATGGAATTAAATTTATAATTTATAATTAATTATTTAACAAGTATTTAATTTAATTTATTGGTAATTTATGTTTTGAATATGGTTTGGAAAGTTAACAAAAAATTTAATTACCATTATAAAATATCATGTTTTTATTTATAAATTACCTAAAAAGTATCCTTTATGAATTTCAATATTGCAACCTGCATCCATTCATTACATAAAATTAAAGATGGAATAAATAGATCATTAAAACAAAATTATTATCCTTACTTGAATAATAATGTAATTATGAAATTAATATCAAATAATGTGGTCATCATGTCCATTACAAAACATGCACTAAATAATCATTGTTACTAACATCCAATGATGAAAATAGATAATAACTAACTAATAAATGTATCATAAATAATTTTACATAAATGGTATAAAATAAATTATATTTAAATAATTTTTTGGAATAAATTATTAATATGGTTCTTTTAAAATAATTTAATTCACTTTTGTTCGAGTTGTGAATAATGGAAAAGATTTCATTTCATGTTCAATTCATTGTGGTGTGTTTTCATATTATGCACCTATTCTTATTTTTTATGGTGTCATTAGTACCCCACATGGTTTCTATTATTATTATTTAGGTTTATTTCATGTCCTTATAAATCCATTTCAATTTTTATACCTATATTTCAGTTATTCTTTATGTAATCAAATTCATCATGGTTTTGTCGTCTCAACCTTCTTTTCATTGAGTCATAGTTTTTCTCTCTTTACCATGTTCTACTAAGTTTATTATATTCTTATATTTATTTAATTCATATGGGATAAAAGATTTATCTATGGTAAATTTATATTATTTTTCATCAAAATATTATTCTTTGATGTATTTATTTCTTTAATATATAAATTTTGTTGTTAATAATAATTATCATCCTCTTCAATAATCTCTTTCTCTTCTATGTCCATGTTATTTTTTCTAGAAATTTTTATTATTATTTTAATACGCAAATATGTATTATATAATGTAAACTTATATTTATCTATAAAAAACTTCAAAACTATGTTTTATTATACTTTTTAAATGTGGGTTTCAATAAATTTATTTTAAAACGGTAAAATGGATTTTCCATTCATGTTCATATCTCTCATCATTCACTACGTATTTTTTAAATTAACCTTTACTTAAATTAAAGTTTATATTAAAAATATATCCTACTAAATATTGGTTAAAAAAATTTCAAATTAACTTATTGAAAAATAATTTTAAAATTAACTCATAACATTCTATTTTTATGGTAATATTTAGTGTACTTTGAATTATTTTTTTAATATTTCAATTTAATTTTCCTCTAAAACTCTAAATGATCTATCTACTTTAGAATTATGTTTCATATATTAAACTCCAAATTATATTATAATTTTATAGTCCATTACCCCACCATTTTCATAAGGTTTATGGCCTATATCACTCTACACCCCTCTATTGATTTTATTTTGAACCTTTATGTCCATATTCTTTAATCAGATGGATGTATGCTATATGATTTTTCTTATTTACTTAACCATATATAAATTACACTATAAAGTGTGAGTGTATTACCAATTATAGTGTTTTTACAAATATATTTATTCCATTTATTGATTAGATATTTATTAATAATCCATATACTAGTTATTATGATTGGAATAATAATTGGTTAAGTCCTATTGATTATGTATTTTTTATTCATTACATTCATATGATGAGTACATTTGACTTATTTAGTTATAAATAAGGCCAATAATTATATAAATCATTGATGAATCGATAGGTATCATGAGGAAAACTTTATTTACCCCTCTCTCTAATGGCGTTTTCATTATAAAAAAATTACCTATGTCTCTAAATTTTTTATTTAAGTGAGTTTCAATGTTTTTATTGAAAATAAAGTGACTTAATTAATATATTTTTATGTATTATAAAAGTCATGGTCGTATCTCTTATCATTATTAAAGATCATGGAAACATTTTTGAATATCCTTATAAAGGTTTAGAAGGAATTGTAGGAGGCTCTAAATGAATATGGAGAGGTGCAGTCAGCACCTTATACCCAGTTCTAATAACCCAATATTTTAATACCTAGATATTATATGTTTTTTAAAAAATATTAATTGCATTACACCAACACACGCATAAGGATTATAAATGTATACTGCCTTTGGAAACTTGGAAACATAAACATTAGGTTTATAAAATATCTATGTTTTCTCCCACTTATTTCTTCATAATTAGCACCCTTTGAACATATCATAAATAATACCTTTATTCATAACCAAGGTAAAGGAAATATAAGAAAAGGGTGAGCTCATATACTCAATAAGGATAATCATGGGATATATCAATTTATGATCATATAAAAGTATAAGATAAGAATAAGGAAATGTGATCTTGACTATAACTTCCAAAGTTCATTCCCAAAATAAAAAAGATCATAATAATGAGTTAAGGAATCAAAAATTAAAATTTATAAATACATGAATCCTAAGAATTAAAATTCACCATAACTCAATCATGAAACAAAAGTTCATATCATAGATGTGTTTTCCATCATCATAAGTATAGAAACCATTTCATATATCAATGTTATATACCAAGACCACAAAATACATCAATACCTATTTCTCATAGTGTATAAAAAATATAAATGTGTTCCCTATAAAATATCAAGCACATCAACTTATTTCTTATATTGGATTATGCACATTAACTTGTTTCCCATAACGAATCAAGAATATTGACTTGTTTCCTATAACTATATCATAAGATATAATACTCTACCCAATCAACTGGAAGGAGATATAGGTCACACCCATCACATAATGAAAGCTATTTATATTTGGTATATAAGATCATAAATCATTCATCATATTATAACCCATAAAAATAATTTTTATAAATATTTCATCATAACATAACTCATGAAAAAGAAACATGATTCATAAAAATCATGAAATCATAAACATAATATATTCAAATAAATAATAAGGATGGTATCCTTGGGTAATATCCATATTAAAGAAAAAGTAACATAAAATAAGGTTATCTTATGTGGGAAATGATTTTTAAATTTCACTAGAAATAATTCTTGAGGAAAATATTCTTTCTGTTTTGAAATCATTTTTAATCAATAAAATTATAAAGGAAAAAATTTAAAAAATAACCTTGTGATCATGTAAAATAAGATTCAAAAAATTAAGTTTTCATGATTTTAGGAAAAAATTCTCATGTATTATAAGTTATATAAAAATATACCTTCTGAATATTTTCATAAAAGTTAAGAACAACCTCATTTAGAAAACAAAAACAAGATTCCTTTCAAATTGTTTTTTAAAATTTGATACATGGGTAAAATTGATTTTAAAAAATATTAAAAACTTTTTAAAAATAGTTTTGAAAATATAGACATATAAAATAAATATTCCCCAGTGGATGAATCAATATAAATAATCCTTAATAATGATAAGATTGTGAAATAAACACTTACATCAAGTCTCTCATTTCCTTGTTCAGGTTCAAACCTCCTATATAATAAATATAGGTTTATTATAGATTTGTTAAATAACCATATATTTCTTTCATACCATGTATTATTTTTTATAAAATCCCATCACCCATTTAATATTAATTTATTATTAAAATCAATTTTTTGGGTGAGAACGACTTCATTTTACGAGTTTGTTTTAGTTCGCCAGTCCCGATCCTTATGCTTTGATAATGATGCATTAATTTATGTAGTGATAATAATTGTATTAAAATAATATATATTGATTATATACATATTTATAATCACACATATTAATTAGATACAAAAAAATTAATTACCCCATTCATGGAGATAGTAGGTCGTATGTATGCCAAAACGTTGTTTCCATTTTTTCTACTGATGGAATAAAAGAATGTTAAATAATACTTTTCCTTTATAGAATTATTATTATATAATATATATCATATATATTAATCAAATACTTCCTTATTACCATCTATGTGATATATAAATGAAAATTTAATCACATAGCATTGTGGAGATGGTAGTCCATACGTACGCAGGAGCGACATTATCGTTTCCCAAAAGATTGGATGATAAGAATTTAGACAAGATATTATCATTATATAAGTATAACTATGTCATAAATATCATATATAAACATTAAAGCTATCATGATACCCATCCATCAAATATTTTTATGAAAAACTAATTGTATCGCTACGTTGAAACGATTTGCCGTAGGTATGCATGAGCGATAATTTCACTTCTTATTTGATGGGAAAAAAGGTGTATAATGGTATTTTAATAATTAAAATAAAATTTCAGAGTATATCGGATGATGAAGTTATTATTTTATGATGTATATCATATATTTATAGGAGTTAAATAAGAGTATAAAAACAAAGTGATTGGTTAGAGTGATTACCTCTTCTTTGAAATGGCTCCTTTTGATCTCCTCTAAAGGGCTCTAGGGTTAGTCTTTTGGGAATAATTGCACCTCCAGAATGTGTATATGAAATTTTAAAAGGTAATTTAGTATATTATGGTTGATCTAGAGGATCAATGTGGTGTAATGATATGAGGTAAGAGGTTTCCCCTTATAATTGAGGTTAGGGGTACTTTTGGATTTTTATTAAAGAGATAAAATATAATAAGTCTATTATATATGACAATGCTCCAATGTTTTCATGAATAAGAAACAAACGTGGTATATATTTGAAATATCAACAAATAATCTAATTTAAATAGTATTAAGTTCTATTTTAAACCATATATTCTATTTTAACCCCTTAATTAACATATTTTAACATTAACCCGAGTGACATATTTTTCATTCTTAAAGGGTTATAATTTAAAATGTAAGGTAACTATTGACTCATAAATGGATAAGGGATGAAATTTTAGACCATATATTATACCTTTTTCCTTATTTAATTTTTTAATGTTTTTAAATTATTTAATAAAATATTATTTTCATAAAATGTCATTACTATCAATTTAGATTATATTCATTACTTTGGATTTAATAAGATCAATAAAATACTTATAATTAAAATAATTTATTTTAATACATCCAAAACATGTCATAAAAATCTATAAAGTTCTTGTATCACCTTAATTATCTCAAATTATAATAATTTTATATTTTTAATTTCATTTATTTATTTTTTCATTAATTAAACAATTATTTCATAAGCATTATGTAAGTATTTGAGGTAATTATTTAATTCCTTGAAATTTGAAATAAATTACCCAAATGAATATAATTTAATTAGTAAAAAAATTATTATTAATATTAGTTCGTGAAACCTTTTTTCACCTATGTAAACACATTAATGATATATAAAATTAAAGAGTGACATTTGGTCACTACCTTTGGTTTAAATAATATATAGTTCATTTTCATGAAAAGTGTCCATTAAATGAGTCTGTTTCAAACCATAAGAGATAAGGGTCAAATTTAGTTCATCCAATAATAGTTAGGATGAAAAATTATAGCCTTATTAAATATTTTACATCCAGATCAATTCGATTTTTCCTTTACTGAGGTGATAAATATTAACACGGTTACTATTAATTTTGAAAAAAAAAGGTTTTAATTAAAAACAATTACATCATGATTCTAAATATTTAATTAATTTTATCTAATTCAATTTCAAGAAATTTTTGAAATTAATTATAAATTATGTGTGAAAAATGTGAAAACCCCCTCTTTTATTAAAAAATGTTTTTTTATGCATAAAACTTCAGTTATTCTTATCCTATAATTAGAAAAATATTTTTTTCATGTCTAAAACAATTGATAAATTAAGTGATTTATAAATTTAATTAATTTAATTCAAAAATTGGGATAAATTTATAAAATATTCATTATACGTATAAAATAATTCTTTTTAAAAAACATAACTTTTTTTTAAATAATTTTTTTTAATTCTAATCATTTGATTATTAATGAATTTATTTTAGAAATCTATATACCATATATTTTTCATAATTTATTTATTAATATTCTGACCTTCCAAACTAACTGGTTGGGGATAATGGAATCAAAATATTTTAATAATATTAAATGGTTCGTTTAAAATAATTGGTGTGTGCAATGCAATATATCAAAGAAATCAAATTTTTTAAAGAAAAATATTTCATAAAAATCTCAGGGTGTTACACCATTGTTGGGCACCAACTAGATCGTGTTGGGTGACCATAACTAGTTATTTAACATAAGTTAAACCATCCAACCAGTGGTAATGATATAATTAAGGTCATCCAATAGTAGTCCCCCAACTAGCTGGTGGAGGTGTACTAGCTAACCGATGCCAATTCCAAAACTGATGATGCTTCCATGTAGGCCATCGGCTACCTAGTTGTGGTTAAAAGGTATTCAATGGCATCAAGATATATTCTCCAAAATTTCATTTCATATAGTAAAAAATTAATTTAAGAAGTAATTATATGGATTCATTAAACTTGATGAATTACTAAAACTTCCAAGTACTATTTAATCCTATAAAATGATTATCTTAGCCCCTTCGAAGATACACTTACTCCTATTGATGCTCTCTATATTGAATCACTGATTAAGTTATAGAATTATAAATTCCTCTAAATTAGCCAATTTTATCTTCTTAACCTCACAAATTCTCTAATCCTTTCTCTCAAATTTCATATTCCTAATTGTATTCTTCCATCAAAGTGTTTTTTTATCGGCATTATAATGAGTTTTCTCAAGAAAAACTCTATTTTATTATCACATTATCTATATGAGTTTCTCACAAAGAAAAAGTTGTGGATGAGTTTCTTGGATACGAAAAAATATCAAGAGGGTTCTCATTGACCACAATTATGAGGGACGAGTTTCATGATCATTGCTAGGGACTAGAGATTTATAATATCAACCTATCAAGTCAAGGGTTAGAGACATAGGGGATCACATTGAGCTATTTCTAAACTCCTAATCAATTTTTTTCTCTCTTTATGTTAACTCATTGAATAATTTAATATCAAATTTCTTACATTCATAAATTCAATTTGATCATTTCAACACTTATCATTGATTTTTACTTTTTAACTTAGATCAAATTTATCAACTATCACTCAATATATTAATATCCTTTTTATTTTGTTATATCGAAATCATTTTATTTTATAATTGAAATTTTCCTTTCACATTAATTTTTAGATGAAAATTTATCGCCTCTCCATCCCCCTTCTTTCTATAATTTGTAAAACCAATAAAACTATATTTGGTGCTCAGTGTAAACCTTACCAATTTATATATGTTGTCTTGGAAAGAGGTCATGGCATTATATATATGATGCATGGTATCATTTCATCCATCACTAAGAAATGATTTCTGGTTTTCAATGTGAGTATTTACATTTTTATGTTATATATGGATATATTAAATTATCATATTATCAATTATATAGAATTATTTGAATATTATATCTTCTTACCATATTATTCATTTCTTGTTTATTCCATGATAGCATCTTTTATATGTTACCCCTTACTGAGAATTTTATCTCAACCATGTTATGTTTTCTTTACCCATAGGTTATAAATATGAGTATTAAATATGATATTTCTATATGGATGTCATGTGCAAAGAATTTTAGGTGAAATATTTAATAACTATTATAAAATAATAAGTCATTGGTTTAGTATAAAAGTTGATCATTGGATGGGAATAATATAGGTTTTAGTTTTACTAAACTCTATAAAACTCTAACCCTAAAAGGATTTGGGTGTGTAAGTGATTAAATATTTTTTATTAATATTATAATAATGGATGTTTATGTTTGGTACACTTCATTTAGTTTCATATTCAGTATACAAAAAAATATGTTTATTAGCACTAGATACAAGAGTTTTTGTCTGGGACTTCGTAGTTCATATTATAGAAAGGTTTATATAACTAAAGAGGTTAGAAATGTTGATTTTTAATTTTTATGTATCCCTTAGGGTTTTTAATTAATTTTATGTAAATTAAAATTGTTTTATTTTTGAAAATTTTGATATATTTTGAGAGTATACATGATTAAGGTATATTTTTATTAGTATGTGATTTTATGTTTTTTGGGGATAAGGGTTAAGTTAAATTCTAGGATCATTTATTTATATAAATTTTCCATTTATAATATAGTAATAAATATATTTATTTAATTATTATTAAAAATTAATATTATAATACATTAGTGGAATCCATATGAATAAAACAAAATATTGGAAAATGTTATAAAATCATGGGAAAGTATAGAGATTGTGATTTTATTTCAGTGAAATCCCAATCTAAATAGAAACAAGTTGATGAATGATATTTGATATATTCACCTAAGGTTAATAACCATGGAAAAGTTTTGTTGATTATTAAATCAATCTTTACTCAGTGCACAAAAAATGGACCTAAATACACCCATGGTTTGATACTCTTAGGGGATACGATTTGGATGATTCACATGCTCTTTACAAACCATTATGAAGGATTTTAATACAATATTAACTCAAGATTCATGATTATATTAATAAAACCTACATTTATTTTCATCAGTGGTTGAAATTTAAATTATGAGGCCACAATTTACTTAAGGTGGAAGAATGTAATACCCCAAAAATTATAATATTTTAATGTTATGATAACGTTTTTTATAGGTAATAATAAACAAAAAAACAAATTTTTAATTAAAATATGATCACCACAAAAAATTCATTAAATTAATAGGTTTAAATATATGTAACCATATTATGAAATTAATATATAATATAGAATAAATGGAATCATGTAGTATAATTATTTATGTGAGGCACATTGTTTCGATCATGGAAGGGTGGTATCTTTATAAGTGTTTTCCATAGACCAAACCCAAGCCAAAATCCAATAAGTGGGGATTAATAAGAGAAATTTTTAGAAGAAATTAATTATCATGAAAATAATTATGAGATCCAAATTGGATGAATCACCACCAATGACTACATTTGATGTTTATCTTATCTTTAGGTCTTATTCTGATATCTTGAGGGGTTTTGTAGTCATATGATATGATGATATAAAAAACATATTAGTGTAATAAATTAAATATTCATATAAATAACACATGTATTTATAAAAATTTATCAATTGTAATTTTAAATAAAAATAATGGAAATTTTTAATATAAATGTATTCAATTAATTTAGTTAAAAACAAATAAAATTAGTTTATAATTAAAAATTATATTACTGAAAATTTTATCTTTATCCTCTATTATTTTTTTATTTTTAGAAAAAAAAAATATAGTAATATTATGGTGATAATAAAATATATTTTTCATATGAATAATATATTAACACTCATTTAATTAGTAATTTATAAGAAAAATAATAGGAATAGTTAATCTCTTAAAATTCATTTTTATACCAGAAAAATGACATATCATACTTTTAGGGTTAAAAGTTAATTTCTAAAAATTTAGAAGTTTAATTATAATAAATGAAATCCAAATTCTGAATCATCTTCTCAAAATTTGGGGAAAAGGGTTACCTTATATTTTTTGGAAAAAAAATAATAAGCATGGTAAATAATTAAACAAGTTAATGAAATGTAAAACACCATTAACTTTGGTTTCATTCTTTTAAATAATGGTTAAAAATATATTTTAATAAATATGAAATAGAATATGGTAATTTTAATGTTATTTTATAAAAACCAATGTTGAAAACATTTCTAAAAGATGAAATATAGATGTATTTCATCACTTTTCTATAAAATCGACATGTAAATCCTTCTAAAAATTAAATATAGAAGGTTTTATATATATTTATTTAGAAAAAATGATATTGAATGAATATTTTTAAAAAAATTGAAAAATAAATAATTACAGACCTATAAACACAAACTATATCACCAAACAGTAGTAGAAAATAGTAGAAATAGAAAAAGAATCAGTAAAACTCACTGGAAACTTTCATAACATTTTTCACAAATATATCTATATGAAACTAAATCTAAAAATTATTTAAAGTTAGAAAATATTATACAAATATATTTTTAAGGTGTTTTGATTCATTTAATTTATATGGAGAGTCGTTATCGAAAAACTACAATATAAAGTGTTATGAATTAAAATATATTCTATGTTTTTTAAATTATAATTTTAAAAATGAAACTAACCTTTTCATGATTTTTTGTAGTTATGGTCATTATTATCTCATAAATAAATCTAAAAACATAACTAATACTCTAAAAACTCCCTATTTGATGATGAAACTTCATTTATGAAACAATATTATGAAAATAATGACACCGGATATGTAAGAAAAACATGTATTCACTAATATAAAAGTTATCTACCTGAAGTTTTGTAGAATCATCTTTTCTATGGTTTCAGCATTGAATAGTGAGCCCTATTGAACTAAATACCTGAAATATATTAATTTTAAATATTAATAGTTAAAACCTATGTAAAATGAAAATATTAACATTAAAGAACTATAAGAATAAGATAATACATATTTCTTTAACAACATGTTAAATCTTCTTCAAACACCACCCAGTAAAGAAAATTTCCAATATACTTGATACACTTTTTTGAAAAATATACATAACACCCAATGTCCACTAATATATAACAATTTTTTCATTAATAATAGTATAATTAATAGTGGTTCATAATTATATATTTTTTATTACCATTCAATTAATGGAAAAAACATATAATCGACATGTTTTTTAATATTATAAATATATATTCAATTCTTTAATTTGGGTCTGATTATTACACATCTATTGAAATATATTGTGGATGCATAAAACCATAAATATAAATTAAATTTTATTGGATATAAAAAAATGTTGATATAACTAATTAGAAAGGTAGTTAATTAATTCAATATAACATATTTAAACTTAATTAAATCAAATTCATAATTGAAATTTACATACATGGAATTTAATTACAAAAAGGGTACACCAAAAGGGTTGAGTGAAAGACCTTATCTTAAAAAAAGAAAAAAATAGGAACCGCTTTTGAACTAAGTAAGGGAAACCCCATTACAAGCCCGAAGGCCTAGAGGGATCAAAATCATTACAGAACCCCCTTAAAACCCATTATAATGGTCTGAAATCCCATAGGCACAAATCCAATTATAAAATAATATTAAACCCAATATACTCTACAAAGAAAAAACCCTAGGTGAAAATGCTACCACTGCCATCTCATTGTTATCCTGGATAGCCTCCATACTTGTACGTTGTATCTAGACTCTGACTTCCATTGCAGCTCGAATGTCTACAGCCCCTAATAACATCTAGATCTTCCTTGGACTGACACATCTTCTACCACCGAGGGTCACCCGTGGACGACACACCCCACCCACTCATCGCCATCCCATCCACCGCCCCACCCTGACGCACCTATCCACTGACCGCTGACCTCACCAATAATAAAATTATGGAACAACATCCAGGGAACCACATGCCACCACCAGAATCTCATTGTTCTGACCTAATGAAGATTCTGGTAACTAGATATATAGATATAGTGGAAATATCCACCATAAGACAGCCAAAGAGACTTAATAAGGCCCATCCAAAGCTATTTCACAGTGTTTCCTCTATCTGTCTTGCCTTGCCAAGGGCTACCGAAACACAGATGATGCACCGAACCACCAAAGCCAGATCCATTCCTCAACCAAGATCTGACTGCACCACAATGACGAAATCCATCACTGCCTAGCCACAACCACAGTCATATCCTCACCACCCTACACCCAATAATGCATCCATCATTTAAGTGAATTTCCCCTACACACATCACCACTATCATCAATGAGCCACTGGGGGTCGAAACACTAAAGCAACAGAAATCTCTCTGCCAAGGCGAATAGCACCCATCAAGAAAAAGGGTATAGTTAGCTCCATAGCCTTTTAAAATTCATGATTTCGGTTTTAAATATATTTAATATATATTTTATTATAAATATCTCATTACACATAAAAATATTGTAATAATTATCTAATATATAAGAATCAAGTGAAAAAATCGTTACCCCATTAATTTTCAGATGAGTATCTGGTGGTAGTGGAACCTAAAATATTCCTTTCCTCGGTAGTGATTCCTTGGATTTCAAATACTTTTATATAAGGTATGTGTAATAAAATATGTTATGTAATTATGAATTTGAAAAAAAAAACAAGTCATACCCCATATGTCATCTGATGATAATATTTACCTAGACAATGTAAAAAATGGCCAATACTCCATCTAATTATATACACCTCCTATGTAGGTAGCAGTGATGGAGTTGTTCCATAAATAATATCATTTACCACTACTATTACCTAACCCAACTACTTAAGATGATGATGTACATAATCCACTAGATTTTATACAATTCTTTATGCTAAAATATATACATAGGGATCCCCAGTATACAACTCATAGTATACATATGGGTCTAAAATAGGAGGTGGTGGATCTGGGTAAGCTTGTTGTACAGACTACGGCCATCTCATTACTTTTGAAAGCATAGTCAATATAGATTATTTAATTCTATCCTATATCGACTCATTCAAGAGTATCTTTTTGTCCTTAAAATAATCCATCTCTATCTTATATTTTTTCCATGTTGTTTCCACACTAATGGTACTACCAAAAATAATTGAATAGTGATACCTTCTTTATACCCTCGAAGGGGCATGGGTGTTTCAAATTTCCTAATTTAGTGGTAAGAATATACATCCTATCATTGGGGTTAAAGGTCCCTTGTTTATTTTACTCCTAAATGGATCTTGAATATAATTTTTAAAAATGATATAATTATGAGAGAAATTTACAAAATAATAATATAGAATAAAATTAACAAGTAATTACTTAGAATATTATTTTATATTTCTTTTGTTGTATTAGTAATATATTTCCCCTTCTTTATTACCTCCCTTTTCCATTTTTCATGATGAGGGGAGGAGATAGATGGTTGTGTGGAACCTCTTAAAATTTTTTACTTTCCATGGATCTCAATTAAATAAAAAATTTAGCAATCATTTTCTCCTCTAATAAAGGATACGCCCCATGTGACAATGTATGAGTGTATAAATTTTGTGACTGTATATCATTTTCAGTTTTATTAGAGGCTTATTCCATAGGATAAAATGAATAAGTTATCTAGTAATTAAATTTAATTAAATAAATAAATTTTACAAACAACAAAAACATACTATAATGGATTCCTTCCTCCAATAGGAGATAAAAAATCTCCATGTATTTGTATCTATAAACCTATACTTAAGGCATGGATCTGGATTCTATTTACTCCAAAAAATACAAAATATTAACTTATATTCTCTCCATATTATTTCTTAAAAGGATAGATATATTTTCTTAATTAATTTAATCTCTTGAAATTAAAATTTCATCTATAATTTAATAGATAAAATATTAATAAAATAAAATATTTAAACCTTTGGAAAAATAAATAAATAAGTTTATAAATTATACCTTTTTGTACTACCATAAATAATCTTTCACTAATTGGTTGAAACTTATCTAATTTGGGAATAAAATTATTATCACACAATGAATCTAAATATCTAGGTAATTCTGAAATTGTGTATAATTTGGGCTAGGTCAGTAATCACTCTCATCAAATTTAATTATTATCTACTTCGCTCCACATGCAAGTGAAATATTTAGTAAATGTCTAATATCACATCTACCATATTTATGTATTTTATTCTCTATAAAATATGAATATATTCCCATAATTTTAATAAATATATGTTTAATTTGGTTAAACATTTTATCTAATATAGATATATATTTATATGAAAAAACAATCATGCCTTTATTCCCCTATCTTTGTTTTTTTCATTTAAAAAAGTGTATATTACATCCAAAAAAGTATGTGTACTTGTATTTAAGTAAAATTAAATAATTTTAATATATAATAAATTTAGTTTTCATAATTGAAAACAAAACATTTATTTTTATATTTTTCAACAAAAAGTTATGCAATAAGAACTAGTAAATATAAAAATTAATAACAAAGAATGACAGAAATCATTATCATCTAAAAATGTTTAATTTTTGTACCATTGTTTGATTTTAAATAAATAAATGTTATAATAAAAATGTATTTTTTTTATAATAATAATAATATTATAAATTTTTTCTTAAGTAAAACTATATAACTAAAATTAAATAATATATAGAAAATAGTAACAACAAAATTATAAAGGAAAAAATATCTACAAAAAAATGGATATCTGATTCTAATTAAAATGAAAAGTAATAAAAATGGTAAGAATGTTTAAAATTGATATTTTAAATATCTAAGATAAAAAATAATGTTTTTAACTTTTTTGGTTTTGAAAACAATAGATTACCTGATTAATTAGGAGAGTAATGGAGTGTTTCCCAATGTCCCTTATATGTGATCATTTCATGTTTCTGGAAAATTTCAACAGCATAGACATTGTTATCCTTAGGTAATAAAGTAATATAATGAATAAATTTTATATAATTCATCAACATCATCAATATTATAATCACCCAAATTAAATTTTTCACTTCAAAAAAAATGGTCCACTAATCATTTTATTGTTCAAAAACATAAAATATTTTTATTTCATACATCTCCATGGTAAATGATTCCTATTTGAAGCTAAATATTTTCAAATCAACAAGTTTAAATCCATATTAATCATGCTTCACAACACTTTTACCTTAAACCCAGTTACACATTAATATAGGGACCCAAAATTTAGTATAATCAATCTCTCTTATATCCTCAACAACTCAAAATATGATGTGGATGTATAAATTGAGTTTTTATCTTTATCACTCAAAAAATGAATTGCTTTAGTGACAACCATTACTCCACTATTTTTAATGGTACTCTTTTCATCCAAGTTTTTTGTGTGAAATATTTAACCCTTAAGATTCATACTAGACCTCATGATCAAATTAACACTTGGTCCCCCTAAAAATTACATTAATGTTTTTGATATGGATAAATCAAATTTTTTTATTTATAAACCATAAATTAAATTGGTTTTTATGTTAATTTATAAAAACCTTTTCATTTCTTCTTTTATATCATACCTTCAATCCACCAATATTTGATGATATATATGGTTAAACATCACCTCTACTGTTTAAAATGTATAAAACTATATGCATCGCTTTATCATGTGGAATTAACATTAGATTTAATCCATAGATCCCTTTAACTTCAATGTAAACTATCAAATATTCGCATATAGGGATACACTTATCCTCTACATAAGAAAAATAATCAATAAATAACTCAATTACCTATTTTGATATAAATTTTTTGACAATAGCGGCCTCTGGTCGATGCATATTCTTAAAATATCCCTTTTAAATTTTTAATATATCACTCAAAAGGATACATACCAATTAAATAAATAGGCCTTCATATTATTATCTCTCACAAAAAATGAATCCATAAATGTTCCACTATTTTAAATAAATATGGTGGAAAACACACTTATAGTTGAAAAGGTATGAGGAAAGATTTATTCTCCAACACATATAATAAATCTAGATATATAAATTTATTGAAAATTGATTTGAAAAAGTATTTGAACATGATGATAAAATTTTTGACAGGTATTAGTAACACACTATGAAATGAAATAGTTTGAAACTTCTGTATCAATACATAAAATTCATGATATTTCATATATATTAACTTTAAATCCTTCAATGGAGCCAAATTTTTCACATTTTAAGAAAACCCACTTGGTACTTTAATACCATGTAGGTATTGAAAAAAGTTATCATATCACCCTTTATTAATGTGTGACAAGATAAAGGAAAAATATGTTCTATTTCTATTCATTGTAGGAGATAACTCTAATCTTATTACCATGGTTATTAAGTCCATTATTTATTTCAATCCATATTTTCTCATTGCTTATAAATTTATCAATGTTCCAATTAGACTCAAAAAAATACCTTAAAACTCATAATGTCAATGTTATGTTTTATGTCCAAAAAACATACTATATGGTAGATCAAAAAAATGGATAATTTATTACATGTGTTTTCTAATGAACAAAACTTTCTTTCTTTCCAAATACGACATCGATGTTTTCACCTTTTTGTAATATTTTCTCTAACAATGGTTTTCGGTAAAAATCATTATCTTATAATCAACTAAATTTCATTTTTAATCATCGATAGGGATAATCCATTCATGAAAATTTTTTATTCCCCATGTACAATATTTTTGTTTCATTATGAAATTGATGACATGAAGTCCCATATTCAAAAAATAGAAACTATTTTTGTCCTTTAACACTATATCCAAATAAATTTCTATATTTCTGAAAGTCCTTTATATTGAATGTTATCATTTCACAAAAAATAAGATACTCTTTATTTTATGTATCAAATATTTTAACAATTTTCTCCTATATAAAATTTAAATAATCAATAAATGGTCATAAATAAAAATTAATATAATTTCTAGGATGTTTTGGTCCATAAATCACCATGCGCATCATCACATATTTCCTCTTCATACATATATATGGGGAAAAGTTATAAATTTAGGGGCTTGGATCCATGTGTATCAATACTTTTCACATTTCTGAAGACCGAGGTGTGTGGAGGAGTCTCAGAGGAATCTTAGAAGAGTTTGGCTATAAAAATATGAAAATATAAAGAATTACACATAATGTAATAATTAAATATCATGTTAGTCAGGTTCACAATGTGTAAGTTTCTTAGCTTAAATAATAAAAATGTTATGTGTTTTTTAGTGGAAACTAAACCCTAAGGATTACATTATGTTCAAGGGGATTTTACATTGTTTAAATCCCTGATATTGTACATTTTAAATGTTTTTAGCTACTCATAATGTCAAACACTATGGCTGGAGCACCCCTCTCTCTCATTCTAGGAATCTAGGATACCCCTACTTCATTATTTTGGGTATCCCTTTGTCAAAAATTAATCCCTCGCTTCCCTCCTTTAATTCATCTTTAATCCAAGTTCTTTTAGGAGAGGTGATCAGGATTCACAGTGTTTCTCCTTTCTCTTGTGATGAATTTTGAAACTCTTTTGAATTGGGGGATTATTTATTTCCCTTTTATTTATGTGTGATCATAAATTGAGCATGATTTACCCCCTTGGATTCCATTGAAAATAACCTAACAATTAATTGAACCATATTAAAAAATTAGTAACAATCACATGGATATGTTACTAATTTGTACCATGATAACGGTTTTTTATTAGTTTTGTAGATATTGTGGTGTCCATTTTGTCATTATTATGATTTTATTAGCTTGTGGAATTGGTAAAGAACATAAATCTAGAATTAATTGTTAATTAATTGGATAAAAGATTAAAGAGGAATGTTTAATGAATCTGGCCTTTTGTAATCTTAATACTATAAGCATGTTTAAATGAATTTATATTCCATGTGTTAATGGACAAAAAAAAATAAGTTAAGCATGTTGATGATTGTTGATAAAATAATCAAATTGAGGTTAAATTAAGTTTTTGATTAATTTTTGTTATCTTGTGTTGTCTTTTTTATTGGGTTTCTCGTAGTTGGAACCTGTAAATAATCAATCTGTTAATTAAAGATGGAATAAGAATTGGTTGTGTGATAAAATATAATTCATTAGTAACTCTTGGGTTTCATGCTTGGTTGTGAATACTTAGTACCTTGTGCCTTGGATTTGGGAGAGATCATTGGGTGAGAAGGCTAGATACCTTGTTTTGAGGACCCAGTTACCCTGTTGTCTTCTTGCTTTTTTCCTATTGCTAATGATATGCTCTAGATATGAGCCTTGTGATATATGGAGGGGAGGACCTAATATGATGTGTGCCTCATATGGATAATCCTGGAGAGATATTATGGTATGTGGGGTGGGTAGGCCTAGATGTTTTGGTATTAATTTATGCCTAAAGTGAATATTTACATCAGGATATGCATGTGGGTGTTGGGGAGGACACAGGAGATGATAAAATGGGTTAAATCTTAGATTACCCATTTATATAAAAGAAGGATTATTATTTTAATCTATTGTTTGGTTTACAGATATGATGTTTTTTTATCTTATTTTATTTCCCCACTTTATGAGGCAGATGGATTTTATTGGTTGTATAACAGGTTTGGTAGCTTAGGATGTTTTCCAGAGTACCTAGTAATATTTAAATTAATAATGTTAATAAATGAATAAATTTTTAACCCATGGTGTTGGATATTGCTAGGATGCAATGTTGAGATTATAATTCTAGGAATTCACGAAATTGGTTTACTTATTCTTGGAGGTAATAGAACTTTGTCGTAATGGTAATGGAATGTAATGTGGAAAATTTCAATGTTTAATTAATGGTTAAATAATTAATTGAAATAAATTGAAACTAAATAAAAGGAATAAAACAATTTAATTTATCTCTATAAATGGTTGTGTGCTTATAGGATAAATGGTCTCAACAGTGGCAGTTGGGAGTCTGAGTGATGTTACCTGCAGATGATTCTGCCACTTGGTTATTCCCATAGTGTGGCTGTGAGATATATTATACCATGTATGTTTTTTATTTTTATACAATACTCCACCCTTTAGTTAGAGAAACTGAAATCCTGAGGATTCTGAGCCCTAGGGGTGTTTTTTTCAGCATCTTAGTGGGAGGATGGATAGATGACTACCACCTTTGGCCCCAATCTCTTCTCTTTGTAGTTACTTGTGCTGGTATGCATGGTGGTTAGTTTTAACCATATATGTGTGTAGATTTATTTAGTGTATTATGGTTATTTCACACACATATATTCTAGATATAGTTTCCTAAAGGACTACTATAGGTATAACGTGTATAGGTTGTGATGGATTGAGGTTCCTTACATGGTGTATGGGCTGTGATGGCATGAGGTATAATACTTGATGTATGATACACATCACATCATACGGGATTTGGTGGATCTTTAACTTGTTACCTTTGGTTACACAGATGTGGTGGTGTTTTCCATGAGGTGCATATTGCGGTGCTTCACTCAGGTTTCTACGGGATAGCCTTTTTAGAGAGAGATGCTCAAGACGTGCGATTTTGGGGCAGAGCGGAAAACCCTTGGAGAAGTGGTAGTGGGGTCCCCTTGATATTATTTATAATATTATACGCTCATGTTTGTGAAACTTAGTAGTAGTATCCATGGTAAGGATATGAATATAGTATACCGCTTTAGGTGATGAGTTAGTTTCACTTGTTGTTCAACGTTCTTTATCATGTTTTCTTTTCCTTTTACAAAAAAATTATCTGAGGAGGATCCCAGTGGGTATACTATTTTACTCACCATAATTTTATATAAAATATTTTTCTGGTGATTTTGTTTAGGTTGGAGATCAAGCTGGTTACTACTAGCTTGGGGTTTTGCAGGATCTGTTTGGGCTTCGCAGTTGTTGTCGTCTTTAATTTTCTTTTGGTACTTGCAGTTTTCATTCAGTTGTAGTAGTTCTTGCATGGAATTACATATTTGAAATTGGGTTTATTTTATATTGTAGTCTGAGTAGGATTTTTTTGGTTTTGATCTTATCTCTCTCTATTTCATGTTTTTTCTTAGAGGGTAATGCCTACCATCTTTGTGTTTATTATTCCATCAATGATAGCCACCAACCCAGGGCCTATTGGAGGTGGGATGTGGGCTTCACTATCTCTCTTCCCCCATTGTCGGCCTAGGAGGGGTACACCTTGTGGGGAGGGGTCATGATAAAGTTGTATCAAAGGTCTATTTGAGGGATAGGATGGAGTTTGGAGTTAAGCACAGGTGAGGTTTCATGGATGGTAGGGAAACGGTGCCAGCTATGTTTAACAAGCACTATAAACATGGGAGGCTAGCTTAGACATGGGTATTTAGGGCCCCCTAAGATCCTATTCATGGACCTTTAAGCTTATAGTGGATTCTAAATGAGGTGATACTAGTTTTAGGGTAGAGACCTAGGAAAGTATCATGCATCATTCTTCTTTATGCCTATGTTTTAATTGGTATGAATTGGGATAGTTTAACCTAAAATGATTGAAATAAAACAATTAATTAATGTTAAAGTATTAAATATTCTAGGTTTCATAGATCTAACTTTTTTTCTTTTGCAGGAATGGCTCCGGGTTGACGTCCTCATTTGGTTTATGCAGAAGATGTTTAGTATGTTATACCAATAGATCACCGCAAAGTAGAGGTTGATAAATACACTTGGAAGAGGACACTCTAAGAGTTTCATCGCCAGAGTCTGAAAAGGTGTGAGGGATCCATTTCAAATACAGTCACAGAAGACTGGTTTGAAGAGTCTGAGATATTTTTTAGTTTAATCCATGCTCGGATGGAGAATTGGGTATGTTGGATTTCCCGATATTGTTTGGGGCAGTGAGGTAGTGGTGGTTCTTATTCCTCAGAGATCATAAGGATTTGGAAGTCTCGTGGGAGGAGTTGTAAGACCAGTTCAGATCTGAGTTTCTTTATTCCACCATGAAGGTGGCTAGTCTCTAATAGATTCTTACACTTTGATAGGGGGTCTCCATTGTGCGATATTTTAGGATCATTTTTAGGAACCTTATTTGATGTGCTTCCGGCCTATTGCTAGATAAGGATGCCAGGACATGGAATTTTGAGGAAGATTTGGGTCCAGATATCTAGTTTCAAGTCATCCTTTTATACTGAAGATGTATCTCGAGGTGAAATCAATATCAAATTTCATTGAGAGAATGTTAGCCAGAATCAGGTCATCATGAGAGGGGAGTAATCAGAATTCCTCATGAAGCATAGTTGTGGTCTTAGGTACTTAATTGTCATAACATAAGAGATTCTAATTATCCAAGAGTAGGTCCCAGCCCTTAATGTCTCATTTCTTTGGGGGAAGTGGCTCACATGCCTATGCCAATGTATTAGAAGAAATTTTTTATTGTGTTTGTTGAGTTCACCACTGGAGAGAGTGCCTGAACTTTCTAACAAGTCATCATGTTCCATTTATTCCACATCAGGCTCCTTCCCTAAGGTAGTTTTAGTTGTGGAAGTAGTAGCAGGTTGCTCCAATTTTGGATCAGCAAAGAGTGGATGGGGTATGGATATGACATCCCCAAGATTCTCCCTATCCCCATAAATTTTAGCATAACTAAGGAGGTGTTCATCAGCAACGTTAGATGGGTCATGGTGTGGGTTGGGGTCAACTTTATATTTTAGTGTTTCCAGCTCCAGAAAATAAAAACATAATTCGAGGTACCCTTTTCTTGTTTTCTACTTGGTTGTATGCCTTGTTTGATCTAGTAGTGACACACTTCTTCATATCACTTACCCTTTTCAATTCTATGGGAATTAAATTAGAGATACTTTCATTTCCCTTCATGTTGACTGTGTCAATTGGTGGTCGAGCTGACTTATTTTATGTATAAAGAGACTGTGAGCTAGTTTTGGGGTAGCACCACTCTTGGGGAGATTTCCTATGTTTATATATACTAACCATATGACATCATCCTCAGCATGGATTGGTTGTATTTAGTGTATGATAACATTGATTTCTTCAAATGGTAGGTTGTTCTCTTTGATAATGATAGAGAGCCCATGGTGTTTTTTACAGATCGAGATCCTCATATTGTTTAGAGGTTTGTTACAAACTTTTCAACCTTGATGGATTAGTTGATGTTGATTTCATTGGATTTTTATAAATCAGTGTTTCCCAGGGTTGAAGAAGAGTGCCCTAATGTCCTTCCATAGGTGGTTATAGAATTACTCCCTCGATGAGAGATCATGTTCGAGATCGAACTATAGCCAGAAGTGTCTCCTATATAGATTTCTCTATATAAGATGGTTCCTTATGTGTTATTATAGCTACATATACATATTGATGGTTTTTTTGTGGGGTTTTGTTCATATGAGTTTTTCACCATGGTGTGCACTAGTTTTGTTCACGAAGAAGGTTGATGGCAGTTTGGGGTTTTATATTGATTATCATCACTTGAACCAAGTAATAGTGAAACCCTCTATACTCTTCCACTAATTTATTACTTATTAGATCAAATTAATGGTGTAAGTTGGTTCATTAAGATTTATTTTTGGTCAACATATCATATAATTCTTATAGAGGATAATGATATCTCAAAGACTATTTTTGTTGTCATCATAGGCATTATGAGTGTATTGTGATGTTGTTTGGTTTGATTAATTCTTCAGATGTATTCATGGGGTTAATGAATGTTGTGTTTTATGAGTTCCTGGATAAGTTCATGGTGGTTTTCATCAATGACATCCTTGTCCACTCCACATCTGAGGAGAATCATGCAGATCATATGTGTACCATTTTTGGAGTTCTTTATCATGAGAAGTTTTTGAGAAGTTCCCAAAGTGTGATTTTTAGGCATAAAACGTCAATTTATTAGGGAATGTTGTATCCTAGTAGGAAGTAGTTGTGGATCCATCAAATATAAAAGTTCTTTTTTCTTGGGAATTCCCCAATAAAATGGAATAGTTGAAAAGTTTACTTAATATCTCAAGCTATTACAGGAGGTTTGTAACCAATTTATCTTGGGTTGTGACTCCTCTAACAGAATTTAATAGAAAGGATAAGGCATTGTTGTGGAAGGATCAATGTTAGACATCTTTTGAGTATGTGAAGCAGAATTTTTTCAGTGCTCTAGTTCATTTTGAGGTTTTCTATGATACTTAGTGTCTTGGTTTGGGTTGTGTTATGATGCAGTAAACATTGGTCATTTTTTATGGGTCTTGAAAGTTATGTATCCATGAGTGTAACTTTTCCACCAATGATCTTGAGTTTGTGGTGTTTTTTTCTAATGTTTTGGAGACATTACCTCATCGGAGAGTGCTTTGTGGTATCCACCAATCATAAAATCCTGAGGTATATTTTCTCCCAACATTAGTGGATAGAGTTATTACAATATTATGACTTTGATATTTCATATACAGCGATAATGGCGAATGTTTTAGCTGGTTCATTGATAAATAATTCAGTAAGTGATGCAGTGTGTGAATCAGGCAATTCCTGGAGAGTGATGGAAGAACTTCAAGCATTGCGTCTAGGTATGGGATAAGTCAAGGTAGAGGATGTCTTTTTTTAGATGACGGTGCAGTTATGTCTGGTGCAGTATGCATAGGAATCCCAATTGGGGGATCTTAAGGTGGAGGTTTAGAGAAACTGAGTTGTTTTTAGAGAGGCCCTTGATTATTGGTCTAAATATGAACTGCATGAAGTATTGTTTCAATGAAGTATTTTCATTCCTTTGGAAATGCATGAAATGGTTCTCATAGAGTTAAATAGTTTGCCTTTGGCAGTACATCCTAGCGTGAAAAAGATGTACCGAGATTTGAGAGGTAAATTTTGGTGGCATGCATTAAAGCCTGCAGTTGAAGGGTTTGTGTCTTGATGTTTGGTCTGCCAGAAGGCGAAGGCTGAGCACTGTGTTCCTTGTGGTTTTGTTGAGCCATTAAATTTTCCTCAGTGTAAGTGGTAGGAAATATCAGTAGACTTTATTACTAGTTTACCTCGAGCACATGGAGACTATGAGACTATATGGGTGGTACTGGATCATTTTATGAAATCATCCCACTTTATAGCGATCAAGGAGTCGATATCAGTAGAGGTTTTGTTGAGGTAGTATCTGGATGAGGTGGTGAGACTCTATAGAGTACCAAGGATAATCATTTAAAATTGAGATCATTGTTTTAACTAAAAGGTTTGTATAGGTATCTATAATCCTTTTGCTTCTCAGTTGTGCCTTATCACTACAAATCAACCATAGATGGATGGTCATACAGAGTGGACCATCCAGACTCTTGAAGACATGTTGTGCTCTTATGTCCTGGATTTTGGAGGTTCATGGATGAGGCACCTACCCTTGGTAGAGTTTTATTATAATAATATTTTTCACTCTACCATCAGTATATCACCATTTGAATACATTTATATATGACTATTTCATTCTTTGTTGTGTTGAACTAGGGTTAGAGAGTCAATAATTCTTGGGTTGGAACTCATAGAGAATACAATATGGATGATTTAAGGGATTCATGGGAGGATGAAAGCAGCACAGGACCATCATAAATCCTAGTTCAATCATAGTATAAGACCTGTAGAGTTTGAAATTGGGGACATTATGTTCAAAAAGGTGTCCCCCTATTATGGGAAGTGATGGTTTGGTCATGGTAGTAAGATTTCTCCCTAGTTTTTTTGTGCCTTTCAAGGTGTTGTATTATATTGGAGTTGTGTAATATTAGATAGAACTTCCCCCATTGGTGAGATGGATACTGGAATTTGTTAACTATTATATTTTCCATAATTATCTTCATGCCGACTCTCACATCATTGATTGTGGTTAGATCGATGTTGACTATGATGCAACCTTTTAGGAGTAGCCTATAGAGATCTAGGAACACCAGGAGAAGGTATAGTGTGGGCATAATATCCCCTTGGTTTGGGTTTTATGGAAGCATGGTGGCATGGAGGAGATTACCTGGGAATGTGAGTCGCAGATATGTGCTCAGTACCCTGAGTTTTTCTCTTTTTAGCTTTTCTATTATAACGATGTTCATTTTGTAGTGGTAGTCCTTATATGGTTTATGAGATTTATTTCTCTTACTTCTTGTCATGTCATACTCTCTTTGAAAGTTATTCCCCATAAGAGAGTGTTTAAGAGTTTGTTGTGGTTTTTTCATGGTTTTTTGTTGTCCTTTTGATGACGTGGTTGAGATCCTATGGTGGTGAGAACCTTGAGAAGTATCACATGGTGTGGTTGTTCAGAAAAAACTTTTTGGTTTTTCCTCTTTGGGCTGGTTTTGGATTATCAAGGAAGATAATTTTTTGAGATGTATATAATGTAAGGGCTCAGATTTACAAGGATAGGTCATTTGTATGTTTTTGAAGACCGAGGTTCTTAGTAGAGTCTTAAAGTATGTATGGAGGAGCTTTTCTATGAAATGATGGTTACATGAAGAATTACACACAATGTAAAAATTACACAGTGTGTAAGTCGGGTTCATGATGTGTAAGTTTTCATGGTTAAATAATAAAAATGTGATGAATTTCTCAGAAAAAACCGAACCCTAATAATTACATGATGTGAAAGGGGATTACACATCATGTAAATCCTCGATTTTTTACATTTTAAATGTTATTATCCACTCGAGTTATCAATCTCTATGGATGAAGAACCCCCTCTCTCTTGTTCCATGTGACCTAACGACACCCTCTTCAAAAAAAATTGGATTCATTTTTCAATGATTGATCCCTATCTTTACTCTTTTGATCCTTCCTCAATCCAAGTTCTTGTGGGATAGGCGATCGGGATGCATAGAATTGGTGTGTTTCATGCAAAGAACGTTGAAACACTTTTGAGGTATAGATTTGTTTCTTATATTTTATTTATGTGAGATCATAAATTTCTCATGATTTTTCCACTTAAATGATAATGAAATTAACCTAATAATTACTTAAACTGGATTAAAGAATTTGTATCAATCTCATGGAAATGGTGTTATTGTGTATTGTGATATCGGTTTGCATCATTTTTTGATTGATAGTGTGGTATATATGTTTTGATTATTATACTTGGATTAGCATATGGAATTGGTAAATAATATAACTCCAAAATTGATTGTTAATTAATTGGATAAAATACTGAAGAGGCATGTTTAATGAATATGGTGAGTTGTAATATTAATTCTATGAGAAGGTTTAAATAAATTGATCTTCTATGTATTGATGGACCTAAATAAAGATGTGAATCATTTTAATTCTTATAGATAATTGAATTAAAGTAATGTTAAATTAATTTGTTTAATTAATTTATGTTATCTTATTCTATCTTACTAATTTGGTTTCCCATAGTTAGAACTGATAAATAATGAATTGGTTAATTCATGATGGAATAAGAATTGGTTGTGTGATAAAATATAATGGATTTTTAGGGACTGTGTTTCACACTTTCTTTTGAATGATGAGTGCCTTGTTCTTTGGAGCTGTGAGAGATTGTTATGTGAGAAAGATGAATGTCTTATTCTGAGGACCCAGTTGCCCTATTTTTTTCTTTTTTTCTTACTACTACCTATGATTTTCTCTGGAAATGTGCCTTGGTATATGGGGTAGGGAGGCCTGAATGTGACATGAGCCTGGGATGGTTGATCCTGGAGGGTTTTTGTGGTCTGTGGGTTGAGGAAGCCTAGATGTTGTCGCATTAGTTGATGCCTATGGTAGAAAGATTCATAGGGATATGCATGTGGGTATTGGGGAGGACACTGAAGATGGTGGAATGGGTTGAATCTAGGCTTACATGTTGATATGGAATTAAAATGCTTGTTTGAATCTATTTTTTAGATGTTGTCTAGGTTGATTGTTTATCTTCTTTCCTTTCCCCGATGCTTGAGGAAAATGGATGTGCTTGGTTGTATATCTTGTTTGGTATCTTAGTATGTCTTCTTAGAGTACCTGGTAATATGGAAATTAATAATGTTAACAAATGAATAAATTTTTAACCCATGGGTTTGGATCTTGCTGGGATGTAATGTTTATTTTATAATTATGAGAAGTCATGAAATCAATTTTCTTATTCCCATAGGGCATGGAACTTTGTTATAATTGTAATGGAATGGAATGTGGAAATTATTAATGGTCAATTAATGGTTAACGAATTAATTAACATAAAATGAAAATGGTAAAAAGGAATAAAGTAATTTAATTTAACTATTTAAATGGTTGTGTTATTATAGGATATTTGGTCTTAATAGTGGCAGTAAGGAGTGTGAGAGATGTTATTTGTAGTTTAGTCTAAGTCTAATTTATGCCCATAATATAGTTTGGAGCTATATGATACTATGTATGTTTTGTGTTTTTATATGCTAATCCACCCTATTGGTTAGGGTGACTAAAACCTGAGTGATTCTAATCCCCAATGGGTGTTTTTTCCAATATCCTAATGGGTGGATGGATGGATGAATACCCCCCCCCCCTTTATCCATGCTCTCTTCGCTTGGTAGTTACTTGTGCTAGTATGCACGATGGTTAGTTTTTCGCATATATGTGTATAGAGGGTTGTAATGTCTTGTGATTATTTCACACACATATATTATGGATATAGTTTCATAAAGGGATATTAAAGGTATAATGTGTATATGAAGTTATAGCTTGAGGTTCCTTACTCAGTGTATGGGTTCACAGGTATTGAGGTATAATACCTGATGTATGATACACATTATATGGGTCATGGTGGCTCCCAAAAACTTCCTAGTTACTTTTGGTAATGTGGATGTGGTGGTGTGTTTCATGAGGTTCAAGTTTGGGTTCTTCACCCAGGTGTCTTTGGGATAGCCTTTTTAGATATAGATGCTCAGGACATGCGACATTGGGGTGGAGTAGAAAACCAATAGGGAAGGGGTAGTGAGGTACCCTTGATATTATTTATTATATTATTTTCTCTTGTATGTGATACTTGGTGAGAGTATCATAGATAAGGCTAGGGACTTAGTATACCTGTTTAGGTGATGATTTAGTTTCACTTTTTGTTCATTGTGCTTTAGAATGCTTTTTTACCTTTTTCATGAGGGGAAATGGGGTATATCCTACTGATTATACTATTATAAACACACTAACTTTATAAAAAATATCATTTTGGTCATTTGGAGTAGGATTGAGATCATGCTAGTTACTACTATCTTGGGTTTTATCTGGATATGTTTTGGATTTTTGGTCACTTTCATCTTTACTTTTCCTTTGGTAGTTGTAATTTCCTTTCAGTTTTAGTAGTTCTGACATGAAATTACATATGTGGACTTGGGATTTCTTTTATATTGTATTCTGTGCAAGAGTTGGTTGGTGTCTGTCTTATCTCTCTCTTTCACATGTGTTCTCATATAGTGTAATGCCTCTCATTTTTGTGTTTACTATAACCCCAGTGAAAGTCACCAACTTGGGGCCTACTAGATGTGGGAATAGAGTGTCACTATCTCTATTCTCCCATTACTGACCTAAGATGGGTACACCATGTGGGGAGGGGGTCATGAAAATACACAACCAATATAACAATCCATGAGCTATTTTGGATACTTAGAATCTGATATAGATTCATTTCATCTATGCACAAATACATTTATTATTTCTAATTTAATTTTCAAAATCAGAAAATTTGGGATCAAATATTTTCTATTATGGTGAATCAATAGGGTGGCATAGGATTCCATCAGATATGTGATTATCTATATGTCATCTTATCCACTTTGGATAATTTTAATTTTCAATCAGTCATTTAAAATGAAGAATTATTGAATGATACCATATTGTTTTTTCAGTAGGTTTGTTTTATGTTCTTGATAATAGATTATGTTTGTATTTTTTGTACATTTTATATCCTGATGTCCTATATTTAGAACATTCTAATAAACTTTTGTATTTATTCCTATAAAACACATATTTTTTATGTATATCTTGTATTTTTTATACCCCAATATTGTTAGAAATAATATTGTTTCCATCGTAATTAGAATATGGAATCTCATTCAATTCTAGAAGCATCCCTTTTAAAATTTCAATAAATTCTTTAAAAATTTTATCACTACAACCATGTATTTAGTTCAAATCAACTAATATCTTCACATCCAATAACACTGTAAATTTAGTAAAACCTTAGAACAGAGGTTTCTCAGCATATTTTTATAGTCATTGACAAAAAAATTAAATTTTGTTAAAAAATAAGGAACTTTGAAGGGGAAAGTCAAAAGCCTACAAAATTTAGGACAAAACCATAAATCGAACAACAAAATTATTACTATGAAATTCCTGGAAAATATAAAACCATTTGATTTTTCTACTTTATATAAGCTTCATTCGATAGAGTTTATTATTATGTCTAGATTATCTTGGATGAGATCCTTGAAATGATATTCCATCTTTTCCTAAGTCTGAATATACTCATCCATGTATGTTTTACCCTTATTTAATCCGTCTTTCAAAAACTGATCCAGCTTTTTTATCCCAAAAAAACTTTCTTTTCATTGATATCCATATGAAGTAATATTTCAAACATTATTTTGGCATCCTCCTTTGATGTTCTAATATAGAAATAATCCTCCAACATTTCCTCTTTAGAGTATAAGTGAGGCTCTAAGAAATTTTCTTTGATGAATTCCTCTTATCATATATCCTTAAAGATCCACCAACTATATCTAATTATTATATCTTATCTAGATCGTCTTTTCTATCAACTTGATCTGCCTATGTCTCATCATAAGAATAATTTTCTTACATGTGAGTAATTTTGTGCTCCTAAAACACACCTACTTCAGGTGATATTGAAATCAGACTTACTACTTCCTCAGTATTCTTTGGTTTCTTAAAGGACATGGTGTCCCTTGGTTTTGTTGAATTTGAGTAATCCTTACAATGTCTTGTTCTTTTGGCATTACTGACTAAATAATTTCCAAAATCATAGATTCCTTTTTTCCCTATTTTGTAAACCAGAACCAAAGGTCACTATCATGTGATGATATCTCTCATAGTTAGATTCGGATTATTCCTCATTATCACCCAACTCTAGTTCTACCAGGGTCTTAGATCCATCTTTCATCCTTTTACACCTAGGAATGAATGCATTCCACTATTCAGGATCTGTATTTCCCTCTTTATTTTCATTCAAGGAGTTGAAAAACTTCTATTGCTCGATTGTGGAAGGGGAACTCACAACTTAGAAGACACCAGTATTTCTGTAAAGTCGTTCAACACTTTTTGTTTTTAGTGTTTTTAAAACCTACATCATTAATTTACTCTTTAAGATGATCCTCTATATCATGTTTAACATATTTTCACATTATGTCATGATTATTTTATTATTTCACCATACCATACCCAGCGTGTATAATTAATACTAGAACCATATAAAATAATATGGTCTTTGATTTCTCTATTCCCTAATTTAATCGTATTAAAACACTTCACACATAGATATAAAATACCATCTTTATTTTGAAGATTTTATTTAGAAAAATCCAGGAAATTATCAACATGTTCCTCATATTCATCGATAGTTATTTGTGCTTTTATCTGATAAAAATCCACTAATTTCATAATATTTCATAATATAATAGATGACTATATTAATACATATAAACTTTTATATATAAAAATTATTAAAATTAAAACTTATAAGAATATAAATAAATAAATATCAATAAATTTTTAACAAATAATTTATATCTTAAAAAAATTAAAATGAAAAATAAATTTACAACCAGAATTCAATTTATTATCAAATGTAATTATAATGAAATTAAATTTATAACTTATTTTCAAAAACAAATTATACCAACTGAAAAAAATTATAATTATAAAAAATTATAAATACAAACAATTATAAATACAAAAAGTTACAACCTAAAAAATACAATAACAATAAATTCAAAATCATGAAAATTTTATAACATTAAAGAAATTTAAAAATATAAAATTGATAACAAGTTTAAAAAAATCAAATGAATGGATTAGTGAAACTTCTAAATAACAATAAAAATTATTACTCTTCCAAATAAATTAAAAAAATTAAAAATTATGGATTCCAAAAATGTAAAATTGTTATGGAATTATGATAAATTAACTCTATAGTGGAGAAAACAGGGAGAACCCTTCCATATTAAAGAGAAAATTTTGAAAAAAATATAAAATTGAAAAACCAAAACATTGTATTTTGGTCACTAGTTGGGCGGATTAGGGTTTTTGTGGATCAAATAATGTTTAGGGACACATAAAAAGAATTAAGGATGGAATATTTAAGTGAAATAATGATAAAAGATGTTGAAAATACAATGAAATTAGATGATTGAGCATAGTTGGGTGCTATAAAAAGTTGAGAACATGAGTTTTTTAGAAATAAAATATTGAAAAATGAGGATATGTTCATGGGATTTAGATTTTTTAAAATCCTTTAACATTGATTTTTTATAAAACCAACTTTGAAAGGCCTTCAGAATGACTTTTAATGTTGGTTTTAAATAAAACTAATGTTCAATATCATTATAAATACCTTTTAAAATCAGTTTTATAAAACAAATAGACGTTAAAGGCTTCTCATGTCACTTTTATCATCGATTATTGAAAATTTTATGGTAAAAATCTGACGTTAAATTGTGTTTTTCTACCAGTGAATCCAATATTTCTAAAATTTTACTAAATTAACTTGAAATGTAATCCTTATAGAAGAAATTTTATAGGTATTAAATTTAATCTCAAGTGTACCAATTAATTTATTGATCTTACTCACCTAAATCCATTGTGATTATATCTTTATCATTCACCTAAAATTGGTTCCCAATAAAATTTCCTTCTTTTTCATCTACAAAAAAGAGATCACTAACACACACATTAATCCACACTTGACTTTATAAATTCCATTCAAATCTACCCATTTTTTCTCCCCTATATCATTCTTTATCATTTGGTATCCCATGGTGATAAAAAAGTGTTTTATATCATCCATTTCCAATAGGTCCTTCAAGAGAGTATTTAGGCACTCAATGTGAGTATTATCCACTCCCTCAACTTTTCATCTCTATCATTCTCATAAACCCCCCATCCAACCCTATTTTAACCAAACTAACATATTTACATTACAATAATTAGTATAATAAAATTTTATAATGTTTATAGAATAATCATTTTCTATCTCCTTCTCATCCACTGTATAATGAAAACATCGCTCATGTTATGTTCAGACTATCACCTCCATGAACAACATATTTCATTTTTCATCACCACCCCACATGGATGGTTATAAGAATATATTTAATGAATAAAAAATATATTTATGAAGTTATTATGTTCATAAAAATATAAATTAATAATTCAATCATTGCCTCTCATATTATTTATATACCACATTTTTTTCTCTAAAATTAATGAAACAAGATCATTGGTAAAATTATCATCATTAATCATAAATAAAAATATATGTAATGAAATTTTAACATTATAAATAATTATTTAAATTTTATTATAGTACCTAAAATGATAATTTATGTTGTGAATATGATTCTATAAGGGTAACAAAAAATTGAATAATCAATATAAAATAACTTATCGTTATGAGTAAATTACATAAAAAGTGTTCATCTCGGATTTCATTCTTGTAACCCATATCCATTACTTATATAAAATGAAAGTGAAACTATTTAAATAATTAAAAAAATACTCCACTACCTTGAATAATCTATTAATAATGAACTTATTATCATAAAACAAATATTGAAATCACCATAATGAAACTTGTACGAAACAATTTATTAACATCCAATGATGAAAATAAATAATAAGTAACTACTAAATGTATAATAATTGATTATAACTAAATATTATAAAAGGTAATAAATTTAAATAATCCTATAAAATAATTTATTATTATTATTATATAAAAGGTTAAAAAAAATTAATAGATGTTTGGAATAATGATATTGGTTCCATTTTAATTTTCCTTCATTAAGGCATGTTTTCATATTATACACCCATTATTTTTCATATATTATAATTTATACCCCATGTGGATTCATTTTTTATTATTATTAAATTTTATTTAATGGTTATAAAATTCAATTTAAATTTAATGGTATTTTATTCAAAATTTACCTAATCTATAAGGGTTTTGTTGACTAAACCTCATTTTCATTGATTCGTAATTTTTCTCCCTTCAATACATTCTTTTTTTATAATATTATTCTATTTCAATAATTTATAAGGAAAATTATATTTCTCTCTGGTAAATTTATATTTTTCTTCAAATTCTACGATTCATTTATTTATTTATTTATTAAAAAAAATTAATAATGATTAGCATCCCCTCTAATATGATCTTTCTCTTCCATGTCCATATTTTTTTCCCATAAGTGGTTTCCTTTCTTATTTTAAAACCCCAATATATATTATTTAATTAGAACTTATTAT
Source organism: Viscum album (assembly GCA_963277665.1). NCBI lineage: Eukaryota > Viridiplantae > Streptophyta > Magnoliopsida > Santalales > Viscaceae > Viscum > Viscum album. The sequence continues at coordinate 1,691,375,442 of OY728119.1, forward strand.
TTCTCATTTCCCATTTTCAAAAGAAAGTTTTATTATTCTTTTTATGATATTAGTTTCATCAAAAGTATTTTTAAAATATTAAAAAGGATTTTCTTTCATGTTCATATCATTTATCTTCCACTAACCATTTTATTTATTAATAATTATTTCATTTCAAGGTTCTATGTTTTATATTTTTTCCAAAATAATGATGAAAAATTACTTCATATAGACTTATAAAAAATAAATTTTGAAAATATATCACTGCATAAAATTTTTATGATAATGTATAAATATATTATGAATTCTATTTTTTGGATTTTTTTTCAATTTTCATATAAAATTATAAAAGATATATCACCTTTAAAATTATGTTTCATGTATTACCCTTTAAATTTAATTATAAATTTAAAGTAATTTCACCACATTGTTTATAAGAGTTATATCCTTTATCACTCGGCATCCCTCTTTGAATTTATTTTCCTACTTGAAATCCATATTATTTAATCTCATAGATGCATGATATATCATTTTAATTATTGTATTAATTTTATATACATTAAAATATGTGTTGTGGATACCTTGAAAATTGGTGGTTCTTTAATAATAATGTTGTAACACCCCAAGCATCCATGGTACACTTATTTTTAAATAATTCAATGGCTTGTGTTGTACGTAACCCTGAGTTCAAGCACACTATGACCTATTAAATTAACCATTTAAAAAGAAGTTATGAATAGTAATAACCATATTTTGAAATATTATAAACATTATTTTTTAAAATATAATTAATGTTTTTATTCATAATATCAAAATTAACCTTGGGAGAAATTTTGGAAATTTTCTAAAAAGATTCAGTTTTTGATGAATAATGACAAAAATACCACATTTTAATTCAAAACTGCCTTTTCAGCTAATTTATAAGTATTTTTAGGTTTCATTTTTTTGGTTTTAAAGTTTAATTTTATTAATATTTTATCTTTTAATCCAATTATTTTTTTTTAAATTAATTTCCAATTTTAATTTAACATAAACACATATCAATCTTCTGATGGATATTACTTCTTAAAAACCTGCTTTCTAGTTTTGACAACAGGAATTAATTTTAAATTAATTACAACAAATTATTTGTTTTTAATTTGGGAAAATGGATTCCATATTTGGAATTATAAGGTCTTAATTATGTAAATAAGTACCTTTTATGTTCTGGCATTATGAATTGTAACTTCAGTAATTATTGTTATTTACCATGGTAAAAGGGTAAATATGGTAAATAAGGGTAAAAAATTATATTATAATAATAATAATGTACACTAACACATGTCATAATCCTATTTTATGAGATATTTCATACCATTGGAATCCTTGGGTCGATTTTATAACTCCATGGAGCCACTTGGGTGTGAAAATGACATTTTATAAGAATTAATTTAAAGTATAGAATAATATAACATAAACATGTATCTTTTACTAAAACAATTTTTATATGAGGTTTTATAATTTATATCTTTGACTGTAAATATTCATTATAAATATAAAAAAAATTATACATCATGATATTTTATTTATAATTTTTATAAATTAAATAAATAAATTTAATTATGACACAATGATGATGTTGTGGTTGTTTCATTAATAATGGATTTAAATATATGACATTACAAATGTTAAAATAAATGTAATTTGGTTATTTTTATGTCATCCACATATTTTATAGATGATATTGACATATTATGTTTAATTTAAGGCCTTTCTTTCTATGTAATAAAGTTTTTATGACTTTAACAAAAATAAATTCCTAAATAGTTTCAGAATTGATATAAATGAGTTTTTAAAAGAATATTATTTTATTAAATGATATATTGGTCTTAAAAATATAAGATTCAAAAAAATGGCTTATATAATGTTAAAATTTTAATTAATGATCTAATTATGTTCGTTTGGTATTTTATAGTAAATATAGTTACCATTTATTATGAAAATACAAGAATACATGGTCAGAGTTAATGTTTTTAACTAAGGGTTAAAGCTCAAATATAAGGTTAATTTTGTGACCAAAACTTGTCTAAAACCTATTGGTTTAGAGGTTTTTGACACAATATAATCTTATCTTTTAAATAAATTAATTTTGGACCATTTAAAACCTAAAATAAATTTTTAATAAAATAATATTTCAATATCTTCTTAAAGTGTCCATCCTTCCTCTTATAAAAGTACACCACCACTACCCACTTATTCGCACCTCCAAATCCCTTTTTCTTGGAACAACCCATCCAAAATATCCTCCAAAACATCCCTCAATTCATCCTAGATTCCACCAATTTGGAGGAAAACCAACTTAAAGAGTCATTTTGTTCAAATAAAAAGGACACACCCAAATAAGAGGTAATCGTTTTATCCCTTCTTTCAAAGTTAATTTCTTATTCTAATTCCTCTTACTATGTTTTTACCAAACTAAATTAATAACTCCTAAATATACTATATCCTAATATGTTTTTATGAATATGTTACAACCATATTCCTCTTTTACCCATCCTATTTAAAATAATATCACCATGCATGCATATGTATGGTTTACCATCTCCAGGTCATGGTGTAAACTGCTTTTCATCTACACTTTATTTTGATGGGTATAATGATGAAGAAAACTGACTTAAATAATAAATATTACAAGATATTATTTATTTAAAATTCATATTCAATTAAATCTACTACATTCCATTAAACCATTAAGTAAATGATATTCTTTCCCGTGCGTACGTACGGCTTACCGTCTCCACGACGCGATGAGACTCAACTTCCACATTCACCATCCAAGAATGATTATAAAGATATATATTATGAATAATTATGAAATATGTGACATAATAATTCTACTAGAATAATATATATATATATGTATGTATGTATGTATGTATGTATTTATGTGTGTATGTATGTATGTATGTATGTATGTATGTATGTATGTATGTATGTATGTATGTATGTATGTATGTATGTATGTATGTATGTATGTATGTATGTATGTATGTATGTATGTATGTATGTATGTATGTATGTATGTATGTATGTATGTATGTATGTATGTATGTATGTATGTATGTATGTATGTATGTATGTATGTATGTATGTATGTATGTATGTATGTATGTATGTATGTATGTATGTATGTATGTATGTATGTATGTATGTATGTATGTATGTATGTATGTATGTATGTATGTATGTATGTATGTATGTATTTACATATATTTCATTCACTTACTTCCATTCATACGATATGAAAATGGAAACAGCATTCATGCATACATACGGCCTATTGTCTCCATGAATGGTGTATTACTATCAATTATATATATTTATATTATGAATATATATTATATGTGAATCATATTATATATGTTTTAAGTAATTAAATCCTGATCTCTGTAATATGATCAAGAATAAGAAGTCAAAACATGTACGATAAAACGAAACAATTATTACCTGAAATGTTGCATTAATGTGGAATTGTTAATAAATTGGTAATATAAAGTCATAAAATAATCATATATGATATCATAAATATTATAATTATGATTCTATTATAAGTTAATAATACCATCATATAGTATTTTTGGACAAATAAAGAGAGTATCAGACTTAAGGTAATGGATTTCGTCTCAATTTCATTTCATTGAGGCATTTGTAATTTTATGAACCTAGTTCCATTTATATGGTGTATATTATACCTTTTGACTTTTTATATCATGAATCTCATTAATTTCATGATATTATATTATTTCCTTCATTTGAATTATTGATAGATCCATATTACTCATCTAATATGGTTATTGGATAAGGTGTATTATTTATTTTGGTTATTCAGTTTGAGAAATACTTTGGACTGTAAATGATAGGGGGAGCACGGACATTAGATAGCTTCTCGATGCATCGACAGGTTCTCACAAGATAAATAAGTTGGCCAAATTGGGTTTTACCCTTAATTTTAAACCATCTTGTGAAAGTTATTGACGTTAATAGGTTTCCATGTTCCTGAGACATGACATCCTTAAATAAAGTATTTCCCTCATTTAATATCACTTGTTATTTATCCATAAGATTTTGTGTTTACATATCTATAGAATTAGTTCATTATAAAATTATTAATTTATGGAATATGTTTCAGTTTTTATTTTCCAGATTATCTTTTGATTATCTAGTTTTTTAAATGTAAGTGTTCTCAGATATTTACCTTTCCATATAGATTGATTATTAGTTATGATGTACATACCCTTACTAAGCATTTGAGATCACCCTTATAATGTTTCTCTCCCCGGGCTATGAAGAAGAGAACATTAATTAATCTTTCAAGGATTTAGATCATTTCAATTATTGTGTATCATCTTTAATTTTTTCCCCCAATCTATTATGGGTGTCAAGTATGTAATCTGGATTTCCAAGCCTACTAAACTGTATAGTCCTTTGGGATTCATTTCCTTGTAATACTGCCAATGAAATGTAATAATGCACCAACTTCAGGTGATTTGCGGTCAGGGAGTTATAGTTAGTATCAGAGTAAGTTTAGCAACCACCTTGGAAACTAGAGTTTGAGAACATAGATTAGTTAACCTACCCTAAGATAGACTTTGGGGATAAAAATTTGATAATTCACCCAATGTAACAAAATTTTATGATTTATAATGCATAAATTTTTAATTTATGATGAGTGTTTTACCATATTTAAAACTAGTAATTTTATGAGCTAATCTGATATGTGTCATTATATATAGATGGAACCTGGAAGGATGAATGGTATCAATATTAAAGGAAAATATAGGGATTTCCCTACTGAGGAAAATAATATAGTTGATACTGGAATAGAGAAAATTATGGCAATACTAGGGAAACTTAATCAGGTTATGACAAATAACCTTTCCCAAAGGGAACAACCCTTTCCATAGAGGGGATATCCTATGATGTATCACTTAATCTAACAAAATCCCTCATCATTTAGTGGGGTTACTAATCTAATTGTATCTGAGTAGTGTATTAAGTCTCTAGAAAAGATATTTATGGCCTTTGGATTCAGTGAAATAGAAAGGGTTACTTTTTTGGTCTATTGTCTCAAAGTTGATATTGATCAATGGTTTACATTCATCAAAAATACTAGATATAAAGAATAAATATAACTTATGTAATGGAAAACTTTTAAGGATATATTCTTCGACAAATACTTTCCTCGTGATCAACCAATTAAGATGAAGAGGAAGTTCTTTAGCTTAAAGAAAAAGGAAAAATAGAGTGTTGCAGATTATGAAGCTAGCTTTTTAAGGATAGATAGCTTATCTATGGATTATATATGAAACATAGATTCAAGATCAATCACTTATTTGAAGGTCATAATCCAAATCTCCAAAGGGAACTGGTTTTTCAGAATTTTTCATCATGTGATGAAATGGATTTATTTGTTATCAAGACAGAAAAAAAAATTCTAGGATCAATATATTCAAAGGAAACAAAATACAATAAGATGCCATCTGAGAACCATGAAAAGGATAATTCATCAAAGAAGAAGAAGTTTGAATGATTTTCACCATGTGAAAACTGTGGGAAAATCACCCTGTGAAATTTTTGAAGGGATTGGGAGTTTGTTATAAATGAGGACATAAGGGACACTAGGCTCATGATTTTAATAGAAAGAAAAAAATTAATGATTTTTAGCGCTAAAATTATAGTAAAATGGTACACTATTCAAATTAATTCCCTAAACATCAAGGGAATATACAATAGAAGAGTCCTGGGAGTGATGTATAACCATTTGCAATCAAAACTGCTGAGGGTGAGGCTCCTAATGAAGTGGTGGCAGGTACTTTAATTATTTCCTCAAATTTACCTAAATCATTAATTGATTCTAGATTATCACATTCCTTTATAACTTCCTATTTTTCATTAAAATTAGATATTTCTAATTCACCATGAAAAGGGAATTTTTAGTTAAAAATTATAATGGGAACCTTATCGTAAAAACATATTTGTTGAGAATTACCTATTTTGGAATATAAACGTGCTATAATTACTAATTTTGTTATCATACCTATGGTTGACTTCAATATAATCCTCAGTGCATATTGGCTTTCAAAATATGATGTGAAAATCTATTCCAAGAATAAGTAAGTTATAATTTGTGAGTAATATGTATAATCCATTATCTTTAAAGAATAAACTCCATTACCTGAGTCTTATCAAAATCCACCCCCAATATCTTTGCAGAATGAGATTATTGATGAGGAAGATAAAACAATTTTAGGGATAAAGGAGGTAATATTAAAATTTAGGATATGCTTATTTTAAAGTAATACATTTAGGTTTTTCCTAAAGACTTACCTAGGCACCCCCCAAATAATGAAGTTGATTTTTGTATTGATTTAATCACTGATGCAAGGCCAATATCAAAAACTCCCTATAGAATGACCACTGTGGAATTAGTAGAGATAAAATAACAATATGAAGATTTGGGTCAAAAGGGATTTATCCTCCCAAGTGTTTCTCCATGGGGAACCCCTTTTATCTTTGTCAAGAAGAAAGATGGTTCCACGAGGTTGTGTATTGATTATAGGGAAATCAATGCAATTACAATAAAGAACAAGTATCCTATATCTCTAATCGATGATTTATTTGATCAACTTAAAGGATCTCAATTATTTTTGAAGATTGATCTTCATTATAGATATCATCAATTACAAGTGAAGAAGGAATACATTCTGAAGATAGCTTTTCAAATGAGGTACGGTGATTACGAATTTACAGTAATTCCTTTTGGATTGACTAATATAACCTTAGTTTTTATAGATATCATTAATAGAGTATTAAAGGAATATCTTTATTATTTTTTAGTGGTATTAATTGATGATATTATGATATATTCTAAAATATTTGAATACCAAGAGTATCACTTTCAAAATAGACTTGAGACTCTCAGGAGAGAAGAATTATATGTTAAATTTAGTAAGTCTGAATTATGGCTTCTGGAAATTTCTTTACCTGGCCATATAGTCTCCAAGGATGGAATCTATGTTGATTCGTAAAAGACAAAGTAAATTCAAGAATGTCCAGCACTGACAAGTATAACTGGGGTATGTATTTTTATTGTTTTAGTAGGTTACCATCGGAATTTCATCTAGAAATTCATCTGATTGGCTAAACCATTAACCAAACTCACACGTAAAGTGGTTAAATTCGTTTGGAAAAAGGAGTGTGTATAATGTTTTAATGAATTGAGGATAACATTAGTCAATTATACATTCTTGAATCTTACATATGGGAATGATGGTTTTGTAATTTATAGTGATGCATCAAGGAAATTACTTGGTTGTGTCCTTATGCAGAATGATAGGGTTATTTCATATGCATTAAGGTAATAAAAACCCATAAAAAAATATCCAACTCATGATCTTGAGTTTTATAGATTAATTTTTTCTCTAATGATATGGAGACCATATCTCTACAGTGAAAAATGTGAGATATATAAGGATCACAAGAGTTCGAAATATATTTTCTCTCTAAAAGAAAAAAACATGAGAAAAAGTAGATGGCTTGAGCTACTCAAGGATTATAATTGCACAATAAACTACCACCTATGGAAGGAAAATAAAGTGGAAAATTCCTTGAGTAGAAAGGACTATGGAGTTCTAAACAAGACGATAGTTTAAATGGATCTTATGTTCATGGATCTAGTAAATATGGATATGGGAATTATCTTTTAGGGTAAAGCATAACTACTTTTTCAAATGGTTGCGAAAACATCTTTACTAGAAAGGATAAAAATTTCTTAGACAGATGGCGAGGAGTTTCAAAAGTAAATTAATGTTGTGAATGATGGTAGATTGATTGATTTCTCATTTGAAGATGGAATTTTGAAATTTGGAAAGAGGCTTTGTGTTCCCAATATACCTGAGATAAAAAGGGAATTATTGGATGATGCTCATAGATCCAATTTCACTATACACATGGTAGCACTAAGATATATAGATACTTGAAGAAACATTTTTTGTGGGACAACATGAAGAGGGAGATTTATGATTACATGTTTAAATGTTTGGTTTGTTAACAGTGGAAGGCTGGAAGACAACATCCTAGAGGAATCATACAACCTCTTCTGATACCTATGTGGAAATGGGATGATATTATGATGGACTTTTTCATGGGTCTACCAATGAATCCCATATGTAATGATGCGGTATGGGTTATTTTCGATCATCTTACCAAGTCATCTCATTTTCTCACTATAAGAGAAGATTTACCACTTGAAATTTTAGCAAGGCTATATATTAATGAAGTTTTAAGTCTTCATGGTGTAACCCTATCGATTGTTTTTGATCGTGATCCTCATTTAACATCAATATTCTGGAAAACTATTCAGAATGCCCTAGATACTAAACTTCATTTAACCACTGTATACCACCTTCAAAAGGATGTAAATTTAGAAATGATTTTTCAAACATTAGAAGACATGTTGAGATCCTACTCACTTGACTTTCTACGTATGTGGGATCATTATTTACATCTTGTAGAATTTTCCTGTAACAATAGCTTCCATTCAAGTATTCAGATGGAACTATATGAAGTGTTACATGGAATGAGATGTTGTACACAAACTTTTTGGGATGATGTTGGTGGAAGGATACTTGTAGGTCCAGAACATGTTGAAGAAATAATAGAGAAGGTGAATATTATCCAACCCCATTTCAAAACAACTCCAAGAATACAAAAGAACTATGCCGATAACCAAAGGATGGATTTGGAATTTCAAGTAGGAGATTAGGTTTTCATGAAGGTATCTCTAAGGAAGGGTGTGATATATTTTGGTAATAAGGGTAAATTAACTCTTAGGTGCATCAGACCTTTTGAAATTATATAAAAAATAGGAGTTGTATCCTACCATATTGTAATGCCTCTAAGTCTCTCGATAGTTCATGATGTGTTCCACATATCACTTTTAAGGAAGTACATGCAAGACCCAACACATGTACACACCTATGAAGAAATATAACTACAACCCAATCTGTCTTATTGTGAAGAGACTATCAAGATTTTTGATACTAGATAACAATTTTAGAGAAATTGGACAACTCGTATGGTAAAAGTTCTTTGGAGAACCATAAAATAGAAGAGGTGACATGGGAACCTAAAGAACATATGATGAAGAACCAACTGAATATTGTTTTTTCGTGATATTATAAAAATTTCAAGGAAAATTTATTTTAATGGAGGAATAATGTAACACCCCAAGCTTCTATGGTACACTTCTTTTTAAATAATTCAATGGCTTGCGTTGTACGCAACCCCGAGTTCAAGCACACCACGACCTATCAAAGTAACCATTTAAAAATCAGTTATGAATAGTACTTTCCACATTTTTAAATTTTATTAAATTTATTTTTGAAAATAGAATTCATTTTTGAATTCAGATTATCAAAATTATCATACGGTGAAATTTTGGTAATTTTCTGCAAATATTCAATTTTTGATGAATTGTGAAAAATACTTCATTTTAATTCAAAATTTTCTTTTCATCTAATTTATTAATATTGTTATATTGTCTTTTTAATTGGTTTTAAAGTTTAATTGGATTTATATTTTATCATTTAATCCAATTATGGTCATTAGAAGTAATTTTACATTTTAATTGTACGTAAACACATGTCAATCTTTTGATAGATATTACTTCTTAAAAACCCACTTTCTTGTTCAGACAATAGGAATTAATTTTAAATTAATTGCTGAAAATTCAATGTTTTGAATTTTTAAAAATGGATTCCATATTTGGAATCATAATTTGCATGTTTTTAAAATAGGTACCTTTTATTTTTTGATATTATGAATAGTAACTTCTGTAATTATTTTTATTTACCATGTTAAAAGGGTAAATCTGGTAAATAAGGGTAGAAAATAATATTATAATAATACTAAACTACCATAACACATCTATTAATCATATTTTATGAGATATTTACGACCATGGTCAACCGTTTTTCTTGTTTTTGACTCCATTGGTCCACTATGGTGTGAAAATGACATTTTATAATAATTAATTTGAAGTATATGAAAATGTAACATAAACATGTATCTTTTACTAAAACAATTTTTATATGTGGTTTTATAATTGATCTATTTAACTATAAATATTCATTATAAATATAAAAACATTTCATACATCATAATATTCTATTTATAATTTTTAGACATTATATAAATAAATTTAATTATGACACAATGATGATGTAGTGATTGCTTAATTAATAAAGGATTCAAATAAATAATATTATAAATGTTACAATAAATGTAATTTGGTTATTTTGAAATAATATAAAAATTTAAAGTATTATATTGACATATTATCTTTTATTTAAAGCATTTTTTTAAAATAATCAAGTGTTTATGAATTAAATAAAATAATTCTTAAATAGTGTCAAAATTGATATAAATGAGTTTTTAAAAAATACTATTTTATTAAATGATATTATGGTCCTAAAATTATAAGATTCCAAAAAATGACATTTATAATGTTAAAAATTTAATTAATGATACACTTATGGTTCTTTGCGCATTTTATAGTAAATATAGTTACCATATATTAGGAAAGTACAAGAAGACATGATAAGAGTTAATGTTTTTAATTAAGGATTTAAGATAAAAGATAAGGTTAATTTTGGAACCAAAACATGTCTAAAGCCTATTGGTTGAGATTTTTTCGACCCAAAAGCATATTATCATTAAAATAAATTATTTTTGGTCCATTTGAAATAGAAAATCAATTTATAATAAAATAATATTTCAATACCTTCCCAAAGTGCCCTCTTCCATCTTATAAAAGGGGAAAACCTCGACCCCTTTATTCACACCTACAAATCCCTTTATCTCGGAAAAATCCTACTTAAATCTCCTCTAAACATACCTTAACTTATCCTATAGGCCACCCTTTGGGAAGAAAACTAACTTATGGAGTCATTTTGTGAAAATCAAAAGGAGACACCTGAAGAAGAGGTAATCGTTTAATCCCTTCTTTCAGAGTTCATTTCTTCTTCTACTTCCTCTAAATAAGTTATTACCATACTAAAATAATAACTCTAGAATATAATATATTATGAGATGTTGTTATGATTATGTTACAACCATATTCATCTTTTACCCGTCCTATGAAAAACAATATCACTATGTGTGTGTACGTACTGCTCATCGTCTCCACGACGTGGTGTAAACTGTTTTTCACCTATACTTTATTTAGATGGGTATAACGATGAATAAAATTGAATTACATAATAAATATAACCTGATATTATTTATTTAAAATTCATATTTAATCCAAACCATTAAACTATTAAGTAAATGATATCATCGTTCGTGCGTACGTACAGCTTACTGTCTCCACGGTGCGATGAGACTCATCTTCCACGTTCACCATCCATGATTGATTATAAAGATATATATAATTAAAGATTATGAAATATGTGACATAATAATTCTACTAGAATAATATATATATATATATATATATATTTGAGTGTGTGTGTGTGTACATATATTTCATTCACTTACTTCCACACATACGATAAGAAAACGGAAACAGCGTTCATGTGTACATACAGACTACCATCTCCATGAAAAGTGTATGCCTATCTATTAAATATATTTATATTAGGAATATATATGATATATAAATCATATTATACATTTTTTAAGTATTTAAATCATGATATAATTAATATGATCAGGAATAACAAATCAAAACACGTACAATAAAACGAAGCGATTATTACCCAAAATGTTGCATTAACTTGGAATTGTTAATAAATGGGTAATATAAAGTCATAGGAGAATCATATGTGATATAATAAATATTATTAGGATTATAATATAAGTTAATAATACCATAATATAGGAGTTTGATACAAATACAAAGAGTATCGGACTTAAGGTAAGGGATTTGGTCTCAATTTCATTTCATTGAGGCATATTTTAATGTTATGCACCTAGTTATATTTATAGAGTTTATATTCTACATTTTGACTTGTTATATAACAAATCTCATTAATTTAATGATATTTTATTATTTCCTTCACTATAATTATTGATATATCCATATTACTCATCCTATATGTTTATTTGATAAGGTATATTATTTATTTTGTTTATTCAATATTAGAAATACTTTGGACTGGCAATGAAAAGTGGATCCCATACATTATATAGTTCCTTGATGCATCGACATGTTTTCATGAGATGAATAAGCAGGCCAAATGGGTTTTTACCCGTAATTTTAAACCTTCTTGTGAAAGGTCTTGACGGTAATTGGTTTTCATGTGCCTGAGACATGACGTCCTTAAATAAAGTATTTCCCTCATTTAATTTCAGTTATTATTTATCCATGATATTTTTCATCGACATATATATGGAAGTAGTTCATTTTCATTTTATTCATTTATAGAATATGTTTCAGTTTCTTATTTTCCATATTATTTGTGCCTTATCAAGTTTTTTAAATGGAAATTGTTCTCAAATATTTACCTTTCTATATAGATTTATTATTGCTTATGTTATATATACCCTTACTGATAATTTGAGCTCTCCATTACTATATTTCTATCCACAGGTTATGAAGAATAGAACATTGATTAATCATTCAAGGATGAAGTTCATTTCAATTATTTTTTAGCATGTTTTATTTTATTTTATCAATGTATTATGGGTATAATATATGTAATATGGATTTCCAAGACTGTTAAACTATACAGTCCTTCAGGATTTGTTTCCTTATAATAATTCCAATGAAATGTAATAATGCACCGAATTCAGGTGATCTGAGGTCGTGGCGTTAAAAAATTTATTCCATTTACTAATTAGAAAATTATTAACAATCAATATTCTTGTTATGTTAATATGGATGATTATTCATTAAGGTGTGTTGAATATGCATTATTTATTTATTTATTTTATATAATGAATACATTGGACTTATTTAGTGATGGGTGAGGCCCAAAATTATATATACACTAGATACATAGGTGGGTCTCGTGAAACAAACTAGATTGGGTAAATTGTGGAAACCTTACCTTTTTATATATGATCTCTTTTAATAAGGCCTTGATATAATTTTTATGATGTCTGGAAGTATCCATTCCATCACTATGAAGTTAGTTATTATTATCCAAGTGATTTTTTAAATTTATATGTTATCCATGGAAGTATTACATTATCATGTTATTAATTATATTTAATTATTTAAGTTTTTTTTTCTTGTCATATTATTCATGTATAGTTAGTTCCATTACAGTTTGCATTATATATTTTCCCTTACTAAGAATTTGAGTAGACCCTTCATCGGTTTTCCTTTCCCTAATGTTATAAAGAATATTATTAAGTATGATATGTCTATATGGGAATTATGTGTTAATAATTTTGTGCGAGATGTTAATGACATATTGTAAAATAATAAATCCATGGTATAGGGAAAAAATTACCATTATATCGGAAATATATATGTTTTAGTTTTTTATAACTCTCTAAAACTCTAAAACCTAAAAGGTTTTGGGTGTGTAAGTGACTTAGTATTTTTTATTTGATATTTTAATATAGATGGTTATGTTTGGTTCGCTTCATATGGTTTCAAAGTCATTGTGTAATGAATATTTTTATCATCACTTGATCTGTGAGTCTAGGCATGTAGTGTCACGGTTTGTATTAGAACATAATTTAGATTACATTATAGGTTAAAAAGAGTATATAATTGAGTTATAGGAATACAGTAAGTTTGGAATGTGATTTTATGTCAAGGAAATTTAGGTTACTTTAGGAAAATATAAATATATTTTTAGAATATACATGATTAAGTTATATATTTTTTGGTATGTGATTTAGTATTTTCTAGGGATAATGGTTAAGTTGAATTCTGGTATCATTATTTTCCATGCATTTTGGGGTTAAGATATAGTAATAATGATCTTGATTTAATTATTAATAAAAATTATACATTATTGGAAAACATAGGGATAAATCTAAATATAGGTTAATATCCTAATATTTTGGTAAAGTGTAGATTGTATGATTTCCTTAAAATGAAATCCCTAACTATATAGAAACAGTTGGATATTGGCACTGTCATAGAGTAACCTATGGTTAGTAATCCTGAAAATGGTTGGTTGAGTATTAACTCATTCTTCACTCAATGCACAAAAAATGTTCCTAACTTTACACCTAGTTTGACACTCCAAGGGGATATGATTTGGATGATTCATAAGCTCTTTTTGAACCATTATGAATTATTTTAATACATTGTTAAACCATCAGTCATGAATATATTAATAAAACCATAATCTATTCTCATCAATTATATAAATAAAAATTGAAAATATGCAATTTATTTATGGAAGGTAGAATGTAACACACCAGAAATTATAATTCTATAAATTTATGATATCTTGTTTTACACACATTACTAAACAAAAATAAAATATGTTATAATTAAAATATGAACATTAAAACATAGTTGTTTTGTTAATGGGTTTAAAAATAATTAACCATGTTATGAAATTAAAATAGAAATTATAATAAAGGGAATCAATTAGTAGAAATCTTCATTTTTAGGATTATTTGTTCGAACTTAAAACCGAGATAGCATTATTAGGGTTTTCCCTATACTAATCCCAATAAGAAGATCAATAAACCTAGAATGAGAAGAATAATTTATGGGAAAAATTCAATATCAGGGAATTTAATATGATATTTATTCTATTTGAATCATCTCTTGTGACTACCACTATTGCTTATATTCTCCTCAATTCATACATGAAGATCTTGAGGGGTTTTGTAAGTAGAGGTTAGGATGCTATAAACAACTTATTCTTAGTGAAATAGTATAGATACATATATATATTTCAATTATTTGTATTAATTTCTTAACTATACATTTAATTAAAAATAAAGGTAATTTTTAGTAATAATTTATTCTGTTATTACAGATAAAAAACAAATAAAATTATTTTATTCTTAAAAATGTAGTTTACTAAAAAAATTCCTTTTTATGTGGTATGTATTTTATTATTTTAAGTAAAACAATATTATAGTTAAATTATAAATTTAGAAAAATATATTATAGATATTAATAATATATTTACTATCATTAAATTAATAATTTTTAGGAAATAAGGATAATAATGGTTAATATTTTGAAATTCATTTTTCTATAAAAAAATCTAGATATAAACTATTTTAATTTAGAATTTAACTTTATCATATTTAGATGTTTAATTATATTAAATTGAGTATTAATTCAGAATAAAAACATTTACATTTTTTAATAATGATCATGTTATATTTTTTTTGAATGAAAATAATTACTATGGTAAATAAATCCAAAGTGGATCAAATTAAACTAACTTAACAAGAATAATAGATCTCATAGAATACCTTTATTAGGTGTAAATTTTGATCCCACTTGTCTTTACAACATTTATTTATCTAAATAATATATACCCCATCTGATTTTATCTTTACACTTATCCTAACTTTAGTTTCCCAGAAAAATTCCCTCGATTTCACTTGTAAAGAGATATCACTTCCACCCACTTCAAGGCACACATACACATTGAAAATACATCGAGACTCTACCCATTTTACCTCTCTTGGATACCTATTACATTTTTTGTGTTACTTTTTTATAAGAAACTATACTAAGTCCTCCATTTCCAGGTGTTATTTCAAGAGAAGATTCAATCCCTCAATGTGAGAATTATCCACTTCTTAACCTTTTATTCTCTATCTTTTTTATCAACTCCATCCAAAACAATTATAATTATAATAATATAATGAAATTAATGTCATTATTATATAATTTTATTATTTTTATGGAGAACCCATTTTCTATCTCCCTCTTATCCATTGTAAAATGAAAACGTCTCTTGTGTTATTTATGAACTACCACCTACATGAATGTTGTATATCATTTTTCACTGCCACCCCGTATGGATAGTTATGAGAATATATTTAATAAATAAAATTGATATTTTTTACATTATTAATACCTTATGATGTTAAATTATTAATTATATCATATCTAACTAATTATTAATATACCACCTTTTATTAGTTAAAATTTACTGAAACAAGATTGTCACCAATTTCAGCTTCCTGAATTGTAACTAAAACTCTCCTGGAATAAAATTATAAAATTATAAATAATTATAGAAATTATATTAAAATATCATGAAAGGTGATTTATTTTATGAATATGGTTCCGAAAGGGTAATAAAAATTTGAATGATCAATATAAAATATCTCATTATTATTAGTAAATTTCCTAAAACATGTTTTTTATGGATTCTATTCTTAGAACCCCTATCCATTCCTACAGTCAAATGAATGTGTGAATACATAAAAAATTAGAACAAAATGATTATATTATCTTGTATAAACTAGGTATTCTAAACTTAGTATTGAATAATTAGGATCAACATCTCCATTATGAAGCTTATATGAAACAATCAAACTTAGTAACATATGATGTTGAAAATAATAATATTTAACAAATAAATGTTTAATAAATGATTATAATTTATATATAATAGATTAGATGAACCACTAGGTTGGGTGAATTAATGGTTTCCTTTTATGAATTTATCATTTTAATTTAACTTCTTTAACTTTTTAATTTTATTTATCCACTCAATAAAAACTAAAATCCTCACCTCATGTGCATAAATAAAAATAGATAGAATATCACATAGTATTTACAAGGTCAGCTATAAAATAATTAAATTTTACATAGATTGTTAGACACCCCAACCTATGGTTTATCTAATATAATCCTATTCAAAAACATTAATGGCTTTTATTTCCCACACAAGTTTGATAAGTTATTATCCCAAATCACCTATCTTCGACAACATTGTTTATACACCCAAGTAGTTGATCTTTCATTTGTGTTTGGTTCTACACCAAAATAAACAAATATTATACCTTAATTTTTTATACTCTCCAAATTCTTATCCTATTTAAATTTTCAAAAACCACAATTAATCATCTCTTTAATGTTAATCCAAAGGAATAATGATCTATAGTAGCACATGGTTTCTTTTACACCAACTTGAGACGGTATTCCTCTATTAGCATATAGGATATGGTTCATATATGTTCAACTTCAAGTATTTTACAATTAGGAATTATTTATAACATGGATTTATAACTTTATCATCTTTATTCATATCATTATAGGATCTAGGTCTTCCTAAATACATTGAATACATGTGTGTACAAAAGATTTCATCCTCCTAGAAAGAGACCCTTATTTGGTCTCACTATCTTCTCCCCTCAATACTTTAGAGTGTCAACTTCTTCTTATTCATCTAGTTATAGTATTTACATAATAAATATACTATCAAAGGTTTTTTTAAAAATCAAAAAATATTCTCCCATATAGTGATGCAAATAGATAATAATATAGACCCATTTTTTTCAACTCCTTCGGCTTTTATATTCATAGAGATAATATCGTAAATATTAGTTGAATATTATTTCTCCTCTATTCCAATGTATTATTTCAATAAATAGTATATAAATATTGAATGGTTTTTTATCTTCTTATTCAATCATCAAATCACCAAGTTTTCACATGGTATTTGAATTACCACAACTCAAATCCTTTATAAAGTTTTCAGCATCATTATCACTACAAATCCTATGTCTTTTAAATCAATTGAAATTTCCCATTATGTATGCACGAATCTTGAATTAAAATGGCCTAGAATATTTTCTATAAGTCCCCATGTTGAGAATTCATCATCATGTATTTCATAAAAAACCAGAAAGAATAATCTATGGAATAGTCCATCTCATTATTTCACACAGTAAAACCATATTATTCTTCAAAAAATAACCTTTTACTTGATGTCTTTCACTCATCATAAACCAAAATATATTTGAAACCATAATGATGTTGATCAATTAACACCATCATCTAATCATCATATGATTAAATATCCATTTTTTTATAATGTTTCATATTTGAAAAAATCATCATTTTATTACTATTACAAATCTCTTATAATTATTTAATACATATACATGAGATGTAGATTACCCTTATGTAACTCCTAATCATAGAGTCAAAATTATGTATCTTATGTTCAACCATTTTATAGGATATACATTACCTTTTCATAACTCCTAAAATATATGCATTACCATTACGTATCCATTAAAAATCTAACTTTACCTTGATACAACACCTTATAACCTTTATTCATCATTTGGAATTAGTTTTACCTTTATGTAACACTCGGGATTTTAGGCTTACCGTTATGATGGGTGTGATTACCTATATTTAGCTTCTTCTTTCAGGCATACCCTTATGTATATAGTGGAATTATCATTTTACTATCACACAACATGTACAAATATCATGTTACCTTTATAAAGTTAACAAATGACCTTTATATAGCCCTATTTTTTCATATTACCTTTACTCTCAACTAAAATTAATTTTACTTGACTTGTTTATTTTTTTTTTTTGAACTTTACATAGGTCAATATGACCTCTACATAGCTCAACCATTATCAAATTTCCTTTATATAGGTAGTAGGTAGTAGTAATTATCATTTAACTCTATGCAAGATATAGGAATATAGTTTTACTCTTACATTAACACTGAAATCCTATCAAAATCACTTTGGTCTTCATAAAAACTGATTAAGGTGACACTATCCTTAAGTGACATCCCCTAAACACTGAAGTCTTTTAATAAAATTTAATGTCAAACTAAATCATTGAGGGATGATTTTCCCTTTCAACAAAAAAAAAACCTATCAAGAAAAAATAGAAACAACTAAATAAATAATATATGATACATGAAATGTAAACCTTACAACTCCAAATCAAATAAAAAATCATATTAGAGTAATACTAAAAATAATAAAGAAAAAAATAACAAATACTCCAAAGTAAAGTAATATTTTAGGGTTAATGTGGCACCGCTTTAACTCCCCAAACATGACCAACTCCTGAGCTTCATCTTTGGACATCCATGAAATCAACCTCAAGAATATCCACTAGAGAAATGAGAAATCATCTCCTTTCTGATATCCTGGAAAATATAATCTTAATACACAAAATTTTTAGCATTCAAGGTTTTAGTAATCATACCCAATATGAAAACCCCAAGGCTTCCCATATATTCCACTAAAACAAGAATTTGGTTGAGCCATAATTTTATAAAATTGTTGTTTAAAAATTCAATATATTTAAAACAATTTCTAAAGAATAATTATAATATAAGGAAGAATATAAATATGTTTATCAAAAACAAAAATCTTATAAATAATATTCATAAATCTTTTAAACCCACTTGGAATCCACAGTTCAGCTTATCCCAAACATGTTCCTATGCATGCTGAATGAAAATCCTAATACTCACAAGAAGTGATTCATACTTCACTAAGACTTCACTTAATGATATACCTTCTCTTGCATCTAGTTTTTCACCAAGTTCCATGTCCATACCAATAAGGCACCATAAAATGAAAATATGAACACACACTAAAACCATTATTTTTTCAAGTTCTTGCACCCAAAACCTATTTTTTCAGAATAACCATTAAATAATTTTATAAATCATGTGATTGCAATCACCCACCACCCAATATTTCCAAATCAATTGGAAATATAACCCTTAAATATAGTTTAAACACTCATTACTTTATCCTAAAGTAGAAAGAATTTATTTAGAAACCTGAAATCCTTTGCATTCCATAGAAAGTGGGAAAAGTGAAAATCCACCTACCTAAAAAATTATCAACATGTAGAATCTTTGGGAGATCTTGCATATCTGGACTATTTCTTCCATTCCTCTAATTAATCATAATAAATTTTGATCACTAATACTTTGATCCCATATATTCATCCATAATATCCCATATCTAGGGTTCCATTCAAGATAAAATGATTATATCAATATTATAAGGGATTAATAGGGTACATACCTTTTTTCAGGATCCAACACTCAAGGAATCATTGGGAATTGATTATGAATGTTGAAGATCACCAAAAATATCTTATTGGATTATTGAGAGTCAAGAGGAAAATATAGGAAAATAGAAATGATGGATTTATTATGATTATTTATTTTTAGATCTAATTTTTATAATCTTTTAATGGAGTCACATGGTTTATAAAACTATGTTCTAACCATCCAACCACCACTATCCCATTATTTCGGCGTCACATGGTTTTGTAGAAAAATTAGTAAAACTGTGCACCAACCATATAAATCGTCACTATCCTAGAACTTATAAATTATATAATTATACCACACAATTTAGAAACCCATGTTCTAATAATGAAACATCTCATTAAATCTCAATTCTACCATGCATAGATTCTTATAAAATTATTGTGGTTTTCCCTAACTGTTCTCATACCGTGAAACCTTAAAAAATTATAAACCATTCCAAAACCATGCATAAACCTCCTGATACATTGAAAAACTATTCTATAGATTAAAATAGAGAATTATCTAAAAATATGGGTGTCACATTCTCCCTTCTATTGGAATTTCCATCCTTGGGAAGTTAGATATTGGTATTGTCTTTGAAGATTTATGACCATTTTTGTAGCATTAATTGATCTCATTCCCAATTCTCATCTTGAATTTGAACATATTTACAAAACACTCGTACTAAGGAAATATTTATTCCTCACAAGTTCATTTCCTATTTGTCTATAATTATAATTGGTTCATGTAAAAGCATATCATATAGTTCAGGAGTAACATGGTCTTAGATAATCCCCTAAATAGGATCCATTTTGAACTTCATCAATTGAGTTACATGGAAATAATTATTTTGAACACTGAATATTGGTAGTAATTATAATCAATATGCAATTTATCTGATACAATACAGAATCTCAAAGGGTCTCACATATCAAATAGATATTTTTTGTTATTTTCCCAAATGTTGATGACCCAAACATGGTTATAATTTCATAAATATGTATCCACCTACATTAAAATATGTTCGGTGATGATCATTATTTTCATATCATTCCTATAATCTCTTTATTGTATCCATCCACTTCCTAATCATTGAAATATTTTCTATAGACTTGTGGAAAAGACTATGTCCAATTAGTATAATTTATCCAAACAAAGTGTATAACAATAATGAAAGAAATATAATTCATCAAAAAAAGACATGTGTATTTTGTCTTGGAAACTATTATTATAAGAAAACACCACTAATGAAATATAATATTACCATTATCCACAAAATTCTATGACACGATCTCTATGTATATCATCCAATGTTTGAATCATACAATTTTATGATCTATAATTTGAGGATGATATGCCATGATCATGGTCAATTAGGTTCTAAGATCCTATTGTAGGGACCAAAAAACTATGAAGTAAAATAAGGAAATATAACAAAGATAATAGTTTTCATTATTCCATGTCACTTAAAAAATTATTGAATACACAACTTTATTAGATCCTTTATCGTGTTAGACCCACAAATTTTGATAAATTGTCCCAACTTTGTGATTTGATTCACAATTACCCAAATAATATCATGTTTATAAATCATTTGTGGTAAGCCTATGTCAAAATACCTAGAAATAATCTTCCATATACAAATATGTATAAGAAAAAATTGTGATATATCAGTTAGATTTTGTTTCTCATCCTTTACCAATTAACATGTTAAACATTTCATAACATAATATTCAATCATTATTTTCATACCAGACCACCAAAAATGAGATTTCATAACCTTTTTCATTTCAAAAGAATTTATTATTGGAATGACTAAGGTACTACAGTTTTTTTTCTGAAAATTCTATTCTATGTTCACAACCTTTATCTAACCATCTATGATTTTTACACCATTTATTTTTGACCTAATAGTGATGCAGTCATAATCTAATTGTTGTGTATCTTTGACTAAATCCACAAAATTGGGGATAAGAGTGAACAAAATTAAAAATACACTTTTATTATATTCACTAAAATCAAGATGCATGTTATAACTAACACCCGACAACTTCCATTAGTCGGGAGTTTATCTAACAATTTCAGTATAATAAAAATAACTCAAAATAATCTATGATGGGATTTACTTTCCCTAGTGTATGCACTAAGTTGAAGTAAAATATCTAGAGATACTCTATAAAAAATTACTACCTCAAGTTTAGGTCTCTGCGAGATAATATATATTTCAAGTTTTTATTATTAGTGAATATCATGAACATTTCTACAAATAGATTTTGGATCCATGTTTTTAAGTCGTGACCACTATAGTTAATTCTAGTTCATGTGTCAGATAATTATTTTAATGTGTTCGCAAATACAATGAACCACAACCATAACATGTTATCCCTATATAATAACACAACTAAGTCCTAATTAAGATGCATCAAAATATACCAAATATCCTTGACCTAGTACTATAAGGAAAAGGATTACTGTAAATGTGATCTAAGACTTAAGCCCATAAAAAGATATCTGAAAAAACATCAATCCAATTGAGATAAATTCAATTTAACTTTAAAACATTCATAGGAGAAGAACATATAGAGAAATCCTAAATAAAGTAATTATAATAGACTATTAATCCTATAAAACTATGTTTTTTGAATATATTCTATCATAGATTCCAAGAAATGATTACTTCCATATTCCCATGGATAATTGATATACCTTCTATAAAAATAACATTCTTGGGGAAATGAACTTCTTGTATCCATAAGTTTCACTTAGAATATATAGTGTACAATTAGTGATAATGTAATGTGATCAACACAACCTATAAGTGATCCTAATGTTCATTCCTACTTTGAGATTAAACAAAAATTTCATTAAAAAATACCATAAAAAGATATAAAGATACCTAAGGAATAAATAGTTCATCAAGGCTATAAAAATCATAGGTGTATTTTTCAAACCAAAGGGAATGAAAACATATTTTTAATGGTTGTATCGACTATAAAATGTTGTCTTTGGAATATACCATTTCCTAAATCTAACTTAGTGATTTCACAATCATAAATCAATCTTAGAGAACCACTTAGATCACTTAAATTGATCAAACAGGTTGGTGATTTTAGGAAGAGGATATCAATTATTGATCATAATAGGATTTAGTTTAAGATAGTTAACACACAATCAATGATAAATATTTTCCTTCTTTAAAAATATATCAAAAGTTTCCCAAGGAGATGTACTTAGTTTAATGAATCCTTTATTCCCCAATTCTTCCTGTTGGATATTAAATACACAAGACTCTATTGGATCCATTATATATGATGGAAGTGAAATTGAACTTTTTCATGAAAGTATATCAGTAGAAATTTTTATTTACCATTCAGGGGGTATCCCAAAGAAATTATTTTGAATGAAATATGTGTATTAGCCAACTATAATAGGAAGAGTCTTACTTCCAATCCCATTTATAGAACCTAAAATTATTGCTTTCAGTAGACTAGAAAATGATCCATATACAATCATAAAATATCATTCTATAATCATTTTCTTAGAATCAGTCAAGGTATCACTAACCTTAGGTAACATCCCCTAAACACTAATGGCTGAAAATAAATACCAAGGGCTTACTAAATATTTGGGGGATGATTTTACCTTTAAATATAGAAAACCTGTTAATTCAAAATAAAAACAAATAAACCCATATTAAATTATGCATGAAATGAAAACAATACATCTCAAAATCCAAAAACCAAACTATATCAAAGTAATAGCATAAATAATAAAAAAACATAATAATTAAGACTCCAATGTAAAGTAAGAATTAGGTTCCAAGGTGGAACCGCTCTAACTCTAGTAACATAACCAAATCACAATATCCATATCTGAACATCCATGAACTGATCCTCAAGAATATCTACTAGAGAAATATGAAATATTCACCTTTCATTCCTAGTAGGAAATCACCAATACTTATAATAAATTCCAAGTCAAGAATCAGGTTACCTCAAAAATTTATAAAACAGATGTTTAAAATGAAAAATAAATTAAAATTATTTCTCCAGACTATATATAAAATAAGGAAGAATATAATTCAATTTTTCATAAACACACTTCTTATAAATATCAACCATAAATCCTTTAATTACACTTGGCATCCATAGTTCATGTTTTCACATAAAGAGACCCACACATTCAAAATGAAAATTACAATCATTATGATAATAGATCCATCCTTCACCAGGTTGATACATGTTGATATACCTTCTTATGCCTCCATTATAGCACTGAGTTTCAAGTCCATACTAAAAAGGCCCCATATAATATATATTTGAACACATTCCACATCCATTATTTGTTCACATTTTCACACCCAAAACCATTTTTTATTTAAGTAAAACCATTAAATCGTTTTTTTTCAAACATGTGGTGGGAATCACCCACCACCCAAGATTTCTATACCAAATAATAATAGAATATTTAAATGGAATTTTAGTATTAATTTCTTTATGCCAAATTAGAATGAATTTATTTAGAAACATAAAATCATTTTCATTCAAGATATAGTGGAAAACTAGGAAATCCACCTACCACAAAAATGATTAACACAGGAAATATTCACATATCTTGGGGATATAGACTCTTTAATTTATTCAACTGATGTATCAAAATAACATTTGATCAAAACATGTATGATCTCATAGTCCATAAAATAACAAACCCGGCCTAGTTTTCCAGTCAATAAAAAACGAGTAGATCTAGATTAAAAGGGATGAAAGGATCCCTTAACATTTGTTTCTAATGTAAAATTATTGAAGAATCATCAATAATGTAGTTAAAAGCTTAATATCACTATAAATTTACTAGAGGAAGGATGAGAGTTGAGTTTCTGATCTAGGGAATGAAAACTGAGGGTTTTCAGGCGACATTAGGGTTTTATATCTAATTTTTTGAATTTTCAAATGAATTTCCATGCTTAGGTATCATGGTTTTTATAATCATGAAATAACCATGAAGTCACCACAATCTAATAATTTTCATATCACATGGTTGTACCGCACAATTTTCCAAACATTGCACCAACCGTGTGAATGGACACTATCCCAAAACTAATAAATTGCATGATTATACTACATGGATCAAAAACCATATATGAACCACACACCTACCTAGTATCTCCTATATTCACCTTACATGGTTTCTTATATAATATTCATGGATTTCACTAATTGTGATCTAATAGTGAACACTGAAAAATACTTCTATGAAATTCCAAAACAATCCATAATCTACTAAATACTTAGCCCAGTTATTCCATAGCATAAAATATTGAATAAGATAGATAATTACCTAAAACGGGGGGTTTTAAAACCCCATTACTATAAAGAAATTTTTATAAAAAAATTAATATTATATATGCAAATAGTGGATTGGGTGGTAATCCTAAAAATGATTCCCTAGTCAAATATTGTTATTTTCAACCAGTGTGGAATCCATTTTCCAAGTAAGTGTTGGTACTTATAGAAGGATTGAATTAATAAGTCTGATTTAAAAACAAAATTAAAATTTTTAAATGGAATTACCAAATTATTAAAGGTAAGAAATAAATCATTTAGAATTAAAAATTGATGATTTTTTAAGGGGGAAGATGGAGGTGAAAAGGACATTCAAGGACACATAAAAAATAACTCACATAGTTTCTAGACGTGTCACTATTCACCAAATAAGTCAATTTGGGTGGTGGAACTCATTAATTGGTTACAAATTTTAGATGATCTCCCATAATGTTTGGAAGGTGATGTTACCAATTTCACTAGTTGGGCCCCATTATAAATAGTCAGTGAGGATCATTTGTGTGAAAACAAATTTTAACTTTTTAATCATTGTATTCCTCTTTAATAAGAGTTTTAAGCATTCCCCTAGTGGATTAGTACTATGTTAAAACCATTTAAAATACTTTTCTTGTTCTTTGATTTTATCTCCTTATCCTCGCAACTTGGATGTTTTGGTCTAGTATATATCAAAAGTGTTATGGTGCATATATAAGGTGTGTTGCATTATTATTTTTGGATATATAGTAGATGTATATTCATTCCAAAACAATGGTTCCAAAACTTTATTCCATTTTTGATGCATCTAGTGGTGTTTTTTGTTATGGGAGGCTCAAATCCTAATAATATAAGACAATTAGATATATAATAACTAAAAACATACATTAAAAACCATAAAAATAAAAAATAATTATAAGAGAAATTATTTAAACATGAAATGAAGAATGTATTATGTATTTAAATGATAATACAATACATTATTTATATAATTACTTACAATATATAATCTTAAATATTGTATAATAGTTACAAAACTATTACTTTATTGATCATATATTGGACACCCATCCCAAAAAATGACCACTCTATCCCAAGGGTTGTATAGTGACTATCCCCAATGAAAATATAAAAACTGCCTCTAGTATGTTCTCCTATAAATACCTCAAATATATTAATATAAATAAACTTTTTAATTTTATAAATTATTCTCTTTAATTTCCTTTTATATTTTTTAAACTCATGAAAATGATCCACTTTGATAGTCATCTACCTGATGATCTCATATAAGACCTGATATTTTACTATATAGAATAAAAACTTCATCAAATAATATTTCAAAATTCCCATTATATTATTTCGTTATAATATGACACCATAAAACTAGAACAATACGTTCATAGTGATAGTTTTAATTAGTACCATTGAACAATTAACAACATAGGGTGCCACCATAATATTAGACTTAAGAGGATCACACTCTAAAAATAATGAAAACAATACTAAATACATTTTATTATAAAGAATACAATATATAGAGAAATAGAATTTTTAGAAACATATAGAATGAATTCAAAGATTTTAGAGGTAAGAATGAAGTGCATTTATCAAGTATAGAAAAATAACTTTTGGAATCTAACATTTTGGGATATGACCATTTTAATAGTAAGTGTCATCGAAGTAATAGTAATTAATTGTTATATATACATGTGTATATTAAAATAACAAAAATAATTTGTTGATAATATAGTTATTAATTATTAATAAGGTATAACAGATAAAAATTTAACTATATAAATAATCCTTATAAATAATTTTTTAAATTTTTGGTGCCAACTGTGTACTTTTTAAATACAAAAGTTTTTCCAGTTAATTTTTAATAGTTATAAAATTATTTTTATAAAAATAAAATTAAATTTATAATAAGTAAATAAAAAAATTCAACATTGAATTTTTCATAATTTTTGGAGACAATAAAATTTTTTTGGTAAAAATAAAACGATGTATAAAAAAGAAAAAAGATGAGAACTTGTACATGGGGGAAAAGTGTTGGGAAAAAATCCCTCAAGGCATCATTGAAACATTTTTTAGGTGATTGTGTTTGTTGAAAAAGTGGACATCTGAGTGGTGATTATTGACAAAGCAAAACAATGACATACAAATTTGTTGACAAAGAGGATTTCATGATGGAATGTCGAGTTCAAGAGCTGAGGTCAACGATCCATGTTTGATTCAAGAACATCGACAAAAGTAATGGATGATCTGGAGGCAGTACAAAAGAATAGATACAAGGTCGCGCCATTTTCCAGTGTTTGCCAAATTTTTGGGCCTGAAAATCGACAAATGAAGAAAAGTGTTTTTGGAAAAGGGACTTGCACGCCGAGGACTTGGAGTATAGGATACTTGCACACCATATGTTTTTCAAGATCAGAAGATCAAAATATGGCAAAGTAAATAGGTTCGCACAAGTTTGGTAGTTGGTTGTGCAAGTGTCTAGGAGGACAGAAGACTTGTGCGCTGAGACTGGGTCGCACAGGTGACTTGCGCGTCGTCGCGCAGGGTGGTCAATTTGCCTATAAATACTGGACCACCCCTCTTCATACCTAACCGGAGTTCAACACTTTGAGAAATCAAATCTCCCGTCGCGCAAGTGTGGTGGTCGCACAAGTGGTGTGTGTGGTCGCGCAGGTGGGACTTGCACGCCAGGGTTATAGTTGTGTGCCAGTGTTTGAAGTTGTGCGCCAGTGTGGAGTTGCGCGCCAATATTGGATTGTGCGTAAAAGGAAGTGAGTCGCGTAGGTTTGGAGTTGATGAATCTTGACTTCTGCAAGTGTCTGAGGAGGACTTGTGCGCCCGTTGTAACTTGTGCGTCGATACTTGCGCGACGAGGTTGACCTACGCACCAAGTAAGGTTTATTTCCAGCAGTGATTTTCGGGCTGCGTGGAAGCTGGAAGTTTGCCCGATACCTTCGGTGCTAAGATACATTCATCTACAAGTGAAAATTGGGCTTCAATAGAGCATCTACATAAAGAGGAATATGCATTCTTTCATGCACATGAAGAGACCTGCAGGTCTATAAACTGTGAGTGGATTCCTTCCAAGAGCAGTGAGCAAAGGAAGTGAAAGAAGGTGATCCTCTCCACCGGCAGTGAGCCAGAGAGAGAAACTGGGAGTGACCCTTGGGAAACCAGTGAGCTGACCCTAAACTTGTAAAGGCTGTGAGCCTGGGCATAGAAGTGATCTAGCCCGAACCATTGTATCCACATCTAGTGAGGAATAGTGGAATTAGGTACGACCGGCAACTTGTCGGCGTATGCTCCTTGGACGTAGCCCAGTGAGGGTGAACCAAGTAAAAATATCTGTGTCTTCCTGCATACTTCCCTGCGTTGCATTTAAAGCATCATCATCAGATAAAGAAGAAAATAAGTGATCATAATAAACACACAAGTGAAAACGAAGTGACCCTTGTAATAAAGAGGTCAACATCCAGTGGGGTAGGAAGAACTTTGAAAAAGAATATCCATACCCTGATTCACCCCCCCTCTCAGGGTATATAGGCCCCTATTGGTCCAAACAAAAAGTCACTTTTATTATGAAAAAATATATAGAAGTCTAAATAAATGAATGTTACAATAATATCTTTGGAAAATAGGCATCATCTCCTCTATTAAAGTATTGTACATAATGATATCATTGCAACTCACACCTTTTTTTATAGGACAATTGGCTAAAATACATGATTCATGTTAGGATTGTGTGAAAATTTAGCTCATAGATGAATGGATATCCAAGAAATTGATCCACCACACATTTATCTTCTATGGTAGATGAATATTACTAATTCTAACAATTTTAAACACCATCATGGAGTCATGTTATATCCATAAATTGTTCGAGTTTTGTTCCCTTTCTATATCAATTATCTTAATCAAGCCACACTCTAAAGACCCGGAATTTCCATGTAATTTTTTTTTAATATATGGGAATTTTACGAGTCTGCAAAAATTTATGGTGCATGATTCTGAGGCCTTGTGTGCCTGGAATGAATTTATGAACTTTTTTTCGGATATGTTTCGTAAACGTGCGAGTGGGTTTTTGTAACTTTTGAACCTGTGATCAGAATTGAAATCTGAGGGCACTGTTGAACTCACAGCGCCGGTATTCTCTTAAGAAGACTTTCACCTCGATGGAAGTTAGTAAAGGGTGAAAGTTAATTTTAGGGTTTTTTGTGAAAGAATAAAATAAAATAAAATTATGTAACATTTTATTTTATTTTATTTTTCTTTGGAACTCCCATGTGGATGTTGAGAGGTGGGGACCACCTAAACTAAAACCTATTAACATAGGTTATGGTGGTGGGGACCACCTGATCCTAACCTCCCATGTGGGTTTTGGTGGTGGGGACCACCCAAGACATAAACCCTCTTTAACTCCCCTCTTAATGGGGGGAAACCTCTTGAGCTTCCCCACTTTAATGGTGCTGCCACCTTTAATTAATTTTGTCAACTCAATTAATTAATTAAACAAATTTGAAAATTATTCCAACAGCATAATAGATAACATAATCTATTATTTGGGCTACCTCTTCATTTTGGTGGAATTGGGAGGAAGGAGCCTTGGGAGAAATCTCTCCAATGAAGAACGCCAACGAAGAATGCCGACTTCGACTCTGACTTCTTCCTCGGGACATTCATTGATGAGGAACGTCTTCAACGTCAACAAACCAACGATCGAGGAAACACCGACATCACCGACGTTCGTCTATTCCCAACGACATTGTCTCCTTCCCCGTGGGAAATCTTCAATGAATAAAATGAATTAGGTAGGTGTTGTTATTGAATTCTTGTAATTTATGGATTAAATTCCTCATTCTTGGAAAGCATGGTAAACGTGGATCAACCAAAACGAGTTTATCCACAATTTGTATGAAATTGTTGAATTTGAAGTACTTGATTCAAGGTTTTTGTTGAGCCTCTTTCTACAGCTCTAACGCGGAGGGTGCAGGCCAAACAAACATGGCCTGACTCCTCATCCGTTCTTTTCTTGGTGTGTTCTTTGCGATGGTGATGGCGACCGGTGCCTGAATTTGGCACCGGTGGAACTCGAGAATGGCGGCCCGCACCACCGCCAGCCGCAACGAAGGTGACGGCGCAACAGCACCACCCCGCAGCCACTGTCGCCCCATAGCCTCTGTTGTATTCCCCACCCCCTTGCGGCCACCACCACCCCGCGGCCTTGTCGCGCCACCCCGCAGCCTCATGGCGCCGCCCCGTGGACTCCCACGACCTTCCGCACCGCCCCTCGGCCTCGCCACCCACCCTGCGTGTAACATCTCAGGTAAATAATGAATATTAAATGTTCATATATATTAATATTTGTGAATCAAATATTAATATTACTTAAAATTGTATGCTATGTTCGATGGAGTACCCAATATGCAACAACGAGTTTTTTTTAATCTTATGTTGCACGCTAATAATAAAATAATATTATTGTAAATGGTAGTAAACTCCTAGCTGATGTAATGGCGGGAATGAACAGAACTAAATAAAAATTGATTATATATGCTTTTCAAATATGTTTACATTTATTCTATAAATGTTAGAGGCATAAAATGAGAATGAATCAAATTTTAATCGTAAATATTCTAATATTCTTTAAAAGGTCGATTAACGGCCTTTTGATGGTGAACCCTTTTTAAATCCACTTTTTGACAATTTTATATGTTATATTAGACAAAATAAAATCATTCTTTATAATCAAGACATCAAAATTTACTGTGTGTAAATTTTTGTTATTTTTTCGATAAAGTTCATTTTTTAATGAATAGTTAAAATGTTGTATTTTAATTCAAAACCTCCTTCTAGTATAATTTATTTATATGGTCAGATTAAATTTTTAATTGGTTTTAAAGTGTAAT
Source organism: Viscum album (assembly GCA_963277665.1). Taxonomy (NCBI): domain Eukaryota; kingdom Viridiplantae; phylum Streptophyta; class Magnoliopsida; order Santalales; family Viscaceae; genus Viscum; species Viscum album. The sequence goes on from OY728119.1 coordinate 1,691,406,678, forward strand.
TAAAATATATTTTTACCATTTAATCCAATTGTGGTCATTTTAATTAATTTCACTTTGAAATTGGACATAAACAAGTGTCAATCTTTTAATAGATATTGTTTCTTAAATGCATGATATTTTTTTGACAGCGGGAATTGATTATAAAATTAATTAATGGAACTTCTATGTTTTTAATTTGGTAAAATTGATATCATTTTTGAATTTGTAATATCAAATATAGCTTAGGGTGAATTTTTGGTATTTTTCTGACAAATGTTCATTTTCAATGAATAGTGAAAAATACTGCATTTTAATTCAAAACTGTCTTTTCATCCAATTTATTTATATAGTTAAATTGTAATTTTAATTGGTCTTAAGGTTTAATTTAATTATGTTTTTATCATTTAATACAATTTTGGTTATTTAATGTAATTTCACTTTTAAATTGGATGTAGAAACAAATCAATCTTTTGATAGATTTTACTTCTTAAAAACCCGTCTTTGGTTTTGACAACGGGAATTATTTTAAATTAATTACTGCAATTTCTGTGTTTGGAATTTGATAAAATAGATTCCATATTTGGAATCCGAATTTCCAAATTATGTAATTAATACTCTTTTGTTTTTGGACATTATGAATAGTAATGACGGTAATTATCCTTAATTATCGTGTTTAATTAGTAATCAGGTAGTTAAGGGTAATAAAATAATATCATAAAAATATAAAATGACCCCAAAATGTATCATAATTCTATTGTTGGTGTCATGGCCGACCATGGGATTCCTTGTGCCAACCTTGGGACCCCATGGAATCACTTTAGTGTGATAGAGACCTTTTATCATATTTTTTTAAAGAACGGAAAATGTAACCAAAGTATGTATCACCTAAGTAAAAAAATTAATTTTGTTTACATAAATGATCTCTTTAACAATAAACATTCATTGGAAAGCTAAAATATTTCCTACATGATGGTAATTTTTTTATAATTTTGAGACATTAAATAAATAAATTTATTTATGACACCGTGATGATGCAGTGATTACCTCATTAATAAACAATTTAAATAAAATGTAATGATAAGGTAAAATCTAAGACCTACACTTGTCTAAAACCTATTGGATGGGTGTATTTATAACCCTTATCACCTTATACTCGAAATATATCTTTCTGGAACCTTTAAAATCCAAAAAGTATTTTATAATAAAGTAACATTTTATAACATTCCAAGAGTGCCCCCCCCCCTCCCTATTATAAATGGCCCCCACCTCTACCCCCTTACCCACACCTATCAAGTCTTTAGATCAACCAAACTCTACAAATTGTATCTCTCCACATCCCTCTCTTCATCCTAGAATCCTTACCTTAGGCAGAAAGCTCTTCAAGAAACCCTTTTGGTTCAAACCAAAGGGAGTTAACCGATTTAAAGGTAATGTCTTATCTTATGTTCTTTTGTTTTATTTTTCTTCTCCAACCCCTTAAACTCTTTTTATTCCTTTATTTTGTAACAGCACCAGTATCTTCAATATACTATGATGTTGTTATGATAATTATTCTAGCTACACATACACACACCTCTGTCTAATGGTTAAAGAACATACTGTTTCCTTGAATGGTGAATTACTGCCTCACGAAACGATGATTGTTCTATCTTCTCCTACCACCTCTCATGGTGGCCATTATTATGGAACTATATTTATTTATGATATATATTATATATATTTCCACTCTATTCTTCTGTATTTTACATTTAAAACATATCTTTATGCTTTTCATGTTGTGAAAATGTGATAATTTCATTTGAGGAAGTGTGGACTACCGCCCCCTCAAGTGATGTGACTCGTTCATGCAATACATGGAATGTATAAAGAATAAAATTAATGAACTTATATGACCTATATAACATATATATTATACTGGAATTATAATATATATATATATATATATATATATCTCATTTAGTTTTAATTCCATTAATGTGACAAAGAAATGAAAGTAGCGTTCATGCGTACGTACGGCCTACCGTCTCCATGAACGGTGCATTTCATTTTCTTATCTCTAAATGTTATGGAATTGTATAAAATAAATATATACTAGATATATATAATATTTAAATCATTAATACTATTTTGGAGATGGTTTAATTATAACTACATGGACAATTCTTTTCAAACAAGTTCATTTTTGACTCATGTACCGAACATTGACAAAAACGTCTTATATAAACTCTCATAATTTACTAATTATTATAAAATTATAATATGTGATATTAATTGAATAATAAAAATTAAAGGAGGACCTTAAGAAATTATTAATTGACCAAAGTTTATTATTCAAGAATATAAATAAATGAACAAGACAAATTGGACTTGAGGTAAGGGATCCTACCTCTCTCTTTCTTTTTAAGTACTCTCTTTTATGTCATTTCTTTTAATATCATATTTCTTGTGTTTGGGGATATTATTTTATATTCCTAATTCTTTACTTTTTATGTTCATATTATGAGAGACCCTATTTGATCTCATAAATCCATTTTTGGAAGTTTAAAGTGGCGTTGTTAGGCTGCCGAGTTTTCGTAAGGGATTTTTCACCTCACTTTTATTCCCATGAGATTTATGCTACATTTTCCACCATTTCCTTTGGGTGGTGTATGTAATTCCAATTATTATACTCTTTGTGTAATATTATTTCATTTATGAGTATTTACACCAATTTTGTATTGTCATTCTTCATGGGGTGTACGTTTCGAAAGTTACCCAAGTCGGTAAGGGAACCTTTCACCCTCTTATTTTTAAAAGACTTCTTTTTGTTTTGTCTTTTAAATTACAAATTATTATATTGGGATATGTTCTTATATATCCTTATTGATGTAAATTTTATGTACAAGTGATTAGATACCCTTTATCTCTCTCATCAACTCTTTTTCTAAAATTTTATGTGACGTCGTTAGGCTATCGAATTTTTGCAAGGGAACTTCTTAACCCAATTCCAATTCTTTGGGTTAAACCTATACTTCTTGATTATGTCGTGCTATGAATATTTGTGGATGACATCTGATTGTTTTACACTGAGTATCCATTTATATTTATTGTATTTATATTTTTCACACATAATTATGTCATTTATTTTTCCTTTCTCTAATGGCATGATCCTTGATTGGGATTACATCTCAATTTATTCTCATTGAGACATTTCTTAATGATATGCACTTTTATTATTTTATAAAGCATATATACAACCCCTTTGACTTTCCATATTCATATTATGTCTATACTAAAGTCATTTAAATGTTTTGAAAATGGTCTACTTTCATGTGGCTTATAATTTAAATGTTCAAAATGGAAAAGGACACTTTTATTAAAACATTGTTTAAATGGTTTTAAAGATTTATTATTTTAAACATTTATCATCCATCTATATGTTTTAAAAATGGTTTTAAGGATTTATTTATATGGACATGAATGTTTGAGAAACCCTTTCAAAAGTTTTGAAGTGGTATGGGACACTTTGATTCTAAAATCTCTTTTAAATGTATTCTTTTAATATTTTCAAAGTATAAAGGGATTTTTCTCTCATAGAGTTTTAATGATTTTATTAGATGTTTTTATTTATGATAATATCATGATGTGATCTCTTGTGATTGAAATGTGGAAATTTTATGTTTCTTTTATGCATGTTTTAAGTGTTATGATTATGTTATTATTCTTGGTCAATGTTTATGAAATCGGGTGGTTCCGTGATAAACTAAGGGTGGGTGAGCCCGAGATAGCTCTCCAATTCATTGGGTAACATGAAGTATCTAAACGCTAGGGTTTCTTCGAAGAGATTTAGGGAATATACTGTGATGGGTATTCCAAACGTAACCATGAGGGTTGCTACCTATGTAATAATTTTATGAATGCTGCAAGTTACCTTTATGTCTTATGATTTCTATGAGTTATTCATAAATATTATGATCTCATGAGTTATGTTGAAGTTCTTATGTTTTATGAGTAAAGTATGATTTCATTTATTCTAAAGTATACATGGACTAATGTTTTCATTCCGTATTTTTATATCCCTTACTGAGCTTTTTATGCTCATCCCAAGTTTATGGAAATGTTTTCCACGGGATTGAAAGTGGAATATAGTCAAGTATGGGATCAAGGAAATGTCATGATGTCTAAAACATGGAACTAGACATGACTCTTTTTTTCAAGAGTCTATATTTTGTGAAAAAAATGGAATCTGAGTAGATGTGTCTACTGTGTATTCTTTGAGATGTAATAGTTATGTCCTAATTCTCTAAAACTCTAAACCTGAAAAGATCCGCAATGTGAATTATTCATTTAATTCAAGATTATTTAATGTTTTAAGGTCGGGTTCTTATACCGCGGCCTGCCGCCCCGCCCGGCGGTCTGCCGCGCCGCTCGGCGGCCTCGCCGTGCTTCCCCGCGGCTTGGTGTGCCACCCGGCGGCCTCATCGAGTCGCCCTGCGGCCTGCCACGCCGTCTGGTGGCCTCGTTGCGTCGTCATACGGCCTACCTCACCACTTAGTGGCCTCACCACCCGGCAGACCGTTGCGCCTCCTAGCAGCCCTCTGTGGCCCCCTCGCATCCTTCGCGCACCTCACGGCCTTCGTAGCCCCCCACGGCCCCTCGCGGCCACCGCGCCGCTGCCAGGTCGGGCAACCCAGCGCGGGCCAGGCCGCCAAGCGCAGACCGGGCCGGAGACAGCCGGTCGGGCCGGAACCAGTGGGTTGGTTCGGAGCGACCCGAACCGGGTCGGCCCAAGCTGGGTTGGGCCAGGCCGGTCCTGCCGGGTCGGACCATACCTAGACCAGTTTTGACCCCCATGCGCACTTTCGGCCATATCTTTGGCACCGGGTGTTCGTTTGATGAACTGTTTGCGGTGCTAGAAACCTTGCAGCGATACGGTACCTTTAGTATAACCTAATAAAGTTTTCGATTAAGTTTGGAAATGGTCGAGTAGGATCGAGAATGAATCCAACCGGGCCCTCGGGACTTAAAGACTAATAACTCTCAGACCGGTCATCTGATTGACACACCATTTATTGCATTGAGACCCCTATGACGTGGTGCCCCTTTGGGATACTTATTCATGAGACTTCATGACAGTTGAAGTATCGACCAGTGGCTTGTGGAGAGGACCCTCCCAGAGATGAGCGAGCTTAGATCAGGAACCCAGTAGTTGGCTGTGACTTAAGGAAGAGATCCTTCCTGGGTCTGAGATTGAGGGTCCCACATGGAACCGCTCTAGGATTCCATGCGGGACTACCCATGAAATACTGCGTGGGTTAGCACCTAGATATCATGTGTGGGTCAACACCTAGAAATCCTGTGTGGGTCAGCACCTAGCGATCCTGTGTGGGTCAGCACCTAGCGATCCTGTGTGGGTCAGCACCGAGCGATCATGTGTGGGTCAGCATCGAGCGATCCTGTGTGGGTCTGCACTGAGCGATCCTATGTGGTACAACACCTAGAGATCCTATGTGGGTCTGATGATGATTAGTGATCCTTCATGGGTATTCCTCTTAATAGATTAAGATGATTCAGTAGTTACATCTAATCATCTCTACTATTGTACCTAAGTTATACCTGGTGTAAGCTGAGTCTGTACCTATGTGTTACTTTCCTTCGTGGTAATACCTTGGTGGTATTCATTTGTGTGCCGTACCTGCGTGGTACTTTCCTTCATGGTATTCCTTCCTCTGTGGAGTATTTGAGCTTGGGGATTTAGAGTTGGACTTTGTTTTTTCCTTATTATTGAGATGGGTTTACTTGATAACATAGGTATATGTATGGGCATATACCTAAGTAGGGTTATCAGTTGTTTCCTTCCTTTTTGGTTTAACCTTTATGGATTTTGTGAGACCTTGAGGGTCTCTAGGTCCCTAATGAGTATCGTTATACTCACCCCTACATGGGCTATGCCCGCACTTTGTTGTGTTTGGTGCCGACGACAGACAGGGTTGACCGAGGACGAGGGTAACATGATTGGAGGTAGCTCGAAGGTTGAAATTAGACAAGGTGAACCCCAGAGACGGCTGTTCGTGAGCTATACCTACCCATCAGGTTGGATCTGTGGTGGATGTTCCAGGAGCTTCTTTTCACCTATTAGTTATCTTGTAATTTCTAGTTTTCCTTGTACTTTCCAGTTGGGCTTGTATTCTAGCCCCTTTTACTTACTACACTTACTCTGATTACTATTCAGTTTACTTGAGTTCATATCTTGTTTTGTGCTTGGTTGCATGTACTTACAGGTTACAAAGGCAATGACTTTCCAGTTATAGGTAATATACCTTCGGTGCTAGTCTCCAGCCCTTTCCCTATGGAAGGTGGGCTTGGGGTAGTCATGGCACGGGCCCCGAGGGACGGGTCGTGAAAAATTGGTATCAGAGGAGTCAGTTCTACCATAGAACATAGGACTCTGATCTTTTAAATGGAAATAGTGATAAGTGTAGTGAGTGTGGTAATCAGTTTAGGGAATCCAGTGTTGGTGTGGAGGCTGACGTATCCATACACCAGGACCCTAACTTCTGATTTCTAACTCAGTGCATGAAAACACTGATTGCATGTGTGTTTTGAAGAGTTTTTTTTGTGCTATCTTTGAGTCATCTCACCAGGTATAACTTTTTTACTATGGCACACCTATTTCTTTTCAGGATGCCTCCATGAAGACAGCCAGCTAGGTTTCCGAGAGTTTTACGCACTAATAGCCCACTGAGAAATGAGACCTCGGTGTAGGGACCTCTTCCAATAGAGGCACCAGAGGTAACATTACCTGATGGGCCACCAATTCCACTAACCCCAACAGCAGAGGGTTCACACCTCTTGATCATGTTGCACAGGTTCCAGTGCCAGAGGCCACCCAGGTTCAGGGGAGAGATAGACCCACATGCGACTGAGGATTGGATGGAGGCCTTGGTGAGAGTCTTATGACTAGTAGAGAAACCAGTTGATCTCATCGTGATCCTTGTCTCCATCCTTCTATAGGTAGAAGTAGGCAGATGGTGTAGCTTGATGCTCCAAGTTTACGATGAGGTGACGCTACTATGGTAAGACTTCGAGAGCCTGTTTTGGGCAGAGTTTGTCCCAGCGAATCTTCACGCAGTGCACATACAGGAGCTTCTTTATCTGTAGCAGGGCAGAATGACTATGGCTCAGTACTCAGCAAGGTTCACTAACCTCTCACGCTACTCCAAAAATATGGTGCGGGACCCATTCTTCGGGGCCCTAACCTTTGAGCAGGGAATCAGGTGGTAGATCAGGGCTTTGATGATCTCACTCAGCATCCCGACGTAGGCGGGGGTTTTAGAGTGATCCCTTTTAGTGGAGAGTTTCCTTGCTGAGTAGCCACCAGCAGCAAGACCCACTACCAATCATCACATAGAGGATTCTTCTGCATCAAGAAGCAGACAGATAACACAGAGGTCCAAGAGGACCAGACCTACAGGAGGACGACCGCATGATTCAGAGTTGATTGTGCGGGGCACCCGAGGAAGAGTTGGTCATGCCAAGAGAAGGCAGTTTTACACATGTGGTGGGCAAGGTCACATGGCTCATTACTATCTGACCCACCATACGGATGATCAGTAGACAATCGATGGATTGCCCAAGCAGAGATAGAGATTCGATCGAGGAGGTATGTAGGGAGCAGGCGGACGTGGCAGAGGAGTTGGTCGTGCAGCTGGTGGTGGGTGATGATTTGAGATGTTACAACCACCACCCCCAGGTGGTCCACCCCGACAACAGGGAGCAGGAGGACAGGGGAAAGCTCAGCTCTAGGTAGCTGAGGCCTATGACCACGACGCTCCAAAGATGATATGAGGTACAATCTGTATCTAATCCACCTTAGCTGCAGTACTTATAGACATAGGTTCCAGTCATTCTTTTATTTCCACTACCCTCGTTCGAATCTCGGAGATTCTGACAGAGCCGTTGGCTCGATCCTTATGGCTAGAGACTCCTACGGGAGCAAATTCGACAACTACGCACTGGTGCCGGCAGTGTGAGCTTACTCTAGGTGGTGAGAGATTCGGCTGGGATCTCCTAGTAGCAGCATCGAGGCATTACGATGTCATCTTCGGTATGGACTGGTTATCTACAATCTATTCTCATGTTGACTATATTAAGTGAAAAGTGAGGTGTTTCTGCATGGATAGGACCAGGTTTACCATCACTGACGAGAAGGGATCCTTTGCAGCACAGAATGGACTTACCTGGAGGAGGGTGCGGCTGATTACACAATAGTTGGCTAGCCTTACCCTTGGATTGGTTGATGTGGAGAGTCAGAGTTATCCTGTAGTGGTGGACCAGTATGTGGATGTCTTCCCCGATGATGTTCTAGGTCTACCTCCTGGCAGAGAGGTGGAATTTTACATTGACTTGTACCCCGGGACAACATCGATATCTACACCAGTGTATCGAATGGCTCCGGCGGAGCTTTGTGTGTTGCGGGTACAGCTAGAGGACTTGCAGGGGAAGGGATTCATTCAGCCTAGTGTATGTCCTTGGGTATCTCTGATTTTGTTCGCCAAGAAGATATATGGGATCTTGACACTTTGTGTCGACTATCAGTGCCAGAACCAGGTGACCGTGAAGAACAAGTACCCACTCTCGAGGATTGATGACCTCTTTGATCAGCTAAAGGTATCATGGTGGTTCTCAAAGATAGACCTCAGATCATGTTATCACCAGCTCAGAGTATGAGACAAGGATGTGCAGAAGACATCTTTATATGTTGGTATGGCCATTACGAGTTCTTGGTTTTTCGATTCAGTGTAACCAATTCTCTAGCAGTGTTCATGGGACTCTTGAATAGGATCTTTCAACCATACCCTGATCACATTGTAGTATTCTTCATCGAAGACATTCTGATCTACTCGGCTACTGTGGAGGAGCATTCCTATCATTTGGAGGTAGTATTGTACACACTCTGAGAGCACCAGCTTTATGGTAAGCTCTCAAAGTGCCAGTTCTGAATCTGAGAGGTTCACTTTCTAGGACATGTCATCTCGGAGGCTGGAGTAGCAGTGGATCCAGTGAAGATTAAGGTGGTACTTCCTTGGGAGCCACCCAGGAGTGTGATGGAGATATGGTGTTTCCTGGGTTTGGCTAGATACTACCAGAGATTTGTGCTAGATTTCTCCGGAGTTACAGCATCTCAATCAGTGTTGAAGAAGAAGGGGAAACCCTTCATGTGGCCAAAGAGATGCTAGAAAAGTTTTCAGAAGCTGAGGTAGAGGCTGACTAGTGACCCAATCTTGAATCTTCTAGAGGAGGGTGTAGGGTACGTAGTCTACTGTGACGCATCATGGATCGGGCTTGGATGGGTCCTGATGCAAGAGCGAGTAGTGATCACATATGGTTCTTGACAGCTGAGACATCATGAGCATAACTATAAGGACCCAACCTTATTACATACATAATCTTGAATTTAGTCAAGAAAACGCATACTCTTACATTGATGATCTTTTCAATTTTAGAGCTTTATATAATTGGGACAATACATTCATAACGCAACACATTATTACAGAGTAGATACCATAAAAACAATTTCCATTTTTTTTCAAAAAATAAAACATTAAAACTTAAACATGACTTCTTGACAATTATTCAACATTTAACATGGATTCCTTCTTTTTATTACACATACATTAACCCATGAAAATCATTTAAAAATTTGGGATGAGAAAAAAATATCAGTAAGGGATCAAAAATAAGGAAATAGCACATTAGTCCATGAATACTCGTAACGTATGAAAACATTTTCAAAAGACATTCTTGTCACCCATATATACTTACTTTCTGTAACATGAGATTTACACAAGATCCAAAAAAACAAGAGAAAATAAATATTATCATAAAGGTATCTTGGGGAATTACTTACATAATCTTGTAACCATTATTGGCTACCTTATAATTTGTAACCCTCATGGCTACCTTACTTTGTGTAACCATCGCAGTTACACTTGGAGTAACCATATGGCCGACCTCCAACTTACTCATACCCAATGAATTATTGGGAGATATAGTTCCCACACTTCATCATAAATAATTCCCAAGTACCAAAACATAATCATACAACATGAATAATTCCATAAAAACATTACTTTGGAATTTCGTAAAATCGAATTTAAAAAGAGGATTTTTAAAGAAAAGCACCTCAAAATATTATACAATTAAAGAGAGACTTAATAGATTTGGTGGAGTATGTATATTTACTATAAATACACATATTAAAACATAATATAAACAGAACCCATCACACAAACAATTTAAATAGCACATAAATAATGAAGTAGAAGGTTAACCCAAAGAATGCAAATCGGGTTAAGAATTCCCTTACCTTAGGTTTGTATTACTTAAAAATTGTTTAAACTTCCTGTATAATGGTTAAAAGAGTGTTATTAATATTTTACATAAACATTTTCATGTTTATAACATCTTATATGATCATTTAATAACATAATTTCACCCTTTAATTGTTAGTATTTTGCTCCTTGCACTGTTTTTGGGTGAATTCTTTACATGAATTCCAAGATTGGTTCATGATGGATGTTCTTATTGATTGGAAGTGAAATTACATAATTGAAATGGAAAGGTATTTAGATATTTCTATTACCATAATTTATACCAATTATCATTTTGATTTTTAATATGATGATGATTCATAAGTTAAAACATTAATGATGTTTGTTTAGATCATTTCAGTTGTTCTTTGATAATAACCACCTCATTTTGTCTTATAAATTAGAACCACGAGTACAAAATAATTTCAGAAACAAGGGTTAGTAATAACACATATATTATAACCTGTATCAACCATATAAATGGTTTTATGACCAGACTTGAAAGAATTAATGGAAATTAAAATCACATCGCCTGCGACGTCGGTAATTCGACACATAACGGACAATGTTTTTATTCCTTAAATAAGTGGGAGAGGAGAAGAATAATGATGAGTAATTTCCCTTAAACATGATAAAATCCAGAATATACATGATTTATGGAGATTTCATGCCTCTTGGGTAAGGATAGATGAAGAAAGAATGATAAAGGAACTCAAAATAAAAGAATAATTGAGAAATCCCTTACAAAAATTCAGCAGCCTAACGGCTACACAACATGGTTTTAGAAAATATTAAAAATAGAGGGGAAAAGGGTCACCCATCCATAAATGAATAATAATATATAGTGCATCTAGAATAAGAATTAAATAATAATATGGTAAGGAAACTTTAATGTTATAAAACATAAGAGAGAACTTGAATGGGAAAAGAAAGAAATTGAGAATTTTCTTACCTTGTAGAGTAACCCTTAAAACTAGTAGGTTGGGACTTTGGAGGCTTGAGAAAACCTTGGGAGGACTAATATGATGGTAAGGAGGCCAGATATTCATTGATTGAGAATTGGGAATGAATTCAATGAAGGAATATGTTGGTATTTATAGGAAAAGTAAGGGAATATTTTAATAATTTCCAAGGGATGCCTCATGGGTGCTATTTTCAAAACCATGGGCTTTCCCATGGTATAAGCCACTTGGGACACCTCACATATTATTTAACTATACACAAGTTGAACATATTTATGACATCATTATTGTATCATTAATTATGTCATTAACACATCGAAACTAAAAACTGTATTTTTTCTATTCACCGAAAAATCAATTGTTTCAGAAAAATTCCCAAAATTCACCCTAACAATTTATCGACGTGTAGATTTAAAAAATGAAGAGAATTTTTTAAAAATAATTTTTTAAATATTTTTAATTTACTTTTTAAATAAAATCATACTTAATTCAAAAATTAATTATTTAAAAACTATAACTACTTTTATATCACATTGAAAAATTAACCTAGATGATATTATCTTAAAGCCTTAATAAAATAAAATAATAATAAAGTTTACTATTCATTATGGTCATATTACTATTCATAAGGGTATGTTACTATTCACCAAAAAACAATTTTCTTCCAATAGACTCCAAATAACATACTGAACACAATTGTAGATGACAGTTTCTTGAAATTCAAAACATAGAAGTAGAAAAATTATGTTAAAAAGATAGTTATAAATATCTAATTAAAACAAAGTTCCATGAATTTCTATTTATTTTTATAAAAACATGGGTATTACATTATCCCCACCTTCTTGAAATTGTTTCCTCACAATTTTATTTACTTATTAAACAACTAAGGGTATTTTTATCTCATAGCATTTTCAGACTCCAATGTTGGTTCTTCAACCATGTGGTTTCTCCACAAAACTTTTACCTGGTGGATTACCTTATTCTGCATTACCTGTTCCCTTTGATCAAGAATATGAATTGGTTTCTCTTCATAAGAAAGGTTCTCTTCCAGCTGAACTGCTTCTGGGCTCAAGACATGTGATGAATCTAGCACATACTTTCTCAACATCGAAACATGAAAAACATTGTGTACCTAAAACAAACTTGGAGGCAATTCTACGAGGTATGAAACTGTTCCAACTTTCTCCAAGATTTGAAAAGGACTGATGAATTGTGGACTTAGCTTCCCTTTTTTACCGAAACACATCACACTTTTCCAAGGAGATATTTTAAGGAAAACATGGTCACCTACCTCGAAAGAGAAGTCTTTAATTCTGTTATCTGCATAACTTTTATGCATGCTCTGAGCTATCCTCATGTGTTGTTGGATCATCCTCACTTTCTCAGCCACATATTCAAATAATTCTAGACCCATAAACTTTCTTTCACCGAATTCATCCCAAAACTCTACAGTCTGACACCGCTTCCCATAGAAGGCCTCAAAAGTTACCATTTGAATACTAGAATGAAAACTGTTATCATAATAAAACTCAACTAAAGAAAGATAATGATCTCAACTTCCCTGATATTCCATCAAATAGGATCTAATCATATCCTCCAATGTTTTAATCGTTCGTTCTGACTACCCATCTGATTGAGGATGAAAATTTGTACTAAAATTTAACTCTGTGCCCAACAACTTCTAAAGTCCCTTCCAAAAGTTAGAAGTGAACCTGGGATCTCGGTTAGATACAATGGAAAGAGGAACTCCATGTAACTTGACAATCTCCTTGAGTTACAATCAAGAAAGCTGATCCAAAGTCATTGTATCTTGAAAAGAAAGAAAATGTGCAGGCTTTGTTAGCCGATCAACAATAACCCAAAATGCATTCTTACCTCAAGAATTCTTTGGTAGTCCCACCACAAAGTCCATGGATACATTCTCCCATTTCCACTCTAGAACTGGAAAAGGCTGAAGCATCCCCTTGAGTAACAGCCACTCTACTTTAACCTGTTGACACATCAAACATTTCATGGTAAAATCAGCAATATCTCTTTTTATTCCATCCCACTAATAATACTCCTGAAGGTCTATGTACATATTAGTACTACCTGGATGAACAGAAAATGGAGAACTATGAGCTTCGCACAACAAATCTTTCTTCAACTAAGAATAACTAGGCACACAAAACCTTTTTCCAAATCTGAAATCACAATCTTTATCGAGGTTAAATTCTGGAAACTTACCCATTTTAACAAATTCTACCTTTTTCTATAGCTCATAGTCTTCCTTCTGCGCTTGATTAATTCTTTCTGACAACAAATACTGCACTGAAACCTGAAACAAAATAGAGGTAATCCCTGCACCAACAACTTCTAATCAAAAATTCATAAAATCATTAATCAAGGGATCATGTTCTAAAGGTAGCATGATTAATGATGGATGATTTTTCCGACTTAAGGCATCTGCCACTCTGTTTGCTTTCCCAGTATGGTAATTGATCGTGCAGTCATCATCCTTTTTTGGTTCTAGCCATATTCTCTACCTCATTTTTAATTCCTCCTGAGTGAATATATACTTTATACTTTTATGGTTAGTATATATTTGGAATTTGGTTCTGTATAGATGGTGCCTCTATATTTTCAAAGCAAAAACCATAGCTTCTAATTCTAAATCATGTGTGGGATAATTTAGCTCATGAGGTTTAAGTTGTCTCGAATCATATGCAATTACCTAATCATTCTGCATCAAAACACGACCAATTCCCTTCAAAGAATCATCATTGTAGATGAAAAAATCACCATTTCGGGAAGGTAAGGCCAAAAATGGAGCATTCACCAATCTCTTCTTCAGTTCCTGAAAACAAAAATCACATTCCTCTGTCCAAACAAATTTAACCCCTTTCTGTGTTAACTTAGTTATCAGACTAGATAACCGTGAAATGTTCTTAATAAACCATATGTAATAACTTGCTAACCCAAGAAAACTACGAATCTCTATAACATTTGTGGGTCTTGGCCATTCATCAAATACTTTTGTTTTGGTAAGATCAACTGTTATTCCATCCTTATTTATAATGTTCCCAGGAAAAGAAATTTGTTGCAACCAAAAATCACACTTGCTGAATTTTCCATATAGTTTCTTTTCTTTTAATGTTTTCAAAACAACCCTTAGATGTTTTTCATGCTCCTATTTATTTTTAGAAAATACCAGAATTTCATCAATAAATACAACAACAAACTTATCCAAGAACTCATGAAATACTTTATTCATAAGATTCATTAATATATCAGGTGCATTAGTTAATCCAAACCGCATAACAAAAAATTTATAATGCCCATATCTAGTATGAAAGACTATTTTCGGGATGTCATCCTCCTTCACCTTCAGTTGATGGTATCCAGAACTCATGTCAATCTTGGAAAAGTATTGAGCTCTCTAGAGCTGATCAAACAAGTCATAGATATGGGGAAAAGGAAACTTGTTTTTAACAGTTATGTTTTTCAAACCTCTATAATCCATTCAAAGTCTCATGGAACCATATTTATTTTTAATAAACAAAATAGTGGCTCCCCATGGTAAAGTACTAGGAGGAATGAAGCCTTTGTTAAGAAAATATTGTAACTGATTTTTCAATTCAAGAAGTTCTATTGGAGCCATAAGATATGGGGGATTTGAAATTGGCCTAGCATCACGAACTAATTCAATTGTGAATTCAACTTCTCGATCAGGTATGACACTAGGTAACTCATCAGGAAAAACATCAAGGTATTCATTTACCAATGGCATATCATTAATTTGAATAGTTCCATTTTTTCAACAATATGAGCAAGATAACTTTCATTTTCCATCTTTCAATATTTTCTCATCTTCCTGATATGTTATCAATTCTATGGGTTCATTATTGTATACAAACTGAAACTCTTTCTGAAAAACAACTTCTTTAGCTCTACAGTCAATCTTTGCATGATAATCAGAAAGCCAGTCCATCCCCAGAATAACATCAAACTCAACTAAGGTTAAAACAACAAGGTTTGCAGGTAAAGTCTTTCCACAGACCACAATAGAAATATTCTTATAATTCCTCTTTGCTATAACATTTCCCCATGGTGTTTTAACAACAAGTTCGAGTATCATTTGTTGAGGTGATATTTCCAATTTACCAAAAAAATTCTCAGAGATGAAGGAATGTGTACACCCCGTATCGAACAAAGCTTTAGAAAAATATGAGTGAACAAAAAAATACCTGATACAACTTCATTGGATGGCCCGAAATCTACTGATGTAGTCGCAAAGGATCTCACTACACCTTTCTTCTTGTAGTCTGTCTTCTTTACATCATTCGGATCTCTCTTTGTGAAGAAATTTTCATAATGACTCATTTCACCACATTAAAAACACTTTACAGTCTTCTTATCAGGATTAGTCTTTGGATCATTTTCGTTACAATCTTGGGTCATATGTCTAAACATACCACATTTAAAACACTTCCTAGTTTTTATAAGACATTCCCCAGGGTGTTTCTTGTCACACTTTTCACAAACTGGAAATTGGATTTTCTTACCATCAGATTTCTTTGGATGATTCTTACCCATTGCTTACCAACTGGACCTCTTCTTCTCTTTATTTCCAAAATGCACATGATCATCAGCAAACTCCATCTCTACCCTCTCAGCACATCGGACTAGTTTCTCATGACTTTTGAATTCACGAGAGGCCAACGCCCTCCGATATCTTGGCTTCAATCCTGAGTAAAAGCGGTTGATTTTGATATCAAGATCAAGAATAAGATTTAGAGCATACCTTGCTAGTCGGGTGAAGTTCGCTTCATACACAGCCACTTAGTCTTCCTCCTTCTGTTTCAATTCAAGGAATTTATTCTCCATTCTATGTCGCACCACCTTAGGAAAATATTTTTCAAGGAATAGACTTTTAAATTCATCCCACTCTAAGGAATCAAAATCCTATCTACCCCTGATATTCCTTACCATTAATCACCATTGATCATCTTCCCCTTCAAAATGATAAATGGCAAGACTTACCTTTTGATTTTCTAAACATCCCATAACATTGAATATCTTTTCAAGGGATTTGATCCATCCTTCAGCTACTACTGGGTCAGAATATCCATTGAATGTAGGAGGATGTTGTCTCATAAAATGTTCCACTACTTTCATGTTCTGTTGTGGTGCCTATATTGGTTCTCTTTCATCGATTCCACCGCCATTTATTTCTTGTGTTAGCTGAGTCATTACTTTCACAAACTTCTCAATTCCAATCCCTACCATTCCGGGCTATAGTTCTGGAAGGATATCATTCTCTTGCTGCCTCTCCTCTTCAGAATCCTTGTTCCTTCTGCGGACAACCATTCTGAACAAACATGTCTTAGATAAAGCAACATGGTAATCTTTAAATGCTATAACATTTCAAATTAAACATTGAGTGAAAATCATTTATGGTATTCTATTAACATCACCCTAACCCATAAAGTTATCTAAACCATCATTTGATACCAACTATAAGGACCCGACCTTATTACATACATAATCTTGAATTTAGTCAAGAAAACACTTCCTTTTATATTGAGTACATTTTCAAGTTTAGAGATTTAGATAATTGGGACAATACATTCATAACGTAACACATTATTACATAGTAGATACCATAAAAACAATTTCTATTTTTTCCAAAAAATAAATCATTAAAACATAAACATGACTTATTGACAATTATTCAACATTTAACATGGCTTCCTTCTTTGTCTTACACATCCATTAACCTGTGAAAATAATTTAAAAATGTGGGATGATCACAAAATCCCAATAAGAGATGAAAAATAAGTAAAGATCACATTAGTCCATGAATACTCGTAACGTATGAAAACATTTTCAAAAGACATGCTTGTCACCCATATATACTTAATTTGTGTAACATGAGATTTAAACAAGATCCAAACAAAACAAGAGTATATAAATATAATCATAAAGTTATCTTGGGGAATTACTTACATAATATTTTAACCATTCTTGGATACCTTATAATTTGTAACCCTCACGGCTACCTTACATTGTGTAACCATCACAGTTACACTTAGAGTAACCACACGGCTGACCTCTAACTTACTCATACCCAATTCTTTTGAGGGAGATACATGTCCAACCCTTCATCATAAATAATTCCCAAGTACCAAAACATAATCATACAATATGAATAATTCCATAAAAACATTACTTTGGAATTGTGTAAAACAGAATTTAAAAAGAGGATTTTTAAAGAAAAGCCCCTTATAAATATCATACAATTAAAGAGAGACTTAATAGAGTGGATGAAGTATGTATATTTACTGTAAATACACATAATAAAACATAATATAAACAGAAACCATCATATAAACAATTTAAATAGCACATAAATAATGAAGTAGAAGGTTAACCCAAAGAATGGAAATCGGGATAAGAATTTCCTTAACTCGGGTTTGTCTTAGTTAAAACTTGTTTAAAATTCCTGTATAATGGTTAACAGAGTGTTATTAATATTTTATAGAAACATTTTCATGTTTATAACATCTTATATGATCATTTAATAACATCATTTTACCCTTTAATTGTTATTATTTTTCTCCTTGCACTGTTTTTGGGTGAATTCTTTACATGATTTCCAAGATTGATTCATGATGGATGTTCTTGTTGATTGGAATTGAAATTACAGAATTGTAATGGAAAGGTATTTACATATTTCTAGTATCATAATTTATACCATTTATTATTTTGATTTTTAATATGGGGGTGATTCATAAGTTAAAACATTAATGATGTTCGTTTAGATCATTTTAGTGGTTCTTTGATAATAACAACCTCGTTTTGTATTATAAATTATAACAAAGAGTACAAAATAATTCCAGAACCATGGGTGAGTCATAACACATATATTATAACCTGGTTCAACCATATAAATGGTTTCATGACCATACTTGAAATAATTAATGGAAATTGAAATCACATCGTCCGCGAGGTCAGTAATTCGACACATAACGGACAATGTTTTTATTCCTTAAATAAGTGGGAGATAAGAATAATAATGATGATTAATTTTCCATAAAAATGAAAAAATACAGAATATACATGATTTATGGAGATTTCATGCCTCTTGGGTAAGGAGATATGAAGAAATAATGATAAAGGAACTCAAAATAAAAGAATAATTGAGAAATCCCTTACAAAAATTCGGCAGCCTAACAGCTACACAACATAGTTTTAGAAAATATTAAAAATAGAGGGGACAATGTTCAACCATATATAAATGAATCATAATATAGATTAGATCAATAATAATAACTAAATAAGAACATGGTATGGAAACTTGAAAGTTATACCACATAAAAGAGAACTTGAATGGGAAAAGAAAGAAATTGAGAATTTTCTTACCTTGTAGAGTAACCCTTAAAACTTGAAGGTTGGGACCTTTGGGGCTTGAGGAAACCTTGTGAGGAATACTATGAAGGTAAGGAGTCCATATATTCATTTAGGGAGAATTTATAATGAATTCAATGAAGGAATGGTTTGGTATTTATAGGAAAAGTAAGGGAATATTTTAATAATTTCCGAGGGACACCTCATGGGTGGTATTTGCAAAACCATGGGCTTGCCCATGGTATTTTCCCATGGTATAAACCACTTGTAAAACCTCACATATTATTTAACTACACACAAGTATACCAGATTTATGAAATCATTATTATATCATTAATGATGTCATTAACACACCGAAACTAAAAACTGTATTTTTTATTATTCACCGAAAAATCAATTGTTTCAGAAAAATTCCCAAAATTCACCCTAACCATTTATAAAGGTGTAGATTTCAAAAATGAAGTCCATTTTTTGAAAATAATTTTTTAAATATTTTTAATTAAATTTTTAAATAAAATCATACTTAATTGAAAAATTAATTATTTAAAAACTATAACTGATTTTATATCACATTGAAAAATTAACCTAGATGTTATTATCGTAAAACCTTAATAAAATAAATTAATAATAAAATTTACTATTCATTAGGGTCATATTACTATTTATATTACTATTCATAAGGGTATGTTACTATTCACCAACCAAACAAGTTGGTTCCAATAGACTCCAAATAACATACTGAACACAATTGTAGATGACAGTTTCTAGAAATTCAAAACATAGAAGTGGAAAAATTATGTTAAAAGGCTAGTTATAAATATCTTCTTAAACAAATTTTCATGAATTCCTATTTATTTTTAGGAAAACATTGGTTGTTATAAGAACTACGCTACCCATGACCTGTAGTTAGTAGTAGTGGTCTTCACCTTGAAGATGTGGCAACATTATTTAATGGGAAATCATTTTACAGTGTACTCTGATCACAAGAGTCTCAGGTATATCTTCTCTCAAAAGGACATAAACCTGAGACAGCGACGTTGTCTTGAGTTCTTCTATGACTATGACTTCGAGATATTCTATACTTTTGGTAAGGGGAACGTTGTATCTGATGAACTTAGCAGGAGATCTTGTATATAGCTGCTAGGTGAGGCAACAGATCAGTTGGTCACTTTGCATATATCCTTTGTGGATCGAGATGGAGTAGCTTTCCTTCAGTCTCTTACAGTCACTCCCCCAATTATTCAGTGAGTCAAGGAGGCATACCATGGGGACACTAACTACGAGACATGACGTGATTATATATCCATAGGATAGGCACCTGATGGATTTTCTGATGGTGGGGAGTGCATCATCTTTTTCAGAGGACGTACCATGGTACTAGTTTCGATTCGAGGAGAAGTGATGATGGTGTTCCACACATCCCCTCTAGCGGTACATCCAGGAGTGGCGAATATGTACCAAGACCTCTGATGACAGCACTGGTGGCCGAGAATGAAGAAAGATGTTGTAGAGTTTGTCTCTCGGTGCCTCACTTGTCAGCAAGTGAAGGCGGAGCATCAGGTACCAGCAGGCTTGGTTCAGCCTTTAGAGGTCCTAGAGTGGAAGTGGGATGGGATATCCATGGACTTTGTGACATGACTTCCATATACATTCAAAGGTCATGACTCTATCTAGGTGATCATCAACCAACTCACCAAGTTGGTCTGCTTCCTACTAATCAGAGAGAAGGGTTCAGTAGAGATCTTGGGACGCCTCTATGTGAAGGAGATAGTGCGGATACATGGAGTACCCTCGATGATTGTCTCTGATCGTGATACATGTTTTACTTCCTAGCTATGGAAGGGGTTGCAGGAGGATTTCAAGACGCAGCTTCGTTTGAGCACCGCCTTCCATCCTCAGATGGATGGTCAAACTGAGCGGACCATTCAGACCCTCGAGGACATGCTACATGCTTGCGTCCTCGACTTTGGTCGTAGCTGGTAGGATCACTTGCCTTTTTTGGTTTTTTCATACAATAACAGCTATCACTCTATCATTGGGATGGCACCTTTTGATGTATTGTACGGGCGACCCTGTAGATCACCATTGGGATGGACTTACCCAGGGGAGTCAGCACTAGTGGGACCAGAGATTGTATGGGTTACCACTGAGAAGATGCAGATTATCCAGGAGCAGATGAAGACTGCACAGAGCAAGCAGAATTCTTATGCCGATAGGAGACGGAGACCTCTAGAGTTCAAGGATAGTGACCACGTCTTTCTACGGGTCTCACCTTGATGAGGTTTGTGGAGATTTTTCTGTGGTGGAAAGTTATCTCTGAGGTTCATCGGACCTTTTCAGGTTCTCAGCAAATTTGGTGAGGTGGCTTACCACTTAGCTCTTCCACCTCAGTTGCATCTGGTGCACGACTTCTTCCATGTATCCCAGCTGAAGAGATACGTACAGGACCCATCCCACATCATCGACGACGGCGAGCTGGACATCGACGATAGGGAAACTTTTATAGAGGTTCCAGTGGAGATTGAGGATCAACAAGAGTGCGTCCTTTGTGGGCAGTCGATACCTCTAGTTCATGTACGTTGGCTACACGGGAACCTCTAGGAGAGCACATTGGATCAGGAGGCTCAGATTCGTGCTCAGTACCCTCACTTGTTCCCTTATTTTGAGTTGTGGCTTACTGGGATATAAATCCTTGAGGTGGGGAGAATGTAAATACCCAAAATTTCCATGTAATGTTTTAAATATATGGGAATTTTACGAGTCTGCGAAAATTGACGGTGCCTGATTCCGAGGTCCGGTGTGCGTAGAATGAATTTCTGAACTTCTTTTCGGGTACGTTCAGTAAATGTGCGAGTGGTTTTTTGTAACTTTTTAAGCGGTGCTTAGAATTGAAATATGAGGGCACCGTTGAACTTGCTTCACCGGTATTCTCTTAAGAAGACTTTCACCTCGACAACTGTTGGTTGAGGGTGAAAGTTAATTTTTGGGTTTTTTGTGAAAGAATAAAATAATATAAAATTGGGTAACACTTTTTTTTTTGGGAACTCCCATGTGGATGTTGAGAGGTTGGGACCACCTGAACTAAAACCTCTCAACATAGGTTATGGTGGTGGGGACCACCCGAGCCTATCCTCCCATGTGGGTTATGGTGGTTGGACCTCCCAAGACTTAAACCCCCTTTAACTCCCCTCTTAATGGGGAGAAACCTCTTGAGCTTCCCCACTTTAATGGTGCTTCCACCTTTAATTAATTTTTTCAAATCAGTTAATTAATTAAACCAATTTGAAAATTAGGCCAATAACTTAATAGATAACATAATCTATTATTTGGGCTACCTCTTCATTTTGGTGGAATTGAGAGTAAGGAGCCTTGGGAGAAAGCTCTCCAATGAAGAATGCCAATGAAGAACGCCGACTTTGACTCCGACTTCTTCCTCGGGACAATCATTGATGAGGAATATCTTCAACATCAACAAACCAACGATCGAGGAAATGTTGACATCACCGACGTCCGTCTATTCCCAACAACATGGTCTCCTTCCCCATGGGAAATCTTCAATGAATCAAACGAACGAGGTAGGGGTTGTTATTGAATTCTTGTAATTTCTTGATTAAATTTCTCATTCTTGGAAATCATGGAGAATGTGGATCAACCAAAATGAGTTGATCCACAATTCGTATGAAATTATTGAATTTGACATTCTTGATTCAAGTTTTTGGTTGAGCCGCTTGCTACCACTCTAACACGGAGGGTGCCGGCCAAACAAACATGTCCTGACCCCTCCGCTGTTCTTCTTTTGGTGTGTTCTTCATGACGGTGACGGTGATCGCTGCCAGTGTTTGGCACCGGTGGAACTCGAGAATGGTGGCTGGTACCACTGTCAGCCACGACGAAGGTGACAGCAAAATGG
Source organism: Viscum album (assembly GCA_963277665.1). Taxonomy (NCBI): domain Eukaryota; kingdom Viridiplantae; phylum Streptophyta; class Magnoliopsida; order Santalales; family Viscaceae; genus Viscum; species Viscum album. The sequence goes on from OY728119.1 coordinate 1,691,429,270, forward strand.
CGCCGCCCCGCAGCCATTGCCACCCCATCGCCTCCGTTGTCTACAGACCCCGGCAGCCACCGCCGCCCTGCGGCCTTGTCGCGCCACCCCACGGCCTCACTACGCCACCCCGCTATTGGTTGTGCCACCCCTCGGCCTCACCGCGCCTCCCTGTGGCCTGACTCCCTGTGCCATCCTGTGGCCTGTCAAACTGCCCAGTGGCCTCCTTATGCTGCCCCGCGGTCTCACTGTGTTGTCTCGCGGCCTATCGTGCCGCCTAGCGGCCTCGCCGCCCTGTGGCCCTCAGCATCGCACAGTGACCCTTCGTGGCCCCCTCGCGGCCTCCACACCCCTCGCGACCTCCGTGGCACCCCGCAGCCCCTCGCAGCCCTCGCGACCACCACACTGCTGCCATGCTAGGCTGCCCAGTGCAGTCCAGGCTGGACCCAGCGGGTCAGGCCGAACCCTGTGGACCGGTCTGGGTCAGGCCAGACCCAGACCAGTTTCGACCCCAATACGCACATTCGGCCATATCTTTGGCATCGGGCGTCCGTTTGATGACCGTCTGTGGCACCGTAAACCTTGGAGTGATACAGTCCCTTTAGTATACCCCACTGGAGTTTTGGATTAAGTTGGGGAATGGTTGGGTTGGATCGAGCACAAATCCAACTGGGCCCTCAGGACTAAAATCCTAATAACTCTCAGGCGTCTGATTGACGCACCATCTATTGCGTTGAGACCCCTATGACATGGTGGTACTTTGGGATACTTATTCATGAGAATTTTTTCTAGTTGTAGTATCGACCAGTGGATTGTGGAGTGGACCCTCCTGAAGACGAGCGAGCTTAGCGCGGGAACACAGTAGTTGGTTGTGACTTAAGGAAGAGATCCTTCATTGGTCTGAGATTGAGGGTCCCACATGGAAATGCTCTAGGATTCCATGTGGGACTACCCGAGCGATCCTATGTGGGTGAGCACCAAGTGATAATGTGTGGTTCAGCACCTAGCGATCATGTGTGGGTTAGCACCTATTGATCCTGTGTGGGTCAGCACCTTGCGATCCTGTGTGAGTCAGCACCGAGCGATCCTGTGTGGGTTAGCACCGAGCGATCTTGTGTGGGTCAGCACCGAGGGATCCTGTGTGGGTCATGATCTAGAGATCTTATGTTGGTCTGCTGATGATTATTGATCCTTCATGGGTCTGCCTCTTAATAGAGTAATATGATTCAGTAGTTACATCTAATCATCTCTACTACTGTACCTAAGTTATACCAGGTGTGAGCTGAGTCTGTACCTGGGTGGTACTTCCTTCGTGGTAATACCTTGGTGGTATTCTTCAATGTGGCGTACCATTGTGGTACTTTCCTTCATGGTATTCCTTCCTTTGTGGAACAGTTGAGCTTGGGGCTTTGGAGTTAGACTCTATGTTTTCCTCATGATTGAGATGGGTTTACTTGATAACTTAGGTATATGTATGGGCACATACCTAAGTAGGGTTATCAATTTTTTCATTCATTTGTGGTTTATCCATTGTAGATTTTATAAGACCTTGAGGGTCTCAGGGTCCCTACTAAGTATCGTTATACTCACCCCAGCACGGGCTATGCCCACAATTTTTTTGTGTTTGGTGCAGACGACTGACAGTGCTGATCAAGGATGAGGGTACCAGGATTGGAGGTAGCTCGGATGTGGACGTTAAACAAGGCGAACCCCAGAGATGGCCGTTTGTGAGCTATAACTACCCTTCAGGTAGGATCTGTGGTGGACAATCTCGGAGCTGCTTTTCACCTATCATTTGTCTTGTACTTTCTAGTTTTCTTTGTAATTTCCAGTTGGGATTGTATTTTGGCCCCTTTTTATTATTTCACTTAGTCTAATTACTATTCAGTTTAGTTGAGTTTGTATCTTGTTGTGTGCTTGGTTGCATGTGCTTACAGGTTATAAAGGCAATGTCTTCCCAGTTATAGGGAATACGCCTTCAGTGCTAGTCGCCAACCCCTAGCCTATGGAAGGCGGGCTTGGGGTAGTCACAGAACGGGCCCCAGGGGACGGTCCATGACACACGCATTCCAGCCTTAAAAGATTATGTTATTTTATAGGATCTATAAATACATCCCATAACTTCACCATTATGATCTCTAAAAAATCCATAATTACTAGAGGTCGTAGGTTCCTTTTATATGATCAATAATAGTTTCATTTGGCCACTCCAATAAATGATGAGTTCCATATAACATCAAGAGTTACCATAGGATGACTGAATCCAGCTAAAATATTAATTTATTTAAGGATAGAAAAACCATGTATGGAATTATTACAGTGACCATGTTTGACAGAGTTTGAATCCCATGTCACCATCCCGATTTCCACAATTTAATATTACACGTTGAAGGGACACTTAATGTGTATCCCCTCATTCTAGATTTACTAGATAATAAGAATTAATTTAGCACTAGCCACCTAAAATAGGTTAAGAAGATATTGAGAGAGAGAGAGAGAAGTAATAATTGTCTTTAAGATGATATTTGATAGAATAATCTTGAGCATAGAGGTTATATATGTCAAACACCACTTTCTATAATTATGAGGTAATGGAATAGATTAATAATATGTGGTTGACATATTCCTTGTATTAGTGTAAAAAAATAAATCTAGATCATAATGTGATACCAATATTTTAAAGGTAGGATTCGATAGGATATTTTTAATAAGTTATCCTCCATAAAATTTTAAATTTGGAAGGCATAATCCATCTTTTGTTTAGGATTCCAATCCATATATGCATATTCATTGGTTTTTTATTTGGATGTTATAGTCTACAATTGATTATTCCATTCTCGTCTGGTTCCCAAATAAATATTTCATCATAGTTAATGAAGTTATAATTATTAACAACTTATCTTATCATATCTGGTAGCGCTCCAAGGTTCTTTATTTTATATTTGATCATGATGTTGAGGTCAATATGTAGATCAATGGGATCAAGTTGATCTACTAAGGTCATACCTATATAATTATAGAACCAAAATTTCAAAGTGGATTTATTACTTTCCAACTAGTTTTATTTCACGGAGATATTTGTGAAAATGGATTTGAAGGCTCATCAAATAGAGGAATCTACATAATTTAGAATTCCAAATTTTATCTTACCAAAGAATATTGATCTGAGGAAGAAAAAATACTATTATTTCTTGTTTATAATTATCCATATAAAATTATTTTATGGAGAATGATTTTAGTTGCAAAGGTTTATAATTTCAAACCCCTAAGATCATGAGGTTTGTAGCATCGATTCCAAGGCATAGTGATAATTCTTCTGTCAATGATACTCCGAATCCAAAAAAACTATGTATATTGATTTTCTTGAGTAGATTAGTAGGATACCTATAAAACACGAAGGAATAGAAAAATTTAGGGAAAATAATGGATTTTACAATACATGCCCTTCCATCCATTAAAAAATATTTTCATTTCCAAGAATCGAATTGTCTTTGAATATGACCCATGATGTGGTTAAAGTAACATGAATAGGGTCCTCCAAATTAAATTGGAAAACCAAGGTATGTAAATGGTAAAACTCATTCTTTGATTCCTAGTTTATTGATGATGCTTATTTTTATGGAAGCTAAAAAATTTCTCCAAAAATGATGAAATATTCTTTATAACTAAACTCCTATCCCAACACCATTTCATAATGGAGGAAATGATTTTTTATATTTTTTATTTTCCCCTTATCTACCTAAGTAAAAAATAATAATTCAATTGGAATAAAATAAATGAGAAGTAGAATATTTCCCCCTAAAATACCTAATGGTCCTCAAATTTACATTCCCTACTATATTAAGAAAGAAACTACTAAGGTAGTCCCCTATAATAGAGAAAACAATAGATAAAAGTGGATAACCTTTACTAACCACTCATAAGAATTTGAAGTTTCTCTTAGGGGGTCTATTAATTAGAACTGGAATAAAATTTGAGTTCATAAGAATTTTAATCCCGTGAACAAACCTTCCATCAAATCCAAAGTTAGTTAGAACCTTTATATTGAATCCCCAATCCAAGGTGTCAAATTATTTTTTAAAATATTTCTTAAAATCAATATTACCAACCTTAGTGTAATTCCTATGAATATTAACACTCTCTAGTGTGGTAATGTGGTAATATTTTATGGTTCTCCCTTTAATAAATAAAAACTGATTCAATGGTATAATATTATTTGTGATATACGAAATCATATTGTCGAGGATGCTTCCCATTATTTTTAATATTATCATAATAAGAGAAAGTTTTCTAGATAGATTATTTAACTTTAATTTTCCACTTCTGGGGTAATGGAATGAAATTAGGTATTCATAAAATGTGTAATAGATACACCTTTGAAGAAGTGATTATCTAGACTATAGACATAATGTTGTATGGTTTCCCATAAGACTTGGAAAAAATAATTGGTGAAGCCATCATGTCAAGGAGAAATCAAAGAAATTAGACCAAAGAAATCATCACTTATTTCAATATCAAGAGGAATTGAGTTTAATGTGATTTTTTTACAGCATTCACTAGGATAAGAAAAATATTATCCAATAAATCATAGTTGGTGTTGGGGAAATTGAATAGATTCATATAAAAGGAGACCACATGATCAGTAATTTATTTTCTATTTTCTAAAAGCCGCTCACCATCCTTAATAAGGGAGAAAGTCTGACAAGCCTTTATATGACTTTAAAGAGAACTGAAAAATTTTGAGTTTCTATCACTATCATTGAGATGTATGACTCAAAATGTTTCCCTTTTGATGATCTATTTTAGATTATAATATTATTGATTTTATTTGAATCCCAAACTTCATTCTACAAAGCACTAGAAAATCCATGCTAGTGTTTCCTTCCTAGATGAGGTTTAGAGAGGTTTTGAGAGCTAAACTCCTTTATTTTACTCTTGAGTAGATTTAGTTTTAGGAAACATTCCAAATCACCATACTTATAATCAACTATGTTCTGGTTTTCATGAACTAACTTTCTACTATCAGGGTGAAGCATCCAAGCATTATTAAATCTGAAGATGAAGGATTATTTCACCTCTCTCATAAGAATACTTAATAATATGAGGTGATGATCAGAATTTATTCTAACTTAAGTGAAGAAAGAATTGGTTCCCCATGTGCTTAGATAATACTCATTGACAAAATCTTTATCAAGATTACTAGCCACCATTTTATTGAGTTTATTTCTATACCATGTGAAATTTTCTACAACTAGGTTTGTCTAAAATAGATTACTTTCTTTGATACAGGTTCGGAACATCCTGGATGATACTAATATATTTAAAGCACTTATCCTCTCATCAGGATTAAGGATTGAGTTGAAGTGCCTAATTTCAGTCTATGTATCATTTACCATTTCAGATAGTTAGGTGATTTCCTAATAAAGAGACCTCCAATATCATTATCTATTAAAATCATAAGAAAAAGAGAAGGTGAGTTGGGTTTTTTTCATTTTAATTTCAAACATTTAATATGATCACTAGATTTATAGATGTATACCCTTTCAATAATTGAGTGTGCAAATAACCCAAATCCTCTTTATCCTTGAAGAATAAGAATTTTTTCCAACTAAGTGGTAGCCCCAAATTTCAAGAGAGGAAATTATTGAAGAGAAAGACCTTTGGGTTTAGTCAAACTAAGAGAATCAATTTTTTTATTTTAAATGAATATCCTAAGAAAACTGATTGTTTTACGTTTATCTAGTACCTCATAGTTCTAGAAGATAGAATTTAATTTGTTTGGACTTGAGGGGTGCAGTCCATTCTCTTCTTGCCACCAAATTTCTTTATTCTGTTTTATTTTTTGGTTCCTTCATCCTTATTAACATTAGTAACAAGGTTATCCTCATCCCTATGCTTACTATTTGTAGGGATACGCCTTTTAAGGTTTTTAACAGCATCTATGACTTTTATTGGAGTGATATGGTTATCCCATAACATTTTATCATTCAATCCCTACACATCAATGGGTTATAAGGTTTGTTTAGGTATATCTGTATCATTTTTTAGATTTTCCTCAAACAATTCCAATTTCTCATTACTCATGTCATACTAGATAAAAAATCATTTTTATTTTGTAAGACTTTATCCTACATCATTTCAAATTAAAATGAGGTTAACATATACTTAATATCTATGGAAATATCTAAATTAATGGTAATGTTAGTGTCCTCTATGGGAGATTTATCTTCTTCCCTATTCTCATTAGGGATATTATCATTTCCTAAATCCCCAATGATGTAATAGGGGTATTTAATTTTTCTACTTCCTAAACTACATTATACCAAGATCTCCTAGTAGCAGTACCCATATATTGGGTCCGCACCCACTTCACATCGTCATTTTTCTTTGAAGGATTGCCCTTCTTGAAAAAACTAACTATTTTTCTTATTCTTATTTACCTCATTCCAAAATCTAGAATCATTCCCATGTTTTAATTACTTATAGACCACTCAAAAGTTATCAATTTAATACCCAAAAATATTAAAATCTTCACAAAAAAGTTGTAATATATTCATACTCTACCATAACCAAAATTTTATGATTAATGAAAATGAGGTTAATCACATTCTGAATATTTTCTTATAATTTAGAATCAATTTAAATTCTAGAATATATCTTAGTTATCCATTAAGGGTGTTCTATTCCACTTTTAAAGGTATACCAATGAATGAGGAAATATCATTCAGAATATTTGGATGCTAAAAAACCCAATATAGACCGTGAAGTCTGAAACATATTTGGGAAGTAGAATGCCTCTGATTTAAACAGATAAAATTCAAGTCACATTCATAGATTAGTAAAACTCGTGGTTTTATATTTATATTTACAATATTCCACACATATTTGAGATCATCCTTGATTTCTAAGTTGATATTGAAGTATCATTTCCCAATTTTAATCAACCATTAGTTGGTATCAATCCAATAATTTGATATTCTAGATTTTTGATTTCTATTAGACTAAGGTTTATAACCCTTCAAGTAGGTAATGTGGCCTATAAGAGAGAACTAACATAGATATATACATTATATTAATTCTTCTATAACATCCATAAAAAGAGAGAATAATCATCTAAACTTTTTATTTTTAAAAATTTTCAAAAATAATCTTTGAAATTATCCAATCCAGAGATAACTTCTATAAAGGATATCACTTTACTCCTTAGAGAGGAATTTTTTCATGCATCCTCTTCTCAAGTAAGATATGAAGATTTGGTGACATGTTTCTTATTCGTATCTGATTCATGAACCAAATCCTTAAAAGATCTATCCTATTTTGGATTAAACAGGTCCATGGATTCATAGTAAAGTTGGAGGATAGAAGGATCTTTGTCAATATATTGAAAATTAACGTTTCTCATTCTCACCATCTTCAACTTGCGACCTTTTCATTATTAGCGCAATGCTCTAACAAGATAATATAATAGGACATGTTTTAAATAAAATATTGTATAAATATATGTTAAGTATTAAGATATCATAATTACTTAAAAATGAGTTAATAATTAATAAAAATTCAGTCATGGTTAAAAATATATTCTTCATTAAATTAATATGTTTTAAAGTAGTAAAATTAATTTTTCAAACCTATAAATAAGCTTCGAAATTTTAAAGTATATTTTATGATTTTCAAAATAATTATTTATGAACTAATATATTTTCCAGTTCTAAAATAATATAATTTAAGGGAGTTAGTTTATTAAGCTTATAATAGTCCATAACCAGTCCCTAAATCTCAAATACAATTTTTTAAAACCATGTTAAGTCCAACATTTTTCTATTTTTTAATACATAAATTCCAAGGCCCATGTTTTGAAATATATATAAAATTCCCCCAAAATTGATATAAATTCCCACCCATCCTCTCAGTCCTCTCCACTCAAAAAATAATTGATCATAGGTTTCCTCTCTTTTTCCCTCTCAATAAGATTTACAAAGAGAATTAGGTAGATAAGAGTTTCAAACTTTATCTAAATTTATCTCTCAAAGTTACTCCTAATATTTTTTCTAAAAAGAATTAGAAGTATCATGGTTTCCAATCCCTTATCTACATTTTTCATTCTAGATCCCAAACTAAAAGGATCAAAGGAATTCATTCTCAAGATTTTTGAAGTTATATTGAAATTTAAGGGGTTTCACACCTTTTTCTGTATTTCTCTTTCAAAATTCTATTGAATTGATTACATTTACATATATAATGATATTATGTTTCATTATTAAAAATCCATGATTTTATTGTGAATAATAAATTTTATTTTCCTTTCATTATATGTCCCTTATAATTATCTCCATTTTTTTCAAGTGGTAATTATATTTCTATCATTTCCTTGGTCTCTAACCATTACATTTATTGATATATTTTGAATAACTCCCTTATATGATGAAATTATCTCACTTGATTTCATCATCATCAAGGCTATTTTCCATTTTAATATGAATATCCTATAACTCATACAAGATTTATGGATATTCACCTATATATATTTGTAATTCAATTTATTTAAGGGACTTTGGAAATTCATATACCCATTAATTATATATGGATAAGTATTGATTTATAATACATTTATAAGAAAGCGGTTCCTTTTGGATCATTGTGGTATGTATTATTAGCCAAAATCTTTTATATTATGGATGAATTGGAATTATTATGTGATGAGTGGGGATCATAGTCATATATACCCTCAATGAATTAGTAAATCTCACAAGACAATCTAGATTGTGTATTTTTTGTAGGACATACCCATGTATATATGATATCTTGGCATAATTCCTTGATGGTATGTTTATGATGTCCAAAATTATACATTCCACCACTATGAAATTCTTCATGTAACACCCCTGGAAAAGTGATACTTAAAATTATAAATATTACTACCCATTTCAATAATGTGAACCTTTATGTTTGAGAGACTATCTTATTAGAACTACATAGTTAAAGATATTTGTCTTGGAGTAGTGATCAGGATGGGTGAAATTCTAGAATGTTTCCTAGGGTTTGAGTGAATGAGGTAAAAATGCACTGAAAGAACATTTGTTGGTGTGTGGGGATAGTCATTATTCTGATAAGAAACTCTATTGAATAATAGACTATGGTGTACAGGGAGGAAACCAAGTTATTAGAGGAGACCCATGAGTTTAGATAACTAGGTTCTTGGCCTAGGTAAGGGGGGTCATTAAAAATGGAATCAGATCCAATACCTAGCCAGATGTGAAGTGGCACTACCTGGGTTTTAGGCTTGGGGTTCACAAAGTGGGTTTTGTGATTTAATGGTGTGGGGAGTGTAACAACCCTAAAAAATTTATACTTAAAAGTATAAATATTAATACTCATGTCAATAAGGCGTAACTTTCCTTTTGGGAGGCTACTTTGTTAGAACTTCATAGATAAACATGCTTATCTTGGAGTAGTGATCAGGATGTGTGAACTTCTTGGAAGTTTCTCAATGTGTGTGTGTGAGTGAGGATGAGTGAAGAAAAAATATACTTAAATAATATGTGTTGGAATTTTTGTATAGTCATTAGTCTGATAAGCGACACGAGTTAGTAACAGCTTCTCATGTATTGGGATGGAAACCAATGTATTATAAGAGAACCATGGGGTTAGATGACTAGATTAATGGATCAGGGTTAACCAAGTGATTATTTATTCTCATTAGTTTTTTATACTTTTATATAATCTATTATCATGTCATAAATTATATGGAATCATTAGGTTATTATTTATTCTTGAAATATTATTTATTCCTTGTTTATTCCATGATAGACTTCATTCTATACTACCTCATACTGAGAATCTAATACCACCCTATTATTTGTTTTATATTTTATTCACAAATACAATAAGAGTACTTTGAAAGATCAATGGAAGTTCTATAAGGAAAATAATGCATATACATAATTTCTACGATGTATTTTAGGTTTTAAAATGTAATTTAATGATCATGTATGTGTCTAGAATCCTTATACTACTAATCCATTTGATCCTATATAATGTGATATGTAATATTCTATACCAATGTAATAAAAGAACTACTAGATATGGGTTACTAGATTTAAGTTGTAATAGATTGTATCAAATAAATTTTAGTATAAACTTTGAGAAATAAATTTATAAGAATATAGCTAAACAACACATACTTTATGATAAACCCTGAAGTTATTCAAGAAATTTTTCTAGAATAATTTAACTATTTGGTAATGGAATACTTTGATTAAATATTCATATTTTTTTGATATAATTATTAGTATTTTGATTTTTATAAATGATCCCTAATATAAGGAACATAAACCATGTCAATATCAATAATAAATATAGGTACCTTATAAAAAATCAATTAGGTTGGTGTTGTAGTTGAGAATATTATAAATATATTATGGTATTTAAATTAGATTATATCCAATATTATTTCCTATATGGAAAAACTATATCTCCAAAAATGATGTAACAATGTTGGACCACTTCATATCATAGAAACCATCATCCTTTATTAGAACCACTAATCCATTAGTTTCAGAATATTGGATCAACTCTCTTGAGAAAATAGTCCTCACTCTGAAAAGTGGTGAAAGGGATAAAAATATTATTGTAATATATAGATTAATGGGAGATGATGATCAATGGTGGCCACAAATTTAAAAAAATAAGAAGGAGGATGATATAGAGAGTGTTTAATAGAATTATTTTAAGGTTTATTCATTGAAAATTACTTTACTCATGTTAAACTAGCTGGAATGGAAAACTAATTCATAAATTTAAGATAATTATAAGAGGAAAAAAAATTTGAGTATGAGGATAATTTTACAGGTTTGAAATAAATGTTGTAGACTAAGTAAAAAATATATAAATAAATATATATATATATTATTTAATGGGATAAATCCATGGATTAAAAGGTATATATTATATATAAAAATTTCAATATATAGGGAAATAATATCAAGTGCTATCGTGATAGAGAAAGAGTTATCCCAGTCTTGTAATTTTAAAAAAATATAATAAAAGAAGAGGGTGTTTGAGTGCCATATAGAAAGAAATATATAAAAAGAGAAGAATAGAAGCTTGTGATTTATAATATGTAATAATTATGGAATCAAACACCCTAGAAATCACTTGAAGGGAATATAATTTTTCTATAAGTTTGGAGATAAATTCCATCAAGCTCAAGAATACAAGGTTAAAAAGAGAAGTCCCCGATGTCTAATGTATAAACAACAAGGATATATGGGACTATTCTAATAATTGTCTCAAGTACCAATAGAATCTACAAAGAGTCTAATGGAGTAAGGTAGGGAATAATAAATTTCTACAGTGGAAGTGTATGTCTTAAATAATGTGATAATAGGCACTTTTATCATAAATTTCTTGTTATTTAATTCATAATTTTATTCTATATATACACACTATTTTATGTCATGTATGTTTCCTAAGAACATTAAACTATCCACTGACACGCTAAGTAATGGGATGTCAGTCAAAATACAGAGTCGAAATATAATTACAACAAGAATATATTGGGGGGGATCTATTAACATGGATAGAGATTACCTAGTTATAAACATATATTTTACACCTATTTTTTCCTTTTACATAATCCTTGATATAGATTTTCTCAAAGTATAATGAAATAATTTTCTATTGAGATAAAGAATATACAATTTACAAAGGAGTCATAATCCATTATTTTTATTTGAGAGGCTTTATTATCTCATTATTTTCTAGATCCACCTCTAGTAGAACATCATAATAAAATTATAGGATAAGAATAAAGGCTAACACAATTTATGTATTGTAGTTATATTCTAAGAATTAAGTATGTACCTATTGTGTTAGAATATGTAGATATATTTCTTTCATAATTACATGGACATCCATTTTAACATCATGTTATGTTTTCCATTGAACTCATCCACAATAAAAAACTCATTCATAAGACTCCCTATATAATTACCAAATAGGAATTGTTGTTGATAAAGAATAAATTATATTAGTTGTATGATATGGTGTCCATACTCCCAAGTGTCTCACCTTAGGTATCACCTATCCCATTTATAAAAAATAATGATGTGTATATGAGTTTGTGCATTTATTACAGATAAATAAATTCCAAACAATAAATAAAAGGTACCCTTTAACAAGCATTTATGGATTTATTAATAAAATTCAATGTTCTCAATACATATAAAAGATTGATAATCATTCTAGTTATCATAAATTAATATTGTAGAAGGATCATATAACAATGATGGAATTTCATGATAGGTATGTACATTATTATTTTAAAATAAAACTCTTTGGATTAACTAATGAACCCTTAGGGTTTATGAATTAGGTGAATAGAGTTTTCATGAATTTTATTAATAGAATTATAGTTTTATTTATTAATGATATCATAATATACTCTAAAATATATGAAGATTTTGAGATTCATGTGTGAATTTTATTAATACTCTTAGAGAAATCAAGTTATTGGAAACTAAATGAGTTTAAATTTTGGTTCCTCTAAGATTCTTTTCATAGTCATATTGTCTCTATGTATGGAATTTTTTTTGATCCTCAAAATAAATATGTGTTCATATAATATCCCACACCAATGAATATAACATTTATACATAGTTTTCTTGGTTTAGTGAGTTTTTATAGGCCATTTTTTCAAACTATTACCTGATTATCCAACATGTTTTTCAAGTTAGTACATAAAGGAATCAAATTTACATGTTCAAAGTAATGTGAATAATATTTTTTAAAACTAAATAAGATATTTTTTAAAGATATGGTATTAAATTTAACATTAGGGAATAAAGAATTTTTTATTTATAGATATGCATCAAATAAATTAATTGGGTGTATTATTGTGAAAAGTGATATGGTTGTTTCTTATGCATCAAAAAAATTAATTCCCCATGAATAAAACTATAAAACTCATGATATTGAGTTAGGAGATGAAATATTCTACATATGGAGACATTATTTCATTGGTGAAAGATGTGATATATATAAATATCAAAAGATTTTAAATTACATATTCAAATATAAATAGTTTAACATGAGACAAATTAAATGTATGGAACTACTCAAGGATAGTGACTACTTGATACACCTCCACCTTAGGAAGGAAAAAATGTGGTTGATTCATTGAGTGGTAAAGATCAATTATTTTCACCTTGATGGGTATGGACATTGATTCTATATTAATCACATGGTTATTGTGGTTTATGGTCTAAAAAATTATTAACTTAGGATGTAATCTAGTAGACTGCCTAGGGTAATTATCAAAGAGTTTTGGGGCTGGTTCTTCACTAATATAAATTAATTATTATATTTTTGTTTTTTTCTATGTTTTAAAGAAATTTTGTTGTGATGTTAGGTTTTCTAAAGAAAAAAACAACACATAATAAATTATAAAGAGATTTTAATGATCCTTAGGTGAATTCCAAAGAATCACATCATCAATATCAATTATTCTTAATTAAAATACTCAATAAGTGGAATCAATATAATTCATCTACTCACCTTGCACTATATATTAGGTATGAAAGCACAAGTATACTCAATATTCCTCAAGAATTTAAGTAACTCGCTTATTCTACTTGGTTAATATACTTGAACACTTCTAAACCAAGGGAGTATACCTACTCAATCCACCTAGTGAAAATCACAAAGAATTAAACAACTTAATTCATTCACCACCTCACTAAATTAGGTAAAAAAAATTGTAATAGACATAGAAACTCAATAACATCACTTTAAATTCCTTTTGGACCACACATAATAGGTTTTCACTTCACCATCATGAAGTATGATATCCCAATAACATCACATTGATGATGAAACATAAAGACAGTATAAAAGAGGAAAAGTGAATAATACCTTTGAAAAAGAATTGTTTCACATTAAATCACATGGGAAAAAATATAAATTGAAAATTAGAAGAAAAAATTTAGTAATATTCATCTCATAAGGTAGAATTCATTTCTTTCTTACCCCACCCCCACCCATTTAAATACATAGTGCTCAAGACCCTTTCTCAAGAAAATAACTTAATTTTTTTACCAATAACCAGACAGTAAAAAATTTATATCTTCAGGAAGTTTCAATTCTGATTTGATTTATTGCATTATGCTTTTATTAAAAGATGATTATTACTTGGAATACTCACATGAGGAAGAGATAAAATGATTCACATGGTAAAATCGACTCAAAATTCAATGCGTGAAGTATTGGGAATAAGACGTTATGCCTTTAATATCTTTCATTTGGGATTGGGATTTTTTTTGATAGATATAGGGAAGGTCTGATATGTTCTTAGTTTAGGTCTAAAATTTTAGACTCCAGACTAGAGATACTTAAATTGGTATTCTATTCTTTTTTTATTTCAAGATCCATTTTAAATTTTCATGTATTATCCTCTATATTTTAAGGTGACTTTGCAAGCTCAATGAATTGATTTACCTGGATTTAGTTCAGTCATGGATTTGTGTAGACTTGGCTAAGACTCCCTTGAATTTATCTTGGTATTTATTCAATGATATTTTCATTGAAATGAAATTCTTGGGTTGTGTTCATATCCATTCACTCTAAAATTTTATCAGAATCATATTTTTATCTTTTATTAAAACATAGTATCTCTATTATAAATGTGTTCAATCCAATTAATCTCCCCTAATTCAAGTGGTATTGGAACCTGATTTCATTGATGAATTTCATTAAACACCAATTTTATACAAAAGTTTTCCCTCGAAACTAGATCATTGGGATGATGTGAGGCCCCCTTCATCGTGATCTCGAGCCTTTATAAATAATAACTCAATATTAAACATGTATAATTCGTGAACTCATATTATCAACTTTTTTCATCTTAACTTCTTCCAAGTATCATCGGTTCTTGAATATTTATTCGAGATTAGACTTCGACATTGTTTGGGTTATTTTGGTGAGATAGAAAAAAATGGGTGTTAATTCTCTCAGTGGATAAATATATTATCATTAGGATGATATAATTTTTAGAGATGGAGTGTGGGATCCATGATTTCATGAAATGGGTGTTTCAATAGATGTTGACATATCAGACTTATCCTTGATGAGCTACTGGTGGCTTGAGTGTGGATTGAGTTGATGTGATATTCAATGTTTCCATTCTTGTGCTAGAGTGCAGGAGTGGATACCTATTCAGTTAAAATGGGGTTTTTGGGAATGTATCATGTATCTTATCATTGAGGTTTTAAGATTGAGATCATTTTAAAGGAAAATTTGACCACATTAATTCTTTCAGTCAATCAAATTAGAGGTTCAAGTTCTTTGGTGCTCAAGGTTGGTTTCATTTCGTTTTTACAGTAGCTTGAGTTTATGTGACTAGATGGTTCAAGGAAGTTGATGTCTCCAAAATGGAGTTACTTTTACTAGAAGAAGGGTGCTTTGGATTTTCTGGTGTTAAATCAAATGGGGAAATATAAAGAGAGGAATAGGTCTGTTAGGGATCATATAGGTTTAAGTGGATGATGTGGACCTCTATGTGTGGGGTCTTTTCTGGAAATAGAAGAGGTCATGAAAGGATATGGAATAAAATTTTGGTTAAATCTTAGTTTAGATATGTTTTGTATAGTTTTTCTTGGTATTATATTGATGGTGGATATATCTGAAGTATAGTCCACATTATTTCAAATTTTATCCCAACTAATAAGCATTGTTCATTGAAAACATGCACTTAAGAAGGTTGAAAATACATTAAAATAAAATTAATTATTAAAAAATTGAAATTCAAAGATACTTTCTAAATATATTTTTATCACAAAAATCCAAAAATTAAACTAGTGTTTTTTTATTCACTCAAAACACACAAAAGTATGAAAAGTTGATTAATATCCTGATTTTATATTTGTTTGTGGGATTTTAAAAATGAATCACAGATAAATATTTTAATAAAATATAACTTCAAAACTCCCCTACACTTCTAATGTCACAATAATGGGAAATTCATTATAATGGATTAAAAAAAGTATTCAAACATGAATTATACATCTCATTCATATATACTTATTTCAATTCATTTACAATTGAAAGTCATGAAACATTAATGATATACAAAATTAGTTTTATCCATCAATTCAATATAGGATTTCAATAAAATTCATCTTTCATAAAGTGTAAATTTATTCCTCTAGACAAATAACATGTAACACACCATGAAAAACTTAAATAGTCTCTAGAAATTTTAAAATAGTGATCATGTATTCCAAGAAATAATTTTAAAAAGTAAAAAACTTTCAAAAAATATAAACATTTTAGGTTTAATATTTTTTAAGTGAAAAAATATGTAACTATGATATTTTTTTGAATAATCAAACAATTAAATGAAGTGAAAATGAAAAAAAGGAAAGAACTTATCATTGGATTTACAAACTAAAAATTAGTATAGCCTTTCAATATGAACTTATTTTCCTAGAAAATGGTTCTAAAGTAGGTTTTGAAATCTAAAATTCAATGTTTCATCCCAAAGAATCAATTTGAAACACTAATTTATAAAAAATGAATTTTGATCAAATTATACACATTACAAAAGAATAAGTATATCTCCAAAACATATACCAAAACATAGGAAATATTTTTAGAACCATTAAATCAACAATTTTAGTTCAAAATTATGTAGAAATTGTCCTTCTTGGTAAATTAAAAGCAATTAGTAGCATTGAAGTAACCAATAAAATTCTAGTATTTCAATGAAAAATATATCCCAAATCATATTTCATAAAAATATTTCAATTTTATTTATTCAATAAAATCAATAATTGAATAATAAATATATACTAAAATAATTACAAACAACCAAATTAATATTAAGTGGGACATTTTTATTCCTTTCCATTAAAAATAATATCATGGTTTACAAATGAATTTAATTTACTACCCTTACTTGAATTTAAAATAAAGTACAATTTATAGGGGTGAATAAATTTATATCTCATTGTAATTAAAATTTTAATATGAATCACTTTGAATTATCACTCTCCTATGGGTTCCTTAAACTAAAGTTCTAGTTTTCACATGCTTCATACGAATCAAATGATATTCTTATAATTAAATTTTATTTATATTAATTTGTGTTCAATATTCCCCTCATCTTATTGAGTTTCTTTTGATAATTAGACACTTATTAAATTTTTCCTATCCATATATATGTAAATAACTTATTGGATTTGAAAATAAAATTTATTTACTCACATGCCTAGTGCCTAATGTATCAAATACTCATTATGGGATTCTAATTACCCCTTTTACTCTAATTTAAAATGGATTTATGGGTATATTATGATTTTTTACCCTTATTTATTTGATCTCAAAAAATTTAATTTATCTAGGTCCAAGTTAAAAAATATAATTTTCTCATTTTATAATCTTGATTACACTTTAAATTTTCTAAACACATTCTTTTAATTAGTTCTAAAATAGGATTCCCTTGAAAAAAAGGGAAAACTCACTCATCAATCATTTGATATTTTAAGGTTTTATAAAATGATAAAATCCCTAACAATAAATATAGAGTTAAAAATTACTTATATTTATCAATTAATGTCAAATAAAGTTTAAAACCCCACTAAAAACTATAAAAATATGTTTCTATATATTTTAAAACAGTTCTAAATTTTTTATGTTTATGTTTTAAAAAACTAACTTAATAAAACATACTAAAAATATCAATAAATAAAAGAGATAAAACAAAGTATACAAGGGTTACCCCCTCCCCCACACCTTGTTTTAGTTATATCTTCAATGCCATCCAATATTAATAATGCATATGAAAATCATGATTAATTGTAGGATAGTATTAAAAAATGAGCAAGGAATGAGTTAACCTATATTTAGTTATTCCTTGCATGTGGAAAACCTTAGTTGGATGTCATTACCACTTTTATTGACTTTTAATGATCTTAATTAAACTTCATTAGTTGTTTTTTACTCCATTTTCTTAAAAACAGGCATAATTTAATATATATTGTGGCCACATAATTTGAAGGGTGCAGCCTGATAGTACTCTAGATATTACTACTTTACCTAATACATTATAGAGTTATCAGGATACACCCTTTATATGTCTAATATTATTTTTTCAACATCAATAAAAAATCATAAGTTTACATAATATATATCCATGAGTAAGGAATTTGGGTTTCATACATGGATGTCCCCAATAAATAGTTTAATGAAAAATCTAAATCAATTCCCTTCAATGAAAATATGGTTAGGTATTTAGGACATTAAAATATAGATTGGAAAATCCATCCTTTATTTATGAAAAGTAAATGGTTTATAAAAAGGAATATTGGAATGGGTTTAATGATAGGGAATGTAAATATATTATTAACAAGGCATCATATATAAAATAATAGGGGTGTTTATAAACACTTGACTGTATAATAATTGGGAATTGAAATCCTTATATGAAATAAATAATTGGGTTTAATGCATGGATGCCCACAATCAATTGTCTTATTTATTCAAGATCACAATGTTCATCAATCATATTTTAAAACATTTATAATGTCAAAATACAATGTTTCCTTTTAAATAAACCATTATTCTCACATCATCATTGATAACTTACACAGTTTCTTACATATCCTTTTTAAATTTCTCTTATTTTCATAACACTTATATTTAGTTTTACATTCATTATGGTATGAGTGATATTTATGGTTAAATTTAATCCTACAGAGTTTCTTTTAGTGACTTTAATATTATTGTATGTGTATATCATGTTACTATTCTTTTTTGTAGTAGTCCATATCAACACATGATGTGTAATAGTATTATAAAATATAATAGTATTTATATGTGATTGTAATAAATCATTCATTATGTAATAAGAGTTCTTCAATTAATAAAATAAAATAATTTATGGGTTGTTATATTCTCCCCCCCCCACCCAAAGAAAGTTCACCCTTGAAATTTGAATCTTACCTCAAAATAAGCAATAATTTTTTTCCCTTCATCACTTCTTTAGGATCCCAAGTAGCCTCTAAAAACTTTTTATTTCTCCATCGTATATTCACAAGTCATATTGTCTTGTTTCTCAATAAAAATTCCCCTTACTTAAATAATATAGATTAGTTCCTCTTGATATGATAAGTTAAGATCCAATTCTACACCCTCAATATCAAGTATATGTATTGGATCAGACACATACTTTCTCAATAGGGGCGCGTGGAAGGCATCCTGGACTTTAGAAAGATTAAGAGGTAGATTTAATCAACAAGAAACAACTCCAACATGCTCTAAAATCTCAAATGGTATAATGTACCTTAGATTTAGTTTTCCATTCTTTACAAATCTTATGACTCCTTTCCGTAGTGATATCTTGTGAAATAAATGATACTTAACATGAAACTCCATATCATTTCTTCAATTGTATACATGACTCTTTTATCGACTCTGAGTGGACCTGATGTTTTTTTTTGAATCTATTGTATATTTATATAGCCTCATTCATGATGTATGGTCTCAATAGTTTCCCTTCCCCAAATTTATCCAAACATGTTAGATTTATAATCCTCTTTCTATAGAGATATTCAAAATGTTCCATTTTAATACTTGAGTTCAAGCTATTATTATAATAAAATTCAACAACTGAAAGGTTTTGGTCCCAAATCCATTGAAAATAAATATATTTATCCCTCAGAATGTCTGGAAATGTCTGATTTGTACTCTTGTACTTCCCATAAATTTTTGGATAAAAGGTTTTTCTCAAGTTTACTTTTTTACTCATATCCTTTTGAAGGCCCCTCTGGAACATAGAAGTAAATATTAGATCCTAGTCTGAAACAATCGATATAGGTACTCCATGGAGTCTCACTACTTATTAAATATAGAGGCAAGTTAAGTGATCATGGGAGAAATCTTCTCCTATGGAAATTAAATAGGAAGACATTTTCAACCTAACAATAATTACCCCTATAGCATTTTTCCCTTCAATGTATTAGGTAGGCCATTGAAAAGGTCCATAGTGATATTTTCCCATTTCTATACAGGTTTGGGTAGTGTTTATCATACCCATTTGGGAAGTTTTCAATATGAATTGAGTTTTTTAAACACTAATCACCTTGTAATGCAATTGGAAATATCCCTTTTCATAGTATCCCACCGATAATGATCAGGAAGGTCCCTATACATTTCAGTGCTTTTGGGTTGTAGAGAGAATTTATAAAAATGGGATTAATCCATAAACTCTGTATTTATCTTTAGAATATATAGAATACATAGGATTGTACAAAATATCAATAATCATTTAGGATCAATATTGAATTCAGAAAACATTCCATTTTTCATATCCACTATCTTATTTTTCATTAAAAGATCATTTCTTTTTTATCATCTATAGTAATTATGTTTGTGAAATAATTTGGGATGGGATTGATGATGTTTCTTTAATAATAATTCCCATGTCCAACCTTACTTGTTCCTTGATCAATGGATCTCCTTTAATTATCATCATTACAATAACACTAAGATCTTTCCTACTCAATGCATACGTGACTCTATTTTATCTTCTTGGGTGATAATGAATTGAACAATCGTAGTATTTAAGAAGTTCCAAACATCTCCTTTGTCTCATTTTTAGTTCCTTTTTTATGGATATATTCATCATTTTTAATGGTTTGTGGATATATCACATTTTATATATAAAGATAGTTCCTCCAAATCATTAAAGTGAAAAAACAGCATCTAACTCCAAGTCAGGAGTAGAATAATTATGCTCATAAGGATTTAATTGTCGAGATGCATAAGAGATCACCTTATAATTTTTCATCGGGATATATCCAAGAAACTTAAGATATGCATCAATATAAATAAAAAAACTTCTCTTAATGAGGGTAAATTTATCATGGGTGCACTAACTAACGGCATATTCAATTCATGGAATCTTTCTTCACATTATTTTGATCAGAATTTCTTGAAACCCTTTCAAGGTAACATAGTTAGTGGATCAAAATTCATGAAATTGTTTTCACTAACACTCTATATTACCCATACAAACCAAGGAAACTATGAATATGTGTAATTATTGTTGGATAAGGCCCCTCCTCTACTACCTAATTCTTTTCTGGATTCATGGATATTCCTTTTTATGATAAAATGTGTCCTAATAATTTCATTTATTGCAACCAAAACTCACATTTACTAAATTTGAAAAAATTATCTCTCCCCTTAGTGTTTTTAATATAACCCTTAGGTGCACCTCATGTTATTTATGAAATTTGTAATATATTAGAATATAATCAATAAATACTACTACTAATTTATCATTATAGTCCTTAAATATTCTATTCATCAAAACCATAAATATCATGGGAGAATTAGTCAGACCTAAGGTCCTAACAATGAAATTAAAATTTTCATGCCTTGTTTGAAAATATATCTTTGGGATATCATCTTTCCTCACTATTAGTTAATGATACCCTGAATAAATATAAATATTAGAAAATAATTGTGCTCTATGAATCTAGTATAACAAGTCATCAATTCTTGGAAGAGGTTATTTTTTCATTAATATTAACCCATTAAGTTCTCTATAGTCAAGGCATAGATACATTGCCCCATATTTATTCTTCACAAAGA
Organism: Viscum album; assembly: GCA_963277665.1. NCBI lineage: Eukaryota > Viridiplantae > Streptophyta > Magnoliopsida > Santalales > Viscaceae > Viscum > Viscum album. Next base: position 1,691,450,900 of record OY728119.1, read on the forward strand.
GAAATATTTTTTCCCAAGGCGAAACACATGGATGGATAATACCCTTCTCTAGAATATCTTTCAATTGCCTCTTCAATTCTTCTAGATCCATGGATGATATTATATATTAGGTCATTGATATATTCTTGGATCTAGGAATGAGTTAACTAGATAATTCTATCTCTCCTTTTAGGGGAGTCCAAGATAATTATTTATGAAATATATCAATTTATTCTTTAAAAATTGGTAAAACTTCTTTTTTTAAAAAATTCACTTTATTACCCTTATTCACCAATAATTTCAATAGAGTAATATATAAGAGTTAGTTCTTGAAAAAAATAATTCTTTCATATATATCTATTGAAAATGATTTTATTTTTCCCCCCAATACAACTAAATTTTTTTTGTTTATAAAATTTATAATAGAATTATAATTTCATAGCCAATTCATCCCAAGTATTTTGTATAATTCCACCATTAGAATGACTACTAGATTTATGATGAGATATTTCCCACTAATGTTAATACGGGAATACCTATAGAGTATTATGGCCTGAATATATCCTCCATGGGTTTTAACTAAAACTCTAGTTCTAAAGGCTTTGGGTTTGATTCAATGTTCTTTGAAAACTCAATAAAAATAACAGAATGCATTCAACTAAAATCAAATAGCGTACTATAAATATTTGATTTGATAAAAAGTATACCTTATACCATTTATTTTTTATCCTTTATCTCAGATGTTATAATATAAAAATGTATAAACTTAATCCCTTGGCCTGTTCTAGGGTTGACTTTGATTTCCCTCAACCATTCTCGAATTTGGGCACTCGTAATAAAAGTGACCAAGCTTCCCAAACATAAATCATTGGACCATAGGATGCACATGAACCAACTACCCCTTTTAATTAGAATTTGTATTCTAAGGTTTTATATCTCTCTAATAATTTTGATCAATGTTTCCAACCTTTCTAAATTTTTATCACTTCTGGATTCCTTGAAGACACTTCCCTGGGTGCCTTTTTACATATTTTTTACACAATGGAAGTTTTAGTTTTATCTCCTCCTAATATTGGTTAGGATTATTCACAAGGTTTTTCTCCAAACTTTTATTTTTATCATGAGATTATTTTCATCGTAAAATTCCATCTCTAACTTGATGTAACATCATATTATTCCCACATAACTCCTGAAGTACTGGGTTTCCAAATCTTTATATAAATGAGGTCTCATGCCACTAAAGAATCGACTAATATTCCTAACAAAATTGATCAGAAATATTGAAGTGTAATGTGAAATCCTTATAGAGTTTAAATCATAAAATCCAAAATATTATCCTTCATTTTTCTTTTTTTAATGAATTCCACTTCCATATTTATTCTTATGGTGAGATAAAAATACTTCTAAAAAATGAAATCTCCCCACTTTATAGAATCAATTTCTTCCCTGGTTTTGGTGTTTTTTATCATTATTTATCATTTACTGGATTACACATCCAAATTATACATATAAAACTAATCTTATCTATCTTAGAAAAATGTATTGCATAAAATATTTTTTAGATTTCTAATCCACTTTTCCTCTATCAAAGGGTCATAGGGTCTGAAAAATGTTGGTGGTAGATGACTCATGAATGATTCAATGTGTAGTCATTCACTCCTAAGTAAAGCCAAATTCTATAAATGATTCATAACATGGGATAACATCATCATAAATTTTTTTAATCAATCTTCCATCATATTAAGAATGACATTATTGCCTTTCTCATTGCTAACATTGTTCAAACAAGCACTTTTATTTCTAGTCATTCTCTAAAAATAAAATCTCAAAGGATAAGGAAAGTAATTTTATGAATCACTAAAAAAATAAATTCCAAAGGATAGTTTAATCCTAAAATATTTCTAACATTGGGAATCTCGGATCATATATTTTAATATTTTATTTATTTTAAAATAAAAATTTATACTTTTTATAAATCATTTCATGTTGGTTCATAAATATAATATTATAATGAAATCATATCCTCTATTAGTATCAAATTATGTGTTCAGAAAGGAATCTTTATTGTGAACCAAGTGACAATCGAGTTAAAACCCAATGTGTCTACTCCATGATTATTAATCCTAGGCACAATTATAACAAATCCATATCCACTAATAGTATCTAGATAGGGATTTAATTTCTTAGAATCCACTCATATTATAATTCACCAATGTTTCAAAAAAAATTATTATATTTATAATTATCCATAGGGTACATACTAAGGTTATTCTAGTCCTAATTTCTATAAATAACTATATCATCCTTTGATTACAATTATAGAGACTACCATTTTTGTTACATGAATTTAACCATAATTCCTTGAAAAAGTATTATATAACTCTAATGGGAATTTAGGTGTTTAGTGCCTTGAAAACTATGTACATATTTCAATACATATGTGGTATATAAAATAAAACATAAATAATTTCCAACTCTCTTGAAAGTATTCTTTACAATCCCATCCTCGATCATCTCACTGAATCGAATTTTAGGGGGAAATTTATCAAATTAAAGGGGTGATCATAAATCCCACTATAGGATAAAAAATATAAGATAACATCATATTATAATCATAAATAATAACATAATAACATGTAAATGGGGATATAATGTATGTTCATGAACATAATAACATGAGGCATAACATGGAAAAGTGGATACAACAAAAATAAGAGACATTCATAAAAAATCACCAAAGATCATCACTAAGGTGTCATAAAACAAATTTCCAAGCATCTTGACCAAGGTATCATAAAAAAACTAATGAATTATACCAAGTTATAATGAACATGTAATATCTAGAGATTAATTTGTTACCCGATGCATTGGATCTCTATCAATACGTACCCTTCTTATGTCTAATATTATGTGTGCCACGTCAATTAAAAATCATAAAATCATATCATTTATATCCCACGAGTAAGGAATGTGGGTTTCATATGTGAATTTACCCAAAAAAATTAATAACTAATCTAAATAAATACCATTGAATGAAAATATGGTAGGGTATTCATGACATGAAAATATATCTTTGAAAATCAAGGGTTTATTTAGGTAGCATGATAGGTATAAAAAAGGAATCTTGTAATGAGTTTAATGAGAGGGAAAGGAAATATATCATTTAAAAGAAATAATATATACAATAATGGGGGTGTTTATAAACACTATAAAACATAATATATTTTAAATCAAAATCTTTATTTAAAATAAGTACTTGAATTGAAAAATTGGAGGAAGAGATCCCTTAACCTAGGTGGATGCTTCTTAAAGCTAGAGAGAGGCTCCAAGGAATCTTAGAAACACCATGGAGATAATATTAAGAGATATATTAAGATATAATTCGTGCAGAATATATTCTTTTAGATATTTAGAAGTTAATGGGTGGGAAATTATATTTGTGTAGGGGTGGTTTTAAGGGATAAAATTATTATTATTTATTTATTAAGGCTAACAAAGTTTGGGTGGAATAAATTTGAATGGAGTTTTTTGATAATAAATGTTGAAAATTTAGGTTAGGTTTGAGAAATAAATTAACCAATTATTTAAAGTTTTCTTTTTTAATTGTCTTATACCTTTAACTTTTAATTTCAACATTTTACATTATTTAACATATACTACAGTAAATCATTTTTTACCATAATAAAAAATTTTTGCCTAAAAATTAAATTGATCGTATTACCAAATTTTTATATTATAATTCCAAATATATAATCATTTTTACTTGTTTAAATTTATAAAAAAGGTTTAAAAAATTAATTATTATATGATACGTATATAACTCCTAAAATATTTTTTTTAGAAAACATAAAATCCTGGTTTTAAAAATAATTAGAAGGTGTTTCTAAATATAAATAATTTTGAATATGTTATTAATTAAATAAATATTTATCAATAAGAAGGATTATGTAATTTTAAATAATTATCATAGCATGATTATATCATAAGAGTTATGGTATTTCATAAAAATAGTATTTTCACTTTTTACTCTAAAAAACCAACTTTTTTAGAAAATTACAATAAATTCACCCTGAGGTAAGTTCGATGTAATAAATCCTAAAATGATATTATTTTTATCAAGATAATTATATCTATACAATAATTTTATCTTTTAAATACAAAATCCTTATTAATTTAAAATTAGAATTTTTTATGACATAGTAAATTGTATGACTGTTATAAAATTTATTTAGGTATTTAATAATTTATATTATCATTTAAATTTTTTTATAATATTATTTTATGAAAATAAAAAATATTTAAAAAATATAAATTTATCATAAAAGATACTCATAATATAAATTAAATATATTTATAGTTTCCAAAAATACAATTTTTGTTTATTCATTCATAATCCCAACAGTGGATTTATTGCATATTCATAACCAAGAATAATAATAACCAACTATCTTACTAATTAAAGGTCATAATTTGCATTAGTCATATTAGCCAACGTTCAAAATGTCTAATGACAATATTTATCTATAAATATATCATTATTCTCACCTCATCATTCACTACGTATAAATATTCTAACACATCCTTCCATAATGTATACCATTTTCCTAATGTTTCTATTTATTTTAATATTTATTATTGAAAGAGAAATGTTTATGGGGGAATTAAAGCCTATCGAGTTTATTTTAGTGAATTTTCTATTATTCTATGTGTATATACCTTTATTATTCCTAGTTTCAGTAATCCCTATCAACATGTGATGTGTACTATTATTATAAAATGTAATCAACCTTATATGATCACATAATAATAAAATCATTATAAAATAAGAGTTATTATATTAAAAATATAAATGAATTTATGGGTCATTTAAATTTAAAATTAAAATTAAAAAATTAATGGCTAACCTAACTCCCTATAAATTTCACTATGTTTATCATGTGGTTATCACGGGTCGAGGTAAAATATAAAATTATTACCCTAATATTCATTTTAGGGACTCACTAGGGTAATTCACAAGGATTTTTGGGTCTTATTCTTGACATATATCAATAACTTATTATATTTGTGTTTTATTTTCATATGTTTCAAATAAATGTATATGTGATAATTTTTTATGATATTTAAGAAATTAAAGTAAAAGAAAATAACAAACAAATAATTATCATGATGTATGAATGGTCCTTAGGTGAATTCCATTGAATTCCATCATCATTTTATATTGTTATTAATTACCTAAATTGAGAAACAGAATAAACATCCTTCATACATTCACCTATGGTTTCTAAATTATTAAATCACAAGTATACTCAAGATTACTTAGGTGGAAAAATAGCACACTTATCCTCCTTGGTGAATAGGAATGAACACTTCTTTACTAAGAGAGTTTGTCTACTCAGCCCACCTAGAAACTAGTGTATTCCATTCAACCTTTAAATTCATTCACGTATACAGGTATGGTGAGTCAATAAAAATCTAAGAAGGACTGAGTTTCAAAAAAAACAACAGTGAAGCAATTTAGATAGAAAAATAGATTGATGACCACCCCCACACTATACCCTCACCACCCCACTAAATTAGAAAAACATAATTAAAATAAACACTGAAACTAAATAACATCATTATGACTCCATTTTGTGCCAACCATAATGTGTTAACACTTCACTATCATAAATTATGATACCCCAACTACATTACAGTAATAAATAATAAAACATTTATCATAAAAAATGTAAGTAGAATAATACATTTGAATAAGAAGAGTTTTACTTCGCATAAAATTGAATAAAATGGAAATTAAATGGTATAATAAAAGAGTTAGTAACATTCATCCCATGGATGAGTCATTCATTTCGTAAATACATCCCTTTAAATAAATAGTATTTTCTGGCGCCAAAATTTGGGAAGAGGAAGAGAAAACGCAAAGCCTTTGGGGCTGCCTCGCGAAGCCTGTTCAGGGAGCCCCACAGTACCGCGGCCAGCGTGAATCTACCTCCTTTTCACACCCACCACGAAGCGAAGAGGCGGGAGGCTACATGATCCGATTGACATTTACGAAGCCACCGCAAATCAAAGAGGCAGGAGGCTCTGAGATCTGATTGACGTTTGCGAAGCTTCCATGAAACAAAGATGCAGGAGGCTCCGTGATCTGATTGACGTTTATGAACCAGCCACGAAGCAATGAGACGGGAGGATCCACAGTTACAATGAAATTGATTGAGATCCTCGCACTGTGGAGGGAGCTGAGTCGACCTTCGTAAACCTAGATAACTTGAATGAACCCTCAATGAACACCATGAAGGGATCTCCTCTCCAAGGATGGGATGGCGGTCGGCTCTGTGGTTATGACTAACTTGATAGAACCCGTAGCCGATTGCGGAGTTCCATGGGGCTTCATGAAAAGTGACCCCTACTTCGCACCACCTCTTGCCTATAAATACTCGGCACCCCTCAATCCCAAATGATGTATACTCCGACCTTTCTTCTTCTCAGCTCTCAAATCATGAAGCACTTTCTTCTCTACAAAAAATGAGCTCTTCAAGGTACTTGATCATCACAAAGTGCCTTTCCCTTGGCTTAAATTCAACCCCTCTTTAAAAAGGGATTCCCTTTGCGGAGCCCATGGGACATCATGAAGGAAGGGGATCCCCACAGGGACTCGGGTCATCGCATAGAACTTATGCTTCGCAAAGTACCCTTTATGCACATGTACACCCTATACTAAGGCAGGGTCACTGTTCTTTGTGAATCACATTGATTTACAGTGCTATTCCATGCAGGGCACCTTTGCTTAATGAAGCCCTGCTCCACAAAATCCTTTAAACTTTGTGAAGCACCCTCCATATGCACTTATGCCCTATGCCTAAGCTAGGCCACCCCACTTCATGAAGCATACCTATTTGCGAAGCTCCACCACTACATGGACCACTAGATCTTCATGCATTCCCTTCCTGTGAACCCCTTTGATCCACAATCCCATTTTCTGTATGACCAACTAGGTTTGTATGAAGTGATTTAAAGGTCTCATGGGTAGTTCTCCTTATTGTGTTGCTTAGCCTCATGCTTCTTCGCATAGGCACGCTAACAGATATTGCTTCTTCGCATACCCATGCTAATGTGGGCCCCTCCATGGATCATTCCAAGACACCCCCTCACTATGGCGTTGCTGATGCCTTCCCTTAACCAAGGGTGGGCGAGTATCAGTTATGTAAGTCCTAGGGGTGCAGAGTGAACCCCCCTCATCTGAGTTGCAGGACACTAAACTTCCACACATCATCATCCCCAGCACATGGTATTAAATTGTGACCTCACCCCACGCATCATACGCAGGGCGTCCCATCTCAGACATCCTTCATGCTTGCTCGTCTCCATGTGAGTGAGCTCTTCCTCAAATGGAATGAGATCATCTCTGCCAAAGCGGCACCTATCCATGGGGAAGGTCAACCATCTTTGTGTAATCCCCTATCCTTTATTGCTGGAGATAATATCCATACTCCCCCTCCTCTCTTCCATGCCAATGACCAAAGGAGAGATGGGCACCATGACCTTCATCATCCTATCCCTCTCCCTTGAGGCTTTGTCACCACCTGGGCCTCCATCCTGGAGTAAGTCCCAATCTCCATCTCCCTGGGCTGCAAACCACGCGTAAGCCCCTGTTTATTTTTTGGGCCTCTAACCACGTGTAAGCCCCACTCCACTTCACATGGATTCACCTTTCATGAAATGATCATCAGGTCTTTGTTGTAACTTGTTTCTCACACCGAGCATGACTCATGTGGGCTTAGAGTAAGCATCGACCATGACATCCTCTATGGGTCTCCTTAGCGTGTAAGCCCCAACACCCATTCCTAAATACGTGGACTTTGATCCTTGCCAAGGAAAGGTATGTAAGAAGCATCCCTGAGGCTCAATCCCAACACCTATTAGTCCCAACCCCCTTCATGTTAGTTCACCAACAACCATTACGAACTATGTGGACTTTGATCCTTGTCAAGGCAAGGTATGTAGGAAGCCTCCCTGAGGCTCAAGCCCAACAACCATTGGTCTGACCCCCTTCACGTCGGTTCACCAAACCACTCTGAACTGCGTGGAATTTGATCCTTGACAAGGCAAGGTATGTAAGAAGCCTCCCTCAGGCTCAATCCCAACACCTATTGGTCCTGACCCCCTTTATGTCGGTTCACCAACATCCATTCTAGACTACGTGGAATTTGATCCTTTCCAAGAAAAGGTACATAGGAAGCCTCCCTGGGGATCAATCCCAACAACCATTGGTCCCGACCCCCTTTACATAGGTTCACCAAAACACTACAAACTACGTGGACTTGGATCCTTGCCAAGGCAAGGTACTGTAAGAAGCCTCTCTGGGGTTCAAGCCCAACAACCATTGGTCCCGACCCCCTTCACGTCAGTTCACCAACACCACTTCTGAACTACATGCACTTTGATCATATATAAGGCAAGGTACATAGGAAGCCTCCTTGAGGTTCAATCCCAGCACACCCATCAGTCCTAACCACTTCACATCAGTCAACCCTCTTCCCACATGATGTTAAATTGTAAACCCATTTTCTTCCACTAAGACATTAAAATGTACCCATTTTAACTATCTAGGATTTGATTCTTATCTCCTAGATAAGGTATGTAGGAAGCCTCCTTGAGGTTCCTCCCCAATCGATGGTAAGCCGTTGTTTTCTCCATTAGACGGTAATACATTGTACCCCAATCGACTATAATCCATTGTCAACCCCAATCAGCGGTAATTTGTTGTAATCCCCATCCAGTGGTAAGTCGTTGTACTCTATAATGGATAGTAAGTCATTGTCATCCATTTGTTGGGACCCACATCCTTGGTCTGTCTCAGTGGTGTTATGCCATCCCTAGGTTGCTAACCACGCATAAGCCTTGATATATCATCAAGTCATTATCCTCTGCGCACACCCCAATTCTATGCCCTTCATCCTGAACTAAGTATACTCTGATCCTTTCCAAGGCAAGGTATATAGGAAGGCTTCCTAAGGCTCAATCCCATCACCCATGTCCCATCATGTTCACTTTCCCTTGAGCCTCTATGTTTCGAGAAGGTCATGCCCCAACCTGGGGGTTCTAATTCCTCCAGGTCCCATCTGTATGGGTCGCCTCCTTAGGTGTCCCATTGCCCTCATGAACTACTCGGACTTTGATTCCCTGCCAGGGGATACATAGGAAGTCTCTTAGAGGCTCAATCCCAACACTACCATCACCTTTATTATGGATCCATCTCATTACCCCACCACTTCATTCAACTCTCCATCATCCATCCTAATTCTTACTCAGACCTCCACGTCCCAGTGAGATCATGTCACCCACTTTCTCACTACTCCTAGAAGCAATTGGGTAACTAATCACATGTTAACCCTAGTATCAGTGTTCCCTCTAGGCGTTGCACCCATTTGATCCACTCTCGTCAGTGTTCTAATCAGTATGATCCATCTTCACTAGACATTAAACCTATGGCATACCTTGTGTTAAACATGGGAAGCTTAGGAAAACCTCAGAGACAAGCCCATGGCATAAAACCCCTTTCATTTGACATGGGATTACTTGGGCTTCTATTCCCTAAAGGAGACCTATCATAAGGGGAAGAAACCTAGATGTACCGGTGTTATTGCATCTAGACATGTCAGTGATGTCCAAGGTGACTACTCCCCTGACCAAAGGTTACTTCCCTGACCAGACCCCTTGGAATGTCCTAACATAAGCAGTGTAATTGACCAGCATCTATAAAGACATGGCACTGGGAAGAGTTTCATGAACAACATCTTAATCTCTGATGGAGACCCAGAATAGTTAATGAGTTCTGAGGATGAATCCACGGAAGGAGATACCGACATCCCATCATCCCATTTTGATCAATAATAAAACGTCCCTGAACTAGAAATGGGTGTCGCCCACCTTTGTAAAGAGGGAATGTAGGGCAACAGTTGTGAATCCTCCTCTGAATAATGAATGAATGTGTACCCCGGTGAAAGCATCATAAACAGAAATGGTGAACCCAACGTGAAGTTATTCTCCTCAATGTGGAGATTAGTAACATTTGATAAATTAGTGGACTAGTGTGTCACCGGATCCATGTATCTGGTGTCAGGTCCCACCAAGACAATAGTGGGTCTGGCCTGAAACTCACCAGAAGTTGGGGCAGTTGAACATTGGACATCACAGTCTGTAACATTGTTAGCATGGATACTTCTTACCAGCCATGTAATATGGAATGGTGTTGGGGAATTGGATGCTGATTTCCTAGTTTCAACAGTAATGGTTTAATCTCTCTACCTTCCAGGACACAAGTTGTCGTACAAGGAAACCGACCACCACCCACCTACCGATGTAGGGACAGGGGAAAAGTCATCATGGAAATCCCGTGTGGACTCAGTTCTCCCATGTTAGCCTCCACGTCTATAGCTACTGGGCACCCATGCCCCATCTCCCTGTCTGAGTTCGTTCAGTGAAGGGTGATAAACGACCTTGTCCAACAATATGAGAAGGAGGGGGTCATCCTAACCAGGAACAGGGCCCGACAGGACCTAGAGGAATCTGTGCCTCATTGCCACCACCACCCCCAAGGGCTGCCCAGGGAGCCACTACTCCCCACTCCAATACATAACCGTTTCGGGAGCCTCTCCCTAAAATGCATCAATGACTTCCTTCCCTATGTCGATGATGTGGGGGATGTCCAAGTCAACCCGGCCAGGATCCCATTCTAGGGACTCCCAAGGAGGGCCCCCACTTGGCTGCTCCAGTACTGCCACCTGGCCCCACAGGCTGAAGAGTAGGTAATTTATACACCTTCACCACTGGCCCCAGTCTAGCTAACCTAACGCTAGCGTCAGGCGCAGGCCGAGGAGGATGCTCGCCAAGGGGCATCAACGTCAATGACTACTGTGGATCATGCCAAAACTGATGCATACCACCATTCCCCCATCTATGTTGAGTAGGGGTGCTCATAAACCCGACCCTGATCGAGGCCCCAACCACCCCATGGGAAGGTTGGGTCGAATCTCTTAATTGTCAGCACAGGTAGTGCCCACTGCGAGCAGACCCACGATAATGACACCCAGTACGGAGGTCCTCCCTGTACCACCACCATTGAGAAAGAGAGTCATCCCCGCTCCCAAGCTCGGCATGGAGGTCTGACCCATGCCACCTTCAATCTGAATGAGGGTCCTCCCCATTGCAGTGACACTCAGTACAGGAGCCTATTCCACACTCACGACCTCAGGTATAGAGTTGTTCCTCCTATCACAGTTTGTCACTGTGAAGATGGTATGCATCTTATCAACCAACAGTGTTGGATTTTTACCCATGTCCTTATATCCACTGATGATGGTCCTCTTCATCCTATAAATCAGCATGGAGGTCCTACCTATGTTCTACTTGGCTAGTATTAAGACCCTCCTCGTGCGGATGCTGCCAGGGAAAATAAGCATGGAGGTCCTACCCATGATCCTACCAGCTCTGGTGGAGGTCCTACCCACTCCAGAACTTCCCGCGGAGATTCCATCTACGCATCTAATAGTGGACATAGAGGACCTCCCGGTGTTCCCTTTGACATTTTCCCAGGTGCTCCTCGCACCCTAGCTCACTCAGGTGAAATTCCTCTCCACCCCAACACCAGTTCGGCCAAAGTACCTCCCCGAGCAAAAAATATACCATGTCCCGAAGATCCATCTTGGGGAATGAAGGTGGTTCATCACCTACATAAAAAGAATTAAGATAAGATTCAGATTGATATTAAACATTTTTTCTTCTCAGAATCTAAGGTGGAACATAACTCAGTAATGGAACCCTCACCTTGATTCTCTGTGTCAAGGTCTGGGGCAGGAATGAGGCACATCAGCCTCATACTTTCGGAATGCAAGGTCCACCAGATCCTTTCCTCCCTCCGTAGACACATCTAGGAGGATAAATATTTGGCGTCTCCCTAGGTTCCGTCCATGCAATCGCCACCATCATCACTAGGAGAATTATCTACCTCAACCAGAGACCACATAGAGTTATTTTGGGGACCGATGGCAGACAAGCAACAGCATGGTCCACCACTAGCATCCATAGTCCCTACCCCAGAAACTGTGGTCACCAGCTCATCTTATTGCGATGTGGTGGAAAATTCACTGAAATCATCCAGGGATAGCCCGAGATGCGGTAGTTTTTCATCCCTCTCACCATATTCTCTGCCAGCCAACCTACCATCTCAGCAGTCTGCTTTAGTACCGCTACTAGTTCCTAATCCGCCTCTAGTTGATTATTGGGGAAAAAAAGGGACAGACCCCAAGTCTTAGTTGAGGATCTGGTGGGATATTCTAGCAGTAGACCATTTCTCGGAGATGTTTTAGCTAGTTGCAGTACCGAATTTCAGTGTGCTGGAATCACTCACCCAGGATTCAGTTGGATGCATTCTCCAGACCCTCTGAGAGACTCACTTTCATCTTCTTTATTGACGAGTGTCCCACTCCAAGATTCAGGAACACTTCGAAGACATTGGCCAACAATTCAGTTTGGTTTATTTGGTCGCACTCCATATTTCCCAATTCCCTGAGTCATCAGGTCTCCATAAGACCCTCCAACAACGATGTGTTCAGAGCTTTAAAGTAGTATGAAGGATTATCAATGAGGCTTCCACCCATTTTCAGATCTATGGCTAGGGGAAGTATGCTTCCCTCCACTTCAGTTCCATCTAGTGCTATCCCAACTCTCCAAGCGATGTCGAGGATATGCCTCCAGGTAGAGTCACATTTAACATGGCTGATTTATCAGAGGAAGAGATAGAAATAGAACTCCTTGGGGAAAACTTACCCCCTCGGGGGAGTGCCACACCTTTTGGAACCATTGGGAAGGGTTACTCACCAGCAGAGGAACCTAATGGGTCTTCTCATACCCACTGAGGCAGTAGTCCTCAACCGAAATCTCAACAAGGGTAAAGAGCACCTTGGATCCATCAAACCCTCTGACTAGTCTCGCTCAGTAAAAAAGATGTAGGATGATCTAAAAAAGTCATGTTGCATCAACAATTCATATAGCATAAGAATATGGTTGATAACCTCCTTTCTGAGCATTCCATGGAGCGAAGTCTAGACTATAGTGATCCATGTCCAGGGTTGCAGGGTCAGACACTACTCTCCCCAGGAAAATTTCCTCTAGGTGACCCTGACCATCCTGCCCATGCAAACCGGGTAGAGGATGGAACTTATGGAATAGGGTGCGGTATGTGTCACCGAATCCACCTGAAAGATGTGAAAATCCCAGGGACACATCTCAGTTTCCCCCATCTCCTCCGTAGGTCATCCCACCAATTGCTCCATGATCCACTGGGCATGCTTATCACATTCAAGAACCCGACAATGCACTGGTGGTCAGGGATCCCCATCAAGATAGGAACCCCCGGCCAGATGATCCCATGGAGATGCTCATTTCACGACTTGATATGTTGGAAATGTGATAGGTGGCCAGCACGCCTGATGGAAATCCATATCTGGCATGGGTGGAAGATATACCAGCACCCCCAGGATTTAAAAATCCCACCTTCTCCCCATTTAATGGGATGGTTGACCCGCTGCAGCATCTGGACCACTTCATTTCAAGGTGTCGACCCATTTTGGGAACATCGGCGAAGCAGGAGGCCGCCAAACTCTAATTCTTTGTACATACATTGGAAGAACCCATATTTTTTGGTATAGCCAGCTACCCATCGGGTCAGTAGCCATTTGGGAAGATCTTCGTATGAAATATATTTACTAGTTTAGTTCCACCACTCAGAAGACGAGCATTGTGGACCTCTTTAAGTTCAAGCAGAGGCCTGATGATTACATCACAGACTTTGTCACCAGGTGGAAAGGACTCACATACTCCCTTGACATGCCCCTGACTCAGGAGAAACTGTTGACGATGTGTGTGGGGAATGTCAAGATAGAACAGGTCCCCTCTCTGATCACCCATAATTACCATGGGGGATTTCAAGACTTCTCTGATAAGGCTCAATACCTAGAGGAAGCTTTTTAGCAGGCCAAACAGTCACATCGATTGCCTCCCGCAATTACCACAAGAAGGGCCGCCAAGGCTGGTCCCACCGCAGTGGCCCAAATAGAGGCCCCCAGTTAACTGGAGTTATTACCGATGGAGCCACCTCCATAGCCTCACAGAGGCCCTCCACTATAATTGTAGCCTCCTGTTATAATTTTTTACCACAGAATTGGTAGGCGCCCCCAGGTAACGTGCTGCCACCACCCAGGCGAGATAACCAAGTCCCACCTCCTCGACAGGCTCCTCCAGCCCCTCGTCAGGGCGAGGCTCCCAGAGCCCTCTTCCTAGATAGGAGAAACTTGACCTAATCATTAAATGAGGATCAGGTTCCCAATTATTTCCACAGTTCCTTGGAACAGGGAATTGTATGGTTTCCTAAATGTAGGTGACTAGAAGAGGCAGATCTCACTAATTGCCTCAACTACTACCCTTATCATTGAATCCTGGGGCACACCCCTAAAAAAATCTATGTGTTTAAGGATTGGATTCAAGACCAGGTTGAAAATAATATAGTTAGGTTGGGCCCAGCTCCAGCACATGTGGAATGTGCATTCATGAAGCCTTATAGTAGCAGTGACAATAAAGGCGAGTGGCATCAGGTTTCTAACTATGGGTCCCAAAAGTTCGATGACTGGATGGCTCATAAGGAAATATCTCGTGCCAATGGTATTATACCTGCACATTTTAATTGATCTAAACCTTCAGAAGATGTCATGTCACCCGCAGCCAGTACCTCTTCGTCAACGGCTCATTCGTCCTCCTCCCAGAAGTGCAACCATCAACAACGCAAGGGAAAACAAATTCCCCTGCCAATGTCATTGTTATCCCATACTCTCGGAGAATTCATACCTCCAGAGATGGACATCCCCCCCCCAGAATCCATCTAGTGGTGGAGGATTATTCAAGTTACAACCAAGGGTACGCCTTGGTTAACACTGTAGAGATGGTAAACCCCTACATGATTTCTGACGATGAGGAGGTGAATCCTCTCAATGTTCCAAGTCGTTGCCAGTGTTGATGGAGCCACAGCTATATGGTCCATCGGAGTGCCTCAATGAACACATCCAGCTAGGTTGTGCATGCCACCGAAACCAAACAGTAGGCTTAGCATGGAGCTCAGCATGCACAACCTTCTCATCTAGTGTCATCAGAACCTCCTTCATCACTATCTATGTTTCTTGATCAAGCGGAGCCACCTCTACCATGTCGTGATCAGCCATGCTCTACAACGGACCTATCTCAATCATTTGGCCCTCATCCTATAGTCACATTATAGGCTTCACCCAGTGAACAGTGAGAGATTCCCAGCACCAACCAGCTGCCGGTCTAGCTAGCAGGGCCCACCACACCTCCTTTCATAGAGAGACCTCGAGTAAGAATAATCTCACGCCTAGCACTGAAGTATTATGTACTCAAGATTTTTGTTAGAATTAGAGAAAGCATCTCAATCATTGAGGACCTTCTCCTATCATCATATATGCATGAATCCCTTATCGAGGCTTTAAGAAGCCCCCTCCAGTTCGAGATGGAGGTAGCATTAACAAAATACTTCCATGCTGAGGTAGTCGAGCATGATGAATTTCAAGACATCATCTCAATCTATCGAGAAGATGAAGGCTCTCCCATACAGGGTCACATCCGCCTATTGTACATCACTAGTCATTTTAATGACATGGAGGTTTGTTGATGTCTTTTCAACACAAGATCTGGGATCAACCTAATCCCAACTTCGACACTGCGAAAACTGGGGTTGTTTGAGGATGATCTGAGTCCCTATGACCTAAAAATCCAAGGTTATGATAGGAAGGAACATACACCGGTTAGAAAAATTCTCCTAAAGACCCATTTCGGTGGTCTTCTCTCCATCACAAAGCTTATGGTTGTCTCATAGGAGACTGCCTATAATGCGTTGATGGGAAGGCTATGGATCCACCTGCATGTGGCGGTCCCTTCATCATACCATTAGTGCCTCAAGTACTCCCTTAATGTTCGAGTGGGAATACGTCAAGGTGATGCATCTCCCTTTTCCTATTTTGAATCCCTCTATCTATATGTCAACTATTACAAGAGTAAGGACAAGCATATTCAAGCTAACGAGGTTGAGCATGATACGGCCTCAGCCGGCCCGTGGACAGATCTATATGATGCCTTTATCTTTTCAATCCACCTATTGGAGGATACAACCCCAGACATGGGAAAATGCTTAGTTGTTTCTAGAATGAGAGGGATAACATTCCCAAGTCTAAGAGACGTCGGATTATCACCTCGTACTTCTACACAAATCCGGATCAGGTGATCCCTGAACCCCCTACCCCCATAAGATATTGGGATGTCTTCCCCATGGAAATAGAAATATGCCATACATGATTGTTTTTCTAGGCTGGGATAAACCGTCTCAAGACAATGTGTCACTATTGCTTTGATATCATCAAGAGTGGACCCTTGGGCCAAAGACTAGATGGGATTAGATCGAAAGCTTTCATCGATATGGTTTCGGTAGCACAGGAGTCCCCTGATGCATTGTCCACCGCCGCTCAGGCTGTTAGTAGTCTCCCATCCAGATCTATTGAATTAGAGGAAACTCATCCCACTAAGGATCCCTCCTATATAAGTGAATAAGATGATTTATAGGATCATCCTCCTACCTTTGAAGAGGGTGTCTCCACCACGGTCGATGAATTGGTATAGGTGAACCTCAGTAGCAAGGCGGAACCGAATCCCACATTGATCAGTGATGTTATGCCTGTTGAAGAGAAACAATAGTACGTAGACTTCCTCAAACAACACTAAGATTTATTTTCTTAGAGCTATAACAAAATTTAAAGACTAGATCCCCAGGTATCAATCCATCGCCTCGGTCTCCCATCAAACCACCATGGGTTTAAGCAGTCTCCCAGAAAGATGCACCCCTCTCACGGTGCCATGGTAGAGTCCAAAGTTGATGAGCTCATCAGAGCCAATTTCTTCAAGGATTTCCAGTACCCTAGATGGTTATCCAACATTATTCCCGTCAAGAAGAAGAATGGATAGATCCGAGTTTGTATCGACTTTTGAGACCTCAGTTGTCATTGATTGAAAGATGATTTTCCCCATATTGTGATGGAATTGTTGATCAACACTATAGCTAGGTTCCCAAACCTCTCATTCATGTATGGGTACTTCGAGTATAACCAGATCCAAATGGTTCCCAAGGATGAAGAGTCTATGGCCTTCAAGGCACCAAAAGGTAATTTATGTTACCAAGTAATTCCCTTTAGTTTAAAAAACACAGGTGCCACCTACCAGCGGGCTATGCATCTCATATTTAAGACAATCCTCAAGACACTAGTGGAATGCTACGTGGATGATCTGGTGGTCAAATCTCTCCAGTGTTAGGTCCATATCAAAGACCTTGATAAAGTGTTTGGCTTCCTCTGTTATCACCACCTAAAGATGAACCCATTGAATTGTGCCTTCTGGGTCACCTCTGGAAAGTTTCTCAACATCGTTGTCAGATACAGGGGCATCGAATCGACCTGGAGAAGATCAAGGCCATCATCCAAATGTATCCCCCGAGCAACATTTAGGATCTTCGAGGATTCCAGGGCCACTTAGCCTATATATGCTAATTCATCGCGAATTTGGCTGGAAATTGTAATCCATTTTCTCAACTCAAGAATAAAGGCACTATCTATGAGTGCGATGAAGAATGTCAGACTACTTTCGAGGAAATCATGTAGCTTCTACTCCAGCCTCTGATCTTGATGCCTCCAATTTTCGAAAAGCCACTGGTCCTTTATGTGACCACCTTATAATGATCTCTCAGCGCCCTTCTTACCCAGAAGAATAATGAGGTAATAGAGAATAGTCTCTACTATCTCAGCCACATGCTCCTCGATACGGAGACCAGATACTCCCCTATCGAGAACAGATGCCTTGCATTGGTATTCATAGTAAAACAATTGTGGCACTGCCTACTGCATCATGAGGTAAAGCTGGTGTTCTAAGTGGATCCACTGAAGTACATCCGGAAGCACCCCATAATGACAGGTCATCTAGCTCGGTGGGCAGTAATACTTCAGTAGTTCGGCATCAGGTTTTTCCTTTCAAATCCTATTAAGGGGTAAGTATTGGAATACTTCCTTTACAATCATCCATCTCCCTCATACCAGTCTCTAGACCTTTATTTTACTAATGAGGTAATCCTATCGGTAGACCAATCCATTCCGTGTTGTCAAATTCATTTTGATGATGTTTCCCAGAGACCCACCGGCAGAAGGCTCAATGACCCTAGACTCAATAGAGTAGGCATGGGTGTCGTCTTCATCACTCCAGCATAAGCTGTTTTTCCGTATTCATTCTTGCTGTCAGAGGGATATACCAACAATGAGGTAGGTCACCAGGCCCTCATTATTGACCTCAAACTGGACCTCGAGATTGATGTTCCCCACTTTCATGTGAAA
The DNA here is from genome assembly GCA_963277665.1 of Viscum album. NCBI lineage: Eukaryota > Viridiplantae > Streptophyta > Magnoliopsida > Santalales > Viscaceae > Viscum > Viscum album. The sequence goes on from OY728119.1 coordinate 1,691,469,373, forward strand.
GGGGACTTTGAACTAGTAATCAAGAATATCAACGGTGACTATGTCGTCAGAAATCCAGAGCTCGTACCACTGTTGGAATGCACCCTCAAACCTATGGCCCAGTTCCCATCTCGTCCGGAAGTTACTCATGTCCCTTGATCCCAGAATGGTCGAGAGGATGCCTTGGTCAGCCTAACTGCATCACTTACATGGCATGAACAGAATGATTTGATTATTCACATGTCACACCAGAGTTTCATCTATCCTATAACTCCAGATGATAATGCCAGCCTACTGGTGAGCTACCTTACCACTGGCGCCTCCATGTTAGGACCTCCAGGTCCCTCGGATTCAGTGATTGAGGTGGCTTCTGACTATAGAACCTCCTTCGTTTAGTACCTCCAAAGTGGTAATCTCCTGGCAGATCGAGTCGAGCACGAGGGAATATAATGTTGTGCGCTGTATTTTACCCTCCAGAGTGGTCCTTGTCATGAGCAGATACTCTTTAAGTATGGTATTGATGGAGTTCTACTCTATTGCATTCAAGGAGCTGAGATTTCTCAAGTCATGCAGGAGGTTCATGCCGGTTCATGTGGGGCTCATCAGACCGGGCCAAAACTATCTCACCAGATCCAAAGATTAGGTTATTTTGGACCCTCTATTATTTGTGACTACATAGAGTTTTCTAATAGGTGCCATGCGTGAAACATTCATGCCAACTTTTTGCATCAACCACCAAAGACTATCCACGCTACCAAGTAATCTTGTACCTTTGCGGTCTGGGGACTTGATGTCATGGGACCATATCCACTAGCAACAGCTTGCCAATATAGGTTCATCCTGACTGCTATGGTTTTCTTTTCCAAGTGGTAAGAATCCGTTCTACTCAAGGAGGTCAAGGCCCATTCTATCATTTACTTTGTGAGCTCCAATATCATCTATCAGTTTGGATTCCCTCACGCCACCCTCACCGATAATGGCCCCAACTTTCGGGAAGCTGAGTTTAAGAAATTGTATGCCAAGTACAACATCTGTTATAACCATACCTATCGCTATCACACGCAAGAAAATGGTTAGATCGAGGCGCTCAACAAAATCCACTCTAAAATTCTACAAAAAATGGTTGGACAGAACAAGAAGTGTTGGCCGAACAAGCTCCCCAATTCCCCCTATGATTATTGGATTATGACTCATAATTCCACACAGGTGACCCCATACTCCTAGGTGTACGGAAAAGAGGTCATCCTGCCCATCGAGATTCAGTTTCCTTCATTACGCATAGCTGTCTATGATCAACAAGCACCAGATAAAGTAGCTAAAATCTATCTGGATGAATTGGAAGTGCTCGATGAGAACATGCTTTGTGCCCTGTACGATCTAGAAAGGCATCAGAACAAGATAGTTAGGGCTTTCAACAAGAAAGTTTGCCTCCACTATTTCTTGTAAGGTGACTTGGTGTTGGCCATGAAAACACCAATGATACCTAGGAAAAAATCACCCATGTTGGAGCCCAAATGGGAAATACCTTACATCATTCACAAGGTTTACCCCAATGGTTCATACTCCCTAGTTACCATTGATGGTGAGCATATAACTCCTCCCACCAATGATAAGTTTCTCAAGAAATAATTTGCCTGAGAAAAAGGGTCCTACATGACTTTAATTTATTATGTCTCGCATGACATTAAACGTTATGTCATCCCAAAATATAGTAAACTGTATAGGGTCCTACATGACCTTAAACTATTATGTCCTGTGTGACATTAAACCGTATGTCATCCAGCAGGACATTAAACTGTACCAGGCCCTACATGTCCTTAAACTATTATGTCCTCTATGACATTAAACTGTATGTTGTCCCCCTTGAGGTTAAACTATAAAGGGTCCTACATGACATTAAACTATTATGTACTACATGAAATTAAACTATTTGTCATCCTGCATGACGTTAAACTGTATCGGGTCCTACATGACCTTAAATTGTTATGTCCCGCACGAAATTAAACTGTATGTCGTCTCGAAGGATGCTAAACTGTACCCGGTCCCACGTGACCTTAAACGGTTATGTCCCGCATGACATTAAACTGTATGTCGTCATTCAAGACGTTAAACTATAAGAACTATGTATGGATTTATTTCCATTCTCATGGGATATGTAGGAACGCTCGGACACCTTGTCTTGAGTCTAGCCCCTAGTTTCCTCTCTGACTATCCCCACTAGGTATAGTTCTCTTGAGGGATCCTGCATGGTGTCATGTAGGCTTCTTTGACCCCACTCATGTTAGGATTACGATGATCAAACCATTTGATCCCCTCCTCATTCTTCTATTCTCCCACGGCCTCATCGCACGACGCTAAACTGCATAGCCTTCAATAACTATGTGTGGCTTGATTCCCATCCTTATGGGATACATAGGAACGCACGTACATTTCATTCGTAGGCCTAGCCCCAACTTCAAAATATCTCTATGGGTCAAAAACATGGTGTGGTGCAGGCTTTCTCCCTCCTTTACACCGGGTTCATCATGACTGCACCATACATCCCCTTCCCTGGAGATCTTCATCTTTTTCACTGTCATGTTTGATGTTAAATTACACGGGCACATTTGTGCTTCACACACTCCCTGTACTTGGTACTCCATCATCATTCATATCCAAAAGGGCCATTGAATGATGCAGATACTTAGACTAAGGTCTCTCTTATAATTTCAGGCCAACACCCTCGAGGACCTTGAACTATAAGTTGGTATAAGTCTCGCATTGCCAATATGGTCAGTGGTCGATGGTCATTTGTTGTTCCCATTTCAGGTCACACGATATGGATGTTGTGTTTTGAACATGGTCAATAGTTATCCTTTTTCATTGTCACCACCCCCATATGTCCCAAATATTGGGTGTATTGATTCATTCTCTCCCACTATCTATTCAAACATCAGTCTACCTCAGGTAGGAGTGTGAGTCCAGCTATCATACCCTTATATGTTGGGGAGATCCTGGTCCTACTCCTTGTTTCCAACACCGAGCATTGCTCACGTGGGGTTAGGATTTGTCGTAAGTAAATACCATCATAAAGGGGGCTCGTATCTGCTGGTCCAAGCCCTATGACCATAAACCGAGAGCACCATCATCCCCACCACAACATGTTAAACTAAGAATTTGTTGGGACTTATCGTCTTACTCAAACATATCACCCCCTAACCCAAGTTCTCATCTAGGATTGTGTGGTGTGGTATGGACTCACATCCTCATTCACGTCGGGCTATTTTTTCCACGCCACACATATCCCCTTGAGACATCCCTCCTTCATCTATCATCCTTTCTGCCAGCACAGGCCCCACCATGCTTCACACACCCCATCATTTAGGTTTCCATCGTCTTTTAAATCCAAAAGGGCCCCTGAACAGTGTGGATTATTGGCCCAAGGTCTCTCCTACCATTTCGGGCCAACGTCCTCAAGGATTTCGAGCAATAAGTTGATACAAGTACCATGTTGAGAATGTGGCCAATGGTCGACGCTCAATTGTTTTCCCCAACATCCTTGGTCACTCAATACAGATAATGTGTTGCGAATATGGTCAGCAGTTATCCTTGATCATTGTTGTTGTTTTGTGGTATTCCATAGGCACGATGATTTTCCCTCTCCACTCACCTGTCCTGTGCATATAACATTAAACTAGGAATCTGTCTGTCTGATATCTATGACCGTAAAACAAAAAGTGACAATGTCCTCACTGCAATACATTAAACTGTGAACTGGTGGGGACTTCCCATTTCAGGTCCCTCAACATTTTTGGACCCTTGTCCCAAATTCTCATTCGAGATTTTATGATGTGGTATTATCATATTCCCTCATTCACCTTAGGATACTCGTCATGCCGTACACATCCCTTGTTGGGATACCTTTCCCCCATTTGTGTCCTTGTCACATGATGTAAAACTGCAGAGTATCCTTCTCCAGAACTACGTGTGGCTTGATTCCCATACTCATGGGATACGTAGGACCGCCCAAACCTTTAGTCTTTGGGTCCATCCCCATATCTTAGAAACCTCCTTATCATCTTCCTTTCCCCCTGGCCTGAGTTCTTCTAGGGGAGGGGTATATGGCATGGTATGGGCTTATATACCTATTTACGTCAGGTTTGTAATAACCACGCCACGTACATATTTCTCATGAGAGATCTTCACTCCATGTTCCACACTCATCGTTTTGAGTGGGTTGAACTTAATTTGGGTCCCTCGACCCTCCTTGATAGTTCATAGATGTGCCTAGGAGTACTCTGGTTCATAACCTAGAGTGTCAGATTCTACCTGGACATACTTTCATCCATTTTTCAGGCTCTGTGTTCCCATTTATTTGGGATTTCATTATCTTTAACATCTTAAGGTACCCCCAAATGTAAATGATGTTCATCCCAATAGCTCTCCTACCATTATGGGCCAATTTCCTCAAGGGTTTCGAACAACAAATTGATACAAGTCCCACGTTGAGAATATGTTCAGTGGTTTATGCTCATTTGTTGTTCCCATTTCAGGTCACATGATATGGATGATTTTTTTAACACAGACAATAGTTATCCTTCATCGTCATGCCAACCCCATCAAGCTTTAAATTTCGGTAACATGATTCACATCATTTTCCACTTTATCATGTCCAAGTGGAACTTCGACACTCTTGGTACTATCCCTTAGTGTGCATTTTCATGTTAAGAGGAAAAATCTGTGGTAAGGCATCATTCGGGGATCCGCACAGATTTACCCTTTACATGTATCCCATGTGTTGCAAAGACCTATTCTTCCCTTGTTTCCCACACCAGGTTTGACTCACGTGGGCATAGGGATTGGATCGAGGTATGTGCTCGCTTGGAAGAGTTTTGTTTCTCCATGGTCCAATCTCTAAGGCCTTAAATTAATATCTCCTTATACATACTCTCCTTAGAACTACATATAGCTTGATGCTCATGCTCATGGGATACATAGGAATGCCCAGACATCTCATCTTTGGGTCTAGCTTAGGTTTCACTAATTATTTATTCTGTTCATCCTTTTATGGACCGACCATTATAGAATTGTGTAGTGTGTCTTGTGTGGGCTTATACCCTCATTCACGTCAGTTTTACAATATCCTCACCATGCACTCCCCTTATAAGAGCTAGTATCTCCTACCTCTTGTCCCACATGACATTAAAATTCACTCACAGAACTACGTATGGATTGATTAACATCCTCATGGGATACATAGGAACACCTAGAAATTTCTTCTACAGGTCCATCGCCATATTTTTTTGACCTCTTCTAGCCCCTTGGCCCAAGGTTTCTTCCCCGAAATTGTGCATGGTGTGGTGTGGACCAGGTCCTCATTCACATCGGGTTTTCTTTATCACGTCATGAGCATTCCCCCCAAAACCTTGTTTCTCGTGTATGTGTCCAATCCATATGATATTAAACTATTCCTATTGGTCCCACATGACTTTAAAATTTTGTGTCTTTTTTGCATGACATTAAAATTCATGGTTGGTCCTATCATACGACCCTAAACTATGATGTTATTTTCCTTGTCGCACTAAGAAAAACAGAACTACATTATGATGCCCTCACATGAGGGGACATCATGTTGGGTATTGGTTATCCACCATACCATTTTTCAATGCCTATTGGTAGCTTGATTCCTGTAGCGATAACAGGATTCTTTGTCCTCGGTTTATCGCTTCACAAAAAAAATACACACACCATCCTAAAAGACAAACAAGATCTATCCAATGCCACTTATTTTGGTGCATGGATCAAACCCATATGACCTTATCATCCCTGGAACTAGTACCTTACCATTACACCTCTAGAAATACATATGTCTTGATTCCCATTCTCATAGAGCACATGAAAACACCCACGCACTTTGCCTTGGGCCCAGCCTAACTTTCATTTTCAGTCCCTCAACCTTAGACCTCCCTAAGGAAAACATGGTGACATGGACTCCAGGTCCCCATTCATGTCAGGTTTTATAATTACCTCACCATGTGTCTCCCTCATTCTTTACCCTCTCTGGTCCAAACTCTAAGACCTTAAACTAATATCTCTCTCTACGTCCTTTCTACAAGGTGTAAATACAAAATTTACAAAACAACGTGCATCTTGATCCCCATCTTAATGGGGTATGTAGGAATGTCCAGGCACTTTGCGTTTGGCCCAACCTAACATTAAATTTCGGCCCCTTGACCTAACTAACTTCCCCCAGGGATACACAGTGTGTTGCAGACTCCTTGTGTTCTCATTCACGTCGGGCATATACCTACTACAGCATGTACTCCCTTTTGGGATCTCCACATCATTCTTGTCCTATCGTATGATGTTAAACTACATGAGTCCATATTTCCTCAATGCATGACATTAAACTACAGCTCTACCCTGAAAAACTTTAGGATTCCCCATAATAACTATGGGATGCACCGACTCCCTCACCAAAGAGGATTTCCCCTATCAGTATTGGTATCTAACCATGCCATGTTTAAGAACTATGTTTGGCTTGATTCTCATCCTTATGGGATATATAGCGACACCTAGGCATTCCACCACAGGCCCAGCCTTAGGGTTGTTAACCCTTCTTTTCCCTCAGTGCAGATCAAGGTCCAGGTAGTAAGACCTTTAAAACTGTGTGCACTGTCCTTACCATACAATGTTAAAATACGTGTTTGTCATCTTCCTTGGCATGATGTAAAACCATAAGGAACCCATGGTCCTAACCATAGAGGTCCTGTTTGAAAGTAATTTTGATCCCTGATTAGACCGATGCGCCCACCTAATTTGTTTCCACCACAGTGGCATCCTGTTCAAAAGTAAGTTTGATCCCTGATCAGAACGATACACCCACCTAATGTGTTTCCACCACAATGGAATCATTTCAAGAGTGTTGGATTCTAGTCGAAAAACCCATCACTCGACCCTCCACACTTTGTGTCCCCTTTATTCATACCCTCTTCCTATTTGATGTCTAGAGGAACCCCTTTACAGTATGGATGCACAGCCAATGGCTCACCTACTATCTTGGGTAAACATTCCAGAAGACTTATGGATAACATTTTGAGTCAGGCCACATGTTTCAAACATGGTCAGTAATCAGCCTTAATTTTTTATCCCCATTCCAGGTTAACACAATAAGGATATGTTTTTTAATATAATCAAAAGTTATCCTTTATTGTAACACCACCCCCATAGTGTCTTGAATCTTGGGTATCATGATTCACACCTTCCATTCCCCTCTGTTCGAATTGATTCTAACGCCCCTAGCATTACCTCGCTCATGCACTAGATCAAATTGGGAAGATGGAACTTCGATTGTTCTGAGACCTTCTTTCTCCTGTTAGGCCTCTCCTTTTCCTCTCAGAAATCCAGATTTTTTGTTCAAAACCCAGATGCCTAAAGATTTTTTTGCACTCTTATATTCAGATGGAATAACATGGTTGTCATCCCTTGTTTCTCATGTCAGGAGTGACCCACACGATCTTAGGGATTGACCCCTGGGAATTTCATGAATATAGAAGAAACGCGTAAAACCAAAACGAATGATGGAACTCATGCATGAAACTGGTATAAAACAATTAAAGCATAAAGGTATGTTGAAGTTTTACAAGCATTAAGCACCCGAGGATCAATCCCTCCCACAGATGGGTTGACCCCTTCAAAATAGTGTTGTAACTCCACCACCCTTGGGCTTGTGGAATCTAGGATTCGCTGCCTCCAATTTAGTTCTCTCTTCTCCCCATTATAAAGGGGGTGTAGTTCATCATCTACAATCTGGGCCCGCTCCTCATTGCTTCGGATGATATCCATATCCTCAGAGTCTTTTTTCATCTATTCTTCAGCCTCTCTCAGCTCGGCCTTCAGCCACGATATAATCCCTGATTGTGCATGGAGGAAATAGGAATTCTCATCTACCCGGACCTATAGCCATTGAATCTTATTTTCAGCCTCCTGGAGCCTCTTGATGTTCACCGCTTTTCTCTGCTACCAACCCACACCAAGGCCATGGTCATATTATTGAATCTTCTCCACCATGAGATCTCAGATGAGAATGTGATGACATTGGCCATCCACTTCCCCAGTGCATAGTTCACATAGCTGGGACCAAAGCCTCCTCATCTGGTATATCCATTATTCTTGGGGGTATCATTGATGAAGTGATTAATTAGCTTCCATGACCTGTGATAGGATATTTTTCTATCCTCTTCATCAGAGGTTGTCTCTTCCTGATCTGTGGGGTAGGAGGGCTCATATATGGGAAATTCCCCCAAGAACTCATCAACAGGGTCTGCATCTAGTGTCTGATCGGGTATGTTGGGACACGCGTTGTCCGATCAATATTCATCGTCTGACCCCACCTCAATGATCTCAAGTTATCTCCTCCTAACAGTCCCACCAGTTATCAGTCGCACTGTAGCTTGGTCAGTTTGGGTATCTGCCTCCACGACTATCGGCGTCCCCCTAGGGAAGGCATCGTCAGGAGTTCCAGCCAACCTCGTCAAGGCATCCCATTCCATTTGAAGAACTGTACAAACAAAAGGCATGCAAGAATCAGTTAATCTGATCGATGGATGACTGTTATGTATTCTGTGAAGGATACTTACAGAGGTCAAACAGTTGGTCTCTTTCCAGGGTTGTTTCCATCGAAACCCTGAAGCGTGGCCCTCAATATATTGTCTAGAAGTATTAAGGTTCTAGAGGGACCACCCTGGGTGTCACGACACCTCCCGGCACAATGAACGTTGTAGCCACAGGTGCAGATTAGGAAGTTCCTGCAGTTGTATCAACTACCAAGCAAGAGAGGGTTTTGTGGATGAGGCCCTCCCATACGGTTCTAATGTTAGTTAAGAATTTTTAAAAAATCTTTACTGAAGAGGATCTCAGGGAATTGGCCTAGTTTTTTAACTTGAGAGCCTCTGCAAACTCCTCAAGTTCTAGGTCTGAACCGCTAACCTCGCCCTCTTTCAGAGGGGTCCCTTCACTGGCCTCCACTCCACAGGCTGACTCATTTGACTATTTTGGCAGGGGGAAGCACTCCCTCAATTCAGCATCCAACAACTGTGGAGGGTCCGTTCGATCTAGAGATACTTTTATTTGATCTATCATCAGGTGCAGAGCACCCTGGGAATGCACAAAATCCACCATTTCAGACAGGTATTGCTCCCCACCCTCTTGGGATACTGCAATTTTGGCCCTGATAGGACCGATCCCCATAAAATCCATCCCGATTTGGTTTAGGTGTCTCCACATCTTAGACAGATTGAAGAATTGTTTTTTGACATCCAAAATTCCCTAAGATTCTGGGATGACAGTGTTCTTTGTCATGTTTATGTGATGATGCCGCTTCCCCGAAGCCCGGGTGGATATCCTGCGGAATCCCCTTGGTGGCCTCCCCTCTGAATGACTCTACACTTCCGGGACCATCGGGTCCGCTGTTTTCGCTGCCTCCCTTTCGACTGGTGTGGGACTCGCTGCCACCGCAGTCCCACCACCATGGGATGTCCTTTCCATCTTCCATCCTTAGCCTCAAGGTTGGGGAGGCACCCCATCACTGGCTCAAATGGTTGGTTGCTTTAGCATCTCCAATGAGTAGGTCGCCTCCCAACTCTTGGCATACTCCTTCACCATCTCGAAGATGGTTGTGGGTGGAGGTAGCTCATTCCGCATCTTCCCTTCCTCCTGTGTGAACATTAGCTACAAATACCTCATCACACACAGGTGCTCCTCGTGGCACACCCCCATGTAGACTTGCAGGGTCAATTGCTGCATACACTGAAACTGCCTCTCAAAACGATGTGGGGTGTACAGTTTGCAGAGAGACTCATGGTCAACTTGCACCACCAGGACTCCACCCTGAAAGGACAGAAGGTAGGAACGATGCTATTCGGTTCCCTGGTCATCACCAGTGAACATACATGTTGGCAATGAGAACGGGTGGAAGTTGAACTTTTCCGCCTTCCAAACATGTTTCAACACCAACGGTGAGGTTAGCTTAGTCGGAAATCTCCCTTCCACATTCAGAATGGTTGAGAAAAAATTGGATCCTGGAGGGGAGATGGGGTTTGGGTATTTGTAGATACCCCTGACGTGTACTGTTATCCACTCATATAGAAGGTGAAATGGACCACTTATCCTCTGCAGATTCTTCCCCTCACTGATGTTCCATAGAATCTTATACAACTTGGAAAACATCGGGATCCCGAGGTTGACCGTCCTCCTATTTCCAACATGGATTCCATGATAAATGTGCTCGGTTTCATGCCCATGTTTGTGTATCTCACTGGTAGGATCCAACTACAGATAAGCGCCGAAATGAATGCATCAAACCTGACTACTGGTTGTTACTCGGTACTGGCGTAGAATTCCCAAGTTTTCGATTGGTTGTCCTCTAAGATCCACTAGTATGATTGATCCTTTCCTCGTTGATCCCCCTTCAAAAAATTCTGAGACCTCACAGGGAACTGCCTATCTTCTGGGAAGTTCAGGAACTTCTTGAACCACTGTTTGAAATGGATGTCCCTCACCAACTATTTGTCCTCCCCTGGCACCAGGTCCATCAATTCCCTTTCCAATGGAGTCATTTTCTTCAATTCCTCCCATGCACTCATAATGGGGAGGAACTCATCATACATCACCCCCAGTATTGGGACCCCCAATATCTAATGCAGGTCCCATAGACTAATGCCAACCTCTCTATGGTGCAAATAGAAGGTGTTGGTCCTCGACAACCATCTGCTAAGCAACTCCAACATTAGCTAATTCAGCTAATAGATATGTAATTGAGAGGCCCAAGCCACCTCATATAGGCCCACTCGCCTCATCTCTTCCCCAAACTCCTCACATGAGGCACCTACCCAGTAGGCGCAAGCCCAATCATCTATGAAATTGCTGCCCTGGAACATATCCCACTCATCGGTCCACCCCTTTTCCTGGTTCCCTAGGGACACCTTCAGAATATTGTGGTACAATTGTGGAGATGTCCATGGATGCAATTATTTCCTATCAATGTTGTTTACGTGGTTTTAAAGGAAGTCGGCATTAACAGATGTTAAGTCCTACCAAGTATGGCTATTGGCCACTCTAAACCACTGACGCTGGCATGGCGTGCTCCTAAACCAGTAAGCTGGCTCACCCCTACTCACTTCCAGAATGAAGATGTCATCCCTCAGGCCAATTCCATACAGAGGCAGCCTTCTGCAAAGTGGTAGTCCTTCTGACTCCCTGACAGCAACTCTACCAGCGACTTATGATCCAAATGGCTTCGAATTAATTATTTGATGCCTAGTCTATTCGCCATTTCCTCCCTCCAAGAATCATTCACATGTACCCCCTATAAACTTCTGAGTGAGACATCTAGTTTTCGGAATTTGGAAACTTTTTTTCTAGTTCACGAATCTTGTTCAAAGAGCTCGATCACGGAGATCGTTTGCGGAGCCTGGTCCCAACCAAAAGTCATAGAGCCTTACTCCAACCTAGAAGACGCATGCCGTAGAGCGCACCCTCATAGAGTCAAAGGACTTGTTGTGTGCCGTGAAGCAGGAAGCCCGATTTGCGGAGAGAAATCATGGAGTACACAGAGCTTCACGGATCAAGAGCACTAACTCCAAAATACAGAGGTGATAAAGGAAAAAATATAGGTCAGCCTCCCCTATTTATAGGAGATGAACCATTACACTTTTTGGCACATCCGGCCGAGGTGATTTCTCTTCGCGAAGCTTGTTCGCGGAGTACCGCAGCATTGTGGCCAGTGAAAAGCTACCTCCTTTGTGCACCCTCCGTGAAGCAAAGAGGTAGGAAGTTCCGCGATCTGATTGACATTTCCAAATCCACCACAAATAAAATAGGTAGAAGGATTTGTGATCCTGTTAACATTTGTGAAGCCACCATGAAGCAAAGATGTGGGAGGCTCCGTGATCCGATTAACTTTTTCAAACCCACCGTGAAGCAAAGAGGTAGGAGGCTCCGTACTTACGACACAATTGAACGAGATCCTTATGTCATGGAGGGATCCGAATCAACCTTCATGAACCTAGAGAACTTGACCGGAGCCTCCCTGGACACCGCGAAGGGAGCTCCACGTCGAGGAGGGGATGATGGTTGGCTCTGCGGTTATGACTAACTTGACAGAACTCACGGCCGATCGCAGAGCGCCACGTGGATTAATGCCAGGTGACCCCTACTTTGTGTTGCCTCTTTCTTATAAATACCAGGCTCCCCTCAATCCCAAAGGATGGATACTCCGACCTTTCACCTTCTCAGCTCTCAAATCGCGAAGCACATTCTACTCTGTGAAAAAATGAGCTCTTCAAGGTACTTGAGCATCGCAAAGTACCTTTCCCATTGCTTAAATTTAACACCTCTTCAAAAAGGGATGCCCTTCGTGGATCCCATGGTACATCACGAAGTAAGGGGATCCCCAAGGGGAATCAAGTCATCATAGAGAAATTATGCTTCACGAAGTACCCTTTATGCACACGTATACCCTATGCTATGGCAGGGTCACTGTGCTTCACGAAGCACATTGCTTCGCAGTGCTACACCTCATAGGAAACCTTTGCTTCATGAAACCATCCTCCGTGAAATCCTTTCCACTTCATGAAGCACCATCCATAATCACTTATTCCCTATGCCTAGGCTAGGCCACCCCACTTTGCGAAGCATACCCCTTCGTGAAGCTCCTCCACTATATGGACCACTAGAGCTTCTTGCTATCCCTTCCTGTGAACCCCTTTGCTCTACAATCCCCTTTTATATATGACCATCCAAGTTCGTACGAAGTGATTTCATGGTCCCTTGGGTGGTGCTCCATGTGGCGTTTCTTAGCCTTATGATTCTTCACATAGGCACGCTAATGGTTATTGCTTCTTTGCATAGCCACACTAACAGGTACCCCTCAATGGATCACTCCACGACACCCCCTCACCATGGCATTGTTGATGCCTTCTCTTCCCCAAGGGTGGGCAGGTATCTGTTATGTAAGTCCTATAGTTGTGGATTGAACCCCCCTCATCCGAACTGCAGGACGTTAAACTACCAAGCATCATTTTCCTCATCACATGACATTAAACTGTGACCCCGCCCCGTCCATCATATGTGGGGCGCCCCATCTCGGACATTCTCTATGCCTGTTCATTTCCACATGGGTGAGATCTTTCTCACATGGAATGAGATCCTATCTTCCAGAGCGGCACCTATCTATGTTGAAGGGAAACCATCTTGGTGTAATCCCATATCCTTTCTTGTGGGAGACAGTATCCATGATCCCCCTCCTCTCTTTTGTGCCAAAGACCAAAGGAGAGATGGGCACCGAGACCTTCATCATCTGGTCCCTCTCCCGTTGGGATTTTTCGCCACCTGGGCCTCCATCCTGGAATAAGTCCCAATCTCCTTCTCTATGGGCTATGAACCACATGTAAGCCTCTATTTCCATTTGGGGCCTCTAACGACGTGTAAGCCCCACTACACTTCCCACGGATGCAACTTTAACAATGTGATCATCGAGTCTTTGTTGTCTCTTGTTTCTCACACCAAGCATGATTCATGTGGGCTTAGAGTAAGCATAAACTATGAAATACTCTCTGGGCATCCTTAGCGTGTAAGCCCCAACACCCATTCTGAACTACATGGACTTTGATCCTTTCCAATGCAAGGTATGTAGGAATCCTCTCATAGGATCAAGCCCAACACCTATTGGTTCCGACCCCCATCATGTCAGTTCACCAACAACCATTCCAAACAATGTATAATTTTATCCTTGCCAAGGAAAGGTATGTAGGAAGCCTTTATAAGTCTCAAGCCCAAAAATCATTGGTCCCGACCCCCTTCACGTTGGTTCACTAAACCACACCGAACTACATGGACTATGATCCTTGCCAAGGAAAGGTATGTAGAAAGCCTCCATGAGGATTAAGCCCAACACCTATTAGTCCTAACCCCCTTTATATTGGTTCACCAACATCCATTCTGAACTACATGGACTTTGATCCTTGCCAAGGCAAGGTGCGTAGGAAGCCTCCCTGAGGCTCAATCCCAACAACCATTGGTCCCAACCCCCTTTACGTCGGTTCACCAAACCACTTCGAACTACATGGACTTTCATCCTTGCTATGGAAAGGTAAGTAGGAAGCCTCCTTGAGGTTCAATCCCAACAATCATTGGTCCCAACCCCCTTCATGTTGGTTTACCAACACCTCTTCCAAACTACATGGACTTTGATACTTTCCAAGGAATGGTACGTAGCAAGCCTCCCTAAGGTTCAAGCCCAACACACCCATTGGTCCCGACCACTTCACATCGGTCCACCCCCATCCTGAATGACATTAAACTATATGCCCATTTTCTTCCACCAAGACATTAAAATGTCCCCATTCAAACTATGTGGGATTTGATCCTTGTCTCCTAGAAAAGGTACATAGGAAGCCTCCTTGAGGTTCAACCCCAATCAACAGTAAGACATTTTTTTCCCCAATCGATGATATGTCGGTGTACCCCAATTGATGGTAAGCCATTTTCAATCCCAATCAGCGGTAAGCCATTGCAATCCCCATCCAACAGTAATTCATTATACTCTACAATTGATGGTAAGTCATTGTCATCCCTTTGTTCGGACCCACATCCTTGGTCCATCCCAATGGTGTTAGACAATACCTGGGCTACTAACCACGTATAAGCCCTAGTATATCATCAGGTTGTGGTCCTCTACGCACAACCTGATTCTATGCACTCCATCCTGAACTACGTGGACTTTGATCCCTGCCAAGTCAAGGTATGTATGGAGCCTTCCTAAGGCTCAATACCATAACCCATGTCCCATCGTGTTCCCTTTCCCTAGATCCTATGCGTTTTGGGAAGTTCATGCCCCAACATGGGGGGTTCCACTTCCTATGGGTCCCATCTGTATGGTTTGCCTTCTCAAGTGTCCTATCGCCCCACGAACTATACAAACTTTGATTCCTTGCCATTGGGATATGTAGGAAGTCTCTTCAAGGCACAAGCCCAACACTACTGTCACATTCATGAAAGCTCCATCTAAATTCCCCCACCACTTCATTCCACTCTCCATAATCCATCCTTATTCTTACCCAGGCCACCACATCCTGGTGAGATCATGTCACCCACTTTCTTACTGCTCCTAGTAGCAATTGGGTAACTGGTCATGTGTTAGCCCCCGTATCAGTGTTCCCTCTAGGGGTTCCACCCATTTGATCCACTCTCGTCAGTGTTATGATTAGTCCGATCTATCTCTGCTAGACATTAAACCTGCAGCATACCCTATGTTAAACATGGGAAGCTGAGGAAATCCTCAGAGACATGCCCATGGCATAAAATCCCCTGCATTCGACATGGGATTCCTTGGGATTACGCACCCTCAAGAATCCCTATCATAGGGGAAAGAAACCCAGATGTGACAGTGTTTCAGCATCCATACACGCCAGTGGTGTCCAATGTGACTACTCCCTCGACCGAAGGTTGCTGCCCTAACCAGACCCCTTGGAATGTCTTGACAGAAGTAATGTAATTAACTGGTGTCCATGAAGAAATTGCACTAGGAAGAGTTTTGTGAAAAAAGTATTAATCTATGAGGGAGACTCAGGCTAGGTAATGAGTTTAGAGGAAGAATACATGGAAGGAGAGACCGATATCCCATAATCCCAATTCAGTCAAGGAGAAAACATCCCTGAACAAGTGATGGGTGCCACCCACCTTTGGAAAGTGGGAATGTGGGGCAATAGCTGCGCGTCCTCCTACAAATAAAGAATGGATTAACGCCCTAAAGAAAGCATCAGAAATAGTATTTGAGACCATTTCATAATAAAATAACATAATTTTATACTAATCATTACATATTTGAGCTATATACACCTTTTAATATAATTCAGGATGATTTGATTCTCTGTATCATGGCTTTAGTAGAAGATGAGTATTTCTTGGCATTCTTGTGTGAGGAATAGAAAAAATGATGCACAGGATGAAGCTAACTCAAGTTTCATTGAGGGTGGGACTGATCATAAGAAATTGGGTATAAAATAACTTTCAAGTGGACCTAGTTTTTTCTTAGACAAATCTAGGTCATGAATTCTTTTTGGTTATTTTGGTTTTAACTTTTTGGAATCGGGTCACGAGATTATTAACTATTATTCATTCCATCTTTGATCTCAAGATCCATTTCCAATTTTTTTTCTTTACCTAATTTCATTTTGAGGTGGACCAAAAAATCTTAGTGAATCAATTTCCCTAGGTTTTTATGAGTCTTTTGCACAGACTTAGATTATACTCCATTAAATTTAGATTAGGTTTTCTTTAGTGATCTGATCTTCAACTAAAAAAACTATATTTTTAAGGAACCATCCTTACACATTACAAAATATTGGTATTTAAGTCAATAATTTATTTCCTTACATTTGAGTATCTTTATGGTTTAGAGTTTTATAGAATTAGGTCATCACCCAAACCTAAATAGATATTACATTGCAAAGTGGATACTTCCACTTATTATACTTTTTATTGATAGAATACAAATTTTATGATATAATTTTTTTTATTTTTATGACATAACTTCAAAATTTTCATATTAAACTCATCCTTATCTATACTAATCCTTAAAACCCTATGAAAAAAATTAAAACCTGAGATATTCACAAAAATATCAGTAAGGGAGATATAAAAAGAAATAAATAAACCTATCAGTTCATGAATACTTATACATGATTTTTGTTTTTAAAAATTAAAATTTGGTCTCTGAATAAATATTTTATTACCCCAAAAATCAAATTTTATACCCAAATATTTTCATAAAATGATTTATAAAAAATAATAATAGAAAAATAAAAATTATAATGGTTCTTTTGGAATCATTAAAAACATATGAAAACTATTTCCAAAAATGTACACATTTATCCCATATGAATTATAATATACATACCTTTAAATATAAACTCACGAGTAATCAAATTATATAATTACATAAAGAACATTGTATTGTGAGATCATGACAACATATAAAATGTGGGAAAAGCACAAAACATGATATAATCAATATTCAAGGATAATTTCCAATACCAAATCACATGGTGGATAGATTCCCATATTATATTAGGTATACTATTGAATCTAATACATAATGTCTCATGAAACAAAATCATTACCCAATGCATTGGAGAACTATTTGGGTGAACCCATCATAACATGGTCATTATTATGTGTTCCACCAGAAGGAAATCGATAATAATGCATAAACATAAAAATTAACCATTGAAATAAAATGGGTTTTGTAATATCCTGATTTTTACAATAATTATAAATCCCTCTTATGATAAATTATTTAGTGTAAAAAATGATTTATCAATAAAAAAATCTTGTTTTTTTGTTAAACGCATCGCCAAAGGATAAAAAGATCGGTTAACACTATAGAATATTCAATCGAATATCTTTAGAGTTTAGTGTAAGTTTCTATAGTCTAAAAAGTCTCAAAGAAGATAGAAAAAAATATTAAATATATTATTTTAAGCATGGAAAATTTATTCAAAATAATTGAATAACTCCAAAACCATGTGTCAGGTGGAAAATATAATATCATAGTTGGGTTCGGGATGCGGTTTTTACCCTATACAATATATAACATTTAGAAGCGGTGGACTTTTGGATGGCTCACTCACAATAAAAACTTTTTTATTTTTAATTAAATATTTATTCCATTTTTTAAATATTAAATCTTTAATATCTCTCAAACGGTGTGATGTATGAGAAATATGAGACTACCGTTAGGTCCGGAATGGGGTTTTTACCCTAGATAGGATATAATTTTTATGAGAAATGGGATTTTGGTATTATTTAATTTTTTTATGTTAAATAATTAATTTTTTAATTTAATAAAAAATGGTATTGTTCACCTTATTCCCCAATAACACGTCACACCACCATTGTAACTCCCCTTAAAGTTTAAAACATTGATTTTCACCATTTTTTGACCCTAATTAAACTTTCAAATAATTAATAAGGTGGATTTAAATACTCCATAATAAATTTTCATGTGAAACACTAAATAAAATGGATGTTTTAATTTGGTAGTTTTATTGGTGCATTTTTTTAGTTTATTTAACGGATCCATTTTATATTGGTTCCTTTTTAATCCCTTTGTATCCAAGCAACCTAGAAGCAACCTTGGATATGAACGATCAAGTATCTAGGAGTCCTCACTTGTGAAGGCGTGTTCGTCTTCCTCCCTCACCAGGTGCGCGCCCCCTACATCCATTCATCATTTGGTTTATTTTATTTATTTTATTTTTATTTTTTTATCCAAACTTATCTATTAAATGTCTTCTACATTAATGATCATAATTACACACCGTCAGTTGTGTTGAATTTGTATCAATGAGAAGAATCTAAATCATATTTTTGATTTCAAGGTAAAAGTTTTTTTTCAATATGTTTTTACCATTTTAAATGAATCATAAAAAAAATTCAAAGAATTACTTCAAAAAAAAATTATTGAGGATAGAAAAATTAATTTTATCAAAGGATAATCTGTTAAATTATTAGAAGATAATTATTAAATTATAAAATTATAATTTCATCAAATTGTCATGAGATAATTGTGGAATTATCAAATGATAAATTATCAAAATAAATTATCAATTAATAATTATGTCTTATCGAATAATAATTATGAGAAATTATTAATCAACAATTTAATTATTAGAAGTATAATTTCATAGTTTTATTGGTGAATAATTATTAAAAGTATAAAAATTTAAATTATTTTATGTAATCAAAAAAAATTATCAATCCATAATTTTAGTGAAATTACAATAGTGCAATTGTTGAAGGATATTTTTTTAACACATGCGTTGTTTTGAATTGATAAATTAAAATTATATAGGAAAGATAATTATCATCACATGTGGTCAGTTAATAATTCTGAATTTATTCATGAAAGAAAATATAATCGAATGTGATTTTCTAAATTTGAAAATTATCTAGGAGAGAGAAGATATCATCATATTTTACATTTCATTTCTTTTGAAATAAAATAGTTGTTTTGGTAATAGGAAACCCTTGGCTTACCTCAATCATTGATGCGCCAACAACATGAGACATTGCATGTGGTAAGTTAATAATTCTTAATTTATTCATGAAATAAAATATCATTGAATGTGATTTTCTAAATTCGAAAATTATCTAGGAGAGAGAAGATATAATCGTATTTTACATTTCATTTATTTTGAAATAAAATAGTTTTTTTGGTAATAGGAAACTCTTGACTTCCATCAATCATCGATGTGCCAACAACATGAGACTTTGATGTGTTGCCTTGGATAATAATGAAACCACGAAGTGGTTTTTCTGAATTTAGAGGCAAGAAGTTCCTTACCATATTAGGATCATGTTTACAATTGTTTCTAAAATGATTATAGTTGTGGAATTTAAACTGATCATGCTTGATTGTGATCACTTGTGGGTGTGTGTTTTCCATAGAAACTATAGTGACTCCATGAGTGATAAAAGTTTAGATTTTATAAATATTTATTATTATCACATGTTGTTGTGTATGCGTCTATATAAAAATGTTGATATATTATTCCAACTTGTGTGCTTTCCCTTTATATGTATCACCATGACTTGTAGTTGTTAGTGGTATTTGGGACAGGTGGACCATCATGACATATTATTTCCCTAGTGGAATTTAATACTTGATTGAAATGATAGTGACGAGGGGCCAAAGAATAGGTGGAGGTACCAGGACGCCATGGTGTTATGCTAAGGATGTGCTCGAGGATGCCTTGATGCTAAGTTCTTTTCACCATGAGATAGCCTAGTTGATGTGAGTACACAAGTTGATATCATCTAGATGATATGGGTGACTTTGTCCACTTGAGGGATAGATGACACCGTGTATCATCTCCATGACACTGTGAGGGCATCTTAAAAGGGCATGTTTACTTCTTACGACTCATTCAGTTATTGTCTGGCATGGAACCAAAGCAGGTACAGTCGAGGGATGTGGAAGCTTGGTTAACACACTATCACTTGGTTTTGAGATTGTATGTTTATTTGTTTCATACTTTTATTATTATCATGCAACATATTTTTATACATGATCACATTGGGCTAAGGACACATTGGTGGTGTTCTACTGAGTCTTGTACTCAGACCCTACTCAATAATTTCAATGCGCTTTTAGATTTCATGAAAGACCCAGTGAAGGGAAAGGTCCCTATGGTGGATAGATGAGCAGGTAGAGCATGGAGCTAGGGCAAACCAGGATAGACTCTAGAGGACCCTACAGTTATTTTATATATCATCTGTTTTATTCATCCAGGATAGGCTTTCCACTTTGTGATTTTATTTTATTGGAAAAGCATATATGTAATTTACCTTCCACATTATTTAATCTCATTATTTTATTCTTTATCTTATTATTATTATTATTATCCTACTCAATGACATGACACAAAGGGTATAGTCTCCCCATTATCGGACATAGACCCTCACTGCTAGTTGGAAACCTCTTATGTATGGGGAGGCATGCATGAGGTCATGTGACATTTCAGCTCGAACCCGGTGGTTCGGGATGGGGTGTTACAGGTTTCATAATTTTTCCTCATATAATAATAATAGGATATTTCTTAAATAATTAATCTTAGAAATGATTATAAATCATGTATTACTTTGATAAAGGAAGGGAGACTAAGATATGTATATATGTGAGAGACATATAAACAAAATTTTGAATCATTCCATAAAATTAAAGAGAGATAAAAAAGATAGTTAAAGAGATAATGATCATAACCTACAGAAAATAGTGGTTTAGAGATATCCCTTACACCCATAACAAAAACATTTACAGATATCAAAATATTCATTCCATTTAAAACCCTTTTTTTAAAATAATTAAAACAAAGGTAAAGATTTTTTTCATTAAATAAAATAAGTAATGTTATAAATAAATCTAAATATCAAATAATGGTTTCAATGGAGGTAAAACCCATTGATGTCATATATATTAAATAAACCATTCCTTTTGTCTTTTGTAAATAAAGTAAAAAAAGTTCTATATAAAATATCTACAAATATTCCTTTTTAAAACCTTTTAAATAAATTTAAAAGGGATATAAAATGTCCTTTATAATTCATCTGTTTCTATGTAAATACATTAATAAAATAATTTTAATAATATGGACATATAAGAGGAAGATTCAGAAAATAAATCTTTTAAACATTTAAATCAGGGTTTATAAATTAATGTTTCCAATACATAAAATATTATAAAGATTTTTTTTTTAAAGCTTTGTGAATAAAGTAAAATATGATAAAAAATGTCCATTATCATCCATAAATTCATAAATAATAATTTTCTTGTAACATTTAGAAGAACATGTACATGTAATAAAAAGAGTTGTAAGGGAATCTTTAAACGAGGGATTTTTAAAAGAAACCCCCTTACCTCTAGTCTGACTCATCACACCCTGAATAATAAAATTATATTAATTATTTAATTTCATAAAAAAAACAAATCAAGTTAATTATTCATTTTATTTTATATGTTACTAAATAATATTTGATTGCTTAATCAAATTATTTCATATCGGGTATTTTGGTGATATTGGGCTCATATCACTACTACAAATATGGCCTTTATCAGCGCTAGAAAAGTGCATTAAAAGTGCTAAAAAGGCATTGTTAATCGAGGTGTACATAAAAGACTCCTTTTATCAGCGCTTTTAAAAATTACTGATAAAATTCAAATATATATATATATATATATACACATATATAATGCAGGGGGGAACTTTTAACAGCGCTTGACCCCCCCCCCCCCCATCATTGCTAGGTGGACCCCCTTCCACTCTCCCATGTGCTGCCCTTGCTTGCACATCCCCCACATGCTCGTGCACACCTCCTTGCTTCCTCCCGAACTCGATCCCATGACCTCCCCCCTTGCGCGCCTGCACCTTTACCACTAAGCCATTTCGTTTTTTTTTCTCTATTCAATGACATGTCTATATATATATATTTTTATATATATATATTTATATTTATTTGTATATTAATATAGATCATATTAAGATAAATATATTTAGTTATATTAGTAAATATATATTTATTCATATATTAATATATATATATATATATATTTGTATATTAATATATATTTATATATATTTATATATATATATAGTTATATTTATTTATATATTAATATAGATTCATATTAATATAAATATAATTAGTTATATTAATACATATATATGTATTCATATATTAATATATATATATATATATATTTATTCGTATATTAATATATATTTATATTTATTTATTTATATTTATATATAGTTATATTTATTCTTATATTAATATAGATTCATATTAATATAAATATATTTAATTATATTAATACATATATATTTATTCATATATTAGTATATATATATTTAGTTATAATTTTTTATCCATATATTTATTTGTATATTAATATATATTTATAAGATTAGTTTTAAATACTATTATAAAATATGTTTTTATGTGTATTTATAAATAAATAAATACATACATACATACATATATACAACGCACACCCACAGAGACACACACATGCACACAAATATATATATATATATATACACATACGAATAAAAACATATATATATGTATTTGAAAAGCCATAAAATGTTAAAACAACCATAACTTCTAATCAAGAAGTCTGTTTCAACTCCACAACCTGTAATATCGAAGAAAAAAAACAATCCTTGATATGATATGTGGTACAGGCCTAGGGAACATCTGGATCAGAAGTTATACCTGTTTTAATGTTAAAAAATCAGGGTATCCCAATTAAAAACTCAATTTTGGAGGCCTTTTGGGCCTTTTGGGCCCTAAAAATGTGACAGAAGGTTCCATTGGGTCACTAGCGCACAGAGATCGTCGTAAGATTCGATTTTATATGTTTTAGAGCTCAAACAGACACTCAGATCAAAATTTGTGGTCATTTGATGTTTGAGTTACATTTTCAACGTATTTTAGATCTTTTATTATTTTTTTGATTTTTTGTGTCTTCAAATTGTTATTAAATGATTATTAATCAGTGATAATTAGAAAATTATTAATTAATAATATTTTTTAAAATATTTTAAATACAATTTCACTAAATTTCTTATATATTAAAAGTAATAGTCTATTTATACTTATCTAAAACATATTTAAAAAATATATATTATATTTATACCAATATAAATATACTTATATAACAATATATTATTTTTTATGAATTTTTGTTTTGAAATATAAACTTTATCTATGCTAGGAAAAAGTGCTACTAAAGCCCCCCATTAACAGCTCTACTAAAAAACACTGATAAAGGGGTCCCCTTTATGAGTCCTAAAAAAGTGCTGATAAAGGGGGCCTTTATCAGTGCTAAAAACCACTGATAAAGGGTCACTTTTAGCAGTGATTTTTTTAGCACCGTCAAAAGTTCCCATTTATCAGCGCTTTTGATAGCGCTAATAAAGTCCCCCCCCCCCTTTATCAGTGCTTTTTTTAGCACTGATAATGGGTTGCGCAGTGAAAACCTAGTTTTGTGGTAGTGTATGTTCACTATGGCTTCAGTAGGTTGAATATGGTCAAAATGGTCAATATTTAATCATATTCAAAATAATACTCATGAAATAATTATCATATTTATAAAAATATTATACTTTTAAAACCATACATGAAATATGGTTATGAAAAATGAACTATATTACAATCATGGATATGGTAGGTCATATATAGGCATGAGTAACGTTTCAATTTTTCAATGATCATTATGGAAAGAAGTTGAGTATTATTTTATCTTTATAGAATGATAATTATATCATAAATATACTATTATTTCTTGAAATACACTTATATATACCATACATGTGATTTGGTAGTGAAAAATGAATCACATCACTTTATGGAGGTGGTAATACCATCCATGTGATTCAGTAACGAAAAATAAATCACATCGCTTTGTGTAGGTGGTAATCCACACGTATGCATGAACAATGTTATCATACTTCAATGAATGGAAAGGTAATGAAATATATGATATAATAAATTTGTATAATGATAAATATTTCATTAATATCATAGATATATATACATTAAATCCATCATCATAAATATCCATGAGAGGTGATGATAGAAAACTAATTACATAGGTTCAAGAGGTGGTAGAACTTCGTACACATGAATGATGGTTTAATTTCCCATTTGATGTAATTGAATATAGATTTAGGTTATTAAATAAACATAATAACATATAAATATATTTTTTATACTTATTTTATTATTTCTTCATGTTTTAATAGGATTTTGATGTGGTGGAAGAATAAATAAAACTAAAACATTCGATTAAAAGTTATACCACTTCTTCAGACAAATTATTTTTCTTTACACCTTAAAACATATAAGGATGGTATTATTCCCAAATAAATGCCTTTATAATGTGGGTAAGGATGTTATGAAAGGATTTGTTTTAAGTATTTTTTGAACTAAAATACTTTTGAAGTTTTAATAAAATATGATAAGTGGTCCCCTTTTATAAGAGTGGGAAGGGGAACTCTTGTAATTTTTTAAAATATTAAATTAATATAATTTAATTTTCATGGAAAAAAATATCCTAGATGATATAATTTGAATTTAGGATGTTTATAGGTCCAAATAGTATCATAAAATAATATTTTGACAATTTTATATTCGTTTTTTACCCTTATCTCTTTGTTATAACCCGCGTTAACCCTAATTGACAATCATTCTAATAAAAATGTTTTTTACTACTTAGGGCTAAATATAGTTAATGTTAAAGTAAACGTATTCCATAAGTAGACCATAGTTGATATTTTTAACATATAAAAATAACTTTTATGAATATAGTATTTTTAGGTATTTTAAATAATTTAATAAAATATAATTTATTATGAAATAACATGAATATCATTTTTGGAACTATTAATTTTATTTTACATTGAAAAAAACAAAAAAGCAGTCAAATTATAATATATTCCATTAAACACGCTATAAAATGTTATTTTAATCTAAAAACAATTATGTAAAACAAAAAACTCATTCAAATTATATTTCATTTAAAAAATTTAATATCATTTACTTTATTTTTCTATTAATTGAATAAATACCATGTTAGTGTCGTGTATGAATTTTAGAAAATTATTTCATACTTAAAATAAAAAAAACATGATTAAAATATTGTATATATATCAAATAACCATTCAGTATTGATCATAATTTTTAATTATTTATATTAATAAATATTATAATTATTAAAAGCATGAATGTGACATTTTTTATTTATCTTTTTCTTAAATCAAAATCAAATTAATATATAACCAAGTGTCTATATATTCAAAAAAATGGTAATTTCAAAACTACGCTCATCTAATAAGATAAATTCAAGTTTTGCGGTTAATATTTAGTCCTTATCATATTATTTTTAACCTTATTTATCAGATTTACCCTTATCGTGGTGATAATTATTTACTATTGTTACTATTTATAATTAAAAAAATAAAAGGGGACTATTTACTGAATTTTTTACTCTTAATTATAAATATTTTACACATTTTTCAGGATTAATTTAACATAATTTTTAGAATTTAATTTAAAATTCGACCCATGAGACACAAATAAAAACTATCTTTTCATAAAATGTATTTTTAAGTATATAATGTTTTTATACTATATAAAACTACAAAATTAATTACAAATACCATAATTAGATTAATTTCAATAAAAATTAACTAATTAAATTTTAAAACTAATCTAAAATAGATATTTTACTTTGTAAATTCTTGAAATGAAAATATAGTTTTTAATAATAATTACGTTTTTCACTATTCATCAAAAAAAAATAGAGAAAAATCACATAATTCCATCATAATATAATTTTTATTTTCTAATTTATATAATTATATCCTTTTTATCAAATAAAATTTCTAAAATTTATAGAAAAATAATTATAATATTTTCTCAAAAAATGCAATAAAACCATTTTTGAAGAAAATATATTTTTGAAGAACAAATTACTTTATTAAAAATTGATTGATTAGTTACTATAAATTTATCAATATGGAATGATAATATTATATATATTTCATAAATAAGTCAATCATATTAATACTTTCCAATTTAGAGTCTTGGTTATAATATTCATATTTAAAAAGTAATATTACATGGTTCATTTAGGCTTGGTGTTGTGTGTCGCATATGATATCAAAAGGAGTTTTATTTTTATATAATCTCAATGGGTTACTTTCTCCCCCCCCCCCCAATAAATTATGTCCTAATAATTTGAAATAAATATTGGTAAACAAGGTTTGGACATCTGAAAGTACATTCTATATTTATACATTAACTAAGAAAAAAATTTCCATGCATAAATCACTCAAATAAACTTCAAACTAATCACATAATTCATAAAAGGATAATAATTTCTTCCTTCTATATTTATAATTTAACTATGAATAAATGTTTTAGCAAAGATAATTCTCAAAATTAATAAACCACCATATAAATAAATGAAACCTTTATCAGAAAAGTCTCAACAATAACACCCAAACTTCAAATTAGATCATTCAATAAATAAATAACTTTAAAAATCATCAAAATATTCTAGAATAATATTTAAACCCAAAGATTAAAATTAATTTATCATATTTTCTTCCAAGATAAATTTAACATTTATCTCCATATAACATTAATAACTCTTAATGTCTCGTACCAAAAATGTATATGCCCTAATAATATAATCTCCAATATATGATAATTATTTATATAAATAACCTAAATCACCATAAATACATATTAAAATAATAAATTGTTTAAAAATAAAGTTCAAACATAAAATAAATTCTCTTAATGTTTTTCCCTTGATCATATAAGCTCCCAAAATAGATAACATCTTCTAAAATAACATTAATCTCCTAATAACCAAATCACTTTTCAATACCATGGTTATCCATATGAAAAAATATATATTCCAAAAATAATTTTAATATTTATATGTAGCATCATTTTAAAAATAAATATCATACTAACCAATACAGCTTTTAATCCATTGGTAGGTGTTTCACCCTTATCGTCCTTCAGTTATGGGTTCAAGACCATCTTTTTTGAATGTGTTGGGTTATCCTTTTTACTAAAACTATATTAATATATCTATTATAATGTCCTTATAAATATGATCAATATTGTTAAAAATATCCTTAATCATAAAATATCATATAAACCATGAATTTTATGAAAAAATTTAAACTTGTGACAATAGGATCATTCCTCAGATGATACTTCATTTTAAACCTAAAGGTTACATATACCTCATCCCAATAAAATATCTCCCAATATTTTATTAATGAAATTAAAATATCATCACTTAAAGCCTAAAAAGTTATATCTAAGTATTTTATATTATTATCCACCTTAAACTCATAAACCCATGATGGTATCAATTACTATTATGTTAACCTCTCATAAAAACATACTAATCTCCAATGTTATATAAACCTTTCCTCTGAAAACAACTGTAAGTTCCAAGACTTAAACATTAAAAAACCATGATCTTTATGTAAATAATTTATTTTCATTCATATGAGTATCATTATGGTGTATATTTTTATATAATTGGTCCATCACCCATATATAAATAAATATTACATCCAAAAGTGAACACTTCCACTTAATATAAAATTTTACCACAAAAAAAAACTTTATGATATAACAAGTTTTATTTTTACAAAATATCTTCACAATTTTCATATTTTCCTTATCTGTATCCCTAATCATCCTTAAAACCCTATCAAAAACAATTTAAAATATGGTATGAGACTAAAAAATCAGTAAAGGACATATAAAAATTATGAAAGAAACTTGTTAGTTCATGAATACTTATTCAAGATGTATATTTTTCAAAATTAAACTTTGGAATAAAAATAAACATTTTATTACCCAATAAATCAACTTGTCTTCCTAAAATTTTCATAAAACATTTCATAATAAATATTGAAGGAAAAATAATAATTATAAAGGTTACTTTTAAGTCATTAATAACTTATGAAAACTTTGTCAAAAACATTTATATGTTTCACACTTAGAAATAAGTATATGATTTTCTTTTAAACATAATGTCATGAGTAATCGCATGTGAGAATAACATAAAGAACATGGTTTAATGAGACCATGAAAACATATAAAATATGAAATTAGTAAAAAAATGACATAATCATAAGTCACAGATAACTTTGAAGACAACATCACATGGTAGATAGAGTCCCATTGTGGATTATTTTTACTACCTAATCCCATATATAATGTATCATGATGAAAAATATTTTCTCAATGCATTGAAGTGCTATTGAGGAACACTGAACATAACATGTTTATTATTATGTTTGCCATAAGAAGGAAATAAATCATAAGGCATAAACATAATAATTACCCATGGAAATAAAATGGGTTCATAATTTTTCCACATATCATAATAAAAATATATTTCTTAAGGAAGGAATTTCACAAATGATCATAAGGCATGTATTATCATGTTAAAAGGAAGGTAATATAATCTAGGTATATATGTGAGATACATATATACAGAATTTAGTATAATTATATAACAATAAATAGAGAGATAAAGTTAGTAAGAGAGAGATTGGTCATAACCCAAATAAAAGGGTGGTTTTGAGATATCCCTTACACCCATAAGAAAAAAAATTCTAGATATCAAAATATCTATTTCATTTAAAATTTTGTAACACTTAGATCAAATAGAAAGAGGGGTTTTTTATGAAAATAAGGAATATAATAACAAAATTAAAAAATCAAATAATAGTGGTGGTGGAGGGAAAAATATTTGACACTGTATACACTAAAATAAAACATTTATTTTATATTTTGGAAAGAATGTCCAAACGTTTCGTAAAAAATACATAAACTGGTTCAGTTGGAAAACCATTGAAAGAAAATAAAAAATAGGCATAAAATTTCCTTTAAATTTTATTTAGGTTGATATAAATATATCAATAAAATAATTTTAATAATATAGATAAGAAGATAATGATTTAGAAAATAAGTTTTTTAAAAATTTAAAATGAGGTTTTTAAAGTAAATTGTCCTTTACGTAAAACCTTAAAAAGGTTATTTTTTAAAAAAAATACAAATATTTTCAAAAATAAACTTTATCAACAATTTAATAATAAATAAAAAAATTCTTGAAACATTTAGAAGAACATGGACATGAAGGAAAAATAGTTGGAACAAAAACTTTAAAAGGTGGTTTTTTAAAAGAAAATATTTGCCTCAAGTTTGAATCATCATGTACGTTACTCATATTACATAATAATAAACTTATGTTAATTATTTACTTTATTAATAACCATTTTATGTTTATTTTTTCTTTTGTTTTATTTTTTACCATGTCATATTCAATTACTTAATCAACTTATTTCTCATAGGGTGTTTTGACGATATTTGACTCATATATACAAAATGGATTCAGTAGGTTCAATATGGTCAATAAGGTCCTTATTTTATCATATAAATAATAATAATAAATTCATAATTATCATATTTATACATAAAATGTTCTATTTAAACCAACCATTAAATATGGTTATGAAAAATGAACTATGTTACAATCACAGAGACAGTAGGTCGTATGTATGCATGAGTAACATTTCCATTTTTCAACGATCACTATTGAAAGAATTTAAGTATTATTTTATCTTTACAGAATTATTATTATATCATAAACATAATATAATTTATTTAAATACACTTATATATTCCATACATGTGATTTGTTGATGAAAAACGAATCACGTCACTTCGTGGAGGTGTTAATCGATATGTATTCGCAAACAACATTATCATATTTCAATTAACAGAAAGGTAATAAAATAAATGATATATTAAATTTTCACAATAATTAATATGTTATTTATATTATATATATACATTAAATCCATCTTCATTAATTGTTATGAGATATAATTATTGAAAAAAAATCATCAGTTCGCGAGGGGGTAGTCTGCCGTACACATAAACGATGGTTTCATTTCTCATTTGACAGAAGAGGATATTTATGTAGGTTATTAAATTAACATAATAAAGTATAATTATATTTTATATACTTATTTTATTATATTATCAAGTTTGAATAAAATTTTAATGAGGTGGATGAAGAAATAAAACTAAAATATTCGTTTAAAAGTTAAACCTCTTCTTCGAACAATTTCTTTTTCTTTACACCTTAAACCATATAAGGTTGTAATTTTGACCCAAAAAATACCTATATAATATGGATAAAGATTTTATGAAGGTATTTGGGTAGTTATTTTTCAAAATAATGAGTTTTTTAAGTGTGAAGGAAAAGTATAGGAGGTTCCATTTAATAAGAGAGGGGAGAGGCACTCTTGGGAATTCATAAAATATTTAATTAATAAAAAATAATTTTTAGGAAAAAATGATAAAAAATTATATAATTAAAATACAGTATATTTATGGGTCTAAATAATATCATCCAATAAATTTTTTACAAATTTTTATTTTTTTTCACTATCGTCTCTTTATTTTAACCTGCATTAACACTTTTTGACAATTACTATCATAACAAAGTTTTTTACACATTAGGGGTCAATATATTTATTATAAAAGAAAAATTGTTTAATAAATGGACCATATTTTATATTTATAGACATATATCAATCATGTAGAATAATTTATTATTTTTAAAAATATTAAATCATTTAATAAAATATTATTTATTATAAAATAACATCAATGTCATTTTTGAAACTACTCATTTAATTAGAATTTGAAAACAACATGATAGAAATTGAATTAATATATATTCTATCAAAACCATTATAATATGTTATTTTTATCTAAAAAATCTTATAACCCAAAATTTATAATAATTATTTTAATTTTAACTTTTAAAAATCATTTATTTTATTTTTATATTAATTGAATAAGTAATATGTCGGCATTGTGTAAGCCTTTAAAGTAATTATTTCATCCCTAAAGATTAAAAATAAATAACCATGATAAAAATATATAATTCAAATAATCATTTATTACTGATAATAATTTTCCTTTATCCATCTCGCAAAATATTATAGTTATTAAAAGTAAGAAAGTGACATTTTTTGTCATTAGCATTTACTTAAATATTATAAAGGTAAAAACCAAAAATATATCGTACCAAGTGTCCATATATTAAATGCATGGATAGAAATGGTTGAAATGCACTCATTAAATACGATAATTTTATGTTTTTATTTCAATGTTTAGTCCTTATCATATTACTTTTAACCTTAATTACCCGATTTACTCTTACCGTGGTGATAATTATTTACTAGTTACTATTCATAAGGACTAAAAATAAAACTGACCAATTTAAAAAAATTGGACATCCTAATTAAAAATATTTAATCCATATTTTAATATTCAATTCACATGATTTGTATATTTTAATTTAAAATTATACCCATGAGACGCAATGAAAAAATGTTTTTCATAAAAATCCATTTTAAGTATAAAATGTTTTTATACTATATCAAAGTATAAAATTAATTATAAAGTCCATAAATATTTTATTTTTAATAAAATTTAACTAAATAAATTTTAAAACTAATCCAAACTCGAATTTTACTATTTAAATACTTTAAAATAAAATATAGTTTTTAATAAAAAAACATTATTTTTCATTATTCCTCGAAAAATCAAACATTTTGAAAAAAATATCAAAAATTCAACATAAGATAATTTTTATATGGTGATTTCAAAATTTATATACTTTTTATAAAATAAAATTTTAAAATATATATAAACTAATTATAGTTTTAGCTCATAAAAAGCAATAAACCTTGTTTTTTTAGAAAATGTTTTTTAAAGAATAAAATGATTTTACTAAAAATTTGAGTGATTATTTACTAAGAAGTTATAAATATTTAATAGGAAATTTATATATATCATAAATTAGTTAGTATTATTCATATCCTCCAATTTGACGGATAGGTTATAATGGTCATATTTAAATAATAATATTCCATGATTCATTTCACCTCGATGTTGTAAGTCGTATACACTACCGAACACAATTTTATTTTTTAAAATCATGAGTTGTTACATGGGTGAAATCCATCTCTATTATATCTTGAATTATATATTATTTTAATCTTTGGGTTTTTTATAAATCATAATTTCTCTTATCCATCTGTTTTATCTAGTGTATCATCCCAGAATCAAGTGGTACTATAACTTGGTTTCTTTGAGGAATTTACTAAAAGACTTATTGTGAATAAAAATTCTTCTTTGAAGCCAGAGCATTTAGTGATACAGGTCCCGATATATCTTGATATTGAACCTACACATGGAATAACTCAACAGCTAGAAAGATTAATTCATGAACTTGGGTTATCATATTCATTTGGTTTCACTTCATCTGACCATCCTTGGTGCTTGAATATTTGTTTAATATCTTGATTATAACTTTTTTTGGTCGTTTGGGGGAGTTAGGGATGTGTGGGTGTTGATTCACTCAGTTACCCTTTATAAAATGCTATTGTAATTGGACATATGAAAAGTGAAATGGACGACGTGTTGTTTCTGGATTCATAAGAGGCTATAGTGAGCCAACTAACCTCATCCATTAGGGGCTACTAGTGGCTCACATGCAAATGAGATTAGTGTGATATCTAGTTTTTATATTCCTATAATGGAGATCTAGATTGTAAAATTATTCACTTGAATGGGGGTTTCTCAGGCTAGTCTCTTGGATCTACTCATGGAGGGTTAAAGCTTAAGGTTTTATTAAAGGGAATTATTGGTCGTATAAATTCATTTGGTTGATTAAAATTGAGTATCATGGTCAGTGGTGCTCATGGTCTCTTGAGTTACAGTCTTATGGTTCCTTGAGTTTAAGCAGTTTATGGGTCCAGGTAGCGGATGCATGTGAACTGGAATGGCATCAAGTGTAATAAGGGTTCTTAGGCATACAATATGTTGAATCTATAAGGGAACTATAGGGAGAGGACTATATCTTCTAGGTAATGGCTTTCTTCAAGTGTCAGATATGGATATGTGGGTGTGGGTTATACTTGAGAAGTAGTAGAGAACATGCAAGGAGATATGTGTAAATATTTATTGAAACCTAGTTTAATTGGTTTTAGAATAATGGAGCTTGGACTTGTCATAATGGTGGGACTGTGTGATGTTTGGCCCATGTTATTTCAAATTCTATCCCAATAAACCTACATTTTTCATTTAAATGCACTCTTAAGCAGGTTAAAAATTCAATCATATAAAACTAATTATAAAAAAATTGAAAATTACATTCAAAGTATATTTTTATAAAAATAAAAAATAAACTATTTTTATTCTATTCACTTAAAACAAACCAAAATAATAAAATGTGATTAATAACTGTATTTTAGAGTGTTTTAAGGGGATAATATTTAAAATTAAATAGAAAATTATAAATAAAATATCATTATATAAAATATTTAATGATTTAGTGAATTTTGATATGAATATTATTAGGTAAGGAGAAACATCATTACTTTTTAACATAATTACCCAACCATATTTATTGTAGAAGATAAATTATTCCAAAAAAATATGATTTAGGTTTACAAAAATATGATTAAATCCATGAATGAATGGAAACTAATAAACATAATCTATGAAGATATTTTACTGATGTTTGGAAAGAGACTATTTTTTAAATTAGTACCTCAGTTGAAGATAGTATTTCTAAATGAATCTCATAGCTTAAATTTATTTATACACTCTGCTAGCACCAAGCCATATAGGTATTTGGGAGAACATTTCCAATGGGACAACATGATGTGGAAACTTACTAACCATGTTTCCACATGATTGGTGTGAAAAAAATTAAATTCTGATTGGAAAAATCCTTAAGGTGACATGAAACCTATCCCTATACCAATGTGTAAGTGGGACTATTTAATAAGGGACTTTATTTCCCAAATTCCCATGAAATCTAAGAGGAATGATGCGTTGAAAAAATTTCATAAGCTTCAAACAATAAATGATTCCAGAATAAGGGTTAAAGTGAGAAACAAAAAATAAAAATAAGAATGAAACAAGAAATAAGATTTAAATTCCTCTAGAATAATCCCTATATCAACAAATAGGTCGAAAATTCATTATTTTTTAGATTAATATAGAGAGTACAATCATAGAGTTTCAAAACCCCTAGATTGAATATGATCTCGTAAAGTAATTCAGTTATATAGTACTCAAATTTCTATAGTTACAAAATCACACAGGGAATCCACTATTCTACAATAGAGGTGTAAGAAGTATGTGGAGCTACATTACCTGTGTCACATGTTCCTATAGTACCATGTAAAAGTCCACACTGTAATAGAGTTATTTCCTAGTTAATAGTATGGCATACTAGTAGTTAGTTTAACTTCATCCAATGGACTAGGATAAACCATTCCAAAATAATGTTATGTGGGTTATTTTGGATTACCATTAAAATTATGAAAAATTCATTAAAATATGGGAGGATGTATCCATTTTTTGTCTTGAACAAATCTATATTAATGAAGTTCTGAAACTTCATAGTAAACCTCTATTGATTGTATTTAATCATGGCCCCCATTTCACATTAGAATTATTGAGGGGTTTTAAGAAGGATATTAACACTGAGATGCATTAAATAACTTCCTATCATCCTCAAACTAATTGGTAGACTAAATAGAGTATAAAAGCACTAGAATATATATTAAGGTCATCCTTACTTAAATTCCAAGGAATATGGGACCATTCTCTATATTTGGTGGAATTTTTATATAATAATATCTTTC
The DNA here is from genome assembly GCA_963277665.1 of Viscum album. Taxonomy (NCBI): domain Eukaryota; kingdom Viridiplantae; phylum Streptophyta; class Magnoliopsida; order Santalales; family Viscaceae; genus Viscum; species Viscum album. The sequence continues at coordinate 1,691,504,238 of OY728119.1, forward strand.
ATTCAAGAATTAAAATGGAATAATACTAAGACTTGTATAGGAAAATATTCCAGAATCCAACCTATTGATATTATGTTAGATAAAATAAATTAGTTTATCCTTAACATGTTGAGAACACAATTAAGAAAGTTCAATCCATTCAAAATCATATCAAAATAGCTCAAAGTAGACAGAAGTGTTATACTGATAATCAAAGGTAGGACTTGGAATTTAAAGTATGTGATCATGTATTAAATGTATCACCATAGAAGGAATTTATAAGTTCTGGAAATATTGAGAAGCTAAAATTATTTTATATTATGTCTTTTGAAATTTTGGAGAAAATTTGACTTATGCCTTAGAATTTAGCTAGGCATCCCATCCTCTCTGAAGTGTTTGATGTCTTCCATGTCTCTCTATTTAAGAAGTACATGTCAGACCCAACATGGTTACTCACTATTTCTCGAATGTCCCAAAGGGCTTCTTTTTATTTATTTTTTGATAATCCCTATTTCAAGGGTTGAGGGGGAACCCTTACAGGGCCCATAGGATAAGTAGATTACATGACCTAAAGGTCTTAGAGGAATTCACCCTAGACATGACTACTTGGAAATGCCCCTCCCTAGCATCTAGATCATGAAGTCGGCTTCCCACCTTCACATTGCTTGTTTGGATAATGATACATGTGTAGAGGTACACATGCCTGGTCCTAATGGAAATTGTCATACACTCTCATTCTTCCAAATTTGGATAGATTTCTTCTGGTGAAATCACCTACTTTAAGTCCTCATCTAGATCTAGATCCTTTGGTCTGTCTAGTTTCTTATGCACTTTATGTTCTAAATGAGGTGTCCTAAAGGCCTTGAGGTGGCCCAAAGGCCTTAAGGTGGCCTTAAATCCTTAACTGGCCTGAAGGCCTTGGGTGGCCCAAAGGCCTTAAGGACTCCAGGCCCAAACCAGCAGCCTGAATGTGAATAGTTCTGACTACTATAGTACCAAACAGTACCTTATTTAGTGTCGTCTATATTACTACAATAGTACCTAGAAATATGTCTCTGCCTGGATTCGAACCTGTGTCTCATTGAAGCACTTAAAGAGTCCTCACCAATAGGGTTGAGGCTCATATTCAAAATATGGGTCACTAACACTGAATACCAGTGGGAGCCCGGACCAATCCCAAGTGCACACTATATTCCCTAGCTAAGAAATGTCTTTGAATCACCCTATTAATAAAATGCACAGTGTTTGAGTCTGGTAGGACTCAAGCCTTTGCCAGTTTCCATAGAGATTCAGGGGTACAACACGTACTCACCATCGAGTAAATGAATTATAAACCCAATGAGTATTATAATGTAGAGTCTATCCAGATTCTTTATACTGGATAGAAATTTTTGCATAATCATACAACTTATCTAGTGAAATTACTTTGTAAGAATCAAAAATTAGATGAAGCAATGTCGGATCCTGATAAAGTAATGATAAACATTTGTCTTCATTTTTTTATAGATTGGCGTATAAAAAAATTTGAGGATGAAATTATTTAAGGGTGGATGTAAGACCAAATATTTTACTAAATTAAAAAAACACATCATCATAAACTATTACACATTTCTGATTCAAATATTTCATAATAAAAGTAAAACACATGATAATAAAATTATATCCACTATAAATATTATAACTCCTATAATAAAACATGTAACAATATAGGTTAGCACACCAATCTTAAAATCTAAAGGATCATACTCTAAAAATAACATCAAGTTTACTAGACGTATATTTAAAAACAATAATCAAAGGAATGCATATTTTAAAATCTTATAGAATTAAGTGAATTATTTTATAGGTAAGAATGGAGTGAGCTTATATATATTGAAAAATGATCATTGGAATATGACCGTTTAGAATCTGACCATTTTAATAGTAAATATGGTGGTTGTAATAATAATGTAACTATTATATCTAAAAGTTTCAAATAAAATACATAAAATAATTTAGTAAAAATATAATTATTAATAATTAATAATTTATATTTATCAATAAATAACAACGTAACATTATAAATTTGTATTAGAAAAGAGATTTTAATTTTTTGTTCCAAATGCGTGATTTTCAAATAAATATGTGTTTATATTTAAGGATTAAATTTCTCATATGTAAAAAATTATTTTTTTTAAAAAAAAGAAAGTTAAATTTGGAATTGCACTGTCAAAATTATCCAACAATGAATTTTTCATAATATTTTTCATGGCTTAATTATTTGGTTAACATAAAATACTATATGAATATTAGATAAGTATTACTATATCACAATGACTTGAAATTGATGTAATAAATAATATAAAATTTTTTTTACCAAAAATGTGTTTATTCATTAAAATAATGTATTTTGAAATAATAAAATTATTATTCTAAACCTATAAAGAAGTCTCAAAATAATAAATCCTATTTTAAGATTCAAAAAATAATTATTTATGAATAAATATATTTTCCATGTCTAAAATAATATAATTTAAGGGATTTAGGTTTTTAAGCTGATAAAATTTGAAAACTAGGCCCTAAATTTCAAATACCATGGTTTAAAATGATGGTAATGTTAATGATTTTCATTTTTTCCACAACATAAATTCTAAGGGATTTGTTTAAAAATTAATTAAAAATTTATCCTCATTTTATATAAATATCCATTCATCCTCCCATTAATCTATACTCCAAAACCATTTAGTATGGTCTTCATCTCACTTTCCCTCTCACGGGGAGGAGACTTAAGTATATAAGAGTTCCAATCTATGCCTCTATTTATCTCTTGTTGCTCGTCTAAAGAGTTTTTCTCATGAGACTTAATAGGGTATGGCTTCCCAAACCCTTATCTGCATTTCTCTTTTAAGATCCCAAACTCTGATGATCAAAGGTGTTCATTATCAATTTTTTTTAAGGTACATGTTGAGGTAAGGGTATTCATAGCTTTTTTCCATGTCTCTTTTGAAAGTCCTGTTAATTCCTTATATTTATATTTGTAATGATGTTATGTTTCATTATTAAAAATCCATGATTTATTATAAATAATATATTTACATTGCCTCTTGTTATAACACCTTCATAATAAAATCCATTTTGTCTAAAAGGGAATTATTTTCTATCATCTCTTTGGTCTCTATACATTTTATTCATTTATTAATTCTTAATAACTCCCTTATATGATTAAAGTAACACACATCACTACACTATCATAAATTATACTTTCCATTAAAATTTTAATATCATATATCTCCTACAAGATTGATGTAAATTCACCAAGATATCCTAATAATTAAATTAACTACTTGAACTTGGAAAATCCATATACTCATTACTTCTATACAAATCAGTATTGATTACTAAGAAACGTGTTTTTAATTGGTTCCTTTTGGAACAATATAATATGTATAGTTATCCAAACACTTTCATATGATGGATTCATTGGAATTATTTTGTGATTGGTAGGGCAAGGAATTGTATATCTCCTCAATGCATTAGTATATCTCATGAGAAAAATTAGTTTGTGTATTTGGTGCATATATTACATATTTATGTATGATGTCTTGGAAAAAGTCTGTGAGTATATTTTTATGATTTATGAAAATATACATTTCATCACTATAAATTCTTTTATTGATATCAATGTGGTTATTTATTTCTATTATTATATTATCCATGGATATAACTCGTACTTGTGTTTTCAATTATATGGCATAATTTGGTTCATATTTATTGCTATCATTTTACACCATGATAGATTTTATTATATGCTACCCATTACTGTACATTTATGATCACCCTTTTATTGATTTTTCCTTTTACCTAGGGAACCAAGAAGAGTACTATGTAATATATAATGAAATTGTATAAAGAATAATAATCAATCATTGAATTTTTATGATGTATTTTCAGTTTTCAAATTAAATGTAAGAATCGAGTATGTCTCTAGTCTCCTAATTCTACTAAACTATCAAATACTTTTTAATGTGATTTGTTTTATTCTATACTAAAGTAATAAATAACCACCAACTTTGGGTTACTGTAGTTGGGGTGTTACCAAAATATTTCCATAAAATAAAAACTAGTAAAACATATAATTGATATACTCTTTAAAAAAATATACATTTTATAAAAAATATTTGATGGTTCTTATATTTTGTTAATTATTTATGAAGAAGTTTGTTTATATATGAGGATATATTTTATATTGATTTTTCTTCAAAAGGTTACTTGAAAAAGTATCATTTTTTCTAGATTTTTTCTATTTACATCTGAGTATACTAACACTAAAATAAATTTATTAATCAAGTGAATTGATTATTTTGATAATATTTAAACATTTCTTCAATATTTACATTTTATATCAGATAAAACATTTTATTTTTTCTATGATTTTAAAAATGTATAAATATTTTTTTTATTCATACTCTCATTCAGTTATTATTAATATAGGTAATCCCTTACATCATCAGATAATAATATTTTCTTTCTACACACCTGTACATGGATGAAAAACCTTTTCTCTAAGAAAATAGTGTTTAAAAAAAATTAAACCTTTATTAATAATAATACTAAATAAATGAATTTTATGGTGTCCTAATCACATATTCCAAAACCATGATTCCTTTATAACTAGAAATACACTGATATAAATTTTGTTTGATACATACATTGAATTAGTTATATAAAAAATGTTGTTAGCAGGAATTGCTTAGTTTTTTTAATCAAATATATATATTTATATATATATCACGTTTTTTAACTTCACATAAAAACCTCTATAACACAAATATTTAAAAAAGGATGGATAACTGTATTGTTCCTTCTTTTAGACTCTTGTTAACTTGATTTTTTTCAAATAAAGGAGTCATGCTATTTAGGGAAGGTTCTCATATTTCCATTAAAAAATGATATTTAAATTTTTATTCCAACCATTATCATTTGATACTTTCAAATGTAAATTTTTATTGGTCAGTTCCTCAAAATGTCTAATAATTTTTTCATGTCAATTTTCACCATTGGGTATATGAACACTAACTACATTTATTAAACATTTAGAATTTTTTTAAACTATTATGTTATATACAAAGAGAATCAACTATCAAAATACCAATAACTATTGTTTTTTCTTTTTAAGTAATATACATACAAAACATAGTGGATATAATGTTTTTGGTATCCAAATTTTATTAGGTCTTGATAGATTAACCAATAACACTATTAAAATAAAAATCTATTAATATGGACATGAAAACATTTTTGAATTCATTATCGAAATATTTATTTTTGACACTAAAAGGATTCATTTTTCTCTTTTAGAAAACATTTTATACATTTAAAAAAATAAAAAAGTTATTTGTATTTAGTATTTGACAAATTGGAGTCTTTAAAAACACTAATGAATTAATTTTTGTATCATTTTTTTGTTTTAATCATATTTTTTTCCTAATATATTCATATCACTTAAGGTCAATTGAACTTATACTAGATTATTTATATTATCTATCTCTTAATTAAATTTAGTTAAAGTTTATTTTAGCTGGATATTTTCAAATCTCACTTCATTAAGAGTATAATTACTTTTTTAAGTAGATTCATGTTCATTCAATTTCTAGTGACTTGTTTTTATTTGATCCCTATTAAAAGTTATTTTTAAAGCCCCATATACTTATCCTTAGTTTCATTAAAGGAAACTTCATTCTCATCACAATAGTAATCAAAATTCTCAAAGGATCTAAAATTTTATATTTTATTTAGGTCAAAGTATAACTCATTCAAATATTTTATGATTTAAAAATTATGTTTTCATTCATTGTATGAAACTTTATCATTTATCAAAATAATATTTTTGATATGTTTTCTTCTTCTAAAATTTATTTTTAATCTTAATCCAAGATGAAACATCCTCATACCACCATCTATATATTCTCCATTTCAATTATTATGAATTTATTACACAACATACCTAGTTTCTTTTTTCCTTCCTTCATAAGTTTTATTTTATATCATAATTTTAATCTTTTGTGACATCAATTTTTCCTCATATATTATAATCTTTCCAATTAGGTATTTAATATCATGTTTTTTTTATATTGAGTAATTCACATTTATAAATGGAGACACCCCCTCCAACTTTTAGATAAGTCTTATAATTTTCAACACTTTTTCCTTTCCATCATTCTTCTATTCTATAGATTTCATTGTATTGATTACCACACTGAAGGTGTCATACATTTGAGTTATTAACTCATTAGAATATATTTATTTCCTATAAATATTAAATATTGATTATTTTATCATTATTTGTCTCTTAATGGATGACAAGAAGTATTTCTTAAATACCAAAAACTATTTTTTAATACATAAAATCTTTAAAAATCTTCATCGCATAGGATATAAATAAGGGAATTTATAGTCCTTTTATTTTAATCATATATAAAAACATTATTTTTAATTCATAATACTATAAATATTATTAATATTATTGATTATTATAATAATAATAACAAAAATAAACAATATTATTATTATAATTAAAATTGTTATTTTTATTATGTTTGTTGTTATTGTTATTAATATTAATATTGATATTGATGATAGTAATGATGATGATAATAATTATTATTACTATTAAAACTATTTAAGGATAGGAGGAAATAAAAAAAAAAACCATATATGTGGTAGAGGAGTATCAAACATGAGGCCTCCCTGACACCCCATAAAGGTGTAACCACATGGTTGCACGCCATGGGGAATAATATTAATATTTACAATCCAATATAATTCTTGGAATGAGTTCAAAAACCAACTCATGATCCCATAAATATTATTAATTAAAAGTTTAATTATAAGGTTTATGCATGGGGTGTATTTATCTAACACAAAAAATGATTTAAAGAGTATAACAATAATTCCACAAGATATAAATGAAAAAAGCACACTATAAGAAAATACCTCAAATAAAATATCAACATTATCAGCAATATCCTTTTGAAATATTGATCATCCCCATGAAGTTAAGTCCCTATATCATAAAACAGCTTATTTTTAACCATAAAAGTGGGTAACCTCCATATATTACACCAATAAATCACCACATTCCAGAAAACCATTATCCAAAAATTGAAAATATCAATTCTACACGTGTATGTTTCCACATGTCTGTAAGAATAAACCATAATAAGAGACTTTATAGACAATATAAATAGGTGTATCAATAATATATATAGAATCCAGGAATATATCATTCAATATATCAATAATATATTCAAGTAAATAATATATATATAGGACAACCTATTTATACTATAGCCTAAACTATCTAGGTTGAGACGTGTCAATTATAATTGAAAGAGAATACACATACTATCTTCTTTCCATGAGTATACCAAGTTAATCCCATCCAATAACATTAACCAAATCCTAGAAAATATAAGATCATTATAAATCCAATATCTTTTAAAGACAAAAATTTTAGACTAAATATAACATCATAAAAATATATATTCTAAAAAATTAGGGACTATGGAACCTAAAAACATTTAATAAGACAAATTTCTATATCCCCTCAACAGTATAGAGATTATAGAAACTTGTAAAAACACCTCCTACAAATACATCATCCATTAAATATCCAAGAAAAAGTATTTAAAGATACAATCTTCTATATTATGAGAAATATTCAACAAAACCTAAAAATATTATCCCTTGAAATAAATATAATTATAAAAAAGAAACTAGGCATGTAACATTTTAGTTGAAATCATATCATAATAAAACTCTAATTCAATTTTAAAAATCATTTATTCCCGAATTTGGATATAATAATCTTCATCGATGTCTCTTATCATAAATTTTTTAAATAAATAATATTTTGATCCTTAATACATTTATAAATATCTTCAATGATTCCTTCTTTAAGAAAATTCATATTCCTTAATTTAGCATCTTCCTTATCTTTTTCATCATCACTTGACTCTAAGGATGGTCTTTATTCTTTCACCACCTTTTAAGTAATTTTAATGTACTTAATTTTATCCATATCCTCACCCTACTCAATAAATTTCAAATATGATCATGAAACTTATATCCTATACAGGTTTGAGTAATATTTATGCTACCTTGTTTTTATTAGAAGATGACTGAAGAATCTATCTAAATCAACCATTATTTTCCTCTCTTTCATAGAACTAAAATAAAATAAGTTTTCCTCTATATCATGGAATTTAAAAATTGGTTAGTAGCATAAAAATCCTTCACAAATTCATTATAACCATCAAAGTTCACAACCTTCACCTCATATGGTGAAGTAGATATGTCTTAAATCCTATTTTTATATGATGCGATTGGGGAAATTGTTTTACGATAAAGGAAAATTATAAGAGGATTATTTGAGACTTAGCTGGGATATAATGTATGGTTGTATTAGATCCTCTATTAGCTTGATGAAAGGGTAGCAGTGCTCTTGTGATGTTTCTAGTTTCATGAGATTCTTCCACGAAGGGTTATCATTAAAAGATAATTACATAATATACAATGTTGTGGTAGATTAATGCATACAATGAAAGCTTGTACCAATGTATTAAATCATGTAGTATAAAAAATAATTTAATACACTAAACACTCAAGGATCATCCTTGAGGGATATATAAAATACCTTTTTCATGCGATTGATGGGGTTTGTGTAGTGTTTTTTATAGTTGGTCAAATATCTATGATCTAGAATCTCTCTTCATCTTACCCTTTATCCTTGTGAGGCACTAACATGTCATGGAGGTTTGTGAATTCCTCTCATACAATGAGTGATTGAGAAGAAACATGTTGATATATTTGAAAGTTGGAGGATTTATTCTTCCACTCTAATGATCTTTATCAACCACATTAGATGTAGATCAATACATATCATAGGTATACTTGGTATACGGTAAAAAAAGTTTTTCAATGTTCTTTATTTATATTATTTTATAAATGATATCAATTTATCATATGATTATAGATATTGGGAGTTTTATTTTATAACTCACTTCTAATATAATTAAAAAATGTTAAAAAAACACTTAGAAACATTATAGAGGTATCAAAAGGACCATGTTTTTTTATTCATTGAAATTTTGTTCTCACCAAATGAAAGAAAACATAAAATACAACACCACATTTCATCTATCACCATACTAAATCTTGGACATCACCACATCATATAGGGGTCTCTCATGAGGAAAATAGGCCATTATGTTTGGACAACAATGTGGAAACCACCATTTCAGACCACTATGTTAAGTGTTAACATGTGTAAATCAGGCAGGTTAAATTCACCATGTAATGAAGGGGGTCATGTTCTATTAGAAATAGATGAGGTTTGTGGTTGGATGATTCGTGGTAGGGGAAAATTCCATTTTTTATAAAACCATAGGGATATTTACACCAAAATACCACAGGTACATCCATGTCATAGAATAAGTTGTGGTGTGTTGAAAAAACAATGAAAATGACTTTTCCGCATTATTTTCAATTATATATTGAATTTATTTATTTATATATTGTTTCTAGATAATAATAAATGGTAATTTGGGAATTTTTATTAATTTAAAAAAAATATAAATTATTTCATTATAAAAAGTTTATAATTTATTAATAAATTTATATGAAAATTTTATTAATAAATATTTATTAAATATTAAATATTAAAATACATTTTATATAATTATATAGAATTCTAAATGAGTTATAAATATTCTATTGATAAATCATGAGAAAAAATTTATATTGTTCATAAATTTAAAAATAAGTTGAGATATAAATTTTTTTGCATTTAACTAAATTTATAAATGTTCATAATATTTAATTTGATGTGTTCAAATTAATAGATCCTTATTTGGATATTATTTAAACCACATCAAAGAAAATTATTATTGATTTAATCATGGTTTAATTAATGTCAAGTATATGATATTTAGATTATGAAAAAGGTTTACATAATATAAATTGAATTACAAATTGTCTAATAATTCATGAAATATCATATAAGATAAATTCCATATAGTGAATAATATGAAAATTTCATATTATTAATTGAGTATAAAAGTTTTTATATTTAAGAATATAGAGTGTCCATAATATATTATCTAATTAACAAAAATTTTATATTTATATTTTATTTATGAATTCTTTAAAATGGATATCTAAAGTTTAGATATTTTAATTGTTCATTTATTTAAAATATTATTCCCTAATTTATTCCTAGTTATAATTTTTTGATATTATGAATATGTGTATGATTTAGTTTGAAAATGTTAAATATCTACTTATGATATTTTTAAGCTTTGAATTACATAATAGGTGTGTCAAAATAAGATTTAGTATTCATATGCCTTGACCATGATTTTTTATTCAGGTTATTAGATTAGATATATGAATTGAATTCTATCTTGGGTAAAGTATCCCTAAGTATAGGGACTTGGGGTTGTAAAAACCATTATCCTGGAGGCTTACGTCCTATTCTAAAAAGTTAAGGGGTTAGTTATTTATCACTACAGGCTTACTCATGTGTATATTATCAATCATTGCATGGAATGTTCATGTGACTTATTTTTATGATGCATTCGGATATGTATTAATATGTTTGGATCTTATTTTTTGGGTGAGTGACAAAAAAATGTGGGTCATGTAAATAGTTAAACATCAATATGGATTGAACATATTTATTTGGTGGTGGGAATAGGATTCCAAAACTAAATCATTAGAAGCATGCATAAATAATTTAATAACATGATATAAGATGGTGATATTAAATCCCCTTAAAATACTAAGAATTATATTCCTTTTAAATTGGAAATTATAAATACCTGGTATAACACCCTGATATTTTTAAAAAGAAAACTATGTTCTATAGAGTATACGACATGTAAGATTGAGCCTAAACAAACCATGAAATATTATTATATGATTGTTATAACCTATCCATTAAATTGGTTATTATGAATAAGATTAAATAATTTATGAAATATATATAAATATAAAACTCAATAATTTTTTTAATTATTAAGAAATAAGAACTCAGTTTTTAATGAACATATTTTATTCTTTCAAAAATATGTTCTCTTCATAAATGATATTTATTACTCTTTGTGAAAAAAATATTATAATTAATTTATAGAACTGATATAAAAGGTATTTTATAAAATTGTATATAATTTTTAAATAAACATATCAAAATTATCCTAGGTTGAAATTTTTTAATTTTTATGAAATGATTGATTTTTCAGTGAATAGTGAAAATTTCCGATTTTTCTAATACTGTCATTTATTTGCATTAAATAAAGTAATTTAAAAGTCCCATTATATTTTGAATTTTGTATTAAATTTAAATATGAACCATTTAATTTATTATAATCAAATTAATTTCTTTTTAATTATTCATTTTAAATATTTTGGTATAAATATATTTTTATGCTTAAAAATGCATTTTTCTTAAAACATTTTTTAAGTGCATAATGTTTTTAAATTTTAATTAATTAAAATAAAATAAAATGAGGAATTATTTAAAATTGATTATTATTATTATATATATATATATATATTAAAATTAATATAATGAATATTAATATTCATATAGTTAATGTAAAAACATTTTTCCTTGAAAAAATTCATTTTCCGAAAAACCTGCTTTCTATCATGATTTATGAGTTTAATATTAAATTAAATTCTACCACTTATTTCAATTAAATATTTAAAAATGAATTATATATTTGGAATCAATAGGTCCAAATTTTTTAAGTGGATGACTTTATTTTTAGAAAATATGAATAGTAACTATTGTAAATATTTATCATCGCGGTAAGGGTAAATTAGGTAATTAAGGTTAAAAATAATATGATAAGGAATAAAAATAACCATAAAACTTTAATTAATTTTATTGGATTATTTTATTTTATCTATAACCATGAAAAATTCAAATATATTACCTATTTTTTATATGACTATTATTGTGACCTTTAAAATATTTTATATAAAGAAAGGAAACAAATGTCACTTTTTATCTCTTAATAACAATAAAATTTTGTAAAAGGGATAAAAATAAGATATGTTAAGTTATAAATAATTATTTTAAATATAAATTATTTTTTATCATGGTACTCCATTTCAAATTTTTAGTAATGAAATAATTACCTTAAATATTTATGCAACGTCGATGCGGTAATTATTTAATTAAAAGGAAAATAAAATAAATGCTTTTTAAAATATTAAAAGTAATATAATTTGAATAAATTATTTTGGTACAAAAAAATTAGATAATAATGATTTTTTAGTAAATTTTAAAGGTATATATTTGAATTTATCTTTTTCTTGATGTTTTTTAAAGCCAAATTAAATAAATAGTGTCAAAAATGACATTAATGATATTTTATTAAATTATTTAAAATTTATAAATATATTATATATGGAAAATTTAATGGTAAATGGTTTATAATATCAACCGTGGTAAATTTATTGGCCAATTTTTCTTTTATAGTAACTTTCTTGACACCAAAAGAGTAAAAACATTAATATTGCGATAATTGTCAAAAAAAAGGTCAAAACAAGTTAAAATAATAAGATAAAGGTGAAAAATAACCAAAAATTGTATAATTATTATTGTATGAGATTATTTAGATTAAAACATATCATATATTATAATATGATAAATTTTGAACCATTTTATTATAAAAATTAATTTCTATTAATTTAATACTTTAAGAAATTCATAGAGTGCCCCTCCCCTCTATTAAAAAAGGGAACCTCCTATTATCTTTTATTCATGATTAAAAGGCCTATTGGTTTATAAAATACCAACCCAAGTCCATTAATTACATCCCTACCCATGATAAAGACTCCATTTTTTATCATAAAACCATCCTAGTAAGGATTTAGGTATAAACCTAAAGAGGTTTTTCGAAGAATAAGTATAATTCTTAACCAGGTATTTTCATTATATTTCTTCTTATACCTCCTTAAAATATTATTAAAACAATATGTTATAATAGAATAATTATTTAACATATATTTAAATATTATTATTTTAATGTAATCACCTACTTATATCTCATCCTCAATAAAATGGGAAATAAAACTATCGATCATGTGTACGGTAGACTACCACCTCACGAACAGATGTAATTTGTTTTCCACTACTGCCTCTCATGGATGGATATAATTATTGATTTAATTTATATATATTTTATTTTTTAAATAATTATACTATTATATTTATAATATAACATCTACCATCTTACCTTATAATCTATCGAAAAATGATAACATCACTCGTGCATACATGTGGACTACCACCTCCACGAAGCGATGTAATTTTTTTTCATTTTATCTTCACATGGATGGTAATAAAGATGGATTTTATGAATATATATTATTTATATGATATAATAATAATTTTTATTAGGTGAATTATTATTCATCTTTATTTATTTTCATATGTAGAAAAATGAAAATGATATTTATGCTTGTGTGCGACCTACCATCTTTCTAAATGATGTAATTCATTTTTCAATCTATAAATTTTATATACGACACTAAATAAATATATAATGAATATATATTATATTTATATAATTATTAAAATTATTAAATTTATATAACCATGATCAAAGTACAAGTACTAAAACTACCAAACCAAAACATACATGAAAAATAAAGCTTTTATTACCCAGAATAGTGATTTTAACAATTATTTATCAATAAACAGGTGATAAAGGATTATAAGTAAATAATATATGGTATGTTATATATTAGTATGGTTATTTAATATATTTATAGTAAATATATATTTATTATATAAGAGTTTCTAACACATATAAAGGAAGACGAACCCGATGTGGGGGATTTCATCTCATTCTCCTTCGTTGAGGCATATTTTAATGTTATGCACCTAATTTATTTTATATGTTGTATATATTTTCCATTTTACATGTTATATAAGGAATAATCCATACCTCATGTTATTTTAAGTTTTAATTTCAATTATTTTATACAAATGTATTTTACTTGAAGGTTACCAAGTGGTAAGTGAGTCATAACTCAATTTTATTTCATTACGTTATTTCATTTATTCATTGATTATATTATCTCAATATTATGTGTGAAATATAATTTGTTTGATTTATTTTGTATCTACACTTTTTTTTAGTATTTAAATTTTTTACACAAAATCAATTCATTGATTAATTCTCACTTCAACATTATTATCATTGTAAGGGGTTTTCACCTCAAATTATCTTCCTTGAAGAATATGTTATGTTATAAACATATATTATTTTATGAGTTATATATACTAACACTTTTATATTTTATATAATTAATATCTGTATATTCATGGTATTGAAGGTTCATTTGAAGTTATTTATTTCTTGGGGGTTATGATTCTAATGTTACCAAAGTGGTAAGGTTGTATTTCACAATATCATCATTATTTGGGATTGTTTATGTTTAAGTCTCCATTAGGTGAATTATTTAATATTTATATCTTAAAACCAATAAATTTTATTCTCATATGGTTATTTTTTAAAATTATACATTTTCTTTCATGTTTTTATTTTAATTTTTGAATATATCAAATATATATTTTTAAGTAAAATAGACTTTATTTCTTCTTTAGTCGGGAATCTTTTTCTTATATATCCATGTTATCTAAAAATGACTTAAATAACATTTTTAATATTCTTATATGATTGTTTAACATCATTTTTACCCATGATTGTATTTTAAATAAATAAAAGGATAATTATTTTCGAACAAGGTTCTTATTAAATTTTTATCAAAATTTTGAAAGGAATATTTGTTTTAATGTACTCAATATGAATGTAAATTTACACCATCATGACCGCTAAAATATTTTAATATTCCTATAAAATTCTCCATGCTTATTTACAAAGAAAATTTTTCCTTAATATTTTGGAAATATTTTTTTAAAACAATAGAATATCAAAGTGAAAAAGTTTTTTTCCTAAAGAATTTTTTAATGAACTTTTTATGGTATTTTAATTCATCAAAGATAACAAAAAATTTCTTCTCCACTAGGAATATGTTTTAATGATACCATTATTATTCTTTCTCTATATTTTTTATGATCAGTTTGACTTGGTAAATTAATTTCATTATATATTATGATTCTTCCTATAAATATAGTTTTTTAATAAGTAATGTTAATTAAGTTTTATTAATTATTAATTTAATTAATGAATTAGACTTTTTATGTGATGGGTGTGGCTTGAAATTCCATATCCCCTTAATTCACCATTAGGTATCATGAGAAAAACTAGTTCGGGCATTTGG
This sequence comes from Viscum album, assembly GCA_963277665.1. Classification (NCBI taxonomy): domain Eukaryota; kingdom Viridiplantae; phylum Streptophyta; class Magnoliopsida; order Santalales; family Viscaceae; genus Viscum; species Viscum album. The sequence continues at coordinate 1,691,519,556 of OY728119.1, forward strand.
TCAATCCATATCCCATTTATGTAAAATGTATTGGAACGATTCCTTGATGGTATGTTTTAGATGTTTGTCCTTATGAATTCCATTACTAGGAAATCAGTTATCGGTTACCATGTGATTATTTGATTAGTTATGATATTCATGGATGAGTTTCAATCTCATGTTATTATTTATATGAAATTATTTTATTTTCATTTACTCCTTCCATATTATTCTTCATGTTAAAGTTATCAATTCAATGGAAAGTGTTTTCAATTATTTACCTTTCAATGTTGATTATGACTTATTTACTCATGATGGATTACTCTATACATAACCCTTACTAAGAATTTGGTATTACCCTTATTTTGTTCCTTTATCCAGGATATGAATAAGGAATATTTGAATGATTTTAATGATGCTGAATATTTACTTTAAAAAAAATATTTTATATTTTAAAATATATTGTGAGTTTCAATTATATATCTAGTTTACCAATACTACCAAACTATTTAGTCCTTTAGGATACAATTCCTTATGTCTAGTGCCAATGTAATAAAGTAACCACTAGATCTGGGCTACTAGATCTGATTTTTTATAGTTGGTATAGGAGGAAATTTAGAAGAAACCTTGGGAACTAGATTTAGGAAAACATATATTATATAACACATCCCTATAAAAAACTCTAATGATGTTTCTAATTATAGGATAACATCAGAAAATTTTTAGTAAGGTAAAGATTATTTGGTTTTATTAGAAATAAATTCATGTATGGATACTAAAAGTGGAGATGGGTTTAGAATATATGCATCTTGGCGTAATAACCTTGAAAAGAGTAAGTTGAATATTTCTTGGCCATCATTCTAGTTAATATTGAGTGTTCCCTTACTATGCACTTGGTTTGACACTATCTAAGGATATGATTGGCTTAATTCACATTTTATTTATGAACCATTATAATGAATGAGATAATTGTACCTATGGAAACTTATTATATTACATAGTGATATGGGATAAATGTAAAGTATATTAGGTTTATAAGTATAAGGTTAATAAAAATTTTAAAGTCATAGATACCCATTTAAGGCTTTAAGTGATGAAATTCCAAGATGATTAAAAGTATTTTGGAGACATTTATAGTAATAGAACCCTTGGGATTAGTATTGGTTTTAGTGAAAAAGTTATTTGAGGAATAATACCATTAAATTTTGTGTAAATAAGTTTAAATATATTAATAACCTTTAGGATTAATATGATAATTGATGTTAAGGTAATAATATTCAATTAATATTATCTGATTTTGTGGAAAATAATAAGTTTTGTAGAAAATATTAGTGATTAAAATTTTATTTGATGATTAATGTTATTTTTGAGGATATTCATCATATTTTTGGGAATGTTATAGGAGTTATATTAATATAGTTTTAGAAAAAGGGAAACCCATATATTGGGAGGTACCATGTATCATTTGGAAAGGTCATAAGGGCTTGAACCAATAATTGTATAGAGGCAATGGTGTAGATCCTACCACCGGCCTATGTCATGTACTAGTTAATATAACATTATTTTTACTTCAATTGATTTATGGATAAATATTAAGTTAATTTTGGGGAAAATATTATAAGATAAAATCATTTTTATATTTTATGATTTTTAGGTGATTAATGATATTTTAGGATAATTTTTTTGGGATATATATATATATACATTAGGTTTAATAGGATTGTTTGGGAAGAATGTTATTACTTATTTCGAGGTGTAAACTAAATTGTATGAGATAACATTTGAGGTTAAAACATTATTTATTTTTGAGGTTTTTTATGTTAATTGGGATGTAGGGTTATTTATTTATTGAATGATCTATATCAAACCTTGTGATTTATTCTTGAATTTTGGATATTAATGAATTATTTCTTCATATGAAGGTTTAATCATTTTGGGTATTATCTTATATTATGAGAACTATTTTTTTCTTATTAAAGATGGGAGGAATATCTTGTTACTCTTTTTGGATTATATGATCCATTAAAAGTTAATTATAGTGTTTCAAATATAAAAAATTCAACTTGAATATTCGTTTTTTCGAGTAAGAAATATATTCAAAATTTATCAAAGCACAACAAAATGATGAAATTGTTCTAATGAAATAAAAAAGATATCATGTATTTATATTTTATTGGGTTCTATATCTTGATAAGATAATAATCATAAACATTAAGAAAATTATCTTGAAATTAAATTTTTATCCTATTACCTTCATTTCTGATGAATCGATGGTCATTTTCAAACTCTTTGGTGTTTGGATTTTTGGTTGCTAACTTTCCCAGGATCATTAAATTTCTGTTGATTAAAGATATTTTTCACCCTTAATCATTATTTATGAATTATGATTTTATTCCATCTCCATATTTTCACTTTCCACTAATTTTTTCCTACTTGGAAAACTAGTTATGTGTTATTCTAGATAACCTTCATACTTTCTATTCTCTCTTATTAAGGGGAAGTTTTGTTAACCCTTTTTATGATGTGGGATTTCAATCCAGGTATTTTAAAATAAAAAACCATTTATTACCTAGATAAATTTGAAATTTTGAGGATTTGATTTACTAATGGGGGGATAATGTAACACCCTAATATTTTTAATAATAAAACTATGCTTGATAGCGCATACAAAATGTTGTGCCTAGCCAAAACAACCCATGAAATATTATTATATGACTGTTATAACCCAAATATTAAATTATTGGGTTTGAATATAAGTAAATTATTTATGAAATATATATAAATATCCTACTCAATATAAATGTATTGATAAATTCTTAGGAAATAAGAACTCAATTTTTAATAAAGACATTTTATACTTCAAAAATATATATTCTCACTGTAAATTATTTTTATTTATTTTTGTGAGAAAATATTATAATTAATTTAAGGAAATTTTATAAAGGATATTTTATAAAACTAAAGTAATTTTTGAAATAATCATATCAAAATTATATTAGTTTAAAATTTTGGGAGTTTTCTTAAATGATTGATTTTTCATTGAAAAGTGAAAATTATCGATTTTTCAAATATTATCTTTTATTTTTATTAAATAAAGCAATATAAAAGTAGAATTATATTTTGTATCTTTCATAAAAGTTATATATGAACCATTTTATTTATAATAATCTAGTTAATTTCCTTAAATAATTGATTTTCTTGATTTTTCTATAAATCTATATTTATGCTAAAAGGGTATTTTTCTAAAAACTGTTTTAAGTGTATATTGTTTTTACATTTTAATTAATTAAAATAAACCCTAATATAGAATTATATAAATTAAATTTATTTATTTTCTATCAAATTATATTAATTTAAATTCATATAATGAATATTACTAGTCATATAGTTAATGTAAAATCATATTTTCCTTGAAAAAAATCTTTGATTACCCACTTTTCATTGAATTTCACAAGTTTAATATTAAATTTATTTTTTACAATTATATGAATTAAATATTGAAAAATGGATTCCATATTTTGATTAATGAGTTCAAATTTTTTTAAATATTTCCCTATTAATTTTATCCATTATGAACAATAACTATTGTAAATAATGATCATTGTTGTAAGGGTAAATAAGGTAATTAAGGAAAAAAATATGATGGGGAATAAAGAATGACCATAAAACTTGAATTAATTTTATTGGATAGTTTTATTTCATTCATAAACATAAAAAATTCAAATATTTGATTTTTTCCCTATGTCCATGATTGTGACCTTTATAATACTTTATATAAATAATTGAAAAAATGTCACTTTCTTTATTTTAATAACTAAATTTACTTATGAAAAGGATAAAAATATAATATATTCATTAATAAATACTCATTTTAAATATAAATTATTTTTTATCATGGTAATTTATTTTTAATTCTTAGTAATAAAATAATTACCTTAAATGTTTACGCACCATCGATGTAGTAAATATTTAATTAAAAGGAAAATAATATAAATGATCTTAAAAATATTAAAAGAAATATAATTTGAATAAATTATTTGTTTTCAAAAAAATAGATAATAATAATATTTTATTGAATTTTTAAAGGTATATAATCGAATTTCATCTTTTTCATGTTGTTTTTAAAGTCAAATTAAATGAATAGTGTCAAAATTGACATTAATGATATTTTATTAAACGATTTATGATTCCTAAAAAATTATATTTGGAATATTGAATGGTAAATGGTTGATAATATAAATCATTCTAAATTTAAGGGTTGTTTTTCCCTTTATAATAACTTTCTTGACCCCTAAAGAGTAAGCCTTTAATACCGTAACAATTGCCAAAAAAGGTAAAAATGGGTTAAAACAAATAGATAAGGGTGAAAAAATCACTTACACATGTCCAAATTTTATTGGATGATAAAATTTAGAATAAAACTAATATTATCTATTAATATTATGAATTTGGATCCACTTTAATATAAAAATTAATTTATATTAATTTAATGCTTTAAGAAATTTCAAGAGTGTTATTCCACTCTCATATAAAAGGTAACCTCTTATTCTCTTCTCTTCACACTTAAAAAGCCTTTTGGTTTTGGTTAATCCCTAACAAAATACATTTCTTACATCTCCCCCCTGACCTATTTTCTTATTTTTTATCAAAAAAACATCCTAGGAATTCTTTAATTATAAACATAAATAGGTTGTCCAAAGAAGAGGTATAGTTATTATCCATGAATTTTCATTTTATTTATTCTTCCACCTCCTTTAAATCTTATTCAACCATTCTGATATAATAGAATCAATATCTCAAATATACTAAAATGTTATTTTTTTAATTTAATTACCTATATCAATCTGATAGTCCATCAAATTGGAAAAAAACTATCGATCGAGTGTATAGAGGATTATCGCCTCACAAACCGATGTAATATATTTTGCATAACTAACTCTCACGGATTAATATAATGATTGATTTAACCTATATAATTATATATATATATATAATTTTTTTATAACATAATTATACTTTTTAAATTATAATATTTCATCTACCTATAGGATCTAATAGTATATAAATGGCTATAAGAGGGGGTGAGTTGTATTTTAAAAAATTATAATAATCCAAAAACCAAATTTATTTTTTATAATTCATCTAAAATAGATATAATCTGAAATTTAGAGACTATTAATCATACAAAAATAATTTATGAAATAATACAGTTTTTTAAAGTTACTAAAAGTAAAAATTTCCAAAAAAAAATGCATAGTAGAAATAATAGACTTGTAGAGACAAGTAAAATGAAACTTTATTAAACAAGTAAGAAAACACTTAAATAATTTTTATAATAATGAACTATTCTTTAGTGTTAAGTATTAAGTATGTCTATAACCTATAAATTAGTAATCCATAGTTTTAACCAAACTATAAAGGTTATTATCATCCTTAAAATAAATCCATTGATCTAACCAGTTCAAAATATTTGTCTTCCTAGCCCCATAAGCATTCGATCAACCATATCAGAATCCGAAGTATTATTATCCCTGGAATCCCTCAAACTAAACATAGATCATACATGACGAATAAAAAAGTAAACTGTTTCCAATGAAATTAGAATCCCCGCTTGTATTAAGTAGAACTAAAAACTTAGAAAATTAAAAAAGTGTAAGTAATAAGATCTTGCAGTAGAGAAAGCTTCAAACAATTTTAGTCACAAAAGAATCATCTCCCAAATACTCAAATTCACCTCTTGTAAGATCGAAATAGAATATATAGATCCTCAATTACAATAGGGGTGTGAATTTTAAGTTTAAAAACTTTCTCTTTTAACCTTAAGGAAATCTATGTTTAACAAAGTTAAACAAGGCAAATTCACAAACCCTCTTTGGTTCTTAAACAAAGGGATAATAGGAAGGGCCCATATCCAATTATAAGATACCTAAACTTAATCAATTTAAACTTAAGGAAACTTAATTAGGTTTTACTTAGAGAAATATTCTACCTTAAAGTGTATAGAATATTATTTATATTAGAGTTAAAAAAGTATAAGAAAGTATAATAAAGTTATACTTTCTTTATTTAACAAAATACAGTGGAAATAAAACTTGTAAAAAGGTAAGTAAACAAGTAAGAAATAATTTCACCCAAAAATAAGGGTATCCAAAAACCTTGGATAAATGACCCTTGATTTATAATTTCAAGAAAGTATGTCTTACCCACACCTGGGTAAGCCCTCGATAAGAAAATCAGAGTATGTCTTGTTATCCCTACAAACCCTCAAACTTTAAGCTAGTCGGAATCTCTGTCTTTATATCCTCTGAAGTCCTCAAACTTTAAGGTTGTTGATACTTATGCCTTCCTATACCCAGAAGCCCTCGATTGTACACAGTAATAATCGGAGTCGCACAAAGCAAGATAAACAAGTTGTTCATAGTTGAACATGATGTTCCTAAATCACACAAGTCACAAGAGTCTTCCTCTCTTTAGAAATCACTTCAAAACATGTAATCTCTAGGATCATTGAATGATAATGACATCATTCAAATGAGATCTTATTTATAGGAAAAACTTCAATGGTTGACTCCCTCCTCCAATGGACATATTTTTTCTTGAATCTCAGAGGGACCTATAGACATGTCACCCAACCAATTGTTAGTTAGAAACAAATTTTATGACATCATTTAATGTAGTAAAAACATGGGAAATATTATCATGCTTAAGAATCAATAATATGTAAGGAAAATAAATTATCTTAAAAAATTTAAATAATTGGAATCAATGAAATATAGAATTTAGAGTCTAAATATATAAATAGTCTAATTCTAGAAGAATGGATATTCAAATTATGAGTTCTGTGGAATTCTAAGTCTGAATTCTGAGGAATTCAGAGTCTGGATTTTTAGGAATTTGAAGTCTGAATTCGGAGGAATTCAGAGTCTGAATTTTGAAAATTGGGATTTTGAATTGTAGAGAATTCGGAGTCCTAATTTCAGAGAATTGAGAGTCTAAATTTTAGAGAATTCAGAGTCTGAATTTCATAGAATTTAAAGTTTTAATTTCAAAGAATTTGGAGTCTAAATTTAATAGAATTTAGAGATAGGTTTTCCTAGAATTTGGAGTCTATTTTTTAGAGAATTCAGAGTCTGAATTTCATAGAATTCAGAGTCTAGAAATATTAAGACTCGGTAGCTAAGAAACTGTAAGAATATGAGGTTTTAATAAGGATCTGAATTTTATAGATTAATAAAAGAAATTTCTAAACTTGGTTTTGAGAAGACATTAAATAAGACATTGAAAACCAAGGTAAGGATAAAACTTCTCTTTGAGAATGAAAATTTTCCTTAAGAAAATAATTCTTAGAGAAATATAATTTTCCATAAGAAAATGTGTTTGTGATTTTCAAAATATAGAGGAATGGAAAATTCATAATGAAACGTTATGGACTCAACAATATCCCCTTTTTTGTAAATAAAAAAAATATTTCAAAAAATAAAATAAGGAATAAGTATTTTGCTTTTAGAATTTAAAAGAAAAACTTATCTCCCTTGTAGACGCCGGAAAAATCCGTTGCTCCCAAACGAAGCTCCGGATGAGGAAAGCGAGGTCATGTTTGGAGTCAGAAGCACGTTTCGGAAGGCCCGAAGACCTTGCGCGAAATTTCGGAGGCCCGCGCGCAATATTGGCGAGGCGCACGCAATCCTTTCGGGATTCGCGCAATGGGCCGAGTCGGCGCGTAATTTTCCGCGCCTGACGCCCGTGCGCGGCCCTGAAGCGCGCCGGGCCCCTATTTCACGCCCGCGCCGCGTTGCGCGCCCGCGCGCCGAATTGCGCGCCCGCGAGCCAAATTGCGCGCCCGGGGTTGCCTATAAATACAAGGCGACCCCCGACGTTTTGCAGGTTGCCAGAATTCGAAGGGTCGCTCGTGCGCGCAATCCCGCCCCCTCCACGCGCAATGCCGATCTTCAGGTAACCTCCTTTATTTCGCGCAAGCAAGCCCCAGGGTTCGCCTTCGCGCACAACCCCTTTGGCTTCTTTCCTTTGACCAACTTCTCACCCAAAGGCCTTCGCGCGCAAAAGAAGCCTCTTGCGCGCAATTGCCCCCCGGGTGCGCGCAATCCAGCCCGATTGCACGCACCCCCCCCCCCCCTTACTAAGTGGCCATTCGTTAAAGAATGGGTCGTTGCCCCCACGCGCCATCAGAGGCCCGGTGCGCGTAATCTCTATTCCCCACGCGCTATCAGAGGCCCGGTGCGCGCAATCTCCATCTTCCGCGCGCAAAGCGCTGGCCCAATTGCGCGCCAGCCCGCCCAATTGCGCGCCGACCCGCAGTATTGCGCGCCAAGCTCCTCTTTTGCACGCAAACCGCCAAGGGTCACCCCCTTTGACCCCCTGAGGGTACCCGCCTGCGTGGCGCCCGATGATCTTCATCCCGGGTGCCCGCACCGTACATTGTCTTCCCGTGCGGCCCTCCAGGCTCGCGCGAAGTGACACGGACCCATTGGCGGCACCACCTCGTCCGCGCTGCAGGACGTTAAACTGCCAACCATCCATCGTCCTGCAGGACGCTAAACTACACCTCGTCCAAGCTGCACGACGTTAAACTGCCTAGCATATGGGCCTCCTCAAGGTGTAAGCCCCAAACCCCATCGTCCAACATGACGTTAAACTGTACTTCGTCTGGAAAGACGTTAAACCGTCTGCTTCGTCCTCAACACATGACGTTAAACTGTACTTCGTCCGGTAAGACGTTAAACCGTCCGCATCACCCGATCTCGTGCCTCGCACGCAGGGTCCCCCCCGGTTTGGATGTGGCCCCCACCCGCTCGTCTCTGCAGGGACGTCGGGATTTCCCCTCTTTAGGGATGATGTATTGGAGTGGCCTTCGCCCACGGGGGTAGGGTATTACAAACCCCTAGTTTCTTGTGGGGGACTGCACATGTGTATCTCCGTTGTGCTTCCCCACTGCCGAAGCCAGTAGGGGGCGTGACAGGGATCGAGGTGTCTCTCACCTTCGGCCCAAGTCCCTCTTCAACTGAGCTTTGCTGCACTCAGGTTGCCTCAGTGCGTAAGTCCTGACAGAATGAACTACGTGGACTTTGATCCCTATCTCCTAAACAGGGTACGTAGGAAGCCTCCCTGAGGTTCAAGCCCACCACCTGGTCGTCCCGGTCGTATTCACGTCGGTTCGTCCATCAGTGGACCCCTCCCGGGTTCACATTCGCGTCGATTCACCTATGAATCCGCCCTTGTGGGGGACTGCACGTGTGTGTATCCATTGTGCTTCCCCACTACCGAAGCCAGTAGGGGGCATGACAGGGATCGAGGTGTCTTTCACCTTCGGCCCAAGTCCCTCTTCAACTGGGCTTTATCGCATATGGGCCTCCTTAGAGTGTAATCCCCAAACACCATCGTCCAGCAAGATGTTAAACTATGATCCACCCACTTCGTGCGTGCCAGCAGCCTAGACCTCCTCGTGATTCGGCTTTCCATCATCCAGCATGACGTTAAACTGTATATCCGAACTACGCTGACTTTGATCTGCGCTAACGCGCGGTACGTAGGAAGCCTCTATGGGGTCCAAGCTCTTCACTCCATCATCCATCCTGATCCTTACCCGGGCCGCTACATCCCGGTGGGGTCATGCCATTTCATTCCACTCCACTTCACTCGGGAAGCCGCCCATGTGCTGGCCCCAGCGTCGGAGGTTCCCCGCAAGGGGTTTTGTCATCTGATCCACTCCTCGTGTTGATCAGTCTGATGTCGTCCCCGCTGGACGTTAAACTCGCGGCATACCCCGTGTTAAACATGGGAAGCTGAGGAAAACCTCAGGTAACGCAGTTCCCCGCACCCAGCGCGGGATGCCTCAGGCCATCACGCCTTCGAGAAGCCCTATTAGGGACGGAAGGCAGACATGCAGAGCCGCAGTGTTAAGACACGCCCCCAACACCCAGAGCTACCAGGTCTCCTCACCGCGGGTTGCTGCCCCGACCAGACTCCTTGGAGCGTCTGGGCGGAAGCAGCGTAATTAACCGGTGTCCATGAAGATATGGCGCTGGGAACGAGATTCACGAACATTCTTAAATCTATGAGGGAGACCCGGATTAGGCGACGAGTTCCGAGGAGACGTCCACAGAAGGAGGAGCCGACATCCCATCATCCCGGTTTCGATCAAGGAGCAGACGTCCCTGAATAAGGGACGGATGCCGCCCGCCTTTGGAAAGCGGGACTGCGGGGCCACAAGCCGCGCTCCCATCCCCTCGGGTCGACGGGCGCACGCGCGAACGCGTCCTGGCGGAACAGCGTCGGAACAGAAACCCGACGCACATCCGCATCGAAACAGAAAATGGTGAACCCGACGTGAATCTCTTCTCCTCAATACGAAGACCGATAGCTTTCAGAGGTGTTGGAAGACTAGCATGTTGCCTGGACGAGCATTCAGCACCGGGGCACGGAACCCGCCAGGGACTGGGGAAGGGAAATCGGGCACTCCGTCTCACGACGTCGATGGCCTGGGTTCCCCCCACGGAAGGCGTCGTGGCACTAATGATTGGTTGTTGATTCCTTTTCCTGTCGGTATTAATGGGTTCTTCTCCCTGCTTTCAGGAATCAGGTCGCCCAATCCAGTGCCCGATCGCCGCCCGCCCACTGGCGCAGGGGTAGGGGAAACACCGACGCGGCTACTCCGCGCGGTCCCGCCCGTTCCACAGCCGTCCCAACAGCCGCAACTGCGGGAAAACCGCGCCCTCTCTCCCCCTCGGAGGTCATCCAGAGAAGGGTGATCAAAAACTTGGTGCGGAGATACGAGGAAGATGGAGTCATCCCCACCAGGGACATGGCTCGCCTAGACCTCGAGGAAGCTGCACCTCGCCACCAACGTCGCCCCCGAGGGCCGCGCAGGGAGGCACCGCTGCCTACCTCGACGTCCAACCGCTTCGGGAGTTTATCCTTGGAACGCTCCGACAGCTCCCTCCCCTATACAGATGAGGTGGAGGATGTCCGGGACCACCCTATCCGAGATTCGCTCCAGGGATCCGCGATAAGGGCTCCTGCCAGGCCACGTCGACACCGCCGCCAGGCTTCTCAAGTCGAAGAACGGGCTCTCCACCTGCCTGCGCCACTAATCCCGACTCGTCTGCCCCGACGCCAACGTCGGGCACGAGCGGAAGAGCATGCCCACCTTGGGGCCCTAGCAACAGCAGCCGCATTGGCCCAAGCCACTGCTGGCTCCAGTCACCAGGCCCCTGCGCATCCTGAGCAGGGGCACTTCTATGCCCGACCTGGATTGAGGCCCCAACCACCCCAAAGGCAGGTTGGGTTGACTCTCCCAGTTGCTGGTACAGGCAATAGCCACCGCGGACCACCTCGCGGTAGCTCTATTCACCAGCAGGGTCTACTTCGTGTAGCCGATCCAAGAGGCATGGGTTATCCCACCTTCCGATCCCGGCCCGGAGGCCTGCCCGGAATCATATCTCCCCGCGTCCCCTTTGATATCTGTCCCGGTGCTCCTCGCACCTTGGTTTCCAGTCCTCTTGGCCCCAGCACCGGTGCGGCCAGAGGACGCCAGGACAGAGATCAGCCATGCCCCGAAGAACCACCCAGGGGCAGGAAGGAGAGACGTCGACGTCGAGGGAGGAATGTTAGGGAATTCCGGACAGACATCTGACCGGTTCGTTTCTCTGATACGGAGGCGGAGTTTGATTCGGCGACGGAGCCCTCCCCCCGATCCCGCCAGTCAGGGGCAGGGGTAGGAATGCGGCACGTCAGCCTCGTACTCCCCGAGAGCGAGATCGATGTGATCCCCGCTTCTCTCCGAAGGTATATCCGGAGTAGCGAGGTCCTGGTAGACCCCCAAGGATCAAGATTGCGGTTGGTACCGGCCCCTCCGGAAGCGCCTTCTGCCTCGATCGGAGAAGCCGGAGACCTTTTCTAGGAACCGACGGTCGAGCCACGATCTAGTGCACCCTCGGAGAGCACCGACGCTACGGCAGGATGTTCGCTCGCCGGCCCGTCCTATCGTGATGTGGTATCTGGGGCACCGCAACCCTCAGAGGGCGGCCCGGGATATGGAGGCCAATCGGCCTGCTCGCCGTATTCACCGCCGGCCAGCCCGCCGGCCCAGCGGCCCGCCTCGGCACCACTGCCGGTTCCCCGTCCATTCCCAGTCGCTGAAGGGGACCAAGAAGACCTAGGTCCCGAGTTTGAGTCGTGGAGCTTCTGGACTGTCCTTGCAGAGGGCCACTTCCCTGAGAAGTTTTGTCCAGTCGCAGGACCAGACTTTGATGCACCAGAATCGCTCACCCCGGATGAGTTCGAATGCTTCCGCCGAACTCTCCGAGAGACTCACTCCCGTCTTCACCGCCTAAAAATGCCATATCCCGGGATTCAAGCACACCTGGAGGATATTGGTGAGCAGTTCCGTCAGATTGACCTGGCCACGCTCCCCGCGGTTCGGCACCCCGGGTCATTTGGGCACCACGAGGCCCTCCAACAACGATGCGTTGAGTGTTTTCAAGTAATCTGCAAGGTTATCGAGGAAGCCACCCCCCACGTGTATATCCGTGGATGGGGGCAATACGCTGCCCTACGCTTCAGTGCGATTCGCCGACAGCCCGACTCGCTGGGTGGCCCTGAGGGTACATCCCCAGGGACGGAAACGGTCAATATGGCTGACCTGTCGGGAGAGGGGAACGACTTGGAACTTCTCGACGGGGGATCTCCCCCCGAAGACAAGCCGTCGTTGGATCCATCGGTGAGAGTTACTCGTCACCAGAGGAACCTCCTGGGTCTCCCCACACCCACTGAAGCACTGACGTTGAGCCGAAATGTCAGCAAAGGTAAAGAGCACGGCGGGGCTATAAAGCCCGCCGACCCATCTGCCTCCATACAGAGGGCATATGAGGATCCCGATAAGGCCACGCTACGTCAACAGCTCACCGAGCAGAAGAATCTAGTTGACCAGCTCCTCACCGAGTGCACTGCAGAGCGGCGGCCTGACTACAGTGATCCTAGGCCAGGACAGCAGGGACAGGAACAACCACTCCTCGATGAGACTCTCCCGGGTAACCGTGATTATGCCGTGTTTGCCGACAGGGGAGAGGCCATTGCCTATGGCAAGAGGGCGCGGTATGTTTCACCACACCCTCCCTAATGGTGTGACTACCTGAGAGACCCCGCTCAGATTCCTCCCGCTGCCCCAAGGGCCGCTCCGCCCGCCATCCCACGAGCTGCCGAGTTCGACGACCCGGTCGACGACCCGATTGAAGATCCATGCAATGCGCTCGTGGTTAGAGATCCTCTCCAGGACTGGAACCCATGTCCGGACGATCCGATGGCGGCACTCATCGCCCGCTTGGAAGCCTTGTAGACTCGGCAAGTGGCGATCCCACCGGACGGCAAGCCATACCCAGCATGGGTGGATGACATGCCGGCACCTCCGGGATTCGGGAACCCCACTTTCGCCCCCTTCAACGGGACTGGAGATCCGCCACAGCATTTGGCCCATTTCAACTCGAGGTGCGGGCCTATGTTGGGAACTCTGGCGCAGCAGGAGGCCGCTAAGCTTCGCTGCTTTGTCCAGACACTGGAAGGGCCAGCATTTGTCTGGTACAGCCAGCTCCCCGTCGGGTCAATAACTAGCTGGGAGGACCTTCGTAGACAGTTCCTCTACCAGTTCAGTTCCACGACCCGGAAGACGAGTATCGCAGACCTCTTCAAGTGAAAGTAAAGGCCTGATGAGCGAGTCACGGATTTCGTCGCCCGATGGAAGGGTCTCACGTATTCCCTTGACATGCCATTGACTCAGGAGCAGTTGCTGACAATGTGCGTCGGGAACGTCAAGACCGAGCTGGTCCCTTCCTTGATCACTCAGAATTAACCTGGAGGTTTCAGGGACTTCTCAGACAAAGCTCAACGTCTTGAGGAAGCCCTGCAACAGGCCAGTCAGGCACACCCGCTGCCTCCTATGATCCCTGCAAGGAGAGTCAGCAGGGCTGAGCCCACTGCTGTTGCCCAGATAGAGGCCCCCAGGCAGTTAGAGCTGCTGCCGGTGAGGCCAGCTCCACAGCCTCACAGGAATCCGCCTCCACAGGCACAGTTCCCGGCCCAGCAGCGGCAGCCCCAGAACCGGCCGGCCCCTCCAAGTAATGTACCGCCACAACCCAGGCAAGATAATCAGGGTCCACCTCCTCGGCAGGCCCCTCCAGCCCCTCGTCAAGACCACGCTCCCAGGGCCCCGCGATACCTAACTTACTCATTTCACGAGGATCAGGTCCCCGGTTATTTCCGGAGCACCCTGGAGCAGAGGATTGTGCGACTGCCTGAGTGTTGGAGGCCAGAGGAGGCACATCTCACGAATAACCCCTGTTACTGCCCTTACCATCGGGCCCTGGGGCACACCATCCGGCGGTACTACGTATTTAAGGACTGGCTCCAAGACCAGATTAACAACAATGTAATCAGGTTGGGCCTAGCTCCAGCACAAGTGGCGGGTGTGTTCGTGAGATCAGATGACGATAGTGGCGACGAGGACGAATGGAAGCTGGTCTCCGACCACGGATCCCAGAAGTATAATGACTGGATGGCCCGCAAGACGATCATTCGCGCCCATGGAATCATCTGTGCGCGCTTGAATCAGCCTGATCCCCCAGAATCTGCGGGTGCTGCTTCGGCATCGTCGTCCCAGCCTGCCTCTTCCGAGAAGAGCAAACGGCGGCGGAGCAAGAACGAAGAGCGCGCCCCGCCAGTTCCGCCGCTATCCCGCACTCTCGGTGATTTCATGCCCCCGGAGATGGGGGTCCTTCCCCGGATCCGCCCGGTGATGAATGATTCGTCCAATGACAGTGTTGGGTACGCTTCAGTTAATACCGTCGAGCTGGTAAATCCCTTTTCGGTTCCCGACGTTGAAGAACACCAGGTGGACCTCCCTAGTGTCCCCGGTCGTCGCCACCGTCAGAGGAACCGCAACAACAGGAGTCGCTGGGGCACGGTAGTTGGTACCTCCAGCCAGGCCGTGCATGCCACTAAGGCTAGGCTGCGGGCTCAAAACCGAGCTCAGCGTGCGCAGCCCCCCCATCCGGGGATGACGGATTCGCCTCTGCCACCGTTTGTGGTGTGGGACCAGGCAGAACTGCCTCAGCCGCGCCGCGACCAGCTCTGTCCTGCCACGAGTCCATCCCGGCCTCTTGGCCCCAGTACGGTGACCACTTCCCAGGCTTCAACCAGTGAACAGAGAGATGCGCCAAGCACCAGTCAGTCGCCGGTCCAACCGGCAAGGCCCGCCATGCCTCCAACCGCAGAGAAACCTCCTGCAACCAGGGGATCGCGCTTGGCAAGAAAGTATGATGTCCTGAAGCACTTGTCCGACATCCCAGCAAGGCTCTCCATCCTTGAGGCTCTGCGCCTGTCACCTGAGATGCGCGAGGCGCTCGCTGAAGCCCTGAAGATCCCCCTCCAGTTTGAGACAGAGGTTGCGGCTGCAGAGGCCTTTCACGCCGAAGCAATTGAGAACGCCGAATGTCAGGCAGTTATCTCGTTCTCTAGTAAGGATGAAGACCCTCCTATACAGGGGCACATTCTTCCACTGTATGTTACTGGCCAGTTCAATGGCCTTGAAGTCCGGCACTGCCTTGTCAACACGGGGTCCGGGATTAACATGATTCCAACTCGGACGCTCCGGAGATTGGGGTTGTCTGAGGATGACTTGATTCCCTCCGACCTCAGGATCCAGGGGTATGACCGCACCGAGCAAACTCCGGTCGGCAAGATACGTTTGAAGACCTAGTTCGGTGACCTGGTTGCCAACACTGAATTCATGGTAGTCTCTCAGGACACTGCGTATAACGCATTTATGGGCAGGCCATGGCTCCACCTTCATGCGGCGGTCCCCTCATCATACCACCAATGCCTTAAATACTCCCTTAATGGTCGAGTAGGCGTGCTTCAGGGAGATGCCTATCCTTTTGCCTCATGTGAAGCCCACTATCTGGACGCGGACTATTACAAAAGCAAGGATAAGCAGATCCTGACAGGTGAGGTTGAGCCTGTCGCTATTGCAAGTGATCCCTTGGCAAGTTTGGATGACGCTTACGTCCTCCCGATCCATCGGTTGGATGTAGCCATGGTCTCGACGGCCTGTGAGTCTCCTGATGAGATGACCGCGACCGCCCATGCCAGCACCAGCGACCTAGCAGGATCTGGTAGCCCCAATGCAGTTTCCAACGCAGTCTCTCCCGTGGACGATCCCTCCCCGAGTGGAGAGGACGTGGAAGATGCACCCCCAGCCTTTGAGGAGGGCGTCTCTGCCACGGTCGATGAGTTAGTACAGGTGAACCTTAGAACCGAGGCAGATCCAAGACCCACATTGGTCAGTGCCGCCATGCCCTCTGAGGAGCGGCAGCAGTACGTGGACTTCCTCAGACAGCACTGTGATGTGTTCGCTTGGGGCTATGACGAGATACCGGGGCTAGATCCTCAGGTAGTCGTCCACCGCCTTGGTCTCCCGGCGAACCATCGCGGGTTCAAGCAGCCTCCCAGGAAGATGCACCCATTCCACGGTGCCATGGTTGAGGCCGAAGTTGACAAGCTTATCAAAGCCAACTTCGTGAGGGAAGTTCAGTACCCCAGATGGCTGGCCAACATTGTGCCAGTCAGGAAGAAGAACGGGCAGATCAGAGTCTGTATCGACTTCCGCGATCTCAACTGCCATTGTCCGAAGGATGATTTTCCCCTTCCGGTGACAGAGCTATTGATTGACGCCACGGCAGGGTTCCAAGCCCTCTCCTTCATGGATGGATACTCCGGATACAACCAAATCCGGATGGCCCCTGAGGATGAGGAGTTCACTGCCTTCAGGGCCCCCCAAGGTATCTTTTGTTACCAGGTCATGCCCTTCGGCCTGAAGAATGCAGGTGCCACCTAAAAATGGGTGATGCACCGCATATTCAAGCCAATCCTCGACACACTGGTGGAATGCTACGTCGACGACTTGGTGGTCAAATCGCACCAGCGTCAGGACTATCTCAAAGATCTTGAGAAAGTGTTCGGCTTCCTCCGATCTCGCCACCTGAAGATGAACCCGTTGAAGTGTGCCTTCGGGGTCACCTCCGGAAAGTTTCTTGGCTTTGTGGTAAGATACCGGGGTATTGAGATCGACCCAGAGAAGATCAGGGCGATTAGCCAGATGCCTCCCCCAGGTAACATTCGGGAACTGCAAGGGTTCCAAGGCCACTTAGCCTATATACGCCGATTCGTCGCGAATCTGGCCGGCAAGTGTAAGCCATTTTCTTGGCTCATGAAGAAAGGTGCCACCTATTTATGGGATAAGGAGTGTCAGACCGCTTTCAAGGAAATCAAGCAGTACCTGCTTCAGCCTCCGGTTCTGATGCCGCCTGTATCCGGGAAGCCGCTGGTCCTTTATGTGACTGCCCTGGAACGGTCCCTTGGTGCCCTTCTCGCCCAGAAGAACAACGAGGGAACAGAGAATAGCCTCTATTACCTCAGTCGCATGCTCCTCGATGCGGAAGTTAGGTATTCCCCCATCGAGAAGAGCTGCCTGGCGCTCGTATTTGCCGTACAGAAATTACGGCACTACTTGCAGCACCACGAGGTACAGTTGGTTTCTCGGGTAGACCTGTTGAAATATATCCTGAGTCGGCCTATGTTGACTGGTCGTCTAGCGCGGTGGGCTATGATTCTCCAGCAGTTCGACATCAGGTATGTGTCTCAGAAGGCCATCAAAGGGCAAGAATTGGCGGACTTTCTGGCTACTCACCCGACCTCCGCGGATCAGCCGCTGGATCTAGGCTTTCCTGATGAGACCGTTCTCTCGGTCGATCGTGCCGATCCATGCTGGCAGATGCACTTTGACGGTGTCTCCCGGAGCCCCACCGGTAGAAGACTCGATAATCCTAAGCTCAACAGAGTGGGCTTGGGTATCGTCTTCATTACCCCGAAGCAAGTCGTGCTGCCATACTCTTTCCTGTTGTCAGAGGGTTATACCAACAATGAGGCAGAATACCATGCCCTCATCACTGGCCTCGAGTTAGCTCTCGAGATCGACGTGCCCCATCTGTGTGTGAAAGGGGACTCCAAGCTGGTCGTTAAGAAGATCAATGGCGACTATGTTGTCAGGAAGCCGGAACTTGTGCCATTGCTGGAGTGCACCCTCCTCCTGATGGCCCAGTTCCCTTCTCGGCCAGAAATTGTCCATATTCCTCGGTCACAGAACGGTCGAGCAGATGCTTTGTCCAGCCTTGCTGCATCACTCGCAGAGCCTGAGCAGGACAACCTGATCATCCGTGTGACGCACCGCAGGCTCATCGCTCCCGTTATCCCGGAGGGAGATCGCGGCCCATCGGTAAGTAATCTCACCACGGTTTCCCCTGTGCCTGGAGCCCCGAGTACCACAGATATGGCAGTCAAATCAGCCCCTGATTGGAGGACGCCTTTGGTTGAGTACCTCCAACATGGAATTCTCCCATCGGATCGGGCCGAGCGCGAGCGAGTTCGACGCCGCGCATCGCAGTTTGTCCTCCAGAGCAGTCCCGGCCTAGAGCAGATCCTCTATAGATGCGGATTTGATGGTGTTCTCCTCCGTTGCCTTCAGGGATTTGAGATCACACGAGTCATGCAAGAGGTTCATGTTGGTTCATGTGGTGCCCACCAGACTGGGCCGAAGCTGTCCCACCAGATTCGGAGGTTGGGATACTTCTGGCCCTCCATGATCCATGACTGCATCGAGTATGCCAGGAAGTGCCATGCGTGCCAGGTTCATGCGAACTTTGTGCATCGGCCGCCGGAGCCTCTCCATACCACCAGGTATTCTTGGCCCTTTGCAGTCTGGGGGATGGACGTTGTGGGACCTTACCGGCTGGCGACAGCTCGCCAGTGCCAGTTCATTCTGACCACCACGGACTTCTTCTCCAAATGGGCAGAGGCGATTCCGCTCAGAGAGGTCAAATCCTGTTCTATCGCTGACTTCGTGACCTCCAACATCATTCATCGATTTGGAGTGCCTCACGCTATCCTCACGGATAACGGAGCCAATTTCTGAGCAGCCGAGTTGAAGAAGTTGTACGCCAAGTACAACATTCGCTCGAACCATACATCTCGCTATCATGTGCAGGCGAATGGACAGATTGAGGCATTTAACAAAACCCTCTCTAACATTCTGCAAAATATGGTTGGTCAGAACAAGAAGAGTTGGCCGGACAAGCTCCCCAACGCCCTCTGGGCTTATCGGACGACGACTCGCAATTCCACCCAGATGACCCCTTATTCCCTGGTGTACGGAGCTGAGGCCGTCCTGCCCATCGAGATTCAGTTACCGTCCTTGCGCACTGCGGTCTATGACCAGCAAGCGCCGGACAGAGCTGTTGAAGCCCGTCTAGTCGAGTTGGAAGCACTGGATGAGAATAGGCTTCGCGCTTTGCACAACTTGGAGAGGCATCAAAGAAGAATGGCTCGAGCTTTCAATAAGAAGGTTCGCCTCTGCTCCTTCCTGCAGGGTGACCTAGTACTGGCCCTAAGAGCACCAATGTTCCCCGGCAGGAAGCCTCCCAAGTTGGAGCCCAAGTGGGAGGGACCTTTTGTCGTCCAAAAGGTCTATCCCAATGGCGCGTACTCCCTAGCGACTATGGATGGTGAGCGTGTCACTCCTCCCACCAACGCTAGGTTCCTCAAGCAGTACTTTGCCTGAGTTTCCATCGTCCCGCATGACGTTAAATTGCACTTTATCCCGCATGACGTTAAACTGCACTTCGTCCCGCACGACGTTAAACTGCATTCGTCCTGCATGATGTTAAACTGCACTTCGTCCCGTATGATGTTAAACTGCACTTCGTCCCGCACGACGTTAAACTGCATTCGTCTACGCTGCAGGACGTTAAACTGCACGCTCCATCGTCCCGCATGACGTTAAACTGCACTTCGTCCTACATGACGCTAAACTGCACCACGTCTGAGCTACAAGACGTTAAACTGTTCAGCATTCGTCCCGCATGATGTTAAACTGCCTCTCAAGAACTACGTACGGCTTGATTCCCATCCTTATGGGATACGTAGGACCGCCTGGACGTTTGTGTTCTAGGTCCAGCCCCGTCTCTTGGTTGATCACGGGGATCTTCCGTCCTTTGGTTGCTCTCAAGGTGAGTCCTCATACCCTTTCCGGTGATCTGTTAGCATGTTTTGGGGTACTCCGGTCTATGACCTGTAGTGTCGGATTCAATCCTGACAAGTCCTGTGTTACTTGTCAGGCCTCGCGCTTCCTCTTGTTCGGGCCTTCACTCAAAGGGATCCCCATTAGCGGTTTGGATGCGATGCCTTAGTGCTCTCCTACCGCTCCCGGTCGATTTACCGGCGGGTCTGGGGCAGCAAATCGATATGAATCCTGCGCTTGAGCGGTTGATGCTCGTTTGCTTGCCTCATCCTAGGCTGACGCGATCGGATGTTGTGTTGCGAATATGGTCAGCAACATCCTTGATTTCCATGTCAACTCTTTCAGGCTCTGAACATTGGTTGCGCAGTCCTTATCACACTCCGCCTCAGTGCGTTGTAGTGGAAACTCGACACTCTCTCTTCATACTGACCCTCAGTACACCTCTACACGTTAGGCAGGCCAACCAGGGTAATGGTGCCTTTCGAGGCTCCCACGATATGAGCACAAATGATATATGCTAATTTCCTCTCTAAGGGCCATTTGCAGCGTGACCCTCGTCCCCATGAGGAGGAAGGAGTCGCCCGAACAATCGCGTTCTGGGCCCAGCATAGCTGGAGGCTAGCATCTCTGCCCCTCGGTTGATAGACATATGCAGGCCCCTATCCCAGGATCCTTTTTCGGGAATTGTGCATGACCGCAGGGCTGGGATGTGTCCCCACCTCCGCTGGGTCCGCCGTATCGCAATAAGCGGATTCCTCCATGGTCCGAGCCACACGACCTTAAACTGTGTTGCCTGGTCTTACCACACGACTGTAAAATGTGATCGTCTTGGCCGCCTGACGAGAAACGGCACTGCGTCATGATGTTCTTCTCAGGGGACACTCACGTTGGGTGTTGGTTAATAACCACGTCATTTATCAATGCCTTTCATGGATTGATTATTGTGGCGACGCCAGGGATTTCTTAATCACAGGCAGGTCGTTGCACAAAGAAAACCCATCCACCTTTTAAGGACAAACAAGAAATATCAAATACCGCTTCTTCTGGGTGCGAGGGCCAGACCCACACCCCTCCCCGCGCTGGTGCCCGATTGTGTTGCGCCGCGCTTCAAGAACTACGTGTGGATTGATTCCCATCCTTATGGGATACGTAGGAACGCCCGGATGTTTGAAACTTCGGGTCCAGTCCCCCACCTCTTAAAGATTCCCCCTTCTCTTGGGAATCCGCCGCCTTCGGTTCACCCTCAAGGCGTGTCCCTCGACCCCTTGCAGTGGTCCACCGGTGTCAAGAGTACTCTGGTCTATTGCCAGGAGGGTCAGGTTCAGCTTGGTCAGGTTCCTTCCACTTTTCAGGCTTCATGCTCCCCTTCATTCGGACCCACCACCTACACCCTGGGTGGAACCCCCCGTGAGCGGTCTGGATATAATGCCTCAGTGCTCTCCCACCGATCCGGGCTGGTGCCCCCAAGGGCCTTG
The DNA here is from genome assembly GCA_963277665.1 of Viscum album. Taxonomy (NCBI): domain Eukaryota; kingdom Viridiplantae; phylum Streptophyta; class Magnoliopsida; order Santalales; family Viscaceae; genus Viscum; species Viscum album. The sequence continues at coordinate 1,691,541,150 of OY728119.1, forward strand.
GGCAGCAAATCGATATGAATCTTGCGCTTGAGCGGTTGATGCTCGTTTTCTGCCTCATTCCATCAATGGTCAGTGCAATATTGATGCTGCTTTTCCGCCACGGTCGGCAGTACTCCCATATCGTTACGCCGGTGCCCCCAGTCCTTGAGTGAATGGCCGCATGATTCACATTACGTTTTCCACCCCCCATTCTGACCAGGCAAAATCTCGGCACTTTTGACACTATCCCTCAGTGAATCTTCGCATATCCAAGGGATAGGACCACGATGTGGCGTGCTTTGAGGTTCCTATGGTCCGAGCTCTAAGACCTTAAACTAAGATCTGCCCCTATGGTCCGAGCTCTACGACCTTAAACTAAGATCTCCCTAATCGGGGTTCTACGTCCCGCATGACGTTAAAACTGCACTCTCAGAACTACGTGTGGCTTGATCTCCAGCCTGATGGAGTACGTAGGAATGCCCGGGCATCTTGACTCGGGTCCAGCCTCAGGGGTCGCTAAGTTCTTCCCCTCCTCGTCGCCGACCGTCTGGCCTGGCTTCTGGTAGAGTGGTGCGATTGTGATATTCTCCCTGATTCAGCTCAGGATGCCCTATTGCAATGATGGGAAGCGACAGTTTCCTCGTCAAAGAGGTTCTATCTGAGAATTGGGGTGATTCACGGCCAGATTGGTGCATCCGCCTAATACGCTTTCCCCACGGTGGCGCAATTTTGGGAGTGTTAGATTCTGTCCGAACAAATCATCACTTCGCCCCACGCTTCGCATGCTCTTTTGATCCGGATTTCCACCCTTGTGTCTGAAGGAACCCCAAAGCGGTATTGATGATGACATGTGATCCGCCTCCTGCAATATGAATGATGACCTTCGGTCCGTCTATTGCAGTAGTATGGTCGATTGATCCATTGTCCGCTTGCCGTCTTGGGCATTTCCTGGAAGACTGACCGTCGTGGATTTCTGAATTTGGGACACGCGATTCACCCTTTTTCATCTCCCTATGTTCGGATAAAATCTCAACGCCCCTAGCATTGTCCCGCTCGTGTGTCGGAACAAGTTGGGGGGATGGTACATTGATTAGGTCTGAGGTCTCCTTTCCTAGGAATGACCTCCCTCTTTTCCTTAGAGATCCAGGCCCAATTGTGGATTCCTGAAGCTTGGTTAACTCTCCCGCAAGACAATGAATTGTGGTTGAGCACGTTAAGCCAAAAGATACAGATAAATATGTTGATTCATAAAAATGGATCGAAGTATTGAGTAGCGAAAGAAAAATGTTCTGGGAATGGCAAAAAAAATCCCCTAGGGATTAGCGTGCTGAATGGATCTTTCCAATGCCGCTACCCTTTGGCTGGCGGCCTCCAGAGCTGCTTCTCGCTCTCTGCATGCCCTCTCTTTGTCGGCGGCCGCAGCGCGCAGCTCGCCGATCCTGGCTTGTGCACGCTCCCGCTCGACTTGAAGTGTGACCATCCGGTGGCCCGCCTCCGTCAGCTGTGCCTGGGCGTCATCCAGCTGGGCCGTCAATTGCTCCACAAGCTCAGTGCACGCTGCGACGAATTCCTCCTTCTCTGCCGCCTTCCCTTCGAGGCGCCGGACTTCCTGCTCCGCCATGAGGAGCGCCCGCGTGTTCTCCGACATGTCCCGACATTGTGCGACGTCGGCACGCCGGCGGCTCTCGCGCATCTTTTCGGCCATGAAATCACGGACCGTCAGATGGAGGCGTCGAGCATCAGCTCCCCCGGCACACAGGAAGCGCAGCCAGGTTTGAAGTGATCCCATGCGCCCCAGCCACTCC